>CM062805.1:149633574-154547558 GCA_031772625.1 Pinus tabuliformis | reverse complement strand
AAAAAGTAAGATAATATAAATATCCTCCAAAGGAGTTCACAGGCACCATACCAGATATGTCTGAGTGAACTAGTTGTAATATATCAGAGGTCTTGCTTTGGCTTGAGGGGAATGGTCCCCTTTTGAGCTTTCCTTCGACACATCCCGGATATACACCTTCTTTCTCTACTCGGAATTCGAGCATCCCTATTACCATTTGTCTTACATCGGGTAGAGCTTTTAATGAAGGTGGGCAAACCTTTGATGCCAAAGTTTAGACTGAAGAGATGTGTCACAAGACATGACACCTAGCGGACTTCCACTGACCTGATATAATGAATCAACTCGAAACCCAAGAGTGAAGGCATCTTTAGCATTATTTTTCCATACACATACCTTGCCATTGCTTAAGTCACCTTGTAGCCTTTGTCTTCCATTGCTAAGATTGACACCAGGTTCTTCTGGAGGTCAGGTACATATAAAACATCCTGTAAGTGGATCGTATTACCTTGATTCAATTTAAGAGAGACATTGCCTACACCTTTCACGGGATATTTCATATTATCTCCAAGGACAATTTCCAGGTTAGTTTCCTTCTCTATTAGATTATGGAGAACTTCTTTGTAACCAGTGAAGTGCCTTGATGCACCACTATCAATGAGCCAAATTCCCATTGACTCTGAAGGAGTAGAGGTAGATAGAGCAGCTGGTAAATAATATTCATCCTGCTTATTTTCAACAATGTTGGATTCATACCTGGAATTTTTAGCCTTCTTGAATGGTTGTCCTCTTCCTTGATTACCAACACTCCTTTTACCTTTGCTATTAGATTTCCCATTCCTTTGGTTGCCATGACAGAAATTTTGATCATGGTCTCGGTGCGAGATCTTTCTATTAGGGCACTCCTTCGCATAGTGACCTGGTTTATCGCAAATGTAACATCGTCCTTTTTTTCCACCTTAGGTTCAACCTTTCTTTTTGATTTAGTCCTGGAATTATTTCTTTTCTTATCATGAGAAGAAAAGGCAGCAGGAGGACCTTTAGGCATGGGCATTTCTTGCTCTTCTACTCTTGTTTCTTCTTGAATGCATCTAGCCATTAATTCCTCGAAACCAAGAATTACATTATTGTTCAGAAGAGTAGTCCTGAACACGTACCTTTCGGATGGTAATCCTCCAAGAGTTGTGAGTGCCATTTCCCTCTTAGTAATAGTCTCCCAATAGATAGGAGATCGTTCCTGATCTCGGTGATCCTTAAGAAGTATGTTTGCATACTCTCATCTTTGCCTTTTTTAATTTCCTTCAGCTTATTCCTAAGAAACAGAACTTGAATTTCATCATTAACTTTAAATAAACTCACCAATCTATCATAGATTTCCTTGGAGGTGTTCAGATTGGAGATGTAGGCCACCAAGCGCTTGTCGATAGAGTCCTATGATTTTCTTTGTTTTGACTTCGCCGGTTTTCCATTTGTTCCTGAAGCAACGGGTGCATTTGTTGGAGGCTCAACAATATTGCCTCTCACATGGTCCAACACTCCTTGATCTTCTAAGGTTAGATCGATAGACATCTTCCATCCATGATAGTCAGCTTTCTCATGGAGCTTGTCTTCGGCAGGGAAGAGTGTTGAGGACCCCATAGTTCTTTTAGGATAGCCTTGCCAATCTTTTCTTCGGTGATTGCTCTTGCTCTTGCTCGGGCTTTGTCTTCACCTCAACGTCGATACCATGTTAATTTATGGTATGTTCTATGCTTAGAGAAATTTACTTCTCTTTCTTATTATTATTCACAGATTAGCAATCACATGTGCATAAGTAAAGTGCAGATAGAACATTAAACGATCAACAGAAAACAAGCCAAGACAAGAGACACAAGATGTGGTGGCTAGCTAGGGACAAACCCCAATATGGGGAAACCCTTTGATCAAATCTTATTTTATCTTCAATAATTTAGCAAAGAGAAATAGTACAAAAATCTGATTCATATCAGTGGTAGCAAACCCTAGATCAGCAACATCAGCATTAGCGGCTTCATCATCAAAACTAGGGCAGTCGATATCTTGCAAACCGACCATCGGATCGGCTTGATTCCTTCACTAAAAAATGCAACCTTTAGAGGAGATCCAGGTACACGTACAACAAACATTCAGAGGAGGAGGTCTGATGGTCAACGCTGGTCAAACTTTGGATCTGCAGTTGCAACTTCAGGTTTTGCACCTTCCTTCCACACGTGTGAGAGAAGAATCACCTACTGCGCAGGAGAGAAGAGCCTCTTTACTGCACTGGAGAGAGAGAGAGATGTGATGAGTTGAGTGAGTCCAAATGAGGAAAATCCTCCTGTATTTATACACATATGATGATAATTGAATAGATTCGACTGTTGGGCTTTTGAGCCTACATGAGTTGTTGGTAGGCTTGATAATTTTTCCATAATCAAAATAAATTCATATCTCCATAGATACTTATCGGAATTGGATGATTTTTCGATCAATCCTACACCTCTCGACGAGAGGAGTCTAATAAAAATATTATCAGCCATGAATAAGATGACCCACATGGAGTTTGGCCCTAGTTGCCAATTTTAACATCAACCAAATGATCCACCAGATGTAGTGTCCACTTAACCCCAAAATGTTAGGGTGTTCCACCAACAGATTCATACATCCTCATTTCCTATACTCTCGTAAGGAGTGGAGACTAGAACATCATGATCAAGTGTAATGCTATCTCTATATGATTAGCAAGTATACCAAACATAACACTATCAAAACCTCGAGCACATCACTATGCATGTCATCATCAATCCAAGGAACCAAGTGAAAACTCTAGCTATCTGAAGCTCCTTGTGATGAAAATCACAAGGGTGGTGAAAAAAGTTCATTAGTATAAGATTCATGCAAACTGAAGGTTAATAGGCTCAAAATTGGATAAGCATTAGTTCCTTATCCTCCATCACCCTTTTACTCTCATTATACTATAAAAAAGACACAAAAACATTGTTTTGCTAGAACTGTCTCTTCACATCACCTTTGAGCTTCATTGTTTTAACTTTAGTAATCCTGATACCTAGGGATACCCCCAGGAGCTGGAGAAGATCCAACCAAAAGTGAGAGGATAGGTCTGTTGGGTGACAGTGGTGACTGTCCTAATAGTTTCCCCTTGGGTTGCACCTTGTGGATTAGAGCTTTTATCATTAAGGATAGTTGGGAAGGTAACAGTTCTCAGCTTTAGTACGGGTTTCATTCTCTCTTTTTGAAAAAAATCTAATAGCCTCAATATGTAAAGGAACATTTTATGGAGCATAGTTTCAGAGTTCTGTGCTTGTCAAGGAATAGGATATCCTGTAGTTTGACTTGTAGAGAGGGTTCTTTTAGCATTAATTTGAAATCTCAGTTTTGTCAGTCAACATACCTAGACTCTAGAGAAGATATCAGTAAGCTTGAATATCTTGTAGCTGTTATTGCTATAGATATAGCTAGGGACATTGCTCTGTAATGTCACAGAATAGCCTTTTTCTCTGTTGAAAAAGTACTTCCCATTCAGAATATCTTAGAAGAGATTGAAAAAGTACTTCCCATTCAGAATATCTTAGAAGAGATCTTCCAAGCAATAAAAGCAAAACTTTTCTATGAGAAACGTGAACCAGCCTGGGGAGCAAAAGGAGGGCTCTAGAACTTTCCAGACTGAAGAACTGATTGCATTACAAAACCAATTCATTGGAAACAAAGAAAACTGAACATTTATATTTTATATTTAAGATTCATGCTTGCTGATATTTTTTTTAAATCCTAAAGTGACATATGACACCAGTGTTGCAAACATCCCGATTTTACTGCGATAAAATCACAAATTTTTTGGTCGAGCCGATGTTTGCCGATTTTTACCAATATTTTGGTGGTATCTTAATTTTGATGATGTTTGCTGTTTTTTTACCGATATTTTCCCAATTTTTACAATATTTTGGTTTTCTGGACCCTTGCCGATTTTATCCTGACGCCGATGTTTGCAACATTGTATGACACTAGTCCATAGACCTCATTTGAAGATTGAGAACTGCAAACTTAGGCTTAGGCTAGATTTGGTGGCCTATATTCCCCAGGATAGCCTATAACAGAGTAACAACTACAAGGTAATAACCAGTAAAATCTGATATCAAATTTGCTTTGACAATGTTTACACTAGGGCAACTGCCAGCATTACGGCATGACATCAAAAAAGACACTGGACATTACAAGATAAATTTTCCTTATCGTGAAAGATTAGGGATCTTCAACTCTTTGAGCTGTTAAAGAACTTTTGGTTTTGATATTTTTCAGGAACGAAACCTCTAGAGCTAAACTGTGATGATTGTTCAGTAGGCATCTAAAAATAAATTCATGCTTTCTCTATGAATGTATATTATGTACTCCTTTGAGAGGTGCCATGTCAGTAAATTTAAAAATGGCTGATTTCAGATTGGATGTATCAGCAGTTGTATTATGTGAAACTTCAATATGTTATATGTCTAATTTGAAGCTTCATATTATCCATTGTCTATATGTTTCCTTAGAACCCTAAATTTGCCCCATTTTTAGGGCTGAAAAGTTTCAGAATCACTGCATTTCTATGTGTAGCTATGCTTCTATCTGTGTCCCTTCTTATGCATCCCATAGCAGAAGATTTTGGAGTATGATTTGCTCCAAAACTTATGCTAAGTTATGGGCTGATAACCAAATGGAAAAGATTATGGCAAAACTCAATTAAATATAGCCTCTTCATATCATATCAAAGTTTCAACAATTAGGGAGATTGATATGGCACCATTCTGTATGCTTGTAATTCACTATAAAATAAATAAATGTTCTAGGCAACAGTTTAAACTGCATGTTTAGCTGACTGCTGCTGTTTTTCACGGGACCCATTTTGTAGGCTTCTGTACATGCTCTATTACAAGCAGCCAGTGAAATTGCATCGCGAGGGGACGGCAGAGACAGAGAGGTTAATGTTTTCGTCCAACGAAGGTCAGAAGTTTATCAACCACATTTTCTGCCAAAGCATTTTATTCGTTGGAGCTTTCCATGCTTTGTGACTTAGGAATGTCCAAAAGAAGTAATCAACTGTAAATTGTAATGAAAGAATCAGGAAGCAGTCTGAAAAATATGCTAAGTTCAAACGAAGTACCTGCTTGATTTGGTGGATTTCATTATTAGTTGTTTTCTCTGTTCTGGGCTGTTGGGGCAACTCAAAATGTTTGGTCTGAATAACTTTAAATGTTTCAAGTGTGAAACTCTTAAAACTATGCGTTTTGGAATTTGTATTGGTAGTTTTTGTGTAATGTCATAGACAAAAGTAACAGAACCATACTAAACTTCTCTAGCATTCTTTGAATGTGACTTGCACTTCTTGTGACTGTAGGAGTCAGGAGTCCAGGACAGATGTTAATGTGACATAAAATAAAATATTAACTAGAAAATTGATTCTCAATGTTATCCAGCAAATATCAAAGCAAAAATGGATAGACCTATGAATGGGATTGTTAGAGGAGAAAACATTGAGTTCCAAGAGTTGGGATCCCTTGAGGCTTTCCTTTGAAACAAAAAATTCGGGGGATTATTTTGAAACAATTTTCTGATTGGCTCCAGATCCATTATTGACAGGTCAAATTACTATTCAGAGATAACATTATTGTGAGGGAAAGCGACTCTGAACAACAAACCTGGAAAAATTCCCCAAGTCAATATTTATCCTCCTTGGAATTCCAAACTACTTCATTTTGTGAAAAGATTCTAAATCCTCACTGTTTGGATTCTGGAAGACAACAAATTGCACTGGTTTTAGCCAATGCTAGACAAGTGCGAAAATTGACAAGTTACTGCTTTGCAAGAGGCGTAGAAATTGACTTGCGTAGTTTATGGTAAGTCTGAAAATGAGTGCTCCAAATCTAGAACTCTATCAACACTTGATACAAAATTTATGCTAGTTCCCACCAAATTTTCCTCCACAGGGATCAAAATTTGGTCTTAGACCCTGATTTGCACCAGCAGAAACTGCAGAAAGTAAGAATTTGCTGGCTTCTGGGAGGATCTCCAGAGTCTGTTTGGAGCATGCTTACAGGCGTTGGAAAGATATTTTTAGAGATTTACACCTCATATTGTTTGAGGTTCCACATTGTGATTTTCATCACATGTAATGGAGTTTGCTGGTGGTTCCTTGAAGCTTCTATGATGGACTTGTGGGAGATACACCTTCGTTGAGTGTCTTCTTTTTTTGGCATTAGGCCTTTGGTTGGGGAGCTTCACTTCTCTACTTGCTGTATGGTCATGGTTTTGGTGCTACTTGCATATGCTGCTTAATGGATCACTCTCTGGATACATGAGTGCTTGCTTCTTCATGTGTTTATCTTCTTCATGGGGCATCCTACTGACTAGGTGTGTTGATGTTATGATGTTGGTTTGTCACTAGGAGGGAGTGTTCTACATGGTTCTCATGAGTTGGATGTGTGAAGGGGATGTTGAAATGTGTAACTAGGTTCGGTCTTCATAAATATGAAATGTACTTTTGATTCTTGTATATTGTAAAAATAAAGAAAATTTATTATTGTTATTTTTGTAGCATGGGTTTCATGCTCAAAGTCTTTTTATTTAGAGGTCAAGCACCCATTGAGTGCTTCTAGGGTTTGTCCTAGGGTCAAGAAGTCAAAAGAGTCATTGTCATATGAAGAAGACCCCATTGGGCACATTGTAACATGTAAAAATAATTATTTTGTATTTAAAAGTGTCAAAATACCCTCCAAGACCAAGTCGGCCTGGCAGCTAAGAAGTTGGCCTCATTAGGGCATGTTGTCCTCCTTGGAAGCTTATATATAGGAGGGAACTCGACCTCCTATGGACACTCACTCATTTTCTCATCATCTAAGCGAAGGAGAAGTAGAAGAAGGCTAGCGAAGAAGGAAGAAGGACGAAGGACGAAGGTTTGGGTTATTTCTCTCTCTCTCTCTCTCTCACGTGCGAAGAAGGAAGGCTAGGGTTTTGATGCTGCAAGGTCGAAGTTGAGGAAATTGCAGAAAGAAGGTCGAAGAAAGGACTATTAGGTCACCTACAAGCCCTAGAAGGAGAAGCAACCCAAGTGAAGGTCAAAGGAAGCTTTGGAAGCCCTAGAATTGCTCACACGTGTGGAAGCAGTAGCTATTGCAGGGGCTGAAAATTTCATACTGCAGTGGAGGCTGAAATTTTGTAGCTGGGGGTTGAAGTTGTGCAGCTGGAAGAGATTTGATTGGGTTTGACTTGGATAGAAGGAGCACATCATCAAGAAGGTTTGGCTTGGTCTTGGAAGGGTATTGGTCTTGGTCTAGAGGTCTTGGAATTCGTCATTTGAAGAATCTATAAGAGAAGAGATTTGTGGGTTTTCCTCTCAATTGGATAGGTTTTGGCCTTGGCTTGCAGTGTACATCCTGTGTTCTTATGTATTGTTGATCTTCTTGTTTTGTTAGTTTTTGATGATAAGAACAACATAATAATAAGAGAAGCTAATAATCAAGTAAATTAAAAAGACATCACAAGCAGTTATCAAGTTTAAGAGAAATCATCCTAATTGCAGCCCCAAAGATTTCTCAACAGGGGAGTGTTTGACAGATAATTCCCTTCTGCATACATAAGCGAACTCCCTAGATCTAGTGGCTTGATCTAGAAACAATAGAGACAAAAACACTTATGCTTTCCTTAGAGAAATTAGAACATGGAGGAAAGACCTACCTGGAATCCAATACAAGTTCTCCTCTTCTCCTTGCTTGTATGCTTCAGCTCCAAATCCAAATGCTATAAATGGAACCTATGAAACAACTAAAACAAGCAAGAGCACTACAACATACAAATAACATGTACTAACATCTCTAAACAATGAGTCAAGAAGGCATTGTAATACATATGCATTAATGAGACATAAGTATAGGAAAACAAAGCACTTTTTGTATTAATGAATGTAGGAGAAATTACAACCCTTTATAGATCTTGACCTTGTAGATGTCTCCCAACTATCTTGTCCTTCCCTTGCCACAAAGAAATCCTTCAATCACAACTCAAGTGCATGGATGGATAATGGATCTGTTGTCACTCAGATTGTACAGGCACTGCGACAACTGCTCAGGGCGGGGGCTGTCACTCTGATCCCCGCGCACTCCGTTGTAGCTGTCTTCCGACAACATGTTGAAAAATGTAACTAGGTCTGGTCTTCATAATGACATGTAATTGTGATTTTATACAAGAGATGTAAAGAAGAAAAATAAATTATTGTAATGCTTGCATCATGGGTTTCATGAGCAAGATATTTGTTTTAAGTTAAGACTCCCATTGAGAGCTTTTAGGAATTTTGTCATCTAGTCATAAAGTATAAAGAGTCATTTTCATGTAATGAGACATGTTACACATTGTAAAGAGTCACACTTGTCTATGTAAAGACATCCTCCAAGACCTTGTCACTAGCCCTCTTCAAGTCAGCCTACAACGAATGGAGAAACCTAGAAGATGATGTCAGCCCTCCTTCAAGTAATCATGTTGGCCTAAAGGACATGAGCAAACATGTATATATAGCAGTACTCGACCTCATTTGAAGGCAAGCAATTCGGTGAAGAGAAGCCTACAATCATAAGTGCGAAGAAGGACTAGAAAAAAGAAGCGAAGGACCAAAGAAGGATAGCGAAGGAAGGAACACTTCTGGGAAGTCTGATTTGGGCTAGTATACTCTCCCACATGCGAAGGCAACAGATCTGAAGGCATCTAGCAAAGGTCGAAGAACTTGCAACTACATTGAGGTGATCTTGTTTGGGTAAAGGATCTCACTAGAAGAAGCTGAGTAGAAGTGCTATAGGTCTCTCTCTCTTGAAGAGACTAATCAAGGAGTGAAATTGTTCTAGGGTTTCTGAAATAGGGTTGACCTAAGAGACCGAGATTCTCAAGGAAGCCGAAAAGAGCAGTGTGGAAAGGAAGAGTCCGAGATTCTAGAAGGAAGCCGAGAAAGAGAAGAGGAAGAGTAGTAAGGAGGCTAGTGACTTGGTCTTGGGAGGACTCTAGTGTCAAGGGTCTTTGTCATGGTCTTGGTGTTCATCAATTGAATATCTATAAGAATAATTTCGTTTTGGTTTTCCTCTCAAAGAGTGAGAGGTTTTGGCCTTGGCTGACAAGCCTACATACTGTGTCTCTTGTCTTTTGTTGTTTATGATTTGGTAATTGTCTTGATGAAAAGAACACAATAATAACCTTAAGAAGAGAAGATCATAATCAAGAAGTAAAAGTCTATCACAAGCAATTATCAAGAAGAGAAATCTCCTAACTATTGAAACCCTAGATTTATCAACATGGTATCAGAGCTTAGGTGCTGAAGTCAAGGAGGGGCATTTTATCAAAGAGACACATAAGGATCACGATTCAAGAAAAGGATCAAGGCAAGACAAAGAATACCAAGCAAGAGATCAAAATCATACCTAAAACCCTAGATCGAAGAAATCTACTTCAGCAAGAGTCTCGAAGGAAGCAGAAAGAAAGGATCAAAAACCCTAGAAGCATTTCTGAGATCATCAATCACCGAAGGAGTGGAAGCTCAAAGAACATTGTCATAATATTCAAGAAGGGTCGTAAAGCAAGCTCTCTCTCATCAATCTTTCAAGGAGTAATCTTCTATCTACATCAACATCAAGATTAAGGAGGAAGCAAGTAAAGAAAGCAACATCTACTCAAGTAAGTTTATGACTTCATCTGATACTATCAAAATGTCTTTTTGCAAGGAGAGCAACAAATTGGTTGGGGCTTCAAATTTCCTTGCATGGAAGAAAAGAACAGACCTAAATCTCATTGAGAATGAAGTCATGGATCACATCAAGGGGTCAATAACCCAACCTCCCAAAGAAGATACTCAAGCACATGCTAGATTCATGAAAGGGGAAGTGAGGGCCTAGAGGATTCTCATAGAATCCATCAAAGACTCTCACATCCCATATGTATCAAAATTAGACACTGCAAAAGCAATATATGACAAATTGGTAGAGTTGTTTTCTGTAAGTATTGCAGGAGAAGTTATCTCTCTAAGGCAAGAACTCTACAAATTAAAGATCTCAAAGGAAGAAGGAATAGCCTCATATTTTATGAGGATTTTAGAAATAAGAGATCAACTTCAAGATCTGGGTGAAATAATGTTTGACAAAGAAATGACTACTGTAGTATTGAATGCACTACCGAAGGAATGGGGCAACTTCACTTCAAGTATTTATGGGAAGAAAGAAGCCACTCCTTTCCAGGATCTATGGTCATTATGCAAGATCGAAGAAACCAGACTGAAGGCAAAAACTGATGTAGGATCAAATGAGCAGAATCAAGCATATGCTGCTATGGCAAGAAGAAAAAGAAAGTTTGGAAAATTTGGTCCTCAAAAGAAAAAGAAGAACATGGCTAAAGTGCAGTGCTATGGATGTCAAGAATATGGGCACTATAGAAGAGATTGTCCTAAGCTTAAAAGGGACAATAACAAGAGGAATAAGGAAGAAGCCCATATTACCGATGAAGTGGAAGAACCTGAGACAAAGAAGCCTAAGAAGGAGGAAGTTTCCCTCTCCAAGGCTTGCTAGATTTTGTGGTAACAAAACCCATTCATCTAACACGCACTGTCAGGGTCGACAGCTAAAAAAAAATAAAAAAATAGTAATAAAATTTATGAGTTGTCCACTTCTAGCTCATTGATAAGAGCATATTCAGTGATTGATAGTTGTCCACTTCAAATTTCAACTCTCTACTTGGACTCACATGCACCCCTTTATATTAAGGTAGAAATGTTGGAAACCTATTTCTTAGGGGTTATCGTAAATTGTATTATTCACTGGAGAAAGAATGTGAAGAGTCTCAAAGGAATATGAAGAGTCCTTGGGAGTCCAAGAGTCCTCTTGGAAGATGAATCTAAATGTCATAGAATGTTGTACTTATATGTGTATCATTTGAATGAAACACATCACGCGCTTATCTAATTTTGATTTCCATTTTTCATGGATCCAACAACCCTTTCCTCGGCCTTTGTTTTTGCACTCCTCGAATAGCGTTTCGCTTTTCTTTAGTTAGCTTGTTTTGCAAGCTTCATTGATTCCTTTGAATCCCCTTTTAGTATGGGAAATTCATTGCTCATAGGGGTTGAGATGTTCTTCAAGTCCCTTTTATTTTGATAATCGTGATGTGCATGGGGCTTGAGGTTATGGCTTCATATGGGGGTAGAGCTCAAGCTAACTTTGCTTTTGAATCTATGATTCGTCCCTTGCCTTTATTTTGCATTTTGACATTTGGCACTTGCTTTTTTGTTCTTTCTTGCATCAACATCAACCTCTAAGCATTTTGAAGCCCTTTCTTCTCATAGGATGAGGCAAACAGGGAACCAATATGAGTGACTGATAACAACCAACCCAAAAGGCATGAGAATGGAGAAAGGGTTGAGTGGAAAGTGTTAGGTATGGAAAGATATAGACATACTATCTCTATCTCAGTCTCCTATTCACGCCCCTCCTATACAAGGAAAGAAAATCCCTGGGGTGGTTACACTTGACTAGAAGGAATTGATGACCACCAAGGTGAAATAAGGAAACAAGCATAACTTCCAAGCATCATGATTCATTATCTGACTTCAACCCATGATCCTTACTTAAATGCCTAATACATTAAATGTAAACACTCGTATTGAACAATGGCTATTGTACCTTGTGTGTTGAACCATCATCATTGGATGAGTATGCTGATTGGGTGAGTGAGCCAAGCCTGATATATAAGGAGCATTTGAGGGGCTGCTGTCTGGAAATCTGCATCAGAGAAGAAAAGTTTTCTCCTTTTGTTGCCTATATATGTGGATGGGAAACAATTCTGACACAATAACTAGGGCTAGGAGGCATGTGGATGGATCAAAAGCAAGCAGATTTTCCTAACTATGGGCTCATCTTACCAGATAATTTATTGTGCACTCTGATTTGGTATCTTGATTGCTTTCCCTTATGCTTATAATAATCTAGTAAGAAATCTGTGCCCAGAGCTCCCCCCATTTAATTGATAGCAGTGCAGGCTGTTACACCTTCCATTCCACTATGTTGTAATCACCCCTAGCAGCCAATTACCATAGCACGTGTTTGCAATGGAGATTAATTTGTTGTTTTCACATTTTGGTCTTGGAATGTTTGTCAGTGTGCATGCATTCTCATTTACTCTAATCCCTGCAAATGGGCACGGCAGGCCTAATGCTGCATTACGTTTACTTGCTATCTTTTCCTCCATTAGCGGTCTGTTGACCTTTCTTTAGGCCATTAGTTGTTTAATAAACATGACTCTTTCATGTTCTAGTAGGTCAGTTTACGATTTTCTTTGTTATATGAGATACCATTTGGTTCTAACGTACTGACATTTTTCTGCAGTCTACTACGCCAATCTAGCCCATTGGAAAAATCAATTAGAGATCAACTGTTTTCCAAGGACCCTGTGGCATGCGAATGGTTTTGGTCTGAACAACATCCTGCTGTTGTAACAAACATTATCAATATCTTAGAAAATGATCCACGCTTCACTGCAGTAACATCACTGTAAGTAAATATTGAAGCTTTAGAATTAGCAGTTCTTCACTTTACAACAATGTTCAGTAGCAGAATTGCTTTGCAAGTTTTTAGATGGGAAATGTTGAGCAGAAATGGAATTAGATTTATCTGTAACAGAAATGTTTTTTCATTGGTTCCAGAGAATGGGAGGGAGCACCATTGAGTTCAAGTAGGGCAAGTGATTTGTCTCTTCTTATGCTGGCACTGAGCAGTATGGCTGCAGTTATGAAACTTGGACCAGCCAAAGTTTCTTGCCCCCAATTTTCTTCCACCTTATTCGAAATGAATGGTAAATTAATGGATACACTGGCCAATTTAATTCCTATAGATCAAGTATATCACTTCACTACGGAGGTGGGTCTACGGCGGGAGTTTCTTGGATACTTTGGTCCACGAGCCACTGCTTACAGGGGTAAAAATAATATGGGAGGAGAAGGAGCATTTTGGGTTGATCTGGTTCAGCAACAACTTCGGGGAGCAATCAGCAGGGAACGAATATGGTCAAGGTTGACAACATATGAAAGCATTGAGGTTAAATAAGTTCAAGTTCCAGAGTTAACCTGATCCCTCCTATAACTTTGTTATTGAAGATAATGAAATTGAAGATTCCTTTTGTTCTTTTGAATAAAGTGTGATAGCCTCAACGAAAGTTTAGTTGTTGAAAATAAATTACTTGGACGCAACCTTTAAAACTGAAATGCTATATACCTCATACTTTCTAGCACTACATGTCTTACATTGAGTCCAGAAACAAGAGAGTGGTTGAAGACAAGTACTGCATCTGTTTCTGAATTTGAATTGTTTATTATCTTTGCCATCTATTATTCATATTTGCATTTGCAATAGCTAGATTCTTGTAAACTTAATCACTTTTATTAAAGGATGAGCTGGAGAGTGAAGTACCGCATTTATGAGGAAACATCTTGAAAATAAAATCAGGGAAGCTTTATTTCTTTCTCTTTCAATGGCTGTTTGTTTATTTTAGTCTTCTGAGATATTGCAGCACTTTTTGAAGAGTTTTGCGCCATGCGTTTTTAACCGTGGCTGTTTGGGTCTTATTTAGTAGACATTTTTAATTTTATGCTGGATTTGAAGAAATGTTGCAAATATTGGCGTCAGTAAAAACTTTTTACTAAAAAGTGGCCGTCAGAAAAATCAGGGAACTAACAACAACATCAATAATCACATTGTCTAATCGAAATGAGCTTGTTGCCTAATTTGAGGTCACAGGTTAAATATGGAGGGGGGGTAGAGTATGTACACTTCATAGATTAAGCAGTCAAATTGCTATGGAGGGGTCCCATATTTCAATTTAGTGTCTGGCAGGGATGTGATCTTAAATGAAATTACTAATATATGAAAGAAGAGAAGTGATATATTAGATGACAAATGATACATCAGAGATAAACTGTTGACACTGATATTTGTCCAGGCAAGTCCCAAAATTGAATACACATGTCAAAAAATACATAAAATATTTAAATGTGTCTCATCGTCATGAGTCATCTACAGTGATCAATCTACTTATTGATTCCCTCTGCCCCTTTTACGGGCAAGGGCAATGGGTCATCCTCTTGAAGGTGGTCCTGTGTCTGGAAGTGAATGTCTATTGGTGGCTGTCTCAGTCTGCGTAGGCAGCGGTGCTAAGGCTGACACCTCACTCTCCTCACTCTGAGTCCAAAGGTTCACTATCTTGCCAAAATAGGTCCAAAGCCTTTGGCTTGTTGGCAGTGTGGTTGTCAACCTAGGAGAAAAAAAATGACAACAAATGGACACATAGAATGCTTGTCAGAAAATGCAAACCTGACAAATTGTTCAATCGTTCATGAAAAAGTGGCAACAAGAGGTGAACATTATGCACATTGCTAACCCTTGAAACAAAAACTAATTATATGTTGGAAATTAAACACATAATTAGGAATATGAAAACAACAGATGCAAATCAATTCCCACTCAGCCAAATAACAACTCTGTTGACACGGTCAAAGATTGGTCAAACAATCAAGAAATTAGCTCAGTCATCTCAGTCAAATCAGACAATTCAGACAATTCTTCCTTATTTCTCCACATGTGCGAGTGCTCTTAGAGAGATAGGATGTCGTGTTGATGATGATTGTCAAAGTGGAGTAGCACATCATGTATTTATATAGGTCAAATGAGTTTGAATTTCACCAAGGGGCACACCCTTTCATGGTGGGGCCGACTTGACTTCTCGAGCCTACATGATGCCCAAAATAAAATTTAATTTATTTTAATTTCCATAATTCTTCTAGGCCGACTTAGGAGGCCTCTTGGCATGCAGGAATACCTCCCGATGCTACACAAAAATCAAAATTCCCTCTTAGGGAGGTATTCTCCTTGGCTGCAGCAGATTCTCTTCAGTTAAAATTCCTCCTCCATAAGAAAAGTTTATGAGATTGCTATGTTGGTGCATGTCTATAAATCAATCCATCCTGGAGTAAGCAATGTGAGTATCCAGGGCCTTTTACGTCTAGCCAAAATCTTTTATGGCTCCTTAGGTAAATGTATTAATCTCCTCTGGTCAAAGTCCTTTATCACCCAACCAAGGCCTTTTGGCTTCTCAGGAGAGAATGTTCCATTGGACCATTCACCCTCAACTAAAGTCCTTTATGTCTTCTTAGGTGAATTACATGTATCTCCTCTAGTCAAAGTCCTTTATGACCTATCCAAGTCCTACTGGCAGCCAAGTCCTCCTAGCTTCTTAGGAGAAGATCTGTTCAATACTATAATTGCCCTGGGCCATTCAACTTTAGTCAAAGTCCTTTATGACCCAACCAAGTCCCATTGGCTTCTCAGGTGAATGTATCTATCTCCCTTGATTAATGTCCTTTATGAACCAACGAAAGTCTAGCTTTAGGAGATGGTCTGTCCTAATCTTGTAGAGACACTAACCATCTCTCTTAATGAGGGAGACATTCCATCATGCAAAACTTATCTCTGAAGTATACAGACTTCACTCTAGATAGAGGCTTGGTGAGAATCTCTGCAATTTTCTCATCTGTGTATATGTACTGCAACTCCACTGCTCCTCTTAGCACCATGTCTCGGATGAAGTGATATTTGATCTCAATATGCTTCAACCTGTCATGAAAAATTGGATTCTTTGAAAGCTTAACACAACTTTGATTATCACAAAATATCAAGGTTGGCTCAAGCTCCTGATCAAATAGCCCTGCAAGTAGCTTTCGAAGCCACACTGCTTCCTAACATGCGGCACTAGCTGCGATATACGTGTTAGAAAATCAGAAAGGTAGAAATATTTTCTCTTGTTGATAGTTACTTGTGATTTCCCTGAGTTCTTATTATCTTTCTTGTGTTCCTCTTTTATCTTAGTTCAACAAGAAATCACCAAAACCAAAACACGAAGGTCAAGGACACTATATGTAGGCACTAAACTAGGGCGAAAACCCCTATGTAGGGGAAAACCTAGTCAAGAACTCTTCCTTTAGTAATTCAAAATGAGATAGACCAAGACCTTAGACCTACAAACCTTCCTCCTCCACCAAGTCAACCTTCCAATGAGATACAACAACCTTCAATAGTATCTTCTTGTCCAACAACTACAACCCAACATCAACCCAAAAATTCTGGCCCTAGCTTCACCAATAGCTTCAGAATTTCGGCCTCCCCAGCAACTGCAGAATTTTGGCCCCCAGCAGCAATCCAAAACTTCGCACATGTGAGATAAGAGAGAGAAATTTCAGCTTCTTTAGCAAGATGTTGGCCTCCTTCTTCTTTACTAGACTTTTCCTCTTCTCCCCTTGAAATTCACACTTTTTCTTAGCCCAAAAACTGCAGATCAAACTTGTTGAGTTGGTGCTTCAAATGAGGTCGAGTTGCTCCAATATATAGGCTTCTTGTGAGGTTGAATTCCCTTGTTTGAGGCCGACTTGTCCTTCCTTGAGGCCGACTTGGTGGAGGAGGCCTAGAAGACCTAAAATACAATAAAATAAATTTCTTCTTTGACAAATAAATCCCAAGAAGGGTTCTTTACATTATGACATGGACAAGGACACTTGACATAAACCCTAGAAGCCTACAATGGAGGCTTTGACCTAAAAGCAATTGACCCAAACATGAAACCCATGCCTTAATAAGTCAATTTATTTTTCTTTCTCTTGACAAATATATTTCATTATAACTCAAATACAATTATGAAGACCAACACTAGTTACATTTTTCAACATTCCCTCTTAACTAGGGAGGTATTCATAATTACAAATATATAGAGGTACATGGAAGATCTCCAAAATGAACTACGAATATTTCTAGCACACTCAATGTTGCAGACTAGAAACCTGACCAGGGTTTTCTACTTGGGTGGGACTAAGATGGACTCAAGCTTTCAACTAGTCTAGGTACCTTGAGGCTTACTTGCTAACCATCAACCCAGGGATCTAGGTGCGTATCCAAGGTCAGAGCTCCAAGACCAATGCCACCCTCCCTCTTCAGGATCTAGACATCAACACAAAGGTCGACCATATGTCATCCCAAGCATCCACCATTAGATGCTTCATTTCTCCCTAATAAACTAAACCAAATATATCCATTTGTCTAAGCATGCTTCCAAAGTGTTCATTCTTCTTGTGGAGAGATCTACATGTACAAACACAAACTCCAATTAATAATAAACTTTCAAATATACATATATAAGTAAATACAAACCTTTGGGGTTCTCAATCATCTTGATGCCACTTAGTGATTCATATTCAAATATTTGGAAGATTTTCTTCCTCAAGTCTTCCTCAAGTCTTTTGTTTGCAACTTCATGAACATTTATTGATAGTGCTTTTGCTTACTTCAAAGTATTATTTGTCATAATATGCCCTCCCTCTTAACTGGGGAGATATACCCTTTCTTTTATCCAGTTTCCCTCTTAGCTTAGTTAGATCAACTACTTCT
Organism: Pinus tabuliformis; assembly: GCA_031772625.1. Taxonomy (NCBI): domain Eukaryota; kingdom Viridiplantae; phylum Streptophyta; class Pinopsida; order Pinales; family Pinaceae; genus Pinus; species Pinus tabuliformis. The sequence continues at coordinate 154,530,078 of CM062805.1, read as the reverse complement.
TTTATAACATCGGAGAACCTTTCATGGCTTCTATTCCTGCTTAAGGTATCAATGTTATCTTGATCATCATCTTCCTTCATCATGCGAGTCATTCTTATTTACAAACATCTTCAACATCTTGAAGATTATGTACAAACAAAACTTTAATAGCAAGTACAATCAAAACACATATACAAAAGCGTGAAGTTAACTACATCAGAATTATATGGAAGCATTTTGACTTTAGACATTAAACACCTAAACTAGTTAGGTTCATAATTAGTAAAAGTTACATCTCTTTACATACTAGACATTCAATTCTTGCTGGGTTTTTGTCATAAACCCTAGATTCCATCTTCGAGACACAAAGCCTTAGATATCAATAATTCAATAAAAAGAAATCCTACTATACATCTAAGTATTCAACAATTTTAGACTCTACTAGGGTTTGTTGCACACTAGATTTTATGTTAAAATTGGCAACTAGGGCCAAATTCCATGTGGATCACCTTATTTATGGCTTCTGATATTTTTCCTAGATTCTTATTATCGAGAGGTGTAGGATTGATCTAAAGATCATCCGATTCCGATAAGTATTTATGGAGATATGAATTTATTTTAATTATGGACAAATTGTCAAGGTCGGCCAACAAACTTATGTAGGCTCAGAAGCCCAACAGTCACATCTAACAGGGAAATGACAATCACAACTCTTGGAGGACTACCATCTGAATGGTATATATTCAGGACTACTCTTCTCAACAATAACGTAATTCTTGGATTTGAGGAATTAATGCCCAAATGCATTCAAGAAGAAACGAGGATGGAAGAGCAAGAAATGCCCATACTTAAAGGTCATGCCTCTGCGTTTTCTTCCCATACTAAAAGAAGAAACAATTCTGGGGCTAAATTCAAAGGAAAGGCTGGACCAAAGGGTGGAAAAAAAGGACGATGTTACAATTGCAATAAAACGGGTCACTATGCAAGGGAGTGCCCTGATTAAAGGGACTCACACCGGGACGATGATCAAAATCCCTCTCAAGGCAATTAAAGGAATGGCAGGTCAAATGGCAGAGGTAAAAGAAGTGCCGGAAATCAAGGAAGAGGACAACCATCCAAGAAGGCAAGAAATTCCAGGTATGAATCTAACATTGTTAACAATAAGCAAGATCAATATTATCGATCAGCTACTCTATCTACTACTGCAGCCTGCTCCCCTGGACTCGCTGGGAAATTGGCTTATTGATAGTGGTTCCTCAAGGCACTTCACTGGTTACAAAGAAACTCTCTATAATCTGATAGAGAAAGAAACCAACCTAGAAATTGTTCTTGGAGATAATTCAAAATATCTCGTGAAAGGCATAGGAAATGTCACTCTTCAATTGAATCAGGGTAATGCCATCCACTTACAAGATGTATTATATGTACCTGATCTAAAAAAGAACCTGGTGTCCATTTCGGCAAAGGAAGACAAAGGCTACAAGGTGGCTTTCAGCGATGGCAAGGTACGTGTATGGAAAAAGAACTTTAAAGATGCTTTCACTCTTGGGTTTCGAGTTGATTCATTATATCAGGCCGGAGGAAGTCCGAACTATGGCATCGGAGGTTTGCTCACCATCATTATAAAGCTCTACCTGATGTAAGAAAAATGGTGACCGGGATGCTCGAGTTCAAATTAGAGCAAGAAGGTGTATGTCCAGGATGTGTCGAAGGAAAGCTCCAAAGGGGACCATTCCCCTCGAGCCAAAGCAAGACCTATGATATATTGCAGTTGGTTCACTTAGACATATCTGGTATGATGCTTGTGAACTCCTTGGGAGGATATTTATATTACCTCACTTTTACAGATGATTATTCTCGCAAGACTTGGATATACTTCTTGAAAAAGAAGAATGAAGTGTTCTCTTGGTTTCGACACTTCAAAGCCTTGATCGAGAATCAAACTGTAAAGAAGATCAAGACCTTAAGGACTGATAATGGCACTGAATATGGATCCAATGAGTTTCATGACTTTTGTAAAGAGGCTGGCATTAAGAGGGAGACTACTACACCATATACTCCTGAGCAGAATGGTGTGGCGGAAAGGAAGAATCGTACAATTGTGGAAGCTGTTCGTGCCATGCTCCATGATCAAAGACTTCTGAAGTTTCTATGGGCCGAAGCTGCAAATACCGCCGTATATGTACAAAATTGATGCCCTCATCAAGCATTGGGTTCCAAGACTCCTGAAGAAATGTTCACTGGTAAGAAACTTGACATATCTCATTTTAGAATTTTTGGAAGCCCTGTATATTTTCATGTGCCGAAAGAGAAAAGGAATAAATTGGGTGCATCTGGAAAGAAAGGAATCTTCGTGGGCTATAGAGAAAATACTAAGGGCTATAGAATCTATGTAGCTGGTCAAAGGGAAGTTGAGATTAGTCATGATGTCACCTTTGACGAAGATATGGCTCTTAGCAAAGTAGACAATCTTCCTACTTTAAGGGGATCTAAAGAAGTTGACACCGGGGAACCGAAGGAAAAGGAAGATGAGACGATGCCCGATGTGGAAGAACCTATGGATCCTATTGATCCTCCTCTGCAAGAGCCTTCCTCTTCTAGGAAGAGGCCTTCATGGCTTAAGGGGACACTTGATGATGCTGAAGGACACATTGCACCCAGAGGAACCTTCTGTGGAAGTAAGAAGCCTAATCGGTATTAGGGATACCTGACCATCATGAGCACGATCATCCAAAATGAGCCTTCGTCATTCATAGATGCTGTTAAGCATCAAGTATGGAAGGATGCTATGACCGAGGAATATGAGTCCATTATGAAAAACAATGTTTGGGATGTGGTCCCGCGATGCCAGGACAAAGCAGTTGTCACTTCAAAATGGCTTTACAAGATAAAGCATGCAGTTGATGGAAGTGCGGAAAAGTATAAGGCTCGTTTTGTCGCTCGTGGCTTCTCCCAGAAGAAGGTATAGACTATGACGAGATATTTGCACCTGTTGCCCGATATACCACCATCCGTTCGATCATAGCCCTTACTGCTTCACAAGGATGGAACCTACATCAGATGGATGTCAAGACTGCATTCTTACATGGTTCGATGAAAGAGGATGTCTATGTGGAGCAACCCGAAGGATTTGAGATTTATGATTGAGAATCTCATGTGTGCAGGTTGAAGAAGGCCCTCTATGGGCTAAAGCAAGCACCTCGAGCATGGTATGAGAGGATCGATAGCTACTTGATGAAGCTGGGATTCACTAGGAGTGAAGCCAACCCTAACCTTTACTTTAAGGTTATAGATGACAAACCTCTCATACTGGTGCTGTATGTTGACGACCTCTTTCTAACAGGTGCAAACCCTCTCATTCACGAATGTAAGAGGGAGTTGGCTTCTGAGTTCGAGATGAAAGACCTAGGACTTATGCACTATTTCCTAGGACTGGAAGTCTGGCAGAAACCAGGGGAGATTTTCCTATCTCAAGGAAAATATGTGGTGAAGATATTGGAGAGATTCGGCATGGTGGAATGCAAGCCTGTAACTACCCCAATGGAGCTTGACTTCAAGAAGTTAAGCGGTAGTGCTGCCGGACTTGTTTTACGAAATGTTACCGAGTATTGTCAACTCGTCGAAGCATTAATGTTCTTGGTGAACTCCCGTTCGGATATATGCTTTGCAGTCAACACATTGAGTCAACATATGGTTGAGCCTCACCACTCACATTGGATTGGTGCCAAGAATCTGTTGAGATATCTTCGTGGCACAATCACTCATGGGTTGAGATACACTGCCGGAGATGTGAGACTACTTGGGTATACTGACGCTGATTGGGTAGGCAGTGTGGTGGACCGAAAGAGCACTTCCGGGTGCTATTTCTCTTTGGGATCTGCCTCGATATCTTGGATGAGCAGGAAGCAGAAGTCGGTGGCTTTGAGCACCGCCGAGGTAGAGTACATTGCTGCTAGCATGGCCTCTTGTGAGGCAGTCTGGTTGCGAAAGCTCTTCAGTGAGCTGTTTGGATTTACATTGGATACCACCGTGATTCTGTGTGACAACCAGAGCGAGATCCGTTTATCAGAGAATCCTGTATTTCATGATCGCTCCAAGCATATCGATATTAGGTACCACTATATTCGAGATATGGTGCAGCGAGGAGCAATAAGGCTCCAACATATCGGTACAGATGAATAGGTCGCCGACATTTTGACAAAGCCCCTAGGAAAGGTCAAATTCCTGACTTTCTGAGAATGACTTGGTGTCGTTTAGAGACCCTCTTATGAGGGTTGAGTATGATGTATTGAGCTCTGGGAGCTCCAGGGGGGCGCGGGGTACTTCTTGGAGCAACATGTGACCACAGGGCGACTCACCATCCCCTGGTGGTGCACTATGTACAGGGTAAAGGTTCAACCTTCCCCTGTGACACCCCGTGGCGACTATGGAACATGATGATTAGTTCTCCTGTGGGCCAGGATGATTCGTTCTCCGTGGCGACTGTGGAACAGGATGATTAGTTCTCCTATAGGCTAGGATGATTAGTTCTCCGTGGCATCCACTACACAGGATGATTCGTTTTCCTGTGGACAGGATGATTAGTTCTCTTGTCGAGGCATCCTACCCATGCAGTCTGGGACTCATGGGAGCACCTCTCATCTGATCAATGAGTAGGGAAATAAGGATAGGGACCATAGTAGTACTATTGATGGACGCATCACTGTATCTACCGTACTCCCTATGCTAGGATGACCTCCATTGATCTGGGATCAGTGAGAGTGGTTCACACTCTGAGACTGACTTCAGGTCAGTGGAGGATGGTATGATACATCCTCGATCATTTCTTCTTCTTCATAGTTTGAGCAGAGCAGAGTAGAGCAGAGCAGAGCAAAGCAGAGTGGGGTCATGCTGTACATGACAGTGCATTTGATGGATGGATAGCAGCGATGGTTTGACGAATTGCAGATGAAGTTCTCCCTAGTTGAGAGGGAGTGTTAAAATTGGCAACTAGGGCCAAACTCCATGTGGATCACCTTATTTATGACCTCTGATATTTTACCTAGATTCCTCTCATCGAGAGGTGTAGGATTGATCTAAAGATCATCCGATTCCGATAAGTATTTATGGAGATATGAATTTATTTTGATTATGGACAAATTGTCAAGGTCGGCCAACAAACTTATGTAGGCTCAGAAGCCCAACAGTCACGTCTATTCATCCTCAACGTTTGCATATAAATACAAGGAGCATTCTCCTCATTTGGACAATTGAATTCATTCATCTTCTCTCTCTCTCTCTCCTACGCATAAAAGGAGCCTCTCCCTCTCTCACACGTGTGGCTGAAAGGAAAACGTCCTAGGGCAAGGAAGACGCAGAAAGGAGGACGCTAGGGCGATTCTATCTACCACTGCTCCCCTAGACTCGCTGGGAAATTGGCTTATTGATAGTGGTGCCTCAAGGCACTTCACTAGTTACAAAGAAGCTCTCTATAATCTGATAGAGAGAGAAACCAACCTGGAAATTGTTCTTGGAGATAATTCAAAATATCCCGTGAAAAGCGTAGGAAATGTCACTTTTCAATTGAATCAGGGTAATACCATCCACTTACAAGATGTATTATATGTACTTGATCTCAAAAAGAACCTGGTGTCCATTTCGGCAATGGAAGACAAACGCTACAAGGTGGCTTTCGGCGATGGCAAGGTACATGTATGGAAAAAGGACTTTACAGATGCTTTTACTCTTGGGTTTCGAGTTGATTCATTATATCAGGTTGGAGGAAGTCCGCTCCGCTAGGTGTCATGTCTTGTGACACATCTCTTCAGTTCGAACTTTGGCATCGGAGGTTTGCTCACCTTCATTATAAAGCTCTACCCGATGTAAGAGAAATGGTGACCGGGATGCCCGAGTTCAGATTAGAGCAAGAAGGTGTATGTCCAGGATGTGCTGAAGGAAAGCTCAAAAGGGGACCATTCCCCTCAAGCCAGAGCAAGACCTCCGATATATTGCAGTTTGTTCACTTAGACATATCCGGCATGATGCTTGTGAACTCCTTGGGAGGATATTTATATTACCTCACTTTTACAGATGATTATTCTCGCAAGACTTGAATATACTTCTTGAAAAGGAAGGATGAAGTGTTCTCCTGGTTTCGACACTTCAAAGCCTTGATCGAGAATCAAACAGTAAAGAAGATCAAGACCTTAATGACTGATAATGGGACTAATATGAAACCAATGAGTTTCATGACTTTTGTAAAGAGGTTGGCATTAAGAGGGAGACTATTACACCATATACTCCTGAGCAGAATGGTGTGGCGGAAAGGAAGAATCGTACAATTGTGGAAGCTGTCTGTGCTATGCTCCATGATCAAAGACTTTCGAAGTTTCTATGGGCCGAAGCTGCAAATATCGCCGTATATGTACAAAAGTTAAAACCGATGCCCTCATCAAGCATTGGGTTCTAAGACTCCCGAAGAAATGTTCATCGGTAAGAAACCTGATGTATCTCATTTTAGAATTTTTGGAAGCCCTGTATATTTTCATGTGCTGAAAGAGAAAAGGAATAAATTGGGTGCATCTGGAAAGAAAGGAATCTTCGTGGGCTATAGCGAAAATACTAAGGGCTATAGAATCATGTAGCTGGGCAAAGGGAAGTCGAGATTAGTCATGATGTCACTTTTGACGAAGATATGGCTCTTAGCAAAGTAGACAATCTTCCTACTTTAAGGGGATCTAAAGAAGCTGACACCGGGGAATCGAAGGAAATGGAAGATGAGACGATGCCTGATGTGGAAGAACCTATGGATCCTATTGATGCTCCTCCGCAAGAGCCTTCCTCTTCTAGGAAGAGGCCTTCATGGCTTAGGGGGACACTTGATGATGCTGAAGGACACATTGCACCTAGAGGAACCTTCCGTGAAAGTAGGAAGCCTAATAGGTATTAGGGATACCTGACCATCATGAGCACGATCATCCAAAATGAGCCTTTGTTATTCAAAGATGCTGTCAAGCATCAAGTATGGAAGGATGCTATGATTGAGGAATATGAGTCCATTATGAAAAACAATGTTTGGGATGTGGTCCCGCGACGCCAGGACAAAGCAGTTGTCACTTCAAAATGGCTTTACAAGATAAAGCATGCAATTGATGGAAGTGCGGAAAAGTATAAGGCTCGTTTTGTCGCTCGTGGCTTCTCCCAGAAGGAAGGTATAGACTATGACGAGATATTTGCACCTATTGCTCGATATACCACCGTCCGTCCGATCATAGCCCTTGCTGCTTCGCAAGGAAGGAACCTACATCAGATGGATGTCAAGACTGCGTTCTTACATGGTTCGATCAAAGAGGAGGTCTATGTGGAGCAACCGGAAGGATTTGAAATTTATGATCGAGAATCTCATGGTATGAGAGGATAAGCTGGAATTCACTAGGAGTGAAGCCGACCCTAACCTTTACTTTAAGGTTATAGATGACAAGCCTCTCATACTGGTGCTGTATGTTGACGACCTCCTTTTAATAGGTGCAGACCCTCTCATTCACGAATGTAAGAGGGAGCTGGCTTCTGAGTTCGAGATGAAAGACCTAGGACTTATGCACTATTTCCTAGGACTGGAAGTCTGGCAGAAACCAGGGGAGATTTTCCTATCTCAAGGAAAATATGTGGTGAAGATATTGGAGAGATTCGGCATGGTGGACTGCAAGCCCGTAACTACCCCGATGGAGTTTGACTTAAAGAAGTTGAGCGGTAGTGCTGCCGGACCTGTTTTACGAAATGCTACCGAGTATCGTCAACTTGTCGGAGCATTAATGTTCTTGGTGAACTCCCGTCTGGATATATGCTTTGTAGTCAACACATTGAGTCAACATATGGTTGAGCCTCACCACTCACATTGGATTGGTGCCAAGAATCTGTTGAGATATCTTCGTGGCACAATCACTCATGGGTTGAGATACACTGTCGGAGATGTGAGACTACTTGGGTATATTGATGCTGATTGGGTAGGCAGTGTGGTGGACCGAAAGAGCACTTCCGGGTGCTGTTTCTCTTTGGGATCTGCCTCGATATCCTGGATGAGCAGGAAGCAGAAGTCGGTGGCTTTGAGCACCACCGAGGCAGAGTACATTGTTGCTAGCATGGCCTCCTGTGAGGTAGTCTGGTTGCGAAAGCTCTTTAGTGAGTTGTTTGGATTTACATTGGATACCACTGTGATTCTGTGTGACAACCAGAGCGAGATCCGTTTATCAGAGAATCTCGTATTTCATGATCGCTCCAAGCATATCGATATCAGGTACCACTATATTCGAGATATGGTGCAATGAGGAGCAATAAGGCTCCAACATATCGATACAGATGAACAGGTCATCGACATTTTGACAAAGCCCCTAGGAAAGGTCAAATTCCTGACTTTCTGAGAACGACTTGGTGTCGTTCAGAGACCCTCTTATGAGGGTTGAGTATGATGTATTGAGCTCTGGGAGCTCCAGGGGGGTGCGGGGTACTTCTTGGAGCGACATGTAACCACAGGGTGACTCACCATCCCCTGGTGGTGCACTATGTACAGGGTAAAGGTTCAACCTTCCCCTGTGACACCCCGTGGTGACTATGGAACATGATGATTAGTTCTCTTGTGGGCCAGGATGATTTGTTCTCCGTGGCGACTGTGGAACAGGATGATTAGTTCTCCTGTAGGCCAGGATGATTAGTTCTCCATGGCATCCACTAGACAGGATGATTCGTTCTCCTGTGGATAGGATGATTAGTTCTCCTGTCGAGGCATCCTACCCATGCAGTTTGGGACTCATGGGAAGTACCTCTCATCTGATCAATGAGCAGGGAAATGAGGATAGGGACCATAGTAGTACTATCGATGGACGCATCGCTGTATCTACCGTACTCCCTATGCTAGGATGACCTCCATTGATCTGGGATCAATGATACTGATCTGGGATTAGTGAGAGTGGTTCACACTTTGAGATTGACTTCGGGTCAGTGGAGGATGGTATGATACATCCTCGATCATTTCTTCTTCTTCATAGTTCGAGCGAAGCAGAGCAGAGCAAAGCAGCGCAGAGAAGAGTGGGGTCAAGCTGTACATGACAGTGCATTTGATGGATGGATAGTAGCGACGGTCTGACGAATTGTAGATGAAGTTATCCCTAGTTGAGAGGGAGTGTTAAAATTGGCAACTAGGGCCAAACTCCATGTGGATCACCTTATTTATGGCTTCTGATATTTTTCCTAGATTCCTCTCATCGAGAGGTGCAAGATTGATCTAAAGATCATCCGATTCCGATAAGTATTTATGGAGATATGAATTTATTTTGATTATGGACAAATTGTCAAGGTTGGCCAGCAAACTTATGTAGGCTCAGAAGCCCAACAGTCACATCTTTTCATCCTCAATGTTTGTTTATAAATACAAGGAGCATTCTCCTCATTTGGACAATTCAATTCACTCATATTCTCTCTCTCTCTCCTATGCATAAAAGGAGCCTCTCTCTCTCTCACACGTGTCGCTGAAAGGAAGATGTCCTAGGGCAAGGAAGACGCGGAAAGAAGGATGCTAGGGCAGCAGGTCATCTCTTTGACCAACATTGACCATCCAGAAGTGCGGATTGGGTGTGGTTGCCTCTCCTAGGCAGGCTGCAATTTTTGGCATGAAAATCGAGGTGATCTGACCTATGGTTTGACCGGTGTTGACTGCCCTAGTTTAGGGTTGCAGTGGACTTCAGAAATCTACAAATTGACTGTACTTTTGGGGTTGTTCAAGGGCTATTTCTTCAGGCTGTTCGAGGACAAGTTGACTGGAAATTGACCAAGCATTTTAGAGGTCAATTTCAGCTAGTTTCACCAAGTTTGACTTTGCTGTTCTAGGGTTTGCTGCTGCTGATATAAAATTACAAAATTCAGATTTTGTACTATTTCTCTCTGTTGAACTATTGAAGATAAAAGAAGATTTGATCAAAGGGTTTCCCCGCTTTGGGTTTTGTCCCTGGCTGGTCGCCTCATCTTGTGTCTCTTGTCTTGGTTTGTTTTTCGTTGATCATTTAATGTTCTATCTGCACTTACTTAATGTATATGTGATTGCTAATCTGTGGCTAATAAGAAGAAAAATAAGTAAACTGCTCTAAGCATAGAACATACCATAATTTAACATTTTATCATCAAAGCTAAATCATATCAGAAAATATCCTTGAACATCAATCTTCTTACTAGGGCTTTGTAACAAACCCTAGAATTCACAAACTAAGAGAATCAACAATTAGGTTAGCATACTTGCATATACATATCTAGGATCACATTATCATGTATTGGCATATCACAACAATATCTACTACGTAAACCCAATACACAAACATAAATACATCAAAATTAGGTATAAAACAATTTCATTCAGGCTAGGGTTTTGATCGGACGAATACACACCTAGGGTTTCATTCTTAGGATCTTACTTACAAGGGTTTTGTTCACAAACCCTAATTAACCAAACCCGAGGGATCTAGTGATTCAATACATAATTTAAACATTAACAACAAACCGTAAAGGGCTAGAGTTTTTATAATATCAAAATCCTAAACGTCAAAAGAATAGGAATTCTAGGTTTCATCAACAACCTTATGTAGACTAGGGTTTCATAATCAATATTGACATACCCTTCGCAACAAGAGGCTATGGTTTTGTCTTGAACCCTAAAGGTTAGGGTTAGACTAGAATGATCAAATAATGTCATGAGGGTAGGTTCAATCTAATGATTAATCACCTTAACAAGAATTTTTGTGATTCAAAATTCTAGACATAACGATGTCAGTATTGTAAAGCAAATTTCAAAAGAAGAATGATCGTACCTTTTACATGAAGAGAACTTTATAACAAAGCTTATAGTCTAAGACAAACCTTGAGTTGTTCCTTAGCAAACCTTGTAGGACATCAATTCTTTAAGGGCAGAAGTTCTTCCATGCTTCAAGTCTGTCCTTTGAAGTCTCCTCCATAAACCTTGAGCATTCAACAAGCTTTCCTAACCAAGGAAAATATAAAGAGAAAGGTTATTAGCATACAAAAATAAATCTTGATACGGGAGAAAAGCTAAACATAAAAAAGAAAACAAGAAACAAGGTACTTATCATTTTTTTGGTAAAATGGTGAAGGCTCCCTCTTAATCCATTCTTTGAGGGATACCTACAACTTATAAAAAATTAAAAAATGCTCTAACAAGACATGTTAGACCTACTAAATTTAGAAATCAAAATATAAAGGAAAACAATTGAAAACTTAAAAATAGAAGACAAAGAGGGATATGTGAGAGAGAGAGGACTTAGTAGTATAAGTCCTTGACTTCTAATTATTCGGTCTTGTTCTTCTTAGGTGGAGCTTCATCGGTAACATTTGCTTGATCACTATCTCTCTTCTTATTCCTTGGATTCTCTAGACATTGATTTTTGTAGTGACCCATTTTGTGATAGTTGTAACATTTGATCTTGGATAGGTTAGCGTTCTTCTTTGGTCCTTTGAACTTCTTGTAGGTTTCCTTCTTGTGATGAGTAGAATAGGCATTAGAGATGATTTCTTCTTCATCCTCCTCCTTGTTTTTTACTAACAATACTTGAGCTTCTTCTTGACTGCAAACAATGCACATTTGTTCAAATGTTGGAGTATCCTTCCAATTGTTAAGTCTTGATGCAAAGGCACTCCAAGATTTTGGTAGTTTTAGAAGAGAAGTAATTATGAGCTCTTTTCTGGGACAACTTCATCTATTGCTTGGAGTTCATCTCTGATTGTAGATATCCTTATAAAGTAGGACGATACAATGCCGTTTTTTTCATCTTAATATTCCTCAATTCATTCTTGAGACTTGCTATTTGACCAACGTTCATGCTTCTAAATAATTTGGAAAGAGCCTCATACATTTCTTGAGCGAAATCTATGTTGGATATGTATGGGATTAGGTTATCCTTAACTCCATCCACTATTAGGTTCATAGCCAATATTTCTGTTTTTCTGAACTTTGCTTTCTCTGCTTCACTTGATTCATCTGTAGGCTTCTTGATTTTTCCTTGAACAAGATTCAAAACTTTGTTCTTTTCGAGAATAAGATCTATCCTCTTTTTCCAGGCCTTGTAGTTAGAGGGTCCTTCTAGCTTGTTCTCTCCCTTCATTGAATTTGTCATATTGATATCTTCTACTCCTTGTGACCTAACCTTGAAACTCCTTATTCTCCTTTCACTAGATCTTCAGGCTGCCTTTTTCTTCCTTCTTTCACCTTAGCTCTGATACCATGTTAGAAAATCGGAAAGGCAAAAAGATTTTCTCTTATTGATAATTACTTGTGATTTCTTGTTATCTTTCTTATGTTCTTTTATCTTAGCTCATCAAGCAATTACCAAATTAAACACCAAGATCAAGGACACTAGATGTAGGCACTTAGCTAGGGCTAAAATCCCTATGTAGGGGAAAACTCAGTGAAGAACTCTTCCTTCAGTAATCAAAATGAGATAGACCAAGACCTTAGACCTACAAACCTTCCTCCTCCACCAAGTCAGCCTTCCAATGAGATACAACAAGCTTCAATAGTCTCTTCTTGTCCAGCAGAGACAACCCAACATCAACCCATAAATTTTGGCCCCAGCTTCAGCAACAACTGTAGAATTTCGGTCCCCAACAACCATTCAAAACTTCACACGTGTGAGATATGAGAGAGAAATTTTGGCTTCTTTAGGAGGATGTGTTGAAGAAATCTAGGGCATTGACATTAGGAGATTTCTTCTTTATTAGTAACTGCTTGTGAATGCCTTTTTAACTTCTTTAGATTAGGTTCTTCTTCTTGTTTAGATTATTAACATTCTTCTTCATCGAACAATAACCAATGCATGAGCAAAAGTAGACAAGAGACACAACATGTAGGCTATGAGACAGGGCCAAAACCTCTCACTCTTTGAGAGCAAAACCTGCACAAATTCTTCTTATAGAGATTCTAATTGACAAATATGAAGACCATGACCCTTGACCTATTATGCCACTCCAATACCAAGACACCAATCCTCTTCTTTGTCACTGCTGAGATCATCATCATCACTACTACTGAAGTCATCACTGCTGCAACACCAAGATCATTACTATTGCACCACCGAGATCATAACTGATGCACCCTCATCGAGATCTTCACCATAACAACGAGATCTGCACTTAGATCCACCTAGATAATGATCTTCTCCATCAAGGTCATGATTGTATCTTTACGGACACCATGATAACATCTATGCCGAGATCATGACTTCATCTAGAATGTAGGTCGAGACAGAGAGTGTTTACTGTGAGATCACAGAGATCTTCATCATTCGAGACTATGACTGTGTCTAGAGAGTATGCTGAGGGTGTATTACTCTTCATTACACGAGACTGTGATTGCGTTTTAGTATGCCGAGGCAGTGTTCACTGTGAGGAGGCCGAGACATCATGTTTTGTGATACCCATCCGAAAAACACAAAGATGCTCCTCCATACGAAACACTGAACCTCACTGTAATGCGAAGAATCTCAGACCTGTACCATTCCAAAATTACAGAGAATCTGAGTTGTTGTGACTGTACTTTTGCATAGACCCTAGCTAGGTATTTATAGTAGTTTCGTTTCCATAATAAGCTAACTTGACCGAGTGAACTGATGTGTCTCCTTATATGAGCCGACATGACATCTTTTAATTCTATTTGCTCGCTGACTTCTTCAAGAGGGATTGTGTTTGTCTTTGGAGCGCTGTTAGACATTTCTAGCTCTCAATCTATGTTGCACGAAACTTCTAGGAACCCGGCATTTCAGGCTGTATCCGAAACTTCAAAACTTGGCCGAAACTCGACCATCATGTAATCATCTATGAGAGTTAATATAGACTTGTTTTTCCTTCTAAATAGTCATCTATGGGTCTTTTTCCCTTTTTCTTGCAAAGATAACGTGTTATACACGTATTTATTTATATATGTTTTTTTATATAACATTTATGATGTTTTGGCTGACGTTTCGACCGAAGTTTCCATTTTTGGGAGGTGACGTTTCTAAACGTACTCGTTTCGGAAACTCTGAAAAGTTTCGGCGTTTCGTGCAACTTAGCTCTCAATGGGAGCCACTAATATATAAACCTCTTGCTCATGAAACCCATGCAACGAGGCATACAAAAATAATTTTATTCCTTTTATTTCATCATTTACAAAGATCATGTCATTATGAAGACCGAACCTAGTTACACCTTCTTCAACACTCCCTCTTAACTAGGGAGGTATTCATAATAGTACTTTGTCATTATCAATCCGAAGAATTTATTATGAGAAGAATCAGATTGATAATCCCATTTGTATAGCATGATATCAACCAACATTGTCACTGTGCAAGGCCTTGACTAACAACTCCATCTCTCCACGAGATCTTGAGCTACAATGTTGGCGAGACCAATGAATATAAACACCTTCAGCATTGTCTCTCAAGGTACATACCCACCTGGGTGTTCACTGAGTATGACCTTCTAGGACTATTCTTATTTTGGGTTTCCAGCCCTCAAAGAATATCGGTCCTCTTTCCTACTCTTATCTTGGATGCCCTACACATCCTCAAAGAGCATCAGATGCCAAATGATTACCCAATCCTCCATTCTTTCTTCCTAAGTGAAGACAAGAATGTTGCGTCTATCTCTCCCTCTCAATTAGGGAGGATACATCCATCATGGGGCTACATTTCTCTTCATGACCTTCACTAAGACTTACGGCTGTTAGTCCTAGTCTAGTGCATGACACATGAAGTAGGAAAACACAACTGTCACTCCTTCTTAATCAGGGGTGACCTTCTCCAAGCTCCCTCTTGATCAGGGACCTATCAGAGCTCCCTCTTAACAAGGGACTCTCCTTTTTCATCAGCAACTTCTTCTTCGTGGGTCCATGAACTGCTTGATCAACTTCTTTCCTTGATGTCATAAAATTTAGTTGAGCTTCTCCTTGTAGGGCATTAGCCATCCGTCACTTTCCTTCTTGGTTCATCATGTCATTTCTTTCTTCATGGAAAGTGGCCTTCTTGATACATATCTGGAACCCTTGTCATATGGCTACTTCTTCGTCATCATGTTTTTTTCAGGAATTTCCATCCACCACATGAATGCTAGTTGTACTCGTACTGACAACTCTTGTTCCAATAGCCTTGCATGAACATATCCAAATATTACTCAAGAAATCAAAACTTAACATTAAATCAAATTGTACCTTTCTAGATGGCTCTTCATCATGACATCTTCCTGTACGTATCAACATCTTGCATGCATGTTGACACATCTCCCAACGATATCTATTGTGAAAGGTCTTCATTTTTCAGACTTTCGTCAGAGTCTTCATATCCTTCCGGGAGATTTCCTAGTCAAAGCTTCTTGGTCTTTTGGATGTTCATCGCCTTCATCATGGTTGCATATCTCATGATCTCCTCCTTCCTCACACATTCCATTCCCAGGAGCTTTCAATCAAAGTTTCTTAATTGTAGTCAACTATTTAATACTTCATATGAGGACATATTATGTTGATTTCATCTAGTGTGACTTATGCCTTTCTGCCTTTTTTAAGAGGAGGAGATCCTTTTCCCTTGATCATGCTTCTCAAGATAGAAGTAATAATCCATGTTACCTGCAACCATATGACATGACATTATAATATTAAACACAAGCATACATACCTCATTTTTACCTTTAGGTCATCTAGGCTTCTTCCAACAGCGTCCTTGATTGAAAAGATCTTCAATCCCTTGATCTGCTACATCATACCATCATCCCATGAATTCCATAAGTTGGAGTTCCTGATGAAACACTTGCTTCCTCTCTAGATTAGTGAACCCTTCGATGAGGATTCCTTCAGAGAATCTTGAGGATCTTGCATATCCCCATTTGGCAAATGTTTCCTTTTTGATGTATGATGAGCCTTGTCCTGGATGACATCTTTCTTTCCTTCAATGTTCAATGAGGTTCACAAGAGCTATATCCTTCATGTTTCACTGACATGGATTCCCAAGAGCTATATCCTTCATGTTTGACTGCCATGGATTTTGTCCTTCATGATTCCCATGGTGATGTCACGAGCTCTTGTTTTTCATGCTTCCATGATGCCACGATGCATCTTATTATCATGGTCATATCTAAAATATTTAGGAGCTTATGATAGGACCCTTTTGTGAGGGATACCATCTCGATCATAGTAGAGATCTGTTACTCCCTCTTTCCTTGGCTCTTTTCTTCAACTTCCTCCATCTTTCTGGCGATATGAGCTTTCTTTTCATAATCTTTCCATAGCACTATTTTGTCTTGTTTGAGGACCAAACTTCCCTTTCGTTTCTGCAAATGTTTGAGTCCTTTAACCTTCAACACTTTTGCCTACAACTTGTCCTTTTTTCTATCTAGCATAGAGACCACAAGTTGTCGAATGAGGTAACCTTCTTGTTCATGGACATTTGTTACCTTGCTTATTAGTTAATGATGATTATCTTCTTATCATCTCTCCCATATCTCCCAATTGAGATCTCATGAAGATATTCCTTCATTCTTTGATACCTTCAATCAGGTCTAAGTGATATGACCTTCTTCACTGTATTTCAGAGAGTATATCTTCTAGCATTTCATATATCTCTTTTATGTCTCCTTTCTTGCTACATAGGGAGGAGAGGACCTTAAGAGTTCCCGCCCATGAATTCAAAGGAGATCTTGATATGTTCACTGACTTCTCTTATCTATGAGGATTATGACAATCCTCCTTATTCCATGCAAGGACCTTTGATGACCCATCCAACTTGCAGATCTCCTTGCAATTATGAAGTCATTTTACCAAATTGATTAAAGAATGAAAAGTACCTACTTGACAAGTGAAGTTGAACTCTTCTACTTGATCACTTTGATGATGGTTGAAGAAGATGTATTAGAGCTTCCTCTTGGATGATCTTCTTTCCGATGAAAAAGCATTTCTTCAATAGAAAAAGGTTGCTTCATTTAATGAGGATGATTTGCTGCTTCTTCGGATGATCTTCTTCTAGGGCAAGGAGATGCGCCTTTCTTGTTTTTATAACCTTGAAGATGACAATGCCTTCTTACCTTCAATATGCTTTGCCTTCTTTTGTAGTGTAGATCAGGACTGCTTCTTTGATCTAGGGCTTGATCCTTAAATGTAGATCTTGATCCCTTTTCTTTGATATCCTTCAACTTGCTTTGATATCCTTCTTGAAGCTTGATCCTTGAATGTCTCTTTGCTGCCCTTCCTTTGACTTCAGCCCCTGAGCTCTGATACCATGTTGAAGAAATCTAGGGCATTGGCATTAGGAGATTTCTTCTTCATTAGTAACTACTTGTGAATGCATTTTTAACTTCTTTAGATTAGGTTCTTCTTCTTGTTTAGATTATTAACATTCTTCTTCATCAAACAGTAACCGATGCATGAACAAAAGTAGATAAGAGACAACAACATGTAGGCTATGAGCTAGGGCCAAAACCTCTCACTCTTTGAGAGGAAAACATGCACAAATTATTCTTATATTCCAATTGACGAATACCAAGACCATGACCCTTGACCTATTAGGCCACTCCAAGACCAAGACACCAATCCTCTTCTTTTTCACTGTTGAGATCATCATCATCATTGCTACTGAAGTCATCATTGCTGAAACACTGAGATCATTACCACTACACCACAGAGATCATTACTGTTGCACCCTCACTGAGATCTTCACCATAACAACGAGATCTGAGATATTTATGTGTATGAGAGCTGCACTTAGATCTGCCGAGATAATGATCTTCTCCATCAAGGTCATGACTGTATCTGTACAGACACAATGATAACATCTATGTCGAGATCATGACTTCATCTAGAATATAGGCTAAGACAAAGAGTGTTTACTGTGAGATCACCGAGATCTTCATCATTCGAGGCTATCACTGTGTCTAGAGATTATGCCAATGGTGTATTGCTCTTCATTACACATGAGACTGTGACTGCGTTTTAGTATGCTGAGGCAGTGTTCACTGTGAGGAGGCCAAGACATCATCTTCGGTGATATCCATCCAAAAAACACAGAGATGCTCCTCCATCCGAAACATTAAACCTCACTGTAATGCAAAGAATCTTAGACCTGTACCATTCGAAAATTACAGAGACTCTGAGTTGTTGTGACTGTACTTTTGCACAGACCCTAGTTGGGTATTTATAGTAGTTTCGTCTCCATAATGAGCTGACTTGACCGAGTGAACAGATGTGTCTCCTTATATGAGCTGACATGACTTTTAATTCTATTTGCTGGCCGACTTCTTCAACAGAAATCATGCTTGTCTTTGGAGGGCTATTAGACATTTCTATGGACTTGTATACATTTAACATACGCTCAAGAAGAGCTCTTCATACATGACTTTGACTTTTTGATTTAATAATAAATCCTAAGGCTCTCAATGGGAGCCACTAATATATAAACTCTTGCTCATGGAACCCATGCAACAAGGCAGACAAAAATAATTTTATTCCTTTTATTTCATCATTTACAAAGATCATGTCATTATGAAGACCGAACATAGTTACGCTTTCTTCAACAAGATGTTGGCCTCATTCTTCACTAGACTTTTCCTCTTCTCCCCTTGAAATTTGCGATTTTTCTTAGCCCAAAAACTACAGATCAAACTTTTTGAGTTGGTGCTTTAAATGAGGTCGAGTTGCTCTAATATATAGGCTTCTTGTGAGGTTGAATTCCCCTGTTTGAGGCCAACTTGTCCTTCCTCTAGGCCGACTTGTTGGAAGAAGCCTAGAAGACCAAAAATACAATAAAATAAATTTCTTCATTGACAAATAAATCCCAAGAAGGGTTCTTTACATTATGACATGGACAAAGACATTTGACATAAACACTAGAAACCTGCAATGGAGGCTTTGACCTAAAAACAATTGACCCAAGCATGAAACCCATGCTTTAATAAGTCAATTTCTTTAGTAATAAAATTTATTTTTCTTTCTCTTGACAAATATATTTCATTGTGACTCGAATACAATTATGAAGACTGACACTAGTTACATTTTTCAACACTCCCTCTTAACTAGGGAAGCACTCAATTACAAATATATAGAGGTACATGGAAGATCTCCAAAATGAACTACAAAGAGTTCTAACACACTCAATGTTGTGAACTAAAAACTTGACCATGGTTTTATATTCAGGTGGGACTAAGATGGACTCTTTCAGCTAGTCTAGGTACCTTCAGGCTTACTTGCTAACCATCAACCCAGGGATCTAGGTGCGTATCCAAGGTCAGAGCTCCAATACCAATGCCACCCTCCCTGTTCGGGATCTAGACATCAACACACAGGCCGGCCATATATCCTCCCAAATTTATTTGTATCCATTTGTCCAAGCATGCTTCCAAAGTGTTCATTCTTTTTGTGGAGAGATCTACCTATACAAACACAAACCCCAATTAACAATAAACTTTCAAATATACATATACAAGTAAATACAAACCTTTGGCGTTCTCAATCATCTTGATGCCACTTAGTTATTCATATTCAAATATTCAGAAGTTTTTCTTCTTTCATTTCTTTACCAACACCAAATACATCTCCAGATCTTCCTCAAGTCTTTTGTTTGCAACTTCATGAACATTTATCGATAGTACTTTTGCTTACTTCAAAGTATTCACTGTCACAATATGCCCTCCCTCTTAACTGTTGAGAAATTAAGGGCAATTTAAATATTCGATTTCTCTTAACTGTGATAACTACTTGTGATACTATTTCTTTAGATTCCGCTTCTTATTGATTACACGAATTATTATCATCAACCAGCTACCAAAACAAGAAGATCAAAATGCACAAGTACACAAGATATTGGCACCAAGCCAAGGCAAAAACCTCTCCTAAACTTGAGAGGAAAAAACCTTTGAACTCTTTCTTATAGAATCTTTATTGAGAAATTACATGACCCAAACATTGACTCAGAAATGCCTTCAACACCAAATGATAATACCTCAAACATGTACCCAAACAGTTTGTCTCTTTCTGCAGATCTGGACAATATGCTAGGTCTGTAACAAAAATATGACAGTCAGCGAATATAGTCTAGTACAGGCTCATCTAGCCTTCTCTTATCCTCACACTTCATGTAGACCCTCCATACATTTGATAAACTATTGATTAGAGCTAGATCTGAGATTTTGTAATGCCAAAGGTGTCACTGTTCTAGTGCAGCGAGAACAAAGTCTTCCGTTTCAGAATCTAGGCACATGTTAGGCTCTTCTAGCCCTTTGTTTGATTCGATCTTTTTGGCAATGGCTTCTACCTTCAAACTGCGGCTAGAATGGACCTTCAACCCAACGATATACTCATAAAACATGAAGCCCTAGACTAGATCAGATTGCTGCAGACATGATGTTGATTTCGCATAAGGGAACAAACCTCCTCAATGACTGCGGCTACCTTCTTTCGTTAACTCTTTCACTTCGCTTTTCTTCAAGAATGAATGA
Source organism: Pinus tabuliformis (assembly GCA_031772625.1). Lineage (NCBI taxonomy): Eukaryota > Viridiplantae > Streptophyta > Pinopsida > Pinales > Pinaceae > Pinus > Pinus tabuliformis. The sequence continues at coordinate 154,509,615 of CM062805.1, read as the reverse complement.
TGATGAATGCGTGTCTTGAGGAGATGTCAAGGTAGCCTCTAAATAGGTTTGCCTCCTCATCTCTAAGCCGATGAGATCCTTCGATTAGGCCGACGTGTTCCTTTATTGGGCCGACGTGATGACAAGAGGCTTCCAGAATTTCTTCAAGTGGTTTCTTTGCATCAATTCCGTGGGTACATGTTTGAGTATTTCATTGATGATTTAGAACAATTCCATTTACACGTGTAACGATACATGTTTGTATTTCTTTTACATGACTCATCCTAAGGCTCTTCAATTGGAGCCACGACTAAATAAAAAATATAAAAGAATTTTCTTGATACAAAATTACATTGTTACAATATTTTACATGATGAAGACCGAACCTAGTTACACTATTTTCAACATTAACTGGGGAGATATACCCTTTTTTTTATCCAGGCTCCCTCTTAACTTAGCGTGATCAACTACTTTCTTCTTTTATAACATCAACGAACCTTTCATGGCTTCTATTCCTTCTTACGATATCAAGGTTATCTTGATCATCATCTTCCTTCATCATGCTTATCAATATTATCAAGTCATTTTTATCTACATACATCTTGAACATCTTAAAGATTATGTACCAGCAAAACTTTAATAGCAAGTACAACCAAAATACATATACATAAGCATGAAGTTAACTACATCAAAATTATATGGAAGCATTTTGATTTTAGACATTAAACACCTAAACCTAGTTAGGTTCATAATCAGTGAAAGTTACATCTCTTTACATACTAGACTTTCAACTTCTTGCTGGGGTTTTGTCATAAACCCTAGATTCCATCTTCGAGACACAAAGATTTAGATATCAGTAATTCAATCAAATAACAATCCTACTATACATCTAAGGATTCAACGATTTTAGACTCTACCAAGATTTGTTGCAAACTCTAGATTTTATCATCAAACTAAATCATATCGGAAAACAATATCATTATACCCTAGAACATCAATCTTCTTACTAGGGCTTTGTTACAAATGTTGAATTTCCACGACCTTGGGTCTAGGTTAGAGTCTTAAAATCACTGACGCTACCAAACAAGGAATCTCAACCATAAACTACTTTGCACAGTGGAAGTATAAAGCAGTAAATACAATATGCACAAATATACACTCTTTTTAACAAAATTGTACAATCCCAATCTTTGTTATATTGAACCAAATCTGAATAATACAACAGTCTATGGTATACAAGATACAATAACAAACTTCGCTGCAACTTCGATGTCGTATCTTGTCTTGCTGGTCCTTCGCACCCGTTCTGCTCACTGGTAGTGCCTTAGTCCATCAAGGCCACTACACATCGAGACACTCCAGGAGGGCTGTCACCTAACACTACCGCAAGTCACTGATGTAGCATGTACACGGGCTGATCAATTTTTCTCTCTAGGTTGGCCAATTCCCGAGCTCCAAACTGCCATGCTAGCAGTGACCTTAGTCCATCAAGGTGCTGCACTTCGGCACCAAACTTCACCCAAACTTCAACTCCTCTTTATCACTTCAAGATAACTCGTCTAAGGCTACTTTGGGTAGCCAAAACACTGCCCTCCACCAGATCAATGGCACCCAATACTACATTGCAGAATCCACACCGATGAAGGCTTATGTTCACTCAAACAAGCCTCCAAATTGGCTCCCACAGGTTGCTCCAAGTTTGATCCAATTCTGGTGAATTTCTTTGACCCAACGCTTCTCCAAAACACTGCTCCAAATCAGTTTGCACATTGCTGTTCATCACTGTTCTGGTTAGGGCATTGGTCAGATCGAATTGTTGAAGCTAGAGTGTTGAAATTTGGTACCGGAGGACAGATGGTTCCCTTAGGCTTTTTTGATCTTTGGCCTAGGGAAAAGTGTCAAAAAGAATTTAATTTTTCTCCTAAAGTGACTTTATAATTTTATAAAGTTAAATCTAATTTAAAAGTGACTTTAAGTGATAAACTTACTAAGTCTAATTTTAAAGTGACTTTTATAAAGTCAATAAAAAATGAGAAAGGAAAAGTGACTTTGGAAATAAATGACTAAGTGGGTCTTTATTAAAGTGGGGTGAATTAAAAAATAAAAAGTGAGATTTAAATGAGCATTTAATCTCAGCCTTAGATCTCAATCTATTTCAGCCATTGGATTTAGGGATCACCCAAAAGTCACTTGGGGTTAGATTAAAGGAGGAAAATGAGGAAAAGGTCATTCATTCTTTCATGAGCAGATTGAGAGAAGGAGAGCAAGAGAGCAAGGGAGATTTCTGGACAGTGAGTTGCGGAGTTTCAGCAAGTCTGTACAGTGGAGTTTCAGCAGGGCGGAGTTTCAGCAAGGTGGAGTTTCAGCAAGGCTGAGATAAGTTGTAAAAGTTTGCTTGCTGATTTTTGCTGAATATTTCTCTTACTGTAAAAAGGCATTTTCCAGAAATAAAGAAGAGCTCTCAAACTGGTTTTCCCCAAGAGTTGTAGGGGGTTTTTCCAGGGTCACATTGACCAAAAATATCAGTGTTTAAATGTGTTTTAATCGCTGTTTATTATTGCTGATTTTTATTTCTGCAATTTCCAGCATTCTGTAAAATTTCCAGAATTTGTGTTTTCAGCAAATTTATTTTTTCCAGCTTGTTAAATGTATGGTTATGGGAAAGGGCATTTAACTATATGGGAGAAATAAGGAGAAACTGAAAACCGGGGTGGGAAATGAGAAATTTCTACATAGAGGTAGCGCAGTGATTTCGTAGTGATCACGCAAAGAGGGGCAGAGAGAGTTTTAGCTGGAGGATCTTCTCTGAAGCCAAGAATACTTAGCACAGAGGTAAAGAGACACACAGAGGAGGCAGCGTAGTTGGCAAAGAGGGTGATGCAGAGCCAAGAATGGCTCACGCAGGACCCACGTAGAGCAACGCATAAGCCTTCCACGCAGAGGTCCAAATTTGCTGAGGCAGCTGATGTCCTGAGCAGGGAGGGCTGGAATAAGATGCCTAGAGCAAATTGATTCCCAACAGAGGTGACACAGTCCCTTAGAGGCTGACGCAAGCCCACGCAAGGGTAGTGCAAAAGTAGCCGGGGACTCGTTGGTTCAGCTGCCGGATCAGCCAGAACTTGCAGTGTAGAGTGAGGTAATCTCACTAATTTGTTCTGCCGAGTGATATTCTCTATACTGGATTGCCAACAAGGCATCCAGATATTGTATTCATAAATAAATTCTGCTTAATAATAAAAACCCTAGAATCTGCTGCATCGGTTTTCCCGCACTGGGTTTTTCCGACGACGTTTGTCCAAAAGTAACTGTGTCATTTGTGTTGTATCTTTCTCTTGTTTAGTTTTTTGTTTCGGCATATTATTTTAAATGGTGTGGCCTACAGTGTATGTATTTTGATGTTTGTCGTAGGAAACTACAAATAACTTGTTCATGTAAATCTAACAAGTAGGAGAAATATTATCAGTTGTTGCAGTAGGGATTCCGGTTTGAGGAATTTTCACATGGTATCAGAGCAATGTAGGCGAGACAAGAAGAATAGTGTCAAAGAACCCAGTGCTGAGCAGAAAAGGAGATCGAAATAGCTGCAGGAGGCAACATTTTGAATCCCCAGAGGGATTGTGCAGTCCAAGCTAGGAGGGCTGAATTTTCGAGGAAAGTCTCTCTCTAAGTGAGTTGACAAGAGGAAGGGCTTCCAGATCGAACTCTTGCTGTGGCAGAGGGAGCAACGCTGATCCTCATCATGAGGAAGAGGTGGTGGGACGCAGTTTTTCAACAGTCAGATTGTTGGGCTGAAAGACATCAAAAGATAGAGGAGAAGCACAGTGAGGGAATTTTTTCCTCAGTAGACTTCCCGCCAATAAGTCTGCTTTCTTATTGTAGCAGCAGTAAGGAACAGAGAGGAGCAGTTCGACATTTTCGTGGCAAAGATGGCAACTAGTGGGCTGAGAGATCAAGACAAGTTAGATGGGGCATCCAACTACGTCATCTAGAAGGCAAAGATGTCATTCCTTCTAGATGAACATTCTCTCAAGACCTATGTCGATAGCGTGGTGGCTGTGCCTGCAGATCTAGATTCGCTGAAGAAGTACCATGCAGAAATGGGGAAGGCCAAGAGGATGATCCTTGATGGAGTAAAGGATCACGTGGTTTGTCACGTCACTAGCAGAGAGACTGCGAAGGAGATGTGGGATGCCTTGGCAACGCTATATTAAGGATCTTCTGAAAAGGAAGATGTACTTAGAGCAGAAACTAAGATTTGCGCAGATGCAGAAGGGGGAACACATAGATTTGTTCTTTAGGAAGCTTCAGGAGACCTGTGATGAGTTAGCAGCTGTGGGGTCGACACCTCAAGGATTCGAGTTGGTTACATTGGCTCTCAATTCAGTCTCAGAGGAGTGGCAAGTCTTTGTCCAGAGTATCCTGGGTAGGGCGACTTTGCTAAATTGGGATGAGATGTGGGTAATTCTTAAGCAAGAGGAGTTGAGGAGAGATCTAGTCAAGTGTAAACTTAACGGAAGCAACAATAGTTGGTCGAAGCCCAAGGAGGAGGAAGAGAATGCAACCCTTGCATCCAAGGGGCATCAGGAGCAGTGGAGGCAGAAGGACGTCTCGAAGATCAAATGCTTAAGGTGTGGTGAAATGGGCTACTACGCAACATAGTGTGCTCTCAGGAAGAAGGAAAAAGATGAGAAGCACGATCTGAAGGATGCACCCACGAAGATCGAGGAGGAGGAGTTTGCCATTATAGTCGAGATACCTTCAGGAGGGAGGTGGGATGATTTGGAGTTGTAGTTCGAAAGAGCTACAGATGGGCAGGATACTTGAGGAGCCCACCTCTCAGATCAATTCCTTGCTACGAGAGCCCAGATTAGAAGTAGCAGGGTGGACCAGTGTCACTTGGTGCAGAGGAGTGTTGGAACGACAGATGCAGTGGCTAGAATGCCAAGTCTGTGCAGCATAGTGCAGAGTTGCAGTAGTGTAGTGAGGCACAGTGCAGTAGCAGCAACAATGTAGTGGCTTCAGAGGGATAGCATGGTACTAGCAACAATTAGATCTTCAGCATTGAGATGCATCTATTCTAAACACTTGTTCAGATTTTGGGATGTTTTTCAGTTGCAGTGCAGATGAAGTGTTAGCAGTGGTAGTGCTAGCGACAACACAGATCCAACACTTGAGAGGGGGATGTAGTACGGATGCTGTGTTGACAGTGGCAGTGTCAACAGTAGTATAGTTGCAGCAACAACGTAGTAGTTGGTGGACAATATGTCAGACATTAGCAGCGTAGAGGACAATGTTATGAAGTCAGGGTGATGCTTCAATGGGAGGCATTGCTAGAGCACATTCCTCGCTAAGAGGGAGTGTTGATTTCTGGGAGCGTCGAATGTGCTCTAAGTCTCAAATTTTGCAGGGAGGCTTGGGCACATGTATTCCAAAGAACCCAAAAAGCATTTTGTGAAATTCCACCTGGAGACAGTTTTATTAAAATAATTAATTGTTTTTAATGGGACCCTAAGTCTAAACTTAGGAAATTAAAATAATTAATGGGTATTAATCTAACTGTGGGTGTGACTTCTAGAAGGAGACGAGGATCAAGTAGAAATGATCTTAGCTATTTATTAGCTTCTAATCTGGCTCGTTGAATGTCAACGAGAAGATTATTTAAGGAGGCTTGAGGGTCATTTGGAAAACGCACAGAGAGTTGATCAGTGAGATCGAATCACTGAAACTACAGGTAGCGTAGTGATTTCGTAGTGATCACGTAGAGAGGGGCAAAGAGAATTTTGGCTGGAGGATCTTCTCCGGAGCCAAAGAATACTCAGCAGAGAGGCAGAGAGACACACAAAGGAGGCAACGCAGTTGGTATAGAGGGTCACGCAGAGACAGGAAGGGCTCACGCGGGACCCACTTAGAGCAACGTACAAGCTTTCCACACAAAGCTCCAAATTTGCTGAGGAGGTTGATGTCCTGAGCCGGGAGGGCTGGAATCAACTCCTGAGAGCAAATCGACTCCCAACAGAGGTGACGCAGTGCCTTAGAGGCTGATGTAGGCCCATGCAGGGGCAACGCAGAAGTAGCCGGGGACTCATTGGTTCAGTTGCCGCATCAGCCGCGACTTGCAGTGTAGAGTGAGGTAATCTCACTGATTTCTTTGCCAAGTGATATCCTCTATACTGGATTGCCAGCAAGGCATCCCAAGATTATATTCAGAAATAATTTCTGCTTAATAATAAAAACCGTCAGATCTGCTGCACCGATTTTTCTGTATTGGGTTTTTCCGGGGATGTTTGTCCAAAAATAACTGTCATTTGTGTTGTATCTTTCTCTTGTTCAGTTTCTTGTTTCAACATATTATTTTAAATGGTGTAGCCTGCAGTGTATGTATTTCGATGTATGCCGTAGGAAACTGCAAATAACTTGTTCATGTAAATCTAACAAGTAGGAGAAATATCATCAGTTGCTGCAGTAGGGACTGGTTTGACGAATTTTCACACGACCTTAACATTCACATTGCAAACCAACCGTATGACTTCAAAAATTTATTTCACCACTTCAACAACTTGGAATTTGACTATTCTTGAAGTGTTAGATTCATCTTTCCGCCCTCTATCATCTCATGCCATCACATGTAGAAATGTGCTCCTAGAAATGCCCAAAACACGATTTGGTGCAAAACTGCATACTTGGGTTCCAAGCCCACAAGTCACTCTTGTGGCGCTTTGCCCTCCAATCCCTGAACCCTAGGACTTGGAGTACCTCCCAAGCTACACAAATCAACAACAAACCCTACAATTCACAAATTAAGAGCATCAACAATTAGGTTAGTATATCTGCATATACATATCTAGCATCACATTATCATGTACTAACATATCATAAAAATATCTACTAGGGAAACCCAGTGCACAAGCATAAATATATCAAAATTAGGTATACCACAATTTCATTCATGATAGGGTTTCGATCAGACAAATACACACCTAGGGTTTCATTCCTAGGATCTTACTCACAAGGGTTTTGTTTACAAACCCTAATTCACCAAACCCTAATTCACCAAACCCTAGAGATCTAGGGATTCAATACATACTTTAGATATTAATAACAAACCCTAAAGGGCTTGGTTTCTATAATATCAAAATCCTAAACGTCAAAAGAATAGGAACTTTAGGTTTCATCAAAAACCCTATGTAGATTAGGGTTTAATATGTTAATCTAGGTTGTCATTGATGTCAATATAGCAGTGTTTGTGATGGCAAATTCTTTGATACATGATTGCCCATTGGTGCCCATTGATCATAATGCTCATAGTGGTGAAAGTTTGATATATGATGATGTGATGAGAAGGAGGTCAATTGAACAACAATCGAACAACAATTGAACAACAAATGAACATCAAATGAACAACAATTGAACAACGAATAGAAGCAGTAGATCCGTGAAGCAACAGGAGCAAGAAGCCAAAGAGGAGAAACCGTCGTGATGCCAAAGAGTAAGATGAAGAGTTTATCGAAAGCCATCAAAAAGCAATTCATCGGAGCAAGAGAAGCAGGTTATTGCATATGCCGAAGGGTAAGCGTTATGGAAAGAACAAAGAGCAACATTGATAACAGAGGAGTAAAGATGAAAACAACGAAGGAGCATAAACAAAGTTATAAGAGGTCACAAGGAGAGAAGTCACATGAGAAACAACTATTGGAAGAGCGAAGGCTAGGAGTGTACAGATGTTTTGATCGTGGCTAAAGGCCTGTGCTAAATACTAGCTGTCGATGTCATTTTCAAATGCTTACGTCACAGTTAACGTCGGGGGTTAGGCCTGTTTTTAACCCGTGTGCTAGTTGAAGACCCGTAGGCCGTAGATTCGTATATCCAATGGATATCGGGTCATAAAGTGATCGGACGTTAATCTCAAAATAGACCCAAACTTTTATAGATCAAGGATTTATAATACTTATCGGCTTCATAAGGGCGGTTAAGCGTCGTGCAAGTTCCCCAGCCAATATCGTTGTGAACCATCGGATCCAGCGTGCCTTGAAGAAACGGTGGAGGATCAGCGATTGGGTTTGTTGATCGGGTGGATCAACAACCGTTAGATTAATGATGAGATCAACGGTGGACGCATGTGAGAGGAGGAGTCTTGTGAATAACTTCGATTTTTATGAAATTGCGATTGTGGGATTAAAGCAATGACATGGCATGTGGGGACCACCAAACATCTGTTGTAATTCGACCTCTCTTCCAAATGAATGTGTCTTTTGAGTATTGGTGAACTTGAAGAGGCAGAGGAAGCGGAAGATCGGGAAGTCGGAAGGTCAAGCACATGAAAGAAGAAGTCAAAAGGTCGAGAAGCCAGAGGTTAAACCACCTCCACCCTCATCAGACCGTGATCACACGAAAACCGTTGCTCCAATCATAACCAAACCGAACTTGGAATGCCATTTGGAATCCATCACTATCCTTGAGGAATTTTCCATCTCCTTGTCTCTCAGGTTTTACCGCAATCCAATCCCAGATCACTAGACTCTAAACTGAGACCAGTCTCTCAGGGTTTACCTCAATCCAAACCCGAATCACTAGGCCCTAAACCAAGACTTCCCCCTCAAGCTTTACCATGTATCCCGCCAAAATCGGTCAAGGGATTCCTAGGCCTTTGGGAATGAACCTTGAGACCACCTTGCCCTGGATTCCGAAATTCATTCGAAAAGCCAAAGCTCAAAAACGAGATAAACATCCCAACATACCATGGCATCTAGAAAATGTCAAGGCTAGGCTGAAAACCATTGTCATAATCTGACAAAACCATGCCATCGGCAACAAGAGAACCATACACCAACATGCAAAGCCATGCATGTCCAAACCAGTTAGGAAATCACCCATGCAAAAGGTTGCCTGGAAGTAATCCTGCTGAAGCTGACTAATCTTGCTCTTCTTCCTTGCTCCTTGCTTTCCTTCCTTTCCCTTTGCTTGTTTTTTCTTCCTTGATCAAACTCTAGAGTGCTCCAAGAAAACTCTTTAAGTGACCAAGAGCGAGAGAGAGAGAGGGAGAATAATGAGAGAGCTCCAAACTTGAATTGACAAAATGTTACCAACTGATCCTCAGAAGCCTTTTTATTTATGAGGCCTCCAATTTCTTCATTTTCCATTATTTTCCTTCAATTTCCTCCTCACATGCAACCTATGACCTTTCACCTCACTTTTCTCCTATTGTCCTTTATTTTCATAAATAAATGTGCCAAAACGTCTTTTTGCTTTTTAATGCCTTTGCCTTAGCCTTTGCTAATTTTGCTTAACCAAAACACACATCCAGTGATGCCCACTAGGATATCTTTGCCCAACATTAAGCTTGGTATAAGTATCCCTTAATCGTGGTCTTATTTTGCCTTTATTAAATCATATTACATGAACTTTTCACCAGGGCTGTTACAACATCATTGAGCAATTATACACAAAAAATCTCAACAATAATGCAACGAAAAACCGACAACTTTTCTTCTAGGAGAAATTATTCTTCAACAAGGTTTACAATTCCAAACATTGTCTAGAAATCTGTGCAAAAAGGCAAGTCTAAATACCAGCCATTCCTGGTCAACATTCCAGCTAGTCAATGCTAGTCAAACCACACAACAAGACAAATTTGGTCAAGTTTTTGGTCTGATCAACTTAGGCCCTGCAGTCAAATCCAACTTGTGGTTGACTTCTGCAGTCAAACTTGGGCTTGTGGTCAACCCCTGCAATCAAACCCGCAGTCAAACTTGTGGTCAAATCGTCCTTTTCTGCAGTCAAACTCAACCTCTTCTGCAGTCAAACTTCATCAGATATCTCGCTCAAACAGCAAGTCAAACTCATTCAAATGACAACTCTGTTGACTCGGTCAAATCTTGGTCAAACATTTAAGAAATCAACTTAGTCAAATCAGTCAATTCTTCCTTCTTTCTTGACATGTGCGAGTGCTCTTTAAGAGATAAGATGTTGTGTTGATGATGATTGTCAAAGTGGAGTAGCACATCATGTATTTATATAGGTCAAATGAGTTTGAATTTAACCAACGGGCATGCCCTTTCATGGTGGGGCTGACTTGATTTCTTGAGCTTACATGATGCCTGAACTAAAATTTATTATATTTTAATTTCCATAATTCTTCTAGGCTGACTTAGGAGGCCTCTTGGCATGCGGGAATACCTTCCGATGCTAGACAAAAATCAACACTCGGTTTCAAGTTCATGAAGTCAAATCAAGTTTAATGCCCAACCAAACATATTTCATGCTGCTGCCATAAACATGAATATTTTCAAACTTAAAATGCATGAACCTACCCTACTCACTTTTGTTGAAAATAACACAAGCAACTCACAAATTTAACACACTTGTTTTTCTTCAAATGACCCGTGAAAATCCCAAAGAGAGAGGAGGAATTTTGAATTTTTAGAGAAATTTTATAGCTGCCAAATCAGCTATAAATACAACTTATATCCCTTGGGAATTGTGCCAAGATTTCCCAGAATTTCATGCTGCCTGAACTTATCAATTTATGTGCCCAAGCTACCTTGGAAATTGTGCCCAACTACTCAGTATTTGTTTGTGAAAATCACAATGTGAATTTTTTGGTATTTGCGATAGCAAACTGCAAATAAATTGTTAAATAAATTAACAATTAGGAAAATAATTTCCAGTCGCTGTGATAGATGAAATTTTCACTAAAATGACCTTGTAAAAACCCCCAAGGAAAAACCAGTAAGAGAGACAGGAGGAATTTTTATTCTTCAAAGATATTTTACAACAGTCAAATCGTTAATAAATACATCTCCCTTGGAAATCGTGCCCAAAACTCCCATATTTTCATGCTTCCTCAACTCCTTGATTTCTGTACCCAAGTTGCCTTAGAAATCGTGCCTAGCTGTTCATAAATTTCTTCTGTACAACCCTTGAAATTTGTGTGTAGTGACCTCTTGAAAATCATGCCTACTGTTGTATGGCTGTAATGTCCCAATTAAATTAATTTTGCTAAGATGAATTTCTATTTTTGCAATTGGGTGTTGGGAAATATTTTGGCATGTAAACTTAAGAAAAGTGGGTGGAGGGAGTCCCCACTTGATTTTTGGAGGGTTGGAGGCGACCAACAATAGTGAAAATGAAAGATTAAGTTGATAGTGGAATATGGGGTCCACATAAAGTATGCACTTGGGGAAGTAGGAATTCAAATTCTTTGAGGCAAATCGAATTGGTGGAGGGACCCACAAGGAATGCATGGCCAATAATTATAAAAAGAAGGAATGAGGGAGCAATAGGGGTCTTTTTTCTATTTGAAAATCGAATTTGCCTTAGCTATTCAACTGAGCCAATATCGTGTTGTTTAGCACACGAGTGTCGCTGAGCGGAGATCTCTACCCTTGCTTCGGTGGACTTCGAGTGCCAGTCGTAGTAGGGAGTTCTATTTCGTTCCAAGTCGTACCAGCAACAGTGAGTCGAGTTACAACAACAGTAAGTCGAGTTACAACAGCAGGGGAAGTAACAACAAGGAGGCCAAGTTATAGCCGCAGGGAAACGAGCAATAGGAGGGCCAAGTTACAACAGCAGGAAAGTAGCAGTAGGAGGGTCGAGTTACAACAATGGGAAAGCAGCAGTAGGAGGGCCGAGTTGCTGTAGCAGGAAAACAACAACAAGGAGGTTGAGTTCCGGAAACAGGGAGAGTGGCAGCAACGCAAAGCAGGGAGAGTAACAACAATGTAGAGCAGGGAGAGTAACAACAATGTAGGCATTGCGCAGTCATTGGAGTGAGATTTGTTGGGGCAACATTATCTCGAGGATTTTGGAGTTGGGGAGTTGGGAGATAATTTGGAGGGCCATTTGAGGAGGATTGCTGGAGTTGGTAGTGCAAAGATCGACAGGATCAATCACAACAAAATTCGTATTTGGAGGAGGGCCAAGCTGTGAAGGGTCAATTTTTGAAGGTTGGAACTAAGGGAAACCCTTTCTGGGTTTTGGGCAAGGATCCCAATCCCAAATTCCTAGAATTTTTTGGGCACTTTAGAGTGGGCAAATCTGGGGGCGAAGTTAGGCAACAATGCAGTTTTGGAGCAACAACGCAGTTTTCTAGAGTTGGTTATCACAGCGGTTGGGCTTTCTTGTACTCATCACTTGTTGCTTGTAGCTTGCCTTGTCCAAGCCCAAGTGCACTTTCTCCAACTCCTTGTACCACAAGCTGATATTATTGTTAAAATCTTGGCCAGTTTTGGGATTTGCAGAAATTTCTAGTTCATGTTTATTTGTTTATGAAAATTTCTGTGTTATTGTATTTTCATGTTTTTGTTATCATTGTAAAATTTCCATTAGGAACATTACAGTGGTATCAGAGTATGATCTCGATCAGTTGTGGAGTATCCAACTAGATCATGGAAGATTTGGGCATGTATGCACTTTAATGGGTGAAATATAGACAAACCCAAGGGAGAGTGAGTATCATTGAGGGAAAAATGACCCTCACCCACTTTGATGGTTCAGCTAGGAGTTCTGTTAGAAAATGTGTACAAGAATTGGACTCATATTTCCGGCTAAACCCCATGAGGGAGGCAGATGCTAGTAGACATGTCACTTTGCAATTGGATGGAGATGTTATGGAGTGGTGGTACCGAGGGTTGATCCTTTTGGGTCATGCACGTATCACGTCTTACACAGAGTTCACATGGAGGCTCGTGGAGAAATTTGACCAAGATGACACCAAAACCCCTCAAAGGGAGTGGACTGGACGAGGATAGTTACAGGGTGAGACCAGGGGGCATTTCTCCTGGTGGAGACCAGGATTTAGATGTCAGGATCTTGAGGAGGAGGTTAAGCAGGAGGACATGCAGGATGGTGAAGGGCACATCGATATACCTGGTGTGGCGCAGGAGTCACCATTGTTGGAGGCCTCTTTGGTAGCTCCAATCGACACCTTGTTTGAAGGAGTAGAGCATACACTCGGAGGGCCATCTATCGATGAGATGCTAACAGTTGATGAGATACCTAGTGCTATGATCCAGTTTCTAGACGATGGCCGTCCACAATAGGTAAATGAGGTGCCTAGAGGCATACTTGTTGTTGAGGATGTACTAGAAGAGGAGGGGTCTAGAGCAGTGACCGAGTTTAGAGAGGATAGCCACCCTCCAAAGTTTCATCAGTTCCGGGCTAGCCTTCTAGTGTTGAGAAAGAAGGCCACGATAGTGCGAGAGGCTATTTTGCAGCAGAATGAGGAGTTGGAGGGCATAAGAGTGGTTTATGCTAAGTCAACGGCCAAACTGACTCGCGTTGGGGAACAATTGGGTTCCCTAATGGTTCAGTTGGAGTGCACATTGGAGCGATGGGGCAACCCTACTCAGACATGCATAGATGAGGCTGGTAGCACTAGCAGGTTACCACTACACATTGGAGAGGGAGAGGCAGAGTCACCTCGACATATTTTATGTGTTGACCAAGATGGTGAGATGAGGTGACATGAGTTGTGTAGGGTGCATCCTTGGTAGGATGGAGGGTTAGTTTCGTGTATGGGAGTTTATGCTCTCGATCCTTCCCTTGGGGTTGGATGGCGAGAGATTTTGAGTTGGTGCTCAATGGAGTGGGCTAGGCGTATGGAGTTGGTCATAGGTCGGAGTGAGAGTCAGCAGGCACATTCAAGCATCGAGGATACTGGAGGCCTAGGGTGGCATTGGGATCTAGGTGGCACTCCCCATCACTTCATGGATTGGGCTAGTCATGGTACTAGCAGGATGGTGGATTCGATGATCGGACTCACCCCCATTTTCATATTCCCATCAGAGTTCTAGACAACACCAATGACAGGTTGGGCTGACAGGGGATCCAACAGACTCTGTGAGTCGTCTTGGCATGTCGGACGGGTATGGGGTCATTGGATGATTAGTGTACCCTTACAGGAGGTTCTCCATTAGAAAATTAATTTGTATTATGCAGGTTTATTTCTTCTACTTGTAAATTCTGAACAAGTTATTTAAAACATTTAAATACCGAAATAAACACAATACAATCACAACATCTACAGATCATCAACTAAAAGAAAACAAGCACACAAGTGACATTGTTATTTTTGGACAAATGTCCTCAGAAAAACCCAATGCGGGAAAACCAGTGCAACTATTATGAGGGTTTATTATTATGCAGTATTTCCTTGAGTACAATTGGGTGCCTAACCGGCTCACCTGACGGAGAAAAATACACAACAACAATACCTCTATATTCGGAAACAGGGATTCAGAAAACCTTTCCCACGAAACCCTCTCCAGCACAACTAAAGCTCAGCACTGGCCCTTTTGGCCTCTGCATCAACCTCCTGCTGACCTGCATCAGCCCTTTGACCCTCTGAGGCACTGCGCAGCCTTTGGGACCCTTTGCGTTACTCCAGTAGCCTCTGCGTGGATGATGCAGTCCCTTTGGCCTCTGCGCTGTCTCTGTTGGGCTCTGGGTAGCTTGGACTGGCTGCTGCTCTCGTTCTCTCTGCTTCTGCACTGGTCTCTCAGTACTGTCTCTGCCTCTCTACCTCGTACTCACTGCCCCTCGTTGCTAATCACTGATTCAACTTTGCTTAGCAACCCTGCTCTAGAAAAATGAATCACTGATCACTCTGGTGTATTCTCCAACTGACCCTCCAGCCTCTTCTTATACTTTTCTCGTTGGTCCTTCAACTATTTTGAATAAATATCTAATCAACGGCTAAGATTAGGTTTGGCTTGATCCATGACTTTTGGAACCTTCTAACCCAATTTTACATTAATACCTATTAATATTTATTTTTCCTAAGTTTAGAGTTAGGAACTCCGTGAAAAATATTAATTATTTTAATATCTCCCAAACCAGGTACAATATGTCCAAACCATTTATGGGTCTTGAAGATCTCATGTGCTTTAACCTCTCCACCAAGTTTCATGGCTAGAGCACATTCGATGCTACCCCAAATCAACACTCCCTCTTAGCGAGGACTGTACTCAAGTAATACTCCACACTGAGCATCACCTAGATTATCCGGCACTGGTACCTGTGCTGATGCTAGGCTTCCCCGCCCAACATCCTCTGCACCGCTGCATCTTGTACTGCTGCCCATGGCTCTGCCACTGCCACTGCTGCATTCGTACGACAGCTCCCTCTGCATCCATGCTGCTGCTGGTCCATTCTTCGAAAACTGCATCCCCCTCTCATCATGCTTCATTGTGCTACTACATACTGCTACTGCACTGCAACTCAGTTACTGATCCACCCAACTTCTGACATCCCTGTCAGGCTAGAGACACTCTCGATGTTGAAGCTTCCTCTGCCACTAACAAGTGCTCCCTCTACCGACCTCTGTGCTGCTGTAACAACTCCTTGCACCTCGCACCGTTGCACACCTCTCTGTGCCATCCTGCACCGTTGCAACACTCCCATGCCTCTCGCATTGTTGCAGCCTGGTAGCCTTGTGCTGCTTGGTGACTCCTGCACTGTAGCACTCTCTGCTGCTTTATCTGCATTCGTCTCTTCCTACATCCGCTAATCTTGCTACTCCTCTTCGGGGCTCCGGTAGCAAGGTATAATCCAAGAGGTTGGGTACCTCAAGGATCCTGCCCCTCATCACCTGTAGTCCTCCTGACTACAACTCGATATCTCTCCATTTCTTCTCAAGTAGCACATAGCACTAATGGCACAATTATTATCCTCCTCGACTTCTTTCTCCGCCCTCACTGGCGCTACCTTCGAGTTAGAAGCCTCTCCCTTCCTCTTCTTCCTTGGACACTGGTTCGCATAGTGACCCAGTTCCCCACAATGGAAGCACTTGACTTTGGAGAGGTCCTTCTTCTCCCTCTTCTCCTGCTTTCCTGCAGATGCTAGAGCCGCATCCTCTTCCTCTTCCTTCTTGATCCTGACCCCTTTGTCACTACTCCTTGCCTTGGTCAGTCGTCTAATCTCTTCTTGACGAAGAGCCGCCCATAGTTCTTCCCAATTCGGAAGACTCGTCCTGCCCAATATGTTTTGGACAAATGTCTCTGAATCCTTGGAGATTGTGTTAAGTGCGGTCCTTACCATCAACTCCTGATCTGGCGTGGCCCCTATGGAAGTCAGTTGGTCACGTATCTCCTTCAACCGACCAAGGAAGACATCTATCTGCCCTCCCTTCTACATCTGTTATGATCTTAGCTGATTCTCCGGGAGCATCTTCCTCTGCACGAAAGTATGCTGGTATAATGTCTTCAAAGTGTCCCACATCTCCTTTGCCGTTTCCTTCTCGGAAATATGTGGGACCACATGATCCTCGACCCCATCAAGGATGATACATTTTGCCTTAGCCATTGCCTCCTCGTACCTTTCATTAGCTACCGGGTCAACTGGGATAGCCATCACTCTCAAGTTGAAGCCCTTGATATGATGTCTGTCTAGAATGGACAAGATCCTGGCCTTCTAGACCACAAAGTTGGACGCTCTCCAGCCTGTCCTGATCTCTCAGCCCATTCACGGCCATCTCGCTACTCTTTTGTCGACTCCTCCAAGTCTCTCTACTTCTCGCCTGGAAGTTCTCGGTTCGACTCCTGTTGAGTCTCTACTTCCTGTCTGGAAGTTCTCGTTTCGACTCCTCTGGGTCTCTCTACTTTCCATCTGGAAGTTCTCTTCTGGACTCCCTCTGAGTCCCGATTTCCCTCTTGGAAATCCTTCTGCCAACTGTCAAGTTGCTCCTCTCTAATTGTCTGTGCAACTGCAACACTGATACAGATTCCTTGGCTAGAAATCCGCCTTGGCAACAACTTCCTCTACCTTGGTCTTGCCCTGTTAGGTACTGTTTTAACCACAGTACCCCACCAGCTTCGCTCTCGCAAACTACCCCATAGCTTCCTTCACCCCAACAACTTAAGGATTGAGCCTCTTGGCTCTGCACAATCCTGGCACTAGCAAAATAGCTCCCTCAGCCAACTGTGTCAGCCCTCCTGGCCTCTGCGTGGCTCTGCATGAGCCTCTCTCTGCCCTCCTCAGCCTCTGTGCTGGCCTCTCTCTGGCCCAGACTGATGACGCAGTCCCTCTATGTCAACCCTTCCTCTGTCGCTTTTGCAAGGATTAACTACTATCACTCGGGACAACTGATTCTGCTGCAAATGCTTTGCTCAGCTGATGCCTTCAGTTCTCCTGTGATCTGCAACCATGCTCTGATACCATGTTGAATTTTCTAAGTCTATCCGTTAGAAAATTAATCTGTATTATGCTGGTTTATTTCTTCTACTTGTAAATTCTGAACAAGTTATTTAAAGCATTTAAATACCGAAATAAACACAATACAGTCACAACATCTACAAATCATCAATTGAAAGAAAACAAGCACACAAGTGACACCATTATTTTTGAACAAATGTCCCCGGAAAAACCCAATGCAGGAAAACTAGTGCAGCTATTCTGAGGGTTTATTAGTATGCACTATTTCCTTGAGTACAACTGGGTGCTTAACCGACTCACCTGACAAAGAAAAATACACGACAACAATACCTCTATATTCAGAAAACCTGTCCCACAAAACCCTCTCCGACACAACTGAAGCTCAGCGTTGGCCCTTCTGGCCTCTACGTCAACCTCCTACTGACCTGCGTCAGCCCTTTGACCCTTTGCGTTAGCCCTCTAAGGCACTGCGTAGCCTCTGGGACCCTCTACGTCACTCTAGCAGCCTCTGCGTGGATGACGCAGTCCCTTTGGCCTCTGCACTGTCTCTGCTGGGCTCTGCCTAGCCTGGACTGGTTGCTGCTTTCACTCTCTTTGCTTCTGCGCTAGTCTCTTAGTACTGTCTTTGCCTCTCTGCCTCTGCGCTGGTCTCTTAGTACTGTCTCTGCCTCTCTGCTTCTGTGCTGGTCTCTTAGTACTGTCTCTGCTCTCTGCCTCGTACTAGCAACAATTAGATCTTCAGCATTGAGATGCATCTATTCTAAACACTTGTTCAGATTTTGGGATGTTTTTCAGTTGCAGTGCAGATGACGTGTTAGCAGTGGCAGTGCTAGCAACAACACAGATGCAACACTTGAGAGGGGGATGTAGTACGGATGCAGTGTTGACAGTGGCAGTGTCAGCAGCAGTAGAATTGCAGCAACAACATAGTAACTGGTGGACAACATGACATCAGCAACGCAAAGGACAATGTTATGAAGTTAGGGTGATGCTTCAGTGGGAAGCATTGCTAGAGCACATTTCTCGCTAAGAGGGAGGGTTGATTTCTGGTAGCATTGAATGTGCTCCAAGTCTCAAATTTTGCAGGGAGGCTTGGGCACATGTATTCCAAAGAACCCCAAAAGCGTTTTGTGAAATTCCACCTGGAGACAGTTTTATTAAAATAATTAATTATTTTTAATGGGACCCTAAGTCTAAACTTAAGAAATTAAAATAATTAATGGGTATTAATCTAACTGTGGGTGTGACTTCTAGAAGGAGACGAGGATCAAGCAGAAATGATCTTAGCCATTTATTAGCTTCTAATCTAGCCCATTGAATGTCAACGAGAAGATTATTTAAGGAGGCTTGAGGGTCATTTGGAAAACACACAGAGAGTTGATCAGTCAGATTGAATTGTTGAAGTTGAAGGTAGCGTAGTGATTTCGTAGTGATCACGTAGAGAGGGGCAAAGAGAGTTTTGGTTGGTGGATCTTCTCCGGAGCCAAAGAATACTCATCAGAGAGGCAAAGAGACACATAGAGGAGGCAACGCAGTTGGTAGAGAGGGTGACGTAGAGCTAGGAAGGGCTCACGCGGGACTGACGTAGAGCAACATAGAAGCCTTCCACACAGAGGTCCAAATTTGCTGAGGAGGCTGATGTCCTGAGCTGGGAGGGTTGGAATCAAGTCCTGAGAGCAAATCGATTCCCAACAGAGGTGATGCAGTAGCCTAATTCCCTTGCTCCAAACTACCCTCTAGTAGCCTCTTTCTTCCATCAAAGAGCTACTCTTTAGGCTGCAAAATTCACCCAATCACTCACCAACAACATCCTTCTTGTTCGCTGCTCTAGGGCTACTTTGGGTAGCCAACACACGACCCTCGAATTAGATCAATGGTACCCAATCATGTCACTACAAGATCTGCTCCTAGTTGGAGTTTCTTCACATCCAAGACAACTCCAACACTTGGCTCTCACAGGTTGCTAGAATGATCCAAATCCGGTCACCAAATTGTGACCCAACACATACCAAAACACTGCTATTGTGACTCCTGCAATGCTGCAATTTCTGGGACTAGTTAGGGCACTAACCACAGTCCCCAACTACCCAACAAACATGCCCAAAAATTACTCCTATTGCTGCGGTTCCTCCAAGTATTGCTGCTCTTTTGTGCTGCTCTCCTAGGGTAGTTACAACCCTAAACGTGGGACTGTCTCCCTAAGAGGATTGCGACACCCTTCAACAGTCCAATATAGGGTTGCGACAACCTCTTGGGAGGACTGTCCACCCTCCATAACAACTCTAAATCCTTCGTTGCTCCTTCTATGGCTGCGGTCTCCTCAAACAGGGTTGCTGCCCCTCAAAACAAGCCTTTTGGTGGCCTTGCGTTACCCTTAAGACAAACCGTACCCACACACAGCAACTTGACATCCTTTAGAAGATTTGGAACCCAGAACACTTCTCTTCCTCCTCGTTGTATGCCTCTCCTTGCTGCGTCCTCAAATTAGAGTTATTCGAGTTCTTTTCTGTTGATTTGTGGTAGCATCGGATGTGCTCCAGCCATGAAAATTGGTGGAGAGGCTAAGGCACATAAGATCTCCAAGACCCATAAATGGTTTGGGGAAATTCCACCCAGTTGGAGAGATATTAAAATAATTAATATTTTTAATGGAGTTCCTAAGTAACTTCGGAAAATTAAAATATTAATGGGTATTAATATAGAACTGGGTGAGAATGTTCTAAATGACATGGATCAAGCGAAATCTAATCTTAGCCATTGATTAGGGACTTAATTTCGATCGTTGAAGACTCAATAGGAAAAGTTTAAGAGGAGGCTTGAGGGTCAGTTGGAGACACACCATGTTGACAAGTCAGTTCGATTTTCTGGAGCGGG
The DNA here is from genome assembly GCA_031772625.1 of Pinus tabuliformis. NCBI lineage: Eukaryota > Viridiplantae > Streptophyta > Pinopsida > Pinales > Pinaceae > Pinus > Pinus tabuliformis. The sequence continues at coordinate 154,489,614 of CM062805.1, read as the reverse complement.
GTTTGCTGAGAAAATTCGAACTAGTGGTCTATTGCAGCGAGGGGCAGTGAGTACATAGTAGAGGCAGGGATAGTGCCAGAGGGTCAGCGCAGAGACCGAAGAGGCTGACGCAGAGGCAACAGGAGCCACGTAGAGACAATTGGGGACTGTGCAAAGGCTGAGGGGCCTGCGTGGGTGATGCAGAGGGCTAGAGAGCTGACGCAGAGAGCTAGGAGGCTGACGCAGAGGCTTTAGGAGCTGAGCTGAAGCTAGCAGGGCTGACGCAGGGCCAAGAGGAAGCGCCAGAAGGATTTTCGTGGGGCAGACTAGAGTTGAGAGGCTGAATATCTGTCTCTGAGAAGAGGTATTACTGCCGTGTAACAATCTCTGTTGGGTGAGCCATTTCTGGCACCCTAGTTGTACTCAAGAATATGCATAATAATAAAACCCTCAGAACTACTGCACCTGTTTTCCCGCTTTGGGTTTTTCCAGGCACGATTGTCCAAAAATAACTGTGTCCCTTGTGTGTTTGTCTCAATATTTAAGTTGCTGATCTGCATATGAGTTAAGGCTACATTTGTGTTTATTTCAGTATTTATATTTATAAATAACTTGTTAATGGAATGAACAAGTAGGAGAAATTAAACCAGATAATGCAGTAGGGATTTCTAACGTGTCAGACTTAGAAATTTCAACATTTTCTTAGGTGTGTATTGCCCAAGTGGATGCCTAAATGACATGTCTTCACCCTCCTTTTCTAGCCTAAAGAGGGGCTCCAATGAATTAGTGAAGAGACCCATCTATTGGAGTAATTTACATCAAGCCTACATGGCTTGAAAACTAATAATTGATTTGTCAACTTCAAAAATTCACTTCTCCACTTCTACATCTCAGAATTTGACGATTCTCGAAGCGTTGGATTCTCCTTTCTGCCCTCTATCGTCTCATGCCATCACATGTAGAGATGTGCCTTCGAAATTGGCGCAAACACGATTGGGTGCAAAACCCCATACTTAGGTTCCAAACCCACAAGTGACCCTTGTGGTGCTTTTCCCTCCAAAACCTAAACCCTAGGGCTTGGAGTACCTCCTGAGGTACACAAATCAACACCTCTTAGTGAGGGAGGTACTTCCAAGACTAGGAAGTTTCTCGTCATCATCATCGCTACTCGCAACACTTGCCCAACTCTTGATGCTTACAATCACAACAATCCCTGTATGGTGAACTACGCCCTTCATGGAGGTGTCGCTGTCATTGCTAGAAGCACCCTGCTTCTTCTTCTTATGCTGTAACGTCTTCCACTCTCTCCATGATTCCTTCTTGGCAATTGTAGGAGCACCCTTGTGTGAAAATTCCTAGACCGGAATCCCTACTGCAGTAAATTGATGTTACTTCTCCTACTTGTTAATCCATTCAAGTTATTTACGGTGTTCTACTGAAATATTGAATTAAATACACTGCAACCTTCACTCTTTAATTATTATATGCGGAAACAAGAAACCAAACAAGAAAGAAATACACAACACATCTACATAGTTGTTTTTGGACAAATGTCCCCGGAAAAACCCAGTGTGGGAAAAATGGTGCAGCAGCTGAGGGTTTTATTAGAATGTAGTAGTAAAATCTGAATACAATCTTTGGATGCCCTCCTGGTTATCCAGTACAGAGAATATCACTAACAGAGAGATAAGTAAGATTACCTCACACTATCATTGGAAATCTGGTTGATCCGATCACTGAATAAACATCCCCTGGCTGCCTCTGCATTGCCTCTGCGCAGTCATTTCATCAGCCCAACATCCTAGCCTCTAGGGACTGCATCATCCCTTTTGTTAATCAATTTGCTGCTTGGGAACTTCGATTTTCAACTCCCGGTCTCACACCCCGACTTCTGGCCTCTAAAATAGATTCCTCCAGCAAATTTTCGAACCTCCTCAAGGCTCCGCGTTGCCTCTGGGTGGCCCTGCGTCAGCCTCTTCTGGATCGGCGTTGCCTCTCCTAGATCTCTCTTTGCCCCCTCTGCTGAGTATTCCTGGATCAAGCGAAAGCTACATTCGGAACTATCCCTGCCCCTCACTGCAAAAGCTTACTTTGAATTTCTCACCGGCAGCAGCTTTGCTTCAGAAATTCAATCTTTTGAACTCTACTCGATGTGTTCTCCAAGTGCCCATCGATGTCCTTCTTATAATCCTCCAATTGAGAACCAATGACCCAGATTAGATTCTAATCAATGGCTCAGATCATTTGGACTCGATCTACGTCTTCTTCTAGAAGTTTGACCCACAGTTTAGATTAATACTGTTAAAATTGGCAACTAGGGCCAAACTCTATATGGGTCACCTTATTTATGACAGCTGGTATTTTTCTTGGATTCCTCCTCCGAGAGGTGTAGGATTGTTCTAAAGATCATCCGATTTTGAGATGTAAAAATGAAGATATGAATTTATTTGTATTATTGAAAAGTTGTCAAGGTCGACCATCAATCAAAACAGGCATTTTCACCACCAGGTCGTCCTCAACGTTGCATATAAAAAGAGGAGACCTCAAGGCATTATTTCATCATCTCATCTCATCACATCTCTCTATCCTCACTTGATTGGGTACGCTAATATGGGAAACAATCTCTCACATGTGTGAAGGAAGGACACTTTCTGTTTGGTTGTTTGACTGCGTTGACAAAATTTCAGAAGGCCTTTTTGGGCTGCGTTGACCAGCGTTGACCTCCCTTTGACTGCGCTTTGGGTGAGGCATCTTCTCCTTGGCATGCCGCAGATCTGGGCATGGAAACCGAGGTGATCTGACCTCTGGTTTGACCAATGTTGACTGCCCTAGTTGCTGGCTGCAGTTTGACTTCAGTTGACCAGACTTTGACTGAGTTTTTCAGATTGTTTTGGACTATTTGGGTTTGCTGTTGGAGGCCAAAGTTGACTGGGTTTGACCAAGCTGCTTAGAGGAAGAATTCTGCCCTGTTTGACCAACGTTGACTTTTCTAGTTAGGGCTTTCTGCTGCTGTCATAAAATATTAGATTTGTAAATTTGTACTATTTCTCTATGCTGAACTATTGAAGAATATAAGAAGAATTGATCAAGGGTTTCCCAACATTGGGGTTTGTCCCTGGCTGGTGCCACATCTTGTGTCCTCTTGTCTTGGCTTGTCTTCCACTGTTTATGTTTATGTTCTATCTACATTTTACTATCATGCTGATGTGATTGCTAAACTGGATATTGATATTGGGTTAATAAAGAAATTGAAGTAAATTGCTCTTAAGCATAGAACATACGAAAAATTAACATGGTATCAAAGCTGACGTGAAGACAAAGCCCAAGCAAGAGTGAAAGAGCAATCACTGCAGACAGTTGGACAAAGACAAAAGGCTCAATGGGTTCCTCATCCCACTTCTTGGCTAAGGACAAGCTCCGTGAAAAGTCTGACTATCATGGATGGAAGATATCTCTCGATCTGACCTTGGAAGAACAATAATTGTTGGATTATGTGAGGGGTAAAATCCGTGAGCCTCCCCCAAATGCACCGACTGCTACAAAGAAGAAATACAACAAAGCTGAAGTCAAAGAAAAGAAGATTATCAGAGATTCCATTGACAAGCGTCTGGTGGCCTACATCTCTGATTTGAACACCTTCAAGGAGATCTACGACGGGTTGGTCAGCATGTTCAAGGTTAGTGATGCAAATCAAATTTTATTTCTCAAAAATAAGTTGAAGGATATTAAGAAGGGCAAGGACGAGGATATTCAATCCTACTTCTTAAGGATCATTGAGATCAAGAATGACCTTCTGTCAATTGGAGAGGTCATTCCTGACAGGGAACTTACTATCAATACCCTTGGAGGACTCCCACCCGAGTGGTATATATTTAGAACCACTATTCTCAATAATGATCGAATTCCAGGGTTTGAAGAATTAATGTCGAGATGCATTCAAGAAGAAACAAGAATGGTGGAGCAAGAAATGACTTGTAATAGAGGAAACCCCACTGCTTTTTCCGCTCATGCCAAAAAGAGAAATAATGCAGGGTCTAAAGGTCATTTCAATGGAAAGCCCTGATCTAAGGGTGGAAGGAAGGGCAGATGCTTTCTTTCCAATAAGTTTGGCCACTATGCAAGGGAGTGTCCAAATAGAAGGGACACATCACATGATGATGATCACAATCATTCTAGGGGCAACTTCAACAACAACAATCAAATGAATGGTAGGTTCATTGGCAAAGGAAAAAGGAATGCGGGACATCAAAGAAATGGTCAACCCTCTAAGAAAGCTAGGAACTCTAGGTATAAAGAATCAAATGTTGTTAACGATAAGCAAAGGGAGTACTATCTTATATCGAACCTCTCCACTACCTCTCCTCCGAACTCTTTAGGGAATTGGCTAATTGATAGTGGTGCCTTAAGGCACTTCACAATATAGAAAGAAGCTCTCTCTAATATGATAGAGAAGGAGACTGTTAAGTTTTGGTATGTTCTATGCTTAGAGCAATTTATTTCTATTTTCATAGTTAGCTCAATATCTTTTCTAGATTAGCAAACACATCAGTATTAAAGTAAACTGCAGATAGAACATAAACATAAATCGCAGAAGACAAGCCAAGACAAGAGGACACAAGATGTGGCGTTAGCTAGGGACAAACCCCAAGGTGGGGAAACCCTTGATCAATTCTTCTTATATGTTCTTTAATAGTTCAACAGAGAGAGAGAGATAGTACATTTACAACAGAAGTCAACACTTTGAATTATCTAGATAAGAGCATAGATCATCTCTAAAAAGATGATACATGAGATCAGTTGAAGACATGCTGGTTCAACTGATTCTCCGAGGTGACTCCCTCACCTATCGTTGTGCTGCATTTTGTCGTCATGCTGCACCTCACTGCGCTGCACCATGCTGCATCCCATCATGCTTCATTAATCATGATTGTACCCATCACTGTATTGCATTATGTGCCATTGCTGCACCATGTTGCTATACTGACCTATGTGTTATTTGAATCTTGCTTGCTTGTTGTCCCTAGCATGCTTGTTGTCCTTAGCATGCTTGCCCTTGCATCCTAGCTGTAACATTGCATGCTTGGTGTATTTGCTGCTAAGTACCATACAACTATCCCAATGTTAGTTAGTTGTCCCTTGCATGCTGCTCTTCTTCGGAGACAGATGCTCTAGCTGTTCCGGCAGTTCCCTGCAGTTCCGGCAGTTCCGACTGTTCCCGGTAGTTCCGGCAATTCCGACTGTTCCCGGCAGTTCCGGCTTCTGCCCTTTGCGTCAGCTTTCCCACCTGTTCTAGCAGTTCCCGACAGTTTCGACTTCTGCCCTCTGTGTCAGCTTTCCCGGCTGTTCCGGATTCTGCCCTCTGCGTCAACTTTCTCGACTGTTCTGGCAGTTTCTGCTATTCCCAGCAGTTTCAACAGTTCGGGCTTTTCCCGGCAGTTCCCAGCAATTTCGGCAATTCCAGCTATTCCCGGCAGTTCTGACAGTTCCGGCAATTTCCGCTGTTTCCGACAGTTCCGGCTGTTCCCGGTAGTTCTGGCTTCTGCCTTCTGGATTAGGGCAGCATTATCCCTTAGGATCTCTCCTCCTACTAAAACCCAAAGACAAGTAGAGAGGAAGAGATCCCAAGTGTGTTGAAATGACTTGAAGGCCACCGTTGAGCACAAGTGGAGTTTATTTGGTTGCTGGCCGACCTTGACGAATTTTCCCATAACACAAATAAATTCATATCTCCGTGAATACTTATCGTACACCTCTCGATGAGAGGGATCCAAGAAAAATATTAGCTTCCATTAATAAGATGACCTACATGGGGCCCTAGTTGCCAATTTTAACATTCCCTCGCAACTAGGGAGAACTCCATCCACTGATCCGTATGTCCGACTGTATTATCTCTGCCATCAATGCCCTGCACTGCTCTGCTGAACCATGAAGAAGAAGAATTGATCGAGAATGTATCATACCATTCTCTACTGACCCGAAGTCAGTTTCATCTGAAGAGAGTGTGTCACATCACTCTTACTGGCCCGTAGTCAGTTTTATTGATTCCAGATCAATATCACAAGAGAGTGTCTCAAACCACTCATACTGATCCCAGATCAATTTCATTGGTTCCAGATCAGTGGAGCTCATCCTAGCATAGGGAGTACGGTAGATACATCGATGCGTCCATCGATAGTACTACTATGGTCCCTAATCCCATTTCCTTACTCATTGATCAGATGAGAGGTACTTCCCATGAGTCCCAGACTGCATGGGTAGGATGCCTTGACAGGAGAACTAATCATCCTGTCCACAGGAGAACGAATCATCCTGCCCCACAGTCGCCACGAGAGAACTAATCATTCCGGCCCACAGGAGAACTAATCATCTTGTTTCACAGTTGCCATGGGAGAACTAATCATCTCGGCCCACAGGAGAACCAATCATCCTGTTCCACATTTGCCACGAGAGAACTAATCATCCCGGCCCACAGGAGAACTAATCATCCTGTTCCACGGTTGCCACGAGAGAACTAATCATCCTAGCCCACAGGAGAACTAATCATCCTGTTCCACAGTTGCCACGGGAGAACTAATCATCCCGACCCACAAGAGAACTAATCATCTTGTTCCAAAGTTGCCACGGGAGAACTAATCATCCCAGCCCATAAGAGAACTAATCATCCTGTTCCATAGTCGCCACGGGGTATCACAGGGGAAGGTTGAACCTGTCATCTTGTACATAGCGCACCACCAGGGGAGGGCGAGTTGCCCTGTGGTCGTATGTTGCTCCAGTAAGTACCCCAAGCCCCCCAAAGCTCCCAGAGCTCAATGCATGCAACATGCGGGACCCTTATAAGAAGGTCTCTCAATGACTCCAAGTCGTTCGGGAAAGTCACATATTTGACCTTTCCCCGGGGCTTTGACAAAATGTCTGCGACCTGTACATCAGTCTCAATGCGATGGAGCCTCCTCGCTCATTGACTTACCATATCCTAGATAAGGCAATATCTGATGTCTATCTATTGGAGCAATCATCGAATACGGGATTCCTCAATAATCGAATCCCCCCTCTGGTTGTCACAGAGAATCACAGTGGTATTCATCATGTGTACAAACAACTCACTTAAGAGCTTTTGCAACCATGCAGCTTCACACGATATCATACTCGTAGCTATGTATTCGGTCTCGGCTGTGCTTATAGCAACTGACTTCTGCTTCCTGCTCATCCATGATATCGAAGTAGAATCCAAAGAGAACCAACGCTGAGAAGTGCTCTAGTGATCCTCCACACTGCCTGCCCAGTGAGCATTTGAATAATCATGCAACTTCATATTTCCACCAGTGTATCTCAATCCATGAGAGATTGTGCCCCGAAGATATCTTAGAAGATTCTTGGCACCAATCCAGTGAGGCTCAACCAAATATGAGCTCACCATGCTAATTGCAAAACATATGTCCGAACGGAAGTTCACCAAGAACATCAATGCAAATGAGTTCATGAAACTCAGAGGCATTTACCAAATCTGGTCCGGCATCATCACCATATAACTTCTGAAAGTTAAGATCCTCGAGGTAGTCACGAGCTTGCAGTTTACCATTCCACATCCAGAATCCAACTCCCTCTTACTTCTGCAAGTGAGAGGGTCTGCACCTGTTTGAAATAGGTCATCCTCAGAAGGTGCCAGTATGAGAGGTCTATCATCCATAACTTTTGGGTAATGGTTTGGATCGGTTTCACTCCTAGTGAATCTCAGCTTCATCAAACAACGATCAATCCTCTCATACTACACCCGTGGTGTTTTGCTTCAAGCCATAGAGGGCTTTCTTCCACCTGTATACATGAGATTCCCGATCATGAATCTCAAACTCCTCGGGTTGTTCCAAACCTGTGGACCTGTTGCATGAGGGGAATGGTCCCCTTATAAGATTTTCCTTCAGTACATCTCAGACATGTACTTTCATGCTCCTCTTGAATTCAGGCATCCCTATCACCATCTGACTCACATCGGGTAGGGCCCTAAAGGTAGACCTCCGGTGTTATAGATGCGATATGTCAATTGACATGATCCCCAATGGACCATCCTGCAACTTGATACAAATTGCCAACCTTGAACCCATGAGAAAAAGCATCTTTGAAAATTCTTTTTTTTAACATGTACTTTCATCGATGAATGCCACCCTGAAACCTTTGACTTCCATTTCCGAGGTGGACACCAGGTTCTTCTTGCGATTAGGTACATAAAAGAGATTCTTGTAAATGAATAGAGTTATCCTCATTCAATTGAGGGGTAACATTCCCTACACCCTTTCCGGGATAGGTGGCATCAATCGCACGGTTGTTTCCGTCTCTACCAAATTCGAGAGAGCACCCTTCTATTCGATGAGGTGCCTTGAAGCACTACAATCAATAAGCGAGATTCCCAAAGAATCTGAAGGAGAGGGCCAATACAAGATAACACTTCTTTATCTTATTAGAAACAACATTTGATTCTTCATACCTGGGGTTCCTTGTTTTCTCTGAAGAGTCGGTCGTTTCCTTGATGACTTGCATTACCTGTCATTCCTCTGATCATTGAAGATGTCCCTGGAATGATTGTTATCATCATCAAGTGATGTGTCCCTACCTCAGACACTCCTTCGCATAATGACCGAACTTATTACAACCAAGGCATCTGCCTTTCCTTCCGCCCTTAGATCCGGACTTCCCATTGAAGTGATCTTTAGTAGGCCATCAGAAACTTCTGCTGCGCCATTTTGATAATATTCTCTGCTTCGACTTCACCCTTGGTGAATTTGAAGAGGGATGAGGAATCCATTGATCCTTTTTTATTTTCCTTTCCCAAATGTCTTCGCTGATTGCTCTTTCACTCTTGCTTGGGCATTGCCTTCACCTTAGCTCTGATACCATGTTAAGTTTAGGTACGTTCTATGCTTAGAGCAATTTATTTCAATTTTCATAGTTAGCTCAATATCTTTTCTAGATTAGCAACCACACCAGTATTAAAGTAAACTGCAGATAGAACATAAACATAAATCGCAGAAGACAAGCCAAAACAAGAGGACACAAGATGTGGTGCTAGCCAGGGACAAACCCCAATGTGGGTAAACCCTTGATCAATTCTTCTTTTATGTTCTTCAATAGTTCAACAGAGAGAGAGAGATAATATGTTTACAACAGAAGTCAACACTTTGACTTATCTAGATAACAGCATAGATCAACTCTAAGAAGATGATACATGGGATTAGTTGAAGACATGCTTCTTCAACTGATTCTCCAAGGTGACTCCTTCACCTATCGTTGTGCTGCATTTCGTCATCATGTTGCACCTCACCGCGTTGCACCATGCTGCACCCATCATCATTTATGCTGCATCTCATCACGCTTCATTAATCGTGACTGTACCCATCACTGTATTGCATTATGTGCCATTGCTGCACCATGTTTCCATATTTACTTATGTGTTGGCTGCATCTTGCTTGCTTGTTGTCCCTAGCATGCTTGTTTTCCTTAGCATGCTTGCTGTTGCATGCTAGCTGTCCCTTGCATCCTAGCTGTAACATTGCATGCTTGGTGTATTTGTTGCTAAGTACCATACAATTGTCCTGTTGTCGCACAAATTGTCACAACAACGTTCAGACCGGGGGCTGTCACTCTGATCCCCAATCTCTCCGTTTAAGCCGTCTCCTGAGGCTAATGGGGGTAGACCCTATGGGATGAATGAAGACCAACTGTGGACCAGTTGGGTTGGGAGGCTCAATAAGGCAATTTAGCATTTGATTGATTTTTAGGAACAATGTACCAGTGCCTTATGGAGTTAATGATTAAATGATTATTTGTTAAATGTTGCAGGAATATGAACCATGTAAAACAATCATTTATCATCAAATAAGCCAAGCAATGCAAGATATTCAGTAAACTCACAATGCTTTAACGATGATCCAGCAATTAAACTTCAAGAAAAATTAAATGCTTTAAATGATCATAAAGTTTAAATGTTGACCAGTTAGCACTTTCACATAGCTAACTTTAGATAAACATTTAAGCACATTTAACTATAGAGAAGTGGAACATAAGACACCAAAACAATTTTCAATTTTAGATAATTTTTTCAAATTTTTTTAATTTTATATATTTTTATGTTTTTTAAAACAAAATTAAACTAAACTAAACTAAATTAAAATTAAAATTAAATCCTAAAATCAAATAAATCTAACAAATTTAAACAAAATATGAATCCATTAAAATCTAAAACTTTTTATGATTTTTTTATTTGTTTATAATTTTTTGATTTTTAAATAAATTCTAAGATTAAGATAAAACAAAACTAATATCTAAAAATCTAAACAAAACTCTAAAAAAGGCCTAAGGATCAACTTTTTATGATTTTTGGGAATTTTTTTTTAATTTTTTTATTGATTTTTTAATTATTTGAAATAAAACTAAACTAATCCTAATTCTAAGACTAAAACTATACAATAAAAAAAAAGAACTCTAAAGCTAAATTTTAATGTTTTAACAATAAAATCATAAAAATGAAATGGAATCGAATATCACAACAGAAATAAATCAAATCTAATTAAAGTCTATACCCTAATAGAAAAAAAACCAAACCAAATGAAATTTAACGTATATATACAAATAAAAGGGAGAGATTAAAACTAAATTTAAATCTAAAACCTATACAAGTAAAAGAAGATCGAATTTTTTGGTTTTTATTTTTATTTGTATTGTATGCAGGTGCAACTACGGTTTGGAGAACGTATGGGAGCGGCTCGCAGAAGCCACGGAAATGAAGGCTGAGGGAGATCGATCGCTGGAAGGTGATGCGAAGAGGATCGATGATTGGAAGGAAATGGTGAGCTGCGTGGAGTAAACAGTGGAATTCTTCACACGACAGAGGGGACGGATGCAATTGCGTCAAGGTTATATCGCAGCAGCAAGGGGACCACGTGAAAGGGAAGACGCAGGTGGAGTAGGCTGCGTGGACGAGAGGTAGCAACAAAAGATGGACTCAACAGCCTGGAAGACGATGGAAGAGGGAGAGCGCTGTAGCGTGAAGAAGCGGATGCATGAGAGATATGACGCACATGAAGAAAAATACGCAGGCAGAAAAGCGATAATCTATGGCAGCAAGGGATTAAAGGATACAACTTATATAACAGTGTGCGGATCTGGAGAAAGTTGCGGGTTATGGAGATGCGGGAGTGGCATGTGGGGAAGAACTGTGGCCTCAAAAAATTTGATTTTTTTTTTGCAGCAATAAAACCTCAGGCAACAGTGAAAAATGAAGACGTAGACCTGCAGTTCAGAAACTTGAAATTTTAAACCTATGTTGCAGGAAACATAGGGCAAGGGGGGCGTTTCCATACGGAAACGGGTACGAAACGCTGAAGCGCGTATGGTACGGCCCTGAAATGCGTTTTAGGGCGCACCGCCATGTTTCACGAAACTGAAACGTGGCCAGTAAGGCCTAAAACGCGTTTCAGGGCCGTACGACTCACGTTTCAGCTTTTTACTTGTGTTTTTTGTTTTGTTTTGTTTTTTGTTTAATTTGTTTTCTAATTTATTTTTAGGTTATCCTAGTGACTTCTAGTTGTTTCTAGATGCCTGTCTAAAGTTATAAAATTGAACTTTTGCCCTAGTGTTGATATGCAGTTCATGGTAATGTCAAATTCTTAAAGTAAAAGTGATATTCTCCTTTATTTTTGATTTTCATCCTTTTACTTAAATTTTTAACATTACCATGAAATGACTCAGGATGTTTGAGAGTGGTTTTGCCCTCATTGGATTTCATATGGAGAAAGTAGAATTTTAGATCTCACTCAAAATCCAACAGACTTATCCGTTTTTCAGGATTTCAGGATTGGGGGGATTGCAATGTTTCTATTGGATTTTATCATGTACTAGGGTATGGAACTTGTATTTAATCAAGAGAACCAAGCCCTCTATGTAGGGGAGACTCCCAGTAATGAAGAGCATGTAGGGTACTAGGGTATGAAACTTGTATTTAATCAAAAGCACTAAGGTCTTTCGACTATGTAGGAGGAGACTCCCAATCAAGCACGAGATAAGAAATTAGAAATTTCTCGTGGCTGATTTTGGATATTTCTATTTTCATTATGTGATCATTCATGAGTAAATGTGATGTAAATTTAGAGACTTATAGTTTTTGAATTGACAATTGACAATTCTATCATAATGTAATAAATTAGAATGTATCATATATGCTTTATGATTGCACATATTTCTCAAATGTCCTAATATATATATATATATTCGCGTTTCCCTGTTTCCAAAATTTCGGAAGGTCGCGTTTCATATCGCTTCCCGTTTCGGAAACTCGTACCTGTTTCCCCATTTCATGCAACTTAGTTTTAAACCCTTTCTTCTTCAGATTTCTTGAAACCCTCATGAAAAATCAGATCTGAAAATGAATGATTTTGAAACCCTTGGACTGCAAGATTGCTGGTTGATATTCCTGGAAAGCAATTTTAAATGAAACCCTAGCAGACAGATTGCTTAGAGTCTCGAATTTCTTCAGCAAAAACCTGCAAGAACTGATCCTGAGGCCAGATCTTACCCTCCAGGGCCTAGATTTGGCTTCAAACAAAAATTTCTCCTCAAACCTGTAACATGCACCCTGTTAACAATGAAAACAAACAGCCAGGACCTAAAAATGCAAAAAATAAATGAAACCCAAAAAACCCTAAGAAGCAGCTAAATAATGATAGTGTTTACAAACTGAAGGCTCTAGGTAGCCAGATTTATCGTTATGCTACAGAAATATTTTCAGAATTTTAAACTTAATGTGAGGTACTTCAGAAAACCCTTCATGCATTCATAATTTTTTTTTCAAATGATAAGCCAGGGATCAAGAACTGGTTGAGCTCTTTCAGAAAACACAATCCGGGAGTTGGCTGGTTCAGTTGAGAACTTCCCCTAACGCCCGGTAAACTCAAAAACTAAGATTTCCTGCACAGCTTAAAATCAACCATTAACATAGAGGGAAAAAACGATAGTGAAATCCATATCAAATGGAGATACCTGCCATTATATTTCAAAATCTAAACTATTATTCAAACCCCAGAGATCAAACAAGATACCTGTGCTTGAATCAATCTTCATCAAGCTATTATCGATGACTGAAAATAAAATTATGCAAAAAAATAAAAGATCTTACAACATTTCCAGAAAAGTAACACCAACAAAATTTTCAACCCCAAAGTCTTTCTTTATTGCACAAAAATGACTACAAGAGAGCTTTGTTTAGCACCAGACTCTCAGATCCAATCTCAAATGACCCCTAACACTCTAAATAAAGGAAAAATTCCCAACGGCTAGTTCAAGTGATCCATGTCAAACTAATCTCGACCGTCAATGAGGATCAAGATTTCTTTTAATCTCATTCGTCGAATTTTTAAATGCATTTTAATATATTAAAAATTTAAAATTCTGCATTTATTTACTCAAAAATTTGACTTATTATTATTATTTTTTTAAAATTTTATTTAATTATTTATTTAATTTTATTATTATTTTTATCTATTTTTGATTTTTTAATTTTTTTTAATTTTTTAATTTTTATTTTTGGATCCTCGAACTTAACCTTTGGAAAAATCACCTAGGACCTAGGACTTAGGACTTATGAGGGGATTAAAACATTTTCTAACCCTCAAGACACTTTACATCATGACTTTTACAATTTTACATTTCAAGGGGGAAAACCCATTTGACATAGACCCTCATAGACCACCCAGTCTTGCAACACAAATACAATTTAGCAGATCAACATGCTAGGATTCCCCTAAGATTCTAATGACAAAATTAATTTCGGCGTTGGGGTTAGCCTGAAGGAAAACTCTACTGATCATGGATCGGTGAGACAAAAAACCTTCTGGAATGTAGATTATCACTAGAAAAATAGGTCCACTTAGGCAATTTACATACAAGACTCAAATCTGCTAAGCTTATTTACAATTTACACATGCAGGTTGGGTTTACAATATAATATGATCACGCTGATGATGACAATCGAATGGCACGTACTTGTCGATCCAGTGCTGTCCCTTTTGCGAAAAAAAAGGTGGTGCACTGCTATGGGTAGTTGACACGTAGTGGTCAACATCTGGATCTACTTGGGGACATGTTGTTGCACTGTAGGAATGTGAGAATCCAGAATCTGCATCCATGCAACACAACAAAACATAAGTAGCGTCCATTCAAAAATCATCTTATAACATTAAGCACATGAAAGATATAGGCTCTTCATTAACTATCTGGAAAAGTAAATCTAATCCTATAACAGAAATGAAAATGGTGAAAAAACAAGGAGTAAGGTTAGAAATACAGAGGATGCCCCATGGCATCAGATGTGTTCAATGTAGTGTATACTGAGCATTTGCCTGCTTTCAGGAAAATCTGTCGGCTGCTTGTCGGATGTGCCATGTCCAATTCTGCATATGGTAGGACTTTTTCCTATCCGAAAATCAAGCTGCTCGCGGCCGTCTGATGCATCAAATCTTCTTCTTGTTCTCTTTTTCTTCGTGGCAGGCTGTATCACTGATGACATGGAACTTTTTCCTTTAAAGCTCTCAGATGAAGTATGTAATATATGCATGACGTGTCTTTCTTCATTCTGTATTTTCCCTGTTAAGGATGATGGATCAATCTCACAGGTGCCATGAGTTATAACTTGATCTTCAATGACTGGTGGATTAACCGTGTGAGCATCAATGTTATTATTAATTTCCCTTTTATCCAGGTCACCTTCAATTATCCACTTTTTAATGGAACAAAGGACCTCATAATAAGATGGAGCTTGCTGTAATAGATAAGGAGGCTCCTGATCGATTGACGCTCCCTGGTTTCTTTCATCCTCTGACAGCTGTTGAAATTTTTGAACCTGTATTTTAATGGCATCTATTTGACTAGAGTGCTCAACCTTTATAGAACTGATTTCCCTGGCATGGTCTTCTGCCATGGTCAGTAACTTATTCTGAAGACATATCTGATTAGCTTCCATATCTTTTATTACTTTATCGTCCTTTTCCTTTATGGTCATCAAGCAACGCTGCATAGAGTTTATCTCTTTCTTATGATTTGCTTGCATGGTCGTCATATTTTCCTCTAAGCCTGATAACTTGCTTTGCATAAAACTAATTTCTGTGTCTTGATTAGTTTTCATGACCTCAATTTCCTTAGCATGTTGATTTTGCATGTCAATTATGTAATCAGAGTGTTTAATTTTCATGATCTCCATCTCCTTATTATGTTTTTCTAGGTGGGTGCATAAAGTTTTCACATCATTGGCGTAATTAGTTTGATTGATCTCCATATTTTTTACCAGCCGCATTAGTTCTTGTATAATTTGCTTATGATCTTCCTTTTCATTGTCAACACTGTTTTTACAATTTGTCCCTGCTTTTCCAGTGTCATGGATTTGATATGAAATGGTACAAGTGGATGGCACATTCTGATATGAAGAATTGTCTTGAAATCTTTCATTGACAGCTTGACCTTTTATAAGATTACTTTCATTCCGTTGCACAATTTTATGGGCACAAGGCGAGCTATCTGGATTACCATATCTATCTTTAAAAGCATCAACAATGTCTTGTAAAAAAGTGAAAGAATCTTCAGGACAATTATTAAACCAATTCAAAGCATCACCCTCTAAAGAACGAACAAATAGACGCATTCTGACATCTTCATGATTATATTGAGGAAGTCTACAATATATGATCATTACACAAGTAAACCTGTTTAAATGCTTTCTAATAGCCATTGAATCACCATCTGAGAACAAAAGTAATTTAGAAATGGCCTCTTCCGGAAAATCATGGAGATCATTAGTAAAATGACATGGTTAAACGAATAATGCATGATGAATAACGAGGGACCAAATGGATGATAGAACGAGATCTTTGCTCAAGAAAATCAATAGATGAAAGAAGTGGAGTCGCCACTTGAACAATGAATCTAATTCTAGGATCCAAAAGCAACAAACAAGCTTATATGAGAGAGGCTTCTTGTCTGGGAAAAAATAAATGAAAAGAAATGGAGTCGCCATCCAAACAGGAAACGAACTGAAGAATAATTGCTGATATGACGAAAAATAAGGTGATGAAAAGATCCAAATGATGCCAAAAAATGTTGAATCTACTAGCTCAAATGAGAGATGAGAAAGATGAAAGAATGATGAGAAATGAGAAGATGAATGTCGTTGAAATGCCGAGAATAAAACGTCCCTAGCAACGACGCCAAAAAATGTTATCGCACAGATTGTCACGACAATGCTCAGACCGGGGGCTCACTTTGATCCCCAATCTCTCCGTTTAAGCCGTCTCCCGAGGCTAAGGGGGGTAGACCCTATGGGATGAATGAAGACCAAATGTGGACTAATTGGGTTGGGAGACTCAATAAGGCGATTTAGCACTTGATTTATTTTTAGGAATAATGTACCAGTGCCTTATGGAGTTAATGATTAAATGATTATTTGTTAAATGTTGCAGGAATATGAACCATGTAAAACAATCATTTATCATCAAATAACCCAAGCAATGCAAGATATTCAATAAATTCACAATGCTTTAACGATGATCCAACAATTAAACTTCAAGAAAAATTAAATGTTTTAAATGATCATAAAATTTAAATGCTGACCAGTTAGCACTTTCACATAGCTAACTTTAGATAAACATTTAAGCACATTTAACTATAGAGAAGTGGAACATAAGACACCAAAACAATTTTCAATTTTAGTTAATATTTTTCAAAATTTTTTAATTTTATATATTTTTATGTTTTTTAAAACAAAATTAAACTAAACTAAACTAAATTAAAATTAAATCCTAAAATCAAATAAATCTAACAAATTTAAACAAAATATGGACCCATTAAAATCTAAAACTTTTTATGATTTTTTTATTCTTTTATAATTTTTTGATTTTTAAATAAAATTCTAAGATTAAGATAAAACAAAACTAATATTTAAAAATCTAAACAAAACTCTAAAAAAGGCCTAAGGATCAACTTTTTATGATTTTTGGGAAATTTTTTATTTTTTTTATTGATTTTTTAATTATTTGAAATAAAACTAAACTAATCCTAATTCTAAGACTAAAACTATACAATAAAAAAAAAGTCTAACTCTAAAGCTAAATTTTAATGTTTTAATGATAAAATCATAAAAATGAAATGGAATCGAATATCACAACAAAAACAAATCAAATCTAATTAAAGTCTATACCCTAATAGAAAAAAGCCAAACCAAATGAAATTTAACGTATATATACAAATAAAAGGGAGACATTAAAACTAAATTTAAATCTAAGTAAAAGAAGATCGAATTTTTTGTTTTGTTTTGTTTTTTTTTTTGTATTGTACGCAGGTGCAGCTACTGTTTGGAGAACGTATGAGAGCGGCTCGCATATGCCACGGAAATGAAGGCTGAGGGAGATCGATCGCTGGAAGGTGATGCGAAGAGGATCAATGAATCGAAGGAAATGGTGAGCTGCGTGGAGTAAACAGTGGAATTCTTCACGCAACAGAGGGGACAGATGCGACTGCGTGAAGGTTATATCGCAGCAGCAAGGGGACCACGTGAGAGGGAAGACGTAGGTGGAGTAGGCTGCGTGGATGAGAGGTAGCAACAAAAGATGGACGCAACACCCTGGACGACGACGGAAGAGGGAGAGCGCTGCAGCGTGAAGAAGCAGATGCGTGAGAGATATGATGCGCAGGAAGAAAAATACGCAGGCATAAAAGCGATAATCTATGGCAGCAAGGGATTAAAGGATACAACTTATATAACAGCGTGCGGATCTGGAGAAAGCTGCGGGTTATGGAGATGCGGGAATGGCACGCAGGGAAGAACTGTGGTGTCAAAAAATTTGAAATTTTTTTTCACAGCAATAAAACCTCAGGCAACGGTGAAAAATGAAGACGCAAACCTGTAGTCCAGAAACTTGAAATTTTAAACCCTTCCTGCTTTAGATTTCTTGAAACCCTCATAAAAAATCAGATCTGAAAATGAATGATTTTGAAACCCTTGGACTGCAAGATTGCTAGTTGATGTTCCTAGAAAGCAATTTTAAATGAAACCCTAGCAGACATATTGCTTAAAGAGTCTCAAATTTCTTGAGCAAAAACATACAAGAACTGATCCTGAGGCCAGATCTTACCCTCCAGGGCCTAGATCTGGCTTCAAACAAAAATTTCTCCTCAAACCTGTAACATGCAACCTGTTAACAATGAAAACAAACAGCCAGGACTTGAAAATGCAAAAAATAAATGAAACCCTAAAAACCCTAAGAAGCAGCTAAATAATTACAGTGTTTACAAACTGAAGGCTCTAGGTAGCTAGATTTATCGTTATGCTACATAAATATTTTCAGAATTTTAAACTTAATGTGAAGCACTTCAGAAAACCCTTCATGCATTCATAAATTTGTTTTCAAATGATAAGCCAAGGATCAAGAACTGGCTGGACTCTTTCAGAAAACACAATCAGGGAGCTGGCTGGTTCAGCCGAGAACTTCCCTTAACACCCGGTAAACTCAAAACTAAGATTTCCTGCATAGTTTAAAATCAACCATTAATATAGAGGGAAAAAACGATAGTGAAATCCAGATCAAATGGAGATACCTGCCATTATATTTCAGAATCTAAACTATCATTCAAACCCCAGAGATCAGACAAGATACCTGTGCCTGAATCAATCTTCATCAAGCTATTATCGATGACTGAAAATAAAATTATGCAGAAAAATAAAAGATCTTACAACATTTCCAGAAGAGTAACACCAGCAAGATTTTCAACCCAAAGTCTTTCTTTATTGCACAAAAATGACTACAAGAGAGCTTTCTTTAGCACCAGACTCTCAGATCCAATCTCAAATGACCCCTAACACCCTATTTAAAGGAAAAATTCCCAACGGCTAGTTCAAGTGATCCATGTCAAACTAATCTCGACCGTCGATGAGGATCAAGATTTCTTTTAATCTCATCCATCGAATTTTTAAATGCATTTTAATATATTAAAAAATTAAAATTCTGCATTTATTTACTCAAAAATTTGACTTATTATTATTTTACTATTTTATTATTATTTTTTTTAATTTTTATTTTTTTAAACTATTTTTTAAATTTTATTATTATTTTTATTTATTTTTTGATTTTTTTAAATTTTAAATTTTTATTTTTGGATCCTCGAACTTAGCCTTTGGAAAAATCACCTAGGACCTAGGACTTAGGACTTATGTGGGGTTAAAACATTTTCTAACCTTCGAGACACTTTACATCATAACTTTTACAATTTTACATCTCAAGGGTGAAAACCCATTTGACATAGACCCTCATAGACCGCCCAGTCTTGCGACACAAATACAATCTAGCAGATCAACACGCTAGGATTCCCCTAAGATTCTAATGACAAAATCCATTCCGACCTTGGGGTTAGGCTGAAGGAAAACTTTGCCGATCATGGATCGGTGAGACAAAAAACCTTTTGGAACGTAGATTATCACTAGAAAAATAGGTCCACCTAGGCAATTTACATACAAGACTCAAATCTGCTAAGCTTATTTACAATTTACACATGCAGGCTGGGTTTACAACATAATATGATCAAGCTGATGATGACAGTCGAATGGCATGTACATGTCGATCCAGTGCTGTCCCTTTTGCGCGAAAAAGGGGGGTGTACTGCTATGGGTAGTTGACATGTAGTGGTCGACATGTCCCAATGTTAGTTAGTTGTCCCTTGCATGCTATTCTGGCAATTCCCGACAGTTCCGGCTGTTCCCGGTAGTTACGACTGTTGCCGACAGTTCCGGCAATTCCGGCTGTTCCTGGCAGTTCCGGCTTCTGCCCTCTGCGTCAGCGTTCTCGCCTGTTCTGACAATTCCGGCTTCTGCCCTCTACGTCAACTTTCCTGGCTGTTTCGGCAGTTCCGGCTGTTCCGACTTTTGCTCTTTGCGTTAGCGTTCTCGACTGTTCTGGCAGTTCCCAGAAGTTCCGGCTATTCCCGGCAATTCTGGCAGTTTCGGCTTTTCACGGCAGTTCCATCTTTTCCCGGTAGTTCTGGCAGTTCCGACAGTTCCGGCAATTTCCGCTGTTCCAGCAGTTCCGGTTGTTCAATACTAGTTTCTCCTTTCTTGATCCATAATTTCGAGCAAACGACCTATGGAGGGTCAAGCTTCTTGATATCCTCTCATTCTAACGTTTTCTTGATTCCATTGCCCTTGAACATTGGCACTAGTCTTCACATCCCTCCATTGCTGCTATTTCCTTTTTTCCTTTAAAGAACTAACTCATTCCTTGAGATTACTAGTGATCTCACCTCATTCCATATTGTTTATGCCCTAGTGAATCTTAGGGGAGACCCATTCGAAGCTGGCCTAAAGAGGCAAGGTAGGTCGTTGAGGTGACAGTGGGTGACCTTTCGAGGTTCCACTCGGAGTGTATGACTTGGATTGGAGCTTTCATCACTTTGATGTGCAATTTGAATGGTAACATAGACATTTGAGAAGGTTCACTTGTGCCGTTGCTTATAGTTAAATCCAGATGGAATAGCTGGCAAAAAACATGGTTAATGATCCTTTTTGCAATCAACCAAGCAATGTGCTCCAGCTTAGTTTGCACCAAGTCTCTATTAACTTTGGTAGTTAAACTTACCCTTTCAAACTATATTTTAGATGTGGCCGGATAATGATTTGGTGTTTAGTTTCCAAGTTTGATTGATTGTCTGATACATTTGTTCACTTTTAATGTTTTGGCTGGAGATTCTTGATTTATTACTTGTTTTCAAGATTGCTTGTTAACTATTTAGAAATTCAAATCATTGATAATTGATTTCTGGTCATCTCATTGGTGATTTATCAGGCCTCCTTATATTTGTCCATCTGCAATTTTAAGGGTACATTTTCAAGATTAGATACACTAAGTTTGTTCAGGCAACGATGTTCAAGTTATGTTAGTTGGATACTTGCAGGTACTTGAAAGGGATCTGGCAATATTTGGATTTTTTATCGCTTTAGGCAGGAGGACTCAGTCTTATCTAGATGCCAGTAACATTGATATCCTGGATGAGTCTCTAGTAAGCTTTCTAAGGTATGCTTCATACCTGTGCATTCTGTTCATGGACTGAGCTTGTACCACAATGTGTACTGTGTATGAGATGAACTTATTTTCTTTTTCCTTTGAAATCTGACCTTTTCTGCAGATACTTGGTGGGTGGTAGCGTTCTATTTTATCCACAGCTTTCATCTGTCAGCACTTACCAGATTTTTGTGGAGGTTAGTTTCATGTACCTATCTACGAACTGATCTAGGTATCTGATAAATACTAGTTATTTTTGAAAACTAATGAGGTTATGTGACTGAAAATCGATGGTTCTGCATATTTTGTAGGTGGTGTGTGAAGAGGTGGACTGGCTACCATTCTATCCAGAAGGTTCAACAATGGGAAGGCAAGTTCTTGAAAACAGGGGGGGGCACCAAAGTGTGTCAAACATGGAAGCCCTTGCATTAGCATTGGATGTGTGCTCCCATTGGGTGCAGCTCTTCATAAAATATAGTGTATGGCTAGAAAAACCTTCACATATTAAAGCAGCCAGATTCTTGTCTACAAGGTATTTTATCTATTTTTGAAATGATAAATTCTCTCTCTTTTATATCTGAACCTGTTTAATTTTTTTTAGCAGCTGTTTGACCACATTTGAAATTCATGTATATTGCAAATTTCCTATATCATGAAATTCAGTATTTGTTTGCTTTGCTTATATCTGAGTATGTTAAAATTTTTCTTCGCAGCCATAGTAAATTGGAGGAATGTAGGAATGCATTGTACACTTCAGCTACAGATACAGTTCCAAAGTAAGTTTAAAGGAAGCACAGTATTAACAGCATTTGCAATTTACTGTGTATAGCATGTGAGAAAGTCTACTCTATTAAGGATTTTTTGGGATGTAAAGTGTCTTTGTTCTGCAAATTATAATAGATGTATCCTTTCTATGGTCTGCAGATATGAAATGGGGAAAGGCATAGATGTTGGAAGAGAAAACAAATGGAATTCAGGGGAGCAAACATCATCCAAGGCGTGTACTCAAATTGAGGAGATAAATTTGTTTGATAAGGCAAGTGAATTTCTTTAGTCTTTTATTTTGTATCCTTTTTGGTTGTGATCAGGTGCTACGGAACATGCTTGGTAATATGCACTGTAAGCTTTGCAGGACGAAATATAGAAATATGATGACAAGTATGTTATAACTTTGTCCTCAAAAATACTTACTAGTTAAGCATCATTTATAGATTATTCTACTTGCATAAGTTATTTATTTGTATTAATTATTAAGATGTATGTCTATTCTGCTTCCATTTTTCCAAGAGATGTGTCTACTCAATACTTATCTCTAGAGCAAAGAAGATGGTTTTATTGCTTATGAATTCTCTCATTTTTGCTACTTGCAAGTATCATATCATAGAAACTTTGAAGTATAATATTCAGGGGATGTTGAAATAATCCATATTATTAGATAACACAGAAGTTGTTATTCTAATGATATGTTGCACGAGTTTCTGGAATGTGGGTACAAGTGTCTACCATTTAGAAGCTTCACCCAAATTTGTGGGAAATGGCAGTGTTATCCCCTCTCACCTAGGGGTAACTAGAGGATGTTTTTTCTTTGATGATCCACATTGTGGACAGTGATCCCATTGATGATGAACAGCTTTCTCCACATGCAGCAGCCCAAAGATGCCTCGTATATCATGCTTTACTCACTCTTTTGATCTGCTCACTCATTCAACAACGATGACAACCTAACACACATGACATACCTTAGGCATTGTTTCATATGGAGTGTTTAAGTTTAATGTATTTGGCATTTAACTAAGGATCATGGGTTGATTTTGGATAATGAATCATGATGTTTGGAGTTATGCTCTTTGCATTGTTTTACCTTGGTTGCCATCGTATGTATTCTAGTTTAGTGTTGCCACCTAATCCACACCTTTTGTGTTATGTGGAAGAAATCTTCAATCCAATAAGAGTGGCCTTGGGGGCTGTTAGAAAATGTAACTAGGTTCAGTCTTCATTAAACGTATTTGAGTAATCTTGTAATGTACTTGTCAAAAGAATAAAGAAAATAATTATTATTATTATTATTATGATGACTTATTAAAGCATGGGCTTCATGCTTGGGTCATCATGTTTTAGGTCAAAGTCCCCATTGAGGATTTTTAGGATTTATTCTGAGTTAATAGAGTCATTGTACTCTTAAAGAGACCCTTCTTGGGCTTTTGGATCATGTAAAAAGGTTAAGTATTGAGTCAAATATGAATTATGTTGTCTCCACACAATGTCAGCCTTAAGATGATCAAGTCGGCCTCAAAGAGGGCTATTCGAACTCACCAAAGGACTATAAATGAAGCAGTTCGAACTCCATTTGAAGCACTCACTCAACAAGCTAATTCAATATCTCTTGAAGCTGGAACACATGCGAAATAAAGGAAGGAAGAAAAGGAAGTGTGAGTTTGGCCTAGGAGAAGGAAAGGAGGAAAATCGAAATTTTGGTGCATCTATCTCTCTCTGTCGTGCCCTGGTTTGGAAGATTGAAGTTCTCTTGTTGATGCTGTAGCCAGTTGCCGCATGTTGGATCTGCCAAATCAAACTATAGGTCGAAGTTGCTGGTGCTAGGTGCTGGGTAGCTCAAGAAGTTGTATTGGGCCAAGATCGATTATCTATGTGAAGATCAAAGTTTTTCAGTGAAGATCGAAGTCTCCAAAGCAAGGTCGAAGTTGCTAGGTTGAAGAAAGTGTTGCTATCGCTGCAAGGTCAAGTAGGATCATTTGCAAGAGAAGAGAAGGTTGACTTGGTGTGGAGGAAAGTTTGTGTCAAGGTCTAGAGTCTTGGAATATATCCGGAAAACTATTGAAGGAAGAATTACTGACTGGGTTTTCCACTAGAGAGGGGTTTTTGCCCTGGTTGTGAGCCTATATTTGGTGTCCATTGTTTTATATGCTATTGCTTTTGTATTTGCTTGATGAACTAAAAGAAAGATGATATAAAGAAACCTAATAAGAAGTCAAGAACATCACAAGTAATTATCAAGAATATAAAAATCTTTCTGCCTTTCTGATTTTGTAACAGGGGCAAGTCTCGAATCGAGTTGCTGTCACTCATTCTCGACTTCTTTGTCTAGGTTAACTCCTAGTGAAGCCAAGGGGTGTAGTCCCTAAAACAACTAAGGTTGATTAAGCTATGGTAAACAAGAAATCATTCTAGGAGTTAATTAGATTACACAAGAGTACATTTAACCAACATCATATAATTTATAGGAATAACAAGCAGATAAGGAAATGATAGAATTAAATAATAAGATAGACCAGTGCCAAAATAAATTCTTGCGTTGCTTGAAAATAAATCCGGGCAATATGATTGTTGCCCAATGGAGTATGCTGTAGAAATGTTTTGGAAAGTACTCTTGGTAAATTTTATTGAGTTCACTTGGATTTATTAGTTGAGTGCAAAATGGAGAGGCTGGTATGTGACCTGTGTGATTGCAATAAAACAAAATTACTCTAATGTCTGTTTCCAACGGGAGGACGCTTAGCTTAAATGAATACTCCCTTGTTTTCGCAAGTCAACAATTGCTCGGAGATCCAATAGGAGGAGGCTTAGCTTACTCCCATGATTTCACAAGTCAACTGTTTCTTTCCCCAAACTTAGGATAAATGGTTAAGAGAGGTTTTACCTAATGAAACTAATACAATCACACAAGTCCTCTCTGGTCATGCGCAAGGATCAAGCTTTGCTTGCCATGGACGAGAGCATAATAGGACTTGGAGGGGAAATATTTGTTACTTTTTGCAAAAATGAAATATATTCTAAGACAAAATTGAAATATAGTCTATTAAAATGAAATCAAACTAATCTAACTGTTTTCTAGTGCAAGGATAATTTTAATCCAAAAGGCACACCATAAAAATGAGAGAACAAACACACAAGATCCCCTGCTAGGTAAGGGGGAATGGGATACCTAGGAGACTCTGATAGCTCCCTCAAGCTTACAATGATTGTTATGGGTGTCCCTTATGAATAAAGGGAAAATGGTGGTTTTCAAAGTTATAATGGTTATATAACAATCCCTTTTTACAAAGAGGAATGTTAATAGGTTCCTTCTGGGTACTTGAATGGTTCAATTTGGAAAAAATCGAGCAACACCCCCCCTTGTGTTTTCGCGGACCTGCTAAAAATCAGCAAGTAAAAATGGTGAAAGATGACCCAAAGTGCTTTGGGAATACCCATAATTGTTAGTAGACAAATGTACAAAATCCCAAATGAAAATTCTAAGGAAACAAAGGGAAATTTCTACTCTAAAACAACGAAGAAAAACCAATTTCAGTTGGTTTTTCTTGGTTGATTTTGTTGCTGTTAGGACAACAACAAGATTAGCCTTCAGTATGCTAGATTTAACAATAAAATCTCATAAAAATAAACCAGGAATTTTTGAGAATATTTTTTAGAGTTTGCATATAAGAAGAGAAGGAGAGAAATGAGGTGAAGTCTTCAAGCAATTGGAGAGTAGACTTAGTGCTTGGTGGGAATATAGCTTCGTTTATGTTGAAGAAAACTTGATACTCCAACCGAGCAGGATACACTCATTCAAACTTGAGGAACGTACAACTTCTTAAGATCTTTCCAAGAGATTAGTTAAAATAGGTGAAGTCTTGCATATGGAAATTGAATAAACATGCCAATCAAACAAGAAGCACATGTGACTTTCATTTCCAAATTATAGAACAATCAAGAAGACAAACAAATAACCGGGTTTGTTGATGTTCTTCTGTGGGAAACAATGCCCTTGTAAAGGCCTACAATAACAAATTCAAAGCAAATACAATATAAACAATTATACCTCACATTGAGATTCTAGCCACCACACAAAAATCATGTTGATTTGGGGTAGCGTGGATGTGCTCTAGCCACGAATATTGGTGGAGAGGCTAAGGCACATGAAATCTCCAATACCCAGAAAGGGTTTGGGCAGATTCTAAACAGTTTGGGAGATATTAAAATAATTAATATTTTTAATGGAGTTCCTACGTCTAAACTTAGGGAAAATAAAATATTAATGTGAATTAATATAAAACTGTGCTAGAATGGTCCAAAAGTCATGGATCAAGCCAGATCTAATCTTTAGCCGTTGATTACGGACTTAATCTCGGCTGTTGATTTGTCAACGAGAAAAGTATAAGAGGAGGCTTGACAGTCACTTGGAGAACACCAAGAGATCAAGATTTTGACTTTCTGGGGCTGGGTTTGCTGAGAAAGTTGAGAGAGTGATCAGAGTTGCAGTTGAGGGGCAGTGAATATAGAAGCAGAGAGGCAGAGATAGAACCAGGAGGATTAGCACAGTAGCTGGAGAGAGGTATGCAGAAGCAGCCAGGGGTTCACACAGAGGCAGCCAGGAGTTGCGCAGTGCCTCAGAGGGCCAGTGTGGGAGATGCAGAGGGCCAGAGGGCTGACGCAGGCCAAGCCGGAGTGATGCTAGGTTAACGTTGGTCCAGAGAGAGGCTGACACAGTCCCTAGAGGCTGACGCTGGGGTTTCGTGGGGCATATTGGAGCTGCCGAAGTATTTATCCGGGGTTTCAGTTGGAATATCTGCTTCTGAGTAGTGAGGTACTATTGCCGAGATTTTTCTCTACTGGGTGAGTCGGATTTGGCACCTAGATTATATCATAAAACTGCTTAATAAATCAAACCCTCAGATAGATACACTGGTTTTCCTGCATTGGTTTTTTCCGTGGACATCAATCCAAAAACAATGGTGTCACTTGTGTGCTTGTTTCAATTTCCTTAAGTTGATGATCTGTAATGTGTTGAGCATGCATTTGTATTTATTTCCAGTATTTACATGGTAAATAACTTGTTAATTAACAGAACAAGTAGGTAGGAATAAATCAGTAAAGTGCATGAAGGGTTTCTAACATGTCAAACTTAGAAATTCCAACATGGTATCAGAGCGTGGTTGCATATCATAGGAGAACTGAGGACATCAGCCGAACAAGAGCAGCGATAGTAGAAAACAACTGTCCCGAGTGATAAAAGCTGTTCCTAGCAGAGTAGCAACAAGGAAGGGGTTACGTAGTGCCTGCATCATCAAGATTGAGCCAAGAAGAGGCTGCGCAGAGGCTGAAGGAGGCAAAGACAGGCTCACGCAGAGGCCAGGAGGGCAGACGTTGTTGGTTGAGGAAGCTAATTTGCTGGTGCTGGGATTGCGCGGAGCCTAGGAGCTCCAACCTTCAGTTTGTTGTGGTTTAGGAGGCTGTGGGTAAGTTGTAGAGTGGAGTTGGTGGGGTACTGTAGTCAGAATAGTACCTAACAGGGCAAGACAAGGTAGAGGGGGTTGTTGCAGAGGTGGATTTATAGCCAAGGAATCTAGATTAGTGTTGCAGTTGCACAGAGGGTTGGAGAGGGGCATCTCAGCATTGGCATAAGGGTTTCTAGGAGGGAAATCGAGGGTCAGAGGAGTCATACCGAGAACTTCCAGGAGGGAAGTAGAGGAGCAGTGAAATGGCACTACACGGAGTAAGAGACTAGGACAGACTGGACGGAGCCTCCAACTTAGTAGTCTGGAAGGCCAGAATCTTATCCGTACTAGACAGGAGTCGTGTCAAGCACTTCACCTTGAGGACGATAGCTATGCCAGTTGACCCGACTGATAATGACAGGTACAAGGATGCAATGGCGAGGGCTAAGAGTATCATCCTTGACGGGGTCAAGGATCATATAGTACCACATATTGCCGAGAAGAACACGACACAAGAGATGTGGGAGGCCATGACCAAGTTGTATCAGCATACTTCCGTGCAACGAAAGATGCTACTAGAAAATCAGCTGCGATCATACCAGATGAAGAAGGGAGAATAGATCGACCCATTCCTCGGTCGATTGAAGGAGATCTGGGATCAGCTGACTTCCATAGGGGCAACGCCGAATCCATAATTAATGGTGAAAACAACCCTAAATGCAGTCTCAGAACATTGGGAGGTGTTTGTCCAGAGCATATTGGGAAGGCGACCCTTCCTGATTGTGAGGAAATGTGGGCTGCTCTTCGCCAAGAAGAGATCAGAAGGCTGAGCAAGGCGGGAAGCAGCGGCAAGGGGATCAGAATCAAGAAGGAGGAGGAGGATGCTACCCTAGCATCTGAGCAGGAGAAACAAAAGGAGGAGGACCTGTCCAAGGTCAAATGCTTTCACTATGGGGAGTTGGGTCATTATGCGACCCAGTGCCCAAGGAAGAAGAGTAAGGGAGAGGCCTTCGAGACCAAGGCAGCGCCACCAAGGGCAGAGAAGGAAGTGGAGGTAGACTATGACTGTGCCATGAGTACACACACACCACTTGAGCGGAAGTGGGGAGACATCGCGCTGTAGTTAGGCGGACTACAGGCGATGAGGGGCAGGATCCTCGAGGTACCCAGCCTCTTGGATTAGACTTTGCTACGGGAGACCCAAAGAGGAGTAGCAGTACTGGTGATGTTAGTAGAGACAAATGTGGATGGAGCGACAGAGGGAGCTACAGTGCAGGATTCCCAGGACAGTGTGAGGCTAGTAGGCTACAACAGTGCGAGAAGCACGGGAGTGTTGCACTAGTGTAGGATGGCACAGAGAGGTGTGCAACGGTGCGAGATGCACAAAGTTGTTGCAGCAGCATAGAGGTCAGAGAGGGAGCACTTGTCAGTGACAGAGGGAGTTTCAACATCAGGAGTGTTTCTAGCCTGACGGAGATGTCAGAGTTGGGAGATCAGTTACTTACTTCTCAATAACTGGGTTGCAGTGCAGCAGTTAGGAGTGGTAGTGCTATGGGCAACACGATGCAACATGACGAGAGGGGTTTCAGTGCAGATGCACCAGTGGTAGTGGCAGGGCCATGGGCAGCAACATGGATGCAGAGGGAGTTGCAGTACAGATGCAATAGTGGCAGTGGCAGGGCCATGGGTAGCAGTACAAGATGCAACAATGCAGAGGATGTTTGGCAACAAGCATAGCATCAGCATAGGGACCGATGCCGAATGATCAGAGTGATGCTCAGTGAAGAATATTACTAGAGCACAGTCCCCGCTAAGAGGGAGTGTTGTTTTGGGGTAGCATCGGATGTGCTCTAGCCACGAAAATTGGTGGAGAGGCTAAGGCACATGAGATCTCGAATACTCAAAAAGTGTTTGGGCAGATTCTAAACAATGTGGGATATTAAAATAATTAATATTTTTAATGGAGTCTCTAAGTCTAAACTTAGGGAAAATAAAATATTAATGTGAATTAATATAAAACTATGTTAGAATGGTCCAAAAGTTATGGTTCAAGGCAAATCTAATCTTAGCCGTTGATTAGGGACTTAATCTCGGCCATTGATTTGTTAATGAGAAAGTATAAGAGGAGGCTTGAGGGTCACTTGGAGAACACACCAAGAGATCAAGATTTTTTTCTGAGAAAGTTGAGAGAGTGATCAGAGTTGCAGCTGAGGGGCAGTGAATACAAGGCAGAGATAACACTGGGAGGATCAATGCAGTAGCCGGAAAGAGGGATGCAGAAGCAGCCAAGGGTTCACGCAGAGCCATCCAAGGCTCACGCAGAGGCAGCCAGGAGCTGCGCAGTGCCTTAGAGGGCCAGTGTGGGAGACGCAAAGGGGATACCATGTTGAAGTTTCTAAGTCTATTTAGTTAGAAACCCTTCATGCATTTTATTTGATTTATTCCTACCTACTTGTACCATTACTTAACAAGCTATTTACAATGTAAATACTAAAAATAAACACTAGTGCATGCTCAACATATTACAGATCAACAATTGAAGAAAACAGAAACAATCACACCAAATGGCACATTTTTGGACCATTGTCCTTGGAAAAACCCAATGTGGGAAAACCGGTGCAATTATTTGAGGGTTTTCTTATTAAGCAATATCGGAGTACAATCTGGGTGCCGAAACTGACCTACCCAACAAAGAATTTCCTTGGCAGTAATACCTCTCAGTTTGAAACAAATTTCCCAGGTGAAACCCCAGATAATCCTTCCGGCATCTCCTTAGCTACAATCTGCCCCAAAAACCCCAACGTCAGCCTTCCTGGACTGCGTCAGCCCCTTTGCCCAGCGCTGGCCCTGCGTCACCTTGGATGGGTTTGCGTCAGCCTTTTGGCCCTTTGCGTCAGTAATGCTAGCCTCTCTGAAGCTCTGCGCAGCTCCCGACAACCTCTGCATGGCCTTGCGTGAGCTTTGGCTGTTTCTATGTCACTCTCCACGGCTACTGCGCTGCTCTCTTGGCACTATCTCCGCCTCCCTGTCTCTCTGTACTCAATGCCTCTCAGCTGCAACTCCGATCACTGATTCTATCTCTCTTAGCAAACCCCGCTCTAGAGAATAGAATCACTGATCACTCTGGTGTGTTCTCCAAGTGACCCTCAAGCCTCCTCTTATACTTTTCTCGTTCACATATCAACGACCGAGATTAAGTCCCTAATCAACGGCTAAGATTAGATTTGGCTTGATCCATGTCTTTTGGACCATTCTAACACGATTTCATATTAATACACATTAATATTTTGTTTTCCCTAAGTTTAGACTTAGGGACTCCATTAAAAATATTAATTATTTTAATATCTCCTGAACTGTTTAGAATCTGCCCAAACCCTTTCTGGGTATTGGAGATCTCATGTGCCCCCACGTCTCCACCAAATTTCGTGGCTAGAGCACATCCATGCTACCCCAAATTAACACAGAGGGCTGACGCAGTGCCTCCAGAGGCTGGCACAGGGCAAGCCGGAGTGACGCTTGGCTAACGCTGGGCCAGAGAGAGGCTGACGCAGTCCCTAGAGGCTGATGTTGGGGTTTCGTGGGGCAGATTGGAGCTGTGGAGCTGCCAGAGTGTTTATCCGGGGTTTCAGCCGGAATATCTGCTTTCGAGTAGTGATGTACTACTGCTGAGATTTTTCTCTGTTGGGCGAGCCGGATTTAGCACCCAGATTGTATTCTGAAATTGCTTAATAAACCAAACCCTCAGATAGCTGCACTGATTTTCTTGCATTGGGTTTTTCCGGGGACATAAGTCCAAAAACAACGGTGTCACTTGTGTGCTTGTTTCTATTTCCTTCAGTAAAGTGCATGAAGGGTTTCTAACGTGTCAAACTTAGAAATTCCAACAGATCAACACACCATGTAGCCTCCAAAGCCTTTTTTATTCAAAATAATAGAGCAATACAATAGCAACAAAGCTTCCCCAAGAGTTCCAACTCTTTCACGCTTGTTTGCACAAGAGGCAAGAGCTTTGATGCATAAGAGGAGATCCGAAGAGTGATAATCCCAAGAGGAGGTGCAAGTTTCCAAGTGGAGGAAGACGAATCATCAAGAGGGCATGTGTATCTCCTTGAGGGCATGCATAGCTCTATGTGTGAGTGCATATCATGAGAGGGAGTGTGCGTCCTTAGAGAAGTGAACTCGCACTATGCTCAGATTAACTTGGCCTTACGTGGACTATCTTAACTGTCCCAACTCATGAGCCTCTAACAAGGCCTCACTAGGAGCCAACTCGACCTCCTAACTTGGCATCTTGATTTGGCTTGTGACTCATCACTTAACTCACCCTTGAGTGCTTACTCAAATCCTCTTTAGTGATTGAGACCCTCATTTTTGACAAGAGACAAGGAGAGATATATTTCCGACATGTTTTGTTTTATTTAATTTCTTGATTTTTGTGTCTTTTTCCTCACCTATTTGGGTAAAATTGGTTTTCATGAGGAAGAATCAATATTTTCCACCAAAAGTGGGTACTAAGATAATGTTGGCACTTTGAGTATGAAAAACGAGGACCTACATGCCATGCAAAACTTCCTAGTACCACTTTTTTATTTTGTTACATAAATTTTAATTAAAAATTTCCGTTATGGAGGAAATTTTGAATTATTAAAAAATCCCTTAAAAACCTAATGTAATTCTGCGAGACTCAAGATAATGGCTAGCATGGTAATATACATTGACCCTAGACTTAGAAAGCACACTCAAGGCCTAGTTATTAAGACTCACTCCAACTTTGGAGGGTGTGAGTGAAAAAACTCAATTAATTATTTATCACTAAAAGAAAAAAATTGTGTTGCGAAAATCGTGATTATTAGAAAAAATTGCGGTTTTTTGGTTCAGACGATAATATCGCGCGATTTTTACAAGGATTTTTTTTTTTATTAATCCAAAAAATTGTTGAAAAAATTGCGATTTTTTCAAAAAAAAGCTACGATCGGAAAAAATCGCATGGCACCAGGACAACGTGTTTTATAAGCAAAATTATGAGTTTTATTTGCATTTTTAGTAGACAACGGACTTGTTTGAGAGCAGGAAGCTGAGGAGGAGAAAAACGAGGGATTTTAGCATCCCAAGCAAGAGAACTTTGTGTTTGGACCAAATTTCTTCGGCAAACCGTGGTTTCCAGGTATGGGCACCAAATTTGGCCATTTTGTTTTGGTTTTTTCTTGTTTTTGCTATGGTTTCTATAACGCATTGATAATTAATGATTTTTGAGTGGATTTGATGGTGTTTTTTTTTCATTTTTGTTGCATAGAGTGGAGAGGGTTCATTTTGGTCAAAAATGCAAAAATTTGATTGTTAGATTTATTAGTTTAATTTTTTCTTCTGCTCTATTTTTTTGCATCATTCTTATTGGGTTTGAATGTGCATTTTTTCTATTATTGTTGGGTTGAGTTGAGGTTTTTTTTTTGTTTGTCAAAAATTCAATGTGTTGTGTCATGTATGTAATTTTTTTTTTTTTAAATTTTTTTAACTTGCAATTCTTATTGTGCCATAGGTTCAACTTCAAACTTCATCTTACATTAAAACTCAAGAGTTCAACCAAGTTACAAACATGCCAAGGAAATTGGACCCTTTGTGGGAATTTGGTGAACCTGATGGAGGGTTTGATAGAATGAACTTGTCTTGCAAGTTGTGTGGGCAACATATGTCAGGGGGGGTTTATAGATTGAAGTATCACCTTGCACAAATCCCTGGACGTGATGTAGGGCCTTGCACCAATACAAATGCGGAAATCATCCGAAGAGCCATGAGATCATTGGAAGAATTAGAGCAAGACAAAGTGACCAAAGCAGATCTGAAGAAGCAACTAGCAGGGAGAGTGTTAGGAGGTGAATATGGAAGTGGCACTGGTTCTACTTCAGCATCAATGTCTACAACCAACCCTGTAGCTACCTCATCATTTTTTGTTCCTAGAACCATGCCTGGTTCACAACCATCTATCACTTCAATGCTTAAAAAAATGAGAAAGAACAAGCTGACAAGTTGTTGGGCAAGTTTCTCCTTTGGAGTGATATTCCTTTCAGCGTTGCAAGGAATAATCCATTTTTCTAGCCTGCTGTTGATGCTATTGTAGTTGTTGGCCCAAGGTACAAAATCCCTTCTTATGATGACTTTAGATGCCGCATTATTCAAGATGAAAAGGTTGACTGCACCAAAAGATTGGAGGAGTTTAGGGCATCATAGGCATGAACATGATGCATTGTGATATCAGATGGTTGGATCGACCAAAAGGGGAGAACCCTTATAAACTTCTTGGTTAGTTGTCCCAAGGGGACAATGTTTATGAAATTTGTTGATGCATCTTCACATATCAAAGATGAAAAATTATTATGTGATTCGCTGGATGTGTTTATTTTGGAGGTGGGTGCAGAACATGTTGTCGAAGTCATAACGGACAATGCTGCAAATATGTTGCTGCTGGCAAGATGCTTATGGAGAGGCATCCTACTTTATTTTGGACACCTTGTGCTGCACATTGTATTGATTTGAAGTTGGAGGACATAGGAAAAATTTCTTTTGTCAAAGATATTGCTGACTCATCAAAAAACATTGCAAAATTTATATATAATCATACATCTGTGCTTAGCTTGATGAGAAAATTCACCAACAACAAGGAGTTGGTGCACCCTGCCATTACACGGTTTGCCACCAATTTTATATCTCTTTAATCCCTCTTGAATTCTATGTGGGATGTGAAGAGAATATTTCTTTCAGAGGAGTGGCGTGCTTTAACATTTAGCCGCAAACTAGAAGGAGAGGCCATATGCAGATTAGTTTCATACCAGGAAAACTTCTGGGCGGGAGTGCAAGAGGTGTGCACCGTTACTGAACCTTTGGTAAAGGTTCTTCGATTAGTTGATGGTAAAAAGCCCACAATGGGCTATTTGTATGAGGTCATGGACAGGGCCAAAAAATCCATTTGGGCCTACTATGATGATAAGGGAGATGAGGGGTTTCAAAAACAACTCCTCCTATGGGAACTGATTGATGAATGATGGAACAACACACTCCATCGTCCCATTCATGCTGTAGGGATCTACCTGAACCCCGCATTTTCTTACCCATGTGGGTTTTTATTTGATGCTGAGATCATGGATGGATTCTTAACCTGTGTTTAGAGGATGGTGCGATCTCCAACAGAACGTGCAGAAATCTTAAAAGAAATGGAGATATACAGGATGACAGGTGGCACATTTAGCTTTGAGATGGCTGTGGTTGATAGGAAGATTCAAATCCTAGGTATTTTTTAGTTTGTTTGAAATTTCATTCTACCTTCAAGTTCATAACTTCATACTTTGCTTCAACTTTCAAATTTCATTTTTTTCTATGTTTATCTTATTTGTAATTTTGTTGTAGATGTATGGTCGACTCGATATGGTGCCAGAGTACCCCATCTGCAAAAGCTTTCCATTCGAATCCTCAGCCAAACATGTAGCTCCTAAGGATGTGAGCACAACTGGAGTGTATTTGAAAAAATACACAACAAGAAGCGCAACAGGTTAAACTTAAAACTTAAAATATTCCAAATTTCCAATTAATTTTTTGAATTCATTAAATAATATATTTTTTTATAATTATTATTTTATGATTTTTGTACAGGTTGGAGTCCCAACGACTTAATGACATTGTCTACATCTACTACAATCTTTGATTGTGGGTGAGGCAACTTGAGAGGATACCTGATATGGAGGCCATCTCATTGGATGGGATTGACACCACCGCTGCATGGAGGGTTGAGGCCTCTCATGGAGTCTGTCGATGATTGGTTAGTGTAGGAGGTAGTGGAAGGCGTAGAGGGGGAGGAGGAGGAGCAACAGGAGGAGGAGGTGACACCACCTACCGAGGCTACCCCTGCCACCAGTAGAAGACGTGGTCTACCTCCTCTAGCTCCTACTTCTTCGGCTTTTAGAGTACAACAGAGTCCAGTACCAACTCCACCGGCATCTACATCTAGAGGGAAAGGGAAAGCTATTGCATTTTCTCGCAAGAGGGGCAGAGGAAATCAGTAGGATTAGTTATTTGTTTCATTTCATTGTATATGACATTATGACTCATGATATGAGATACATTATTATATTTTTGTCGATATTTTGAGGTTGAGTTGGGAGTCAGAGTTAGGACTTACTATTGTGGACATGATTCACTGTTATGTGTGATGTAGCACTAGAAATGATATTACACATCTTATATTAGTTTTTTTTATCATATTTATGTGTCAATGTATTTATTTTATGTTGTAGATGCTTTAGATATTAAAAAAAATGAAAAAAAAGGAATATTTTTGTATTTTACGATTTTTTCCAATTTTTTTCCTTTGCCAATTTAATCCCAATAACGATTTTAGCAACATTGGAAAAAATAATTAATTAAGTGAAAAAAACACTTTGGAGTGACTTTCTTAGTAACTAGGTCCCAAGGAGCTAAGCCTTTTACACAAGTCCATCATGCTAGTGACATTTTTTACAATTGCCCCATGGGGTATGGAAATTGCATAAAGAAGGAAGAGAAAAGAGGAAAGAAAAAGAAAGAAGAAGAAAGGGAAAACTTGCCCTGTAGGAATTATGGAGTTGAATATTTGATCAGTGCCTTGTCCAACTTTGATGTTCTTCTTTCTTTTTCTACTAAGTACATCTGGCAGGGAATAGGGAGAGGGGTATTATTGGGTGTTTTGTTGAGGGTAATATGCCCATATCATTTCCATACTTAACAATTTCATTACCTGCCATTATGTTGTCCTTTCTTTTGGGTTGGTTGTTACTTGTATTGCAAAAAGGTTCATACGTCATACTCTGTTAGATTTCCTTAAAACCTAGTAACTGATTTGCAATTTTCTCAGTGCAAAAACCAGAAATACAAAAAACCACTGCACTGGAAACTTAAATTGCAAATACACTAAGTTTTTTAACTTAACACGCACAACGAAAAATAAATAAATCAGAAGACAAACACATCTCACACATCTCACACAAGATATAGCTAGGAAACCCCAACTTCGGGGAAAACTTGCGACATTGTGTCTTTTATTTTCTTCAGCAGAAGTGTTTTTCATCTGAGAATTACAACAAGGGAGAAGCTTCCCTTTTATTGCAGGAAAACACTTTATCACCCTCGAAATAAATCGATCCGCCTTCTTGCACATATCGAGAAGTATAGGTTAGTGAGATAAGATGATTTCTCCTGCTTGATAAATGCTTGTGAAGACTTTTTACTTTCCTTGATTATATAGTTCTTTAGCTTGATTATTTCTTGAGTTCTTTTCATCAAACAGTTACCAAAACATAATGAACAATGAGACAAAGGACAGGCTATTAGCCAGGGCCAAAACCTCTCCAATATTGAGAGGAAAACCCACCGAATGCTTCTTCTTATAGAATCTTCAATTGATGAATTCCAAGACTAAGACCCTTGACTTAAGAACTTCTCCAAGACCAAGTCACAAGGCTTCCTTGAACAAATCTTCTTTTGCAAGTCAACGCTAGTCAAACTGACTTTTGCACCTTTGTTTTCAGCGTCTCTGGAATTTTGGCCTCTTGTTACATGCTTGCAATTTTTCAGCCTCTTCAGGAACCCTAGTTGCACTACGTGTGAGAGATAGACAAAGGTTTATCCCTTAATTCCTCTTCGCTTGGATAGTGGCTCCTTCTTTTGCAATTCCGCTTGAAAGGTGTCTTGACTTCCTTCTTGTTTCGGCCCTCTTAGATGACTATAATAACTTGACTTCTACAACAACAGATAGTACCCAATCTTCCTCGCACGTGTGAGAGATTTTCACCCTAAAACAGATCCAAACAGTTCAATTCTTCCTTCTTCTTTCTTCACTAGGATAGGAGGCTTCTCCTTGTCCCTTGATCGAAATTTCTTGTGCTTGAGTGAGTGCTTTTCAAATGAAGTCGATGGCTCTATATATAGGCTTCTTGACACATCCTTTTCCTTTTAGGCCGACTTGTTGCTTTATGCGGCTGACTTGATGCTTGCACATTTGACATGGACTTGGAGGGTCTTTTGACTCTAATTTGACTCATATAATTTTTCTTACAATATTTAACATGCCCAAATGGGTAATTCATACATGACAATGATGTTGGAATTTCTAAGTTTAACCCATTAGAAATTCTTCCTGTACTATCTGATTTATTTCTTCTTACTTGTTCAATTACTTAACAAGTTATTTACCATGTAAATATTCAAAATAAATACAAGCACAGTATCAACACATACAGATCATCAACTGAAAGTAAACAAGCACGCAAGTGATACCATTGTTTCTGGATTAATGTCCTCAGAAAAACCCAATGCGGGAAAACCGATGCAGCTATTTAGAGGGTTTTATTATTATGCAGTTTCAGAATACAACCTAGGTGCCGGAAATGGCTCACCCAATAGAGAATGCCCTCGGCAATAGTAACTCTCAGTAGAAGACAGATATTCTGGCTAAAACACAAGATGAACGATCCCACAACAACAATGTAGCTTTTGCTGCTCTGCATCACTCTAATAGGGACTGCATCACCCTATCCATCTCTCCAGCTCTTAGTCTGTCCCATGAAATGCTCCTAGCGCTGCCTCTATGGCCTGTGTCAGCCTCTCTGGGCTCTGCTTCAGCTTCTAGAGCCTCTGCGTCAGCCCCTAGATCCTCTGCGTGTTACATGTTGGCCCTCTCTGGCTCTGTGCAGCTCCTGGCTGCCTCTGCGTGGTCTCTCGATGGCTATGCATCCCTCTCCCGGCTCTGCGCTGATCCTCCTGGTACTAACTCTGCCTCTCTGCTATGTATTCACTGGCCCTCAACTGCAACTCTGATCACTCACTCAATTTTCTCAGCAAACCCTGCCCCCAAAAATCAAGTCCGTGATCTCTCTTGGTGTGTTCTCCAACTGACCCTCAAGCCTCCTCTTATACTTTTCTCGTTGGTCCATCAACGACCGAGATTAAATCTCTAATCAACGGCTAAGATTAGATTTGGCTTGATCCATGACTTTTGGAACCTTCTAACCCAGTTTTATATTAATAACCATTAATATTTTATTTTTCCTAAGTTTAGACTTAGGAACTCCATTAAAAATATTAATTATTTTAATATCTCCCAACTAGGTACAATCTTTCCAAACCACTTCTGGGTCTTGGAGATCTCATGTGCTTCAACCTGTCCACCAATTTTCGTGGCTAGAGCACATCCGATTCTACCCCAAATCAACACTCCCTCTTAGCGAGGACTGTGCTCTAGTAATACTCCTCACTGAGTATCACCTTGATTATCCAGCATCGGTCCCTGTGCTGATGCTAGGCCTCCCCGCCCAACATCCTCTGCATTGCCGCATCCTGTACTACTGCCCATGGCCTTGCCACTACCACTGTTGCATTTGTACGACAACTCACTCTACATTCATGCTGCTGCCCATGGCCCTGCCATTGCTGCATCTGCACTGCATCCCCTCTCATCATGCTACATTTTGCTAACCATAGCACTGCAACTGCTTACCATTGCACTGCAACTTAGTTACTGAGAAGTAAGTAATTGATCCTCCCAACTCTGACATCCTTGTCAGGCTAGAGACACTCTCGATGCTGAAGCTCCCTTTGCCGCTGACAAGTGCTCCCTCTACAGACCTCTGCACTGCTGCAACAACTCCTTGCATCTTGCACCGTTGCACACCTCTTTGTGCCATCCTGCACTGGTGCAACACTCCCGTGCCTCTTGCACTGTTGCAGCCTGCTAGCCTCGCGCTGTCCCGAGATTCCTGCACTGTAGTACTCTCTGCCACTCCATTCACATCCGTCAGTCCTGCTACTTGGGGCTCCCATAGCAAGGTATAATCCAAGAGGTTGGGTACCTTAAGGATCCTGCCCCTCATCGTCTGTAGTCCGTCTGACTACAACTTGATGTTTCCCCACTTCCTCTCAAGTGTGCGCATGAGCACTCATGGCACAGTTGTCATCTGTGTCCACTTCTTTCTCTGCCCTTGCTGGCGTTGCGTTAGTCTCAGAAGCCTCTCCCTTACTCTTCTTCCTCAGACACTAGTTCGCATAGTGACCCAGTTCCCCACGATGGAAGCATTTGACCTTGGAGAGGTCCTTCTTCTTTCTCTTCTCTTGTTTTCCACAGAAGCAAGAGTCACATCTTCTTCTTCCTCCTCCTTGGTTCTGACCCCTTTTTCACTACTCCTCGCCTTGGTCACCCGTCTGATCTCTTCTTGACGAAGAGTTGCCCACAGTTCCTCCCAATCTGTAAGGCTCAACCTGCCCAGTATGCTCTGGACAAATACCTCCCAATCCTCTGAAACTACGTTTAATGCGGTCCTCACCATCAGTTCCTAGTCTGGCGTGGCCCCTATGGAAGTTAGCTGATCACGGATCTCCTTCAATCCACTGAGGAAGACATCTATCTGCTCTCCTTTCTGCATCTGGTATGATCACAACTGATTTTCAAGTAACATCTTCCTCTGCACGAAAGTATGTTGGTAAAATTTCTTCGGGGCCTCTCACATCTCATTTGTTGTGTCTTTCTCGGCAATATGCGGCACCACATGATCCTTGATCCCATCAAGAATGATGCACTTTGCCCTGGCCATTGCCTCCTTGTACTTCTCATTTTCAACTGGGTCAACTGGGATCGCTATCATTTTCAAGGCAAAGTGCTTGATGTGATACCTATCTAGAATGGACAAGATCCTGGCCTTCCAGACTATGAAGTTGGAAGCTCTGTCCAGTCTATCCTGATCTCTCAGCCCATTCACTGCCATCTTGCTGCTCTTCTTCTGACTCCTCTAAGTCTCTTTACTTCCCTCCTAGAAGTCCTCGGTTTGACTCCCTCTGAGTCTCGATTTCCTTTCTGGAAATCCCTCCTCCTTGGTCTTGCCTTGTTAGGTATTGTTCTGACCACAGTACCCCACCAGCTTTGCTCTGCAAATTATCCGCAGACCCCTATACCTAAGCAACTTGAAGAACTGAGCCTCTAGGCTTTGCGCAATCTCGACATCGGCAAAATCTGCACCTCCTGGCCACAATGTCAATCCTTCTTGGCTGAGAAAGATGACCGGGCACTGTGTAGGTCAGGGTTGCTCCTCTCTGCCACTGCGCTGATCCTCCTCCTGGCTCGAACTGTTGACGCAGGCCCTCTGTGTCACCCATTCCTTGCTTCTTTTTGCTAGGAACAAATTCTCTCACTCGGAACAACTGTTTTCTGTTGCTACTGCTCTGCTTGGTTGATGCCTTCAGTTATTTGGTGATCTGCAACCACGTTTTGATACCATGTTGGAATTTCTAAGTTTAACCCATTAAAAATTCTTCCTGTACTATTTGCTTTATTTCTTCCTACTTGTTCAATTACTTAACAAGTTATTTACCATGTAAATATTGAAAATAAATACAAGTATAGTATCAACACATACAGATCATCAACTGAAAGTGAACAAGCGCACAAGTGACACGTTGTTTTTGGACTAATGTCCCCGGAAAAACCTAAGGCGGGAAAATTGGTGCAGCTATTCAGAGGGTTTTATTATTATGCAATTTTAGAATACAACCTGGGTACCATAAATGGCAGAATACAACCTGGGTACCATAAATGGCTCACCCAACAGAGAATGGCCTCGGCAGTAGTACCTCTCAATCAGAGACAGATATTCCGGCTAAAACACCGGATGAACGATCCCACAACAACAATGCAACTTCTGCTGCTCTACGTCACTTTGATAGGGACTGCGTCACCCTATCTAGCTCTCCAACTCTTAGTCTGTCCCACGAAATGCTCTCAGCGCTGCCTCTAGGCCCTGCGTCAGTCTCTCTGGCTCTGCGCAGTTCTTGGCTACCTCTGCGTAGCCTCTCGCTGGCTCTGTGTCCCTCTCCCGGCTCTGCGCTAATCCTCTTGGTACTAACTCTGCCTCTCTGCTATGTATTCACTGCCCCTCAGTTGCAACTTTGATCACTCACTCAATTTCCTCAACAAACCTTGCCACAAAAAATCAAGTTCTTGATCTCTCATGGTGTGTTCTCCAATCGACCCTCAAGCCTCCTCTTATGCTTTTCTCGTTGGTCCATAAATGGCCGAGATTAAATCTCTAATCAACTGCTAAGATTAGATTTGGCTTGATCCATGACTTTTGAAACCTTTTAACCCAGTTTTATATTAATACACATTAATATTTTATTTTTCCTAAGTTTAGAGTTAGGAACCCCATTAAAAATATTAATTATTTTAATATCTCCCAAACCGGGCACCATCTGTCCAAACCATTTCTGGGTCTTGGAGATCTCATGCGCTTTAGCCTCTCCACCAATTTTTGTGGTTAGAGCACATCCGATGCCATCAACAAATGACTCAATGACTTTATGACAAACCTAAAAGCACTCAATGGATGCTTTGACCTATAAAAGTAATTTTTCTTGAGCATGAAACCCATGCCTCAAGTCTCACAATAATAACATTTTTTTCTCTTATCATTAAATACATAAAATCATGATTACATCTGTCATTATGAAGACTGAACCTAGTTACATACTTCAATACTCCTTTTTAACTAGGGAGGTATTCATAATCTATACAAGGTACTTGGACATTCTCAATCTGAAGAACTCTCATAAGAAAAGTCAGATTGGTAACCCATCTGTATAACATCATATTATCCAACATTGTCACATAGCAAGGCCTTGTTTAACACCTCTATATCTCCACAAGATCAAAGCACAATGCTGGCAAGACCAATGATTTATATACACCTTCATCCTTGTCTCCTTAGGAGCATACCCCATCTGGGTGTTCACAAGGTAGGTCCTTCTAGGATCATTCTTATCGTGGATTCCCAGTCCTTAAAGAATATCGGTCCTCTATGACTGCTCTTATCTTGGATGCCCTACCACATCCTCAAAGAGTATCGGATGCCAGATGCTTATCTAATACTCCATTCTTTTCTTCCCAAGTGAAGATAAGAATGATGTGTCTATCTCTCCCTCTCAACTAGGGAGGATATACCCATTCCAATGAAGCAATGTACCCATTCCTATAAAAGTAATGTACCCAAGCTCCCTCTTAAACAGGGACTTGTCCAAACTCCTTCTTCAATAGGGACTTGTCCAAGCTCTCTCTTAGCTTAGGGACTTGCTTCCAAGTTTCTACTAAATCAGAAACTTGCTTCCAGGCTCCCTCTTAACTAGGGACTTGTTCCTAGCAACAACTCTTTTATTCATTGGTGGAGATCATGGGAACTTCAACTGCTTGTAGCACTCCTCCATTTGATGTCATGAATTTCATTTTTAACATTATGGAGCCTTCATCTTTGGGACTTCTTCGTAGGGCATCGACCATCCATCACTTTCCTTCTCAAATCAGGGTAGTCATGTCTTTCTTCCTTTTATCAGAGAGTGATCCATTAGACCATATCTGGCTTTTCCTCATACAACTACCTTTTCCACATCATGTATCCTTTAGGATCTTCCATCCCACCACATGAGTACCAGTTGTAGATGACATCCACACCTTTCTTTTGGTAGCCCTGTATTAGCCCATCCAGATATTGTTCAAAAATCAGAAATGAACATCAAATAAAAATTTACCTTTTGTGATGGCCCTTCATCATGACATCTGCTTGTTGCAACATCAACATCCTGCATTCATATTGACACATCTCCAAGATATTCATTTTTCAAGGGTCTTCTTTCTTTTCAAACTTTTCCAAGGTCTTCATATCTTTCCCATGGAGATA
The DNA here is from genome assembly GCA_031772625.1 of Pinus tabuliformis. NCBI lineage: Eukaryota > Viridiplantae > Streptophyta > Pinopsida > Pinales > Pinaceae > Pinus > Pinus tabuliformis. Next base: position 154,446,603 of record CM062805.1, on the reverse strand, counting down.
TCATAGTCAATTATTCTAGTCATAGGATGTTGATTGCCTTCTCCATAGTTGCATTTTTCACGATCTCTTCCTTTCTCTTTATTCACATATTACTTCCTAGGAACTCCCAATCATAGTTCCTTCATTTTGTCAACCACCTCATATTCCATATGAGGACATATTATGTTGATTTCATCTAGTTAATATGTGACCCATGCATCCTTTTAATGAAAGAGATCCTTTTTCCCTTGATCATGCTCATGAGGTAGAGCATGCATCCTTACTATATGCAACTATATAATGACATGACTTGACTCATTGAACATATGCATACATACCTCTTTTCTTCTTTTGTCATCTAGGCTTCCTTCAACAACTTCCTATCCTTGATTAAGAGTGCTCCAGTCATCTTTGACATGCTACATTCTTTTGTCATCATACTCTCATTCTAAATAGCAAATCCCATCCAAAGTGGTATTCTTAGCGAGACGCTTCTTCCAAGAGATGAACCTTCTAATGAAGATTCCAATGGAGGATCTTGATTATCCTCATCTTGCAAATGCTCCTTTCCAATGATGTATGATGAGCTCTATACTAGATGACTTCCTTCTACCCATACTTATGCTTCTAATGAGGTTACCAAGAGCTACTTTCTTCTAATGATGACTGTCATAGAATTCTACTTCAACTATCTTTCAAGCTTCTTATGATGATGTCTTGAGCTCTTGCTTTAGTCGTATGCTCCTATGATGCCATCTCCTAAAATGATGCATCCTATCATGCTTCTAATGATTCCTACCCATAGTTTTAAAAATCAGAACCAATCAATGAACCAGTCCACCTAATAAATCGGGGTTCAAACCAGAACCTATCAATCCAGGACTGGGTAGATCTCAAAGCACTGGTTTTCAAAAAACACGAGATAATTATTTTTCATTGAAAAAAACTATTTTGAAGATTTAAAACCATGATTCCAAACCAATAGATACAAAATATGCAAAGTTTTCTCATATATATATACCATGTAAAGGTAAATATATAAAATGGCACCAAGTGCAATACATACCATCAACAAAATATATAATTAATGAGGCTCTAAATGGCCTCTAGAGTTCAAAAATAAATCCTACAAACTATGGGGCCATCGACCTACTACAAATCTACATATACGATATTAGTGATCAACATTATCACTTGAAACTTCTCATCATGATCAAACTCAGTTGGTTGAGTCTCGACTCCCAAACTTTGCAACTACTTGAGTCACAAACTTCTCTATTGGTTTAGTGACTTGAGTCTCAAACTTTTGAAGGTATCCTGCCCTAATAAGCCCTATTACTTTATTTGGTGCTCTACATGGATTTACATGGCCTCCTATCTCAGCCAAGTGTTGCTTGAACTTGTTAATACCCCCTCTTGCAATAGATTTTTGGCAATATTTGCAGATCATTTTCCCATCAATCATATCACATTGAGCCCATGCAGTATCCTTGACTTTTGGAGGCATGACGACTACTACTTAGCTCAAACTCTCTGCTGTTCCACTATTCCAGCAAAAAATCAACACTCTCCAAGCTCCCAATCGAACTCACAAAAACTCCAAATGAGATGTGCGAGACAAATGAGAGGGGTAAGCTCCTTTTAAAGGCTTTCAGAGAGTGTTTTTGGAGGGAAACAACCCTTATTTTCCCTCCAAAACACCCTGGAGCCTTCCTAAACCGCACTGTGTGGGTCTGCCGCGACTTGGTAGTGAACCGACCGGTTTAGGACGAAACTGACCAATTTGACCATAAACCAGGTGGTTCTGTCCTGTTAACCACTGGAGTGGCACCTGATGATTATATGAAGACTCCATGCCCAAGGATGATCCAGAGGACACGTGGACCATAATATATCGTCAGTCAATAGAGTTTTTTAACTCTACTTCTATCTTCTCATCATATTTCTTGTATCCAGATTCCACACTCTACGGGGAATTGTAATAAGTGATACTAGTAATGATGAGTTTTGAGTCTGTAACAGGCGTAGGATGTTGGGACTCGATCAACAAACGAGTACACCTTGGAGTGTTCTTTTTATCTGGTTAATTATCCTTCTTTTTCAAAGACAGATAATTTTCTAGGTTTTTTTACTCACATTTTACCCCAAACCCAGGGTGACAGTTTGAAGGTTGAGCCCTTGACACATCTTAGTGTCTAGAGTCGAAGTATATTACCATACTAGATCACACCAAAAATTTCGTGGAATTTGGTTAGGTCTAGGTAGTCATTTTTTAATTTTTTTCAATTTCTTGCAGGTCAAAAATTGCAAATAAAATTGCATTTAAATTGTAATAAGTATAGTCTAGAGAAGTTGTATGAGGTATGAGTAATCAAAATTATACCTCTCACCCTCAACTTATACTATGACACACTTTGAGGGGTTAATAATGTGTTTTGGACCCTCAAAACTCCCTTTTCCTAAGTTTAGTGGGAAATCTGGCAATTAATTAAGCCAAGAATTAAATAAATGGAGAAAAATAAATATCCACACATGCTAAATGTTGTGAAAATGAGGTGGAAAAGTATGGGGGAGTTAAAGTGAAGTCCCAAGGTGACGTGGACTCCTAAAATCAAGGAAAGGACATATGCTCAAATAAAATCGAATTTTTGGTGTTAAATGGAAAAACTGCTCGGAAATTCGAATTTGTGAAGTTAATGCACGTTTGGGAGGATTTGGGAGAATATTTGGTGGAGATTTTTGTAGGAAATTGTATCCACATGGGTTACCACTCATATACACTTGTCATTCCACCATAAAATTCAAATTTGGCACATAAGGGAAGAAGAAAATGATGTCCACGTGCCAGAATTCGATTTTTACACTTGGCATTGGAGCTCCATTCAACAAATTCAAATTTCTCTTTGGGATTGTCACCTCATGCCACTTGTTTAATCACTTCTACATTGTGATAGGCTCCAATGCCATTTGTCATTGTCATTTTTCATTGGGATTTGCTCCCAACTCTCTATATAATAGAGCCATGGGCTTTCACATTGTATTATATTGTTACTAGCTATTGTGATTGTGGAAGTGCTGCTGCCTTGTACACTTTCAGAAATATCAATAAAGACTTTGGGGTTTCATTCATGAGTTGTTTCTCTTTTTCGAGTGTGATGAATTGTTGAGCATTGGTATAATTCCTTTTACTCATGCTTTGATTTAATTTGCTTCCATATGCTCTTGTAGATTTGTTAATGTAGAGCTATCTTGCATTGACATTTGATTTAGAAGTATGCTCTAGGTATAGAATGCTCTAGTTGGTTTTAAATAAATCTCTAGAGTTTCTTATCATTGTTTATTGCTAAATCTATATGGAACTAATTCTTAATTGAAGTTTTGTAGAGGGAACATTTTGTTGGGGTTACAAAATCAAGCGTGAGGGGAAGTCTTTGGAGAGACCAACCCACTCTTGATACATTCTTGAAGGAGTTCTCATTTGTTCTTTGAACCTTCATAGTCTTATCTTACAAAGTGGTTTTGTAGGGATTTCGACACATAGGTTGTACACAAGCCGAGAACTTCTAAGTTCTAAATTTAAATCTCTTTTAAAAAACATTGTACTTCATTTCTTTCATTTGCTATCTAAGAGCTTGAAGATGGCTAAGCAAAGACGAGAGTTTATTCTCACTCTTTAGCTTAGCCTTTTGTAAATTATAATTGTACATATACATTTTATCTTTCTAATTTTTCCATTAATACTTAACTTATTTTGCTGCCATTGTTTGGATTGTTTGCTAACTCTTTTGTGGCAGATTTTGAAGAGCAACTTCCCGCAACATCTAACAAGTGTTTGCAGGACCTTTGGCAAGTGTTGGGGTTAGATTTCCAATGATGTCGTGTGATCCAGACTTAAACAGGAACGCAAAAAAATTACAGAGATAACCATAAATACAGAGATGCAGCGGAAATAATACTTCATTTCATTACTGTAAAATACTGAAATGTGCTTACAAACAGAAATGGAAATAAATCAGCTAGGGCAATGGTAGCTTATCTTTGAGAAGAGATGTGGCGGCTACATGCCTCTGAACTGTCTTACAATGAGGCTCGAAGGCCTATTTATTGTTGAGAAACAATGGAAAACCCTTAACATTCCAAAATCTAACCCTAGAAGATGAAACACCAAACTGTGGGCCCTGTTTCGGTAAATTGGTACATCAACTTCCCGAGGTCGTAACTTTGGCATACGATCTCCGTTTGACGCGTATGATAGCTTGTTAGAAAGATCTATCCCAGATTTCCAAAAAAACGTCGTTTAGGGCCTCAAAACGGCTCCGGAAGTTCAGTACCCAAAAAAACTGCTAAAAATAGTAAACTGTGCTACAATTTAGGAAACTGAAAAAGTTGAAAGAGACAGTTTTGGGGTCCAAATGGGATAGGTGGGTGGCCACCAACATCCACCTGGATCATTCCTCCCCCTTTAGGAAGCAATGGTCCCCATTGCATTGAGTTCCTCCTTGAGATGAGGAAGCTTCTGCTGAGCTGGGTCTCTGGTGAGTTGTTCTGCAATCTCTGATGTGTCCAGAAATGGTGGGAAGCATGGTCGACGACGGTCCACATTGAACACTCGGTGCAAGTCAAGGAATGGAGGAATGCTGTGCTTCAAAGCATTGTTGCCCGTAGCCTTGGTATTGGTGTAAGGACCATGTCGGAGTGGTCTGAGTTTCTGATGGGTTCTGGTAGAGCGTTCTCTCTACAGATGTAACCAAACTTTGTTGCCCACCTGAAACTTATGTGGTACCCCTATGGGTGAGGAGAAGTTGTTCCTGTGTTCTGTCATGACCGTATCCCTTTGCTGCTGCTGCTGCGTGGAGGAACCCTTTGCAGGGGTCATGGATGTAGCAACGATCTTTCCCTTACTTTGGGAGTGAACCAGACAGATGAATTTCCTGGTCTGGGAGATGAGCTTGCTGCCTTTCTTAGTATTGATCAAAGAGGTGGCGGTAGGTGGGGCTACCTACGGTATCCTGTATAATGAATTATCCAAAGAAATAATGACAACGCGAGGCCTTGACTCATACACATCATGTCGCTTCCACAAGTATGGCTGGCCTAATAGTACATCGCAAACATCCAGAGGTGTAACATCATACAATACCTCGTCTGTGAAGGGCTTGATGCTGTGCGGAAGGCGACACTGCTGGCGAACTTTGAGATCTCGTCCTTCATGAAGCCAGTCGATACTGTACGGCTGTGGGTGTGGTGAAGTCGGTAAGCCCAACCGCTTCACGACCTCTGCCGAAATGAGGTTCTTTTGGCTCCCACTATCAACAATGAACTGTATCGTGGAGCCCTTTACCCACATCTGGGAGTGGAAGAGACGCTCCTCCTCCTATGGATCTTCGGGTTCATTTTTCTGGATCTTGGTGGTGGCAACAGTGGCACTGGGATCCGTATCAATGATCTGCTTCCCTTGGCCATTCCTCTTGTCAGGTTCTGGCTCAGGGTCGGAACATGCATTTGATTCGGAAGCCTTCAACTCGGCCACCAGTGACTGCTTGGTCCGGCACTCACTTGTGTTATGAGTGGGACTCTTGTGGAACTCACACCACTTTCCTGTGTCCTTCTTCGGCTTCGTGGTGTTGTTCTTTTCTTGCGGCTTTGACGGGTTGTCTTGGGTCACCCTGCCTTGGCTTTGTCCTTTGGGCTTCGGATTTGCAGATCCAAAGTCTTGCTTCTTCTGTTTGAACTTTTGCTCAATTTTGACAGCGTATTGATATGCCGTGCCGAGTGAAGAGATGTTCAGGAACTCCATCTCTTCCTGGATGTATCTGTGAGGGCAGCCGCGGTATTTGAGTACTAGATGCAGCTCAAAATCTTTGATACCCAACTGTGTGCAAAGGGTATGAAAAATGTTTGTGAACTCTAGCACATCTTGGTCCTGTCCCTGCCGCAGTGTGGTCCATTTGATGTATTTGTCCTCATAGCTTTTGACAGGGTAGTACTGCTCCTTGACGACATCCTGGAATGAATCCCAAGTGGGTGCAGCTGAAAATAGTGAGCCTGTGCTTTCATCCTTCTGCTCGCAGTAGGTTTCCCACCAGTCCTTGACGTGGGGGGCTGCTTTGAGAAGAGCGAAATCAATCTTTTCCCGACTCGAAAATTCATGAATAGAAAAATATCCTTCTAGTAGATTCAACCATTTATCTACGGCATCTGCGTCTATTTGACCCTCGAATATGGGGATTTCAAAATTAACTAGTACCTTAAACGGTGTAGCGTTTCCAGAGTAGCTGCTGGAAGCCGATGCGTCGCTTCTGGGTAGCTGCTGAAGGATTTGGGCAAGGCTGTCCATCATCGCGTTTCGTTGTCGCTCGAGGGCTTTTTCGAACAAGATTTTGATAGGATCTCCTGCCCCCTCGTCTTTCTTCTCATCCGCCATGGGAGGCCATCGAGATTTGCGAGGCTGGTCTTGCAAAGGTTCGACTAGTTCAAGCCCTAACTCCTTATATCCTGACCTCGTTGGGACATGCAAAGAAAAACAGAGAAAAAAGCAGACCGCTCTGATACCACCGATCCGGACTTAAACAGGAACGCAAAAAAATTACAGAGATAACCATAAATACAGAGGTGAGATAACCATAAATACAGAGATGCAGCGGAAATAATACTTCATTTCATTACTGTAAAATACTGAAATGTGCTTACAAACAGAAATGGAAATAAATCAGCTAGGGCGATGGTAGCTTATCTCTAAGAAGAGATGTGGCGGCTACATGCCTTTGAACTGTCTTACAATGAGGCTCGAAGGCCTATTTATTGTTGAGAAACAATGGAAAACCCTTAACATTCCAAAACCTAAACCTAGAAGATGAAATGCCAAATTGTGGGTCCCGTTTGGATAAATTGGTACTTCAACTTCCCGGGGTCGTAACTTTGGCATACGATCTTCGTTTGACGCATACGATAGCTCGTTAGAAAGATCTATCCGAGTACTACCACTTTGGGAGGCAACATCGGTCCATGGACCCATGTTGCCCCAGATTTCCAAAAAAAACGTCGTTTAGGGCCTCAAAACAGCTCCGGAAGTTCAGGACCCGAAAAACTGCTAAAAATAGTAAACTTGCTACAATTTAGGAAACTGAAAAAAGCTGAAAGAGACAGTTGTGGGGGTCCAAATGGGATAGGTGGGTGGCCACCAACATCCACCTGGATCATTGTGAGCCCTTTTGAGGCTTATTTTGGCCAAGTCGAGTTCACTAGAGGGTTGCCCATTTTCCTCTTTAAGTCGTGGGCATTTGGAGGAAACTCACACCTTGTTTCCCTTGCATAAGTTTTGTGAGATCTTGTCACTACTTTCTCAAGAAAGGAGGTCTAGTGTCCAAGTTTCAAGCAATTATTGTGAGGACTCTCCTTGAAATATAGTTGAGAACTTTGAAGGGCCCTCTTCTCATTGTAATATTAATAAAAGATCTAACTTGCTTGTGGGAGCTTGGGATTTTTCCCATGGTATCCTATCTCCCCATTTAGAGGGAGGCTTCTCTTGGGTGGATTGACATTTGCATGGTTTAAGCTTTCATACTTCATTCACTTACATGCATGCTTTAATTGAGAATTAACACAACCTCACTATCACATTTCATTAAGTTAAAGTTTGTTACAATTTCATTTGAGCTTTGCATTTTCTTTCTCATTGTTGCTTGGAGCTACAAGCTTACACTTTATTTTGGGCAATTCATCCTTTACATACAAGCATTTTATATTCTTAACAAACTTTGATTCGTTTCCATTTACCTTGGTAAATTGTTTCATGAGCACTTGAATACACGTTTCAATTTTCTGCTACATTGTTATCTTGAATATTGGAAAAATTTATTGTCATTGTCTATTTGAAACAAATTTTACTTTCAAGCAAATTACTTGTATCATTTTAATGCATTGATGAAACACATGCAACACTTGTAAACTAATTTTATTCTTCCAATTGAAGTTATAATTGCAACTTATGTAGAATACTATTTCATTTTCAAGCATTGCAAATCAATCTCTTTGAAGCATTTGCATGTATCATTATTTTAATTTGGGGAATTAACACAATTTGCATTTCATCTAGGCATTTTAGTGTAGGAAGGTCCCAAGCCTCATTAAAATTTTACCTCCAACATAAGTTGGTTGAAGTAGACATCTTAGGGATCCTCTACTCCTCTATTGACTCCTCACTGTGAGATCCATATCATTGGGCGAGGGTGAGGTCTGAGGATTGAAGAGTTAAATTGTAATCTTGTTGTAGAGCTAATTAATAAAATTAACCAAGAGCACTTTCCATTACATTTACTTTACTTGTCTCTTGATGGTTTGAGTTTTCATATGCAAAGTCTATTCCAAAAGCAAGTATTGTAATCATTTCAAACAAGTGTTTTCTTTTCATGTTTCAAGTCTAATTGCATATTGATGTCTTGGTTTAGCACTTCCTTTCTTTTACATTTCCAAGTTACTTACTAATTTTGGGTTTTGGCAAAATATGTTTCACATGTTTTGATTTATAAAGTTGATTATCTCAAAAGCATTTTGTATCTTACATATCTTGTGCTAACAATTCTTATTTACATTTCAAGATTATTTTGTTTTCTCTTTTGAGAGCATTGCATTTTACTTTGAGCAAATAGATCTTTAAATCGTTGAGCGAATTCCTTATAAGGCATTGGTTTTATGGTTTTTAATCATATTAATGATTGACATTGTTATTTCAAGTTGCTCACTTCATATTTGCCCATAAATCCTTAAAAGTAATCCATTTTCACTATAACACTCTCCTAGAAACTCACATCTTTTAACTTAACTTTTCATTAGAGACCACCCCCCTTAGCTAACCTAGGAGATAGCTCAAACGGAGAGAGTTAGGATTAGTGTGACAACCCCTTCTCTGAGTTCCCTACCACCAACCACACCTTGTGGGGTTGAAGGCTTTTCTCACTGAATTGTAGGTATGTGTAGGCGGTAGGGTCAACATGTCCTAAACCAACCGGTTAGGACCGTTTTTGTGAATTTCAGGCGAAAAAGAGGCATAAACCCGATTTTTGTACTTGTTTGACCTGGTCAACCAATGAACCTACCGGTTTGACCGGTTTCTGGTTCATGCCAACCGATTTTTAGAACACCGTTCCAACCATGATAGCCATATTTTACAAAAAATGAAAAAGAACTAGGTGGTGAAGACTTATCTCAATCATGGTAGAGATCTTTTATTTCTTCTTTTCAGCTTCTTCCACCTTTTCGGTGACATGGGCTTCTTCTCTTCGTCTTTTGATGTTGTCCTTCTTGAGTTTGGGACTGTTTATTTTTGGTAGCACCGGATGTGCTTTAGCCTTGAAATTTGGAGAGGCTAAGGCACATGAAATCTCCAAGACCCAGAAATCGTTTTGAGAAATTCCACCCGGATGAGGTGATCTGAGTTGACTCAACTCCTAGATTTAACCAAGATCTTTTGCTTTCGTGATGTAGTTAGAATTGCATTTTATAAGAGCATAAATGAACATATATGCATGCTTAAGCAAATGGAAACATAATGACGATCAACAAATTATAAACAAGAGACATTGATAACAGAGTTCGTCTAGTGTGGACTACGTCTCTGGGCCCGGTGTCAAGATGGTGTTGGCCGCTTCATTCAGTGTTGGAAATGGTGAAGATGTACATGGACTATGTTTTTTGTTATACAAGGACATGTGCCCTCTACATGAGTGGCAAGGTCTCTCCACGAGATGTTTCGCTACGGGAACTATCACTCACAATAGGCCTCCTATCAGCATGACATAATATTCCACATAGTGACAATGAGTATCCCACCATCATGGCATCAAAGGGATCTCAACCAAAACACCCATGGTGACAATGAGTATCCTGCCATCATGGCAACAAAGGGATCTCAATCAAAACATGCATAACAATCCATGACGAATACATCTCACATGAAATAGACACAAAGATTCCGCATCATACATCAAGCATGAATCGAAACAACATAATACATCTCAAAACAAATGATCAAAGAAGTACATGTCAACAACACTTCATATACCTCAACTTTGATGTTCACTGAAGAATGGAATACTCAATCGCTGGATCTGAATGCACCATCGAAATCGTGGAGTCGAATGGCATAGAATCAACTGTCCACACTCTGAAATCTGACACCGTCACTCCAATCTGGAAAATGGCCGAAAAATAGAAGGCTCAACTGCAAAAACTAACTGCACCACTAAATTTGTGTTGTCGAGAGGTGTAAAATCGACTATCCATTTGTCGAATTCTTACATCGGCAAAATCTGGGCCTTTAGGAATCTTTTAAATTCCCCTGTGATTCTCCAAATATTCCCTCCTCTGGGTTGATTGGAGATCTGCAACTCAAATAAGAAAACTGATCTCGCCATTGTGATCCTTGCAACATTCTGAGAAGAATGAGTATAAAATTGGCTGTATTCTAGATCTGGGAAATTTCAGCCTCTAAGGAATTTGGAAGTTTCCCTCAAGATTCTTGAAGATTCTCCTCTGTTGGGAATATGAAAATCCGCTGCTTGAAAGGTGAATCCAACCTTGCCATTGCGTTCCTTGCGAAAATATGAGAAAAATGACTGTAAACTTGATTACATTCTGACACTGAGAAAAATTACCTCCCAAGGGATCTTCGACATCAAAAGAATATTCCTTGTCTTGAAAAACGTGTCAAGGTTCCGCCTCTGGCTTGCAAATCATGGTTCTGCCTGGGGCGTGGTTCCACCTCGACGCAGTCCCATTCAACCTCCGTTTCGTTCCGGTTCCATTCCTCCGTTTGGCAGCTCCGTTCTTCTCCTTGTGCAAATGAATTGAAGGCCTATTTATTAATTGGAGGGCAGACATTTCAATGAAGCGCCATTGGTGCGTTGGTTAGGGTGTTGGTACCAAGGGAGGGAGGTTGGGGGATCAAATCCCGACCCCTCCAAAAATGGGCGCGCAATTTGATACACCAAAATTTTTTAGGTAACGACGGATTAATACAAATTGCAATGGTATAAAGTTTTGTGTTAATTTAAATATGGTTTGTTTGGTGTGTTGTAACCGTTATACGTTTTGGGTGCGGATTGGTATAACAATGTTGATGTATTGTCAAATGGGGCCGCCCAGTGGGCGCTGGCCCACGTGGGTTCAATCCCTGTCGACTCCACTATATTAGCGCGTCATGTGGCATGAGTTGGGGGCGTGGGCCAGGTCCACTGGAGGTGGCCCACCCACCGCTCATATTTTTACGTATTGTTGTGGCGTGGTCCGGGGGTTGCGGGGTTTGGCCACCTGCCACCCCATTTAATTACATTTTTTCTATCACATAATTGGGATTTGGGTCCAATGGAGGTGGCGGGGGTCATGGCCCGCCACCTATTTTTTATATATTTTTCTGTTCATAACAAATAGTAATTGTTTTTAAATTTTTCGAAAATAAGGGATATTGGGCAATTTAAAGAGGCCACAATTTCGCCCACTTTCATGAGCTAAGTTCGCATGCCATTGACGGTGAATTTGTAGGACACTTAAACTTGGCCCACATGGCAACTTTGACCAAAACTTTGAATTCCTCTATCTCCTCCATATGAGCTCGGATTTCAGTGTCGTTCACACCGTTGGAATCAGGGCAACAGGCACTTCGATCTAGTGCTGGTTTGAGAGCGATCTGACCACTTTGAATTTTGACCCTTTTTGAGCGCCCTTGGGTTTCGACATGTGTCTAGAGCCACTTGGATCATGAGGAGTTATTAAAATAATTAATATTTTTAATGGGCTTCTAAGTCTATTCTTAGGAAAATAAAAATATTAATGGGTATTAATAAAGATAAGGGTGAGAAGCTTCTAAGAGACGAGGATCAAGTCTATTTTTATCTTAGCTGTTGATTAGAGACTTAATCTCGGCCGTTGATTCATCAATAATAAAAGTATAAGAGAAGACTTGAGGATCACTTGGGGAAACACCGACAGATACTCAATATTTCAAGGAAAATCGATTCTCAAGAGAAGGAGATCAATTTCATAGGGAGAGTTGGAGGGTGCAGGAAGAGGAGGGCATCAACAACAGTGAGTGACTGAGGAGGAGGTGATGTAGGGACAATGAAAGACAACGCAGAGGGAGACACAGTCTAGAGGAGAGACTTAGCCCTCACGCAGGCTGACGTAGAGTGACGCAGAGCCACTCAGGGCCACGCTGAACCATGCAGAGATGACGCAGGAGTGGGAGAAGGGTCTCCAAAGTGTCAGAAAGTTTCAAAGGGAAAGTCTCTGGTGTTTTCTTTTAGTTTCTCTATAAAATCATTCATTTTAAAAGCGATTGTTGCTGAAGATTAATAAAACCCTCATCTACTGCACAGGTTTTCCAGCATTGGGTTTTTCCAAGGACAATTGTCCAAAAACAACTGTGTTGATGTGATTGGTTCTGTGCATGTATTTTCTCTGTGTAATTATGTGATAACTGTAGTAGAATTTATTTTAATATTTACTGAAGGGATTTCATAAATAAGTTATTGTGAAAATAAGTAGGTGAAATAAATCAGTTGCTATAGTAGAATTTAAATTTAGAAAATTTCACAGGGAAATCTCTCTTATAGTGCCCATATTCTTGACATCCATAGAATTGAACCTTTGTCATATTCTTCTTCCTTTTCTAAGGACCGAATTTCCCAAACTTTTTTTTCCTCTTTGCCATGGCAGCATATGCTTGAGTTTGCTCAGTTGATCCTATATCACTTTTTGCCTTCAACCTGATTTCTTCAATTTTGCATAGTGACCATAGATCATTGAATGGAGTAGCTTCCTTATTCCCATAAATGCTTGATGTAAAGTTACCCCATTCCTTTGTAGTGCATTGAGCATTATTGTAGTCATTTCCTTGTCAGACATTATCTCTCCCAACTCTTGTAGTTGGTCCCTTATTTCAGACACCCTCAAAGTATGAGGCTATTCCTTCTTCTTTTGATATCTTCATCTTGTAGAGTTTGTCTTAACGAGATCACTTCTTCTGCAATGCTTGTGAAAATTCCTAAGCTAGAATTCCCTACTGTAGCAAACTGATGTTACTTCTCCTACTTGATTAAATCATGCAAGTTATTTATTGTCTTCTACAGTAAATTTCAAAGTAAATACATCTGCAACCTTCACTTAATTTATATATGTGGAAACAAAACAGTGAACAAGAAAGAACAATGCAACACATAGGACATAGTTATTTTTGGACAAATAGTCCTTGGAAAAACGCAATGCGGGAAAACCGGTGCAACAACTCTGAGGGTTTAGTATTATGCAGGAGAAAATTCTGAGTACAATTCTTAGGATGCTAAACTAGCAATCCGATACAGAGAGAATACTGAACAAAAGATAGGTGAAATGATCTCACGCTGTTACTAGAGAATTAGTGACTGATCCTTCATCTCTAGAGGCTCTGCGTCACCCTCTGCGTCACCCTCTGCGTGGCCTCTGCACAACACTACGTCACCCTGGGCAGCTTCTGCATCACCCCTCGTCATGTCCACATTTTTATTCTTCTTCATAGTACAACCAGGGTGGATTTCCAGGGCAGGGGATGGCCAGGTCCGTGGAGTAGGTTATGTCATTAGGGGTTCCGATGGAGTTTTGAGGAGTTTCTATGAGGTCCAACGACATTCACTTGGTAGATCCCATCATCCACATAGTTTGCCTTTTGTTCTGGCATATTCCGACCACTTTCAGAAAACTGAGTTATTAGTGGGGTTGACTAAATTAATTATGCTTAAGGTGGAATTCCGGGAGGAATACATGGCAGAACACCTTAGTGTAATAGCTCGTTGGAACTAGAACGAGAAGATCTACATGATGGGATGGTTAGATGAGAGTTTCAGTGACCTGGGGAGACATGACGGCCAATTTACCATTTTCCCACATTAAAAAGAATATTTTAATTGAAATAAAAGAGGGAAAAGTGTTCCATGATTAAAATAATAATAAAATGGTTCTAGAGGAGTCCATCAAATCTATAAAAGAGGAGGAGGAGACTATTGGAGGACATCTTGGATTGAGTATTGTTTTTTGTATGAGAGGTTGAGAACTCGGTTCTCTACTCCATTGGTAGCCCTAGGACGAAAACCCTCGGGTGATTTAGAGAGATTGGGTGAGCACCCATCTCCCCTTGGTGGATTCATTCAGAATCCACAGGTGTAGAGATTGTTTCTCTGTTTCAGTTTGGAGACCGGAGGGTCATTCCCAGCTATTGTATTGGCATCTATCTATATATAATAAAGCTGGATTTTGGTTGCTGCATTTCTCATTGTTTCTCATGTTGTGATGTTTTAATGGGATTTTGTGCAATTTATAGATTTATGGTTCTGGTTTGACATGACAATCTTCTGGAAAATGCATGATAGTTTAATATGAAGTGCCAGTTCCAAAATTAATTGATTTGGGACATTGCAGTGGTATCAGAGCTCAAATTTTGGGTCAGACTGGAGGTTTCCAATTTTTATTGCAGATCAATTCAAGGGTTTTGAAGATTTCCTTTATTTCGCCAAAGTCATTATTTTGCAGAAGAAATTTCTTTTTATAAAAACGGGGCAAATAATATGTTTGCTCGGATACTTACTCAATGCCATGTATTCCACTTTGGCCAAGGTTCATTTTAAAGCGAGGCATTATTATGAAGGGCCAAACATTATTTTCTGAGGGAGCCACAAAGTATTGTTTTAAAAAAGGGCAGAGTTTGTGAAAGTTGTGCTCCTTAGCACCTGAAGCGGTGTCAGGCCAGGCAGTGACTCCTCAAAGCAAAATTGATTTGTATTTTATTCCTTCAGGTTGGTCTTTATTATATACATGAGGGAGAGACTGTTTACTTCATCTCCCGATGACTGTTCATATTACTTATTATTTATTTACATTATATTCACCCAATCCTGATGATTAGGTGTTAACATTCCCTCCCCCCCTTAATCTGAAGGGATATTGGTGAGTCCAAGCATCATTCTGAATCGTTCAAGATTTTCTCTTCCAAGTGCTTTGGTGAAGATGTCTGCAATTTGCTCATTAGTGGAACAATGACAGAGATGGATTGTTTTGGCCTCAACATGATGTCGAATCAGATGATATTTAGTATTGATGTGCTTCGTTTGATCATGGAACTTTGGGTCTTTGCCAACTTTATTGCAGAGGTATTGTCAATCATGAGTGGAGTTGATTGTACTTGTTTTACCTGCAAATCTTCAAGAATTTTCCTGAGCCACACAATTTATTTTGTTGCTTCAGCTGCTGCCACGTATTCTGCTTCTGTTGTGGAATCTGCTGGAATTGATTGTTTGCGTGATCTCCAGGAGACAGCTCCTGATCCAAGACTCATAGCATATCCTGAGGTAAATACCCTAGTTTCTTTGTCTCCATCGAAGTCTGAATCAGAGTATCCAATCAAGTTGAAGTCGTCCACCTGTGTATACTTGATTCCAAAGTCTTGAGTTCCTTTCAAGTACCTTAGAACTCTTTTTGCAGCAGACCAATGTCCCTCACAAGGATTTTGCATAAACCCAGAGAGGATTCCAACAGCAAACGAAATGTTTGGTTTGGTAGTAGTTAGGTAGTTGAGACTTCCTACAAGCTGTCTATACTTTGTTGCATCCTCAAATTCTTTTCCTTCAATAGATGTGAGCTTTAAGTTTTGTTCCATTGGAGTAGTAAGAGGATTGCATTCTGTCATGCCAAACCTATTCAACAGATCTCCAATGTACTTCTTTTGAGAAAGAAATATGGACTTCGGATGTTGGGTTACTTCAATACCAAGATAGTAATGAACATAGCTCAAATCAGTGATTTCAAAACTTTTCCCCAATTCCTTCTTTATGGATGCAATGTAGCTTTCATTGTTCCCGGCCATCAAAAGGTCATCTACATATACCACAAGATATACAACTGTTTTGCCAACTTTCTTGACAAATAAAGTTGCATCATCAAGATCATAATGTTTGAAATTGAGTTTCTGAAGATGCTCAGTTAGTTTTTCATACCAGGCTCCCAGTGCTTGTTTGAGGCCATACAAGGACTTCACAAGTTTGCATACTTTATGTTCATGTCCTTTCACAGCAAATCCTTCAGGATGGGACATAAAAACATTCTCTTTTAGATCTCCATTCAAGAAAGCAGTTTTTACATCCATTTGATGGACTTTCCAACCATTCTGAGCTGCTAGGGCAAAGAGTGTCCAGATGGTAGCCCATTTTGCTGTGGGGGCAAAAGTCTCTTCATAATCGACCCCTTCCTTCTGTGCAAAACCTTTTTCCACAAGCCTGGCTTTGTGCTTGTCAAGTGAGCCATAAGCTTTATGCTTGTTCTTGTAGACCCACTTGTAGCCAATTGGTTTGGTTCCTAATGGAGGATCAACCAGCTTCCAAGTGCAATTCTTTATGAGGGCATCATACTCCTTTTGCATCGCTTCTTTCCATTCATCATGAGAAGCAGCTTCTTTGAAGGAAGTTGGTTCAAAATCTATAGACAAGTTCAATTCACAATCATAAGAAACATTCATATCAATAGGTGAATTAGAGTCATCTACATCACCTCCATTTTGCTGATTTGAATTTCTAGTTCATGTCTTTCCAACCTCATCAGGATGAACACTTTCAAGTGTCTTTGTCAGCCACTTTGGGGGACCTTTCTCAGATGGTCCAGGCTGCTTTGCTGATTGAGTTGGGACTGGATCAAGGTTGAGTCTCCCAATTTTGTCAATCACATCACTTAAAGCATCATCTGTTGTTGGAGTTCATGCAGGGGAGAGTGTTCTTCAGAAGAAGATTCCACATGTTGATCTAGTATAGGAATCCCCCCTTCAAGATGTGGAATCTGATTATCAAATTCTTGAAATGATTTTGCTTTTGCGAATCTATCCAAGCAATCAAGTTACCGCTCAACAACATTGTTAGTTTTGGATGATTCAAGAAAAATTACATGTCTAGATACAACAAACTTTTTATTTACTTCATCATAGAGAAAATATGCTTTGGAGGTGTTTGAATACCCCAGGAAGATACATTTACGACTTCTAGCACCAAGTTTGTTTCTATGTACCTTTGGTATCAAGGCATAACAGGTGGAACCAAAGACCCTAAGATGCTTTACCAAAGGAACATGTCCATACCACATTTCATATGGAGTCTTGTTTCTAATAGCATTAGATGGACATCTATTCTTTATATATGTAGCACATAAAACAGCATCAGCCCAAAACATTATCTTTACATTTTTGAAGAAGAGCATGGATCATACCATATTTAAGATTGTCCTATTCATTCTTTCAGCTACACCATTCTGTTGGGGATTCTAAGGCACAATTGTTTGATGTTTGATCCCATGTTTGCGAAGATAGTTTTCAAATTCATTTGATGTGTATTCTTTTCCATTATCAGTGCGAATAGAACCAATATGAGATTGTGCATCTTTTGCAATCCATTTATGAAAGTTCTTGAATGTTTGAAAAGCATCAGATTTGTTCTTCAATAAATAAACCCAACACATTTTGGTGTAGTCATCAATAAATGCCATCATATATTTATTTCCATTTGCATAAGGAACAGGCATTGGACCACATAAATTTGAATGAATGAGTTCAAGTTTTCTATGTGCTCTTGAATGTGAATCATGAAAAGACTGTTTGCTATGCTTTCCTAGAATGCAAGCATCACATTGCTTAAGTTTCCTAGGAATTGTAGGCAAACTAGCAACACCATTTTTCTTCAACAAGCGGAGGCTGTCATAGTTCAAATGTCCAAATTTAGCATGCCATAATAAACTTTATGGAAGTGTACCTTCTTCATAATGAGAATTGTATGAGAAATGTTGTGCACGAGCAGAGGTTCCTTGCAGCTTGAGAAGCCTTTATTCTTCTATTCCTCTCATAACAAGTGAGTGGTCAGATGCTTTTCTTACCTCAAGCTTGCCATCAAACATATGAATGGAGTGACCTTGCTGGCGGATGTGGACCAAGGATAGCAAGTTTCTCTTGAGCTGTGGGAGATATAGAACATGATGCAGAAGAAAGTCTGGAAGACTAGGCAGTTTAAGCCTGATTGTGCCAAGCCCTGATGGCTTGATTTTTGATTGGTCTGCAAAGTACACTGCTCCATCAACATTGTCAGTAAATTCTTCAAAAAAATCTTTTCTATGAGTCATGTGGCAGGTTGCTCCTGAATCAAGCAACCAATTATTTTTGCAAGAAGCAAGTGAAGCATTAAATAAATCTTCATTTACTCCAATATTACATTGTGCCACAACATAGTGAGCGGATTCAGGTGCTTTACCTTTGTCTGTATCATCAGTTTTACCTTTCTGTTGGTTTCTTTGCTGCTCAATTTTGTCCCATGGTAACTTGCATGTAGAGGCATCATGTGATCCATTTCTTTTGCAGCGTATGCAATGCAAATTTGCCTTTTCTCCTTGAGAGTGTCTGCCCCCCCTGCCTCTGAAATATCTTCCTCTTCCTCTTCGACCACCTCTTCCTCTTGAAGAATCTTGAGTAGGATGCTTTTCTTTATGAGCAAGGCACACAACCTCTTCAGAAGATTCAGGCACTGTTTTCTTTCCAAAAGCTTTCTCTCTTTCAGCAAATTTTTTCACAAGAGAGTTAAAGGTAATGTCTTTAAGATTTCCTTTTGCTTGCAATGACTCAAGATAATTGGAGTAAGTAGGATAAAGTGCCTTGAGAAAAGCGATAAGAGGAATATCCAAATCAATTTTAGTGGCTTGGATATCATGCATTATAGACTTTACTTCAGATGCAAGAGCAAGAGGATCATTATTTTGCAGTTCAAGAGTGAAGAGTTTAATCATGAGTTGAACAACTTCAAGTGCAGAATGTGAGTCATAGAGTTCTTTCAGCTTTTGTAAGGCTTCGAAAGCAGTTGAAAATGGCGTAATATGGTGACTCACCTCTTCACTTACAGATGCTGCGATTAATGCATAGGCTTTGCTGTTCTTGTTTTCCCAAATGGCGAGCTCTTTGTTTGATGTAGGTTGTTCTGGCTGTTTGTCTCCGTCTCCAATGCACACTCCTTTCCACAACTCATTGAAAATGAGGGTGTGTTTTATCATCCGGGACCACTCAGGATAGTTCTCTTTGCCAGTGAGAACTATTCCCACAATGGATATGATTGAATGCATACTGTAACAAAAAACTTCTGCTGCAAAACTTTTACTCTTAATGGGAAAAAATATAATTCTGATATGACTGGACAACAAACTCAACTCGACAGCAAATGTCAATACCCAAGACTATCAATACACCAAGACTGTGTATTAAAGCAGCGTAAATACAACAGACTTCATATGTTCTTGAAAAACCAAAGCATATAATTTAAATGGGCTCTTCCCACTTATTCAATGCCAACGCAAATATGGAGAGCATCATTTTTGGTCCTTTTTTTTTTTAAAATAGGTTTCCAACACATCACAGTCATATTGCAGCACCTCACCATATATCGCACTATTCAAAATATATATCGGCTCCTTTTTACATTGATCACCCAATGCAGCCCTTCAAAAAAATTTCAACACACAGCGGCGACATGTCTGTGGCAGAGTTCGATTTCAACCATTCGATTTTAAAACATGCACAAAATCAGGGCTCAACTCACATACACATCATAGGACAACGTTCAATATATAGGTAGCCTACCAAAATAGCATTCAAGATACCAAAACAGAGTTCAAGATACATTCAACGCATGGCATTTAACACATTTTATATGCTAAAAAAACTTCAACGTATATACCAGCGTTATATGCCAAAAAACTTGAACGTATATGCCAATGTTATATGCCAAAAACTTCAACGTATATGCCAAAAAAACTTCAACGTATATACCAGTGCTTCTGCATCAACACTCTCTCGTGTAGATCGATCTTTAGACACAAATTGATTCGTTAACCCGTTCTCTCTAGCGTGGTTTGGAGGCGAGGCTCTACCA
Organism: Pinus tabuliformis; assembly: GCA_031772625.1. Lineage (NCBI taxonomy): Eukaryota > Viridiplantae > Streptophyta > Pinopsida > Pinales > Pinaceae > Pinus > Pinus tabuliformis. The sequence goes on along the minus strand of CM062805.1, from coordinate 154,426,657 downwards.
GAAACCCCAAGGCTGTTATTTCGAATCCTCATATGAAGGCTCCATGGCTCGTATCAAGCAGACAGCTCGTATCAAGCAGGCAGCTCGCCACCAAGGTTGCAGCCACACCATGCTCTCAGAGCTCACATACCATCAACGCAGCAGTGTTTCACACCATTCACGCAGTAGCACTCCCTCAAGGCATTCAACGCAGCAACACAACCTCAAGGCATTCAACGCAGCGATTCAGAAGGTTTTCAGAGCTGAGGCATGGCAGAAAGGGCGCAAAATTAATTATGGCAGACAGAGCACAGAATGGTGCAGAATCAATTATGGCAGACAGAGCGCAGAATGGCGTAGAATCAATTATGGCAGACAGAGCGCACATGGGCAGTGGACAGAGAGCGTAGTAGGTAGAAGGGAGTTACAACTAATTTTTGGAGCTGGCTCTGATACCATGTCAGGCCACGCAGTAACTTCTCAAAGCAAAATTGATTTGTATTTTATTCCTTCAGGTTGGTCTTTATTATATACATGAGGGAGAGACTGTTCACTTCATCTCCCGATGACTGTTCATATTACTAATTATTTATTTACATTATATTCACCCAATCCTGATGATTAGGTGTCAACAAGCGGATCTAAATTTTTTTGTTTTGGTAGGCGTCTACCATACGTAATTTTTTTTATATCATAGGCCACATTCACCTGGCCTTTCAGCCGGTGATTTTTAATCAAAGTATCATGGCACATAAACTCTAGTGGGGTCAGACAACCTTGGGCTTAGACATTATTGATCGAATTATATTTTCATTTGGCGATTGTGACCTTGAAGCAAGTCGAGTTTCTTGTTACCTGTGGAAAGGCCGAATTATGTCTTGTTGCAGAAAACGTGGACATAAATTTTGTGTTTATTGGCACATGCGTTCGTGTAGCAGCGGAGCCCCGGGCCATGGAAAAAGGCGTATTATTGTATGTTCATAGATTTTTTTTTTTTTTTTTGGTGGGGACCGTAAAGAAGTCATTCCAAGGCAGAGTTGGACGAATTATTTAAAGGGCTTCATAAAGCTTTCGGTTGGCGTCAAAACATTTTTCCGAGGCGTGAAGCATAAAGGTGGTCACTTCATTATTGTTTTAGTGGAAAGCGAGAGTTGGAACCATTGCAGCACGGGTTCCTTCTGGAAACAAAAAAAATATATCAAGTTCCAGAGTCAAGAAACGATCTGCGCGATTAGTGGAGCGAGGATCGTATCAAGTGCGAATATGGTTGTTTGCGGGCCCTATACCCCTTCATGCGTGGCTCATTGTGCGAATTATAAGGTGAAGCCGTTGTATGCAGTTCCGAGCACGTTTCCATCATCTGCTGAAATTGGTGACTGCTGTAGACTTCTTCCCTCTTTGCAGAGTCAAGATCTTGTATTACCAAGATCTACGCAAACTTGAAAGCATTGGATTGATTGGTCACTCAAGAGTCAGAGGATTATTCGATGCTACCATTCGTGGAGTTTTATGCTACAACGCGTGGGCACAGGGCTACACTTCTACTACGATCCCGCAAAAGGTTGAACGTGCAATCACAGAGGTTAAATCATTGGTCGTGCTATGCAAAGATTGGACAACACCTAAGTACCTATGCGTACCTGTAGCTGCAATAAAATATGGTGCAATCTGAGCGTTGGGGATGCAAAAATAATAGAGTATGGATCGTATCCACCTGAACTGAGCGATTGTATTTTGATCGTTGAAGCAGATTTATGTGGATGACAGAGTTACCAGTATGTTGTATTTGATAGCTCGACAAGTGTAGTGCACTTAACGTTGTGTGGTAATTCCTTGATCACAAAAATAAAATTTGGTGCGACCTATGTGCATGAAAAGGGAGTGTGAAGGTAGTCTGTATGTTGCATGTCCCATTGAAGTCTGTTGGTCGATCACTGAATGAATTGCCATGCTTGAAGCCAAGGTCAGCATTGTCTTTGCATCGTCTTTGCATCACTGAATATATCATAGCTTAGTAGCAAGGCAGACTTTCATCGAGTGTTGAAGAACACTCTTGTGTAGATTATCAGTTCATTGATCTCACTATTCCAAGTTGTATTGAGACTTGAGGAGATAGTATGATTGCTGCCAAATAAAGATAGAATGTTGGAATGTTCACTGCTGATAAAATCTAAGATTTGGACTCCTTCAGAGAACTGTCGAACTGATTCATCCATTCCAGTTGCCAAAATGTACTGTTGAGCATTATATTGGAGTTTATCTCACTGCCAAAACATAAAGGGAAGAGTACGTTAATTACTAGAGCGTTAGCCGATTCTAATCACTGGAGATTGCTTTTTTTGGAGTTGGCGATTAGTTGAAACCGTCTAGGACAACGTGCATACTAGGTGTTATTCTTTAATTTTCCTTATCTTCAATCAAGCAAATGTCAAGAGTATAAATACTGAGTTTGTATTACAGTTGCATGTATTGTCTAGAGCCTGTTTGTAGTATATTGGAAAATTAATATTGTTGTCACAAATTGTCATGTGCCCTGTACTATCATTATTGATATATCTTGTGTGACTACGTGATTTATGATGCTTGCTGAATAATGGAGTCTCTCAAGCACCTTATACACCAACACAACAATACCTTAATAAACTGCAATATGGACGAAATAAAGAAACCAAACAATACACCCTTCTCAAAGGGGATCTATGCCATTCTTCAGAAAGAACAACCAAAGGATGTACATAAGGGGAAGAGAGTTGGACACAAAATCCTTGCACTTGGGACAAATTTGAAGCACATGAGGGTCACATGGAAAATTCTTTTCAAGCTTGATGAACTGGATGCAATCCTTTCCAAAGTGAGCCAGTTAGATGGGAAGAAACTAATTTGGGCTCTAAAACTTGCTATGCTTGCTCTCCTACAACACAAGTTCTTGGATGAACCTTGTGAAGGGGTTAGACTCCGAGTTGCATCTTGTCTCAGTCACATCATGAGACTAATTGCCCCTAGAGCTCCTTACAATGATGATGTTATCAGGAGAGTTTTCAAGCTGATAGTGGATACTTTTTAGGACTTAGACAATAATGCGGGTCCTACATTTGGGAAGAAGCCTGAGATTTTAGAAGTTATGGCTATAACTAGGACTTATGAAGTCATTTTTGATTTAGAATGTGATGGTTTGATCTTGTAGATGTTCCAATGCTTCTTCAGCATTGGGAAACATCATCCTGACAGAGTCATAGTGCACATGCAGTCCGTCTTGTCCTCATGTATGAGAGGCCATGAGGCGATCTGTCGGGAGTTGCAGTCTCGATTGTTGTCTGATTGGAGGAGAGTGCAGTTGGTCTCATCTGTTGATTATGGTCTAGCTGAGAAGGTGGTCAAGCAGAAGATTGGGTTGTTCAGGAGACAGTTGACCATGGAGGAGCAACTCAGGTTTGGGGGCTCATGCAGTGAGAATGAGATGAGGAGGAAGGGACTTTGCTTCGTCTGCAAAGGACCTTGGGGACCTCACTACTCATGCTTGAGTGACACTGAGGAGATGACAGCGGTAGAGCAGGGAGATATTCTTTATGTCTATTAGGATGAGGACTCTTCGTTGGACGAGTCCTGAGAGGAGCAGGAGCAGTCATATGGAGTTGATGACAGTAGCCCAGATATGCATCCATGTGTGGTAGAGGAGTACGAGGAGCAGCTGATTGTTCCCATGTAGGAAAGAGATCAGGGAGCAGATGAGCGGCTGATGATTCAGCATAGAGAGCACATAGAGAGGCTTGAGTCATGGCGAGTCATTAACATCAGGCCAGATTCATATGATGAGTAGTCCATGGGTCCAGGAGAGACATTCAGGATAGTGTGTCACTAGTGATGAGTCAGCATGAGTAGCATATGACGGGGCATGAGTTAGCTGAGGAGAATGAGGCGCACAGTATGCATGATGACCCTTATTGGGAGGGCCAGTTGGAGGTTCATATGGAACCCATGATGGTGGAGGATGAGCAGCCACCCTTGGGGTCAGTCATTGATGAGGAGCAGACAGATGTACAGACAGCTGGCAAGGTGACAATATTTGCAGACAGTTGTCCTCAAGAGGTGTTGGAGATTGACAGGGTAGTCTTGCAGGAGGCTAGTAGACAGCAGGCGCTGTTGGAGAAGGTGATGCATCCATCTTTAGGCTGACCCACTGATGAGGTGCTGGTAGATGCACAGGAAGCTGGTAGTGCTGCAGGACTTTCAGGGAGTAGCCCTCTCCAAGAGTATATAGATAGGGCTTGCAACACAGTGTGCCCACTTCTTCCCATCACAAGGAGGAAGGCAGATTTTCTCGGACATGTTTTGATTGACCGGGTAGAGCCTCAGGGGTTGAGCATGGATCGGTATCAGCATAGCAGATGTATTCCTTGCTCAGGAATCCATGCATTGGACTAGCGAGAGATCATGAACTGGTACCCTACTGATGGAGTATCATTTTTAGTCAGAGGCATTATATTGTCGGAGCCCTTAGAGGTGAGGGATGTTACATGCTTCAGTTGGCAGCAAGATTTAGGCTGGCCACTCATCAGTATCTCAGCACAACATCAGCATGATGAGATTGACCTTGGTTTATGCTAAGAGTTGGATTGGAGAGAAGTGATGAGCTGGTATGCAGTTGGTGGGGCAGCATTCACAAGCAGAGGTATAGGACAGCAGGAGCCATGGAGCATTGATGCTCCTTCTTGGTGGCATTGGGATCCAGGTGGATCTACTAGTAGTAGGTTGGGTTAGAGACAGACATGGGATCCAGGTATTCGAGGATCTAGTCATGTTTCGATAGCTTGGAGGCATGACGTGGACCAGTAGTTCGTATGGGATCCGAGCATTGGGTCTCAGTTGTGTTGGGCCACTAGATTGGTCCACAGGTTTGGATTGCTTGAGGGCAAGAAATCTTGGGGCGGGAGGACTATCATGTCTCCATTTTTATTCTTCTTCATAGTACAACCAAGGTGGATTTCCAGGGCAGGGGATGGCCAGATCCGTGGAGCAGGTTATGTCATCAGGGGTTCCAATGGAGTTTTGAGGAGTTTCTATGAGGTCCAATGACATTCGCTTGGTAGATTCCATCATCCACACAGTTTGCCTTTCGTTCCCGCGCATTCCGACCACTTTCAGAAAACTAAGTTATTAGTGGGCTTGACTGAATTAATTACACTTAAGGTGGCATTTCAGGAGGAATACGTGGTAGAACACCTCAGTGTAATAGCTTGTTGGAACTGGAACGAGAAGATCTACATGATGGGATGGTAGATGAGAGTTTTAGTGACCTGGGGAGACATGATGGCCAATTTACCATTTTCCCACGTTAAAAAGAATATTTTAATTGAAATAAAAGAGGGAAAAGTGCTCCATGATTAAAATGATAATAAAATAGAAGGTTCTAGAGGAGTCAATCAAATCTATAAAAGAGGAGGAGACCATTGGAGGACACTTGGATTGAGTATTGTTTCTTGTATGAGAGGTTGAGAACTCTGTTCTCTACTCCATTGGTAGCTCCAGGATGAAAACCCTCGGGTGATTTAGAGAGATTGGACGAGCACCCATCTCCCCTTGGTGGTTTCATTCAGAATCCATAGGTGTAGAGATTGTTTTTCTGTTTCATTTTGGAGATCGGAGGGTCATTCCCAGCTATTGTATTGGCATCTATCTCTGTATTATATAATAAAGATGGATTTTCTTTGCTGCGTTTCTCATGTTGTGATCTTTTAATGGGATTTGGTGCAATTTATAGATTTATGGTTCTGGTTTTACTTGACAATCTTCTGGAAAATGCATGATAGTTTAATATGAAGTGCCTGTTCCAAAATTAATTGATTTGGGACATTACAGCCTCCTGGGTATTACGTTGCCTCTTTGCTCTAGATCCTCTGCTGGCTGAGAAATCGACTTTCCTGCCTCCCAGACTCACCCCCTAGCGTCTGACAACTGAACTTCGAATTCCCTCAGCAGAAAGCCGACTTCCCCTCACTGACTGCGCTGCCTCTACGTTAGCACTAGGTAGGCCAGTGTCACACTTCCTTTAGACATCTTTTTGTCCTCTCTCTGCCTTGTACTCTTTGGAAATTCCTTCTCCTGGATTCTCACTGCCCCTCTGCTGCAAGATCTCCTCAATCGATTTTCTTCCTAAGAACTTCTCACTTCAGAAAATTGATTTTCTCAATCTCTCTGTGTGTCTTCCAAATGACCCTCAAGTCCCTTCTTATGTCTTCCCGTTGGACAACCAATGGCCTAGATTAAAACATAATCAAAGGCTCAGATCATTTTGACTTGATCCATGGCTTTTTCTAGAAGTTTCACCCTTGATTAGATTAATACCCATTAATATTTTAATTTTGCTAAGTTTAGACTTAGGAACCCCATTAAAAATATTAATTATTTTAATAAAATCACTTCTAGGTGGAAGTTCCCAAAATGCTTTCTGGGTACTTTGGAATACTTGTCCCCAAGCCTCCCTGTAAAATTTGAGGCTTAGAGCACATTCGATGGTATACCCCAAATCAACAGTGCTTACGAAGAACAATTGTACAAGTTTGTCATATATTTCTTTTGATGTTTCTAATTTTGATAGATAGGGAATGGGGGGATCCTTAATGGATTCTATGAGAATCCTTTGAGCTCTTACTTCCCCTTTCATGAATTTTGCATGAGCTTGGGCTTCTTCCTTTGGAGGTTTATTGATTGAGCCCTTAACATGTTCCATAACTTCATTTTCTATGAGGTTCAAGTCTGTCCTTTTCTTCCATGCAAGAAAGCTCGAAGCCCCAACCAACTTGTTGCTTTCCTTACAAAAAGACATTTTGATAGATTCTGATGTGGTCATTAAAGATAGTTACTTGAGAAGATGCTCTTTGATGACAATATCTTCAATCTGCTGCCTTCTTGATTTTGATGATGATTACAACGCCCTTGCTTTCCTTGGATGAGTGGACTTCAAGATGCTTTGATTTGTATCCTTTCCTTGAGTAGAGATAGGGTCTTTGAGGTCTCCTTCTTTGAGGTGATGATTGAGCGAGGATCCCAAGAATATTCCAACTGTAGATGCCTTCTTTCAACAAACTAGGCTTTTGACTTCCTTTAAGATGATGATGTGATACTTGTCCTCGAAATGTCTTTAAGATGAGAGGATCTTCTTGATGATTTGATGCCCTTGATAATCTTCTTAGAACTTCGGTCCTTGAATATCCTTTGCTAAGTTGCTCTTCATTGACTTGTCACCTTAGCTCTGATACCATGTTGAGAAATCTAGGGTAGTGAGATAAGATGATTTCTCTTGGTTGATAACTGCTTTGGAAGATTTTTTACTTTTCTTTATTATATAGTTCTCTAGCTTGATTATTTCTTGAGTTCTTTTCATCAAACAATTACCAAAACATAATGAACAATGAGACAAAGGACACCAGATGTAAGGCTATTAGCCAGGGCCAAAACCTCTCTAATCTTGAGAGGAAAACCCACCAAATTCTTCTTCTTATAGAATCTTCAATTGATAAATTCCAAAACTAAGACCCTTGACTTAAAACCTCTCCAAGACCAAGTCGCAAGGCTTCCTTGAACACCTCTTCTTTTGCACGTCAACGCTATAGTCAAACTGACTTCTGCACCTCTATTTTCGGCTTCTTTGGAATTTCGACCTCTTGTTACAGACCTGCAATTTTTCGGCCTCTTCAGAAACCCTAGTTGTAGCACGTGTGAGAGATAGACAAAGATTTATCCCTTGATTCCTCTTCGCTTGGATAGTGGCTCCTTTTGCAATTCGACTTGAAAGGTGTCTTGACTTCTTCCTTGTTTCGAACCTTTTAGATGATTGTGTAACGACCAAGGGTTGTATATGCAACGGAAATATTTAAAATACTTCGTAGACAAAGACATCCATTGTAGGATAGAAATTGTAAATTGTATGTTGTATAAAAGAATGAATGTAAGATGATTAAAATCGAGAATGAGGGTTCTGTATATATAGCCAAGTAAGTACCCTTTCACGAACAGGCATGTCTCTAAGACATGCCCTTTCATTATTAAATAACTAACCATTAGTTAATTTTCTTATTATTTCTTATTATATTTATATTATTATTTCTTATTAGTAATTATCTATTTTTACATAATTTATGTTCATAACATTGCCTTCTCCTTCAAAAAGCTTTGTCCTCAAAGCTTACTGATGAAGGATCGGATCTCTTCGGTCGTTTGGAATATCTTCTTGTTTCTGAGCTTTCATCTTTGTTGATACAAGACAATATGATGTTCTGAGCAATAGACAAAATTGGCGTACTGAAAACGGATCAACCCATCCTAGATTAATCTTCTGGGGAATATTCTGCTCCTTGGAGATGTGTGGTGAATAGTTATCGCATGACTGGATTGAGCTCACTTCAATATTCTCTGGAACATAAGTTTGTTTATGTTTTGCGTGATACAGGTTTGTAGAATTATTAAGGTGTCTACTCTTGTGATTTGAGTGTAGATAAGGAATTTTTCTTTTTTGAACTTCCTTAAACATTTCTATGGCAGTTTTGCTGATCTCCTTTGGGCATTGTTGTTGTTGACTTGACTACTGAATCCTCATTTGGGGTGTCGTTGTTTGAACGGCGACCTTTGAGTACGTCTTTACTTCAGTGGGATTTGGATTTTGCCTGAACTGTGAGATCAGCGGAATCGATGTTTGTTTCTTCAGCTTGGACTGCTACATCTGGAGATTTTGATGCTTCCTTTGCGACAAGTTCTTTGAACCTATTCGTCAATGATTTATTTTCGTCCTTCAGTTTTTTAATCTGTTTGAGCAGATTTTGATTATGATTTTTGAGATGTAAGCATTCCTCATTCTCTGAGTCAACTTTATTTTGGCCTTCATGCTTCTCGTCTTTTAAACACTTGATTTGTTCTACTAATGTTTGGTTAAGGCTTTTTAAACAAAAAATTTTTAATAGCTGTTTTTTTTAATATAAATTTTTCTGAATTTTATTTATTTATATTTGTTTTTTGTAACTTTGTTTTATTTTGTTTTTTGATAGATTGTTTTTTTTTTGAATGCCAGAATATATTTTTTTCTTCCTATTAATGTATATTATCTCTTTTTTATATAATTTTTTTTGTTTGCTTTAATTTTCTTTTAATATTATATTTTTTTCTAATAATGGCCAAAGGCCTAAATAGCAAAACCACCCGAATGGAGAACCTCCTTGTAATGAATGCTTGATTGACGACAACAAAATTGACGACGAGTTGAAGGCCAAAGGTCAGATTAGATGAGCTGTGATACCAATGTAACAACCAAGAGTCGTATACGCATTGGAAATATTTAAAATACTTCATAGACAAAGACATCCATTGTAGGATAGAAATTGTAAATTGTATATTGTATAAAAAAATGAATGTAGGATGATTAAAATCGAGAATGAGGGTCTTGTATATATAGCTAGATAAGTACCCTTTCACGAACAGGCATGTCTATAAGACATGCCTATTCATTATTAACTAACTAACCATTAGTTAATTTACTCATTATTTATTTTTATATTTATATTATTATGATTATTATTTATTTTCTATTTATTATCTATTTATTATCTATTTTTACATAATTTATGTTCATAATAGACTGTAATAACTCGACTTTTGCAGCAACAGATAGTACCCAATCTTCCTCACAAGTGTGAGAGATTTTCACCCTAAAAGACCCAAACATTCCGGTTCTTCCTTCTTCTTTCTTCACTAGGATAAGTGGCTTCTTCTTGTCCCTTGATCGAACTTTCTTGTGCTTGAGTGACTGCACTTCAAATGAGGTCGATGGCTCTATATATAGGCTTCTTGACACATTCTTTTAGGCTGACTTGAAGTGTCCTTAGGCTGACTTGTTGCTTTATGAGGCTGACTTGTTGCTTCCACATTTGACATGGTCTTGGAGGGTCTTTTGACTCTAATTTGACTCAAATAATTTTTCATACAGTATGTAACATGCCCAAACGGGTCATTCATACGACAATGACTCAATGACTTTATGGCAAACCTAGAAGCATTCAATGGGTGCTTTGACATATAAAAATAAATTCTCTTGAGCATGAAACGCATGCCTCAAGACTCACAATAATAAATTTATTATTCTCTTATCATTAAATATATAAAATCATGATTACATCTGTCATTATGAAGATTGAACCTAGTTTCATATTTCAACAATGCACTGGATTTGAAAAACCTTTGCGCAGATCTAGCCTTCTGCGCACAAGTGCAAGCGCAAATATGCTCTACCGCGTGCATGTGCAAATGGATAAATTATGTTGGGGCTATAAGAGCTCGACCCTCACTTGATTTCTTCTACTCAGGTGTTGAGTCACTGCAAATTATTGAAATCCTTGACTCTTCCTTTGCTGATATGACACACACTGCGTGTGCTCAACTGACTTACCACCAACTCACCACCAACTCACCTATGAAACCTATTCTCCCTCTCAACAATTGAGATTAAATCAAGATCAAGGGCTAAAGATTAAATCATAAGTTAACTTAGGAATTTTTAATTTTTTTCTAAATCTAACTTTAGGAAATAGTTAAATAATTAATATTCTGCTAAAGTGGCTGTCTTGTGGGTTCTTCTGCTAGCCTTAGCACCTAGGAAAGTAGAACCCTTACTTCTCTACTCCAATTAAGTATCCCCCTTAGAGAGGAAGATGTTTTGCACCACGCAACTTCTTTATGATGTACACAAATCTGCTCCTTGGAAAAGCCTTGGTTAGAATGTTTGATGTGTGCTCCTCTATTCGTATGTATTGGAGTGAAACTATACCTCTTTAAACAATATCCCTGATACGGTGATAACATATATCGATTGTGCTTTCAGCGATTGTGAAATACTGGGTTTTCAAAGAGCTTGATGCAACTTTGATCGTCATAGTGGATGGCGATGGGCTCCAACTCTATCCTGAACAAGCCCACAAGAAGCTTCCTCAACCAAATAGCTTCACAACCTGCCAAGCTGGCAACCATGTCACTGGTCTCAGTTGAGCTTAATGCTGCTTTTGGCTAAACCAAGAAACAACTGCTAATCCAACACTGAATGTGCATCCTGATGTGTCTTCCTGTCTCTGGGGGTCCCTACCCAATCTACATTCATGAAGTCCTCAAGCCTCATCTCATGAACCTGTCTATACCACAATCCAAACTCTTTTGCCCCCCTGAGACATCTCAACACATGCTTAGCAGCAACCCAATGTGATTTGGTAAGCTTGATCATAAACTTGCTCAAAGAGTTGACGGCAAAACATATGTATGGCCGCGTGTTTATCAAATACATCAGCGACCCAATCAACTGCCAGTAAAGTGAGGGATCTACTCAACCCAATCTGGATATATCTACCTACCTTTAGTTTGTGACTAGAGGCGTGGTCATGGACCTACAATCGTACATGTGAAATCTCCTTGGAATGTTTAGAGCATACTTGTCCTGTCCCACGAAGATCTCGCCATCACACTACCAATCCTCCAACCCAAGGAAATGGTGCATTAGCCCTATTACCCACCAAAAGTGGGTGCCTCTAGTAGAGCTCTTCTATTCATCTACTTCCAGCTGACAACCAATAGCCCCTGACAACCACTTTGTAGTCGATGTTGTTGAAATTGTAACTAGGTTCGATCTTCATAATTATGATTTTGTAAAGAGTCAAAAAGAATTTATTTGAGTCAAAAGGTTTTTTATTTTATTTTATTTTTTATCATGTCCCATTTAGACATTTAAAGGAAAGAAAAGTGAATTTTAAAAGTTATATTTTATCCCTAAAGTTGACCAAGTCGGCCCTCCAAGAAGACAAGTTGGCTCAGCTCAAGTGGCACCCTTTTGCATGGGTAGAAGACTATATATTAGGATCTCTCGCATTCCTCGCAGTAGATCAAATCACAACATATCTAAGGCCTTATACGAAGCAATCTGAGGCTCTTTCTCAAGCGAAGTTCTGGGCACATATACATTATTCTTATGTGAATTTTTGGGTTGTTCTCTATGGATATTCGAAGCTCCTTTCTATGGTTATAAGGCACATTAATTCTATAATCCTATGTGTTACTTTGAAGTTGATATGAAGGTTCTGTGGCTGGTACAAAGGATGAAATTCAAGCTCTTATTGAGGACAATCATGTAACATTGATGTAGCATCTTGTGGACAAAATGAAATAATATTTGTATTGAATCTTAGAGGGTGGACTTGGAAATTGAAGGATGGTTATCTTGCTATTGTACTTACTACTGATTAGGTTGGCTATGGCTTGGATTTCTCTCTTGTTGACAAAGATTCTATAAGGAAAGGACTGCTGGTTTTTTCCCATTGTGGGTTTTCCCAAGGTATAATTGTGTTTTTGTTTCTTGTGCACTGTGATCTCTATTCTTGAATTGCTAAAGTATAATTGCTTGATGATGGATAAGTAAAAGTTAAATAAATAGCTCTTTCACAAGTAATTATCAAGATAAAAAATTCTAGCTTGCAATCGAATTTCAATATGGTGTCAGAGCTAGGCCACCAAAGAAAGTTGAAGATCACACTCTTATGGTGTAAGAGCTTCCCTTGAACAAAAGTCATTTGTTATCTAGCCATTGATGACCTAGTTTCCAAATCTCAATGAAGAGCTAAGATCTATCCTCTTGTGTGAATAAGCACTGTTCGTTGCTTAGTAACAAAGTTTGTCTCCAACGAGGAAGTTGTGTCACTAACAAGGTTTGAACCATAATACAGTAGGCTGAAATACTATTGTGAATAGAGTTCTCATTTGCAAAGGGAACAACTCTTACATAAAATATGTCTATATAATTTGGATCCAAGATTCTTTGAAGGATTATTATAGTCATGATCCAATTTCCCCTTGTTTCCCTTGAAGGAGATTTTGTCTACATTTCATTGTGATTCGTACTTCTACTTGAAGATCGAGAAAAGGATACCTCTGGACCACCGAAGATCTTCATCGCAATAGTCCGCAAATACAATTGAGTTGACAACAATCCTCTCCATGATTGAGTTTGCAATGATGGTCGAAGTATTAATTGTAACTTCACTGTTTTAGTTTTGGTTTTGTTTGGATCCCATTTGGTTCTGGTCACAATAAGTTCTGATCAAATTTTCATGCAAAATATGGTTGTCATTAAAAAATATTGTTTATATGACGAGAAATGTTTCCATTCCGTTTGGTTCTAAATGTTGACTAATAACAGAGCGTGACTTTTGGTAGAAGTCTGTTTTGATATCCAATTATTGGTGACAGTTTGGCTAAATGGGAATGCACAATGGAGGCCTGAGTCCAAAGGTCAATAAATATAGAAGAGATCGAATGTGTGGTTGGGGCAAACCCTGCGAGGATCGCCATTTGTAGCAAAGTCTAGTTTTGGTTGTTTTATATGGCAACTGCTATCTGTAGTGGAGGTCACAAAGTGACATGATTGTCTACGACATGGACACATCGGACGATGGTGGGAGATTGATTTTTTGCTATACACATGGATGGGTGTCGAAGCACCAAAACTAATTATTTTCTAGCCATTCGTTGTTTTAAGCAGAGGTGTTGACGAGGCATAAGTATAGAAGTCTTGGCAGGTTGTTGATCATTGAGGACCCACGTAGATTTGCCATGAAGATCGTCGGGTAGAGTTGTCAATGGAGCCACCGAAATGCTAGAATCACCTACAATGTCACTCAAAGTGAAATGTAACCAATACTAAAATAAGTGAAGTACCATGTAAAAATGCATTGGATATGCTGGTGATAAGGCATGATGAAATCCTAGATGAGGAAGGATCATCATATAAGAGGCTGAGTTCCTCTTTGAAGTCTTAAAGCGATAGCGTTGTCTCATCATTACAAACCAAGGGCATTGAGTTGCTAAAAGGATCTGAACCTCCAAAGTATCAATGCCATTAGTGCTCGGGTATTGAGATATACCTTAATGAAATACATGATTCAAAGAAGCCGAGATGAAAAAGATCTACCTTAATGAAATACATGATTCTAAGGTTTTGTAAATCCTAACAAGGGTTTAAACAAGAAATCACTAGGGTTTGTACCCTAGGAATGATAGTTTTTGTAATAAGAAGAATATATATTTATATAATAATATTGAATGTGCAGAATATATGATATTATATATGGTTACAAATGAGAGCCCCTTTATATACCTACGCAGGTGCCCCTTAATGAATAGTCATGTCCTTAGAGACATGTCTCTTCACTATTCCAACCATTATTAACTATTAATTATTAATTGTTTATATTCATAACATTCTGTCATATGAGTTTTTTTATTATGACTAGTGAAAGATCCAAGAGGATGGTTATGGAGCTTACTTCATAATGAATTTGATCAGAGCACCTCAAGGAAATCCATTTATTTAATGTGATGATCTACGGCCTCATATTGTGCAAGGCATGTGAAAAGTAAGCCCACTAAACTGGTGCTATGATCTATTTAGAACTGCACGCAAAGCTATCATGTGTCATGGCTATAAACCATTAAAAATGTGGTGTATGTATTATTGCATCAAAACCATTTGATATCATAAACATCTCATTCACGTTAAAAGATCTTGTATTTTTGCAGATGGAAGTATTTTAGTTGGCAATCTTCCAAAAACTCAATGCTTTCAGTACTGGTTTCCTTTCAATATTTCAGTCTTTCATCCATGATTGTGAAAAAATTATAGAGATTGGCAGGAAAGTTGCTACTCTACTGACTAGTGCCAAAGATAGTAGGGAACTTTCTAGGTGTAAGTTTATGTTCTGTACATAAATCTTCAATATTCTGGATTTCATTTTTTACCCTGCATTGCATCCCTAGTTTTTCTTCTCTATAATCACAGAAATTTGATGACTTAATACATGTTTTTCTTGCAGGAATTGCAGTGTGTTGATGAGGCTCTCAACAGGTTAGAAGGATTGCTCAAGGAAATTCATGTTTGTAGCTCCAACTCAGGCAAGGAGCACTTAGAAGCAGCTTGTACAGACCTAGAAAGAATTCGAAAGTTGAAAAAAGAGGCAGAGTTTCTTGAAGCCTCTTGGATAGCAAAGGCAGCATCAGTGCAGCAGGTGGCTCAAAACTTTTGCTTTTTCATTGTTTTCCTTCATTCTTTGAATGGGGTTAGTGTGCATGTCTATGGGAAAACTGGAAATATATCTTGCTAGAGCTAGAGCAATATGATTATTGAGAATGCTAATCGTGAATATTGCATTTGTGTTCATGGTACTTTATAGACCATATACAAAGCAATATAAATGTGGAAGAAGATTTTGTACAAGGCAGAGAGCTAATGTATAATATAATTAATTATAGACAAGGATTTCATATAGAGATTGTGTGTCTAAGGGTCAATGCAACTAAACTGAATTGGATACAAATCAGGGAAGATGTCTAACATCAGTGAGCATATTATTTTGACATAAAACCAGATACATATTTTCCAAATTAATGATATTGTCTTTTAGTGGGGTTCTTGATGTTTGCGGGAAGCAACTTTCTAGAACTGTGTTCGTTAAATTTCAAATTTTAAAACTTTATATGAAGTAGATTTAGGAAATAGGCCAAAGATTCAAATAATTTACAGAGTGGTTAGGGGATTTTACAAAGGTCTAGTCTCAACATGTATTCACACACACTTGTTAGACGGCTTGGTATATTTATCCAAAAGTGGTCAAAATATGATTGGTCTGTTGCAAGAAGAATTAGAGATATATCCTAATACATTTTCATCACTCACACCTGTCTGACTGAGTTTGATAGATAGCTAAAATCAAAGAAAATTTACAGATCTGAGCAGTCTAATATTCTACAGTAATTTTGATTCCTTCTTCCTATTTTCTTGTTTATACTCAATGTTCTACTAAGTTTCTAGGATGTGGAGATGTAGGAATGTGGAAATTCATATGGGGGATGTGTGTAGGCACCCCCTAAAATTTTAGAGAACATCAAAAGTGATGTTAAAATCCTGGACATAAGGGACCCTGCCCTAAACACTGAATTTAAAATTTAAATATAGTGAAAAGCTTAAACATATATGTGAAAATTCAATTACCCGAATCACCACTGCAGCCACTGATTAAGTTCCTTCTATTTGTTAATTACTGAACAAATTATTTACTGTTTCCTACAGTAAATACCGAAACTAATACAATGCAGTCTTCACCAATTAAATTATAAGCAGAAACAAGAAACTGAGTAAGAAAGAAATACACAACACATACACCGCTATTTTTGGACAAAAGTCCCTGGAAAAATCCAATGTGAGAGAACCGGTGCAGCAGCTGAGGGTTTTATTATTAAGCAGTAGTAATTCTGAGTACAATTCGTTGGATGCTCAACTAGCTATCTGATACAGAGAGAAACTGGGCAAAACAAATAGTGAGACGATTTCACCCTGTCACTAGAAGAACTGGCTCTGATCTCGCTGGAAATGAGCCTCTGCGCAGAACTGTGTCAACCCCAGACTATCTCTGCATCACCTCTGCTGGGACTGCACTGCCCCTCCTTCTGATCCTCTGCAGGCTGGAAACTTCAGTTCTCAGCCTCTCGGTCTCACAACCCGCCCCCCTGGCTTCTGAAACTTGATTTCCTTAGTAGGAATTTGATCTCCCTCTTAGGCTTTGCGTTGCCACAGCGTAGCTCTGCGTGGCCTAGCATTAGCCTCTCTGGACGCTGTTCTGCCCTCTCTGCGTTGTACTCTTTGGCCCAGGAAAAACTTCCCTTTAGATACTATCCCTGCCCCTCACTGCAAAAGATCACTTCAAATTTCTCTTTCGGCAACTACTGTGCTTCAGAAATTCGATCTTCTGATCTCCACTCGAGGTGTGTTCCAAATGCCCATCAAGCCTCCTCTTATAATCCTTCTATTGAGAACTAGCGGCCCAGATTAGATCCTAATCAATGGCTCAGATCATTTTGGCCTGATCCACGTCTTCTTCTAGAAGTTTCACCCATAGTTAGATTAATACCCTTTAACTATTTTAATTTCCTAAGTTTATTAAAAAATTAATTATTTTAATAAAACTGTCTCCGGATGTAATTTCCCAAAACAATTTCTGGGTATTGTGGAATACATGTGTCCAAGCCTCCCTGCAAATTTTGAGGCTTAGAGCACATCCGATGCTACCAGAAATCAACATTCCCTCTTAGCGAGGAATGTGCTCTAGTAATGCAACCCGTTGAAGCATCACCCTGCTCTGTAACATCTCCCTCTGCGCTGCTGATGTCTGACATCATTGCCCATCAACTACTGCACAAATGTTGCATCTATACTGATGTTGACACTGCCACTACCAACACTACATCTGTACTACAACTCCCTCTCGAATTTTGCATTCGTGTTGCTGCTGGCATTGCCACTAGTAATATCGCATCTGCACTACAACCTTCTCCAACTGCTACTGCTGCTGCTACTGCAACGGAAACAAATCCAAAATTGTTCAGTATGATGCATCTTGTTGTTGGAGTTCTGATTGCTGCTAGTCTCTGCGCTGACCCTCTGAAGCCTCTGCATTGCTGTTGACTGTGCTCTGTGCTAACTGCACTGCAGTTTGCGGCCAATTCTAGATTTGCACTACTCAGTCTCTGGCGCTCCTAGCCACTGCAATTGTCACTCCGACACTCCTCTGCACCAACTGACACTGGTCCATCCTACTACTATTGATCTGGGCTTGTGGCAAGGTATTGATCTGAGAGGTGGACTCCTCAAGGATCTTGCCCAATTGCAGTTCTTTTGAACAATAGTTCTATATCACCCCACCTTTGTGCGATCATGGCAAACTCCTCCTCCTCGATCTGTGCAGATGCAGCCTTTGGATCATGCTTCTCGTCCTTATCCTTCTTCTTGAGAGGACACTGTGTAGCGTAGTGACCAAGTTCACCACACCGGAAGCACTTGATCTTTGAAACATCTTTCTTCTTCTTCCGCTGCTCCTGTTGCCCCTTAGATGCGGGGGTTGCATTCTCATCCTCTTCCTTGGGCTTCGACCCATTGTTGCTACTGCCATCAAGTTTACACTTGACCAAGTCCCTCCTCATCTCTTCTTGCTGAGAGCGACCCACATTCCTTCCCAATCTGACAATCTCTTTTTGCCCAGGATGCTCTAGAAAAATATTTGGCATTCTTTTGAGACTAAATTTAGGGCTAGCCTCACCATCTCTGTAGGTTGAGGTGTTGACCCAACAGCAGCCAACGCGTCTCGGATCTCCTGAAGCTTTGTGAGGAAAGGATTAATGCATTCCCCCCAATGTTTTTAAAACTGGAACCGGTGACCATACTGGTCCACCTAATGAACCGGTTTACCGACTGGAACCGGTCTAACCGGGACTGGTTTGGTCTAAACCAACTGGTTTTAGAAAAATACATTAAATAATTAATTTTTAATGAAAAACTATTTTTAAGATTTAAAACCATGATTCCAAGCCAATAGAGACAAAATATGCAAAGATTGCTCATTTATATACCATGTAAAGGTGAATATATCAAAATGGCACCGAGTGCAATACATATCATCGACTAAATACATAAGCAATGAGGCTCTAAATGGCCTCTAGAGTGCAAAAACAAAGCCTACAAACTATGGGGCCAATGGCCTATTACAAGACTCAAGTCTACATATATGATAATACTATAATAGTGATCAACATTATCACTTGAAACTTCTCATGAGTCGTCATGATCAAACTCAGTTGGTTGAGTCTTGACTCCCAAATGTTGCAGTCACAAACTTCTCTATTCGTTCAGTGACTTGCGTCTCAAACTTCTGAAGGTATTCTGCCCTAATATGCCCTATTATTTCATTTGGTGCTCCACATGGCTTTACTTGGCCTCCTATCCCAGCCAAGTGTTGCTTGAACCTATTAATACCCATTCCTTGAATAGATTTTTGACAATATTTGCATATTATTTTTCCATCAATCATATGACAATGAGCCCATGCAGTATCTCTGGCTTTTGGAGGCATGATGACTACTACTTAGCTTAAACTTTGTTGTTCCACTACTCCAGCAAAAACTCAACACTGTCTAAGCTCCCAAGCAAACTCACAAACACTCCAAATGAGATGTGTGAGAGAAATGAGAGGGAGAGGGGCCTCTTAAAGGTTTGGAGAGGGTGTTTTTGGAGGGAAAGCACCCTTAGTTTCCCTCCAAAACCCCTAAAACACAGTTAAAAAGTTGTTTTTTCAGTTGACGGTGGGCATGCCTCCTAACTGGCCGGTTTAGGATGAAATCGACTGGTTTGATACAAACCGGCTAGAACCAAACCATCCAGTTCCGTCCTAAACCGACCGGTTAGGACCATTTTTTTGCAAAAAAAGGAGAAATGCCCCCCCTGACCGGGTTTTTTGGTCGGTTTCAATCGGTGGGTTTGCTAACCGGCTGGTTAGACCGATAATCGGTTAGCAAGGCCAGTTTTGAAAACTATGATTCCCCCTTTTGCATCTGTGTGGATCTCATATTCTGCTCCAAGTACATCTTCTGTTGTTCGGAAGATCCTTTGTATAGCGTGGCCAAAGCTTCCCACATTTGCCGAGCAGTATCCTTGCCGACAATGTGACACACTACATGATCCTTCACTCCGTTGAGGATCAACCTCTTGGCCTTCGCCATCTCAGTCTTGTACTTATTGAGATGATCTGGATCCGCGGGAACTACCACATTGTCGACATAGGTTTTGAAATCGTGCGCATCCAGAAGGCATGAGATACTTGCCTTCCAGATCACATAGTTGGATGCACCCTCCAACCGATCCTAATCTCGCAACCCATTAGCTGCCATCTCTGCCAACGAAATGTTGAACTGCCTCCTCTCTCCTCTGCATTGTTGTTGGGCTGGCCTACGCACTCCCTGCTGCTGCTCAGCAAATGAGAATTCAAACTTCTTGGCTAGAAGTCCTCTGACGAATAATTCCCTCAACAATGTCTCTTTTCTTCCTTTTGACGTTTTTTTCCCTAGTAGAAAACTACGTCGCACCAGAAAACTGCCTCTTCATTGAAGCTGCTGCACTGCTCCCTTTGACACTGGAAAACTTCGATCTAGAAGTCTTACCTCTTTGTCGACACACTAAGAGAGAGACCTACCTAGAAAATATTTGCCCTCCTAGCCTAGACTGTGCAATCCCTCTGAGGATTCAATTTGCTCCCTACGCAACACTTCGACCCCCCTTCTCTTCAGCGCTGGGCTCTTCCGGCTCTGCGCCCTTGCTTCCCCTGTAGATTTGATACCATGTGAAAATTTGATTACCCAAATCACCACTGCAACAACTGAATAAGTTCCTTCTATTTGTTAATTACTGAACAAATTATTTACTGTTTCCTACAGTAAACACTGAAACTAATACACTGCAGTCTTCACCAATTAAATTATAGGCAGAAACAAGAAACTGGGCAAGAAAGAAATATACAACACATTACACTGTTATTTTTGGACAAAAGTCCTTGGAAAAACCCAACTTGGGAAAACCGGTGCAACAACTGAGGGTTTTATTATTAAGCAGTAGTAATTCTAAGTACAATTCATTGGCTGCTCAACTGGCTATCTGATACAGAGAGAAACTGGGCAAAACAAAGTGAGATTATCTCACCCAGCCACTGGAAGAACCGACGTTGATCTCGCTGGAAATGAGCCTCTGCGTACCTTTTGCGTCAGCGGCTGCGCAAAACTGTGTCAACCCCACGCAGTCTCTGCATCAGCTATGCTGGGACTGCGTTGCCCCTCCTTTTGATCCTCTGCTGGGACTGCGCTTCCCCTCCTTCTGATCCTCTGCTGGGACTGCACTTCCCCTCCTTCTTGCTGGAATTTCTAAGTCTGACATGTTAGAAACCCTTCATGCACTTTACTGATTTATTCCTACCTACTTGTTCTGTTAATTAACAAGTTATTTACCATATAAATACTGTAAATAAATACAAGAACATGCTCAACACATTACAGATCATCAAATTAAGGAAATAGAAACAAGCACACAAGTGACACCGTTGTTTTTGGACTAATATCCCCGGAAAAACCCAATGCGGGAAAACCAGTGTAGCTATTTGAGGGTTTGATTTATTAAGCAGTTTTAGAGTACAATCTGGGTGCCAAATCCGGCTCACCCAACAGAGAAAAATCTCGGCAGTGGAACCTCTCTACTCGGAAGCAAATATTTTGGCTGAAACCCCGGATAAACACTTCGGCAGCTCCACAACTTAATCTGCCCCACGAAACCCCAGCGTCAGCCTCTCTCTAGCCTAGCGTCACTTTGGCTTGGCCTTCGTCAGCCTCAGGAGGCCCTGTGTCAGTGGTCTGGCCCTCTGCGTCACCCACACTGGCCCTCTGAGGCATTGCGCAGCTCCTGGCTGGCTCTACGTGAGCCGTGGCTGGCTCTGCGTGAACCCTTGGCTGCTTCTGCATCCCTCTCTCCCGCTACTGCGCTGATCCTCCCAGTGCTATTTCTTCCTCTCTGCTTCTGTATTCACTGCCCCTCAGTTGCAACTCTGATCACTCTCTCAACTTTCTTAGCAAACCCAGCGCCAGAAAGTCGAAATTTTGATCTCTTGGTGTGTTCTCCAAGTGACCCTCAAGCCTCCTCTTATACTTTTCTCGTTGACAAATCAACGACCGAGATTAGGTCCCTAATCAACAACTAAGATTAGATTTGGCTTGATCCATGACTTTTGGACCATTCTAACACAATTTTATATTAATTCACATTAATATTTTATTTTCCCTAAGTTTAGACTTAGAGACTCCATTAAAAATATTAATTATTTTAATATCTCCCAAACTGTTTAGAATCTGCCCAAACCCTTTCTGGGTATTGGAGATCTCATGTGCCTTAGCCTCTCCACCAATTTTCGTGGCTAGAGCACATCCGATGCTACCCCAAATCAACACTCCCTCTTAGCGAGGACTGTGCTCTAGTAATACTCCTCACTGAGCATCACCCTGATCATCCGGCATCGGTCCTTGTGCTGATGCTAGGCCTGCTGCCCAACATCCTCTGCACTGCTGCATCCTGTACTGCTACCCATGGCCCTGCCACTGCCACTGCTGCATCTGTACTGCAACTCCCTCTACATCCGTGCTGCTGCCCATGGCCCTACCACTGCCACTGCTGCATCTGCACTGCAACCCCTCTCATCATGCTGCATTGTGCTGCCCATAGCACTACCACTACTAACTGCTGCACTGCAACTCAGTTACTGAGAAGTAAGTAACTGATTTCCCAACTCTAACATCTCCGTCAGGCTAGAAACACTCCTGATGCTGAAGCTCCCTCTGTCATTGACAAGTGCTTGCTCGCTGACCTCTGCGCTGCTGTAACAACTCCATGCATCTCACACCATTGCACACCTCTCTGTGCCATCCTGCACTGTTGCAACACTTTCATGCCTCTCGCACTATTGTTGCCTGCTAGCCTCGCGCTGTCCTGGGAATTCTGCACTGTAGTTCCCTCTGTTGCTGCATCCGCATCCGTCTCTACTGACATTGCCAATATTTCTACTCTTCTTCAGGGCTCCTGTAGCAAGATCTAATCCAAGAGGCTGGGTACCTCGAGGATCCTGCCCCTCATCGCTTGTAGTCCGACTACAGCTTGATGTCTCCCCACTTCTTCTAAAGTGGCACATGAGCACTCATGGCACAATCATCGTCTGTCTCCACTTCCTTCTCTGCCCTTGCTGTCACTGCCTTGGTCTCAGAGGCATCTCCCTTACTCTTCTTCCTTGGTCACTGGGTCGCATAATGACCCAGTTGCCCACAGTGGAAGCATTTGACCTTGGAAAGGTCCTTCTTCTTCCGTTTCTCCTGCTTTCCCTTAGATGCTAGGGCAACATCCTCCTCCTCCTTTTTGATTCTAATCCCCTTGACGCTGCTTCCCGCCTTGCTCAGCCTTCTGATCTCTTCTTGGCGAAGAGCAACCCACATTTCTTCCTAATCTGGAAGGGTTGCCTTGCCCAGTATGCTCTGGACAAACACCTCTCAGTCTTCTGAGACTGTGTTCAGGGCTATTCTCACAATCAATTCTGGATCCGACGTTGCCCCTATGGAAGTGAGCTGATCTCGGATCTCCTTCAATCGACCGAGGAATGGATCGATCTGTTCTCCCTTCTTCATCTGGTATGATCGCAACTGATTCTCTAGTAGCATCTTCCTTTGCACGAAAGTATGTTGATACAACTTGGTCAGGGTCTCCCACATCTCCTATGCCGTGTTCTTGTCGGCAATATGTGGTACTATATGATCCTTGACCTCGTCAAGGATAATACTCTTAGCCCTTGCCATTGCATCCTTGTACCTGTCGTTATCAGCCGGGTCAACTAGGATAACTATCGTCCTCAAGGCTAAGTGCTTGACACGATTCCTGTCTAGTACGGATAAGATTCTGGCCTTCCAGACTATGAAGTTTGAGGCTCCATCCACTCTGTCTTGGTCTCTTACACCGTGTAGTGCCATTTCACTGCTCCTCTACTTCCCTCTTGGAATTTCTTGGTATGACTCCTCTGAGCCTCGTGTTGACCACTACTGGTCAACTGCCCATGCAGTACACCTCCTTTCTGTTGGCAGAGAGGGGTAGCTCCTGAGCAGCATGTCCGTGCCATCCTGCCATCATCAGCAGTTTGATCTTTTTGATTGTAAACCCAGTCTGCATGTATTAACTGTAAATAATCTTAGCAGACATGAAGTCATGTATGTAATTTGCCTAGGTGGACCTAACTGTCTGATGATAATCTACGTCCCGGAAGGTTTTTCGTCTCACCGATCCACGGATCGGCAGAGTTTTCCTTCAAACCTGACCCCAAAGCCGGGATGGATTTCGTCATCGGAAGTTTAGGAGAATCCTAGTGTGTTGATCTACTAGATTATGGTTGTGTCGCAGAGCTGGGTGTTTTGTGAGGATCTGTATTAAATGGGTTTGTCCCTTAAGATGTAATTTTGTAAAAGTCATTGATGTAATGTATCCTGAGGGTCAAGAAATGTTGTAAATCCCCTCATGAGTCCTAAGTCCTAGGTCCTAGGGGATGTTTCCGAAAGCTTAGTTCAGTGATCCATTTTAAATGAATTAATTTTTTTTTTTTTTTTAAAAATGAATAAAAATAATAAAATAATAAAAAATTAAAAAATCAAGCAAAAACCCTAACTAATAAAATAATAATATTTTAAGTTAATAAATCGACGGATGAGATCAAGAGATGCCTTGATCCTCATCAACGGTCGAGATCGTTTCTACATGGATCACTTGAACTAGCCGTTAGGATCATTTCCTTTATATAGGGTCTTAGGGGGTCATTTCAAGTGATCTGATCTGTGAGTCTATACTGAAAAAGCTCTCTTGTAAACTGATTTCTGACTAATAAAAAGACTTTGGGGTTCAAACTGGCTGGTGTTACTCTCCGGAATTGCTGTGAGATGATTGTTTTAATTTTCTGCATATTTCAGTTTTCAGCCATTAATCATAGCTTGTTTTTAGAGTAGTGTGAGCACAGGTATCTTGTTCACCTGCTAGGGTTTGAGGGCTGCTAGGGTTTCTGAAATAATGGCAGGTATCTCCATTATTTCCTGAGATCTAGCAGCTTTCTCTCTCTCTTTGCTGATGGTTGCTTAAGATGTGCAGGAAAACATTTTTTGAAGGAAACAGGTGGGCGTTCGGGGAAGTTCTAGGCTGAACCAGCCGACTCCCACAGGCTCTTCTGTGCAGAGCCTAGCTGATTGTTCCCTGGGTTAATCATTCAAAGTTTTTTTCCTGTTTTACGTTGAGAGATTCTCTTTCTGTTCACAGTGAAGTTCAAAATTTCTCATATATTGAAAATATTTCTGCTCTTACTGTTAAATCTGGCTGTGTAGGGGCCAAAATCTGTACATTAATCAGCTGCCTAGGGTTTTAAATGTTTGTTTTATTCAGTGTTCATTAGGGTTTTGTTGCCTTGAAATTGCAGATACGGGGTTAGCTCTTCGGTAGCAGGGGTTTTGCAGAGGCTGCAAGAAAAAGTTTCTCTCTGTGTATACACAAGGAATCATTTCCATCTGCCGTCAAACGAGGCTGCTGAATGCGTTAAAGGAAAAGCACATTACAGAGAAGATCCTAACATTTTGGTTTCATTTTTGCTGGGAGGCGACTGTATATGAAAGACAACATTTTGAAGTTTGTAATTCGCATTTCCTGTGGTGAGATATTGGGAAATTCTCAGGACGTGTTATACACGTGGACATCAGAATCGCTCAGATTTGCTTGGCTCCTCACCGTTCACTACTCCATTTTCCACAACCGGCCAACCTGCATAAAAAAACAAACTTGCGTGGATTCAAATAGGGTTCATATTGTTTAAACGCCAGCAAACTGAATGTAGTTGAGAGCCCAAATCTGACTGTTCCATTTACAAGCGTTCAGCAAAAGCGTGGTCTCAAAAAACGATTTCAAATCTTTTCTGTTCGCCCGCAGCAAGAACGCATTCCCTTCTTCACGCAGATGATCGATGCTCAGATTGTATTTCACGCAGGCACGTTGACTGAAACTCCTCAGGTTTAAACGTTTATTCTGCCGTCGAAGAGCCTCAGGTAAAAACGTGAATCGTTATTCGAATTCTGCTGAGAGATAATCGTTGTGCGGTTTGCGTCTACGGTTCTGGTCATTCTGCGCAGTGATGTCTATTCTGCTAGGGTTTCACCGTAACATTCGTTCCCACCTTTGACTTTTGATGCGTTTTGATTTTGTTTCATGGCATAGGTTAGCGTAATTTTGTTTCTGAGTTTTAGGATTTAAGATTTGTTTTATGATTTCTTATAGTTAAGTTTAATATTTAGACTTTAGATTTAGGATATTTTGTCATATTTAGATTTTATGAACAAGCAAAAACATAAAAAATGCGATTTCACTCTTAGATTTTGTATATAATTTTAGATTTTAAATTTTATCGTTTTAGATTTTAGTTAAGTTATATTTAGATATTAGTTAATTGTTTCTTGATTTTATAGATTTTAGATTTTAGGGATTTAACTGTAATTAGATTTAAATTTTTTTTTGAATAGAAATAATAAAAAATGAAAAAATATATTTTTAGTTTTATTTTTAATGGTTAGAATTTAGTTTTTTTTTTTTTAGATTTTTTCTTTTTTTTGATTTTTATAATATAAAAAATAAAAATGTTTTTGTTTTGTTTAGTTTAGTTTTAAAATTAGATTAGTTTTAGAATTTTAATTCTTTTTTTAGGATTTATTTTTAATTTCCATAACATTAAAAAAAAAAAATTGAAAAAAGATTTAAAAAAAAAAAAAAAAAAAAAAAAAAAAATTTTGAAAAAATAAAAATTTTGCGGAAATTTTATTTTGCCAAGTCTCAGTGGTTTTCATGTTATTATCTTTCATACTGAGATCTAAAATTTTCAAGTCGAGATGCGAAGTATGATATCTGGCTAATGTTTTATGACTCTTGGTGATTTTAAGCATTTATTTTTCTCGAAAATTTCAGTTGCCGGATATCGTTTTGGTCATGTGATTTAGCTGACGATAGATGATTGCTGTTCATGGTCCATATTTTTTATATCATTTAACAAGTAATCATTTTAATAACAATCTTTTAAGGCACTGGTCTATTAAATCTCTAAATCCATCTAGTGCTTATCATATCGTGTATCGTGTCTCCCACCCAATTGTTTGGCAGTTGGTCTTCACTATCTCGCAGGGTCTACCCCCCTTAGCCGCGGGAGACAGGCTTAAACGGAGGGATCGGGGATCAGAGTGACAGCCCCCGGTCCGAGCGTTGTCGTGCCAATCCGCGCGACAACACCTCGATTTCCCTCCTGGAAACCGTTCTGCCAATGTCGAGATGCCCCTCTCCAATTGTCTGTGCAACTGCAATACTGATCTAGATTCCTTGGCGAGAAATCCACCTCGGCAACAACTCCCTCTACCTTGGCCTTGCCCTGTTAAGTACTGTTCTGACTACAGTACCCCACCAGCTCCACTCTGCAACTTACCCATAGCCTCCTAAATCCCAACAAACTGAAGGTTAGAGCTCCTAGGCTCTGTGCAATCCTGGCACTGGCAAATCAACGTCCTTAGCCAAAGTCGTGGGCATTTGGAGGAAACTCACACCTTGTTTCCCTTGCATAAGTTTTGTGAGATCTTGTCACTACTTTCTTAAGAAAGGAGGTCTAGTGTCCAAGTTTCAAGCAATTATTGTGAGGACTCTCCTTGAAGTATAGTTGAGAACTTTGAAGGGCCCTCTTCTCATTGTAATATTAATAAAAGATCTAACTTGCTTGTGGGAGCTTGGGATTTCTCCCATGGTA
Organism: Pinus tabuliformis; assembly: GCA_031772625.1. Classification (NCBI taxonomy): domain Eukaryota; kingdom Viridiplantae; phylum Streptophyta; class Pinopsida; order Pinales; family Pinaceae; genus Pinus; species Pinus tabuliformis. Next base: position 154,399,397 of record CM062805.1, on the reverse strand, counting down.
TCCTATCTCCCCATTTAGAGGGAGGTTTCTCTTGGGTGGATTGACATTTGCATGGTTTAAGCTTTCATACTTCATTCACTTACATGCATGCTTTAATTGGGAATTAACACAACCTCACTATCACATTTCATTAAGTTAAAGTTTGTTACAATTTCATTTGAGCTTTGCATTTTCTTTCTCATTGTTGCTTGGAGCTACAAGCTTACACTTTACTTTGGGCAATTCATCCTTCACATGCAAGCATTTTATATTCTTAACAAACTTTGATTCATTTCCATTTTCCTTGGTAAATTGTTTCATGAGCACTTGAAAACATGCTTCAATTTTATGCTACATTGTTATCTTGAAATATTGGAGCAATTTATTGTCATTGTTTATTTGAAACAAATTTTTACTTTCAAGCAAATTACTTGTATCATTTTAATTCATTGATGAAACACATGCAACACTTGGAAGTTGATTTTATTCCTCCAATTGAAGTTATAATTGCAACTTATGTTGAACACTATTTCATTTCCAAGCATTGCAAATCAATCTCTTTAAATCATTTGCATGTATCATTATTTTAATTTGGGGAATTAACGCAATTTGCATTTCATCTAGGCATTTTAGTGTAGGAAGGCCCCAAGCCTCATTAAAATTTTACCTCCAACATAAGTTGGTTGAAGTAGACATCTTAGGGATCCTCTATTCCTCTATTGACTCCTCACTGTGAGATCCATATCATTGGGCGAGGGTGAAGTATGAGGATTGAAGAGTTAAATTGTAATCTTGTTGTAGAGCTAATTAATAAAATTAACCAAGAGCACTTTCCATTACATTTACTTTACTTGTCTCTTGATGGTTTGAGTTTTCATATGCAAAGTCTATTCCAAAAGCAAGTATTGTGATAATTTCAAACAAATGTTTTCTTTTCATGTTTCAAGTCTAATTGCATATTGATGTCTTGGTTTAGCACTTCCTTTCTTTTACATTTCCAAGTTAACTACTAATATCTGGGTTTTGGCAAGATATGTTTCACATGTTTTGATTTATAAAGTTGATTATCTCAAAAGCATTTTGTATCTTACATATCTTGTGCTAACAATTCCTATTTACATTTCATGGTGACTTTGTTTTCGTTTTTGAGAGCATTTCGTTTTACTTTGAGCAAATATATCTTTAAATTGTTGAGAAAATTCCTTATAAGGCACTGGTTTTATGGTTTTTAATTATATTAAGGATTGACATTGTTATTTCAAGTTGCTCACTTCATATTTGCTCATAAATCCTTAAAAGTAATCAATTTTCACTATAACACTCTGCTAGAAATTCACATTTTTTAACTTAACTTTTCATTAGGGACCACCCCCTTTAGCTAACCTAGGAGATAGCTCAAACGGAGAGAGTCGGGATTAGCGTGACAACCCCTTCTCTGAGTTCCCTGCCACCAACCACACCTTGTGGGGTTGAAGGCTTTTCTCACTGAATTGTAGGTAGGTGTAGGCGGCAAGGTCAACAGGTCTCACACCCTGGCTCCCGCCTTCTAAAACTCGATTTTCTTAGCAGGAATTTGATCTCCCTATCAGGCTTTGTGTTGCCACATCGTAGCTCTGCGTGGCCCAACTAATGAGGCTCATCGATAGTAAATTATATTGACCTTAATGCCACTCTCCAACTTATTAAAATCAACTTTTCTCACATTTCTTTACATATTTTATTACATTTTGCTTAGTGAGAAGGGCAAAGGTGAGATGTTATGTCATGTGGCCTAATGTGCATTAATTGCAGGATTTGGAGCATTTTTTGGCTTGCAGAGAGATCCACATTAGCTCTTGAGGGAGTTGTTGAGGATGCGATGGTCTCCATTGATTCCTGGGAATACCTTGCTGACTTCTTAGTTCTCCAACTTAAGACCAAGTTCAATGGTTATCCTCTCATTCTTGGAAGGCCATGGTTAGCCACTGCTGATGCTTAAATAAGTTGCAGGGCTGGGAATATGACCATTAAAAATGGACATTTTTCCAAACAATTGTTCTTGTACCCTCCTACTCAACCATCTCTAGAGCATGACTTACCTTTATGGTTAGAAGAGGAGGAAGACGAAGTCCGCTCTTTCCCAATCTGTACCCTAGATGCTACTATAGGAGGGGGGCAACCTGATGAAGATGACTTGATTGAGCAAATCCTCCAGAATCAACTTTCCAACACCATGTCTCTTGAGGAGTTAGTAAAGAAAGCTGAAGATAACCCTTGGACTGATTTGTGCCTAGCTGACTGAAGTCGTACTTGTGTTAAGATGATAGAAATTGGTCCAGAAAGAACATTGAAAATCAACCCCTCTCTGCACATCAGGAAAGGGAGTTATGTGACATGCTAAGAGTGCATCTGGATGCCTTTGCCTAGAGTTATAAGGAAATGAAGAGAGTGCGCCGTTTGGTGTGTACTCACCACATTTATATCAAGGAAGGCTACAAGTCAGTGCGCCAACCTCAGAGGAGAATGAACCCAACCCTCAAAGATATAGTTAAAGAAGAATTGCAGAAGTTGTTGGATGCAGGGTTCATTTACCCCATCTCAGATAGTGAGTGGGTGTCTCCTCTAGTTCTAGTCCCAAAGAAGAATGGGAAGTGGAGGATCTGTGTGGACTACAAAGAGCTAAACAAAGCCACAAAAAAGGACCATTTCCCTCTACCTTTCATTGACCAAGTATTAGATGGTCTTGCAGGAAAGAAGTTCTTCTCTTTCTTGGATGGATTCAGTGGTTACAATCAGATCCAGATTAGCCTAGAGGACCAAGATAAAACCACCTTCACTTGTCCTTGGGGTACCTTTTCTTATAGGGTCCTTCCTTTTGGATTATGCAATGCCCTTGCCACTTTTCAGAGGGCAGTCCTGAGCATCTTTGCAGAGCTAGTCCATGACTCTGTGGAAATTTATATGGATGATTTCACCCCCTATGGGTGTGATTTCCTGGAGGCTCTCTCTAACTTGGGGAAAGTATTAAACAAATGCATTGAAATGAACTTATCCCTTAGTCCTGAGAAGTGTGAGTTCTTGATGAATGCAGGGAATGTTTTAGGTCACTCAATATCCCATGAAGGACTGCAAGTGGACCTAAATAAAATTGCTATCATAAAGAGAGTCCCTACTACTCAGAAGTAGAGGGATGTCAGAAGTTTCTTGGGCTTAGCTGGATACTATAGGAGATTCATAAAGGACTTCAGCAAAGTCGCTTCAGTTTTTTTTGGACTATTGGCCAAGAATACGAATTTTTATGGTCAGAAAGCTGCCAAGAGGCCACAGAAACCCAACTTGGGAAAGTCGGTGCAGCATTGAGGGTTTTATTTTATTATGTAGTAGTGAAATCTAAGTACATTTATGGATGCCTAACTGACAATCCAAACAACAAGAAAATATGAGAAAAATACTAAAGGGAATTACCCTTCTCCCACAAGCAATCTCTGGCTCGTCTTTACCTATCAAAACTCGGCCTCCTGGAGCTCTGTGTCAGCCTTTGCTTTGTTCTGCGTAGCTGGCTGGACAACTTGCTTCAGACTGGGCTTTGATGAAGTTGTTTTGCCTGTGGATGCTGAGAAAATCGTCTGTCTGGCCCTCTGGGACTCCTTCCTGGCCTTTGGAACTGAGAACAATTTTTCTTCTCTCCAAATCAAATTGCCTTGCTGAAGCAACTGCGCTGTCTCTCTGGGATAATTCGGCTCACTTGTTGCTGCCTCTCCGGATTTGGAAAATCTTTCCTCTGGATCACAGTCACTACCCCTCACTCACTGCTTCGATCTCACTAGCTCTCTCTCCGGCAACTGACTGCTGCAACTCTGGAAATTGATCTGCTCATGATATTGAACTGCTCAAGTGTCTTCTCCAAGTGCCCATCGACTTCTTCTTATAATCCTTTGTTGGGACTCCAACGACCAAGATTAAATCTTACTCGATGGCTAGGATTAACTTGAAGTCGATCTGTGTGAGTTTCTAGAACATTCACACCTTGCCTTAATTAATTTTGATTAATTAACCATATTCCCTAAGTTTAGATTTAGGAAATATTTAAAAACTGGTTAACTATCTAATTAAGTCTTTTCTAGGTGGAATTTCGGAGATCTCTTGTATTCCAACCTCTTCACAAAATTTCGTGGCTAGAGCACATCCGATGCTACAAAAGCTAACACATCATTCTAGTGATTTCCCTATACCGGGATTCCTCCCATCGGTGACAGTCTGTAAAGAGAAGGCGACATTGATTGAGGTGACAGTGGGTCCTTGACTCATTGTTGCCACTTGATCTAGTAGTAGTCCATTTGGAACCCCTCCTAGGACCCTTGCTAAATTAAGCGGTAACATTTTTGGCGTCATTGCTAGGGAAATGCTGGGGGCCGAAGTTGAAGCTGGAATCTGGTTGAAGCAAAATTGATACTTGCTGATTTGGTTGATCTCCTGACCTCATTGGAAGGCTTCTTGGAGGGATGACATGGTGCTTGGAGAACTTGGTCTAGGGTTTTGGGTCTTGGGTTTTTCATTTGGAGTAGATTCTATAAGAAAAAGAGATTTTCTGGGTTTTCCCCTTGGAGTGGTTTTGCCTTGGCTTGGGGCCTAATTTCTGTGTTCATTGTTTTTACTTTTTTTGCACTTGATAATTGTTTGATGAAGAAGATTTAATAAGGAAACATAAGAAGATAAATAAAGTTCACAAGCAATTATTAAGATTAAGGAGAAATTGAATTAACAGCTGCCATATTGCATTATCCAATAATCCTTCCCTGAACTGCCCAACTCTGCAAGCTTGAATTCTGAACCACACTGGTCTACTACTGGCATGCCCTTATATTTTACTCCAAAGTCCTGCTGTCTTTGCGTCTTGTTTGCTTGCCTGGGACTAAGTTTGAGTTCAATCATTTATCTCAGCTTGGCATCCAATGACATAGCTATCAGGGAAATCCTGGAGTTGGGTGAATTGTCATTCATTCTCAGGGAAGTGCATCCACTTATTATAAATGCCTCTCTTTGTGAAATGTAAGAACATATTGTATATGGGATACATGCTTATGTTTTTAGTTTGTCTGAATTTGTATTTTTTCAGGACATGTAGTGATCTTGACATAATAATATTTGCGCATTTCCATATTGATCACATGCATATGTAGGTGATGGATACTATGATAGATGTCATCTTGGAGTCATTCTAGATTGAAGCTTGGGGACATCATACCTGACAAACCGTTGGATAGCACATGCATAACTTTGCTGGTGCCTTATCATTGAGGGTTTCCTTTTGTGAGCTAGATATTGATCCATAAATATCTGCACTACCAATCTATATTTAATTTCTCTTTCAATTTCTTCTGAAGAGAAGCTGTGAAGGCTTTCCATTTTCTTAGAGGTAGCAGTTGTTGCTAGACTAGTCCATTCGTTAGTATAAAATTATATTTCTTGCAGTCACAAAGTGGACAGAGGATGACAAGGATTAAAGGTATTTATATTTAAAAATTAAAATTCATTATTCAAACTATGGGATTTGATTAAAAAATAATCTTTGTATGCTGACAATATAATTTATTTGAAATCAACATTTAAATAATTGGCTGAAAATGGATATGTTAACTCTCCTTCCTTACGTAGAAAGTGAGTCCCAAGGGTTAGCTCAATCAATTGAAACATATGCCCAAGGCATGTTGCCGATGGGGAGACCATAGGTCACAAGTTCAAATGTGGTTGAGTCCCTCAGGTTTACCAGCTTCTATTATCACTGAAGGTTGAGCTGCTCTCCGTTGGGATACTCGAAGGAAGAGGGAAGGATCCCGTGAGGTTTTTCTTGGAAAGAAAATGTAGGAAGGGGAGTCTTTTTGTAACTAAATTTGGCCTCCTGGATGTGACGATTTTGATGTATGCATATTATAATTCATAAAGTAAATTGTAATATAAGCTATGTTTTCAAAAAAGGAATGGAAGCTCTTGACTATTTGAATGAAAATGTCCTTACTTAACCTTAAGGACTTTGAATATTATTGATAATTTCAACCATTCATGTTCTATTTCTGACAAATCACAGCTCTTTATCACCCTATATTCAGATACAAGTTTATTCAAACCTGTGAAGTTCTTGGAGAAGCTAATGCTGAGTATTAAGAAAACCACTTTGTCATGGTTAATTCTTCATATTCATTAAAAAAAGTAGCTTGATTATCTGGTCAATTCAGATTAACTTATGGTGATAATGAATTATGATACTTAGGGTGACTTCGTTTTAGCTGTTGCATAATAGAATTTCTGAAGTCATCAAAATAAGGTTGGCAGTAACGAATGAATTGCCTTCATGATTATAGGTTAAAGATTATTTCTATGGATGAATCTTTTCTAATGCTTTGTCAGATTATTGTTGGTTCATCAGAGCATTGAAGACAATTACTTCCAGCCCCCTAAGGCTGAAAGTGGTAGTCAATCTAAACGCAGATCTGGTAAGTTAGGGCAGGGGAATCAAAACGAGAAGGAGAGTAAGGGGCCTCAAGGAAGAAGGTTTGCTATTCTGCTTTTCTTAGATGTTAAGATGTCAAGAGTCTACCTTTATAATGCCAAATTTATGATTTCGGGTTTGATATTGGAGGATTTTAAGGATATTGCATTTTCAATCATATACTAGATCTAAAGAAGTTCAGTATGATTTTTCTTTCATTGTAGCTCAAGTTCTTTTTTTTTTCTTTTTGGTTTTCTCACTTTTATTAATTTAGGCTTCATTTCAGTGTAGAGAATATTCCTCGGGGCTTGCGGAATTTTTTGTTATCCCATTCAAATACCAAAAAAGGCGGGGATGAAGATCGAGCAGTCACCATAGGTTCTATAGTATGTCATATCTTTACTCCTGTTTAAACACTGCTGATATTTTCTGTTAAAACTGTGAATTGCATTAGGAACAAAATGATAGTAATCCCTGATGCTTTCGCTGGCATACTCTGGTGTCAATCAGTCTCAAGAGAATGCAAACATTTTTTAACATTGATTGTCATATGAAAAGAATAGTAAAGACAACACATTTTTGTTGTATATCGTTGAAACTATGAAAGGTTTGATTGCCTCCAACTAAATATAATTCCTCCTTTTTTGTTTTTGTGACTGACTTCTTCAGGTGAACAAGATTCTATATAAGATAAATTACTCTAGAGATATTTATATTCACAATGAACAATAATTGACTGTAGTACCTGTTTATACTAAATTGTTGTTACCACATTTAGAATTCAAAATGTGAGCTATGTTTTAATGCATATGCTTGAAATCTGTATTTAGATTTTCAACTTTCGAAAGGATGTCTAATATCAAGACTATTCATAGTTGATTGATAATTAGATGGTCTTCATGGAGATGCCCAATGAAGAACAAGTTGACCATATTCATTATCTATATAAATCCCTTGCAGAACTATGGTGCTTCTTACAGCCAGGAACTTGCTCCTACAACCGGGAGACTTGTATAGATCAATTTTATCAGAACTGAACTGTTCATCAAACTGGTCAACCACAAAAATGTGAACTGGACCGGAACTGGACCAAAAATTCAGTCGACCAAAAAATACATAAAATATTTGAATTTTAAAATAAAACATATGTATTCATGTGCATCTATATGAATTAAAATCACTATACACAAATATGCAAAGTTTCTCATATATATAGGAAGGGTGCATATAACCCAAATAGCAGCGATCCCTGTCCATCTCTGAACCAAAAATATATCAACAAAGAGTCATAAATGGCCTCTAGAGACCACAAAAATCATGCTACAACAAATAATATTTATAAACAAAATCATTGCCTATATTGGGGTCCTCATCATCAAGATCACCCACTAAGCATTAAAATAAGATAGAAAAAGTCTAATATGCCAAATTGGTGATTTTGCTTCAGTGAAGAGTGTTACCTCCCGTGTTGATATTCTGATGTTCTATGCTGAAACCAATCTTACCAGACCCGGAATCGGCAATAAATCGGCGAGGCAAAAGAGCGAAGAGTTTTAATCGGATCGGGAAAAAATCGGCAAAAAATAGTTGAATTCATTAAATAAAAATATACACATATATTGAATTAAAAAAACCATTTTTCATTAATATTGGGTAAAGGCATGTCCAAACAATGCATAATATCAATAGATGTCCAAAATATCATGAATAAATAAGTATCTCATATATGTTATGAGTCCACACATGATCCAAAGCACTGAGTCTTGAGTCCTTAGAAGCATATGCTTCTAAAAGTTTACAAAAAAGTTAAAAACTGCATACTAATCAGAAAAAAATCAGCAACTAAGAGTCTAAGACTCTTAAGAGTGAGAACTAGAAGCGATTCCTTCCACTCCTTCGCTTGCTTGACTCTCAAAGTTCTCCAAGTCATGAAGGCTTAAAAGAGGAGGCTCATCTAATTGAACCCAGTCTGCCGCATTTGTAGCTTGCAAATCTATCTCTTCAAGGTCGATTGGTGAATGATCCATACTTGTCATTATCATGAGACATTGAAATGTGAATTAAAATTTCACTTTGAAGTTTGAAGTTTGAACTTTATACTTTAAAGTACGAACTAGATTATGAAACCTTCAAATTCAAGCTCTCGAATCTCACCTTGTATTTGTTTGTTGCGAAGTCGTAGATTGTAATGGACAAATACAAGGTCATTCAAGCGTTTTTGTGTCAATCGGTTGTGCTTCTTAGAATGTATTTTCTCAAACATGCTCTAGTTGCGTTCACAACCTGAAGCACTGCATGCTTGGTTTAAGATTCGAATGGCAAATCTCTTCAAATCTGGCGTATCACTACCAAAGTTTTGCCACCAAAGACCTTGCAAGTGGTAAGGGTTTGTGAGTAGAAGACTAGAAGTACTAAATTAGTAAATAGTAAAAACTTAAAAAGAAAAGAAAATTTAATAAAACATTTAACATACAAAATAAAGTTTAAACAAATTTAATGAATTGATGAAGCCTTCAAGCTGGGTACCTGGCAACATCTTAGACCTTTGTCTTATAGCACTGGTATAGGCAAACAATTTAGATGGTGCCCTATAATCTTGTAGTTGGGAAAAGACACGACTTTGTTGTTCTGGATCAGGGAAGCACCTTTCCACGCATGTCATAAGTCCTCTGCCAACCTCCCCATCCTCATTAAATTTGCTCTTATCATAAAAATATTGTGGGTTTAAGAAGTACCCAGCAGCATGTAAGGGGGAATGCGATTGCCTATCCCAACGTGCATCTATAATGTCCCAAAGAGGCATATACTTTGTCTCATCATCCCCATATCTTCTTTTGATGGCCTCCTTTGCAAGATCCATTGCCTCATAAATGTAACCCATAGCGGGTTTGTCACCATCAACCATCCTGAAAGTTCAAGCATTCAAATTTAAAGAAATATGAAACATTGTAAATAAAAAGAAGCTTGAAATGAAATTTAAAAAATGAAAAAGTTAAAAGACTTGAAGTACCTGAGAACTCTAACAAGGGACTCCGTCACAGCAATAATCTCTTCGGCATCTTTCCAAAAGCCATCATTAAACACAAGTGCAGCAATTTCGATGCCTTCAGGGGTCTTGGAATGTTTAGATCCCATCCACTCAGGTCCCAAGAACATCCTCTTCAGATTTATCTTTTGCTCAACCACAGATTGCAAAGATATGAAATTTGTTGCAAATCTAGTCACTGTAGGTCGAACAATTTCTTTACCTTCAGTGTATATTCTCATAGTGTTTAGGACAATAGTGTGGTTGTATAGGTATTTGGTTATGGATTTTGCCTTCTCCACAACCTCATGTATCCAATGAAGCTTACCAATGTCCTCAAGCATTAAATCTATGCAATGGGCAGCACAAGAGGTCCAAAAAATAGTGGGGTGCCTCATCTCAAAAAGTCTACCAGCAGCCATATAATTCGCTGCATTATCGGTGACAATTTGTACAACATGTTCTTCTCCTACTTCTTGAACGACTTCCTCCATCATTTCACAGATAAGTTGGGCAGTCTTAACCTTGTTTGATGCATCCACTGATTTGAGAAACATTGTGCCTGCGGGACAAGATACAATGAAATGTATTAAAGTTCTATTCCTCTGATCTGTCCATCCATCACTCATGATGGTGCACCCTGTTTCTACCCATGATGAATGAAACTCAGCTAGCACAAGCATGACATCTTGAACACTCTCTAACAACATATCTGTCCTAAGGCTCTCTGATGTAGGGGCTTTGAACCCTGGACCTGCAACAGCAATTGCATCAATCATAGCTTGCCAATAAGGACTTCTGGCACAGTGGAAAGGTATGTCAGAATAGTACCAAAAGTTAGCAATGGCCTTCCTTGCTTGACTATAGATATTTTTTTTCCAACTAGTGCCATCCAAGGTAGGTTGGGAACTGGGTTTTGTGCGGGGAGCAAAAAAGGTGTTTATGTTTCCACCTCCAGTGTTGAAGGACTCGCATGGCTTTGAGTTTGACTTGGCCTTGGAGGCATGTGTGGAAAACTTGGGAACGACATTGAGGATTCAACAGATTGAGCTGACATGGGGCTAGTGGCAGAAAAAGTATCAACTCCAACAGTTCCTATTTCAGCATTTTGCTTTGCTTTCTTGGCATTATGCTGCTCTAACATATCAAGGGCCAAGGCTGCTTGGTATTTGACATTGTCGTCAACCTTGCCGCAAAGACCTATATCATGGCCAGGTATTTGTGCAAGGTGGAACTTGAATCTATAAATGCCTCCACTACATTCCTTTTTGCAAAATTTACAAAGGAGCATGGATTTTCCGGGAATCTTGTCACAATAAGCCCAAGCAAAGTCCCGCTCTCTCGGCACTGTTGTTGCTTTGAACTTGTGTTTAATTTGTGGCTTCTGTTAAGATTTGGAGTCTGGCTTCTATTTAATTTGTGGCTCCTGTGAAAGACAACAAAAAATCAAATTTAAAAATGATCCAAAAATTTAAAATATGCTAGAAATTTAAAAAATTAAATGAAGACAGATGTCAGTGAACATATAGAAATGTTGCCTTTCAATAAAACCAGAAAACATGCAGGCAGCAGAACCCTGGTTTTATTCAATGGAGCACAACAGATCCCTAAAAATTGGCACAAAAGCACACCAAGAAAGTGCCATGTCATGCTGAAAGGCCAAAGTGCAGTACTGCCTTTTAAGTTTTGCTGGTTGAGAACAGTCATAACAGCGATAGTGTGACTTGAGGATCAATGGCGATGGCTTGAATTTTAGTGGCACTATAGAAAAGGATAACTCAGTTCTTAAAAGTTTCTGGATGGAAATGGATCAGGCTTTCTATATAGTAGAAGTATATAGTATAGAGTCTAGACTCTAGACTTAGCAGACCTTGAAATAGGGTGTTCACTGTTTATCATCCTTGAACAAAGTTACAAACTATGAAAGTATATTCACTAAGCTCTAAAAACATTCAGTTCCTGTACAAACAAGACCTACGGTGACTCTACTGCAGTGGCAGCCTTGAAGATCACAAATTGTTGGCACTTTTCTTGAAGGCACTCTTAACTTTGTTCCAACTTGTTTCTAGTCATTGATTTTATAGCCATTTTAGATGCATTCATACACAAAAAATGTTGTAACAATCTGTCAATATTTTAACCAAATCTCTATTCAACTATAGAATTTATTTGAATAACTAGGGAAACCCTGCAGACAAGAGAGTAGAAATACCTGTCCATAACTGACATTACATACATAAATTGCAGAACTGCTGCTATGGCAAATGCAATGCCCCAGAATATCTGCTTGCCCCAGAAACAGAACACACTGATAACTGCTAGATATATGGTTAAACTATGCACAAAAACTTTCATTGTCTGATTTGCTCGGGTGCAGAGTATCGAGTCTTATGGTAGCTACAATGAAGAAGACTAGTTGAAGCTACATCTCTAGTGAAGTTTGCAAGGATAAATCTGGGCAAGATATTGGACAATTATCTTTGAGTTTAAGGACAAATTTTGTTGCGCATCCTAAAGCAAGTCGAAGTTTCTTTTGAAATGTTGAATGAGGGCGATGATACTTGTTTCAGAACTATGATAAAGAGGTAAGTTACTTCAAGAGGCAGGGAAGAAGGAAAAGTTTTATAACATAGTTAAGCAAAGGAACTTTGAGATCTGTTAGGTTGAGTTTAGATTCTAGAATGATCCTGTAAATATTATAGTGCCTCAAAAGAAGCCGAAAGTAGTTGCATCTGTTCTTCTTTGCGAGTCTGCTGTATCGCGATTCGCATCACCTGATCACGCTAGCGGCTACACACGATTCATCATTATATATATATATATATATATATATATTATATAGAGAGAGGAGTTACTTGAAGGCTCACGCAGGTATACGATTTATCGATTCTCAACAATGCGGCGTCGAATGCAGCTCCGAGGCTTTGCGGCGGTGTCGACTGTGCGGTGTCTGGACGTTGGACGCGGGAGTATGGACGCGAGAGTATGAATCATGAAATAGCTCGATAAAGTGATAAACGCCACAAATAGAAACCCAGAACCCGATAAACCGAAACCCAAAAATTTTGGCGGGACTCGGAAAAAAAACGCAGAGTCGGAATAATCGGCAGACGCGCGAGTCAAAATCGCGTTGACCACGAGTCAAACTCGGTCAACGCGATTTGACTCGGGAAGATGCGGCTCTGATCGTTTCGTGGCCGAGCCGAGTGGGAATCGCGATTAATCGGCAAAATCGCCGATTCCTGTTTCACTGGCTGAAACAATTACTTATTCCAAAAACTTCTTTCTGCTCCAATATTAGTTAACCAATTGTAGATAGAACATAAACCAAATGCACAATAGAAGACAACTAAGAACAAAATGAAACATAGAGAATTTAGGTCCAATGACCAGGGAAAAACCCACAAGGGGAAAACCCAACCAAAATTTTCTTCTATTCGATATCAATTGTTCAGCAGAGATATGAGAGATCAAGAGAATGAGTAAGTTCACCCAAATCTGAACAAGCTATAACTTGAAGATCACTGGCAGTAGCAGCAGATGCAAACATTGAATCAACCTTCCCTTCAATTAAATCAACACTGAAGCACTAAAGCACTGAATCAACCTTGGCTCACCAAATTCTGCTCTTACTCTCCAAGTCCCTCTCTCTCACATTCTTCTTCAAGTCTCTCCAACTATCTCTCTCAAGTTCAAATTCTTCTTTCACAATGCCAGGATTGGGGATGAACTTACTTTCCATATCTCAACCTCAGAACATGAGCTATGACGTTTTCTTCATTAAGGAGAAAGTATATGTCAAACACCCGAGTTGGAAAAAGAAGGCCCAAATTGGAATCAGAAGTAACAGGTTGTACAGGTTGCATATAGAATCACCAATGCCACTAATAGGCAGTAATGGAGACAAAGATTTGAATGAACTATGGCATAGGAGGATGGGACACTTACACCATGGGGCTCTGAGAATTCTCGGGAAAACAATATCAGGAGTTCCAAAACTAAGTACTAAACGAAATGATGTATGCAGAGGGTGCGCTCAGGGCAAGTATTCGAAAGCAGCGTTGTCCAGAAGTAACAATAGGGCTAAGAGTGTGCTAAGATTGATACACTCAGACATCTGCGGACCGATGTCCACGAAAGCTCTTAGTGGTGCTGAATACTTCATCACCTTCATCGATGACCATTTCAGGAAGACTTGGATCTACTTTCTGAAAACCAAGGATGAGGTTTTCGGTCGATTCAAAGAGTTCAAGGCTCTAGTGGAGAATCTGACAAGAAAGAAGATAAAAGTGTTGCACTCAGACAATGGTGGAGAGTATGTTGACAAGGACTTCGCCGATTTTTGTGCTAAGGAAGGCTTCAAAAGCGAGTGGACAACTCCCTACAATTTGGAGCAATATGGAGTAGCGGATAGGAAAAACAGGATTATTGTGGAAGCAGCTAGGGCAATGTTGTATGATCAGGATATGCCTAAATTCCTATGGGCAGAAGCATGCAGCATGGCAGTTTATGTCCAGAACAGGACGTCTCACCGGGCATTGGGAAAAATCACTCTAGAGCTCTTCACTGGGAAGACACATGAAGTCAGTCATTTCAAGATGTTTTGGAGTTTAGCGTATTGCCGTATAACCGAAGAGAAGAGAAAGATATTAGATGAAATTGCTGAGAAAGGATATCTTGTGGGATATAGCGAGAATGCTAAGGCACATAGAGTCTATCTTCCAGGGAGTAGGAAGGTAGTAGTTCGGCGGGATGTAAAGTTCATGGAGAATAGAGCTTTCAGGGAATCCCGAGAAATGCCTTCTGAGGAGCAGTCGAAAGGTGAGCCATTGGTCAAACCACTTCAACCAGTGGAAACTAGTACCAGAAATTCTCCTGAAGACAAAGCTTCAGAACAAGAGGAATCTCAGGAAGAGGAAGAGCTGATAGATGTGCCTACTACTAGTGGAAGAACGAGCTGGGAACTCTGACAGATTCTACGGGATGCAGAAGACTTCATTGGTGCACCCAGGAATAGTAAAAGGGAGCGAAGACAGCCAGACAGATATCAGGCCTTAGTAGCTCAGGTTGGGGAACCTTCTAGTTTTCAGGAGGCCGTTCAACATCAAGTATGGGTGGATGCTATGGTGGAGGAATACAACTCTATAATGGTTAATGATGTCTGAGAAGTGGTACCTAGGCCTCAGGACACATCAGTGGTAGGTTCAAAATGGATCTACAAGGTCAAATATACTGCAGACGACAGTGTGGAGAAATACAAAGCCAGGCTTGTGGCTACGGGGTATGCTGAGAAGGAAGGGACAGACTACGAAGAAACCTTCGCCCTAGTAGCCAGGTATACTTCTATTAGAACTGTCATATCTCTTGCAGCACAGATGGGTTGGGAGATTCATTAGATGGATGTCAAGACGACATTATTGAATGGGGTAATAGAAGAGGAAGTATACATTGAACAACCAAAAGGTTTTGAGACACATGAGAGAAAATCTCATGTATGTAGATTAAAGAAAGCCTTGTATGGGCTTAAACAGGCACCGAGGGCATGGTACGATCGAATTGATGGCTACTTGCAGAAGATGGGGTTCATCAAGAGTGCAACAGACACTAATCTTTACTATCTGGTTGTAGAGAATGAGCCTCTAACTAGTGTTATATGTGGATGATCTCTTCCTGGTAGGATCATCCAGGCTCATCAAAGATTGCAAGAAGAACCTAGCCACAGAATTCGACATGAAGGATTTGGGACAGATGCATTATTTATTAGGGTTGGAAGTTTGGCAGCAGAAGGGTGAGATCTTCCTTGGACAAGGGAAATATGCTACATAAATCTTGAAGAGATTCAGGATGCAGGACTGTAGACCTATGGCTAATCCAATGATCACTAATTGGAAGAAGATTGATGCATCAGAAGATAAAGGCGTTGATCCCACATTTTACAGACAACTTATAGGGTATCTGATGTATCTGGTCAATACCGAGCCAGACATTTGTTACGTTGTCAACACCCTTAGTCAATTCATGGTGGAACCTAAAAGGGCGCATTGGGCAGCAACCAAACATGTTCTCAGATATATACAAGGAAAAATCGAGCATGGACTATTGTACACTAGAGGCAATGACATCAGGTTAAGTGGGTTCACTGACACAGATTGGGCTGGAAGTTCAATAGATCAAAAAAGTACAACTAGGTACTATTTCAACATTGGATCAGGAATGACCTCCTGGTGCAATAGGAAACAGAAATCCATGGCTCTAAGCTTAGCTGAAGCAGAATATATGGTAGCTAGCACAACTTCGTGCGAAGCCATATGGCTTAGGAAATTGCTTGTGAATCTATTCAGGAGAAGGATGGAAGCGACCAGGATCATGTGTGATAATCAGAGTTGCATCAAGCTCTCTGAGAATCTAGTATTTCATGATCGGTCGAAGCACATTGATATCAGGTGTCACTTTGTCAGAGACTGTGTCCAACGAGGGGCAGTATAGTTGAGATACACTCCTACAGGAGAACAGGTGGCGAATATCCTCATCAAGGCTCTAGGAAGGACAAAGTTTGTTTATTTCAGGGAGAAGATGGGGATGGTAAAGAATCCATTTCAGTAGCAGAGATGGATAAGTATCAGGAGTTGTAGTGCAACAGTTAGCAATGGCAATGCTATGGGCAACATGATGCAGCATGTTGAGAGGGAGCTGCAGTACAGGTGTGGCAGTGGCAGTATCATGGGCCACAGTACAGGAAGTAATAGTGCAAGGGATGTGAGGCAGCAAACCAAGCATTAGCATCGGTACCGATGCGGAAGAGCAGTGTGATGTTTCTATAGTGAAACATTGGTAGAGCACATTCGAGTGTTGATTTTTGGTAGCATCGGATGTGCTCTAATCTTGAAATTTAGAGGAGAGGCTAAGGCACATGAGATCTCTACGACCCATAAATCGTTTTGAGCAATTTCACTTGGATGAGGAGTTATTAAAGTAATTAATATTTTTAATGTGTTCCTAAGTCTAAACTTAGGACAATAAAAATATTGATGGGTATTAATAAAGATAAGGGTGAGAAGCTTCTAAGAGACGAGGATCAACTCTGTTTTAATCTTAGCCATTGATTAGGGACTTAATCTCGGCCGTTGATTCATTCATAGGAAAAGTATAAGAGAAGAGTTGAGGATCATTTGGAGACACACCGGCAGATACTCAGTATCTCAAGGAAAATCGTTTCTCAAGTAGAGGAGATCGATTTAAAAGAGAGAGTTGTAGGGTGGAGGAAGAGGAGGGTGTCAGCAACAGGCAATGACAGAGGAGGAGGTGACACAGGGATAGTGGGAGACAACGCAGAGAGAGATGCAGTCCATAGGAGAGACACAGAGCCTACGCAGGCTGATGTAGAGGGACGTAGAGCCACTTAGAGCCACGTTGGGCCACGCAGAGTGACGCAGGGGTGACACAGAAGTGGGAGCAGGGTCTCCAAAGTGTCAGAAGGTCTCAAAGGGAAAGTCTCAGGTGTTTTCTTTCAGTTTCTCTGTAAAATCATTCCTTGTAAAAGCAATTGCTGCTGAAGATTAATAAAGCCCTCATTTGCTGCACTGATTTTCCCACATTGGGTTTTTCTGGGGACAATTGTCCAAAAATAATTGTGTTGATGTGATTGGTTCTTGTGCATGTATTTTTTTTTCTCTGGGTAATTGTGTGATAACTGCAGTAGAATTTATTTTAATATTTACTGAAGGGATTTCGTAAATAACTTATTGTGAATAATAAGTAGGTGAAATAAATCAGTTGCTGCAATAGTAGAATTTCAGTTTAGAAATTTTCACAGTGTTGATTTGGGGTAGCATCGGATGTACTCTAGCCATGAAAATTGGTGGAGAGGCTAAAGTACATGAGACCTCCAATACCCAGAAATGGTTTGGGCAGATTCTAAACAGTTTGGGAAATATTAAAATAATTAATATTTTTAATGGAGTCCCTAAGTCTAAACTTAAGGAAAATAAAATATTAATGTGAATTAATATAAAACTATGTTAGAAGGGTCCAAAAGTCATGGATCAAGCCAGAGTTAATCTTAGTCGTTGATTAGGGACTTAATCTCGACCGTTGAATTGTCAGCGAGAAAAGTATAAGAGGAGGCTTGAGGGTCACTTGGAGAACACACCGAGTTGATCAAGAAATCGATTTTCTGGGGCAGGGCTTGCTGAGAAAATCAAAGGAGTGATCAGAGTTGCAGCTAAGGAGCAGTGAATACGAAAGCAGAGAGGCAGAGAGGGTATCAGGAGCATCAACGCAGAAGCCGGGAGTGAGGGACGCAGAGTCAGCTAGAGGCCATGCAGAGCTAGTTGGGGACCACACAGAGGTAGCCAGGAGCTGCTTAGTGCCAGAGAGAGCCAGTGTGGGTGACGCAAAGGCTCTAGAGGCTGATGCAAGGCGAATTGGGGTGATGCTGGGCCAGAGAGGCTAACGCAGTCTTTAGAGGCAGACGTTGGAGAGTTCGTGGGGCAAATTGGAGCTCAGAGCTGTGGGATTGTTCATCCAGGGTTGTAGCCGGAATATTTGTCTCCGATTGAGAGGTACTACTGCCAAGATAATTCTCTATTGGGTGAGCCAATTTGGCACCCAGATTGTATTATGAAACTGCTTAATAATAAAACCCTTAGATAGTTGCACCTGTTTTCCTGCATTGGGTTTTTCCAGGGACATTGGTCCAAAAATAACGGTGTCACTTATGTGCTTTTTTTTTCCTTCAGTTGATGATCTGTAATGTGTTGAGCATGTACTTGTAATTATTTTCAGTATTTACAAGGTAAATAACTTGTTAATTAAACAGAACAAGTAGGCAGAAATAAATCAGAAAGTACATGAAGGATTTCTAACAGTCAGACTTAGAAATTCCAACATGGTATCAGAGCGTGGTTGCAGATCACAGGAGAACTGAGGGCATCAGCCGAGCAGAGTAGCAGCAACAGAAATAGCTGTCCCGAGTGACAGAAGTTGTTCCTAGCAAAGAAGAAACAAGGGAAGGGTGACGCAGTGCCTACGTCATCAAGTTTGAGCTAGGAAGAGGATCAGTGTAGTGGTAGAGGGGAATAGACTTGACCTACGCAGTGCCCGGTCATCTTTCTCAGTTAGGAAGGATTGACGCCTGTGGCCAGGAAGTGCGGATTTTGCTGGTGCTGGGATTTGCGCAGAGCTTAGGCATAGGAGGTTGTGGGTAAGTTGCGAAGTGAAGCTGGAGGGGTACTGTGGTCAAAACAATACAAAACAGGGGAAAACCAAGGAGGAGGGAGTTGCTACTGAGGATTTCTAGCCAAGAAATCCGGATCAGTGGTGCAGTTGCACTAACGATCGGAGTGAGAGAATCTCGACATTGGCAGAGGGGTTTCCAGGAGGGAAATCGAGGCTCAGAGGGAGTCACACCGAGAACTTCCAGAAGGGAAGTAGAGGAGCAACGAAATGGCAGTGAACGGGGTAAGAGACTAGGACAGACTGGACGGAGCCTCAAATTTCGTAGTTTGGAAGGCCAGAATCTTGTCCGTTCTAGACATGAATCGTCTCCAGCACTTCACCTTGTAGAAGATAGCGATCCCAGTTGACCTAGTTGAGAACGACAAGTATCAGGAGCTTATGGTGAGGGCCAAGGGCATCATCCTTGACGGGGTCAAGGACCAGGGAGTGGGAGGCCTTGACGAAATTGCATCAACATACTTCCATGGAGAGGAAGATGCTACTAGAAAATCAGCTGCAGTCTTACCAGATGTAGAAGGGAGAACAGATCGACACCTTCCTCGATCGATTGAAAGAGATCCAGGATCAACTGACTTCCATAGGGCCCGCGTCGGATCAAGAATTGATGGTGAGGACAGCCTTGAACGTAGTCTCAGACGACTGGGAGGTGTTTGTCTAGAGCATACTGGGTAGGTCGACCCTTCCAGATTGGGAGGAACTGTGGGCGGCTCTTTGCCAAGAAGAGATCAGAAGGCTGACCAAGGCAGGAAGCAGTGGCAAGGGGGTCAGAATCAAGAAGGAGGAAGAGGAGGACGCTGCCCTAGCATCTGAGGGAAAGCAGGAGAAACGAAAGAAGAAGGACCTCTCCAAGGTCAAATGCTTCCACTGTGGAGAACTGGGTCACTATGCGAGCCAGTGTCCAAGGAAGAAGAGCAAGGGAGAGGCTTCCGAGACCAAGGCTATGCCAACAAGGGCTGAGAAGGAAGTGGAGACAGATGATGACTGTGCCATGAGTGCTCATGCACCTCAAGAGAAGAGGTGGGGAGACATCGAGCTGTAGTCAGACGGACTACAGGCGATGAGGGGCAAGATCCTCGAGGTACCCAGCCTCTTGGATTATACCTTGCTATAGGAGCCCCGAAGAGGAGTAGCAGTACTGGCGGAAGTCAGTAGAGATGGATGCGGATGGAGCTACAGAGGGAGCTACAGTGCAGGAGTCCCAGGACAGCGTGAGGTAGCAGTGCGAGGTGCATGGAGTTGTTTCAGTAGTGCAGAGGTTAGAGAGGGAGCACTTATCAGTGACAGAAGGAGTTTTAGCATTGTGGGTGTCTCTAGCTTGACAGAGATGTCAGAGTTGGGAGATTTGTTACTTACTTTTCAGTAACTAAGTTGTAGTGCAGCAGTTAGCAGTGGCAATGCTATGGGCAGCATGATGCAACATGATGAGAGGGGTTGCTGTATAGATGTAGCAGTGGCAGTGGCAGGTTCATGGGTAGCAGTACATGATGTTGCAGTACAGAGGATGTTGGGCAGCAGGCCTAGCATCAGCACCAGGACCGATGCCGGATGGTCAGGGTGATGCTTAGTGAAGAGTATTACTAGAGCACAGTCCTCGCTAAGAGAGAGTGTTGATTTGGGGTAGCAGCGGATGTGCACTAGCCACAAAAATTGGTGGAGAGGCTTAAGCACATGAGATCTCCAATACCCAGAAATGGGTTGGGTAGATTCTAAACAGTTTGGGAGATATTAAAATAATTAATATTTTTAATGGAGTTCCTAAGTCTAAACTTGGGGAAAATGAAATATTAATGTGAATTAATATAAAACTGTGTTAGAAGGGTCCAAAAGTCATGGATCAAGCTAGAGTTAATCTTAGCCATTGATTACAGACTTAATCTCGGCCGTTGAATATTCAATGAGAAAAGTATAAGAGGAGGCTTGAGGGTCACTTGGAGAACACACCGAGTTGATCAAGAATTTGATTTTCTGGGGTAGGGCTTGCTAAGGAAATCGAAGGAGTGATCGGAGTTGATGCTGAGGGGCAGTGAATACAGAAGTAGAGAGGGAAAGAGGGTACCTAGAGGCCACGCAGAGCTAGTCAGGGACCATGTAGAGGCAACCAGGAGCTGCTCAGTTCCAGAGACAGCCAGCGTGGGTGACACAGAGGCTCTAGAGGTTGACGCAGGGCGAATTGGGGTGACGCTGGGCCAGGGAGGCTGACGCAGTCCCTAGAGGTAGACGTTGGAGAATTCATGGGGCAGATTGGAGCTGAGAGCTGTGGGATTGTTAATCCAGGGTTTTAGCTTGAAATATCTGTCTTCGACTGAGAGGTACTACTGCCGAGATCACTCTCTGTTGGGTGAGCTGATTTGGCACCCAAATTGTATTCAGAAACTGCTTAATAATAAAACCCTCAGATAGCTACACCGATTTTCCCGCTTTGGGTTTTTCCGAGGACATTGGTCCAAAAATAACGGTGTCACTTGTGTGCTTGTTTTTTTCCTTCAGTTGATGATCTGTAATGTGTTGAGCATGTACTTGTATTTATTTTTAGTATTTACATGGTAAATAACTTGTTAATTAAACAGAACAAGTAGGCAGAAATAAATCAGAAAGTACATGAAGGATTTCTAACAGTTAGACTTAGAAATTCCAACACATAGTCCCAACTAGAGATTATAAGAGGAGGTCGATGGGTAGATGGAGAACACACACTTCACACACATGAGATCGATTTCCTTAGGCAGTTCGATCCTCCAGAGAGAAACAATAGTTGTAGGAAGAGTTCGAACCTTAGAAGGGAAGCAAAGAGGGGTAGAGACAGTGAGTCTGGAGGATTTTTTCTAGATCTAGAGAGTCAGAAAGAGGAGGATAGGATTTTCTCTAGGCAGTTGCTCAGAGCCTCAAGAGGGCAATTCGATCCAGCTGAAGAGGAGCTCATTTTCAATTCCAAAGGATGAGAAAGTTTTCCGGAGGGTCAGAGAGACAATTTCCCAGTCAATAGCAGGTAGGATGACTAGATTGGCAGCTGAATCAGGTAGAGCATTTGTGGGACTGCGCTAGGGTGATGTAGGGCCTGCGCAAAGCTAGTTGGACAACTAGCTTTTCAGAGGTAGTCAAGTGTCGGGATTGCTAAAAGAGGGTAAAGTCCCACAAATAATTTTTTCTAGTATTCATTTGAGATAAATTCGCCAGTTTGGTGGTATTTATTGTAATCAGAAATTCTCACTGTTGCTTAATAATAAAAACCCTCAGTTGCTGCATCGGTTTTCCTAAGTTGGGTTTTTCCAGGGTCTTATGAAACCATATTCGTCCCCCAGGTCCATCGTGTCCTGAATCCGACGATTCAGACACGATTCATGTAGATTCGAATCCGAAAATCAAGATTCCTCGTGTTCGATTGGGACACGATCGAATCTTGATCGTGTCCCGATCGGACACGGTGAATCCCGATTTTTGGATTCAAATTCGAAAAAAGGGATGCCGAAAGGCAGTTTTTGCAGATGCAGAGATGACTTTGGATACAGAGGAGGAGGATGCAGTAGAGGAAGGCAGTGGTGACCATGATGATGAGGACAGTGATGCTGATTTTGATGATGACTATGAGGATTGATGACTCATGAGTCATGCGTTGTAATGTTCCAAAGAGGGAAAATAGTGCTATGCAAAGCGGACAATAAAAATAACACCCCAAAATTAAATCAAACCATCAAACCACAAAATTAGCAACCAAACTGCGTTGTCTACTCATTTTATTAAATGGGAAGAGGTGTACAAAAAGGTGCTAGAATGTGTGCACCTGGGCTTGCTCTAGGCTCTGCTGCAGAACAGTCTCACACACTAATGTGACCTTTCTTTTTAATGCTAGAAGGTTGGCTTGAAACTGGTGGAACTGCCATGGGCATCTATCGCCTGTAAACTCGGTCACAACTCTAGATAGCTCAGCAACTTTTGGCATCTCGTCCATTGGTGGCTCCTGCTCAACAAATGGCTCTATGTGTGTAGGCTCTATCTTCTCCAGCAAGGTGTTAACTGGGGCTATCAAAGAGGTCTCTAATAAAGGTGACATGTGCCACCATCCTGTTGGCTCTCAGGATCATGCTTAGCCTCCTCCTCAGGCTCCTGATATCTAAAGCCAGGTGTCCACCAACAAAAGCGCCCCCTGGTCTCACCCTCTAACTGTCTTTGTCCTGCCTGCTCCTTTTCAGGAGATCTGGTGCTTGATCTGGTCTACTTTCCCCACATGATGTAGATGGCTGCACCCCCACGGCCTGCTCGCCTCTAATGTCTCTGTTGTAAGGGTGAGGATGGGTTTGGTCTGTCACCCTCCTCAATTGGGCGAACCGCTCATCGTCCCAATGAATTCTACCCCAGAATTTCTGCATAGTGGGTTCCCTTGAGCCATGGGTTTGTCTTTGGTTTGCCCCGTCACTGTGCTCTCATACCCAAATCTTTCATGATCGTTTGGCTAGTTTCCCACAGCTGGGCCGAGATCATGCTCTGATACCACTGTAATGTTCCAACTGGGGAAAATAGTGCTATGCAAAGCAAACAATAAAAATAACACTATAAAATTAAATCAGACCATCAGACCACAAAATTAGCAACCAAACTGCGTTGTCTACTCATTTTATTAAATGGGAAGAGGTGTACAACAAGGTGCTCGAATGTGTGCACCTGGGCTTGCTCTAGGCAAGCTAGCAAAAGCCCAAAATGAACAATGGAACACCCTCCTCAAATCTGCTGGTAATTCGGCCCAAGAGCTGCGCTGTTACTGCCTAGAAAGGTGCTGCTGCTTGAAATGATTTGCTGTTAGAGCCTTCCCTGTTGCTAAGAAAATTCTGGGAAA
This sequence comes from Pinus tabuliformis, assembly GCA_031772625.1. NCBI lineage: Eukaryota > Viridiplantae > Streptophyta > Pinopsida > Pinales > Pinaceae > Pinus > Pinus tabuliformis. The sequence continues at coordinate 154,375,862 of CM062805.1, read as the reverse complement.
TTAATCCCAACCTCTACGCAAGAAACCCAGAATAACCCATGGAGCAATTGGCCAAATGTTGACCTTGAAATTTTGGCCCAAAATCTCCTTAGTTCCTCTAGTTGCTGGCTGAGTTGGGACCCCTGTTTGACCCCTCAGATTTGCCCATAAAATTCTATAAAATTAGGAGTGTGATCCTTGTCCAAAACCCAGAAAAACCTAGAAAAGGGTTCCCTTGGTTCCAACCTTCAAAAATTGACCCTTCATGTTCGAATTTCTAAGTCTCACCCGTTAGAAATTCTTCCTGTACTATTTGATTTATTTCTTCCTACTTGTTCATTTACTTAACAAGTTATTTACCATGTAAATAATGAAAATAAATACAAGTACAATATCAACACATACAGATCATCAACTGAAAGTAAACAAGCACACAAGTGACACTGTTGTTTTTGGACTAATGTCCCCGGAAAAACCCAATGCGGGAAAACTGGTGCAACTATTTAGAGGTTTTTATTATTATGCAGTTTTAGAATACAACCAGGGTGCCAGAAATGGCTCACCCAACAGAGAATTCCCTCGGCAGTAGTACCTCTCAGTTAGAGACAGCTATTCTGGCTAAATCACCGGATGAACGATCCCACAATAACAATACAACTTTTGCTGCTTTGCGTCACCCTGATAGGGACTGTGTCACCCTATCCAACCCTCTAGCTCCAATCTATCCCACAAAAATCTCCGAGCGCTGCCTCTAGGGTCTGTGTCAACCTCTCTGGCCGAGCGTCAGCCCCTCTCTGCCTAGTGTTGGCCTTGCGTTAGCCTTCTGGCCCTCTATGTCAGCAACACTGACCTCTCTGAAGCACTGCACAGCTCCTGGGTGCCCCTACGTGGCCCTGCGTGAGCCTTGGTTGCTACTGTGTCACTCTCTTTGGCTCCTGCGCTGATCTTGTCAGGCCAGGGTAACTCCAGAATGGGCAGAAGAAAAACTGACTGATTATTTCATTAGATAACTATTGTTTATATACATAAAATGGACGGATCAGTTCATCTTCTTGATCACTGTTCACGTTCCTGTTTACCCAACCGTTGAAGATTAGGTGTGAACATTCCCCCCCTTAATCTGAAGGGATGTTGGTGAGTCCAAGCATCGTTCTGAATCTTTCAAGATTTTCTCTTCGAAGCGCTTTGGTGAAGATGTCTGCAATTTGCTCATTTGTGGAACAATGACGGAGATGGATTGTTTTGGCCTCAACATGATGTCGGATCAGATGATATTTAGTATTGATGTGCTTAGTACGATCATGGAACTTTGGGTTCTTGGCCAACTTTATTGCAGAGGTGTTATCAATCATGAGTGGAGTTGATTGTACTTGTTTTACCTGCAAATCTTCAAGAATTTTCCTGAGCCACACAATTTCTTTTGTTGCTTCAGCTGCTGCCACGTATTCTGCTTTTTTTGTGGAATTTGCTGGAACTGATTGTTTGCGTGATCTCCAGGAGACAGCTCCTGATCCAAGACTCATAGAATATCCTGAAGTAGATACCCCAGTTTCTTTGTCTCCATCGAAGTCTGAATCAGAGTATCCAATCAAGCTGAAGTCGTCCACCTGTGTATACTTGATTCCAAGGTCTTGAGTTCCCTTCAAGTACCTTAGAACTCTTTTTGCAGCAGACCAATGTCCCTCACAAGGCTTTTGCATAAACCTGGAGAGGATTCCAACAGCAAATGAAATGTCTGGTCTGGTAGTAGTGAGGTAGATGAGACTTCCTACAAGCTGTCTATACTTTGTTGCATCCTCAAATTCCTTTCCTTCAATAGATGTGAGCTTCAAGTTTTGTTCCATTGGAGTAGAAAGAGGATTGCACTCTGTCATGCCAAATCTGTTTAACAAATCTCCAATGTATTTCTTTTGAGAAAGAAATATGGATTTTGGATGTTGGGTTACTTCAATGCCAAGATAGTAATGAACATAGCCCAAATCAGTCATTTCAAAACTTTTTCCTAATTCTTTCTTTATGGATGCAATATAACTTTCATTGTTCCCTGTCATTAAAAGATTATCTACATATACCACAAGATATACAACTGTTTTGCCAACTTTCTTGACAAATAAAGTTGCATCATCAAGATCAAAATGTTTGAAGTTGAGTTTCAGAAGATGCTCAGTTAGTTTTTCATACCAGGCTCGTGGTGCTTGTTTTAGGCCATACAAGGACTTCACAAGTTTGCATACTTTATGTTCATGTCCTTTCACAGCAAATCCTTCAGGCTGGGACATAAAAACATTTTCTTTTAGATCTCCATTCAAGAATGCAGTTTTTACATCCATTTGATGGACTTTCCAACCGTTCTGAGCAGCTAGTGCAAAGAGTGTCCGGATGGTGGCCCATTTTGCTGTGGGGGCAAAAGTTTCCTCATAATCGACCCCTTCCTTCTGTGCAAAACCTTTTGCCACAAGCCTAGCTTTGTGCTTGTCAAGTGAGCCATCAGCTTTGTACTTGTTCTTGTAGACCCACTTGCAGCCAATTGGTTTGGTTCCAAATGGAGGATCAACCAGCTTCCAAGTGCCATTCTTTATGAGGGCATCATACTCCTTCTGCATCGCTTCTTTCCATTCATCATGAGAAGCAGCTTCTTTGAAGGAAGTTGGTTTGAAATCTGTAGACAAGTTCAATTCACAATCATAAGTAACATCCATATCAACAGGTGAATTAGAGTTATCTACATCACCTCCATCTTGTCGGTTTGTATTTCTGGTTCCTGTTTTTCCAATTTCATCAGGATGAACACTTTCAAGTGTCTTTGTCAGCCACTTTGGGGGACCTTTCTGAGATGGTCCAGGCTGCTATGTTGATTGAGTTGGGACTGAATCAAGATTGAGTCTCCCAATTCTATCAATTACATCACTTAAAGGATCATCCGGTGTTGGAGTTTCATGCAAGGGAGATTGTTCTTCAGAAGAAGATTCCACATGTTGATCTAGTATAGGAATCCCCCCTTCAAGATGTGGAATCTGATTATCAAACTCTTGAAATGATTTCGTTTTTGTGAATTTATCCAAGCGATCAAGTTGCCGCTCAACAACACTGTCAGATTTGGATGATTCAAGAAAAATGACATCTCTAGATACAACAAACTTTTTATTTACTTCATCATAGAGACGTTATGCTTTAGAGGTGTTTGAATACCCCAGGAAGATACACTTACGACTTCTAGCACCAAGTTTGTTTCTATGTACCTTTGGTATTAAAGCACAACAGGTGGAACCAAAAATCCTGAGATGTTTTACCGAATGAACATGTCCATACCACAATTCATAAGGAGTCTTGTTTCTTATAGCACTAGATGGACATCTATTCTTTATATATGCAGCACATAGAACAGCATCAACCCAAAACATTATCTTTACATTTTTGAAGAAAAGCATGGATCGTACCATATTCAAAATTGTTCTATTCATTCTTTCTGCTACACCATTCTGTTAGGGATTATAAGGTACAATTGTTTGATGTTTGATCCCATGTTGGCGAAGATAGTTTTCAAATTCATTTGATGTATATTCTTTTCCATTATCAGTGCGAATAGACCCAATATGAGATTGTGCATCATTTTCAATCCACTTATGAAAATTCTTGAATGTTTGAAAAGCATCAGATTTGTTCTTCAATAAATAAACCCAACACATTCTGGTGTAATCATCAATAAATGTCATGATATATTTATTTCCATTTGCAGAAGGAACAGGCATTGGACCACATAAATCTGAATGAATGAGTTCAAGCTTCCTATGTGCTCTTGAATGTGAATCATGAAAACACTGTTTGCTATGCTTTCCTAGAATGCAAGCACCACATTGCTTATGTTTTCTAGGAATTGTAGGCAAACCAGCGACACCATTTTTCTTCAACAAGCAGAGACTATCATAGTTTAAATGTCCAAATCTAGCATGCCATAATAAACTTGACGGAAGTGTACCTTCTTCATGATGAGAAATATATGAGAAATGTTGTGCATGAGCAGAGGTTCCTTGCAGTTTAAGAAGTCTTTCTTCTTCTATACCCCTCATGACAAGTGAGTGGTCAGATGCCTTTCTTACCTCAAGCTTTCCATCAAACATATGAATGGAGTGACCTTGCTGGCGGATGTGGACCAGGGACAACAAGTTTCTCTTGAGCTGTGGGAGATATAGAACATGATCCAGAAGAAAGTCTGGAAGACCAAGCAGTTTAAGCCTGATTGTGCCAAGCCCTGATGGCTTGATTTTTGACTGATCTGCAAAGCATACTGCTCCATCAACATTGTCAGTGAAATCTTCAAAAAAATCTTTCCTATGAGTCATATGACAGGTTGCTCCTGAATCAAGCAACCAATCATTTTTCGAAGAAGCAAGTGAAGCATTAAGCAAATCTTCATTTACTCCAATGTTACATTGTGCCTCAATATAGTGAGCGGATTCAGGTGCTTTACCTTTGTCTGTGTCATCAGTGTTACCTTTCTGCTGGTTTTTTCTCTGCTCAATTTTGTCCCATGGTAGCTTGCATGTAGAAGCATCATGTGATCCATTTCGTTTGCAGCGAATGCAATGCAGATCTGCCTTTTCTCCTTGAGAATGTATGCCCCCCCTGCCTCTGAAGTATCTTCCTCTTCCTCTTCGTCCACCTCTTCCTCTTGTAGAATCTTGAGCAGGATGCTTTTCTTTATGAGAAAGGCAAACAGTCTCTTCAGAAGATTCAGGGACTGTCTTCTTTCCAAAGGCTTTCTCTCTTTCAGCAAACTTTTTCACAAGAGAGTCAAAGGTTATATCTTTAAGATTTCCATTTGCTTGTAATGACTCAAGATAATTGGAGTAGGTAGGATAGAGTGCTTTGAGAAAGGCAATAAGAGAGATATCCAGCTCAACCTTAGTGGATTTAATATCATGCATTATAGACTTTATTTCAGATGCAAGAGCAAGAGGATCATTATTTTTCAGTTCAAGAGTGAAGAGTTTAATCATGAGCTGAACAACTTCAAGTGCAGAATGTGAATCATAGAGTTCTTTCAGCTTTTGTAAAGCTTCAAAGGCAGTGGAATAGGATGAAATATGACGACTTACTTCTTCATTTACAGATGCTGCGATCAATGCATAGGCTTTGCTGTTCTTGTTTTTCCAAATGACAAGTTCTTTATCTGATGTAGGCTGCACAGGGTCTTTGTCTTCTTCTCCGACACACACTCCCTTCCACAACTCATTGTAGATGAGGGTGTGTTTTACCATCCGGGACCATTCAGGATAGTTCTCCTTGCCAGTGAGAACTATTCCTACCATAGAAATGATTGAATGCATTCTGTAAAAGAATGTCTCTACTAAAAAAAAAACTTCTGTTGAAAAAAAACTTCTGCTGAAAAAATCCTTATGCCACAGCCTTATGCACTTTATTTTCTTCTAACGTTTGATAGAAGCATCAACATTTCTTATATCACTGCAATATTACTATGTTTTGAAAACTGCGCAATGGATCACTTCAATATATCACTTCATTCTATTAATATATCACTTCAATATATCAATATATTATGCAATTGAAAAAAATGCGCAAGGGATATATCACTTCAATATATATACCACTGTTGATAATATCGGCGATATATCGGCGATATCGCGATATTTTCGGCAAAACGATATATCGCCGAGAAAATATCGCGATATTTTCTGTTTTGAAAATATCGGCAAATATCGGCAAATATCGGAAAATATCGGCAAAATATCGCGATATTTTGAAAATATCGGCAAAATATCGGCTATATTTAAAAATTTGAAAAAATTATTTTTTATGCTTGCCGATATTTGCCGATATTTTGCCGATATTTTTGCCGATATTGCCGATAAGATATTTTCTGGACCCTCGCCGATATTTTCCCGATACCGATATTATCAACACTGATATATACCAATGCAAACGCTTAAGGGATATATTACTTCAATATATATCAATGCAAAACTATTATGAAAGCAGCGCAATATGTAAAACTTTTGAATGATACTGCGCGTTTTAATCTTCACAGTCTTCACTGTTACAGCACATTGAGTCTCTTGCTGGGGATCACATCAAATCAGGCAACTACCACCACTGAAGCTTATAAAAAAAATAGCCATAGATTCGTTACATTAGGCACTAAAACAATACCAAACAATGATTCAAAAACTGCTCCAACGTGCTCTCTTAATACCGCTGCGACTGCTCCTTTGTCTGGACGGAAGTTTTGAGGGCTTCGGGCTCTTCAACAGGCAGCAGTCTTCGCATTTAAGGCAGAGGCACTTAAGCAACGACAGAAGAGTTGGGAGATGCTACCTAAGCGAACTCTGCGAGCGTCCAGAAGCGCAACGAGTGGGGAATTCGATGGCTTCTCTGTCACCACAAACCATAAATCCCAAAGAGCCAAGAGGTGTGCGTATAAAATAGTATTATCAACAAGGGTACAAGGAATGTGATACAGAGATTAAAAGGGAGAGCGTACAAAGGAATAGGAAGAGAGCTGGATGGGTAATGTGCTGCTGCGAAGAGGAGTGGATGGTCGTCGTCGGATAAAGATCATGGAAGCCGACGGATCGGTGATGAATGAGAAGAAACCTTCGGCGGGCGTCCCTACAATTACAGGATTCAAAGTGCCACACGGTGGAAGAGGGAACGAAAATATGTGCATCATACGAACAGGGTGATGATCAGAGATTTTACGATGCCATTCTCAGACAGGTTTGCCCGTCTCTCCATAGAAATGAACCAAACAATATTTGTGATTGCATCTTCGAAGTTGAATGGGCAACCGGTGAAATCACAAAGCTTGATATTGAACGTATTTGTTTACTGACACCGGGAGGCGTTGAGGATCACCCTGGAATAAAGTTTCTTGGTATAACCAGTCAAGGTATAACCCCCACATTCATGCGCAGAGAATCAAAATCATGACAGATGCAGCGCTCAGGGCAGAGTAGCGCTCAGGACTGAGCAGCGCTCAGGACAGAGGCAGGAGTTACAACTATTTTTAGAACCTGGGACCTGTGCTCTGATACCATGTCAGGCCAGGGTAACTCCAGAATGGGCAGAAGAAAAACTGACTGATTATTTCATTAGATAACTATTGTTTATATACATAAAATGGACGGATCAGTTCATCTTCTTGATGACTGTTCACGTTCCTGTTTACCCAACCGTTGAAGATTAGGTGTGAACAGATCTCCTGACACTATCTCTGTCTCTCTGTACTCACTTCCCCTTAATTGCAACTCTGATCACTAATTCTATCTCTCTTAGCAAACCCTGCTCTAGAGAATAGAATGACTGATCATCTGGTGTACTCTCCAAGTGACCCTCAAGCCTTCTCTTATACTTTTCTCGTTGACATATCAATGACCAAGATTAAGTCCCTAATCAACGGCTAAGATTAAATTTGGCTTGATCCATGTCTTTTGGACCATTCTAACATAGTTTTATATTAATCCACATTAATATTTTAATTTCCCTAAGTTTAGACTTAGGGACTCCCTTAAAAATATTAATTATTTTAATATCTCCTAAATTGTTTAGAATCTTCCCAAACCTTTTTTGGGTATTGGAGATCTCATGTGCCCTAACCTCTCCACCAAATTTCGTGGCTAGGGCACATCTGATGCTACCCCAGATCAACACTTCACAGATTGACCCTCCTCCAATTTCGAATTCTGTTGCTGTGACTGATCCTGTCAATCTCTGCTCTCCCAACTCCAACAATCCTCCTCAAATGATCTCCCAGCACCCCAGCTCCAAACTCCCCCAGATGGTGTTGCCCCAAAGAGTCTAACTCTAATGACTAAGCAGTCATGGAGGAGATGACGCAGTCTTGCGTGTGATGAAATGAGAGCTGTGTGTAGGATAGCCCTCTTGTCTATAGTTGTCCTCTATACTCTTGAAAATGATGAAATGGTGTTCATGTCTCCCCAACTTCCCGAAGTGCCTCATGCTGTGACTACGCAATGCCCGCACCGTTGTAACTCCCCCTGTTGCTAGTACTCGACTTACAGCGGCTGTAACTCATCTCCTTGCTGCTGCTACGAACTGATATGTAGAAGAACTCCCTCCTAGGGCTAGCACTCGAAGTCCACCAAAGCAAGGGTTGAGATCTCCGCTTGGAAACTCTCATGTGCTAAACAACATTGTAACCTGGCTAAGCAGCTTGAGCAACTAAGATTGAGTTCAATAAGTCAAAATATAATATGCTGAAATGAGGAGAGTTGCCTTACTTATATAGATTTCGTGGAGCACTTTTCCCTCCATTTTCCCTCCATCGTGGGTCTCTCACTTAACCATCGATTTCTCCTCCATGTAAATCGAACTAGGGAATGCGTATTCTCCTAGTGTGGGTGGCCCCCACCTACAAATTAACCACATTGAAATAACTTCTACTAAGTCTAACCTCCCAATAAAATCGAATGGCCCCCATCACCTCCAAAAATTGGCCCCAAAATGTAGAAATTAATCCTGTTCCAAAATAATTTAGGAAGGGACATTACATGAGCTACCTATTACCTTGAGGCTTGTATACTTGTAGACTTGTAGTTGTAGTTGTTTTGTATTTGCTATTTCTATTTGCTATTGGCATTGCACTACCTATGTAAACAGTAACACATTTTGATTTTGATGACTTAATGAAAAGAAAAGATGTCATGAAAACGGGGAACAAAAAAATATATCCCTGGCAAGGGCACGAAAAAATGTTGTCACCCGGATTGTACACCCAACGCTCAATGGAGGGACTATCACTCTAATCCTTGCCCACTCCGTTTAAGCTATCTCCTAAGGTAGGTTAAGGGGGGTAGTCCTTGAGGAAAAAATGGTGATGAACTTGCTGAGAATCAACAAGTTGAGGAGATACAAATGAATATCCTAGCAACTTGATTGAATTAGATGGCAAGTAAGATTGATAAGCACAACAATTAGATTATTTAAGAAATTTCAGTGATAGACCAATGCCTTGAAATTTGCACGATAAAATTCAATATATCAAGTTATCGGATAGACAAATGCTGAAAGAATGAGATGCAAAATCTATACTAAGAAAGATCTAATCTAAATGTGGAATGCACGGTCTTGGTAAATTTTAGTTAGATGCCTATTCTAAGTGAAGTCTTCTCCTCGATTATTTTGAAGCTATCTGCAAACAAGGTTGTAGAGAGAAGTGTTGGGGAAAGAGGCTACGATCTCATTAATGACACCTCCCCAGGACCTCTAACCACCCAAGTTCCTTCATTCCAACAAGGGATTGCCCGCAAGGGATTCCAGGTTAGGTGAGGGCTTGCTTCCTCAAAAGTTCAAATTAGCCTATTGATATAGTGATATGATACCCGCAGAGTCACAAAAGGCTAGCCATCCTCCACTCTTTATAGATAAATTTCAAATTTGAAAATAAAACGACTTTAATTATTTACACTGGAAATATAAAACACAAAGGTTAGTAAAATACTTTCACAAAATTGATTGCAATATTTACAAATAAGAATTACAAGCTGTAATAAGCGGATCTAACTTTATTGCTCACTTGAATTAGAAGAAAATTTGAGTGGAGAAATAATTTTTAATTTTATGCCATGGCCAAGTTGCTACACACAAATCGTTAGGTAAGACTTGGAAAATTTAACACAAAGGACTTTTATGCCTCTTGTCTTGGGAGTTGGATGGCCCAACCAAAGATTTCCCCTGACGCTCAAGATATGAATATCAAAATATCTCTACAGACTTGAAATAATGTTATTAGATCATAAGGGGTCAAATACATGTTAAAAACTTCAAGATGTAGAGACACTTGTTAGATCGAGTGAGCTAAAATGCTTTACTAAACCCAGTACCTAATGAAGATACCTGTGCAAATAGATAATCCAACCACTGAGAAATGAAATCATAATTGTAGCAATTATATTTAGTACGACATTAAAACACGATTATATATAGCATTACCACAAGAAGCAAAAGAGGAACACCAGATAAACCCCCATACTCTTTGATCTTATTACTGCAAAGGAGAAATTACATCCAACAGCTTGACTGATAGCATGCTAAAGATTTTTTTCGTTCAATACATCATGATCAAATGAGGAACCTTAGGCTTCCTTATATAGAAAAAATGAGAGTTCTAAACTCCTCCAAGTGGGAAAACGGCTAGTTTGACTTGATCTGAGGCTTGATCCTCGTCAAATTAATCTTGTCCCTTGATAAGTACTTCACAAATCTCCAAGAATTTCGACCCCTTGAGAATATCAAACTTCTAGGTGCATCTGGTCCTTTGGAGAATCTTCAAAAATAAAATTGTCGTTACTTGTGCTAAATAATTATTCCTCTGGTCCAAAAAAATCAATCTGGTGGGAAAAGTCTTCCTGGTCCAACAAATTTCTGTATTGGGACATTCTGCCTTGGAAATGAGGCTTTTAATTTTGACTTGAATTTTTCCCTTTGAAAAATAGCCTCAATAATTTTTTGATAATTTTTCCACTTGGAGAGAAATTAATTTTTCCTCTTATTTTATCTTTTTGACAATTTCTGGCTAATTAATTTTTATTTTTGCCAGAAAATTAAATAAAAGACTTAAGAGGGGATCACACATATTTTTTCACCCTCTAAGATATTTTTGACAATGGTGTCTAACTATGTGTAACCATTCACCAAAATAATTTTACATAAGGTTTTACAATAGAATGAGACTTTTACAATAGACAACCCCTTAGACTCAACTAAATTCTGCGACACAAGACACATGATTTAATATGATAAAAATAGATAGACTCAATAACACTAGGACTCACCTAGGACCTTAGTAGAAGATTCCACCCTAGCTTTGGGGGATGCTTGGGAGAAAAAATCTACTAAATATTTGTATTTAGAAACACAAATAATGTAGGGAGGTTAAAAAAACTCCCTAGAGTGAAACCCTTCGCTAAGAATGAAAGGCTTACCTAGGTGTTGTTAGATGGCTTAATAGTCATACTAGAATCATTTATACAATAAAACTGCAGAACTTGGGATTACAATGATGATACTGACTCAATTTTTTTATCCACTACTCTGTACTCTGCTTCTTGGAACTGTTGTCATGTACATGGTCAACACTCCTATAGCTGGAAGGTTTTGGTAGTAATATCACTTAAATTTTCATAATGGAGAAGTAATCAAACAACAGGCATACTTATTTTTTTCTCATTAGTTAATCTTTTCAATGGTAGGAATTGTTATTTCACTGTGGCCCTCAATTTTTTCCATTGCTATCAATTAAAAAAAATGCATACCTTCGTGCTTCTCTCAAGGTTCAGCCATTGCAGAAAGTGAATGTTTGAGACAGGTAATTTTACTATTGTTAGTTGCTCTAGATATCGCTCTTTATACAAGCTGATTGTTGCTCACACCAAATCAGATGGTTTTGGAAGTATAAGAATTTATGATATCAAATACAGTTGCAAATACTAAATTAATTATATCCACAATTTCCCTTTCATTAACTAGAGAATTTTGTTGTGGATTTGCTTCATAAGAAATACAAATTTAATTAATATTTCCAAAATTTGCATGTTTATAGGAAGATGGGGCATTAGAGCAGACTATTCCAATAGTAGAGGATGCAGCAACAGTTTCAAATGAGATTAGGCGATTTGAACAATTACAGCATGAGCTGGTTGAGCTTGAGAGACGATTTCAAGAAAATGCTGATGGATTTCTAGATCAAAAGGTAGAAGATATTTATAATCTTCCGTTTGCACCTTAGTAAGTGCTGCATGCATATCATTTTGTTTAAGAACATAATTTGGCATTTTTTAGTAACACTCGCCCAGTAATTTTTTTGTTGATGGTAACAATCCGCCGATGCATCATGTCTATGACTTCAAGAAAAAATACAATTATCTTCCTTTATATTGCCTATTCATATAATTGAAAACCATGTACAATCATCCATTCCTCACTGCACCAAGTCTACTCATTCCATCCTTGTATAATATTTTTCTGTAGACACTTAACATTGAAGCACACCTTTGGAAGAATATTCCAAAGAGCACAATGCTTTGTGTGTGCAATGTCTATCAAATAAGGCTAGATATTCACCATTAAAATGCTGGCTGGTCTTGACTCTTGAAGTATTCAAATAGATATTTCGTAAAATAATATATATAGATTTTTTCCAAATCAATTCAAATTATTTTGTGGAGAGAGAATGTAATGTACCAATTAGAAATTCAAGCAAATGTTTCCAAAAAAAATGAACTTTTATTTGACGCCTTTCTACAAACAGTTAACACGCAAATTCTGGGAAAACACTTTCAGCAACTTAATTCAGACTTTCATCAAACATTTCATGAACAAGAGAAGATAAATAACACCAGTCAGTATCTGGGGAAAATCTGAACGATATTTGAGAATGGTTTTCGATGATTACAATGAAAACTGAGAACCTGGAACTTGCTTCAGCTGATACAAGGCAAATATTTGATATTGCAATGCTTGGAGAGTATACTTCAGTACATATAGAGTCAATTCAGCCTTCTGGACAATATACTTTGGCTTCCAAATTAAAGTCTGCTATAGCACTTGATCTACTTTAGGAAATGACTGTTGTGCCAAGGATTTATTGCAAGAAATCAGTCTCAGAGAAATGGTCTGAATGTGCTCCAGAACTTGATGAATTCGACAAACTGATTAGGAGGAGGAAACACCAGTAAATACACAGCCCTAAACAGAGATTGACTCTTAGGAAACTCGGTCTCTTAGTGCAATTGAATTCGGCCCTTTGATCAAGGAGAATTTCAGCCCATAAATTGCTTGTATTGGTGTGGAACTTCTGAGATCACCAAGTGTGTGTTCCTCCCAGAATGACAGTGTAACTTCAGATGCATTTGATGGGTAATCTCATGAGGAAGAATTCTTATTTGCTGGAGAATATCTCAGAGAACAAGAAGCTGATACCCTACAGAACTCGACCCTCTTAATTTTCAGAAATTCAGTCCCAATGACAATGAAATTATGGAGAACTCGGCCCTGCCTCTCTGAGCAAGGAATCTGGAATTTACCAAGTCTGGCAAGCTCAGTGAATTGCTCAAAAAAACCCCAACTTGGCCTCTACGATATGCTTGAAGCTTCCACCAAAACTTGTCCCTTTGGCACTTGGAATTCGACCCTGCTATTGGCCAATATTTATTTTCAGATTTCAACTTGTTTGGGGAGGATTTTTGGCACCCTTTGGTAGCAACTAATTTGGTCCTCTTGAAGATGTACCAGCCTGGAATAATTTGGCCTCTAGGGTGCTTAGAGATTTCGGCCCTTCCGGCAAATAATGATGCTCCTGGAACTGAAGCTTTCCCTGGAACCAACTTAGTTAGATCTTCAAATAAAACCAGTTAGATCTTCACTCCAAACTCTCCTTTGCTCTCTCTTCCAGCGTCTCACAAATTTGCTCTCAAAAACCTGCTCTGTCCTTTGTTCTGTTCTCATCTCTTCTCCAAGCTCAAGCCAATGATGTAAGATTGAGGAAAAGAGATGGGGTAGAGGCCTTTTAACCTCATTATTCCTCTCCCTAAGTCACCAATAACTCACCCTAAGGCCCACCTAAACCTTGGTTGAGGCAAAAATGTAAAAAATAAAAAAATGTTGGCCCTGTGGAACTATGCATGTTCCTTTGGGAATGCTTGAAAATCATGCCGGAACCATGCATGAATATATGATTGCGTCCCACAAAACCATGCATGGATTCATGATTCCATCCCATAGAACCATGCATGGATTCATGATTCTGTCCCATGGAACTTTGCGCTGAACCGTGTGTTGAGAAATGTAACTAGTATCGGTCTTCATAATTGTATTTGAGTCATGATATAATGCAGTTGTCAAAAAGCAAGAAAAAGAAAAATTATTTATAAAAGAAAATTTATTTATTAGCATGGGTTTCATGATATATTTATTTTGTCTCTAGGTCAAAAGAACCCATTGAGTGCTCTAGGGTTTGTGTCGTGTGTTAAAGTCAATGTCGTGATGTATAAGACCCTTATCAGGTTCATTGTATCAAAGAAAGCAATTTATTCTATGTATTTTGGTCATGTTATTTTCCTCCACCAAGTCAGCCTATCCTACTCTACAAGTCGGCCTCAATTGGAGCTTCAAACCACTATTAATAGCCAATCATTCGACTTGATATAGAGACATACACAATGGAATTCGATCTGTAATTCATAAGCTAGGAAGAAAATATTAAGAATCAAAGAAAGAGGGACAAATCTTGAGCAAAGAAGAGGAGACCCTTATTTTTTCTTTAGGAAGCCAAGACTTTTGTCGTCTATTGAAATTTCTAAGTCTGACAGGTCATAAATTCCTACTGCATTATTTGGTTTATTTCACCTACTTGTTTATTCCCTAGCAAGTTATTTATCCATATAAATACTGAAAATAAACACAAATACAGTCTCAAGTCATATACAGATCATCAACTGAAATAATAGACAAACACATAAGGGACACTGTTATTTTTGGACAATTGTCCCCGGAAAAAACCCAATGCGGGAAAACCGGTGCAACAGTTCTGAGGGTTTTATTATTAACTAGCTTTCTTGAGTACAACTAGGGTGCTAAACTGGCTCACCCAAAAGAGATTTCTACACGGCAGTAATACCTCTTCTCAGAAACAGATATTCAGCTTCTCAGTAGTAGTCTGCCCCACAAAAATCCTTCCGGCGCTTCTCCAAGGTTTTGCGTCAGCCTTGCTAGCCTCAGCGTAGCTCTGAAACCCCCTGCATCAGCCCTCTGCCTCTCTGCATCAGCTCTCTAGCCTTCTGTGTCACCCACGCAGGCCCCTCATCCTCTGCGCAGTCTCTAGCTGCGTCTGTGTGGCTCCTGCTACCTCTGCGTAGCCTCCTCAATCACTACGTTGGCGCTCTGGTACTATCTCTGCCTCTCTGCTATGTACTCATTGCAACTCAGATCACTTGTTCGAATTTTCTCAGCAAACCTTGCTCCAAAAAATCGAACTGATTGATCAATCTTGGTGCATCTCTAATTGACCCTCAAACCTCCTTTTATACTTTTCCCGTTGAGTCTTCAACGACCGAGATTAATTCTCTAATCAACAACTAAGATTAGATTTGGCTTGATCCATGTCATTTAGAACCTTCTCACCCAGTTTTATATTAATACCCATTAATATTTTAATTTTCCTAAGTTTAGACTTAGGAACCCTATTAAAAATATTAATTATTTTAATATGTCTCTAACTGGGTGAAACTTCCCCAAACTATTTATGGGTCTTGGAGATCTCATGTGCTTTAGCCTCTCCACCAATTTTAATGGCTAGAGCACATCTGATGCTACCACAAATCAACATCTTCTTCGGTCACACGGGCTAGATTACAGGATTTGAAAGTGCAGATGAGGGTTGTAGGGGCCGAAGATGCAAATAAAGACCCTAGTCCGAGAATTGCAAAAGAGGAAGGAGAAGGCCGAGATCCTAGATGATATTCTTCTTGACTTAATCTTTGGAAGTTTGACTTGCTCATGGAAGGCAGCCTTGGTGCTTCAGAAAAAGGATGTCTCATTTTGATTTGATTCTAAAGAAGAGAAGAAGAATTTTGGGTTTTCCACTAGAAGAGGGGTTTTGCCCCGGCTGTGAGCCTACATATAGTGTTCTCTTGTTGTCTTTGTGATCTTCTTGTTTGGCATTTGTCTTGATGATGAACAATGCATAATAACAATAATAATAATGAAGAACTAATATATTAATCACAAGAACTTGTCAAAGATTAAGAGAAATTAGATAAGAAACCTAAACTATATGCTACCCTAGATATCTCAACATGGTATTAGAGCTAAGGTCAGTGAATCAAGGTAGCTAGAAGATCACAATTCAAAGAGTAAAAGTACTAATTAATCTAAACTGAGCTCCTTGAAGGAAATCCAAGTTACAAAAGGAGAATCAAATCTGGGCATGATTATGTACCTCTGCAATTAGGGTTGCAGTTCAGAACTCAACACCGATAACAAAAGGAGGAGCCGAGCATCGTTTTGAAAACCTAATTAGCTAGTCAAGGCCGTGTTCATTAAAAGAAAAAGGCGAAACTCAGTAAAGGTTAAAATTTACCTCATGTCACAAAAGTTTTTGTGGTCACCAAATCATACTTTGTCAAGAGAAGAGTCTACTTAAGGTTTGTTGCACTCAAATTGTCAATGTTCCAGGAATGCGGGAGTACCAATTTTTTTCAACAAAGATTGGATCACATATCAACAATCCATGTGTCATGGTTATCCCATTCTGCAAGTTATGTAATGTAAATGATCCTAGTAAAACCTTGAGTTTATGTAACAACCTAGGTAAGCCTATAACTTTGATGACAAATTCCATCCTAAGAGATTTTTTAACCTCACTGATTACTTGTGTTTCTAGACGTGGCTAATCAGAAGGGTTTTTTTCCCTCTAGCTTAAACCCCAAAGCTAGGGTGAAGTTTATTGTCGAATTATTAGATGAGTCTTAGTGTTTTTAGTAGAGTCTGATGTAAAAGTGGTTTGGGAATAATTTAAGCTAGTTGGCTTAATTATTTTATTACAAATCACTTGGTTTACTAGATCATATTGTGTTGCAGATGGGTTAGGTGCCTTGAGGGTCTAAGCCAAATGTGTAATCCCTCTTCGAGTCTTGTAAATGTAAAATATTATGTATTAGAGGGTCGGAAAAATATTAAATCCCTTCATGTGTAAATTAATTAATTTTTTTGGCAAAATAAAATTAAATCCTAAGCTAGAAAATTAATTAATTAATTAGAGTCAAATTTAAATTGTCTTAAGAAAATAAATTCTCCAAATGGAAAAATTCGAGGGTCTTAAAAGAGTTGATTTTCAAAGGTCTTCCACTAAGGGAATATTGTATATTTCAAGAAAATTTGGACTCTTTTGAGCTAATTAAAATGGAATTAAGTGATAAATACGAAAAATCCTCAAAAATATAAAATCAAGGGCCAATATTAAAAGATTTTGAAGTGTTTATCAACGACCAAGATTATTTTGACGAGGATCAAAGAAACTAGTTGTTATTTTTTCATTTGGAGGATTTATCTACAACTTGAGAGTCATTTGAGTTTCTAACATCTTGATTTATGGCTAGAATATTACTGTTGGAGCATTTTTGTAAACTATTGTCCCATTGGGAACTAATTTTTTGCTATAATAAAATACTTTGGGGTGCAACTTGAGGTGTTCTTGTTCGTTGATCTGTGGTATGTATTGACTACAGGCTTCCTATCTATGTTGTGGTATGGGGTGCACCTTACTCAATCCTGGGTCTCCAAGTTCACACACTGTGGGAAATGATCATTTTGCTTGGATCCTTAGTTTTTATATGGTGGAATAAATCTTCGCTAAGGCTATAATGAGCATAAAGTTTCTGAAACATTTTTAGTCATTCATCAAAGGAAAAATATTATAAAAAATATTTTCTCAAAATTCATTTAAAACCCTTTTATAATTTGTAAAATAATTTTGTAATTTTAATTGTAAATTATTTTTCTAACTTAAGTTGTGGTTTTTTATATTTATTTTCTATATATTTGGGGTTTGGGTGTTGTATTTTTATTTTTTGCAGGTTGGATTGAGGTATCAAGTGAAAGAAGAGCTAGATCTAGTCCCTTGAGGGTAAGATTTAGTCTCTAGACAATTTTTCAGGGCCATTCATTGAAGATTTTTAGGCAAAGTTTAGATCCAAAGGAGGATTTTTTTTTTTTGAGATAAGGGTTTCACTTTTTCAAGCCTCCCGGGCCCAGATCCAGTGCTTCTAGGGCCAACGTCTCCCCTCCTTGGCCTGCATTAGCCTCCAGAGCTTTTGCGTCATCTTTTTTAAGCCCTTTAGGGCAGGCCATAGCCTCAAGAGGCCTCGACCTCCCTTTCCCAGCCTAACATTAGGGCTTAAGGGCCTTAAAAGGCCTAGCCTTGGGCCCTAGGCCACATGGATGCTGTCTTCTAGCCCAAATGGTTTCCCTTTGGATAGGTTGTCCTCTTTTTGGCCCTAATTTACCTCATAAACCCCAACATCAAGCCTTTGAGGATCCTCCTCCTTCAATGTTCTCTTCTTGTGGCATCCTCTAGCCTTGTTGACCCTCGATCTACCTTTCTAGCTTCCTTATCCCCAAATGCTAGCCTTCCTTGGCCTAGTGTTGCCTTTTGTTGCCCTCGTTTGCCCTAATGTGCCCTAAAACCCTCTTTTGATTTTCAACACTAAATACTTGGTGGTTTTGCACGTTTTGAGGCTCGAAAATTCTATTTTTCAAGTGGCAACTTGATCCCAAAATTTCATCAAATTTTTAGCAAGGGATCTTCATGGCCTCGGGCCTAGGTTTTGACCTCTAAACCGTAGTTTTATCTCTATTCAATTACAACAATTGAATCAGTAAGAATTAAGCCCTAAAATCACATACTAAATGGTCAAAATTGGTCAAATTGTTAAATCTTGATTTTCATGAATTTTGGGCTCTTAGGCATCTTGGACTTGGCTTAGATTTGATTTTCCGTTGATTGGAATTCTCTGCATAACTAAAAATCCCAGATCTGAAATTTCTAAACTACATTTTTAATTAGGATCAAAATTTTGAAGTTTTTAGTTTTCAGTGAATTTTTGCCATTTTTGGATATTGTGGGTGTCACCTATTAGTTTTTGTAGCATTGGATGTGTTCTAGCCACAAAATTTGGTGGAGAGGCTAGAATCATTGTTTTTAAAACCGGAACCGGTGACCGAACCAGTCCATCTAATGAACCGGTTTACCGACCGGAACCGGTCTAACTAGGACTGGTTTGGTCTAAACGAACCGGTTTTAAAAAAATACATTAAATAATTAATTTTTAATGAAACAAAACTATTTTTAAGATGTAAAACCATGATTCCAAGCCAATAGAGACAAAATATGCAAAGCTTGCTCATTTATATACCATGTAAAGGTGAATATATCAAAATGGCACCGAGTGCAATACATATCATCGACAAAATAGCAAAATACATAAGCAATGAGGCTCTAAATGGCCTATAAAGTCCAGAAACAACTTAAAGGGTAAGTTCATTTGGTCAATTTATTTTCTTATTTCGATGTTTTAAAAGGGCATTCCTTTTGTTTAAGTCATGTATTGGAGGGTAAAATGGGCAAGGAGAGCAGAAATTCCTTGAACATGCGCCAAGGCTCCTTGGATGTATGGGAGATTTTCTGTTCCACAAATTCTACGTTCCAAGGTGTCAACCACCTCCTAACTTTTCAAGTTGCACCATGAACAAAGAGTTGTGAAGACATATTTCCTTTCTTTGTTGGAGACCAGAGTAGCATCCTGTGTAAATTTGTTAGTGGGATGTATCATCTCAGCTCTCCATTAAACATTGTATTTTAATTTTAGTGTAGTGCTATATATCATATTGTGCATTGTTTATGTGGATTAAAATCAACAGGTGGCTATGATATTGATGATTAGGTGGCATTTTGTTTCTTCAAAAGGTGTCAGATTGTATATATTTCAAGTAAGAATTCTGCTAGGGAAGTGTTTAGCAAAGTCTGTGAGGAAAGATTGAGAGCCCTTGAAGACCAATGACTGTAGTTTTCTTGTTTCTGTGCACTCAAACAATTACTCCATGTACAAAAGAATATCAAGTATCTTAAAATACAAAGCAACCAGCGTATGTTGGAATTGATTGCTCCTGTTGTTTCATTATCAGAGGAAGATTCTGTTATCACTTCTAATGCATCAGAATTAGCTCATCTTAATCCACTCTCTCACAGAGAATTCAGTCATCAACTTCCTTGGAAATTGAGACATAAAGCTTTATATTAGTCACTTAAAAATAAAAATTTAATTGACGGTGGGCACGCCCTAACCGGCTAGTTTAGGATGGCAAACCGGCCGGTTCTTTCCTAAACTAGCCCATTAGGACCAGTTTATTGCAAAAAACGCAAAATGGGTGACCTGATCGGGTTTTTTGGCCGGTTTCGACCGGTGGGCTCGCTAACTGGCCAGTTAGACCGGTAACCGGTTAGCAAGATCGGTTTTGAATACTATAGCTAGAATACATGTATTCTCCAAAACCCAGAAATCGTTTATGGAAATTCCACCTAGAGATGACTTAATTAATAATTAATTGTTTTTTTAATGTATTCTAAGTCTGAACTTAGGAAATCTAATTAATTAAAGGGTATTAATTAAGTCATGGTGAGAATCTTCTAAAAGAAGACATGGATCAAGTTCTAGTTAATATTAGCCATAAATTGTTTTAATGTTGGCCGTTGATGTCTCAACGAGAGATTATAAGAGGAAATTCGCTGGGGGTTGGAGAACACAAGTGATCCACTAGCAATTTTAATTTACTGGTAGATCGAACTCCAAAGTGGCAGCACTAAGTTGCCGAAGAGAGAGCTAGTGAGCTCAAAGCAGTGAGAGAGGGGCAGGGATAGTAAGGTAGGAGGGAAATTTTCCTGATCCGATGAATGCATTGCAGAAAGGCAGTGAGTGCCACAAAGAGGCAGCACAGAGCAGGTGCAGTGCTTTAGAGGGGAATCAGTATTTTGCTGGGGAGAAGCAGTGATTTAGTGCCAGAAGACCGAGTGGGAGCCCGGAGGCTAGGAGAGTCCATCTTTCGGGCAACCAGTGATCAGATAGCGAGAGGCAGTTTAGAGTTGTGGGATGCAGTACTGCGTCGGCTGATGCAGGGACCGCGTAGAGGCAACAAAGAGAAACTCGTCTTGAGCCAAGGTCAGTGTCGGATCGCCAGTGGGAGTGAGATTTTTCTCACTGGACTTTCTGTTAGTCATTTCTTTGTATGGATTGCTAGATTTGAGCATCCATAGTTTTGTACTCAGATTTACTACTGCATAATACTTAAAACCCTCTACTGCTGCACCGGTTTTCCCGAGTTGGGTTTCTCTGGGGACTTAGTCCAAAAATATCTGTGTATTTGTGTATGTGTGCATCTATTCTTCCAATGTTTATTTCTTCTGCAGTATTTATTTTGTGAAGGCTGCAATGTAATAGTTTGGATATTTACAGTAGAACACAGTAAATCATTTGTTAAGATTATTTAACAAATAGAAGAAAATTAGTTGCTGTAGTAGGATTTCGGGCCATGGAATTTTTACATGTTATCAAAGGACATATAGAAGCTGGAGAGCTCAGTTGCAGAAGGGAAGAGGAATTTCGAAGCTCTGCGTAGGCAGCAATTCGAAACCCTCGGAGGCAACAAAGTCCCTTGGCCAGGAGGGTCAGTTTTTGAGGAATGTTTATTTCTTTGAGGGAGTTGACAGAGAATAAAATTTCTAGATCAAAGATTACCAAAGGCAAAGGGAGAAACAATTTTTTCCTTGAAGGGCAGATCTTCAGCTGGGATGCAGTTATTTTGCAGCAGTTAGCTAGTGAAAAATAGCGTCAGGAGGAAGAAAGAGCACACACTAAGGGAATTCTTTTCTCAGGGGACTTCTAGCCCAAAAGTTTGATTTTTCCTGGCAGAGCAGCAGTAGTTGTGAGCAGATTTACCCACTCTGGCAGGGAGTGCATAGAGCTAGTCAGCAGCTGCGCAAAGGAGAAGAGGAGGAATTCGATTGAGAGATCAGGATTGGTTGGAGGGAGCCTCCAACTATATGATTTGGAAGGCAAGAATTTCCTGTCTTCTTGATGAATACGATCTCTAAAACTTACATCGATAGCGTCGTAGCTATACCTGCAGATGCAGATCCGCTAGAGGCCTACAAGGAGATGGCAAAGGCAAAGAGGTTCATTCTCGTGGGGCTCGAGATCACGTGGTGTCTCACATAGTTGGAAAAGAAACTACCTGACAGATGTGGGAGGCTCTTGCTATGCTATATGAGGGATCTTCTGAGTAGCGAAAGATGTATCTTGAGGAGACGTTGAGATGGACGAGGATGCAGAAAGGGGAGCGCATAAACCCCTTCCTCACTACGCTGCAGGATATCCGAGACCAACTTTCTGTAGTAGGGTCAGCGTCCTAGGCTACGGAATTGGTGCAGTTAGCTCTAAACAACATTTCCAAAGAATGGCAGGTCTTCGTCCAGAGTATTTTGGGCAGAGAAAAGTTGCCAGATTGGGATCGAATGTGGGCTGATTTGCAGCAGGAGGAGATGAGGTGAGATTTGGTGAAGAGCACCATCAGTGGAAGTAGCAGCAGCGGGACGAAGAAAGTGAAGGATGTGGAGGATGTGGCCCTCACATCAAAGGGGCAACAGGAGCAACACATGAGGAAGAAGGACCTTTCCAAGGTCAAATGCGTCAGATGTGGTGAGCTCGGCCTCTACAACACTTAATGTCCTCTCAGAAAGGACAAATAGGTGAAGCAAGATCAACAGGCTGCATCCACAGAGATCGACAGGTTGTCCTCCAGATTGGAGGAAGAGTTTGCCATGATCACCGATATACCTCTAGAAGTGAGGTGGGGTGATTTGGTTTTGTAGCCCCAGAGAGCTACAGGTTGGGCAGGATTCTTGAGGAGGTCCGCCTCATGAATCAATTCCTCGCTTTTAAGGGAGGCCATAGCATGTAGTAGCAAGATGGATCAGTGGCAGATGGTGCAATCAAATGCCATAGTGACATATGCAGTAACTAGTAGCGGTCAGACACTGGGAAGCGTAGTGCAGAGTTGGAAGCAGTGCGGTTGGCACAAAGAAGAGTCAACAACAGCACAAAGGCTTTAGTGACAATGCAGAATCTAGCAGTAGTCAGGACTTGGGGGACAGATGCATCATATTGATCACAATTGGTTTAGTATTTTGAATGCTTCTTAGTTGCAGTTGCTGTAGTTTCAGTAGCAGCAGATGGAGAGGGAGTTGCAGTGCAGATGCAGTGTTGGCAGCAGTTCAGCAGGGCTAGTAGCAGCGTAGATGCAGCGTATATAAGAGTTGCGCAGTAATTGGTGGGCAACAACAGCCAGATATCAATATCGTGATAGGAGATGATGCAAAGACAGATTGTTACTTCAGTGGGTTGTAGTGCTAGAACACATTCCTCGCTAAGAGGGAGTGTTAGTTTTTGTCGCATCAAATGTGTTCTAGCCACGAAATTTGGTGGAGAGGCTAGAATACATGTATTCTCCAAACCCCAGAATTCGTTTCTGGAAATTCCACCTAGAGACGACTTAATTAAAATAATTAATCATTTTTTTAATGTTTCTTAAGTCTAAACTTAGGAAGCCTAATTAATTAGAGGGTATTAATTAAGTCATGGTGAGAATCTTCTAGAAGAAGACATGGATTGAGTTCTAGCTAATATTAGCCACTGATTATGTTTTAATCTTGGCCATTGATGTCTCAGCGAGAGATTATAAGAAGAAATTCGATGGGGGTTGGAGAACACTATTGAGCCACTAGCAGTTTGAATTTATTGGTAGATCGAACTCCAGAGTAGCAGCGCTAAGTGTATTGCAGAGAGGTAGTGAGTGCCATAGGGAGGCAGCGTAGTGCTTCAGAGGGGAATCTATATTTTGTTAGGGAGAAGTAGTGATTCAATGTGAAAATTTGCTGCAATAATTGATTTATTTCTCCTACTTATTTATGATAAGTTATTTACCAATACTTCAGTAAATACCAAAATAAATTCAATTGCAGACTTCACAAACTAGAGCTGAAAATTAAATGACAAGAGAAACATCAACATATGAACGATTACATTGACACACTTGTTTTTGGACAATCGTTTGCGGAAAAAACCCAATGTGGGAAAACTGGTGCAATAGATCTGAGGATTCTTATTATTGGCAGTAAATATCTGAATACAATCTAGGATGTTCATCTAGCAATCCTGAATAGAGGAATTACTGGCAAAAAATCTGAGTGAGTTTTACCTCACTCCACCCGACAGAATTCTCGCTGATCCGGCACAAGACTGGCTAACCCTAACTATTTCTGCACTAGCTTTGCATCATCCTTGCGTCACCTTCTCTTCCCTCTGCATCGCCTCTTCTGGTTGTTCCGGTAGTTCCAGCAGTTCCCGACAGTTCCTGTTGTTTCGACAGTTACTGATTTTGCATAACAGGTAGCTTTTCTGCTCTACGCTGACCCATCTGGCTCTGTGTCAAGACTGCGTGGGCCCAAACTGGCCCAGTGTCAGCACTCTCGGCTACTGCCTTGCCTCTTTGCAAGCTCTCTCTGCGTCCCTGTTCTGTATTTTCTGGAAAGTCCTTCTCTCGAATTCTCTTTGCCCCTTAATTGCAAGATCTTTGCCCCTCAGTTGCAAGATCTCCCCAATCAATTTTTCTCCTGAGAACTTCTCACCTCAAAAAATCGATTTCGTCAATCTCTCTGTGTGTTTGCAAATGAACCCCAAGCCTCCATTTTATACTTTTCCTGTTGAGTCTTCAACGGTCAAGATTAAGTCTCTAATCAACGACTAAGATTAAAACATGACTTGATCCCCCTTCTATATCATTCTAGCCCATATTTTGAATAATACCCATTAATATTTTAATTTTGTTAAGTTTAGACATAGGAACTCCATTAAAAATATTAATTATTTTAGTAAAATGCAATCTGGGTGGAATTTCACCAAACAATTTTTGGGTTTTTTAGAACTCATTTGCCTTAGCCTCTCCACCAATTTTCAAGGCTAGAGCACTTCCGATGCTACGAAAAACTAACACTCCCTCTTGTTGATTTGGGGTAGCATCAGATGTGCTCTAGCCACCAAATTTGGTGGAGAGGTTGGGGCACATGAGATCTCCAATACCCAAAAAGGATTTGGGCAGATTCTAAACAGATCAGAAGATATTAAAATAATTAATATTTTTTAATGGAGTCGCTAAGTCTAAACTTAGTGAAAATAAAATATTAATGTGTATTAATATGAATCTGTGTTAGAGTGGTCCAAAAGACATGGATCAAGCTAAATCTAATCTTAACCGTTGATTAAGGACTTAATCTCGGCCGTTGAGATGTCAACAGGAAAAGTATAAGAGAAGGCTTGAGGGTCACTTGGAGAATACATCATAGTGATCAATCATTCTATTCTCTAGAGCGGGGTTTGCTAAGAGAGATAGAATCAGTGATCGGGAGAGCAGTTGAGGGGCATTGAGTACAGAGAGACAAAGAGGCAGAGATAGTGTCGGGATAGCAGCAGAGCAGCCAGAGAGAGAGACGCAGGAGTAGCCAGTGCTCATGCAGGGCCACACAGAGGCAGCTAAGTGTTGCGCAGAGCACCAGAGGGGCCAGCGTAGCTGACGCAGGGCCTCTTGGGGCTGACGCAGGCCAAGATAGGCTGACGCAGTGCCAATGCTAGGCTAGGAGAGGCTGACGCAGTCCAAATTGGGCAGACATTGGGGTTTGTGGGGCAGATTGGTGCTGAGTAGCTGCCAGAGGGATTATCCGGGGTCTTAGCCAACAGATTTGTCAGAAACAGAGAGGTATTACTACTAAGGAAATTCTTTGTTGGGTAGGTCAGTTTTGGCACCTAGATTGTACTCTGATATTGCTTAATAAGAAAACCCTCAGATAGCTGCACCGATTTTCCCACATTGGGTTTTTCTGGGAATATTAGTCCAAAAATAATGGTGTCATGTGGAGTGTTTTTCTTGTTTCTTTTAGTTGCTGATTTGTAATATGTTGAGCATGCACTAGTGTTTATTTTCAGTATTTACATTGTAAATAACTTGTTAAGGAAGATAACATGTAGGTAGAAATAAATCAGAGAAAATGCATGGAGGGTTTCTAACTAAGTAAACTTAGAGACTTCAACATGGTATCGGAGCGTGATTGCAGATCACAGGAGGACTAAAAGACATCAGCCGAGTGGAGCAATAATAGCAGAAAACAACGTTCCCGAGGTGACAAAAGTTGTTTCTAGCAACGCAGAAGCCAAGGAGTGTGATGCAGAGCTAGCTAGGGCCACGCAGAGGAAGTCAGGAGCTGCACAGATCCCCAGAAAGGGCAGTGTTGCTGACGTGGAGGGCCAGAGGGCTGACGCAGGTCATCCTAGGGCTGACGCAGACCCATTTGGGGTGATGCAAAGCTAGCGTGAGGTAGAGAGGGGTTGACACAGTTGACAGAGAGGTAGTTGCTGGGGTCTAGAAGGCTGCAGGAATATTGCAAAGTGGAGCTGGTGAGGTACTGTAGTCAGAACAGTACTTGACAGAGCAGGGCCAGAGGAGTTGTTACTGAGGGTTTCTAGTTGAGGATCCTGGATCAGAAGTGCAACTGCACAAGTCGATCAGAGTATGGGGCATATTGACAAGCGGCAGAAGGATTTCCAGGAGGGAAATGAAGACTCGGAGGGAGTCTAGAAGAGAACTTCCAGACAGGAAGTAGAGACTCAGAGGAGTCGAATAGAGAAATTCTAGGAGGGAAGTAGAGGAGCATCATGGCACGACATGGGGTAAGAGACCAGGATAGACTGGACGGAGCATCGAGCTTCGCAGTCTGGAAGGCCATCATCTTATTAGTGATTGACAGGAATCGTGTCAAGAACTTCGCCTTGAAGGTAATAGATGTCCCAGTTGACCCTAATGATAATGACAGGTACAAAGAGGTGATGGCGAGGGCCAAGTGCATTATCCTTGACGGGGTCAAGGATGATGTGGTACCACATATAGCCGAGAAGGAAATGACATTTGAAATGTGGGAGGCTCTCAAGAAGCTGTACCGACATACTTCTGTGTAGAGAAGAATGTTGCTTGAGAACCAAATGAGGTCGTATAAGACGAAGAAGGGTTTATCGATTAACACCTTCCTCAGAGCACTGAATGAGATCCGAGACCAGTTGACTGCTATAGGAGTGACACCGGATCAGGAGCTTATGGTGAGGACAACCTTGAATGCTATCTTAGAAGATTGGGAAGTATTTGTCCAGAGTATCTGGGGCAGAGGGACTCTCCCACCTTGGGACGAGATGTGGGTATCTCTTCGCCAAGAAGAGATCAGACAGCAGTCAAAGACAGGTAGTAGCAGCAAAGGGATCAAGGTCAAGTCAGAGGAGGATGTGGCCCTAGCATCTGAGGGAAAGCAGGAAAAGTGGAAGAA
Organism: Pinus tabuliformis; assembly: GCA_031772625.1. Lineage (NCBI taxonomy): Eukaryota > Viridiplantae > Streptophyta > Pinopsida > Pinales > Pinaceae > Pinus > Pinus tabuliformis. The sequence continues at coordinate 154,348,876 of CM062805.1, read as the reverse complement.
GAAAGATCTCTCCAAGATCAAGTGCTTCCATTATAGGGAGCTGGGTCACTATGCAACCCAGTGTCCAAGGAATAAGAATAAGGGAGAGTCTTCCGAGACTAAGGCAGCGCCTGCACGGGTAGAGAAGGAAGTTTTGACAGACGATGATTGTGCCATGAGTGCACACACACCACTTGAGTGGAAGTGGGGAGCTTGGAGGCTAGGAGAGTCCATGTTTCAGACAACAGTTGGTCAGATAGCGACAGAGATGTAGTTCAGAGTTGTGGGACGCAGTACTGCGTAGGCTGATGTAGGGACTGTGCAAAGGCAACAAAGAGAAGCTCATCTTGAGCCAAGGTCATTGTTAGATCGCCAGTGGGAGTGAGATTTTTCTCGCTAGACTTTCTGTCAATCATTTCTCTGAATGGATTGCTAGATTTGAGCATCCATTGTTTTGTACTTAGATTTACGACTGCATAATAATTAAAACCCTTAGCGGTTGCACCGGTTTTCCCGAGTTGGGTTTTTCTGGGGACTTATTCCAAAGATATCTGTGTATTTGTGTATGTGTGCATCTATTCTTCCAGTGTTTATTTATTCTGCAATATTTATTTGCTGAAGGCTGTAGTGTATTAGTTTCGATTTTTACTGTAGAATATAGTAAATAATTTGTTCAGTTTATTAAAAAATATTAGAAACTTAATAAGTTGCTGCAGTAGGATTCCGGGTCACGGAATTTTCACATTACCCACCTTTTTGTGGGTAATATCCCTAGGAGATTTTTTTTTTTCTCCAAGATGGTCCTCAGCCGGCAGCCAACAACCCCTTGCAACCACCAGCTAGCTCATTGTGCCATTTTCTCCGCCACTTGAGCCAGCCATGTGGTCCCTCGGTCATCTGCCCTAATCGTATTTTTGAAGGTGGGCCTGCTGAATCTAAATGTATGCTTTGTCGTTTTGAAATTAAGTATTGTAGTTTTCTTATCATGGACACTTCTGGGCATGGGTTAATGTGGGGATTCGGCGGAAGGAATGGATTAGGTCTATGCCCTAGTCCCTTAAACCCCTTTTAGGTACTAACCTTGGATTCTAGTCCCATGGGTTCTCTTTTACTAACCATTTGGATCTAGGGATGGTATTTCATGGGAAACCTTGATTCTGGTTGTGTGGTCCCGCTCCCTTATCTGCTTATATTACCCTCTTTCCATTAATTTTTACCCCATTCATCATTTCTCCCACCGAGGTCCACATTCCTCCACTAGGTCCACATAGGGCCAATATGTCCCTTTCCTTTGCCCACACCTTGGGTCATGGCTTGGAATGAAGCTCAAAGGTTGATTTAGCTAAAAAGAAAGATAAAAGCATATATGGCCACATTCAACAGGAAAATGTACCACAAAATGCAAAAGATGGTCAGGACAAACACATTTAGTAGATGGTCAAAAGGTAATACATGAACTCTACCCCATCATCATGGTCATCACCCTAGGTCCTACAGGTTCTATGATCCTTCCTCATCATATAGGTACCCATGATTGTGTTAGTTTTGGTAGCATCAGAAGTGCTCTAGCTTTGAAAATTGGTGGAGAGGCTAAGGCACATGATTTCTAAAGAACCCATAAACCATTTGGTGAAATTTCACCCGGATCGTATTTTATTAAAATAATTAATATTTTTAATGGAGTTCCTAAGTCTAAACTTAGGGAAATTAAAATATTAATGGGTATTAATCAAAATATGGGTGAGAATGATCTAGAAGGCGGATCAAGTCATGTTTTAATCTTAATCCTCCAGAGGGCTACATTGGCACATGTAGGGTGAGCGTTGACACCCATGGGCCTCCACAATAACATATTGCACTCTATGGATCCCCAAACCATTCAGAGATTGCTCATGGTTCACTTATTGGACGAGGAGGATGCATCTGATCCATCATGCCCAGTTGGCCCCAGATCTACACCATACACTTGGCAGATGATCTGGGACTTGAACAATGATGCGGCATCACCTACACCATCATCCTAGCCCTTGCAAGCGATCTACAGACATCTTTGATTTGTTTGGAGACCCATGAGGACACTTGTGTGCTCCCATATGTCATTTGGAGCACCTCACGTTATTACAAGGGGCCACCCCCTTGTCTACTGCTTTTGAGGGTCCTTCTCTTCACTATGGCACCCATGGGCCTCATTAGGCCTCTTAGAGGGCCTACGACATGCATAGATTATTATTTGACCTCTTTAGAGGCTTACTTTTTCATTTATGAACTAGTTTGGTGGGCTTGTCACCAAAAGTTGAATTATTAGAACATTATTTTATTTTTGGGGCTTATGTAGGCCAAGGAGGCTATTTCAGACTCCTAAGTTGTGTATAAATACAAGTGAGGTGAGATCATTTCTCATCATCACTTTGGTTGGGATCTCTTATCTCTCTTGAGATTTTCATACTTTTTCTAAGGATGAATTGGAGCTTTATGGATGAGTTTGATGTGTTGATATTGGTCTATCTTCTCTTTGAGATTCTTTATTGTCAATTGTGAATGTTTGGATATACTTTATTACATGTAAGTATGTACTTTTGATGTTATTCTTGTTTACTTTTGTTATATATGCTGGACTAAGATTTTCATTGTTCTAGGGCTAATTGTTGCATGCATTTACTGCTTAAATTTGTGGAATTTGTCTCTATTATAGCATTTCTTCAATGTATGGACCATGTAATGTGAGCGAAATCTCCTAGGGGTAAAATTTGACCTTGACAAGTGATTCCTCTTGCACATCGAAGTATAAAAGCCACAAGGTTACAAACAAAGTGATCTTGAGGCCTCCTTAACAGAGAACCAAGAAATCCTACTCTTACTCAACATAGACTCTATTCTTCCAAAGATTAAGGCATTGATCTACCAAGGGTGGTCACCAAAATCCATATTTTCTCACATCCGTATGGGACTAGCCACATTGGGTTGAGTAGGGCATCATTTTCCTGGAAAACTAGCCATAAAAAATTTCAATTTCCTAGTGTTTCCTTCGCTGCCCTTTCCTCTAGCCCTCCTCCATTTTTGAAGCCATTCCGATGGTGGAGTTGGAAGAAAAGTCAAGCCCTAGCTCCAGGATCAAAACTTGCCCTGCCATCCCCAAGGCTATTGCCTCATAGGGTCAAAACAACATCGTTGAGTGAAATACTTTCTTTGATCCTTTCCGCACCTTGTCTAGGGTAAGAATATCATTGTTTGTTTCATACCTTCCTCATACCCTAGACCGGGTCCACTTGGCCCCATGTGGTCCCGCTCCTTCAAAGGACCATTCTTCAAGAACCATTTGGGATACCAATTCTAACAATGATTTTAGGGTTTGGGAAACTCCTTCACAAAGCCTATTCCCATACACCTAACCCCCAAAATCCTCTCTTCCTTTCCCTAGAATCTATACTATGTTGCTTAGTGAGCAAGCAAGCTCCATCTTTCAAACCTTTTTGGGAAAGGGTTAGTTTGGGTCACTCATACCCATCAACTTATCATTCATTTGTGACTCCAATACAGATCGGGTCTACTCCCATCGGTGAAAGTTCATAAATTGAAGGGAGTCTTAGTTGAAGTGACAGTGGGCTAAGTCTCCATTTGTTGCCCTTGGCCTAGCATTTTCCCTTTAGGGATCCCCCTCAGGTCCCCTGCTAGTTTTAGTGGTAACAGTGGAAATTGTCTTAGGCATTGCTAGTTCGCTGATCTTGTTGAAAAGTGTAACTAGGTTCGGTCTTCATAATCACGTGTAATTGTGATTTTACGTAATTGATGTAAAGAAGAAAAATAAATTTATTATTGTAATGCTTGTCTCATGGGTTTGATGAGTAAGGACTATTATTTTTAGTGATGGCTCCCATTGTGACCATTTAGGATTTGTCATCTGGTTATAAAAGTCAATTTGAGTCTATGTCATGTATGAAGGACCCTTCTTGGGCATGTTACACATTTGTATGAGTCATTAAATAAGCATAGACTATAGAAGCCCTCTAAGACAAGCACAAAACCTATCTTGCAAGTCGACTTCAAATATTGAATTAATAAAATCCTCCAACGGACATGTCTATTCACCCTCTTCAACTCGGCTTATTATAGGCTCCAACAACTATAAATAGGGATATTCGGTTTTCATTTGAGACAAAGAATTTCGGTGAAGGAAGTCTGAAGTCTAAAGTGCGATCGTCATCAAATAGGAGCCCTATAACTAGCAAAGTGAAGGAAAGGAGTAGGAAGGTCATCAAATTTGTTTTTGGCACTGTTTTAGGGCTGATCTCCTCTCACACTGTGAAGGAGTGGGCTGTTACTACTGCAGAAAACGTTGAAGTTTGTTTTGTTGTGATAGAAGCTGAACTCAAGAAGTCGAATTGGAAGAGGACCATTCAGGCCAAGCAAAAGAGAGAAGGGGTTGGTTCACCATATATATCTGACAAGTGCTGCATCTAAGGTTCCCAAGGAGGTTGAAGTAAGGTACATGTCTGAAGCAAAGAAGAGGAAACTGAATTCTAAAGGGTAGCTGAGAAGGAGGGAGAAGCAAAGGTTTGACTATTGTTGACTCAAGCAAGAAGGATCCCATCAAGGAAGGTTTGTGACTTGGTCTTGGAGTGGCAAATAGGTCAAGGGTCTTGGTCTTGGTATTCGTCAATTGGAATCTCTATAAAAGGAATTTGTTCGGGTTTTCCTCTCAAGTGGGAGAGGTTTTGGCCTTGGCTGATAGCCTATATTCTGTCTCTTTTGTCTCTTTATGGTTTATGCATTGGTAGCTATTTGATGAAGAAGAACACTAATAACCTAAGTAAAAGAAGATCCTTGTCTAAAGAAGTAAAAAGCATTCACAAGCAGTTACTAATAGAAGAAAAATCATTTAATTGCTATGCCCTAGATTTCTCAACATATTTGTCATTTATTTACTGCTATACTAAGCATATCAGATCTGAAATTTTTTGAGTCATACCTTCTGAAAGCCCTAAAAATTGATTTTTTCAAGTTTGGTAAGTTTCTACTATTTTTTGGGCATTTTGGGTACCGGTGTTTATATCATTTTCTTGCTGATCTGTTGGTTAATCTACTGCTGTAACAAATAATTCAGATCTGAAAAATTTACTGAAGAATACATCTTGAGAAGGCTAACATATTTGACTTTTCAGTAAATCAAGCTTACTTGGCACTTGGGCAAATTTTTGTAGCATTGGGCAAGCATATTACTGCTGTCATAACATTAATGAATGCTGAATTTTCTGAAGTAATACTGCTGATTTGACTATTGGATCTAACACTTGTGTGGTTTTCTCTAAGGTTTACACTAAAAACACTCCAACATCTAACTCTTTAGACATTGGTAATCTAAAGTGGTTTTGAGTATTGGCATCTCATATCTTTGTGGATTAGTTGATCTAATTGGTTAAGCATCTAGTGGGAATTTATTGAAGTTCGCACTTGTGTCTCTAAAGCACTTTTTCTTGTTCAAGATTGTCTTCTCATCATTATCAAGTACTCTTGTAATACGCTAATTCTCACTGAGTACTTAAGTAACTTAAACAATTTTAACTCAAGATAAATTTCACTCATCATCTTGCATTAAGCATCCTAGTTCTAGCTTGCATTAAAACTTATCTCCTAGCATAAGCTAGGTTGATAGAGATCTTGGGCAACCCTTCTCATCTAGCTTGAGGGGTTTGGCAACTCTTTAGTGATTAACACGGTGACCTTGGAGTCGTCAGAGCCACAGTCTCTGTAGCGCTGGAGGCATCGGGTGATAGGAGCACAACAGAAAGTATCGTTAATTAGGACCTAGCTTGCTTCTTGTTGGCCTCCTTCCCACAACCTACCTTGGATCCCAACTTCAAAATAGTTAAGGGAAGGTCATAGTAGACTAGGCATATAATCTAAAACTAACCAAGATCCTTGCACTTCATGTAGATTTTAGGACTTGCATTTCATATAGGTTAGTCAAGCATTTAAGCAGCAGGTGTCCATCCGGCCACTTGGTTTCAATTTATAATAAGCGAGAATTGTGACTCCATCAAGGCATTGATCACATTACTTGAAGATCTAATCTAATCAATAAATCTTGCTCTAATTTAACTGTTGTCGCACAGATCGTCACGACAATGCTCAGATCGGGGGCTGTCAGCCTGGTCCCCGATCTCTCCGTTTAAGCCTGTCTCCCGCGGCTAAGGGGGGTAGACCCTATAGGAAAATGGATGACCAACTGCGAATCAGTTGGTTTGGGAGACACGAAAGGAAACCAACATTAAATAGATTTTACTAAATTAATAGATCAGTGCCTTATGGAGTTAATGTTTAAATGATTACTTACTAAATGTTGTAGAAATGTAAACCGTGTACAACAATCATTTATCATCATGCAAGATATCTAGTAAATTCACAATGCTTTAACGATGATTTAGCAATTTAAAACTTCGAAAGATAAAGCTCGATACACAACCACGTAATTTTAAACGCTAACCAGATATCATATTCATGATCATTCAAGCATGCTAAATCAAAAAATGATAAAAATTAATTCCACATCAAAAATTTTAGCCTCAGCAGAAAAGATAAAACGTGATAAATCCCTGAGCCAAGACTGAATTTGGCAAAATGTTTCCAAAATATTTTTATGTTTTTCAAAGAAAATTAAAGACTAAATGAAACTTTGAATCAAAAAATCTAAATAAAACTAAACTAAAAGAAACATTTATTTATTAATTTATTTTTTATTTTTTATTTAAAGCAAACAACTAACTAAATCTAAAATCCAAACTCTAAAAAGAAAGAAACTTTTTATGTCTTTTTATATTTTATATTTTTTATGATTTTTTTTATTTTTATAATTTTTTATGATTTTAAAATTTTAAATTTAAAATGAAACAAAACTTACCATCCAAATAAAATCTAATTTAAAACAAAAAATCGATTTTGATATTTTTTATAAAGATTCAAAATTTAAAAAATAAAAGTAAAACTAAAATCTAAAACTAAACTTAAATCTAAATTTAAAACTAAAATCTATTAAAAACAAAATGGAGTTTTTTATGAATTTTTTTTATTTAAATCTAACTTTAAACAAAAGTCTAATAAAAATGCACTTTTTAACTTTTTTTTATTTTTTATTGATTTGTTTAAAATCAACACTTAAAGAAAATAAAATAAAATTTAAATCTAAAACTAAAGTCTAAAAAGTAAAAGGGAACTTTTAAACTTTTTATAAATTTTTTATTTTTTAAATTTATTGTAAATTATCCTAACGTAACAAAATAATAAAATATCAAAACTAAAATCTTTTAATTGTTTATTTGTTAAAATCTAAATGCTAAAATCTAATAAAATTAAAATCTAACTTAAATAAAATTGAAATCTAAAACAAACCAAAACAGAATACGCTAACTTAAAACACGTTCTAATCATATTAACCCTAAGCTTCACCCACGCATAAAAAAAAAGGAAATCGAAATCTTGTTTGCGTTTGGTTTTTTGCAGGTTCGAAGAAGGGAGCATCGAGCAGCATGTGGATGGTTATGGAGGTTGCGTAAGGTTTGATTACAGGTTGGACGGTAGCAGCAAGGAGCAACAACGTATGGAGGAGGCTGAACAACGATTTGCAGGTGAAGGCGTGGGCAGCGTGGGGCTGGAAGTGGCAGCGTGAAGGGTGAAGAGGCTGCCTGAGAATGAGGATCTGCTTGCAGGTTAGATGGCGAGGAATGGGAGAGCAGCATATAGATGGAGGGAGAGCTGATGGATGAGGAAGAAGACAACGTAGAGCTGTGTGTATCTGCTGGCAGCTTTGATGAAATGATGGTTGAGGGGAAAACGAGCAGCTGGGCAGTGTAATAAGCTTGGAGCCAGCCAGCAAATGGATTGATGCAGATGGTAACAGATCTGGAGCAAAGCATCAAGGGTTTTTTCCACGGTTCGCCCAAAATTAAAAAAAAAAATCAAACCCCAGGCAGCAGCAAACAAACTGCCCTAGAAAACCCTAAAACTTTCCACCAAAATCAAAGAAATTTAAATTCTCTGTTTTAGATTTTTCTGCAAGAGCTGATAGATAGAAAGCTGAGCTGAAAGATGACAGTGCTGAAACCTGGCAGCAAATCCAGGAGGCTCTAAAAAAAAATTTCGGAAATTTTCCTGTAGAAATTGAAACCCCGGCAAGCAGATCGTTGACCTTCTTTAGAAAAATTGAAAACCTGTTGAAGATTATCCCTGCAAACTTTTCAAAACTTGTACCTGCAACCTGAAGACAATGAAAGCAGACAACCAGAACCTGAAAATGCAAAAAATAAATGAAACCCTAAAAAAAACCCTAAGAACCAGCTAAATAATTACAGTATTTACAAACTGAAGGGTCTTAAGCAGCCAGATTTGTCAATAATCACAGTAATATTATCAGAATTTAATTTTAATATGAGGCACTTCAGAAAACCCTGCATGCATTCATGAAAAATATTTCGAATGATAAGCCCGGGATCAAGAACTGGCTGGGCTCTTTCAGAAACACAACCCGGGAGTTGGCTGGTTCAGCCGAGAACTTCCCCTAACGCCCGGTAAACTCAAAACTAAGATTTCCTGCACAGCTTACAATCAACCATTAACATAGAGGGAAAAAATGCTAGTGAAATCCAGATCAAATGGAGGTACCTGCCATTATATTTCAGAATCTAAACTATCATTCAAACCCTAGAGATCAGACAAGATACCTGTGCTTGAATCAATCATCATCAAGCTAAAATCAATAGCTAAAAATAAAATTATGCAGAAAGAATAAAAGATCTTACAGCATTTCCAGAAGAGTAACACCAGCAAGATTTTTAACCCCAAAGTCTTTCTTTATTGCACAAAAAATGACTACAAGAGAGCTTTCTTTAGCACCAGACTCTCAGATCAAAATCTGATCTCAAATGACCCCTAGCACCCTATTTAAAGGAAAAATTCCCAACAGCTAGTTCGAGTGATCCATGTCAAAATGATCTCGACCGTCGATGAGGATCAAGACATCTCTTAATCTCATCCGTCAAATTTTTTAATGCATTAAAAATTGAAATTATGCATTTATTTACTCAAAAATATTATTATTTTATTATTTCTAAGTTTTTATTATTTTATTATTTTATTTATATCTTTAATTTTTTTTATTGTTTTTTTTTTTTTCATTTTTTTTTTTTTTTTTCAATGGATCCTCAAACTTAGCCTTTGGAAAAATCACCTAGGACCTAGGACTTAGGACTTATGAGGGGATTAAAACATTTCTTAACCCTCAAGACACTTTACATCATGACTTTTACAACTTTACATCCCAAGGGGGAAAACCCATTTGACATAAACCCTCATAAACCACCCAGTTCTGCGACACAACTATAATCTAACAGATTAACACACTAGGATTCCTCTAAGATTCTAATGACAAAATCCATTCCGGCTTTGGGGTTAGGTTGAAGGAAAAGTCTGCCGATCATGGATCGGTGAGACAAAAAACTTCCGGAACGTAGATTATCACTAGAAAATTAGGTCCACCTAGGCAATTTACATACATGACTCAACTCTGCTAAGATTATTTACAATTCACACATGCAGACTGGGTTTACAACATAAATTGATCAAGTCGACGATGACTGTCGAATGGCACAGACACGTCAATCAAGCATTATCCCTTTTGCGAAGAAAAGGGGGTGTACTGCAATGGGAAGTTGACACGTAGTGGTCAACACTAACCAAGTGTCTAGGCCACTCATCCGTGTCTCCCAGGCAAGTTGGTGTAGACTTTTGGTAGCATCAGATGTGCTCTAAGTCTCAAAATTTGCAGGGAGGCTTAGACACATGCATTCCCCAATACACCGAAATCGTTTTGGGAAGTTCCACTCGGAGATAGTTTTATTAAAATAATTAATTATTTTTAATGGGACCCTAAGTCTAAACTTAGGAAATTAAAATAATTAATGGGTATTAATCTAAACGGTGGGTGTAACTTCTAGAAGAAGACGCGGATCAAGCCAAAATGATCTAAGCCATTGATTAGAAGTTAATCTTGGTCATTGGTTGTCTAACAGAAAGATATAAGAAGAGGCTTGAGGGGCACTTGGAGAACACATAGAGGGGAGATCAGAAGTTCGATTTTCTAAAGTAGAGTAGTTGCCGGAGAAATTTTCGATAGTGAACTTTTGCAATGAGGGGCAGGGATAGTATCTGAAGGGAAATATTTCCCGGTCGGAGAATAATCAGTAGATAATAGAGATCCAACAGAGGTAGCACAGAAGCCACACAATGGCAACGTAGAAGCCAAGATGGAATCCGAAAATTTATTGAAGGAATTGATTGCAGAAGTCAGAAGCTGGGGTATGAGACAGGGAGGTGCAAATCAAAGTTCTTGGCCAACAAATCGATCAGCTGAATGGGTGATGCTGTCCCTAGAGGGTGTGACGCTAGGCTGACACAGTGACTGCGCAAAGGCAGTTCATTCAGTGGCTGGATCAACTAGGATTTCCGGTGATAGTGTGAGGTAACCTCATTTATCTCTATGTCAATGATATTCTGTAACTGGATTGTCGGGAAGGCATCCAAAGATTGTATTCAGAAATTGCATAATAATAAAACTCTCAGAGCTGCTGCACTGGTTTTCCCACATTGGGTTTTTCCGGGGAAATGTGTCCAAAAATAATTGTGTAGATGTGTTGTATATCTTTCTTGTTCAATTTCTTTCTTCCGTATTTTATTTAAATGGTGAAGGCTGCAGTGTATTCATTTCAGTGTTTACAGTAGGAAACAATAAATAATTTGGTTTAGTGATTAACAAATAACATAAACATAATTAGTTGCTACAGTAGAAATTTGAGCATCCAAATTTTCACATGGTATTAGAGTTGCAGGTGGAACAAGAGAGCAGTGCCAGAAGAACCCGATGTTGAAGGAGGAAGGGAGTTCAAAATTCCTGCAAAGGCAACAATTCGAATCCGTTGAGGGTTTGCGTAATCACACCAAGAGGGCAAGATTTTCGTGGTAAATCTCTCTCTGAGTGAGTCGAAAGAGAGGTAGGATTTCTAGATCGAGATTTGTCAGTGACAAAGGGAGCATCGTAGCAAAAGATTCAACGAAGAGGGGTGTCTAGTGGGACGCAGTTTTTTGCTGGTAGTTGCTGGGAAAAAAGATGTCAGAGGGAAGAAGAGACACTTGAGGAAATATCTTCCTCAAAGAATTCCTAGCCAGGGAATTTGAATTCTCATTTGTTGAGCAACAGCAAGAGCGAGGAGGTCATTCGACTTTTTCCACTGGTAGAGATGGAAGATAGTGGATTGAGAGATCAGGATCGGTTGGATGGTTCATCCAACTATGTGATCTAGAAGGCAAGGATATCATGCCTTCTGGATTGTTGAGTTTTTTAAGTCTATCCGCTAGAAAATTAATTTGTATTTTGCTGGTTTATTTCTTCTACTTGTAAATTCTGAACAAGTTATTTAAACATTTAAATACCGAAATGAACACATTACAATCACAACATCTATAGATCATCACCTGAAACAAAACAAGCACACAAGTGACACCGTTATTTTTGGACAAATCTCCCTAGAAAAACCCAATGTGGGAAAACCTGTACAGCTATTCTGAGGATTTATTATTATGTAGTATTTCCTTGAGTAAACTTGGGGCCTAACTGGCTCACCCGACAGAGAAAAATACATGGCAACAATACCTCTATATTCGGAAACAGGTATTCAGAAAACCTGTCCCACGAAACCCTCTTTGGCGACTCTGAAGCTCAACACTGGCCCTTCTGGCCTCTGCGTTAGCCTCCTGCTGACCTGCGTTAGCCCTAGGACCCTCTGCGTCAGCCCTTTGAGGCACTGCGCAGCCTCTGGGACCCTCTGCGTCACTCCAGCAGCCTCTGCGTGGATGACGCAGTCCCTCTGGCCTCTGCGCTATCTCTGCTGGGCTCTGCGTGGCCTGAACTAGCTGTTGCTCTCCGCTGGTCTCGGTATTGTCTCTGCCTCTCTGTCCAGTACTTACGGCCCCTCGTTGCTGATCATTGATTCACTTTTGCTTAGCAACCCCGCTCTAGCAAAATGAATGATTGATCACTCTGGTGTGTTCTCCAACTGATCCTCAAGCCTCCTCTTATACTTTTCCTGTTGGTCCTTCAACGACCGAGATTAAATCTCTAATCAACGACTAAGATTAGATTTGGCTTGATCCATGACTTTTGGAACCTTCTAACCTAGTTTTATATTAATAGCCATTAATATTTTATTTTTCCTAAGTTTAGACTTAGGAACTCCATTAAAAATATTAATTATTTTAATATCTCCCAAACCAGGAACAATCTGTCCAAACCGTTTCTGGGTCTTGGAGGTCTCATGTGCTTTAGCCTTTCCACCATTTTTCATGGCTAGAGCACATCCGATGCTACCACAAATCAACATGGATGAGAATTTTCTCGAAGTCTACGTCGACTGTGTGGTGGCTGAGCCTGCGGATCCAGAACCGCTCAAGAACTACATGTTGGTTTTTTGTGTAGCATCGAATGTGCTCTAGCTTCGAAATTTTGTGGAGGGGCTAGAACACATGAGATCTCCATGACCCAGAAATCATTTGGAGAAATTCCACTCGGATTGTATTTTATTAAAAAAATTAATATTTTTACTGGGGTTTCTAAGTCTAAACATAGGCAAATTAAAATATTAATGGGTATTAATGAAAATATGGGTGAGAAGCTTCTAAGAGATGAGGATCAAGTCTAATTTAATCTTAGCCGTTGATTAGAGACTTAATCTCAACCGTTGATTTCTCAACAGGAAAAGTAGAAATGGAGGCTTGGGGTCAGTTGGAGAATACACACAAAGAGATTGAGGAAATCGATTTTCTGAGGTGAGAACTTCTCAGGAGGGAAATCGGTTGGGGAGATCTTGCAGCTGAGGGGCAGTGATATTTCGGGAATACAGACAGAAAGGCGGAGAGAAGCTTGTGGAAGTAGCACAGTAGCCAGGTGCGTTGACGCTGGTCCATTTTGGGCCTACACAGCCTTTGACGCAGAGCTAGAAGGGCCAATGTAGAGGGAGAAAGCTGCCTTCCATCCAGAGAGCCGGAATTGCTGGAACAATTGGGAAAGTTGATGTAGTGGTCAGGAGAGTTGACGCAGAGACTCAGAGAGCTCCACGCAGGCCCATGTGGAAATTTCTAAGTCTGTCACATCATAAATCCCTATTGGATTATATGGTTTATTATCTCCTACTTGTTCTCTCCAATAACAAGTTATTGATTAATATAAATACCAAAATAAACACAAATGCAGTGTTGGAATTTCTAAGTCTGACACATTAAAAACCCTTCATGTACTTTACTGATTTATTCCTACCTACTTGTTCTTTTAATTAACAAGTTATTTACCATGTAAATACTGGAAATAAATACAAGTACAAGCACACAAGTGACACTGTGACACCGTTATTTTTGGACTAATGTCCCCGGAAAAACCCAATGCAGGAAAACCAGTGCAACTATCTGAGGGATTGATTTATTAAGCAGTTTCAGAATACAATTTGGGTGCCAAATCCGACTCACCCAACAGAGAAAAATCTCGGCAGTAGTACCTCTCTACTCGGAAGCAGATATTTCGGTTGAAACCTTAGATAAACACTCCGGTAGCTTCACAGCTCCAATCTGCCCCACGAAACCCCAACGTCAGCCTCTCTCTAGCCTAGCGTTAGCCCAACGTCACTCTGGGTTGCCCTGCGTCAGCCTCTGGAGGCACTATGTCAACCCTCTGGCCCTCTGCGTCACCCATGCTGGCCCTCTAAGACACTGCGCAGTTCTTGGTTGCCTCTGCATGAGCCCTGGCTGCCTCTGTGTGGACCCTTGGCTGCTTCTGCGTCCCTCTTTTTGGCTAGTGCGCTGATCCTCTTGGTGCAATCTCTGCCTTTTTGCTTCTGTATTCGCTGTCCCTCAATTGCAACTCCGATCACTCTCTCAACTTTCTCAGCAAACCCAGTTCTAGAAAGTCTAAATCTCGATCTCTTGGTGTGTTCTCCAAATGACCCTCAAGTCTCCTCTTATACTTTTCTCGTTGACAATCAACGGTTGAGATTAAGTCCCTAATCAACAGCTAAAATTAGATTTGGCTTGATCCATGACTTTTGGACCATTCTAACACAGTCATATATTAATTCACATTAATATTTTAATTTCCTTAAGTTTAGACTTAGGGACTCCATTAAAAATATTAATTATTTTAATATCTCCCAAACTTTTTAGAATCTGCCCAAACCCTTTCTGGGTATTGGAGATCTTATGTGCCTTAGCCTCTCCACCAGTTTTCGTGGCTAGAGCACATCTAATGCTACCCCAAATCAACACTCCCTCTTAGCGAGGACTATGCTCTAGTAATACTCCTCACTGAGCATCACTCTGATCATCTGGCATCGGTCCTTGTGCTGATGCTAGGCTTGCTGCCCAACATCCTGTGCATTGCTGCATCCTGTACTGCTACCCATGGCCTTGCCACTGCCACTACTGCATCTGTACTGCAACCTCCTCTACATTTGTGCTACTGCTCGTGGCCCTGCCACTGCCACTGCTGCATCTGCACTGCAACCCCTCTCATCATGCTGCATCGTGCTGCCCATAGCACTACCACTGCTAACTGCTGCACTACAACTCAGTTACTGAGAAGTAAGTAACTGATCTCCCAACTCTGACATCTCTGTCAGGCTAGAAACACCCTTGATGCTGAAGATCCCTCTGTCATTGACAAGTGCTCCCTCTCTGACCTCTGCGCTATTGCAACAACTCTATGCATCTCGCACCATTGCACACCTCTCTGTGCCATCTTGCACTGGTGCAACACTCCCGTGCCTCTCGTATTGTTGCAACTTGCTAACCTCGTGTTGTCCTGGGAATCCTGCACTAAATCTTCCTCTGTCGCTCCTTCCGCATCCGTCTCTATTGACATCGCCAATACTGCTACTCCTCTTCGGGGCTCCCGTAGCAAGGTTTAATCCAAGAGGCCAGGTACCTTGAGGATCCTACCCCTCATCGCTTGTAGTCCACTTGACTACAGCTCGATGTCTCACCACTTCTTTTGAAGTGGCACATGAGCACTCATGGCACAATCATCGTCTGTCTCCACTTCCTTCTTTGCCCTTGCTGGCGCTGCCTTGGTCTTGGAGGTCTCTCCCTTACTCTTCTTCCTTGGACATTGGGTCGCATAATGACCTAGCTCCCCATAGTGGAAGCATTTGACCTTGGAGAGGTCCTTCTTCCTTCTCTCATGCTTTTCCTCAAATGTTAGGGCAGCATCTTCCTCTTCCTCCTTCTTGATTCTAATCCCGTTGCCGCTTCTTCCTGCCTTGCTCAGCCGTTTGATCTCTTCTTCGCGAAGAGAAGGCCACATTTCCTCCCAATTTGGAAGGGTCGCCCTGCTCAATATGCTCTGGACAAACACCTCCCAGTCTTCTGAGACTGCGTTCAGGGCTGTTCTCACCATCAATTCTGGATCCAACATTGCCCCTATGGAAGTGAGCTGATCTCGGATCTCCTTCAATCGACCGAGGAATGGATCGATCTGTTCTCCCTTCTTCATCTGGTATGATCACAACTGATTTTCTTGTAGCATCTTCTTCTGCACGGAAGTATGCTGATACAACTTGGTCAGGGCCTCCCACATCTCCTGTGCCATGTTCTTCTCGGCAATATGTGGTACTATATGATCCTTGACCCTGTCAAGGATGATACTCTTAGCCCTCGCCATTGCATCCTCGTACCTGTTGTTATCAGCCGGATCAACTGGGATAGCTATAGTCCTCAAGTTGAAGTGCTTGACACGATTCCTATCTAGTACGAATAAGATTCTGGCCTTCTAGACTACGAAGTTTGAGGCTCCGTCCAGTCTGTCCTGGTCTCTTACTCCATGTAGTGCCATTTCGCTGCGCCTCTACTTCCCTCCTGGAAGTTCTCGATATGAATCTCTCTGAGCCTCGATTTCCCTCCTGGAAACCCTTCTGCCAATGTTGAGATGCCCCTCTCCAATCGTCTGTGCAACTACAACATTGATTTGGATTCCTTGGCTAGAAATCCACCTCAGCAACAACTCCCTCTACCTTGGCCTTGCCTTGTTAGGTACTATTTTGAGTACAATACCCCACCAGCTTCACTTTGCAACTTACCCACAGCCTCCTAAACCCCAGTAAACTGAAGGTTAGAGCTCCTACGCTCTGCGCAATCCCGACACCGCCAAATCAGCCTCCTCGGCCAACTGTGTCAACCATCCTAGCCTCTGCGTGGCTCTGCATGAGCTTGCCTTTACCTCCCTTAGCCTCTGTGCTGCCTCTTCCTGGCTCAATCCTTGCTGCTACTCTGCTAGGAACGACTTTTGTCACTCGAGACAGTTGTTTTCTACTGTTGCTTCTCTTGTTCGTCCGATGTCCTCAGTTCTCCTGTGATCTGCAACCACGCTTTGATACGATGTTGGAATTTCTAAGTCTTACACATTAGAAACCCGTCATGTACTTCACTGATTTATTCCTACTTACTTGTTCTGTTAATTAACAAGTTATTTACCATGTAAATACTGGAAATAAATACAAGTACATGCTCAACACATTACAGATCATCAACTGAAGGAAATAGAAACAAGCACACAAGTGACACTGTTATTTTTGGACTAATGTCCCCAGAAAAACCCAATGCGGGAAAACTAGTGCAGCTACTTGAGGGTTTGATTTATTAAGCAGTTTCAGAATACAATTTGGGTGCCAAATCCAGCTCACCCAACAGAGAAAAATCTCGGCAGTAGTATCTCTGTACTCGGAAGCAAATATTCCTGTTGAAACCTTGGATAAACACTCCGGCAGCTTCACAGCTTCAATATGCCCCACGAAACCCCAACGTCAGCCTCTAGGGACTGCGCCAGCCTCTCTCTGGCCCAGCGTTAGCCCAGCGTCACTCTGGCTTGGCTTGCGTCTGCCTCTGGAGCCACTGCGTCAACCCTCTGGTCCTCTGTGTCATCCATGCTGGCCCTTTGAGGCACTGCGCAACTCCTGGCTGCCTCTGGGTGAGCCATGGTTGCCTCTCCGTGAACCCTTGGCTGCTTCTGCATCCCTCTCTCTGGCTACTTCACTGATCCTCCTGGTGCTATCTCTGCCTCTCTGCTTTTGTATTCACTACCCCTCAAATGTAGCTCTCATCACTCTCAACTTTCTCAGTAAACCCAGCCCCAGAAAGTCGAAATCTTGATCTTTTGGTGTGTTTTACAAGTGACCCTGAAGCCTCCTCTTATGCTTTTCTCGTTGACAAATCAATGGCCGAGATTAAGTCCCTAATCAACGGCCAAGATTAAATCTAGCTTGCTCCATGACTTTTGGACCATTCTAACACAGTTTTATATTAATTCACATTAATATTTTAATTTACCTAAGTTTAGACTTAGGGACTTACGAACTCCATTAAAAATATTAATTATTTTAATATTTCCAAAATTGTTTAGAATCTCCCCAAACCCTTTCTGGGTATTGGAGAACTCATGTGCCTTAGCCTCTCCATGAATTTTCGTGGCTAGAGCACATCCGATGCTATCCCAAATCAACATGTAGCCTTCACATATATATACGTCAACAACTAAAATAACTGAGACAATAACACAAGGGACACTGCTATTTTTGGACAATTGTCCCCGGAAAAACCGAATGTGGGAAAATCGATGCAGCAGATATGAGGGCTTTTATTGTTATGCAGTTTTCTGAATACAACTAGGGTGCCAGAAATGGCTCACCCTTTAAAGATTTTCCTTGGCAAAAGTACCTTGCTCTGGAGACAAATATTCACGCTGATCAGCAACCAGATGATGATTCCCACAGCGACTTCGATTGTTCCTCAGCTAGACAACGAACGCTGCTCCAAGCTTCTCTCTGGAACTGCGTCACCCTCCAAGGACTACGTCACACTCTTTGGCGCTATGTCTGCCTCTCAGCTCTCAGTCTGCCTCACAAAAATAACACAACGCATCTCTTTTTGCCCAGCGTCAGGTCTCTAGCCTCTGCATCTCCCTGCGTCAGTTTGTCGGCCTCCTACGTCACCAATGCTGGCCCTCCAAACCTCTGTGTCAGCTTTGGCTGCCTCTGCATCAAACCAAATTTCCTCTGCGTTGACTCTCTGATATTGTCTCTGCCTCTTTGCTATGTATTCTTGACCTTCTGCCGAATTGCCCCTTGCTGCAACAGATCACTAGCTTGATTTCTCAGCAAACCCTGCCCCAGAAAATTGAATTGACTGATCAACTTGGTGTGTCTCTAACTGACCCTCAAGCCTCCTCTTATACTTTTTCTGTTGACAATTCAACGACCGAGATTAAGTCCCTAATCAACGACTAAGATTAGATTTGGCTTGATCCTCGTTATTTAGAACTTTCTCACCCATATTATATTAATACACATTAGTATTTTAATTTTCCTAAGTTTAGACTTAGGATCTCATTAACAATATTAATTATTTTAATATCTCTCCATTCAGGTGGAATTTCCCCAAACGATTTCTGGGTCTTGGAGATCTCATGTGCCTTAGCCTTTCCACCAATTTTCATGGCTAGAGCACATCCGATGCTTCCAAAAATCTACACTTCCTCTTAGCGAGGAATGCGCTCTAGTAGTGCTTCACCATAGAAACATCACATTGATCCTCCATGTCGGTACCTGTGATGATGCTTGGCCTACTGCCTCACATCTTCCGCACTGCTGCTCCCTGTACTGGTGCCCATGACACTGCCACTTCCACTGCTACATCTGTATTGCGGCGCCCTCTCAACAAGCTGCATCACGCTGCCCATAGAACTACCAGTGCTAACTGCTGCACTGCAACTCAATTACCGAGAATTAAGTAGTTGTCTTCTCCCAAATATTCACATCTTGGTTAGTTTGGAAGCCTTGTGATGCTGAAGCTACCTCTGCTACTATCCTGTGCTCCCTTTGCTGCCACTGCACTGTTGTAGGTTTCAACACTCTAGCACTGCCTTGCCGCTCCATCACACCTTGCTACACTCGACGCTTGTCATCATGCTACTGTTGTTAAGGGATCCCATAGATGTGTTTGATCCAAGAGTTTGGGTACCTCAAGGATCCTAACCCTAGCATGTAATCCTCTTGATTGCAACTTGATGTCACCCCACCTCTTCTCTAGAGGTGCATGAGAAATCATGGCACAATCGTCATCAGTCTTGACCTCTTTCTCCGCCTTAGCTGGAGCTGCCTTTGAATCAGAAGCTTCTCCCTTGCCTTTCTTCCTGGGACACTGGGACGCATAATGACCCAACTCTCGACAATTGAAACACTTGACCTTGGAGATATCCTTCTTTTTCCTCTTCCCTTGCTGTTTCGCAGATGCTGGAGCCGCATCCTCCTCCTCCTCTTTCTTGACTTGAACTCCCTTACCACTACTCCCCGCCTTGGTCATCTTCCTGTCGAATAGTTGCGACAATCTCCTCCCAACCGGGAAGAGTAGCCTTGCCCAAAATACTTTGGACAAATGTCTCCCACTCCTTGAAGATTGCATTCAGGGCAGTCCTGACCATAAATTTTGGATGTGGTGTAGACCCCATGGAAGTAAGCTGGTCGTGAATCTCCTGCAACTTGAGAAAGAATGGATCTATCTACTCTCCATTATGCATTTGATATAACCTCAGCGGATTCTCCAATGGCATCCTCCACTGCACGAAAGAGCGTTGGTATAAGGTGGTCAGGGTGTCCCACATCTCTTTTGTTGTGTTCTTCTCAGCAATGTGTGGTATGACATGATCTTTGACCTCGTCTAGGATCATGCACTTCGCCCTCGCCATCGCCTCCTCATACTTCTCATTCTCAACTAGGTCAATTGGGATAGCCACTACCTTCAAGGCAAAGTCCTTGATGCGTTGTCGATCCAAGACTGCCAGGATCTTAGCCTTCCAGATGACAAAGTTGGAAGCTTCGTCCAACCTATCCTGATCCCTCAGTCCGTTCACTGCCATTTCAGCTCCTCTTTTGGACTCCCTCTCAGTTTCAACTCCCCTCCTGGAAATCCTTTGGTCAGCTGTCGAATCGCTCCTCTCTAATCCTCCTTGCAACTGCAACTCGAATCTGGATTCCTTGGCTAGAAATCCGACAAGGTAGTGATTCCCTCTACCTTGGTTCTGTCTCCTTAGACACTATTCTGCACAGACAGAAACAACGTCCCACCAGCGCCTCAAATTAAAATCTACATAGCTCCCTTAGCCCCGAAAACTAAAGAAACTGAGCCTTTCAGGCTCTGCGCAATCCCAGTAAAGGCTAAATCTGCTCCTCTGGCCAACTGTGTCAGTGCTACCTAGCTGAGCAGGATGATGTGGCTCTTCGTGAGCCTCTTCTGCCTCTGCGCTAGCCCTTCCCTTATCTCAAAATGATGGCGCAGGCTCTGTGTCACTTCTTTTCTTGTTGCTTTTGCTCTGGAACAACGCTGTCTCTCGGGACAACTGCTTTTGCTACAAATTTTTATATTTCTGTTGGTGTCTTCAGTCCTCCTGTGATCTGCAATCGCTCTAATACCATGTGGAAATTTCTAAGTCTGACACATGAGAAATCCCTACTGCATTATCTGGTTTATTATCTCCTACTTGTTCTTTCCAATAACAACTTACTTATTAATATAAATACCGAAATAAACACAAATGCAACCTTCACACATATACAGATCAACAACTGAACTGAGACAATAACATAAGGGATACCATTATTTTTGGAAATTGTCCCCAGCATAGTTACGGGGGAGCGCCCCCCCCTCGAACCCGCTCCCAAATCGCGCTCTGGGCAGGAGCGGCTCGGGAGGGCGCTCCCGAAAAAAAATTTGGGCTCCCTGCCATTTTCGGGAGCGCTGTAGGGAGTGGTTGCTCCGTCGCTCCTGGAGCGAAATTTTAAGCCTGGGAGCGATCGCTCCCGATCGCTCTTGGGCATTAAAAAATTGCTTCGAGAGCGTTTCGGGCGGTGCCGCGAGCGATCGGGCAGAAAAAAATTCTGCGGACCTCAAAAAAAATAAAATTAAAAAAAATAAAATTTGTTTTAAAAGCCCAATGGGCCTAAAAAAACTTCATTATCACTTCATTGAGTTGAGTTTGTTGGAGAGCAAGAGTAAAGGAGCAAGGAGAAGCGAGGAGCAAGTGCCGAGGAGCGAGGAGCAAGCCTGCAGAGGTAAGTAACTTAGTAATTTAGTTAGTTTAATTTAGTTAGGTAGTAATTTGGTTAATTTAATTTAGTTTATTTAGTTTAAAAATCATGAATTTAAATTAAATTAATAAATTAAATTAATTAATCGCAATAAATTAAACTAATTTGCAGATTCAAAACCCTACAAACATCAAACACCATGGACCTGGCTATATTTCTTGGCATTTTCCTCTTCTTGGTCCCTTTTATGGTTATTATGGTGCTGGAGAGTAGGAAACGGAGGGGCCAAACTGAAGAGGGGGATGAGGAAGTTGGAGAAAGTCGAATTAGTGAAAACCCCAGTGAGGAGCTGGAGGAGGGTGAACATGACCCTCAAAAAACTAAACAAGACCAAACCCCATTGTGGAAATATGTTAACAGGGCTGAAACAGGGAGAGGGGGTGGAACCACTAAATTTCATTGCCCCCATTGCAACACTGATTACACAGGTTCATACACCCGTGCTAGAAGACACCTCTGCGGTAAAAGGCCATGGGATGGAGACAAACAAATAGGAACCAAAACTTGTATAGCGGTGTCAGCAGCGGATAGAGCCAAATACATAAGGGAAGAGGAGGAAGCCCAATACAAAT
The DNA here is from genome assembly GCA_031772625.1 of Pinus tabuliformis. Lineage (NCBI taxonomy): Eukaryota > Viridiplantae > Streptophyta > Pinopsida > Pinales > Pinaceae > Pinus > Pinus tabuliformis. The sequence goes on along the minus strand of CM062805.1, from coordinate 154,327,107 downwards.
AAAAAAAATCAAGGGGTTTCTTTGAACCAAGCTCACAATCACAAAGAACTCCTTTAGCATCCTCCCAAGGAAGTGGATATGGAGGCACAACGTCATCATCTTTAAAGCGTAGAACCATATCAGATTTCCTTGATGAGGGGTGTAGGAATGATGTGGATTCAAAGGTTTACAGGTTTCTCTATGCATGTGGGATACCATTCAATGTTCTTCGCTCACCTTATTGGTACGAAATGGTTTCTGTCATAAATGATGCCCCTAAAGGATACAAGAGCCCTGGGTATGACAAGGCAAGAACCGTTGGCCTTGATCATGAAAAAGCAAAAATATCACATTCTTTGAATAGAATGACAAGTTCTTGGACTGACCATGGGGTGCCCATTGTATTTGATGGATGGACAAATGTAAAAGGCAAGCCATTGATAAGTGTTCTTGCTGTGTCTGTTAGTGGTCCCATCTTTCTAACTGCACATGATTACTCAGACAAGTTCAAGACCGCCATCAACATTGCAGAAGCATTACTTGAAACAATTGACCGTATTGGGCCATACAATGTCATCCAAGTCATCACTGATAATGCTCCTAATTGTAGGGCAGCGAGAGCAATTATTGAGGATAAATAACCCAACATATTTTGGTCTGGATGTTTGGTTCACACATTGAACCTTCTGTTGCATGATATTGTCAAGAACAAAAATGAACAATACCGATGGATTGGTGATTTGTACAAGAAAGGCAAAAAAATGATAAAATTTATTACAAATCATAGCAAATTAGCAATACCCATGGCCTTTTCCACAGTCCCTCGAGATTGGAGTTGTTGAAGATTGCGAAGACCAGATTTGGTAGCTATTACCTCACCTTCAGGCGCCTTTTGAAGGTAAGGGAGTCATTGGCTAGCATGGTATCAAGTCCACATTGGCAGGTATTAAAGGGAAGGGCTACAAATGCAGCTGACAGGGGAGGTTTTGAAATGGTGGAGGAGGCCGCTCTTGATGGTCAGTTTTGGACAAGTGTGAGGCAAGTATTGGATTTCACCAAGCCCATTTATCACATGATTCTGTTTGCAGATACAGACAAACCAGTGATTGGCGAGGTGTATGAGCAGATGGATACCATGTTGGGGCAAATAAAAGATATTGTTCATAACAGAGATCCCGACTTGTACAAATTGATTCATGATTGTGTGTGTGAACGGTGGAATAGACTTAATCTTCCACTACATTGCTTGGCGTATATCCTTACGCCAAAATACTACTCTACATCTTGGTTGGGCCAACCTGCAGCAGGGGGTGGGTTAGGACCAAACCCCATTTAGATCCAGAGGTAACTAGAGGATATTTGGAAGCATTAGAAAAGTTGGTACCTGACAGGGAGGAATGTGCAGTTGTGCGCCTTGAAATAGGCAGATACTTCAGTGGCACTGGTTTGTATGGTAACTTCCATGCAATGGACGACAGAGATAGATTTGATACTCTCACATGGTGGGAACATATGGCGGCCAGGGACTTTTGCCAAAATTGGGAAAAAAAGTTCTTTCGCAGGTTGTAAATACTTCTTCTGCAGCGAGGTGTTGGAGCACCTACAGCTACATACATAATGTGAAAAGAAACAGACTCAATGAAAACTGAGCAGAAAGCTTGGTTTATGTGCACTACAACTTGAGGTTGTTGAGTCATTACTGTGATCGGGCTTACGAGGATCCCACATATAAAATTTGGGACAATCACCCAGAGGATGACAATTTGGAGGATGGCATTGTACACATTGAAGAACTAGAAGAGGAACTTGTAAGGGATGAAGATGAAGCAACTGCAGTAGCCATGCGACCTCCACCTCCACCTCCACCATCCAGTAGCAGTGCTCGAGGTCTGAGTCTTGTTCCTTTGCTGTCGCCACCTCCATCTACACCCTCACGTGGAGGTTCTAGTTCTGGTCGTCAGTCTGTGCGAGAGACTCCTAGAAGACCACCACGACCTGCTTATACTCCTGGAGACTTTCGTGGCAAGGGCCACATGTAGATTTACAGTTTACTTGTCTTTTTTAGTTTCTATTAGACTTTAGTTTTCATAACTGTTGAGTTTTGACTCCTTGACTCTTGACTCTTGACTCTTTCATATCATAATGATATTTTTTGTAAACAATATATCACTGTGACAATGAAAATTTGAAGTTTGAAGTTGGGCCTTGGCAATTATAACTCATTGGTAATGATTGTGAATTATGAATATGATGCTTCGTGAAAGACTAAAGTTGTTTCATTTCATTTCATTATTCATGTTTCATTTTATAAATTTATAACATTTCATATCATGTTAACAGTTAGAAGTTAGGACTTAGAAATATCTAAGATATTACTTCTTGTAATGGTTAAACTTAGCTTACAAGTACAACTTTGGTGATCAATGATGATAAATGTTATTGAATTTTCAATTTTGAAAGCTTGAAGTTGAAACTTTAAGATTGAATTTGATGAATCATGATTCATGAGACTCAATATGTTGCAGTTGTAATATGTATTTTACTAACTTGTGGACATGGTTGATGACGATTATAATTTCTAGATGATTGATGTGATATGGTTCAATGATCAATCTATGTTTTTTTATGTCTAATTCATCATTCTACATGTTTTTGTTGACATATATGTATCTAAAATTAAAAAATATATATATTTTTAAAAAATCGCTCCCGGATTTGCTCCCACACCGGGAGCCATTGAAAATGGTCGCTTCCGCTCCCGCTCCCGCTTCCAAGCAACATGGGTCCCCAGAAAAACCCAATGCGGGAAAACTGGTGCAACATATATGAGGGTTTTTATTATTATGCAGTTTTCTGAATACAACTAAGGTGCTAGAAATGGCTCACGCTTAAGAGATTTTCCTTGGCAGAAGTACCTTGTTCGAGAGACAGATATTCCCGCTGATCAACAACCAGATGATGATTCCCACAGTGACTTCGACTATTCCACAGCTGGACAGCAAAAGCTGCTCCAAGCTTCTCTCTGGAACTGTGTCACCCGCCAGGGACTGCGTCACCCTCTTTGGCACTGCTCCTGCCTCTCAGCTCTCAATCTGCCCCACGAAAACACCACAACACAACTCTTTCTGCCCAGCATAAGCTCTGCTAGCCTCTGCGTCTTCCTGTGTCAGTTGCTCGGCCTCTTGCGTCATCAGCACTGGCCCTCCAAACCTCTGTGTCAGCTCTAGCTGCCTCTGCGTCAACCCAGGATTCCTCTGCGCTGACTCTCCGATACTTTCTCTGCCTCTCTGCTATGTATTCTCGACTTTCTACCAAACTACCCCTCGCTGCAACAGATCACGAACTCGATTTCTCAGCAAACCATGCCGCAAAAAATTGAATTCACTGATCAACTTGGTGTGTCTCCAACTGACCCTCAAGCCTCCTCTTATACTTTTCCTGTTGACGATTCAAAGTTTGAGATTAAGTTCCTAATCAATGACTAAGATTAGATCTGGCTTGATCCTCATTATTTAGAACTTTCTCACCCATATTATATTAATACACAATAATATTTTAATTTTCCTATGTTTAGACTTGGGGTCTCATTAAAAATATTAAGTATTTTAATATCTCTCCATTTGGGTGGAATTTCCCCAAATGATTTCTGGGTCTTGGAGATCTCATGTGCCTTAGCCTCTCCACCAATTTTCATGGCTAGAGCACATCTTATGCTACCAAAATTCAACAGCCCACGCAGTTATTGTGAAGGGGTAGCACAATTGTAGCCGGGGATAGCGAGTTTTGCTGCCAGATCAGCCGGATTCTGTTGGGTGAAGTGAGATAAAACTCACTCAGGTTCTCTGCCCTTGTATTTCTCTATCACTGGTGTGTTGGGAGGGCAACCAACATTTGTAATCAAAACTTTGTTTAATAATGGAAACCCTCAGAGTCGCTGCACTGGTTTTCTTGCATTGGGTTTTTCCAGGGACGTTTAGTCCAAAAATAAGTGTGTCCTTTGTGTTATTGTCTCATTTTTTTCAGTACTTGATCTATATAATGGTGTAGGCTACAGTGTATTTGCATTAGTATTTTTTGAAGATTTCTGAAAATAACTTGTTAAACTGAAGAACACAAGTAGGTAATGCAAATAAATTTACTGCAGTAGGATTTCTGACTTGTTAGATTCAAAAAATTTCACATGGTATCAGAGCGATTGCAGATTAAGGAGGATTGAAGCCATCAATGAAAGGATAGAGGAGAATCTGTGCTGAGGACAACTATCCCGAGAGACGGCGCAGTTTTTTAGTTGAGAGAGCAGAGGGGGGGTGATGCAGTCACCAAGGGAGGCTGACGCAGAGCTTGCGTCACCCTGTTTGTGTGACGTTGTAGCTGCAGAGGGCAACACAGTGATTACTGGGCTAGCAAAGAGACTGTCGAGTCTCGATTTTTTGGTTGTCGGGGCTAGAGGTGCAGCGCAGACTTCATCTTGAGTTGCTGGTGGGGTGCTGATTCTGTTGGTGCAGAACAGTACCTAGTGGGGCAGAAGCAAAGTAGATAGAATTAGTTCCTCAGAAGATTTCTTGCCAAGAAATCTAGATCCAGTTCTGAACAACAACAAAGAGAGATCAGAGGGGTGGTTCGACAGTTGTTGGCAGAAGGATTTCCGTGAAGGAAATCGAACTTCAGAGGGAGCTTGTTCCTTAGAGGATTTCTAGCGCAAAAGAAATCCAGATCCGAGTTTTGCCAGGTTAGCAGTGAAAGAGGGAGAAAAGAACTAGTTCGACACTCATTTGAGCAGAGATGGTAGTTAATGCACTGAGGGATCAAGACAGGTTGGATGGAGCATCCAACTTTGCCATCTGGAAGAACAGGATCCTGGCAGTTTTGGACAAAAATCACATCAAGGATTATGCCTTGAAGACGGTTGCAGTTCCGGTTGATGCTGATCCTCTCAAGAAGTACAAGGAGGCTTAGGCAAAAGTGAAGTTCATGATCTTGGACGGGGTCAAGGATCATGTGATCCCACATATTCGGAGAAGGACACAATAAGGGAAATGTGGGAGGCCTTGACCACTTTGTACAAGGGAACTTCCGTTCAACGGAAGATGTTGCTTGAGAGTCAGCTGAGACAGTTTCAGATGCAGAAGGGAGAAGAAATCGATCCCTTCCTTCTCAGGTTGCAAGGGATCCGAGACCAGCTAACTTTCATAGGGTCTACACTAGATCGTGAATTCATGGTCAGGACTGCCTTGAATCCAGTTACTGAAGACTGGGAAACCTTTGTCGAAAGCATCTTGCGCAGGGCTTCTCTCCCCATTTGGGAGGAGATGTGGGCAACTCTTCGACAAGAAGAGATTAGACAATTGACCAAGGCAGGAAGCAACAACAAAGGGATCAGAGCCAAGAAGGAGGAAGAGGAGGATGTAGCTCTCGCATTAGCGGAACAACAAGGGAAGCAGAAGAGGAAAAATAAAGATATATCCAAAGTCAGATGCTTGAGATGTGGAGAACTGGGTCATTTCGCCACTCAGTGCTGTCGGAAGAAGGGCAAGGAAGAGAAGTCTGATTCAAAGGTTGCTCCAGCGAAAGCTGACAAAGACAACAATGATGAGGATTGCACCAAGAGTGCTCATGCACCTCTAGAGAAGAGTTGGGGCGATATTGAGCTATAGTTGGGAGGACTACACAAGGGGCAGGATCCTTGAGGTGCCCAAACTCTTGGATCACAAACAACTACGAGAGCCCTTAATGACAGTAGCAGAATGATGGGAGTTAGTTGATGCGAGGGATGATGGAGCAACAATGGCAGAACTAGAATGCAAAAGTTTGAAGCAGCGCAGTGGAGTGTTGCAGCAGTGCGGGAGGCACAAAGCAAATACAACAACAACGCAGTAGCATCAGAGGGTCAACATAGATTAGCAGCAGAAGTAGCTTCAACATCATGGGGCATCCAGATTGACCAGCATGTTAGCATTTGGGTGGCTTTTTAGTTGCTGACTGCTCAACAACTGAGTTGCAGTGCAACAGTTAGCAGTCAAAGTGCTATGGGCAGCATGATGCAACATATTGAGAGGGAGTTGCAGTACAGATGTAGTAGTGTCATGGGCAACAGTACCGATTGTAGCAGCGCAATGGATGAAGGGCAGTAGGCCAAGCATTAGCAGCGTAGAGGGTCGATGTTATGGATCAGTGTTATACTTTTGTTGAGAAGTATTGCTAGAGCACATTCCTCGCTAAGAGGTAGTGTTGATTTTTTTGGGTAGCATCGGATGTGCTCTAGCTCCGAAATCTTGTGGAGGGGCTAGAACACATGAGATCTCCAAGACCTAGAAATCGTTTGGAGAAATTCCACCCAGATTGTATTTTATTAAAATAATTATTATTTTTAATGGGGTTCTTAAGTCTAAACTTAGGAAAATTAAAATATTAATGGGTATTAATGAAAATATGGGTGAGAAGCTTCTAAGAGACGAGGATCAAGTCTAATTTAATCTTAGCCATTGATTAGAGACTTAATCTCGACCGTTGATTTCTCAACAGGAAAAGTATAAATGGAGGCTTGGGGTCAGTTGGAGAATATACACAGAGAGATTGAGGAAATTGATTTTCTGAGGTGAGAAGTTCTCAGGAGGGAAATCTATTGGGGAGATCTTGCAGATGAGGGGCAGTGATAGTTCGGGAATATTGACAGAGAGGCGGAGAGAAGCTTGTGGAGGTAGCACAATAGCTAGGATAACTGATGCTGGGCCAGTCGGGCCCACATAGCCTTGACGCAGAGGCAGAAGGGCCTTCCACGCAGAGAGCTGGAACTGCCAGAACAACTGGGAAAGATGACGCAGTGGGCAGAAGAGCTAACACAAAGTCTCAGAGAGCTCCACACAGGCCCACACAGTTACTGCGAAGGGGTAGTGCAGTTGCAGTCGAAGACAAACAGTTTTGCTGCCGAATCAACCGGATTTTGCGGGGTGAAGTGAGGTAAAACTCACTCAGGTTCTCTGCCATTGTATTTCTTTGTCACTGGTTTGCTGGGAGGGCAACCAACATTTGTATTCTGAACTTCTGCTTAATAATAGAAAACCATCAGTGCTGCTTCATTGGTTTTCCCGCATTGGGTTTTTCCGGGGACGTTTAGTCCAAAAATAAGTGTGTCCTTTGTGTGATTATCACATTTATTTTTCAGTACTTGATCTGTATATTGGTGTAGGTTGCAATGTATTCGCATTAGTATTTTCTGAAGATTTCCGAAAATAACTTGTTAAATTGAAAAACACATGTAGGTAATGCAAATCAATTTACATCGGTAGGATTTCTGACTTGTTAGATTCAAAATTTTTTATAGTACAAGGGAGAAATGGCGAAGACCAAAGGAATGATCCTTGACGGAGTGAAGGATCATATAGTCTATCACAACGCTGGCAGAAACACTACCAAGGAGATGTGGGTTGCTTTGTCGACGCTATATCAGGGATCTTCGGAATAACAAAAGATGTACTTGGAGTAGAAGATGAGATCCATGCAGATGCAGAAGGGAGAACGCATTGATCCGTTCCTCTCTAAGCTTCAAGAGACAAAGATGAGCTGGCAGTTGTGGGGTCAACACCTCAAGGTTCCGAGATGGTAAGACTGGCCCTAAATTCAGTATTTGAGGAGTGACAATTCTTTGTCCAGAGCATCCTGGGAAGGGCAACTTTGCCAAACTGGGTTGAAATGTGGGCAACTCTTAAGCAAGAGGAGCTGAGGCGAGACTTGGTCAAACTGTAAACTTGACGAAAGAAGTTGCAGTGGGTTGAAGCATAAGGAGGAGGAAGAGTATGCATCCCTCGCATCCAAGGGGCAACAGGAGCAACAGTAGAAGAAGAAAGATGTTTCAAAGATCAAATGCTTCAAGTGTGGTGAATTCGGTCACTACGCAACACAATGTCCTCTTAGGTAGAAGGACAAAGATGAGAAGCATGATCCGAAGGTTGCAACTGCGAAGATCGAGGAGGAGTTTACCGTGACAGCCCAGACATCTTTAGGAGGGAGGTGGGGTGATTTAGAGTTGTAGTTCGAAAAGATTGCAGATGGGCAGGATTCTTGAGGAGCCCACCTCTCATATCAATTCCCTCCTATGGGAGCCAATATTAGTAGTAACAGGGTGGACCAGTGTCAGTTGGTGTAGAGGAGTGCCAAAGTGACAGTTGCAGTGGCTAGTAGCACCAGAGATTGAGCAACGCAGAGCAAAGTTGGCAACAGTGCAGATGGCACAGAGCAGAGGTTTCAGAGGGTCAGTGCAAAGACTAGCAGCAGCCAAAACTCCAGCAACGAGATACATCATACTAAACACAATTTGAGATGCTTTTCTGTTGATGATGCAATAACAGTCGCAGTTAGAGAAGGTTGTAGTGCAGATGTAGTTGGCAGTGGCAGTGCCAGCAGCAACACAGATGTAGAATTGAGAGGGAGTTGCAGTACTGATGTAGTGTTGAAAGTGACAGGGTTAGCAACAGTACAGATGCAACTTTTGCGCAGTAGTTGGTGGACAATATGTCAGACATCAACAACACAGAAGGAGATTTTACAGAACAGAGTGATGCTTCAGCAGGGTGCATTGCTAGAGCACATTCCTTGCTAAGAGGGAGTGTTGATTTCTAGTAGCATTAGATGTGCTCTAAGTCTCAAAATTTGCAGGGAGGCTTAGACACATGCATTCCCCAATACCTCGAAATCGTTTTGGGAAATTCCACTCGGAGACAGTGTTATTAAAATAATTAATTATTTTTAATGAGACCCTAAGTCTAAACTTAGGAAATTAAAATAATTAATGGGTATTAATCTAAACTGTTGAAATTTCTAAGTCTAACACGTCAGAAATTCTTCCTGCATTATCTGGTTTATTTCACCTACTTGTTTATTTCTTAACAAGTTATTTAACCATATAGATACTGAAAATAAACACAAATGCAGTGTCAACCATCTACAGACCATCAATTGAAAATAACAAACAAACACACAAGGGACATTGTTATTTTTGGACAATCGTCCCCCGCAAAACCCAACTTGGGAAAACTGGTGCGACAGTTCTGAGGGTTTTATTATTAAGCAGCTTTCTCGAGTACAACTAGGGTGCCAAACTGGTTCACCCAACAAAGATATCTATCTGGCAGTAATACCTCTCTTCGAAAGCATATATTCACCAAGTCTGCTCCACGAAAATGTCTCCAATGCTTCTTTGAGGCTCTACATCACTTTGAAATCCCCTGTGTCAGCCTTCTGCTACTCTGCGTTAGCTCTCTGGCCTTCTGCATCACCCACACAGGCCCTGCTAGCCTCTGCGCAGTCACTCTGGCCCTATGTGTGGCTCATGTTGGCTCTGCGTAGCCTCCTCAGTCTCTGCGCTGGTCCTTTAGCACTATCTCTGCTTCTCTGCTATGCACTCACTGCCCCTTGCTGCAACTCTGATCACTTGTTTGAATTTTCTCAGCGAACCCTGCTCCACAAAATCGAACTGACTGATCAATCTTGGTGTGTCTCCAACTGACCCTCAAGCTTCCTCTTATACTTTTTGTGTTGAGTCTTCAACGGCTGAGATTAAATCTCTAATCAACGACTAAGATTAAATTTGGCTTGATCCATGTTTTTTAGAACATTCTCACCCATTTTTATATTAATACCCATTAATATTTTTATTTTCCTAAGTTTAGACTTCAAATGTTGTATCTTCCATCCACATATATATATATATATATATATATATATATAGGTTTCCTAAATGCTTGTGCGCATCGGCGGATATTTGATAGTCATACCTTTGCTCCTCTTACGTTTCAACTCCACGCTGCCTCTGTCACGTTGACTCTGTCATGTTGCCTCTATCATGCTGCCTCCATATCAAGCTGTTTCTTTGTTTCACTACATGCGTTGAATCCGCTAGTCCGCTTCCATCCCACTCCATACTCCACATTGCGGTTTTTATAACCGTGGTATTAATATACAAACGTTGGTTTACAAAAACGCCTCCATACCACTGTGTTTTAATGCTCTATTGCACATATTCCATACCACGCCCATACCATATTATCCGTGGTCCTACAATCCCTTGCCCATACCAATCCGCTGTCATATGCGTTTTACATTGTTTTTAATACCTATCCACACCAGGTTACATTGGTGATACACTGCCATACGCTGCCATACCTGTCATACTTGTCATATGCGTTTAATACGCTGTTGTGCCAAGAACCATAGTAAAATTTCCAAACCGCTCTCATCTTCTCAAAGTTACCTCTCTTTAAATTTGTATCAAAGGAACCAAAAAAAAAATAGAGTTGTATATCCTGCTCAAAAGATGCCTTCAAGCTTGTATTTGCAGAGAGTCATCCACATGAGCTTGAACCTCAAATGATGAATTGAGGTAGATTTCCAATGCTTGTGAAGTTTTGATTGAAGGAATACTAAACGATTGGAGTTGTATTGTGGTAGCTGAATGTGAGCAACATGTTTGAGTTGTGTTGAGCAACATGTATGACATTTGTGGCACAACATATGAGATTTGGAGCATCGTGGTCAGCTCTGGTGTTCGGTTTTTGGTGAGCAGTGTCTGATCTAGAATTTGAATGGTTCTGTATTTTTTGGAGTTGTTGTTGAAGATCCTCTACGCAGTTTGCATACTGTCTATTCTGGATCAAATAATGGAGCTTCCAACACGCATAACAGTTGGAGTGTCGACTGGACATTGTTAAGGTTTAGTGGGTTGAAGTTTCTAGTGGAGAGGGTTGAGTTCCCTTCATTTAAATTGTTGGGTGAGTTCTTCATTTGTTGGGTTGAAGTATACACCAAAAATGGCTGAGTTTGCATCTAAACGAAAGGCACCTATATCTGAGTTTTGGAACAGTTACTTCTGTAGTGGCTGAGTGCAATACTAGAGGGAAAGAGGACAAGTTTACTTCGTCCAAGCTGTTGTTCGAGTTGTCCTTTGTGGGCAGAGTGTATCACTGTCAAGGAGTCAAGTCCCTTTACTTGCTGATGGGTCAAATCTCCTTAATAATTGGCTGCGTATACATCTGAAGCAGGGCCGAGTATTCTCTAATCTCCTGGAGGTGAACACCCGTGGAACAAGAGGGCTGCTATCTCTGTAAAAGATACTTTTATTTACTCCCTCGGGCTATATATTATTATTACATGGACTGATTTGCTAGAGTTTATATAACATTCTAGGTTTTCCTAAAACTGTGCTTGTAATTCTTGTCTATAATTTGATATTATGCTTGAAAAAAAAAAGTGCAAAAAAAAAAGGTTAACTAAACAAAAAAAATCAGTGCTTCCCCTATAGTTGACAGGTTTCAAGATTTTATTTTTTGGGGCTAAAGAGAATACCTTGCAGTGACATTGGTTCATAGTTGTGAACAAATTTTAAAGTCTAAGTTTGACATTGGAGAAAATGACCCAAATTGGTGAAGTATTAGAGTTCTTGAAAACTCTAATACAATCTACTTCTAATGACACATTCCAAATCAGCAAAGGCTCTCTCTCAGACATTTAGGTTTGTCTACAAAATGCACAAGAGAAAATTGACTTTTTGCAACTTGAATCTCAGCTACAACGCGCATAATTACAACAATGGAGTCATCATTCTGAACCTGTTTTTGTTCAGAACAATGAAATAGACTCCCATAAATAGCAAGTCAATATTGTTGAAGTTGATTCAAATCCAGTGCCAAATAAAGCAACAAAGTTACATGCAGATGCAGAAGTTCAGTTTGCACTTCCCAAGCCCATCATCAGACCTTGGGAAGAGCTTGTCAGCGACAAGCACAGAACTGGTCTTGGATATGACAAGGACGTGTCGTTTCATATTCTAGATTACTCAAAGCCCCTCCAGTTTCAGAGTGTTGGATTTCTTCATCAACTATTCCAGATTTTTCCCCTCTTCCACAGCAACATCAACAGATTATGTAATGCCAACACTATGACCGAGTTGGCCATCTGAAAGATCACTGTTTTGATATTCATCCATGTAAGCAGTATCATAAAACCAATCATTCTTCAAACAGGTGCTTCAGAAACAAACCTCTTGCAAGAATAAAGATTCATCTTGGATGGATCGCTTCTTGGCAATGGGCATCAACAGCCAAAAAGATATTCTAGTCATATGTCAGAACTTGTTCTAGAGTATTGAACAGTCTTGCAGTTGATTTTTCTCCATCATCTCACTTTGTATCTGACAGGGGGGGGGAAATGATGGTCATCTACAAGCCTCAAAGCCACATCAAGCGAGGCTGAGCTACAACCTGCCATACCAGATTTAGAGTTGTAGCCAGAGACAAAGATGCCCCTGAGCATGCCTTCAGTTGGTGATGCCTCTTCAAAGATTTGGGGACACTTCTTCTAGCAGAAGACTTCATCTTCTTGCCAATTTTGGAAGAGTTCCAGGAATTGCATTAAGGAGTTCCAGAGTTGGTGGTAATCCTTAAACCATCACAGGTTGAGACCTCCCTTTTCAGGTTGAGGTTCTCCCTTTTATGTGGGGTGAGACCTCCCTTTCATGATTGAAGATTTCCCTCTTCAAAACATCAGGAGCACTTCCTCTAGCAGAAGACTTGAGCTTCATGCCAGACTTGGAAGAGTTCCGGGAACTGCACTAACCATTCCAGTGTTGGTGGTCATCCTTAAACCACCTCCCTTTATACCAACATTTCAGAGAGCATATTCAGCCTAGCGCTGCCATGTTTTTTGCACATTTTGTATTACAACTCTCTTCTTGGATTCATACATACCCCTTCGGATTAAGGGGGAGAATGTTGGACACCTAATCCTCTATGGGTTGGTGTAGAATGTGAACAACCATGAAAATCCAAGAGACCTTGGGATGTGGAATCCAACGGTCACACGAATGTACTATAAATGTATATCATTGTTAAATAATAGATGTACTCTCCTGTTTATCTTTAATATTCTGTTGCTGCCATGTGTGTGTTTAACAGGAACCCATTAAAAATATTAATTATTTTAATATCTCTCTAACTCGGTGGAATTTTCCTAAACTATTTCTGGGTCTTGGAGATCTCATGTGCTTTAGCCTCTCCACCAATTTTCATGGCTAGAGCACATTTGATGCTACCCCAAATCAACATAAACTGTGGGTGTAACTTCTAAAAGAGGATGAGGATCAAACCAAAATGATCCAAGCCATTGATTAGAAGTTAATCTGGGCCATTGGTTGTCCAACAGAAAGATATAAGAAGAGGCTTGAGGGGCACTTGGAGAACACACAGAGTGGAGATCAAAGATTCGATTTTCTGAAGCAGAGCAGTTGCCTGAGAGATTTTCGATAGTGATCTTTTGCAGTAAGGGGCAGGGATAGTATTAGAAGGGAAATCTTTCTCGGTCAGAGAATACTCAGCAGAGAAGAGAGAGAGATCCAGCAGAGGCACCGCAGAGCCAGAGAGGCTAACATAGAGCCACGCAGAGGTAGTGTAGAAGCCAAGAGGGAATCCAGAATTTTGCTGAAGGAATCGATTGCAGAAGATGGAAGCTGTGGTGTGAGACCAAGAGGTGAAAATCGAAGTTCCTGGGCAACAAATCGACTAGCTGAAGGGGTGATGCTGTCTGCAGAGGGTGTGATGCTGGGTTGACGCAGTGACTTGCAGAGGCAGCTAGGGGCAGTTCATTCAGTGGCTGGATCAGCCAAGATTTCCAGTGATAGTGTGAGGTAACCTCTATCTCTCTGTCAGTGATATTTTCTATAATTGGATTGCCGGGAAGGCATCCAAAGATTCTATTTAGAAATTACTGCTGCATAATAATAAAACCCTCAGAGCTGCTGCACCAATTTTCTCGCATTGGGTTTTTTCGGGGACATTTGTCCAAAAATAATTGTATAGATGTGTTGTATTTCTTTCTTGTTCAGTTTCTTGTTTTTGTATTTTATTTAAATGGTGAAGGCTACACTGTATTAGTTTCAGTGTTCACTGTAGGAAACAATAAATAATTTGGTTCAGTAATTAACAAATAGGAGAAACATAATCAGTGGCTGCAGTAGAAATTTGGGCATCCAAATTTTCATAGTTGGTCCCCAACTTGTCTTCCTTGACTTCATCTCATAGGAGCTACCCCCCATAACCTGTTGTTGGGAGACAACAAGAACAGAGTGGGCGGGGATCAGAATGACAACCCCCGCCCTGAGCGGTTGTCGCAAGTGCCTTTACAATCCAAGTGACAACAAGGTCAATCTATTTAGAGGCATTATAAGCTTATTAAAGCCACAATCACTCCAATCATTATAAATTTTCCCTCATCTTAAATTATTATCATAATTATATTTACTAATAACTAGTATTAATAATCATTGAATATATATATATATATATATATATATATTACATGTTCATTAATTATTAATATTTATAAAATTAGTTATACTAATCAATTCTTCTCATTCATTAGATTAATTCATTTTATATTCATTTCTTTAATAACATTACTTTAATTTAAAAGAATAATTAATATTAACCAAGATTAATCAATATATCTGTCCCTATTATTCAATGTTCCACCAAGTTTCCGGGACGAGGGGGCGCGGGAGCGAGGGGCGCGGGAGCGGCCTATGCAAAAGCTCCCTACCATTTTTTAGGAAACGTGGGGGAGCGTCAGGGTCTTAAAAATTTATAAATATAAAATATAGTTTATTAATTGAGTCCACTATGACAATTTGGGTTGAACTGAAAAGCTACAAAGCATGATGATTGATATGAATTCCTGGAGCAAGAAAGCAATGAATTTGAAAATTTACACAATCCTTCTTAGAAGAAAACTTAAACAAAGAGAGAACTGTCCTTCTTAGAAGAAAACTTGAACATAGAGAGAACTCAGAACTATAGTGGATTATGTATAATGATTTTGAGAAACTGGACTTCTAAGTTCTTGACATATTAGTTAGGCAGGAAGTAGATTTGCAACTGATAATATTAATATATGAATAGCCTATTTGGCAATGCTTCCATAGGACTAGCCCATAGGTCTGATATACCTTCACAATTCTGTTTTAGATACTGCTAACCTAGAGAAAAAGTCTAAAAGAAATCATTTTTGGAACTTGGACTAAACGGAACTTGGATGCTTTTTCCACAGGTAAAGACCATAGGCCTAATATGGTAATAGGCTGACTGTCTATTGTTTATTCAGTTCCCAGGTAACCATTGCGACAACCATAACCTTGTGCCATAGATTTTTCCATTGGCAATAAAAATGATAGACACGTAAGTGGAAGTTACTTTCTTCTTTTCATGTTGTTAGACTGCTTAGTTAGTTTCCATTTTACAGATCTTGCTGGTTTCTTTCTTTGAGCGAATGTTTATTTTGAACCCTTTAAGTTCTCATGGGATCAAAATTAGATGTCAAGGTAAAATTTTGAGAAATCATATAGGAAAGTAGTTGGGTGGCTGGTGGAATATTAACATTCTGTATTTTAATCAGGTCTTATTATATCAACAATATTATATTTCAGTCAGGTCTCATCAACACAACGCATGGTAGTCAAGGAGGCAGTCTTTTAAGTTTTTACAAGTCGGATTTTTCACCCATACTTGTGGTTAATTGGTTCCTGGAAACAAAATAGTCAGATCCACTTTTCAGAACATGTGACAATAGGCTCTTTTCCTAAACCTACTATCACCATGAACGGGGAGAGCCCATATTGAACCAATTCAAGGTCTTGGTTTTCCTAGCTTGCACTTTCAACAAATTGTATTAATTCACTGACTTTTTTTAGGTAATTTACCTTTTGTATACAATTCCTAATACAATCAATAATGATATAGACACTGTTTATTAAAATCTGGACAGTGAAATCCAACGCTGTGAGTGGAGCGCTCAGCGAACTTGCAAAGGCTGTGAGTGTGTTGTTCATGGTTCAAGGTGCCGTTTTTATAACACGAAACAACGATTTTCCAATACCCTAAATGTTAATTAACTCTTAATTAAAGATTAAGTTCAGCATTTAGTTAATTAAAATGGTTTTTAATGCATTAAAGGTGTGCCACGTCCCCCCACGTCCCCTCTCGTCCCCCCACGCCCCCCCACGTCCCCCCACGTCCCCTCTCGTCCCCCCACGCCCCCTCACGTCCCCCCACGTCCCCCTTTTTGGAAACGCCCCCTCAGGGAAGGGAAACGTTTCCCTGGCACGTCCCCCCGAGTTTCCTCCATTTTGGGAGCGTGGGGAAACGTCCCCTACTCGTCCCCAAGTCCCCGGAGCGCGGGGGTGCGAGGAAACTAGACCCCTAGGGCGGGGGGCGAGTCCCCGTGGAACACTGCTATTATTAATTCCACTCTCACCTTAGGCATCAAAAATTATTTTCTTCAAATATTAGGGTTTTCCTCTTGGTGACCATTTTTCCTTTCCTTTCAAATTCCTATTTATTTCATTCTAGCATAGTCATTTTTCTTCACATTTGTTTTTCTTCCTAAAGATGAACTGCACTAGCTGGTTCGAAATGTTGAGATATCCCAAATCTGATGCGATGAATCCTGAAACTAATCTTCAACCATTTTCAAATCGTGGAAGCCTAAATTTTGATTAAAAAAAATAAAAATATTTGGATGTATTGAAAAGTGCCATGGCTGAGTGTGGTGTTGTTGGAGAAGCGAAAGAAGGATGTTTCCATCGAAATGTGTTTGGATATTGCGACAACCTAAGTAGCATCAGAATAGTTGAAGACCCTAAACACTGTGCTAGCATACAAGAACATATATATTGGAAGTTTGGATACTGGGTGGGGTCGTGAAGCTGCAGTATATGCCAACAGATAAACAGGTAGCTGATGTGTTGACGAAAATCTCTTCCCCACAAGAAATTAGGAGTGTGCTTTAATTGGTGGATGTGTTGATCTCTTCCTGAAAGGTTGGTAAATGTTTCTTTCGACAATTTCTTTTTTAATTGAGAGGGAGAGATGAAGTACCATTAAACTGCATGTATGATGATGGTACTTGGGAGGACATCATGGCTTGGTTAGTATTGAGATCTCAATTGATGTCTAGATCCCAGAGGGAGGGTATTGTGTGGAGCTCCGTTTAGTGTTGATACCCAGATCCCTATAAGGGTTGGTACCAGGGCATTAAGGTCTAGATGGTATCTTATCGAATGGATACTAGGGCTGTAGCTTGATGGTACATGTTGTCACTCGGATTGTATAGGCACTGTGACAATGCTTGGGATGGGATCTGTCACTTTGATCCTCGCTCACTCCGTTCTAGTTGGCTCCCAACAACTTGCTATGGGGGGTAGTCCTTATGGAATGAGATGAAGGAAAACAAGTTGTTTGGGAGACACAGATGAGTGGCCTAGCCAATTGGTTGAATTGAGGCAAGGTTATTAATTCGATTAGTTTTTAGAGTATGAGACCAGTGCCTTAATGGAGTCACAAATTCTTTCTTATAGTAAATTGGAACCAAATGACTGGATGGACATCCGCTGCTTGAGATGATTGACTAACCTAAATGATGTGCAAACCCTATGACCTATGTGAGATGCAGTGATCTTGGTTAATTTTAATTATATGCCTAGTCTAAGTGTAACCTTCCCTTAACTATTTTGAAGGTGGGCTCCAAGGTATGTTGCGGGAAGGAGGCCGACGGGAAGCAGACTAGGGCCTGATTAACGATACCTTTTGTTGTGCTCCTATCAGCCTATGCCTCCGACGCTGCAAAGACTGTGGCTCTGATTGCAAGGTCACCGAAGAGTTGCCAAGGCCTCTTAAGTTAGATGAGAAGGGTTGCCCTATATTTCTATCAACCTAGCTTATGCTAGGAGGTAAATTATTAGTGCAATCTAGATCTAGTATGCTTATGCAATATGATGAGTGAAATTTATCTTGGATAAAAATTGTGTAAGTTACTTAAGTACCTTTTCTAAATTAGCTTTAAAGAAAGAGTACTCAACAATACTTAGATACAATCTTAAGAAAGATAAATGCTGAATGATACAAGTGTAAACTTTAACAATATTCCACGAGTAAATCAACTTATCCACCAATGATTATTAACACAAGATGTTATGTCAAAAATTAAAAGCCCAAGTCAACTCTATTGATCAACAAGATTAAACTCTGATTTTAAGTGTAAAGTTAGACAATCTTTGATACCAAGATGAGATAAGCCAATTTCAAGTTTTTGACAATTTATATCAACTATAAATACTTCAAAAAGTATAGACTTTATCAATCTTATGACAGTAGTGAGAAACTACCTCAAACCATGAAATCTGCTCAACATATGAAATATAAAAAAATTCCAATGACCAACAAATGTAACTTAACTTGTTTAGCCCACTTTTTATGATGTATTCAGTGATATTTCATATTTGAAACATTTATTCCAACAATAAGTAAATGACACATCAACAAGCTAATGATATCAACACAAATACCCAAGAATGCCCAAAAATAGTAAAATTTCAACAAACTTGAAAAAAATCAAATCTTAGGGCTTTTAGAGGGTATAACTCAGAACCATTCAGGTCTGATATGTTTATTGCAACAGCGAAACAGTGACAGATCGTCAAGCTAATCAATCCTAAGACAATGCCTAATAAATCCAAAAATAACAAAATTTTATAGACTTGATTCAACAATTTATGTAGAAAATTCCAGCAAGGAAAAAGTTTAAATCTTGGCCAAATTTGAGATACCCAAGTGGCCAAAACTTATGAAAATCAAGATTTATCAACTTTGACCATTTATTATGTGATTTTTGGACTAAATTGTTAATGATTTGATTGCTGTAATAAAACTGAAGCAAAACAAGGGTTTAGAGGTCAAACCCTAGGCCCAAGGCCTTGAAATTTGTTGAAACTTTGGGATCAAGTTGCTGCTTGAAAAATATGATTTTTGAGACCTTAAACCTGCAAAACCACCAAGTATTTAGCTTTTAAAATTCAGATTAGAGTTTCATGTCAAGTTAGGGCAATATAGGCCAGTAAAAGGGGAAACAAGGCTAAGGAAAACCAATTTCCAGGGATAAAAGGGCTAGAATGATAGATCGGGGCTCAAGGATGAAGGAAAAGGCCAGGAAGAAACAACACTACGACTAATTGTTAAAATTGGCAACTAGGGCCAAACTCCATGTGGGTCATCTTATTTATGGCAGCTTTTTTCTTGGACTCCTCTCATCAAGAGGTGTAGGATTGATCTAAAAATCATCCGATTTTGATAAGTATTCATGGAGTTATGAATTTATTTGTGTTATAAGACAATTCGTCAAGGTCGGCCAGCAACCAAATAACCCACACATGTGCTCAATGTTTTAGTATAAAAGGAGGTGACTTGATAGTCATTTCTACACACACTTCTCTCTTGATTTCTCTCCACTTGTTCTGGGTTTTAGTGGCAAGAGAAATCTAGATGATGAAGCCCTAAACGCAGGAGGAAAGAAGCCTAAGCATGGAGGCCATAACGCAGTCCTAGCACAACCCTAGCCTATGATAGCTCTACGCACAACCTAGAGGATGCAATCATGAAGAGATGCCCTAATCCTCCACGCTGTCCTAGCCATAGTCAAGAAGAAGATATATGTTGTCCTAAATATACCAAGGGTGACCTAGCCGCAGGCCTATAGTGCCCTAGCCGCAGGCCTATGGTGCCCTAGCTGCAGGCCTATGATGCCCTAGCTTCAGGATGGCCACAAGGTCTAAAAGGAAGGGAGAATAGGGTTCGAACAACATTCAAAAGCAACGCTGGAAGGAGGACTGTTAGGAGAAGGGTAAGCAAAGATTTTGATGAGTTTGAGGCTGATTTTAGGGTATAGTTGCAGCAGCTTCAGGTGCCCTAATCAGAGAGCCGAGATCTCATTAGCAGAGATCTAGGAGGCCGCAGTCTGCTATAGGAAAGGAGGCTGAAAGTGTTTATAGATCAGCGTTGAGGAGAAGGTCTCAAGACAGGCATAACGCAAGATATGAGGACTGGTTTGAAGGTCTGAATTAGGGTATTCTTGTAGCTGTTCTGGAACCCGAGTAGGAGGGACAAATCCTCTAAAAGAAGATGCTCAGAACAGCCATAGAATCCCCCTCAAGTGTGATCACTGCAAGGATGAAGATCTGATCCTAAAGTATTTAGGACAGAGATTGAGCCCTAGTTGAGGGCAGCGTAAAAGTATCAAGTTCTGGGCATAAGTATGATTGCTAACCCTCTCAAGAACAAGCCGAGAGTCTCTTGCTCTAAGTGGCATGGTGCAATGGGACAACAGTAAAGGAATGCTAACAATGGAACAACAACATGGTAAGTGGTACAATAGGACATGGTACTTGGGACGAGAACCTGGGACAGGTTCGAGAATCCCACCGTTGGGTTCACGAACCCGTGCAACATAGCTTTAAAGGTATCATATACTAAGTTTGGTTGAAACAGGCAGATTTCTGGTATAGCATGGTTAGGTGTTGAAGCTTGACATGATTGACTTTTTTTTCTATGTATACACAGGCAGTCAACAAACTCTTTCTGTTTGACAACTTGGCAATGGGAATCTTGCTTTAATATTTGTTTAGTTTGGCAGAACTAACATGACTTTCTAGTTATGCAAGGGAGTAGATTCAGATTTTAGACTTGCAAGGAAATTCCCTATGTGAATATTGGAAAAAGCTTTAATTAGGCTTTAATGCTTTTGCGTTATTGGCAAGAATATCCCCTTACAAGAAGAAGGTCAAACTAGTCTCTTATAGGACATTTGATACTCTGCTAAACAGGTAACTCTGACTTGGCACTAATTGCATACTTCCCATCTAAAATTCGTAAATTAAATGAGCTTCAAGACTTGACCATAGGTAGCAAGGATGTCTTCTATGCCCATAATTCGATTGATGGTTTTGTATTTGACAATTTTAAACGTGTGATACGGATAAGACAATCCACATCATCGCTGCTCTTGACTCATCATCCTTCACCTGCCAAAACAAGAAACCATTCCACCACCACACACTTGCAGTTGTTGATCCCTTTACATTTGCGTTGAAATCTACATTCATAGCAGTATTGTATTTACTTTCATTTTATCTCTTTGTAATTTGATATTTCGGCTTCCATGCCATATTAGATGCTTTTACGATGTCAGTACCTTTTTCCATGACAGTAAAATATTAATAATTGAAACCATGACTAGAGGTTCTTTTATTTATAGTTTCGAATGCCCCGGACTTGAATCTTATTATCTAAATCACAGGATTGGTCATATGTTCCATACTGTACTCGGTCAACTTGCCTTTTGTCTAACTGTGTCTGGTAGTTGCTTTTAAATTTTTGTTACATTTGCAAATTTTAAATGGGTCTCAGTAAATGATTATCGACTTCTCTGGCTAGGCCTGAACTATTATTTCCATTCTCCTTGATCTCAATTAAATCTGTTCTAAGCTTTTTTTGTAGTATGACTTATCCAAGATGTATTAATTTAAAATGAAAAAAGGATACCTTGTCTGTTACTGACATAATTTGGTTTACTGTATTCTTGCAAGGTCCTTAATCCTTATTTGAGCAATCCTGTTTCTTTTTTGATATATAGATATTGTTGAATAGCACTCTCCACAAAGTCTTGCATATCATGGAGAATATGTAACATAGGGTGCAGTTTCCAAAAAAGAAAAAGAAAGGCTTACTGGTCCATATTGACAGCAATGTTGAGTAACTGATTAAAGTGTGATTACCTTAACAGTGAAAACACAAGTCCTTTTGGTGAAAGTCTTGATACTACCTTATTCTATTTGGAATAAAATAATGTAATTTCTTAACTATATGTGACGGAGCAGAAATATTTAATGTATAAGATAGAAAAGATATGTTCTTGAGGTCAATTTCTTTGATAGGCTTTGTTCAGAGGAAAAAGGAATACAATGGTGTTGCTAAAGAGGATATTTTTTGGATATTTGTGAATATCTGTTTTGCTAATCCTGAAGGCTTTTCCAATTTTCTTTCTTGCTGTTGACAAAAGTACTGGTATCTTGACTTTGTAGGGGTATTACAATAATAGTGATCAAGATGCCAGCAGCTTATTAGCAATAGGTGCAGGTTATAAATTATCTAAGGTGGAAAAGGAAGACAACATTCTGCGCAAGTCCATTGGAAAGTTGAAAGAAGCTGGCTCGGTATTACTTCTTTACCCACTGTGGAAATAGTCAAATTATGAATCCGCATATTCAAAGACACTTCTATACACATTCTATAATTCAAGCAGTAAACTTCTTTAATTCTTTAACTGTCTAGTTAACAAGTTATATTATAACCCTGGGCTGGATGTCATTTTCAATGTTGACATGTAAATGGGCAATGGTGTCGATTCAGGCTTTTAAGGATCGATATCTACACCAGAATGATTTCAGTCAGTGTGTCCTTGACTAAGTCAACCTGGGTCACTGTACCCCTAGTCAACCTGGGTCACTGTAACCCTGACTCAATCACAATAAGAAGCCGGTGCCTTAAGGAGCTCCTTTGTATAAAAAAATGTTCTAAAAATGTATAACAGGCTTGAGGTTTCTTGTGGAGATATTGTAGTGTCCACTGTCTATAAAATATAGAGAAGGAGTCTAACTTTTAACAATAGTATGCCATTGAACCTAAAGCCATCTAGCTGTTGTTTTTATGCATGATTTTACTGCTCTGCTAAGTTATCAGGAAAATGAAACGGATATGGATCCACCATATTTTTGAAAAGCCAAGACCTAGATGCGATCAGTAAACACCATGTAGAAAAAATACAATAATATTTTTTTAATTTTAAGAAACATATTCAAAGTTAAATATCAAAACCATTCATGGATCACAACATTTGAACTAAAATTAGAACAAAGAGAGCTCTAACCCATGAGCTACGAGTAGTAATACAAAGAAAAAAGATCAAGAAAAAGTAAAAGGCACACGAGGGGTGTAAAAACAAAAGTCGAGTTGGTAAGTCACGCATCCACGACTGTTCCTTCCCCACAGCTATACATTCAGGTTGAGGAGCCCCATCATAGATGGTACCTTTGACCATGGCACTTGACCATGAAGTCTTTTCCCCTCCATTCCAACATTATTTGCATGACACCTATCAATTGAAGGGTGCATCAAGGACATATCATTTCCCCTTAGGGTTTGGAAACACCTAATAGGGTGGTCTAAAGTCATTCCTATGGTAATACTCCTACAGGAAATATTGAGTGAATAACAAACACATACTATAACAACAACTAGGAAATTCAACACATACATGGGGAATCAAACACGAAGAAATGCACCAAAACTCTGAGCCATTTTATTTATTTCTGAGGAAAATGGAGTAGAAATGAGCATGGAAAGAGGAATTTGAGCTTGCTACTGCAAGTTATGGCAAGAACCCAGGTTGGAATTGTGATGCCCAACTGCTAGAATGACTCCACCAAAAACCTCTGCGTTGACCCAGAAAATTACTACCACTGCTACTGTAGGTGAACTGAGATTTCGACTCTCAAAGCTACTCCAAAAATTGTGCAAAATTAAATGCAGCCTCTCAACACTAGTTCCAACAAAACCCAGAAATATATCATAGACCCAAGAGGTGGACATGGTCTCGGGATAAATTGTGCCCTCCTCCAACAATTTCTGCTTCTAACTTCTGAATGGAACTAGGAATTCTGCCCTCATAAGTGCTCAAAAAATTCTTTAAAATTAATTCTAGCCTCTTCTCACCAAACTCACAGAAACCCAGAAAGGGTTTGGGCTGAATCCATGGACCCACGATAACCCCCAATAAGTGAAAATTGCCCATTCTGGCCAAAAAACACCCCACGGTTCAATATTACTGATTATATGCCAAATCGACCATGAGAAATTTCTCCCAGCTTTGGCTAATCCTCCACTTACGTCCTATCTCCAACCCTTATCTCTCCATAATTCTTCTCCCTTCTTCCCTTACACAGGCTAAGCTAGAAACCCCTACGCACTTCCAAATGAAGAGAATTTTGTCCCACAGATTTGTTGCTCTCTATCCCTGCAAAATCACCACAAAATTCCTGGCTCCAACTAGGAAAATCCTCTTGCAAATAACCCAAACTCCAACTCGTTGTATGTTGGACCACAATGAATAACTCGAATTGCCTCTATGCCTAGGAAATACATAGAGTTGGGAATACTGTTGTCAATGAAGCTCTATGAAAGCCCAACAATGGACTCTCTGAATTCCCAACTAGGGAGGCACTCAAAGTCCTCCAAAGATGGGGTGGAATCTTGCCCGGAATTCTATGCTAAACAACACTCTAAACTTGCGCTAAATAGCTCCAAGAGATGATGAAGTGTTAAGTGTAATAGTCAAAAGATGATTAGAAAATGAGTCCATCCTCTTTTTATAATTTCTTCCCATGCTCTTAGACTCCCTTTTTAATTATTATTTTATTGTTGGTGGCCATTTTCTAATCAATGAATGAATTGAATTAATTTACAATGAGAAATGAAGCTCAATAAATATTACAAATGTATTTACAGAAATAGCAAGTTTCTACTAAGAAACAGAAACAGCTAGTTTCTAATAAGAAACTGCTAATAAGATCATAGACGATCTTATCCGAATAAAATACATAAATGAGTATTAAACACTAAAATAACATTATTGTAATACCCTCCCTTAATGTTCTATCTATTTACAACACCTATAGATCCTCTGAATTTTACAAACTTATCAGGACCAAAGGGCTTGGTGAAGATATCTGTTGGCTGCTCCGTTGTGGGAACATACAACAACTGAATGGATCCGTCTTCAACAGGCTATCAAATGTAGTGACAATGGGTTTTCACATGCTTTGTTCGTTCATGGAAGACTGGATTCTTGGCGAGTTTGAGCACTCCCTGATTATCACAGAACAAGGGAGTAGGACCTGCTTGGGAAACATGCATATCCACAAGCATACATCGAAGCCAAACTGCCTCACAAGATGCCTTAACTGCTCCCCGATACTCTACTTCTGTCGAGGAGAGAGCCACTCCCTGCTGCTTCTTACTAGTCCATGTGACAACACCGGATCCCAGACTAAACACATACCCAGCTGTAGATTTACAGTCATCAACCGAACTTGCCCAGTCGGAATCTGTGTAACCACTGAGTGTAGGATCTGAACTCCGAGTGTACAGAAGTCCATAATCAGCAGTGCCACTCACATAACGCAGCACACGCTTCGTTGATATCCAATGATCAGCCTTAGGAGCTGTCATGAAGTGTGAAATGTAGCTTACTGCAAAACTGATATCAGGTCTAGTGATAGTAAGGTAGATGAGGCTGCCCACTAATTTCCTGAATAAAGATTCATCCACAAGTAGTGAGGATGACTGCGCTGAAAGTTTGAGCCCTGGTTCCATAGGAGTCGTGGCAGGTTTGCAATCTTGCATTCTGAACCTGTCCACAAGATTTCTGGCATACTTGGACTGAGAGAGAAAGATGTTGTTCTTAGTTTGCCAGACTTCAACCCCCAAACAATAATGAAGAAGTCCCAATTTGTCATATCAAAAGTGCTGCACAAATCCTGTTTGATCCCATGGATCAAATGTGCTGAACTGCCAGTAATGATAAGGTCATCCACATAGACAACCACAAACAGAATATCATCACCAGTATGCTTGATATACAGGTTTGCATCAGATGGACTCCGCTGAAAGCCATGATCTGTTAGGTACTTATCAATTTTCATGTACCAAGCCTGAGGGGCTTGTTTCAGACCATAGAGTGCTTTGACTAATCTACAGACTTTCTGTCTTTGACCGGCAACCTTGAATCTTGGAGGCTGCGTCATGTAGACTTCTTCCTGTAAGTCACCATTCAGAAAAGCACTTTTTACATCCATCTGATGGATTTTCCAACTGAACTGGGCTGCTAAGGCAAGGACGAATCGTGTGGTACTCATCTTGGCTGTAGGAGCAAAGGTCTCCTCATAGTCTATGCCTGCCTTCTGTGAGAACCCTCGAGCAACAAGGCGAGATTTATACTTGTCTAGGGTTCCGTCAGTGTTGTATTTCACTTTATACACCCATTTGCAGCTAATGGGCTTCTTCCCTGTAGGAAGATCAGAAAGGATCCAACTGTGACTCTTCTGAAGACTCTGGAATTCAACTTCCATAACTTGTTCCCACTCAGGTATACCCTTAGCCTCTGAATAGGTTTGAGGCTCAAAAACACTGTGTAGGTTAGCCATAAGAGCAAAATTTACTGTAGGTTGTTGTTTGCTCTTATTTCTGGAAGTTCTACCTTCAAGGAGCTCATTATCCCGGAGATCACCAATAGTTTTAGCCCACCATTTAGGCCGGAGAGTAGAAGAACCAATATCTGGAGTAGGTGGAGGAGGCTCAGGAACAACAGGAGCAACGAGAGGAGGATTATTTTCCAGAGGGAACTCAGGTAGTGCATCATCAAATACTGATGCTGCATCATCCCTCCCATCAGGTGGACCTAACGGAAGAAGAACATTGTGAGGCTGATCCTCAAAACACTGCTCAGAAGGAGGGGACTGAAAGAACCCTTTGTCTTCATCAAATACTACGTCCCGACTAAAGATAAGACGATTAGTGTCTATATCTATCAGCCTATAGGCCTTGTGGTGATCACTGTACCCTGTCATCATGAGTTTCTAGCTTTTGGAATCCAACTTAGAGCGCTTAGTAGCTGGAATCCAAACATATGCAACTGAGCCAAACACTTTGAGGTGATTGATCTTAGGCTTACGGCTAGACAAAACCTCTTCTGGAGTATTCCCCTTAACAACCTGAGTAGGTGATCGGTTAAGAAGATAGACAACAGTAAACACTGCTTCAGCCCAAAATTTGTTCAGAACACTCCTGTGTTGTAACATGGAACGAGCCATTTCAACAACCGTACGGTTGTGAAGTTTGACAACACTGTTCTGCTGAGGAGTGTAGGGTGTAGTTAACTGGTGTTTGATGCCATGGGTATCACAGAAGTTGGAGAAGGCAAAAGAACAAAATTCCCCCCCCCCGTTATCTGTCCTAAGGGTTATGATATTACAACCAGACTCTTTTTCAACTAAGGACTTAAACTTCGGAAAGATACTAAATACATCAGATTTATGTTTTAGAAAGTACACCCACATCTTTCCAATGAAGTCATCTACAATAAGAAAAAAATATTTGCAACCAGTAACTGAAGATGTATTCATAGGACCACAAATATCAGCATGAATTAACTGGAGTACCTTAGATGCACGCCAAGATTCTTCATCCTTGAATGAAGACCGATGTTGCTTGCCAGCTTGACAGGCGTCGTACACTCCCAAATGCTGAGTCTGAATATCAGGTAACCCTGACACAAGTCCCTCCCGAGATAGCTGAGAGAGATACTGAATGTTTAGATGCCCATATCTCTGATGCCACAGAGTGCTGATGGGAGAAACATGAGCTGGTAGAGCCACTTCTGGAGAATCACCAGTGTCAAGAAGCCTGTATAGGCCATGATCCTCTAGGCCAACAACAACCGTAAGATGAGTTTCCTTGTCAATAATGGAGCACTTGTGCGCACTGAACACCACATCGAGCTGAGAAGAGTTCTTCATAATCTGGCTGACAAACAACAGATTAAGTTCCATACCAGGAACATGGTACACATTCAGGAAGATGAGTGTGTGCCCATTAGATTGGATCTGAACTGTACCTCTGCCAACCACTGTGTACTCCTCACCTCCGCCGAATACCACGGAATCACTGAAAGATGAGAAGTCAGTAAACCAGTCACGCCTATGAAAGAAATGATGTGATGCGCCAGAGTCAATGTACAGGCAGAAGATGGGGCATGATTCGAGGACCTCTTAGCCATAAAGGCATAAAAGGCAGATTCCTTCTGCTCGGAATGTTCTGCAACATTCGCTTTCTGATGAGACCCTCCTTGCTTCTTCTATTTAGAAGCAATTCTCTGTCGGCAATCTTTCTTCATGTGGCCGAACTTGTGACAGTAATTACACTGCACATTTTTCTTCTTAGCAGGATTAGAAGGCTGGGAAGAACCTTTCTGTTGAAAGGACTGAGAGGACTGATATTTGGTAGCAAAAGCATTTTCTAAGGAGGCTGATGAAGCACCACTACCAAACTGCTGTTTCTAATAATCCTGCTGCAGGAGTTTGGTGCATAACTCCGGAAACTTCAGATCAACATTAGTGGAGGTAATGTTGAGTGTTTCTATGAAGTGCTCATAAGGTTTTGGTAGACTTTTCAGAGTTATGACTACCATATCTTTTTCCTCCATGGTCCGACCAATGGCTTCGAGTTGATCTCAAATGTCTTTAATCTTGTTAAGATGTTCCTGTAAAGACATACGTTTGTCCATCATGATGGAGAACAACTGATTCTTTAGAAAGAAAGCTCTGCTCTTGTCAGATGTCTCGTGCAATTCCTTCAAATGTTGCCAGATTTCAGCAGCTGTCTTGCCGAAAGGAATCTGTGGTAACTGATCATCAGTCACAAAGAGTTTGAGAAGCATAAGAACGTCTCGATTTCGATTATCAAACTTATCTTGATCTGCACCAGGTGTACCAGGACTGAGCTCTTTGCCCAAAACGAGTTGGTCAAGACGCCTATATGCAAAAATGGTTAACATTCTCTGTTTCCAGATGTTATAATTGGTGTCATTAAAGCGCTGACTGCTTTCCAACATCAGGTTGGTTAGCGAGGCCATCTGCACGTTTGCCAAGACACAGAAAACAACAAAGGAGTCCGGCAAGGATTTCAATGCAGATGCCGATTGATCCAGACAAAATCTGACAGGTGCTAGTGCAATATGAAATAGAACCAGAGATCGTTCTGAGAAGTTTAGACAGGGAGAAACTTGGAGGATAATTGCATGCCCAGAAACTAATGTGTATGCAAAAAATCTATGTTTTTTGAAGAACCAAAAACATATACTTAGAAAGATTGATACGGGAAGGCATGGGCAAAAATTTTGAAAGTCAGAGCTACCAGAATTGTCAGGGGCAAATTGGGAGCAATAACAGACATAATTGAGAGCAGCGAGACCAATCCCTCGCAAAAACCTGACCAGCAATCGAATTACGGCAATGGCAGACGTCCAAAAAAAAAAAACTGCGGCTCAGAAATTGCGATGCCTAGTAAAAAAAAATTTCAGATTCCTAGAGAGCAATTTCAAATTGAAGCACGAAAGTTTTCAAACAACGAAAAATTATTTCGAAAAAAATACCCAAGCTCTGATACCATAATCAATGAATGAATTGAATTAATTTACAATGAGCAATGAAGCTCAATAAATAATACAAATGTATTTACAGAAACAGTAAGTTTCTACTAAGAAACAGACACAACAAGTTTCTAATAAGAAACTGCTAATAAGATCACAGATGATCTTATCCGAATAAAATACATAAATGAGCATTAAACACTAAAATAGCATTATTCTAATATTTTCCACTAAGTGGCTTTTGTCTCCATTTTAATAAAATAATAATTTGCCACCAATCTCCAATAAAATAATACTTGCCACCTTTCTCCAAAATAATATTTGCCCCTTTTACTTATTACCAAAATTGGGCAAAATTCCCATGCTCACAAAATTGGGGATATTATAGTCCTCCCCGCCAAAAATTGCTTGTCCTCAAGCAATGACCGAACAAGCGCTCCCTCTCTCTGCTGGCCCAAATTGTCATTGCGAGTAGTATCGGGGTCCCAAATTGTGAAAATTCCTACATTGAAGGAACCCCTACTGCAGCAAATCTCACTTTACTTCACCTACTTGATTTTTAAATTACATTCATCAAATTATTCTTCTGAATATTGAAGCAAATTACTTCTGCAGCCTAAAGTAATTAAATATTTGATCTCATGAAACAGAAAACAGAGCAAAGAACAAGATAAATATGACACACTTATTTTTGGACACAATAGTCCCCAGAAAAACCCAATGCAGGAAAACTGGTGCAGCAGTTCTGAGGGTTTATTATTATGAAGGAGAAATATCTAAATACAAATCTAGGATGCTCATCTTGCAATTCTTTACAGAGAAAAATACTAGCGTAAAATCTGAGTGAGTTTTACCTCACTTCACCTAGGAGAATTCCTACTGTTCCGACACAAGACTGGCTAACCACGACTATTTCTGAACTGGCTCTGCGTAGGCGTTGCGTCAGCCTTTCAAGCTCTGTGTCAGCCCTGCGTCACCTCTTTTGCCCTCTGTGTCAGCTATCCGGCTGTTCCGACAGTTCCCGGCAGTTTCGGCTATTCCCGACAATTCTGGCTTCTGCGTGATAGGAAGCTTCTCTGCTCTGCGCTGGCCCTTCTGGCTCTATGTCAGGGTTGCATGGGCCCAAACTGGCCCAACGTCAGCTCTCTCGGCTACTGCGCTGCCTCTCTGCAAGTTCTCTCCGCCTCTCTGTCAGTGTTCTCCGGAAAGTCCTTCTCCCAGATTCTCACCACCCCTTTGCTGCTGAATGATCACTTAGTTCGAATTTCTCAGCTTCTTAGCCCTAGAAATCGAACTCTTAATCAATTTGTTCTGTCCGTGTGTATTTCCAAATGAACCCCAAGCCTCCATTTTATACTTTTCCTGTTGAGTCTTCAACGGCCGAGATTAAGTCTCTAATCAACGGCTAAGATTAAAACATGACTTGATCCGCCTTCTAGATCATTCTCACCCATATTTTGATTAATACCGTTAATATTTTAATTTCCCTAAGTTTAGACTTAGGAACTCCATTAAAAATATTAATTATTTTAATAAAATACAATACATGTGGAACTTCACCAAATGGTTTTTGGGTTCTTTAGAGCTCATGAGCCTTAGCCTCTCCACCAATTTTCAAGGCTAGAGCACTTCCAATACTACCAAAAACTAACACTCCCTCTTATCAAGGAAAGTGCTCTATAAACAATGTCCACCTGCATGTTGTTTTGTTTCTGAAGCACCTCCTTTCTGCACTGCTGCTGCCACCAACACTGTGCTGCAGCCTGCTGCTGCCTCTGTACTGCTGCCCATGACACTGCCACTGCCACTGCTGCATTTGTACTACACCTCCCTCTCAAACGCTGCATCTGATATGTTGCTAGCACTGCCACTGCTAACACTGCAACTTAGTTGCTGAGAGAAGCAATGAAAAAATCCAAAATTAGTTGAACTTAACTGTGTTCAGCATAATACAATGAATGTTGGAATCTGACTGCTATTGGTTCTGACCCTTTGAATCTTCTGCATTGCTGCTGACTCCTGCACTGCTACCAACCTTGCTCAACATTGGTCAGTCTTTGATCCCCAGCTACTGCATGTGTCCTTCAAACACTCCACTGCATCATCTGACACTAAGTCCATATCGCCACTGTTGGATCTTGGGCTCTCGTAGCAAGGAATTGATCCAAGAGGTGGACTCTTCAAGGACCTTGCCGACATGTAGTCCTCCCAACTACAGCTCAATATCGCCCCATCTCCCTCTTGGAGATGGGTGGGCACTCATGGCAAACTCATCCTTGTCAATATTTGCTAAAGCAGCCTTAGGATCATGTTTCTCATCCTTATCCTTTTTATTCAAAGGACACTGGGATGCATAGTGGCCCATCTCGCCACTATTGAAACATTTCCCCTTCGAAATGTCTTTCTTTTGCTTCGACTTTTGCTGTCCCTTCAATGCTAGAGTTGCGTTCTCCTCCTCCTCCTTCGCCTTTGTGCCACTCCCACTGCTGCCATTGGGGTTGACCTTTACTAGGTCCCTCCTTAACTCCTCCTGTCGAAGAGTCTCCCACATCTCCTCCCATGAAGGTAGTTTTTCTCTGCCCAATATGCTTTGGACGAAAACTTGCCATTCATTCGAGACTCCATTCAAGGCTATCCTCACCATTGTGGTTGGCTGAGGAGTGGAACCCACTATAGCAAGGTGGTCTATAGTGTCCTAAAGAAGTTGAAGATAGAGGTTCACCCCTTCTCCTTTCTGCATCAAAATCCGCTGCAACTTCTACTCCAAATACATCTTCCGCTATTCGTAAGAGCCTTCATATGGAGAAGACAAGGCTTCCCACATCTCTTAGGCTGTATGCTTCCTTTGCAAGTGTGAGACCACATGATCTTGAACTCCATCGAGAATGAGCCTCTTTGCCTTCCCTTGCTCAACCTTGTACTTCTTCTTCTGATTGTTGTCAGCAGGAACAACTACAATAGTTTTGACGTAGGCCTCGAGATCATATTCCTCCAGAACAGCTAAGATTATGGTCTTTCATATGACATAGTTGGAGGCTTCGTCGAACCTGTCCTGATCTCTGAGCCCATGCAATGCCATTTCACCCAACTATCGAAATGACTCCTCTAGTCACTGCTTAGCACTACTCAACTGCTCAGCAAGTGAGAAATTTAAACTTTCTAGCAGAAAGTTCTTTGAGGAGAAAATTCACCTTCTACGTGTCTTCGTTCTTTTCAAGCAGATATTTGCCTCAGCAGAAACTATGCCCTTCAAGCACTTTGCTGAGGTTTTGTGTCACTCCCACTGCCTCTGCAAACTCACGAACTGGAAATCGTACCTCTCTGTCGTCTCACTTAGAGAGAGATTTCCTCAGATCTGCTTCCCTGCAAGGACTGCAAAATCCCTTCAAGGGGATTCGAATTGTTACCAAGTGCATCTTTCGGCCTTACTACTCAGCACTGGATCTGCGCTTCCTGTTTCAAAATCAACTTGGCTCTGATACCATGTGAAAATTCCTACACTGAATGAACCCCTACTGCAGCAAATCTGAATCTACTTCACCTATTTGATTTTTAAATTACATTCATCAAGTTATTCTTTTGAATATTGGAGCAAATTATTTTTGCAGCCTACACTAACTAAATATTTGATCTCATGAAACACAAAACCGAGAAAAGAACAAGATACATAGGACACTTATTTGTGGACACAATAGTCCCCAGAAAAACCCAATGCAGGAAAACTAGTGCAACAGTTTTGAGGGTTTATTATTATGTAGGAGAAATATCTGAATACAAATCTAGGATGCTCATCTAGCAATGCTTTACAGAGTAAAATACTGGCGGAAAATCTAAGCGAGTTTTACTTCACTTCACTCGACAAAATTCTGACTGATCTGACACACCACTAGCTAACCCCGACTATTTTTGCGTTGGCCCTACGTCAGCCTTTCAGACTTTGCGTCAACCCTGCGTCACCTCTTCTGCCCTCTGTGTTAGTTATCCCGACTGTTTCGACAATTCCCGACAGTTTTGACTGTTCCCAGCAGTTTTGGCTTCTGCGTGACAATCAACTTTTTTTCTCTGCGCTGGCCCTTCTAGCTCTGCGTTAGGGTTGCGTGGGCCCAAACTGGTCTAGTGTCAGCTCTTCCGGCTATTGTGCTACCTCTGTGCAAGCTTTCTCTGCCTCTCTGTCAGTATTCTCTGGAAAGTCCTCCAGAATTCTCACTGCCCCTTTGCTGTTGAATGATCACTTAGTTCGAATTTCTCAGCTTCCTAGCTCCAGAAATCGAACTCTTGGTCAATTTGTTCTCTCTGTGTTTATTTCCAAATGAACTCCAACCCTCCATTTTATATTTTTCCTGTTGAGTCTTCAACGGTTGAGATTAAGTCTCTAATCAACCGCTAAGATTAAAACATGACTTGATCTACCTTTTAGATCATTCTCACCCATATTTTGATTAATACCCATTAATATTTTAATTTCACTAAGTTTAGACTTAGGAACTCCATTAAAAATATTAATTATTTTAATAAAATACAATCCAGGTGGAACTTCACCAAACGTTTTCTGGGTTCTTTAGAACTCATGTGCCTTGGCCTCTCCACCAATTTTCAAGGCTAGAGCACTTCCGATGCTACCAAAAACTAACACAAATGTGCCACTGAGTCACCCTAAATCCATGCACCATCCTATCATAAATGAATCCCTTGATACCAGGGTCCCATGCTAATCTCAAAAGGATGACATCATTGCGACACTTTGCCACTCTGATTATAACTGAATGGCCATCGTGCGCACACTATATCCTCCACTCCCGGAACCTGATGGTGAAATACTGGTAAAGGCCAAATACATCCTGCCTAGGCATCTCAATTATGCCAAAGCCTACTTGTCCAAAGCTAACCCTGAACCAGTGCAACAACAAGGAAAGCCTGCCTCGGTATACAATGAAGGCCTCCGCCAATCCCCATGTGTCAACCCAAGAGTGAACTAGATCACTCTCTATCATG
Source organism: Pinus tabuliformis (assembly GCA_031772625.1). Classification (NCBI taxonomy): domain Eukaryota; kingdom Viridiplantae; phylum Streptophyta; class Pinopsida; order Pinales; family Pinaceae; genus Pinus; species Pinus tabuliformis. The sequence goes on along the minus strand of CM062805.1, from coordinate 154,293,006 downwards.
ATTCACAATTGACTTAGTGTATGTGGATCTGTCTTGCTCCTACCAACCATCACCACTAAGTCTGCCATCTGCCTTGTCGATAATGTGCCAATACAATGTTTGGAGCCTGGACACCCACTGGAAAACTACCTCAATCATACATAGTATCCCCTGCTCATGCAGGATCTCGACATGCCCTGTGGAAAGAGTGCCAAATGTCTCCCCCTTGATTAGCTCCCTAGGTGTAGGCTTAGTGATGAACGATATGCGCTCCGGATTTCAGCATTCCTTCTTTCAACTCTTCCAGGAACTGGAAATCTCCCTCTCGGAATGCTACTGCTCTCCTCTTCCACCTACTACTCACCCTTTGTCTTTATTTTCTCTGTTGAGCTGCTGCTACTAAGAAAATCAAACTGCCTGGGCAATCGAGTATTTGCACTGGATGATCTCCATCACCACATCGACTTTCTTTTATAATCCACTGTTGGAGCACCAACGACCAAGATTAAAACTTAACCAATGGCTAAGGTCATTTCTCTACCAATTCAAGTGAGTTTCTAGATGATGCACACCTTATCTCAATTAATATTGATTAATTAACCATATTTCATAAGTTTAGACTTAGGAAATATTTTAAAATCAGTTAATAATTTAATTGAGACACTTCTAGGTGGAATATTCAGAAACGATTTCTGAGTTTTGGAGATCTCATGTATTCTAGCCTCTCCACAAAATTTCGTGGCTAGAACACATCCGATGCTACAAAGACTAACAACGATAGCTACAAAATTCAAGATGGAAAGCATTGGCAACATGGGTACTTGAATTATTGGAAGGTTAACTACTTTAGACTTATGTGTATGGATTAAAACCTTATATAAGAGAGGAATTACAAATACACAACATCACAACCATTAATAGAGCTTGATGCAAGGCAAAATTTGTTAAAAATAAGTTAAAATAGTCAAATATCGAAAAAAAAAACTTTGATTAGGTTTATTTAAGATGGAAAACATCCTAAAGCACAGATTTTGGAAACTCAAGGTATTCTTCATCATATCTCAAAAAGGAGAGGAAAGGCAAATGTTTTGCATACAAGTGGTCACAAGGGCACAAATGCATCAATTGAAGGTCCTATATATATGAAGATGCTAGAGAATTAGACGCTTCCATGAGTAACTCTGATGGTGATGAAAATAGGAAGGAAATGATTGTTGTAAATGTGGTAAGAATTGGGTTCTCGACCATAGATGTACATCTAATCACTTATATCATTGAGAATTATAAATGGGAAGTAGAGGTTCCTGTTGATGTTGATTTCGGGTAGCATCGGATGTGCTCTAGCCATGAAAATTGGCGGAGAGGCTAAAGCACATGAGATTTCCAAGTCCCAGAAATGGTTTGGACAAATTGTACCCGGTTTTGGAGATATAAAAATAATTAATATTTTTAATGGAGTTCCTAAGTCTAAACTTAGGAAAAATAAAATATTATTGGATATTAATATAAAATTGGGTTAGAAGGTCCAAAAGTCATGGATCAAGCCAAATCTAATCTTCGCCGTTGATTAGAGATTTAATCTCGATCGTTGAAGGACCAACGAGAAAAGTATAAGAAGAGGCTTGAGGGTCAGTTGGAGAATACACCAGAGTGATCAGTCATTCATTTTGCTAGAGTGGGGTTGCTAAGCAAAAGTGAATCAGTGATCAACAGTAAGGGGCAGTGGGTACTGGGCAAAGAGGCAGAGACAATACTGAGAGACCGACACAGAAGCAGGGAGAGTGAGAGCAACAGCCACTTTAGGGCACGCAGAGACAGCGCAAAGGCCAGAGGGATTGCATCATCCATGTAGAGGTTGCTGGACTGACACAGAGGGTCCCAGAGGCTGCGTAGTGCCTCAGAGGTCTGACGCAGAGGCCAGAAGGGCCAGTGCTGAGCTTCAATTGTGCCAGAGATGTTTTCGTGGGACAGGTTTTCTGAATACTTGTTTCCAAATACAGAGATATTACTGTCGTTTATTTTTCTCTGTCGGGTGAGCTAGTTAGGCACCCAATTGTACTCAAGCAAACACTGCATAATAATAAACCCTCAGAATAGCTGCATCGGTTTTCACGCATTGGGTTTTTCTGAGGACATTTGTCCAAAAATAACGGTGTCACTTGTGTGTTTGTTTTCTTTCAGCTGATGATCTGTAGATGTTGTGACTATATTGTGTTTATTTCGTATTTAAATGTTTTAAATAACTTGTTTAGAATTTTCAAGTACAAGAAATGAACCAGCAGAATACATATTATTTTTTGTTGATTTGGGGTAGCATTGAATGTGCTCTAGCCACGAAATTTGGTGGAGAGGTTGGGGCACATAAGATCTCCAATACCCAGAAAAGGTTTGGGCAGATTCTAAACAGATCAGGAGATATTAAAATAATTAATAGTTTTAATAGAGTCCCTAAGTCTAAACTTAGGGAAAATAAAATATTAATGTGTATTAATATGAATCTGTGTTAGAATGGTTCAAAAGACATGGATCAAACCAGATCTAATCTTAGTCGTTGATTAGGGACCTAATCTCGGCCGTTGAGATGTCAACAGAAAAAGTATAAGAGGGGGCTTGAGGGGCACTTAGATAATATACTGAGGGAGACCAGTGAGTTCAATTTCTAGAGCGGGGTTTGCTGAGAAATTGAACCAGTGGTCTGGAGAGCAGTCAGGAGGTAGCAAGTATAGAACAAAGAGACGGAAGATCAACGCAGAAGAGGCATACACAGAGTCAGAGGAAGCCATGCAGAGGCAACAGAGATTGCGCAGAGCTAAAAGGGCCTGCATCATCCACGCAGAGGCTGCAGGAGTGACGCAGAAGCCCAAAGAGGTTGCGCACAGACTCAGTAGGCTGATGCAGAGGGTTTTCAGGCAGACGCAGAGGTCAGTAGGGCCTACGCTGGGCTTAGAAATGTGTTGGAAGTTTGTTTATTTGTGGGTAAGCCAGTTTGGCACCCTGTTGTACAAGAAAATTGTTGAATAATAAAATCCTCCCTTGCTGCACCAGTTTCCCCACATTGGGTTTTCCGGGGACATTAATCCAAAATAATTGTGTCAATGTGTGCATATGTTTGTTTCTGTATTACGGTGTGATATCTGCGGCAATATTTATTTTAATGTTTGTTGAAGTAATTTCATGAATAACTTATGATGAAATAAGTAGGAAAAGTAAATCAGTTGCTATAGTGATAGAATTTTCACATGGTATCAAAGAAAGTAATCAGAGACAGAAAGGGAAAATCAGTTATGGGTCGAGACCACGATGCAGAGACATCCACCTCAGGAGACTCACGCGAATTTTTAGAAGATTGCATAAGAGAGAGAGCTTTTGATTTCTCTATGTTGGTTTCCAGGTTGGAAGAAGAAGTGGCATGCATGACTAGTGCTGCATCATCAGAAGTATGGTATATAGACAGTGGAGCCTCGTAGCATATGACGGGAATGAGGGAGTGTTTCTCAGAATATCGAGAAGAGAAGATGAACTTTCAGATCACCATGGGGAACAAGGCAAAGTGTACTCCAGTAGGAAAGGGTACCATAGTTTTTCAGACAGAATCGGGAAAGCGGTTCCGTGCCACAAATGTGCTGCATGTGCTAGGATTGGGGATGAGCTTACTTTCCGTGTCACAACTACAAGGCAAGGGCTATGACATCTACTTCATTAAGGAAAAGGTATACGTCAAACACCCAAGTTGGAAAAAGAAAGTGCAGATCGGGATCAAAAGTAATCGGTTGTACAGATTACAACTAGAATCTCCAATGGCACTAATAGGCAGTCATGGGGACAAAGGCTTGAACGAACTATGGCACAGAAGGATGGGTCACTTGCACCATGGAGCTCTGAGAATTCTCAGGAGCACTGTAACAGGAGTTTCGGATCTGAGTACGGAACAAGATGATGTATGCAGGGGATGTGCTCTAAGGAAGTATGCCAAGGCAGCATTTCCTAGGAGCAACCACAGGGCCAAGAGTGTACTAGGATTGATACACTCAGATATCTGCGGACCTATGTTTGTCAAAGCTCTTAGTGGTGTCGAATATTTCCTTACCTTCATTGATGACCACTCGAGGAAAACTTGGATCTATTTTCTGAAAACCAAGGATGAGGTTTTCTGTCGATTCAAGGAGTTCAAGGCTCTGGTGGAGAAACTAACAGGTAAGAAAATAAAAGTCTTGCGCTCAGATAATGGTGGAGAATATGTTGATAAGGACTTCACTAATTATTGCACTAAGGAGGGCATCAGAAGAGAGTGGACAACTCCCTACAATCCGAAGTAGAATGGGGTAACAGAAATGAAAAACGGGACTATTGTAGAAGCAGATAGGGCCATGTTGTCTGATCAGGATATGCCAAAATTCTTGTGGGTAGAAGCATGCAACACAGTTGTCTACATTTAGAACAGGACTCCTCATAGGGCATTGGGCAAGATTGCTCCAGAAAAAGTCTTCACTGGGAAGACACCTGGAGTCAATCATTTCAAGGTATTTGGGAGTTTTCCAAATTGTCTCATACCCGAAGAAAGAGGAAGAAGCTGGATCAGACTGCAGAAAAGGGGTATCTGGCAGGATATAGCAAGAACGCTAAGGCATACAGGATCTATCTTCGAGGGAGTAGGAAGGTAGTAGTACAACGAGATGTAAAGTTCATGGAGGACAGAGCTTTCAGAAGATCCCACGAAATGCCTTCCAAGGAGCAGTGAATGAGGATACGTTGGTCATGCCTCTTCAACCAACAAAAGTGAAGAATCCTTCGTTAGATCAGGAAGATTCTCAAGATGAGGAAGAGGAGCGAACAAAAGCCCCTGTTGGCAGAGGAAGAACCAGTAGGGAACTTCATCAGATTCTGCGTGATGCAGAGAACTTCATCAGAGAGCCAAGAGACAGTAAAGCGAAAACAACCAGACAGGTATCAGGCGTTAGTAGCTAGGATGGAGAGCCTGCCAGCTTCAAAGAGGCAGCTCAGAATCAAGTTTGGCTAGATGTGATGGTGGAGGATTATAACTCCATAATGGTAAACGATGTTTGGGAGGTGATGTCAAGGCCTCAAGACATATTTGTGGTAGGTTCAAGATGGATCTACAAGATCAAATACGCTGCGGACGATAATATTGAAAAATACAAGGCCAGGTTTGTGGCTAAGGGGTATGCTCAAAAGGAAGGGATTGACTATGAGGAAACCTTCACCCTGGTAGCCAGGTATACATCTATTAGGACCGTGATATTTCTTGCAGCCCAGATGGGATGGAAGATCCATCAGATGGATGTCAAGATGGCATTTCTGAACAGGGTAATAGAAGAAGAAGTATACATTGAACAACCAAAGGGCTTTGAAACTCATGAGAAGAAGTCTCATGTATGTAGACTGAGGAAAGCCTTGTATGGGTTGAAGCAGGCACCAAAAGCATGGTATTGTCGAATAGATGCCTACTTGCAGAAGATGGGGTTTGTCAAGAGTGACGCGGATTCGAATCTCTACTATCTGTTCATAGAGAGCGAGTCACTTATCTTAGTATTATATGTGGATGATCTCTCCCTGACAAGATCAGCCAGACTCATTGAAGATTGCAAGAAGAATCTAGCCACAAAGTTCGATATGAAGGATCTAGGACGAATGCACTATTTCCTGGGGTTGGAAGTTTGGTAGCAGAAAGGAGAAATCTTCCTTTGGCAAGGAAGGTATGCTACATAAATTTTGAAAAGGTTCGAGATGGGAGACTGTAGACCTATGGCTACGCCAATGATCACCAATTGGAAGAAGATTGATGCATCAGAAGACAAGGATGTCGATCCCACCCTATATCGGCAGCTCATAGGGTCCCTGATGTATCTAGTCCAATGTTGCACGAAGCGGGGGCGAAGCAGAAGCGTTTTTTGGAAGTGGGGACGCGGAAGCATCATTTTCCAAAAATCTAGGAAGTGAAGCGTCCACGTAAGCGTCTGCTATATATATATATATATTTATATATTTTGCATTTATACTCAAAACAAACATCCCAAATACCAAATTAATTGTAGAAGACATGAAAACATGCATATTTTCTCATAAATCAAGATAGATATAACATCCATTGTACATTAATGATTAATTATTCAAGCATCAACCATTTAGATGCATCAACCATCTAGAATCTAGATTCTTCTCCTCTTGTCTAGCCTTTGCCTCTACCTCGATTATCTAGGGATATTAGTCAACATTGCCCAATTTTGATCAAACTACCTAATTCAAGACTTAAAATATGGTAGAAAAAGCTTAACATGCTTGATCGATGATTTTGACTTGATTGAAAGGTAATTTTTTGCTAAGGGCGTGCCGCATGACAAAGGAGTTCAACAATTAACACCACCAACACTAGGGTACATATAGGGCTTGGTGCTCTTGATTAAATGCTAATCGCATACCTTCATACTTGATATAATCTAATGAAATGCCACAATCCCATTGATCCTGAATTCCTGAAAACTGTTAAGTCTGCTGAATTTTGAATAGGATATGAAATTCTATTTTCTCCATATGAAGTTCAATGAGGCTGGAACCACTCTCAAACATCCCGAGTCATTTCATGGTAATGTTAAAAATTTAAGTAAAAGGATGAAAATGAAAAATAAAGGAGAATGTCACTTTTACTTTAAGAATTTAACATTACCATGAGGGAGCATCTGCTATATTTATATTTTTTTTGCCTTCATTCCTCACCCTAACCCAAGGTAGACCCACCCCCAACAAGCAAATTCACCTAAAATAAAAAAAAATAAAAAAAAAATAAAAAAAAAAAAATAAATAAAAAAATAAAATAAAAAAATAAATAAAATAAATAAAATTTGAAAAAAAATGATTTTCTAAACGCTTTTGCGGAAGCGTACGCTTCCTCCTCCGAAGCACCATGCTTTCGACGCCCGAAGCGCCGTACGAAGTGCGCTTCGGCACTTCCGTACCACACTTCCGAATTTCCAAGAAGCGGCAAAAAATTCGGAAGCGCGCTTTCGGCCAAGCTTCCTAGGCGCTTCCGTACGGGACGCGCTTCGGGGCTTGGAACTGTGGGGGGAGGGGCGCTTCGTGCAACATTGATCTAGTCAATACCAGGCCGGATATTTGCTACGCTGTCAACACCCTCAGTCAGTTCATGGTGGAACCAAAGAGGGATCACTGGGCAACAACTAAGCACGTTCTCAGGTATTTAAAGGGAATAGTTGATTATGGGCTCTTGTACAACAAGGGGAAGGATATCAGGTTGAGTGGATTTACTGATGAAGACTAGGCAGGAAGTTCAGTGGATCGGAAAAGTACCTCTGGGCACTGTTTCAACACTGGATCGGGAATAACCTCTTGGTGCAGTAGAAAACAAAAGCCCGTGGCTCTGAGCTCGTTTGAGGCAGAATATATGGCAGCAAGCACAACTTCGTGTGAGGCCATATGGCTTAGAAAACTGCTGGTAAACCTATTCAGAAGAAATATGGAAGCAACTAGGATCATGTGTGATAATCAGAGTTGCATCTCACTCTCTGAGAATCCAGTATTTCATGATAGGTCAAAGCATATTGATATCTGGTGTCACTTTGTTAGAAATTGTGTCCAACGAGGAGCTGTATAGTTGACCTACACTCCTACAGGGGAACAAGTGGCAGATATCCTCACCAAGGCCCTTGGAAAGTCAAAATTTGACTACTTCAGGGAAAATATGGGGATGGTAAAGAACCCCTTTCAGAAGCAGTGTGTTAGCAACACGAATGAAGAGGGAGTTGCAGTGTTGGGAGAAAGGACCAACAACAGCACAAATGTAGAGGGAGTTGCAGTGCAGATGTAGTGTTGGGAGAAAGGACCAACAAAAGCACAGATGCAGAGGAAGTTGCAGTGCGGATGCAGTGTTGGGAGAAAGGACCAGCAACAACACGGATGTAGAGGGAGTTGTCGTACAGATGCAGCAATGGCAGTAGCAGAGTCATGGGTAGCAGTGTAGAGGATGTTGGGCAGGAAGGCCTAGCATCAGCACAGGTACCGATGTCGGATGATCAGAGTAATATTCAGTGAGGAGCAGTGTTGTTAAAATTGCGATATTTTCCCGAAGCTGATATTATCGCGAGTAATACTCGCGTTTTATTTTTATACGCGATTTTTTCCAATTTATCGCCGAGGGTTGGGGCAACGCGGTTTTATAAGGGATGCTAAATGTTCGAAATGCAATTTTTTTTGAAAGAAACAAATAATTTTTGAGTGGGGCAGCTTAATGATCAAGTCTAGGCCCTAGTATTGATATGCTATTCATGGTAATGTTAAATTCTTAAAGTAAAAGTGACATTCTCCTTAATCTTCATTTTCATCCCTTTACTTAAATTTTTAACATTACCATGAAATGACTCAGGATGTTTGAGAGTGGTTCCGGCCCCATTGGATTTCATATGGAGAAAGTAGAATTTTAGATTTCATTCAAAATCCAGCAGACTTATCAGTTTTTCAGGATTTCAGGATTGGGACATTGTAATGTTTCCAGGTGACACCACCTACCCGGGCTACCCCTGCCACCATTAGAGAATGTGGTCTACCTCCTATAGCTCCTACTTCTAGTTCTTCAGCTTCTAGAGCATAGCAGATTCCATTGCCAACTCCACCAGCACCAGCATCTACATCTAGAGGGAAAGGGAACGCTGTGGCATTTTCTCGCAAGAGGGGCAGAGGAAATCAATAGGATTAGACTTTAGTTATTTTCTTCATTTTATTGTATATGACATTATGACATGATGGGATAGATTATTATTTTTTTGTTGATATTTTGAGGCTGAGTTGGGACTCAGGAGTCGGGACTTACTATTCAAGACATGATTCAGTGTTATGTGTGATTTTAGCACCGGAAATGATATTAAACATCTTATATATTAGTTCTTTTATCATATTTATGTGTCAATGTATTTATTTTATGTTGTAGATTGTTTAGATATTAAAAAAATTGAAAAAAAATGAATTATTTTGTACCAAACGATTTTTTCCTGATTATTTCCCGATAATTACGATTGTTTCCGATTTTTTCCTCGCGCCAATATTATCCCGATAATGATTAATGCAACATTGTTGAGGAGTATTGCTAGAGCACAATCCTCGCTAAGAGGGAGTGTTGATTTGGGGTAGCATCGGATGTGCTTTAGCCACGAAATTTGGTGGAGAGGTTGGGGCACATAAGATCTCCAATACCCAGAAAGGGTTTGGGCAGATTCTAAACAGATCAGGAGGTATTAAAATAAGTAATATTTTTAATGGAGTCCCTAAGTCTAAACTTAGGGAAAATAAAATATTAATGTGTATTAATATGAATCTGTGTTAGAATGGTCCAAAAGACATGGATCAAGTCAGATCTAATCTTAACCGTTGATTAGGGACTTAATCTCGGCCGTTGAGATGTCAACAGAAAAAGTATAAGAGGAGGCTTGAGGGGCACTTGGAGAATATACTGAGGAAGACCAGTTAGTTCAATTTTTGGAGGGGTGTTTGCTGAGAAATTGAACCAGTGGTCTGGAGAGCAGTCAGGAGGCAGCAAGTACAGAACAGAGAGACGGGAGATCAGCACAGAAGAGGCAGACGTAGAACCAGAGGAAGCCACGCAAAGGCAACAGAGATTGCGCAGAGCCAAAAGGGTCTGCGTCATCCACGCAGAGGCTGCAGGAGTGACGTAGAAGCTCAGAGCGGCTGCGCAGAGCCCCAGTAGGCTGACACAGAGGTCAGTAGGTCCTACACTAGGTTTAGAAAAGTGCTGGAAGTTTCTCTATTTGTGGGTAAGCCAGTTTGGCACCCTGTTGTACACGAAAATTGCTGAATAATAAAATCCTCCCTTGCTGCACCAGTTTTCCCACATTGGGTTTTTCTGGGGACATTAGTCCAAAATAACTGTGTCAATTTGTGCATATGTTTGTTTCTGTATTACGGTGTGATATCTGCAACAATATTTATTTTAATGTTTGTTGAAGTAATTTCATGAATAACTTATGATGAAATAAGTAGGAAAAGTAAATCAGTCGCTGCAGTGATAGAATTTTCACAATTTTCTAGTGGATAGACATAGAAAATTCAAAATGGTATCAGAGCGTGGTTACAGATCACAGGAAAGCTGAAGGCATCAGCTAAGCAGAGCATTTGCAACAGAATCCGCTGTCCCGAGTGACAACAGCTGATCTTGCAGAAGCAACAGAGGAAGGGTTGACGCAGAGGGACTGTGTCATCAGTTCGGGCGAGAGAGAGGCCAGCGCAGAGGTTGAGGAGGGCAGGGAGAGGCTCACGCAGAGGCTAGGAGGGCTGACGCAGTTGGTTGAGGGAGTCGTTTTGCCGGTGTTGGGATTGCGCAGAGCCAAGAGGCTCAATCCTTTAGTTGCTGGCGCGAAGGAAGTTGTGGGCAGTTTGCGAGAGCGAAGCTGGTGGGGTACTGTGGTTAGAACAATACCTAAGACGGCAAGACCAAGGTAGTGGAAGTTGCTGTCGAGGCAGATTTCTAGCCAAAGAATTTGGATCAGTGTTGTAGTTACATAGACGATTGGAGAGGGGCAACATGACGGTTGGCAAAAGGATTTCCAGGAAGGAAATTGGGACTCAGTGGGAGTCCATAAGAGAACTTCCAGACGGGAAGTAGAGAGACTCGGAGGAGTCGAACCGAGAACTTCCAGACGGGAAGTAGAGAGACTCAGCAAGAGTCGAACTGAGAACTTCTAGGCGGGAAGTAGAGAGACTCAGCAGGAGTCGAACGAGAACTTCCAGGTAGGAAGTAGAGAGACTCGGAGGAGTCGACAAAAGAGCAGCGAGATCGCTGTGAATGGGCTGAGAGATCAGGACAGGCTAGACAGAGCGTCCAACTTTGTGGTCTAGAAGGCCAGGATCTTATCCATTCTAAACAAACATCATATCAAGGGCTTCGCCTTGAGAGTGATGGCTATGCCAGTTGACCTGGTAGCTAATGAAAGGTACGGGCAATGTCTAAGGAAAAGTGTATTATTTTTTATGGGGTAAAGGATCATGTGGTCTTACATATTGCCGAGAAGGAAATGGCAAAGGAGATGTGGGACACTTTGAAGACATTGTACCTGCATACTTCTGTGCAGAGGAAGATGCTCACGGAGAATTAGCTAAGGTCATACCAGATGCAGAAGGAAGAGAAGATATATGTCTTCCTCGGTCGGTTGAAGGAGATCTGTGACCAACTATGTTAGGTCCCTATAATACTAGTGATTACCCCATTACTATTGTAGTTGTATCCCTTATTAATATTTTTGTGCCCCTATTGTCCCCATATTGTTATTACTATGCCCCATACAATCCCTCTATTGTTATTTTTGTGCCTTTATATTATTATTGTTAGGTCAGCTTGGTTATATTGTGACCCCTTAGACTCCTATATATGGAAAGGAGGTTTGTCATTTGAGTCATCCAAGAATCATTCATTTGTGTAATGTAAAGGAGGTTGCCCCCTTGAAGAGGCTGAATTCTAAGGCGTTGATACTATCTTTTCTATCTTTTTGTGAGTTGGTTTCATAACATTTTGTATCAGCGCTTTGAATTCTAGGGTCTCACTGCTCCAAACAGGTCATCGTGGCATTTGCACGATAACTTTTGTTCTACAACGTTTCAGATGCTAAAAAAAAAACCCATTTGGACCGAAATCGTTCTGAACTGCAGGTCTGAATTTCAGAGCTTTTCGCGCTATATTTGCAGAGATATGATCTGAGGAAGTTGGCATTTTTGCAGATTCCCAAATTACATTCCAAACAGGGGACCTGGGGAAAATTGTCATAATTTTGTTTTGAGCATCAAATTGAAATTTCGTAAAAAGTTACAGAAAGAGGACGGACTGTAGTTTCTTGTATATATTTTTTAAGATCCTAAGGTCAAAACAGTGACACGTGGCACTTCATACAAGTTCGCTCTTCTGAAAAGGTATATAATCAGGTCATCTTGGGAGATTGTGCAAAACTCTTTCTTGGAGAATCTAAATTCGATCAGACTAGTGGCATTGGAAAGAGGACGCAGAGGGCTACTGCAGGTCGCAATTTTAGAATTGGAAGATCCGAAATTACAGAGATACATCAGATGCAATATCAAGCTCCTACAAAGTGAAAAAAGGTGTGTAGATTTTTCTAAATTTTTGCTTAAGCTTGGTTTGGAAAATTATTTTGAAGGAATTCAAAGGGCATAGTAAAGAATTATTATCGGTAATTGATGCCTCGAGGAAAGAAAATGCAAACACCTAGTAAGCAACCTAAAAGCTCTAGCATGACTCATGAAGAAGAGGAAGAAATGCAACATGATATATCAAAATTACGAGACCAGGTGCAACAAATGTCACTCGCACAAAAAGTAACAGAATCTAAGATGGATGGTTTAAAGAAAGATGTAGAAGCTAAAATATATGGCGTCGAAGCTAAGATGAATGACGTGGAAGCTAAGATGGACGATTTGAAGACAGATTTGAAGGAAGATTTGACAAATTTTCTACAAGAAATACTTACTAGTGGTGAAAGGGTAGTAAAGGAAACTCGTGATGAGAAAAAAAAAATGTTAATCATGATTTCATAGACTTTAACGTTCGATCTAAGAACTACCATATTCCAAAAATCGATATGAGGATGTTTGATGGCAAGGATCCTGCAACATGGATACTACAGATGGAACAATTTTTCGATCTCAATAATGTGCAAAACTCACAAAAGGTACATATTTCCATTTTATATTTGGAACCAAATCAGTTTGTATGGTATTAATGGCTTTGCTCTCGTAAAAAAATTGTCACTTGGGCAATTTTTATGGAAGAAATGACAGCACATTATGAGGATACAAAAAGCAACACTTTTCTTAGCCAATTGATAAGTCTCAAACAAAAGGGTTCAATGATGGATCACATTGAGGACTTCCAAAAATTGAACATAAGGGTAAAAGATATTCCAGAGGAGCATAGGATTGATGTGTTCATAGGGACTTTAAAGGATAATATCCAATATGAAGTTCGCCTTTGAGAGCCTGATTCATTGGAGAAGGCATTCAAATTAGCAAGAAAAATGGAAAGCAAAATTATGGCAACTAGGAAGCCTACCACTCACAACTATAAAGATGGAAATGTTGTTGCCCCTAGCCTTCCACAACCTATAAGGTTGACACCACAACAATTGGAAGAAAAAAGAGAAAGGGCTTTGTTACAGTTGTGATAGCACAGAGTTGCGGGGGAGCGCTCCCGCCCCCCTTCGAACCCACTCCCAATCCGCGCTCTGGGCGGGAGCGGGTCGGGAGCGCGTTCCTGATAAAAAAATTTCCACTCCCTGCCAAAATCGAGAGCGAGTTCGGGAGTGTCGCTCCCGTCGCTCCCGGAGCGAAAATTAAAGCTCAAGAGCAATCAAGGAATGATCACTCCCGAGCTTTTAATTTTCGCTCCGGGAGCGACCAGCGCGACGCCGGGAGCGATTGGGGCAAAAAAATTTCCGCGGACACGAAAAAAATTTCATTTAAAAAAAAATTGTTTTAATACGACTTGGGGGGCAAAAAAACATTTCATTGTGACCTGAATGAGTTGAGGAGAGCAAAGAAGATTGAGCAAAGGAGCGAGGAGAAGCGAGGAGCGAGCGCCGAGGAGCAAGGAGAAAGCCTGCAAAGAGGTTAGTAACTTAATAAGTTAGTATTTTAAACCTTAGTTAGGTAGTAATTTAGTAATTTAATTTAGTTTAGTTTATTTGGTAAAAAAATCATAAATCTAAATAAAATTAATAAATAAAATTAATTAATCTAAATAAATTAAATTAATTTTCTCATTCCTATTCCCATTCCCATTCCCATTAAATTTTGTAGATTCAAAAGCCTACAAATATCAAACATCATCTATATTTCTTGCCATTTTCCTCTTCTTGGTCCCTTTTCTGGTTATTATGGTGTTGGAGAGTAGGAAATAGAGGGGCCAAAATGAAGAGGGGGATGAAAACGCTGGAGAAAGTGGATTTGATGAAAACCCCGGTGAGGAGGAGCTAGAGGAGGGTGAACATGACTCTCAAAAAACTAAACAAGACCAAACCCCATCGTGGAAATATGTTAACAGGCCTGAACCAGGGAGGAGGTGGAACCACTAAATTTCATTGCCCCCATTGCAACAATAATTACACAGGTTCATACACCCGTGCCAGAAAACACCTCTGCGGGAAAAAGCCATGGGATGGAGATAAACAAATAGGAATCAAAACTTGTGCAGCTGTGTCAGTAGCAGATAGAGCCAAATACATAAGGGAAGAGGAGGAAGCCCAATACAAATCTAAAAAATCAAGGGGTTTCTTTGAACCAAGCTCACAATCACAAGCACAAAGAACTCCTTCATCATCCTCCCAAGGTAGTGGATATGGAGGCACAGGGTCACCAGCTTTAAGGCGTAGAACCATATCAGATTTCCTTGATGAGGGGTGTAGGAATGATGTGGATTCAAAGGTTTACAGGTTTATTTATGCATGTGGGATACCACTCAATGTTCTTCGCTCACCTTATTGGCACAAAATAGTTTCTGCCATAAATGATGCCCCTAAAGGATACAAGAGCCCTGGGTATGACAAGGCAAGAACTGTTGGACTTGATCATGAAAAAGCAAAAATATCACATTCTTTGAATAGAATGACAAGTTCTTGGACTGACCATGGGGTGTCCATTGTATCTGATGGATGGACAAATGTAAAAGGCAAGCCATTGATAAGTGTTCTTGCTGTGTCTGTTAGTGGTGCCATCTTTCTAACTGCATATGATTACAAAGACAAATTCAAGACCGCCATCAACATTGCAGAAGCATTACTTGAAAAAATTCACTGTATTGGGCCATACAATGTCATCCAAGTCATCACTGATAATGCTCCTAATTGTAAGGCAGCGGGAGCAATTATCGAGGATAAATACCCCAACATATTTTGGTTTGGATGTTTGGTTCACATATTGAACCTTTTGATGCATGATGTTTTCAAGAACAAAAATGCACAACACAAATGGATTGGTGATTTGTACAAGAAAGGCAAACAAATGATAAAATTTATTACAAATCATAGCAATACCCATGGCCTTTTCCGCAGTCACTCAAGATTGGAGTTATTGAAGATTGCGAAGACCAGATTTGGTAGCTATTACCTCACCTTCAGGCACCTTTTGAAGGTAAGAGAGTCATTGGCTAGCATGGTATCAAGTCCACATTGGCAGGTATTAAAGGAAAGGGCTACAAATGCAGCTGATAGGCGAGGTTTTGAACTGGTGGAGGAGGTCGCTCTTGATGGTTAGTTTTGGTCAAGTGTGAGGCAAGTATTGGATTTCACCAAGCCCATTTATCACATGATTCAAGTTTGCAGATACAAATAAACCAGTGATTGGCGAGGTGCATGAGTAGATGGATACCATGTTGGGGCAAATAAAAGATACTGTTCATAACAGAGATCCCGACTTGTACAAACTGATTCACGATTTTGTGTGTGTACGGTGGAATAAACTTAATCTTCCAACCCATTGCTTGGCGTATATCCTTACACCAAAATACTACTCTACATCTTGGTTGGGCCAACCTGCACCAGGGGGTGGGATTAGGACCAAACCTCATTTAGATGCAGAGGTAACTAGAGGATATTTGCAAGCATTAGAAAAAGTTGATACCTGACAGGGAGGAATGTGCAGCTATGCACCTTGAAATAGGAAAATACTTCAATGGCACTGGTTTGTTTGGTAACTTCCATGCAATGGAAGACAGAGACAGATTTGATTCTCTCACATGGGGGGAAACATATGGCGGCCAGGGACTTTTGCCAAAATTGGCAAAAAAAGTTCTATCACAGGTTGTAGATACTTCTTCTATCGAGAGGTGTTGGAGCACCCACAACTTCATACATAATGTGAAAAGAAACATACTCAATGAAAACCGAGCAGAAAGCTTCGTTTATGTGCACTACAACTTGAGGTTGTTGAGTCATTACTGTGATCGGGCTTATGAGGATCCCACATATAAAATTTGGGACAACCACCCAGAGGAAGACAATTTGGATGATGGCACTATACATCTTGAAGAACTGGAAGAGGAACTTATAAGGGATGAAGATGAAGCAGCTGCAGCAGCCATGCCACCTCCACCATCCAGTAGCAGTGCTCGAGTTCCGAGTCTTGTTCCTTTGCTGTCGCCACCTCCATCTACACCCTCACGTGGAGGGCATGTGCCTTCTAGTTTTGGTCATCAGTTTGTGCGGGAGACTCCTAGAAGACCAACACGACCTGCTTATACTCCTGGAGACTCTCGTGGCAAGGGCCACATGTAGATTTACAGTTTACTTGTCTTTCCAAGTTTCTATTAGTTTTCATAACTGTTGAGTCTTGAGTCCTTGACTCTTGACTCTTGACCCTTTCATATCATAATGATATTTTTTGTAAACAATATATGATTGTGACAATGAAAATTTGAAGTTTGAAGTTGGCAATTACAACTCATTGGTAATGATTGTGAATTATGAATATGATGCTTCGTGAAAGACTAAAGTTGTTTCATTTCATTTCATTATTGATGTTTCATTTTATAACATTTCATTTCATGTTAACAGTTAGAAGTTAGAACTTAGAAATATCTAAGATATTATTTCTTGTAATGGTTAAACTTAGCTTGCAAGTACAACTTTGGTGATCAACGATGATAAATGTTATATATTGAATTTTCAATTTTGAAAGCTTGAAGTTGAAACTTTAAGATTGAATTTGATGAATCATGATTCACGAGACCCAATATGTTGCACAACGTTGCAGGAAGCGCCCCCCCCCGGATCCTAGGCAGGAATCGCGCCCCGTACGGAAGCGTTCCGGAAGCGCCCCAGGAAGCGCGATTCCAAAAACTCTGAAGCGCGATTCGCATTTTTTAAAGCGCTTCCTGGATTTTAGGAAGCGTGGGCCCCGAAGCGCCACGCTTCAACGTCAATCAACGACCGAGACTGTCGATCGAATTACCTGTGCCGTAGAAACACAAAAAAAAAACCGTCGACGGCACCGTGTGTGAATGCAATACAAAAATTCCGTCAGCTAACGTAACGATGAATATGATCATCAAATGATAGGGGAAGTCAATCAATTTCCGTTACGGCGCCAGTAATACAAACGGGAACGACATTATGATTGTCCGACGACAGTGGACGGCCGACGGTCAAGAGAATTCTGGGAGGGGGGCGTCAAAACAGCGAGGGCTCTCGAAGGCGTGGGGACAGCAGGGCCGGAAAAGCTCGAAATCCCGCGAACAAACTCCCTGAATTCTACGGTATACAGATACTGAAGTGGAGTTGATTGTGATAAGAGACGGCCACGTAGAGTTCACAATTGACGCGTGCAACAGTTGGCTTGCTACCGACTATGGTGGGGTGGGAGAGCACGCGGAAGAGGAGGGAAGGAGGGAGGGGATCCGGTCCACTTCACGGGCTCCCCCACCCACCTCATCACGAGTCCCCTCATTCACAATTCTAGACTCAGCCTACACATAGCTCACTCACGCCAGCGATTCGCCCTTTTTCCCATATGCATTTGCTTTGATTTAATCTCCATTAAATTTCATTAGCTTGGTTTTTGTTTTTTTAATTAATTAATTTCATGTCAGTTTACATTGAATTTAGGTTAAGTCGTGGTTATCAATAACAAAAACATTTAAACATTTTTGAAATTTTTGATATTAGAATTTTGTGGTAAACTAGAATTTTGTTATTTATATTGATTTTTATTGATTTTTTGAAATTGATTTATAAAAATTTGATGTATGTTTGTAATAGCTAGAATATAGATGATTGTTGTACATACTAGTAACTACAATGGAATCATGGATGCCATATCTATCTTGATTTATGCAAAAATATGCATGTTTTCATGTCTTCTACAATTAATTTGGTATTTGGGATGTTTGTTTTGAGTATAAATGCAAAAAAATATAAAAATATATATATATATATAGCAGACGCTTCCGCGGACGCTTCGCTTCCTAGATTTTTGGAAAATGACGCTCCCGCGCTCCCGCTTCCGCTTCCGCTTCGCTCCCGCTTCGTGCAACATTGATGTTGCAGTTGTAATATGTATGTTACTAACTTGTGGACATGGTTGATGAAGATTATAACTTCTAGATGATTGATGTGATATGGTTCAATGATCAATCTATGTTTTTTTATGTTTTTTATATCTAATTCATCATTCTACATGTTTTTGTTGACATATATGTATCAAAAATTAAAAAATATATATATTTTTAAAAAATCGCTCCGGGATTCGTTCCCAAACTGGGAGCTTTTGAAAATGTCACTCCCACTCCCGTTTTCTCTCTTGCTCCCCGCTTTCGCTCTCGCTCCCAAGTAACATTGTGATAGAAAATACACTAAAAGTGTGCTGGGAAGAAATTATTCTACAGAGATTGTGAAGAGGAGGAAGAAAAGGAACAAGAAATGTCAAAAAAAGAGGATATACTCCAGGAACAAACCCTAGATAAAGAAGTAATGAATCCAACCATATCTTGTAATGCATTGGCTGGAATTACCACTCCTCAAACTATCAAGATAGAAGGACATATCAAGAAGAAAAACGTAATAGTGTTGATTGATTCAGGAAGTACCCACAATTTTATTCATTGTAAGATCGCAAAAGAATTGAATTGCTTCCTATATCCAGCACCAGAGTGTCAAGTGATGGTTGCAAGTGGAGGAACGATAAATTGCTCTAGAAAGTGCCATAATATCAAGCTATCCATGGGAGAATATGTATTAAATAGCCCAATGCTTTTCATTCCAATGGGAGGTGCTGATGTTGTACTAGGAGTCCAATGGTTACAATCCTTGGGTACAATAGCTTTTAATTTTCAAGAACTTTTCATGAAATTTTCTGTGGAAGCAAAGGAAGTTGAATTAAGGGGTATTGCAAGGAAACCAGGAATGATAATCAGCTCTAACGATATGACAAAGCTTCTAAAAAAGGAACAACGAGGTGTAGTTGCACAATTATGTTCGCTAGATGTTTCCACATCGAAATCATCTATTTCTCTAGATCTCCAAAAAGTCTTGGACAATCATTCCAAGGTATTTGAGACTCCCAAAGGTCTCCCACCTATTCGTGATCATAATCATGCTATTCATTTGATTCCACGAAGTGTTCCTCCAAACATCAGGCCGTACAGATATCCCTATGCCCAAAAGAATGAAATTGAACGTATGGTTGCAGAAATGCTAGAGGTTGGTATAATTCAACCTAGTCAAAGTTTTTTCTCTACTTTAGTAGTATTGGTGCACAAGAAGGATGGATCATGGCGCATGTGTCCGGATTATAGGGAGCTCAAAAAGCTCACTATTAAAGATAAGTTTCCCATTCCTGTCATTGGTGAATTACTGGATGAATTGCATGGATCAATTTACTTCACCAAGTTGGATCTTCGTTCAGGATATCATCAAATCAAAATGAAGAATGAGGACATTCCGAAAACAGCGTTTAAAACTCATGAGGGTCATTATGAATTTTTGGTCATGCCTTTTGGCCTTACCAATGCACCTTCTACATTTCAAGGTTTGATGAATTCCATTTTCAAACCCTTCCTTAGAAAATTTGTGCTAGTATTTTTTGATAATATACTAATCTACAACAAGTCTTGGAAGGATCATGTTGAACATGTTGACAGGGTGCTACAACTATTGGAGGAGGAACAATTATATGCAAAAAGATCCAAATGTTTCTTTGGAGTACAAGAGGTGGAATATCTGGGTCATATTGTATCTCATGAAGGAGTTAAGGTAGACCCTATCAAATTTAAAGCCATTAAGGAATGGAAAATTCCCACATCCATAAAGCATCTGCGAGGATTTCTCTTGTTGATAGGGTATTATCGCAAGTTTGTTAAGAATTATGGGAGAATAGTAGCACCTCTAACAACATTATTGAAGAAAGATGCATTTTCATGGACTCCAGAGCAAACAAAGGCCTTCGAACATCTTAAAGAGGCAATGTGCCAAGCACCAGTCTTAGCTACACCAGACTTCACAAAAACCTTTATTGTGGAATGTGATGCTTCAGGAAATGGAATTGGTGCTGTTTTAATGCAGGATGAAAGACCCATTTCTTTTGAGAGTCGTCCAACCAAGGGAAAGTTTTTACACAAAGCTATTTATGAGAAGGAAATGTTGGCAATACTACATGCACTTAAGAAATGGCGACCCTACCTAATGGGAAGACACTTCAAGGTAAAAACAGATCATGATAGCCTTAAATACTTTTTAGAACAAAGATTATCCTCTGAAGAGCAACAAAAGTGGGTCACAAAGATGTTGCGTTATGACTTTGAAATCATCTACAGAAAAGGGAAGCAAAATGTGGTGGCAGATGCACTCTCAAGAAAGGATGAGGATGTGGAAGCATTATTGTGCGCCATTTCTATTATCCAACCAAATTGGATAAACGAAGCAAGGGAGGAATGGTAGAATGACGAAAAAGTGTGGGCACTTATTCGAAAGTTACAAGAAGATTCCAGTACATCTGATACATTTAGCTGGAAAAATGATTCGTTATGGTACAAAGATCGCTTATACTTCTATAAGAATTCCCAACTCAAACAAAAGATTCTTATGGAAATGCACACTTCTCCCTTAGGAGGGCACTCAGGATTTTTAAAAACTTACCACAGGGTTAAGAAGGAATTTTTTTGGGATGGCCTTAAATCGGATATTCAAAAGTTTGTGGCGGAATGTTTGGTTTGCCAACAAAATAAAGTTGAAACAATTAAGACTCTGGGTCTATTACAACCTTTATCCATTCCAAGCCAACGTTGGGAGGAGGTTTCAATGGATTTTATCACAGGTTTATCCAAGTCTGAGGGAAAGAGTGTCATCATGGTGGTAGTTGACAGACTTACCAAGTATGCACACTTTTGTGCATTATCACATCCATTTAAAGCCAGTACAGTTTCTAATGCATTTATGGAAACAATTCAAAAGCTACATGGAAACCCAAATATTATTGTAAGTGACAAAGATCCCATTTTCACTGGAAATTTTTGGACAAAATTATTTTCTTGTCTTGGTACTCAGTTAGCTCATAGCTCATCTTATCATCCTCAATCTGATGGGCAAACTGAGATAGTAAACAAATGTTTGGAAGGATATCTTCGTTGCTTTGTATCTGATAAACAGACACAATAGGTCAAATGGTTGCCTCTGGCTAAATGGTGGTATAACACTTCCTTCCATACAAAACAAAAATGACCCCATTTATGGCACTTTATGGATATCAACCACCATCTATCACATCATATTTAAGAGAAAATTCTAAGATTCAAGCAGTGGAACATCACATCAAGCATCAACAACAAGTCCTCTAACTCTTAAAGGATAACCTTGTGTTGGCGTAGAATAGAATGAAACAACAGGCAGATCAACATCGCAGCGAAAGAAGTTTTGATGTAGGTGACTGGGTATTCCTACGGCTACAACCATATAAACAAATGTCCCTCAAGCAAGCTAAGAAGGAGAATAAATTATCACCAAAGTATTATGGTCCGTACAAGGTGTTGCAAAAGATTGGTACTGTGGCATACAAATTGGAGCTTCCTGCAGCTTCTCGAGTGCACCCAGTTTTCCATGTTTCATGTTTAAAGAAGGTTATAGGCGACAAGCTCCCAGTTCAAACAATATTGCCAAAACTTGACGAGGAAGGAAAAATTATGTTGGAACTGGAGGTAGTCACAGAAACAAGAACTCGACAGCTACAAAATCGATCAATTTTGGAGTATCTCATCAAGTGGAAGAACTTATCCGCTGAAGATTCCACATGGGAGGATGAGAATTTTATACAGAAGCATCCAGAACTACTCAAGCGTTGAGGACAACACTTTTTTGAAGAAGAGGGGCATGTTAGGTCCCTATAATACTAGTGATTACCCCAATACTATTGTAGTTGTATCCCTTGTTAATATTGTTGTGCCCCTATTAGCCCCATATTGTTATTACTATGACCCATAGAATCCCTCTATTGTTATTTTTGTGCCTTTATATTATTATTGTTAGGTCGGCTTGGTTATATTGTGACCCCTTAGACTCCTATATATAGAAAGGAGGTTTTGTCATTTGAATCATCCAAGAATCATTCATTTGTGTAATGTAAAGGAGGTTGCCCCCTTGAAGACGTTGAATTTTAAGGCATTAATCTATCTTTTCTATCTTTTTGTGAGTTGGTTTCATAACAAACTAACTTCCATAGGGGCTATGATGGATTAGGAGTTGATGGTAAGGACCGCACTTAACGCAATCTCCGAGGATTGGGAGACGTTTTTCCAAAGCATACTGGGCAGGAAGAGTCTTTCGGATTGGGAAGAACTGTGGGCAGCTCTTCGTCAAGAAGAGATCAGACGACTGACCAAGGCGGGGAGTAGCGACAAAGGGGTCAGGATCAAGAAGGAAGAGGAAGAGGATGCGGCTCTAGCATCTGTGGGAAAGTAGGAGAAGAGGAAGAAGAAGGACCTCTCCAAAGTCGAGTGCTTCCATTGTGGGGAACTAGGTCATAGTGTGAACTAGTGTCCGAGGAAGAAGAGTAAGGGAGAGGCTTCTGACTCAATGGCAGCGCCAACAAAGGCAGAGAAAGAAGTCAAGGAGGATGATGATTGTGCCATGAGTGCTCATGTGCCACTTGAAAAGAAGTGGGGAGACATCGAGCTATAGTTAAGAGGACTACAGGCGATGAGGGGCAGGATCCATGAGGTACCCAACCTCTTGGATTATACCTTCCTACAGGAACCCCGAAGAGGAGTAGCAGGATTGGCGGATGTAGGTAGAGACGGATGTGGATGAAGCGGTGGAGAGTGCTACAGTGCAAGAGTCCCCAGGCAGTGTGAGGCTAGCAGGCTACAACAGTGCGAGAGGCACGGGAGTGTTGCACCAGTGTAGGATGGCACAGAGAGGTGTGTAACGATGCGAGATGCAGGGAGTTGTTGCAACAACGCAGAGGTCAATAGAGGAAGCACTTGTTAGCGACAAAGGGAGCTTCAACATCGGGAGTGTTTCTAGCCTGATAGGGATGTCAGAAGTTGGGTGAATCGGTTACTTACTTCTCAGTAATTGAGTTGCAATGCAATAGCACGATGTAGCATGATGAGAGGGGGATGCAGTGCATATGCAGTGTTGGGAGTATGGACCAGCAACAACATGGATGCAGGGGAGTTGTTGTATGGATGCAGGAGTGGCAGTGGCAAGGCCATGGGCAGCAGTATAGGATGCAGCAGTGCAGAGGATGTTGGGCGGGGAGGCCTAGCATCAGCACAGGTACCAGTGCCGGATAATCAGGGTGATCTTTAGTGTGGAGTATTACTAGAGCACAATCCTCGCTAAGAGGGAGTGTTGATTTGGGGTAGCATTGGATGTGTTCTAGCCATGAAAATTGGTGGAAAGGCTAAAGCACATGAGATCTCCAAGACCCAGAAATGGTTTGGACAGATTGTACTCGATTTGAGAGATATTAAAATAATTAATATTTTTAATGGAGTTCCTAAGTCTGAACTTAGGAAAAATAAAATATTAATGGGTATTGATATAAAACTAGGTTAGAAGGTTCCAAAAGTCATGGATCAAACCAAATCTAATATTAGCCATTGGTTAGAGATTTAATCTCGGTCGTTGAAGGACCAACGAGAAAAGTATAAGAAGAGGCTTGAGAGTCAGTTGGAGAATACACCAAAGTGATCAGTCATTCATTTTGCTAGAGCGGGGTTGCTAAGAAAAAGTGAATCAGTGATCAGCAGCGAGGGGTAATGAGTAATGGGCAGAGAGGCAGAGACAATACTGAGAGACTAGCGCAGATGCAGGGAGAGCGAGAGCAGCAGCCAGTTTAGGCCACGCAGAGCCAAGCAGAGACAGCGCGGAGGCTAGAGAAACTGCGTCATCCACGCAGAGGCTGCTGGAGTGGCGTAGAGGGTCCCAGAGACTACGCAGTGCCTCAGAGGGCTGACGCAGATAAGCAGGAGGCTGACGCAAAGGTCAGAAGGGCCAGTGTTGAGCTTCAGTTGTGCCAGAGAGGGTTTCATGGGATAGGTTTTCTGAATACATGTTTCCGAATATAGAGGTATTGCTGCCGTTTATTTTTCTCTGTCGGGTGAGCCGGTTAGGCACCCAATTGTACTCAAAGAAATACTGCATAATAATAAACCCTCAGAATCGCTGCACCGGTTTTCCCGCATTAGGTTTTTCCGGGGACATTTGTCCAAAAATAATGGTGTCACTTGTGTGTTTGTTTTCTTTTAGCTGATGATCTGTAGATGTTGTGACTGTATTGTGTTTATTTCGGTATTTAAATGTTTTAAATAACTTGTTCAGAATTTACAAGTAGAAGAAATAAACCAGCAGAATACAGATTAATTTTCTAACAGATAGACTTAGAATATTCAACAGTTGAGGATGACATGTTAGATTCTATGAAGATGTAAAATCAGCTAAGGTGTCATTAGCATCAATCACATGTAGGGTTTTAAGGAGGATGATTCAGATGTCTTTAACAAGGTTATAGTCCAAGAAGAAGAAATTCAACAACCTATAGCACATTATATCCCACCTCATTTGAGGAACAATGGATATGGAAAACCTATGATATCACTTGTGGCAATTATACGAAAAGTGAAACCAAAGACCCTAAAATTCAAGGGAAGCATAAAGGGTAAAAATATCACAATCTTAGTAGATTTTGGAAGGATGCAATTTTGTGAATATTATTCTTGCAAGAAAATTAAATATTTCTTAATTACCTGACTCATGAGGAATATTTTTGCTACATCTGCTAATGGCCAACAAATCAAAGGATTACAATGATGCCATAAGGTTTCTGTACAGATACAAAATTTGGAACTACAATCTGGATATTATGCTTTACCCCTTATTGGACTGGACATGGTGTTACGCATGGAGTGGTTGATGCAATTGGGCACTTATGCCCCAAACATACAAGAGAAATTTAAGGAATTCAAATGGCAAGGGAAGAACTACAAACTATATGGGTTGGAAAGCCTACATCATTCTTTAAAAAAACTCACAAATATCAAAATACAAATTGGGAATCAAGATGCCTCTCTACAACGGAAGAAAAACTCATCCAACATTGCTTTTAGGAAAAAATGTTTTTAAAGGAGAAAACAATGTTATATACATAGAGCCTGGGCTAATAATAAATAAATAAATAAATAAATATTGCTAATAATTAATAAAATTAAAATATAATAAAAGTAATAAGAATAAAGTCATGACTTTTCATTAAGAGGCACCTTAGGCTATATTTATAGTTGGGGCCTAAATTTTTTATTTTAACTGAGAATTCTGAAGAATATAAATAGTGGGTTTTTATACTTCAAACATGTATGGTTGGTTTACAGGGCAACTTGCAACCCGATTATAGTGGAGATCACATGGTTTTGATTTATATAGATAACTATAAAGTCATATTGCTCATAAGGATATAGTTAACTGAAGTTCCCGGTTTTTGTATTGAAGATGTATATGGTAAGATAATAGAGAACAGTGTTCTTACATTATTTGTAATCCTTTCCAATTATTCGTGATATTGGTTGTTGGCTTTTCTAAGTTTTAAAAAACTGTTGTTTGTACTTTATTTTATAATTGTTATAAAAAATAAAGGTATAAATGGAAATGCATATTTTCAACTAGATGGTGTGACAAAGCTAATTTAAGACTATTAGGCAAATATTTCAACTGTGCTAGTCCTCTCCGTTAGGCATGTTTTCTGGTCATGATCGACATATTAGCCACACTTACTATTATAATTTTCTGATGAATATATCAATTTATTTTAGGATGTCTGGGAAGGTACTCGGCTTCTTGCCACTGATGTGGCTGCTGCCATGGGCTTCCTACAAAGAGCCTTAACAGGTGATGAGCTGACTGACAAGGAAAAGAAAATTCTTCGGAGGACACTAACAGATTTAGCTTCAGTTATACCAATTGGAATCCTCATGCTCCTTCCGGTATGTCTACCATAACATATGCATAGGCCTTTTATTTGCAAATGGGTTATTCTTTTACTCTTTGCATTCCAAATTGAATTATATGAAGTTACTAGGAATTTTTTTTTTTTTTCCTTCTCCCGTTCTGAAACCTTCTGTTATTAATATATGTATGGTTTCTGTTTCCTGATTTTCCTCCTCCATTAACACTTTGCCTTTGAATGGAGCTATTCTAAAATTTCCCCTAATTGTTTCAAAACATCCATGCCCTATAGTTTTTCTTTACTGTGACAATACTCATAGCTTCCATGCGAACAAAATCAGGTCTGCAATTCAAACTGCTTGGGATGATAATGGGAATTCTGATTTAGTAAAGGATTTTTATACCTTTAGCAAGGGCCACAAACTTCATTATAGGTTTATCTTCTTTCAAATTAGGAGTTTTGTTGATATGGTGAACCTCCATGTTGTGAAAGGAATTTGTCAATTGCAGGATTTTAATGTCAGTGGTGCTCAAGAAGCATAATTTGCCCGTGATTGTGCATCCTGTTAACAATCTTTTTAGCAGGGCCTCTAACAACACGGTAGCCTTGCTAGATGGGCAGTAAGGATCCACTACATGCCGTGAAACTCACTGCTTTACTCTTTTTCCCACTCATCCTTAAGTAATGTGACGAGCACCAGCCTAACCTCCCTCCCAGTAGTAATACAAGGAAGTTATGGTAAAGTCTAACACCATCCTAATGCTCAGTCTTTGCATCCATCTCTCTTGCTTGCGGGATGCCCACCCCTCCTCTCTGGTGGTATTCTCTCTGTATTGTCTCTATGGCTGGCTGGATGAGCTGTCTGGAGTGGTTTATGAAGGGTCTACTACCTTTGACTAGAGTACCACTGATGCAACATAAATGGACTACACAGTGGGAGGCCTTGGCCTAGGCCTAGGCCATGAAGATCGTGTCAATGAATGGATATCTGGGAATAATCGAACTACTTGTTGTAGCTATGCCCTCTCCTAGCGCAAGGTCGAAACTGGTGCAGTTATAGTCTCAACTGTTGGCCTTAACAGAGCAAATTTAGGAGATGAATTGGGTGAAGGCAGTGAGGGAACAAGTCTGGTGTATAGTGTGCAAGACGGAGGGGCACACTGCAAATGATTGTGCTTCAGTGAGGGTCGGGGTTGCGGCTCCTAATCCAACCTTGCGTCCCACCAGATTTCTTCCTTGTGAGATACACTTAGTCTCTTAGAAGTTATCCCTTGGGATTCCCCCCATGATTTGCCTATTTCAGTCTGAAGTGAGGGAAGCTTTTTGCTAAGGTGACAGTAGCAAAGCTTCCAAATAGAGTGCTTGGCTCAGTTGCATGCGGCCCAAGCTCCCGCTATTTAGGTCCACAACCCCCTGAACGACCAAGGGAGGAGTCCCTAAATATCCCCCAGCAACTCCGGTTTATGTCTAGTTCCTTATATGGAGTCAATGAGGTGGAGGTGTTCTTAGTCTATCTACCGGTTTTTAAAAAATACATTAAATAATTTATTTTTAATGAAAAAAACTATTTTTAAGATTTAAAACCATGATTCCAAGCCAATAGAAACAAAATATGCAAGGTTTGCTCATCTATATACCATGGAAAGGTGAATATATCAAAATGGCATTGAGTGCAATACATATCCGCTACAAAATACATAATCAATGAGGCTCTAAATGACCTCTACAGTCCAAAAACAATGCTCTAAGCTATGGGGTCACTGACCTACTACAAGTCTACATCTCAATGATCAACAACATGATCACTCCTCATCGTGATCAAACTCATCACCACTACTAGACAAGAGATCATCAACATGAGCTACATAAATAATATAGTTCAAAGTTTGAGGACTCCTAAAACTCCTTTACAACTTTAGTAGTAGTAGCAAAAACAGACATGAAAACTACAAATTACTGATCAACATGGTCACTCATGAAACTCATCATTGATTCAACGCTACTTGAAATACATAAACATTATCAACAAGAGATACATAAACATCATCTAGCTCAAAGTCTTTAGACTTGGATTGCTCAACCTTATAACATGATAGAAATTGAAAAGGTTTAACATGCCTAACCAATGATTTTGGTTTGAGTGAAGGGTTCATCTCCTCATCCTTATAATGTGGTAGAAAAAGATTAGCGTGCCTAACCAGTTGTTTTCCTTTGAGTGAAGAGTGCATTCTTATTAAGGACATGGTTGAGGAGTTCAACAGTCAATACCACCAGCATCAACAAAGTTCAACAATCAATGCCACCAACATCAAGTTTCTTAAAGGGCTTCATGCTTTTGATCAAATGCCAATCTCATACCCTCACGCATGATAGAATCAAATGGAAACATTGCAAACCCCCAAACTATGAAAACCTAAAAACCATTAAGTCTGTTGAATTTTGAGTGAAATCTAAAATTCTAGTTTTCTCCATATGAAATCCAATGAGGTCAAAACCACTCTCAAACATCCTAAGTCATTTCATGGTAATGCTAAAAATTTAAAAGGATGAAAATGAAAATTAAAGGAAATGTCATTTTTATTTTAAGAATTTAACATTTCTATTAATTGCCAATATTGCCAGGGCTGAGATGTGTCAGGAAAATGAGAGGGTAGGCATGTTTTTCTTGGAGGGATTATATTTGGAGGAAAACAACCCCAAATTTCCCTCAAAACAGCTTCAAAACTCGAAAAAAGCATTCTGTGGGATTTATGGTTGCCCTGGCAATAAACCCGCCGGTTTATGATGGAGTTCCATCCTAAACCGGTCGGTTAGTACTGGTTTTTCTAATTTTTAAGCGAAGGGAGGGGTCAAACTGGGTTTTTTTGCCAATTTGACCAGTTACCAGTTCAAACCAACCGGTTTTTAAAACACTGCTCTAACCAAATATGTGAGTTTTTATTAATTTTGAAAGTCTGGTTAAGGAGTTATAAGTCAAAATAACTTATTGTCTTATATGACATCCTATAAAACTTGTGTAAAACCATAGTGACAACAACCTATTTTCTTTAAACAACTAATCCACTGTGTGAAAAACACCTCTAGGGAGTTACCCTAAAGTGTGGAAAGGCTAGATGATAATTTTAGAGGCTTTAGAGGCCCAATTGTTGTAATCTCACTTCCCTATCATCTCCTTTTCCGTTCCCCTCCTAATGTGTTCCCATAAGTGTTGTGATGAATCACATGCCTAAGGTGGGGTTTGGGAAGGAATGCTTGGGATTGATCATTAATTCTTCTATGTTCAAGCTTGAAGGAATGGTCTTTGATTCCCCTTTTTTCCCTGCTTTCATGATCCCTTATCATAGAGTATGGTCATCTCATTTTCCCACCTCCCACCCTTGTGACCTTGCATATGGATGTCATAATTATCATGTTTTCTTTCAAGTGTTATCATAATTGATTATAGGGGTAGGAAATATGATCTTGATTTAATAATATGTTGGTTGCATTGGCTATATGACTATACCTAGTGCTTGCACAATGTAGCACGCATGGTAGTATAACATGCATTGCATATTGATTTTGCATAGCTACTATCATCATATCATGTTCTCATACTAGAATAAGTGCATTTAGATTACACTTGCATCTTAGATGTAATGACCCACCTACAATTACAAACAAAATGTGAATATTATCATGCATACGAGACAGTGTTATGAAACCAGGGAGCAGGAGCGGAAGCGACATTTGCAGAAGCTCCCGGTTTGGGAGCGAATCCCGGAGTGTTTTATCTATATATATATATATATATATATCTATATCTATATATCTATTTATATTTATATTTTGATACATATTTGTCAACAAAAACATGTAGAATAATGAATTAGATATAAAAAACATAAAAAAACATAGATTGAACCATATAACAACAATCATCTAGAAGTTATAATCTTCATCAACCACGTCCACAAGTTAGTAACATACAACATATTGAGTCTCATGATTCATCAATCTTAAAGTTTCAAGCTTTCAAAATTCAATATATAACATTTATCGTCATTGATCACCAAAGTTGTACTTGTAAGCTAAGTGTAACCATTACAACAAATAATATCTAACATGAAATGAAATGTTATAAAATGAAATGAAATGAAACAACTTTCAACTTTCATGAAGCATCATATTCATAATTCATTACTAATGAGTTATAATTGCCAACTTCAAACTTAAATTGTCATACATTGTTAAAAAAATATCATAATAAATATGAAAGAGTCAATAGTTATAAAAACTACTAGAAACTAGAGAAAAGAAGTAAATCTATTATCTATTTCTTATGCTTGGGCCTCTTGCCACCACGAGAAATGTCTAATTTTTTAGTCTTGTTGGAAAATCAGGATCTTTGTCATTAATATCACCCTCTAAGCATTAATATCCAAAGGTATCTTTGTCATTACCTCTGTATCTATATAGGGATCTTTGTCATTAATATCACCCTCTAAGCATTAACATAAGATAGAAAAAGCATAGCATGTCAAGTCAAGATTTTGTTTGAGTGATGCGTACATTTTTAGGAGGGTCATGATAGAGGAGTTCGACAATCAATGTCACTAACATCAAGGTACATAGAGGGATTGGTGCTCTTGATTAAATATGAGTTCCATACCCTAATACATGACAAAATTCAATGGAAACTTTGCAATCCCCCAATCCTGAAAAACTGATAAGTCTGCTGGATTTTGAATGAAATCTAAAATTCTACTTTCTCAATATGAAATCCAAGGAGGTCGGAACCACTCTCAAACATCTTGAGTCATTTCATTTTCATCCTTTTACTTTAAGAATTTAACATTACCATGAATAGCATATCAATACTAGGGACACAAACTTGATCATTACGCTGCCCCACTAAAAAATTATTTGTTTCTTTCAAAAAAAATTGCATTTCGAACATTACTACAAAAAAACATTTGCAAAAAAGGAAAAACACTTCCAAAAATGCAGGGAGCGAAATTTTTTTTAGGGAGCGCGCTCTCGACCTTCTCTCGCGTCGCTCCCGCCCGGAGCGCGGATTGGGAGCGGGATCGGGGGGGGGGGGGGCTCCCCCGCAACACTGATACGAGACATCCATATGATAGCTATATATGCATGAACTGCATGTATTGCACTAGTATACATACTGACTAATATTAGGAAAAGTCTAAGTTTAAGTTGATGAATCGATTACCGAAATAAATTCCTAACTCACCAGAATATAATAAATATATCGAGTGGGGCCTTGATATGTGAACCGCTCTTATATATATATATATATATATATATATATATATATATTAAATTTATTTATTTAAATATTAAATAAAACAATTTGGTTAAGTTGGAAATTAAATGTAATAAAATATTTTTAAATCTTAAACTAAATAAATGAACCATTTCAAGGATTCATTTCAATTAAACCTCCTCTATGCAAAAGAAAAGAAGGGTCAAGAATATTGGGAGATGACATCAAAGAAAAATGGGGAAATGGTGGAGGGAGGAGGCTGACAGCGAGGAGGTTGGGAGATGGTGGAGTTAAGCATATAAGGGAGTGGAGGAGATCATGAGAG
This sequence comes from Pinus tabuliformis, assembly GCA_031772625.1. Lineage (NCBI taxonomy): Eukaryota > Viridiplantae > Streptophyta > Pinopsida > Pinales > Pinaceae > Pinus > Pinus tabuliformis. The sequence continues at coordinate 154,261,468 of CM062805.1, read as the reverse complement.
AGGGAGGATTTTGTGAGTTCTATAGAGAGATAAGAATTTCTAACAAAGCCACAAACATTGAGGGAGATTGAGCTTAATTGTTCTTGGAGATTTGGGCATGGGGGCCAGAATGCTTCAAATTTGAAGTACTTTGGAACTGGGTACCGAGATTGTGCCCAGTTTGGCAGGGAGGTTTTGGTCATTTTGGTAATGAAAACAAATTGGTGCTACAAGAGGTCGAGATCGACTTCAAACACGGAAGCCAGGTATGTATCTGTGAATCAAATTGATAAATTTTGTTTAAATTGTAGCTGGTAAATTTTGTAGAATTTAGAAATTTAATTTGGGTTTGCTCATTAAATCTTTCTGGCAGAATTTTAGAAATAAAATTTTGGTTTGGCCATCAAATCAAATTAGGCTTACTTTCGTGTATGGTTTTATTATTTGATGAAAGCATGGGCGATAAAAGTGCACCAAGGACACATGCTTCCAACATTGTTTGTGATGTTTAGGATATAGGTTTGTGGTCCTACATGATTGTTGGTGTTCTCATGACCTCCTCGTTCGAGTACATTGATTGTGCACTCAACAAAGAGCTCTTGTCCTAGTTGGAGCTAGATGTTACCCACCAAAAGTGGGTGACCCGATAGGAGAATTTTTCTCCTAGATTTGTGTTAAGTCAGCTGTCAGCAACCCCGACATCCACCAATGTAGATGATACATTGTATCACTTGATCTCCGCTCCCTACACTAGTCATATGTCCCCTTCCCCATCGGTCGAGAGCATATGTTCAAAGGTGGGCAATCCAACCTAAAAGGTATGCTTTTCATTACGAAATCAGGTGCTTATTCTTGTTTTTCCTTGGGCATCTTGGTCATGGATTGGTTGGTGACATGGAAGAGGGAAGGGTTTTTACCATGGTTTTGTTCCCTCACCTTAGATGGGGAGTTAATCCTCAAAGCTAGTCCCATGGGATCTCCCTTATTGACCTATAGTTTAAAGGACACAACTTGGGAAACCCTGATTTTGGTTGCATGGTCTCGTTTTCCCATTCCATATTTTTCACTCCCCTCTGCACATTAGAAGCCCTATTTCATCATTTTCTTTCTCTAGGTCCACATGACCACCAAGTCCACAAGGTAGTGGCACACCCCCTCTCCTTGTCCACATGTCTGGGTCAGGCCTGGAAATGTTGCCCCGAAGGTTCATGCAGTGAAAAGAACGTTGAAAGTATATCATGGCCACAAGCAAGAAACAATAGAAAAAAAATATTATAAAATGCAAAAGATGGTCGAGGCATTAATATAGCACGTGGGAAAAAGCCAAACATGAGATTTGCCCCTTATTATGGCCATTACCCTAGTTCCTAGGGCCCCATGAGTACCCCTATGTCATTAAGAAACCCATGCACATCCCAACCCTGGTGGGCAATGAATTGCCCCACCTTAAGTGGGTAATAACTGCTTATATCATATATAACATGCTCTTATTTCCTAGATCCTCGAGTAGTAATACAAAGAAAAATCAAGAAAAGGAAGAAAGCAAATAAAGAAGTGTAGAGAAACAAAAGTAGGAGGTAACTCATATATCTACAATTGCTCCCTCCTACATCTATACACCCAATATGTGGATATTCCTCATCATTGTCACCCTTGAACCTATGGCATTTGGCATTGAGGCCCCCATATTTCCATCCATTCATCATAATTCACATGACATCTATCAAATAAAGGATGTACCAGGGAACTGTCTTTCCCCTTAGGGGCTGGGAACACCTAATAGCCTTGTTTATTAGTCACTCCTACCTAGGGAGGTAAAATTATTACGAACTTGAAACTCCAAATTTGGAAGGGAAGCCCACTATGAAGTCTCAATGTGCCCTTGATAAACAAGCTTGGTTCACTTAGATGCACTAATGAATTATTGTACCTAATGGTGAGGATGTGCATTGGACATTATATGTAATTGGCAGGTGGTTTCATCATGGGCTGGGCAACTTAATTGGGGCCATGTCCACCAAAGGATCATATTGACACCACTAGGGGAAGCGTTGAGATCCATGGGACTCCCATCATGTGCATAGCATCATTCCATGCCATCGACACCTTCAACACCCTCAGCAGTATGCTCATTGCCCCACTCTATTCACAAGATGATGCACTTGGACTAGTGTGCCCCAGCCAACTTAGCAGTGATCACATGGTTTGGCAATTGATATGAGGCCCACAGGAAGTTTGTCTCACCCCTTGAGACATGGAAGGGCAAGCACCATTGTCAAAGCCTTTAGTATTGGAGCATTGCAGAATATTCCATCATCAGGAGAGACCAGCTTTTGTGCCCTGTTGTCGCTCAAATTGTACAAGAACCACGACAATGGCTCAGGGTGGGGGTTGTCACTCTGATCCTGGTTGACTCGTCCTAGTTGTCTCCCGACTACAGGCTATATGGGGGTAGTGCCTATGGAAATGTGAAGGTGGAAGGCAAGTTGGCAACCAACAAGCCCGGGAGACACAATTGACTGGCCTAGCTACTTGGTTAAATTTAGCAAGACTCAAAGATTATATTAGATTTAGATATGACACCAGTGCCTTATGGAGTCAAAATTCTTGCTTAGTGTAATTTAAGACCAAGTAACCGGATGGACAACCATTGCTTAGATGCTTCATTAACCTATATGAGATGCAAGTCCTAAGATGTAGGTGAAATGCAAGGATCTTGATCACTTCTAAGTTATATGCCTAGTCTAAATGGAACCTCTCTCTTAATTGTTTTGAGACCAGTCTTTAGAATAGGTTGTGGGGTGGAAGCCAACGGGAAGCAAGCAGAGGCTTGATTAACGATACCTCTCCTTGTATTCCAACCACCTAGTGCCTTCGGCGCTGTAGAGACTGTGGCTCTAACCACTGCACAGTCACTATGTTAACCACTAAAATGGTTTTGAATCCCTCAAGCTAGGTGAGAAAGGGTGACCCTAGAAGTCTATCAACCAATCTTATGCTTGGAGGTAAATTATTAATGAAACTAGGCCTTGAATGCTTATGCAAAAGTTTTGAGTGAATTCTTGGTTTAAGGTTGGCTTAATGTTTAAGTACTTAAAGTTACGATTAGTCTTCAATGACAAGAGTACTTAACGATAAATTATGAAATAATCTTATGACCAAGAAAATGCCAGTTTAATTAGGTGCCATTGTCAAATCCACAAGATGCTTAATTAAGAACAATTATTCACTTAACAATATGCCAATGATTATCAACACAAGATGTCAATTACTCAAGGTATTCCAATGATGATTATCAACAATCTTATGCTAACAATAATTATCTAAGATAATGCCACGATTATGCTCTTTAGACAAATTAGAAAAACTTAACATGCAAATTGCTTAAGATTGTTGATTTTTGGGTAGCATCGGATGTGCTCTAGCTCCGAAATTTTGTGGAGGGGCTAGAATACATGAGATCTCCAAGATCTAGAAATCGTTTGCAGAAATTCCACCCGGATTGTATTTTATTAAAATAATTAATATTTTTAATGGGGTTCCTAAGTCTAAACTTAGGAAAATTAAAATATTAACGAAAATACGAGTGAGAAGCTTCTAAGAGATGAGGATCAAGTCTAATTTAATCTTAGCCGTTGATTAGAGACGTAATCTCGGCCGTTGATTTCTCAACAGGAAAAGTATAAATGGAGGCTGGGGTCAGTTGGAGAAGACACACAAAGAGATTGAGGAAATCGATTTTCTGAGGTGAGAAGTTCTGAGGACAGAAATTGATTGGGGAGATCTTGCAGGCTGCAGCTAAGGGGCAGTGATAGTTTGGGAAAACAGACAGAGACGTAGAGAGAAGCTTGTGGAGGTAGCGTAGTAGCCAGGAGAGTTGATGCTGGGCCAGTCTGGGCCCACGCACCCTTGACGCAGAGCCAGAAAGGCCAGCACAGGGGGAGAGAGCAACCATCCACATAGAGTGCCGAAACTGCTGGAAACTACTGGAACAGCCAGGGAAAGCTGACGCAGTGGGCAAAAGAGCTGACGCAGTGGGCAAAAGAGCTGACGCAGAGCCTCATAGAGCTCCACGCAGTTGCAGTGAAGGGGCAACACAGTTGTAGCTAAGGTCAGCCAATTTTGTTGCCAGAATTTGCTGGGTGAAGTGAGGTAAAACTCACTCAGGTTTTCTGCCATTGTATTTCTCTGTCACTAGTTTGTCGGGAGGGCAACCAACATTTGTATTTTGAACTTTTGCTTAATAATAGAAAACCCTCAGAGTTGTTGCACCGATTTTCCCACATTGGGTTTTTCTGGGGACGTTTAGTAAAAAATAAGTGTGTCCTATGTGTGATTGTCTCATTTATTTTCTAGTACTTGATCTGTATATTGGTGTAGGCTGCATTGTATTTGCATTAATATTTTATGAACATTTCTGAAAATAACTTGTTAAATGAAGAACACAAGTAGGTAATGCAAGTCAGTTTATTGCAGTAGGATTTCTGGTTTGTTATATTCAGAAATTTTCACATGATATCAAAGGGATTGCAGATCAAGGAGGACTGAAGCCATTAGCGAAAGGAAAAAGGAAAATTTGTGCTGAAGGCAGCTATCCCAAGAGACAACGCAGTTTCTAGCCGAGAGTGTAGAGGAAGGGTGACGCAATCACTAAGGGAGGCTCACGCAGAGCCTGCCTCAGCCTGATTGGGTGACGCTGTTGCTGCAGAGGGAAACACAGTGATTGTTTTTGCCAACGCAAAGACTGTTGAGTATCGTTTTTCCGGTTGTCGTAGCTAGAGGTGCAGCGCAAACTTCATCTGGAGTTGTTGGTGGGGTGTTGATTTTGTTGGTGCAGAACAATAACTAGTGGTGCAGAAGCAAAGTAGAGCGACTCAGTTTCTTAGAAGATTTCTTTCCAAGAAATCTAGATCCAGTGCTGAGCAGCAGCAAAGAAAGATCAGAGAGGAGTGATTCGACATTGGCTGGCAGAAGGATTTTTGTGAAAGAAATCGAAATTCAGAGGGAGCTTGTTCCTTAGAGGATTTCTAGCACCAAAGAAATCCAAATCTGAGTTTTGTTGGGGTAGCAATGAAGGAGGGAGAAGGGAACCAGTTCGACATTCATTTGAGCATAGATGGTCATTAACGGACTGAGGGATCAGGACATGTTGGATAGAGCATCCAACTTCGTCATCTGGAAGATCAGGATCCTAGTAGTTTTGGACAAAAATCGCATCAAGGATTATGACTTGAAGACAGTTGTTGTTCCGGTTGATGTTGATCCTCTCAAGAAGTACGAGGAGGCTTAGGCAAAAGCAAAGTGCATGATCTTGGATGGGGTCAAGGATCATGTGATCGCACATATTGTTGAGAACAACACAACAAGAGAGATGTGGGAGGCCTTGATCACTTTGTATGAGGGAACTTCCATTCAACTGAAGATGTTGCTTGAGAGTTAGCTGAGAGTTTTAGATTCAGAAGGGAGAAGAAATCGATCCCTTCCTTCTGAGGTTACAAGGGATTCGTGACCAGCTAACTTCCATAGGGGCTACACGAGATCCTGAATTTATGGTCAGGACTGCCCTGAATGCAGTCACCGAAGACTGGGAAACCTTCGTCCAAAGCACCTTGGGCAGGGTTTCTCTTCCCAGTTGGGAGGAGATGTGGGCAACTCTTCGATAATAAGAGATTAGAGGATTGACCAAGGTGGGAAGCAGCAGCAAAGGTATCAAAGTCAAGAAGGAGGAAGAGGAGGATGCATCTCTCGCATCAGCGGGACAACAAGGGCAGCAGAAGAGAAAGAAAAAGGACATATCCAAAGTTAAATGCTTCAGATGTGGAGAAATGGGTCATTTCGCCACTCAGTGCCTTCGGAAGAAGGGCAAGGAAGAGAAGTCTAACTCAAAGGTTGCTCCAGTATTGATTTGGGGTAGCATTGTATGTGCTCTAGCCATGAAAATTGGTGGAGAGGCTAAAGCACATGAGATCTCCAAGACCCAGAAATGGTTTGGGCAGATTTTAACCGGTTTGGGAGATATTAAAATAATTAATATTTTTAATGGAGTTCCTAAGTCTAAACTTAGGAAAAATAAAATATTAATGGATATTAATATAAAACTGGGTTAGAAGGTTCCAAAAGTCATGGATCAAGCCAAATCTAATCTTAGTTGTTCATTAGAGATTTAATCTTGGTCGTTGGAGGACCAACAGGAAAAGTATAAGAAGAGGCTTGAGGATCAGTTAGAAAACGCACTGAGGGAGACCAATCAGTTCAATTTCTGTAGCGGGGTTAGCTGAGAAATTCGAACTAGTGGTTTGGAGAGCAACAGGAGGTAGCAAGTACGGAATAAAGAGTTGGGAACAACACCAGAGGAACAGCACAGAGGTTGGAGACGTAGACGCAAAGCCTCTCAGGCAGAAGTAGAGGCTGCACACTACGCAGTCACTGGAGGACCCGCGTGGGTGACGCAGAGAGGCCCAATGCTGATGCAGAGAGGTAGGGGCTGATGCAGAGAGTCTGGAAGCTATGCAGAGGTCATCTAGGCTGACATTGAGACTAGGGAAAGTGCTGAAGAATTTTCTCTTTGTTGGGTAAGCCAGTTTGGCACTCAGTTGTACTGAAGAATTGCTGAAGAATAAAATCCTCCCTTACTGCACCGGTTTTCCCACATTGGGTTTTTCCGGGGACTGATTGTCCAAAATATTTGTGTCGATGTGTTAATTCTTGTGCATGTGTTTTTTTCTATATTGTGATGTGATATCTGCAGCAGAATTTATTTTAATGTTGACTGAAGGATTTTTATAAATAACTTATCGGGAAATAAGTAGGTAAAATAAATCAGTTGTTGCAGTGATAGAATCTTCATATGGTATCAAAGCAAGTAATTAGAGACATGAAGGGAAAATCAATTATGGGTCGAGACCATGATGCAGAGGCATCTACATCAAGAGGCTCGCACAAATTTTCAGAAAATTGCACAAAAGAAAGTGATTTCGATTTCTCTATGTTGGCTTCCAGGCTAGAAGAAGTGGCTTGTGTGACTAGCTCTGCATCATCAAAGGTATGGTGTACCTCTTGGCATATGACAGGAATCCAGGAATGTTTCTCAGATTATCGAGAGGAGAAGATGAATTTTCAGATCACCATGGGGAACAAGGAAAAATGTACTCCGGTAGGGAGGGTTACCATAGTTTTTCAAACGGAGAAGGGAGAGCGGTTCCGTGCTACCAGTGTGTTGCATGTACCAGGATTGGGGATGAACTTACTTTCTGTGTCGCAACTTCAAGGCAAAGGCTATGACGTTTTCTTCAATAAGGGGAAAGTATACGTCAAACACCCGAACTGGAAAAAGAAAGTGCAGATCGGGATCAAAAGTAACAATTTGTACAGATTACAACTAGAATCACCAATGGCACTAATAGGCAGTCATGGAGACAAGCATTTGAATGAACTATGGCATAGAAGAATGGGACATTTGCACCATGGGGCTCTAAGAATTATTAAGAGCACCGTAACAAGAGCTCTGAATCTTAGTACGGAACGAGATGATATATGCAAAGGATGTGCTCAAGGAAAGTATGCCAAGGAATCATTTCCAAGAAGTAAAAATAGGGCCAAGAGTGCACTAGGATTGATGCACGCAGATATCTACGTACCCATGTCCACCAAAGCTCTTAGTGGTGCCGAGTACATCCTTACCTTCATTGATGACCACTCAAGGAAAACTTGGATTTATTTTCCAGAAAACCAGGGAGAAGGTTTTCTGTTGATTCAAAGAGTTCAAGGCTCTAGTGGAGAATCTGACTGGGAAGAAAATAAAAGTTTTGTGCTCAAATAATGGTGGAGAGTATGTCGATAAGGACTTCACTGATTTTTGTGCTAAGGAGGGCATCAGAAGAGAGTGGACAACTCCGTACAATCCAAAGCAGAATGGAGTAGCAGAAAGAAAAAACAGGACTATTGTAGAAGCAGCTAGGGCCATGATGTATGATCAGGGTATGCCAAAATTCTTGTGGGCAGAAGCATGCAACACAGCAGTTTATGTTCAAAATAGAACTCCTCATCGGGCATTGGGCAAGATTCTTCAAAGAAAGTCTTCACAGAGAAGACACCTGAAGTCAGTCATTTCAAGATATTTGGGAGCTTAGCATATTGCTGCATACCTGAGGAAAAGAGGAAAAAGTTGGATCAAACTGCAGAGAAAGGATATCTAGTGGGATATAGCGAGAACGCTAAGGCATACCGAATCTATCTTCCAGGGAGCAAGAAGGTAGTAGTTCAACGAGATGTGAAGTTCATGGAAGACAAGGCTTTCAGAAAATCTCAAAAAATGCCTTCCGAGGAGCAGTCAAAAGAGGAACCATTGGTTAAACCTCTTCAACCAACGAAAAAAAAAGAATTCTTCCTCGGGTTAGGAAGAATCACGGGATGAGGAGGAGCTAATAGAAGCATCTGCTGGTAGAGAAAGCACAAACGACTTTGTCAGATTTTGCGAGATGCAGAGGAGTTCCTTGGTGCGCCAAGAAACAATAAGAGGGAGCGAAAATAGCTAGATAGATTCAAGCATTAGTAGCTCAGGATGGGGAGCCTGCCAGTTTTTAGGAGGCAGCTCAATGTCAAGTTTGGCTGGATGTGATGATAGAGGAGTACAACTCCAGAATGGTGAATGATGTCTGGGAGGTAGTGCCAAGGCCTCAATACAGATCAGTGGTAGGTTCGAGATGGATCTACAAGATCAAATACGCTACAGATGGCAGTGTTGATAAATACAAAACCAGGTTTGTGGCTAAGAGGTATGCTTAGAAGGAAGGAATTGACTACGAAGAGACCTTCGCCCCAGTAGCGAGGTATACATCTATTAGAACAGTGATATCTCTTGCAGCACAGATGAGGTGCAAGATTCATCAGATGGATGTCAAAATGAAATTTCTGAATGATGTGATAGAAGAAGAGGTATACATTGAACAACCAGAGGGCTTTAAGACACATGAGAAGAAGTCTCATGTATGCAAATTGAAGAAAGCCTTGTATGGATTGAAACAGGCACCTAGAGCCTGGTATGGGCGAATCGATGGCTACTTGCAAGAAATGGGATTCGTCAAGGTTGACGCAAATCCAAATCTCTACTATCTGGTTGTAGAGAATGAGCCTCTAATCTTAGTATTATATGTGGATGATCTCTTCTTGACAGGATCATTCAGGCTCATAGGGGACTGCAAGAAGAATCTAGCCACAGAGTTCGACATGAAGGATTTGGGACGAATGCATTATTTCCTGTGGTTGGAAGTTTGGAAGCGAAAGGGGGAGACATTCTTTGGCCAAGGGAGATATGCTACAAAAATCCTAAAGAGATTCAGGATGGAGGACTGTAGTCCCATGGCTACTCCAATGATAACCAACTAGAAGAAGATTGATGCATCAAAAGACAAAGATGTTCATCCCACCTTATACAGGCAGCTCATAGGGTCCCTAATGTATCTGGTCAATACCAGGCCAAACATTTGCTGCGGTGTCAACACCCTTAGTCAGTTCATGGTGGAGTCGAAGAGGGTGCACTAGGCAATAGACAAACATGTTCTCAGTTATTTACAAGGAACAGTCGATTATGGACTCTTGTACACCAGGGGTAAGGATATCAAATTGAGTGGGTTTACTGATGCAAATTGGGCAGGAAGTTCAGTGGATCGGAAAAGTACCTTTGGGTATTGTTTCAACATTGGATCAGGAATGACCACCTGGTGTGGTAGGAAACAGAAATCTATGGCTCTGAGCTCAGCTGAGGCAGAATACATGGCCGCAAGCACATCTTCGTGCGAGGCCATATGGCTTAGAAAATTGCTTGTGAACCTATTCAAAAAAAAGATGGAGGTGACCACGATCATGTATGATAATCAAAGTTGCATCAAACTCTCCAAGAATCCAGTGTTTCACGATTGGTCAAAGCATATTGATATCTGATGTCACTTTGTTAGAGACTATGTCCAACAAGGAGCTATACAGTTGAGCTACACTCCTACAAGAGAACAGGTGGCAGACATCCTTACCAAGGCCCTTGGAAGAAGCAGGTTTGATTATCTCTGGTAGAAGATGGGGATGATAAAGAATCCATTTCAGTAGCAGAAATGGGTATGATGTTGTAGTGCAGTAGCAGTCAATAGTAGCATGATGCAACATGATGAGAAGGAGTTTGCAGTGCAGATGCAGTGTTGGGAAGATGGACCAGCAGCAACAAGGATGTAGAGGGAACTGCAGTACAGATGCAGCAGTGGCAGTGATAGAGCCATGGGCAGTAGTACAAGATGCAGCAACGTAGAGGGTGTTGGATAGCAAGGCTTAGCATCAGCACAGGTTCCAATGTCGTATGATTAGAGTAATGCTCAGTATGGAGTATTACTAGAGCATAGTCCTCGCTAAGAGGGAGTGTTGATTTGGGGTAGCATTGGATGTGCTCTAGCCATGAAAATCGATGGAGAGGCTAAAGCACATGAGATCTCCAAGACCCAGAAATGGTTTGGGCAGATTCTAACCGGTTTGGGAGATATTAAAATAATTAATATTTTTAATGGAGTTCCTAAGTCTAAACTTAGGAAAAATAAAATATTAATGGGTATTAATATAAAATTGGGTTAGAAGGTTCCAAAAGTCATGGATCAAGCCAAATATAATCTTAGCCGTTGATTAGAGATTTAATCTCAGTCGTTGGAGGCCCAACAGGAAAAGTATAAGGAAAGGCTTGAGGGTCAGTGGGAGAACACACTGAGGGAGACTAGTCAGTTCGATTTCTGGAGCAGGGTTAGCTGAGAAATTCGAACTAGCGGTTTGGAAAGCAGCATGAGGTAGCAAGTACAGAACAGAGAGTCGGGAACAGTACCAGGGGAACAACGCAAAGGTTGGAGAGGCAGACATAGAGGTTGCAAACTGCACAGTCACTGGAGGACCTTTGTGGGTGACACAGAGAGGCCTACTGCTGACGCAAAGGGTCTGGGAGCTACGTAGAGGTCATCCAGGCTGACGTTGAGACTGGGGGAAGTGCTAAAGAATTTTCTCTCTGTGGGGTAAGCCAGTTTGGCACCCAGTTGTACTGAAGAATTACTGAATAATAAAATGCTCCCTTGCTGCACTAGTTTTCCAACAGTGGGTTTTTCTGGGGACTGATTGTCCAAAATATTTGTGTCGATGTGTTAATTCTTTTGCATGTGTTTGTTTCTATATTATGATGTGATATCTACAGTAGAATTTATTTTAATGTTTACTGAAGGATTTTCATAAATAACTTATTGGGAAATAAGTAGGTAAAATAAATCAGTTGTTGTAGTGATAGAATCTTCACATCCAGCAAAGGCTGACAAAGAGGATGATGATGAGGATTGTGCCATGAGTGCTCATGCACCTTTAGAAAAGAGGTGGCGCAATATTGAGTTGTAGTCGGGAGGACTATAGGGAAGGGTAGGATCCTTGAGGTGCCCAAACTCTTGGATCACATATGACTACAGGAGCCCTTAACGACAATAACAGAATTACGGGAGTCAATTGGTGCGAGGGATGATGGAGCAACAGTTGTGGAACAAGAGTGCCAAACTCTGAAGCGGTGCAGTGGAGTGTTGCAACAGTGCGGAAGGCACAGAGGAGATACAACAATAGTTTAGTAGTATTAGAGGGTCAACAAAGATTAGCAGCAGAGGTAGCTTCAGCATCCAGGGACATTTCAACTGACCAACATGTCAACAATTGGGTGACTTTTCACTTGCTTACTTCTCACAACTAAGTTGCAGTGCAGCAGTTAGCAGTGGCAGTGCTATGGGCGACATCATGTAGCATATTGAGAGGGAGTTATAGTACAGATGTAGCAGTGACAGTGGCAGTGTCATGGTCAGCAGGTACAGATTGCAGCAGCGCAGTGGATTGAAGGCAGCAGGTCGAGCATTAGTAGCGCAGTGGAACGATGTCGTGGATCAGTGTGATACCTCTGTTGGGAAGTATTGCTAGAGCATGTTCCTTACTAAGAGGGAGTGTTGATCTTTGGGTAGCATCGGATGTGATCTAGCTCCGAAATTTTGTGGAGGGGCTAGAACCAATGTTTTAAGACTCCGACTCCGACTCGGCCGAGGATCGACTCCAACTCCGACTCCGAAGCGGTAATGACTCGGCCGGCTCGATTTCAATGACTCGGTCGTTGTAAAAAATACATTAAATATTTATTTTTTTTATAAAAAAACATAATTTTAAAGATTTTAAACATAATTATAGAGATTTTCATTCATGTTTCCAAACACACCTACAACTGGAGTCCTTGCTGGCTGTGAGACTGAGGATGGTGGATTGGGATCTGCATTCAACTGAACAGCATGTTCAAGTTCAATTGATGTCTTGATATCTAAATCTAAATCAAGATCCTCATCAAGATCAAACTCTGCTAGACGACTCTCCACTACCCAATCTCATGTTGGATCAATGTCTTCCAACACATTGATCTGAATCAGGTCTTTTGTTCAGCAAATGGTTTCGTCTGAGCCGGAGGTTGTATTGGACATAAACTAGATCATTTAACCGTTTTTGATCCAAACGGTTTCTCTTCTTTGTGTTACTTGGGAGCAGGAGCGAAAATGGGAGCTGGAGCGACATTTTCAGATGCTCCTGGTTTGGGAGCGAATCCCAGAGGAGTTCGACAAGCAATGTCACTAACATCAAGGTACATAGAGGGATTGGTGCTCTTGATTAAATAAGAGTTCCATACCCTAATATATGACAAAATTCAATGGAAACATTGCAATCCTCCAATCCTGAAATCCTGAAAAACTGATAAGTCTGCTGGATTTTGAATGAAATCTAAAATTCTACTTTCTCCATATGAAATCCAATGAGGCCGAAACCACTCTCAAACATCCTGAGTCATTTCATGGTAATGTTAAAAATTTAAGTAAAAGGATGAAAATGAAGATTAAGGAGAATGTCACTTTTACTTTAAGAATTTAACATTACCATGAAATTTGAATAGCATATCAATAGTAGAGAGCATTTGAGTGTGTTAAATAGGGTTTGGGAGGGGGAATGGACCCCAAATGACATTTAGCAAATTCATATAACACCTTGGAGTCCAAAACAATCAGAAATCACCTTAAAAATCCATTAAAAAAATATTAAATTGCTGTTTAACGTGTTCTGGGCCGGCTTTTTGTGACTCGGCCGAGTCATAACAAAAACGGCCGAGTTGGCTGAGTCAGCCATGACTCGGCCGAGTCATTGAATGACTCGGCTGAGTCATGGCTGACTCGGCCAAACGTACCGTTTCAAAGGCCGAGTCATGGTTGAGGGTATCAACTCGGATCAACTCGGCCGTTTCGGTATCGAAACGGCCGTTTTTTAAAACAATGGCTAGAACACATGAGATCTCCAAGACCCAGAAATTGTTTCGAGAAATTCGAGCTGGATTGTATTTTATTAAAATAATTAATATTTTTAATTTGGTTCCTAAGTCTAAACTTAGGAAAATTAAAATATTAATGGGTATTAATGAAAATATGGGTGAAAAGCTTCTAAGAGATGAGGAGCAAATCTAATTTAATCTTAGCCGTTGATTAGAGACTTAATCTCGACCGTTGATTTCTCAATAGGAAAAGTATAAATGGAAGCTTGGGGTCAGTTGGAGAAGACACACAAAGAGATTGAGGAAATCGATTTTCTGAGGTGAGAAGTTTTCAGGGGGGAAATCGATTGGGGAGATCTTACAGCTGAGGGGTTATGATAGTTCGGGAATATAGACAGAGAGGCAGAGAGAAGCTTGTGGAGGCAACACAGTAACCAAGAGAGCTGACGCTGGGCCAATCTGGGCCCACGCAACCTTGATGCAAAGCCAGAAGGGCCAACGCAGAGGGAGAGAGTTGCCTTCCACGCAGAGTGTCGGAACTGTCGGAACAACCAGGGAAAGCTGACGTAGTGGGCAAAAGAGTTGACGCAAAGCCTCAGAGAGCTCCACCCAGGTCCAACGTAGTTATAGTGAAGGGGCAACGTAGTTGTAGCTGGGCCCAGCCAGGTTTGTTGTCAGGTCAACTGGAATCTGCCGAGTGAAGTGAGGTAAAACTCACTCAAGTTTTCCGCCATTGTATTCCTCTGTCACAGGTTTGTTAGGAGGACAACCAACATTTGTATTGTTACACCACTTTTCCCGCATTGGGTTTTTCCGGGGATGTTTAGTCCAAAAATAAGTGTCGTTTATATGATTGTCTCATTTATTTTTCAGTATTTGATGTGTATATTGGTGTAGGCTGCAGTGTATTTTCTTTAATATTTTCTGAATATTTATGAAAATAACTTATTAAATGAAGAACACAAGTAGGTAATGCAAGTCAGTTTACTGTTGCAAACTGATCACTGATCCGACTTTTCTTAGCAAACCCTGCTCTAGAAAATCGAATCACTGATCACTCTTGTGTATTCTCCAATTGACCCTCAAGCCTCCTCTTATACTTTTCCCATTGGTCCTTCAACGACCGAGATTACATCTCTAATCAACGGCTAAGATTAGATTTGGCTTGATCCATGTCATTTAGAACTTTCCAACCCAGGTTTATATTAATATTTTATTTTTCCTAAGTTTAGACTTAGGAACACCATTAAAAATATTAATTATTTTAATATCTCTTAAACTGGGTAAAATCTGCCCAAACCATTTCTGGGCCTTGGAGATCTCATGTGCTTTAGCCTACCCACCAATTTTCATGGCTAGAGCACATCCGATGCTACCCCAAATGAACACTCCCTCTTAGCGAGGATTGTGCTCTAGTAATACTCCACACTGAGCATCACCTTGATTATACGACACCGGTACCTGTGTTGATGCTAGGCCTATCCGCCCAACATTCTCTGCACTAATGCATCCTGTACTGCTGCCCATGGCCCTGCCAATGCTACTACTGCATCCGTACGGAAAATCCCTCTAAATCCATGTTGCTGCTGGTCCTTTCTCCCAACACTGCATCTTCACTGCAATCCCCTCTCATCATGTTGCATTGTGCTATTGCTTATTGCTACTGTACTGCAACTCAGTTACTGAGAAGTAAGTAACTGATCCACCCAACTATTGACATCCCTATCAGGCTAGAAACACTGCCGATGCTGAAGCTCTCTCTGTTGCTATCTCATGCTTCCTCTACTGCCTCTCCCCTGCTGCAACAACTCCCTGCCTCTTGCACCACTGCAAACCTCTTTGTGCCATCCTGCACTATTGCAACCTCCTCTATGCCTCTCGCACTGCTGCAACCCTCACTGCATTGCCCAGGACTACTACACTGTAGCACTCTCTGTTGCTTCATTTGCATCCGTTTCTACCAACATCTGCCATCTTGCTACTTCTCACTTCAGGGCTCCCGTAGCAAGGTATAATCCAAGAGGTTGGGTACCTCAAGGATCCTGCCCCTCATCTCCTGACTACAGCTCGATGTCTCGCCACCTCTTCTCTAGGGGTACATGAGCACTCATGGCACAATTGTCATCCTCCTCTACCTCCTTCTCCGCCTTCTCTGGCGCTGCCTTGGAGTCAAACGCCTCTCCCTTGTTCTTCTTCCTCGGACATTAGTTCGCATAATGACCCAGTTCCCCACAGTTGAAGCACTTAATCTTGGAGAGGTCCTTTTTCTTCCTCTTCTCCTACTTCCCCGCAGATGTCAGAGCTGCATCCTCTTCCTCTTCCTTCTTGATCCGGACTCCTTTACTGCTACTTCTCGTCTTGCTCTGCCATCTGATCTCTTCTTGGCGAAGAGCTGCCCACAATTCTTCCCAATCTGGAAGATTCGCCCTGCCCAGAATGCTTTGGACAAATGTCTCCCACTCCTTGGAGACTACATTTAGGGCGGTCCTCACCATCAACTCCTGATCCGACGTGGCCCCTATGGAAGTCAGTTGGTCTCGGATCTCCTTCAATCTACCAAGGAAGTGATCTATCTGCTCCCCCTTCTGCATCTGGTATGACCGCAGCTGATTCTCAAGTATGTTGGTATAACTTCTTCAAGGCGTCCCACATTTCCTTTGCTGTCTCCTTCTCGACAATATGTTGGACCAGATGATCCTTGACCCCATCAAGGATGATGCATTTCGCCTTGGCCATTGCCTCCTCGTACTTCTCATTATCAGTCGGGTCAACTGGGATAACCACTTTTCTCAAGGCAAAGGCCTTGATGCGATGTCTATCTAGAATAGACAGGATCCTGGCCTTCCAGATCACAAAGTTTGACGCCCTATCCAGCCTATCCTGATCCCTCAGTCCATTCATGGCCATTTCTCTGCTCCTCCTGTCGACTCCTCTGAGTCTCTACTTCCCTCTGGAAGTTCTCTCTTCAACTCCTTTTGAGTCGCTACTTCCCATCTGGAAGTTCTCTGCTAGACTCCCTCTGAGTCCCGATTTCCCTCCTAAAAATTCGCCTACCAACCATTGAGTCGTAACTCTCCGATCTCCTATGCACCTGCAACACTGATCTGGATTCCTTGGCTAAAAATCTGCCTCAGTAGCGACTCCCTCTACCTTGGTTTTGCCCCGTTAGGTACTTGTCTACCCACAGCACCCCACAAGCGTCACTGCCTGCAATCTGCCCACAACTTCCTATGCCCCATTAGCTGAAGGACTGAGCCTCTAGGCTCAGCGCAATCCCGGCACTGGCTGAAATTCTCCCCTAGCAAACTGCGTCAACCCTCCTGGTTTCTGCGTGAGCCTTTTTCTACCCTCCTCAGCCTCTGCATTGGCTTCTCTTTGGCCAAGACTGATGATGCAGTCCTTTTGCGTTAACCCATCTTCTATCGCTTTCTGCAAGGAACAACCTCTGTCACTTGGGACAACTGTTTCTACTACAAATGCTCTGCTTCAGCTGGTGCCTTCAGCTCTTCTGTGATCTGCAACCACACTCTGATACCATGTTGAAATTTCTAAGCCTATCCATTAGAAATTTTATTTGTATTCTTTTGGTTTATTTCTCCTACTTGTTAATTACAAACAAGTTATTTAAACATATAAACATCGAAATAAACACAATACAGTCTCAAACATCTACAGATCAACAGCTGAAAGAAATAGAAAACACACAAGTACACCGTTATTTTTGGACAACTCATCCCCTGAAAAACCCAACTTGGGAAAATCGGTGCAGCAATTCTAAGGGTTATTTTATTATGCAATCTTTCCTTGAGTGCAATTGGGTGCCAAACTGGCTCACCCAACAGAAAAAATAATCCGACAGTAATATCTCTCTATTCGGAAGCAGATATTCAGAAAATCTGCCCCACGAAACCCTCTCCAGAAACCTCTAAAGCTCAGTGTCAGCCCACCTGGCCTCAGCTTCAGCCTCAAAACCCTTTGCGTCAGCCCTCTGAGGCACTGTGCAGCCTCTATGGCCTTTTGCGTCACTCCTGCTGCTCTCTGCATGGATGACACAGGCCCTCTGGCCTCTGTGCTGTCTTAGCTAGCCTTTGCATGTCCTGCTCTGGCTTCTGCATCTGCCTCTCTGCCTCTGCACTGGTCTCTCGACACTATCTCTGCCTCTTTGTCCAGTACTCACTGCCCCTCGCTGCAAACTAATCACTGATTCGACTTTTCTTAGCAAACCTCGCTCTAGAAAATCGAATGACTGATCACTCTTTCGTATTCTCCCACTGACCCTCAAGCCTCCTCTTATACTTTTCCTGTTGGTCCTTCAACGGCCGAGATTACATCTCTAATCAACAGCTAATATTAGATTTGGCTTGATCCATGTCATTTAGAACCTGCTAACCCAGTTTTATATTAATACTCATTAATATTTTATTTTTCTTAAGTTTAGACTTAGTAACTCTAATAAAAATATTAATTATTTTAATATCTCCTAAACTGGGTAGAATCTGCCCAAACCAATTATGGGTCTTGGAGATCTCATGTGCTTTAGCCTTTCCACCAATTTTCATGGCTAGAGCACATCCGATGCTTCCCCAAATCAACAAAAATAAGTAGGAGGGCTCCAATAATAGTGATGAAGTGGGTGGCCCCCTGATCTCCAAGCAAATGACCTGTGGTGCTCCTAAGTGGTTGTGGGGGCACAAAATCATCCTTATGGATCTCCAAATGAATCGAACAAGCATGTATTCCATCCGCAAGGGTTGGACAATGATGCAAGCCCTCCCTTTGTCTACCATGGTGAGACACAACCCCATATGGGCCTTGGATCAACTGCCAAGTGTGTGGAGGAAGAGTGTAGCCGGTTGGGCAAGGTGGTGCAGGTGCATCATCATCATCATCAAATAAGTGGGACATGAGCAACCAATGAATGGTGTTGAATGATCCCATGGCATAATTATCTACTTTCTACTATAGTGGAGGTCCATGGCTCTCAACGCACACCCTACAAATGCCAATATGACCCTCTGGAGGGCTTGGGTCGTATAAGGAGACCAAACCCTAAGATGAAAACCAACCTGCAATCTTGCATAAGATCCAATGCGTCTCCTCACCTTCTAGTACAACAAATCATTAGTGTAATTGAGAAAATGAGCTTACAAGTCATGGAACCAAGTGGGCACTTCATAGTGGCATGCCCTTCCATAATGGGCTTTAGAGTGTACAGGTGTCTCCAAGTTCAAGAAGGGGGTTAATCAAGGACCCTATCAAGTGGTTTCAACCTCTAAGGGAGTGACAGGTCCATGGTACATCTATCATATGGCAGGTGTCATGTGATATAATGATGGAACGAAGTGGGGCATCGGGGAAGGCTCTAAGCCACATGCCATGGCACAAGGGTAGTTATGATGAAGGAAGCCCACACTTGGGTGTATAAATGTAGGAGGGAGAAATCATGGTATATGAGTTACCCTGGCCTTTGTTTTTCCACCATTCTTCATATGCATTTTTCCTTTTATTGATTTTTCTTATTCATAACTACTCGGGGCTCCACGGAATGAGAGCATGATGTGAATGATATAGCAGTGAATACCCCCTTAGGTTTGGGCATTTCATCGCCCACTAGGGGTTGGGACAATCACAGGTTCTTTAATGATGTAGGGGCTCATATAGGGGCCATAGGAACCAGGGTGATGGCCATGATAGGGGGTAGAGCTCATGTTTGGCTTTTGCCCATGTGCTAAATTTTTATGTCACGACCATCTTTTACATTTTATGGTACATTTCCTATTGTAAGTGGCCAAATTATGCTTCTAACTTTCTTTTTAGCCGCATCAACCTCTAGGGCAACGTTATAGGCTTGACCCAAAGTGTGGACAAGGGGAAGGGGACGCTAACTCCTTGTGGACCCAATGGAAAAATGTGGACCTGGATGGGAAATATGTGAAAATGGGTTATAATGAGCAGAGGGGAGTGATGTATGTGATGTCAAGAAGTGGGACCACATAACCAAAATCAGGTTTCCCATTTATTGCCCACTCCTAAAGCTAGTAGCCAACAAAGGAGATCCCACGGGACTAGGATATAAGGTTAACCACCAAGTTGGACAAGGGGACAAGGGTGCAGACCAAGCCCATTCTTTCCACCTGATGCCCCCACTAATCCATACCCAAAAGTATCTATGATAAGTAAGCAAAACTACCCAATTACATAATGAAAGCCATACCTTCAATGTTGGAAGGCCCACCTTCAAACATACGATCATGACAGATGGGCGAGGGTGCATACTGGTTGGCTCAGGTGGTGAGATAGTGGCACATCGAGCTATCTGGTGGCTACAAGGGGATACTAGTTGTTGATTGAAGACGATTTAGGAGAAAAATTTCTACTATGGGTGTCACCCAGAGGTGGCGGGTAACAGGAGGGTTATCATATGTCCTTAATAAGTGTTTGCAACCCTAAGGGGAGGAACAATTCCAAGGTTGACCCTTTCAAATTACAAGTGCAAGTGATAAGTGTTATGATATGCGGTTTACTTCGCGAAGGGTGTCAGTCTTATTCTAGGTTATATAAAACCATCATCCATGAGCACCTTTGTAGAGGGAGTGTTTCGTTGCTCGAGTTACCTTTCCTTGACTTTGTTTTTCCAATCCTTTCTTTGTGTTTTTCTTGCTTTAATTGGCTTGCTTAACAAGCTTTATTGATTATCATGTAGTAATGATGGCATCTCCTTTTAATTATGGGAAACATATCACTTCATCGAGTTAGGATGTTCTTTTACAAGTTCTTTTTACTTTGATAGCATGAGATATGCATGGAACTTTGGGGAGAGTATATAAGACTGGGTAGAGGTCAAAGCTATAATTTTCTTTTGATTTTATTTACATCCCTTGCCATTCTTTTGTATTTTAACATCCAGCTTGTGCTCTTTTCCTTTTAATAGTTGCATCAACCTTGGGCATTTCCATTCCCTTCTCATAGGATGAGGTATACAAGGAACCGGTATGAGACACTGACAACAATCAATGGAACGAGTATATTGACAACAACCAATCGAAAGATAGGAGAATGTGTAAGGGAATGATGGCAAGTGTTAAGTATGAAGAAAATGGAGTCATGGACACACTACCGCAATTAGAGCCTCCTATTTGTGCCCCTCCTAGACAGTGCAATGAAAGCCCTAAGGAAGGTCATAATGCACTAGAGGGACACGATAACCTATAAGGTGAAATGAACGAACAAATATACATTCCAATGCCAAGAAATTAAATGAATGCACTTGTATGTAAAAGTGGTTAATGTACCTCACAATAGATGACCCCGCCTTCATCAAATGAATTGGCTAGTCAAGTGGATAACTTGAACAGTTTTGAGGCATTTGAGGCTGTTATCTTTGGTCATAATGAGGTGGCTGGCTGGAAATCTACATCTTAGGATAAACAAATTCTCCTAGCATTACCCATGAATATGGATGGGTAACATGGCACCCATCTACAATAATGGCAAATACTGGCACTGATTCGAGAGATGGATAACCAAATACTGATTCGAGAGAATGAATGATACCACTCAAATCCAATCAAAGGTTATACCTATCGGAAGCCTTCCCCCCTATAGTATAGTAGCTAAAACCCCCCAGGTTTTCTCTCCCAGCCTCCTAGTGTTGGTAGTGGTTGTCCCTTGGCTGATCATCTATATTCAAGTTCTTGATTTCAAACCCTTAAGGGTACACGATTTGGTATATGACTTTTTTTTGGTTGTCCAGATCTATGTTGGTATCTGACTTCCAGGTTGTTTGCTTTCTAAGAAATTAATCTAAAGGGTGGCCCTTAGGGGTATGTACTTTTTTCGAAACAAGTCATTAAGCAATGCATATTAAGTAATCTCTTCTAACAACATCATAGCATAAGTTAATTTTTTAAATTGCCTAAGTTTACCAAGTTTACCATTGTGAGACACCTTCACCAATATTACGTGTCAATTCCGGGGGCATAAGGTATTTCCTAGGTCACTTAGTTAGAGATAGATAAAATGATGGACAATAATTGAAAAAAAGAAGAGAAACCTAATGGTTTGACCTTGAAAGTCATATTTCATGATGTAAAAGGTCTTTTACTAGTCCAACAAGCCCATTTGAGCTAGGTATCTTCTTTTTTTGTACTTGTAAGCCTTTGACAAGTAGCTTTACTTAGAGTTACCAATGTGGCACCTTTTTGTTACCCTCTTTTGTATTATTCTTAGATTTTTCTTAGTCCTTTTTCTTTAAATATGCATTTTTAGTATAGAACTTTCAAGCTGATCCTTTTAATTGGGTGGCATAGCTCTAGCCTCATTGTTTTTTTCATTTTTTAACTTCTTTTTCTTCATCTCTAGCCTTTTCTACCATTATTTAACTTTGGCTTGCATTATTCTTCAATTAAACCTTGTTGGATGACATTTCATAAGTCAAAAATAAGTAGGGATAAAATCTTTTATCACATAATGGTAGTGAAAGGGAAAGGATTGAAAATGTTAGGTATGGTTAGGATATGTGATATGCTACTCAACTAGATCACTAGTAGTATGATTTGGCTTAAGTTAAGACAACACTTCTTTAAGGATAATCATGTCCCCACATGGTACATGAGATGAATTTGTAGCATCAGATGGTGTTCTAGTCTAGAAAGTCAATCGAGAGACTAAGAAACACTTAGACTCCATAATCCAGAAAATGTTTTAGGAAAATCCACCTAGAGATGCCTTAATTAAGTTATTAATTAGTGATTAAATTTTTTCTAAGTCTAACTTAGGAAAAATGATTATTTAATAGGAATTAATTGAGGAAGGTGATATTTCTTTAGAAACTCACACAGATCGACTAGAAATAATCTCAGCCATTGATTAAGTTTTAATCTTAGTCGTTGGAGTCCCAACTAGAGGTTATAAGAAGAAGTCAATGGGTAGATGGAGGAACACGCTTGAGATCGATTTCCTTGGGCAGTGTGATTTTCCAAAGTGGAGTAGCAGTTGCCAGAAGAGTTTGAGCTAGAAAAGGGAAGCAAGGGTAGAGAGGGGTAGAAGCAATGAGTCTGAAGGAAGTTTTCCAGTGTTAAAAGGTCAGAAAGAGGAGGTCGATATTTTCTCTTGGAAGCAGCGCAGGGACTATGCATTTGCTTAAGAAGAGCAGTTCGATCGAGCTGAAGGGGAAGATGCTTTTAGTTACATAGGCTGGGAAGATTTTCCACAGGGTCGTAGAAGCATTTTTCTAGTCAGCAACAACCAAGACGTCTCGATTGGCAGTCGATTCAGGTAGTGCGTGTGGCAGGCAACGCTAGGGTGATGCAGAGCCTACACAAACCACTTGGACGACTAGTTTTTCAGAGGTCAGACAATGTCGAGATTGCTCGGAGAGGGTAAATCCCTTAGATAATTTTTTCCAGGATTTCTCTTAGATAGATTTACTAGTTTTGCGATATTTATTGTATTTAGAGTTTCTCACTGTTGCTTAATAATAAAAACCCTCAACTGCTGCACCGATTTTCCCATGTTGGGTTTTTCTAGGGACTTTTATCTGAAAATAACTGTCATAATTTTGTGTGTGCGCCAGTGTTTTCTCAGTTTCCAATTTATCTTCCGCAGTATTTTTTTTTTTATTTGTGAAGATTGTAGTGTGATTAATTTGTTTTCGTAGCAATAAACTTCTAAATTAATTAACAGTCAGAAGAATTAATTCTAGTTGTTGCAATAGAATTTCAGTGGTGAAATTTTCACATGGTATCAGAACGATTTTGATCAGATGGGGAAGCTCAAAAGCTGAAGAAGAAATTCTTTGTTTAGAGGGAGCAGCAGTACGAATTTCTCAGGGCTATGCAAAGCCTAGCCAGGCAGTGCAAATTGCTAGGCAGTTTGATTTTTTGGTGCAGGTTGGCAGGAAAATTCGGCTTTCCAGTTCAAGTGATTCCAGTAGGAAGAGGGGCAGTTGTAGCTCATATTTTCACTGAGAATATTCGTTGTTTGGGTGGAAAAGGGTTTTACAGCAACATAATCAGCACCGAGTGGAAGAGAAAGTGCACACATAGAGGGAAATTTCTCTCAGAGGGTTTCTAGCCTAGAAATCCAAATTTCTAGTTGCAGTCGGCAGTAGCTGCAAGCAGATTGTCTCACTCTAGAAGGGAGTGTGAATAGCAGATTCAACAACCGAGCAGGTGAAAGAGGGAGATTTCTAGTCCAGTTTCAAATATGGCCACAACTGGGCTTAGAGATCAGGATAGGTTGGAGGGAGCCTCCAACTATGTCATCTAGAAGGCTAGGATGTCCTTCCTGCTAGATGAATTTGGCCTGAAGACCTATGCAGAGAATGTTGTGGCAGTACCAAATGATGCAGATCAGTTGAAGGAATACAAGAAAGAGATGGCAAAGGCGAAGCAGATGATCTTGGATGGAGTCTGGGACCATATAGTTTCACATATATCTGGCAAGAATACAACCAAGGAGATGTGGGATGCTCTTGCTCAGCTATATCAGAATCCTTCCTAGCAGCGGAAGATGTTCCTGAAGGAAAAGCTGAGAAACCTCTGAATTTTTGAAGTTGAAGGCATCGATCCCTTTCTCACCAGAATTCAGGAAATACGGAATCAAGGTGTAGCAGTTGGGGAGGCGCCTCAGGACACAGAGCTTGTATGTTTTGCACTAAATAGTGTCTCAGAGGACTGGGAGATCTTTGACCAAGGCATTTTAGGATGAGATACTCTACCTTGGTGGGATAGGGTGTGGTTAGACCTGCAGCAGCAAGAGATGAGGTGAGCACTTGTGAAGACTTCCATTAGCAGAAGCAGCATTAAGGGCTCGAAGGGTGAGGAGGAAGAAAATGTAGCCCTTGCATCAAAGGGTCCCAGTCAAGGACAAGGGGAGAAGAAGAAGAAGAAGGACCTATCTAAGGTCAAGTGCTTCAGGTGTGGCAAGTTTGGCCACTACTGTACTCAGTATCCTCAAAGGAAAAAAGACAAGAAGGAGAAGCAAGACCAGGTGACAATATCTCCAAACATATTCAAATTATCCTCCAGATTGGAGGAAGACTTCACCATGTTTGTAGCTATATCTCTGTTGAAGAACGTAACTAGTGTTGGTCTTCATAATTGTATTTAAGTCATGTATTTGTCAAAAGAAAGAAAAAGAAATTTTATTATTAAAGAAATTGACTTATTAAAGCTTGGGTTTCATGTTTGGGTCTGTTGTCGCACAGAATGTTTAGGCACTGCGACAATGGCTCAAATCGGGGGCTGTCACCCTGATCCCCAATCTCTCTGTCTAAGCTATCTCCCTACAACAGGCTAAGGGGGGTAGACCCTACGAAAATGGAATGAAGGAGAACTAGTTGGAAACCAGCCAGTTCGGGAGACAGTGAAGCAACCAAGTACTTGATTTAGATTTAGCAAGACTTATAGGATTTGATTAGATTTTAAACGATTGATACCAGTGCCTTATGGAGTCAATGATCTTGCTAAGGAAATTAAGACCAAGTAATCGATTAGCAACTGCTGCTTAGATGAATCACTATCTTATATGAAATGCAGATTCTAAAACTAATGTGAGATGCAAGAATCTTGGTTAATTTTAGTTAAATGCCTATTTAAATGTGAATCCTTCAATCCTTTCTGTGTTGAGCCTGATTTTGTAGTAATTGGCAGAGAGAAGATAAGGCGAAGCACACTAAGGTGTGATTAACGATACCTCTCCTGAAAATCTAACATACCCGGTGCCTCCGGCGCTGCAAAGAGTTGTGGCTCTGACGACTACAAGGTCACCGTTTTAAGTACTATTAAAAGCAAGCTTCTCAAGCAAATATGGATGGATACGTATCTCTCTATCGACCAAGCTTATGCTTGGAATTAAATTTTACTTATGCAAAACAAACTTATATGCAAATGCACCAGATGATGAGAAGAAGTTAGACCTAAGGATTAGAAACACTTGTGTTGCAAAAGCCCTTAATCACCAAAATAAATTGCTCGCTTGATTGGATGAAGACTTAAAAATAAACCCCTGAAAATATGACAATTAAACCACAAGCTTATTTCAAATCTTTTTTGATACAATTATAGTTCAAAGAGAACAAAAACTTCTTTGTAATCAATTTCAACAGATGCTCAAAAAATACTCAGTTTATGAAACAAAAGATATGCATTTTATCACAATTCCATGATAGAGTACTTAATTTTCAGAAATTAGATTTTAGGACAGCAGTAAGAAAAACTTTATGATAGCAGCAATATGACAATGAAAATAGTAAGCTATCAATGATATCTTTATGCCAAAAATTTACTGAAAAGTTTCCAAACTTGTCCACATGAATTATCAAAAATTTGCACTCTATTATGATGTGATTTCCAGAATTATATCAGATCTGATATACTTATTACAGCCAGCAATTAAAACATGAAATAAGCCTAATGATGAATGCCCAACTCAAGAAATTAATTCCTTAATGTATTAGACAATTTAGGAACTGATTTTAGGCTAACCCACATGAAATTTTGCCACTTTTATATTTCAGACTTCAGAAACAGAATTATTCAAAGATATCAGTCACCCAAAATGTAGATCTAGGCAAAATTTTTGATACACATCAAACATAAATAACTTATTAATGTGTTTAGCAATTTTTTTAGTTAATTTCAAACCACTTAGATGTGTTTTTCACCACTATTAGAAAGGTATATGACTGCCGTAGCAAACAGGGAGGAAAAATATGGTTTAGATATCAAACCCTTAGGCCATAGGCCTTGAAGATCACTTGCCCAAGTTGCCAAAAAAAATTCAATACCTGAAACACAAATTTTTACCAAATTTTCTGCAAAAACCCACCAATGATCAACGTCAGAAAATATTCAAATTAGAAATGGAGCAAGGGTTATCTATGGCCAATGAGAGCTAGCACAGGGCCAATAGAACTAACGTTGGGCTAGGAAAAAGTAGATCTGGGCTTAGGAGCCTCACAACTTGAAACTCTTATTCTAAAAAAAAAAATATTTTGCTTCAAATCTTCAGATTTATTGCAAAATCTTTAATGGTTGGCCTTGCAAAAATATGTGGGACAAGATATTTCCCCCTAGGGCTTAGATCTGTCTCAAAACCCCCAGATCTGCTTGAAAAAAATCTCAGATCTGAAAATTTACTTGCCCGATTTCCTAGATCTATTCCTGCAAACAATCTTTGAACTCAGATTTTTCCCTCCAGGGTCTAGATCTAGCTCAAATATGAAGATTTTCTTGGTTGATTTCTCAGATTTATTCCGGCACAAGTGAAAAGAGAAAATCCTAATACCCACTATGTACAAAAATAGAGAAAATCTAAAATACCCAAGTGTTAAAATTTAAAATTATGTTACAAAATTTCATATCTACACAAGTAAATAACAGATCTATACAGATAATTTACAGATCTATACAAGTAAATAACAGATCTTTACAAATAATTTATAGATCTATTAGATCTGAGGAGTATGAGTCCAACTACTCTCCCAGATATGATAATCTAAGGCTCTTAATAGCTAGATCTATCGAAATTTTCACAAAATATTTAAAAGATTTTGAAATTTTAGAGAGGTACTAGCCCAAAAACCCCTGCAGAAAAAAAGATTATCATTAGATAAATCTTGAGGCTTATATCAAGTAGGTGTTAGGATATGCTTACACATAGGAAATAGTTAAGTATAACTTGGTCTAGTGTAGAGTTAGGTAAAGTGTGTTTCTTTACTATGTACTTTTGTAACTTACAATCTGATGGTCATGATATGTAGTGATTCGACGGTTCATTCTTTCCTCGGTATTACCGACACTTGATCCATGGCTTAACACTCGATTGGTCCATGATCTCTATTTAAAGAGCATGGAGAGTCATTTGTAGGGTAACTGTTCATGAGAGAAGCTTATGTAAATTTTCATTCTTTTATTAATAAATTGCCTAAAGTGGCTGTGTTGGCTCAGGCCGTGAACTGTTTACCTCTTTGAAGGTTTCAACCACGTCAAGAATACTGGTGTATTGATCTGTGATCTATTTGTGAGTGGTGTCCTTTGGTGTTCTATCTGAGGAATTTATCCTGTAAATTCCTACATGGTATCAGAGCTATTTGAGAGGCGCATCTGTTGGTGATCCAAATCTGAAGCCGGTAGAACTGCATCTAATTGTCATTTCCTAGATCTACTGTTACTGACTGCTTTCGGGCCGAGAGGACTACTCTGTTGTGTTAGAAGCATCTGTTCCAGTGAGGAACCCCTTTCGTTTGACGCGAAAAGGTTTCCGGTAGCCCTAGCGACGTCATTTTTAAGATCTAGAGGTATACAGTGTTTATTTGCAGTTTTTAGTTATTTTTTCTCTGTTTATTCCGGTTTATTTAGCTCTCTGTTTTTTATTACCGAATCTATACCTTTCATTTCTGTGTATGCTCTTTGCTCCGCGACTCTGTGTAATCTGGGAAAATCAGAAACAAAAAGGAATGATTTTTCTCATGCGTATGCTCTTTTCCGCCATGCCTTAGTGTGATCTCGGAAAATCAAAAACATTGAGGAAAATTGTTAGTTTCCTGTTAAAGCTAACTTCAAACCATAAGGTTTGTTTTTTTTTGTGTTTATGTCCGTTTTGGGTTTTGTGGTTTTTGTTTTGTAGGCAAAAAAGAGCTTTCTCAAGTAAGCATGCACCCCAAAGCTTCGATGACTTAAAAAAAAAAAAAAAAAAAACCTTCCTCTTTTCCAAAAATTGCTAACATTTTAAACTAGCTCACTTGGTCCAAAGTTACTTTATGAGAATAGAGGTCTTGAGTTCAAGTCTTTCTCTTTGTTGAGATAATTAGATTAAGTTTGAAGAGGGGGCGGATTTTTTTTTTTAACATTATCATTCATTTCCGCACATTCCTGCTCTTCGTCGGCATCTTCAACATTTTTTCTTCAAAAGGCCATAACTTCATCCAGAAGCTGTTTTCAGAGCCGTTTTTTTTTTAATTAGACTAATTTTTCGAGATCTTTTCATTGAAACACTTAGTTTTAGCATCTATAGCTTCAATTTCTATTAAATGGAAAGTCCATGCCAAGTTATTCTTGACAGCACCAACTACTTCCAATGGTGGTCCTACATTGTGGATTTACTTAGAAGTAAAGGTCTTTACAGAATAGCCTCAGGCCAAGAAACCAAACCGAAAGATAAAGATAAGGCAGCCAAATGGGAAAATAGACAAGATCAAGCACATGGGTTGATAGGGATGCCTATTTCTCCAGACCATAGATTCCATATCACAGAACTTGATACTCCTAATGATGCAATGAAACAGATAACTAAAGTTTTTGGAATTAAAAATGAACTTAGAGCCCATCAACTCGAAAATGAGTTGCTTACATCGGACCCCAATAATTTTTCTTCCATTGAAGATTTTTTGTCCAAGTTCAAGACCCTTAGACTTCTCTTAGAAGGTGTTAAGGTTAAGAAAGAAGATGGTAACCTTATCTATTCCATTCTTACTAATTTGGGACCAGCCTACTCTGTGTTTGTTTCCACCTTCCATTCTACAAGAGAAGCCTTCATTTCTCAAGGACAAGACTACAAGTCCCCTTCCTTTGATGCCTTTTGTGATTCTTTAATAAGAGAACAAGAAAAACTCTTACACCTTGGTCTTATTAATCTTTGAAACTCTTCTAAGAAAGCTTTAGCCGCCCAACAACAACCAAATTCAAAGAATCCTAAGAATCCGTATCCTAAAAAGAATGGTCCTAAACAAAACAAGGGTCCTAAGCAATTTTAGTCTCAAAATGAAAAATCATTTCAACAAAATCATAAGGCAAATAAAAACAAAGGGAAGAAGACTGATAGACATTGCCACTTTTGTAATCGAGATGGCCACTTAGAATCCAAATGCTTTAAGAAGATGGAAGCCTTGGAAGCAGCAATGAAGAAACATAACATCCATTTGGAGCACTCTTCAACTTCAACTTCATCTTCAGGAATAGCACTTTCTGCATGTGACTGTCAAACATTTCAGTCTGGATATGCACTAAATGTATCTTCTTCTTCTAATTCTCATGAGTGGCTCATTGATTCTGGAGCTTCTTATCACATGGCCAAAAACAAAGCCATGTTTTCTTCTTTAAATGATTGTAACACCAAAATATATATGTTTGTGATAATAGATCTCTTAGTGTTGTAGGGACTGGAATTGTTCATATAGACAATGGTCGATTTAATGATGTATTATGTGTTCCACCCTTATCCTACAACCTTCTATCTATATATCAGATAACTCATTGAGGTGAAGGTAAAATCGTTGAATTTTCACCTCACGATGTTGTAATTAAGGACCTAAGAGATCCTAGACAAATTTTAGCTACTGGCATTACTGATGATTCTACAAGGTTGTATAAGTTTAACAACTTTGGGTCATCAAATCTTCCCTTGGTATTTGTTGCTTATAATGATGAAGTGAGCAAACTTTGGCATGAGTGATTTGGTCACTTAAACTATCGCTCCCTTCAAAATCTATGTAAAGAAAATATAGTGACGGGTCTTCCAATGGTATCTTGCAGAGATGGTGTTTGTTCCGGATGTGTACTAGAAAACATCATTGGGATAGTTTTGAAAAATGTGCCTCTTGGCACGCCTCAGCCCCTTTACATCTTGTGCATAGTGATTTATGTGGTCCACTTCCAGTTGTTTCATTCTTTGGCTACAAGTATTTCTTAACTTTCATTGGTGATTTCTCCAGACGCACTTGGGTATACTTCTTAAAACTCAAGAGTGAAGTATTTAACATGTTCTTGGCCTTTAAGGCCTTTGTTGAAAAACAATCTGGACATCAAATTCTTAAGCTAAGATCTAATAATGGTGGAGAATATGTTAACAACAAATTCATCAACTTTTGCACTGAGAATGGAATTCAAATGAAACATATTGTTCCATATACTCCACAACAAAATGGTGTAGCTGGAAGGAAGAATCGCACCTTAAAGGAAATGTCTAATTGTATGCTTCAATCTAAAGGACTTAGTCTTAATTTTTGGGCAGAAGCAATTAGATGTGCAAATTACATAATAAATCGCACTCCTACTAAGATTTTAAAGAATATCACTCTAGAAGAAGCATGGAGCTCAATTAAACCAGATGTAAGTCACTTTCGTGTTTTTGGAAGTGAAGCATGGGCCCATATTCCAGATGAGAAACATAAAGCTTTAGAACCTAAGAGTGAAAAATGTATTTTTGTTGGATATTCTGAAAATGTCAAGGGATACAAACTTATTCCACTTAAGTCCAAAAATGTTATCATTAGAAGAGATGTAAAGTTTTCTGAAAATATATCGCCCTACGAGCCTAGTTCGGCGGATGTGCCACCTCTCTCTATCCCTTCTACTTCTGAAAATATTTTTTCTTTAGATGATGACAGCGAGGATGACAATCCTCCCCCACCTTCTCAAGATCCTCCTTCAGCTCCTCAGCTTCCAAAATGGGTCCATGCTACTCAGGATGCAACAGGTGCTCTTGCCGATGATCCTATAGATCAGCGACATACACGTTCTCAGTTCGATAGAGCCTCTTCTTTACTGGCTCAAGCTTTAGCTAATTATGATCCTGACACCTTTGCAGAAGCTTCAGGCCATCCAGATTGGGACGCAGCTATGAATGAAGAATATCATTCATTATTGGCAAATAATACATGGGATCTTGTTCCCCTTCAAAGGGACGAAAACTTGTTAGATGCAAATGGGTTTATA
The DNA here is from genome assembly GCA_031772625.1 of Pinus tabuliformis. Taxonomy (NCBI): domain Eukaryota; kingdom Viridiplantae; phylum Streptophyta; class Pinopsida; order Pinales; family Pinaceae; genus Pinus; species Pinus tabuliformis. The sequence continues at coordinate 154,230,427 of CM062805.1, read as the reverse complement.
GAACTAAGTATGGACCAAATGGAAAAGTTGATAAACATAAAGCTCGTCTTGTTGCCAAGGGTTTTTCACAAGTTGAAGGCATTGACTATACTGAAACCTTCTCCCCTGTTGCCAAAATGGACTCTTTCCGCCTTGTTCTTTCCCTTGCTGCCTCTTTCAAATGGGAAGTCCATCAGATGGATGTTAAATCTGCCTTCTTGCATGGGGACTTGCATGAAGAAATCTATATGGAACAACCTACTGGCTTTATACAAACAGACTTCAGCCTTGTATGTCGGCTTAAGAAATCCCTTTATGGTCTCAAGCAAGCCCCTCGGGCTTGGTAGGCCAAAATGGATAGCTTTCTTTTAGAAACTGGATTTTCTAGGTGTCATTTTGACAACACTGTCTACACCAAGAAAGTGGGCAAGTCTCTTATCATTCTTGTTCTTTATGTTGATGATCTTATTTTTACTGATAATGATCCCAACCTTATAAACCATGTGAAGGCCAGCCTTAAAAAGAAGTTTGAAATGACAGACTTAGGACACTTGCATTATTTTCTTGGTCTTCAAGTCTTGCAATCCAAGGAAGGTATTTCCCTTTCCCAGTCCAAGTATGCATGTGATCTTCTATGCCATTTTCACATGGAAGACTGTAAGCCAGCCCTTTCTCCCTTTTAGTCTAGAGCCAAACTTTCAATCACTTGTACTTCCCCTGAAGTTGCTGCTACCTTATACCGTCAACTTGTAGGAAAACTTTTGTATCTGACCCATACTCGTTCTGACCTTTCCTTTGTTGTTGGCGTTATTGCTCGGTTTATGCAAAACCCACGTGAAAGTCATTGGAAAGCAGCTAAAAGAATACTTCGTTATGTTCGAGGTACAGTTCAATTTGGAATTCATTACAGTGTAGAAGCATCTCCTCTATTGGTTGGTTTCACTGATTCTGATTGGGCTGGTGACCTTGATGATCGGAAGTCTACTGTAGGTTATGTGTTCACTCTTGGTTCAGGACCTATAACATGGGCTTGCAAGAAACAAAGTGTTGTTTCTCTTTCTTCAGCAGAAGCATAGTATCGTGGTGCCGTAGAAGCTAGTAAGGAAGCCCTGTGGCTTCGTCAGATCCTGTTAGAGTTTGGCTTTCAGCAGCAGCATCTGACTACACTTTGGTGTGATAATCAAAGTGCCATTCAACTATGCAAAGATCTAGTCCAACATCAGCACAGCAAACACATTGAATTGCACATGCACTTCATCAGAAAGCTCATTCACGACCATGTTCTTGAAGTGCAATATTGTTCAACAGATAATCAAGTTGCAGACATCTTTACAAAGGCTCTCACAAAGGCGAAGTTTACTAAACTTCGATTTATGGTTGGAGTTCAGGAAGTTGTCACTAAGGGGGGATAGGCTCTAATGCCTCCTTCCTTCTCCTATTGTGTCATATTTGTACATCCTTCAATCCTATCCCAAGTTGTTCTTAAGGGGGAATGTTAGGATATTCTGACACATAGTAAATAGTTAAGTATAACTTGGTCTAGTGTAGAGTTAGGTAAAATGTGTTTCTTTACTATGTACTTTTGTAACTTACAATCTGATGGTCACGATATGTAGTGATCTGACGGTTCATTCTCTCCTCGGTATTACCGACACTTGATCTGTGACTTAACACCAGATTGGTCCATCATCTCTATTTAAAGAGCATGGAGGGTCATTTGTAAAGTAACCATTCATGAGAGAAGCTTATGTAAATTTTCATTCTTTTATTAATAAATTGCCTAAAGTGGCCGCGTTGGCTCAGGCCATGGACTGTTTCCCTCTTTGAGGGTTTTAACCACATCAAGAATACTGATGTATTGATTTGTCATCTGGTGTTGAGAGTTGGCTGGTCCAACCGAAGACTATCCCCAAACGCTCAATGAGAACCTGAGAGATCTTCTGCAAACACTAGATCAGCCATCAAATCAAGTAGAGAAATAGAACAACAATAAAATTCTGAAGAAATCGAGATACCTGCTACTTCAATCAAAATTAAAAATGTTACCTTAGATCCAACAAACTGAATAAGATACTTGTATTTAGATTATTCTAAGAGAGTTATTGATTGACAGTTTTCACATAATATTAAGCATAAATTAAAACAATGTTACCATAAGTTCATGAAGAGGAACACTACAGCACGTTGAAATGCCAAAGACTTTTGCTTTAATTCAAAAAAGTATACAAGAGAGCTTGAGAGCTTATTACACGATTCAAAGATTGGATCCACTGATTGAAAATGACTTCCTAATTAAAGATAATTCCTCCAACGGCTAGTTCGAGTGATCCTTGTCAAAGCAATCTCAACCGTTGGTGAGGATCAAAATTTCTTTTAATCTCATCCATCGAAATTTTAAATTCTTGAGGAAATTTGAATTTTTCAATTAAATGCATTTTAATTAACTCAAAAACAAAAGTTTTGAGTTAATTTTCTCAAAAATTTGACTTTGACTTAACCCCCAGGGACCAAAGGCTTAAAATTTAGCAAAATAATTAATTTACCTTAGTCTCGGGACTTTTTAAATTTTGATTTTTAAGAACCGACGAATTTTTCCTTTGGAGAATTTAAATTTATCTAGGCCCTAGAATTAATTGAATTTCTAGCATAGGATTTTAATTAATTTTTTGCCATAAAATTTAATAAATCAACCTATTAGGGGATAAATTATTTTTCCAACCCTCAAGACACTTTACATTATGATTTTCACATTTACATCTTAAGGGTGAAAACCCATTTGTAAAATACCTTCACAGACTACCCATCTCTGCGACACAAATAATAATCCAGTAGACCAAGCAATTTGTAATAAAATAACCTAACCAAATAGTTAGGATTATTCCCAAATCACTTTTACATAGACTCGATTTATAACACTAGGACTCGCATAAGATCCCAGTGACAAAATACATTTTGGCTTTGGGGTAAGACTGAAGGAAAACTCTGCCAAACATCCGAGAACGAATCAGTGAGACAGAAAACCTCTCAGAATGTAGATCTTTACCAGAAAAGTAGGTTTACCTAGGCAATTACATAGATGACACAGATCTACTGAGATTATTTACATCATATACATGCAGAATGGGTTTACATTGTAACATGATAATCAGGCTAATGATGATAGTTGAACGGCACGGACACATCGATCAGGTGCTATCCCTTTTGCGAAAAAATGGGGCGTACTACTATGGGTCATTGACATAGTGGTCAACAGGGTCAATTGTTTATAGGTCAAATCCTCCATTGCAGGTTTCTAGGGTTTATTTCAAGTGTCCTTGTCCATGTCATAATGCAAAGAATTCTTCTTGGGATTTATTTTTCAAGAAAGAAAATTATTTTAATGTAAATTAGGTCTTTTAGGCCTCATCTACCAAGTTGGCCTCAAACTAGACAATTCAGCCTAAACAAAGGGGCAAAAACTCCTATATAAAGGTAGCAACTCAATCTCAATTGACACACTCACTCAACAAGTTCGATCTGCAACTTTTGGGGCCAGAAAAAGTGCGAATTTCAAGGAAAGAAGAGGAAAGGGCTACCGAAGGAGGAGGTCTCTCTCAACCATAAAAATTTGAAATCTCTCTCTCTCTCTCTCTCTCACGTGTGAAGTTGTGAAGTCACTGGAGGGGCTGAAAACTGCAAAGCTGAAGCTGGGCCAAAATTTTGTAGCTGGGAGTCGAAATTCTATAGCTAGGAATTCGAATTTATGTGAAAATTCCTACACTAAAGGAACCCCTACTGCAGCAAATTTGATTCTACTTTGATTTTTTTAAATTACATTCATCAAGTTATTCTTCTAAATACTGAAGCAAATTACTTCTACAACCTACACTAATTAAATATTTGATCTCATGAAACAGAAAATAGAGCAAAGAACAAGATACATAGAACACTTATTTTTTGACATAATAGTCCCCGGAAAAACCCAATGCGGGAAAACCGATGTAGCTGTTATGAGGGTTTATTATTATGCAGGAGAAATATCTGAATACAAATCTAGGATGTTCATCTAACAATTCTTTACAGAGAAAATACTGGTGAAAAATCTGAGTGAGTTTTAGCTCACTTCACCCAGCAGAATTCTGGTTGATCCGACAACAAGACTGGCTAACCCCGACTACTTCTGTGCTCGCCTTACGTAGGCCCTGCGTCACCTCTTCAACCCTCTACATCAGCTATCCCGCCCGTTCCATCAATTCCCGGCAGTTCCAACTTCTGCATGACAAGCAGCTTTCCCTTCTGCGTAAGCCCTTCTAGCTCTACGTCAACGCTGCGTGGGCCCAAACTAGCCCAGTGTCAGCTCTCCCGGCTATTGTGTTGCCTCTCTGCAAGCTCTCTCCGCCTCTCTGTCAGTATTCTGGAATTTCCTCCCGGATTCTCACTGCTCCTCTTTTGGTGAATGATCACTTAGTTCGAATTTCTCAACTTCTTAGCCCCAGAAATCAAACTCCAAATCAATTCATTCTCTCTGTTTGTATTTCCAAATAAACCCCAAGCCTCCATTTTATACTTTTCCTATTGAGTCTTCAACAGTCGAGATTAAGTCTTTAATCAACGGTTAAGATTAAAACATGACTTGATCTGCCTTCTAGATTATTGTCACCCATTTTTTATTAATACCCATTAATATTTTAATTTCCCTAAGTTTAGACTTAGGGACCCCATTAAAAATATTAATTATTTTAATAAAATAGAATCCGGGTGGAATTTCACCAAACAGTTTCTGGGTTCTTAGAACTCATGTGCCTTAGCCTCCACCAAATATCAAGGCTAGAGCACTTCCGATGCTACCAAAAACTAACAATTTATGGATTGTTAGTAAGCTGAAGTTATTGGATAAGAAAAGACTACTAAATCATCTTGGAAGATTGACTTGGTGGAGGAGGAAGGTCTGTTGGTCTAAGCTCTTGGTCTGTCTCATTTTGAATCTATTGAAGGAAGAGTTCTTTGACTGGGTTTTCCCCTATATAGGGGTTTTAGCCCTAGTTGAGTGCCTACCTCTCGTGTCCCTAACTTCATGTTTTGTTTTGATAATTGCTTGATGAGAATAAGATAAAAGAGGAACACAAAGAAGTTAACAAGAACATAATAATATCACAATTAATTATCAATATAAGAAAATATTTTTGCCTTTCTGATTTTCTAACATGATAACAAAGCTAAGGTGAAAGAAGGAAGAAAAAGGCAACCTGAAGATCTACTGAAAGGAGAATAAGGAGTTTCAAGGTTAAGTCACAAGGAGTGGTAGATATCAATATGACAAACTCAATGAAGACAGAAAACAAACTAGAAGGAGCTTCCAACTATAGGCCATGGAAAAAGAGAATAGATCTTATCCTCGGAAAGCACAAAGTATTGAATCTTATTCAAGGGAAAATCAAGAAACCAACAGATGAAGTAGAGAAAAAGAAGTTTAGAGAATCTGAAATTGTAGCCATGAACCTAATAGTGGATGAAGGACAACTTAATTCCATACATTTCCTATATTGATTCCACTCAAGAAATGTATGAGGCTCTCTCCAAATTATTCACAATCAAAAACATTGGTCAAATAGCAAGCCTCAAGAATGAACTAAGAATTGTTAAGATGACGAATGATAATACCATTTCATCGTATTTTGTAAGGATATCTAGAATCAGAGATGAACTCCTAGCAATTGATGAAATTTTACCAGAAAAATGGCTCGTAATTATTGCTCCTATAAAACTATCGAAATCTTGGAGTGCTTTTGCATCAAGAATCGATAGTTGGAAAGATACACCAACATTTGAGCAAATGTGGAATGCATTGCAGTCATGAAGAAGCTCGAATATCATTAGTAAATAACAAGGAAGATGAAGAAGAAAACACCTCTAATGCATATTCTGTTCATCGCAAGAAGCAGGGAACCTTCAAGAAGTTCAAAGGACCAAAGAAGAAAGTTGACCTATCAAAGATTGAATGCTACAATTGTCATAACATGGATCATTATAAAAACCAATGTCCTGAGAATCCAAGGAAGAAGAAGAGAGATAGGGATCAAGCAAATATTGTTGATGAAACTCCACCAAAGAAGAACGAAACTGAGGAATTGGAAGTCAAGGATTATACTACTAAGTCCTTTCCTACATATCCTTCTTAGTATTGTATTGTTTTCCTTTATGATTTGATTTCTAGAGTTTGTAGGTCTAAGTTGTCTCAATAGAACATTTTTTATTTTGAAAGTTGTAGGTATCCCTAAAAACGATTGGGTTAAGAAGGAGCCTCCACCATGTTACCAAAGATAAGTATTTTGTTCTTTGTTTCATCTTTTCATGTTTGGTTTCCTCCTCACATCAAGACTTGTTTGTGTTGTATGCTAATAATCTTATATTTTCCATGGTTAGGAAAGGCTGCAAAATACACAAAAGTTATGGAGGAGACTTTAAAGGATAAACTTGAAGCATGGAAGAAGTTAAGTTGCAAAGGAAGCCATTCAAGAATTAATGCCCTACAAGGTTTGTTAAGAAACAACTCAAGGTATGCCTTTGACTATAAGCTTTGTTATAAAGTTATCTTCATGTAAAAGATATGTTCATTCCCTTTTGAAATTTTGCTTTACATTACTGACATCGTTATGTCTAGGATTTTGAATCACAAAGATTCTTGTTCAGGTGATTAATCATCAGATTGAATCTACCCTCACGATATTATTTGATCATTATTGTGTAACCCCAACATTTAGGGTTCACTATAAAACCCTAGCCTCTTGTTGCTAAGGGTATGTCAATATTGATTATGAAACCCTAATCTACTTAGGGGTTGTTGATAAATTTTGGAAATCCTATTCTTCTGATGTTTTGGTTTTGGTATTGTTATAATAGAAACCTTGGTTCTTTAGGGTTTGTTGTTAATGTCTAAGTTAATTTATCAAAACCCTAGATCTTTAGGGTTTGGTGAATTAGGGTTTGTGAACAAAACCCTTGTAAGTAAGATCCTAAGAATGAAACCCTATGTGTGTATTTCTCTGATCGAAACCTTACCCTGAATGAAATTGTTGTATACCTAATTTTGATGTATTTATGTTTGTGTATTTGGTTTACCTAATAAATATTGTTGTGAAATGCTAGTGCATGATTATGAAATCCTAGATATATGCAAGTATTCTAACCAAATTGATGATACTCGTGTTTTAATTTGTGAAATCTAGGGTTTATGACAAAACCCTAGCAGAGATTGATGTTCTAGGATATGATGATATTGTTTTCAATTGTTTAGCTCTTGGTGAAAATCTAGGGTTTGCCATAAATCCTAGTAGAGTCTATCATATAACTCTGAAAGTAACATTGAAGCCCTAGATGTATAAGTGCTATAATGAGATTGATATCTTGATTGAGTTGCTTTAAGTCTTGATGATGAAGTCTAAGGTTTGTGACAAAACCCTACCAAGAAGTTAAAGTCTAGTATGTAAAAGGATGTAACCTTTGTTGATCTAATGTCAAAAGGTTTGAATGATTATAATGATACGATCTCAATATAGTTAACTTCATGCTTTTGTATGTTTGTATTGGGTTGTACTTGCTATTAAAATTTTTGCAGGCACATGATCTTCAAGATGTTAACAATGTTCGTGATTAAATCATGATGAAAGGAAGTTATAAGAATGATGATGATCAAGATGACCTTGATGCCATAAGAAAGATGAAGCATTGAAAGGATGAAATTTTTCTCCGAAGTTATAGAAGAAGGAAGTTGTTGATCTCCCTAAAGTTGAGAGGGAACCTGAATAAAAGAAAGGGCATATCTCCTCAGTTGAGAGGGAGGGCATATTATGACAATGAATACTTTGAAGTAAACAAAAGTACTATCGATAAATATTCATAAAGTTGCAAACAAAAGACTTGAGAAGATTTGAGGATGTATTTGGTGTTGTTGAAGAAATGAAAGAAGAAGAAAGCTTCCGACAAATTATATATGAATAACTTGATGATGAAAGCAGCATCAGGATTATTGAGGACCCCGAACGTTTGTGTTTACTTGTATATATATTTGAAATTTATTGTTGATTAGGGTTTGTGTTTGTACAGGTAAATCTCTCCACAAGAAGATTGAACACTTTGGAAGCACGTTTAGACAAATGGATATATCTAGTTTAGTTTATTAGGGAGAGAAGAAGCATCTAATGGCAGATGCTTCAGAGAACATTTGGCTAGCCTATGTGTTGATGTCTAGATCCTGAAGAGGGAGGATGGTGTTGGTCATGGAGCTCTGACCTTGGATATGCACCTAGATCCCTAAGTTGATGGTGAGCAAGTAAGCCTGATGGTACCTAGAGTCACTGAAAGCTTGAGTCCATTTTAGTCCCCCTCGGATAAATTACCCTGGTCAGGTTTCTAGTCCGCAACACTGAGTGTGCTAGAACTCTTCGTAGTTCATTTTGGAGATCTTCCATGTACCTCTATATATATGTAATTATGAATACCTCCCTAGTTAAGAGGGAGTGTTGAAGAATGTAACTAGTGTTGGTCTTCATAATTGTATTTAAGTCATGTATTTTTCAAAAGAAAGAAAAAAAAATTATTATTAAAAAAATTGACTTATTAAAGCATGGGTTTCATGCTTGGGTCAATTGTTTATAGGTCAAAGCCTCCATTGCAAGCTTCTAGGGTTTATGTCAAGTGTCCTTGTCCATGTCATAATGTAAAGAACCCTTCTTGGGATTTATTTGTCAAGAAATAAAATTATTTTAATGTAAATTAGGTCTTTTAGGCCTCCTCCACCAAGTCAGCCTAAATAGAGGGGCAAAAACTCCTCTATAAAGGCAACAACTCGACCTCATTTGACACACTAACTCAACGAGTTCGATCTGCAACTTTTGGGGCCAAAAAAAGTGTGAATTTCAAGGAAATAAGAGGAAAGGGCTAGTGAAGAACAAGGTCTCTCTCAAGCATAAGAAGTCAAAATTCTCTCTCTCTATCACGTGTGAAGTTGTGAAGTGTTGATTTCCGGTAGCATCGAATGTGCTCTAAGCCTCAAAATTTGCAGGGAGGCTTGGACACATGTATTCCACAATACCCATAAATCGTTTTGGGAAATTCCACCCGGAGATAGTGTTATTAAAATAATTAATTATTTTTAATGGTTGCCTAAATCTAAACTTACGAAACTAAAATAATTAAAGGGTATTAATCTAACTGTGGGTGAAACTTCTTGAAGAAGGCGAGGATCAAGCCAAAATGATCTGAGCCATTGATTAGGATCTAATTTGGGTCGTTGGTTCTCAACAGAAAAGATTATAAGAGGAGGCTTGATGGGTGTTTGGAAGACACATCGAGTGGAGATCAGAAGATTGAATTTCTAAAGCACAACAGTTGCCGGAAGAGGAATTCGAAGTGATCTTTTGTAGTGTGGGTTAGGGATAGTGATCTGAAATGATCATATATTAAACTGAAGTAAAATGGATTATGTCAACAGTGAAATGAATGTTAACTTAAAGTGTTGAAACCGTGAGAATTGCCTGAGAAGAAAGACTTTACGATAGATGATAAACATAAGCAAGATGCAAAAAAGAAGTGAAAATAGCAAATACACAGCAATACCATACAGCAAGATTGATTACGAAGTTCGTCCCTAATGGACTACGTCTCCGGGTCCGCTTTCAAGATGGGCGACCGCTTTCTTAGGATTGATTCCGAAGAGGTTGATTACACAACAATTTGACCAAACTGAATGTGCACATAGTGTTGATTTGGGGTAGCATTGGATGTGCTCTAGCCACGAAATTTGGTGGAGAGGTTAGGGCACATGAGATCTCCAATACCCAGAAAGGGTTTGGGCAGATTCTAAACAGATCAGGAGATATTAAAATAATTAATATTTTAATGGAGTCCCTAAGTCTAAACTTAGGGAAAATAAAATATTAATGTTTATTAATATGAATCTGTGTTAGAGTGGTCCAAAAGACATGGATCAAGCCAGATCTAATCTTTAGCCATTGATTAGGGACTTAATCTCGGTCATTGAGATGTCAACAGGAAAAGTATAAGAGGAGGCTTGAGGGTCACTTGGAGTGCACACCAGATGATCAGTCATTTTATTCTCTAGAGCAGGGTTTGCTAAGAGAGATAGAATTAGTGATTGGGAGAGCAGCTAAGGGGCATTAAGTACAGAGAAACAAAGAAGGCAGAGATTGTGCTGGGAGAGTAGTGCAGCAGCCAAGGAGGGTGACGCAGAGCTAGCAAGGGCTCACGCAGGGCCACGCAGAGGCAGCCAAGTGCTGCGGAAAGCACTAGAAGGGCCATTGCAGCTGACGCAGAGGCTCCTAGAGCTGACGCAGGGCCAGCATGAGACAGAGAGGGGCTGACGCAATCTAGATTTGGCAGACGCTGGGGTTGCAGAGCAGTTTTGGGCTGAGGAACTGTCAGAAGGATTTTCCAGGATTTCAGCGAGGAGATTTCTCTCAAACTGTGAGATATAGTTGTTAAGGAAATTCTTCGTTGGGTAGGCCAGTTTCGGAACCCAGATTGTACTCTGATATTGCTTAATAAGAAAACCCTCGGATAGCTGCACCAGTTTTCTCGCATTGGGTTTTCCCAGGGACATTGGTCCAAAAATAATGGTGTCATGTGGTGTATTTGTTCTTGTTTCTTTTTGTTGTTAATCTATAATATGTTGAGCATGCACTGGTGTTTATTTTCAGTATTTACTTTGTAAATAACTTGTGAAGGAAAAATAACAAGTAGGTAGGAATAAATCAGATAAAGTGCATGAAGGGTTTCTAACTAAGGAAAATTAGAAACTTCAACACGCAGGCACTTCTAGTCACTGTCACAAGAAAGCTCTCTGAATCAGCTTTCCAACGCCTGTCTCGGTTCCCAATTCTGACTCCCAATGCTCCTATTACATTGAAAACAAAACAGCCTATATCTTCCAGAACATGCACATAAAACTCAAAACCACTCTAATTTACCTCCAAAGCACCAATCTGACTTTATACCCCACCAGATGCATTTGAACTCCCTCACACCGAATTTAGGAATGAATTTGTTTTGATTTTGGGTTCCACTGCCACCTAGTGATAAGTTTGCATGGTCATCGAATTAGTTTTTATGTCAAATAACCACAAAAAACCCAAAATAACAAAGTTTTATCCTGGTGGTTAATAAACAGTGCGCAGGAGATAACCGTCCATGTGAACAGGTCGCCAAACAAACCATAAATGGACACGGATGCAGGTTTATCCAGCAGTTTCGGAATTGCTTGCTGATGCTACATGTGACAGCTGCCTCTGGTAATTATGGTGAGCTGTCAACCTTTTCCAATGCAGGCATGGTTTTCCGTGTTCACATGCAAGAGTTGGTTGCCGACGTGGCTAGTAAATGGCGTTTACGGTTACGGTTTATGCTTTGCTGTCACGGCCTTCTACCTATTCACATGTTCTTGTTTCCACCGCGGTCTCCATACCCGCGCAGTTTAGGGACTGTATTAAGTTTTATATTGTTTATTACATAGTTTGTAATGTTTTAATATGTTTGCAATAGCCCGAATGGGTTTTGGTCCTAGGCTTAATATATTTGTGATACATGGTTTTAGGTTTTGGTATAGGTTAATGGGTTTAGACTTAGGATTAATGTATTTAGAATACATTTGATTTGTAATGTTGGTTTTTAGGTACGGTTTAGTCTTTACATCAAATAAAAATCCATTTACAACCAATTGTCACAAAGTGACATTTGTGACAAACGTCACATGATGACAAACCATCAATAACCAAATCCTGCAAAATGGACGACAGCCACATGTTGACAACCATATTCGCCAAACACCATGAAAACCATTAACATCATTGGACAACCTGAACCATAAACATCACTGTTGAAGCTGAAGACACCGGACACTGAATGCTGACGACAAAATTGAACCTGTGCAACTGATCTAACGAGATCCTCCTGGATCAGATAGTATCCAGACAAAAGTTTTCCTGGGCCGGAGAGTACAAGGCAGAGAGGGAAGAACGACGTCCAGAGAGGCTAACGCTAGGCCATGCAGAGCTACGCCATGGTAGCGCAAAGCCTGAGAGTGAGATCAAATTCCTGCTAAGGAAATCAAGTTTCAGGAGCCAGGAGCCGGGGTGTGACACTGAGAGGCTAAGAGCTGAATTTTCTAGCCAGCAGAGGATCAGGAGGGGCAGCGTAGTCCCAGCAGAGGTGACGCAAAGACTGCGTGGGCTTGGCTTAGTTCTGCGTAGAGGCTGATGCAAAAGGGATGCAAAGGCTCATTTCCAGCGAGATTAGAGCCAGTTCTTCTAGTGACAAGGTGAGATCATCTCACTTTTTGCTTTTCCCAGTTTCTCTCTGTATCAGATATCCAATTGAGCATCCAACAAATTGTACACAGAATTACTACTGCTTAATAATAAAACCCTTAGTTGTTGCACCTGTTTTCCCGCATTGGGTTTTTTCGGGGACTTTTGTCCAAAAATAACGCTGTAATATGTCGTATATTTCTTTCTTGCTCAATTTCTCGTTTCTACTTATAATTTAATTGGTGAAGACTGTGTTGATTTGGGGTAGCATCGAATGTTCTCTAACCATGAAAATTGGTGGGGAGGCTAAAGCACATGAGATCTCCAAGACCCAAAAATGGTTTGCGCAGATTCTACCTGGTTAAGGAGATATTAAAATAATTAATATTTTTAATGGAGTTCCTAAGTCTAAACTTAGGAAAAATAAAATATTAATGGGTATTAATATAAAACTGGGTTAGAAGGTTATAAATGACATGGATCAAGTCAAATCTAATCTTAGTCGTTGATTAGAGATGTAATCTCAGTCGTTGAAGGACCAACAGGAATAGTATAAGAGGAGGCTTGAGGGTCAGTTGGAGAACATACCAGAGTGATCAGTCATTCGATTTTCTAGAGCAGGGTTTGCTAAGAGAAATCGAACCAGTGATCAATTTGCAGCGAGGGGCAGTGAGTACGAGACAGAGAGGCAAAGATAGTGTCGGAAGACCAGTGCAGAGGCAGAGAGGCAGACGTAGAAGCTAGAGGGAGCCACACAGAGGCTAGCAAAGACAGCGCAGAGGCCAGGAAGGCATGCATCATCCACACAGAGGCTGCAGGAGTGACACAGAGAGCCAGAGAGGCTACGCAAAGCCTCAGAGATCTGACACAGGGGACTTTCAGGATGACGCAGAGGCCAGGAGGGTTGACGTAATGCTTTAGTTGTGTTGGAGAGGGTTTCGTGGGGCAGACTTTCCGAATATCTGCTTCCGAATAGAGAGGTACTCCTGCTGGATTATTTTCTCTGTCGCGTGAGCTGGTTTGGCACCCAGTTGTACTCAAGAAGACTACATAATAAAATAACCCTCAGAATTGTTGCATCGGTTTTCCCAAGTTGGGTTTTTCCGGGGATGAGTTGTCCAAAAATAACGGTGTCACTTGTGTGTTTGCTATTTCTTTTAGCTGTTGATCTGTATATGGTTGAGATTGTATTGTGTTTATTTCAGTATTTATATGGTTAAATAACTTGTTCGTAATTAACGAGTAGGAGAAATAGACCAGAGAATACAAATAAAATTTCTAACGGGTAATACTTAGAAATTTCAACATGGTATCAGAGCATGGTTGCAGATCATAGGAGAGCTGAAGGCATCAACTGAATCAGAGCTTTTGCAGTAGAAACAACTGCCCCGAGTGACAGAAGTTGTTCCTAGCAGAAAGCAATGGAGAAGGGTTGACGTAGAGGGACTGCGTCATCAGTTCGAGCTAGAGAGAATCCAGCGCAGAGGCTGAGGAGGGCAAAAAAGGCTCATGAAGAGCCATGCAAAGACCAAGAGGGTTGACGCCATTGGCTAGGGGAGCATTTTAGCCAGTGTCAGGAGTGCACAGCGCCTAGAGGCTTAGTCCTTCAGTTGTTGGGGCATAAGAAGTTGTGGGCAGATTGCAGGGAGTGAAGCTGGTGGGGTGTTGTTGTTGCCGAGACAGAACAGTACCTAACAGGGCAAAACCAAGGTAGAGGGAGTCGCTACCTAGGTAGATTTCTGGCCATGAAATCTAGATCAGTGTTGCAAGTGTATAGGAGATCGGAGAGGTGCGACTTGATGGTTGGCAGGCAGATTTCCAAGAGTGAAATCAAAGACTCAAAGGGAGTCTAGTGGAAAACTTCCAGACGGGTAGTGACTCAGAGGGTGATGAAGAGAGAACTTCTAGAGGGAAGTAGAGACTCAAAGGAGTCGAAAGGAAGAGCAGAGAGATGGCCATGAATGGACTGAGGGATCAGGATAAGCTGGATGGGGCGTCCAACTTTATCGTCTGGAAGGACAGGATCTTGTCCATTCTAGGTAGAGATCGCATCAAGGCCTTCGCCTTGAGAACAATGGTTATCCCAGTTGACCCAGCTGACAATGAAAAGTACGAGAAGGCAATGGCCAAGACAAAATGCATCATCCTTGATGGGGTCAAGGATCATGTGGTCTAGCATATTGCCGAGAAGGAAACGACAAAGGAAATGTGGGACAACTTGAAGACATTGTACCAGCATACTCTCGTGTAGAGGAAGATGTTCTTGAGAATCAGCTGTGGTCATACCAAGTGTAGAAGGGGGAGCAAATAGATCACTTCCTCGATAGATTGAAGGAGATCCGAGACCGACTTCCATAGGGGCCATGCCGAATCAGGAGTTAATGGTGAGGACCGCCCTAAACGAAGTCTCCGAGGAGTGGGAGACATTTGTCCAGAGCATTCTGGGCAGGGTGAATCTTTCAGATTGGGAAGAATTATGGGCAGCTCTTCGCCAAGAAGAGATCATACAGTTGTCCAAGACGGGAAGTAGTAGCAAAGGAATCTGGATCAAGAAGGAAGAGGAAGAGGATGCAACTCTGGGGACGAGTTGTCCAAAATGACGGTGTCACTTGTGTGTTTGTTATTTCTTTCAGCGGTTGATCTGTATATGGTTGAAACTGTATTGTGTTTATTTCAGTATTTATATGGTTAAATAACTTTTCCATAATTAGCAAGTAGGAGAATAAACTAGAGAATACATATAAAATTTCTAACAGGTAATACTTAGAAATTTCAATAGACTGCAGTGTATTAGCTTCGGTGTTTACTGTAGGAAACAGTAAATAATTTGTTCAATAATTAACAAATAGAAGGAACTTAATTAGTTGTTGCAGTGGTGATTTGGGGATTCTCAAATTTTCACATGGTATCAGAGTTACAGGTGAAGCAAGAGAGTAGAGCCGGAAGAGCCCAGCGCTGAAGAGGAGGGTCGAAGTGCTGCATAGGCAGCAAATCGAATCGCCAAAGCGATTGTGTAGTCCAGGCCAGGAGGGAAAAGATTTTCGAGGAAGGTCTCTCTCTGAGTGAGTCGACAGAGAGGTAAGACTTCCATATCGTGTTGATTTCTGGTAGCATCGAATGTGTCTAAGCCTCAACATTTGCAGGGAGGCTTGGACACATGTATTCCACAATACCCAGAAATCGTTTTGGGAAATTCCACCTGGAATCAATTTTATTAAAATAATTTTTTATTTTTAAAGGGTACCTAAGTCTAAACTTAGGAAATTACAATAATTAAAGGGTATTAATCTAACTGTGGGTGAAACTTCTAGAAGAAGACGAGGATCAAGGTAAAATGATCTGAGCCATTGATTAGGATCTAGGCTGGGCTGTTGGTTCTCAACAGAAGGATTATAAGAGGAGGTTTGATGGGCATTTCGAAAACACATTGGAGTGGGAGATTAGAGATCGAATTTATGAAGTGAGCAGCGCAACAGTTGCCAGAGAGACTCGAAGTGATTTATTGCAGAGGGACAGGGATAGTTCCAGTTGAAGATTTCTCTTGATCCGGGAATACTCAGCAGAGGAGGCAGAGAGAGATTCGGGAGAGGTTGTGTTGGCCAGTGTAGGGTGATGCAGAGGCAGCACAGAGCCTTGAGGAGATCTGTATTTTTGTTGGAGAGATCGATTTTTGAAGCCGGAAGCTAGGATGTGAGATTGGGATGACAAAATCGAAGTCTCAGAGAGGCAAATCGATCAGTAGAGGGAGTCACACAATCCCTAGGAGCTGTGACGCTGGGCCTATGCAGAGGCAGCAAGGGACTAGCCATTTTATGGTTGGATCAGTCAGGATTGTCAATGATAGTGTGAGGTATTTCTCACTAATCTTCTGTCAATGATATTCAAAAAAACTATTGCTTAATAATACAAACCCTCAGTTGTTGCACCGGTTTTCCCGCATTGGGTTTTTCCGAGGACTTTTGTCCAAAAACAACGGTGTAATGTGTTGTGTATTTTTTTCTTGCTCAATTTCTTGTTTCCACTTATAATTTAATTGGTGAAGACTGTAGTGTATTAGTTTCGGTGTTTACTCTATGAAATAGTAAAGAATTTGTTTAGTAATTAACAAATAGAAGGAACTTAATCAGTTATTATGGTGGCGATTTGGGTAATCAGATTTTCACATGGTATTAGAGCTGCAAGTGAAACAAGAGAGCTGAGCCGGAAGAGCCCAGCACTGAAGAGAAGGAGGGTCGAAGTGTTGTGTAGACAGCAAATCGAATCCCCGAAGGGATTGCGCACTCTAGGCAAGGAGGGCAAAGAATTTCGAGGAAGGTCTCTCTCTGAGTGAGTCGACAAAGAGGTAAGACTTCCAGATCGAAGTTTGCCAGTGTCAGAGGGAGCAACGCAGCAGCTTCAGCGAAGTGGCAGTTTTTTGCAGCAATTGTTGGGGCAGAAAATCGTCAGAAGGAAGAAGGGAGACACTGTTGAGGGAATTTCTTCCTCAGAGAATTCCTAGCCAGGGAATTCGATTTCTCTATTGCTAAGCAGCAACAAAGAGGACCAGATCTACTAACTCTAGCAGGGAGTGCGTAGGCTAGCCCAGTGCTGCACAGAGGAGAGAGGAAGCAGTTTGACACTTTCATTGGCAAAGATGGCAGCTAGTGGGTTACGAGATCAGGATCGGTTGGATGGTGCATCCAACTATGTGATCTAGAAGGCGAGGATGTCATGCCTTCTGGATGAACATTTTCTCCAGATCTATGTCGACAGTGTGGTTGTTGAGCCCACGAATCCAAATCTGCCCAAAAGGTACAAGGGAGAGATGGCGAAGGCCAAGAAGATGATCCTCAACGGAGTGAAGGATCATATAGTATGTCACATCTCAGGCAAAGGGACTGCCAAGGAAATGTGGGATGCCTTGTCCATGTTATATCAAGGACCTTTCGAGCAGCGGAAGATGTACTTGGAGCAAAAGATGAGATCCACGCAGATGCAGAAGGAGGAACGCATTAATCCTTTCCTTGCAAAGCTTGAGGAAACCCGAGACGAGTTGGCAGTTGTGGGGTCAACACCTCAGCCTACCGAGATGGTAAGGCTGGCCTAGGCAGAGAAAGATTGCCAGACTAGGAAGGGATGTGGGCCGCTCTTCAGCAGGAAGGGATGAGGAGAGACTTAGTCAAGTGCAAACTTGACAGTAGTAGTAGCAGCAGTGGGTCGAAGCCCAACAAGGAGGGGATGAGAATGCAGCCCTCGCATCTAAGGGATAGCAGAAGCAGCAGAAGAAGAAGAAAGATGTTTTGAAGATCAAGTGCTTCTAGTGTAGCGAACTTGGTCACTACGCTACACAGTGTCCTCTCAAGAAGAGAGACAAGGATGAGAAGCATGATTCGGAGGTTGCATCCGCACAGATTGAGGAGGATTTTGCCGTGATTGCCCAAAGGTGGGTTGATATAGAACTTTAGTTCGAAAGAATAGCAAATGGGTAGGATCCTTGAGGAGTCCACCTCTTGGATCAATAACTTGCTACGGGAGCCAAGATCAAAAGTAGCAGGATGGACCGAGTTAGTGGATGAAGAGGAGTGTCGTAGTAATAGATGCAGTGGCTCGAAGCTCTAGAGACTGAGCGGCGCAGAGCTAGAGTTGGCAGTAGTGTAGTTGGCCAAGAGCAAAGTCAACACCAGCGCAGAGGCTTCAAATGGTCAGCGCAGAGACTAGCAGCAGTCAGAACTCCAACAACAGATGCATCATACTAAACACCAATTCAGTAATTTGGGATGCTTTTCCGTTGTTGATGCAGTAGTAGCAGCAGTTGGAGAAGATTGCAGTGCAGATGGGATATTGGCAGTGGCAGTGCTAGCAGCAGCACAAATGCAGAATTTGAGAGGGAGTTGTAGTACAGATGCAGAGTTGGCAGTGGCAGTGTCAGCAGAAGTACAGATGCAGCATTTGCGCAGTAGTTTATAGGCAGAGATGTCAAACATCAACAGTGCAGAGGGAGATGTTACAAAGAATGGTGATGCTTTAGCAGGTTGCATTACTAGAGCACATTCCTCGCTAACAGGGAGTGTTGATTTTTGGTAGCATCGAATGTGCTCTAATCAAGTGTTGCAATGGTGATTCGGGGATTCTTGAATTTTCACATGGTATCAAAGCTGCAAGTAAAGCAAGAGAGTAGAGTCGGAAGAGCCCAACGCTGAAGAGAAGGAGGGTTGAAGTGATGTGAAGGCAGCAAATCGAATCCCCATAGGGATTGCGCAGTCCAGGCCATGAGGGAAAAGATTTTCGAGGTAGGTCTCTCTCTGAGTGAGTCGACAGAGAGTTAAGACTTCCAGATCAAAGTTTCCTAGTGTCAGAGGAAGCAGCGTAGCAGTTTCAACGAAGAGGCAGTTTTCTGGTGTGACGCCATTTTCTGTTGAGGCAGAAAAACATCAAAAGGATGAAGAGAGACACTATTGAGGGAATTCTTCCTCAGAGGACTTCCAGCCGAGAAGTCTGAATTCTCATTTGCTAAGCAGCAGCAGGGTGCAGCAGATCTACTGACTCCAGCAGGGAGTGCATAGGCCAACCCAGTATTAGCACAGAGGAGAGAGGAGGCAGTTCGACATTTGTTGGCTGAGATGGTAGCTAATGCGTTGCAAGATCATGATCAGTTGGAGGGTGCATCCAACTATGTGATCTGGAAGACAAGGATCTTATGCCTTCTAGATGAGCACGATCTCAAAACCTATGTTGACAATGTGGTAGCTATTCTCGCGGATCCGGATCCGGTCAAGAAGTACAAGGTCGAGATGGCGAAGGCCAAGAGGTTGATCCTCGATGGAGTGAGGGATCATGTAGTGTGTCACATTGCCAGCAAGGATACTGCTCGGCAAATGTGGGAAGCTTTGTCCACGCTATATGAAGGATCTTCCGAGCAGCGGAAGATGTACTTGGAGCAAAAGATGAGATCCACGCAGATGCAGAAGGGGGAACGCATTGATCCGTTCCTTACAAAGCTTCAAGAAACCCAAGACGAGTTGGCAGTTGTGGGATCAACACCTCAACCTACCGAGATGGTAAGGCTGGCTCTAAATTCAGTCTCAGAAGAATGGCAAGTGTTTGTCCAGAGCATCCTAGGCAAAGAAAGATTGCCAGATTGGGAAGGGATGTGGGTCGCTCTTCAGCAGGAAGAGATGAGGAGAGACTTAGTCAAGTGAAAACTTGACAGTAGCAGCAGCAGCAGTGGGACGAAGCTGAAGGAGGAGGATGAAAATGCTACCCTCACATCAAAGGGGCGACAGGAGCAGTGGAAGAAGAAGAAAGATATTTCAAAGATCAAGTGCTTCTGGTGTGGCGAACATGGTCACTACGCTACACAGTGTCCTCTCAAGAAGAAGGACAAGGACGAGAAGCATGATCTAAAGGCTGCATCCACACAGATCAGGGAGGAGAAGTTTGCCATGATCACCCAGAGGTGGGGTGATATAGTACTGTAGTTCGAAAGTACTGCAGATGGGCAGGATCCTTGAGGAGTCCACCTCTCAGATCAATACCTTGCTACATGAGCCCAGATCAAAAGTAGCAAGATGAACTAGTGTCAGTTGATGCAGAGGAGTGTCGGAGTGATACTTGCAGTGACTAGGAATGCCAGAGACTGAGTAGCACAGAGCTAGAGTTGGCAGCAGTGCCACAGTGCAAAGACTATCAGTAGTCAGAATTGCAGCAACAGAGGCATCATGTTGAACACCTGTTCAGTAATTTTGGATGTTTTTCCATTGTTGATTGTGGAAATTTCTAAGTCTGACACATCTGAAATCCCTACTGCATTATCTGGTTTATTATCTCCCACTTGTTCTTTCAATTAACAAGTTATTTATCATTATAAATACCGAAATAAACACAAATGCAGCGTTCACACATATACAGATCAACAACTGAAATAACTGAAACAAACACAAGGGACACCGTTATTTTTGGACAATCATCCCCGGAAAAACCCGATGCGAGAATACCAGTGCAGTAGATATGAGGGTTTTATTATGATGCATTTTTCTGAATACAACTAGGGTGCCAAAAATGGCTCACCCTTCAGAGATTTTCCTTGGCAAAAGTACCTTGCTCCGTAGACGAATATTCCGATTGATCAACAATTGGATGATGAGCCCCACAGTGACTTTGATTGTTCCTTAGCTAGACAGCGAAAGTTGCTCCAAGCTTCCTTTCAGAATTGCGTCACCCTCCAAGGACTGCGTCATCCTCTACGACTCTGTCTCTGCTTCTCAGCTCTCATTCTGCCCCATGAAAACACTACAGTGCAGCTCTTTCTGCCTAGTGTCAGCTCTGCTAGCCTCTGTGTCAGCTTCTCAGCCTCTTGCGTCCTTAGTACTGGCCCTCCAAGCCTCTGCGTCAGTTTTGGCTGCCTCTGCGTTGTCTCTCCGGCTATATCTTTGCCTCTCTGCTATGTATTCTCAGCCTTCCACCAAACTGTCCCTCGCTGCAACAAATCACTAACTTGATTTCTCAGCAAACGTTGCCCTAGAAAATCTAATTGACTGATCAATTTGGTGTGTCTCCAACTAACCTTCAAGCCTCTTATACTTTTCTTGTTGACGATTCAATGGCCGAGATTAAGTCCCTAATCAACGACTAAGATTATATTTGGCTTGATCCTCGTTATTTAGAACTTTCTCACCCATATTATATTAATACACATTAATATTTTAATTTTCCTAAGTTTAGACTTAGAGTCTCCCTAAAAATATTAATTATTTTAATATCTCTTCATCTGGGTGGAATTTCTCCAAATGATATTTAGGTCTTGGAGATCTCATGTGCCTTAGCCTCTCTGCCAATTTTCATGGCTAGAGCACATTCAATGCTACCAAAAAATGTGCTCTAGTAATGCTTCATCATAAAACATTACACTGATCCTTCGCACCAGTACTTGTGCTGATGTTTGGCTTGTTGCCTCACATCCCCTGCACTGCGGCTTCCTGTACTGCTACCCATGACACTGCCACTGCCACTGCTACATCTGTACTGCAACTCCCTCTCAACATGTTGCCCATGCTGCCCCTATCACTACCACTGCTAATTGTTGCACTGCAACCCAGTTACCGAGTAGTAAGTAACTGAATTCGCCCAAAAATTGACATCTCAGTTAGTCTGGAAGCCTTGTGATGCTGGAGCTACCTCTGCTACTATCCTGTGCTCCCTCTGTTGCCACTGCGCTGCTGCAACCTCTTCTGTGTCTCTTGCACTGCTACAACCTCTACTGCATTGCCTCAAATTTATGCACTCTAGCACTGCCTCGTCGCTCCATCACATCTTGCTCCACCCGACACCTGTCCCCATGTTACTGTCATTAAGGGCTCCCGTAGCCGGATGTGATCCAAAAGTTTGGGTACCTCAAGGATCCTGCCCCTAGCATGTAGTCCTCCTGACTACAACTTGATGTCTCCCCACCTCTTCTCTAAAGGTGCATGAGCACTCATGGCACAATCGTCATTAGTCTCGACCTCATTCTCCGCTTTAGCTGGAGCTGCCTTTGAATCGGAAGCTTCTCCCTCGCCTTTCTTTTGGGACACTGGGATGCATAATGACCTAGCTCCCCACAATTGAAGCACTTGACCTTGGAGATATCCTTCTTCTTCCTCTTCCCTTGTTGTCCCGTAGATGTTAGAGTCGCATCCTCCTCTTTCTTGACTCGAACTCCCTTACCACTACTCCCCACCTTGGTCATTCTCCTGATCTCTTCCTGTCGAAGAGCTACCCACATCTCCACCCAACCGGGAAGACTAGCCATGCCCAAAATACTTTGGACAAATGTCTCCCACTCCTCGAAGACTGCATTCAGGGCAGTCCTGACCATAAATTCTGGATTCGGTGTAGACCCCACGAAAGTAAGTTCGTCGCGAATCTCCTGCAACCTGAGAAGGAATGGATCTATCTGCTCTCCCTTATGCATTTGATATGACCTCAGCTAATTCTCCAATAGTATCTTCCGCTGCACGGAAGAGCCCTGGTATGAGGTGGTCAGGGTGTCCCGCATCTCCTTTGTTGTGTTCTTCTCAGCAATATGTGGTATGACATGATCTTTTACCCCGTCTAGGATCATGCACTTCTCCCTCACCATTGCCTCCTCATACTTCTCATTCTCAGCTGGGTCAACTGGGATAACCACTACTTTCAAGGCAAAGTCCTTGATGCGATGTTGATCTAGGACTGTTAGGATCCTGGCCTTCCAGATAACAAAGTTGGAAGCCCTGTCAAACCTATCCTGATCCCTCAGTCCATTCACTGCCATTTCAGCTCCTCTTCTGGACTCCCTCTGAGTCTCGACTCCCCTCTTGGAAATCTCCCTCTAAGTCCTGATTTCCCTCCTAGAAATCCTCTGGCCAGTTGTCGAACCACTCCTCTCCAATCCTCCTTGCAACTGCAACTTGGATCTAGATTCCTTGGCTAGAAATCCGTCGAGGTAGTGATTCCCTCTACCTTGGTTTTGTCTCCTTAGACATTGTTTTGTATCGACAGAAACAATGTCCCACCAGCTCCTCAAATCACAATCTGCCCATAGCTCCCCAAGCCCCAACAACTGAAGAAACTGAGCCTTTCAGGCTCTGCGCAATCCCAGCAAAGGCTGAATCTGCTCCTCTGGCCAACTGCGTCAATCCTACCTGGCTGAGCAGGATGATGTGGCTCTTCATGAGCCTCTTCTGCCTCTCTCTGCCTCTGCGCTGGCCCTTCCCTTGGCTCGAAATGATAAAGCAGTTTTTGCGTCACTTCTTCTCTTGCTACTTCTGCTCTGGAACAGCGCTGTCTCTCGGGACAGCTTCTTCTTCTGCAAATTTTCAGATTTCTGTTGGTGTTTTCAGCCCTCCTTGATGTACAATTTCTCTGATACCATGTGGAAATTTCTAAGTCTGACACATCAAAAATCCCTACTGCATTATCTAGTTTATTATCTCCCACTTGTACTTTCAATTAACAAGTTATTTATCAATATAAATACTGAAAATCAACACAAATGTAGCCTTCACACATATACAGATCAACAACTGAAATAACTGAGACAACACAAAGGACAACGTTATTTTTGGACAATCGTCCCCGGAAAAACCCAATGCAGGAAAACCGGAGCAACAAATATAAGCATTTTATTATTATGCAGTTTTCTGAATACAACTAGGGTGCCAGAAATGGCTCACCCTTCAGAGATTTTCCTTGGCAAATGTACCTTGCTCCGGAGGCAAATATTCCAGTTGATCAGCAACCGGATGATGAGCCCTACAGTGACTTCGACTATTCCTTAGTTGGATAGGGAAAGCTACTCCAAGCTTCCTTTCAAAACTGCGTCACCCTCCAGGGACTGTGTCACCGTCTACGGCTCCACGTCTGCCTCTCAGCTCTCAGTCTGCCCCACGAAAACGCCACAGCGCAGCTCTTTCTGCCCAATGTCAACTCTGCTAGCCTCTGCGTCAGCTCTTGCTGCCTCTGCGTTGTCTCTCCGGCATTATCTCTGCCTCTGCGTTGTCTCTCCGGCATTATCTCTGCCTCGCTACAACAGATAATTAACTCAATTTCTTAGCAAACTCTGCCCCAGAAAATCAAATTAACTGATCAATTTGGTGTGTCTCCAACTAACCCTCAAGCCTCCTCTTATATTTTTTCTGTTGACAATTCAATGGTCGAGATTAAGTCCCTAATCAACGACTAAGATTAGATTTGGCTTGATCCTTGTTATTTAGAACTTTCTAACCCATATTATATTAATACACATTAATATTTTAATTTTCCTAAGTTTAGACTTAGGGTCTCATTAAAATTATTAATTATTTTAATATCTCTTCATCCGGGTAGAATTTCTTGAAACGATTTCTGGGTCTTGGAGATCTCATGTGCCTTAGCCTCTCCACCAATTTTCATGGCTAGAGCACATCTGATGCTACCAAAAGTCAACACTGATGTAGTAGCAACAGTAGCTGGAGAAGGTTGCAGTGTTGGCAGTGGCAATACTAGCAGCAGCACAGATGCAGAAATTATGAGGGTTGCAATACAAATGCAAAGTTGGCAGTGGCAGTGTCAGCAGCAGTACAGATGCAACATTTGCACAGTAGTTGGTGGGCAGCAATGTCAGACATCAGCAGCGCAGAGGGAGATGTTACAGAGAAGGGTGATGCTTCAATAGGTTGCATTACTAGAGCACATTCCTCGCTAAGAGGGAGTGTTGATTTCTGGTAGCATCAGATGTGCTCTAAGCCTCAAAATTTGCAGGGAGGCTTGGACACATGTATTCCACAATACTCAAAAATCGTTTTGGGAAATTCCACCCGGAGACAGTTTTATTAAAATAATTAATTATTTTTAATGGGTGCCTAAGTCTAAACTTAAGAAATTAAAATAATTAAAGAGTATTAATCTAACTATGGATGAGACTTCTAGAAGAAGATGAGGATCAAGCCAAATTGATCTGAGCCATTGATTAGGATCTAATCTGGGTTGGTTCTCAATAGAAGGATTATAAGAGGAGGCTTGATGGGCATTTGGAAGACACATCGAGTGGAGATCAAAAGATCGAATTTCTAAAGCACAACAGTTGCCAGAAGAGGAATTCGAAGTGATCTTTTGCAGTGAGGGGCAGGGATAGTATCCGGAGGGAAGTTTTTCCTAGGCCGGAGAGTACAAGGCAGAGAGAGCAGAACGGCGTCTAAAGAGGTTGATGCTAGGCCACACAGAGCTACGCTGTGGCAGTGCAGAGCCTGAGACGAAGATCAAATTCCTGCTGAGGAAATCGAGTTTCAGAAGCCAAGAGATGGGATGTGAGATTGGGAGGCTGAGAGCTGAAATTTCCAGCCAACAGAGGATGAGAAGGAGGGGCAACATAGTCCTAGCAGAGGTGACGCAGAGGCTCATTTCTAGCGAGATCAGAGTCGGTTCTTCCAGTAATAGGGTGAGATTAGCTCACTATTTGTTTTGCCCAGTTTCTCTCTGTATCGGATAGCCAATTGAGCATCCAACGAATTGTACTCAAAATTACTACTGCTTAATAATAAAACCCTTAGTTGCTTCACTGGTTTTCCCGCATTGGTTTTTTTCGGGGACTTTTGTCCATAAATAATGGTGTAATGTGTTGTGTATTTCTTTCTTGCTCAATTTCTTGTTTCCGCTTATAATTTAATTAGGATCTAATCTGGGTTGGTTCTCAATAGAAGGATTATAAGAGGAGGCTTGATGGGCATTTGGGATACACATTGAGTGGAGATCAAAAGATCGAATTTCTAAAGCACAACAGTTGCCAGAAGAGGAATTCAAAGTGATCTTTTACAGCGAGGGGCAGGGATAGTATCCGGAGGGAAGTTTTTCCTGGGCCGGAGAGTACAAGGCAGAGAGAGCAGAACAGCGTCTAAAGAGGCTAATGCTAGGCCACGCAGAGCTACGCTGTGGTAGTGCAGAGCCTGAGACGAAGATCAAATTCCTGTTGAGGAAATCGAGTTTCAGAAGCCAAGAGATGGGATGTGAGATCGGGAGGCTGAGAGCTGAAATTTCCAGCCAACAGAGGATGAGAAGGAGGGGCAACATAGTCCTAGCAGAGGTGACGCAGAGGCTCATTTCTAGCGAGATCAGAGTCGGTTCTTCCAGTAACAGGGTGAGAATCGAGATTAGGTCACTATTTGTTTTGCCCAGTTTCTCTCTGTATCGGATAGCCAATTGAGCATCCAACGAATTGTACTCAAAATTACTACTGCTTAATAATAAAACCCTTAGTTGCTTCACTGGTTTTCCCGTATTGGTTTTTTCGGGGACTTTTGTCCATAAATAATGGTGTAATGTGTTGTGTATTTCTTTCTTGCTCAATTTCTTGTTTCCGCTTA
Source organism: Pinus tabuliformis (assembly GCA_031772625.1). NCBI lineage: Eukaryota > Viridiplantae > Streptophyta > Pinopsida > Pinales > Pinaceae > Pinus > Pinus tabuliformis. Next base: position 154,204,317 of record CM062805.1, on the reverse strand, counting down.
TAATTTAATTAGGATCTAATCTGGGTTGGTTCTCAATAGAAGGATTATAAGAGGAGGCTTGATGGGCATTTGGAATACACATCGAGTGGAGATCAAAAGATCGAATTTCTAAAGCACAACAGTTGACAGAAGAGGAATTCGAAGTGATCTTTTACAATGAGGGGCAGGGATAGTATCCGGAGGGAAGTTTTTCCTGGGCCGGAGAGTACAAGGCAGAGAGAGCAGAACGGCGTCTAAAGAGGCTAATGCTAGGCCATGCAGAGCTACGCTGTGGTAGTGCAGAGCCTGAGACGAAGATCAAATTCCTGCTGAGGAAATCGAGTTTCAGAAGCCAAGAGATGGGATGTGAGATCGGGAGGCTGAGAGTTGAAATTTCCAGCCAACAAAGGATGAGAAGGAGGGGCAACATAGTCCTAGCAGAGGTGACGCAGAGGCTCATTTCTAGTGAGATCAGAGTCGGTTCTTCCAGTAACAAGGTGAGATTAGCTCACTATTTGTTTTGCCCAGTTTCTCTCTGTATCGGATAGCCAATTGAGCATCCAACGAATTGTACTCAAAATTACTACTGCTTAATAATAAAACCCTTAGTTGCTTCACCGGTTTTCCCGCATTGGTTTTTTTCGGGGACTTTTGTCCATAAATAATGGTGTAATGTGTTGTGTATTTCTTTCTTGCTCAATTTCTTGTTTCCGCTTATAATTTAATTGGTGAAGACTGCAGTGTATTAGTTTCTATGTTTACTATAGGAAACAGTAAGTAATTGTTTCAGTAATTAAAAAATAGAAGGAACTTAATCAGTTGTTGCAGTGGTGATTCAGGGATTCTCGAATTTTCACATGAAGCTGCTGGAGGGGCCGAAAACTGCAGAGTTGAAGCTAGGCCGAAATTTTGTCGTTGGGGGTCGAAATTCTATAGCTGAGAAGTCAAACTTTTGGATTGTTACTGGGTTGAAGTTGTTGGATAAAAGAAACTACTAAATCATCTTGGAAGGCTGACTTGGTGGAGGAGGAAGGTCTATTGGTCTAAGGTCTCAGTTTATCTCATTTTGAATCTACTGAAGGAAGAGTTATTTTACTGGGTTTTCCCCTATATAGCGGTTTTAGCCCTGGCTGAGTGCTTACATTTGGTGTCCTTGATATTCATGCTTTGTTTTCATAACTACTTGATGAGAAGAAGATAAAAGAGGAACACAAAGAAGTTAATAAGAACATAATAATATCACAAGTAATTATTGATATAAGAAAAAATTTATGCCTTTCCTATTTTCTAACAACCTCTCACAAGTAATTATCAATATTAGAAAAAATTTCTACCTTTCCGATATTCTAACAACCTCCAGGAGTGAGGTGGGACGATATGGAGCTATAGTCCTAGAGTTGTGTAGAGGTTTAGGTAGGGTTCATTGAGGTGTCTTCCTCATGGATCATTACCTTGCTACGGGGGACCACAGTATTCAATAGAAAAATGAATCAGTGTCAGTTGATGTAGTCAAATTCTGGAGTGATAGTTGCAGACTGGTAGCAGTTAGTTGCTAAGGAGCACAAAGCAATGTTGACAGCAGAGCAGGAGGCTCAATGCAAAGTCAGCAGCAGCACAGATTCTTCAGTGGACAAAATAGTGACTAGTAGTAGTCAGATACTCAAGAGACCGATGCAGCGCAAAGGCACAACTGATTCAGTATTTCGGATGCTTCTCAATTGCAGTAGTTGCAATATTAGTAATAATAGTTGAGAGGGAGTTGCAGTGCAGATGCATTGTTGGCACCAGTATAGCAATGTCAGCAGCAGTATATATGTAGCATAAGAGTTGCGCAGTGGTTGGTGGGTAGTGGCAGAGAGTCACAGTTGCCAGACATCAGCAACATGTATGGAGGATGATGCAAAGACAGGGTGTTGGAGCAGTTCAGCACTAGAACACCTTCCTCGCTAAGAGGGAGTGTTAGTTTTTGTAGCATTGGATGGTGTTCTAGTCTAGACAGTCGTCAAAGAGGCTAAGAAACACTAGACTCCATAAGCCAGAAAAGGTTGCAGGAAAATCCACTTAGAGATGCCTTAATTAAGTTAATTAATCAAGATTAAATTTTTCATAACTTAGGAAAAATGATTAATTAACAGGAATTAATTGAGGAAGGTGATATTTCTCTAGAAACTCACACAGATAGACTAGGAAATAATCTTAGCCATTGATTATGTTTTAATCTTAGCCGTTGCAGTCCCAACTGGAGGTTATAAGAAGAATTCAATGGGTAGATGGAGGAACACACTTGAGATCGATTTCCTTGGGCAATTCGATTTTCCAGAGAGGAGTAGCAGTTGTCGGAAGAGTTCGAACCAGAGAAGGGAAGCAGAGATAGAGAGGGGCAGAAGCAGTGAATCCAAAGAAAGTTTTCCAATTCCAGAGAGTCTAAAAGAGGAGGCTGAGATTTTCTCCAGGAAGCAGCACAGGGATTGCACATTTGCTTCAGAAGAGCAGGTCAATCCAACTGAAGGGGAAGACGTTTTTAGTTCCAGAGGCCGAGAAGATTTTCCAAAGGGTCGGAGAAGCATTTTCCCAGTCAGCAACAGGCAGGACGGCTAGATTAGTAGTCGATTCAGGCAGTGCTACAGTGACGCAAAGCCTGCATAGACCACTTGAACAGGTAGCCTTTCAGAGGTCAGACAGTGCCAGGATTGCTCGGAGAGAGGGTAAAATCCAATGTTCCGCCAAGACTTCGGGACGGGGAGACGCGGGTGCAGGGAGACGCACAAGGGGGATGTGTGGGAGTACCCTCAAATTTTAGGGAAATCTAGGGGGGACAGGGGGACGTCGGGGTATATAATTTTTTTTCCTTCTTAATATATATATATATCAAATTCATATTCAATAATGAAAGCATAAATGCAATAATACATACATATTTGAATTAAATAATGATTGATCCATACTCATCATCCTTACTAATACATGCATGATTCATCCATAGACCACAAGATTCAATAATGAAATACTCTGATCCATATTCATTATTCATTATTCACCATTCTAGAATCTACATTGATTTAAAAATTAAATTCATCATTCTAGATTCTAAATTGATTTAAAATTAAAGTTAATCATTCATCAATTTAGAATCTAATTAGTAGTAAGAAAAATGGGCTATAATATATACTAAAATCTGAACTCTGGAATAGTAAATTGATAGCGCTAAAACTCAAAAACAGTGGATTAATGAGTCTAAAAGTCACTCTAAAGTACACAGAGGGCTTGGTGCTCTTGATTAAATATTAATTCCATACCCTTGTACATGACAAAATGCAATGGAAACATTGCAATCCATCGAATCCTGAATTCCTGAAAAACTATTAAGTCTGCTGGATTTTGAGTGAGATCTAAAATTCTACTTTCTCCATATGAAATCCAATAAGGTCGGAACCACTCTCAAACATCTTGAGTCATTTCATGGTAAAGTTAAAAATTTAAGTAAAAAGATGAAAATGAAAGATAAAGGATGTCACTTTTACTTTAAGAATTTAACATTACCATGAATTGCATAGCATTAGTGAGGAAATATGGTCAAATACTAGGTTTTCCCTATCATAAATCATTGTTTACAGGCAAATTTAAAGGGCAACGCATACCCATTTTGAGGGGCGTCCCCCCTTTTGGGGAATTGTGCCCCCACACTAGGGAAATGTCCCCTCATGCGTCTCCCCGTGTCTTCCCAAAAGGGGGACGTGGGGAAACGTCCCCCGGTCCCGGGTGCGTGGGGTGCAAGGGGTGCATGCACCCAACCCAAGGGGCACATCCCTGTGGAACACTGGTAAAATCCCTCGGATTATTTGGCCAATATTTCTTTTGGATAGATTCACCAGTTTGCGATATTTATTGTACTTGGAATTTCTCAATGCTACTTAATAAAAAAAACCCTAAGCTGCTGCACCGGTTTTCCCACATTGGGTTTTTACGGGGACTTTTGTCCAAAAATGTCATAATTTTGTGTGTGTTTGCCAGTGTTTTCTTATTTTCCAGTTTATCTTCTGCTGTATTTTTTTTATTTGTGAAGTTTGCAGTGTGATTAATTTGTTTTCGTCGTTGCAATAAACTGCTAAATTAATTAACAGTTACAAGAATTAATTCTGGTTGCTGCAATAGAATTTCAGTGGTGAAATTTTCACACTTGATTGTTAATATGTGTTATTAGATGAAACCCTTTTGTTATTTCTTTCATGAAAAGCTTAGAAACCTTCACACCATGTCTGACCAAGGAATCCACACATGAAATCATAGCACATCAACTGAAAGAAAGTTAACCATTAAGTACCATCTATGAGTGCACATATAATTTGAGGTGTCATGCATAAGAGTTGATATACCATGGTAGAGTTATCTAAAAGAACTCGTGGACGATGTAAGATTGGATGATCGTATATCTGATGGAAGAACCAGAAGAACAAGTTGAAATCAGCAGATATGAGCAAGAGAGCTAATCAAGCAACATCAATTTACCCTTGGGACGGTGGTCTAGAAGTAGTTTCCCTTGATGGGGCAACAGTATCAAACCAAGAAGAGTTGAACTGTTCCCCGAGGAAAGTTGAAGCCATTGGAAGATCAAAGGACAAGGGAAATGTGAGTAAGATAATGCAGCAAGCAGGCACTTGGGTTGCGTCCAAGAGACAACAAAGTGAATTTTAATTGAGATCTCTGAGAGAGAGATTCAGGGAAATTTTTAGGGGCTGAATTTTTCCATTTGCCTAATTTTCCATTTTTTTCAAAAATAATTCTCCTAAATTATACTGGATAAAATGATTTACGTGAAAAATTGCAAAAAGTTTCTCGAGACTGTTAAATCTTCAGAAATTTGAATATTTTTACAAAATTATCGTCAAATATTTTAAAGTTGGCAATTCAAGGATTCGTAAGATCTGTGATGGTTTCAATTTTCTACACTAATAAGTATGGATCCTTAAAATTTTCCCTGCAAAGATTAGCTCTAAGGAAGTTGGCTGAGGGAAGACAAGAAATGACAAAGTGGCATTGGAATGATTGATACCTGAGGATGAAGCATATGAAGGTGCAAGGTAGTTTCTGGAGTTAGAGGATCTCAATGGCAAGGAGAAGAGTTCGAGGTTGCAGATGGTCTGCATTGAGAGAGCATACAAGGGGTGTGGAATCTGCAGAAGAGGTAAAGCCTGAGGAAAGAGAGAGGGCTAGTGGACTGTAAGCATGAGATAATCTAGAAAACTATTGTAGTCCAAATTATGATAACAAGAATGAGTAGACCCTTCTGAATGTTCGGGTGTGTATCTCAAATACTCTCTTGTATATGTTTGAACGTATTTCTGTTCTTTATTTCTTGCTGCAAATAACTAGCAATGTGTGAGTCGGGGCACACAAAACCGGAGTTGGGAACATTACATTCCCATCTGCACAAAATAGTTGTATGAGCTCGAGCGTTAGGGGAAGCATTTTAGAAGCAACTGTGGGATTATCCTCTGTTTGACCAGATTTATTTTTCTTAAAGCTTTTAAACAGAGGCTTCACATCTGATACTCGGTGCTGTGTCATGGGATGCTCTATGCTTTGTATTGTGTATTTTGTACATAGCATTCTAGATAGAAAGGAAAACTCTCAAGGCTGACCCTTTTACAATTGTTTTGATACGGTCAGTGCCTTAGGTGCTATTGCTATTTTTGGTTACTTATGAACATTTCTCTGGCTGTCTCTGACTCATGTAAACACACACACTCAACCAGGCTCTGACTCATGTAAACACACACACTCAACCAGGGTTGTAATTTTCAGGGATTTTATCATTAATCATACACTTACTATAGATATGCCCTTATTTGCATATTTTTTATAGTATTTCAATATCATCGTCAATGTTACTGCTTTCTCTGCCAAACTAACACACATGAATACTACTTTCTCTACCAGTCTATAACAAATGCATCAATATATGGTGATATTGGCATCCACTTATCTTCAGTGGAATTGCATGCATTAATCTTCGTATGTGGCATTTTCATGTATAATGGTCTTAAAATGCCATCTATCTTGTAATGCAGGTCACAGCTGTTGGACATGCCGCTATGTTAGCTGCAATAAAAAGATACTTCCCTGCTATGGTATGCTTCTCGTACTGATATTCATGTAACCGTTTTGTATATTTTACATTTTTTGTTATGATCTTGTCGTCTATCCTTTTCTTCCCATTTTCTCTAATGCCTCATTTGCTTATGCAACCATCCCACTAAAATATTTAAATAAAGCACCTCTGCCTCAAGGCTCATATGTTTGTGTCCTATATACAGATACCCTCTGCCTATGCACGTGAGAGGTTGGATTTATTGAGGCAGTTGGAGAAGTTGCAGGAAATGGATGTTATTGCATCAAGCCCAGTTGAAGAGAATGTAGAGATGCCCAAGGTGCAGATAAATGCTGCTAGTGATGCTGTTGGTGATGAACCATGATGTGTCAGAGCATGAGTTAAATAGACCGCCATAATCATTTTTCTCACTGATAGACCTTGAAGGCAATGCTAATGGTCAATTTCAACTCAGATTATACTGTAAAGTAAACAAGTTCCGTGCCTTTGTAATCGATTGCAACATATTTTTTACTGTAAGATAAAACTGAACAAAACCAGTGTTTTACATCAAATTCCTCGTCAATTTAAATTCCCTTCCCTGGAAACGGATGTGGATGTTCAAATATTCAAGTTATGCCATGTGTTCATATATAAATTCATCATGAAATATTCTCAATGGTGATTTTTGTCTCCAAATTTGAAAGCCCCATCAGAACCACTGTACAATCATATAATCAGCAATGTAATAATGGCAAGTAATAATCAAAATTTATCTGTTTATTTCTCTGTGGAAGGCACTTTAATAATGCAATGCTTCAATCTCTAGATAAACCTTGTTAACAGGTTATCGTGTAAGTCTTGGAAGTAATTTCTCCACCTGGGTTGCATGGTTGGAATGAATATGTGTGCACACATGAACACAAATTAATGCAAGTTACTCAATGCGATGTTCAGGCTTTATATGTATTATATTTGCATGTTGGCCGTGGTGATACGATCCAATTTGAGTGGACCCATTTATACCGATGAAGTGACATACTTATGACTCTGTTGGGAATGCAATAGTTCAGCAATATACATGACAAATAACACTCGTAATGCACTGGGTACATTGTTGATGTGTATGTGTGCCAATTACCTCATGCACCAATTGCCTCATACCACATAATTATTACATGACCTTTATATTAGGAAATTTACACGGCTACATTATTCATAGTAATATTCGTAGTATGGTTTTCCCTGACAGTCCACTTGCCCTCTCTTTCCACAGGCTTTAACTCTTCTGCAGATTCCACATGCAGACCATCTGCAACCTCAGGCTCCAGACACTTCTCCTTGCCATTGAGATCCTCTAACTCCATAAATTAATGAATATGTGTGGGCAAGTTGTTTGAGTCACAATAAGTTGAATAATTGAATTAACTACTTCTATAAACAAGGATCCGCTTGAAAATGATTAAGGAGGTCATTTTCAATCAAAAATCAAAACTGTTGTGATCACACTTTGGGGTGGGGTGCATGATCATAAGTTCCCAACACTCCTAAGTAGGCAATATGTTAATTTTAGGCAACAATGGTATGTTCTATGCTTAAGAGAAATTTTACTTCAGTTTCTTTATGAGCCTAATATCAATTTCAGTTTAGCAATCACATAAACATGTAAGTAAAACGCTGATAGAACATAAACATAAATAGTGGAAGACAAGCCAAGACAAGAGGACACAAGATGTGGCACCAGCGAGGGACAAACCCCAATGTGGGGAAACTCTTGATCAAATCTTCTTTTAGTCTTCAATAGTTCAGCAGAGAGAGATAGTACAATTTACAAATTCTGATAATTTATAACAGCAGCAAAAGAGCCCTAACCAGAAAAGTCAACGCTGGTCAACAGGGCAGATTTCTTCCTCAATTCAGCTCGGTCAAACCCAATCAATTTCGGCCTCCAACAACAAGTCTAATCAGCCCAAAACAGTCTGAAAAAGTCCAATCAAAACTGGTCAACAAAAGTCAACCCTGCAGCCAGCCCTAGTATAGTCAACGCTAGTCAAACAGGAGGTCAGATTGCCTCGGTTCTTGTGCCCAGATCTGTGGCCTGCTAGGACAAAATTCCTCCACCCAAAATCGCACCAAACACCAATCAACACAGTCAAAACAGGGTTCTGCAAATTTGGTCAATGCTGGTCAACTATTGGAACAGAAAAGTACAGACCTTCGCATGTGTGGAAAGTACAGTCCTTCGCATGTGTGGAGAGCTGCCTAGAAATCCATACCCAATCATCTGAGGAGAGAGAGATGTGTGTGAAGTGAAGTGTGTCCAAATGAGGATGAAGAATCATGCATTTATAGGCTAACATTGAGGATGAATAGACGTGACCATTGGGCTTCTGCGCCTACATGAGTTTGCTGGTCGACCTTGACAATTTGTCCATAATCAAAATAAATTCATAACTTTATTTGTACATGTCAGAATCGGATGATCTTTAGATCAATCTTACACCTCTCGGAGAGAGGAATCTAATAAAAATATCAGTTGTCATAAATAAGATGACCCATGTGGAGTTTGGCCCTATTGCCAATTTTAACACTCCCTCTCAAATAGGGAGAACACCTGTTAATCTATCTGCCAATATATACTATCTATGCCATCCATGCACTGCTTTGCTCTACTCTGCTGAACTATGAAGAAGAAGAAGTGATCAAGAATTTATCATACCATTCTCTACTGACCCGAAGTAAGTCCCAATCAAAAGAGAGTGTCGCATCCACTCTTACTGACTCAAAGTCAGTTCCAATCAAAAGAGAGTGTCTCATATCACTCTTACTGACCCGAAGTCAATTCCCATTGATCCCAGATCAATCTCAGACTTAGCATAGGGAGTACGGTAGTACATGATGCATCCATCGATAGTACTATGGTTTGTATTCTCATTTCCCTACTCATTGGCCAGATGAGAGGTACTTCCTATGAGTCCCAGACTGCATGGGTAGGATGTCTCGGCAGGAGAAGGATGAACCACTCGTCCTGCTCACATGTCGCCAAGGGGTATCACAGGGGAAGGATGAACCACTCACCCTGTACACAACAAACCACTAGGGGAAGGTTGAACCACTCACTCTATGGTTGCTCATCGCTCCAAGAAGTACCCCAAGCCCCGTAGAGCTCCTAGAGCTCAATGTCCATCTCATACAAGACCCTCATAAGAGGGTCTCTCCACAACTCCAAGTCGTTCTCGGAAGGCCAAGAATTTGACCTTCCCCACGGGCTTTATCAGAATATCGGTGACCACCTCATCAGTCCCAATATGATGGAGCCTTATTTCTCCTCGTTCTACCATACCCTAGATAAAGTGGTACATGATATCTATATGCTTGGAGCGATCATGAAACACGGGATTCTCTGATAATCGGATCCCACTCTGGTTGTTGTAAAGGATCACAATGGTATCCAGAACACGTCCAAACAACTTGTTAGCACTCCTCTGAATCTCCGAGGCTGAGAAAGAGTCCAGCTGAGGTAACCACAGACCAATATTTTGACTTGGTAGATAGCCCTATCAAGCCGGAGAGGGCTCTCTCCAAATGATCATAGCGACGAGAGCTGGATGGATTAGGGTTTTAGGTTAGATATAGTAGCTTAGGGTTTTGATTTGATTTGATTGGGGTAGTCACTAGATGAGTGAATTAGGTCAAAGAGTGAACTAGGTTAGTGCAAAAGAAAATCAGAATTGCAAACATCTGATGGGGCAAGGTAGGCAAGTACTTTAATACTTTGTAGTATATTGATGGAATGGTTTAGACTGATGAGGTGCTAAAAAGAGCATGGAGATCATGAGTTTTTTTTAAACTGAAGAAATGAAACAAATTATGATGATTTTCCCAAAACAGAGCATAGAAGATGTATTCTGCTTATCACACTTTGAAAATCAAACATATTTAGAAGTGAAATGGATCATGGAAAACACAAAATAGTCACACATATGTAACTGAAGAAGAAACAACGTCAAAGTACCATGCCACAGGAATCCCACCAAAATCGCTGCAACTCATCCAATATATTCCATGCCAAAATCTGAAACACTAGTACAACATCTAGTGGAATCCAACCTTTCAAAAAAGTGAAGAAATGGAAGATATAGAGCTCAAAACAAACTCCTCCCAACCTCAAGGGTCGAATCCATAAGAAGAGGAGCAATTCCACCAAAATCTAAACTGATTGCTAGAGTGTAGGGTGGTCAAAGTGACTCACCCCTAATTACATTACATCTAATTCATCTGACTTGATGAAAACTATTAACCTAATGTATTTACCCCTAGGTAATAGTAAAATACCATAATTACATATATCATATCAATTACATCAGCAAAATGTTGATTTCCCATAGGTAAAAATCAAATCTGGAGAACAGTGAAAAACTAGACCAATTGTCAAGTGCGCAACCCCTGTGGCAAGCGTGCAACGCCATCTTCAGACTCACTTTTGCCTGCCTTCCCAGTGCCCAAATTGAGCCCAAGATAGCTCATTGGAAAGCGTATCTTGTCTAGTTTCCAAAGATGCCTTTAGTTTTCAAAATGGGCTTGATTTGACCCTCCAAAACTTCATTCTCCCAAGACTAGTCAAGTGCACCTAGCTAAAAAATAGGGCAGAAACATGATTTTTTGCTAGTTTTTTGCCCTTTTCACCTTCTAGTTTTGCAAACCAGGGTTGGAAACATGGTTTTCCTAGATGTATTGGTCCTTCTACATCCATTGGTGGCTTCCATTTCTCCAAAAAGTGTCCCAAAAAAGTGCGCAGCGCACGTTTGACCATGCAATTGATATTTAAATTGCCTAAAAAACACAGAAAACATATATTTTCCAAAATATGCTAAGAGACTTCAAAATTGGTCAAGGAGCTGATGTTTGGTGTAGCTAGGCTTGGATTGAAGCCTCTGCAAGTATGTCAAGCTTCTCCTTCTCCTTTTGGTGAGTTAGGGCTTCAATTTTTTCCTTTGCAGCTTTGAGTTTTGCCCTGGCAATCCTTTCTCTGTTGGCATAGTGTTTTTGCCATCTTCTTCTGAATTTCATTTTGTTGGTTAGCTTTTTCTAGGAACTTCTCTATATGTTGATTGGCTTTATCAAGCCAATGCTCCCGGTTTTCATTAACCAAGATGGAAAATTGCTCATTCCATGTGAGCTCATTAGCAAGCTCAACCTCCTTTTGTTTCTCTAGTTCTAGAGCTCTTTTCAGCCCTCTAGTTCTAGGTCTTTTTCTAGGTTCTTGCTCTTCTTCAAGTTCACCATACCTGTCATAGGCCTCATCTAGCAATGCCTTGGCTTTCATTGCTTCCCCCCTTGCCTTGATGAGCTTAATCTCCATGACATCATGTTTGGCTTGAAGCTGCTTATTCTCCTGCTCATAATATATGATGATGTATTTTGCTCTCTCTAGGTTGATCTGGAGCTCCCTGATGAGTATATCCTTTTCTTTGATGACAATGCTTGTTCTCTCACTGTCATCATGCTCACCTAGGTCAACCAAGTCAAAATCCTTCTCTGTCTCATGGAGGTCCTCCTCCTCATGCTGAATCTCTATCTTTGTCATCTTTTCCTTGCCCTTCTGTACCTGCTTTGCTAATGAAGAAGGCAAGACCCCTCCCATAATTTATGGGGCAAACCCCTGCCTATGGCCTCTTTGATAAATGTGTGTCGAAGTGCCCAAATCAGCCCCTTTAGGCTTGATGACCTCAACCTGTCCAATCTGCTCCTGCTCTCTGATTTCATCTCTGTTAGGTGAAGGGATATGCTCATGAAATGGTGATGATGGAGGTGATGGTGAGGATGAATGATCTATGGGCTGAGATGGAGGAATGGAGGTGGAAGGGTGAGATGATGAAGGGATAGTTTGAACATTCTGAGTAGATGAATCAGTGAATATGGGATTGGCTATGAAGGTACTCCATGCAATGTTGAGCTCTTTGAGATGATAAAGGACTATGATTTTAATGAGGGAATGATGAAAGAGACTATTCATTTGATGTTCATACTCCCTTTTCTGGACAATGTAGGCCATCTTATCAATGCTCTGGAACAGATAGTAGGGTATATTAAGCATTTTTACCCTAGTGAAATGCATTAAAAGCTGGATGTGATAGGAATAAAGCCTAGAAAATCTACCTTCACATGAAAAGTATTTCATGATAATTTTCATCATGGGAGCATATCTGTCTAGTAGGTGAGAAAAAGGAAAATAGCCCTTTATTTCATTTTTGTGCCTTGGTTTTATGAAAGGCTCATAATAATGTCTCTCCAACTCACCTTTTTTAAAACATTTCTCCCCAACATTTGGGATTTCGGTGGCAGCTAATATAATGGCAGTAGATAAAGTAAAAGTGACACCTGCTAAAGTGACTTGGTTGTCTTGGAGTTTAGATATGAAGAGCCTAGTCAACATAGGATGGTGTTGGACTACCTGAACTTGCTCACAGAAATCATAACAGCCTAGATATTTGAAGGATGTCATAACCATAGGAGATGCCAAGAGCTCCCTGAGATCTGTTGGCTCAAATCTGAGTATCTTGCCTCCTTTGTGTGTTTCTTTTACCTCTATTTCTTCTCCCTTTGTTTCTTCTTCTTCACTATATGGTTTATATTCCTCTTCTTCCATAGTGTATTAATATCAAACTCTAGGGAGGTTTAGGGTTGTTAGAATGTGGTTTTTTGGGAATAGGGAATGGGGAAGGGAAATATGAAGGAGATGGGTGAAGGGATGTATGTAATGGAGGAGAATATGGGGTATTAATATGATAGATTTTTGGGATGGGGAAATTGTTTGCAATGTAGTGGGTTTGGGAGCCTAGGTAATTGTAGCACCTAGGACTTAGGGTTTAGATACAAAGGTTTAGAGCGTATTTGGGATAAAAGGGTTTAGGGAAAGGGAATGAAGGTGTAGGGGAGTTAAAATTTAGGAATTGAGTGTGCAAGGGTAGTTTTTAGGGGGATACTAGGGTTTAGATGTGAAAATAACACCAAGTCTTCAACAAACTTTCAAAACACCATAAGAAAGCTTTTAGGACGAAGAAACATGTAGTCTTCAGCATTTACTTACTTGTGGGAGGTTGAATGCAACTTTAGTGGAGCTGAGGAGGCGATTTTAACTCTCTTGGACAAATGCGCAACGCCTGTGGCAAGTGCGTAGTGCCTTTGGCAAGCACGCAACGCCTGCTCTGTTTTGCTAATTTTCACTCAGAATTGTGAAAAATGGTCTCTTGGGGGTTAGATGCTAGGAAGACCAATATACTCAAATGAATTTGATCTTTTGGCTTTAAAACCCACTTTCTAATGTTTCATTTCTCCGTTTTGAAATGCTTGCTAATTTCCCTTTACTCTCTGATTTTCTTTTTGCAGGTTGATGATGCATGGAGTTTTGGCACTCTTCACATTTGAATTTTCTTGGATGAAGTTGGCACATAGTTCTTTGAGTTGACAACTTTAGGAATAGTAACTTATTACATATAATAAACATAAAATTACATGAATTAGAAAAAATATTACATTTGTTTTTTGAAATAAAATTACACTCTGAAATAGAATTGATACTTGGAATAAAAATTAGAACTTGGGCAAACATAGTCACATGTTTACCAATCCTTTTTAAATGACAAAAGGATATTATTTTTCTCACTCTCATACCTTTTTGTTGGCTTTATGCAGTGAAATGGAGTATTATTGGACCTTGAAAGAATGAAACCTAGTGACCTAATGGGACCTTAAATGAGCAGACTCCATGTGGACCTCACTGACACAAAACATGATGAAATAAGCCTTTATGGTCAATGTATGCTCAGTAAGACACCTGAAGGTGGGCCAACAAATATTGATTTTTGAGAGAGAGTAGGGCTTTTGACCTAGGGCTACCATCAGTGAGTAAATTTTTAAATGAGGACCTAGGTGGCATGGAAAAAATTTCAGAATGGGGCCCTAATATGATATAAAAGAGGGGCTTTGATTATTGATGGCAGTGTGCAAACACTGACTCTAACACGGGTCACTGAAGAGCTTCCTCAACCAGACAACTTCACAAGAGGCCATACTAGCAGCTATGTATTCGGCCTCGACGATGCTCAAGGCAACTGATTTCTGCTTTCTGCTCATCCAGGATACCAGAGCAGAACCCAAAGAAAAAAAGCATCCATAAGTTCTCTTACGATCCACCACATTGCCAGCCCAATTAGCATCAGAATAACCATACAGCCTCACATTTTTGGAAGTGTATCTCAGTCCATGAGTGATTGTGCCCCGAAGATATCTCAGATTATTATTGGCGCAATCCAATGTATATGATGAAGCTCAACCATGTATTGGCTCAATGTGCTAACTGCAAAACATGTGTTCGAACAGGAGTTCACCAAGAACATCAGTGCTCCTATGAGTTGATAATACTAAGAAGCATTTCCCAATTCAGGTCTAGCAGCACTACCACATAACTTCTTAAAGTTAAGTTCCATCGGAGTAGTCACAGGCTTGCAATGCATCATCCCAAATCTTTCCAATATCTTCACAACATATTTTCCTTGAGAGGAAAATTTCACTTGGCTTTTGCCAAGCCTCCACCCCTAGGAAATAGTGCACAGTCCTAGGTCTTTCATCTCAAATTTAGAAGCCAACTCCCTCTTACATTTGTGAATGAAAGGGTTTGCACCTGTCAGAAAAAGGTCGTCCACATAAAGAACCAAAATGAGAGGTTGATCATGTTCAACCTTAAAGGTTCAGATCGACTTCACTTCTAGTGAATCCCAACTTCATCAGATAGTTATCGATCCTCTCATACCGAGCCTAGGGTGCTTTCTTCAATCCATATAGAGCTTTCTTCACCCTACATACATGAGATTCCCGATCATGTACTTCAAACCCCTCGGGTTGTTCCACAAAGACTGCTCTTTGATTGAACCATGCAAGAAGGCATCTTCACATCCATCTGATGTAGGTTCCATCCTTGCAACACAGCAAGGGCTATGATTGAGCGGATGGTGGTGTATTAGACAACAAGTACAAATATCTCATCGTAATCTACACCTTCCTTTTGAGAGAATCCTCGAGCAACAAAGCGAGGTTCGAACTTTTTTGCACTTCCATCGGCTCCAAATTTGATTTTGTAGAGCCACTTAGAAGTGACAATCGATTTGTCCTAGGGTCTAGGGGCCACATCCCAAACATCATTCTTCATAATTGATTTGTATTCTTCATTCATAGCATCCTTCCATACTTGTTGCTTCACGTCTTCTTTGAATGATGAAGGCTCATTTTGAATGATAGTGCTCATGGCGGTCAAATATCCTTGATACATGTTCAGCTTCTTACTTTCATAGAAAGTCCCCCTTGGTGCAATTTGCCTCTCAGCATCTCCGAGAGTCTCCCTAAGCCATGAGGGTCTCCTCTTGGAGGAGGAAGGCTCATGAGGGAGTGGATCAATAGGATCCATAGGTTCATCAATATCGGGCATCATTTCATCCGCTTTTTCTCCCTGATTTCCTGTGTCATCTTCTTTGTCCTTCCTTAGGATGGGAAGTTTGTTGATCTTCCTGAGGGCCATATCTTCGTCAAAGGTGACATCATGACTTATCTTAACTTCCTTTTGGCCAGCCACATAAATTATATATCCCTTAGAATTTTCACTATAACCCACAAAGATTCATTTCTTCCCAGATGCAACCAATTTGCTTCTTTTCTCTTTCGGCACATGAAAATATACGGGGCTTCCAAAAAATTTAAAATGAGAGACATCAGGTTTCTTACTAGTGAACGTTTCTTTGGGAGTCTTGGAGTCCAATGCTTGATGAGAGCATCGGTTTTGAACATACACGATGGTATTTGCAGCTTCACTCCACAGAAACTTCGGAAGGCCTTGATCATGAAGCATGGCACAAACAACTTCTACAATAGAGTGACTCTTCCTTTCAGCCACACCATTCTGCTAGAGAGTGTATGGCATTGTAGTCTCCCTCTTAGTGCCAGCTTCTCTGCGATAATCTTGGAATTCATTGGATTTGTACTTGGTCATACCTGTCACCATCTGTCTCGCATTGGGTAGGCCTTATAATGAAGATGGGAAAACCTCTGGTGCCATAGTTCAGATTGTAGAGATTTGTCACAAGACATGGCTCCCAATGGACTTCCTCTTCCTCCAACTTGATACAATCTGTCAACCCTAAACCCAAGAGTAAAAGCATCTTTGAAATTCCTTTTCCAAACACGTAACTTTCCATTGATAAAAGCCACCTTGAATCCTTTATCTTCCATTGCTGAAATGGACACCAAGTTCTTCTTGAGAATGGGTACATATAGTACTTCTTGCAAATGAATAGTGTTACCTTGATTCAATTGAAGGGTAACATTCCCTACTCCCTTCACGGGATAGGTGGCATCGTTTCCAAGGATGATCTCCAAGTTTGTCTCCTTTTCTATAATATTAGAGAGGGCTTCCTTGTATCCAGTGAAGTACCTTGAGGCACCACTATCAATCAGCCAATTTCCCAAAGTGTTCGGAGGAGAGGCAGTGGAGAGCGCCGATATAAGATAGTACTCTTTTTGCTTATTGTTAACAATATTGGATTCATCATACTTGGAGTTGCTTGATTTCTTGGGGGGTTGACCATCTCCTTGATGTCTCACATTCCTTTTTCCTTTGCCACTGGACCTTCATTCCTTTGATCATTGTTGTTGTTGTTGAATTTTCCCCTGGATTTGTTATGATAGTCATCATCTCGACATGTATCCCTTTTATTAGGACACTCCCTTGCATGTTGGCCAAACTTATTGCAAACAAAGCCCCTGCCCTTCCTCCCTTAGATCCAGGATTTCCATGGAAATGACCTTTAGACCCTGCATTATTCCTCCTTTTGGCATGAACGGAGAATGCAGTGGGGTTGCTTCTATTAGAAGGCATTTCTTGCTCCGCCATTCTTGTTTCTTCTTGAATGCATCTCGACATCAATTCTTCAAACCCTGGAATTCGATCATTGTTGAGTATAGTGGTTCTAAATACATACCACTCAAGTGGGAGTCCTCTAATGGTGGTGAGAATAAGTTCTCTGTCAGGGATGACTTCTCCAATCAAGAGTAGATCATTCTTGATTTTAGTAATCCTCAAGAAATAGGATTGAATGTCCTCATCCTTGCTCTTCTTAATATCCTTCAACATATTCTTGAGAAAGAGAATTTGATTAGCATTAATAACCTTGAACATGCCGACCAACCTGTCGTATATCTCCTTGTAGGTCTTCAATTCGAAGATATAGGCCATCAGATGCTTGTTAATGGAATACCTGATGATCTTCTTCACTTTGACTTCAGCCTTATTGTATTTTGTCTTCGCAATAGCCAGTGCATTTGAAGGAGGCTTAGGGATTTTACCCTGCACATAATCCATCACTTCCTTCTCTTCCAAGGTCAAATCAAGAGACATCTTCCATCAATGATAGTCATATTTATCATGGAGCTTGTCTTCAGCCGGGAAGTAGGATGAGGAACCCATTGAGTCTTTTGTCCTTGTCCAACTATCTTTGGTGATTGCTCTTTCACTCTTTCTTGGGCTTTGTGTTCACCTCACCTCTGATACCATGTTAATTTTAGGCAACAACGGTATGTTCTATACTTTAGAGCAATTTTACTTCAATTTCTTTATGAGCCCAATATTAGTTTCAATTTAACAATCACATAAAGATGTAAGTAAAATGTTGATATAACATAAACATAAACAATAGAAGACAAGCCAAGAGAAGAGGACACAAGATGTGGCATCAGCAAGGGACAAACCCCAATGTGGGGAAACCCGTGATCAAATCTTCTTTTAGTCTTCAATAGTTTAGTGGAGAGAGATAGTACAATTGACAAATTATGATAATTTACAACAGCAGCAAAAGAGCCCTAACCAAAAAAGTCAACTATGGTCAACAGGGCATATTTCTTTCTCAATTCAGCTCGGTTAAACCCAATCAACTTTGGCCTCCAACAGCAAGTCTATTTAGCCCAAAACAGTCTAAAAAAGTCCAGTCAAAACTGGTCAACAAAAGTCAAACAGTGACCAACCTTAGAACAGTTAATGTTGGTCAAACAAGAGGTCAAATTGCCTTGGTTCTTGTACCCAGATCTATGGCCTACTAGGACAAAAATCCTCCACCCAAAACACCAAAAACAGGTCAACGCTTGGTCAATGCAGTCAAAACAGCCTTCTGCAAATTCGGTCAATGTTGGTCAATCGCTGGAATAGAAAAGTACAATCCTTCTTCGCACGTGTGGTGAGCTGCCCAGAAATCCGTACCCAATCATGTGATGAGAGAGAGATGTGTGTGAAGTGAAGTGTGTCCAAATGAGGATGAGACATCATGTATTTATAGGCTAATGTTGAGAATGAATAGACGTGACTATTGGACTTCTGAGCCTACATGAGTTCGCTGGCTGACCTTGACAATTTGTCCATAATCAAAATAAATTCATAACTTCATTTGTACCGGTCATAATAAAATGATCTTTAGATCAATCCTACACCTCTCTGAGAGAGAAATCTAATAAAAATATCAGTTGTCATAAATAAGATGACCATATGGAGTTTGACCCTATTTGCCAATTTTAACACAATAAGTGCAAACAAGTGTACAAAATCCAAAATGGGTAGAGGAGAAAAGCATTGGTGAATGTTAATCAAGAAATTAAAGAACTATAGGATTCCTTACATAATTGAATAATTGGGTTATTGATCTTCACAAACAATTGGATATGAAGAGAAAATTGATTGAAGCACTTCAACTGAAATTAATTAAAAGCATGATCATTGCAACTTCTGATACAAATAACAAAAGGTTTATGTTACTTGTGACATATATGAATTAATGTAAATTATGGGTATTACTTGTGATATATATGATATGAGGCAAATGTTTTATGCTACCTGTGATACAGATAATAAAAATGCAGTAAAAGATATGGTTAATGATTCCTTAACATGTTATGAGATGATTATCATACAGTGAATTGACAAAAGTAAGCTTGTTGAATATGAAACACAATAAGTTTTAGTGATATTAGAAACAATGTCAATGAAAGCAAGTTTGAATTTTACAAAAGAAAACTGTCATGAATGGATGGAAAAATATCAAGAATAGAATGATCCTTTCAAGTTTATCATTAGACCTTGGGAAGAAATCTACAACAACACATAGAACAAAACTTAGATATGATAAGGAAGTTACCTTTCATATTTTTGACTATTCTATACCAATCCATTTCTATAGTGCAAGATTCCTTCAAGGAGATTCCACTTTACCTATTGTAGTTTAACATCAAAATGCTAAATGCTAGCATTATCATTGAACTTCACACATAGAGAATTAATATTTTGATATCCATGTGTTTTCATTGTGGGAAGAAAAATCATCATTTAAATAAACCTTAAAAGAAAAAGAAGGCTAAAAAGAAAACAATTCATTATGGTCGAATATGTTCTTGGAGGTGTAATCAACTCAAAAAGTTGCATAAATCTCACCATCTAGTTCAAACATTGGTAAAGACACATTTGCATGGAAAAATCACAAAAATAGAAGACTTTGAAACAATTGTTACAAATGATGATACTGGGCATGATTGGGGCCCAATTTTGCATATCTTTGGAATTGAAGCATGAGTCAGAGAAAAGTGTTCTCTTGCACTCAAAGAGGGGAGTACAACAATGAAGACAAAATTTAGTTATTTTTCACCTTCAAGGGGGAAGAAGATTGTGACAATGGTTAGTGGTCAACCAAAACCATCACAAGCATTCATGAAATTCGTTATCGATCAATTAGAACCATTGAATTCATATTATCAACTATAGTTATTAGAATGATATTGAAGAAGAATCCAAAACTTAATAATAAAGGCTATATCTCTTTTACATACGCTATTGAAGAAGAATCCAAAACTCAAGACTAGATTTCTTTTACATACTTCTTACATTGCACCTAACAAGGGGGGGTATAAATGATGATAGTCAAGCTTCAATGTCTATCAATTAAAATTTGGGAAGATCTAGCATAGAATCTAGAATCCTCTCAATGCCCTTCAACTATTTTTTTGGATGTTTTTCAACATCTAATTGTGTCTATATTGAACTTGTGCTTCTTCAATGATCTTATTTGTTCAATGATAACATAATGATGTTCCTATTTGTTTGTAATTATCAAGGGAATGTGCAAATATGACAATTGTTCACTTCCAAAATTTCTATTGTCTTTCAAAGCTCATTTTAGATGAACCGTTCAAGATCCATATTGGTGGCTTTTTAGGGATATCTTCATTGAGACTCAATTTAGAAGTTCAAATTTAATATTGAAGATGATACAAGTTTATGCACTAGTTCATGTTCCTTATTGGGAGAAGTATTTAGACTTAGTTAGGGGAGCAACGTTAGATTGTGAGTCCCTAGATAAGCATAGAGTTCATTATCACATTTTTATGTGTTTCCATCTTTATCCCTTGGTAAGATGTCATTATTAATGAGTTGTCAATGAGATCTAGATTTAGAGGTGGTCCAATACATGTAGTATATATTGATATCATTAGCTGAATGGATATGTTGAAGATTGATTAAACCTTTTCCACCAAGTTCTTGCTTGTTTTTTCTATTTCTTAACAATTCAAGGCACATTTTAATAGACTCAACATCGTGTATTTACTTTTGTTACCAAAATTTCTTTCATCTACTTGGCATATGTCAATATGGTGCTTGATCATAGCTACAAATGCATAAGTGACTTAAATGAGAAATGAAACACATCATTATTGGAAACACTTCGGAGCATAGGAAAAACTACAATAAATGTCCCTTGATATTCTTCAATTATAATGCTAAATCGCTTAACATATTCACCATAACTTATGTCAAATCAACAAGATATATATCGTTGGAAATTACAAATCATGAATAATATAGATTGTTGAAAATAAAATATACAATTTAGACAAATATACCATCTCCTTATCCCCATGCTAGTACAATCCTTTTTCTATCCAAAATCCTAGTTAGGAAAAACAAAGAAAACCTTAGCTTACACCTTGAAGTTCCAATAAGCATTCATCACATCAAGTCATTTCCTTTTCTTATTTTCCTCACTAAATAAAACATAGGGCTTCATCTTAAAGGATAGTATCAAAATCTCCAAAACCCTAGCTAAGTAAAACAAATAGAACCCTAGCTCACACCAACGAGATCAAATAAGCATGCATCACACAATCATGTCTTCCAAGGAAAGATTTATATTCTTCTCTTCACCAAGTAAAACCTAGTGTATCATCTCAATATTTTGATCTGCAAATCTTTAAAGGATAAATTTTTAACCCTAGTATTCAAGATGCTCCAACATGTTGAAGAAACCCTAATGACTCAAAGAGAGAGAGAGAGAGAGAGAGAGTACATAAAAAGATCCAAGAGATAGATGAGACGTGGTGTGTTCTTCTTAATGACATCTCTACATAATAATGAACAAGAATGAATTAATGATTATGACTAAGTGGAGGGCTCTCTCTTTCTTCTATATATATGATAGGAAAATGTGGGCTTGTGCCATTATAAGCAAACTATAATAACATGTAGACTCACACATGTGGAGTTTTACGCTTCAAGACTACCCATGTTAATCTCCAAGATGATATTGTCAACAAGCAAGATTCCAAATGTGAAGGTACTCCATGAAGTGTGTCAAACAATCCTCCTACAAGCCTCTAAAGACTCCAATGATCCTCTTAACCTACATATTCCATTGGGTTCACTCCTATATGAACATTATTGTAACCCATATATTTTTAAGAAAACTCCAAGAGTCCATGCAAGCATCCGAGATACCCTACATTTTCAGGTGATGAGTACCCTCCTATGGGATGCAAAATGCTCACCCTCTTATGTAGGGAGTTCTCGAAACAAGTAACCATCTCCATGTAGCCATCATGTCGAATTTCACCAAAGATGTCAGGAGATTTCCAATTCCATAGGGAAGAATATCATTGAGCACCCAATTGAGCTCAAACAATCATTGAGGAAGCCATCTCCAATGTGCAAATTCATCATAGACAATCTCCCACATGAAAATCCATCATGTACCATCCAAGGGTTGATCATATACCACATACACCAAATCTCATGAAACACCCCCAAACATGGTGACTATAAACACCTTTAGAGTAACCCTCAAAGCTAACTCTCCATTTTAAGAGGAAAGTGTTTTCACCCACTTGTCACAACTCCCCCTGCAATTGCTCCCAATTTACAACATGAAAATCTATACATATTGTTATCTTGGAATCAACCATGGTCTTGCGTAAAGACAATAATGTCCATGTGATCATATTATCTTGATCGTATAGAGAACAATAACCATCTGTTAATATGAATGAACATAACCATGGAACACAAGCAACTTTTTAAGTTTCATCTTATACTAAGTCAACATTATGGACATAAATCTCTGAGAAATACATAATGAACCACTCAAGATGTCCTACACTTTGGGTATGTGTAATATTATTTGCACTACTAGCCTGACACGTATATTGCATTGGGCATAGTGCGGGGGTGGCAAAGGGTGAATCTCACCTCCCCACCTCCCCTCTCCCCCTTGCTCAAGAGATTTTTGGGGTAGGAAGCCCCATTGTGTAGGGGTTTGGGGGAAACGCCTCCCATAAAAGTTATTTGGATGGCTTTTGTGTCTCTTATTGGTGGTTTTTAGCACATGGTTTTTGTCTTTTAGCGATTTTGTGGTGCATGGTGGTTTTAGCCCATAGTTGTGTAGTTTCAATTAAGAAACTATGTTTGTATTGTAATCAGGGTAAATGGATTAGTGGTTTTTGGATGCCTTGGGATATATACATTGTATTGCAACATTGTAAAGATGAATATATATTGAAAAATATTTTTGGATGCCCCAGTTTGGGTTTCACGGGTAAAATCTCTATGTTAATGTGTGTGTTTTCCATTGCATCTTTTTGTTTTATTAAGAATCTATTTGTAGCAATAAATTATACATGGTTAAAAATTACATTTGGTATCAGAGAAATTTTGGCTTCAAGGGGACACTTTTGTGACAAGGGGTTTTTGTCGAGTATGTGGTAGACCCTTTTACAATGGGAAATCTACGAAAATTATTCTTGTGGTGATAGGAAATGGTGAGTAGTTCAAGGATAGCGATTAAGAAATTCAATGGGTAAAGATTTAAGTTGTGGAAGCTCAAAATGGAAAATTTGTTGTTGGAAAAATATCATTGGATCATTGTGGATCCAAGTATTGCACCAACATGGATGTTAACGGAAGAATGGACCAAGTTGAATCGAAAGGAAAAGAGAACAATATGATTATGTATGTTAGATTCAATATTACTAAATGTTATAAGAGAAGCTACAATGAAGGTATTATCAAACAAGTTAGAGACTTTGAATCAATCTAAGTCATTGGTGAACAAATTGTTCCTATGGGAAAAAATGTATAACATGAGGATAAAATATGGAGACCCAATAACAGAGCATCTAAAGGCCTTCAATTTTGTGGTAAGTCGAATACTATCTACTGATATTAAGATTTTGTATGAAGTTAAATGTATTATGTTGTTTTCTTTATCGTACTCGTGGGATAGTTTAGTTATTTCCATAGGTAGTAATGTAACTACTTTCAACGATAAAGTCTCATCCTTGTTATCGAAGGAGATGAGATGTAAAAACAAGGAAAGTCAAAACATGGATGCCTTGTTTGTAAGAGGATGCTCACAAAATAGAAATAAAAATAGTTCCTTACGTGGGAGATCTAAATCTAGAAAAAGATTTGAATCTCCAAGAAATTTTGTAAAGATATGTTGGATGTTATGAAACCAGCTCAAGAAAAGATAGAAAAGAAAGATCAACGCCTTAGAATTCAGCCTCTTCGAGGGGGCAACCTCCTTTACATTACATAAATGAACAATTCTTGGATGATACAAATGACAAAACCTCCTTTCTATATATAGGAGTCTAAGGAGTCACAATATAATCCAGCCGACCTAACAATAATAATATAAAGCCACAAAAATAACAATAGAGGGATTCTATGGGGCACAGAAATAACAATATGGGGGTAATAGGGGCACAACAATATAAATAAGGGGTATAACTACAATAGTAATGGGGTAATCACTAGTATTATAGGGACCCAACATGCCCCTCTCCTTCAAAAAAGTGTTGTCCTCAACGCTTGAGTAGTTCTGGATACTTCTGCATAAAATTCTCATCCTCCCATGTGGAATCTTCAGCGGATAAGTTCTTCCACTTGATAAGATACTCTGAAATTGATCGATTTCGTAGCTGTCGAGTTCTTGTTTCTGTGACTGCTTCCGGTTCCAATATAATTTTTCCTTCCTCGTCAAGTTCTGGCAATATTGTTTGAACTGGGAGCTTGTCGCCTATAACCTTCTTTAAACATGAAACATGGAAAACTGGGTGCAATCGAGAAGCTGCAGGAAGCTCCAATTTGTATGCCATAGTACCAATCTTTTGCAACACCTTGTACGGACCATAATACTTTGGTGATAATTTATTATCCTTCTTAGCTTGCTTTAGGGACATTTGCTTATATGGTTGTAGCCGTAGGAATACCCAATCACCTACATCAAAACTTCTTTCACTGCGATGTTGATCTGCCTGTTGTTTCATTCTATTTTGTGCCAACACGAGGTTATCCTTTAAGAGTTGGAGGACTTGTTGTTGATGTTCGATGTGATGTTCCACTGCCTGAACCTTAGAATTTTCTCTTAAATATGATGTGATGGATGGTGGTTGATACCCATAAAGTGCCATAAATGGGGTCATTTTTGTTGCTGTATGGAAGGAAGTGTTATACCACCATTCAGCCAGAGGCAACCATTTGACCCATTGTGTCTGTTTATCAGATACAAAGCAACGAAGATATCCTTCCAAACATTTGTTTACTATCTCAGTTTGCCCATCAGATTGAGGATGATAAGATGAGCTATGAGCTAACTGAGTACCAAGACAAGAAAATAATTCTGTCCAAAAATTTCCAGTGAAAATGGGATCTCTGTCACTTACAATAATCTTTGGGTTTCCATGTAGCTTTTGAACTGTTTCCATAAATGCAGTAGAAACTGTACTGGCTTTAAATGGATGTGATAATGCACAAAAGTGTGCATACTTGGTAAGTCTGTCAACTACCACCATGATGACACTCTTTCCCTCAGACTTGGGTAAACCTGTGATAAAATCCATTGAAACCTCCTCCCAACGTTGGCTTGGAATGGATAAAGGTTGTAATAGACCCGGTGTCTTAATTGTTTCAACTTTATTTTGTTGGCAAACCAAACATTCCGCCACAAACTTTTGAATATCTGATTTAAGGCCATCCCAAAAAAATTCCTTCTTAACCCTGTGGTAAGTTTTTAAAAATCCTGAGTGCCCTCCTAAGGGAGAAGTGTGCAATTCCATAAGAATCTTTTGTTTTAGCTGGGAATTCTTACAGAGGTATAAGCGATCTTTGTACCATAACGAATCATTTTGCCAGCTAAATGTATCAGAAGTACTGGAATCTTGTTGTAGCTTTCGAATAAGTGCCCACACTTCTTCGTCATTCTTCCATTCCTCCCTTGCTTCGTTTATCCAATCTGGTTGGATAATAGAAATGGCACACAACAATGCTTCCACATCCTCATCCTTTCTTGAGAGTGCATCTGCCACCACATTTTGCTTCCCTTTTTTGTAGATGATTTCAAAGTCATAACCCAACATCTTTGTGACCCACTTTTGTTGCTCTTCAGAGGATAATCTTTGTTCTAAAAAGTATTTAAGGCTATCATGATCCGTTTTTACCTTGAAGTGTCTTCCCATTAGGTAGGGTCGCCATTTCTTAAGTGCATGGAGTATTGCCAACATTTCCTTCTCATAAATAGCTTTGCTTAAAAACTTTCCCTTGATTGGACGACTTTCAAAAGCAATGGGTCTTTCATCTTGCATTAGAACAGCACCAATTCCATTTCCTGAAGCATCACATTCCACAATAAAGGTTTTTGTGAAGTCCGGTGTAGCTAAGACCGGTGCTTGGCACATTGCCTCTTTAAGATGTTCAAAGGCCTTTGTTGCTTCCGGAGTCCATGAAAATGAATCTTTCTTCAATAATGTTGTTAGAGGTGCTGCTATTCTCCCATAATTCTTAACAAACTTGCGATAATACCCTGTCAACCCAAGAAATCCTCGCAGATGCTTTATGGATGTGGGGATTTTCCATTCCTTAATGGCTTTAATTTTGCTAGGGTCTACCTTAACTCCTTCATGAGATACAATATGACCCAAATATTCCACCTCCTGGACTCCAAAGAAACATTTGGATCTTTTTGCATATAATTGTTTCTCCTCCAATAGTTGTAGCACCTTGTCAACATGTTCAACATGATCCTTCCAAGACTTGTTGTAGATTAGTATATCATCAAAAAATACTAACACAAATTTTCTAAGGAATGGTTTGAAAATTGAATTCATCAAACCTTGAAATGTTGAAGGTGCATTGGTAAGGCCAAAAGGCATGACCAAAAATTCATAATGACCCTCATGAGTTCTAAATGCCGTTTTCGGAATGTCTTCAATCTTCATTCTGATTTGATGATATCCCGAACGAAGATCCAACTTGGTGAAGTAAATTGATCCATGCAATTCATCCAGTAATTCATCAATGACAGGAATGGGGAACTTATCTTTAATAGTGAGCTTGTTGAGCTCCCTATAATCTGGACACATGCGCCATGATCCATCCTTCTTGTGCACCAATACTACTGGAGCTGAGAAAGAACTTTGACTCGGTTGAATTATACCAGCCTCTAGCATTTCTGCAACCATACGTTCAATTTCACTTTTTTGGACATAGGGATATCTGTACGGCCTGATGTTTGGAGGAACACTTCCTGGAATCAGATGAATAGCATGATCATGATCACGCATAGGTGGGAGACCTTTGGGAGTCTCAAATACCTTGGAATGATTGTCCAGGACTTTTTGGAGATCTGGAGAAATAGATGATTCCAATGTGGAAACATCTAGCGAACATAATTGTGCAATTACACCTCTTTGCTCCTTTTTTAGAAGCTTTGTCATGCCATTAGAGCTGATTATCTTTCCTGGTTTCCCTGCAATACCCCTTAATTCAACTTCCTTTCCTTCCACAGAAAATTTCATGAAAAGTTCTTGAAAATTAAAAGCTATTGTACCCAAGGATTGTAGCCATTGGACTCCTAGTACAACATCAGCACCTCCCATTGGAATGGAAAGCATTGGGCTAGTCAATACATATTCTCCCATGGATAGCTTGATATTATGGCACTTTCCAGAACAATTTATTGTTCCTCCATTTGCAATCATCACTTGACACTCTGGTGCTGGATATAGGAAGCAATTCAATTCTTTTGCTACCCTACAATGAATAAAATTGTGGGTGCTTCCTGAATCAATCAACACTATTACCTTTTTCTTCTTGATTTGTCCTTCTATCTTGATGGTTTGAGGAGTGGTAATTCCCGCCAATGCATTACAAGATATGGTCGGATTTATTTGTTCTTCATCTAGGCTTTGTTCCTGGAATATATCCTCTTCTTTTGACCTTTCTTGCTCCTTTTCTTCTTCCTCTTCACAATCTATGTAGAATAATTTCTTCTCAGCACACTTATGACCTTTTGTGTATTTGCTATCACAATTGTAACAAAGCCCTTTTGCTCTTTTTTCTTCCAATTGTTGTGGTGTCAACCTTGTAGGTTGTGGAAGACTATGGGCAACAACACTTCCGTCTTTATAGTTGTGAATGGTATGCTTCCTAGTTGCCATAATTTTGCTTTCCATTTTTCTTGCTAACCTGAATGCCTTCTCTAATGAATCAGGTTCCCAAAGGCAACATCATGTTGGATATTATCCTTTAAAGACCCTATGAACACATCAATCCTATGCTCCTCTGGAATATCTTTTACCCTTATGTTCAATTTTTGGAACTCCTCAATGTGCTCCATTATTGAACCCTTTTGTTTGAGACTTATCAATTGGCTAAAAAAAGTGTTGCTTTTTGTATCCTCATAATGTGCTATCAATTCTTCCGTAAAAATTGCCCAAGTGATAAATTGTTTACGAGAACAAAGCCATTGATACCATACAAACTGATTTGGTTCCAAATATAAAGTTGCCATACGTACCTTTTGTGTGTTTTGCACATTATTGAGATCGAAGAATTGCTCCATCTGTAATATCCATGTGGCGGGATCCTTGCCATCAAACTTCCTCATATCGATTTTTGGAACATGGTGAGTCTTCGATCCAACATTAGAGTCTATGGAATCATGATTAACATTTCTTTTTTTCTCATCATGAGTTTCCTTTAGTACTCTTTCACCCTTAGTGACTATTTCTTGTAGCAACTTATCCATCTTATCATCCATGCCATCAATTTTAGCGTCCATGCCATTCACCTTAGCTTCCATGCCATCCATCTTAGCTTCTACACCTTTCTTTAAACCATCCATCTTAGCTTCTACATCTTTCCTTAAACCATCCATTTTAGATTCTGTTGCTTTTTGTGCAAGTGACATTTGTTGCACTTGTTCTTGTAATTTTGATATATCATGTAGCATTTCTTCTTCTTCTTCATGAGTCATGCTAGAGCTTTCAGGTTCCTTACTAGGTGTTTGCATTTTCTTTCCTCGGGGCATCAGTTACCGATAATAATGCTCTAATATGCCCTTTGAATTCCTTGAAAATAAATTTTCAAACCAAGCTTAAGCGAGAATTAAAGAAAATCTACACACATTTTTTCACTTTGTAGGAGCTCGATATTGCCTCCAATGTATCTCTGTACTTTTTGATTATCTAGTTCTGAATTTCTGACCTGTAGTAGCCCTCTGTGTCCTCTTTCCAATGCCACAAGTCTGACCCAAATTGGATTCTCCAAGGAAGAGTTATGCGAAATCTCCCACAGTGACTTGATTATAGACTAGTTCAGTAGAGTGAACTTGTACGACGTGCCACGTGTCACTGTTTCAACCTTTGACTCTGAAAAATATTTAAAATAAAACTACAGTCCGTCCTCTTTCTGTACCTTCTGACGAAATTTCAATCCGATGCTCAGAAAGAAAGTTATGACGATTTTCCCCAGGTCACCTGTTTTGAGTGTAATTCAGGAGTCTGCAAAAAGACCAACTTCCTCAGATCATATCTCCGAAAATATCACGCGAAAAACTCTGAAATTCAGACCCCAGGTTCAGCGCGATTTCTTCTCAAATGGGTTTTTTTTGCGACTTCTGAAACGTCACAGAAAAAAAGTTATAGCGAAAATGCCACGATGACCTGTTTGGAGCAGCGAAACCCTAGAATTCAAAGCTCTGATACCAAATGTTATGAAACCAGCTCAAGAAAAGATAGAAAAGAAAGATCAACGCCTTAGAATTCAGCCTATTCAAGGGGGCAACCTCCTTTACATTACATAAATGAACAATTCTTGGATGATACAAATGAGAAAACCTCCTTTCTATATATAGGAGTCTAAAGAGTCACAATATAATCCAGCCGACCTAACAATAATAATATAAAGCCACAAAAATAATAATAGAGGGATTCTATGGGGCACAGAAATAACAATATGTGGGTAATAGGGGCACAACAATATAAATAAGGGGTATAACTACAATAGTAATGGGGTAATCACTAGTATTATAGGGACCCAACATTGGAAATGTATAAAATAAGGGAAATACAAGAAAGATTGCAGATCGAAAATCAAAAAGAAAGGAAGGGGATGTGATGAGGCTTCTTATACGAAAGAAAAAACCTCCTAAATGAAGGAGGGGGTGTGTATTTTGTTTCTTCAAGTAGGCATGTAGATCATTAGGCATGGTTGGTCGAATGAGGGGCATCCATTCATATGACTCCTCATAGGGAGTGGTTTTGTGAGTATGAAAGATATGATGGTAGTGATGTTTTCCTAGGATATGACTCAAAAGATAGAAAAATGTCATAAGGAAAATTCAAGTTGAATCTCATGAGTAGAAGGATTAGAACACTCTTAGGATTGTTATACATATCCCAGGATTGGTCGGAGATTAAATTTCTGGAACCAAGATTAGTGATGCAAATCTAAAAATATTGTTTGAAATGAATACTTGTATGATGGTTCGAGATGCAATTTTGTTGTTGAGGGGAGTTCAGATTGGAACTCTACATAAGCTACTTAGAAGCCTTGTTAGTGATGGGTATAATAATTTTTTTGTTCTTGAGTGGTTTTGAAGAATAAAAAACTCCTACAGTCATTGGAAAA
Organism: Pinus tabuliformis; assembly: GCA_031772625.1. NCBI lineage: Eukaryota > Viridiplantae > Streptophyta > Pinopsida > Pinales > Pinaceae > Pinus > Pinus tabuliformis. The sequence goes on along the minus strand of CM062805.1, from coordinate 154,173,925 downwards.
AGGAATATGTTGTGACATCAAAGGTTGGGACTGTTACCACAAAATCTAGCAGGACTTGGAGAGGGAAACCCTACAAGACAAAAGCTAGACAACGTGCTAACAATGGTTTAGAGGCCCAATGTTACCTCAGCAAAAACCCCCTTCTCTTTACAGATTTTCACTAATGGCAGGAGTCTCGATAAGACAGGAAGAGATCAATTCTAAGATAGATAGGTTGTAGATAAGGTATAAGATGATCTCACTAGGGCTCATTCAAGAGAGAGACACAATATAAGTTCAAGACTTCTTTAAGGAAGCAATTCGCTCTCAATGAAAAGACCTAGAAAAGGGAGGTGCAAGACCTAGGGTTTGATGTATTTGACAATAATGGGAGTTCCAAAGGTTAATATCAAAGAGAAAAAATTTCTTGAGATGGATTCCAACAATTACAAGTTCCATGAAACCTTCAAAAAAATCATCAAGTTGAGGGAGAAGAAACTAGGGTTTCCCTCTTAGGGAAACACCTAGGGCAAGATATTTTATGGATGAAATTTGTGTGGATTCCCACCAAAATGATAGGTATTGTATTCAATACCTACCTCATGATGTTTAGGCTTTCAAACCACCAAAAACCCCCTTTTTTTAATTTCGTTGTAAGCCCTGGATTCTCCTTCCTAACCTTAAAAGGAATGAATTTAAGGAGAGAGATTTATTGAGGAAATTTCAAGATGATCACCAAGTGATAGGATTGGTGTCTTGTCCTATGGAATATGAAGTCTAGGATGCTTAAGATAAGCCAAATTTGTTCCCAAGGAGGCTGAAATATGATGCCCTAACTATCAAATTTATAGCATTTACTCATTTAATGGAAAAATGGATTTTCATGGAAGAGCTACAAGGAGATCACCACTAGAAGCATTCATTACATGTTATGATGAGTATATACAACATCCATCTAGATATTCTTCAACAAATTAGGGCACAAAATTTAACCTAGAGTCAATAGTTTCATGCATTAGACGTTCAAGAAACAATATTCAACAATATGATTCACTTACAAGGTAACATGAAATATATCCTTCCATTAAACCAAGAATAGCTCCAAAGAATATCCAAAATTCACTTCCAAACATCAAAGTGCATCCTATGATTTCTAATTCACCCACAATAAGCAAGTGTGAGTTTTCTAGAGAAGTTTGAATTCACAAAGTTGATGATGAGAGAGATCAAATGAGGCCTCTCTAATATATATGTGTCTAATGATGTCAAACTTTAGCCTATTATCCCATTAACTAATAAAAGAATGGGAAAATACTAGCCAATGTGAAAACATAATAAATAACCTAGGGGAGGGACGAAATGTTGATGTCATGCATGTGTAGGCCTCCTTTAGGCTTAGCGTTGGGATCCCCTAGTGCCAAAGTGAGTGTAGAGGGCTTCAAAAATTAAGGTCTAGGGGTTGGCCCTTAGACTTCCATGCAAATCATTTCATGGACCCCAATTTTGGGTTTAGGGCACAAAAGTTGGTCTCATGAGTCTCCTGGTGGTGAAGTGTCTTGTTTCTACTGCAATGTTGAGGTCTTTGAGGATGGTGCTAGGCCTCCCATATATAGGGTGAGACAAACCTCATATGGGCCTTGGATCATCTGCCAAACCATGTGATTATTGTTAAGTCGGTTGGGGCATGTTGGTCTATTGGCATCATCTCGTGAATAATATGGGGAAAATTGCAACCCTACCAAAGTGCTAAGGGTGCTCATGGATATGAATGATGCTCTACAAGAGACAAGAGTCCCATGGTTTTCAACGCTTCACCTGTATGGTGTCATATGCTCCTCTGGTGGGATTGGGTCCCAATTAAGTTGCCCAACCCATGATGAAAACCGCCTGCAAATCACACATAATATTCAGTGTTGCATCTTCTCCATTAGATACACTAATCATTAGTGCATCTAAGTGGACCAAGCTTGTTAATCAAGGGCAAGATGACACTTCATACAAGGCTTCCTTTCCAAACTTGGACCTTTGATCATGTAATAGTGTTACCTCCGTAAGTAGGAGTGGCTAATAGACAACCCTATTAGGTTATCTCAACCCTTAAAGGGGAAATACAGGTCTTGTTGTGGCCACAACAATTCCCCATCATTTTTCAAAATTATGGGGCCCTCTATATGAATTTTGCTAATGTCGCTTCTTGAATTGCTTTGATTGCTTTATTTTGTGAGATTTTAACTTTGCTTAGATTTTAATTTAGATGATTTCATTTCTTTCATTTTGTTTCTAGCTTTCTAACCATTCAAATTTCCTTTCATTCTGACTTACAGTTTGAAAGGTATCATCGGTCAAAGTTTGCTCAATTTTATCATCTAGGCATAAATATGTATTTTCTAATGATTTATTAATTATATAGACTAAATTTAGTTTAAAAAATGTACATTTAATTAATTAAGCTAATTAATTTTTATTAATTAAATTATTTATTAATTCAATTTTAAAAACCTACCGATATATATATATATATACACACACACACACACACAATGTGATATATTATTATGATTATTATTATTATCCAATTTTTAAGGTCACAACCAAGACAGACACCAAATTGGTGTATGAGACCCCCTTGTTTGTGGGACAAGGGACCCACCTCTGCACAACGATTTGTCTGCTAAGTCTAGGAAGGCATACATACTCTACCCACTCTAGTTTTGAACCTCTGACCTCTTAGGAGGAAACACATGCTCTTTGTTGAAGAATCTACGACAAAGTAATGTAGTGTGATTCTTCGTTACTTTGATAACAATTTTTTGAGTATTTTTACTTTTCCTTATTAGCTTATTCTTCTTCTTCTTCTTATTAGTGCATATGTGTCTACTTCATCAAATTGCTACCAAAACATAAAAACAAGAACACAAGATGTTGGCTCTTTTCCAGGGTCAAAAACTCTCTTCTCTTGAGAGGAAAACCCTTTAGTGAATTTCTCTTATTGAAGCTTCTATTGATCAATGCCAAACCCTAGACCCTTGACTAGAAGATCCTCCAAGCACAAGTCAAGTCCTTTCAAGATCACTTCTTCTTGCAGCACTTCGTCCTCTTCCTTCCAGCAATTTTTCTTCCTCTTTTTAGCTCTTCTTCTGGCAACTATAGAGACCTTAGATTGTGTGTTCTAGGATGATCCTTGACCTCTTCTTCCTTCACTTGAGATGGATTCTTTCTACCTTAGGATGATGACCTTCTAGCCTTCCAACGGAACCTTTTTCTCTTGACAACTATTGCAGACTTATGGCACCAACAATGCAGCCCTAATTCTTTGCATGTATGGAGGTTTTTCTTCACTAAACCATGTTAGACTTGTCTTCTACCCTTCGCTTGCATACCCTTCTTCTACACTTGAGAGATAGGCCTTGTACGCCTAGTTTGCACCCAAAACAATGAGATATGGCGAACTATAATTTTTTGTTGCTATGGCCGCAGGTAGACCCTTCCCATTTGTGGCTATGAGTTTACTGTAGAGACAATCCTTAATCTTCACCTTCTTTCTCCCTTCCTTCACTGCCCTAGAAGACTTCTTTTCGTCATTTTGTTGGCCTCTTTTTTGCACTGATTTCATAGTGAAGTAAGTGTGTTGAATTGGAGTGGACAGCCTCTATAAATAGAGGATTGTCCCTCCTCTTAGGCTGACTTGTAGGCCAACTTGATTGATTTCTTGTAGGCCGACTTGAAGAGTAGACTTCAGATGGCTTCTATGGTGGTGTAGCATGCTTGAAGGGGCTTCTTGATGGTGCCTCTACATAGGAGGAGACTTGACTTTGCTTGGAGGTTTTCCTTATATATTCATACATGGTGTAACATGCCTTCAACATTTCCTTTTGACTATTTGACTTACCTAGAGCACTTAAACTAGTGCTAGACCTATTTTAATGAGCAAGAAACTCATTGACATATAGTATAAAAATAATATTCCTTTTCTTGATTAAATACAAATATAAAAAGTACATTTATGAAGACCGAACCTAGTTACACTTCCTTCAACACTCCCTCTTAACTAGGGAGGTATACATACAACATTACAAGGCGTTTGGCTGTTATCAATCTTGAAGAATTCACATAAGATAAACCAGAATAGAAATCCATTTGTTATAGAATCATATCCATCAACATTGTCATAGTGCAAGGCCTTTACTAACAACTCCATCTCTTTACGAGACCATGACCTACAATGTTGGCGAGACCAATGATTTATCGACACTTTCATCATTGTCTCTCAAGGTACATACCCACCCGAGTGTTCTCCGAGTATGACCTTCTAGGACTATTCTTATCTTGGGTTCCAAGCCCTCAAAGAATATCGGTCTTCTTGCCTACTCTTGTCATGGATTCCCTACACATCCTCAAAGAGTATCATATGTCATATGATTACCTAATCCTCCCATTCTTTCTTCCCAAGTGAAGACAAGAATTTTGTCTCTATCTTGTGTCTACATTTCCATTCATGGCCTTCATCTAGACTTACGGTTGTTAGTCCTAGTCTAGTGCATGACCCATGAAATGGAAAACACAATTGTCACTCCTTTGTAATCAGGGGTGATCCAAAACTCCCTCTTGATCATGGACCTATCAGAGCTCCCTCTTAACTAGGGACTCTTTCCTTCATCAACAACTTCTTCTTCGTGGGTCCTTCAACTGCTTGATCTCCTTCCTTTCTTGATGTCATGAAGTATTTGTTTGAACTTCTTCTAGGTATGGCACCATCCATCGATCACTTTCCTCCCTAGTTTTTCATGTCATTACTTCCTTCGAGGAAAACGGCTTTCATGTCATACATCAAGTTTTCTTGTCATCTTGGCTACTCCTTTGTCATCTTGTCCATGCTTCAGAATATTATTCTCATGGATTATTTGTTGTACTTGCTTGTTTACATGATTTGACCTAGTAGCCCATCAAGACTTCATCCTGATATTGCTTCAACATTGATTTTTGTTGGATGGTTTCTTCATCACGACATCTTCGTAGAGTAGAATCAGTTATCTGCATCTTTTATATCTCCAAGGCCTTCATAGGTGTCAAGGGTCCTTTCTTCCTTTATCAGAGTTGTCTTGCCTTCTTTTGGGAGATATCTTCAAAGTATCTTTGTTGACACCTAATCCTCAACGGATGGGTGAACTGGAACGCGAACAGTCATCAAGAAGATGAACTAATCCGTTCCATTTATGTATATAAATGATAGTTAGCTAATGAATTATGCAATCAGTTTTTCTCTGCCCATTCTGGAGTTACCCTGGCCTGACATGGTATCAGAGCACAGGTCCCAGATTCCTTGTAACTCCTCTGGCCATAATGCCTCTGCCTGAACGTTTCACTGGCGCCTCTGCCTGAACGTTTGCCATAATGCCTCTGTCCTGCGTGTCATTGGGTCTCTGAGTATCGGTTAAGAGTCATTGATTGTTCTGCGGCCTGTTCTCGCTCTCCTCCCTCTCCGTCTACCGTCTACCACTTGCGGAGTAGCAGTAGGTGAAACCAATTCTATGGCTGCAAATGGATTAGGCGTTTCACCGGAAGAGGATTCGGTTCGATCAACCTTCACGATTTTCCTGATTGCCATGACCTCCTCACAAGCCCTGTGACTACTCCCCGTTTCTTGCCCACAAACATCTTCATCCTCAGCATCTGGATCAACATCCCTTGACAACTCCCTTTCCGCTGGTCTCTTTTTTGAAACACTAATTGCATATTCTGCATCACCCATTTGAGCTACCTTATACAAACCTGTCCGCTACCTTGAATTCTGCTGGATGTTACCAGGGGTTTCGATATTCCTTTTTCCTTTTTCAAGAACTTCTCAGTTGGTCTTTGGGGAGCTACTGTCTGACTGAAGCTGTTATGTTGATGGATTCACAGATCCAGGATGTCACAACGTTTGGTTTCCTACCGATGAAGTTCTCGGATTATCAATGGCAGACGAACGCAGAAGCAAGACCCTGAAGGCCATGACCCGAGTCAAGCATTTGATGTGAAAGCTCTTTTAGGTCGGGCTTCCAGTACCATTTCACCAAAAGTGCTTCTCCCTGAAGCAGGGAAGACTGTTGATCAAAGCACCTGTCAGCCCGAGCCGAACAGGGGAGGGCGCTATTTTGGATCCAATCAACGAGGGGGTCGTTTTCCATGCATTATTGACACGAAGCTGCTGGGATAGTTGAAAGTGTTCAGTATTGTTCAAAAACATTTGTATCATTCAAAAGTTTTATATATTGCGCTACTTTCATAATAATTTTGCATTGATATATATATTGAAGTGATATATCCCTTGCGCATTTTTAATATATTGAAGTAATATATTAATAGAATGAAGTGATATATATTGAAGTGATCCATTGCACATTTTTCAAAACATAGTAATATTGCAGTGATATAAGAAATGCTGATGCTTCTATCAAACATTAGAAGAAAATAAAGTGCATAAGGTTGTGGCATAAGGATTTTTTTAGCAGAAGTTTTTTTTTATCAACAGAAGTTTTCTTTTTAGCAGAGACATTCTTTTACAGAATGCATTCAATCATTTCTATGGTAGGAATAGTTCTCACTGGCAAGGAGAACTATTCAGAATGGTCTCGGATGGTAAAACACACCCTCATCTACAATGAGTTGTGGAAAGGAGTGTGTGTCAGAGAAGAAGACAAAGACCCTGTGCAGCCTACATCAGATAAAGAACTTGTCATTTGGAAAAACAAGAATAGCAAAGCCTATGCATTGATCGCAGCATCTGTAAATGAAGAAGTAAGTCGTCATATTTCATCCTATTCCACTGCCTTTGAAGCTTTACAAAAGCTGAAAGAACTCTATGATTCACATTCTGCACTTGAAGTTGTTCAGCTCGTGATTAAACTCTTCACTCTTGAACTGAAAAATAATGTTCCTCTTGCTCTTGCATCTGAAATAAAGTCTATAATGCATGATATTAAATCCACTAAGGTTGAGTTGGATATCTCTCTTATTGCCTTTCTCAAAGCACTCTATCCTACCTACTCCAATTATCTTGAGTCTTTACAAGCAAATGGAAATCTTAAAGACATAACCTTTGAGTCTCTTGTGAAAAAGTTTGCTGAAAGAGAGAAAGCCTTTGGAAAGAAGACGGTCCCTGAATCTTCTGAAGAGATTGTTTGCCTTGCTCATAAAGAAAAGCATCCTGCTCAAGATTCTACAAGAGGAAGAGGTGGACGAAGAGGAAGAGGAAGATACTTCAGAGGCAGGGGGGGCAGACATTCTCAAGCAGAAAAGCAGATCTGCATTGCATTCGCTGCAAACGAAATGGATCACATGATGCTTCTACATGCAAGCTACCATGGGAAAAAATTGAGTAGAGAAGAAATCAGCAGAAAGGTAAAACTGATGACACAGACAAAGGTAAAGCACCTGAATCCGCTCACTATATTGAGGCACAATGTAACATTGGAGTAAATGAAGATTTGTTTAATGCTTCACTTGCTTCTTCGAAAAATGACTGGTTGCTTGATTCAGGAGCAACCTGTCATATGACTCATAGGAAAGATTTTTTTGAAGATTTCACTGATAATGTTGATGGAGCAGTATACTTTGCAGATCAGTCAAAAATCAAGCCATCAGGGCATGGCACAATCAGGCTTAAACTGCCTGGTCTTCCAGACTTTCTTCTGGATCATGTTCTATATCTCCCATAGCTCAAGAGAAACTTGTTGTCCCTGGTCCACATCCGCTAGCAAGGTCACTCCATTCATATGTTTGATGGAAAGCTTGAGGTAAGAAAGGCATCTGACCACTCACTTGTCATGAGGGGTATAGAAGAAGAAAGACTTCTTAAACTGCAAGGAACCTCTGCTCATGCACAACATTTCTCATATATTTCTCATCATGAAGAAGGTACACTTCCGTCAAGTTTATTATGGCATGCTAGATTTGGACATTTAAACTATGATAGTCTCCGCTTGTTGAAGAAAAATGGTGTTGCTGGTTTGCCTACAATTCCTAGAAAACATAAGCAATGTGATGCTTGCATTCTAGGAAAGCATAGCAAACAGTCTTTTCATGATTCACATTCAAGAGCACATAGGAAGCTTGAACTCATTCATTCAGATTTATGTGGTCCAATGCCTGTTCCTTCTGCAAATGGAAATAAATATATCATGACATTTATTGATGATTACACCAGAATGTGTTGGGTTTATTTATTGAAGAACAAATCTGATGCTTTTCAAACATTCAAGAATTTTCATAAGTGGATTGAAAATGATGCACAATCTCATATTGGGTCTATTCGCACTGATAATGGAAAAGAATATACATCAAATGAATTTGAGCACTATCTTCGCCAACATGGGATTAAACATCAAACAACTGTGCCTTATAATCCTCAACAAAATGGTGTAGCTGAAAGAATGAACAGAACAATTTTGAATATGGTACGATCCATGCTTTTCTTCAAAAATGTAAAGATAATGTTTTGGGTTGATGCTGTTCTATGTGCTGCATATATAAAGAATAGATGTCCATCTAGTGCTATAAGAAACAAGACTCCTTATGAATTGTGGTATGGACATGTTCCTTCGGTAAAACATCTCAGGATCTTTGGTTCCACCTGTTATGCTTTAATACCAAAGGTACATAGAAACAAACTTGGTGCTAGAAGTCGTAAGTGTATCTTCCTGGGGTATTCAAACACATCTAAAGCATACCGTCTCTATGATGAAGTAAATAAAAAGTTTGTTGTATCTAGAGATGTCATTTTTCTTGAATCATCCAAATCTGACAGTGTTGTTGAGCGGCAACTTGATCACTTGGATAGATTCACAAAACCGAAATCATTTCAAGAGTTTGATAATCATATTCCACATCTTGAAGGGGGGATTCCTATACTAGAACAACATGTGGAATCTTCTTCTGAAGAACAATCTCCCCTGCATGAAACTCCAACAACGGATGATGCTTTAAGTGATGTAATTGATAGAATTGGGAGACTCAATCTTGATTCAGTCCCAACTCAATCAACAGAGCAGCCTGGACCATCTCAGAAAGGTCCCCCAAAGTGGCTAACAAAGACACTTGAAAGTGTTCATCCTGATGAAATTGGAAAAACAGGAACCAGAAATACAAACCGACAAGATGGAGGTGATGTAGATAACTCTAATTCACCTGTTGATATGGATGTTACTTATGATTGTGAATTGAACTTGTCTACAGATTTTGAACCAACTTCCTTCAAAGAAGTTGCTTCTCATGATGAATGGAAAGAAGCGATGCAGAAGGAGTATGATGCCCTCATAAAGAATGGCACTTGGAAGCTGGTTGATCCTCCATTTGGAACCAAACCAATTGGCTGCAAGTGGGTCTACAAGAACAAGTACAAAGTTGATGGCTCACTTGACAAGCACAAAGCTAGGCTTGTGGCAAAAGGTTTTTCACAGAAAGAAGGGGTCAATTATGAGGAAACTTTTGCCCCCACAGCAAAATGGGCCACCATCCGGACACTCTTTGCACTAGCTGCTCAGAACGGTTGGAAAGTCCATCAAATGGATGTAAAAACTGCATTCTTGAATGGAGATCTAAAAGAGAATGTTTTTATGTCCCAGCCTGAAGGATTTGTTGTGAAAGGACATGAACACAAAGTATGCAAACTTGTGAATTCCTTGTATGGCCTCAAACAAGCACCACGAGCCTGGTATGAAAAACTAACTGAGCATCTTCTGAAACTCAACTTCAAACATTTTGATCTTGATGATGCAACTTTATTTGTCAAGAAAGTTGGCAAAATAGTTGTATATCTTGTGGTATATGTAGATGATCTTTTAATGACAGGGAACAATGAAAGCTATATTGCATCCATAAAGAAAGAATTAGGAAAAAGTTTTGAAATGACTGATTTGGGCTATGTTCATTACTATCTTGGCATTGAAGTAACCCAACATCCAAAATCCATATTTCTTTCTCAAAAGAAATACATTGGAGATTTGTTAAACAGATTTGGCATGACAAAGTGCAATCCTCTTTCTACTCCAATGGAACAAAACTTGAAGCTCACATCTATTGAAGGAAAGGAATTTGAGCATGCAACAAAGTATAGACAGCTTGTAGGAAGTCTCATCTACCTCACTACTACCAGACCAGACATTTCATTTGCTGTTGGGATCCTCTCCAGGTTTATGCAAAAGCCTTGTGAGGGACATTGGTCTGTTGCAAAAAGAGTTCTAAGGTACTTAAAGGGAACTCAAGACCTTGGAATCAAGTATACACAGGTGGACGACTTCAACTTGATTGGATACTCTGATTCAGACTTCGATGGAGACAAAGAAATTGGGGTATCTACTTCAGGATATGCTATGAGTCTTGGATCAGGAGCTGTCTCCTGGAGATCACGCAAACAATCAGTACTAGCAGATTGCACAACAGAAGCAGAATATGTGGCAGCAGCTGAAGCAACGAAAGAAATTGTGTGGCTCAGGAAAATTCTTGAAGATTTGCAGGTAAAACAAATACAATCAACTCCACTCATGATTGATAACACCTCTGCAATAAAGTTGGCCAAGAACCCAAAGTTCCATGATCGTACTAAGCACATCAATACTAAATATCATCTGATCTGACATCATGTTGAGGCCAAAACAATCCATCTCCGTCATTGTTCCACAAACGAGCAAATTGCAGACATCTTCACCAAAGCGCTTGGAAGAGAAAAGCTTGAAAGATTCAGAACGATGCTTGGACTCACCAACATCCCTTCAGATTAAGGGGGGGAATGTTGACACCTAATCCTCAACGGATGGGTGAACTGGAACGCGAACAGTCATCAAGAAGATGAACTGATCCGTTCCATTTATGTATATAAATGATAGTTAGCTAATGAATTATGCAATAAGTTTTTCTCTGCCCATTCTGGAGTTACCCTGGCCTGACAATCTTGTCAGATAGTGATTCTCAGTGATCATGGTGTTCTTCCACATGCTTGATCTCTTTCTTCATTTGCTTCTTCTCAGATAGAGAGGTCAATCATCTAATGCTTTTTGTGAGATCATTCCTTCAATTCTTTCTTTCTGGACTTGTCAGCATTTCTTCTTGCTTCTTAGTCAGCAATATTACACTCCTTATGTGAGTGTATTCTTTTGTTGACCTTCATAGCATTATAGTACATGCCTTCAAGCATGTCCTTGGTGAAAGAGATTCTTTCATACTTGATCATTTTATAGAACTATTCCCATGATAACATGACTAAACTTTGATGCATACATACCTCATCTTGATTCTCCTTTGATCATCCTTCAGTGTGGCCCTTCTTGCTTCATCTTAGCTTGCTTGCATATCATCCTTTTGTTGAATCCCATAAATGGGATTCCCAATGAGACATCTGCCTTGGTTCATGAACCTTCTTTTGAAGATTCCATCATAGTATCTTAAAGATCCTTGCCTTGCAAATGTTTCTTTTCTTTTGATGATGGAGGTCTTCTAAGATTCTTAATCATGATCAATTTTTCTTTCATCATGGATGAGGTCCTATACTAGGTATGATTCTTCTTCATGAATATCTTGAGCTATATCTACCATTCTCCTATATTCTAGAAGATATTTCTACTCATTCATCTTTTTTCTTATCATAAATGCTACACCTTCATGAGTATCTAGAACTCTATGCACATCATGCTACTAGATTCTAGAGGTTGTTTCTAGCCATGCAATTTTAATTTATTCTTACATGCTCCTATCCTACTCAAAGCTTTGAAAGAAGTCTAGAAGTAAAGAGTTTGACCTAGTCATAGTAGAGATCTGGAGGATCTTCCTTCTTTTGCTTCCTTCCTTCTTATTTCATCTATTGAGTTATGTGAGCTTCTTCCCTCTTCCTTTTGTTTTTGTTCTCCTTCTTAAGCTTAGGAAAATTCCTTTTGTAGTTTCCATACTCTTGGCATCCAAAACATTGGATTTTGGACATATCTTTGTTGTTTTTTCTTCGTGGAACAAACTTGCCAAATTTTCCCTTTCTCTTGGCCATGGTATAAAATGCTTGCTCCTTTGATCTCACATCTTCTTTTGCCTTAAGTCTAATTTTCTCTGTTCTTCATAGAGACAACATTTCACTGAGAGTGGTTGCTTCCTTTTTGGCATATATGCTTGATGTGAAGTTTCCCCAATTCTCAAGTAGAGCATTGAGTACTACAATTGTCATCTCTCTGTTAGACATGACTTCCCCAAGATCTTGAAGTTGATATCTTATTTAATGGATTTTCATGAAGTAGGGAGCTATTCCTTCCTATGTTATCTTCATCTTGTATAATTCATTTCTTAGAGATATTATTTCTCCGGTTGTAGATATCGAGAATATCTCTACTAGCTTGTCATAAATTTCTTTCGATGTCTCAAACTTCGAGACATAAGGAATGAGAGAGTCTTTGATTGGTTCTATCAAAATTCTTTGAGCTCTTGTCTCATCCATATTGTACTTAGCTAAGGCTTGAGTTTGTTCCTTAGCAGGGATAGTGATATTCCCTTTGACATGTTCAAGGAGTTCATTCTCCTTGAGAAGAAGATCGGTCCTCTTCTTCCATGCAAGAATGTTATTGATACCTACCAATTTATTGCTTTCCTTGCAAAAAGACTTTGATGTATATTCAGTAAGGGACATGTACTTACTTGATAGATTTTGAGATGTGATGGATTTTCTTCCTCCTTGAGGACTTGATGGCTTGCATTTCTTGGACTTTGATGTTCTTCAAGTTGCCTTCTCCAAGTGGATTTACTTGATGATGAGATTTGCTTGAAGACTTGTAGCTTGATGTAGGTCATGCTTCAATCTGCTCTACTTTGTAGGTTCCTTTATATAAGTCTCTTCTTCTAGCTTTGTAGACCTTCTTAATGAATGATGGATTGTGTGCCCTTCTTGACCTTGAAGTGATTGGTACTTCTAGGCTTTATGCTTCAACTTTGTAGATGCTTCCTCTTGAGGAGTGTTCTTGAGTTGCCCTTTCCTTGATGTGTCACCTTAGCTCCGATACCATGTTGAAGAATCTACGGCAAAGTAGTGTAGTGTGATTCTTCATTACATTGATAACAATTTGTGGAGTATTTTTACTTTTCCCTATTAGCTTATTCTTCTTCTTATTAGTAGTGCATATGTGTGTACTTCATCAAAATGTTGCCAAAACATAAAAACAAGAACACAAAATGTTGGCTCTCTGCTAGGGCCAAAACCTCTCTTCTCTTGAGAGGAAAATACTTTAGTGAATTTATCTTATTGAAGATTCTATTGATCAATGCCAAACCCTAGACCCTTGAATAGAAGATCTTCCAAGCACAGGTCAAGTCCTTTCAAGATCACTTCTTCTTGCAGAACTCCGTCCTCTTCCTTCCAGCACTTTGTCTTCCTCTTTTCGACACTTCTTCTGGCAACTGCAGAGACCTTAGATTGTGTGTTCTAGGATGATCCTTGAACCCTTCTTCCTTCACTTGAGATGGAGTCTTTCTACCTTAGGATGATGACCTTCTAGCCTTCCAACCAAACCTTTTTCTCTTAACAACTATTGCAGACTTAGGGCAGTAGCAATGCAGCCCTAATTCTTCGCACATGTGGAGGAATCTCTTCACTAAACCATGTTAGACATGTCTTCTACACTTCGCTTGCATACCCTTCTTCCACGCTTGAGAGAGAGGCCTTGTAAGCCTATTTTGCACCCAAAACTATGAGATATGGTGAACTAAAATTTTTTGTTGCTATGGCCGCAGGCAGACCCTTCCCCTTTCGCACATGTGGGTATGAGTTTACCCTAGAAATCGTCCTTAATCTTCAACTTATTTCTCCCTTCCTTCGCTGCCCTAGAAGACTTCTTTTTGTCCTTTTGTTGGCCTCTTTTCTGTGCTGATTTCATAGTGAAGTGAGTGTATTGAATTGGAGTGGACAACCTCTATAAATAGAGGATTGTCCCTCCTCTTAGGCCAACTTGTAGGCCGACTTGATTGACTTCTTGTAGACCGACTTGATTGACTTCTTGTAGGCCAACTTGAAGAGTAGACTTCGGATGGCTTCTATGGTGGTGTAGCATGCTTGAAGGGGCTTCTTGATGGTGCCTTTGCATAGGAGGAGACTTGACTTTGCTTGGAGGTTTTCCTTACATATTCATACATGGTGTAACATGCCTTCAACATTTCCTTTTGACTATTTGACTCACCTATAGCACTTAAACTAGTGCTAGACCTATTTCAATGAGCAAGAAACTCATTGACATATATTATAAAAATAATATTTCTTTTCTTGATTAAATACAAATATCAAAAGTACATTTATGAAGACCGAACCTAGTTACACTTCCTTCAACACTCTTAATCATTAGGCCCACTCAAACTATATATATATATATAACAAAAAATATATTAAATATAATGTATATTATATAAAATATAATAATAGAAAAAATGAAAGGAATATTTCTCGACTCTCGAGCTCCCTAGAATTTTTATGTCGTGCACCTTCCAATTCCTGTCGAGCAAGGAGACCTAGGGTGATGCATGCATTACGTGAGGGGGCTTTCATATAGCACATCAAACATATAACTTGGAACTTGTAACGTATGTTTTGGTTTACATTGTTAAAGGGTCCCACTCTCCACATGGTCCATCTTCCATAATTTCACCTCACATAATCTATGTACATTGGGAACATGGATGGAATTTGACGAGAAAATTGCCTGTCACAGGGTGATTTTCCCGTCAAATACAGTGAAATTTTTTTCATAAACGTCAATATCCTTTGTTAAAATGACCAAAACAAGTATTAGAGTTGCCTAAACCGTCAAATTTGACGGGTGATTTAGATTTGAAATTCCCACCCTGATCGGGAACAATGTTTAAAGTCCCAGTCCTTGTTTTAATTTTAATATTATAAAAATTGTTTTTATGTATTTTATTTTTATTTTTATTATCTTTGGTTTGTCTTAAATATTTTTGTTTTATTTTATTTAAACATTATTTAATTTAATTAAAATTTATTTTTATTACTTTTAAATGTTTCAATTTATTAAAATTTAAAAAATTTAAAAATATTTTTTTAAAACAAAATATTAATAAAATTTGTCCATCATTGTTATGTTATTTTTCTAACAAGTAGATATTTTTGGAACTCATACTTTGACACACAATATCTTTAGTTTTACTTAGCCAAATGAGGCAAATGATGACTCGTTGGAAAGCTACTTCCGAGGAGAAGAATACGAGAGTGGTTGCTTGAGTAAATTTAGTCATTCAATACTCTAGAAAATTAGCAAAAGTTACAGATCCGAATTCACAACAAAAAATTATTTTTCTGAGTTTGTTAGGGAAACTTTTCATTTTCCAAAAATTTCTCGTTGTTGGAAGTTTGCTTTTAGATTACAAATTTTGCCAAGAAATCTCCATAGGGAACGATCAAAAGCATGGGTTTTCTTTTATTTAATTTATTTAATTTAATTTTAATTTTTGAATTTATTTTGATAGTTTTGTATTTTGGTTTTTTATGCAAATTTAATTAGATTCAATTTTAGTTTTGATTGGTTTTTGCAAAGTTGGTTGGAAGATCATACCCATAAAATTTTGGAGCAATAGAATTACACCAACAAGAAGAAAAAGGGGATCTTTTCCAACTAAAAATGAGAGATCTCAGCCATCTTTCAACAACTCTCATTTTTGGGGATTTCAATTGTAATTTTTAATAATATATAAGAGAAGGAAACAAGGTTCTAATTTATCTGCAAAAGGAGGGCTTTTTGCACTTCTATAGACGACTAAATTTTGTAGAAGATTTGTTATCTTTGGACCAAATCTTAAGAGGCGTGTTTCGGCTCCAAAAAAATTCATGCTTTCATGAATTTTTTTGAGAAATTATGTACTCAAAAGCTTTGATTATATCTGCATGCACACTAATATCAAGGTTAAAGATTAATTGATCACCTTTATTTTAATTCAATTTTGGTTGAATAATTGATCCAAATAAGTATTTGATTATTGGGTTTTGCATTAATGCAGATTTCATTTGATTGTATGCTTATTTAAACATTGGAAAGTTATGTTTTCATGATGAACTTGATTCATATTAAAGTTAAGCAATGAATTTGAATATATACTAGGCATGTTATTACTGATAACAATTTACCATATTGATGACAACTTTATCTTTATTTGAATCATGATTGCAATATGAGAACTATTTCCATGATGCAATCATTCCACTTATTTTGAATTCATTTAATTTGAATTTAGAGGTGCGTGCAGCAGAGATCTGATAGCTATTTATCAGACATTTAAATGTATATATTTCTTTGAATTAGTAGTAAATCCTGGAGCCATTTCCTTGGCTTATTGACTTCATCTTCATTCTAAATTCAAGTTTGTCTAAATTTATTTATCTCACTCTTGATGGAATGAGATCTATGTCTTCCCAATCAAGATAAATTTAGGCTTTACTTTTGTTTCTTGCATAATAGATTAGTTTGAATTTTGCATTTATATTTAGATTTAGTTCTTATTTTTAGAAGTCTCCTTACACATGAGCAACCCCATTGGTGGCTTGGTTGATACCTTGAGTTAGCTTAAGGACTAATTTCTTGTAAGCTAATTGCAAGAGGATAACTCTGACTGACTCTTCTTGTTGATAAGTAATTAAAGACATCACAAGTCAGTAGGGAGAGTGAGGGGTAACTAGACCCATTTTAACCAGTCATAGTCACCATCCCAAATGGATAAGGACTTAGTTGGGACACGGACCGGGTGATATCCCAATTGTTTATTTCATTCATTTTTGGCCATGAACAGGTCCTTGGTACATCCTTCAATCAATAGATGTCATGTGAATGATGATGGAACATAGGGACAAGGGTCTCAAGGCCAAATACCATAGTCAAAGGGTAGCAATGACGAGGAATACCATGTATGAGTTACCTCGACCTTTGTTTTTCCACCTCTTTTATTGCCTTTTTCTTTTTCTTGATTTTTCTTCATATTACTGTCTGAAGCTCTAGGAAATGAAAGTATGCTCTAGGAAATGTGTAGCAGTGGTTACCCCCTTAGTGGTGGGGTAGTTCATCGCCCACTAGGGGTTAGTACATGAAAGGGTTCATTTCCATGATGTCGTAGGGCAACAACGGCCCAAATAACAGAGTGATGGAAATAATGATAAGGGGTAGAGCTCATGTTTGGATTCCCCATGTGTTAATTTTAATGTCCCGATCATATTTTGAATTTTATAATTTCATTTTGTTGTTTATTGCTTTTGGTCATGATATGCGCTTTCCTTTTATTTTAGTTTCATCAAGCAAATTGAGAAAATTTTCTGGGACCAACCCAAATTTGTGAAAAAAGGGATGGGGTGTGTTAAATCCCAATGGACCCATGGTCAAGTGGAGTCAGAAATTGAAGGTGTAGTATATGAATTGTAATGTGCATATGGAAGTGATAAGTATGGAATGGGGAAAACAGGACCATGCTATCTCAATCAGGTTTTTCCAGGTAGCGCCATTCCTAAAGCCATGGGTCATTGGGGGTTCCCATTAGACTAGGATTGATGATTAACCCTCCATTTAAGGTGAGGCAAAAAAACCATGGTCAAAACCCTTCCTTCTTCCAAGTCACCACATAATCTATGCCAAATTCCCAAATGAAAAACAAGCATAAGCACCGAATTATATAATGAATAAAGTACCTTCAGGACTAGATTTCTCACCTTCGAACATGTGCTCTTTATGAATGGGCAAGGAAACACACAACTAATGTAGGCAGTTGAGATAATAATGGAACATCACATCAGCTACTTGATGGTTGTCAAGGGTTATTGGTTGTCGACTGGAAAAGATGACCAGGAGGAAATTTCTCCCATAGGGTCACCCACTTTTCATGTTTAATAGGGACATATCAGAGAAAAGGGGCTTTGAGTATTATATGGTAAGGGTATGGTAGAATTTATGTCTAATTACTCTATAGATTTTGATTTATTTGAGGATTATTTATATGGGAAGAAGAATTAGGTAAAATTTTCTCTAGTGCTACAAGGGCAAAGGGAATATTATAGTTGGTGCACAGTGATGTGTTTGGACTTGTGTCAATCCATCACTAAGTAAATTTTTGTAATATGTTTCATTTATAGATGACTTCTTAAGGAATACATAGATTTATTTTCTCATATTGAAATCTAAAGTCTTTGACAAAATCAAAGAGTTTAAATCTCTTGTGGAAATCAATTAGAGAAGACAATTAAGGTGCCAAGCACAGATAACAGTGGAAAAATATTTGGGATTGAATATGAAGGATTCTGTAAGAACTATAGTATACAAGGAAAAAGACTACTTCATACACTCCTCAATAGAATGGAGTCGCAGAAATGATGAACAATATATTGATGGAGAAAGAAAGGAGCGTGTTTGGTGGTGTTTTGTTAGGAAATTTTTTTTGGGAGAGGCAGTGGACATTGTGTGTTACTTGGTAAATGGATCACCCTCATCAATGTTGGATGATAGGACTCCAAACCCTCTCTTAAACATCTTAGGGAAGGTGGATGTGGTGCTTATGTTCATGTTACAAAGGAGAATAGGAGTAAGGTAGATAATAAAGTTAAAAAGTGTATATTTATTGGACATAAAGATGGTCTAAAAGGTTATAAGCTTTAGAACCTAGAAACTAAGAAGGTTGTGTATAGTCAAGGTGTGATATTAAAGAAATCAATGATATTTTCAAAGAGAAATTCCTACCAAGGGAGAAAGAATTTGAGAAGTCAGAGTTTCAATTGAATGATGATGAATTAGACTCTACAAAAGAACATGAATCATAATAAGAACCACATACTATGGTATTGAGGAGATAAGTTCAAAAAAGAAAAAAGTTGGAAAGGTATAATCTTTTTTATTTTCGTTCAAATTTATTTTTTTTATGACTAATTAGGGAGGTAGTGAATTTATAAGATTACAAACTCTAGAAACTATCCATGGTTGAAGAAGTGGTAGCCTTGCACAAGAATGAGGCTTGGGATCTAGCAGAGTTACCAGCTAGAAGAAACCCCATTAGTAGAAAAATGGGTGTTTAAGAAGTTGAATGCATAAGGAAAAGTGGAAAAATACAAATCTTAGTTAGTAGCAAAAAGTTATTCCCATGTAGAGGGAATAGACTTTAGTGAGATATTTCAACCTATTTCCAAGTTAACTTGTATTAGATTTATTTTTTCTATTGTCATTACATATGATTTTGAAGTAGAATAGATGGATATGAAGATGGCATTACTACGTGGGGATCTAGAAGAACAAATCTCCATGAAGCAGTATTTGTTGTGAAGTGAAAGAAAGAGCTAGTATGTATACTCAAAATGTCCCTATATGGGTTAAGAAAAATCACCAAGGACGTGGTATCAAAAATTTGATATTTATATATTAGGACTTTTCTTTACAAGGAGCAAATTCAATCACTATGTATTTCAAATTACTTAGCAGTCATATTATTTATTTGGTCTTGTATGTTGATGATATGTTGTTGATTGGAAATGATAGGGAAATCATCCAAGAAGTGAAAATTCAGTTGTCCTCTAAATTTTACATGTTGGTGTTACAATTTTCATTTTGGGCATGAAAATTAAAAAACATTGGGGAAATAATCAATTTTGGTTAAATCAAAGGAAATATATCGAGACAATATTGTAGAGGTTTAATATGTAGGACTGCAAACTAGTAAAGGTCCTTATTTCTGTAGGTGTAAACTTATCTATAAAACAGTCTCTCAAGACACTGGAAGAGGAAGAGGGTCATGTCCTGTGTCCACATTCCAATGTGGTTGGGAGTTTGGTGTATGAATTATTCTATACTAGATTGGGAATTCCACATATAGTGGAAGTATTGAGCAAGTATTTATCAAAACTAGGAAAGGAGCATTAGACAATAGTAAAGAGGGATTTTAGGTATTTGTGTGGTACTATTGGTTATGGATTGTGCTACCAAGGAAGACCAAATTTGGGCAGAGTGTTGGCCATTCACGGGTTTGTTGATTTAAAATGGGATTGAGATTTGGATGAGCAATCATTTGGATGTGAAAGAGACAATTTGTAGTGGCATTTTCAAATATAGAAGCTAAATAAATGAAAGCCACACATGCAAGCAAGGAATTTGTATGGTTATAGAGATTGCGTTCATGTATTGGGTCAATACAACAAGTTGTGAGGATAGATTGTGATAGTTAATTATAGTGCAATATTTCTAGCAAAGACCCCATGTATCATTTTTAGAAAAACATATTAATGTTCAATATCACTTTGCAAGAGATATAATTGCATAAAATAATATGTTGTTGGTGAAGGTGGAAATTTTGAAGAATGTTGAAAATTTATTAACAAAATATATGAGCACTAAGGAGTTCTCTTGGTGTAAAGAAACAATGGGCATTATTTCCGTGAATTGTTGATCATGTACTCCTACAACCCCCTGTATGCAAAGAAAACAATAGGTGGAAGAATGTTGGGTATGTGTTGTGTTCTTTGCAAAATTAATACCATGCCCTATACATTACCTTGGGCACAACGGGGGGTTATAGGGGGGTTTAGGTTCAATGCCCAAGAAAAAAAATTAAAATTTCCCATCTTTTTGCTTCTTTTTTGTGGCAATTTTGGCACAAGGTTTTCACTTTTAACGGGTTTTTTAGTGCATGGTAATTTTAGCCTATGGTTTTGTAGTTTCAATTAAGGAACTATGGTTTTATTCTAATCAGGGTAAATGGATTGGTATTTTATGGATGTTGTGGGATATATGTTATATTGTAATATTGTAAAGATGAATATATGTTGAAAAATATTTCTAGTTTTCTCAGTTTGAGTTCCAGGGTAAAATATCTATACTAACGTTTGTTTTATCCATTGCATCTTTCTGTTTAATTAAGAATATATTTGCAGTGATTAACTATACAGGGTCAAAACCTACACTACAAAGATAAACACCTTCATACAATACCAAGACTCATGGATCACATCTATCAGGGAATTAAAATATAGAAATTTGCATGAGGCAACTCCTCTTTTGATTGGAAATGGAAATATGTAATTTTTCATCCATTTGATACATTTTGGGTAAAAAAAATAGAGCTAGTGGTTTGTAGGGTTAATTTTAGGTGTAAGCTCCACTTTGATGATGTCGGGTCTTGGAATTTTTGGAGCCTATTTGAGGCCTCAAATGACCATTTTTTAGGTCTACTTTGCTAAAAACAAGTCCTATTGATGTTGTTCTAGACTTAGATACATTTCAATGAAGTAAATATCACCTCAATTGGTGTTCATATGTGGAAGTTATGCATACCACAATTTGATATATCCTATTGACCACCATGATATTGAGTGGATGCCACATCAACTCACATTTCTTACACATGTGGAGCAAGTTGTGTGTGGACTTTCAAGAAGATTATAGAGGGTCCAAACATTAGAGAAATTTTGAGGTCTAAAATAGGTCTCCTAAGGAATATTATAAAATAATAGTAGAAATAATAAAATAAGATTAGATTCATATTAAGAAAGGAGTTGTTGAATGAGATGCGCTCTACAACCCTAGCATACCTGCGGCATTAACATGCCCAAAACCTAAGGTTGTAACCTGCTTTCTTGACATCTCCAGCGTCTGAGCTAGACTATGGGTCGTTAGACAGGTAAGGATGACAGACGTCGACGGGGGGGAGAGATCCCCTCCTACTGGGATGCTACAGCGGGAGACTCACGCCAAAAAAAAAACTCAGCGCGCAAGGCCAAGAAACAATGAATCTGACAAATTGCCTTGTCCTCCAGGCGCGATGGCAGGCTCAAAGCAGGGGGCAGTGTCTGCCATGTGCAATAGAGAAACTAAGATTTGTTATCCCGATGAACAAACTAGAAAGATATCGAAGCTTCATGAAGGCCATATTGAACTCAAGCTGGTAGCCAGAGGCTTCTTCATGGTAATCTTCTCAAACCTGCAAGATAAAGAAAGAGTATTTGAAAATGGCCCCTATTTCCATTATAATGTTGGTCTATTCATGTGATATTGGGAGGAATGTTATGACCCCAATAAAGAGAAATTCTTGGCAGCCCTTGTATGGGTAAGACTCTTTGGACTCCCAATGGACTTTTGGGACCCAGAAATATTAGAGGGAATCAGGAACACAATAGGAAAATATGTTAAAATAGTTGAAACCACAAAAAGAGGTTGATATACATACTATGCGAGAATCTGTGTGTATATGAATATAGCAAAACCCATACCCGAATCGGTAGAGCTAGAATACCATGAAGACATACGGTAGCATACCCTGGACTATGATCATATTCTGTTCAGATGCCAAATTTGACATGAATATGGCCATTTATTTAAATAATTCCCACTGAACCAGGAAGGTCCGGAGCTAAAGGAAAAATAGCTGAAGACCCCACAAGAAGGAAATGAGGGGTTCCAAGAGGTTAAGAACAAGAGAATGCCACCAAAGGGATTCCACAACCCAGAAAAAGATAACCAATCTCAGTCGAGTAGTAAAAACAGATATGAAGTACTACAGGTGGAAGAAGAAGCAGAAAACAAAACCCAACCCATGGATTACCAGGAAAAAGGAAAAGAGAGTAGTTCTAGTCAAGAAAAAACAACACCTAAGCGGAAAGCTCAAATAGATCTCACAGATAAAGATGAACAGGTAGGGATGGAAACCACTACAATGGAAATCGACCCAAGCAAGGGGGAGGAGCTAAGCATTGAAGAGGAAGTCCTTAAGAAATTGTTAAATGAATGGAGGCACTTAGACGAAAGATTTATACCAGAGGACCAAAAGAAACTGTACAAAGAGACCTTTCAACAATATAAGGCCAAACAAGGATAGGGATAGGTTGAGATCGTAGAACAACTGGGTATGCACCAGGAAAACCCCCAGGAGTACCAAAACAAAGCAAAAGGTGGAAAGAAAAGAGGCCGGAGAAATTTACAGGAATCGATACAGATAATGGGAGAGATGTTGGTGAACACGGGCAGGGTGGTATCGCTATCAGCGGTATACCAAAAACTTAACAAAGTTTCCCAATGATAGTAATATCTTGGAATATAAGAGGCCTAAATAACTGAGGAAAATAGAGATACTTAATGGAGCGATTGAAAAAAGAAAAGCCACAAATTATGCTTCTCAAAGAAACTAAGATAACAGGAGAAAAACTAGAAGAGATCTCGAGGAAGATGAAACCAAAGTATGAGGCAGTAGCAATAGATGCAAAAGGAAGTGCAGGAGGGATAGTAATAATATGGAACCCAACAGAAGTAAAAGCATATTATTGGATAGGGATGTAGTGCATCCTCATAGGTCGATTCCAAAACATAGGAACTAAAGACTGGTTCATGCTCTTAGCAGTATGGACCACACATCCCAACTGAAAAGGAAAACTTCTTAAAAAATATAAAGACCCTAAACCAAATGCATGACAAAAAGCTCTGGTTGATAGCAGGTTACTTCAACTTGATAACATCGTTAGAGGAGAAAAAAGGAGGGATTAGAAGGGAGGAGCCCGAAATGGAGCAATTTAGGGACATCCAAGAAGAGCTACAACGGGTGTACATCCAAACAAACAAGGGAAGGTATACGTGGAACAATAGAAGAGGAGGAAACAGGAAAATAGTGTCTCTCCAAGACAATTTTTTGGCAATAGAAAACCTAATCAGAAAAGATGTTTACTACGAGGCATCCATCCTACCCTGCTTGGGCTCATATCATTGGCTGATTAGACTAGAAGTGGATATGAAACCAGGACAAATTAAGAGACCCTTCAGGTTTGAAGCTTTCTGGTTAAGAGACCCGACCTTCCTTGGAAAAATGAAGGAATGGTGGAAAGAAAGTGAGAAATAAGGAAGAAACCTAATGCATACTTTCCAACTCCACCTCAAAGAACATAAAGACAAAATTAAAAAATGGAACGGGGAAGAGTTTGGTAACATTCAACAGGATCAGGAACTACTTTAGGCAAAAATGAGGAAGGTGCAACAACAAATAATAAATGATGGAAGAACTGAAACCCTAGTGGAGGCAGAAGGACAACTGCTAAACAATTTGGAGGAAAGGAGGCAATAGGAAGAGATCCTGTGGAAATAGAAATCAAGAATTCAATGGTTGAAGGAAGGGGAAAGGAATACTAGATTTTTTCACAAAGCAATGATTCAACACCGACAGCATAACAGGATCTTCTCCCTAGTGGACCAGGAAGGAAATTGTCTCACTCAAAAGGAAGATATGGAGAACTTGCTAGTCCACCACTTCCAAAACTTGCTGACAGTACCCAACATAGATAGGACAGCGAATATATCCAGCTTAACTTGGCATATGCCCCAATTAGTGAGTCGGGATCAGAACTTGGCCCTACTAAGGGAAATCACCGAGTCTGAGGTGGAAGGCATTATCAACGGCCTTGCGAAAAACAAAGCTCCCGGCCTGGACGGGTTCACAGCTGAGTTCTTTTAGGAAACTTGGTCATTTATGGGAGATGATATTGTGGAAATCGTGGAGGAGTCTCGACGCAATAAAAGAATGCATCTGGTCGTGAATTCCACCTTCCTTTCTCTTATCCCCAAAACCGACCACCCAGAAGAACCGCAAGGATTCAGACCAATAGCACTCTACAATGTAATATATAAAATCATGGCCACAATCATGGTGAATCACCTCAAACCTATCTTGCATGGATTAATCTCCCAAGAATAGACAGGATTTGTTAAAGAGAGGCAAATTGTGGATGGAATTGTTACAACTAAAGAGGCAATTCACTCCTTGAAGAGACAAAAAACAAAAGGTATGATGATAAAACTATAACTATCAAAAGCTTTTGACCGGCTGAGTTGGAAGTACCTACAAGGTATCCTAAAGGCATTTGGCTTTGATTCTAGATGGATAAGCTGGATATCGTTGATGATGTTGACCCTGGTGTTCTCAATTCTCCTCAATAGATCTCCTACGGAGGCATTCAATGCAAGCATGGGGCTCAGACAAGGCGATCCAATGTCCCCATTCTTGTTCATATTGGCTGTTGAAGGATTAGGAAGATATGTAAAAGAAAAAGTGCAAGGTGATCAATTTACAAGTCTTAGAATGTGGGGTAATGATTTTTTGTTAACACATCAATAGTTTGTTGTTGACATAATGATTTTTGGGCAAGAAACCCTCAAGGAAGAAAAAGCCCTGATGGAAATCCTGAACGATTTCACGAGCGCCTCTAAGACGGAGATCAATAAGGATAAGTCAGACCTTTTTTTCTTCAATACTATAGCCCCATCTCAAGCCTTTCTAGCAAGAATTATGGGCTTTTGCATAGGCAATCTCCCTTCGAAATACTTAGGAATCCCGCTAAGTCTCCATCAAATCAAAGTGGAAAACTAGAAGACTCTACTGGAAAAAATCCAAGGGAGAATGCAAAACTGGACATTCATATCACTGAATATGGCAAGTCGCGTCATATTGCTGAAAGTTGTGCTTCAGTCAATCCTGATCTACCAATTATCTATTCAAGCTGTTCCCAAAATAGTGTGTCAAGGGATGATCGACATCTTTAAGAAATTTCTGTGGCAAGGGCCAAAAAAAAAATTAAAAATAAATGGGCCCTGCTATCATGGCATTGGCTCAAAAGTAGGAGGGTTGGGTCTCAGAGACCCTTATATTCTAAACCAGATCATGGGGGCCAAGCTATGGTGGAGATGGATTTAGGGAGGAACAGATCTATGGAAAGAAATATGGGGGAGAAAATATGGAATGCCACGATCGATCAAAGGAAGGATAAGAGTCTAGGAAAACATCAAGGGATCGACCATATGGAATTTAGCATCAGAAAATAAGGAACTGATAAGAACTCACAACTTCTGGGAAATAAGGGGAGGAGATAAAGCCAATTTCTGGAATGAGGCGTGGCAGCAGAGAGAAAAATTATATAATAGACTTGATTTGGGGGAAATATGTCAATTTACCAATAACCCCGAAAATCAGACAGTGAAAATTTTTTGGAGCCCGAACACAGGAGATCATTGGAGAAAATTGAAGAAAAAACAAGACTGGTCAGATGCTCCTGAATCCATTTAGTGGGAAACATATGAGAAGGAGATGGAGTCCAGGAAAATTGCAATATCGGAAGGCCTAGATATAATAAGATGGGGGTACAAAATCAAAGGGATGTTCACCATTCAGGAAGGCTACCACATACAAGCAGCACACCACGAGCAGCAAGGGCCACCCATATGGGATAGAATTTGGAAATAAAAATTATGACTGAAAATAGCTTTCTTCCTGTGGATAACTCGGCATGGTCGAACACTCACTTGGGATCAACTTCAGATAAAGGGGCTGCAGGGACCATCGGCCTGTTGCACTTGTGGAGGACACTTAGAATCAATGGAACATATAACAAACCCCTGCAGTTATAGCGAAATACTATGGAAAAACCATGAGCAAATTTTCGGGGAAAAGAGAACAATAGAAAAATTATGGGGAATGATTGTCCAGAATATAAGAGAAACAATCCTAGCTGAGAACTGGTACCCAGAGGATTTGGAAACCAATCCTCAGGAAGGTCATATAATGCTAGGGTTAAGCCTAAAACTAAGCATGTTGAATACTAACTCTTGGATATAAAAATCCCACCTAGAAACTCTCCAAAAAATTTCGTGTGCCCTCAGAAAGACTTCATCAAACTCAAATTTGATGGAGCAGCAAAAGGGAACCGTAGGGCAGCTAGATCCGGTGGCATGTTCAGAGATTAAAAAGGCAATACCATCCGTCTGTTTGCTATGGATTGTGGTATTGTGAGATATAATGAAGTTGATCTCTATGCGGTGAAGCGGGGGTTATAAGTCGTAAAGAGGGAAATCTTTCAGAGAATTGAGGTTGAGGGAGACTTGAAGATGGCAATAGAAATGGTGAAAAAAATATAGCAAGGAACTAGATGGGAAAAAATAAGCCAAATTTGGAGAACGACACGGCTAGTCCAAGAAATAGGAAAACTAATACGAAGGATAGACTACATTGTCCCAATGCATGTCCGTAGATATAGTAACGTGGCAGTAGATAACCTAGCCAACTGGGGGTGTGGGCAAGCAGGTAGCAACCTTGATATAAGGTGAGAGGAGTTAAACCAAATGAAAGGAATGAGAAGTCTAGAGGAAATCCTAAGAACATACAAGGAGAAGGGAGAAAACCCCCGATTGGGGTGCGAAAGGTAGTGTGGAGTAATCAAGGGAGAGGTAGGTTAGCATACATGGTGGGCCAAGGGGGGATTAGACACCTAGCTAGCTCGACGGGCAGAGGGAGAAGAGGCTAGCTAGGGGCCACGAGAGTAGGTAAATGGCAGTGGGGCCATGGGCAGTACAGGGTAGAGACAATTATGCAAGAGGGAATAAGTGGGAGAGGATGGCCAGGTGTCAAGATTGCCAGAGGGAGTAAGGCAACGGTAGCCGAAAAATGGTGAGGTAGTTGGAGTAAGTTTGTGGCAGGAGTAGCCGGCGGTAGGAGAGAATTAATGCAAGGCAATTATGGGGAAGTCGGGGAAACCACATCTTGAGACAATCATGTGGGCGAAAGGGCGGTGGACAGAGGAAGAAGGCACGTGGTGAGTCCTTCAGGCGATAGGCGGGGCAAGTCGATAGAAAGACAAAAAGGGAAGAAAGCTAGGCTAAGAGGCATTTGCATGCAGCTAGATAAGGTAGGATGTGCAGCTCAAGGTGGCAAAAGTTGAGGGCTAGAGGACGTCGAGTTGCGTTCGAATTTCACATGCAAGAAATGGTATGTCCTCTCAGCTCTCACTCACGTTTGTCTAGAAAATATGATTTTAGAAGCTAAACACTGGTTTATGGTAATGTTGCCCCTGGATGTGGTCATTGTTGAGATCTTTCGTTTCTCTTGGGGTCTTGGCTGGCTATCCTTGGGAGAATTTGTTAGGATTGTCACCTAGGGAAGGGGGTGTGGGAACCCTGGTCTTGGCCTCAGGGTCAATAGGTCCCGGAGTAAGGGCAGAAAGCCTAGTCGTAATGCGGTCTCCCGGGATATCCATAAGGGTTTCCACAGGGGTTGTAGGAGCAATCCTATCAAGATGTTCTGGTTGAGAATGTGGCTCGGGAAAGAAGGTGCCTTAGTAATGTGCAGAGAGTTATAAGTTTCCTTTGGTTTGTTGACAAGGCTGATAATCTTCAACCCTGAGCCAAGCCTGGACTTGGTTAAGGTCCACAGGAATAGAGGCAGTAATTGGGGGAGGGAAATTTCTCTGAGAAAGCTCTTGCTTAGCTCCTTCGATGAGACCCATTGGCGATGGATAGCTTTCTCGTGGACTAGTAGGAGATTTGTAGTCTGATGGGAGATTGAGAAGCAATCCCTTGACTGCAGGGGTGGTGATACTCAGGGTAAGGTTACAATTGTAGTAGGGTGGAGGCGCAGAGAAGCCTCGTGGGAGCTGGGTAACTTTGCTCTTCAAATTCCTATGGGAAACTACTGGAACGAAGGGTAGGTCACTAGGCCACATTTATCTGAGGAGGCAAGGGGGAATCAGGTTGTTAATGGGATTTATCATAGTTCTCCGGGCACAGAGTGATTGAAAAAGCTCACGCCAGAGAAGCCCCATTTAGAATGGGGGAAGCCTGAGGCCACTTTGATTAATATGATGTTGACTTACAATGTTGTATTCCTGGTTTTTGTTTTAGGTAATATAACAAGTAGAGTGCAGAGAACTCTGGAGCCTCAGCACTCAAACCGTGCTTCAGCCCAGGTACAGGTGTGCTGCTCGGTAAGGGAGGAAAAAAGTCAAAAGGAGAATAGGATGGAGAAGGAAGGTAACCAACCGAGAAAGAAAGGAAACAGAGGAATGGGAAAGGCCGGAAAAAAGATGAAAGGCTTGGAACCGACTTCTAGCAAAGGATCGAGCAAAAGAGGCAGGAAAACATGGAAGGAGAGCTTGCAGAACCTGATCAATGCATACTTCGCAAGAACACCGCTTGAGGTGAAAGCAGTAATTTCTGAATGGGAAAGAGAATTAAACAATAACATAACAAATCAAGAGATAGAGGCAAAGGAATGGGAAACAATGGTTAAAGACCCCGGGAATACCAGAGGATGCCAAATGTTGTTCTGCCAAACAATCCAACAGTATTACGTCATGAAAAACATCTTGACCTACGCAATGAAAAACTATAAGGAAAGAGAAGAACCGAAGGAAGATAGACCAGTTGAGCCAAGCATGAAGGACCTACAAAGGGAGATCCAATCTGTCCAATTGCATTGTATCACAACAACCTCACTGTGAATAGGATTGAATAGAGCCTACTGGATAGGAAGAGAAGTGAAATCCCGGGTTCAAGTGCAAAAGCCCCAGCCCCGGTGGACTCATCAAATGATTGAAGAAACCCTGCAAGTATAATTTTGTGTAGATGACGGCTAGCATTTACTGTTTTAAAAAGAATTATATAGTAGATAAAGTTTCCAATGTAGCATGGATGGTAAGGAAAACTCTTTTTAAATTTTGGACAACGTTCGATGTAGACAGGTGACCAACAGACCTGGTTTCCTGTGGGCAGGTTGAGGCCACCTGCAATTTTTATTGAAAACATACTTATTTTTATGAAATATCAATAGAAAAAGGATCCTACCAAGCTTACACAAAGAAAAAAAAATGTAGATTACATCATTAAATTTTAGAGGGAAAAAAGAAAAAACTATGTTTTCAACTCGTATTTTCAACTTATCTCCCTACGGTTTACTAAACTTTTGAGTGGGAGTACTCGTTGGATGCATAATTGAATGCCTCATCCAATGAGTACCCATGTTGCATACTTTCGATAGACCTTGCTTAATGAAAAATGAGAAATACATTAAAAAAGATGTGATTGCAATCACATTTTTCATGTATTTCTCATTTTTGTGTAATAGAGTCCACCGAAAATATGCAACATAGTTATTCCTTGCATGAGCAATTAAATTATGCATCCAACGAGTGCTCCAACTCGAAATTTGAGTAAAACCATAGGGAGATAAGTTGAAAAGGTAGTTTTTTTTTTTTACTCCAAAAATGGTAGATAATACCTATGGTTGACATCATCATCTTGAATACTATTGGTTCTTATAAAGATGATTTTGGTTGTACATTTTTGTTTTGAGACCCATTTTAGACCTCAAAATTTCTCTAATGACCATAATCCCAATTGAGAGTTGAGGCATACAAAAACCATAACCCTAACCCTAGATGATAACTAGGTCATGCTAAACACTAGATTGCTAGGATATGAAGAGATTACATTCTTATTCTATTTTTCATTGCTACATATTTAAGTAAATCATGTGGGAATATAATATGGAATTAGAAAAAAATGTGTAGAAAGTCTTTTGGTAGTGATATCAGCCACAATGTCCATAGCAACTCTAATGTGAGTACCCTTTTTTTTATTTGCATTTCATAATTAAGAAAATAGCAAGGTATATGTCTCTCCTTCTACTAGGTTTTTCTTGGTAATGGGTTTTCCCAAGGTAAATATTCTGTTTATTATGCAGATGGTGTGTTATTTGATTCCGTTCTTTTATTTCAGATTCATTTTCATTTAGTGAATTTTGCATTAAACTAGTAATATTAAATCTAAATTTAAATTAAAACATTGCATAATATGAAATTGTGAAGCATTGTAATAATTTTTGTGATGCATCATGCCAATGGAATATCCATGATATTTTAGAGATCATATTGGTATTATATCATCTTTGTTTGGGGTTTTGTGGGAATTTGCATGATCTAGGAAGTCATGTAATAGAGAAGTCATAAAACTCAATTCGTGGTGGATGAGTATAGTAACAATGCATGGGATGAGTTGGAGGAGAGATTTTTCAAAGATGGTAGTAAAACTTGCTAACATCTCTTGCAACATGGTCATCTTCATGGTAGTTCTAAATAATAAGCTTGGACCTTTCAAGGAGTTTGTTAGATATAACTCATAAGCTAACTTGGACAAGAAATATAGAGATAATGAAAACCCATAAAAGGAGTTGGAAAAAGCATTAGAGAAAGAGAGATGAAGTTCCAGTACCATCACTTCTTCATGATCCCTACTTAAAGTGTAAGTGAAAGTGGACGTCAATCCCTACCAAGATGAGATTGTTTATTTATTAAATTGAATCAATGGTTTCAATAGTTTGAATTTTTTTCAGTGTTCATAACATAGGAGGAGAAAAATATTTCATTTTCTAGGCTAGGGTTAAATAGTCATGCCTAAAATTGGTAGGAAAGTAACTAAGTGTCGTGACGTAGAAATTATTAGGTTGGAGGGTGACCCATAAGTAAATAAGTGGGAGGTATTTAAAACCCTCATTAAATCCTAGTTCCACCCTTAGATATGACAAGTACCAGTGGATCTGTTGGGATATTTTTATAGAAGCAAGGGTAGAATCTGCAAGACTACACCATCGAGTTTCGAAAAATGGCCATTATGTTGTATATATCTCCCAAGAACTTGGATGCAGTCTTCAAGCCTCTAGGAGGTATACAATAATTTAGGGAGGCAAATGATTCTCTTTAAACCTAAGATAATTGATGAGGAATATGTGCAAGAACAATATCTAGAGAACATGGGTAAAAATAAAGGACCACAAACTGGTTCTAAGGAAAAAATCACCAAAAGGAAGGAAATAATAAGTCGAAAGGAGAGGATAGAAGATTACAACCACTACACATAAGTGCAAGGATCCAAGCAACCATTGTGACCAATACAATATCAATGGCCACACTAAAGATATGTGTTGGAAGTTAAAGCTAATGCTAAATTCAAATAATTTCAAGAAGATGTCAAGAAGAATAACATGGTAGTCTTACATTCATGCAACCAAATATCATTAGAGTAGCTAAATTCAATCTTCCAAGGAAGATATTAAAATAGTAAAACCATATGCTACATCATACTAAGTTAAGGGTGTTATCTAGTGAAACTTAACCTATATTGTCTCATTAGTGATAGTTGACAAGTAAATTTAGTGTAGAGTTAAGAGATGGGGGTTAAATATATTATTGAAAAGTTTAGATTCTCATGTATACACCATAAATGTTATATCACCAAAACATTTAAATTTATATCATATTTTATTTAAAATATTCATAAATGAGTAACCATACAACTACTCTTTTTATATACATAAAATTTATTATAAAATATATAATTCATTATAATTTATAATTCATATTTCCTTATAAGTATATACATATGTTATATTTGTAGTGTCCCCTCTAGTTGACCTGGGAGTTACATTATGTTGACTTTGAGACAGAATTATGACTTATACATTATCCTTGGGGACATCAAAAAGTGATGATCTAATTGTTATTATCAATGTTTCATGTGATTATGATTAGTGATGTACTTATTTGTTTTCAATTTTCATTGCATTGATGCTTATGATATATGTGGCTATTGTGGTTCAATGATGTTCTACCCTGTTATATCTATTTTGATGACTATCCTTGTGACTAGGTGCTTGTAATAGTTCTTTGAGTGTGGCACGAGACCACCTTGGCATCCATGCATGTGATGAGTCGACAATTTTGGTTTGATTGTTTGGGTGTTGTTGATATTAAATTTATTTGTAAATATTATGTTGTTATATTACTAGCGACATGTTAGTGGTTGCAAGCATAGTTTAGGTGCTTGGCCGAATAATTTACACATGGGTGATGGGATTGTACAAGACAGAGGCTTTCGTTAGAGGGGTGAGACAACGCCCCTAATTCCACCCACTAGCACTCACATTGTGACTTGGACTAGAAGATATTAGGATGCCTTTGCCTTGAATCTCACGATGTCATGAGGGAGGACCCTAGATTAGGTTGTTCACAAGGATTTACTGAGGGGTGAACATTAAGGTAGATTCCTTGATCCTCAACACCATTAGTCTCACAACAAAGGGTGACACAAGGGATAATAGTGGTCTCCATCATCGTGCCCAAATTCCCCTCTTTAGTCATGGATGCCTAAAGGGAAAGAAACATGACACCCTTGGAACTTTTGACTTGGCACCCTTGGCATCGGGAAAATGGTGGAAGTTAAATGATGGTTCACAGGCATGCAATTATAAGCAATAAAACACACAATGTAAGTAAGAGGGTATTGAGGAAATGAGATTAGAAGATAAAATTATATGGGAAAGGGGGAATAGAAATTGATATAAAAGCTAAATCTAATAAGTAATCATACCATCCTCACACTTAGAAAACCTTTAAATAATAATAATAACAATAAATAACTCATACGTATCTAAATTGTCCTAATAATAAAGGGAAAAAAGGGGACATAAAGTCAAAATAGAAACATTAATCCAATGACAATTTACTCTCATTAAGAAAAAGGGGTTGTGCATGAAATTAGAGAATAATAATTTAAAATTTGAGAAAATGAATTTCATGAGAGAACCTCCATGTAAGAGCATAACACAAAAATCTCTAACCAAGATTTTAACTTCAAAAAAATTAGGGGGTTGATGGGGGACAAAAATATGAGATCTACATGTTGACTTAAGTTAATGAACACAAAATGGGGAGTCTAAATTGAGATCAAAAGAAAACTAGGAGAAAGAAATAGGGAAACATGTGTGTGCGGAGGGGAATAGTGTTTTAAATAAGAAATTAAGAAAATAATTTCATGAGATCTTTGGTGAGGAGCTGACATATGAATAGATGAATAATCAAAATATTGGAATTAAAAAAAAAATTGCATGAGGTGCCAAGTGTCACTATTGAAACTTTCCATAAAATGAGAAAGTTACGAGGAACGGAATTTTTGAACACCCTATTGTTAGTTGAATATCCTAAAGACAATTTGCATTTGGAGTGACTATTGAGATCTATCGTGATTTTGGTGAAAGTGAAGGTCCTGTGAGTGGGAACCTCTTGAGCTTGAGGGCTCTCCTCCACTCGCTAGTGCGTTTGTCTTTTGTGAAACCCCATCATAGTTCATGGGTCCTGTTAGCGCTTGAAATTTCCCCTCAGGCTGAGAAAGGTAAACCTCAAGGCAACATCAAACCACTTAGCCTCGTAGCTAGCCCTACGGGGTAGGAGAGGGCTCTCTCCGGTCTATCTCGGTCAAAATATTCAATGGGCGAGATAACTAATAGGGTAACACTGATTTTAGGCTAGTAAACTGATCAAAAGGGTTGATTAGGGATTTTTAGGGTTTTTGGTGAAAAATTGAGGAAATGGCAATTTTAGGTGCGGGGATTGGACACAGTTTCTACAGGGGGTTCTTTGGGGCGAGGTAGGAGACAGTATTGATGCCTTTGATAGAGGTGAATGGATGAGAAAGACAGGTGAGGAGCTAAGGAGAGAAAACAATAACTTTGATTTCTCCTTAAACAGTTGAAAACATTGATATTAAGCAAACTTAAAAGCAGAGCATGGCAGTCATGAATTCTACTTTAACACTTCATTTGCCTAATTTGCAGAAGGAAAAGAAAGGAAATGATTCACATAACACACTTACAAGTGCATAGAGAAACACACCATCAATACATGTAACCACAAGAATCCCAAAAAGGACTGCAAAACCCTGGTCTTCCTTAGCCAAAAATTGCAGAGATACAGTGAATAATACAATGATAGCTTCTCCCTCAAGAGTCCAACCATGAAAATGAGCAAGAAAGTACATAATATAGATCATATAACATCTTTCCCTGCCTCTAGGGGTCGATCTCACTATCCTAGGAGCTGTTTCAACCAATTCTAAACTAAGCACTGAAAACTAGGCAGTCAAAACAACTTGCCTCTATAAGCTAGGAAACCAATTCATTCATTTAATTTTCACCTATTTCATGAATGAATCTTCTAGAAGAGATACATAAGTGTAAAAGCATCAAAAAATTACATTATTTGCATCAAGGAGGATAACAATCCACTCCAAAAAGTCAAACATGGTCAAATCTGCGTTTTTCTGAGCTGTACAGTGAAATTTTGAGAAAATTGCCTGATAGGTCGCGCGCCTCTGCCTGACGGGTCGCGCGCCTTTGAGGGCACTTTTGGGCAACTTCCAGGTGTCCAAATTGGGCACGAGTAGGCTTGTTGGAAAGGTCTTTGAGTTTACTTTCCAACCCAACTGGAATTTCTGAATTTGGTGGTCATTTGCCCCTCCAAAATTGCAATCTCCCAATACTGCTTTCTGTGTCTCAAAAATGTGGCAGAAAGTCATTTTTTGCTTGTTTTTTGACCTTCTAGAGGCCCAAAACTTCATAAAATCTCTTGGAAATGGATGAGCATATGTAACTTTTCATGACAAATCTGGAAATTCTGATTTTTTGCAAAATGAAGTTGCCAAGAGAAAGGGTCGCGCGGGGGGTGAGACCCGTTAAAGGGACAAAACCTGTAAATTGCCTGAAAAAACCAAAATTGACTCAAAATGCTCAAAATTTCTTTGGATTTGTGCTATGGCTGAGCTATTTAGTGCCTTGCTCCTTCAAGGAAGCCTCGGCCAAGATGTGGAGGGGATCGGGCCTTTTTCTCCTTTTTTGTGCCTTGGCCAACCGCCTTTGGAACATCTTCATCTTCGCCTTGCACACGTGCATCCACGCCCAATAATGGTTCTTCATGTTTCTCAACATTTTCTTATCTTGGTTGGCCTTAGCCAACAACCTCTCCAAGTGAGCATTGAGCTGGATAAGCATGGACTCTCGCTCAGCAGGCAATAGATCACCGGATCTTCTTCGATTCAAGTTGCAGTCACTACGGATCCTCCACAACTCATCAAGAGCTTGCTCATCCTCCAACTGTTTGTTGCGCTGCTCTAGATATGATATTGTCCATTGTGCCCCCTCTAATCTCCTCTGCAATGCATCATTTTCAGCTCTAAGGTGCTGAATGATCTCCTTCAACTCTAGGCTAGGAGAACTGACATCAAGATCAATAAGCTCTATATCTGGAACACCTGATGGTCCCTCATCAATCTTGGGTTGTTTTCCCCTCCCTGATACCTGTGCTGCTGAAGAAAGTGAGGCCCCTTCCACCTGATGTGGAGATAACACTCGCTGAGCCGATGAAGAAGGCGAGACCCCTTCCACATGCTGTGGAGAAAGTACTCGCCGAGCTGCTGCAAATAAGGCCCTTTGGCCTCTCTGATAAGTGACCAATGGTGAGGAGCTGACATGTCTAGTCACGGGGATGTCATGTTGTGGTGATGGTCCTCCCTCCTCGTGAATAACCTCAGGATGTGGCGGTGGTGGTGCTATGAAAAGCTCACGAGAGATAAACTCCTCCCATGAGATGCCCTGCTGAGCCAACTGATGTAAGACCACAAGCTGAATCAAACCATAATGGTAAAGGCTCCTATACTGCTGTGCCGGGCTCTTTCGCTGCATCACAGAGACCATCCTCTCAATGTTCTAGCAGAAGAAAACAGGGATGTTCATCATCCGTACCCGTGTGAAATGCATCAATAGGCGAATATGGTACGAATATACCTGTGAAAATCTGCCCTCACAGGTAAAATAGAGCATGATGAGCCTCATCATGGGAGCATACTCACTCCTGAGAAATCTGAAGGGGAACACACCTGTCAAGTGTCTCATGAGTGCGGGTCTAACGAAAGGCTCAAAATGAACACTGTCCAACACTTTGCGCTTATTCCATACCTCTCCGACATTAGGTATCCCTGTGGCCTGTGCAATCATCTCGGGTGTCAATGTAAAGTCCACCCCGGCAAGGTTGACATGTCCATCATGCAAATGTAAAACAAATAGGCGAGCCAACTCTTTGTGATGCTGAATCTGAGAGATCCTCTCGCAAAACTCATAACAAGACA
This sequence comes from Pinus tabuliformis, assembly GCA_031772625.1. Lineage (NCBI taxonomy): Eukaryota > Viridiplantae > Streptophyta > Pinopsida > Pinales > Pinaceae > Pinus > Pinus tabuliformis. Next base: position 154,137,167 of record CM062805.1, on the reverse strand, counting down.
TATACTGGAAACATGATACTGCCATAGGACAAGCCTGTAAATCTGTCAAAGAAGTGGGCTCCTCTCTCTTATGATGACCACCCTTTCCACCCTTATGAGGCCTCCTCTGTACCTCAAACTCTGAAGCTGATGCCTGGTCATCACTTTGCTCGTAATTGGTTTCGGTTTCTGACATTGTTTAAGGAGAAAAGTGGCTGAAATGTACTACTGTTTCTGCTTGATAAAATGCTGATTAAAATGCTGTTTCAAGGGGACAAGGAGCACGAGGGGAATGTTAGGGGAGGGACATTTTAAAGGGAAAATGGGAATAAATATATAAAACAGGGATTTTTGGGAAAAATCATTGCAAAATCATTGCATATGCATCATTATATAAATTTGTTTACATGGGTATTATGAGAGGTAGGATTAGGGCATGATTTTTTTTTTTTTTTTTTAGGGAAGAGGGGTAGGGTTTAGTTTTTCTTTACAAATTTAAAAGGGAAATTTACATAGGAAGACAAGGAAAATGAAATGGGAAATGGGGAAAAATTATTACAAGGGAATACCTTAAAACAGCATAAAACCCTAGCCATTTTTTTACAATATTAAACCACAGCCACATGGAGCTTTTCTCTTGCAAATATAGATCTTTAAAAATGCAATCACGATTTCCTTTGACCATAACAAGCAACAATTTTTAAGTTGGAGGGCCTACCTTAGGCAATTCGACGATTTTGGTGGTTCCTTGGATGAATTTGCAGGCAGTTTGATAAGGAGGGCGCTGACGGGTCGCGCGCCTCACCCAACGGGTCGCGCGCCACTGACGAGTCGCGCCCGTTAAAAAATTGCACTGTCGGAGGGCGCCTGACGGGTCGCGCGCCTCTGATGGGTCACGTGCCTGGTCTGACGAGTCGCGCGCCTCTGCAACTCACAAATTCACCTCGAACTCACTTGCAATCACTTTCTCAATGACTTAGATGCACAATGAGGCTCGATGGAGGGAGATTGGGCTTTTATAACCTTGATTTGAATTAATTTCATGCCCAAACCCACTTTATAATGTTTTTCTTTGACACTTTATAAACTTGATGTTTTTGGTTTCCTTTTATCCTGAAATTGACTAATTTGATGCTTTTGCTCGATACTTTTTGCAGTGATAACATCTGAGGGATCTTGGCAAGGGAGCCAGGGTTACATGCTGCCCTTTGAAGCCTTTTGAAATTTTACCATTTTTTACAAAATTTCGAAAAAATGACCTTGGGTTTAAAAACAGGGTTTTTAAATCCAAGGTGGAAATTAAATGTACAAGATAGAAATTTTCGAAGAAACACCTTGAAAATCATCCCTCTGGCTTGCTAAGCACTTATTGACCTTCAGAGACATGACCTTGAAGACAAACTTGACCAAAACCCTAGACCTAGAATTTTGACTTCAAGACAAGACAAGTAAGCTTTAAAAGAGTTTAAGGACTGAAACAACTTTGATCCAGCAATGCCAAGAGGGGGACAAAAACACCAGCTCCTCCATCAGGGTTATGGCATGCCTAATGGAATGCAAAAATTGACACTGATGAGACACCTACTTATGCAAATGCAAAGAGTTTTGATCGCTGATGGAGGGCTACTAGACCGACTCTAACATTGGCTCCAATGGGGATGGTAGCTCCTTGGAGGTACCAAGAACCTTAGACCTCTGGGAGAGCAGACCAGTGTTTTATCATCATTGGGCAATGGAGTCAATATTTACACATGTGACCCAAATTTGGACAACTTTATTGACTTTGACAATTGACTGAAATTTGAACTAACTTTGACACAAACCGACTCACTTTATGCAGAAAAAAGACTGATTAAAACAACTTGAAAAACTCACACCAACTAATCACCAGCTTCAGAAATATAGCCTTCACCGCGGGCCCCAGACTGAAGATGGAAGATCAGTTCACACTTGCTGCAGAATGAAAGTAAAATGGTAATTACAATGAGAGTGATTAGAGCAGAAAATGCTCAAGCATGATACCTTTTGAGCAGCCGGCCATTCACCGACCCACCGAGACAATCATCACCATTCATTTCTTTGAGAAGGAAGGCATTTGGACCACGGTATGCTGCAATTTTGTAGGGACCTTTCCACAAGTTGTTGAATTTTCCATGTTTCCCTTTGTCTTCATTTCGGGCATCCCATCTCAAAACAACATCATCTATCTGAAAACCATCTGGTTTGGCCTTTTTGTCATAGATTTTCTTTATGCACTCCTGCAACTTAAGGGAATTTTGAAGAACCTCCTCTCTTGTCTGTTGTAAATGAATCATTTGACTAATCCGCCGTTGCATAGGATCCTCCTCGCCACCAACTTCTTGAAGCAACTTTGCTACCGGAATACTAAGAGAAGTAGGAAACACTGCATCTGTCCCGTAAACCAGTTCAAAGGGTGACATACCAATGGACTTCTTTTGACTTACCCGATCAGCCCATAATGCATTTATTAACTTTTTGTGCCAGCTCTTCTTATTGATTTCCAGCAATTTCTTTATTATGTTCACTAGAGATTTGTTCGAAGATTCGGCCAGCCCATTTCCTTGCGGATGGTAGGCGGTTGAATGCCCCAAGCTGATGTTATATTTGTAGCAAAAATCAACCATTTTCTTCCACTTAAAGGCTGCTGCATTATCTGTAATCAACTTATGTGGACAGCCGAAACGTGACAATATGTTATTCTCAAGAAAAGAAATAATTACCGAGTCCGTGGCCTGCCGGGTGGGAATGGCTTCAATCCACTTCGTGAAGTAATCTGTGGCGGTCAAGATCCATTAATGCTGCCCGGAAGATGCTGGGTGGATTTCGCCAATAAAATCCAAGCCCCATTTCTGAAATGGTGCGCTGATTTCAATGGGCTTGAGAGGTAACGGCTGTAATTTCTGCTTTCCTTGAAAAATTTGACATTCATGACAACTGTTAACTGCGTTATAGACATCAGAAAATAAAGAAGGCCAATAGAAACCAGCTCTTAAGATCTTATTGGTCGTGGTCTTCCAAAACAAGTGACCCCCACAGTCACCTTTGTGAAAATCCTCAACAACTGTCTTAGCTTCTTCTTCGACCAAACAATTCAGCAATATGCCACCGGGGTCTTTCCAAAAAAGTGCAGATTTAATGATACAAAATTTGGCAGCCTTTAACTTCAATGTTCTAGCTTTGTTTCTAGGCATCCCAGGGGGTGAAGACAAATTTTGAAGCACATATACTATATCAGCATACCAAGGAGAGGAAACAAAGATATCTGATACCTGTAGAGCTGAATTCTCTTCATCTTCATCGGATAAGGCAGCAATCAAATTGATGTCAAGGACATGAAGATTCGTTTCAGCCATCAACTTAGCAAGACCTTGACCCTTGATCAACTTGGTAGGCTTAATTTCCACATCATATTCTAATAGTGCAGCGATCCACTTACCCCTTCTTCCTTCCGGTTCCGCTTGTACCAAGATATCCTTGACAGCTGCGTTGGGAACATATGCCAAAATATGAGAATTCAGTATGTATACCCGGAAATCTTTCAAAGCTTTTATCAGCGCCAATGCTTGCTTTTCAATGATATTATAATTCAGCGCTCCGTCCCTTATGATGCGGCTGAAAAAAGCTATGGGCTTCTCAACTCCATCTCTCTTTTGCATTAACACGGCTGCCAACGTATGCTCAGAAGCAAATGAAAATAAAATAAAATCTTGTGTATAATCCGGGCTAATCAAAGTTGGGGCTGAAGATAAGATTAACTTTACCAAGTTGAAAGACTTTACCGCCTCTTCAGTCCATTTGAGCTCGCTGTCCTTTTTGAGCATGTTGGTTATTTCTCTAAGATGTTCGGAAAGATTGGGAATAAAGCGACGCAGAAAATTCAATTTACCATTGAAGGACTGAATCTCCTTCTTGCTTCGGGGCTGCTCTAATTGCTGAATTGCTTCCACCCGTGCAGGATCGATACGAATGCCATCTTTAGAAATAATATGACCCAGCAGCTTGCCTTCGCTCATAGCGAAAAGGCTCTTCTTCGGATTCAACGAAATACCATACTTTCTGCACTTTTGGAACACCTTAGTCAAATGAAACAAATGCTCTTCATCAGATTTAGAAAACACGGTCAGATCATCAAGATAAACGACCAAAAATACATATTTCTCATTAGCAAAGGCCATGTCCATTGCCCGCTGAAATGTGGCGCCTGCGTTCTTCAATCCAAACGGCATCTTGGCATAATGAAATGTCCCCCACGGAGTAGTGAATGATGTCTTGTCTCGGTCATCTTCATGTACCAAAATCTGATTATACCCGGAATAACCATCAAGTAATGACATCCTTGATGCCCCAACTACCCGTTGCAATATATGATCCATTTTGGGCAGCGGATAATTGCCCTTCAGCGACACCTTATTGAGATTTCTGAAGTCTATACACAAGCGAATCTCACCGGTCTTCTTTCTCACAGGCACCAAGTTGGAAATCCAATCAGAAAATCGAATTGGCACTATGATTCCAGACTTATATAACCTATTAACTTCCTTCTCGATCAATGGCAGCAACTTAGGATTAATTCTTCTCAACTTTTGTCGGAAAGCCTTTTGATTTGGCTTTATGGGAATGGTATGCTGAATGATACTTGTGTCATAAGTTTTCAAATCTGAATAGTCCCATGCAAAAACATTAGAAAACAAAGACAACAATATGATATATTCTTTCTTTACCTTGGGCGACAATGCTTTCGAAAGCTTCACCATCTTTGGATTTTCGGCTGTCCCGAGATTCACATCTTTGACACCTTCTTCCGTTGGCCTCAAAGTTGGTTTGCAGGCCACATCATCTTGATCGAACAATTCTTCTAAAAGAATTAATCCTTTAGGAATGTAATTGTCCTTGAGCTGCAACACATCCATCTGATTTACTCCTTCAGCTTCCATGTCTATTGAGATGTCTTCGAATTTACCCTCAATTTGCAGAAAATCTTTGATTTCTTCGTCATCTTGGAAAACTTGCCAACACCTTTGATTATCTGGAACTGTAGGACGATGCTTCACATATATCTCAAACTTATTGCTGGAATTCATGGGTATTTTCAGATTACTTGTTGCCTTAGCCAATGCATCCGCAACACCATTTTGAATCCAGGCCACACATGTCAAAGTATGTTCTTAAAACAGTTTTAAGATATCTAGGACAGCATTCCGATATGCTCGCATACGAGGATGTTTGGCCTGAAATTCACCTTTCACTTGCTTGATAACCAACTCGGAGTCGCCATATACCGCTATCTTCTTTGCTTTCAACTTCCGAAGGATTTTCAGACCAGCAATAAGAGCCTCGTATTCCGCCTCATTATTTGAACAATCAAATGCCAATTTATATGAACATACTCGTACCTTGCTATGGACTTGGTTTTGAACTGAAAATGGGCTTCGAATCCACACGCCTATACTAGCACCATCGCTGCCCACCGCGCCATCAAAATCCATGGTCCAAAGACCATCTTCATCGTCTTCTAAGTGCTGAAAATGTGATGTTGATGCATTCTCTGTTTGCTGCCCATTTATTTCAGCTATTGGCTTTATGACAACAGACCTTTCTTCACTTTCCTTTCTCAAAACTTCTCTGAAATTTTCTGAAATGTCTGGTATATCTTCTGCTTGAACTAACTGACTATCTATCTCATTGAAATTATCCGTAAACAAAACAAAAGATTCTAAATCTGTTTGTACATAATTTACAGGATGATTGACGGGCTTTTCCTTACTAGTGATCATGTATTTCATCTTTTGCTCCCGATATAACTTCCTCATCTGACCAAAAATTGGAATTGTAGCATAGGTAAAATCGAGCTGAAGTGTACCTTTGAGCTTGGCTCCCCATGACCTTGAAAGCAACATGCCAAATCGCGGAGGAATATCCGCCACCACCACGTCCATCAAAACATTCTTTGCTGGGATTTGATCTAGACTCACCACCAACTCCTTGATCAAACCAATACATTTCACCCGGCTGGAATCAAACGAATACAAATCATGATACTTCCTTATGATGTCAAGTCCTAGCTTCTCCATAATCGCTTTAGGCATCAAATTATGTGAAGCTCCCGAATCAAACATGGCATTGTGTAGCACATACTCATGTAATCGCAAACTGATATAGAACGGAGGAACATCACTCTCGGGAGACTCACCATCTAAAGCGGGCCCAAAAATCAGCTCAAGCTGATCATCTTCTACATTCACCGTGTCTAGCATTGGATCGAAATTCGGCATCTTGGAAATCTGGCCTCGGTAAGTGCTGTTCTTCATGATTTCCGTCAAGGGAATAGACACCTTCAACTTTGCAATCTCATTCTCCAAACTGAAAGCTGAAATATTCTCACCTTCTTTAGCCGGATTGTCTCTTTTTTCACCTCTATCTCTTGGTGCGTTTGATGGCTGGTCTATTTTGTTTGCTGATGGTGATTGACTTGTTGAAGGACCAACTATGTCTTTTCCTGTTGTGTGTGGGGAAGCCGAATCATTCTTTGCTGATGTATCTTTCCTCTTCTGAATGGGATTTATGGGAACAGCTCGGTTTCTCAATTGCCTTTGCTGACCTTGCTGAGTTGATAAAGCATGCAAATACCCTCTTTGATACTCTTCGGATTCTTCTTGAAGTGCTGCATCGTTTGACAAAATATAATGCTCATCTTGGGGAATGATGGAATTACTCACCAACTCTTCCTCTTCTGTAATATAAGTGGGCAGATCATCAGGAGTGAAGAAGTGATTTTCCTCTCCAACATTATCACCTTCATCCTCTGATTCTTGGCTAACAAAATTCTGCTGAAAAGGAGGTTTCATTTGCTGCTGAACTGCTGCCTCTTGTTTTGTTTCACGCTGCTTGATTCTATATTGTTGCTGCTGTGCACCTCGGAAATTAGGATTACGGATCTGCGGTTCCGGCTTGTCAAGACGAACATTTTCAAGTGCCCTCTTTAACTGTTCAACATCACGAAGAAGCTGATTTGAGGTGGATGCTTCCTCTTTGATTGTGACTCGCTTTTCTGCCTTCATTCTTGCCCTTTTATCATTTAAGTTTGCCTCAACGCTAACAGCAATTTTCTGCATATCCTCCAAGGTAGGAGGATCTCTATCTCTCAATGAGTAGGCCATCTCCGGATCAAAACCATCCGGGAACTTAAGAAGTGTTGATTTTCTTGATGGCCTCAAATCATCTGGAATAGCATTGTAAACTGTATTGAATCTGATTATGTAATCTTGAACGGACTCACCTGGATTACGCTTGAGGTTGTTGTATTCGGCATTAATCTGAAGCGGATCCTTTCTGATTTCCCATCGATCTAAAAACTGATTCTGAAGTGCTTCCAAGGTGGCAATGCTTCTAGCTGTCAACCCTCTAAACCACTTTCTAACTTCTCCTCCAAATGTTTGCACGAACAATCGCATAGTAACATCTTCTTCATCTATCTCATATAGATCAAAGAAGGTGGTCATTTTGTCAATATGGTGCTGAGCAGAAATACTTTGTGGAGTGCCATCAAACATAGGGATTTTACTTTGATAATCGGCTGGCATATCATGAAGATTTTGGGGTAGAGAAAGTGGGGCAAATCGGGCAGCCATTTCTTTAGGAGGGGGAGTAGGATGAGTATGAGGAGAAGGAGTTGTGATAGCAGGGACTATAATAAGAGGAGCTGTAGTTTGTGGAGTTGGGGAAGTCGGAGGGTAGGAGAAGTAGGAGGGGTATGGAATGTAGAAGGATAACCGATTGTGGATTCGGGATAGGTGATTATAGGCGAAACTGAAACATAAGGAGGATAAGATTCTTTGTGAGCCGTGATAGTGGATCCAATATGATCAGAGATATTCTCAACAAAATCAGCAAGGGTAGTAACTTGAATATGTGTCTGGAGATGTCTCAAAATAAAATTTTCGACCAACTTGTTGTGTCTCTCAAATTCAATGGCAGCTGCAAAATCAGGGTCAAGGACTAGAGAATCGAGCGCACTTTCAGACTTGGCTTTAAACAGGGACAACTCAAAGCTTTCGTCAAAGTCTAGATCTTCAAAATACTTGATAATAGCTGGAGATGAATGGGATTTGAAAATGGGTCTAGGATCTGTAGCCAGCTTGTTTTTCTCAAAAAGACTAGGAAAGAAAAACCATTCAGCCTGTGAAAACTCTCAACCTATCATCAACGGCTCAGAGTTAACAATTATACTGGGATAAAGTTTCAATGAAGTGCTACGTTCACAAGCTCACGGAGATTGACTGAAGCAGCGTTTATCTACTAACGCTGATGTAAGACAAGAGAGTTTTCGAAGGCTGCCTGGCGTAACTTCAGGCTCCGTCTAAGACTTATGAAATAACACGTCAATGAGCAAACGATTAATTTGTTCTCCCCAGTATGGTCGCCAATATGTTAGCGCTTTAAATTTCACCTCAGGCTGAGAAAGGTAAACCTCAAGGCAACATCAAACCACTTAGCCTCGTAGCTAGCCCTACGGGGCAGGAGAGGGCTCTCTCCGGTCTATCTCGGTCAAAATCTTCAATGGGCGAGATAACTAATAGGGTAACACTGATTTTAGGCTAGTAAACTGATCAAAAGGGTTGATTTGGGATTTTTAGGGTTTTTGGTGAAAAATTGAGGAAATGGCAATTTTAGGTGCGGGGATTGGACACAGTTTCTGCAGGGGGTTCTTTGGGGCAAGGTAGGAGACAGTATTGATGCCTTTGATAGAGGTGAATGGATGAGAAAGACAGGTGAGGAGCTAAGGAGAGCAAACAATAACTTTGAATTCTCCTTAAACAGTTGAAAACATTGATATTAAGCAAACTTAAAAGCAGAGCATGACAGTCATGAATTCTACTTTAACACTTCATTTGCCTAATTTGCAGAAGGAAAAGAAAGGAAATGATTCACATAACACACTTACAAGTACATAGAGAAACACACCATCAATACATGTAACCACAAGAATCCCAAAAAGGACTGCAAAACCCTGGTCTTCCTTAGCCAAAAATTGCAGAGATACAGTGAATAATACAATGATAGCTTCTCCCTCAAGAGTCCAACCATGAAAATGAGCAAGAAAGTACATAATATAGATCATCAAACATATTTCCCTGCCTCTAGGGGTCGAGCTCACTATCCTAGGAGCTGCTTCAACCAATTCTAAACTAAGCACTAAAAACTAGGCAGTCAAAACAACTTGCCTCTATAAGCTAGGAAACCAATTCATTCATTTAATTTTCACCTATTTCATGAATGAATCTTCTAGAAGAGATAAATAAGTGTAAAAGTATCAAAAAATTACATTATCTGCATCAAGGAGGATAACAATCCACTCCAAAAAGTCAAACATGGTCAAATCTGCGTTTTTCTGAGCTGTACAGTGAAATTTTGAGAAAATTGTCTGATAGGTCGCGCGCCTTTGAGGGCACTTTTGGGGCACTTACAGGTGTCCAAATTGGGCAAGAGTAGGCTTGTTGGAAAGGTCTGTGAGTCTAATTTCCAACCCAACTGGAATTTCGGAATTTGGTGGTCATTTGCCCCTCCAAAATGGCAATCTCCCAAGACTGCTTTCTGTGTCTCAAAAATGTGGCAGAAAGTCATTTTTTGCTTGTTTTTTGACCTTCTGGAGGCCCAAAACTTCATAAAATATCTTGGCAATGGATGAGCATATGTAACTTTTCATGACAAATCTGGAAATGCTGATTTTTTGCAAAATGAAGTTGCCAAGAGAAAGGGTCGCGCGGGGGGTGAGACCCGTTAAAGGGACAAAACCTGTAAATTGCCTGAAAAAACCAAAATTGACTCAAAATGCTCAAAATTTCTTGGGATTTGTGCTGGGCTGAGCTATTTAGTGCCTTGCTCCTTCAAGGAAGCCTCGGCCAAGATGTGGAGGGGATCGGGCCTTTTTCTCCTTTTTTGTGCCTTGGCCAACCGCCTTTGGAACATCTTCATCTTCGCCTTGCACACGTGCATCCACGCCCAATAATGGTTCTTCATGTTTCTCAACATTTTCTTATCTTGGTTGGCCTTAGCCAAAACCCTCTCCAAGTGAGCATTGAGCTGGATAAGCATGGACTCTCGCTCAGCAGGCAATAGATCACCGGGTCTTCTTCGATTCAAGTTGCGGTCACTACGGATCCTCCACAACTCACCAAGAGCTTGCTCATCCTCCAACTATTTGTTGCGCTGCTCTAGATATGAGATTGTCCATTGTGCCCCCTCTAATCTCCTCTACAATGCATCATTTTCAGCTCTAAGGTGCTGAATGATCTCCTTCGACTCTAGGCTAGGAGAACTGACATCAAGATCAATAAGCTTTATATCTGGAACACCTGATGGTCCCTCATCAATCCTGGGCTGTTTGCCCCTCCCTGATACCTGTGTTGCTGAAGAAAGTGAGGCCCCTTCCACCTGATGTGGAGATAACACTCGCTGAGCCGATGAAGAAGGCGAGACCCCTTCCACATGTTGTGGAGAAAGTACTCGCCGAGCTGCTGCAAATAAGGCCCTTTGGCCTCTCTAATAAGTGACCAATGGTGAGGAGCTGACATGTCTAGTCACGGGGATCTCATGCTGCGGTGATGGTCCTCCCTCCTCGTGAATAACCTCAGGATGTGGCGGTGGTGGTGCTGTGAAAAGCTCACGAGAGATAAACTCCTCCCATGAGATGCCCTGCTGAGCCAACTGATGTAAGACCACAAGCTGAATCAAACCATAATGGTAAAGGCTCCTATACTGTTGTGCCGGGCTCTTCCGCTGCATCACAGACACCATCCTCTCAATGTTCTGGCAGAAGAAAACAGGGATGTTCATCATCCGTACCTGTGTGAAATGCATCAATAGGCGAATATGGTACGAATATACCTGTGAAAATCTGCCCTCACAGGTAAAATAGAGCATGATGAGCCTCATCATGGGAGCATACTCACTCCTGAGAAATCTGAAGGGGAACACACCTGTCAAGTGTCTCATGAGTGCGGGTCTAACGAAAGGCTCAAAATGAACACTGTCCAACACTTTGCGCTTATTCCATACCTCTCCGACATTAGGTATCCCTGTGGCCTGTGCGATCATCTCGGGTGTCAATGTAAAGTCCACCCCGGCAAGGTTGACATGTCCATCATGCAAATGTAAAACAAATAGGCGAGCCAACTCTCTGTGATGCTGAATCCGAGAGATCTTCTCGCAAAACTCATAACAAGACATATATTGGAAACATGATACTTCCCTAGGACAAGCCTGTAAATCTGTCAAAGAAGTGGGCTCCTCTCTCTTATGATGACCACCCTTTCCACCCTTATGAGGCCTCCTCTGTACCTCAAACTCTGAAGCTGATGCCTGGTCATCACTTTGCTCGTAATTGGTTTCGGTTTCTGACATTGTTTAAGGAGCAAAGTGGCTGAAATGTACTACTGTTTCTGCTTGATAAAATGCTGATTAAAATGTTGTTTCAAGGGGACAAGGAGCACGAGGGGAATGTTAGGGGAGGGACATTTTAAAGGGAAAATGGGAATAAATATATAAAACAGGGATTTTTGGGAAAAATCACTGCAAAATCATTGCATATGCATCATTATATAAATTTGTTTACATGGGTATTATGAGAGGTAGGATTAGGGCATGATTTTTTTTTTTTTTTTTAGGGAAGAGGGGTAGGGTTTAGTTTTTCTTTACAAATTTAAAAGGGAAATTTACATAGGAAGACAAGGAAAATGAAATGGGAAATGGGGAAAAATTATTACAAGGGAATACCTTAAAACAACATAAAACCCTAGCCATTTTTTTACAATATTAAACCACAGCCACATGGAGCTTTTCTCTTGCAAGTATAGATCTTTAAAAATGCAATCGCGATTTCCTTTGACCATAACAAGCAACAATTTTTAAATTGGAGGGCCTACCTTAGGCAATTCGGAGATTTTGGTGGTTCCTTGGATGAATTTGCAGGCAGTTTGATAAGGAGGGCGCTGACGGGTCGCGCGCCTCACCCAACGGGTCGCGCGCCACTGACGGGTCGCGCCCGTTAAAAAATTGCACTGTCGGAGGGCGCCTGACGGGTCGCGCGCCTGGTCTGACGGGTCGCGCGCCTCTGCAACTCACAAATTCGCCTCGAACTCACTTGCAATCACTTGCTCAATGACTTAGATGCACAATGAGGCTCGATGGAGGGAGATTGGGCTTTTATAACCTTGATTTGAATTAATTTCATGCCCAAACCCACTTTATAATGTTTTTCTTTGACACTTTATAAACTTGATGTTTTTGGTTTCCTTTTATCCTGAAATTGACTAATTTGATGCTTTTGCTCGATACTTTTTGCAGGGATAACATATGAGGGATCTTGGCAAGGGAACCAGGGTTACATGCTGTCCTTTGAAGCCTTTTGAAATTTTACCATTTTTTACAAAATTTCGAAAAAATGACCTTGGGTTTAAAAACAGGGTTTTTAAATCCAAGGTGAAAATTAACTGTACAAGATAGAAATTTTCGAAGAAACACCTTGAAAATCATCCCTCTGGCTTGCTGAGCACTTATTGACCTTCAAAGACATGACCTTGAAGACAAACTTGACCAAAACCCTAGACCTAGAATTTTGACTTCAAGACAAGACAAGTAAGCTTTAAAAGAGTTTAAGGACTGAAACAACTTTGATCCAGCAATGCCAAGAGGGGGACAAAAACACCAGCTCCTCCATCAGGGTTATGGCATGCCTAATGGAATGCAAAAATTGACACTGATGAGACACCTACTTATGCAAATGCAAAGAGTTTTGATCGCTGATGGAGGGCTACTAGACCGACTCTAACAGGTCCCTGGGGAAGAAGATTACCAAGGAAAGGTTGGGAGGTCAATCAACAAGTTACAAGGTTCGGTCAAGAAAGGAGACTAAGGCTAATGAACTCAAGTTGTCAGACTAAATTTACAAAGTCGAAGAGTAGTTGCCCATTGGTACTGGAAATTCTAATTATTTGTCATTTTATTCTTTTTCTTGTGAAATAATTAAATTAAATTGTCATGTAATGGTTTAACTAATTGTGAAATTTCCTAAATCTAACATTCTCAGGAATCTTATTGCAACCAACTGAATCTACTTCACCTAGATCGTAAATTACATTACAATTTTATTTCATATTTCTTCTTGAAACATTGAATTAATTACTAAAGCATCCTACACCAAATTAAATATTATTTTGAAACATAGAAACTGAGCAAGGAAATACAAACACATAGGACATCATTATTTTTTGAAAAACATCCCTGGAAAAACCCAACTTGGGAAAAATGGTGTAGCAGTGAGGGTTTTATTTTATTATGCAACAGTGAAACATCTATGGATGACCAACTCGCAATCCAAACAATAAGAAAATATGGTAGAGATATTCTTAAGAGACCCTGGCACTCGTGTTTCTTGCACTCGCATTCCTGCACTTGTGTGTTCCTTCACTTGCACGTTCCTACACTCGCATTTCTACACTCACGCATTCTTGCACTCGCATTCCTGCACTCACAAGTTATTTCACTGGGAATAACTCAACCTCTTTCTACTGCCTCTCCAGATCTAGAAATATTCCTCAAGATCACTGTCCATGCCCCTCTACTATAAAAGATCTCTTCGATTAGAATTTCCTCCCGAGAACTTCTGACTTCAGAAATTTGATCTCTTGATCTCTCGGTGTGTTTTCCAAACAACCCTCAAGCCCCTTCTTATATCTTCCTATTGGAAAACCAGCAACCTAGATTAACTACCAATCAAACGCCTATATCATTTTGACTTGATCTCCTTCTTTATCTAGAAGATTCACCCACGATTAGATTAACACCCATTAATATTTTAAGTTTCCTAAGTTTAGACTTAGGAACTCCATTAAAAATATTAATTATTTTAATATAATCGTCTTTGGGTTGAATTTCCTAAAACGGTTTATGGGTTCTTTGGAATGCATGTGCCCAAGACTCCCTGCAAAATTTGAGGCTTAGAGCACATCCGATGCTACCCCAAAACAACACTCCCTCTTAGCGAGGAATGTGCTCTAGCAATATACACTGTTGCATACTACTCTGGCTCTGAAGCATCGTCCTCTGCGCTACTGATGTCTGACATGTTGTCCAACAATGACTGAACTTTTGCTGCTACTGTATTGTTGCATTTGATATTGCCACTTGCAATGCTACATATGTATTACAACTCCCTCTCAAATGTTGCATTTTCTATGCTGCTAGCACTGCCAATGCTAACATTGCATCCGTACTGCAACTCAGTCGCTGAGAGAAGCAACTGAAAACACTCAAAACTGGATAAGTATCTCGTGGACACACCTTGGTGCTGAAAGCCTGACTGTTGCTATACCAATGTTGTCTTCTGAAGCCACTGCGCAGCTGAAGCTCTGCAGTATGCCTCCATGCACTACTACCTCTCTTCTCTGCTCTACTCACGTTTTGGCACTACTAACTATTGCATCTGTCGAATCAACACTCCATGGCATCAAATGATAACTCCTCCATCCTTCTACTACTGATCATGGGCTCACGTAGCAAGGTGACGATCCAAGAGGTGGGCTCCTCAAGGATCGTGCCCATTTGTAGCTCTTTCAAACTACAACTCCAAATCAGCCCACCTCCCTCCTCGAGGTATCTTAGCTGTCATGGCTAACTCCTCCTCTTGTTCTATCTTTGCGGCTACAACCTTAGGATTTTTCTTCTCATCCTTGTCCTTTTTTTTCAAAGGACACTGGGATGCATAGTGGCCCATCTTGCCACATATGAAACACTTCAACTTAGAGACATTCTTCTTTCGTTTATGTTGCCCCTGCTGCCCCTTTGATGCAAGGGTTGCATTATACTCCTCCTTTGCTTTGGGATTTGACCCACTGCTACTGTTGCTTCCATTGAGTTTGACCTTGACTAGGTCTCCCGTCAGCGCTTCTTGTTTTAGAGCTTGCCACATCTCATCCCAACTAGGAAATGTTGTGCTGCCCAAGATACTCTAGACAAAGACTTACCACTCATCTGAGACAAAATTTAGGGTTAGTCTCACTAACTCTGAATCCTGAGGTGTATGCCTTGCATCCGAAAACTCATCATGGGTCTCCTTCAGCTTTGTTAAGAATGGAACCACATGTTCTCCAACCTTCTACATCTGCGCAAATCTCAAATTTTGTTCCAAGTACATCTTCTGCTGCTGAGAAGATCCTTGATACAATGTGGCCAAAGAATCCCAAATCTCCTTAGCAGTTGCTCTACTATAAACATGGCACACCACGTGATCCTTGACTCCATCCAAGATCATCCTCTTGGCCTTTGCCATTTCAGCTCTGTACTTCTTCAGCGGATCTGCATTCGTAGGGACAACTACCACACTATCAACATACATCTTGAGGGCATGCTCATCTAGAAGGAAGGAAATTCTAGCCTTCCATATGACATAGTTGGAAGCTCCATCCAACATGTCCTGATCCCTCAAGCCACTGGTTTCCATATCCTCCGAAAATTGTCAAAAAATTCCCTCTTTCTCCTTACTATGTAGCTTCTAGGCTGGGTTACACACTCCTTGATGGAGCTAGTAAGTCTACTACTCCTCTTCTACTCAACAAATGAAAAATATTGATTTCCTCAGCAAGAAATCACTAAGGAAGTATTCCCTCACTATGTGATTTTCTTCCTTCTTCCAACGACTTTTCTGCCGAGCACTCAGCTTGCAGAAAATTGTGTCCCTCTAACTTTGCACTGACACTCTGCATGGTTCCCTCTTCCTTGGAAAATTCTCGATCTAGCAGTCTTACCTCTCTGTTGGCTCACTCAGAGAGAGACACCCACGAAAATATAACCCTCCTGGCTAGAACTGCGCAATCCCTCAAGGGATTCGAATTGTTGCTTGTTGCAGCAAGTTGGCCCTTGCTTCAGTGTTAGATATGCTCTTCCTGTTTCACATCAAAAACTATGATACCATGTGAAAATTCCTAGATCTAACAATCTCAGGAACCCTACTACAACCAACTAAATCAACTTCACCTAGATCGTAAATTACATTAAAAACTTATTTCAGATTTCTTCTTGAAACATTGACGTAAATTATTGAAGCAGCCTACACCAAATTAAATATTATTCTGAAACATAGAAATTGAGCAAGGAATACAAACACATAGTACATCGTTATTTTTGAACAAGTGTCCCTAGAAAAAACCAACTTGGGAAAATCGGTGGAGCAGTGAGGGTTTTATTTTATTATGCAATAATGGAATCTAAGTACATCCATGGATGCCCAATTGGCAATCCAAACAGAAAGAAAATCTGGTAGAGATATTCCCTAAGCAACCCTGGCACTCATGTTGCATGCACTCATGTTCCTACACTTGCATGTTCTTGCACTCGTGCATTCCTACACTTGTGTGTTCGTACACTTGCAAGTTCCTTCACTCGCGCATTCCTGCACTCGCATGTTCTTGCACTCGCGAGTTCCTGCACTCGCACATTCCTGCACTCGTGAGTTTCTAGACTCACAAGTTCCTGCACTGGGAATAACTCAACCTCTTGCTATTGCCTCTCCGTATCTAGAAATATTCCTTCAGATCACTGTCCTTGCCCCTCTACTGCAAAATATCTTTTCGATCAGAATTTCCTCCTGAGAACTTCTCACTTCAAAAATTTGATCTCTTGATCTCTCGGTGTGTTTTCCCAATGGCCCTCAAGCCCCTTCTTATATCTTCTTGTTGGACAACCAACGGCCTAGATTAACTCATAATCAAAGGCTCAAAGCATTTTGACTTTATCTTCGTCTTTATCTAGAATTTTCATCCACAATTAGATTAATACCCATTAATATTTTAATTTTCCTAAGTTTAGACTTAGGAACTCCATTAAAAATATTAATTATTTTAATATAATCCTCTCTAGGTGGAATTTCCTAAAACGGTTTCTGGGTTCTTTGGAATGCATGTGCCCAAGCGTCCTTGTGAAACTTGAGGCTTAGAGCATGTCTGATGCTACCCCAAATCAACACTAATGATTGATAAGAAAGACATTATGTGAATAATATTATGAGTTCCATGAGTATATACGTTGTCTTTTATATTATATGTTAATAGCATGGTTGGTTAAAGAAAATAATAATTAATTGGCTTTGTTTGTTGAATGTGTATTAGTTCATATGGCATGATATGATAATGCATGTGTAATGTCAAAGGGTACCTATATGAAGTTAGTGAGTCAATAAGGTACTCCTATGTAAGCTTCTTAGCACATTGATAGATAATAATAACGAGGTAATGAGGTTACTTGGAGAATGATTAGTCTTATGGTTGGACTTATTCTATTATCTGATTGTCAAAAGAAATTGGATTGGTGAAATCAAGAATAATTAGGTATTTTTATTTAAAGCTCATATTCAACTTGCTTTGAAAGTTGAAATTTTGTTTGGTAACTAAACTATGTTGGAACTTCCCAAAATTCTCTGGTTTATCTATGAATTTAATATGATCTGCATAATAGATTACACATAAAATCAATAATAAATTATAAAATTTATATTCCAAATTATAAATAGTAAATATATCTCAATTGTCATGATTCTCATTAAAAATATAGTAGATAATAAGTTATATATATATATATATATATATATATATATATATATATATATATATATATATTCTTAAACCTCTACCATAGACCTTGTCCTGAGGATGAACCACATTAGTTGATTCGAAACGTCGACCGAATCCTTGCGATGTGATTAATCCAAAAGACTATTCTCTAAATTATGGATCACAAGTGCTCCTTGTATTATGGTCCTTCCTTTTTATAGGTAAATAGGGAAATCAGTTCATTGTTGAGCTAAAATTTTATATAATTGTAAATATCTTAATCGAAAATAGATTCAAATTGACACGAGATTGTCAATGGTGAGCTAGCTCGCCACTTTTTCTGAAAACCATTCTCCCTCCACAAGTGAAAATGGGAATTTCCCTTGGGGTGGGGTGAGGCCAACATAGAGTCTTCCCAACCGCAGCACTAGTTGAATTTGTCAGTTGAAATTTAAGTCTTCAATAGTATTGGTTGTGGTAGCCTGAAATTATATTATTGGCAGGTTTGGAGTGTCCAATGACACTTAATACAAAAATATCAATACTAGAGCTAGTTCAATTAAAATTTGTGTTTAGGTTGCATTGAAGGATGCGTAGGACTCGTAAAAAAAAAAACAAACAAACAAAAAAATGGATTGTGTATAGGCCAAGGACGCACGATGAAGTTAATTTGGGATACAAGTATTCCAAACTCTCCAAAAATAATATAAATAGTATAGGTGGAATCTCTTGGTTATAACCCGTAGTTTTGCTTTTAAGTTGTAAGGATGTAATTAAAATGTATCACCAGTTACTAGTTTTGGGGAACTAATTAGCTATTCATATATCAAATATAAAATTATATAAATCTACACTTTATATTACAACAAGAGCCATGTGACCACTTATTTTTATAGATGAATTTTGTGTTTATAGTTTTTAGTTTGTTTTGTTGAAACGATATTGTAAAACCACTAAACACATCAACATTATAATTATAATTAGTTATTGGAAGAGCTAAAAAAGTAAATTTGACTAAGCAACATCATTAATAATAACAACTACAATGAAAATGATCAATCTTATATGAT
Source organism: Pinus tabuliformis (assembly GCA_031772625.1). Taxonomy (NCBI): domain Eukaryota; kingdom Viridiplantae; phylum Streptophyta; class Pinopsida; order Pinales; family Pinaceae; genus Pinus; species Pinus tabuliformis. The sequence goes on along the minus strand of CM062805.1, from coordinate 154,118,497 downwards.
TAAATATTTTTATGCAGACTTTAAGTAAGCGAAATTTATTTGAAAACATTGTAGCATCAAAAGGAACAAACAAAAACGATCACACAAATTTAAGCGGTAGTTGATTGGATACAACACTATATTTCCAATGCTAAGCAATACTTTTCTCCTTATTAACTAGTAAATGATAAGTACCAACCAACAAAAATATTGGTGTGCATCATTAGGGCTTTCTGAAGATTGTTACCACTCCATATCATAATAAAAAAGAAACAATACCATTGAATATATTTCAAACGTATTAAAGTTTAAACCTAGCTTAGAATTACTATTCATAATTCTTTAAAGACAAGCCATAAAGGGTAGGGAAGGTTTAATAGTCCATCACATCAAAGGCCATACTTTTTATTAGGTCCTTTTCACCACAATGAGCTACAAGGGTACACAAAGAAATCACTTGCACCTATTAGGCATAAAATTGATGCAGGAAAATCTGGAAAATGTAAGCAATTGAAGTGGAGAATTTTCTTCCCAGATTCATTGATCCGAATTGGATCCATAAAGAACTGTCAAATAACCATGACTGTATTAGGTCGAGACAAACATTAAAGAATTCAAAACAGCAATAAAAAACACCCTGAACAAGTGGTAGTGGCATCCAGCGGGGAACGACGAGGGCCTTGGTCAAAGCGCATTGACTGAGGCCCATGGAGACTGTGTGGGAGGCTGAATTAGCCCCTAGGAGGCCCGGATCGGGAAACAAAGGAGGTTTTTGATGTGCGATTAGCGCCTAATCACGAATTGCTGGGTGAAAAGGGCCGAAATGGAGAAGCCCCGAGCACTCGATCGTGTGGGGAGCCAGAGAACCGTAGGGAAAAAGACGAAAAGGGCTAAGAGATAAAGGCAAGACCCACTCCAAAACCGGTGGTATTGATCAGGTCACCCTCAAACAGTAAGTGGTTTTGGATGAAAGTGGAGCGATTCCACTCAACGATCGACGCATGGTAGGCGAAGGAGAGTGAAAACCGCCATTGATCACGCGCTAACGGTCGAGCAAGTCAACCGCACGAAACGTGCGTATGGCGTCGGATCTGGAGGCCCCAGATCTAACAGCTGAGATCGCACCCAATGGGGAAGCAGAATAGATGAAGGATTAAGCCGTAGTTTGTAAAGAATTTGAGGTGCATTTGACTGCCACGATGGAGGAAGACTCATTCCACGACGTAACCAAAGAACTGAACCGACAAAGTAGGCTGGCACAAGTTACAGGAGGACATGTGGCCACTCCCTGCGAGCTGATGATGACGCTGAGCCAGGGAACTCCAAGCGCAGCCGCAGAAGGCGATCCGATGGGGGAACTGAACAGTCTTGGGAATGAATGGCCTTAAAGCAATAAACAAAGAAAAAATACACAAAGAATCCTGAGAGGAGGATGAGAGACAGAGAGACTAGAACCCCGAGAGGAGGATGAAACACAGAGAGAAGAAGACAGTGAAGAAAAAGCAGAACGAAAGACAGAGGGTTGAGCTAACCAAAGGCAGCATCGAGCATCCGAGAGCTTGAGAAATTCAAGCCATCCTAGAGAGGATTTGTCTGAACTGAGCACCACATTGGGTTCTCTCAATTGTATACCAACAGGTCATAGAGCTGGTAGACAAACGAGTCTGTGAACTCCAGTGGCTTGGGGAATCCAAGAACCACCCTGCCAAGAAAGTCTGTTTCAGGTGACTCATATTGAGCTCCTGCATTGTAATTCTCTGCTTAAGACACAATAAAACAAGGCCACCACTGAAAGCTGGACCAGAGATGTAGCCCTGGAGAATAGGGTGAACTCCTTATTAATTTCTTGTGTTCTTGTATTTCTTACTGTGTTTCTATGCTGTCTTTCCATTTCAATTGTCTGTGTATTGGTAATCTGATCGATCCGTTGCTTAAATAACATGACACACACACCAACATATGAGTCTGTAATACCTTTAATCAATAAATCTTTAGCTGTATCACTCACAGGGTGATTATCAGATCATTCATGGTATCTAGCATGGTAATTATTTGAGAACTTTAACAGAGCTAGTTTTCCACTGCCTATTCGACCCTTTTCAAATTGATTGCCTTTAGAACCATTTATAGGAATCATTGTTAAGCGAATACCTCTTTAAAACACGAAAACACAGTAGAGGATCCAAGTGTCAGAACAATAAACTTAACACCCTCATCTAACAATATATTGATGGTTAGTTTGAAAATTCCATAGATTGCTTCAACATTCCTTTTCTTTCCATCATTCTCTAGGGTTTGAAGAGATTGAGACAAATTTAAAGAAGATATTGGATTTTCCATAGAAGTAAGTTCAAACTCATTAGGTGAAACAAAAGTGACCTACTAGAAATTCAAGCAATGAGGTGGGGCATACTAAATATTTCCTCAGAGATGCAAATATGCAACATGCACAAAAGGAAAATAGAGGGGTTTCAACAACCTCAACGAATCAAAATTTTCAAAACACAAAATTACTCATTACTTACATATTTTACAATACTTTTGACTCTAACCAATTTGGCAGGTAATACAGGCTCAAACCAAACATGGGTATTTGATTCCTTGGCCACTAGATATATGATGAAGAAGATCATTGTTTCCCATATAGATGTAAGTACAAAATAAAAAATATGTAAATTTACAATTGCAAGTTACCTCAAGGGCTAGAGGATGTAAATTTGCATCAATCATCAACAAAGGTGCAGAGCCAAAATAGCTCCTAAATTGATTTATCCATTTTGTTGTCAAGGATTCTTCCTGTCATCTCAAACGGTCATGAAAAACATGAATTATGAAATTTAACAGTACTCTCTTCTTGGCATTCTCTCTAACTGCTTAAGAGAGAATGTCAACATCAAAGGAAAACATTTCAATATGAGAGAATGGTGCTCATATTACTTTATTACAAAAGAAAGAATGATGAAACCTCGCAAATACACAGAGAAAGTGGCATAAGGAAAATCACTTTTCACCATTATCCAATTAAAGATAAGGAATAAATTTGCAGGTCTTCATTTTCACCACCCCTAAAATCCATGTTTCCTCATTTTCCTTCAGAAGCATAGTAACCACCATTCATTGCTTGCCAGGGAAAATTTTAAAAATGGAAAATTATCTTGAAGTTTAAAAACATTGGAGAATGTCACTAGTCCTTAATATGCAAATTATAAAAAATTTATTGATGTATTTGTAAAATTATTCAAGTTTATAATGATTTTATATAGACTCTCTATATAATGTTGGCGATTTTTAAGGTAAAATAATTTTATAATGTAAAATTTGGGCAAGTTTTTTTTATAAAAAATGGAAATTGACGAATCGTTTTTTTTTTTTTAAATCATGGAAAATTAGCCCACCTGCTAATATTAGCCCATAAAATTTTCCATGTCGCCTACAACATATTTTCCTCTTGTTCTTCCAACTTTCTACTCTCTCCTTCCAAGCAACATTTCCAAATCCATAATAGTTGAAGTCTCTCGAATGACCCACAATTATAACTTAAGTTACAAATGCATTAAAGCATACACAATAAGCATATTTCATTGATGGCAAGAAAACCAAAAGCTTTTGCAGAGATATTAAGGACTATGATAAATAGAACAAAACCAATGCATAGCTCATATTTAACATAAGCAACCCAATCTAAGAAGAATGGAAATGGAATTATGGCAAGCAGAATGACTTGAATGCCTGAGACTAGCATTAGTGTAAGGTAGAGGATGAACACGCTTCCTACCACCACCACTAGAAGGTGGAGCACCAATAGAATGCATAGGAGATAATGCAGGCAATTCCCCAGAAATCCATAAATAACCAGAGAAAGTTTGAGTGACATCTAAATGGATGTATTAAAACTCAAGAATCAATTCCAACATGATGTGTCAAGCTTTTAAAAAATAAAAAACTCATGCATTAGAGCATAAGGAAATACAGAAAATGTATTGATTGAACATTAGTGAGAAGAGGAATTTGTGATTCAGAAGCCTCCTACCTTATGGAGGTTGAGGACACCTCGAGAAGTAAAAAAGAAGATATTTTCAAGTGCAATGCTAATATTGAGTTGTTTGATATAAGTATACTATCTGTCCCTTGTACAAGTTATTCAATGACTTTCAAAATGTTCACCTCATGAATTTTAACATAAATGAAGCCAAGAATGGTTACATCTTGGAATTCTTGGACTTCTTGCATCAATTGCAAGATACCAAAATCTTGTCAGGACTCCCATATGCATAGAAACACTAAGCTTTCTAGGTCTCCTATATGCATGTATACCTGAAGTTTTCTAGGGCTCCTATATCCATAGGCCATCAATGTTGGCCCCCTAATTAACACTAATATTAGTATAACTAGGACCTTACCTTGCCCTTGTCATAGTAGTGAAGGAAAGGATTTGAACCTATGTCATCCTTATGACAAGTGCAGAGGGACTACCTCCTCAATTCTTGGTATTCATCAAACAATTTCAATTACTACTTCACCTTAACAACATTGTCGATAAAAACCCCACAAAGAGGGTAAATATCACCTCTGACAAGAGAGTGGCATTCCTCTGCAACAAAAAATCTAAAATACCAAACCCTTGAATGTTTGAAATAAAACCTCAAAAACTTCATCCGTGTAGAAAAATCCTATAGTTACCACATCTCCCAATAGAAAAATAGAAACCATAAAAAGAGTTGGTACATGTTAATGTGTACACGTGTAGGAATCAAGGATTAGTGAGGAAAATTTCTAGAATGTTGTTTTTAGCAATTTCTAGTTGGCACAAGAAATCACAAAGTATAAACACCATAAATTTCTTAGCATTGAGATAAGTCTGGCAGATCCACCATCTAAGGCAACTGAAAATAACTACAGTTCGCATGAAATATAAATGATTAAATGATACGTAAATTGTCATGGATATTCCACTAGACAGTTCATCACAACGGATCTAATAATATTATATTAAAACTCTGAAAAGTCTACACTATTACAGTTTATTAGACTTTAAGATATGTGGATTTAATTGTAATTAATGCATGCATGCGAATGAAAATTATGCAGAAAATTAGAGAATGAAAAAATAGAAAGACACACACACACGAGACACAAGATATGCTCTCTGGGAAACTCTTTCGAGAGAAAACCCATCTGGAGGTGAGGTTGATGGGCTCTCTTTCTTTGTCTAGAAATATACTTGCAGGTACAAAGAAGTAATTCTTGTGGCCTGTGCGTTGCTATAGTGCACAGATCCTCTCTGTGTGCTCTTCCTACTATCTCTCCTGGCTATCTTTGCTTAGTTATGGAACAAAATTCTCTTGAAAGAATGGAATGCCTCTTCCTCCTAATGGTCAAGTTATAACATAGCCTGATAGCCTACTAGCGTTAAGTTTGACTACATCAACTCTTAACTAGAGTTACAAAATAGACTCTTTTACATCCCAAACACGTGTCTAGCCCCTTTTCCATGAATAATGGGGGCTTACGCGACATCCTCCCGAACTATAGGTGTGAAAATAGGAAGGTCAACTTCTAAGTGGCATAACTTTTGCATACGGACTCCGATTGACGCACTTCTTGCGGCATTGGAAATTTTTCTATGTGTAGAATATCATGAAAAGGTGCAGCAATGAAGTGGAAAATTCTTAACCCCAAAAAACATCGTTTGATGCCTCAAAACACTCCTGGAAGGTTTCAGACCCCGTTTCGCCAAATTGGGTCTCGTCGGTCAAAACGGTCTTGTGAGTTGATTCCTCCACTTTTTCCACTCCAAACTCATCAATATGGATGAAAAACTATATAACGATCCAATTTGGATCATTAAAGGTAATACAATTCAAGAAACTAGAAAACGACTGCAATCTTCGCAATATTTTTGAAAAGATAAATAGTGACGGAGCATAAAATTTAGAAACCCTAAAATCACAGACTTGTGGAAACCATGGGAATAAAACTGGGACCTCTAAAAATGATAGTGTACCTTCATCTGCAACTTGTAGAGCTCTAAGAAATAAGTTCAAGAAAAGAAAATGAAATGTAAAGTCAAGAAGAGGTGATTGGAGAGCAAGCCGACCAAAATGACTGTGAGGAAGCCACTAATCCAAATTAAATGCACCAACATCTTGCCAACTCTGGTTCAAAATGTGTGGGTGCGCCAATACTACAATATGGCTACGACTTGCAGCATATCCAATCCCATCAGACAAATTCCTCTCACAGTACTAAATATCATATCCCACAACTCAAATAAACCTACACACATAAGTGTTGACTTAGGTATAATATAAGTCACTGGACATGTCCCTCCCCCCCAAGTTTCATGAATCCTGCATGTCTAATGTGATTCAAGCCTGACACATGTCTAACACAAGTTTGACTTGTGTCCTATTCATAGGACATGAGTTTGACTCATGTTGGACACGAGCCCTACTAGTGTCTCAAAATTTGGACATGTGTCATGTGAAAAAAAAAATCCTGAAATCAATTTATCGCCTCATTCTCATGGAATTCAGTCACAATTTTGGATCTCTCGAAGGTTTTGAAGTGAAACTAAGGGAAATTAAGTACTGTTAGAAGGGATTCCAAGTGTTGGGAAGTGGATTTGTCTAAGCCCTACTAATGTTATTAATGTTTATGTTAAATTATTTAAGTAAAAGTGACATTCTTCTTTAATTTCATTTTCATCCTCTTAAATTTTTAACATTACCATGAAATGACTCAGGATGTTTGAGAGTGGTTTCAACCTCATTGGATTTCAAATGGAGAAATTGGAATTTGAGGTCCCACTCAAAATCCAGCAGACTTAACAATTTTCAAGATTTCAAGATTGGGAGGATTACAATGTTTCCATTGCAATGTGTCATGTATGAGGGTATGGAACTAACATTTAATTAAGAGGACCAAACCCTCTATGTACCTTAATTTTGGCGGCATTTATTTTTGAACTCCTCTATCATGACCATAGTAAAAATGCACCCATCACTAAAATAGAATCTCAATTTGACATGTTAAGTTTTCCCTATCTTATTTTAATGCTTAGATGGTGATGTTATGATTAGGATCCCAATAGAGGTAATGATTTTAATGATATATAGTAATATATATTTGTTGTTGCAGGATTTATTTTGGACTATACCGATTATTTAGCGCCTCTTTGTTGATGCATTTCCGGTTCAGAGATGGATTGCATTTACACTCAAAACTATTTTGGTTTATATGCATTAGTTGTGTATTGAATTTGTATCATCATCATCTAAATGTTGTATATATTTCATATTTTATGTGTAATTCACTAATTTTTATATTTTAAATATATATTATATTTTTTCATATATAATACATAATGCATCCTGTGTGTCATGTAGGGGTCGTCCTATCACATGCTAGATACTCGTATTTTTATACCGTACATATTCCATGTCCTCATGTCAGGTGACTTAACTTATAATGAATGTTAAAGTCGCCCTACTTGATGAAAATTAAAAAATATGATGCATTGGCCTCCGGCTTCAAGTTTTAGAGCCCTAAAGTGATGACATGACCAACGTCAGCTACATAGGGAACCCAAAGTTTAACCCTAAGTTTTTTTGTGGAGACGATAATATTTGATGTACGATAAAAACTAATACCACATAGGTGATCCTAGATGTCAAGTAGTGAGATAAAAAAATGGAAAGGGGCACTATGTATGAGATGTGTGTAATAAACGTAACGCTAAATTCATAAAAAGAATTAAGGGTAAATTGCTTATGCACAAGGCTTGCATCCATTTAAGGATTTGATTACTCATCAATCGTTGCATGATTGTAATTGTTGGAGCGGTTCTTGTTAAACAAAAACGTTGTGAAAACAATAAGCATTTGTAATTATCATTATTTCTATGACATTATTAATTAGTACGTAAACTAAAGACAGTAACACCGTTATCCAGTAACTCTCACTATTCAACGACCTTGATTGTCATGTTAATGCCTATTAATATTTGAATAATTTTAATGAGTTCCCAACAGTGCATGTGGATGTTAGTGGTTGGGTTATACCCATAGTCTAGCTAAGAATTATCAAAATTAATGCCTTGTTTAATTCGCCTTAGAAGGATAACCTAAAATACAATTTTATATAAAATAGCTATTATTGTTTAATTAATGAAATGAAAAGGGTTGATTTTTTTTACATTATTAGTTTATGGTGATTAATGCATACAGTAAACCAGTCTAGATTGTTGATTTTTGTAGCTATGGTTGGTGTTCATAATTAATATTTTAACCATTGATGTATTTATAATGTTAATGTAACGATATGTTCTTCATTTTAGTGTCAAAAAGAAAAATTAAGGCATATTCTTCATGTCCTTTTGAAAAAGAGAAAATTTGAATTTTTGAAATTGAACTTTTAGCTTCAAAGAAAGAAAAGTTACCAACTTAATGAGAATTGTAACCTCAAAACGAAAACTCTATCCCAAAAAACCCCTCTTTTTGTGAATGAAAACATGAAAAACACCCGAAAATGAAAAGTGTTGATGTTGCATCAACGCTTTTTTGTTCATGGTAAAATTTTAATCGTTTTTTTCCAGTGACAATACAAACCAATTTTTTGCATGCAAAAACATGAAAAAACACCCTAAAAACGAAAAGTGTTGCTTTTGCATCAACACTTTTTTTTTTATTATATAATTCCAACATTGTTTAACAATGGAGTTAAAGATTAAATATTATGACTCTGAAAAACCTTAAAATTCCAACACTTTCCAGCCATGACGTTAACGATAAAATATCAGGACTCTGAAAAAACTTAAAATTCCAACAATTTTCAGCCATGACGTTAAAGATAAATATCGCGACTTCATCCTTGATGGGGATGATAACAGATGGGATAGTGGTTCAAGATGGGGCATTTAATCCCCTTCTATGCATAAATTAATATGAATTTGTCGATGACTCTATTGCTGGCGAGCAGGATTGAAGGTTTGAGAACAAACCATGAGTATATGTGTAATTTGGTTTGTTGTGGGTCATGATTGTTGCTTTCAGGGAATGGGTTGTGAGATGTTGGTGGAAACTCTCTTTCTTGGAGTGCAAGGTAGCGACTATCTATCACAACCATCCCCTACCCTCCGCTCTAAGAACACAAAGTTTATTAGTAATTCTAGTGCTAATGGTTTCAATTCCATCAAGCAGGTGATTTTGAGCATAATTATCTGGGACCCTGGTTTGCCATTGATGGTTCAGAAGTGTAATATTCGAGAGTTGGGGCCATTGGTCACCAAGTTGGATGAGTTGTCTTCACATTTTCTTTCAAGGTTTCCTTTCTCACCATGATTGTGCGGGTAAAGGTTTCATGCACAATTTTACTTTATGTTCAAGAATTGTTATTTTGTGAGTTTAGTAGGGTCAATTTAGAGGTGCCAGGTATGTTCTTGGTGCTTGTTGGTGCGGTTGATGGTAGAGGCAGAGGCCCAATTGCAGCTCTTATTCTTCACCCTTGTAGTATTTTGTCTTTGAAGGCCCTGTGGTGTGGTGGGTCTGTAGCCTCGGGGATTTCATTTTCTTATGTGGGGTTTGGGAGCCACCTAAAGCTTAGGGGGGTTGGAGGAGTTTGTGTCTCTGGTAGTGGTTTTTGACTAGAGAGGGTGGTCGTTGGTATTATCTAGACAGGTGGGTGGAAGGTGATTATCATCTCATTAGTGGGTATTATGGAACTTCACATACTGCATTTAGCTTTGGTTTTCCATCTAGCAAGGTGTCTTAGGTTCCTCTTCGAAGCTAGTTCATTGGGTTGAAAACTCTGCATGGGTAGTGTGGGGTGTCTATCTAAAGATATATGCAACGCAAACAAGGATGCATTCACATAGGTGCAAATTATCAGGGCTAAGGTATAGCTCACCAAGTGGAACACTGGGACTATGGGGAAGAGGTGGACTAGTAGCCTGCCAACTCACTTGGGAGAGTAGACTTACCCCCTCCCTTTGATTCTCTTAAAGCACATATTCATTAGGTTACTACACTGGTGGAGTAGTTGGCTCGTGACTGGCATGATGACTGTAATGAGGTTATTGCTTTTATGAACGACCTCCAACGCAACCAGTGGCATATGATGGATAGGTTGGTCTCCCTTCATCGATATCATAAGAGGATATAGGAGAGGTTGGACCATCTTGAAGGTAGGATGGCTCATATGGAAGCTCATGTTCATGAATCCTTTCATCCTCCTCTTCCACCCAGCAATGTTCTAGATGACCTTGCTCCATGTAATTTAACTGATCATTGATGTTTGTGAGTTTTATTTTGGTTCTTGGGATTTTTTGGTTACTTTGGTAAATCTGTTTGTGGTCTATAAGTTTCCTTTTTTTGTGTTCATTATATTTTTCCATTACCTTCTGGATAACAAGTCAGGTAGGAATGAGGTCGGACGTGTTTTGCAAGCCAAGCTTCTCATGATGTATCTTTATAATGAATTAATAGAAAATATTTTAGTTACAAAAAAATCATGACTCCAATAAAACCTAAAATTCATACTATTTTCAACCATGGTGTTAAGGTTAAAATATCATGACTCTGAAAACATTAAAATTTGACAATTTTCAACCATGGAATTAAAATCAAATATCATGACTACAAAAAATCTTGACTTTTCAACATACTTTAACCATGACATTATGGACCAAAAATTATGACTACATTTTTTTAAAAATAAACACCTAAATCAAAGAGTCATTATACCAAGAGTAATTTTATTTTAAAGGCTAAAAGTATAGCTCTTTTGAAATCTTAGCCAAGACAACTTGCCCCACTGCAACAAAAACTTAAAAATCATTCATCATATTGGAGTATCCTTTTTTTAATGGGGTATTAAATTGCAACATTTTTTTAACTATATCTATTAAATCCTAACAATAAATAATATCATGACAATATCACCATATAATTTAAAAATTCAGCTTTAATTCCTAATTTTTTTGTACTATTAATCAAAATATAAATACTTAGTAGATTGAAAAAAATAAAATTATTTTTCAATGTTATTGTTGCATTGTGGATCTTCGAAACAAATGAGTTCTTCATAATTAAAATATATAATCCAATAAACATAAAAATGATTCATAACTTCATGTAAGATCATATGCAAGTTAAAATATTTATTTCAAGTTACCAAGCAAACATCATTTAAATAAAATGTCCTATACAATTATTCAAATTCACTGATAAGTTGTGGCACACAATCCTCACTTCTTCCATTGAAATCCTTGCTCAGAGGAAATCCTTCACCATCATCATCTGTGCTTTTGAAATCCTCAATGGAAGAAATTCATCATCATCATCTATGCTTTTGAAATATTCGCTTGGAGGAAATCCATCATCGTCATTTATGTTTTTGAAATCCTCACTCAAAGGAAATCCATCATCATCATTTGTGCTTCCAGAATCCTTGCTTGAAGGAAATCCATCATTATCATTGGTGCTTTTGAAATCCTCACTTAGAGGCAATCCATCATCATCATTGGTTCTTTTGAAATCCCCACTTGGAGGAAATCCTTCACTATCCTCATTTTCTCCATTGATATCCCCGTTTAGAGGAAATCCTTCACCATCTTCACCTATTCCTTTAAAATTTTCACTTGGAGGAAATCCATCATCATTTCCTGTGCTTTTGAATTCCTCACTCGGAGGAAAATCATCAGCATCATCATATGTACTTTTAAAATCCTTACTGATAGGAAATGCATCATCATCATGAGCACCTTTGAAATCATGACTTGAAGAACATGCATTATCCTCATCTATGGCTCTAAAAGTCTCGTTTGGAGGAAATTCTTTATCCTCCCCTTTGTTAGTGGTGTCTTCATAATCCTAAGGATTAGGACTTTCTTGATTAATATGATCAATATCATTAATTATACTTTCATTAAACTCCTCACTAAGTAAAAAGTTTGACTCTCTATTTATAGCGAAAGCATTCCTGTTATACTCCTTAATATGAATAGAGTTTTTGTGTGCGAAAGATGTCGACATTGCAGAAATAGAAACTTTACTATCGTATAAATGCATGACCTTTCACAAAATTTGTTGAATGATACAAATCCTCCCTCTTCCAATAACAATTTATAACTTAAAGAATGAAAATTCCCCTGCAAAGTTTCCCCTCAAAATTTTTGTCCAAAAATTTTCCCTCTAAGAATTTCGTCTAAAGATTTTCCCTCCAAAATTTATTCCAAAAAATTCTACTTAAAAATTCTCTTAAAAATTTCGACCCTACTTTCTATTCAAAATTTTCACATAATTTTCATTTTAATACTTTCCTTAAAAAGTGAAATAAATTTTTTATTTTAATTATTTAACATTAACTAGATAATTAAGTTAATTTTTAGAATTTATATTTCATTCTTTATCTCTCATTTAACAAAAGTTAATCTAAACCCATAATTTTAGCTATATAGTAATTTTTCTTAATTTTAATTTTAATCTCACATTAAAAAAAGAGTTAAAGTAATCCCATAATCTTCACTATATATTAGCTTTCAGTGTCTTCTTCGGATCACATCAAACCTTGTGGAGTATCTGTTTAAAACCTTGGCGTGATTAATAGAGGAGCTACAGAATCATCAAGAAACATTCAATGAAAAACTTTCGCATTTAAAATGTTATATTTCTTTATATTTTTACCATTTAAAAAGGAATTTTGATCAAATATGTTGTTTCATTGTATTTTTGTTGAAAAAATAAACTCTTTTTTAACATTTTTCTTTTTTTTCTAATATTTTTGTTTTAATATCATATTCTAGGGGAATCACAAAAAAAATATCACATTTATAAGATTTTTAAAGGAAAAAACACTGAAAATACCCATGTTTATAAGATTTTTAACAGGAAAAAAATAAATAAATAAATAAATAACATATTATTTAAGATTTCTAAATGAAAATCCATTTTTAAAATTTTTTTTGTTGAATTCATTTTATATAAATTTTCCTTATACTTTTGAAAAAAAAAAAACAACCAAACTTTTATTTTTTATTTCTCTAATTTTAAAATAAAAGAATTAAAATTTAAAAGGAAAAAAATAAAACTTAAATAAAAAGTTTAAAAAATTATATTGAATAGGATAAACTTAAATAATAATAATAATATAAATTAAACCCATATGAATTGAAAAATAATAAACAAATATTAATTATAAAATTATATATATATATATATATATATATATATATATATATATATATATATATATATAATCCAAATAACCACCCAAGGGTTGTAGCATGGCTATCCAAGCGGGGGCTTTGTCCCTAGGTTAGTTGTTTCGCAAGCTTTGACTGTTCAGGTTGGTGGTGGTCGATTTCAAGAATCTGTCATCAACACAAACTATGCAGTTTGGGTTGAAAGTCGATTCCCAGAATCGATCGTCTGTCAAGCCAAGTGCCCAAAAGTAGCTACATGGCTAGTGCAGTGACGAACCATCACTGCACTTGCCATGTCATCACCCTTGGGTGTCCAACACAACAAAAATAAAATAAAAAAATGAATTTTGAATATTTTAATTAATATTTGTGATTGCTTTTTTAATTTTTTATTTAAATTTTTTTAATTAATATTTGTTTTTTAATTTTTTAATTTTTTTAATTATATATTTTAATTTTTATGTTAATGTTTTTATTAATATAATTTTATAATTTTTAATTTGTTTATTTATTTTTAATCGAGTTTGTTATTTTTAGTTTTTAAAATTTGAATGATTTTTGTATTTGTTGTATTTTTTATTTTAATTTTAATTTTTTATTTTTTTATATATATAATTTTTTATTTTGTTTCTTAAATGTGGTTTTAAAATTACTTTTAGTAAAAGGTATTAATATTTTAAATCATTTTAATGTTCTTATTTTGTTTTAGTTTTGTATTATTTTTTTGTTAATTTATTTAAGTTAATGTTGTTTTTTTTAAGTACTAAAATTTCAAATCTTTTTAATGTTGTTATTTTGTTTTAGTTTTGTATTATTTTTATTTAATTTATTTAAGTTAATGTTTTTATTTTATTTTTAATTATAATGTTATGTTTTTAAGGTTAATTTTTTTGGTTTTTTTTTTTTGTCTCAAGTATTGGTGGCATAAGGATGTCTAATTTTGGCTCAATTATTGGGGGATTAAGGAGGAGATTATCACAGGAAGTCAAGATAGTATCAAAGATATTATTACCTCCAATTTTAAAGAAAAGATGTGGGATGCTAAGGAGGTGGAGGGTAAAAGGAAGCTAAGGTACTATAAGGAGGTGATCAACCCCACCCTTGATAACCATAATTATCTATCTATGTTGACCAGCACCAAGAAGAAAATGAACATCATCAGGATTAGAAATAACTTTCATGAGCTTCGAAGTGAGACCGAGTGGTGGTCTACTCCCAAGACTCCCTGGGACGATAGAATTTGTCAGATTTGTGATACTAAGAAGGTGGAAGATGAAAAGCACTTCCTTTTAGATTGTTCGACTCTTGCCCACATCCGCTCTCAATTCGCTATCATTAGCCACACCTCCAATCTTCTTGACTTATTAAGTCAACCCAACTATAACAATCTTGGAACGCATATTTCCCTACTCCTTGACCACAGAAACAAGATTTTGAAGAATGACAATTAGGATATTTTTTCTTGAGGTCCAGTGGTCCGCATTGGTCTTAGTGGATGTTAATCATCATCCTCATTTTATTTTTTAATTATATTTTTATAATGTTTTTTCTTGAAAGTTATAATATTTCTTCTTAATTTTGTTTTTTTTTCTTAAATTACTAAAATAATTGATTTTGTTTAAATTCAAAATGCGAAGTTTTTTTTTATAGAATAATAGTATAATTTCTTATTGTAATAAAATACAAATTTACATTTTTTTATTTATTTAAGAAAATGACATCAAAGAAAGTATCTATGAATATTTTGGATCAAGGACAACAATTATAACCTCTAAAAGTGCAAGTGGACTTTCTTTGAATGTTACTCGACAAAATTGGACTAACACCTATGGTAAAACCCAAGCAATTGACCCCCCAAAATCACTGAAGAATGTTAGATAATGGAAGATTACACCAGAGGAAAATAAAATAGACTTTTCATGGCATATTAAAGATAGACGAAGCAACTAAGAACAACAATCTTTTTTATATCATGTTGAGCTTCGATATGTTGGAAATTATGGGTTAGTTGATAAGGTACGAGACATATGTCTGGTGCCAAATACAAATATTTTTTATGATCTCGTAAAACTTCAATCTTTTCTTTTTTCTTTATGTGTTTATACTAATTTACTTAATTATTTTTTGTGTACTTGACAATTATGTACGACACTACATGCTACCTACAAAAAGGAAGAAATTACATAACCACTGAAAAAGACCGACTACAATGCAGTTTTATTCAACAAAGAATTAATGTTATTAATGTTCTTCCATATGCAACGCAAGAAATTGGTTTGAGAAAAGAAGATTTAATGAATCACATGTGGCAAAAAAGACAAAGGAATCGCAGTCATTGTTAAATGGAATGATTGGAAAGGGATATTTTGGGAGATTTGCAAACATCAAAGATCAACTAGAGAGAAAGATGACCAAATGGAAACCCATAATACTCTTGAAAATAATGATTATGGACTATCTAATATTGTTGATTAAATTTAAGTTATGCTTGAAAATCAAGCTCAATTTTGAAAATGATTTATAAGTTATATGTGTAACGTTTTAACTTTAAGATTTTATGATAAGGATAAGTATTCAATTATTATTGTTATATGTTTAATATTTTTATTATCTGATTTTCACTTAAATTTTTATGTGAATTGTTTTTTCTGGAAAATAAAAATAAAAACCTTGAATAATATTATTTTTTGACATAAAATTCATTAAAAAATGTTTTTTTTTTTTTTTTACTTTTTTGTTTAAAATCATAAAAATAATTTAGTTGACGTGTCATTTTCAACGAAAAATTCCCGAAATATGTATTTTTCTAATTTTAATTATATCTATACTCAAAATGTGTGCTTTTTGTCAAATGTTTAAAATGATTAGTTTATTCAATGACAATTATTCAATGTATATTGAAATATTAATTAACGATACATAAATATACATAAAATCCTAACTTCAAAATATTGGCCTTTAAAATAAAAACTTTGCAAAATAATTGAAAATTTCATTACCAAAAAAAGTGAAAAGAAAAACAAAAAAAGAATTTGCATTATAAAATAGTTTATTTTTAATTATAAAAAACATCTTGGGAAAAAAGAAGAACAAGAAGAATAAATCTACTTGAAAAATTAATAAATAACCAACATTAAAAAATGTATCCATACCTAATACATAACAAAATTTAGAGTATCAAAAATAAGCTTCCAAAGAAAGGGGGTGATGTTGCATCAATGATCCAAGTGGATCTTCAGACAGAGTAGCATGGAAAAAGCTCAAAATTCAAAGTGGTGGAAAGATGATTAACTTGACATCAGATTGAAGTTCTCGTCGCCCTGATTCCAACGGTGCAAATGACACTCCAATCCGAGTCCGGATGAAGGAGATAGAGGCAGTCAAAGTTGGGTTGACTTTTGATGACTAGGCAGGTTCAACGAGGACACAATTTGAACTCTTCCGGCAGATGGAATCTAGCCAACTCCGGCCAGATTCCGGGCGAAATCATGGCCTAGTTAAAGAGACTCCTTTAGTCCAAAACCAAATTTCCAAAAAAATGCAATTTGTTTTATATATAATACAAAATATAAAAAAAAAGGGGTGGTGGGCCATGAACCCTGCCACCCCATCTCTATCCACATGATATATTAAAATTAGTGGAGGGGCACGCCACAACCCCCGTCCCCTCCCACGGACTGTTGAAACAACACTCAAATGGGAGCAGAGTGGGTGGGCTGACCCTTGGGGCGCGGACCCAACCCAAAACCAACAACTCAACCCAAAATGAACCATTTATTGCAATGGCCATTACCAAAAAAATGTAGAGACGGAGGAGGGTACGGTGGGCGGGCTGCCCAAGGTGGGCCCGACCCAACCGAAAATTTTAAATTAAACTTTTTTTGTTGTAATGTATAAAAAAGGAGGAGGCAGGGTTTGACCTCCCGACCTCCTCCCTATTAACCAGATCCTCAACCAATGCGCCACAACAAAATTCTTGAGAAATTTGTCAGCAACTTTTTATTTAAAACACAGTTTTCAGTGTGCCAAGGCAGAGGAGGCAGTGTATGCAGTGCAAGGCAAAATTTTGCAGGAGGGGCGAAATTTCACTTTGTCAAAATTTGACAAATTTTATATGGTTTCAGCACTTCTCGATGCCATGAACGCAATGGAATTGTCTGTTTCTCCATCAAATTTCTGCATTTTTCGGCCATTTTTAGTGTGGAGGTACAAGACTCCTTTTTGTAACTGATGCTTGTACTCTTCTTTTTCATGCCACTTAATGAATGAAGGCCTCCCCATTGATCGAGCAAGGCCCGGAGACGTAGTCCAAGTCGGATGAACTCCGTTATCAAGTCTTGTTGTCTTCTTTCATGCTTTATGTGTTTCTCCTCTTGTCTCATGTGCACATTAAGTTTTCTTTGTTAAGCTACAATTTATGCATGTAATTCTTTAACACATCTATAAGCAAAAGATTTTGGATCAAGTGGTATCAGAGCAGGCCTTTTTTAGATGTGAATTGCATGTTTGTATGCTAAAAAGAAACAGGCTCCGAAAAGGCGAAGGGAAACTAAAGTCTTTTGATCTCGAAGCGGGGTGTGCACATCGAAGGAGAAACATGGCAGATGAAGAGGCTCGTCTTGAAGAGGAGCGCAATTTCTGCAAAACCTTCTATTCAATGGCAGAGAATGTCGGTCAGTTGCTTTCAAGGTTGGAGAAAGCAGAAGAGAGAAAACTAGAAGAACAAGGTTCAATGCGTGGAAATGGTGGAGAAGAACCCCCTCCTTCTCCTTCCACGAGTGAAAGTTCTTCTTCCTCTCAACAACATAATCGTAGAAATTCAAGGGATGCATCTAAGAAAACTTTCTTTAAATTAGATGTCAAATTTGATCTTCCCATGTTTAACGATGAAAGTAATGCAGAAAAGCTTAATAATTGGATTATGTAGATTGAAATCTACTGCAGGATTCAACAGATCGATGAGGACGAGGCAAAGATTCAGTTGGCCTCTCTTCGGCTGAGTAGCACCACTCTCGTTTGGTGGGAGAGCAAATTGCGAAGCAGTAAGAGTGTGGGTAATCTTCTTTCCTCATGGCCTAATTTCATTTCTACATTAAAGGAACAATTCTATCCCTTGGGTTACAAACAAAAAGCCTTAATGGATTGGAAATACTTAAGGCAAGGCAGGGGTCAAGATGTATAAAGCTTTACAAAGGAATTTAGAAAACAGGCACTTAATTTGGGCATTGTACTTGACTCACCTGAAGTAGTAACTAAGTCTATTGGATCATTACATAGTTACCTTAGACATCCATTATTATTGTTCGAACCAACTACTATTGACTTCGCCAGTGCGAAGTCAATTCATCTTGAGAACAGGGGAAAAAATGAAAGAGATGATCATTTCAAGAAACCACCTTTCAAACCTCCAAATGGCAAACCCAAAGTGAAAGGAAAAGGAAAGGAGAAGAGGATGACATCAACCAAGAAAGATGAAGGAGAAAGACCTTATTGCAATCACTGCAAAAAGGAAGGTCATGACGACGACCATTATTGGAAACAGTACCCGGAAAAGAGACCAAAGAAGTATGGATGAAAAGGCAAGTAGAAGATAGTGGCAACTGTGCAGCAAGACCTTGGATCTGATTCCGGAGATGAAGCATTGATCACAGCAGCAGGAACAAAAGGTACTCTTACACCTCATGTTAATTCTGAATCACATGAAGGCACTAGTTCAATAGATGAGTCTCTTCCTAATGAACGAAAGAGAATTGAGCTATTTCATATTAGAATTATCATAAATCATACAAAAGTGGAAACTATATTTGATACCAGATCCCAAGCAAACTTAAATTTAGAGTCCTTGGTAAAGAAACTAGGCTTGGAAACTACACCACATCCAAAACCTTACCCACTTGGATGGATACATGATAAAGCAAAACTGAATGTAACTAAGTAGTGTAAGGTAAAACTTGTGATCGCTTCTAAGTTAGTGGATGAGGTAAAACTTGATGTGATACCATTGGATATCTGTGGCATGGTGTTAGGGAGTCCATATCTATATGATAGAAAGGCAATATTCTTCCATCATGAAAACAAATACCAAATCACAAAAGATGGGGTAGAATATATTGTAAGGGCTCATCAAACTAAAATCAATGCCAACCTCGTAAGTGCAGGACAAATGAAGAGGTTGATGAATTCTAGTAAGGGTTGCATGCTTATGATTGTAAGGGGAAAAGATGCAGAATTATCTGATGCTTTCTAGGGTTGTGATCATGTGCATGAAAAGGAATTATGTGAATTAATTTCTAACTATGATGAGATGTTTCAGGAACCAAGGGGATTACCTCCGAAGAGGGAAATCCAACATGAGATCCATTTGCAGCATGACGCTCCTTTACCGAATATTGGCATGTACAAGATGTCGACCATTGAGATGGAGGAGATCAAAAAGCAAGTGCAGGAACTATTGAACCAAGGGGTCATCAGACCAAGTACTTCTCCATGCGGCTCACCAATTGTCTTAGTGCCGAAGAAAGATGGCACATGGAGGATGTGCGTGGATTATCAAGCACTAAACAAAATCACGGTGAAAAATCGTTACCCTCTTCCCCGCATTGATGACTTATTAGATCAGTTTAGAATGCTATCTATTTCACCAAATTGGATTTGCATAGTGGTTATCACCAGGTCCGAATTGCAGAGCATGATGTGTGGAAAACCGCCTTCAAGACCAAACAAGTGTTGTCCAATTGGATGGTGATGCCATTTGGACTTTCCAATGCTCCAACCACTTTCATGAAGGTCATGAATGATCTCTTTAGGCCTGTCATTGATGAATTTGTTCTCGTATATCTAGATGATATCCTTGTCTTTAGTAAAAGTTGGAATGAGCATGTATGTCATGTGAAGAAAGTGCTTGAAGTATTGAATAACGAAAAACTCTATGTAAAATTGTTAAAGTGTGAGTTTGGGAAAACCTCTTTGGTTTACCTAGGTCATATTGTTGGTCATGGTCAACTAAAAATTGATCCTTCTAAAGTTGAAGCAATTGTAAATTGGCCTAAACCTACTAGTGTGACCAAGGTTCGCAGCTTTTTGGGTGCAGTACAGTATAGGAGGATATTTATTACCAATTTCTCTATTATTTCAGCACCTTTACACACATTGACAAGTGTAAAGCAAGTCTTTCAATGGGGAGGAAAGCATCAGAAGTCCTTTGAAACATTGAAAGAAAAGATCAGCACCGCACCGGTCTTAGCCTTTACATATCTCCAACAACCATTCGAGATCAAGACATACGCCAGCGGATATGCCATGGGAGTTGTACTAATGCAGCAAAAGAAGCCGATATGTTACCATTCAGAGAAGTTCTCTTAGGCTGTGATAAACTATCCCACTTATGACAAGGAATTATATGCCTTGGTCCAGAGTGTGAAAAAGTGGAAACACTACCTGATCGGCAAGGAGACCATCATCCATACGGATCATTAGCCCTTGCAGTATCTTCAGTCACAGACCAAGTTGCAACAATCTCGTCATTTCAGGTGGATGGGTTTTCTGCAGCAGTTTCATCTGGTAATAAAGTATAAGAAGGGCACTAGCAACAAAGTGGCTGATATGCTATCTCACCCTCCTATTTCTGCTTTTGTTATTTTGCATAATGCTTCGTTATATTTTGAAAGTTATGTTGAACAATATGCTAACGATGATGACTTTAAGGAGATTTATGCAAAACTAACCCATGGTTCATAGGTGGATAACTATAACTAGCAAGGGAAATTGTTGTATCACCTTGGCAAATTGTGCATACCCACAGGAGAAAGGGTACATGTAATCCGGGAGGCCCACACCTCCCTTGTGTTTGGTCATTTTGGTATTGAAAAAACTTTGTGTCATGTACAAAGATTTTGTTTTTGGCCTCATATGAAGAACATTGTGACTCGCTATGTAAAGGGTTGTGTGATGTGTTCTGTTTCAAAGCCCTCTAATAGAAAACTTGGGCTCTACACACCACTCCCTATTCCGAGTCGTCCATGGGAAAGTGTGTCGATGGATTTTGTAGGAGGTTTGCCTTTGTCTAGAAAAAGTCACGACTATTTGTATGTCGTCGTTGACCATTTTAGTAATATGTGTATTTTAATGCCTTGTAAAAAGCAGATCACTGCAGAGTAGATTGCTTATTGTTGGCATTATGATACAGATTTGGCTCTATGACACAGGTGTTATCCTTGATGGCAACTCACACAGATGACAGATTACAATTCAGGCTCACAGAATGAAGGAAGAGAGGTATACACAGGTTCCCCATTGACCAAGCCGCGTTACACGCGAGTTTACAGACCAAAAGGCACGTATAGCGTACACATGCACCTTCGCGAAAGGAAAGGCGCGTATAGCGTACACACACACTTTCACGGAAGGAAATGCGCGTACATGTTGGAAAACTTAGTTTTGGTCTGCGGTATTTGGTCCGTGGTATTTTGATCCATGGTATTGGTCCAAGGTATCTTGTCCAAAGTGTTGACCCCAGGTATTTGGTCCAAGGTATTGATTCTAAGTGGTTTTGGACCATGGTATTTAGTAAGGCCTAAGACTATAAAAGGAAGAGAATATCATTAGGCAAAGGCACTCAAGAATTGAATATTGAATGAAGAGCAAGATCTAGAATACAGGTTATTAGGTTATGGTGCACAACTGGATCTGAATCAAAGATGAACCTGAGCGCTTGATGAAGGATAAGTTCTATTGATGGGTCAAGATCTTAAGGCTTGAAGAGAAGTATCTTTGTGTGGTTTTGATATTTTAGCTGAAAAACTGGCATATGTTGTAATCTGTAAATATGATGATCTAGGTATAATTGATGTCTGGAATTGTTGTAAAGTTTAAATCATCATTTACAGATCTGTATGCAGGTTCACTTTAGCAAAGGCGCGTATACACGCTGGTTCTGCATATCAAAACAATGTATACGCAAGTTCGCCTTGAGCAGACGGCGTATGTACGTAGGTTCGACACATTGAAGTACCGTATACCTCATAAACTATGCTTTAGCTACTTCTGTTTGTTGTTGCAATGTTTTGGGTTCTGGCTTGGGTTCTGGTTACTGTTACTATATTCTGGTTACAACATTCTGAGAAGTGATTGATTGATTCAGTTTTGGTTGGTGCAAAGGAGATTGGTTGATGCAAATAAATTTGATGTTTGATTGATGTTATTGATGGATCTAGTCTGAAAATTTATGAAACATGGTCCTTGAAAGAAAAGAGAAGGTTGTAGCCTTCTGTAGGCCTGCATCTACGTACTAGTAAACACAATAGCTAGTATAAGAGCTAGGGGGTCATAGCTCCCTTCCAGGAGAAGCTAGAGAAGGTTGTAGCCTTCTACAGGTAGAAGTCTGCGTACTGGTATAAGACTACACCAATACAAAAATTGTACAAAGAAGTTTCTTATTAAAAGAAGATAGAGACGATTACAACAATTGGTTTTCACCCACATTGGGTTTCCACCTTATATCTTGTGTTCATGTGTGTGTGATTGTCTGTTCTGTTTTACTGCACCTGGTTACTGTTTATATTGTTCTGATGCACTGATTAAAGGTCAACATATGAAAAATTAACGGAATCATAATTTTGCAGGATATACGCTGGTTACCTTAATAAAAGTTGCGTATACACACAAGTTCCACTAATTGAAGTAGCATATATGAATCTGAGTATGGAAATGAAATATTATTGACTTGCTAACACTGATTCACCCCCCTCTCAGTATTATTTCCAACACTTATCTTTTCTTTCAGCATGTTTGGGTCCATTTTGGGTTGCCCACATCGATTGTGTTAGATCGGTACTCTCGCATTCTCGGAGAGTTTTGGACCAGCTTGTGGAAGATGATGGACACCAAGTTGAAAAGAAGCACGACATTCCATCCACAGATTGATGGACAAACAAAGGTTGTAAACCACATCGTGGTACACTTGTTTCGAGGCTATTGTGGGAAACATCCTAAGTTGTGGGATGAGCATCTTCCATATGTGCAACATTCCTACAACTGAGCAGTGCACTCATCTACACAACGTTCACCATTTGAGACATGTTTTGGTTACCTGCCAAAGGACCCTTTTGATATGGTCTTTGGATTCAAGGAAGATGACTCCATTGGACGAAATGATAGGGACAAAGCACCACAGTTCATTTAATAGATCCAGTTGATTCACCAAGCAGTACAGGACTAGTTTGAGAAAAGTCAAGCCCGTTATAAAGCTTGAATGACAAACATCGATTCAAACATCAATTTCAAGTGGGTGACAAAGTGTGGTTCCATATCAGCAAGGATAGGATGCATGGAGAAGGGAAGAGGTTGTGACCAATCCGTTATGGTCCATTCACCATTTTGGAAAAGATTGGAAACAATGCCTTTCGTCTCGATTTGTTGATATATTTGCATATGTAATCCGCAGTGAATGTGGAGAACTTAACGCTGTATGAGCTACCATTTATTATGGACACTGAGGAGGTGGGCATAGTTCCTACAATTGATGATTTTGCACCAGAGTATCTCGATGAGTTACCTGAAGACATCATCCTTGATAGAAGAACCAGTTCTTCACGACGAGGAGATGTGGAATACCTTCGAGTTGGTTTCAAGGGGATGCACCCTAGCAAGGCAAAATGGCTGGATAAGGAAAGAGCGAGGGAACAATTCTCTCACTTGCCAATCGACTGATAAAGCTTTTGGCGGTCTAAAAGCTCCTCAATGGGGAGGATTGATCCAGGTGGATCTTTAGACATAATGGCATGGAAAAAGCTCAAAATTCAAAGTGGTGGAAAGGTGATTAACTTGACATCAAATCAAAGTGCTCATCACCCTGATTCCAACGATGTGAATGACACTCCAATCCAAGTCCGGATGAAGGAGATAGAGGCAGTCAAAGTTGGGTTGACTTTTAATGACTAGGCAGGTTTAACGAAGACACAATTTTCACTTTTCCGGCAGACGGAATCTATCCAACTCCGACTAGATTCTGGGCGAAATCGTGGCCTAGTTAAAAAGACTCCTTTGGTCCTAAACCAAATTTCCAAAAAAATGTAATTTGTTTTATATATAATGAAAAAATATAAAAAAAGGGGGTGGCAGGCCACAAACCCCACCACCCCAACTCTATCCACATGATATATTAAAATTAGTGGAGGGGCAGGCCACGACCCCCGGCCCCTCCCATGGACTGTTGAAACAACACTCAAATGGGAGCGGAGTGGGTGGGTCGACGCTTGGGGCGCGGACGCAACCCAAAACCAACAACCCAACCCACAATGAACCATTTATTGCAATGGCCATTACCAAAAAATTGCAGAGACGAAGGAGGGTACAGTGGGTGGGTCGCCCAAGGCAGGCCCGACACAACCGAAAATTTTAAATTAATTTTTTGTTGTTGTAATGTATAAAAAAGGAGGAGGCGGGGTTTGACCTCCCGACCTCCTCCCTATTAACCGAATCCTCAACCAACGTGCCACAACAGAATTCTTGAGAAATCCATCAACAAATTTCTATTTAAAACGCAGTTTTCAGTGTGCCCAGGTAGAGGAGGCAGTGCACACAGTTCGAGGCAAAATTTTGTAGGAGGGGTGAAATTTCACTTTGTCAGAATTTGACAAATTTTATATTGTTTCAACACTTCTCGACGCCACAAACACAATGGCACTGTCCATTTCTCCATCAGAGTTCTGCATTTTTCGGCCATTTTTTAGTATGGAGGTATAAGACTCCTTTTTGTAACTGATGCTTGTACTCTTCTTTTTCATGCCACTTAATGAATGAAGGCCTCCCCATTGATCGAGTAGGGCCCAAAGATGTAGTCCAAGTCGAACGAATTCCGTTATCAAGTCTTGTTTTCTTCTTTCATGCTTTATGTGTTTCTCCTCTTGTCTCATGTGCACATTAAGTTTTCTCTGTTAAGCTACAATTTATGCATGTAATTCTTTAACACATCTATAAGCAAAAGATTTTGGATCAATCAACACTTTTCAGAATCGGCATGAAAATAACTAACATTTAAAAAAATATATATACATACTTAATACATAAAAAAAATTCAAAGTGTCAAAAATATGCTAAAAATAAAGGGTTGATGTTGCATCAATACTTTTCAAAATCAGCGTGAAAATCATGATTAACTTCTTAAAAAACAAGAACTCGATACAACTCCCATTAAGTTGGAAACTTTGTTAGAAGCCAAGTCGACCATCCTCCTAGTCATGTCAGCCCCAATGTGAGGCATTAGACCTCCCTCCAATTGCACAATTCAAATCTTCTATCCAAGACCTTATGAGGCAGAGACAAATTCGAGTTCGAGGCAGCATGATAAGACGAGACTGGGGCAAATAGAAATGATGAATTAGAGGCAAGGAAGAAGTTGATGTGAGGTAGAAAGAAGTCGATCTGAGGCAAAGAAGAAGTCTCTTATAAGGAAAGGTTTTTTTCATCTCAAGGATGAATATGTCGATGAATTAATGACATGATGGGGACCAAATCTCTGAAGAAACAAGACCGAATCTCTAAGGATGAAATAGATCGAATTTATGTGGAATGTTGCAGACCAAATTTCTAAGGCATGACTGAAATTTTTGAGGCAGGTTGCGGGACCAAATTTAAGAGGAAATTGTTGGACCAAATTTTTGAGTGGGCAGACTAATGACTTTACTAGGAGGCAGTAGACCAAGTTTGTCCAAGAATTCTTAATGACTAGATTATCTAGGTGTGTCTTTTGTTGAAATGAAAAATTTCTCTAAGGAAAAGGTTCTTGGGTTTTTCCCCATGTGGGTTCTCCCAAGGTAAATGTTTATCATATTTGATATAATTTAATCATGTTTTTAATAAATTTAAGATCTTTATTTTGAGTTTTTTTCCTTTTGGACAATTTGGTGATACATTTTTTGGTGAGATTATGAATTTTAGTTGTTTAAACTGCATTTATAAAAATAGAAATGGATTCAATGCCCTCAAAAACATATGGGTCACTAGATTTTTTCAAATTATAGCGTTGAAATTTAAGATTCCAAAAAATGTATGCCGAATTTCAGCCAAAACTACCGAGAAAAGAGTAAAAATGTCTACCAATTTTTTTTAAGGATTGGAAATATTGATAATATAAAATATTTCATATTTGGTATTCTAGAATATTTATTTATCATATTTTGGGATTATTTCATAAAATTTTAATCAATGTAACTTTTACTCGTAGTTATTTGAGTCAAATAAATCTAATTAAATGACTATCATTATTATTTTTGAAATTTTATTAAATTTTGAATTCCAACTCATCAATGACATTTTTTCCTACCAGTGATATCTTATACGCCAAATTTATTAATAAGAAAATATACAAATGAAAATGTATTTACATTATATTACTGAATGAGGTGAATATGAGTAGCCTCCATTCCAAAGAAGAGGAGGAGGTGACCAAACTCTTCCATATTGAGATCTAGGTTAAGAAGAAAAAAGTGGATCCTCTATTTGATTTCAATTTACAGGTCAACATCATAGTAGAAGATCTAGTGAACAAGCTTGGGTTAGAAAGACATGACCATCATCACTCCTATCCATTGAGATTGGTAAATAAGGATGTAGAGCTCAAGGTCACTAAGTAGTGTAACAACTTTACTCTCTAAAATTGGACTCACGCCTTATTGAAGTTCATACTCAATTCACTCTTGGAGTTTATATCCACCCCCTTACCCTACAACCTACAAGCTTATAATTCCTTAAACTACAGTTTAATAACTCACTATATGTTGCTCATTCTCTTCTCGGCTCTTCTTCTTCCTTAGATCAAATTTGCTTTATCTATAAATTATATGAATGAAGTAAAAGCAGATGTAGTACCACTTGCGTGTAGTGTAGTATTTGGAATACCTTGCATGTATGGCAGGAATGCAATCTTCATGAAGAGGGAAAACCAATCTTTCTTGATCAAAGTTGTGAAGTCCTTCATCATTAATGCACACAAAGATAAATACAAGATTTCCTTACTAAGTGTTAACTAGGCCAGGTAATTGGTTGGTTTTAGTAATAATACAAAATGTATTTGAACAATAACAAATGGTTTACAAAGCACAACGAAAGGGTTGAAGGAAAAGGAAAAGAAAAAGAAATGCAAGTGTGTGTAAGAAAAAAAAAACAAAACAAAAAAACTAATGAATGGGAAATGAAAAGAGGACACTTGATATTCGCAATTATACCCTCATCGCCACCTATATTTACGTCAAAAGTGTTTTATGATTGGTTTGGCTAGACAGGTTTGGCCAATAAGATTTGTGTATTTTCATTTTCTTCCTTCCAAATAAAAATTGACACATGGCACTGCAACTACATCATGGAAGGAATTTGTCTAGAAGTGTGTCGTCATTTCTTCGTCATGGAAGCGTTTATGAGGAATGTGGGGTGGATGTACAAATATACGAAGGTGTAGCAATGGCGATGTTAATTATGGGTGAATTCAGAAAAGTAATGGTGTTCTATCCAAGTGCATTGTACATATTCCTTTGTGCAAACGAAGTGACTTAGCCTAATAGATGGAAAAGGTGAAGTTTGATAGGAAAATCAGTGAATTAAAAAGATTATTGATTTATATAAAATATTATAAAAAAAAAAAAATCATAATTATCCATCTTCCTTTTCGATTTCTTCCCAGTGTTAAAAATGGTGTTGATATACTTTTATTTTCCATCAACGTGGAGAATCATTTCCGCTTTTCAAATTCAGCAAAATAGTGAAAATTGTGTCAATATACTTTTCTTTTCCATTAAGGATACACAAGGAATCATTTACACTTTTCAAATTCCACAAAATAATGATTTATTTGAGAAAGCAAAAATTATAGTTTGTATATGTTATCTCAGAATTATTAAAGTTTTTTTCATTTTAAATGAAAAAAGAAAGATTTTAATTTTTAAATTGTGAGATTTTTTTATTTTTCATTATTTTCTAAGTTAATTTATTATAAAATTAAGTTTTATAAAGTTTTAAGAAATAAATTTATAAAAATATTAGAATAATAATTTTTATTTTTTTAATTTAAATGTTTTTATTCCATTTATATAAAAATTAAAAAGAAAAATATTATACAAAATTTTAATATATATTATTAAGATATAAGTTATAAGTTTTTTTATTATTTTATTATGATTATACTATATTATGATTTTATAAAAGAGAACAAAAAGATCTAGCAACAACAAAGAATGACGTAGATATGTGATAGAGCTTCAGCTAGAGTGTAACGAAATATTTAATTCTTGTAGATTAATTGTGGAGTAATGTCTTTTATATGCACCTTTTTTTTAATCAATCTCATGGATTGGATGTGCCTGCAATCTATCAAAAGCTTTGGCCAAAATCAATGTTGTTGGTGCCGCTTTTACCCCAAAATGGAAAATTATGAGCACTTGGACAGTGATTTAAAGCATTCAAGAATTGATAGTTTTATTTGCAAGCCCACTAATAGAAACGATTAATGATGCTTGCGTTAGAGTGAGCGGCGAGATGATCTTTCCAAATCTTCTACTCTTTCAAAGTACCTTTGCACCTTTAGGGGCAATTGCTAGTTTTATGTAACTGGACTTGCAAAAAGAATTGATTGCGTAAATTTTTGAATAGCCCATAAATTCATAACTTGCAATATAAAAACAAAGATTAAGAAACTATTCAATATTGGTTTTCTCACTTAAATTTTCATGATAAAATTTGTATTTTTAGTATTTAATTATTATTAATTAATTTATTATTACATTAAATTAACGAGCTCTTTAATTTGTGGGTTGTGTAAATCAATGTGTAGAATTTACCTCGCTTTCTAGCATTCACACATGGGTTAGATCTAGCATTCACACATGGCTTAATCTGGAGGAATGTTGAGTCTCCACAACCACATTAACTAATAAATTCCTACCTCTCTGAAATTAATGGTTCTATATAATGATCTTAAAGAATGGTGATGATCAATTTCACATTATTGTGATCGTATTTTGGCTAGAACTTAATCTCACCCATCGTTCTACTAATTCCAACAAAATTTCACTCATGTTGTCTTTATGAAGTCTACACGATCAAAGTTTCTAACAATTTTTTATTGTAATTTTCGATTGAGTTTCCAATCTTATCCTTTTAGAGTTGGCAATTTGTCCCTATTCCTAGTTGTTGGGCACTTAGTGTGGCTTTACAATTTCAGAGGTTGAAATAGTTTCTCTTGCTCAACGATCTCTCAGGAAACTCCTCTAGCAACCACCCACTCTTCTCTGAAGATAACATTAATATCTTGTTTAGCTAACATTAATATTTAATTTAACTAGTAGAATTTAATTTCTTGAGTTTTGGTACCTTTGTCTATTGAAAAAGAATTTTCATTAAGTAATATTTTTTTTACTTCGAGAAGAAATGTGTTGGGTATAATTTTTCATTCATTGAATTTATAGGTTGTGAATAGAGGAAACATGGGGTAGCCACAACAGAGGTGCTCACTTATAGGAAACATTCCAATTAGCGAAACAAAGGGGAAGAAGATTCCTTCTAGTTGGCTAAGTGAGAAAATATCTACCACAAGGAAAGAGGCAATGCATTGAGGCTTCCCATCATGCAAACAAAATAAAGGAATAATAGAATTGCAATAACTTTGACTTGCAAATTGAGTCTCGCAGATCTAACGCTTTGGA
Source organism: Pinus tabuliformis (assembly GCA_031772625.1). Classification (NCBI taxonomy): domain Eukaryota; kingdom Viridiplantae; phylum Streptophyta; class Pinopsida; order Pinales; family Pinaceae; genus Pinus; species Pinus tabuliformis. The sequence goes on along the minus strand of CM062805.1, from coordinate 154,088,626 downwards.
TTCGATAGGAAACTATCGATTGGACACAGTAGAACACAAACTTGCTAAGAAAAATTGACTATTGAGGGGAGTCAATTTTTTGTTCAAAAAGCTAAATTGTAGTTAGGGAGGATTGACTTGCTAGTGAAGTGAATTGATGAAGAGATTAAACTTGTTTAGAAGATTAACATTGTTTATAATAATTTTAGTATTTACGAAAGAACAATGTCATATTGTTAAATTCTATTGGTGTGACTAATTGGGTTGCCAATGGGTTGACGAGAATGTTCATTTTGATAAATTTTTCGTTTCGTGGAAAATATAAGTAGTTATTGTTGACCACTAGGATTTATTCCATGATTCTTCCTTTACTATTAATTAAAATATGAGTGTTGGGTATGAGGAAACAAAAAATAGTGTGGCTAATTCAATTTTCAGTTCATTTTAGACACTCCATGTGTATTGGTCTTTGGTTTCCCACAACAAGCAAACCAAGGAGTTAAAACCTAAGGACAAGGTTATCATGGTGACATTGAATATATGTAAGCATGCTCAAGAAACTTCTTGTTTTGGTAGTTTACAATGAAAGCTCAAAAGCCTTGGAGTCAATTTTGAAGCATAGAGGTCTTTGTGGAAAGATTCTTAAAACACAAATTGGATTTCATTTCCACACAAGATCTATGTTGGTGATACATAAAGGTTATAAGTCTCATGTTTACGGATCACACACGAATTTTGTGTTACTCAAGGGAGAAGATGAAATGGTAAAACTAAAGGAATATCTAGAAGGATGTACTAAATATATTAAACATTAGTTGAAGCCTAAAGGGTTATTACTTAAAAGGGAAGTGGAGGACCAGATACAATTTTTCTTGAATGCCCATTGCCAAACATTAGGTTGTACAAACAATCCATCTTAGAAGCAAATGAATAAAAGAAACAATTGCAGTAATGATTGGAGCAGTTTGACCAAGCACCTCAACTTGTGGGTCACCTATCATCATAGTACCCAAGAATTTCCATATCCTTTGCCTAGGATTGATGACTTGGTAGATCAATTCATACTAGGTACTTCACCAAGTTGGATCCAAAATCAAGATACCAACAAATATGAGTTAAAGAACAAGACACTTACAATACCTCCTTCAAGATAAGGTAAGGTTTATATGCATTGTTGGTACTAGTTATATTTATGTGTTTGAATGATGTATTGTGTCCCTTTCTAGGTTCATATGTAATAATGTACTTAGATGATATATTAGTTTATATCTCTACCAATGAAGAGCATATATCATGTCTCATGTAGGTGTTAGATTGATCCAGGTGGATCTTGGTGGCCACCTGCCAAGCCCACCTGGACCCCCACCATTGTTCTTCTCAGCATTTTCAGTTTCCTTAATTGTAGCACAACTTACTATTTTTAGCAGTGTTTCGGGTCCTGAACTTCCGGAGCCGTTTTGAGGCCCTAAACGACGTTTTTTGGGGAATCTGGGGGCAACATGGGTCCATGGAATGGACCCATGGACCGATGTTGCCCGTTCCAACAATGGTAGTGCTCAGATAGATCTTTCTAACGAGCTATTGTATGCGTCAAACGGAGATCGTATGCCAAAGTTATGACCCCGGGACATTGATGTACCAATTTACCCCCAAACGGGGCCCATAGTTTGGCGTTTCATCTTCTAGGGTTAGGTTTTGGAATGTTAAAGGTTTTCTATTGTTTCTCAACAATAAATAGGCCTTCGAGCCTCATTGTAAGACAGTTCAGAGGCATGTAGCCACCACATCTCTTCTCAGAGATAAGCTACCATCGCCCTAGCTGGGTTATTTCCATTACTGTTTGTAAGCATATTTCAGTATTCTACATTAATGAAGTAAAGTATCATTTCCGCTGCATATCTATGTTTATGGTTATCTCTGTGTTTTATTGCGTTCCTGTTTAAATTCGGATCAGTGGTATCAGAGCGGTCTGCTTTTTCTTTGTTTTTCTTTGCATGTCCCCAACGAGGTCGGGATATAAGGAGTTAGGGCTTGAACTGGTCGAACCTTTACAAGACCAGCCTCGCAAATCCCGACGGCCTCCGATGGCGGACGAGAAGAAAGACGAGGGGGCAGGAGATCCTATCAAAATCTTGCTCGAAGAAGCCCTCGAGCGACAACGGAACGCGATGATGGATAATTTTGCCCAGATCCTTCAGCGAATACCCAGAAGCGACGCTTCGGCTTCTAGCAGCTACTCTGGAAATGCCTCGCCCTTTAAGGTACAAGTTAATTTTGAAATCCCCATCTTCGAGGGTAAAATAGATGCAGATGCGGTAGATAAATGGTTAAATCTGCTAGAAGGGTATTTTTCTGTTCATGAATTTTCAAGTCGAGAAAAGATTGTTTTCGCTCTTCTCAAAGCAACCCCCCACGTCAAGGACTGGTGGGAAACCTATTGCGAGCAGAAGGATGAAACTACCGGCTCACTATTTTCAGCCACACCCACCTGGAATTCATTCCGCGAGGCCATCAAGGAGCAGTACTACCCTGTCGGAAGCTATGAGGATGAATACATAAAATGGACCACGCTGCGGCAGGGAAGGGACCAAGACGTGCCGGAGTTCACCAATCTTTTCCATACCCTTCGCACAAAGTTGGGTATCAAGGATACGGAGCAGCATTTGATACTCAAATACCGCGGCTGCCTGCACAAGTACATTCAGGAAGAAATACAATTCCTGAACATCTCCTCACTCGGCACAGCATACCGATATGCCATCAAGGTCGAGCAGAAGTTTAAACAAAAGAAGCGAGACTTTGGATCTGCGAATCTGAAGCAAGGGAAAGGTGCCCCTAAAACTCAGAACAAAGGGCAAAGCCAAGGCGGGGCAGCCCAAGACAACCCGCCAAAGCTGCAGACAAAGAACGGCACCGCGAAGACGAAAAAGGACACGGGAAAATGGTGTGAGTTCCATAAGAGCTCCACTCACAACACCAGTGAGTGTCGGGCCAAGCAGTCACTGGTGGCCGAGCTAAAGGGTCCAGAATCAGATGCATATTCCGACTCTGAGTCAGAACCCGACAAGGGGAATGAAAAAGGGAAGCAAATCATTGACGCGGATCCCAATGCCACTGTTGCTACCGCCAAGATCCAGAAAAATGAACCCGAAGATCCAGAGGAGGAGGAGCGTCTCTTCCACTCCCAGATGTGGGTAAAGGGCTCCCCGCTACAGTTCATTGTCGATAGCGGGAGCCAAAAGAACCTCATTTCAGCGGAGGTCGTGAAGTGGTTGGGCTTAGCGACCACAGCACATCCACAACCATACACCATCGGGTGGCTTCACCAAGGACGGGATCTTCACGTGAGCCAACAATGTCGCCTTCCATACAACATCAAGCCTTTCACGGATGAGGTATTGTGTGACATTGCTCCCCTTGAAGTTTGTGATGTATTATTAGGACAACCATACTTGTGGAAGCGACATGCTGTGTATGAATCAAGGCCCCGGGCTGTTATTGTTACATTGGGGAATAAGTTGTACAGGATACCAGAGGTAGCACCGCCTACCGCCATCTCCTTGATTACTGCAAAACAATGTAGTAAGCTCATTTCCAAGACTAGGAAGTTTGTTTTCCTGATGATCCGCCCTCAAGGAAAGAAGAAGCTGGTGGCGACGACCTCCAGACAGGATCCCTCTGCACGACAACTACAGATGGATAAGGTCGTGAAGGAGTACGAGGACATCTTCACCTCCCCTGCAGGGGTTCCTCTGCACTATCAGGTCAAGCACTCCATCGATCTAACCCCAGGTGCGCCGCTACCCAATGGACCAATTTATCGGCGTTCGGTTCTAGAGAACGATGAAATCAAGAGGCAGATTCAGGAGTTGCTGCAGAAAGGTCACATCCGTCCGAGTTCATCGCCTTGTGGGAGCCCGATCGTGTTGGTACAGAAGAAGGATGGGACTTGGAGACTCTGTATTGACTATCGGGCGTTGAACAAGATCACTGTCCGTAATAGGTACCCGATCCCACGGATTGACGACCTCTTGGACCAACTAAAGGGAGCAAAGTACTTCAGCAAGATCGATCTGAAGTCAGGATATCACCAGGTACCAATCGAACCCTCTGATGTGTGGAAGACTGCCTTCAAAGCCAAGGAGGGCCTCTTCGAATGGTTGGTCATGCCTTTCGGATTGACGAATGCTCCTGCAACCTTCATGAGGCTAATGGATGACATCTTACAGCCATTCACCAACTCATTTGTAGTGGTATACTTGGATGACATTCTGATCTTCAGCCAGAGTTGGGAAGAGCACCTCCACCACATCCGACAGGTTCTTCAAACACTGCGACAACACAAGCTGTGTGCCAATTTGGAGAAATGCACTTTTGGCATGACCCAGGTTCAGTATCTAGGATACATTATTGATGAACAGGGGGTGCATGTGGATCCGGCCAAGATCCAAGTCATTCGGGATTGGCCATCCCCGACCACTCTGACAGAGCTCCGCAGCTTTCTAGGCCTTGCCAACTTCTATCGCAGGTTCGTGTTGGGGTTTTCTCATATCGCTTGGCCCTTGAGTCAAGTCAACAACGGAGGAGCGAAAGCGAAATTCTTTTGGTCTAAATATCAACAGAAGGCATTCATAAAATTGAAAGATCGCCTTTGCACGGCACCAGTGCTCACATTACCAGATTTACAACAACCATTTGAGGTCGAGACAGATGCCTCTGACTATGCTATTGGGGCAGTCCTTACTCAACACGGGCATCCAGTGGCATATCACAGTGAAACACTTTCAGACACAGTTCGGAAGTATCCAACCTATGACAAAGAGATGTACTCCATTGTGCAGGCCTGCCGACAATGGAAGCATTACATTTTGGGGAAGGAAACAGTCATCCACACAGACCACCGACCCCTGCAGTTCATACAGACCCAAGGGAAATTGCAGAATGATCGCCATCAGAAGTGGTCTACATATCTGCAACAGTTCCATCTGAATATCAAGTATAAGAAGGGCAGCACCAATCATGTTGCAGATTGCCTCAGTCGACCACCAATCATGGCGTTAACCACTGTGCTCAACTCTTGTGGGCACGAGACTTCTGATTGGCCACTTCTCTACAAAAGTGACCGAGAATTTGGCCACACATACCAGACACTCGTGGGGGGTCAGCATGTTCCAGATTTTCACCTCCAAGGTGCACTGTTATGCCACCTGGGTCATCTTTGTGTTCCTTCAAGCGAGCGTGCCAAGATGATTTGGGAAGCACACTACAGTCGGGCTGCTGGACATTTCGGGGTGGAGAAAACAGTGGCAGTACTACAAAAGTATTTCTATTGGCCAAATCTTCGACAGGATGTCGCGAAGTACATCAGATCATGTACTGCCTGTGCCATTGCCAAACCGACCATCAAGAAGCAAGGCCTCTATACCCCGTTGCCTACCCCTAGTCGACCTTGGGAATCCATCTCCATGGATTACATGTCAGGGCTTCCTTCCACTAAGCATGGAAATGATTGTGTTTTTGTGGTCGTTGATAGGTTCTCAAAGATGGCCATTATGGCGGCCTGCAAGAAGAATATCACAGCAGAAGCCACTGCTAAAATCTTCTTTGAACGAGTGTGGGTGCACTTTGGGATCCCACAATCTATCATCTCAGAACGAGAGAGTCGGTTCCTCAGTACATTTTGGTCCAGTCTCTGGTCAATGCTGGACACCAAACTCACTAAGTCCACAGCCTTCCATCCTCAAACTGATGGCCAGACCGAGGTTGTCAATCGGATGATTGTACACATTCTGCGCATGTACAACTCAAAGCATCCACGCACATGGGACGAGAGCCTCCCCTATGTTTAGCACAGCTACAACCGAGCTCTTCACAGCTCGACTGGCCACAACCCTTTTCAGGTGGGCTTGGGATTCCAACCACTATGCCCCATTGATGTGGCCCTGCCACTTGCAGCTACTCACACAGCTTCAGCTCATGTCTAGTCCGAAACAGATAAGGCAACTAGCTTCATTGAGCACATCCAACATATTCGCCAGCAGGTCCATGACATTCTGGAGAAATCAAATGCCAAGTACAAGCAGCGACATGATCAACACCAGGTGCCACACAAGTTTCAGGTGGGCGACAAAGTCTGGTTGCATCTGCAAAAGGAACGCCTTACTGGAGCCTATCGGAAACTGAGACCACTCCGATACGGTCCTTACACCATTACTAAGGCTGTGGGGGACAATTCATTTGAGCTCAGCATTCCCCCATTCCTTGGCCTGCACCCAGTGTTTAATGTGGATCGCCTTCGGCCATACTTTCCACCATTGCTAGACACATCCGACATTGCAGAACAGCTCACACCCACAGAATTAAACCCAGATTGCATGGAACAGGCTGCAACTGATCGGATCATGGACACACAGATCAAGAACACTTGCCAACAGAATATCCAACTATATCGAGTTGTCAAAGCAGGCCAACTCCTTCACCAGGGCAAGTGGCTCACCAGGGACCAGGTTCAGCAAAAGTTTCCTCATCTCATGGAGGAACTCAACGCAATGGGGACCATTGCTTCCTAAGGGGGGAGGAATGATCCAGGTGGATCTTGGTGGCCACCTACCAAGCCCACCTGGACCCCCACCATTTTTCTTCTCAGCATTTTCAGTTTCCTTAATTGTAGCACAACTTACTATTTTTAGCAGTGTTTCGGGTCTTGAACTTCCGGAGCCGTTTTGAGGCCCTAAACGACGTTTTTTGGGGAATCCGGGGGCAACATGGGTCCATGGAATGGACCGATGTTGCTCGTTCCAACAATGGTAGTGCTCGGATAGATCTTTCTAACGAGCTATTGTATGCGTCAAACGGAGATCGTATGCCAAAGTTACGACCCCGGGAAATTGATGTACCAATTTACCCCCAAACGGGGCCCATAGTTTGGCGTTTCATCTTCTAGGGTTAGGTTTTGGAATGTTAAAGGTTTTCTACTGTTTCTCAACAATAAATAGGCCTTCGAGCCTCATTGTAAGACAGTTCAGAGGCATGTAGCCACCACATCTCTTCTCAGAGATAAGCTACCATCGCCCTAGCTGGGTTATTTCCATTACTATTTGTAAGCATATTTCAGTATTCTACATTAATGAAGTAAAGTATCATTTCCGCTGCATATCTATGTTTATGGTTATCTCTGTGTTTTATTGCGTTCCTGTTTAAATCTGGATCATAGATACATGAAAAAACAAGACTACTAACAAAGATTAAGAAATATGATTTTGCTCAACATTCATTTGTGCATTTAGGGGATGTGATTGGTGGAGGGGGACTTAAGATAGATCTTACAAAAATGGAGGCCATCCTCAAGTAGCCAAATCCTATTATTGTCACTACGATTAGGAGATTTGTGGTGATGTCATGATACCCATATAGGTTTATAGCATCATTTTTAGTTGTGGTTGCACCAGTCCATGCCATAGTATCTAGTGACAAAAGTTTTCATCAAGGAGAGAATCAACAAAAAAAAAATTGAAGAGCTAAAATGAAAGATTAGTGAAGCACCAATTCTTGTGTTGCCCAATAGTTAGAACTATTTTAAGAGGAGATAAATGCAAGTGAATATGCTACATGAGTAGTCTTGATGCATGAAGGTAAGCCAATATACTATCATTCTAAAATATTACGTGATAGAGTTTGAAACTACCTCACACATTACAAGGAACTCTATTCTTTCATTAACATTGTTAAGAAATGGAATAACTATTTGATGGGAAAGGAGACCATAATCCACACTAGTCACTAACTATTGTAGTGTTTGCATGCCTACAGTAAGCTTCAAAAAACCAGACCGATACAAGGGGATTGTTTTGTGTAATTCCAAATATAAAACAAATTATTATTATTATTATTTCTCAAATTAGCAGAGACTTCTCCTCAAATGTAATGAAGGTTTCTTCTCGAATGTAATGAAGGCTTCTTCTTGAATGTAGCAAAGGCTTCTTCTTGAATGTAACAAAGGCTTCTTCTTGAATGCAACAAAAGCTTCTCCTCGAATGTAATAGAGACTTATCCTCAAAAGTAACAGATAATTCTTCTGTAAATAAGGCTTAATTCATCCATTGTGGAGAAGTGATTGGGAGTTAGGCTTACAAGTTGAAGCTTATGTAATTTCTACTAGTAATAAAATAGTTGTTGATATTTCCATGTGGTTTTTCTTAGTACATTGTTGAGTTTTCCATGTAAAATTTGTGTTGATTTATTCTTGATTATATGTGTTATTTTTTTGATGATCAATATTGAATTAATGAGATGTGTAGAATTTATTATTGATCTTAGATCTTTTTTTGTTCATTTATTGATTGTTATTTCGAATATGACAACTAGTATTAGAGCAAATATTTTGTCATAGATTCAATGTGTGTAGGTTTTATTTACAGGTGGCTCAATGGAGTCAATGATAAGTATTTAAAACTTACTAGGGTATATTTTGCAATATGGATATCTAAGATGGAAGATATACTCACACACAAAGATTTGTATTTGTCGGTTAAGAGAAAATCTAAGTATTAGAGGAATTTTGAGGTAAAAATGGGCCTCAAAACAAAAATGTACAACAAAAAACAACTTTGTAAGAACTAATAGGATTCAATATGATGATATCAACCATGGGGGATGATTCACCATTTTTGGAGTAAAAGGGTAAAAAGATAAAAAGAAAATAAAGAACTATTTTTTCAACTTGTATTTTCAATTAATCTCCTTACGATTTTACTCAAATTTCGAGTGGGAGCACTCGTTGGATGCAGAATTTAATTTTGCATCCTAGTACCCATGTTTCATACTTTCAATGGACCCTAGTACACAGAAAATGTGAAATACATTAAAAAACGTGATTGCAATCATGTTTTTTCATGTATTTCACATTTTTCATGTACTAGGGTCCATCGAAAGTATGCAAAATGGGTACTCCTTGGATGTAAAATTAAATTTTGCATCCAACGAGTTCTCCCGCTCAAAATATGAGTAACATTGTAGGGAGATAAATTGAAAATACGAGTTGAAAAAATAGTTTTTTCTTTTTCCCCTCCAAAACTTGATGAGGTAATCTGATCTTATTTTATTATTTCCACTATTATTTTATAATATTCCTTAGGAGGTCAATTTTAGACCTCAAATTTCTCTAATGAAGCCTTCATCAGTGACAAATGAACATTGGGAGGAGTTGGATCAAAAAGAATTTGCTACTAGATGGTGATATTTCTTGGACATGGTATACTTTCATCTTTCACAAGAAAAGACATCGAGTATTTATGGAAAAATATTCATGATTTATATGAACGAGACACAATAGCCAATAAATTGCTTCTAATGAATAGGTTACTTAATCTCAAAATTAAGGAAGGGAGTTCAATAGTTAAACATCTAAATGAGTTGCACACGATGGTGAACCAGCTCACTTTGTTGAATATTATGTATGATGATGAGATCGAAGCTCTTTTAATGTTGATCACTATGCCTAATAATTGGTAGAAATTGGTTTCCACCATAAGTAATGGAGCACCAAAAGGTATACTAAGCTTTGAAGATGTATCTAATAGTTTATTAACTAAATAAATGTGCAAGAAATTTATGAAAGAATAAATCCCAAACATAGAGGCATTAACTATTGGTGATCGTGGAAGACAACATAATAGAAGGAAATCAAGGAGATTAATCTATAGAATGAGGTCAAAGTCTAGGCATGGAAGAATAACTTGCTATTATTGCGATAAACTTGACCATATCAAAAGGGATTTTTGTATATTAAAGGAGGAGCAAATGTAGCAAATCATAGCCAATAATAACAATAATAATGAAGAAACTATTGCCATGGCAACAGAAGATGAGGTATTAATTATTGTTCCCTGCGATGATGCATGACTTTATACATCCAGTCAAGATAGTGATTGGATTTTAGATTTCAAATCCTCCTACCATGTTATGCCAATCAAATAATTTTGTATTTCTTATACATCTAGTGATATGGGTAAGGTTCGCTTAGGCAATAAAAGTATTTGTAATATTGAAGGAATAGGAGATATTCTAAAAAAACCATAAGATGGTTGTATTTTATTTCTTGAGTAGGTAACGCATGTACTAAAGCTTGAAATGAATTTGATTTCAGTTGGAAAGCTAGATGATGAAGGATACGATATAGTGTTTAGCAAGGGAGGATGGAAAATTGTAAAAGGTTCATTGGTTGTTGCAAAAGGGAAGAAAATAGGCACTCTTCACACCCTAAAATCAAGGTTGAAAAAGTAAAATATTAATTTTGTTACAAAGGAGAAGTTTACAACAGGTTTGTGGCATAAAAGACTTGGGCATGTGATTGAAAGAGGCCTAAAAACTATTGCTAAGAAAAATATTTTGCTTGATATAAAGGGTATAGAATTTAAATTTTGTGAACATTTTATTTTGCATAGACATAAGCTCAACATCATTTATAAGAGAGTCCCAAGAGTGATACAAAAATATTATATTTGATACACTTTGATATTTGTGGCCCAATTAATATAAAATCACTAGGAGGAGCTATTTATTTTGTCACTTTTATTGATGATGCATCAAAGAATGTGTGGGCTTTCCCTATTAAGATAAAAGATCAAGTTCTAGATACCTTTTAGAAATTTCATATGGTTGTTGAAAGGGAAACTAATAAATTATTGAGATGCATTAGAACAGATAATGGTTGGGAGTACTACTCTAAGGCATTTGAAGAATATTGCAGTAAATATGGCATAAAGCATGAAAAAAATTAGTTCCTCGCACCCCACAATAAAATGGAATAGCTAAGAGAATGAATCAGATAATAATGGAAAAGGTGAGATGTATGCTTTCAAATTCTAGTTTGCCTAAATATTTTTGGGCAAAAGTTGTTCATACAACATACTACTTAATAAATCTCTCTCCCAAAACTTCACTTCATAGTGGTATTGTGAAAAAGGTATCGACCGGTAAGGATTTACACTACACCCACTCGAAATTTTTTGATTTTGAAGCATATGTGCATATTCCTAAATAACAAAGGTCGAAGTTGGATGAAATTCATTTAAATGTGTTTTCTTAGGATATGTTGATAATGAGTTAAGTCACTGGTTGAGGGATCCTCTAAAAAGGAAAATTTTCAAAAGTAGAGATGTCATTTTTAATGAAGAAAAAATGTTTAGAGATGTTGAAAAATGTGTGGAACACACAAAAAAAAAATAAAAAATCAAGAACAAGAGGAAAAACAGTCAGCCATACAAGAAGGAATTCATGGAAATAATGAGTTACAAAATAAAATGAGGAACAAAAACAAGAATATTAAGAACAAAATCAATAGCCATTAAGAGAAATATTGCCACAAAATTTATCGGTTTGTATGTCTCCCAAGTCACATAGACCTTCACAAAGTAATTCTCTTTTAGAATATATTTTATTTGCTAATGAAGGTGAGCCTACTTCTTTGCAGGAAGCATGTGAAAGAGAAAATGGTATGAAGTGGAAAAAGGCTATGCAAGACGAGATCAAATCCCTACATGAGAATAAGACATGGGATTTTTTTGAAAGACCACATGGGAGAAGGGTATTAAAGAATAAGTGGGTGTACCAAATAAAACATGAAGGAAAAGAAACTAAACAAAGGTTCAAAGCAAGACTAGTGGTCAAAGGATTTGGACAAAAGCAAGGTATTGACTTTAAAGAAAAAAAATTCCCCAATTGTTAAAATGTCATCAATATGAGTATCATTTTGCCTTGTAGCTACTCTGGATTTAGAATTATAGCAAGTAGATGTCAAGACAACCTCCCCACATGGCGATTTTGAAGAAGAGACATTTATGGATCAACTAGCAGATTTTGTTAAAAAGGGTAAAGAAAATTTGGTCTGCATATTAAAGAAGAGTCTATATGGGCTGAAACAAGCTCCCATTCATGGTATAAAAAGTTTGATTCTTTTATGTTTGATCATGGTTTTAAAATATTAAATGTAGATCATTGTGTACACATTAAAAGAGATGAAAATGGCAATTTCATTATCTTATTATTATATGTTGATGACATGTTGATTGTTGGAAAAGATAAATTGATGATTAATAGATTGAAAGAAGAGCTAAATTATGCCTTTGCAATGAATAATTTAGGAGTAGCAAGCCAAATTTTGAAGATGCAAATTATGTGTGATATAGAAAGAAAGAAACTATGGCTATCACAGAAGAAATATGTTGGAAAGGTATTGGAAAAGTTTAATATGGCTAAAGAAAAACCTATAAGTACACCACTTGTATCTCATTTCAAATTAATGACTAATTTGTGCCCCTATGGCATTGAAGAAAAAGAAGAAATGTGTAAGATTCTATATGCTTCAATGGTAGGAAGCTTAATGTATGCAAGGGTATGCACTCGCCCTCACATTTCACATTTAGTAGGAGTGGTAAGTAGGTTTCTTTCAAATCCAAGGAAGGAGCATTGGGGTGTAGTTAAATGGATTTTGAGGAACAATAGTGACTCAATTTATTATTGTTTATACTTTTGAGGTATTGATACCTTATTGGAAGGATTTATAGATGTTGATATGGTAGGTTAGAAGATCCATTATGGGTTAAATATGTACATTTGCAGGAGCTACAATTTCATGGGTATAGAGATTACAAAAGGTGGTGTCTCTTTATATTATAGAAGGTGAGTATATTGCAGCTAGTAAAGGATGCAAGGAAATGATTTAGATAAGGAGTTTCTTGGAAGAATTGGACTTGCAACGAGAAAATTATGTACTAAATTGTGATAGCCAAAGTGCAATCCATATTGAAAAAAACCCCACCTTTCACTACAAGACAAAGCACATTGATGTTAGATATCATTGGATTCTTCAAGTGTTGGATGATGGGTTTCTAAAATTGGAGAAAATGCACACAAGAAATTCCAACCAACATGTTAACAAATATCTTTTCAAGTGATAAACAGAGCTTTGTAGAACCTTGGTTGGTGTCATACAAAGGTGATGAGAGATTTTTGGGACTATATTAGTAGCAATAATATTCACATAAGCTTATATTTGGCCTCAAGTGGGAGATTGTTATGTGTGAGTCCAATATATATATATATATATATATATATATATATATATATATATATATATATATATATATATATATATATATATATATATATATGATTATTATTATTATTATTTCCCGAATGTGATGGTGACTCCTCCTTAAATGTAATGAAGGCTTATTCTCAAATGTAACAAAGTCTTCTTCTCGAATGTAATGGAGATTTTTCCTTTAATGTAATGGAGAATTCTTCTATAAATAAGGTTGAATTCATCCATTGTATGTGAAGTAATTGGGAGTTGGGCTCACAAGTTGATATATATATATATATATATATATATATATATGATTATTATTATTATTATTTCCCGAATGTGATGGTGACTCCTCCTTAAATGTAATGAAGGCTTATTCTCAAATGTAACAAAGTCTTCTTCTCGAATGTAATGGAGATTTTTCCTTTAATGTAATGGAGAATTCTTCTATAAATAAGGTTGAATTCATCCATTGTGGATGAAGTAATTGGGAGTTGGGCTCACAAGTTGAAGCTTATGTAATTTATGCTAGTAATAAAAGGGTTGTTCATCTTTCCCTGTGGATTTTCCTAGTACATTGCTAGGTTTTCCATGTAAAATTTGTGTTGCTTTGTTCTTCATTGTATGTGTTAATTTATTCATGATCGATATTGCATTAATTAGATCTATATAAGTTATTATTGATCTTAAATTATTTTTTGTTAATTTCTTTATTGTTGTTTAAAATAGAACAAGGATGGTATTTTTACAAAACTTTCATATAATCATCAAATATAATAAAGGAAGCAAGAATGTAGACATGCTTTTGAAACTAAGATGCTTGGCATGGTTTCAAGGCTGCCCAGATCCAAGATCACAACTTTGGAAACTATTATTCCCATGAATCCTTTCATACATGATGCATACAAAGAGGGTACATAAAAAATGACCTTAAATAGGTGTTTAAAAAGGTGGAAGGCCAAGTTTGTGTAGAAGTATGTGATATTAAGGATGAATATCAGATCTAGGATGGGTTTCTCTACAAGTTATACAAGCTCTGTGTTCCTAAAGGTTAAATATTGCAATTTATTGAAGGGGGCAAAACCTCCAAATCTATAGGGAATTTTGGTGTTTAGAAGACAATCTCCAACATACAAAGGTATATATATTGGTCCAAAATAAAATAAAATGTAGCTATGTTTATTACAAGATGCATACTTCATTATTCTAGTGAATCTAAGAAAGGGCGTGACTATTTATTTATGGTATTTAAGTGGTATAATGAGATGTGCATTCTTATACATTGTAAAAATACCATGAAGGGACAAGAAGTAACAAGCATGTTCTTTGAAAAGGTATGGGTATAATTTGGGATATCGAGGAGTATTGTCTTAGATAGATATATGAAATTTATCAATGCCTTCTAGACTACACTTTTAGAGAAGATGGACACCAAGTTGAAGAGATCTATAACTTCTCATCCACAAAAACAAATAGGTAGATAGTAGCAAACATGAAATTGGTTCATATTTTGAGGGATTATAATTAGAAACTTCCAAGGTCTTGAGATTAAAATTTTGTTTATATTCAATTCTCATATAACAAAGTTTTCAACATCTCTGACTATGAATCCCATTTTTATATTTTCTTTATGTATTTTCCATCATTTCTTCCTTAGATGTTGTATAGGGGCAACAATAAAAAGTGAAGGAACACACCATAGAGAATGACTAAAGGTTGAAATTCATTGATAAGGTCAAGAAAACCCTTTTGTAAGTACGTGAGACATTGAATAATTCATTGGAAAAGTAAAATGCCCGAGATGATCAACACACAATTGAGAAAATGTTCAAGGTGTGAAACATAGTTTACTTGCATCTAAATAATAAAAGGATACATTGTCCTAATAAGAATATTAAGGTGATTTGATAAGGTCCTGCTGAAGTATTGGAGAAGATGGGTGATAATGCTTGTAGGCTTAGTATACACCAATATATGTGCATTTACTTAGTATTGAAAGATGAAAATCTAAAATTCTATGACGTTTCCATGTTGGAGTAGGAAACTAAAGATAAATTCTTATCTACCATACAGGATTTATCATGCATTATCATTTAGGAATTAAGATGTGCATTCACATGCCTTATAAAATTTCCATCAAGGAACACAACAAACATGTTATTTGGAAATATTTTGGTGCAACTGTGGTACCAAGTAGTGTCATCTTAGATAGGGATATAATATTTTTTTTGGACTACATTTTATGAGAAGATGGACACTAAGTTGGTTCCCTATATTTCCATTCCGTTGGGATAGGGTCGCTTGGGATCAAGTTTTGGTCCTTACTTTGTGTACAAATGTAAAGTCTCAGTGATTTGAGGAAGCAGAGCACGAAGATAATAAGAGTCAAAGGGGATTTAGTCCCTTAGGTTGTTAGGATATAAGAAGTTTTGAGACTCACCCAAGTTCTACGGACCATTGTATTGTAAAAGCAAAGATATATATATATATATATATATAGATAAGGGTCATAGTGAGTCTAGAAGATAAGTCATAATAGAAAATCATTGTTTTGGATAAGTAAGCTAAGGCAGGAAAAGCTTGTTTCATGTACTTAGGTGAAGGGGAAGGCTCTTGCAACTAAGTGTTTGGAGACCTTGGTAATTCCATAGGCTGAGTGCGCGGGCCTTTGCAGTTGAGTGCATAGGGAAAAAGAGTTTGTACTTGAATGAATACATCGAATAAAGATAGTTTTGATCCAGTAATTGTGCATATGTGTACCTATTTTTACTTCTGCAGTTTTCTATATTTTCGCTCTGGATTGGAAATTATATGAATGAATGTTTATCTTATGCATGAAAGTGGTAGATCAATAATAATTGTTGATGTTATGAATAATTAAAGACCTTCACGAATATATAAATGTTGTTTAGGTGAATTACTGTAATTTACTGTTTCAGAAGGGTTAAGGTTCACAAAGACAGAGCTAAGCCCTAATATCCGTAGGAACCCATCACATAGGCCTTTGGATGCGAAAACCTGGTTCTATCATCCCCCAATTCGAGTGAGACTGCAACCTGCACTACGTAGGTTTTTGCTGAAAGGGCCAGCAGTTTAGGGTTTTTTTGGTTGGCGCAACTAACTTTGAACCTAGGTTAGGGTCCATCAAGCCAACAAATGGTTTTGTTGCCAGGACAGGGATCTATCTTAGGAATGTGTGATAAGTGGTTCCCCACTAAGAAAGAAATTGAAAAGTGGATAGATTGGAAATTCCAAGGGTTTGCAGCTCAGGAGAATAGGAATATGCGCCTGTCGAAGGAAGAGTGGTTGAATATATACCTATTTACGAATGAACATGAGATATTTTTCTGCTCATTCCCCTGCAAATTGCATGAGTGGCTATCCAAATTGGCGGATAATCAAGGAATGTGGAAGCTTGACGGCCCTATTGTGTGGACCCGAGAACTAGTGGAGCGCTTGGAGGTTTTAGAAACAGAAAGAAAAAAAAATGGGATGTCGACCACTGGATCGATATTATTCTAGAAAGAGGACACGAAGCAGCGGGAAGAGGATGGAAAAATCGCGCAGAGTTTCTGAGATTTGTAGAGTCTGACCCTAATGGAGGCTTGTGGAGGAGGGAGCTCCACTCCCTCCTACAAAGATGTTGTGGCCAGCAGAGGCAAGTCACATTTGAGTAATGTTAGAGGTTCAGAGGAGGAAGAAAGTAGAAATAAGGAAAAGGAGACAGAGGGGGTAGAATCCAAGGAAAAGAGTAACACAAAGGACAAGGTAGAAGAAGAGGAAAACCAGGAAAAAAAAAAGAGGACGTTAAACAAAAGGGACCGTGTAGACCCAGAGCGAAAATCACACCGAGAGTAGTTTTAAATAATTCGGCACTGCAGGAGCACAGGGAACATATGGAGACTTACGCCATCATTTGCAAATTCATGGGTGTATGGCCCACTGAAAAAGCTTTACAAACCTGGATCAAATATCACTGGAAACCTAAGGGTAGCATAGATTTACACCTTGGGTCAAAGGGTTTCTTCATAGTGGTGTTTACAAACATCGAAGACAAAGATAGAATATTCGAAGGAGGGCCCTACTTTTTTGCAGTAGTGGGCCTCTATATGCGGCCCTGGGTGATTAACTTTGTTCCAAAGTAGGAAACTTTCACTTCAGTTCCTGTTTGGGTAAGGTTTTTTTCTCTACACCTGGATTCTTGGCAAAATGAATCACTTGTGGCTATAGGCAATAAACTAGGTCGTTTTATCAAAGCCTCGGAAGCCACCAGAAGGGGTAAATACACTTCCTATGCAAGGATTTGTGTGGAGATGGATCTTTTAGGAGCTCTTCCGGACGAAATTATCTTGGAAGTTTTAGATGAGGAATGGATGCAAATGGTGGACTATGAGCATATACCATTTAGATGCCGTAAATGCCACGAACATGGACACTTGATCAGAGACTGCCCTCTCAGTAAAGCAGAAGACAAAAGTAAACTGAAAGCAAAGAAGGACACTGGAAACTTTCAGAAAGTATCAAGCAGAGGAAAAGGAAGTAAAAAAGAACCAAAGCAACAACATAAAGAGGGGCAAAAGGCCAGTCAGAATAAATTCCAAGCTCTGGAAGAGATGGAAGACATGCCAAACGAAGTCCAGTCTATGGAGAAAGACCCTAAGGAAAAGGAGAAAGGGGAAAACTACAGTCTAGTACAAAATACTAGTGATAAGGAAGAAACTATGATGAATGAAACAGAGCTAGAGATGGACTAGGAAATGACCCAGAGTGGAATAGATCTGGAGGATCATGAACCTCAGGAACTTCTAGATAAAGAAAACCTAGATCTGGAAGGATTTCTACAGTAGGGAACCATGGAGGGGATAGATTCATTACCACAAGATGAATGAAATAGAATACAACAGTTGCTTTTGTGGAAAACTCAGGAAAAGGGGGCAGTTAAAGGAAGAAACATCGAAGTGCAGGAATGCAGAGGTGTGAAAACAATGAAATCAAATCCAGGATTAACAACCAGAAATGCAGGCAAGAAAAGGGGCAGAAAAAAACAGAAGGAGCTATTAATGGAGTGTGGAAAGCTGATGATAGACTCAGGTAAGATGAAAGACCTGACTAGTTACTCCTTCACAAATCTTTAATTATGAAGTTTACATCTTGGAATATAAGAGGTCTAGGTAGTAAAAGAAAGCAAAGAATTCTCAGTTTTAGAATGAAACAAGATATGCCGGACATGATCTTCATTTAGGAAACAAAGTGTTCCATCCAAAAATTAAAATCAATACATAGCAAATGGCTTCATAGATTTCATTTTTTAGAAGTTAAAGCAAATAACACAGCGGGGGGCATTCTCACACTCTGGAACCCCCAAAAATTCATAGTATTAGATGCAGAGGCATCCAGAAACTACTTATCAGTAGTAATTCAACCAGTAGGGGTTTCTAAAACCTTCCTAGTTACTAATGTCTATGGTCCTCAAAGAATAGAAGATAAGCTCAGATTGCTAGAATCCCTCACTGATCTCAGGGAAAGGCAAAATGGTATCCCTTGGATCTTGGGAGGGGATTTTAATATGATCAAATCTCTTTTGGAAAAGAAAGGAGGAACCAGAGTGCTAAACAAAGACTCATTGGCATTTCAATCGTTCACAGAGAACTTGAAATTAGTTGACTCAGACTTAGATAATGGACTCTTTACTTGGAACAACAAGAGAGGAGGGGAAGCTCACATGGCCTCTAGGTTAGACAGGTTCATCATATCAGAGGAACTTATGCTTATAAATAATGAAATTACAGCAAAAATTCTTCCCTTTGGAGGCTCGGATCACTGGCTGATTCAATTGGAAATTAAGGGTTTGGATGCTCCAAAGAATAGACCCTTTAGATTCGAAAACACCTGGCTCTCACACCCAGATTTCTTGACTAATATCAAAAAATGGTGGATTGAGGACTTGCAGATCCAAGGATCTAAAATGTTTCTCTTGCATTAAAGACTAAAGCATATTAAGTTTAGACTCAAAGAATGGAATAAGAAGGATTTCGGTAACATTTTTGTGAATAAAAATTCATTGGAAAACAAAATTCAGGAACTCAACCAGGAGTTGATCCAAGAAGGCTTTAACTATGACAAAAATGAACAGTCTGACAAACTCCACCATGAATGGGAAAACTTATGTAAACAAGAGGAAATATTTTGGAGACAAAAATCCAGAATGAAATGGCTCAAAGAAGGAGAGCGCAATACGAGATTTTTCCATAGATCCACCATGGCCAATAGAGCATTCAATAGAATCTCGGCAATAAAGGATAAGAAGGGAGAGACTCAGAACACACATAAGGATATTGAAAAGGTGTTTGTTCAGCATTTTCGAAACATTTCACGAGAAAACAATCCAAACAGGGAAGAATCAATCAAGGAAATCACATGATATATCCCTAAGTTGGTGTCTAGAGAGAACAATATTAACCTAAACAGACCTGTAACTGAAGAGGAAGTTAGCGAAGTTCTCAAAGAAATGAAGAATGGCAAAGCACCAGGCCCAGATGGTTTTAATGTGGATTTCTTCAAAGCTTGTTGGGATATAGTTAAATTGGATATTTTAAATGTTGTTGAGGATTCAAGGGGTAGTAAAACTATCCTAAAAGCCCTCAATACCTCCTTCATCTCCCTGATTCCCAAATAGGACTCGGCTCAAACAACAGATAAGTATAAACCCATAGCTTTATGTAATGTAGTATACAAGATAATATCCAAAGTAGTGGTTAACAGACTCAAACCTCTCCTCCCTACATTAGTATCAGAGGAGCAATCTAGGTATGTGGAGGGCAGGCAAATTTTGAACAACATTATTCAAGCCCGGGAGGTGGTTCACTCTCTCACAAGCAAAAAGAAGGCTAGGATGATCATGCAACTAGATATTGCCAAAGCTTATGACAAGGTCAGTTGGGTATATATCAAAAAGATACTCACAACCTTTGGGTTTGATCACAATTGGGTCAGATGGGTAATGGCTCTGGTAAATACATCCAGCTTTTCGATTTTGGTTAACAGCTCTCCCTCGGATATCTTCACTCCTTCGAGAGGCCTTAGACAGGGAGACCCGCTCTCTCCCTTTCTCTTCATCCTTATGATGGAAGGACTTGGCAGGGCTATCAAGCAGGCTAAAGACATGGGTAGAATTAAGGGTCTTCAAGTAACTGAGAATGGACAGACACTTACTCACCAATAATTTGTAGATGACACCATGTTCCAAGGAATTCCCATAGTCAAAGAAGTTGCTACCTACAATAAAATCCTCAATGTTTTTGCAAGGGCAAAAGGTATGGAAGTTAATCTTTCAAAATAAATTTTCTTCTTTAATACTAACATTGCTATTCAAAGAAATATCTCAAGGATCCTTGGCTTCCAAAGGGACTCCCTCCCCTCAAAATATCTGGGAGTGCCTCTCTTAGACAAACCAATGCTTAAAAGTATTTGGGAACCTATGCTAAATAAGTTACAAGATAAAGTTAAAAATGGACCTTAAGAGCCTTAAACTTGGCTAGCAGGCTTGTTTTGACAAAGGTAGTTCTACAATCCATCCCGATTTTCATGTTATTAGCCCTTCCAGCTCCCAAAGGAGTCTTAGAGCAGATAAAAAATATTCAAAGATATTTTCTATGGGGTATAGAGGAAACAAGGAAGAAATGGGCCCTGGTTTCCTGGGATAAAATCTGCAAACCCAAAAGTTATGGGGGTCTAGGCTTAGATGATCAGGAGATTCTTAGTAAAGTGCTAGGAGCCAAGCTTTGGTGGCGTTGGGTGAAAGAGCCAAAAGCCCATTGGGCAAGGATCTGGAAAGAAAAATATGCCAGCTCTTGGCACACAAATGATCTCATAAGAATGTTTGGAAACATAAGGGGCTCTCACAGCTGGAACAGGGCCTGGGAGAATAGAAGCATAGTGCAACATCACAGTTTTTGGGAAATCAGAGAAGGTGATCAAGCACTCTTTTGGGAGGAAAAATGGCAACAAGAACCAGTGCTGTTAAAAGAGGACTTCTTAAGTCTCAAACAGGAAACAGATTCCCAAGGGTTAAACAAAGTAAGAGATTTTTGGGATATCTCTCAGGTACAGGGAAAGTGGAGGAGATTGAATAACATTGACTGCAGCAATAACAGCCTCATAACAACAGAAGCAAAGGCACTAAGAAGCATATTAAAACAAAGGATGATCTTGGTTACCGAGGGGTGGGATCAATTGAGACGGGGTAACAACAACAAAGGAACCTTTAATCTCAAAGAGGCAAAGAATATTCTCCTAGGGCTGGAGTCCAGTGTTCCAGAAAAATCCTGGGAGAAACTCTAGACTTTCCGAGGATGGATGAAGATCAAGCTTTTCATGTGGCTGGTTCACCATAAGAAAATTTTGACATGGGACAATATTAGAAAAAGGGGTGTCTTGGGCCCGTTTAGATGTCAGCTTTGTGAAGAACAAGAGGAGATGATGGAGCACATTCTCAACTACTGCTCTTACACCACCTGGCTTTGGAATTCTTTTTCCAACATTTTCCAGCAAACAGATAGGGACAGAGGGAGCATCACTAATACCCTAAATAAATGGAGAAGGATATTTTTGGAGAATGAAGCTCTTAATTTGGCTTGGGCTTTCACACCAGGATTCATTATCTGGAATGTGTGGAAAGAAAGAAACAAAAGAATCTTCAAGAGTGAAAAGGCCAACCCTCAGAAGCTATATGATTTGATTTTGAAGCAGATCACGGAAACAGTCAGTACCATAATGCGCAATAGCCCAGAGATTCCTCTCTCAAAAAAGGAGTTGAGAGCTCTCAAATTGCTGGGATTGCAAGTGATCACTCCACAAGGGATTAGGAAAAAGGATACAGCAATGAATAAAGAGAAATATTTCTGGCACCCTCCTACGAAAAACTTCCTGAAATTTAATATTGATGGAGCCTCAAAAGGTAATCCGAGTACAGTTGTTTTTGGAGGGCTTTTAAGAAATGAATATGGCAGAATCATCTTAATCTTCCACAGCCATGTAGGTAAAGCAACCAATAACATGGCGTAATTAATGGCTCTGGAGCAATGCCTAGAGATCCTGATTCAAATTCGCAGCCCAAATGTTATTACAGAGGCAGACTCCGAAATTACCATCAACTCAGTAAAAAGAATTAGCTGTGGTTCTAAACCGGAGAAAGTCTCAAATCATTGGAAACTATTTTAGGTTTATCAACGGATTCAAGCACACCTTTAGGGGCTTGGTACTGTTAGTTTCAATCATGTGCACAGAAATGCTAATAAGCTTGCGGACATGCTGGCCAACCAAGGTGTGAACAATGAAGATTGCACGATGGTGAAGAAGTGGCAGGAAATGCCCCAAAACTGTTTAAAGGTACTTTGTAATGAGCAAGCAGCAGAGGATATTGAAGTTGTCCAATATCGTGGGAGGGTTTCATGCAGGAATGAAGTTTCCCCAGACAATGATTCCTCTGCCTCTTAGTTTTCCCTTTGGGCGTCACTAGTTCTCGGAAGGTTTCGAGACGATGCTTTTAGCTTCATCAGGACACTCTCGAATTTTGATACATGATTAAAGTGGAAGTGGCGGGAGGTAAGTTCCCTCAATCACCGAATTAGTTTTCCTTGCCGGGTTCGTGCGGATTGTTGTGCATCAGTGGTTTTCCGTTGATCACACGGAGCTTACATGGTAAGCAGTTTTAATTTTATGGCCGCGATTCCATTGAGCAGTCAACACGTGGCTTTGGCCGGTTTTGATTACCACCCTTCATCGTGGCTTAAAGTTCGGTTGTTTAGGGGGGAGAGATTTGTCTCTTGACTATTGGATCCAGACACCTGGATCAACGGTGGGGATTGAGTCGTTTAGTTGGTAGGGTCAGGAGGACAGGCAAACCCTTTGGCGGGGTTTTTGAGGCTGAGATTTTTTGAATACAACTCTTGAGGTGGCCCCCACTGATCAAGTTGACCTGAGGTCGATTGTGTGGGTTGTGTAAGGAATGTTTGTCCAAAGCTCTTGGTTTCGGATGGATTATGTATGCTATGTAACCATATTTTGATTTAATGATATAGAAGGTTTTGCTCTTGCTTCAGCAAAAAAAAAGATATTATTCTAGGAGGATTCGTTACTGAGTTCATGATCGATATGTCCACCAGTTATAGCGAAGCAGAGCGCAGGTTTTTCAAAGGACCAAGAGGTAAGTACCTAAAATCCTTGAAGACTTGGATTAAGATATTGTTGTGTGAAAAGAGGGTTATGCCTTTAAATTGATGTTTGGGACAATGTGAAGTGGGAGAGAATTCAAAAGTAACATAGATTCAGGCTCTTAATATAGTTCGTTGTTAGGATCGTTTAATAGTGATGACGAAGGGAATATTATGAGGACACTGTGAAGTGCGCTGCAGATCATAAGCCAAGGTTTCATAGGGATACCTCATCCATCCACTCCACATCCACCTCCATTATTTAACATGGAAAACATGATGAAGATGTTTGTATTTAAGGGTTTGGGGACTAAAGGCCCTAAGCAATTTGGTTTGTTGTAGATGTTGTATGGAAGGCACAATATGTTACTGACGATGATATGAAGAAATCATAGCTAGTCACAATGCTACAGGACAAAGCGTTGAGTTGGTATATCAATTTTTTCTCAGGTAAACCCAACGCGACTATGTTGGAGACACAACAACCGCTGAGCAATGAATTTAAGAAACCCAAATCGCAAGCCTAGTCACTAACAAAATTTAAAGAGATTCGGCGGAGGGTGAACGAGTCTGCATGGGACTTTGATCAAAGACTAAAGTGTCTAATTCTGGAAGCTAACTAAAGTGTCTGATAGAGACTAGTACATTGCTTCACTCCTACCTCACCTGAGATTACCACTGTCACAGCAGAAAATAGGAACACAAGATGAAGCTTTGGATATTTCCATGAGATTGGAGGCTTCACCTATGTAGGATACAAATATGGGGGTACAATAGATTCAGTCACAACTAGCCAGCCTGCACATGGAGTTATAGAGTCTTAAGAAGGGAAAGGAATTTCAGCCCGAGGTGCGCGTGGAAGTTTGGTTCCTGAAGTGTAAAGGCCATGGTCATGATAAGGACCACTATCTAGTTTATCAGAATTACCTTATTGGGGGAGGTCCTATTCCCCTTAAACCAAAAAACACCATTGGGTTGAGTACATGAGTAGCCTTATGGTGCGCTATTTGTCAAATCTATGGGAAACATGCGATTGATAACTGTCATCTCCTGCAGAAGTTTGTGAAAACTCCGCAACAGTTGTTTTGCACTTTCTGCAAATCGGTTGGGCATGATGAGCACAATTGTTGGAGCTATGAACTGATGATGGAGTGGACCCCTACGTATAGGATGCAAGTGGAAAATCAACCTTAGGATTAGGGCATAAGTGCAGCATGTGGAGGGTTTCAAGTCCAAGGAAGAGGATGAGGAGGAGGCGCTGGGAGGGGTCGCAGCCAGGTTATTTTTTACAATTATGGAGAGGCAGGTCATTTTGCATGCGACTACCCAAATTCGATGCACTCATCCTGTTAGTATTGCTGGTAGTTCAACCATGTCATAGAAGATAGCCCAGTACTTATAACAAAAATTCAGGAAAAGAAATCTCAAACACCTACGTAGAATATCCAAATGATGAGAGTGGAGTCTCGCGAAGAAGATCCTAACGTCAATATCATGACACAAATCGGTTTAGCCACAAGAGAAGATAAGGGGAAGAGGCGAGAGGCTAAAGGATGGGTATGTAGGGCTGATAAGAAGAAAGTTGGGTTCGACCTAAGCTGCATAAAGGAAAATTTTATGGAAGCTAAAAATAGCTTCGCAGAAGCCTCTACTTCAAGAAGTAAATAGAATTTTGGTGGAAACAATAGTGCACACGATGTAGACCCCTCATTGTCAGCTACATTTTTGAAGACTTGTATGAAGCTCCTATGGGATAGAAGGGCAGTAGAAGGGCTACAGGAGATGATTGACAATTATATGGCTAAGATTAAAGCTCCTCCAAAACAACACATAGTACACAAAGTGGGCAAACAAAAGAAGTGAACAGGTTGCGAGATGTGACTAACTGTGCAAATTGGGTAATATGAGATGGACTAGGTAATTCTCAATCTAGGATCTAATGCAAATGTTCTTCCAAAGTAGACCTAAGAATGAATGGGGAGACCTGCACTGCAATGGTATTCTATCCAACTACACATGGAAAATCAACAAAATATCATTCCTATGGGGCGCCTGTATGGGGTCACGGTGAATATTGAAGGAGCGAGTGCCCTAACTGACTTTGAAGTGATTGAGATAATTGACAATAGTAACCCTTACCCTGCGCTCCTAGGAATTGATTGAGCCTTTGATATGGATGTTATTATTAACCTTAAGAAGTGCAGAATGACATTCGAAATAAAGGAGCTCTGGTCATTGTTCCATTGGATCCAAATGAAGGTGCATGATATACTGAACCGGCGTGAGATTATGAGGAGGAGGACAATCTTGATCAGATTTATAAGATCACTACGCACGATGAGGATTGGGTCAAACCTATGGCGGATGGACAGATCGCCTAGGATAGGGATAGTTCCTACACTTCAGATTCTGATGAAGATCTTTAGCATTGGCAGAACCGATTACATGAAGTCTCCTCGATGCACTGTAACATGTTGATGAAATTGATTCAGTGCATATCCACTAAGGTAAGGGATTTACCTTATTATGATGGGTTAGAATATGTTAATTTATTTTTGAACAAGTTCAAGAGGGATGTGCAAGAAGAGCATCGGTTTCGAGCACTAGATTTAACACTTCGCACTACACCTACTAGTGGTGGGGTATCCATAATGATAGCTTCGCCAATTGGAAAGAATATAGGTGAATGATGAAGCTAAGGTTTGGGTAGGATAATACCTGTATGAAAGAGAAATACATAGGAAAGGATGATATGTGCAAACATTTGGCGTGATGGACTGAGGGGTGGGGAGAGGAACCGCAACCGGAATGGGTTCACATCTTTTATCACACTTTGGATACCATTCTAATGAACTGGTATCTGGAAACTGAGCTGTGACATGGGATGGATGAATGGGATATCCTGAAGGAAAGTTTCATGTTGAAATTCATCTTTGAATATGGCTTTGAATGTATTGATGAGGCGCTCCAAGAAATCAAAGTTGCGATCTTTAAAAAACTTGAGGAACTGGTAGCATGGGTTCAACTAGATTGGAATACCTAGTCGCGCCATGCGCTGGAATGTTACAATATAACTATAGAAGAAGGTGAAGACAACCCTAGAAACATAAATATTCCTGAGTTTTAATGACAGCATGAGGTCGAGGGACCCAAAGCAGCAATCCCTGACATATCAACACCTTTAAATGTAGAAATTCTCACTCTATATTAAACTGATTATGCAATGTACTAAAGCAAAATACTTAATCTACTTCTACAATCAAACTTTCGGAAGCTTAATCGATTTTGAGCAAGATCAAACAGAACAAATATAACATAGAAGAAGATTCAATCACACATGAAACATAGAAGAATACTCTGGGGAAAGCCTCAGCTAAAAACCCCTCTATCTGTATTATCATACAAGTGGAAATATCTCCAAATTACACAAAGATTTAGCTCACAAGCTATCAATCTCTCAGTACAATCCCTCACTGCTGCTCATAGACCGAATAGACAACACATATGCCTTCCTTCAGTCCTCCAAGCCTCCTATTTCCTTGTGCAGTTTCTCCTGGGTCGTCCAGCAGCAACCTGTGTGATTCTCACCTCACACATAACACTGACCTCTGTAGTAACTGCGCAATCATGAAGGAGTTAATTCCTTCTACATGGATGAGTTTCCTATATAGGAAAATTCCTCCAACTGATAGTAAATTGTCCCTTCCTTTAATCTCAACTGGGTTTCTGTCTGAACTGACATGCATGAGTTATTTATGAGAGAATATTCAGTTATCTGCAGAACACTAGTTGCATGCATGCATGCATTAACTGACTGAAATCACAATTAGTTCCTCCAACTGTTTGGAACTAATTTAACTAGACTTAACTCAGTTAACTAAGCTAACTAATTACAACTCAAATACAACTCATCCTTATCTCCTTAATTAAGGGATAAATTCCTTAATTAAGGGATAACTTCCTCAATCAAAGGGATAATTGTTGCATGTCTTCACAAAGACTTCATGTTTGATTTTCTCCAACCAATTAACTCAAAATGAATTAATTAATTATTTTTCAAACAACTGGTGAGACTAAATTTGAATTTTAATTCTCAATTTTAATTCAGGGACTAATTATAATTGGAATCTATCCTGAAATGCTATTTATAGTAATGCTATTTTTAGAATTTCTTGTTGCTATTTTCAACACTCCCTCTCAACAAGAAAGGCATTCAACTCGAACCTGATCCTGAACCTTTGGAATGTTCTGCATGCAACACTTCTCTCAAGTGCTGTTGCTCCAGCAACTCTAGAAACACAAAAAATATCCAACCTGAATCAGAATGATGCCTCTGTCATCAAAGTCTCTAATTGCTATTGCCTCTGTCGACTGAAAAACTCTGCACCACTGTGCTCTTCAGTATCTGACTACTCTAGCCTCTGTCACTTTGATATCTGATTGAACCAATCACACTAATTCCTCCTGCTACATCTGTGCTGCTGCTGGTTTTGTCTCCCAGCACTACATACGCACTGCACCTCCTTTCATCATGTTGCATCGTGCTGCCCAATGCTGCACTGCAACTCAGTTACTGAGAAGTAAGTAACTAATCTCCCAACTAACCTCCCTATTGGGATAGAAACACCCTCTGATGTTGAAGCTCCCTCTGCTGCTCCATCTGCATCTATCTCTACCCACTCAGCCAGTCCTTCTACTCCTCGTTGGGGCTCCTATAGCAAGGTCTAATCAAAGAGGTTGGGCACCTCAAGGATCCTGCCCCTATTTCAGCCTTCTTGGAATTATCACTTCACATCGCCCCACCTCACACCTGGAGGTATGGCCGCATGTGATCCCTCTACCCACTTGACTCGAAATTTACCCCTACTAGAGGTCTTTGCATGAGTGGATGCCTCCACTAGATATCCTCTTGGCTTCTCCAATTGTGGCTACTCACCAACCTCCTGAAACTGCTTCACCAATTAGGGATCCTCCACAATTGTCTAAGACTTATTATGAGGCTGCATGTTGAGAGGTAATGTACTCTCTCTCTCAACCACCAAGTCTCTAATAGTTGCCTTGCTCCTCAAGGCCTTGCATGCATCCTGAACCTCAAGAGCATACAGGTTATGTACCCGTGAACCGATCTGCTTCACCTGACCCGTGGTGATGTGTCTAAGGAAAACTTTTCCCTTACTGAAGACAACATCGTAGCCTTTGTCCTCCACCATCGCGATCGATACCAAGTTCTTCTTCAGTCCTGGCACATACTTCACATCAGTCAAGGTGATAGAAGCTCCATGCTCACTCTGAAAAACAACCGTACCTTCACCTGTGGTGGGCCCAGTATTGTAGCAATAATGCTACAACTCCTGGAGCTTCCTTCTCTAATTTTATCAACCCGGTAGTTCGTAACAAACTTGGAAGCGACGGTGCTGTATGCACAAGTACTAGCTCTTGTTGCAGCTGTCACTTGGTCAGCTGGCACAAGTCCGCTAGGGGCTCAAGACAACTTCTATGAGCTCTCAGAAGAAGCTTTTTAACTGATGGATGAAAGCTAACTCGAAGGAAGCTAATCTATTTGCAAAAAGGAACTGAAAGCCAACAAGAAACGCAAACCCTAGCAAACCCTAATTCTATCAACTAGTCTTACTGATGCAGAGATGGGGGTGCAAACTACTGAAAGCGATGCCATTATTTCTACGAAGGTGAAATGCAGGTGTTTTGACTACTTTGATCTGAAGAGAACATATTTTTGTATTTTTGTTCAAGTTGTTGGAATTATTATGCATGTGCTTCTAACTGGATCTTTACTGTGCAGGGGTAGATCAAGGGGAAATGCTTGGAAGAGGTCAGGAAGGCTCAGAGAGGGTCTAAGGAGTCCCTAACATCCTTCCAGAGAGTTCCACAAAGTTTGGATGCCAAGCAACCCTATTTATGAACTTCTACAGGAAGTCTGCAGGGGTTCTACAGGATGTTCAGAATTTCTACAGGAAGTTCTACAATCGGATTTTTGGATGATGGGTGAGTGGAGGAGGCTGCATGGGTGGATAGGGAGGTAGGAGAGGGGTTTGTAATGACTTAGGGACAGAGAGATGAGATGAAGAGGGGGTATACAAAGCTAGGTTGTCTTGAAGAGGGCAGAGGGAATGGAAGGCCAAAGAAGGTAGAGTAACGAGGGTAATAGAATAGTTGAGAGACAAGGGGTCTAATTGGGAGATGAGTAGTCAGCCTGGGCACAGCTTAGAAGGACAAGAGAGTGAGGGAGTAGCGCTGCACAGTGTAAACGAAACAAATCATCCACGTCCTGCACATAACCGAAATATTATTAACCTATTCTAACTGTTTAATAAAACCAATGAACAGCAACGTTATTTCTAAGGAGAATCATGCATGGTACTGAACCAAAGAAACATTCCAAGAGATCTGAATGCATGGACACTTCTACAAACGAAAATATTACACCACAGATT
The DNA here is from genome assembly GCA_031772625.1 of Pinus tabuliformis. NCBI lineage: Eukaryota > Viridiplantae > Streptophyta > Pinopsida > Pinales > Pinaceae > Pinus > Pinus tabuliformis. The sequence continues at coordinate 154,058,897 of CM062805.1, read as the reverse complement.
GCATGAATGTGTAAACCAATGGTTTTGGTGGGCAGCACTGTCTGCAATTCCAACCCCTAGAAAGAGGTGAAACTGAGTGTGCAAGCAACCCTTTTCTGGAACCTTTATCAACTCTAATCTCTTCAATTTATTCTAAACAGCTAAAGCAACTCTATCTTCTACCAATGACCTACTTAATCACACCAAGAAATCTGATTCAACAACTGTGTTTCAAATGCATGTAGATAAAAACCATAATGCTGAAAGAAAGATAACAATACAAAGGAAGGAGGCCTTAGGCTCTCAGGTTGGGCCCAACCTCGAGAGCTATGGCTCCTTTAAGAACTCAGAACTGAACTCAAATCTGCTTGCTTTCCATTAAAAGATAATAATCATAAGTCGAATAACATGCCAATAATGGCTACAAAAGAGCAAAACAGAGCTAGCAGCTCGTAATCCAGAATGTGCAACAAGGTTTCAAAAGTCCTTTTTGAAGGCTAAAGCCCTCTCATTTATACATCTTGAGGCCCCAAGCTGGCCTCCTAAATCAGTGGGGCTTAGCTGACCAAACTGAGAGTGAACTGCTGCTTCCTCAAAATCCGTTTGGCTGTCTTTAAATCCGGTTGTGGTGGCTGCTGGAGCTCGGAGTTGGGGGTGAAGATCCCAAGGAAGGTCATTTAATGTTGTGGACAACCCTCCTACGAATCCTCAACCCCATCTTGGCTGTCTTCTGTCCTTATCTGCTCGGTTTTGTTCCAATCATGTGTCAAAAAATTTGAAATGAACACGTGTTAGCCACCTAGGAATAGTGATTGCCCTCATTCGTACAAATGACATAAATATACTAAAAAATGATGCATAAGTTGTGAAAAATGAAGGATTGAGCAGAGGTAGTTAGGCCAAATGAGCCCAAAATGTTACCAAATTTGGGGCTCATCATCACCCCCAGCTAAAATGATTGCTCATCCTTGAGCAACTAATCCAGCTCCTCATCCTTCATTGCTTTCACTGCCACCCTCACATCCCAGGCCTCTGAAGTGGTCTCCTCCTCACTGGCATGGAACCCAGCCTTCCTTTCCACCTCTTCCCACTGCTTTTTCTCTTCTTTTTCTGTGCTGCCTTCCATCAATCCTAACAGCAGAGGTGGGCTTAGCTTGAGGCCAATCCAGCTGGCTTGCAGGTTCTGTATGGACTTTTTGTAGAGGAACACCCGTGCTAGAGCTTCCCTCATTTGAGTTGGAGTATGGTATTCTCTGATTTTAAGGCTGTGGGACAATGTGTTCCATCGGCAGGTGCAAGCATGAACACAGTTGTCCCCTAACAGTCGCTCCATATCCTCGAAATGTGCTATGGCCTGTGCCTGCTGATCCATGTATTTCAATAAAGTTTGAGGGTTGGTGGCTAAGTGTTGGTGGGCCGATATCAACGTAGTGGGATCCCCTGGCTCTGCTCTGATCAGCAGTGGCTCATGTAATTCTCGGTCCATGACCTCCTTGACCTCTGATGCCCTCTTTTCTTCATGGTTCAACCATGAGGCAAATGTCATCAATTGCATATCCCCCACAACCATGTTGGGATCCCATGTAGTCACGTTAGGAAGGGCCAAATTATGGAGATAGAACTCCGAGAGTTTGGCCTTATCCTCTGATGAACTGCTATTACATAATGCTGTGAACTGCTGGGGTCTTGGAGCTGGGAGATACCCCTCTGTGCCAATGCATTTATCTAAAATTGCAGCCACTGGTCTCGTAGGTACAGGCCATAGGATTTGGCCGGCTGTCTGCATTGTAGAGCATCCATGGCCCAACTGGCCATGCAAGCCAGTTGTGCCTCTTTTTGCTGCAACTGCTGTTTGAGAGCTTGTATCTCAATTTGTGCTTGCAGTTCCCCTTCCTGTAGATGCGAGGTTGGCTCCCCAAGACCAACTTGCAGTCCTTCTCTGCCTTGATGTTCTGCTGTAGTGTCCCCTGAGGATGTGCCTTTTTCCTTCTTCAGCTCCTGTAGCTGCAGTCTAAGTTTTTCGTTCTCTTCCTGTAGGAACACCCGCTGGCAGTTTGCCACGTGTTTAGCCATAGCTAATTCCTTTCTTGCCTCCTTGAGTTGTTCCTCCAAGGGGCCTATGTCTGCCACACCTTTTGATTTAGCTATTTTCATCCACGTGTGGGTTCGTACCCTTTCTTCCTCCAACGCAAAGAAAAGTGGCACAGTGAATTTCTGTGGTATAATTTTTCCAGCTTCTAAGAAGTTATAATATGAGCTTAAACTTGGCTGGGGACTAGGCTCCGGAATATGCTCTTTCTCTTCCCTTGGTGGCTCTACTTCGTCTTCCCTCGGTGGTGATGAGGGTGCCTCTCCCTCCATCCTCTCTGTCTCCTTAAGCCGGGCCAAGGTTTCCTGTAGAGCGGCCTCAGCATCCTGTAGCCGGGCTTTTGAAGCCAACCGGTCCATCCTCTCCTTCCAAGTAGTCGTCTTCGGGCTCCCCCTCTCATAAGTGACTGATATCTTTGAGGGGGACCTCTCCCTTGGCGAGGTAGGAGTATCTTCTATAGTAATTGGGCTGCTGGATGGAGGTTGGGGCTTGCCCGTTTTGATTCTCACACTTCTCCTAGCTTTGAAATATAGAGGGGTCTCCCTCTTTCGTTTTTCTTTTGGCTTAGGAGGTGTACTGAGGGTGGCCAGCACGGCTGCTGCCTCCCTTGCAAGAATTTCGGCTCTCTTTTCCTTTGGTTTTCCTTTCTCAGGGCTTCCTGTAGAAGGCCCTGTATCAGCTGATTTTTGGCTTCCTGTAGAAGCCGTTTTTGGTTTTCCTGTAGAAACAGGTGGCACCGTTTTAGCTTGTTTGACTGCGGGGGTTTTGCTTTTTGATTTGGTTGGGGCTTCTGTCGAGGTGCCTTTACTGACGTGGACCTGCTCAGTCTTGTCCACCCTACTTTGAAACCTTTTCTCCCTGGGTGTCAATATGGATTTGCCATCCTTCTCTTTGGCAACCTTTTTCTCTTGTTTCCCTTTTTGCTCTCTCTTCAGTGCTTTGGCCATGGGTTCTTAGCCTTTTCCTCTCTTCTCTGTGCGTACTGACTCCTTTTCCTCGCTGTTGGAGGAGGTGAGCTCCTCGTTCAACATTTTGATATCGCCATCCTTAGTCAGATTCCGGAAGGCTTCCCACGAGAGAGGGACTTTGTATGTGTGGAGTGCATCCTCCATGAGGAGCTTAATGAGCCCATGATGGGCTACCTGGTCTGGCGTGCCTTCTTTTAACTTGGTGGCACATTTAGTCATAGACTGCAGGAGAAAGTAGGGAATACTTAGTTTGCTTTCTGCAGGTAGGTCCATCTGATGTCTCAATTCAGTGAGTAGCCGGAAATGGTACCCATATACAATGCTGAACCGTCCTTCGCATGTGATGTATTTCATAATTTGGAGGCTGACCTCACTCCAAAGTGGCTGTAAGCTAGCTCTGCAAACCCCGTTCTTATCCTCTGAGAATTGCTCCTCCAGAGGGAAGAACTCCTTTTTAGCCTTCTGGCCTAATTTCCTCTCCTCCTTGTCCCATGGTACCCCCATTGGGAGCTCAGTGACTCTACTGATGAATTGTGGGGTAATCCTGAGATTCAAACCCCTGAAATTAACAATGGCCAGCGTTTTTGATTTTGGTTTCAACGCACACAGGAACTCCTCTGCCACCTCATCATCATAGCCTTGAAGTTTGCCGCAGAACGACATCCATCGCGCCCGAGTGAACAATTCTACCACCTCAGGGTTCTCTCTTAGTTTCTTTGAGTCGGTCGGTTCCTTTCTGATGAATCCACTCGGCATGGTGAAAACCTGCTATGTTAACTAGAGGTGGCGGCCACGTACCAAAATATGGCCTTTCAGATTTCATAGAATTACGCCTCTGTCACGCACGCAATTTGTGAAGATTATCTACAGATGAGCCTTGACAGGGGCTCAATTATAAATCACATCCTGTAGAAAACCCCACATATACTTCGACGACAATTCATGCACAAGGAAGATGACGTTTGCAATTTTATGCTTAGACTTTTTGAAGACGTCGACTTAGCCACCCTTTTAACCAATTGCATGGGAGGAATAGGTTCAGGCTTACCTTTTCCAATTCGCCACCTTTGACGTGAAGGGACCAATTTTCCTCATGGCAGTGAGCTTCCTATAGCGTAGCTTTCCTGTAGGAGTAGCGCACGGGTTCTGGAGAGCACGGCAGTGGTTCTGTGTCTTCTGTGCCGCTACCAGACGTTCGAACAAGCCGAAGACTTGGAGTAACGAGCTTCAGAGAAATTCAGACACTCACTCGACTTCAAAACGGCTGGTGATAAATGAGTGGAGTGGCGATCCAGCCGGTAGATTTGAATCCCGGCCAAACTCGTGGCGCGGGGGTGAGCTGTCCCTGCCGGACCATTGGACGACGTCACCTACTCATTCACTGCAAATCTCCCCGACTGCCGCATCATTCCCCGCAGATCTGCCGCCGCCATTTCCGTTAAATCGCGCTTCTCCCCGACTGGACGCTTCTCACGTGTCCACTACCCATTTTGCTTGCCACGACCACCACTTTCCAAATCCGACTAGACCATCTGACTGGTCTTCGTGGCCAGTTGAATGGCCATTCAACTGCTCAACCCGTTTATTTCATACTTGCAACATTCTAGAGCAGTATTCATGTAATTTGACGAAAGAAAGGGCGAGGCACTTACCTGTGCGGCCGCGACATGATTTTCCAGGTTTCAGGACGATGGTGATTAGATTTGCTTGCTGCTGCTATTTGCACAGGCCCGGGGGTCCTTCCTTGCAGACTGCCGCTGATGACAACGCTTGTGACTCGGCTGCATGTGCCCGCTCTATTATTGCATGTTGCAGGCGATTTAATGGTGTACACTCTAGCTGGATGAACTGCTACAGGATTCCTGTAGGATGTCCTGTAGCAGTTTTTCCTCCTCGGGTGCATGCTGAGACAGTGGAGATGGTGGCATCACAGCCATGGCCGCAGGGCCCTCGGATGGCTTTGACAAGTATTGCATGGTATCTCTGCATCTTTTTTCCATTTGAGACGCGCTTCCTCTGATAATTCAATGTTCTGTTTTGACTGTGCAGGTATTTTCATTGCATGGCAACTGGGGTGGTAGAAGGAGGTGACATAAGTGCGTGATGGAGAAAATATTAGCTTGCATGCCTCCGTGCCGGACCTCAGGCATTAGATCTCTCCACACAATTAGTTCTGGGCCGTCCAAAACTTCTACAGGAAGTTTCCTGTAGAAATACAGAACTCCCTGTAGAAAGTCCTGTAGCTTCCTGTAGAAGACTAAACTGTGATCAAATCGTGCCCAGACCTTGGAGAAGATGAGTGTTTCCAGAGGGGGTGCTGGTGAGGTCACCTGGTAGCATCGTAGGGACCCTTATCTTTGAGTTGAGGGCCTCTTTTCCTTCATAACAGGAAGTTTCCTGTAGAAATACAGAACTTCCTGTAGAAAGTCCTGTAGCTTCCTGTAGAAGACTAAACTGTGATCAAATCGTGCCCAGACCTTGGAGAAGATGAGTGTTTCCGGAGGGGGTGCTGGTGAGGTCACCTAGTAGCATCGTAGGGACCCTTATCTTTGAGTTGAGGGCCTCTTTTCCTTCATAGAATCCCTGCAACCTGCATGCATTGCCACATTGTGAACGTGCTTTCCCTATTTTTTTTGTTTTTCTTTTCTTTTTCTCTTTTTTTTTTTTTTGAAAGACAGCAGGGGCGCCTCCATGAGGTTTTCACCCTTACCATCTGCCTTGAGCGCCTCAAAGAGGTTTTCACTCAAGGGTCTTTTCTCAAACATTTTCAGAAAGATAGTAGGGACGCCTCAATGAGGTTTTCACCCCTACCATCTGCCTTGGGAGCCTCAGAAAGGTTTTCACCCAAGGATCTTTATTTTTATTTATTTATTTATTTATTTTTATTTATTTATTTATTTATTTTTATTTATTTATTTTAAAAGATCTTCAGGGTGTGCCCAAAACAGAGGCAGAACCCTGATCTATGACCAGCACTGATTTTTCCACAGTTTTGATGAATTCTTGTCTTGAGAGAGGTTTCCTGTAGATCTTCAGTCGATGCCCATTGACAAGCATAGGGATGGCCTCCTCATCAATGGTTCGAATAAGAACAGATCCATTGTCATGACATTTTTCCATTGCATATGGTCCCAGCCATCTGGTTCTCAGCTTCCCCTTGAAATCCTTATGCTTGGAATCATACAACAGTGCCCAATCTCCCGGCTGAAATTGTTTGTCATTGAGGTGTTGGTCATGCCACACCTTCCTCTGAAGTTGAACCACTTCTGAGTGGAGAAGGGCCTGCATTCGGTGCTCGTCCAATCCATTCAGCTGCAATAACCTTTCTTGTTGGGCATGGCTATGATCCAGGTCCAGCTGAGCTGCCATCCTCAAGGTGTTGTATTCAAACTCAATTGACAGCAAAGATTTCTTCCCATAGACCAGCTCATAAGGTGTGAAGCCGGTTGTGGTCTTCCAAGTGGTGTTGTAAGCCCATGTGGCCTCAACCAGGCGATCTGCCCAATCTTTTCTACTGCTGCTCACCACCTTAGTCAAGATCCCTTCCAATGCTCTATTGGTGACTTCCACCTGCCCATTTTCCTGAGGATGATAGGGGGTGGAAGTCCTATGCTTGATTTTGTGATGAGCTAGCAGGTCTTCAATAAAGTTGGAGGTGAACTGGCTTCCTTGATCGGTGACTAGCTCTCTTGGGTAGCCAAATTTGTAGAAGATGTTTTCTCTTAAGAACTCGGCCACCTTTTCTTCTGGCGCTGCTTTGATTGCCTTGGTTTCTGCCCACTTTGTCAAGTAGTCTGTGCACACAATGATGTAAGACCTCTGCCTCGAAGGAGGATTGATTGGACCCACAAAATCCATACCCCACTTCTCAAATGGCTCAAGAGTCACTTGAGGTTGGAGAGGCATTTCATCCCTTGGAGTCGGTTTCCCCATCCTTTGGCATCGGTCACATTGGCTGATATACCTTCTGACATCTTGATGAAGCATGGGCCAATAGTAGCCTGCCTGCAGGATTTTGAAGGCAGTCCTCTTTGCTGCAAAATGTCCTCCACAAGGCCCGTCATGACAGGTGAGGAGGATATCAAAGACTTCCTCCTCCCTTACACAATGCCTTAAGATCTGATCAGGGCCAAGCTTGAACAGGTTGCCCCCGATCCAAGTGAATGAGGCACTCTTCCGTATGATCCTGCTCTTCTCTCTTGAGGATAGGTGCAGAGGAAACTGTGCTGAGACAAGGTAGTTTGCTATATCAGCAAACCATGGAGAGAGTATTGAGATAGCAAACAGATGTTCATCGGGCATCTGGTCATCCACTGTTCCATCCTCCCCTGCAGGTAAATCCAATCTAGACAAAAAATCAGCAACAACATTTTCTTTACCTGGCTTGTCAACGATAGTCAAATCAAACTGCTGCAACAAAAGTAACCATCTAATAATACGGGCATTCACATCCGGTTTATTCATTAAATATCTAATTGCAGCATGATCAGTATGTACAAATGTTTGATAGCCAGTGATATAATGTCGGAACGTGTTCAGTGCATGGACCACGGCCAAGAATTCCTTCTTAGTCACAGTGTAATTCAGTTCTGCCTTGGATAGGTTTTTGCTGACAAAGTAAATGGCATATGGAAGTTTTTGTTCAACTTATCCTAAGGCTGCCCCTATGGCTTTGTTCGAGGCATCAGTGTGGATGTGGAAAGGTAGGGCCCAGTTTGGACCTCTCAAGATTGGGGCAGACACCAACTTGTCCTTTAATTCATTCAGAGCCTTCTGACAATCGTCAGTCCATTTAAACTCAACATCTTTTGCCAAGAGGCCAAACAATGGCGAAGCTAGCTTGCTGAAGTTTTTAATGAATCTCCTATAATACCCTGCTAATCCTAAGAAACTCTGAACATCTCTTACCTTCTGAGGAGGTGGAACCTTCTTGATGAGAGCAATTTTGTTGAGATCCACCTGTAATCCTTGACAAGAAATGGTATGGCCTAGCACGGTCCCTTCAGTCATCAAGAATTCACACTTTTCAGGACTAAGGGACAGGTTCATCTCAATGCACTTGGTTAGGAATTTTCCCAAATTGGACAATGCTTCCTGGAAGTTGGACCCATAAGGAGTGAAGTCATCCATATAGATTTCCACCGAATCATGGACTAGCTCAGAAAAGATGCTCAAGACGGCTCTCTGGAAGGTGGCAGGAGCATTGCATAGTCCAAAGGGAAGAACTCGGTAAGAAAAGGTACCCCAAGGACAAGTGAAGGTGGTCTTATCTTGGTCTTCCAGGCTGATTTGGATCTGGTTATACCTGCTAAACCCATCTAGGAAAGAGAAAAACTTCTTTCCTGCCAGTCCATCCAACACTTGATCTATGAAAGGTAGAGGAAAATGGTCTTTCTTGGTAGCTTTGTCCAGTTCTCGGTAGTCCACACAGATTCTCCACTTCCCGTTTTTCTTGGGAACCAACACCAAAGGGGACACCCATTCGTTATCCGAGATGGGGTAAATGAATCCGGCATCCAACAGTTTTTGTAATTCCTCCTTGACGATGTCCTTAAGGGCTGGATTCATTCTCCTTTGGGTTGCCTAACCGGTTTACAGTCTTCTTTGATGTAGATGTGATGGGTACAGACCGAAGGATGAACTCCTTTCATCTCCTTATAGCTCCAAGCAAAATCATCTAGATGACTGGCCAACAGACTACACAGCTCCTTTTCCTGGGAAGGAGATAGGGAGAAGCTGATCTTTAACGTTCTCTCAGGACTGAAATCCACATTTTTGACTCTGGGAGTGACAGGGTCGGTCACACAAAGGTCCACTAAGGTGCTGGCTTGGGCATCCTCCACCAATTCCTCTAAGGACAATGCACTGGGAGGTGGAGTTTGGATCAAGGTTTAAATCAAATCATCCTCTGTTGGGAGGCCTCCCCTAGTGGTGTCTAGGGTGCACAAAGGTGTTGAGTACACCTCATCTTCTTCTCCTTCCTCCAACCAAAGTGGTAAGTCATGCTCTAATAAGGGTTGGGCAGGAGGGTACAGGACTAGCTGCTTGGACATAGGACCATTTTTGATGGTCATGTTTCCTGCACGACAGCTTATGTAAGCATCTGCAGTGGCTAACCAAGGCCTTCCCAAAATGAGAGGGTATCCAGTAAGCTTTGCCTTTGGTTGCAGAACCAAGAAGTCTGCAGGGTACTCCCAAGAGTCAACAGAGACCAAGACATCCTCTACGATCCCTTCGGGAGTCACGGTGGAGCGATCTGCTAGTTGTAGGACTGTCGAGGTCTTTCTCAAGGAACCCTGGAGGTTGAGTTTGGGCATGGTATCTCTGGTCATCACATTAATGGCAGCCCCCAGATCAATCAAGGTGTGAGGTATGATGGTGCCATTGATGTGGACATCCACTACAGGACTCCCAGGATCTAGATACTTTGGGCAGATGGCCTGCCCTAACATAAGATCAGACAGTTGTCCTATGACATTGATGGTTGAAGCATCTCTTTTTCGCCTGCCTGGGTGTCTGAAACACTTTTCCTTAACCAGTTTGTTGTATATCGGTACATCTTTGATGGCTTGGAGAAGTGGTATTCTCACACACAACTGTTTGAGTTCCCCCGGAAGCTCATCCTCCTCTGGGTTGGGTTGTGTGGTGGTCGTAAGTCTCTCAGGAAAGGGTGGAATAGCCTTTGGTTCACTTTCCTGTTTATCTTCCTCGTCCTCTGGGGGAGGAGGTTAGCGATCCGGAAGAGTCTTCCCAGATCGCAGATTGATCTCCTGGATCTCCACAGCATAGGTAGGGCATGATGTTTCCCCAGTATATACCTGTTGGGCCTGTCTGTTGTTGGGGTTCGGGTTCGGTTGAGCAAGCATTTGGGGCTGCCTTGGAGGAGCAGGAGGTAATGGTTGTGGTTGAGCTGGTGGTGGAGGCAAAATGGTAGGAGGAGTATTGTACTGGGGCCTCCACCCCGGTTGAGGTGCATTCCACTGAGGTTGTGGCTGGGCATGTGAGTGAAACGAAGGAGTAGTGGGCTGAGTATGGTACTGAGGTGGGTAAGACCATGGAGGAGGTATAGACCAGGAAGGATGAACAGGGGGTCCCCAGGAAGGCATAGGAGCAGATTGGTTGGGGTTGTAATAGGTTTGGGGTGTCCCTTGCATCCCCTGTTGGTAAGGTCTAGGTCCATGTGGCCTTCTTTGGTTGAGGAAATAGAGAGGTTCAGTGGGCGCTTCTGTCCCTTGATACATGGCTTTAAGCCCAGGTAAGGTTGGACATTGGTTTGTGGGGTGGTCCTCCTCACAGACAAAACATACCTCAACCGAATGTAATGGGCACTCATTCTTAGGGTGTTTCCTTGTACACCTAGGGCAGAAAATAGCCAAAGCCCTCTCAGCTTCCTCTTTCTTCTGCTGGATTCGGAATGTATCAAGTTGCATGGAAATGGTCTGTCTCACCTCACTCTTGAGATCCTCTAATTGATTTGCAAACTCATGTTTGGAGAAAGGAATACCAGCGGAGAGGAGGTTTCCTCTACCTTTTTTCCGGGTTGCCCTAGAGTGGTTTCTAAACACAGTCTTTATGTCCTCATAAGGCAGTTGGTAAATATCTCCTCCAGCTAGCATGTGAAGGGTATCTAAGAGGTCTTCAGGGACTCCTCGGAGCAGGACCAACTTGAGGGATTCAGGGTCAAGTGTGCACCTGGCCCGTTTATAGCTGAGTTGGAACCTTTCCTCGTAATCTTCTAAAGACTCATCATTGCCCATAGTCATCCGAAAGATTTCTCCCTTGGTTTCCTTAGACCTACAGTAGTCCCTGTACTTGGTATTGAAAGCTTGCTGCATCTGAGCCCAAGTGGTGATACTGTTCCCAGGTAAGCCCATGAACCAGCGTAATGCTGCATCCTTAAGGGTTGAGGGGAAGAGTTTCAGTTTCTTCTCATCTTCAGTATAGTCATAGGTTCGACAAAGGACAGCAAACTCAAATAGGAAGGTATCAGGGTCTTCAGTAGTCAGTCCATGGAAGTGAGGTAAAGCGGAGGGACTGATGCTCTTCATTTTCATGTCTCCAATGGTCTCTCGGATGGGGAACGCGCCTTCCATTCTCTCATCTTCTCCCCTATTGTCAGCCATAGCTTCAGATGGAGTGGTCTCTAACTCTTCTTCTGATATAGGATCTTCGTATATTTCAGGAGGTTCACCTATAGGTTCTTCTGGATCACTGTCACCAAAGAAGAGAGAAGGGTCACCTAGTGATGTGGTGGGGGTGTTGGGTAAGAATTTGCCTATTTTATCTCGGTTTCTACGAGGCATGAAATGACAAGACTTCTGATTGCTTTTGTTTTTTTCTGGTACCTGCAAAACTAAAATAGATTGAACTGCAACTAACTATCTTGCTGAAATGGAAATGCGGAATTGAAATGAAAGCATGAAAGAACTAATCTATTTTGCTCAAATGAAATTGCAGAATGGAAATGCTAATCTATGCTTGCAGAAATGAAATTGCGGAATTGAAATGTTAATCTATGAAAGCAGGAAATGTCTATACTACTTTTGCAGAAAGGAAATTGCAGAATCGAAATGAAATACTACTTAGCAGAAGGCGAGAGTAGGAAAGTAGAAGAAAAGCAACAATTACTAATACTCTGACGCTTCCCCGGCAACGGCGCCAAAAATATGGTGGGATCCAGTATTGTAGCAATAATGCTACAACTCCTGGAGCTTCCTTCTCTAATTTTATCAACCCGGTAGTTCGTAACAAACTTGGAAGCGACGGTGCTGTATGCACAAGTACTAGCTCTTGTCACAGCTGTCACTTGGTCAGCTGGCACAAGTCCGCTAGGGGCTCAAGCCAACTTCTATGAGCTCTTAGAAGAAGCTTTTTAACTGATGGACGAAAGCTAACTCGAAGGAAGCTAATCTATTTGCAAAAAGGAACTGAAAGCCAACAAGAAATGCAAACCCTAGCAAACCCTAATTCTATCAGCTAGTCTTACTGATGCAGAGATGGGGGTGAAAACTACTGAAAGCGATGCCATTATTTCTACGAAGGTGAAATGCAGGTGTTTAGACTACTTTGATCTGAAGAGAACATATTTTTGTATTTTTGTTCAAGTTGTTGGAATTATTATGCATGTGCTTCTAACTGGATCTTTACTGTGCAGGGGTAGATCAAGGGGAAATGCTTGGAAGAGGTCAGGAAGGCTCAGAGAGGGTCTAAGGAGTCCCTAACATCCTTCCAGAGAGTTCCACAAAGTTTGGATGCCAAGCAACCCTGTTTATGAGCTTCTACAAGAAGTCTGCAGGGGTTCTACAGGATGTTCAAAATTTCTACAGGAAGTTCTACAATCGGATTTTTGGGTGATGGGTGAGTGGAGGAGGTTGCATGGGTGGATAGGGAGGTAGGAGAGGGGTTTGTAATGACTTAGGGACAGAGAGATGAGATGAAGAGGGGGTATACAAAGCTAGGTTGTCTTGAAGAGGGCAGAGGGAATGGAAGGCCGAAGAAGGTAGAGTAACGAGGGTAATAGAATAGTTGAGAGACAAGGGGTCTAATTGGGAGATGAGTAGTCAGCCTGGGCACGACTTAGAAGGACACGAGAGTGAGGGAGTAGCGCTGCACAGTGTAAACGAAACAAATCATCCACATCCTGCACATAACCGAAATATTATTAACCTATTCTAACTGTTTAATAAAACCAATGAACAACAACGTTATTTCTAAGGAGAATCATGCATGGTACTGAACCAAAGAAACATTCCAAGAGATATGAACGCATGGACACTTCTACAAACGAAAATATTACACCACAGATTGCATGAACGTGTAAACCAATGGTTTTGGTGGGAAGCACTGTCTGCAATTCCAGCCCCTAGAAAGAGGTGAAACTGAGTGTGCAAGCAACCCTTTTCTAGAACCTTTATCAACTCTAATCTCTTCAATTTATTCTAAACAGCTAAAGCAACTCTATCTTCTACCAATGACCTACTTAATCACACCAAGAAATCTGATTCAACAACTGTGTTTCAAATGCATGTAGATAAAAACCATAATGCTGAAAGAAAGATAACAATACAAAGGAAGGAGGCCTTAGGCTCTCAGGTTGGGCCCAACCCCGAGAGCTATGGCTCCTTTAAGAACTCAGAACTGAACTCAAATCTGCCTGCTTTCCATTAAAAGATAATAATCATAAGTCGAATAACATGCCAATAATGGCTACAAAAGAGCAAAACAGAGCTAGCAGCTCATAATCCAGAATGTGCAACAAGGTTTCAAAAGTCTTTTTCGAAGGCTAAAGCCCTCTCATTTATACATCTCGAGCCCCAAGCTGGCCTCCTAAATCAGTGGGGCTTGGCTGACCAAACTAAGAGTGAACTGCTACTTCCTCAAAATCCGTTTGGCTTTCTTTAAATCCGGTTGTGGTGGTTGCTGGAGCTCGGAGTTGGGGGTGAAGATCCCGAGGAAGGTCATTTAATGCTGTGGACAACCCTCCTACGAATCCTCAACCCCATCTTGGCTGTCTTCTGTCCTTATCTGCTCGGTTTTGTTCCAATCATGTGTCAAAAAACCTGAAATGAACACGTGTTAGTCACCTAGGAATAGTGACTGCCCTCATTCGTACAAATGACATAAATATACTAAAAAATGATGCATAAGTTATGAAAAATGAAGGATTGAGCAGAGGTAGTTAGGCCAAATGAGCCCAAAATGTTACCAAATTTGGGGCTCATCAACCTGAAACACGGTACTTTCCATCATCACCCATCTCTATGAGTATCTGGAGGTCCTTCTCCTCCAAGTTACTGAACAAACTCTTATCGTCGGTCATGTGGAATGAGGCTCCAATGTCAAGAAAAAAACCACAACCCATCATCGATGAAACCATGCATGTGATGAGGGTAAAATCCAAATCGAACTGAGAGGAAAATGCCTCACCGGATCCTTCCGAGGATCCCTTCTTGGATTTATTCAATGGACAATTAGTTGCATAATGGCCCACCTCATGACAATTAAAGCATCACACTTTAATTTTGTCAATCTTCTTCCCACCATTGGAAGAACTCGATTTGGAATGAGAATCCTTCTCCTTCCCTTTCCTTACCTTACTAGCTAAGGCTAGATTTTCTTCATCATCATTGGATGAAGAACCTTCTCTGGTGCTTCTCCTGATCTCGTCTTGCATCAGATCCGAACACAGTCGTTCCCAATCTGGCAGTTTCTCTCTTCCATTCACTGAGTCCTGGTAGCTATGCCAGCTCTTAGGAAGACTGAGGAGAGCAAGACTCACCATGTCATCATCAGCAGTCGTGATTCCTACACTTCCAAGCTCATCTCTACGAGTGGTGAGCTTGTTCAAATATGTAGAGATCGTGTCACCCTTTTCACACTTGATTTTCCAAAGCTTGTCTTTCAGCGCCAGCTTCCTCTAGTCGTTGTTGTTCTGATATAGATCCTTCAATGTCTTCCACATTGAAAATGGTGTCTCCTTCCCATGGATACTCGAGACAATATGGTCTCGAACTCCCTCCAGAAGAATCCTCCTCGCTCTCGCCACACATTTCTTCCATTCCTCCAATTCTTGGGCATTAACCATCGCTGGCTTGGGGACTTCTTGATCAATGAATTCCTTCAAACCGTTATCCTCTAATACTGCTTCCATGTGATCCTTCCAGGCTATGTAACTTGAGCTTCCATCCAAGGCATACTTGAGTCTCAAGCCATTGAACACCATTGGTGAACTTTGAGATGTGATAAGAAATTGATTCCGTACCTACAATCAAGAACTTCAAAACTTCAAACTTCTCCCTTCTTTGTATATTGTTCTCCACTTTGATCACCTTTGCTCTGATACCATGTAGAAATTCTCACTACAGATTAAACTGATTATGCAATGTACTAAAGAAAAATACTTAATCTACTTCTACAATCAAACTTGCAGAAGCTTAATCGATTTTGACCAATATCAAACAGAACACATATAACAGAGAAGAAGATACAATCACACATGAAACACAGAAGAATACTCTAGGGAAAGCCTCAGCTAAAAACCCCGCTATCTATATTATCAGACAAGTGGAAATATCTCTGGATTACACAAAGCTTTAGATCACAAGCTATCCAGCTCTCAGTACAATCCCTCACTGCTACTCATAGACTGAATAGACAACACATATGCCTTCCTTTAGTCCTCCAAGCCTCCTATTTCCTTGCGCAGTTTCTCCTGGGTCCTCCAACTGCAACCTGTGTGATTCTCACCTCACACACAACACTAACCTCTATAGTAACTGCGCAATCTTGAAGGAGTTAATTCCTTCTGCATGGATGAGTTTCCTATATAGGAAAATTCCTCCAACTGATAGTACACTATCCCTTCCTTTAATCTCAACTGGGTCTTTGTCTGAACTGACATGCATGAGTTATTTATGAGAGAAGATTCAGTTATCTGGAGAACACTAGTTGCATGCATGCATGCATTAACTGAGTAAACTCACAATTAGTTCCTCCAACTGTTTGGAACTAATTTAACTGGACTTAACTCAGTTAACTGAGCTAACTAATTACAACTCAAATACAACTCATCCTTATCTCCTTAATTTAGGGATAACTTCCTCAATTAAAGGGATAACTGTTGCATGTCTTCACAACGACTTCATGTTTGATTTTCTCCAACTAATTAACTCAATATGAATTAATTAATTATTTTTCAAATAGCTAGTGAGACTAAATTCGAATTTTAATTCTCAATTTTAATTTAGGGACTAATTAAAATTGGAACCTATCTTGAAATTCTATTTATAGAAATGTTATTTTTAGAATTTCTATATTTTTCTATTTCCCATAGAGTTGGAGTATATCTTGAAATGCTATTTATAGCAATGCTATTTTTAGCATTTCTATTTTTAGCATTTCTTGTTGCTATTTTCAACATTAAAGACCAAGCAGGTAAATATTAGATTGGATGCCCAGTCGAATTCTGCTAAGATAGGTGATTATTGGGATGAAGATACGGTTGATAAGGTCGCAAATCTATTGCACGAACATTAGGACTTGTTTCCCACCAAGTTTTCTGATCTAAAGGGGATAGTAGGGGATTTGGGCATCATGAAAATTACTTTGAAGCCAGATGTGAAGCCTATAAAGTAGCGCCCCTACCGATTAAATCCCAAATATAAGGAAAAGGTGCACAAAGAGTTGGATAAGATGTTGGAAGTTGGGATCATTGAACCTATGGAGGAATCGGACTAGGTAAGTCCCATGGTAGTCCAAGAAAAGAAGCAACAAGATGAAATTCAGATATGCGTAGATCTAAGGAAGTTGAATGATGCATGTATCCATGACCCATTCCCTACGCCATTTACAGATGAATTGCTGGAGAATGTTGGAGGGCAGGAAGCCTACTCATTTGTTGATGGGTTCTCAGGGTACCATTAGATCAAGATCACATCAGAGGATCGAAGTAAGACCACCTTCGCAACTGAATGGGGTTGTTTTCAATATACAGTAATGCCTTTTGGGCTGAAAAATGCCCCTACAATCTTTTCCAAAGTGGTAGTTGCGGCTTTTAAGGAATTTATCCACAAATTTTTAGAAGTCTACTTTGATGATTGGACTGTGTTTGGGTTGGTCAAGCGCCATGTTGCTATCCTGTGCATCATGCTGGATACCAGTCGTAGATATCAGATTGCCCTTAACCTGAAAAGTGTATCTTCTGCGTACCATATGGAATATTGTTGGGTCATGTGGTTTGCAAGTAGGGCTTTATGGTAGACCATTCCAAGATAGTTGTCATCCTTAATTTGGAAGAACCAAAAAATGTAAAACAGTGGTGCGCAACGTTGGGCCATACAGGGTATTATAGGAAGTTTATCAAAGCATATGCACAAATAACTGCGCCAATGGAGAAGTTGTTGAAGAAGGACACAACATTCTACTGGGATGAATATTGTCAGACCAGTTTAGACATTTTGAAGGAAAAAATAGTCACCACGCCCATTCTGGTGCTCCCGGATTGGAAAAAGGAGTTTCATATTCATGTGGATGCATCATGTATTGTGTTAGGTGCGGTGCTGGCCCAACCAGGTGAAGGTGACATTGATCATCCTATAGAATTTGCGAGTAGGAAATTTTCAAAGGTGAAGAAGAACTACTCCACTACAGAGCGTGAAGGAATAACGATGGTGTACATGCTACAGAAATTTTGGCACTATCTGTTAGGCGCACACTTCAAAATGTATACAGACCATTCTGCTCTAAAATACCTGGTCAATAAGCCTATGTTGGGGGGGAAGATTTGCAGATGGTTGTTGCTATTCCAGGAGTATGATTTTGAGGTGATCGTGAAGCCAAGATGCTTGAATGTTGGTCCTAATCACCTATCTAGGATTGAGACTGGTGATGAGCCTACAAGTTTGGAAGAAGGGTTTCCTGATGCGTAGCTCTTTTTTGTTCGTGTCGCAGACAATCACTTTGCCGATATAATTCAATTTTTGTCCACATGAATAGCCTCGGAAGGATATTCGACACAGCAGAAGAAGGAATTGGTGGTCCGTGTAGCTGACTTCTCTGTGATCGCTGGACACTTATACAAAATGGGCTCTGATGAGATACTGTGCAGGTATGTCCCAGAATATGAACGACCAAACATCCTTACAAAAGCGCATGCAAGAGTAGCGGGAGGACATTATGCAGGCATAGTGACTACGCAGAGTATCCTACGCGTAGGAGTTTAGTGGCCCACAAGACATAAGGACTCAAAGGTGTATTGTAGGGCATGCGATGCTTGTCAGAGGATGAGGAGACCATCGCGAAGGGATGAGTTGCCACTGAATCCACAAATCACATTGCAGGCGTTTGATAAATGGGAAATCGACTTTGTGGGTCCCATTCAACCACCAGGGAAAAAGACAGGGGCACGATACATTATTACAACAACTGAATACTTGACACGATGTGTGGAGGAACAACTGGTAAAAGACTGTAGCACAACTACCACAGTGAAGTTCATCTTTGAATTGATGTTGTCCAGGTTTGGCTGCCCTAAGATATTAATGAGTGATAGGGGCACGCACTTCCTCAATGAAGAAATCGCTACGATGCTTGAGGAATTCCAGATATATTAGCAGAAGAGTACACCATATCACCCTCAAGCTAATGGTACGATAGAAGCCTTTAACAAAATCTTGGAGAACGCCTTGACCAAGGTTTGTAGCGCGCAACAAAATGACTCGGACGTGCACATACCAGCAGTGCTTTGGGTGTATAGGACCACTTGTTAGAAGTTGATAGGCCAAACCCTTTTCCGACTGGTATATGGGTAGGAGGTTGTAATGCCCATGGAATACATTGTGCCAAGTATGCGGATTGCAACATTAACAGATATGGTTGATCACGATACCATGGAGGAGTGTCTCGCATAACTGGTAGAACTGGAAGAATATCATTTCCTAGCAGGATTTCATCAACAAGTGCAAAGGACCATGAAAAGGCATGGCATGATCGCCATATCAAACAAAGCACCTTCAAGAATGAAGATTTAGTTTTTCTATATGATAGTAAGTTTACAAAGTTTCATGGAAAATTTCAAATGCATTGGATAGGACCCTATGTTATTAAGGAAATTACAAATGGGGGTGAAGTTCAGCTCGTGAAGTTGAATGGTGAATTTTTTCCAGGAAAGTTCAATGGAATCCATTTGAAGTTGTACATGGGTGATCCAGCCCCTACGTAATGACTATATGATTGTGGGATAGTCTTAGTGCTCCAGGCAACTGCAAAGAAGTATGGGACACTAAACTATGCTACCCAAAAGTGGGAAAGTTGAAGCACGATGGTTGCGCGATGGATGGAAGTAAGGCAAAGAGGGGAGTTGAACCAAAGAAGTTGCGCTATGAGGATGGGTGCCATGTGGCTTGGCTGAAAAGTGACTGTTGGAATCACTGTAGCTGATTGGATGGAGAATGTTCCGTTAAAAGGAGCGGGGGGTAAGCATTTAAAATGCAGATCATTGGAAATATGCCGCTAAATGTGTATTAATGATCGAAATTTGGAGGGAACAGTTGGATTCAAATTCAAAATCCTCTATAAATATGGCTTGCTACCTAACATTCAAACGCTTTTCTTCCTGAGAGTTCATATTGAGTTGTTTCGCCCTGTTTTGTGCCAAGAGCTAAACTGCATGTCCGAGCCAGATTGGGAGGAGCTCTTTTCACGACCAGGGTTGGCTAACATACCTGAATTTCTCTGAGAACCTTTTGTGGCTAGTATGACTGCAACTCCCCCTTAGACAGAAGCAACGTCATCTGTCCCTACGGGATTTCCGACTACATCAACTAGGTCTCTCAGAACTAAGCCTTTTGTCCATCAGCCTTCTGCTTCCAAGGCGACAAATAAGAAGCAGAAGAAACCTCAATAGGTCTCGGTGAGGCATTCACTGAGGAAAAGCCCCACGGAGGTCTGCTAGAAAGGGAAGATGGATCAGTCACAAGAATGACAAAGCCGAGGGATTTGAGTGAAGAAGAACTTCACAAAGGCATCGAGGAGATTGATATTGAGGACGGTGAGTCAATGACTCGGCTACCAAAATATATCCCACCATGCAAGGCCATGGATAAGGTGGTTAAAGACCCTGACAACGCAAAATTCATGGTGACTATGCCACTCTTGCCGAAGAAGGTAATGTTTGAGGGCGCGTTGTTGGCCTGCATACTGACCCTAAAAATGGAGGACTGAGACTAAGTGAATCATGATAATTTCCCTCAGTTGGCACCAACCAAATACCTATGTAAGGTATATTATGAGGCATCAGACATTATGCAGTTGGAGCCAATGAAGTGAGTCATTCGTGTTGGGGCCGTGGGGCTCTTGAATATGTTATAGGTGTCGTATTTCAATCATACCAATATAAATAACCTTTGTATACAAAAAATTCTCACATTAATGCACGATGGGTGTCTTTGGCTGGGAGAACCCATCCTAATTACCAACATGCTGATCCACTGGATCACCTTGTTGCCATATCAAGTTGTGGATCTAGCCGAAGCGTTTGCTGGAAAGACATAGGAGAAGAAACTCGCAGACCAAATGAAGAGAAAATTTGGGTTGATCACGAATTGACGCGTATATTCTATCCACTCTATCATGGATCCCATAGTGCAGTTTTCCATGTAGATATTGGCAAGTAAAATCATGCGGAAGTGATGTGCAGACTGTTATCACTCAGGTTGTCCTTAAAGCTCCTTAAAGGATACGGCCGAGGTAACCACAAACCAATCTTTGGACTGCAGGTCCTAGCCTACCTGTAATCAGAGAGGGCTCTCTCTTTATAATTTAGCTTTGTTTTGGGTTGATTTTTAGGCTAGTTATGATTTTCTTGGGTTTTGTTTTGATTTTGATGGGATGGAGGATTCTTTCAAACAGAGTTGGGATGCATAGTGTGAGAAGTTCAAACCATTGGGCATGGAGTCGTGGATTAGGCTTGCTGTTGCGTTTTCTTGGTCACAAGAGGAATACAGAGCAGGATAGCTACACATAAAACAATATATAGCTAGAATAAAGATGGAACGAAGGTCAGTGAATGAAAGGCAACAAAGTAGCTCTCATTATGCTAACAGAGGGAAGGTGAATGAACATTTATATAGGAGCAATCAAGGATTCCTAAACAACATTCATATATGAAGGAACTAGTGTAAATATGAGCAAATCAGTATTCATATTCAGGACTAATTCAGAGGAAAACATAGATAAATCATAGAAATTGAGAACAGAATACAACTAAGTGAGCTCTGAAATGTTCTTTCTTTCTGCTATTTAGATAGTGAAACCATGATGGCATAAAACATATAAACTGTAAACAGAGATAAGAAACACTTATTGGGCTATGTAGAAGCGTTAGGATTCCATAGTCACTCTTCAGACATTAAAACACAACAGTCAATTCATCTCCCAAACATTCCAGCGATCTTTGATTATAGAGACTCTCAGAAAATACAATGCAAGTCTAGAGAGGAAGTTATCGACCAACCAACCCTTAAAACAGTGCAGAGGGTGGTTTAAATAGAAAATATTTACAAACATCAGATCTGGGATAGATCTCCTCAAATAAATGCCTTTAACCTAATTTGTACAGAAGTAAATGGTAGAAATATCTATCTAACAGCTGCGCTGGGGTAACTGGCATCTCAAAATATCTATTACAGCAGATTCTAGGCAGATCTGAGGAAAATGAGTGTTTTAATCTATTTTATCTTGAAGTAAGTGCTTAAAACATTTATCTAATTGTTGCGCTGGGGCAGCTGCCTCAAAAATGGATCAAAAGAGTTCCTTGAGCCACGCGCTGTCCTCTGTGTGATAACTTTGCATTTAAGGAAGCAGCGCTGCTCCAAAAATATGACTAGGAACAATGTCTCTGCAATAACTCTGCCTTGAAAGCCTTCATCTATGCCTTTAGGTGGCTTTAAAGCAACAAAAGAAGTGTTGGTGAGCCTTAATGGCTGAATGATGCTTTGTTGACTTTGCTGGGCTTGCTTTGCTTTCATCTGCTTTGAAAAACTGGACTGATACTCTTTGCCGCATCTTGATACACTTTGGCACTGAATCTGGGCCTTTTCTCACCGCTGATACTCTTTAAATTGTCCCATCACCCCCTTCTGCCTTTTAATGCAAAAATAACTGCTGCTAATGTCCTCCGTGGCCTTTGGGTGCAATCGGCGCTTGGCCGATCAAAAATAGCATTAAACCTTGCAAAAAATGCCGCAAAAAGGAGGATTTGTATGCTGCTGACTGTACCGAGGCCGAAACTGGATATCTGAAGCAAAACCGGGCCTTGGAGTGATCTCATAAAGCTTAGGGATGCATGAATTCCCTTTTCGGGAGCCGGGCGCGGGCATATATGTGAAAATATGAACAAATGCCGCCTTTTCTTTAACACAGAAAAAGACCAATTTCTATGTAAAATTCGTGAAAAACATAGGCGGGAGCGGCACTGTAGCGGAGATTAAATCCTGGCCGTTGGATTGCGCGAAGGCAGATCCAACGGCTGGCGCTAAATCACCAAGGATAATTTTAGGGGCGAATGTTCGCCCTTTGGCGAAATTAAGGGGTTTTAAATTTTTAGTGGGCGAATATTTTGTATCATAGTACATTTTTACAAATCACCTCAAATAGCCCACCTTATTTTAAGGGAGAGCGTAAAAAAGGTAAATTTAGCCCTTGAAATTAGGACTTACAACCTTCCATTCGCCCATTTTCAAGAATAGGTTTTATTTAAGTGAATCCATTCGCCCATTTTCAAGAATAGGTTTTATTTAAGTGAATCCTATGGGACAAATACCATATTTATAAAAGAGGTATGGTAAATTAATAAAAATATAAATAAATGAGAGGTATGGTAAATATATAAAACATTTTTTATATTTACTCCATAAGTCACCTTATATACATGTAATAGTGTAAACAAATAAAAATATAAGTAAAGTGCAGGTATGGTAAATAAATAAAATGTCTTTTTATACTTACTCAAACGGTATGGTAAATAAATAAAAATATAAATAAACTAGACGTATCGTAAATAAATAAAACCTCTTTTTATATTTAGTCCATAACCCTCGTTCTATTTATGAAGGCTCAAGAAAGAGGTTTTATTTAAGTGAATCCTATGGGCCAAATACCATATTTGTAAAAGAGGTATGGTAAATTAATAAAAATATAAATAAATGAGAGGTATGGTGAACAAATAAAACATTTTTTTATATTTACTCCATAAGTCACCTTATATTTACCAACACTCAAAGAATGGGTTATATTTAGGTGAAACCTATGGCCAAAATACTATGGGACAAATACCATGGACTAGATTGTTATTAATACCATGCAAAAAAGCATTATTAACCCTAATATTAGAATTAATAAAAATAAAAATGGCACATGGTATTGACCCATGGTATTCACCAAAATGGCACATGGTATTGACCCATGGTATTCACCTGGAATGTAGCCTATTTAAATGGGGGAATTAAACCAGCATGTAGCCTATGCTAAGATTCACTAGGACTTTACAAAGTTTTACTATTTAATGAAAGACTCGCCAAGATCTTACAAGATTTTATAATTGAGTAAAATATTCGCCATGCTTGGTGAGAGATTCGCCAAAAAATTATATATACATATTATATTATCGATAAAATCGCCTTCCATTTTTCCTATATACCATGGAAATTCGCCCATTTATTATATTTATAAATTTAGGGGGGGTTCTTAAAATTTTCCCTGTAAATCACATCATGGCGGACCATTGGTCCCAACACATAAAACCTCCGAAATGCCGCGGACCCGAAATGCTTATATGCCCTTTCTTTATGGAGATCGGGTCCGGCCCATCGAAGCTTTCATATCGGCGGATTTGGTAAAAATGGGTAAGCGGACCCGAAATACTATATGCTGCACTTCATAGCTTTTCGGCTCCGGGATATAGGAGCACACAGTGTGGACCCTTTCGGACCCGATATGCCTTTATGCCACGCTTTACTACTTTTCGGCTCCGCTGGTCGGAGCCATATAGGAGTGATGCGATTAAATATGGGTCGTTGATCTCTGGGCCTGAATGGGCGGCTGAGATTAACTCGTCAATTCGCTATCGGCGGGGTCATGGGGTTGCCACATAAAAACGCCGAAAACCCATCGGACCCGATAAGTTATACAAGCCCTCTTTATTTTATTTCGGGTCCGACCCATCGGCGGGACCCAAATCGGCCGTTTTAACAGTGGAATGGGTCCGCGGACCCGAAAACCCTTAACACTGCATTTGATAACTCATCGGCTCCGCCAAATCAGAGCAGTATATGGGGCGATGCGAAGTGGGGGGCCGTGCGACAAGATCTGGGCTGTCAGATCTGGGCCCGATCCAACGGTCCTGGATCCGTCGGCGAATCGGCAGTCGGAGGGACCAGAGGGCGGCACATATGGAATCGCCGAACTGTGCGGACCCGATATTCTATTACCGGTCCACTTTATATGTTTTCGGGTCCGGCCCATCGGAACTATACCCCATGCCTTGAGACTTAGCCATTTTCGCTTATATATGCCACTGCCCCCTCCCGATAGTGATATCGCATCGGAGGGGGATCAAACAGACCTTTATCTCATCGGAGCACGCTTTTTATGAAAAGGCAAGGCAAATGAATTCGGAGGGGTTTCTTTATAGTTTGGCATGGATTCTAAGGCATCGGAAGGGGTTTGATAGCCAAAAAGGGAGGATTTTATCCTTTTTTGAAGGTTTTTCATGGTTTTTGCATGGTTTTTGTATTCTTATGCCTTGGAAGGAGTCCAAAGGCACTTAGGGGGAAAGTGATGTGGTTTTGAGAGGGGTTTAGTGGCCAAAGAGGGTTTCATGCCTTATAAAGGCAAACCAACGCCAAAGAGATGATTTTATACATATGAAGGGAAACTATGCAAAGGAATGAGTCCTTATGCATTTGGAAGATGGTCAGAAGGGTCAATGAGGGTTCTTGCTGAGTTTCAGATAAACTTAGCAATTCCCAAGGATGTATATGGTTATTTTTCAACCAAGGGGAGGGGATAAGTATATAGGGGAGTTATAGAGATAGTTTTAGTAGGGGAAGGGAAAAGAGATAGGGAGTTACATAATAAAGTTAATAGTTAATATGATAATGATGAGAAAAAGCGCTAAGAATGAAGTCTTAGGCTATCAATGGGGGAAAATGACTGATAGAAGAAGTGTGAACATTCCTTTAGTGAAGCAGATCTTCACCAAGGTAGATGATATGGAGAATGATGAATCTAAGAGGTATCAAGCAGATCTTGACCTCTTTAGGGGAAGTTAGTGAGTGATTTGGGAAAGAGGGAGAAGGGGAAGTTAGACATGCATTTCTTGAAGTCCTCCAACTGAAAAATCACCTTCAACTTGTGATATGATAGATATAACACTTGACAATATGAAATGGATCACAAGCCATGATTCTGCAACCACAAAGCTACCTACCCGGCCTATTCACCTAGCATTTTCTCTTCTTTTTGGTTTGGGTGCACTTGAACTAGCATACCTAGCTTTTTGTTCTTTTCTTCTTGCTGTCCTCCTATCTACAACTACACTTATTGCATCCAGGGGCTCAGATTAAGCTGTTGAGCACCCTTGTTTCTCTACCTATCTACAAATCTGCCAAGATTAAGCTGTTTGGACAGATATTCCTTCTCTATATTCTACAACATGAAATTGAAACCTAGGGAGGCCAAGATTAAGCTGTTTGGCCTACCCTTAACTGAAAACTGATCAAAATGGATTACTTATCAAAACTGGAACAAAGCAGTAGCATTAAAACTGGCACACCTTCATGGATACTTCTCTGGTCATCTGTAGCAAATATGGAACATTGCAGCATGCATAGTACGACATATTTGGCATGTAAAAATGTCGATCATGAAAGATGATTAACCTGCTGCAGCAGGAGGCTAACAGTGGCTCCACTTGGGGATTGCTTTTCCTTGTGACAAGCCAAGAACAGTAGGTCAGAATGCCTTGATCCTCTGTAGTTGTTGTTAATTGAAAATCTCTTCCGTGCTAACTGCTGAATGACTAGAACTTTAACTTCTGAATGCAACACTCCTCCTTATTTGAAACACTATGAAAAATAAAGCATCGCCTGCTTTCTTCTGCATGCTTGATATTGCATACACTTTTGCTTGAGCACTGCCTTGTGAAATAAACACAAAAAGGGAATAAAATTGGAGCTCTTCTTTTCTTGTCTTTGAAAGGGTGCTGAAGTAAACTGAAAATCCTCCTTTCTTTTTGATACTGTTGACTTGAAGACTACAAGCTGCAAACAGCTTCTCTTTAACATAAATCACTGTGATATGATAGCGCTGCTCTTGCTATTTTGCTGAGATTACTGCAGAGACAGAGACTAAAAATAGAGGACTTGCGTTGGCTATGTCTTCACAAACTTTGTTGCTGCTCCTCTAACAATTGGATTGTTTATACAAAATAAAAACAAAAGTGTTGATATATACAAATATCAATGTACAAAGAGATATTTACAAAGCTGCGTTATGTTCAACAAAAGGGATCATGATAATGCTTCAGCATACGGCCATTTACAGGGCCTTCTTCAGCAGTGCTGCCCTCTACAGATTTGAGGAAATATGTGTTATTTCCCTGAACAGCAGAAATAACAAATGGCCCTCTCCAAAGGAAATCGAATTTTGCATGTTTTCCCTTGTCTTCTCTTCGTGAGTCCCACCTTAGAACTTTGTTGCCAACACAGAAATTCTCAGCCTTAGTCCTCTTATCAAACATCCTTTTGAGCTTTTCTTGTAACATTTGAGCTCTGTCATACACCTGTTCTCTGGTTTGCTGAAGGTGAATGGTCTGATTGATCCTGCGTTGAATATCATTTGGTTCAGCTTGAATTTCTTGCAGCAGCTTGATAATAGGAATGCCCAGTGATGAAGGAAATCTGGCCTCCATGCTATATACTAGCTCATAAGGGCTCATCCCAATGGATTTCTTGGTTGATAATCTGTCTGCCCATAGGGAATTTGTGAGCTTTCTATGCCAGTTCTTCTTGCTTTCTTCCAAGGTCTTCTTAATGATACTGATCAGGCTCTTGTTAGATGATTCGGCTAATCCATTACCTTGAGGGTAATAGGCTGTAGAGTGGCCTAAGGTAATGTGAAATTTATGGCAAAAATTGATCATATTTTTGGATTTGAAAGCAGCGGCATTGTCAGTGATGATCTTCTCAGGGCAGCCGAATCTAGACAGGATATTGCACTCAAGGAATTGGATAATGGTGGTGTCATTGGCCTGCCTGCATGGAATGGCTTCAATCCACTTGGTGAAATAGTCGGTGGCAGTTAGAATCCACTTATGCTGGCCTGAGGAAGAGGGATGGATTTCTCCAATGAAGTCAAGACCCCATTGTTGAAAATGCTTTTCGGTTGAGGTGGGCTTAAGAGGCAAGGGCAACAGCTTTTTTTTTCCCTCAAAGATTTGGCAATTGTGGCATGATGTGGCAAACTTCTTTACATCTGGAAACAAAGTGGGCCAATAGAAACCAGCCCTTAGAATTTTATCAGCAGTGGATTTCCAGTATAGATGTCCTCCACAGTCCCCTGCATGGAATTCTTTCATGACATTATTAGTTTCATTCATGGTCAAACAATTAAGCAATATGCCTTCATGATTCTTCCAAAATAAAGCACCATCTAAGACACAAAATTTCAAAGCCTTCATTCTTAAAAATCTCTTCTTGGTCCTGGACAATCCTGGGGGAGCAAAAAAGTTTAACAATACAAAGCATATATCAGCATACCATGGGGATTGCAGAAAGGTGTCACTGATCTGTGGAGTCGCCAGCTCCTATTTATTATCCAGTTGGTTGATGTCTAAGGCTTGAAAGTTTGTTTCGGACATCAGTTTGGCTAAACCTTGTCCCTTTATTAGCTTGGTTGGCTTTATTTCAATGTCATACTCAAGAATGTTAGCAATCCACTTGCCTCTTTTGCCTTCTAACCCCTCTTGGGTTAATATGTCTTTTACAATAGCATTTGGCACATAGGCAATCACGTGTGAATATAAAATGTAAATTCTAAAGTCTTTGATTGCTTTAACAAGGGCATAGGCCTGCTTCTCCATGATTTGGTACTTCAGGGGTGCATCTCTTAAGGCTCGGCTGAAAAAAGCAATTGGATTTTCATTTCCTTGGTCATCCTTTTGCAATAGGACAACAACTATGGTATTATCAGATGCAAATGAAAATATGATAAAGTCCCTATCAAATTGAGGATTTGTGAGGACTGGGGCTTGAGTTAACGCAACTTTGATACTTTCAAATTCTTGCTTGGTTTCAAGAGACCATTTTACCTTGGCATCCTTCTTTAACATGTTTCTCAACAGTCTTATCAGCTCGGCTAGATTTGGGATAAACCTCCTTAGGAAATTGATCTTTCCTAGGAATGCTTGCAGCTCTTTTATGTTTCTTGGATATGGGATTTGGAGAATGGCTTGGATCCTTTCCGGATCAATTATAATCCCGTCTTTTGAAATGATATGTCCAAGTAATTTGCCTTCTTCAAGGCCAAATAAAGACTTCTTGGGGTTCAAGGAAATGCCATATTTCCTACATGTTAGGAACACTTGTCTCAAATGTCTTAGGTGCTCTTGATTAGATTTGGAGAAAGGGGTAAGATCATCAAGATAGACAACCAAGAAATCATGGATTTCCTTGGCAAATGCAATGTCCATGGCCCTTTGAAAGGTGGCACCTGCGTTCTTTAGGCCGAAAGGCATTTTCACATATTTAAATGTTCCCCACAGTGTGGTAAAGGCTGTCTTGTCTTGGTCATCCGAGTGAACCAGTATTTGATTAAAACCTGAAAAGCCATCTAGCAAAGAGATTCTAGATGACCCCACTACTCTTTGTAGGATGTGGTCCATTTTGGGCAATGGGTAGTGGTCTTTAAGGGAGACTTGTTTTAGGTTTCTCAAATCTACACAAAGCCTAATCTCACATGTTTTCTTTCTTGTGGGAACAAGAATGGATACCCATTCAGAAAATCTAATGGGTGCTATGATACCTGCTTCAAACATTCTTTTCACTTCTTTCTCAATTAAAGGGAGAAGCACAGGATTGATTCTCCTCAGTTTGTGTTTGAAGGGCTTTTGATTTGGCTTTAAGGGAATGGTATGTTGAATAATTGAGGTGTCATAGGACTTCAAGTCCTCATAACTCCAAGCAAATACATCTTGGAATTCTTTGAACAAATCCACATACTTGGGCTTTTGATCGGGTGGCAAAGATTGAGATAGTTTGATCATTTTGGGCTTCTCTGTTGTCCCAATGTTGTATTCTTCTATGGTAGTGTTTATAGGCTGCATTTTTGGCTTTTTGGGCACACCATTTGCATCAAACATGTCTTCTAGTGGAGTGAGGCCAACCAGGAGAAAATTGTCCTTCAGATCAATGATTTCGGCCTCTGTTTTGGCTATTTCCTCCAAATGCATCTGTTTCAGCTCTTCTATGTTTTCTTCATCAAAGATGGTTGGCTGTAGCAATTTTCTAGCTGTTTCAGCTGTTACAGTTTGCTGGATTTGGTTTATTGCTTGCAGGGGATCATCCATGGCATCCATATCAATGTTTAGGCCTGAAAACTCATGTTGTAAGGTAAGAAAATTGTTGATTTGAGCATCATCCTCAAACACTTGCCAATCTTTAATGTTATTTGGGACAGCAGGCCTATGTTTTATTTCAGCAGTGAAATGGTGATTGGGCTCAAAAGGAAGCTTGCAAGTACTAGCGAAAGTGGCTAGGTTGTGAGCATGAATGTTATGATTTCTTGAAATCTTGGCAAGCTTGGATTCAGTGAATGTATCAAGTATTGCAGTGGCAGCAGTCCTATAAGCTCTTAGCCTTCTATCATTGGTAACGAAGTTGCCCTTCATTTGTTGGATTACTAGGTCTGAGTCACCTAGAATGGAAACTTTGGCAGCTCCTAAAGCTTTGAGCAGTTTAAGGCCTAAAAGGAGTGCCTCATACTCAGCCATGTTGTTGGTGCATTTGAAATTCATTCTATAAGCATGACCCTCTGCATGGTTGTTATGTGTATTGTGAATCCATATTCCTGCCCCTGCTCCTAACTTGTTAACAAAGCCATCAAACTCTAAATACCATGCGATTTCTTGCTTGTGGTTAGTATTAAGAGTTTCAGTCATTTTAGGATTGGGCAGACCCGAGTCTTGTGTTTCGGGAGGTTTTTCTTGTGTGCTGGTTGCATTGGCTGTTGTAACAGTCTCATGGGTATGTGCAACCGATTCTTGATTGATGCATGTTTCTTGTTCTAAAGGCAAAGGCCTCTGATTAGTTGGAGGACTTGTTTCATCATTAAACAAAATAAAAGAATCCATATCAGAATGGATTGAATAGATAGGGAAATTCTGGGGCTTTTCCTCACTACTTACCACATACTTCATCAGTGTTTCTCTATACAGTCTCTTTGGTTGCCCAAAGACTGAAATAGTGGCATAGGAGAGGTCTAATTGGAGAGATCCTTGGAGTTTTTCCCCCCAAGATCTTGACAACAACATGCCATACTTTGGTGGAATGTCAGCAACCACCACGTCCATTAGGATTGTCTTGTTGGGAAATTGGACTAAGGAGACACATAAGTCTTTGATTAAGCCTAAACACTTGACTTGACTTGAGTCAAAGGAGAATAGATCTTTGTAGGGTCTTGTGACATCAAGGTTTAGTTTCTCCATTACAGCTTTGGGCATAAGATTGTGTGAAGCACCTGAGTCAAACATAGCATTGTGCAAGACTTTGTCATGAATGTGCAAACTGACATAAAAGGGTGGAACAAATCCATATGTTGATTTTCCATTAACTTCAGGACCGAACAGCAGCTCAGGGGTATCATCTAAAACATTTACATCATCCTTGACCTCTGGCATTTGCAGTGATCTTTGGATTTGTTGCCTATACACATCATGCTTTGCAAGTTCAGATAAGGGGATGGAAATCTTAAGTTTGCTTATTTCTGCTTCTAAGTTGAATGGTTTCTCCAATGGAGTCTTTGTGTTGGCAATAGCAGATTTCCCCTTTTCAAGTGTATTTTCTGCATTTTCCTCTTGATTATCAGTGTTATGGTGAGTGATACCTTGCGGTATTTCTATTTTGGGAAGGCTTTTAGGAGTGTTGTTCAAGTTCTCTTTCGAGGGAGAAGGTGGCAGAGGCTGATCAATAGAAGGCTCTATGTTTGTTATGTCCTCTACAGTCACTTGGTGCGGGTTTGGGACAGTTATATCAGCTGTTTTTGTTATAATAGCCTTGCCTCTAGTCTGGTTGGGTTGTTTACCCTCCTTTGGTTTAACTCTTTCGGGCACATCTATGGTTCTTGTCCTCAGCTTATATTGTTTGTGGACTTCATAAACAGCTGAATCATAACCTTGTTTAAAGTCAAAAGACTCACCAGACTTAGTCTGAAATTGATTTATCTCATGGTCATCTTGGTCTTCTTGAGTTAGAAAAATTTGTTGCTCACCCTTCAAATCTATTAAGTTCATGTGAGTGTCTTCTATGGGTTCATTAGAAGTGGATGCCTCTGCATAGTTTTCTTTAAAAGGAGGTCTTATATCATGGTCTGGGCTAGACCTACTAGTGTTTGGATTTTGAGTTTTTTTTAAATTTGGGTTCCTTATGGTATTAGCTTGCTGCCCGTCCCATGATGATTTCCTCTCAACACTCTCTACTCTGTCTCCCAGCCTGTGCATGCCATTGATAATAGCATCTAGCTTTTGATCTAAGGCTGAGGGCTCTTCCTTGAAGGTGGTTCTTCTCTCAGTTCTAGCTCTGTTTCTTTTGGCAATTAAATTTGGCTCCACAGTGACAGCCACATTTTGCATGTCTGCAAGGCTGTTAGGGGCTCTTTCTTTTAATTGGTAGGCCATATCTAGGTCGAATCCATCAAGGAATTTATATAAGGCAAGGTCAGGTGAGGGCCTTAAGTTTTGTGGGATAGCATTATAAACGCTATTGAACCTTGCACAATAGTCCAAGGCTGTTTCTTGTGGACCTCTTTTGATTGTATCGTATTCAGCTAGTATGTGCAAAGGGTCTTTCTTTTTCTCCCATCTGTTGATAAATGACTGGTATAAGGCTTCTGGGTCTACTATGGAATTGGCTGGAAGTGCTCTAAACCAAGTCCTGACATTACCTGACAAGCTATGGACAAAAATCTTCATTCTCACACCATCATCGTCAATCTCATAGCTTTCAAAGTAATCCTGCATTTTCTTTGTATGCTGAAGGGCTGTGCAGGCACTTGTGCCATCAAAATATGTGATTTTAGTTTGGTAATCCTGAGGCATAGCTCCAGGATTAGCAGGTAATTGCAAAGGTGCATATCTGTTAGCCATATTCACAGGGATAAGAGGGATAATAGGAACAACTGGGATAATAGGAGTAGTAGTGGTAATGGGAGTATGTGTAGTGAATGGAGGTGTGGAAGGAGTGCTTTGAGAGGTGGATGAAGAACAAGGGGAACTAGGGGTTGAACGAAATAAAACTTTGACGGGGGTTGGGCCACAGCATGGGTGAACTGCTTCAGGACTGTTATCAGCAAAATCCTCTCTTCGCTCTAGCTTCATGAGGTTCCTTGGGATTATATTGGGATTTTCAAAAGCTGCTGGGGGATTTGGGTCTGGATTTGACCTTGTATAACGTGAATTCTTTTTGGGAGCCAGCTTCTAGCTTGTTTTTTGGGGATTTTTCTAAGAATATAAGGGTTAGAAAGAAACTTTTGAAGGTTTGGTTCCTTCCCAGTGGAGCTTTCCACCTTGATTTGTGAAATTATCTGAGGATATTCCCCAGTGGAGTTGCCATTATGTTATCACTCAGGTTTTCCTTAAAGATCCTTAAAGGATACGACCGAGGTAACCACAAACCAATCTTTGGACTGCAGGTCCTAGCCTACCTGCAATCAGAGAGGGCTCTCTCTTTATAATTTAGCTTTGTTTTGGGTTGATTTTTAGGCTAGTTATGATTTTCTTGGGTTTTGTTTTGATTTTGATGGGATGGAGGATTATTTCAAACAGAGTTGGGATGCATAGTGTGAGAAGTTCAAACCATTGGGCATGGAGTCGTGGATTAGGCTTGCTGTTGCGTTTTCTTGGTCACAAGAGGAAGACAGAGCAGGATAGCTACACATAAAACAATATCTAGCTAGAATAAAGATGGAACGAAGGTCAGTGAATGAAAGGCAACAAAGTAGCTCTCATTATGCTAACAGAGGGAAGGTGAATGAACATTTATATAGGAGCAATCAAGGATTCCTAAACAACATTCATATATGAAGGAACTAGTGTAAATATGAGCAAATCAGTATTCATATTCAGGACTAATTCAGAGGAAAACATAGATAAATCACAGAAATTGAGAACAGAATACAACTAAGTGAGCTCTGAACTATTCTTTCTTTCTGCTATTTAGATAGTGAAACCATGATGGCATAAAACATACAAACTGTAAACAGAGATAAGAAACACTTATTGGGCTATGTAGAAGCGTTAGGATTCCATAGTCACTCTTCAGACATTAAAACACAATAGTCAGTTCATCTCCCAAACATTCCAACGATCTTTGATTATAGAGACTCTCAGAAAATACAATGCAAGTCTAGAGACGAAGTTATCGACCAACCAACCCTTAAAACAGTGCAGAGGGTGGTTTAAATAGAAAATATTTACAAACATCAGATCTGGAATAGATCTCCTCAAATAAATGCCTTTAACCTAATTTGTACAGAAGTAAATGGCAAAAATATCTATCTAACAGCTGCGCTGGGGTAACTGGCATCTCAAAATATCTATTACAGCAGATCTTAGGCAGATCTGAGGAAAATGAGTGCTTTAATCTATTTTATCTTGAAGTAAATGCTTAAAACATTTATCTAAGTGCTGCGCTGGGGTAGCTACCTCAAAAATGGATCAAAAGAGTTCCTTGAGCCACGCGCTGTCCTCTGTGTGATAACTGTGCATTTAAGGAAGCAGTGCTGCTCCAAAAATATGACTGGGAACAATGTCTCTGCAATAACTCTGCCTTGAAAGCCTTCATCTATGCCTTTAGGTGGCTTTAAAGCAAAAAAAGAAGTGTTGGTGAGCCTTAATGGCCGAATGATGCTTTGTTGACTTTGCTGGGCTTGCTTTGCTTTCATCTGCTTTGAAAAACTGGACTGATACTCTTTGCTGCATCCTGATACACTTTGGCACTGAATCTGGGCCTTTTCTCACCACTGATACTCTTTAAACTATCCCATCGCCACCTTCTGCCTTTTAATGCAAAAATAACTGCTTCTAATGTCCTCCATGGCCTTTGGGTGCAATCGGCGCTTGGCCGATCAAAAATAGCATTAAACCTTGCAAAAAATGCCGCAAAAAGGAGGATTTGTATGCTGCTGACTGTACCGAGGCCGAAACTGGCTATCTGAAGCAAAACTGGGCCTTGGAGCAATCTCAGAAAGCTTAGGGATGCATGAATTCCCTTATCGGGAGCCGGGCACGGGCATATATGTGAAAATATGAACAAATGCCGCCTTTTCTTTTACACAGAAAAAGACCAATTTCTATGTAAAATTCGTGAAAAACATAGGCGGGAGCGGCACTGTAGCGGAGATTAAATCCTGGCCGTTGGATCGCGCAAAGGCAGATCCAACGGCTGGCGCTAAATCGCATCGAGGCAGACCATTGGTCCCAACACATAAAACCTCTGAAATGTCGCGGACCCGAAATGATTATATGCCCTTTCTTTATGGAGATCGGGTCCGGCCCATCAGAGCTTTCATATCGGCGGATTTGGTAAAAATGGGTAAGCGGACCCGAAATACTATATGCTTCACTTCATAACTTTTCGGCTCCGGGATATAGGAGCACATAGTGCGGACCCTTTCGGACCCGATATGCCTTTATGCCGCGCTTTATTACTTTTTGGCTCCGCTGGTCGGAGCCATATAGGAGTGATGCGATTAAATATGGGCCGTTGATCTCTGGGCCTGAATGGGCGGCTGAGATTAACTCGACAATTCGCTATCGGCGGGGTCATGGGGTTGCCACATAAAAACACCGAAAACCCATCGGACCCAATAAGTTATACAGGCCCTCTTTATTTTATTTCGGGTCCGACCCATCGGCAGGACCCAAATCGGCGGTTTTAACAGTGGAATGGGTCCGCGGACCCGAAAACCCTTAACACTGCATTTGATAACTCATCGGCTCCGCCAAATCAGAGCAGTATATGGGGCGATGAGAAGTGGGGGGCCGCGCGACAAGATCTTGGCCGTCAGATCTGGGGCCTGATCCAACGGTCCTAGATTCGTCGGCGAATCGGCAGTCGGAGGGACCAGAGGGTGGCACATATGGAATCGCCGAACTGCGCGGACCCGATATTCTATTACCGGTCCACTTTATATGTTTTCGGGTCCGGCCCATCGGAATTATACCCCATGCCTTGAGACTTAGCCATTTTCGCTTATATATGCCACTGCCCCCTCCCGATAGCGATATCGCATCGGAGGGGGATCAAACAGACCTTTATCTCATCGGAGCACGGTTTTTATGAAAAGGCAAGGCAAATGAATTCGGAGGGGTTCCTTTATAGTTTGGCATGGATTCTAAGGCATCGGAAGGGGTCCGATAGCCAAAAAGGGAGGATTTTATCCTTTTTTGAAGGTTTTTCATGGTTTTTGCATGGTTTTTGTATTCTTATACCTTGGAAGGAGTCCAAAGGCACTTAGGGGGAAAGTGATGTGGTTTTAAAAGGGGTTGAGTGGCCAAAGAGGGTTTCATGCCTTATAAAGGCAAACCAAGGCCAAAGAGATGATTTTATACATATGAAGGGAAACTATGCAAAGGAATGAGTCCTTATGCATTTGGAAGATGGTCAGAGGGGTCAATGAGGGTTCTTGCTGAGTTTCAGATAAACTTAGCAATTCCCAAGGATGTATATGGTTATTTTTCAACCAAGGGGAGGGGATAAGTATATAGGGGAGTTATAGAGATAGTTTTAGTAGGGGAAGGGAAAAGAGATAGGGAGTTACATAATAAAGTTATTAGTTAATATGATAATGATGAGAAAAAGCACTAAGAATGAAGTCTTAGGCTATCAATGGGGGAAAATGACTGATAGAAGAAGTGTGAACATTCCTTTAGTGAAGCAGATCTTCACCAAGGCAGATGATATGGAGAATGATGAATCTAAGAGGTATCAAGAAGATCTTGACCTCTTTAGGGGAAGTTAGTGAGTGATTTGGGAAAGAGGGATAAGGGGAAGTTAGACATGCATTTCTTGAAGTCTTCCAACTGAAAAATCACCTTCAACATGTGATATGATAGATATAACACTTGACAATATGAAATGGATCACAAGCCATGATTCTGCAACCACAAAGCTACCTACCTGGCCTATTCACCTAGCATTTTCTCTTCTTTTTGGTTTGGGTGCACTTGAACTAGCATACCCAGCTTTTTGTTCTTTTCTTCTTGCTGTCCTCCTATCTACAACTACACTTATTGCATCCAGGGGCTCAAATTAAGCTGTTGAGCACCCTTGTTTCTCTACCTATCTACAAATCTGCCAAGATTAAGCTGTTTGGACATATATTCCTTCTCTATATTCTACAACATGAAATTGAAACCTAGGGAGGCCAAGATTAATTTGTTTGGCCTACCCTTAACTGAAAACTGATCAAAATGGATTACTTATCAAAACTGGAACAAAGCAGTAGCATTAAAACTGGCACACCTTCATGGATACTTCTCTGGTCATCTGTAGCAAATATGGAGCATTGCAGCATGCATAGTACGACATATTTGGCATGTAAAAATGTTGATCATGAAAGATGATTAACCTGCTGCAGCAGGAGGCTAACACAGACGAAGTTCCGGCTCCAGTCATCTCTTTGGTTGCACAGTGCGCCAAGGGAGTCCAGTATAACTGGGCTCAATACTTATGCAATGAATTTTTTGAGAACTGTCAGGAGGCCCAACAGGAGGGTAGGGAATTTTATTATGCCTGGTTACTATTGTTGATTGCTTTAGTGGCGTGGCGGATGCCTAAGGATAGTTAATTTCCTCAGCAAGAGACGGATCTGCCAGAGGCAGTGAAGTTCACTTCGCTCTAGGTTACCAAGGACCTTGTGCGAGTCACAAAGCAAAAAATATTATGGGTGTTGTTTGAGATGGATTTGCAAACGGTGATTAGCTAGAGGCCATGGCTGTCATCCACACTGTATGCCTAGTACGAGCCCCTCGCTGATTTCAAATCAGACTTCCACATCTTGCATGTTTGCAGAAGAAGGGATCTCAAGAAGACATGGTACAAGTTGCCTTACTTGGTGACTAAGGAAGATGTAGCAGAGATCGTAGCCAAATGGCCATCTGAATGGATAACCCCATCAGATGTGGGTGCAGGTACAAGAAAGGCTACAGAGGATACCATCACGTAAACAACAATAGAAGAGAAACAGAGGGAATCCTAGAAGGTTGCTTCCCGGGAGAAAGCTTCGCAGCGGAAGAGGTTGCTACTAGAGAAAAGGAAGCGACAAACAAGGCAAAAACAATCCGCACAATGACAACATTGTAGACCACCATTGACTTTGAAGAGTCTGATACACAACAAACATTGAAACAAGAAGAAACAAAAGAGGAATAAGAAGGGGGTGTGGAGCAGGGAACCCCCTTCGTGGTCAAGAAGCGGCAAAAGAAGACTTCCACGAGGCCACGGAAGAAAAAACAGTTTGACCTCACAGCTTGGGTGACCTCGTTAGTCCTCACTAAGGGGGAATTAGATGAAATCAGTGATGTGGTTCACGACACAACCTCAGAACTATGGGGCCACTTTGAGGAACAATACCAGCAGGCTCTGGGGAAAGGTTCAACAAGACCTACACGAGTTGCAGGTCCAAACAGGTCAAGTACAAGCGAGCGGGGTGAAAGCGAGCGCGTCAGTTATGGATACATACAAGACCTTGGATCTCTATATAGTTTAGCTACCAAAGGGAGCCCTGCGCGCAGAGATAGAAGAAACAATGACGCAACTACTATAGATTAAGAATCTGGGCCTAAACCTCGCGACACTCCCTATCCAGACCCTGCATGAGCTTCACCAGCTGGTCTTTGATGAATTGTGAATTAGGGAGAAGCGCACGTTGTTGGTTATCAGCAAAGTAAAAGAAAACAACCAAAAGATCTTTGTAGAAAAGGCATAGGCACTTAAGGAGAAGGAGGAAATCACCGCGTGTAGTTAGCAATTAGAAGCAACCATTACATAGCTTTGCAATGAGCTGCCAGAGCTCAACATTTCGACTGAAGCTGCTTCCATGGAGAAGATACAAAAGATGGTCGTGGAAATAAAAGATTCAAAGGACGAAATCAACTGATTCCAATTTGAATTACAACTACAGATATCAGAGCTGTAATTGAAGCTACAACCTACACTCCTCCAAAGGTCCGGGAGCAGCGTGGAGCTGCTATCAAGGAAAGCATGGCCAATTTAGAAAACGTAGTCAAGTTCTGCACCGAGTAGGTCATGGGGTTATGGAATTCACTACAGGAGGACCTGAATCTCCAAAATATTGGCAAGGATAGAAACAGAGGCAGTTCGACTAGATCCGGTCGACTGCACAAACACTCGCGCTAGTACAACAGTTCACGAGGCTGCAAGAAGGAAAGTTGCTACAAAATGAGATTGATGAGTTGTGCCACAAGGAAGAAATTCTTGTTGCCCGTACAAAGCCATGGACAGAGGAGGCAAGCCAGTTGACTCTCGTAGTCTAGAGTAAACTTAATAGCATGCAGCAGACTTAGAGGACCATGGGCCTTACAATGGATGGACCAACTACCAAAAAATTGGTCGTGGAAGTATAGCAAGCTGCTATGCAGGGAACAATCGATCTACAGGTTTTGAAGTTGGAGTTCCACGAACTCCAAGCGAGGATCGAAGCGCCAGTCAAGTGACTCGAGGACGAGTCATGAAATTGTGTTGGGGGCCTGTTGGGACAGGGTCCCCGGGGTTAAGTTTTTTTCCTTACTTTTTTTACAAATGTAAAGTCTCCATGATTTGAGGAAGCAGAGCATGAAGATAATAAGAGTCAAAGGGGATTTAGTCCATTAGGTTGTTAGGAGATAAGAAGTTTTGAAACTTGGTATTGTAAAAGAAAAGAATATATATAGAAGGGTCATAGCGAGTCTAGAAGATAAGTCATAATAGAAGATCATTGTTTTGGGCAAGTAAGCTAAGGTAGGAAAAATCTATTTCCTGTACTTATGCAAAGGGGAAGTCTCCTACAATTGAGTACGCGGAGACCTTGGTAATTCCGTGGGCTAAGTGCGTGGGCCCCTACAACTGAGTGCGCAGAGAAAAATATTATGTACTTGAATGAATACATCTAATAAAGACAATTTTCATCCAGTAATTGTGCATCTGTGTACCTATTTTTACTTCTGCAGTTTTTTGTATTTTCACTCCGGATTGCAAATTATATGATTGAATGCTTATCTTATGCATGAAAGTGGTAGATCAGTAATAATTTTTGATGTTATGAATAATTAAAGACCTTCGCAAAGTTATAAATGTTGTTTAGGTGAATTACTGTAATTTACTGTTTCGGAAGGGTTAGGGTTTGCTAAGACAGAGCTAAGCCCTAACAGCCGCAAGAACCCATCACACGGGCCTCTGGATGTAGAAACTTGGTTCTGTCATCCCCCAATACTGCTTCGTGTGAGACTGCAGCCTACGCTACGTGGGTTGTTGCCGAAAGGGCTAGTAGTTTAGGTTTGGTTTGCACAACTAACTTTGAACCTGGGTCAGGGCCCATCAAGCCAACACATTCACAAATAGATAGGTTAATAGAAGTAGAGAATATGACATTGGTTTATCTTTTAATGGGTTATAATCAAAGGGATCCAAGGACCTAGGTGAAAATTTGATTTATAATAGTCACTCTAACAACAAAGCAATCCACATTTCTAATTGGAAGTGCCATTTTAAAAATTGCTTTGGGTATTTTCCACCTTCATTGTTAGATTTTGTATATGGACAACAAGTAGGATTGAGGGAATACAATGAATGAGAAACATTAAAGGTTGAAAAATGATTAATAAGATCAAGGAAGAACCAATTGCAAGTACATGAGACATACAAGAAATCACAAGAAAAATACAAGACCTAATACGATTAGTCCAAAATTGAGAAAACATTCAAGGTGGGAGATAGATTTTGTTGACATCTAAACAAAGAAAGGCTATATAATCTTGGTACAAAGAGAAAGTATTTGTGGTATGGTCCTATTGAAATATTGGAGAAAGCGGATGATAATGCATACGTACTTAGTCTAGCCCCATATATATGCATTTACTCAATAGTAAATTTGTAAACTATAAAGCTCTAGGAGTCTTCAATGTTGGACTAGAAAACCAATGTCTAAGTATTACCTACCATAGATTATTTATCACCATAAGCTCAAGCATAGTTACCATGAATTATGGTTTTGTACAATAATTCCAAAAAAATAAATGGGGCAGCATGAACTCTAGGAGGTTGGGTTGAAAGAATGACTTTGAAACATGACCATATGGTACTCCAAGGAGAAGCTAGTAGAAAATTTTCCTCACCTCTTTCAATAAAAGCTTTTGGGGACCAAAATCCTACTTAAATATGGAGGTACGATCTAAAATGGAACATTATATAATTTTTCATCTATGTTGGTACTTTATGGATGCAAAAATTGGAGCTATTGGCTTGTAGGGGCCATTTTAGGGGTAGGTCTTGCTTTGGTGATTTCAAGTTCAAAAACATTTGGGGCTTGCTTGGCCTTAAAAGACCATTTTTTGGGTCAAAACATTGATAACAAATTTCTTAGCCTCTTGACATTGTTATATACATTTAAATATTTTCAGTAACATGAGGATCACCTCAATCA
This sequence comes from Pinus tabuliformis, assembly GCA_031772625.1. NCBI lineage: Eukaryota > Viridiplantae > Streptophyta > Pinopsida > Pinales > Pinaceae > Pinus > Pinus tabuliformis. The sequence continues at coordinate 154,018,391 of CM062805.1, read as the reverse complement.
AAGTTCATATGTAGAAGTTATTCCTCTTGCAATTTGTCCTATCTTGTTGACCACCATGATATTGAGTGGAAACCATGTCAGCTTAAATTACTCAAACATGTGGAGCTTGCCACATGTGGAATTTCAAGAATTTTTATATGTAAATAATAGGATTATGGCATATTCATACATATATCCTTTGCATAAATAAATTCGTTCTTTATTCTTGATGAACATTATTTGTTGGTATATCTAACTACTTGGTTCACTTGCCTTTGGGTGTCTAGTGCCAAAAGCACCATCCAACAAAGAATTCAAGTCCACTCCAATTTTATATTTATAGTTATATTCCACCATAACATGTAATTTGCATATAGCATAAAACTAAATTAACACAACCATCAAAGAAAATTATAAATGGGGTTGTATGTGATATTCCCAATGCATATAAAAAAGAATATGCAATATTATATTTGATCAAGTGGTTTAGAGAACAAGAAATAACTAGCCAATATATTTATAAATTATGTGTAATTAGACATTGTTGTAGTTAGTGAAAATGCCATGGATTGAGGAAATTTGGCTTATTCTTTTTTGTTTTTCTATTTAGATATAGAACTCTCCAATTGCTTAATACTTAAAATTTCCCATTGTCACACCAGTGATGAAGCAATTCGATGATCATGCTGGAAATTTAATGAATGAAAGGGAACTAGTGAATTAGTTAGAGATAAATCAATGCCAATGTCTTCAATAGAAAATTGATTGTATAGAGAAAATTATGATATGATAATTAGTTAATTTCATATGCAATCTATGAGTGGGTTGTATGAGAAACTTCATAATGATTCAATCAATGCTAGTGGGTACAAAATAGTGATCTAGGCAAAGGGATTTTGTTGTAATATAGACCTATGGTCAAGAAATTTAATTATAATGTTGTAGTTACCTAATAATATAGTGCACAATAATTCCACCCATGCTAGGACCCAATCACATATAAATTGGTGCTAGGGATGAGAAATCCAATGGGTGAATTCAATTGAGAATTAATGAATTGGTGAATTAAAATGGATGAAGAGAAAGTAACATAAACCACCCCAAAAGAGCTACCAATAAATAGGGTAATTGGGTGAAATATTATAGCTACCACATAGTAAGGAAAAGAAAAAGACAAAATCAATCACTACAGAAAAAATAAACCCAAGTGTTGTTGTGGCATTCACTTTCATAACTAAAGCAAACATTCAAGCATTAGCCATCAACACCAAAAAAAATTCCTTAGAACCAAAATGGGAAAACTATATTGATTGGGGATTATATTAAGCAATAAATTGTCTACAAAAGGGTGAACTATATATAATTTATATGCATTGTTACTCATTGGTATGAAATTTGCAATGACCATGGCTCAACAACAATATTTTCTTATCATGGGACAGACCTAATGTCTTATTCTCCTCCAATTGTCAATTATATTGCTTCTTTGAGCTCTCATATTTACTAATACCCTTCTTCATTTTCTCCTCCTTGTTCCTCTCTATTCTCTTCCATTAAATTCACTTCTTCATCATCATCTACATTTTTAATGGAATTTCTTGGAAGGAAAATAAAAAATGGTTTGTTTCAATTTCTAAGAGAATTTTGGACATTTTCTCAACCTTCCCATGAAAACAATTAAATTATTATTGCAAAGTTTAAAAAGAGATTTTGATGAGAGTCCAATTTAGATCAAAGATTCTATATGTCCTCAAAATTTAACCCTATTTGGGAATTAAGGAATGTAAAATCCCTAACCCCAACCTGATTATCATGGCATGTTACCTATTGAGGTCCTAGGATAAAAAAGTGTTCCATTCTAATTATATAATTTTATCACTCCATAGTCGAGTAGAGAATTCATGAGTGGGATATTTAAGTAGAACATGGGCAGTAGAAAATCTTATAGTAACGATGTTGGGTAATTTAATTACGAGTTAAGTTACTTAGTGTTAAATTATCAATTTGGGTTTGTACACTTATGAAGCACAATTGCACAATTATATATGCTAGGAAATTGACTTTCAATTTTAACAGGAAGTCTAATCTATTGAAAAGAATAGCAAGGCTGAAATTTAAAATAAAATCCTACTCATGAAATGATATCCAAAATGAGCACACTCACTTTCTTATGAAAATCATATATTTATTCTACGAAAACAAGATGCAAATTATTCTAGAAATGTAATAATATTTAACCCAAAGAGAGCAATGGATTCTAAGCTAGAAAGCAATGAAATATCAATATATGTGAACTGAAAGTGTAATTTTACTCTGTGAAGAAAAAATGCAATTATATTCTATGAAACCAATTCTATCCTATGAAAGCAATCAAACTTCTTATGCTAGATTCTTATGTTATTTCTATAAAAGCTTTTAAAGTTCTCATTTAAAATATATTCTTAATTCTATTCTATGAAAACTTCTTAAATTCCATTATTATGGATATGAAGATAGCTTCATTTTATGAAAGAAACAAAATATATTTTATGATAATTCAATTGAAAACTTTTCTCTAGGAATGCGTTTACACTGTGTTTCTAAAGAAGCAATTGAATTTTATGCTAAGGAAAATAAAGACAACTTATTCTATAAAAATGAACAAATGTTTATTCTAAAAAATTGAATCAAAATAACATCTAACTATGAGATCAAAGTAAACTTGAATTGACTAGTGTGTGTGTGTTCAGAGTTCATTCATGTTTACGCAATATCTATATATCTAAGACTAAAATAAATGCATAAGTTAAAGACTAATAGCAAGAAATGATTAATAAATATTTTTGTTGTTTATCAGAGGTTTATTCAAGTGCTTGTATCTATAGAAGAACAATAATTTGATGAGTAAAAGACATTACATAAATGACCAAAGAAAAACAGGGCATTTAAACTAAATTCTTGAAAGAAACCTTGCAAAAAGTTGTTGACACCTAATCATACGAATTGGGTGAACAACTGAAAATAGTGTAAATAAATAATATAGAAAATGGAGAGTCGTCGGGAGATGAAACTCAACAGTCACTCCCTCATGTATATAATAATGAACAGCCTAAATGAATAACATAATCTCATTTGAGGAGTTACCTCCTGGCCTGACATGGTATCAGAGCCAGTTCTAATTTTAGCTTTCCTCCCTTTGTAACTCCCTCATGTTCTGCCTATTTTTGCAGAACTGTCACCTTCTTTGCATCCTGTACACCTGCGCTGGTGATTTCTCTGTCTTATCCCTGCAAGATTCTGTGCATTATTGAATTCACTAGTCTAAATGCAGTGGGAGTGTTGAAGGGTCGATTTGTTGCATTAAGGCATTGCTTTGCCTACTGTGAAGACTGGAGCCAGTTGCTGTGTGGAATGGTCATGTGATGCCAGGAAGTGCTGCGACTATGTGCTGGAAGGGTGGCGCAGCTAGAAGCGTGGTGTTATGGCCAACACTATGACTGCAACTGCATTTGAGTCTATTATTCCCTGGAGCGTGGTGCTGGACTGAGTATGCTCTGAGTTTGGTAGAAGACCAAATGACCCTCCATTATATCAATATTTGGAGACTTCTGGAAAACGTTGCATACTACTAGTATGAATTATTTATATGCATTGAATGATTATGCCGTTGGTCTGATATCCAAACATTGTATATGCTGATATTTCAATATGAATATTTTGAAAGTCTGCATATAAATCCCTACCATATATAAATCATTGTTCCTCAGCTCCACTCCCATAGCTTCGGTTGTCACAGCATCGAAGACTGTTGGGGTATTTTTCAAACTAGTTGCAAATTCACTGCTATAGTTCCACAGACAAAAGTTCGAGGTATGGTGAATGTATATGGTGTGAAGGGCATTCAACTCCTTTGAAAATGGTGGTAGTATTAAAGTTTGTTGAGATTTTTGAATGGTGATAATAGAATGAGAATTTTGGATGGTATTTTTTTCGGATATATATTATATGGTTTATATGTTGAAACCATCATATAATATATTTGTGAGTGGAGGAATATATGCTACATTAAAAGTATTAATATAGTGAATTCTTTTCCACCTAAACAGAAGATATCCAGAAAGGTTGTGTTTGTTTTGGAAATCAAAAGCAGATATTTTTTTTGGGAATGCATTCACTAATATCTATTGTTGGAGTAGTTCTCTCTGGGAAAGAGAACTATCCAGAATGGTCAAGGAAAATTAAACACACTCTCATTTTTAATGAGTTGTGGAAAGGAGTGTGTGTTGGAGATGGAGACAAAGAACCAGAACATCCTACCTCAGACAAGGAATTTGTCATTTTGGAAAATAAGAACGGCAAGGCTTATGCATTGATTGTAGCATCAGTAAATGAAGAGGTGATTCACCATATTTCACCATTTTCAAATGCTTTTGAAGCCTTACAAAAATGGAAGGAACTCTATGACTCACACTCTGCACATGAAGTTGTTCAACTCATGATTAAATTGTTTAGCCTTGAATTACAAAATGACGATCCTCTTGCTCTTGAATCAGAAGTAAAATCTATTATGCATGATATCAAAGTCACTAATGTTGAACTAGACATTATCAAGGCACTTTATCCCACTTACTCAAATTATCTTGAGTCATTGCAAGCAAATGGAAACCTCAAAGATATTACCTTTGACTCCCTTGTGAAAAAATTTGCTAAAAGAGAGAAATATTTTGGGAAGAAGACAACTCCTTAGTCTTCTGAAGAGGTTGTGTGTCTTGCACATAGAGAGAATAATCTTGCTCAAGATTATTCCAGAGGAAGAGGTCATTGAAGAGGAAGAGGAAGAAGAAATTTCAGAGGCAGGGGGAGCAGACACTCTCAAGGGGAAAAGTCAGATTTACATTGCATACGTTGCAAAAGAGATGGATCACATGATGCATCCACATGCAAGTTTCCTTGGGACAGAATTGAGCAAGAAAGAAACCAACCCAAAGGTAAAACTAATGATAAAGAGAAAGGTAAAGTACCTAAATCCACTCACTATGTTGTGTCACACTATAATATTGGAGTAAATGAAGACTTATTTAATGCTTCACTTTCTTCTTCGAAAAATTATTGGTTGCTTCATTCAGGAGCAACTTGCCACATGACTTTTAGAAGAGATTTTTTTGAAGAATTTACTAACAATGTTGATGGAGCAGTATACTTTGTAGACAAATCAAAACTCAAGCCATCAGGGCTCTGCACAATCAAGCTTAAATTTCCTGATCTTCTAGACTTTCTTCTGCATCATGTTTTATATCTCCCACAGCTGAGGAGAAAATTGTTGTCCTTGGTCCACATCCACCAGCAAGGACACTCCATTCACATGTTTGATGGCAAGGTTGAGGTAAGAAAAGCATCAGACCACTCACTTGTCATGACAAGGATAGAAGAAGAAAGTCTTCTCAAGCTGCAGGGTACCTCTACTCGTGCACAAAATTTCTCATACAATTCTCATTATGATGAAGGTAAATTTCCATCAAGTTTATTATGGCATGCTAGATTTGGACACTTGAACTATGACAGCCTCCGCTTGTTGAAGAAAAATGGTGTTACTGGTTTGCTTACAATTCCTAGGAAACTTAAGCAATGTGATGCTTGCATTCTAGGAAAGCATAGCAAACAATCTTTTCATGATTCACATTCCAGAGCACATAGAAAACTTGAACTCATTCATTCAAATTTATGTGGTCCAATGCCTGTTCCTTCTGCAAATGGAAATAAATATATGATGACATTTATTGATGACTACACCAGAATGTGTTGGGTTTATTTATTGAAGAAAAAATCTCATGGTTTTCAAACATTCAAGAACTTTCATACATGGATTGAAAATGATGCACAATCTCATATTGGCTCTATTAGCACTGATAATGGAAAATAATACACTTCAAATGAATTTGAAAACTATCTTTGCAAACATGGGATCAAACATCAAACAACTATGCCTTATAATCCCCAATAGAACAGATTAGCTGAAAGAATGAATAGGACAATCTTAAATATAGTGCGCTCCATGATGTTTTTCAAAAATGTAAAATTGATGTTTTGGGCTGATGCAGTTCTATGTGTTGTATATGTAAAGAATAGATGTCCATCTAATGCTATTAGAAACAAGACTCCTTATGAAATGTGGAATGGACACATTCCTTTGGTAAAGCATCTCAGGGTCTTTGGTTCCACATGTTATTCCTTGATACCAAAGGTACATAGAAAAAAACTTGGTACAAGAAGTCGTAAGTGTATCTTCCTAGGGTATTCAAACGCCTCCAAAGCATATTGTCTCTATGATGAAGTCAATAAAAATTTTGTTGTACCTAGAGATGTATTCTTTCTTGAATCATCCAAAATTGACAATGTTGTTGAGCGACAACTTGATTGCTTGGATAGATTCGTAAATGCAAAATCATTTCAAGAATTTGATAATCAAATTCCACATATTGAAGGGGGAATTCCTATACCAGATCAACCTGTGGAATCTTCTTCTGAAGCACTCTCTCCCCCACATGAAACTCCAACAACATATGATACTTTGAGTGATGTGACTGACAAAATTGGGAGACTCAATCTTGATTCAATCTCAACTCAATCAACTGAGCAGCCTGGATCATCTCAGAAAGGTCCCCCAAAGTGGCTGACAAAGGCACTTGAAAGTGTTCATCCTGATGAGGTTGGAAAGAAAGGAACTAGAAATTCAACCTGGAAAAATGGAGGTGATGTAGATGAATCTGATTCACCTGTTGATATGGATGTTTCTTATGATTGTGAATTGAATTTGTCTACAGATTTTGAGCTAACTTCCTTCAAAGAAGCTGATTCTCATGATGAATGGAAAGAATCAATGAAAAAGGAGTTTGATTCCTTGATAAATAATGGCACTTGGAAGCTGGTTGATCCTCCATTGGGAACCAAACCAATTGGCTGCAAGTGGGTCTACAAGAACAAGTATAAAGTTGATGGCTCACTTGACAAGCACAAAGCGAGGCTTGTGGAAAAAGGTTTTGCACAGAAGGAAGGGGTCGATTATGAGGAGACTCTTACCCCCACAGCAAAATGGGCTACCATCTAGACACTCTTTGCCCTAGCAGCTCAGAATGGTTGGAAAGTCCATCAAATGTATGTAAAAATTGCTTTCTTGAATGGAGACTTAAAAGAGAATGTTTTTATGTCCCAACCTAAAGGATTTGTTGTGAAAGGACATGAACATAAAGTATGCAAACTTGTGAAATCATTGTATGGCCTCAAACAAGCACCATGAGCCTGGTATGAAAAACTAACTGAGCATCTTCTGAAACTCAATTTCAAACATTATGATCTTGATGATGCAATTTTGTTTGTCAAGAAAGTTGGCAAAATAGTTGTATATATTGTGGTATATGTAGATGATGTTTTGATGACAAGGAACAATGAGAGCTACATTGCATCCATAAAGAAGGAATTGAGGAAAGGTTTTGAAATGAATGGTTTGGGCTATGTTCATTACTATCTTGGTATTGAAGTAACTCAACATCTGAAGTCCATATTCCTTTCTCAAAAGAAGTACATTGGAGATATATTGAACAAGTTTGGCATGGCTGAATTCAATCCTCTGACTACTCCAATGGAACAAAACTTAAATCTCACATCCATTGAAGGAAAAGAATTTGAGGATGCAACAAAGTATAGACAGCTTGTAGGAAGTCTCAACTCCCTAACTACTACCAGACCATACATTTCGTTTGGTGTTGGAATCCTCTCCAGTTTTATGCAAAAGCCTTGTGAGGGACATTGGTCTACTACAAAAAGCGTTCTAAAGAAATTGAAGGGAACTGGATACTTTGGACTCAAGTATACACAGGTGGGCAAATTCAGCAGGATTGGATACTCTGATTGAGACTTCGATGGAGACAAAGAAACTGGGGTATCTACTTCTGGTTATGCTATGAGTCTTGGATCAGGAGTTGTCTCTTGGAGATCATGCAAACAATTAATTCCAGCATATTCCACAACAGAGGTAGAATATGTGGTAGCAATTGAGGCAACAAAAGAAATTGTGTGGCTCAGGAAAATTCTGGAAGATTTGCAGGTAAAACAAGTACATTCAACTCCACTCATGATTGACAACACCTCAGAAATAAAGTTGGCCAAGAACCCAAAGTTCCATGATCGAACGAAGCACATCAATACAAAATATCATCTAATTCGACATCATGCTGAGGCCAAAACAATCCATCTTCGCCATTGTTCCACTAATGAGTAGATTGCAGATATCTTCACCAAAGCGCTTGGAAGAGAAAAGCTTGAAAGATTCAGAACGATGCTTGGACTCACCAACATCCCTTCATATTAAGGGGGAGAATGTTGACACCTAATCATAGGGATTGGATGAACAACTGTAGATAGTGTAAATAAATAATAGAGAAAATAGAGAGTCATTGGGAGATGAAACTCAACAGTCATTCCCTCATGTATATAATAAATGAATAACATAATCTCATTTGAGTAGTTGCCTCCTGGCCTAACAAAAGTAAGCATAAGGGAAACTAATCTATTTTTCAAAAAGGAAACATATGGAAAACTAATCTACACTCACACTCAACAAGGGGCCCTCCTAAGGTGCATGAGATATGAAAAACTTAGAGAAATTACTGATCAAACACCAATTTTTGTTAAGAAGGCATAACCATATAAAGTAATTGTATTAACTGAGCAGTGTGTGAACTTTAATAGTATTCAAAAATAATAATAAAATTTGAGGATATTGAACATATCCAATGTATGGTTTGCTTCTCAGTGAACAATGCAAAAGAATACAAGGAAGATAAAATAAAATCCAAAATTTTCAGAAACCTCTCTCAAGAAAAACCCTATGACAATTATGACTTACAATTCAACCTAGAAATAGAAGGGCATATGGCTTTCGAAGTAGCAGTTGATTTTGGTTCCCTGATAAACATTATCCCAAGGGATACATGGGTTAAAGTGGGAAGACTAGGGCTCTCAAAAGCCATGAACTACTAGAAGTTTGTATATCAATGAGCCATGGAATTGATTAGTACACTTAAGAACATAGAGACCACCATTATGGGGATTCCAACACGTTTCCTTTTAGGTCACAAACATAGTCAAAGGTATTCTTTCATATCTAACACTATTACTAAACCATGGGGGAGAAAGATGAAATTGAGTAGGGAAAATTTTAAGGATGAAAATTTATTGTTACGAATATATATCATATAAAAATAATGTAAATATAGTAATGATTAATTATTGAACATTAATTAGTAATTGATATTTAAGAGGCATGTCTAATGGGACATGACCTTCCATGAAGAGGCACATGCATATATATATATAAGCAAGCCTTATTTGTAACAATCATACATCACTTGTAAATTCAACATTCATATATAATATATTTGTCTTATAATGGATATTTAAATATACCAGGTGTTTTGAGTATTTTGTTGCATATACAAACCTTGTTCGTTACATTGGTATCAGAGCGTTGATGAACTTTGTTCGTTACATTTATCCTAAAGTGTAGAAATCTTGGTGAATTATTTTTAGAAAAAAAATGGAAATTAGCAATTTTGTTTTGGAAAAAACATGGAAAATAAGGCCATGGGCGAATTTTGACCCCTAAAATTTGCCCCCAATGCATCAATATCATTGGAAAGAGACAAGATAAAACTCAAGAGAAACCGAAATAAATTATGATACCCCTTTACCGTTGTAAAGTAAATCCATGGACAAAATCTTGGGATAAAGATGCTAACGCAAAAAGGTTGTACCAAGTTATCTAGGAAGATAATGATGACGTTGAGCCAAATGCATTAGGAGTAGTTTTATAAATATAAAGAATAAAATTAAAAGTATGGGTCTTCGGATGTCTCAAGTTTTTCACAATCATGGCTGAATTTTCTGAATCTTAGATTTTCCTAATCCTTACATATTTGCACATACCGACAAAGAACTAGCATGGGATCCACAATCCATACTTCCCTTAGCATTGCACACCAAATGCATCAGGAGAAATACCTCATGTTTCATGATTATTTGTTTGCCATAACTCCAACATCGAACTGTAGGAATTGAGATGGAAAATTATGAATTAAAGGCAAGAGAATGTTGGTTGATTGAGGACATTCCCATATAAAAGCATTGTTCTTCTTTCTCCATCATAGAAATGCCCAATTTCTATGAAAAAATTTAAAAGAAAAAACCCTTCTCTTATGGTAATGGAAATAAAATTAACTTCATAGCCAGTGCGCAGATTCAACTTATGGGCATCATTGTCAGTGCATATTAACAAAGTTTCTAAACTATTTAGTGAACAAGGTCGAGCAAAATTCCCAGCGAAATCCTTTACCAGAAAAGTACAAAGATAGTGGGATACACATGCACTATGCCTAGAAACTTGGATGGTTTCAACCACATATTTTGTAGAATGATTCAAAGGAAATAAATTGTCATCAACTGCAAATATCCAAAAATTATGTCTACTTTCAACCCTATCAACCACATTAAGGAATGTGAAAAATAATGGAAGAATATCATTTACAAGGATGAATGTGTTTGTCGCTATATGTTCTCAAGCACACTAGATAATACATCGTATAAATGGTACAAAATTGAGGAAGCTAGACAAGAAACATTTACCTAAAAAAACCTAAAAGATAAATTCATTGAATACTTTTCTTTTCAGCTATAAGAAGCTCACTTAGTTGAAGTATTCTAATAAATAAAATAATGCATTGAAAAACCAAGCAGAGAAAAAAATCAAAAAATGAGGAAAATACAAAATTAATGTTCAGTCAACTTCAACTTATAGCAATGTAAAATGCCAAGACTAGAGTAGTCATATTTTTCAATGAATCGACATGGAAAATGGAAATTTTCCAATAAAAAAATTTGATAGTAAAAAAATAAAAAATAAACATCCAGAAGTAATAAGAGAAGTTTAAATTTTCCTAATAATATCCAAAGAAGAATGAAAGGAAGAGCTAGAAAAACCTAACTCCACATCCATCTATAATGAAGTATAAGAACGGGAACACTAACTTTATGAATAAAAACCCTTGGAATGGATGGACGTAGAAATAAAAATAAAAATAATAAATTCAATATATTAAATGACAAAAGAACAAAAGTGGTTTGCATAGGTGATTATTGGACAAAAATGTAGACCATGGAAATAACCAACCTATTGAAAGGGTACCAAGACATAGATGCTAGAATTGCAAGGATTTAAGGGGTCTAGTCAAAAAGATGGCTGAAATGGAATTTGACCTTAACTGAGACAAGCCTATCAAGAAAAAACCTTACAAGCTAGCACACAAATATAAATAAATTTCCCAAAAAGAGATTCAAGGCATACTAGCAATAGGGATCATTTACCCAATCAACAAATTGGAGTGGGTAAGCCTAATGGCCAGGTAACCTAAAAATACTAAGGGCATATGTCAAATTCAGGGGCTTAATAAATTAATAGTAACAAATCCTTTCCCACCCCAATTTCATATGAAATCATAAACGAAGTAGTAGGAATGAGATTTACTCTTTCATAGATGGATTCTCAAGCTATAAGTAGCTTCCCATTTCCTAGAAGGACTAAGAAAAAGCCACTTTTTCACTGGAAATTGGTTCATTTTACTATAGGATAATGCCCTTTAGTCTAAAGAATTCCCTCCAATTATTTTTGGGATTGTGGTAAAGGCATCAAAATGGTTATATATTTTTATGATTAGATTATCTACATCTTGCTCAAGAACCACATGCACTAGTTCTACATGATGCTTGAGAGATTTTGAAAAATATATCTCACTCAATATAAAGAAGTCAATTTTTTCCACATGTGTAGGTATAATGCCAAGGAATGTTGTCTGCAAGGATAGTATATAAGTTGAACTAGAAAAAATAAAAATAATTATCAATCCTAAATCCCTTATTAATAAAAAATATCATATTTTTTTCTCAAACATACATGATTTTATAGCAAGTTCATTAGAAACTATTCCAATATCACCTTTCCAATCAAAAAGCTATTAAAAAATGGGGTTGAATTTATATGGATTTTTGAATGCAATGAGTCATTTGATCTCTTCAAAATAAAATTGGTGTAATCACCCATTCTTAGATTTATTGCTTGGTCTAAGAAGTTTCACATGCACATTGACACATCAAACATAGAAGTTAGAGCAATACTTCCTCAATCGAGAGTTGAGACCATAGACCATCCCAATGTTTATGTCAGTCATAAAATCAATAGTTATTGCAATGATATTTTCCCTACCAAAATTTTGGCATTACGTATTGGTGAATCCATTCATGTTATATAAGTATCACTAAGCCTTGAAATACATAGTCAATCAACCAATGCATCATGGTCAAATTTGTAAAAGAATATTGTTACTTTAGGAGTTTGAGTTTGAGGTTATATTTTGACTAGGGAAAAACTATATCAAGCCTACCCATCTCTCTTAACTTGAAATTGTAGAAGGACCCATGGGTATAGACGATGAGTTCCAATATGCCCATTTGTTCCCAATCAAATCAACTCCAAAATAGTTAGTTTAAATAGTCCAATTTTCACAAGATAAAAAATTCCCATACAATCTTCCAAAGATGAAAAAGAAGCTGTTAGCAATGAAGGATGCCTTATTTGTGTTGAAGAATGGTAACCCATGTAAACTAGGACTAGACAATGTCTTAAGATGATTCACCATAAAACATGAGAGTGATAATATAATCAAAGAAGCACATGTTGCTCCTATCGTAAGACATTTTAAAGCTTACACAACTTCTAGGAAGACCCTCCAAGAAGGCTTATGATGGCCCAAGCTACATGACGATTGCTAGAAAAAAATCATACGTGTGACAAAATTCAAATAATGGATCAACCTCTATGGAAATATGAAATTCACATAAATTCAATATATTGTAGTTTATCATTCAAAATAATGGTTGTTGACTTCATTAATCCATTCCCAAAAAGAGAAAAACATAGAGGGGAAAAATATATTATAACGACAGTCATGTCTTTGACTAAATGTGTTGAGGTAGAACTAGTTGAAACATGCACTAAAGAAATAGTAGAAGGTTATATATGTGAACATAATCATGAGATTTGGATGCCCTTTAAAAATCACAAGTGACCAGGGAACACACTTGTGAAAGCTACCATAAAAGTATTATTGAAAAAGTTCCTTACTGATCACCAAAAGGTTATTGGGCATGTGCTATATTCTTTGCATGAGTAGCCCTGCAGACAATTCATATGCATTGAGCATATATGGAGGGTGTTATAATATAGTGAAAGGTATGCATTGGTTACCAGTAGATCCTTATACAAAGAATATACTAAGTAAAGATAGACATGAAATCACATATATAAGAGAGAATAATGAAGGAACAAAAGTAGTGGTATACCAACAAGAACACCTCTTGTATCAATCCACAATAGACATTATATACATTCTTATAAGATATATTCATATTTATACCAGAATCTTGATAGTTATAAATGATTAACTGACTAAACTAACTCAATTAGTCAACCCAACTAGTGGGTCGATTTGACTAAAAGGTCAACTCGACTTACATATTGACTTAAGAGCCTAGTCAACTAGATTGACTTGTGGGCTTAGTCAACTAAGTTGACTAGCCCCTCCATCATCTCCTTTGCCCTCAATTTCTTTTTCATCTTGAAGAAAGGTATATAGTTTTTTATTTCTTTTTTTTTTTAATATATACAAATTTATAAGAAGAAAAATACATTGATAAAGAATGATGCATCAAGGAGGTGTATTTGTTGGAGACTCTAATGCTTTCTATGTCAGCGTTACTATTGGTGTTGAACTAGATGACCAATCAATTTTTTGTGATTTTGTTTAAGGGTATAGAGGTACATATGTTTTCATAGGTTTGATGCCTCTTATTTCTTTCTCTATAGGAAACCAACTTTATCCTTCTACTTCAATCTTAGGCATGGTTGACTAACTTAGGTGAGCCTACGGTTCGTACTCAGAAACACTTGGCTAAAAAAATTGATACTTTGCCCTAGGAGGTGTCAATTACAAGAATTTTGAGACCTAAAATGAACCTCAAATAAAAAAAAGTACTATCAAAATAAACTTTAGAAGAATGAATCACATTTTAGAATATGTCATCATCCCCAAGGATGAGTTGGTATTAGTTGAGTTATTGTTGACACCTAATCTTTGGGATTAGGTAAATCCATGTAATTAGTGTAAATAGAAAAATAAAGGGAATTGGAAGATGAAGAAACATTGGGAAATGAAACCCAATTGTCTCACTCTCCATGTATATATGCATGTTCTATCTTAGTGGAAAATATCAATTCATTTGTGGAGTTACTCCTGGCCTAACATGGTATCAGAGCCAGGTTCATTTTTAGCATTTTCTACCATGTAACTATGACATTCTCTTCCATTATTCTTTGTATCCCCTGTTTATTTCATTAATGAAAGAGCTTTGTCCCTCTGCATTGATTCCATCATCTATGAATTGAATTCTTTGTCGATTCTCTGTCTCAAACCATACGTTGTCTCATCTCTTCACAATTGATCTCCTTAGGTCCTCCTTTCTTTCTCTCCCTCTAAACATTGGACAAACCATACCAAAATTTAAAAGTCACCCACATCTGCATTGGTCCTTTGTGTATGAAGCTATGTTGAAGTTGTGTTGGAGATCGTGTTCATGATTAGAAGGTTGTGTTCAATGTGAGATTGTGGCACCTAAAGTATGAAGACTGTGACTTAACACTGGTGGAAACATTGTGTTCTGAATGTTGGTGGAAACATATCATGATTGTGCATTGGAAGCTGAATGCTAGAATGGATCTGGCTTGCGTGTAGTGTGGTGTTTTGCTTTGAATTCCATATGCAGTGGTTCTGAAATGACCAAACAATGGTATCTCTACATTGATTAAAGCCAGATTGAGGTATGCGTTGACAACCTGGAATATTTTTGAATATGTTGAATGTTTATCATGAGTGCGGAGTTGGATCAACATTGAAAATTATGTGAAGAACATGGGCATGGTCGTTGTTTATTATATGTTGGTTTAACTCCATGAAGGTCTTATGAAGTCCTCGTTTGGTGGTTATATATAATGGTGTAAATTTTTGAGTTGAAGGTTTTTGAATTATGAAGAATATTTGTTGGTTATGCTTTAATAAATATTGAATATGATTCATATACATACATACATACATACATACATACATACATACATACATACATACATACATATATATATATATATATATATATATATATATATATATATATATATATATATATATATGATTTAAAAAAAAAAAAATTGTGGTATATTATATATGTTAGGTCCCTACACTACTAGTGTAACCCCTTATTGTTATTAGTGCAACCCCCTTATTGTATTATTGTGCACATATAGTCCCCATGTTGTTATTATTGTGCCCCATAGAATCCCACTATTGTTATTGTTGTTCCCATACATTATTATTGTTATGTAGGCTCTGATTGTATTGGGACCGCTTAGACTTCTATATATAGAAAGGAGGTCTTCTCATTTGTATCATCAAAGAATTATTCATTTGTGTCATGTAAAAGAGGTTTCCCCCTCGAAGACACTGATTTTGAAGTCCTTGATATATCTTTTCTTCTATCTTGTGAGTTGGTTGCATAACATTTGGTATAAGGGCGTTCGATTCTAAGGTTTCACTGCTTCAAACAAGTCACTATGGAATTTTATATATAACTATTTTTCTACAAAGTTTCAGAAGCTGAAATTAAAACCCATTTTATCTTACATCTTGATGAACCTTGGGTCTGAATTTCTGATCTTGTATCGCTATATGTTCGGACATATGATCCAAGGAAGTTAGGGTTTTTGCAGTCTCCCGAATTATATCACAAACATGTGACCTAGGTAAAATCATCATAACTGTCTCTCTGAGCTTCAGATTAAAATCTTGTAAAACGTTATAGAAAGAGGATGGAATTTAGTTTTCTATGTATTGTTTCTAGGTCCAAAGGTCAAAACAGTAACACGTGGTGCTTCGTAAAAATTTGCTCTACTGAACTAGTCTATAATCAGGTCATCGTGGGATATTTGGAATAACTCTCTCTTGGAGACTCTAATCTTGATCCGACTTGTGGCGTTGGAAAGATAGCTCAAAGGGCTACCACAACACAAAATTTTAGACCTCGAATATCCAAAATTACATAGATACAACAGATTCATTATCAAGCTCCTACAAAGCGAAAAAATGTGTGTAGTCTTTTTAAAATTTTGCATAAGTTTGGTTTGAAAATTTAGTTTGAACTAATTCAAAGGGCATAGTGAATCATAATTATCATTAATTGATGCCCCAAAGAAATAAAATGGAAACACCTAGTAAGCAACCTGAAATATCTAACATGACTTGTGAAGAAGACGAAGAAATGCAACATGATATATCAAAATAACGAGACCAAGTGCAACAAATTTCACTCTCACAAAAATTAATAGAAGCTAAGATGGATGGTTTAAAGAAAGGATTGGAAGCTAATATGAATGTCACGGAAGCTAAGATTGATGGCGTGGAATCTAAGATGGATGGTTTAGAAGTAAACGTTGAAGATTTGTAGAAAGACATGGAAGGTTTGAAAGCAGGTTTGGCAAAGTTGCTTCAAGAAATGCTTCCTAGTGGAGAAAAGGTAGTAGAGGAAACTCATGATGAGAACAAAAGAAACATTAATCATGATTCCATAGAATCTAATGTTGGATTGAAGACCCACCATGTTCCAAAGATCGATATGAGGAAGTTTGATGGAAAGGATCCCCTAATATGGATACTACAGATGGAGGAATATTTTGATCTCCATAATGTGCAAGACACACAAAACATACGCATATCAACTTTATATTTAGTTCCCAATCAGTTTTTATGGTATCGATGGCTTTGCTCTCGTAAAAAATTGTCACTTGGTCAATTTTTATGGAGGAAATGATAGCACATTATGCGGATACAAAAAGCAACACCTTGTTTAGCCAATTGATAAATCTCAAACAAAAGGTTTCAATGGTGGATCCCATCGAGGAATTCCAAAAATTGAATTTAAGGGTAAAATATATTCTAGGGGAGCATATAATTGATGTGTTCATAGGGACTTTAAAGGATAATATCCATCATGAGGTTCGCCTTTGGGAACCTGATTCATTAGAGAAGGCCTTTAGGTTGGCAAGAAAAAATGAAAGAAAAATTATGGCAACAAGGAAGCCTACCACTCACAACTATAAAGATGGAAGTGTTGCTTCCCCTAGCCTTCCACAACCTACAAGGTTTACACCATAACAATTGGAAGAAAAAAGAGCAAAAGGGATTTGTTACAATTGTATAAAAATACACTAAAGGTCATAAGTGTGTTGAGAAGAAATTATTTTACATAGATTGTGAAGAGGAGGAAGAAAAGGAACAAGAAATGTCAAAAGAAGAGGATATACACCAAGAACCAACCCTATCGAAAGAAGAAATGAATTCAACCATATCTTGTAATGCATTGGTAGGAATTACCACTCCTCAAACTCGCAAGATATAAGGACATTTCAAGAAGAAGAAGGTAATAGTGTTGATTGATTTGGGTAGTACCCATAATTTTATTCATTGTAAGATAGCCAAGGAATTGAATTTCTTCCTACATCCAGCACCAGAATTTCAAGTGATGGTTGAAAATGGAGGAACCATAAATTGCTCTAAAAAGTTCCATAATATCAAGCTATCCATGGGAGAATATGTAATGAATAGTTCAATGTTTTCCATTCCAGTGGGTGGTGTTGATGTTGCACTAGGAGTCCAATGACTACAATCTTTGGGTACGATAGATTTTAATCTTCAAGAAATTTTCTTGAAATTTTGTTGGGAAGGAAAGGAAGGTGAATTAAGGGGTATCGCAAGGAAATCGAGATAGATAACCAGCTCTAAAAACATGGCAAAGCTTCTAAATAAAGAACAATGGATTGTAATTGCACAGTTATGTTCACTAGAGGTTCCTACATTGAAATCATCTATTTCTCTAGATCTCCAAAAAGTTTTGGACAATAATTCCAAGGTATTTGAGACTCCCAAAGGCCTCCCACCTATTCGTGATTATGATAGTCTTAAATAATTTTTAGAACAAATATTATGTTCAAAAGAACAACAAAAATGGGTCACAAAGATGTTGGATTATGACCTTGAAATCATCTACAAAAAAGGGAAGAAAAATGTTGTTGTAGATGAACTCTCAAGAAAGGATGAGGATGTGGAAGAATTATTTTGTGCCATTTATATTATCCAACCAGATTGGATAAACAAAGCAAGAGATGAATGGAAGAATGATGAAGAAGTGTGGGCACTCATCAAAAAGTTGCAGCAAGATCCCAGTACACCTGATAAATTTAGCTGGAAAAATGATTTGTTATGCTACAAAGATTGCTTATACTTCTGTAAGAATTCCCAACTCAAACAAAATATTCTTCTGGAATTGCACACCTCTCCCTTAGGAGGGCACTCAGGATTTTTAAAAATTACCACGAGGTTAATAAAGATTTTTTTGGGATGGCCTTAAATATGATATTCAAAAGTTTGTCATAGAATGTTTGGTTTGCCAACAAAATAAAGTTGAGACAATTAAGACCCCAGGTCTGTTACAACCTTTATACATTCCAAGTCAATGTTGGGAGGAGGTTTCAATGGATTTTATCACAGGTTTACCCAAGTCCGAAGGAAATAATATCATCATGGTGGTAGTTGATAGACTTACAAAGTATGCACACTTTTGTGCATTATCTCATCCATTTAAAGACAATATAGTTGCTACTATATTTATGGAAATAATGCAAAAGCTACATGGAAACCTAAAGATTATTGTAAGTGACACAGATCCCATTTTCACTGGAAATTTTTGGACAGAATTATTTTCTTGTTTGGGTACTCAGTTAGCTAATAGCTCATCTTATCATCCTCAATCTGATGGGAAAATTGAGATAGTGAACAAATTTTTGGAAGGATATCTCTGTTGCTTTATATCTGATAAACAGACACAATGGGTCAAGTGGTTTCCTCTGGTTTAATGGTGGTATAACAATTCCTTCCATACTGCAGCAAAAATTACCCCATTTATGACACTTTATGGATATCATCCACCTTCCATCACATCATCTTTAAAAGAAAATTCTAAGGTTCAAGCAGTGGAAGATCACATCGAGCATCAACAACAAATTCTCAAACTCTTAAAGGATAACCTCAGTTTGGCGCAGAATAGAATGAAACAACAGGCATATCAACATCATAGTGAAAGAATTTTTGATGTAGGTGACTGGGTATTTATACGACTAAAACCATACAAAAAATGTCCCTCAAGCAAACTAAGAAGGATAATAAATTATCACCAAAGTATTATGGTCCATACAAGGTGTTACAAAATATTGGTACTATGGCATACAAATTGGAGCTTCATGCATCTTCCCAAGTGCACCTAGTTTTCCATGTTTCATGCTTAAAGAAAGTTATAGGTGAGAAGATCCCAATTCAAACAATATTTCCAAAACTTGATGAGGAAGGAAAAATCATATTGGAACCTGAAGTAGTCACAGAAACAAGAAATCGACAACTATGAAATCGATCAATTTCAAAGTATCTCATCAAATGGAAGAACTTACCCGCTGAAGATTCCACATGGGAGGATGATAATTTTATGCAGAAGCATCCATAACTACTCAAGCGTTGAGGAAAACACTTTTTGAAGGAGAGGGGCATGTTAGGTCCCTATACTACTAGTGTAACCCCTTATTGTTATTAGTGCAACCCCCTTATTGTATTATTGTGCCCATATAGTCCCCATGTTGTTATTATTGTGCCCAATAGAATCCCACTATTGTTATTGTTGTGCCCCTACAATATTATTGTTATGTAGGCTCTAATTGTATTGGGACCACTTAGACTCCTATATATAGAAATGAGGTCTTCTCATTTGTATCATCGAATAATTGTTCATTTGTGTAATGTAACAGAGGTTGCCCCCTCGAAGAGGCTGATTTTGAAGTCATTGATCTATCTTTTCTTCTATTTTGTGAGTTGGTTGCATAAAAATATATGAGAAGCATATATATATATTTTAAAGCCGAAAGAATGAATAGTTGGTATGCCATATGAATTATATATGTGATGGAGGTATATTAATGAAGTTTTGAAGACATAGCCACTGAATTTTATTACAAATACATCGACCTTTTTGCACCACTGAAATTATTTTGAGGCCAGATTAGACTATATGATGTTGAAAAATGCAACAAGAAGATCCTAATTGAATTTTGTCCTTCAATTAAATTAGGAATTAAATTGTAATTCTAATTCTCATAGCAACTTGTAATAGTTAACTAAGTTAATTTGACTTAGTTGGCTTGGTTAATACGAGTTGGGAGTCTATCTAGAGTCATGTAGAGTGGTTCCTAAATTTTACGGGGCCATGTTTAGTTCTTTTGAGTTATAATTATTTGATTCAATTTAATTGAGTTAAATTCAGTTAAACTAGTTCCAATTGATTGAGGAATTAGTGAGAGCTCTAGTAGTGGGGTGTAACCAGCACTGCTCAACCAGTAAATTGAATATTCACTCATAATTAACTCATTCATGTCAGACCAGAGAAAGACCCAGTTGATATTGGAGTTCAGGGACAATGTATTATCAGTTGTATAATCATTTTAATTGTACAAGTGGTGCATGCAATCAGAGGAAGGCCTATGATTGATTGCATAGTTATGGATGAGGAATTTCCGAATTAAATATGGACTAATTCCCTAGGAAAATGTGTAAGGAAGTAGGAGCTTGGAAGGCTAGGAATTTGGCTAAGTATTGGCTAAAGGCAATCAGTCAGGAAGAGGATAGAAAATACTTGTGCAGGTTGAGCTTAAGGTTGAGCAGAGCATATTGTATTCATCCAAGGCTTGCCTAGGAAGTAGTGAGATAGATCGATATAATATAGACATTGCTCTGGCTTCGGCAAAGCATTGTAATCTTCTCATATTTTTTTATTAATGCAATATACAGAGAGGAGGGGATTTTTAGTTGTGGATTTTTCCATAAAATTATTGTGTTATGTGTGATTGAATTCTTTCTCTTTTATGATTTTTGATTTCATCTATCAACGCTGATGAGTAGAGTAGATTCAAGTCAATTGTTTTAACATATTATAGTATTCATTTTGAATCTACAAGGAATTTCTACATATTATACATTCACTAATATCCATAGTGGGAGTAGTTCTCACTGGAAAGGAGAACTACCATAAGTGGTACCGGAAGATAAAACACACCTTTATTTTTAGTGAGTTGTGGAAAGGGGTTTGTGAAGGAGAAGGAGACAATGCACCTAAAAAGCCCACTTCAGAAAAGGAGCTTGGAATTTGGGAAAACAAGAACAGCAAGGCCTATGCCTTAATTGCAGTGTTAGTAAATGAAGAGGTGAGTCGACATATCTCACCATTTTCAAATGTCTTTGAAGCCTTAAAAAAGTTTAAGGAATTATATGACTCGCACTATGAACTTGAAGTTATAAAATTGATGATTAAGTTGTTCAGTCTTGAGTTGACAAATGATGAACCTCTTTCCTTAGCATCAAAAGTGAGATCCATTATGCATGACATAAAATCCACTGGTGTTGGAATAAATATTCCTCTCATATCTTATGTCAAGGAACTATAGCCCACCTATTCACATTATCTTGAGTCATTGCAAGAAAGTGGAAACCTTAAGGATATTACCTTTAAATCCCTTGAGAAGAAGTTTGCTAAAAGAGAGAAGGATTTTGGGAAGAAGATAACTCCACATTCTACTAAATAAGTTGTGTGCCTTCCACAAAAAGAGAATAATCATGCACAAGATTCTTCTAGAGGAAGAGGTGGCCAAAGAGGAAGGGGAAGAAAGAATTTTAGAGGAAGGGGGAGTAGACATTTTCAAGGAGAAAGGTCTGATCTTCCTTGCATATGATGCAATAGAGATGGAAATGATTCTTCGACATGTAAGCTTCCTTGGGACATAATCGAGCAAGAAATAAATGAAGGAAAATGTTGAGTCCACTCATTATGTTGTGGTACATTGCAACATTAAAGTAAATGAAGACTTATTCAATGCTTTACTTACTTCGTGGAAATATTCTAGTTGATTGATTCAGGAGAAACTTTACACATTACATTCAGGAGAGATTTATTTGAAGAATTCACTGACAATGTTGATGGAGCTGTATGCTTTACAGACAAGTCAAAAAGCAATCCATCGGGGCTTGGCAACATTAGGCTCAAACCGCCTAGTCTTCTAGACTTTCTTCTACATGATGTTCTATACCTCCTGGAGATGAGGAGAAACTTGTTGTCTTTGGTCCACATCCACTAGCAAGGACACTCTGTTCACATATTTGATGAAAAAGATGAGGTCAGAAAAGCATCAGATCACTCACTTGTCATGACTGGGATAGAAGAATAAAGACTTATGAAGTTGAAAGGAACCTTTGCTCGTAAACAAAAATTTTCATACAATTCTCACTATGATGAAGGTACATTTCCATGAAGTCTTTTATGGAATGCTAGATTTGGACACTTGAAATATGAAAGCCTTCGTTTGTTGAAGAAAATTGGTGTTATTGGTGTTCCTACAACTCCTAGGAAACTTGAGAAATATGATGCTTGTATCTTAGGAAATCACAACAAATAGTCTTTTCATGATTCTCATTCCAAAGCACATAGAAAACTTGAACTCATTCATCCTGATTTGCGTTGCCCAATGCATGTTCCTTATACAAATGGTAATAAATATATGATGACATTTATTGATGACTACACTAGAATGTGTTGGGTTTATTTATTGAAGAACAAATCTTAAGCTTTTGAAACATTCAAGAACTTTGCACAATCTCATATTGGATCTATTTGTACTGAGAATGGAAAATAATATACATCAAATGAACTTGAAAATTATCTTCACCAACATGGCACCAAACATCAAAAAATTGTGCCTTATAATACCCAACAGAATGGAGTAGCTGAAAGAATGAATAGGACAATCTTAAATATGGTACATTCCATGATGCTTTTGAAGAATGTTAAAATGATGTTTTGGGATGATGCAATTCTATGTGACGTGTATATAAAGAATAGTATCCATCTAATGCTATCTAAAATAAGACTCCTTATGAAATGTGGTATGGCTACATTCCTTCTGTGAGGCATCTCAAGGTTTTTGGTTCCACCTGTTATGCCTTGATACCTAAAGAACAGAGAAACAAAATTGGTGCAAGGAATCACAAATTTATATTCTTAGGTTACTCAATTACCTCAAAAGCATATCGTCTCTATGATGAAGTGAACAAGAAGTTTATAATATCTAGAGATATTATCTTTCTTTAATCTTCCAAGACTGACAATGTTGTTGAGTGGCAGTTTGATCACTTGGATAGATTCGAGCATGCAAAGTCTTTTTAAGAATTTGATAATGAGATTCCACATCTTGAAGAGGGGTTTCCTATACTAGATCAATCATAGTATGTGGAATATTATTTTAAAGCACATTATCCCCCACGTGAAGTTTCATCCACTAATGACACTTTGAGTGATGTGATTGACAGAATTGGGAGACTAAATCTTGATTCAGCCCCAACTCAGTCAACTTAGTAGCCTGGACCATCTCAAAAAGGTCCTCCAAAACGGTTGACAAAGACACTGAAAAGTGTATGTCCTAATGAGGCTAGAAAGACAGGAACAAGAAGCTCAACCATAAATAATGGAGGTGATGTAGAAGATTATGATTCACCTATTGATATGGATGTTTCTTATGATTGTGAACTAAATTTGTCTACAAATTTAGAACCACCTTCCTTCAAAGAAGTCACTTCCCGTGATGAATGGAAAGAAGCGATGCAAAAAGAATATGATTCCTTTATAAAGAATGACACATGGAATCCAGTTGATCCTCCTCTGGGAACCAAACCAATTGGCTGCAAGTGGGTCTTCAAAAATAAGTATAAAGTAGATGGCTCACTTGACAAGCACAAAGCCAGTCTTGTGGCAAAAGGTTTTGCACAAATTTAATGGATCCACTATGAGGAGACTCCCCCCCCCCCCCCACAACAAAATGGGCTACCATACGGACACTCTTTTCCTTGGCAACTCAGAAAGGTTGGAAAATCCATCAAATGGATGTAAAAACAACTTCCCTGAATGGAGATCTGAAAGAGAATTTTTTATGTCCCAACCAGAAGGATTTGTTATGAAGGGTCATGAACATAAAGTATGCAATATTGTAAAATCCTTGTATGGCCTCAAGCAAGCGCCGTGAACTTGGTACGATAATTTGGTTGGGCATCTTCTGAAACTAAATTTCAAACATTATGATCTTGATGATGCAACTTTGTTTGTCAAGAAAGTTGGAAAAACAATTGTATATCTTGTGGTGTATGTAGATGATCTTCTGATGACAGGGAACAATGAGAGCTACATTGCATCCATAAAGAAAGAACTGAGGAAAGCTTTTGAAATGAAAAAATTGGGATATGTTCACTACTATCTTGGTATTGAAGTAACACAACATCTGAAGTTTATATTCCTTTCTCAGAAGAAGGACAATGGATATCTGTTGAATAGGTTTGGCATGGTTGAGTGCAATCCTCTTACTACTCCAATGGAATAGAACTTAAAGCTCACATCCACTAAAGGGAAAGAATTTGAGGATGTAACGAAGTATATATAGCTTATAGGAAGTCTCAACTACCTTACTACAACCAGACCAGACATTTCATTTGTTGTTGGAATCCTCTCTAGGTTTATGCAAAAGCCTTGTGAGGGTCATTGGTCTGCTGCAAAAATATTTCTAAAGTACTTGAAGGGAACTCAATACTTTGGACTCAAGTATACATAGGTGGGTGACGTCAGCTTGTTTGGATACTCTAATTCAGACTTCGATGGAGATAAAGAAACGAGGGTATCTACTTCAGGTTATGTTATGAGTCTTGAATCAGGAGTTGTCTCCTGTAGCTCGCGCAAATAATCAGTTCCAACAAATTCCACAACTAGGCAGAATATGTGGCAGCAGCTGAAGCAACAAAGGAAATTGTGTGGCTCAGGAAAATTCATCTGGAGGATTTACAGGAAAAACAAGTGCATTCAACTCCTCTTTTGATTGACAACACTTCTTCAATAAAGTTGGCCAAGAACCCAAAGTTCTATGACCGAATCAAGCACATCAATACAAAATACCATTTGATTCGACATTATGTTGAGGCAAAAACAATCCACCTACGACATTGTTCCACAAATGAGCATATTGCAAACATCTTCACCAAAGCTCTTGGAAAGGAAAAGTTTGAAAGATTCAAAATGATGCTTGGACTCACCAACATCCATTCAGATTAAGGGGGGAATGTTGACACCTAATCTTTGGGATTAGGTAAATCCATGTAAATAATGTAAATAGCAAAATAAAGAAAACTAAAAGACGAAGAGATATTAAGAGATGAAACTCAATAGTCTCACCCTCCATGTATATATACATGTTCTGTCTTAATAGAAAATAAGACTTCATTCATGGAATTACTCCTAGTCTTATAACTATGAATGTTTATTTGTGATTGGTGAATAAAAACCCATAATTAAATATAATAGTGATTTTAAAAAAATACTCATAAATTAATTTTAAATATATAGTAAATACATCATGTAAAAATACATTACTTTTAAATATATACAAAATAAAGTGTGTAGTCCTACCACTTCAATTCAAAATTTAAATTAAAATATAATATTACACTTCATTTATATATATATATATATATATATATATATATATATATATATTTAATATAATTTAATTTAATTAAAATATTATATTATATTATATTTATTTTAAATAAATTTAATATATAAAAAATAAAATATTAATTCAAATAATAAAATATAATATACCAAATTAATATATAATATAATCTAGGTAATATGATTATATCTAAATATATTATATGTAATTATATTAAATACTAATTATATATTAAAAATTTATGGAGTTTTAACTATATATTATTATATGATTTTTAATTATACAAAATATTAAGTGATTTGGATTTTAATTAAGTAAATGAGAAGTTATGAATTTATATTTTAATTAAATAATAATTATATATTAAATATTTATAGAGTTTTAACTATATATTATTTTATGATTTTTAATTATATATAATATTAAGTGATTTAGATTTTAATTACGTAAATAAGAAGTCATGAATTTATATTTTAATTTAAGTCTTTAATTGTTGATAGATAAAGGACAGAGGTATTAATTGTTTTAACTTTTTCCTGTTTGAAAACTCACTTTTATTTAAATCACATTTTTATTTTTGTTAGACACTCTAATTAAAAAAAAAAAATTATTATTAAATAACTTTTTAATGTAACTTAATTATAATTATATGGATTCTACTGAAAAAGATGGGTTATAAATAAACATTTTCCTCAAAATGATTGAGTTATTATATCTTTTATGAGGTTTATTCTTGACCTCAAAGTCCTCTTAATAAGGCTTTTGTATTTCTAGTGTAGTCTAAGTTTTCTCAAATGTTATTTCGTGTATGGTGAAGGCCTTTGTGTAAGTGTTGATTGAAGGTATTCCATTTTCTAATTGAGTATTGCACCTAAGTTTGAAGTGATTTTATATGTGTAATATATTTTAGCTTTTCAAGTAGATAGATGATCTGAAATTCTTGATGATTGATTTTTCTCTCCATGTCTTCTACCTACTATTGGATTCTCTACAGATGGTGAAAAGAATTATTTCCCTCGACCTGTGCCTTATTTACTTCTCTAATCCAATTTCTTTCCTCCTACATTAACTCAGCCTCTCTTGTTGTGCTACTACAAGTATTATACATCTTCCTTCATCTATGTGTTAAGGTCAAGTAGCTACTACACAAGAGACTATCTCACCTCTAGTCAATTTTCCCCTACTGCAAAGGCTTGAATGTGTAGTTTTATTGGGTTATTTATGCACATTTTTTCTAGATGGCTTCTTCCTTGTCCTTTCTCCCTTGATATTTTTCTACTTTATCTAGATATTTTTTCCACCTAATAGATGCTTCTTGGGAAATATCAACAAGTAATTTAAAACTTTGTGTACTTGGTACCTAATTCAAATCAGTTGATGTAATCAAGATGGAGATCAATTCTGTCTATGCCAGTGAGGTGACAATATTCAACTTCTTATCTTTTTTTCTCTAGAGATTGGCCTTGTCTTTTCTCTTTATTGATTCTTATTATTGGAGTTCCTAGATTTCAGAATGTTGTTGCATAAATTGAGGAACACTTTGTTGTTGTGGTGGTGTTGTGGGTGGATTCTCCTTTAGCTACGGCTAGTTTATTTTTTGTGACGGATCTTATTATTATTTATGTGTAGTTTATTGTGGGATTGGTACACTATTGCTCCTATGTCAATTGGGTTTTCTATTGTTACAAAACTGTATTAATGTTAGCCCTTGGAGAGTCAATCAAAATATGTGATTGAATTCTTTCTAAGGAGATTTGGTCTTGAGTCTATTTTTATACTTCTTAAATCTATTCTTCCTCTAAAAGTGTGGCTAGGGGTGGAGACGACTCTCTGGTGAGATCATTTTGAATGGGCTTTAATTGCTTGATCCTTGGCTTTGTAGTCTTCGGAGACTTACTAGTGCCAACCTTTGGGATGGTTCGACCTATTCCTACCTCCTGTTGAGATTCCCTTTATTCTTTCTCTTATTATTGCATCATTCCTTTTTTTATTGCATCAATGAAGAAATTCTCGACATGTAATTATGCTTCCAAAATTTGGGGTCCTACTAAGGAATCCATCATCACCATCTCCTTAGCCTTGGTTTTCCTTCTCGTCAAAGTTCCCTTTTTTGTTGTCTTTTTCAGTACCTATTTTGCTATTTTTTCAATATTTTTCTTTTGTTTTGGGTTGTCAAGGGAGATATCTTAAAGCACTTCAACCTAGTTAATTCCAAAATCCTACTTCTAGACCTACTTTGGAGCCTATTCGAATAGCCTCTTTTGTGATGGCTTCTTGATTGGTGATGATGTTGGAACCATTAGGTCCAATCTAAATGGTTGAGAGTATAGTTATACTTCTTTATCATCTTTTAGTTATCCATGAGTGTAGAATTTCCTACAAATTCTCTACAAATCTACTTCTGAGATCTGTGTAGAAAATCTGACTGTAGATTAACTCGATAATGCAATATACCAAAGCAAAATATTATAATCTACTTCTACTATCAAACTTGCGGAAGATAAAGGATCTAGCTGAATCGGAGCCGAACACATATAACCATAAGAAGATGAATCAATGCACATGAAATACAGAAAATACTCGATGGAAAGCCTCAGCAAAAAACCCCACTATCTGTATTATTACACAAGGTGGAAATACATCAGAATTATACAAAGCCTTAGCTCTCACAGCTAGCCATCTCTTAGTACAATCCTCCTGGATTCTCGCAGGCAATCAAAGCTTCTCACAAGCCTTCTCCTCTGCCCTCCAAGCCTCCTATTTCCTTGCATTGTTTCTCCTGAGTGATCCTACTATTACAAAGTGTAACATTGATCACTCACACTGATCTCACACCCTGTAAAACTACACAATCCTCAAGGAACCTTATTCCTTCTGCATGCATGAGTTTCCTTTGTATGGGAAAACATGCAACTGACAGTACACTGTCCCTGTCTTTAATATCAACTGGGTCTTTCTTAGAATAGAAATGCATGAGTTAATGATGAGAGAATCTTCAGTTATCTGGAGTACACTAGTTGGATGCATGCATGCATTAACTTACTGAACTCACAATTAGTTCCTCAAACAGTTTGGAACTAATTTAACTGGAGTTAACTCAGTAAACTGAGCTAACTAATTACAACTCAAATACAACGCAATCTTATCTCCTTAATTAAGGGATAATATCCTTAATTTAAGGGATAACTGTCGCATGACTTCACAAAGACTTCTAACTTGAATTTCTCCAACTAATTAATCCATAATGAATTAATTAATTATTTTTAAAGCAGCTGGCGAGACAAATTCACAATTTTAATTCAAGGAAAAATTAAAATTGGAATATACTAGATTCTATTTTTATCATTTCTTGTTGCTATTTTCAACAATGAGTTAGTAGATTTAGTACTTCTTTATTGGGATGGAGAATTGCTTCTAGGATTTCAACTATTGTATATGACCATCAACTCAATTCCTCAAAAACTTGAGTGTAGCTAGTTGGTACACCAGTTCATTAGGCTACACCTAGTCATTGTTCATGTATCAAACCTTTATATTGTCAATATTTAACTAAATGTGCGACGATGATGGTAAGGAACAATGGACATGTTGGGGTACTCTCCATATGTCAAAGAAATTTTTTAGATTAAGCATCTATTTTTTGAAGATATCCTCTAAGGAAATGGATTCCATCTTCCCTAAACATTTCACAACAAAGCACTTGTAATTTTTCATGGATGGGATAACTCTTCTAGTAAAAGTAATCTCACCAATTGGTAAGACTTGTGCCATGGCTAATAAAATGAGAAAGAAATAGAATTTAATAGGCATGCCATAGTTTTGACACTCACAAATTTTCTTAACAATGTTTGCAAGGTGATCCACCCAGTTGTACCAGCTTTCCCGACCTAATGATCTTGCCAATCACTTGTAGCATATTCAATTTTACATTTGATGACGGACTCATCGAAGTAAGGAACATCGACACTATGATGAAGGTCCATTTATATGTGGCTCCCTGATTTGACTAATTATCAATCCCTTTGAAATTTCACCAATTATCCCTCCTATAAATTCCTGAATCAACTCATTTGAATCGACTATATGTGGGATTTTATCACATGTATGTGATAGACCAATGATGCAATGAATTAATCCAACGGTAATCTTGATTGGGTGGTCTAACCACAATACATCCTCATGTACTTGACTAATTATAATTTTCACAACTTCTTCCTTTCATCCATCAAGATCTACTATAAGTGGAGCACCCAAATAATCCTTGATTCTACCTACCTAGAGGAAAGCTAACTTGGTTCTCCACATTTTTTGTACAAGGGTCCATTTCTTGAAATTTTCCCATGGTCAATCCTATGGGATCTCCTCCATCTTCTCCTATTAAATATTATGCATGAGGACCTCAGGCTTAGTATTCATGGATTTTTCAAACCTGGCCTTGGTGTGTGACTCTACCAAGGTTCTCAGTGCCTACACATGACCCCTCATCATTGGAATCCTAAAATCTTAAAAAAATCCTCACTATGCATATAATTAAGAATGTCGAAGTTAAAATGACTCGAATATGGTATCTCTAACAATTCAAGAATATCGATAAGCTCAAACTTTGTGAATAGGTGATCGATTTACAAAAGTGGTGAAAATGAAGTCTCAAGCGAGATTTGGTTCAAGTTTTTGGGTGGATTTTGCTCATTAATGTAGTGCATTCCCCCTAACTTTTACTGTCAAATAATGTTGAATACGAGCATATACAAACCACATGATGGGGTATGGGTTTATTTATTGTACACAACTATCGAGTCAAATCAAAAATCCCCACAAGTTCACCTTTCTGGATTATGCTTCTATCGATTTTCTTCTAGTCAACTTTGATAGGTATGTGATTTTATTTCCATGGTCAAATTGTTCAAATCTATTGAATTCCTTCTATTAATTGATTTCGTCATAATGCTATCGGTACTTATGTATCCACTCCTTTCTTCTAATATGTTGATGGTATCCTTGTTTTCAGTCTTGATTATGCATCTTTTGATTCAACAATTTGTGCAAGTATTGTTTCCGTTCCATCATTGTTTGTTTTTATTGTTGCTTGCCAAATTTGAATACTTATTGTGGAGATTATTGGTTAATGTACATCCTTTTGTAGCCAACTACATTATTTCTATGTAGATAATTGGTCCTTTGTGTAATTAACTAAATTAACAAATCTAATGTAAAAAGACCAATGAATTAGACTACCACAAAGTGGTTTTCAACCTAACCCATGCTTACTATTGGCCCAACATTTTTTCACCAACAAGCCCAACAATATCATTGATTGTAATTTTTTAAACAGTTTCAATTGATGACTAAATCAAACAATTATTGTTTCAATGTATTTAGTTGGATAACACCTACATTTCAAATATCTTCTGTTAGCGCTTGGAATTCACCTAGGCTGAGATAGACAAACTCTCAAGGCTACATCAAACCATTTCACCTCGTAGCTAGCCCTACGAGGTATGAGAAGGCTCTCTCGGGTCAGATTTGATAGATCTTTCAATATGATTAGGCTGACCAATTAAGAATAAAGATTTTAGGCTAGTAAATTGATAGGGGGGTTGATTTAATGATTTTTGGGGTTTTTGGTGGCAATTGGAGGGAGTGCAATTCAGGGTGCGGGGATTGAGCACAGTTTTTGCAGGGGGATCTTTGGGGCAAGGTAGGAGTGAGCGCTGATGCCTTAATCTGAGATGGATGATCAAGGATGATAGAGGAGGAGCTAAAGAGGGCAAACAACCATTTTGAATCCTCTCTAGACAGTAGAAAACATAAATATTGAACAAACTAAAAAGCTGAGCATGTCAAAGCATGAATTCAAACTTTACCACTTCATCTGTCCAATTAGAAGCAAAAGAGAGATGTGGAATACATAAACAAACTTACAAGAACATGTAGAGAACACACCATCAACACATCAATCCACAAGAATCCACAATGATGTTTGCAAAACCCTGGCCTTCCTTTCCTTAAATTGCAGAAATAGATGTACAATACACAATAAAGCTTTCTCCCACAAGAGTCCAACCCTGAAAATGAGAAAGAGAAGGCATAATATAGAAGGTCAAACCTCTTCCCCCACCTCTAGGGGTCGAGCTCAGCTTCCTAGGAGCTGTTACAACTAATTCTAAATCAGTCACTAGATAATAGGCCAGCACAACAACTTGCCTCTAAAAGTTAGGAAGCCTATCCATGCATTAAATATTAACTTTTTACATCAAAGAAGCTTCTAGAAGAGGTAAAGAAGAGTAAAAGTATCTAATGCCATGAAATTTACACAAGAATCCATCAATTACATGCCTAAATAATCAACCCAAGTGAAAATTGTGCTTAGCTGGCCGAACTGGTCAAAAACTGGCAAATTTTGCTTGACTGGTCGCACCTCTGGCTTGACTAGTCGCACCTTTTGGCAGCGCTGTTTGAGGGCCTTCCCGGAGTCCAAATCAAGTGCAGGATAGCTCGTTGGAAAGGTATGGAAGTCTACTTTCCAACCCAACCGGAATTTCGGAATTTGGAGTTGATTTGACCCCTAAAAAATCAAATCTCCCAAGACTGCTTTCTGCAACTCAAAAAAGGGGCAGAAAGTCAAAATTTGGCTGTATTTTGAGCTTTTAGCTGCCCAAATCTTCACAAAATTTGAAACCCTTCCATAGGAAAGTGTACTTTTACAAGAAAAATCCAACCATGTAGAGTTTTCCCCATTCTGAGCTGTATCGACGACTCGTCTCGTACGGGGTGAGACGAGTCGAATGGCCAAAACCTGTAAAATTCCAAAAAAAATGCCAAAAATGCCTCAAAATCCTCAAAATTTCTTGGTTTTGCTGCTAGAAGAAGGCTAGTCAGTATCATGGTGAGTAAGAGAGGCCTCAGCCAAGATACAGAGCGGGTTGGTCTTTTTCCTCCTCTTGCGGGCCTCGGACAACTTCCTTTGGAGTATCTTCATTTTTGCCTTGCAAACGTGCAACCTTGCCCAGTAATGGTTCTTCATGTTTCGTAGCAGCCTTTTGTCCCGGTTGGCTTTCTCTAACAGCCTCTCCAAGTGGGCATTCACCTGAATGAGCATGGACTCCCGGTCAGCAGGCAATGGGTCCCCAGGCCTCCTACGGTTCAAGCCTCTATTACCACGGATCCTCCATAGCTCGTCAAGTTCTTTCTCCGCCTCTAATTGTCTGTTGCGCTGCTCCAGATAAGTGATGGTCCATTGAGCCATTTCGAGCTTCTGCTGCAACACGAGGTTCTCCTCCTCTCTCTGTCTGATAAGCTCATAAAAATCAGAAGAAGGAGAATGAGCATCAAAATCAATGAAATCATGACGTATATCGCCAGCTCTCTCATCCTCAATCATGGGCTGCTTGCCCCTCTCTGCTACCTGTGCTGCTGTCGGCAACGAGGCCCCTTCCACCTGGTGTGGAGATAACACTCGCTGATCTGATGATGACGACGAGACCCCTTCCACCTGATGTGGAGAAAATACTCGTCGAGCTGCTGCAAACAAGGTCCTATGACCCCTCTGATATGTACACTGTAGTGGGGAAACAACATGTGTAGGCACAATAATCTCTGCCTGGCGTGATGGACCTCCCTCCTCATGAATGATCTGTGGCTCTGGCTGACCTCTCTGTGGCTCTGGCTGACCTCTCTGTGGCTCTGGCTGTGGCCGTGATGTCGCTGTAAAAACCTCATGAGAAATGAAGTCTGCCCATGAAATGCCCTGCTGCCTCAACTGATGGGAAACAATGAGCTGAATGAGACCATGATGGCACAGACTCCTATGCTGCTGGGCTGGGGTCCGCCTCTGAAATACGGATGACATCCTCTGAAAGTCCTGGCAGAAGAAAACCGGGATGTTCATCATCCTCACCCTGGTAAAGTGCATCAACATGCGAATATGACAAGTGGAGACCAGTGAAAATCTTCCGTCACATGTAAAGTATTGCATGATAAGCTTCATGATCGAAACATACTCTGCCCGGAGGAATCTAGAAGGAAAGATTCCTGACAAGTGGCTCACAAATGAGGGCCTGACATATGGCTCAAAAAAGATAAAGTCCAGCAGTTTGCGCTTGGGCCACACTTCCCCTACATTCGGTATCCCGGTAGCCTCTCAAATCATCTCTGGAGATAACACAAAATTCACCCCTGCAAGAGTGACCTGCCCATCATGAAGGTGCAAAACAAATAAACGTGCCAACTCACTATGATGTTGAATGTGAGCAAGCCTCTCACAGAACTGAAAACATGACATGTACCGAAAACCATTCATTGCCAAAGGACAAGCCTGCAATGCTGCCAAAGAAGTAGGTTCCTGTCTCCTATGATGACCACCCCTCTTAGGAACCCTCTGTTGTACCACCACTTCTGTAGCTGATGAATGGTCATCACTAGGCTCATAACTCTCGGTGTCTGACATGGTTTTGGAACCAGATGAGCAAGCTGAAAGGTAAATAGAACTGCTGCCTCTGCCTGCAAAATGCTGAGAAGTATGCTGTTTTCAAGGGGAAAAATCATAAGGGAACTGTTAGGGGAGGGATTTTTAATAAGGAATGGGAAATAAAAACAGGGATTTTTAGGGAAAATTCACAAAATGTAACACATACCATCTTATCATTTTTAAGAAATCATTTGCAACGAAACCATGTATGATAGGGACCAAGGGAAAGAACATATATGACAGGGGGTATGGGGCAGCATTATCCATTTGATTTTTATCCTTTAATGAAGCAAACTCTGCTATCTGGACGGGATTCATATGCATTTAGTGATAAGGGAAAGAGAGCTTCACTTGTATTTTTATCAAAAGGAGATTTGACAACTTCAAGGGAATGATAAAAAAGGGAAAACAGAGTTTATTTTGGGCAGCACAGCAACACGATTTTATAGACCAAAAACACAGCAATATGTCCATTATGAATATATACACAGCTGCAATCTTTGATTTTTCTTTT
This sequence comes from Pinus tabuliformis, assembly GCA_031772625.1. NCBI lineage: Eukaryota > Viridiplantae > Streptophyta > Pinopsida > Pinales > Pinaceae > Pinus > Pinus tabuliformis. The sequence continues at coordinate 153,983,606 of CM062805.1, read as the reverse complement.
TATAAATTTCATAACAGCAGCTTGCCTCTTTTTTATACCCAATAATATCTTTGTTTTTCATATTTGGGTCATTTTGGCATTTTATTTTTATTTTTCTTTTCATATCAATTTATATATATATATATATATATATATATAAATTTTTTTATATTCTTTTTGTTTTATTTTCTTGCTGCAGGTCCATGTAATTTGCTTGCTGTGGGGAAGGAGAAGGGCAATTTAGGGTTTGTGGGAACATGAAGGATATTAGGGTTTAGCGAAGAAATTTGGGAAGGGAAAGATTTTGAAGGAATATGGGATGGAAACCTTGTATTTCTGGCAAACGATATAAATGAAATAATAAGATAAACATGCAGCAACATTTGTGAATTTAATTGCCAAGGGAACAAGGATGGGATAAGAGGGATTTTTACCTTGAAAAACAAACAAAACCCTAGCAGATTTGCCTACATTGACAACATTTAAATTCACCATTTATCTTGCAAATTTTTGAAGAAGAAAACCATGAGACATGTCATCATTCACTTATTCCTTGTTATCACAGATGAATTTGGAGCTTACCTGGTCGATTTAGCAATTTGGGAGGGCGATTTGGGTGATTTGGCACGTTTCTTGGCAAACCCAGCTCGACTAGTCGCACCCCTCTGACTCGTCGCTCCAGTTCAAAAATTACACTGTGAGAGCAGCTCTGACTCGTCGCACCTGCCCAACTAGTCGCACCTCCAACTCAACTAGTCGCTCCTCCAGAAATGACTAAAATCGCAGCCAAATCGCCTTTCTTTGCTTCTCTTTGTGTCTTGCAAGTTTGTCAATGCATAATGAGGCCATGAAGAGGGCTTTTTGGTCTTTATAGGTCCATATTTTAAAAAAAATTAAAACATCAAACCCACTTTCAAATGTTGCATGTTTTGGCATTTAATTTAACACTGTTTTTTAAGTTGCACTTTGCCTGAAATTGATTTTTTGAGTGTTTTCACTTGGTTCTTTTTGCAGGTTGATTCTCTGATGGATTTTGAGGAAGAAACCAGGGTTGTTGCCGACATTCTGAAGATTTTTGAAAATTTCCTTTATTGTTGCCATTTTCACATGACCTTGGGTTTAAAAACAGAGTTTTTAAAACCAAGGTAAAAATAAGCTGTAGCAGATGAAAACTATCAATAAAACGTAATTACAAACCTCCTTTTGGCTTGCTGAAGACCATCAGACTTTTGACTCATGACCTGGCAATGATTTTGACCGAAACCCTATACCTAGACTTGGAATTTCAAGACAAAAATGAAACAAGTGTGACACAAGGTTTTTTCAAATGGTATGACCTGATTCCAGCAAAGCCAAGAAGGGAACAAAGACCAGCCCTCCATTCAGTTTTATGGCATGCCTAGCGGGATGCAAAACTGACACTAATGAGACACCTACCTATGCATATGCAAAGAGCTATTGATCACCGATGGAGGGCTCAAGACCGACACTAACATCTTCCACTACAAAGGGGCCTAACCATGTTGTTTCAAGCTTTCTTGGCTTCCCTTTGATCTGAATATCATATAGCAATGCAAGGTGTCCTATCTACAAATCTTTATATTTAAAATTCCTATCGTGCAAAGATTTTTTTTTACTTTTTCGAGCCTCTTGTTGGTGTAATGCATTGATTTTATTCAAGTATATGCAATTGGTGGAGTCATTTTCTTTCTAGTTTTTCCATATCATACTTAAGGATAGACAAAATTTTGGCTACATTTGTCGTGAAATGTAGAGTGACAATAGCTTCTTGTTTATAGACTAGTTTAAATGGTGTATGACCAATTGACCTTTTGTATGTTGTTCTATAGGCCCATAGAACTACTATCACTTTGTCATCCCAATCATTTTGGACAACTCCACAAACATTTGAAATTCCTTTTTAAAGTGTCTTATTGAACAACTTAACCGCATCATTGGCTTGAGGACGATAAGATGTAATCCTCCTAAGGTTGATTAGGAATCTTTGCAATAATACGTGTATTGTGATGATGTTTGCATAAATTAAATTTTCTACAACTTGGTACATGAATCAACTAGTTTTGTTTTATCCCATTTAGTGATATACTCAACTACAATTATAATATTTTGGCATATTTTCATTTCTCTCTTATCGGGAATGGACTGATAAATTTGATGGCCTAAATTTAAAAAGGAAAACTTTGGTTGATAGACTTCAAAATTATATTTCCATAATTTTCAACCCATCCTTTGAAAAATATTACATTATTTTATCCTCATTCGACAATATTTAAATAGTGTCGACCACCATACTCCTGCATGGAGGATATTTCTTGTTGTAGTATATGTCTAATAACAACCTCTTGCTAGACACTTATGTGCTTTGTCAATGATATTCTAACATTCATGCTCAAGTATATATATATTCTAAGAATGTCATCATAATCTAGGTGGATATCAGTGGCCAACCACCTATTCCACTGGTTGATATCACAATTTTATTTTTTTGGTAGTTTTCAGGTCCTGAACTTCTGAAGTTGTTTTGAGGCCCTAAATGGTGGTTTTTGGGAAATGGATCATCGGAAATAAAAAATGTACTCCCTTGATAGACTTTTCCAATGGGCTATTATGTGTGCCAAACAAAGATTGTATGCCAAAGTTACAACACCAGGAAGTTAATATTCCAACTTAGCCTATCGGGGCCCATAAGCCTTTGGTGCTTCATCTCTTAGGGTTAGGTTTTTGTATGTTTAGGGTTTCGCATTGCCTATTCATACTGAAAATTCCTTAGAGCCTCATTGTAACATAGTTCAGGAAGGCGCCTAGTTGTCACATCTCTTCTTAGAGATTCGCTACCACCATTCAAGCTAGTTTGTTTTCATTCTACGTGTATATAATTTTAGTATTTCCCATTTATTAATTGAAGTCAAATTTCATTATATCTCTTGTTTTTGGTTTTAAATTTGTATTTCATTTCATTCCCTTCATAAATTTGTATTAGTAGTATCATAATAGTATACTCTTTCTCTATTTTTATGTGCATTTCCCTAATGAGGTCGGGGTATAATGAGTTGGGAATCGAACTTCTTGAGTCTTTGCAAGATTTCCCTTACCAACCCTGATGGCCTCCCATGGTGGAAGCAAATAAAGACAAGGGAGCAAGAAACCCTATCAAACTATTTCTCGAAGAATAACCTTGAGCGATAAAGGAATGATATGATGGATAATTTTTCCCAAATCCTTCAATGGATATCAATAGGCAACACAACTTCATCTAGTGGCCACTTTAAAGGTGCCCCCTCTAAGGTACAAGTTAATTTTGATATTAGGGTATTTGAAGACCATTTAGATGTAGATTCCCTAGAAAAAATGTTAAATCTACTAGAAGGGTATTTTTTGGTCCATAATTTTTTTCATAGATAAAATATTACTTTTCCACTCCTTAAGGTTGCCCCCATGTCAATGACTGGTGGGAAACTTATAGTGATAAAAGGCCCATAAAGGAATACACACTAATTTTAATCACACCCAATTAGAACTCTTCTAGGGATGTCTTCAAGGAACAATATTACCATTTTGGAAACTACGAAGACCAGTACATGAGATGGACCACACTACAGTAAGAAAGGGACCAAGAAGTGCTAAAGTTCAAAAACACATTTCATACCTTGTGCACCAAGTTGGGTATCAAGGAAGTTGAGCAACATATGGTGCTCAAGTACTGTGGTTGTATGCACAGATACATACATGCATAAATGGAGTTCCTAGACATTTCCTCGCTTGGTGCAACATACCAATATGTTTTAAAAATCGAGCAAAAATTTAAACTAAAGAAGTGAGACTTTGGATCTGTGAATCCTTCACAACAGAAGTAGGGCAAGGGCATCCCCAAATGATAGAATAAAGGACAAAGCAAATATGGACCACCATAGTAAAACCCATTGAATTCGCAAGAAAATAATGGTAATGGGAAAATAAAAGAGACACGAGAAAGTGGCAAGAGTTCCACAAGAGCCTCACTCATAACACAAATGAACGTTGTACAAAGTAGTCGTTGGTGGCCAAGCTAAAAGATTCAGAGTCAAAAACAGGTTCCAAATTTGAATCAGACCTAGAAAAGAGGAAAACTATCATTGATGCAAAACCCAACAAAGTGAGCCCAAATATGTTGAGGAAAGTGAGTGCCTCTTTCACTTACAAATGCGGGTGAAAGGTGCTCCACTATGTTTCATTGTTGATATTGGGAGTCAAAAGAACCTCATCTTAGAAAATTTCATTAAGCAGTTGGGCTTGCCGACAACAATACACCCATATTCACACACCATTAAGTGGCTCCCCCAAAGTAAATATCTCTATGTCAGCCAATAGTGTCGCTTGCCCTACAATATCATGCCTTTCACAGACAAAGTATTGTGTGATGTTTCTCCCCTTGAAGTTTGTAGTGTTTTGTTAGGCCAATTATACTAATGGAAGTTTCATGTTGTGTATGATTCTAGACCTTGTAGTGTTATTATTACTTTGGGCATAAAACTATACAGGATACCAAAAGTAGCCCCGCTTACTTCCATTTCTTTGATCTTTCCTAAGAAATGAAGTAAGATCATTTCCAATACTAGGAAATTTGTCTTTTTCCTGATTTTCTCTCAAATTAACAAGAAGACCAAGGCCAAATCCATGGCCTCTTCATAGGGCTCCTCCGTGCACTAGAAGCAAGTGGATAAGGTCATGGAAGAGTACACACACATATTGTCCTCACCCATGGGGATACCTTTGCACTATCAGGTCAAGCATTCCATTGATCTGACCTCCAATGCACCTCTACCCAATGGGATAATATATCATCACTCTATTCTATAAAATGAGGAAACCAAGCCACATATCCAAGAATTACTACAAAAAGGGCACATCCAACCAAGTTCCTCACCCTATGGGAGCCCAATTGTACTCATGTAGAAGAGGGATAGGACTTGGAAACTTTTCATTGATTACCTAGATCTAAACAAAATCACAGTTATGAATAGTTACCCAATTCCATGAGTTGACGACTTGTTTGACCAACTCAAAGGGGCCAAGTAATTTAGCAAGATTAATTTGAATTTCGGTATCACCAAGTTCCAATAGAACTAACTGACCTGTGGAATACCGCTTTCAAGTCCAAGAAGGGTCTTTTTGAATGGTTGGTCATGCCCTTTGGTTTAATGAATTCCCAAACAACTTTCAAGAGTTTGATGGATGACATATTGAGGCCTTTCACCAACTCTTTCGTGGTTTTATATCTAGATGATATTCTCATATTTAGTAATAGTTTGGAAGAGAACATGTAGCATATTTGGCAGGTCCTTCACACTCAGTGGTAGCATAAGATATGTGCCAAATTGGAGAAATGCTCATTCGGCATGGACAAAGTCCAATATATAAGTTACATTATTGATGTGCAATGTGTTTATGTTGATACAGCTAAGCTCCAATTCATTTGGGATTGGTTTGCCCCGACGACTCTAACAGAGTTTTGCATCTTCTTGGGCCTTACTAATTTCTACTCAATATTCATGTTATATCGCTTGGCCCTTAATTCAATTTACCAAGGGTGAAGCAAAAGCAAAAAAAAATTGGTCTGAGTCACAGTGGAAGGAATTCAATAAATTGAAACACTGTATTTTCTTTGCATTAATCCTCAACTTTCCAGACCTACAATAGCCATTTGAGATTGAGGTAGATTCCTTTGACTATGTTATTGGTGTAGTCCTCATTCACCAAGGACATCTGGTGGCCTATCATAGTGATACACTCTATGATACTATCTAGAGATGCCCCACCTATCATAAGGAGAATTATTCCATTATGCAGACCTGCATGTAATGGAAACATTATATTATATGGAAGGAGACAACCATCCACATAAATGATCAGCCTCTTCAATTTATGCAGACACAAGGGAAGTTGTAGAATGACTTCCATAAAAAATGGTCCACATATCTGCAACAATTCCATTTGAACATTAAATACAAGAAGGGTAGCACTTACCAACATTATCAAATATTGTGGGCATGACCCTCTAGATGGCCATAGTTATACAACAGTGAATTAGAAACCATTACCACATACGACATTTTGATGAAAGGCAAGCAAGTTCCAGATTTCCACCTCTAAGATGCATTATTGTTCTACTTGGGACACCTTTTTTTTCCTTTAAGCAATCATGCCAAGCTAATCTAGGAGGCATGTTATAGTCGGGTACAAGGGAGCTTTGGTGTGGAAAATATAGTGGTAGTATTTCAAAATCATTTTTATTGGCTGAAACTTCGACAAGATAAGTATATAAAGCATTGCATTGCTTATGAAATTTACAAACCAACCATTAATAATAAAGTTTTGTAAACCCCTCTACCTACTCCTAAACATCCTTGGGAATCCATCTTAATGGACTATATGTTTGGTCTTCCTTATACCAAGCATGGTAATGACTGTGTGTTTATGGTTGTTAATAGATTTTCTAAGATGAGCATCTTAACTTTGTACAAAAAGAGCATCACAACAAAAGACATAGCCAATATCTTCTTAAAACATATGTGCTTACATTTTGGGACGTCATACACCATCATATTATATTGGGATAATAGGTTCCTAAGTGCATTGTGGTCGAGCCTCTAGTCATTTTTGGGCAATAAACTCACCAAATCTAGTACCCTCCACCCCTAGACTAATGGTTAGACAAAGGTCACCAACAAGATGATCGTGCACATTTTACAGATGTAAAACTCCAAGCATCCATGCACATGGGATACGAGTCACTCTATATTCAACAAAGCTACAACAGAGCTCTCTATAGCTCAACTAGCCACAACCCCTTTTAGGTGGGCCATTACCACTTTCTACCACACAAGAATAATTTGCACACATTCAAATCTGGAGCTAAAAAAGCCACCAATTTTATTGAATGGATTCAACACATCTTCCAGTAGGTATATGATATCTTATAGAAAGCCAATACTAATTATAAACAACATTATGATCAACACTAGGTGTTGCACAAGTTTCAAGTGGGAGACAAGGTTTGGTTGCATATGGAAAAGGAACGTCTAACAAGGGTCCATTGGAAGCTTTGGAAACTCCACTATGGACCTTACACCATCACCAAAGTTGTGGTTGAAAATTATTTTGAGATAAGTATCCCCCCATTCCTTGGCCTGCACCTAGTGTTCAATGTGAACCGCCTTCGGCCATACTTTCCACTATTATTTGTTAGACCCCTATAATACTAGTGATTCCCCTATTACTATTGTCATTGTAGCCCTTATTTTTATTTTTGTGCCCCTATTGTCCCTATATTGTTATTATTGTGCCCAATAGAAGCCCACTATTGTTATTGTTGTGCCCTTATATTATTATTGTTATGTCAGCTTTGATTATATTGTGACCGCTTAGACTCCTATATATAGAAAGGAGGTTTTGTCATTTGTATAATCCAAGAATAATTCATTTGTATAATGTAAAGTAGGTTTCCCCCTCGAAGACGCTGATTTTGAATTCGTTGATCTATCTTTTATTTTATTTTGTGAGCTGGTTACATAACATTTGGTTTCCAAGCTTTGGAATCTAGGGTTTCACTGCTCCAAACAAGTCATCATGGAATTTTCACTATAACATGTTTTCTACAAAGTTTCAGAAGTGGAAATTAAAACCCATTTGAGCCGAAATCTCGATGAACCTCGGGTACTAATTTCGGAGCTTTTCTCTCTATATATTTGCAGATAGGATCCAAGGAAGTTAGGGTTTTTCTGGATCCTGAATTATATCTCAAACATGCGACTTGGGGAAAATCATCATAACCTTCTCTCTGAGAATCAGATTGAAATTTCATAAAATTTTACAGAAAATGGATGGACTATGGTTTTCTTTGTATTGGTTTCAGGTCCTAAGGTCGAAAAAGTGACATGTGGCACTTCATACAAGTTTTCTCTACTGAACCAGTCTATAATCAGGTCATTGTGGGAGATTTGGCATAACTCTTCCTTGGAGAATCCAATATTGATCAGACTTGTGGGGTTGGAAGTACTCAAAGGGCTACCGTAGGATGCAACTTCAAACCTTGGAGATACGCAATTACATAGATACAAAAGATTCAACATCGAGTTCCTACAAAGTGAAAAAAGGTGTGTAGTTTTTTTTTAAATTTTCATAAGTTTGGTGTGAAAAAAATAGTTTGAAAGAATTCAAAGGGAATAGTGAATCATTATTATCATTAATTTATACCCCGAAGAAATAAAATGGAAACACCTAGTAAGCAACCTAAAATATCTAGCATGACTCATGAAGAAGAGGAAGAAATGCAACATGATATATCAAAATTACGTGACCAAGTGCAACAAAATTCACTCCCACAAAAAGTAACAAAAGCGAAGATGGATAGTTTAAAGAAAAGCATGGAAGATAAGATGGATGGCGTGGAAGCTAATATTGATGGTTTAAAGAAATGCATGGAAGCTAATATGGATGGTATATAACAAAAACTTAAAGGCAACATGGAAGATTTGAAGATAGGCATGGAAGCTAAGATGGATGGTATAGAAGAAAAACTTAAAGGCAACATGGAAGATTTGAAGACAAATTTAATAAATTTGCTACAAGAAATGCTTACTAATGGTGAGAGGGTAGTAAAGGAAAATCATGAGGATAACAAAAGAAATATTAATCATGATTTCATAGACTCTAACGTTGGATTGAAGACCCACCATATTCCAAAGATCGATATGAGGAAATTTGATGGCAAAGATCCCGTAACATGGATATTATAGATGGAGCAATATTTCTATCTCCATAATGTGCAAAACACACAAAATGTATGCATTGCAACTTTATATTTGGAAGCAAATCAGTTTGTATGGTATCGATCGATTTGCTCTTGTAAAAAAATTGTCACTTGGGCAATTTCTATGGAAGATTCAAATGATTAATGTAATAGATTGCATGAGGACATGCAATAGCTTCAGTCGAGGGTACGTTGGGCCTTGAAATTGTCGTTCACTTCCATTACATTTTCACTTATATTTCTGTATTGTCACCTTCATTCCACCTCTATTTCATTACATTTACCTCCATTTCATTACATTTACCTTATCATTATTATTATTGGGTCACATTTATGTTTTTCCAAACTTTATTAATTCTTAGCATTTTAAAATGAATTTATGGTTAAAAATTAGAAAATAATGTGCATATGCTTATACCTAACAAGTGGGATGAGATTGTTGACATGTGTAGGTCAAAAGGAAGCTTTTAAAAGACCCTTATGTGGCCTCCCAAAACCAAATTCGAATTTCAGTGGAGAAGATCATGGGATCATGAAGATATGTGTCTCATTTCCTATTTGTATTGAAACTCTAATAAGACACGTGTTTTATCATTTCCTATTTTGATTGTAACTCTAGAGATATGGGGAGAGATTCATGGACTCTCATTAATGAGATAGCTTCTCATCTTTTTGTATAAATAGGGGAAGTTTTCTCCTATCATTTTCATGTGTAAAATTTGAATTGTGTTCAAGCTTTGAATACATAATTAGATTGTGGCACCTTACTCATGAATGTTCCTTCATTTTGACTTGGTTTTGCTTACATATGGAGCATCTCGATTTACCATCTCTCACACTTTTAGATTAGCTACCTAAAATGTGTGAGATTTAATTTCTTTTATAGATTAAAGTTCATTTCCATTCTTAGTATTAGTTTTAGAATGACGGTGTAATATTTTCTTTTCTAAAAACATTTCAATGGGAAAGATTTATGTATTTTCCAATTGGATTAAGTTTGAGGCAAGAGCTCATAGTTATTTAGTTTCCTTTCATGTTCTGTTATTTACTTTGTTAGATCAAACTATCAATTCATTGTATAATTGAGTAAAAGATCAGGCCAAGAAGGTGACTTTAAATTGGGTGATTGAATGTTCGACCTATGCAATCATTGAGCTTTACTTTTTTGTGCTTTTATATTTGTTTTTAAGATCCTCATTTCATTGCATTAACTGATATTCCTAAATATCATTCTAAGAAATTGATTTAATCATATTTCAAGATTTAATGGTTGAATATTTAATACATGCAATTACTGAGTTATTTTCTGCACACTTTACTTGCTTCTCTAGGACATTAGAAGTTAAAGTATAAATAGTTGCTTACACATCATCTCAAGAACGTAATACTTCATAATTGAATGCTGGAGTAACTAAGTATACATTAGTCGTTTTTTATTTCACAGGTTAGTTGAATTTCATTTTCATTATTTGATTTCATAGATTAGATGAATTGGTATTCATTATTTTGTAGTTAGATTGATCTAAACTGAAAGACAATTTCTAGCACATATAGTGCATGCATGCTTCACAAGTTTACGAAACCCCCGGGTTGAAAATTAAATGGCAGGCAATCACTTTTCCCCAACAATTCTTATCAATGTTACAATACATTATATAGATGTTGAAGTAATCATTAACCCTCGATTAGAACATAAACATAGTTCCCTTGACCGGATCTACAAAATACCATGAGAAAAAACCATCGTGCCTAAAAACATGCGCAAAAACCATGTGAAAAACCATGGGTAGGTCTACCCACCATCCTTAGGTCTTCCCACCATCCTTGGGTCTGCATAAAAAAAATCCTAGGGCATTGTCCTTAACCCTATGCAAGGGGACTACTGCCTCTCGGTAAGGGGGGTTTTTAACCTAGCTGCACCTAGCGCAATGTAACAACACCTGGTGCTATTCATGGAAAGCATATAACACATACCCAATAGGAAACTACTATCCCGATCTGATATGATGGTATGAAAGATCCAAAAATGTACCCACACCAATTTGAAGAAAATCTTGACAGTGGCTTATACCATGATACGCTTCTTGGACGAAGCCAAAATGGCCATCTTAGAAAATCTATCAATGACCATAAACACATAGTCATCACAATTCTTGGTAAAAGGAATGCTAGACATATAGTCCATTGAGATGGATTCTAATGCCATATAGGAGTAGGTAAAGGGGAGTACAAGCCTTGCTTCTTAATGGTTGATTTTGAAATGGTGCAGGCTGCAAGACTTGATATACTTTCAAACATCCTACCAAATTTTTGGCCAATAAAAATACTTTTGTATTACTATCATTGTTTTCTCCACACCAAATTTCCCTGGCACCCAAATGTAATCTACCTTCCATATCATCTTGGCACACTTGCTTGAAGGAATGCAAAGGTGTCCCAGGTAGCACAATAGTACATCCTAGAGGTGGAATTATGGAACTTTCTTTCATTCCATCAACATATGTTATGTGGTAGTGAATTCAAAGTGACTATTATATATGTGTGGTCATCTAGAGGTCATGTTCCCACAAGAGTTGAGAAATATGGTCATTGCCACAATGGGGGGTCGATTGAGGCACTTGGCGACATGATTGGTGCTACCCCTCTTGTATTTGATGTTCAAATAGAATTGTTGTAGGTGCATGGAACCTTTTTGGTAGTTGTTCTATAACTTTCCTTGTGTCTGTATAAATTGAAGAGTCCTGAGATCAATGTGGATGATCATCTCCTTCCCTAGAATATATTATTTCCACTGCTGATAGGTCTACACGATGGAATACATCTCATTATCATAGGTTGGGTATATCTAGATGGTATAAAAGAGTGTTTCATTGTGATAGGCCACTAGATGTCTTTGTTGAATAAGGATTAAACCAATAGCATAGTTGGAGGCATCTATGTCAATATCAAATGGTTGTTGTAGGTCTGGCATGCTGAGGACTAGTGCAAAGCAAAGGGGGTGTTTTAGTTCCTCGAATGCCTCCTGTTACCAAAAAAAAATGTTTTTCTCCATCCTTGGTCACTTGAATTAAGGGCCAAGAGATATAAGAGAAACCCAACACAAATATTTGCTGGAAGTTAGCAAGGCCCAAGAAGTTGAGAAGCTTTGTTAGAGTCATCAAGGTTCTTTAATATCAAATGACTTGGATATTAGTTGGATCCACATCCACACCTTGCTCATCAATAATGTAGCCTAGTTATTGGACCTTTTCCATGTCAAAGGAGCATTTTTCCAAGTTAGCACATAGCTTGTGCTTTTGTAAAGTGTGAAGGACCTGCTAAATATGTTACAAGTGTTCTTCCCAACTCTTACGGAAGATGAGGATATCATTTAGATATACAACCATGAAAATTTTGGTGAAAGACCACAAGATATCATCCATCAGCCTCATAAACATTGTTAGGGCATTCTTCAAACCAAAGGGCATAATCAACCATTCAAAATACCCTCATTGGACTTGAAAGAAATCTTCTACACATCAGTTAGTTCTACTAAGACTTAGTGGTAGCCAAACTTCAAATCAATGTTACTAAAGTACTTGGCCCCATTGAGATGTTCAAGAAGGTCATCAATTTGGGAAATCAATTAATTGTTTCCTAATTGTGATTTTGTCCAGGGTCCAATAACTAATGCAGAGTTCGCAAGTCCCGTCGTTATTCTGCATAAGTACAATTAGGCTTCTACGAGGTGAGGAACTTGATAAAATGTGCCTTTTTATAGCATCTCTTAGATCTGTGGCTTGATTTCCTCATTTCATAGAAAAGAGTGGTTGTAGATTGGCCCATTGGATAGAGGTGTGTCATGGGACAAATCGACTGAATGATTGACCTGATAGTGTGAAGGTAACCTAGTGGGTGAGGAGAAGATGTATATGTATTCTTCCATGACCTTATCCACTTGCCTCTATTGTGTAGAGGGGGCCTATGTTGAGGCCATGGATGTGGCTATAATCTTCTCCTTACTTTGACAGAAATCACAAGAAGACAAATTTCCCAATCTGGGAGACAACCTTACTACATTTCTTATCATATATCAAAGAAATGGTAGTAGGTGGGACTACCTCTGGTATCATGTAAAGTTGTCTTCCCAAAGTAATAATAACACTATAATGTCTAAACTCATATACAACATGACGCTTCCACAAGTATGGTTTCCCTAACTAAACATTACAAACTTTCAGGGAAGCAACATCACACAATACCTTGTCCTTGAAAGGCTTGATGTTGTAAGGAAAGCGACATTTTTGGATGATGTGAAGATCTCACCCTTGGTGAAGCCACCCAATAATGTATGGCTATGGGTGTGGTGTTGTCAGTAGGCCCAATCACTTATTGACCTGTTCTAAGATGAGGTTCTTTTAACTCCAGCTATTGACAATGAAATGCAGTGGAGGACCCTTCACCCACATTTTTGAGTGAAAGAGATGCTCACAACCTTCTTCCAGATATTCGGGCTTACTTTATTAGACCTTGGTGGTGGCAATGGTGACACTGGATCCAGCATCAATAATCGATTTCCCCTTGTCTAGGTTTAGTTTAGAGTAAAAGCCAATGTAAAAATCTAAGGATTTTAGCTCAACCATTGTTGGCTTAAGGGGTCCTGACACAAGTTCAGAGTTAGCTACGCCAACCAACAAAACCCTAAACTACTGGCTCTTTCGGCAACAAACCGCATAGTGCAAGTTGTAGTCTCACCTGAAGCAATATTGGGGGATGACAGAACCAATTTTTTGCATCCAGAGGTCAGTGTGATGGGCTTTTGTGGTTCCTAGGGCTTATTTCGGTCTTCGTGAACTCTAACCCTTAAAATATAGATAATTTCAGTAACTTGCAGAAATAGACTCTAATCGTTCATGAAGAGCTTTAAACATTCATAACATCAATTAAATGAGCTGATCTACTACTTTTGCACATTAATTAATCATTTCTTCATATAAATTTAGGATTACAGAGTGAATAGACAGAAATTACATAAGAAAATACAGATGCACAGATACATAATTATGGCTCAAAATAGTCTTTATTAGATGTATTCTTTTCTATTACAGACTCTTCTTCCCTGCAGACTTAGTTGCAGGGGCCCACGCACTCAGCCTGCAGACTTACCAAGGTCTTCGTGCACTCAGTAACAGGAGTCTTCCCCTTCACTTAAGTACAAGAAACAGAACTTCCTACCTTAGCTTACTTTCCCATACAATGATATTCTATTCAAGTTAATTTCTAGACTCGCTATGAATCATTTATCTATAACATTCTCTTTTACAATACCATGGTCTGCAGACCATGGGTGGGTCACAATCTCCCTATATTCTAACAAACTAAGGGACTAAATCCCCTTTTGACTCCTATGACCTTCACGCTCTTCTCCCTCAAGACGCAGAGACTTTACAAGTATACTAAAATTAATTACAAAATTTATCCCAGGGGACCCTATCCCAACAGGCCCCCAACACAATTCGGTGACTCATCCTCGAGTCACTCTACTGATGGCACCTCGATCTTCACCTGCAGCTCACTGAACTCGATCTTCAAAACCTGTAGATCTAGTCTTCCCTGCACAGCGGCTTGGCACACTTCCTCGACCATTTTTCAGTATTAGGGACTTCAACTGCAAGGCCCATGGTCTTCTATGTCTACTTCATTCCTTTAAGCTTACTCTGCACTAATAGAGTCAATTGACTAGCCTCATCTTCCCATGGTTGCGTCCTCTAAGAGATAATCACTTCCTTGTGACACAGCTCGTCGATATCATTATGAATTAGCTTGCCTTCCTGTAGTCTGGCAAACCTTTACACTGGGGCTAAGGTTCGCGATGTTGATCTTATCTCGTCAAATTTCCTCTGCTTCTTCTTGATGTCTGCTTGGATCTTTTGCAGAGTGGGATCCTCCTGCGGTAAGGTCCACAATTACATGGTCTACTCAAATAATGCCACGTAATCCTTGACTGCATATTGCAAATTGGTCATTTCTTCTTTGATAACAGCCTTGCGCTACTCTCGAACCTCTGGGGGAGTCATGGGTTGTATCTTAAGTTGTAACTTGGAAATCTGCAGCTACAACTCGAATCAAGCTCTGCCGATTTTATCCTTGGACTCCTTCACTGCAGTGACCATCTTGTGAATCTTCTCCATGGAGGCCGCTTCTGTTAGAATCTTGAGCTCTGGAAGCTCATTTTAGGAATTTTCAATCGTTGCTTCCAACTGTTGGCTTTGCGCTGCGAGCTCTTCTTTTTCTTTAAGGTCTTGTGCCTTCTCCTCAAAAATTTGCTAGTTATTGATCTTGACTTCACTGATCACCAGCAAGGTGCGTTTCTCTCGTATTCGTTATTCATCTGACACCCCTTTGGTGCAGCTCATGCAGAGTTTGTATGGGCAACACGGCCAAATTGAGACTGAGATTCTTCATCTAGAGTAGTTGTTCCTACTCATCATTTGAGTCGCCACGCAGGGACCCTTTTGGAAGTGGTACCACGCAGAGATCCACAATGACTTCAGCATCCAAGACGGACCTACTCACTTGATCCAGGCTTGCTTTCTTTCTTCTCGCCTGTCCCATGCTTGATTGTATCAAACATGTTTTCACCTGCAAATCCCTTAGGCGCTGTTGAACCTTGCTGAGTGACTACTAGTATTGTTCTTCAAAATGGCTCATGAGGTTCATTGTTACATCGCGGACCACATCCCCAATTTCTTCTAAGTCCCCCTCTGTGAGGACCAAAGGTGTCGTGCCCACTATTCTGTCGGGTTTTTGCTTCTTACATTGCCCTGTGGTAGTCATCTTCTTCTACTTTTTAACCACGAAGGGGGATCCCAACTCCGTGCCCCATTCTAGGTGGTATGTATTTTGGCAGCCAAGTTATTGGTTTAACCTATTCTGCATCAAGCTCCTCTATTCCCCCTCCATGTAGTTCTTCCTCATCCAGATCCATCGGCTCCGTCAGATGTTTAGACTTATCCATTTTCCCTTCTAGCGAATTTTTGTGGGGTTTTTCCTTGATGATTGGCGCATTGGCACTTGCTGAGGCTTCTTCTACTTTGTAGAAGTAGACAGTTTAGGCCTAGGAAACCTAGGAGTGGTAGTAGGCAACCCGGTATACATAGGTTCAGTTGGTGATGCCTCAGATAGGGCTGGCTCTATTTCTGGGCGAGTTGCAGTCATATTCTCAATGAAGCTCTTTTGGAAGTACTCAGGCATGTTTGTTAGCTCTGGTCGTGAAAATAGTTCTTGTCAATCTGGCTCGGACATATAGCACTGATCTTGGTGCAAATCAAGGCAAAAACTCTTAAAGAAAACTCTTAGGAAGAAAAGTGTTTGAATGCAGAGTGGTATGCCGTATTTATAGACCAACTTGAATTCAAATCAACCCATTCCCTCCAATTCCTAGTCATTAATGCACATTTGGTGGCAGATTTTCAAAGATCTTCATCTTAAATGCTCCCCCCACCACTCCTTTCAACGGAAAATTCTCCATCCAATCAGCTATAGTGCTTCCAATGGTCACTTTTGGGCCAGGTTGCGCAGGGCCCACCCACCTAGCATAGCTCCTTCAGTGCAGCTTCCTTTGGAGCCATCCTTTGACTTGCCTCGCAGCCCCTTCACTTTTCCTTTCTAACTTTCGGGCAGTGTAGTTTAAAATCCCACACCTCTTTGTAGTTGCCTGGAGTACTAAGACTATCCCGCAATCATACAGTCATTGCGTAGGGGTAGGATCACCCCTGTATAGCTTCAATCGACTTCCATTGACCTTTCCCATAAATAATTCACCATTCAGCTTCGCAAGTTGAACTATGCCACCATCTGTAATTTCCTTAACAACATAGGGTCCTAGCCAATGCATTTGAAATTTTCTAAGGAACTCTATAAACTTACTGTCTATTAGCAATACCAAATTTCATTCTTGAAGGTGTGTTGTTTGATATGGTAATCATTCCATGCCTTTTCACGATCCTTTTGCACTTGTTGATGAAAGCCTGCCAAGAAGTAATCTTCTTCCAGTTCTATGAGTTGCGCAAGTCACTCCTCCATAGTATCGCGATCGGCCATCTCTGTAACTGCTGCAATCTGCAAACTTGTTGAGCTAAATTTGGAATATTAGATTTCTATGCTAAGATCCTCATCAGAATATAAAAATGTTCTTGAGGTTTGTACTCCAAAATAGCAAGTAAAAACATGAATTTTATGTGTGTTTACTTAATTTAGTTTCATATAAAACTTAAAACATGAGACCAAAACATTGAATGGAAGCATGCATCAATCAGTCCTACACCATCCATTGTTAAAGGAGTTCACCCCTCCTAGGCTACATCTCCTTGGATCAACTCTAAAGGCATGACCCCTTCTCATTATGCTCAATATCTAGAAAAGAAAAGTACATAAACTGTTGAAATGGAATGGCTAGTTTCGCCTTCAAATAAAAAACTTTTGCAAAAGTTCTCACTCCATACACATGTTAACCTATAGTCAAACATGTAAACCTTCAGCCAACACAGACATCTTACACCAAGACCCCATGCTCGAACTTCAAAGAGCATAAATAGTACCACAATCCACTTGAAGTACATAAACAAGTCTCTTCTCCAAAACAAATATAGAGAAAGAATAAATATAGTTACAACATTGATGTAATGGTTGTTGTAGAAAGCACTTGGAGGTTGCAAGACCCCTACAAGGTCATCTCCATCTTCAAACTCCTCCATAAAATAAATCAACACTCTCGTTGACCATGGCACCCATAGGTCTCACTTTACAAGAAGCCTATCTGAAAGTGCTCCTTTAAACTTGAAACATGTTCCAATCAGTCCAAAATGACCAAAAATGACTACCTAGCCTCTTTTTTCAACCAATTTGGTCGAAAAATGAAGACCTTATGAACTCTCCTAGTTTTCCCACTATTCGCTCCACAAATTGCACCAAATCTGGCTTGATCCTACAATTTCACCCCAAAACAAGCTAACTGAGCAAAAATTTTGTCGTGCGGTGGGCGAAATTGTAGGATGGTTAATTTAGCCCATAACCCCCTGACGGTTATAAAAAAGGTCAACCCTACCAGTCACATGACGCAATTAGGGTCTGACAGTTTAGGCAGACAGTGGCGGTCACAACAAATATCGCGGTCGGAGGTGATCACATTCACATGGCACAGTTATCCAGTGGTTAGTGTTGGTGGTGAACATGGTGGAAACATATAATGTTGTTGTTTGTAGTGTGTTCACATGGGAGATCCGCCGATGGTTACGTTGGCACTCTCCCCCCAACCTCGGCAATAATAAACCTTAAATACAAACTGCAATCGTTACATGTTAAGAACCAACATGCAGGTGGAGTGGTAAGACGATCATTTTTGTGTGGGAGGTCGCAGGGTCGAGTTCAGCCTCTGCCCTTTCCGTGAAACCAAGTATTACTTGGCCATTAGGAGGACATGTGGTAGCCTCCAGCTTAGCCACGTGTCACCTCCTGATTGGCCCGTACCCATACACATGGACCAATCAAAACCCGACATTTGTCACCTTTCTATTCACCACCTACAAGGAATATTCTAAGGATATTCCAAGGAATATTCTAATTAATGTTGTTTTTTTTTGTCTGGGCTGTATAGATGTCTGGTCAGCATCCCTGTCAGCTCCTGCACTAAATTTTCCTATTTGGGAAAATGAATAGATCGTGTTTTTGGGAGCATACAATGTTTGTTTTTCGCAAAACGAGTTGCATCGAATTCAGAATGACAAGCATTACGCGGTTGTTTAGGTTCCACACCATTCTAACAACTTTGATTTTTTAGCATAATTTTGAGCACTTGATCACTTGCCACAATGTATTCCATGGGCATTACAGCCTCCTTCCCATATGCCAATCTGAACAGGGTTTGGCTTATCAAATTCTTACAAGTCGTCGTGTACACCCAAAGGACCACTTCTTGAGGGTGATAAGGCATACTCTTCTGATGATATACCTGGAATTCCTCAAGTAGCGCAGGAATTGTTTCATTTAAGAAGCGTGTACCCCTATCACTCATAAAAACTTCAGTGCAGTTGAACCGAGACAATATATACTCAAAGATAAACTTTGCGGTTGTAGTTGCGCTACAATCTTTTACAGGTTGTGCCTCTGCCCACCTGGTCAAGTATTTTGTCACTGTAATAATGTATCTAGCCCCCGTCTTTTTCCTTGGTGGTTGTATTGGATCCACAAAGTCTATTTCGCATTTATCAAACACCTGCAACGTCACTTGCGGATTCAAGGGAAATTCATCTCTTTACGATGGTCTCCCCTTCCTTTGACAAACATCGCACACTTTGCAATAGGTCTTAGAGTCCTTATGCACAATAGGCCACCAAAGTTCTGCACAGTTTATCTTCCTACATAATTTCCTCCTGCTACTCCTCCCTGTGCCTCTGCAAGAATTCTTGGTTTCTCATACTCTAGGACATATATGCACAATATTTCATCAGAGCCCATTTTGTATAAGTGTCCAGCAATCACAGAAACATTAGTTGCCCGGACCACCAATTCTTTCTTCTATTGCGTTGAATATCCTTCTGGGGCTATACCTGTAGAAAAAATTGAATGATATCTACGAAGTGATCATCTGTGACGTGAACAACGAAGAGTTGCGCATTAGGCAACCCTTCCTACAAACTTGTAGGCTCATCACCAGTCTCAATCTGCGAGAGGTGATCAAGACTAGCATTTAGGCATCCTGGCTTCACAATTACCTCAAAATCATATTCCTGGAACAACAAAAACCACCTACAAATATTCCCCCCCAACAGAGGCTTGTTGACTAAGTATTTCAGAGTAGAATGGTCTGTATACATCTTGAAGTGCTCTCCTAACAAATAGTGCCGAAATTTCTAGAGCGGTAGACCATCACGAGTCCTTCGCGCTCTATGGTCGAGTAGTTATTTTCTACCTTCGACAACTTCCTACTCATAAATTCTATTGGGTGGTCAATATATTGTTCGCCTAGTTGGATCAGTATCGCACCTAGCGTAATGCAGGATGCATCTACATGAACATGAAAATCCTTCTTCCAATCTGGGAATAATAAAATGGTCGTGGTAACCATTTTCTCCTTCAAAACATCTAAACTTTTCTGACAATCCTCATCCCAGCAAAATTTTGCATCCTTTTTCAACAGTCTTTCCATCGGTGCAATTATTTGTGCATATGCCTTGATGAACTTCCTTTAATATCCAGTATGGCCCAACATTGCATGCAGCTGCTTAACAGTCTTCGGGGCCTCCAAATTGACAATGAATTCTATCTTGGCAGGGTCTACCATCAATCTCTTCTTGAAAACCACATGACTGAAGAGTATCCCATATGGTACACAAAATATGAAATTCTTTAGTTTAAGGGCTATATGATGTCTTCGACAGGTATTCAGCATGAGGTGCAGACTAGAAACATGGTGTTTTACCAATTGAAACACTTTCCACTCATCAAAGAAGACCTCCAAAAATTTGTGGACAAATTCCTTGAAGGCCATAATTACTACTCGCGAAAAGATTGTGGGCGCATTCTTTAGCCCAAAAGGCATCATTGTATATTGAAAACAACCCCACTCTGTTGCGAAGGTGGTCTTACTCTGATCCTTCAGCACGATCGTGATCTGATGGTACCCTGAGAACCCACCTGTGAAAGAGTAGGTTTCCTGCCCTCCAACATTCTCCAGTACCTTATCTATAAATGGCGTAGGGAATGGATCATGGATGCACACGTCATTCAGCTTC
This sequence comes from Pinus tabuliformis, assembly GCA_031772625.1. Taxonomy (NCBI): domain Eukaryota; kingdom Viridiplantae; phylum Streptophyta; class Pinopsida; order Pinales; family Pinaceae; genus Pinus; species Pinus tabuliformis. Next base: position 153,963,047 of record CM062805.1, on the reverse strand, counting down.
CTCAAGTTTACGCATATCCAAATTTCATCCTGCTGCATCATTTCTTGAACCACCATGGGACTCACCTAGTCTAACTCCTCCACAGGTTCAATCATCCCAGCTTCCAGTATCTTATCTAGCTCTTTGCACACCTTTACTTTATACTTGGGATTTAATCGATAGGGGCATTGCTTTATTGGCTTCACATCTGGCTTCAAAGTGATCTTCATGACACCTAGATCCCCTACTATCCCTTTTAGATTGTCAAACTTGGTGGGAAACAAGTCCTAATATTCGCGCAACAACTCCATGACTTTATAAATTGTATCTTCATCCCAATAGTCACCTATCTTCACAAACTTCAGTTGCGCTTCAGATCCAATATTCACTTGCTTGGTCTTTAAAGGCTCTGATATATCGGGGAATTTCGCCTTAGCTCTCTCGACTTCATGTTGTCCTTCAGAATCAGGAATTTTGACGTTTCAGGGATCTTATTCACCCTCCTCTGCGGTCACATTATAACATTCGAGCGCATGGTGCACCAATTTGGCTATACCCACTCAACCGGTTCTTTAGGAATTTTGAATATCACGTCTTTGATCTCTTGGAGCACCTCATTTATACACTCAACCCATCTTTAAATCTGAAAGTTAATAGAAAGCTCTCTTTCAGGATATCCCATTCTATCATCCTATGTCGTAGCTCAGTTCCAAATAACAGTTCATTGGGATGGTGTCCAAAGTATGAAAAAATATGTGAACCCACTCTAACTGTAGTTCTTCTCCCCATGCTTTCATCCATCACACCAAATGCTCGTGCAGATCATCCTTCCCTATGTATTTCTCCACCAAGCGGGTATTGGCATACCCAAACCTCAACTTCATCATTCTTCGGTACTCCTTCCAATCGGCAAATTTGTCCTTATGAATACCCCACGAACAGGTAGGCGTATCCGACAGCGCAATATTTAGAGCTTGGAACTGATGATCCTCTAGTACATCTCTTTCAAACTTATCCAAAGAAAAATTAACATCTTCTAAACCATCATAATAAGGTAAATTATGTACCTCAGTGGATATGCATCGAAGTGACTTTGTAATCCGGTTACAAAGCAGTGATGATACTTCATGTAGTCGGTTTTGCCAATGCTCAAGCTCCTCATCAGAATCCAAAGTATAGGAACTATCCCTATCCCACGTGATTCGTCCATCTGCAATGGGGTTGATCCAGTCCTCATCTCGCGCAGCGATCTTATAGATTTTGTCAAAGGTCGTCTTCTTCTTCATAATCATGGAATGGCTCAATATATTGTGCACCCTCAATCGGATCTAATGGAACAATAACCTTGAGCTCCTTCCTTTTGAATGTCTTTCTGCACTTTTTAAGATTAATGATCACATCCATATCAAAGGCCCAATCGATGCCAAGTAGTGCATGGAAAGGGTTTCTATCATCGACTATCTCGATTACTTCAAAATGAGCTAGAGCACTTGCTCCTTCAATATCTACCGTTACCCTATATAGGCGGCACATAGGAATGATATTTTTTTGGTTCGACATTCGTAGTTGGATTGGAGACCACTACAGCACAGGTCTCCCCATTCTCTCCCAAGTTTTCTTTGGAAAAAGGTTCGCATCAAATCCCAAATCAAGAATTACCTGGCCCATTTTGTACTCTCCAATTTGCGTAGTCAGTCGCATCTCGCGACCGGTTCGCTTCTTTCTTTTGCCCACTTTGCATATTGTTCATTGTTCTAGCAAAAGTTTATTTTTACCTGTACATTTATCTATTAGTTCCAGTAGCCCCTCTACCACCTTCCTATCCCTTAAAAGCTTCATGCAAGTCTTAAAAAATGTCGCCAACGACGAAGGGTCTACACCCTGTGCATTATTGCTTCCTCTGAACTTTTCCTGACTTCCTGATGTAGAAGCTTCCACGAAGCTCTTCTTAGCCTCCATAAAGGTTTCCTTTGATTTTCTTAGATCAAACCCAACTTCTTTTTCAGTAGCCTTGCATACCCATCCCTCAACTTTTGGCTGCTTCCCCTTGTCTTCTCCAATGGCGATATCACTTTGTGTAACGATATTAACACTAGGCTCATCTTCGCGAGGCTCTAACCTCATCATTTGGATATTCTGCATAGGTGGTTGGGTCTAAGTCTTATTTTATTCCATCTTTGTTATAAGTATCAGGAAATCTTCAATGACATGGTCAAACTACCTACAATACTGACAGGAGGGGTGTGTCATATTTTGACAGTCACGCGCGAAATAACTTGCTTCCCCATAGTTGTAACAGATAATTTGTCCCCAACCCCTTCCAATTCCTCCTCGCCCTCTTCCTTTGCCTTGAAATCCTCTACACACTGTAGTTGCGCTCTGATCTTGAGGCCGATTTTCTACCTGCATCCTATACGTAGGGGTCTGCTCCATCATTAATTCATAACTTCGATAGTTGCACTCATTGTGACCTACAAATTTGTAGAGATTGAAAAACAACTGTTGCAGGGTTTGTACAAACTTTTGCAGAAGATAACAATTATTTGTCGCGTGCTTCCCAAAAATTTGACAAATAGTGCACCATAATGCTACTCCCTCACTTGGCCCAGCAATATTTTCTGGCTTCAGGGATACAAGGCCTTGCCCTATAAGATAATTCTCATAAACTAGGCAATGGTCCTTATCGTGACCATGACCCTTACATTTCAACCACCAAACTTCTACGCACACCTCCACCTGGACTTATTTTCCCTTATTAAGGTTATGTAACTCCCTATGTAAGCTAGCCAACTGTGATTGAATTTGTTGCACTCACAGATTTGTATCCTACACGGGTGAAGCCTCCAATCTCATGCCAATCTCCAAGGCTTCATCTTGTGTTCCTATTTTCTATTGCGACAGTGGCAATCTCAGATGAGGGAATAGCGAAGAAATGTACCAGTCTCTATGTTGATCATCCATGATCCTCATATTAGTCTACTAAAGCAGACACTTCAATCTTTGATCAAAGTCCCACGCGGATCCATTTACCCTCTATTGGATCTCTTTAAACTTCATCACTGAATGGGCTTGTGATTTAGGCTTATTAAATTCATTGTTCATCGCTTGTTGTGTTTCCAGCATAGTCACATTGGGTTTACCCGAACAAAACTTGATATACCAGCTCAACTCTCTATCCTGTAGCGTTGCAACCAATTTCATTTTCTTCATGTTGTCATCTGTAATCTGTTATGTCTTCCATACAACATCTGCTATAGACCAAAACTGTTCAGGGTCTTCAGTCCCAAGACCCTTAAGCACAGGCATCTTGATCATGTTCGCCATGTTGAATGGTGGAGGTGGAGGTGGAGGTGGAGGTGGAGGCGTAGGTGTAGGTGTGTGAGGCAGAGGTGATGGTGGAGGTGGAGTGGATGGATTCGGTATCCCTACGATACCATTTCTTACTACCTATGGCACACCTAGAGGTGTCCTCAGAACACTACTTTCTTCATCGTTTTTAGATGCTCCTAACAAAGGACTATATTCAGCACCTGAATCTAGGTCTCTTTTGAATGGTTTTCCACTTTACATACCTCCCATCAGATCTCTTCCAAACATTAATTTAGTGGCATAACCCTTGTTTTGCACAATAGCATTTTAATCCAAGTCTTCAGGGATTTCATATACTTACCTCTAGGTCCTTGAAGAATTGTCGTTCAATTTTGCTATAACTTACAGATGTATCAATCGTGAACTCAGTGATGAATCCGCCCAAAATGCTATTGATTAAGTAGTCGACAACCATCGCGATCTTGTTTCTTGAAGCTTCCATATGCCTTACCAATTCTGGAGTCCACATAATAGGGTTGTGCAACTTCCACGTGCCCTGACTATCTGCCAATTTTGACCACCACTGGGTGTAATTCACACGGAAAAGAATAGAAGAAAATTTCATGCTCGTCTCTATACAGATATATATTCTGCAACTCTTCCTTTGACATACGCAGATTCCTATTTTCCTAAGTCATGAATTCATGCAGCTTCTAATCTATCTACTTCTTGATTTATTCTTAGTTTGGAACCATTTATTCGACATCACACATTCCTCAAACAGATCCTGGTCCCGACAACAGAGCCATTTGTTGGCTTAAGGGGTCCTAACCCAGGTTCATAGTTAGTTGTGCCAACCAAAAAAACCCTAAACTGCTGGCCCTAGGCTGCAGTCTCACCCGAAGCAGTATTGGGGGATGAAAGAACCAAGTTTATGCATCTAGAGGTCACTGTGATGGGCTTCTGTGGTTCCTAGGGCTTATTCCAGTCTTCGTGAACCCTAACACTTAAAATATAGATAATTTCAGTAACTCATTGAAACTGAATCTAATCCTTCGCAAAGAGATTTAAACATTCATAACATCAATTAAAAGAGTTGATCTACTACTTTTGTGCATCAATGAAGCATTTCTTCATATAAATTCAGGATTACAGAGCGACTAGACAGAAATTGCATAAGAAAATATAGATGCACATATACACAATTATGGCTCAAAATAGTCTTTATTAGATGTATTATTTTCTGTTATAGACTCTTCTTCCCTGCACACTCAGGTACAGGAGCCCGCACACTCAACCTGTGGACTTACAAAGGTCTTCACGCACTCAGCAGGAGTCTTCCCCTTCGCCTAAGTACAGGAAACAGAGCTTCTTTCCTTAGCTTACTTGCCCATACAATGATCTTCTATTCAAGTTACTTTCTAGACTCACTATGACTCCTTTATATATAGCCTTCTCTTTTACAATACCATGGTCCGCAGACCATGGACGGGTCACAAAACTCCCTATCTTCTAACAAACTAAGGGACTAAAGCCCCTTTTGACTCCTATAACCTTCACACTCTGCTCCCTCAAAACGTTGAGACTTTACAAGTATACAAAAACTAATTACAAAATTTACCCCTGGGGACCCTGTCCCAATAGCCACAAATGACTGCCTTACGTGACATTCATTGGTGTTATGAGAGGGGCTCTTGTGTAACTCACTCCACTCTCTCGCATCTTTCTTCATCTTCCAATTTCCATTCTTTTTTTGTAGCTTAGATGGGTTGTCCTTAGGTGATCCAACCTATCTCTACCCTTTGTTCTACAATTTGGGGATGCCCTCGCCCTACTTCTACTATGAAGGATTTGTAGATCCAAAGTCTCGCTTCTTGTCTTTAAACTTTTGCTCAATTTGATAGCATATTGATATGTTACACCAAGTGAGGAGATGTCCAAGAAATCCATTTTTGTTTATGTATATGTATAGACAACCACAGTACTTGAGCACCAGATGTTTCTCAGAGTCTTTGATACCCAACTTGGTGCACAAGGTAGGAAAGGTATTTTTGAACTTTGGCACTACCTGATCCCTTTCCTATTTAGTGTGGTCCACCTCATGTCATTAGAGAAATTTTGAGGTAAAAATGGGCTTCAAAACAAAAATGTACAACCAAAATCAACTTTATAAGAACCAATATGATTCAATATGATTATCTCAACCATGGGGATGATTCACCATTTTTGGAGTAAAAGAGTTAAAGGATTAAAAAAAAAAAAAAACTACTTTTTCAACTCGTATTTTCAACTTATCTCCCATAGTTTTACTAAAATTTCACGAAGGAGAACTTGTTGGATGAAGTATTTAATTCCTCATCCAACTATTACCCATGTTTTATACCTTCAATGGACATTGCTACACAAAAAATGAGAAATAAATGAAAAAATGTGATTGCAATCACATTTTTTCATGTATTTCTCATTTTTCATGTAGTGGGGTCCACCGAAAGTGTTTAATGTGGGTATTATTTGGATAAGGAATTAAATTATGTATCCAATGAGTGCTCCCACTCAATGAGTAAAACCATAGGGAGATAAGTTGAAAATACAAGTTGAAAAAACAGTTTTTTCTTTTTCCCCTCTAAAATTTGATGATGTAATATAGCCTTATTTTATTATTTCCACTATTATTTGATAATATTCCTTAGCAGGCTCATTTTAGACCTCAAAATTTCTTTTATGAATACTCTTCATAGCTTCCAACATTGTAATATTGTTCCTTAACAACATCCCTAAAAGAGTCCCAAGTGGGTGGGACTTAAAATTGTGTGAATTCCTCCCTTTACTCACGATAAGTTTCCCACCAATCCTAGACTTGGGGCATGGTATTAAGGTGTGGAAAGGTAATCTTTTATCCATTAAAAAAAAATCGAGTGAAAATTACCCTTCTAGTAGATTTAACCATTTGTATAAAGCATTTGCATCTATCTGGCCTTCAAATATAGGAATATCAAAATTAACTTGTACCTTAAAGGGGTTGGCACCTCCAAAGCATCCACTTGATGAAGATGTGTTGTGTATTAGCATATGTTAAAGGATCTGGAAAAAAGTATCCACCATCTAATTCCTCTGTCACTTGAGGGCTTCTTCGAGAAATAGTTCAATAAGACATCTTCCTCCCCCATCTTTATTTTCCTCCACCATGGGAGGTTATCAAGATCGGTGAGGACAGTCTTGCAAGGGCTCAAGCAATTTCAGTCCCAACTCATTATACCCCAACCTCACTGGGGACATGCACAGAAAAACAAGTAAAGAGAAGATCGCTTTGATACCACTAATCCAAATTTAGGAAGGTAATGAACGATATTCATATTTATAACCAAAACACACAAATGCAGTGAAACTTGAGTTCTATTAATAAATGGAAAATGTTGAAATTGTATACATGCAGAATGAAAATAAACTAGCTCTAATGGTGGTAGATTATTTGTTGGCACAAAAATGATAGCAGGGTTGAGACCATGGGTTCAGGCACAAGGGGCCAACAAGGCTCTGTTGTAGTTTAGAGCAACGCCGATATTGTTGCTCGGTTTTCCCTGCTCCTTCCTGCTACCTTTCTGCAATTGCCAGTCATCTCTTAGTTTCTATTCTTCCCTCGGTTTCCAACTCTACAACTCCAACGGTCATCTTCGCACCTTTCATCGACTTCTTTCTCTTGGAAAATCTCAAAACGAAGGCCCCAACAGGCCCCAACCACAGTCCATTGACTCGTCCCCGAGTCAATCGTCCCTTGGTGTTATTGTTGTTGTCGGTAAGGTTGACATTTCTACTAGTGCCTCTACTATTATTCATGCGGGTACTTCCCCTGGCATTGCTTCTGCTTCTTTTTTTGTTGCTACTACTTCTCCTTGGTCTTCCTTTCCAAACGAAGGTCCCAACTCTAGAACGACAACAATTTTCCCCTGGCGGAATTGACTCTAGTTATCTAGTGTTTCTTGTTGGAAATAATACTGAGAGGGGGGGGTGAATCAGTATTATCTAATTCTTTTAATAAATCTTCTTTATTTGTTCTTTGAATTATTTTTGCATGTCAGTACCATAAAATAATGAGCATGAACAAAAGAAAACAGATAGTCACACCAAAGAACACAAGATGTAAGGTGGAAACCCAATGTGGGTGAAAACCACCTGCTGCAATATGTCTCTATCTTCTTTCAAATTAGAAACTCCTTTTACAATGGTTTTGTACTGGTGCAGTCCTTTACCAGCACGCAGGTTGCAACCTGCAGAGAGCTACAACTCTCTCTCTCGTTTTCCAGTCTCTCCTGGAAGGGAGCTACAACCCCCTACTTCTTTTCTTACAAGGACCACTTTTCATTAATTTTCAAACTGGATCCATAAGCATCAAATGATCATCAAGTATAAGAGAATCACCCAGTCAACTGTAGTAACCAGATCAACAATAATAGGACCAAACCCAGAACACAACAATGATAAACAAAGATTTTAAGAGAAGTAAGCACCCTGCTCAACTGCTCGCCTGCTTACGTAAGCACCCTGCTCAACTGCTTGCCTGCTTACAGTACTCACCCTGCTCAACTGCTTGCCTGCTTACAGTACGCACCCTGCTCAACTGCTCGCCTGCTTACGTACGCACCCTGCTCAACTGCTAGCCTGCGTACCTCGCTCTGAGTCCATTGAACTGCCTGCGGACCTCCGCACCTGAAACCCTTATGTGCCTGCGTACCGGTGCACCTGAGACCCTTCTGTGCCTGCGTACCGGCGCACCTGAGACCCTTCTGTGCCTGCGTACTGGCGCACCTGAAACCCTTCTGTGCCTGCGTACCGGCGCACCTGAGACCCTTCTGTGCCTGTGTACCGGCGCACCTGAGACCCTTCTGTGCCTGCGTACCGGCGCACCTGAAACCCTTCTGTGCCTGCGTACTGGCACACCTGAAACGCTTCGTTCCTGCGTATATACGCACTTTTCTCTTACTGTACCTACGTACCTTCGGGCATAGATGATTTCAAGACTTCAGAAATAACCCAGACAGTCAGATCTACAGATCTGAACATGCGCCGAAGAGATCTCGGTCCATCAGTAGATTCGCCTTATTTAGATCTAGACCAGATCTAGCCCTCATAAGATATTCAACCAAAAACATACTCAAGCCAAATGATCTCCTTTGCTTTATATAGGAAAGCTCTTCCTTAAATCATGGATCAATACCACGAGCCGACACCATAAAAACACAATACCGTCGGCTAAATACCAAGATTAAAACATAAGAAAACCCCACATGTGAATTTCTTTGCCTTGAAATGTGTGCACTAGGGGTACGCACCTCCTGAACGGGATAACTGCGGGTATGTACGCACTTTATGTAACACTGACCTGCGTGTACGCACCTTATGCAAGGTGTACCTGCGTACCCCTTATTTTCTTCAATATTTGATAGTTGATCATCAATTTCTGCTGCTGACTTGAAGTACTGTGATCTATCACCTGAATGGGTTGCCATCAAGGACAACACTTTACAACAACTTTGGACTTGATGGCAACCTCAAAGCTTCAGCTTCATTCTCCCCCTTTGACATCAAGGGCAAAGGGTTATGCTCCCCCTAAGAACATGCTCCCCCTGAATATGAACCAGATTTGCAACGAAGAACCATAATCCACCATGAAAGAGATAGAGACATATTGCAGCTACTTCCAAGATCTCCTTCTGCACACCCTCCATAATGCCAACAATGCATTATATGCTCCCCCTGAACCTGTACCATCAATCAGAAGAGGTTCAGCAATAAGATGATGCATCAACAACCCCCAGCTTTTGCCTGAGGTATTCAAAAGTGTCCCTGGGCAATGGTTTGGTGAGAATATCAGCAACTTGTTCCTTAGAAGGAACATACTCCAACTTGACCTTCTGTTCAAGCACTTGTTCCCGGAGAAAATGATACTTGATTGGTATGTGCTTGGTTTTTGAATGCATAACAGGATTCTTTGAGATGTTGATTGCACTTGTGTTATCACATAAGATGGGGATTGGTGGAGTACAAGTGATTTGAAAATCCTGCAAAGTCTGCATCATCCAAAGGAGTTGGGTGCAACAAGATGCAGCAGCAACATATTCCGCTTCAGCTGTAGACAAGGCAATCGAACTCTGTTTCTTGCTGAACCAAGATACCAGTCTGGAACCCATAAAGAACGCACCACCACTTGTGCTTTTCCTGTCATCCACGCTTCCGGCCCAATCTGCATCTGTATAAGCATGAAGTGTAAGATCTGTATCTCTAGGATACCATAAGCCATAATTTTGAGTCCCTTGAAGATATTTGAAAATTCTCTTCACTGCCTGAAGATGAGTCTCCTTCGGATTTGCCTGAAATCTTCCAACTATTCCAACTGCATGCATGATGTCTGGTCGGGTACCTGTCAAATAAAGTAAACTTCCAATCATAGATCTGTAGGTTGGTTGATGTACTGCTGCAGATTCATCATTTGCACTGAGGCTACATCCTGTGACCATGGGTGTACATACTGGTTTTGCATCTTCCATACCATATTTCTTCAAAATCTGTTTGAGATACTTGGTTTGAGATAAAAAGATTCCTCCTTCTTTTTGTTGGATTTGCAAACCAAGGAAATATGTCAGTTCTCCTAGCAAGGACATTTCAAATTCTTTCTGCATGACCAAGGCAAAGTTTTGACTCATAGCTTCTTCATTGCTCCCAAAAATAATGTCATCTACATACACAACAAGTATTAGCAATTTTTCATTTTCAACTTTTATATAAAGATTGCTATCTGTCGATCCTTTTGAAAAGCCTTGTTGATGAAGATATTTGTCCAAACGGTAGTACCAAGCCCTTGGAGCTTGTTTGAGACCATAGAGAGCCTTTTTCAATCTGCATACAAGATTTGGATCATTTCCAAGAATGAACCCATCTGGTTGTTCAATGTACACTTCTTCTTCCAAGTCTCCATTCAGAAAGGCTGATTTCACGTCCATTTGAAATACTTTGAAGTTTTGAAAACTTGAGAGAGCAAGGAACATTCGGATGGCCTCAAGTCTTGCAACAGGAGCAAAGGTTTCTTCAAAGTCTATTCCTTCTTTCTGCGCATACCCTTTACAAACAAGTCTGGCTTTGTTTCTAATTACTTCTCCATTTTCATTCAATTTTTTTTTGAAGACCCATTTTGTCCCGATAACATTCTTATCTTTTGGTCTAGGAACCAGCTCCCAAGTGTTGTTCTTTTCGATCTGCTCAAGTTCTTCATCCATTGCTTTCACCCAACATTCATCTTTGCATGCCTCTTTCACATTTTGTGGTTCAGTAGAGGAGAGTAATGCCAAATAGCTTGAAGCTTCTGCAACTGTTCTTCTTGTTTGTACACCTGCTTCTTTTTGCCCCATAATCTGAGATTCTGGATGGTTCTTCTGAACATATCTGGATGGAGTCTTTTCTTCTATTCTTGTTTGCTCCTCTGGTTCTTCTTGAGGTTCTTCTTGAGGTTCTTCTTCTTCATCATTCTGTCGTTGGGGGTAGCCTTCATCTTCTTCGATGTCTTCATGATGTACTTGCCTAGGAATGTATCCCTTCTCATCAACCACTACATCAATGCTGTCAACAATTCTGCCAAGTCTTTTATTGTAGCATTTGTATGCTTTGCTATGTGGAGAGTAACCAAGAAGAATGCCTTCATCTGCTCTAGGTTCAAGTTTGCCAAGCTGCTCATCAGTATTCTTGATATAGCATTTGCTCCCAAAGATTTTGAAGTGCTTTACTGAAGGAGTCCTACCACTCCAGAGCTCATGAGGAGTTTGAGTGCTGTTCACCCGGACATTTGTTTTGTTGAGAATAACAACTGCAGCATGTGCAGCTTCACCCCAGAAAGTTGCGGGAGTTCCTGACTCATCAAGCATAGCACGAGCCATTTGTTGGACTGTTCTGTTCATTCTTTCCACAACTCCATTTTGCTGAGGAGTTCTTGCTGTAGAGAATTCTCTTCTTATCCCATGTTCTTCACAGAAATCGAAAAATTCATTTGAAGTAAATTCCCCACCTCTGTCGGATCTGAGGCACTTAATTTTGTGACCTGATTCATTTTCAACCAAGGCTTTGAAGGATTTGAATTTTTCGAATGCTTCATCTTTGTGCTTCATAAGTCCTAACCAGACAAACCTGGAGAAATCGTCAATGAATAATATCAAGTATTCTTCTCCTCGAGGTGTTCTTTTCCTGAAAGGACCGCATGTATCTGTATGAACTAGCTCAAGAGGCATGCTAGCTGATCCTTCTTTCTCTGGAAAGTTAGTTCTGGTTTGTTTTCCAAACTGACATGATTTGCATATGGTGTTGTCAGGAATTTTGATGTCTGGAAGATCGCGAACTGCCTGATATTTGCATGCTTTCCTTATTTGTGAAAAGCTTAGATGTCCCAACCTCCGATGCCATAACCAGTGCTCATCATCCTTGCTCAGATAGCATTGTTGTTGTCCTTCTTCAAATATGTACAGATTATTTGGATTTCTTTTGCCTTTGATCACTGTTTTACCTGTATCAAGATCACGAACAAGACATCCATTTGATCTGAATATAACCTCGGTTCTTTGATCACACATCTGGCTGACACTTAGAAGATTATGCTTCAATCCATCAACATACAAAACATTTCCAGCCTTGACCTTTTCTTTTAACTGAGCAATGCCTTTTCCTTTTATAGTTGCAAGAGTATCATTTCCAAAAGAGACTTTCTTTCCCTTTTCTAGAGTAGAATAAGACTCAAGTTTTTCTTTATCACCTGTCATATTCTTCGAACATCCACTGTCAATGTACCATAGATTTTCCTGTCCCTCTGCATAAAATGCTATCCCACATCTTTCTGTTTGAGGTTCCTTTATTCTCCATGTTTTGGTGCTTGAGGCTTGTTCCTTTTTCTGCTGAAACCTGCTCCTGCATTCAGAGTCTTCATGACCAAAGTTATTGCAAATAGAACATTCAACTTCATTTTCAAGAACCGAAAAGTTGTTATAGGTCCTTTTTGTAATCCCCGTCATACTTCTTTGTTTTTGAGCTTCCCTAGTCATGATCGTTTTATATGCAACACATTGAGCTGCTTTGTGACCAAAGTTATGGCAAGAAAAGCATTGTCCATTGAAGAAACTTCTGCGGTTATCAAATCTACCAGCCAATTGATTGTAATTTCTATTGTCATCTATTCTTGAACCAAATTGAGAAGATTTTACCTGTGGCTGGTTGTAGCTTTTGTTCACCCTTAAGATGGATTGCCCCTGATAGTTTCTGTTTGTAATTCGTCCCTGCTTTACCTGATGATCTTCATTGTGCTTTTGCTCATTTCTTCTTGCTGCATCAAGATAACTTTTTGAGGTGGATGCTTGAGAAGTTTCTCCATTATAGCCCAGACCTGTCTTGTTTAGTGGAGACTGCTGCACACTGATAATCTCATCCAAAGTTTCAGATCCTTTGACAAACTTGAGATTAATAGCTTTTGTTTTCTCAATCTCTTTTCTAAGACCAACAATTTCACCTTCTAATTTTTCAAGATGTTTTTCCTTTTCATCAATTTGAAATTGTAGAGTATCAATGATCATGTTCTTTTCTTCTATACATCTCTTGAGTCTAGTAATTTCATCATAAAGGTTATCCACATCTATAGCATCCATATAATCATCATCTTCAAATGCCATTAACAACTTATATTCATTACCTTGTTCATCTTCATCACTGTTTGATAGACCATCACTATCTTCATGAGTGTAGTAGCTTTTCTTATTTGCATTCTGTTTCTTGTTCCATCTAGCAGGTTCCTTTCCTTTATCCTTATAAGGACATTTTGCAGCATAATGACCTACTCTTCCACAAGCAAAGCATTTAAAAGGTAACTTACCTCTGAACCTTCCAGAACCCCTTTGAAGATTTCTGACAAAATTTGATTCTTCTTCCTCTTCTTCTGGGACGTGGCTTGCTTCATAATAATCTCCTTTGCCTAATGCCTTGAAAGCAGCTTCTCTTCTGTCTGATGGACCTCCCTTTCTCATTTCATAAGCAGTTAGAATTCCATGTAGCTGAGACATAGTAAGAATTCGTAGATTTTCCTTTTCTTCTATTGCAGATACTTTAGATTCAAACTTGGGGGACAATGATCTTAGAACCTTTTCAACCACAATAGCCTCTTTAATTTCTTCACCCAAATTTTTCATACAGTTAACAACCTCATCTACCCGAAGAAAACAGTTAGCCACACTTTCATCATTATACATTTTGAGAGTCTCATACTGAATTCTGAGAGTTTGAAGTTTAGCACGCTTTACCTGTTCATCTCCTTCATAGCTCGTGACAATTTTGTCCCATATCTCTTTTGCGGATTTATAGTGCATTACCTTCATGAATTCTGATTGAGATATACATCCTAATAGAGTACTGACTGCTTTCGCATTTGTTTCATACTTCTTTTTCTCGGCTGCATCTGTAGGAGTAGCTGAAGGAAAAGCGTAGCCTGTTTCTACGATGTCCCAAACTTCTGTACCAAGAGATTGAAGATAGGCAGTAACTCTTACCTTCCAATAATTGAAGTTTGTCCCATCAAAAACCGGTGGCCTGATTGATGCTTCTCTCTCGTAGTTGCTCATGATGAACGATCTACCTTCAAGCGATCAAGCTTCTCTGAAGGACCTGCTCTGATACCAATTGTTGGAAATAATACTGAGAGGGGGGGGGTGAATCAGTATTATCTAATTCTTTTAATAAATCTTCTTTATTTGTTCTTTGAATTATTTTTGCATGTCAGTACCATAAAATAATGAGCATGAACAAAAGAAAACAGATAGTCACACCAAAGAACACAAGATGTAAGGTGGAAACCCAATGTGGGTGAAAACCACCTGCTGCAATATGTCTCTATCTTCTTTCAAATTAGAAACTCCTTTTACAATGGTTTTGTACTGGTGCAGTCCTTTACCAGCACGCAGGTTGCAACCTGCAGAGAGCTACAACTCTCTCTCTCGTTTTCTAGTCTCTCCTGGAAGGGAGCTACAACCCCCTACTTCTTTTCTTACAAGGACCACTTTTCATTAATTTTCAAACTGGATCCATAAGCATCAAATGATCATCAAGTATAAGAGAATCACCCAGTCAACTGTAGTAACCAGATCAACAATAATAGGACCAAACCCAGAACACAACAATGATAAACAAAGATTTTAAGAGAAGTAAGCACCCTGCTCAACTGCTCGCCTGCTTACGTAAGCACCCTGCTCAACTGCTTGCCTGCTTACAGTACTCACCCTGCTCAACTGCTTGCCTGCTTATAGTACGCACCCTGCTCAACTGCTCGCCTGCTTACGTACGCACCCTGCTCAACTGCTAGCCTGCGTACCTCGCTCTGAGTCCATTGAACTGCCTACGGACCTCCGCACCTAAAACCCTTTTGTGCCTGCGTACCGGCGCACCTGAGACCCTTCTGTGCCTGCGTACCGGCGCACCTGAGACCCTTTTGTGCCTGCGTACCAGCGCACCTGAAACCCTTCTGTGCCTGCGTATCGGCGCACCTGAGACCCTTCCGTGCCTGCGTACCAGCGCACCTGAGACCCTTCTGTGCCTGCGTACCGGCGCACCTGAAACCCTTCTGTGCCTGCGTACCGGCGCACCTGAAACGCTTCGTTCCTGCGTATGTACGCACTTTTCTCTTACTGTACCTGCGTACCTTCGGGCATAGATGATTTCAAGACTTCAGAAATAACCCAGACAGTCAGATCTACAGATCTGAACATGCGCCGAAGAGATCTCGGTCCATCAGTAGATTCGCCTTATTTAGATCTAGACCAGATCTAGCCCTCATAAGATATTCAACCAAAAACATACTCAAGCCAAATGATCTCCTTTGCTTTATATAGGAAATCTCTTCCTTAAATCATGGATCAATACCACGAGCCGACACCATAAAAACACAATACCGTCAGCTAAATACCAAGAGTAAAACATAAGAAAACCCCACATGTGAATTTCTTTGCCTTGAAATGTGTGCACTAGGGGTACGCACCTCCTGAACGGGATAACTGCGGGTATGTACACACTTTATGTAACACTGACCTGCATGTACGCACCTTATGCAAGGTGTACCTGTGTACCCCTTATTTTCTTCAATATTTGATAGCTGATCATCAATTTCTGTTGCTGACTTGAAGTACTGTAATCTATCACCTGAATGGGTTGCCATCAAGGACAACACTTTAGCCATAATGCCAACATTTCTTGCTAGGGTTCGGTTATTAACAAGGTGTGCTTGATGAACTCTATCGCCGTGCTAGAAGTTGGGTGGGCTGGTGGATTGCTTAATAGGGAAGCCTACTACTCCTTCATTTCCTCACTGAGCTCTCGCAGGGCGTTGACATGAGTTCAGACCAGTGATCGGAGATCCCAGATCTTTTTTTTTGTCTTCGCTGACTTGTCCTCGATTTGCTAGACACAGAATTCCAGAGAGGCTACCTATGATTCAAACTTCTTCCACTGATCTTTGTCCTTAGAGCTCCTAATGTCAGTGAGAAGCTATTGAATTCTCTGGTGGAGTGGGTAGACTGGTTGATTTTTCTTTGCTAGAGTTCCGTACAAGTCATCAACCTGTTGCATCAGTGTGTACCCATCATTCATAATGTTGATAATGAAGGATTTCAGAGTGGCTACAGCAGTGATCTTTTGTTCAATTTCATCAACATACGTCGTGGAAGGATCTGGTAATGCCTTCCTTACATCATTAAGGCTCTGTCTGAGTTCTCTATTAGAGGAGATCAGCATGTTGCATACAAATTGGATGTGGTCACAACATTCGATCAATATGTAAGATAAAAATTCCTCTCAGGCTTCAATAACTAGATCATAAATGGTCAACCAAAGAATCTGGAACCATGAAGTGATCCCATCAACATGTTCCTGCAGTTGTTGGTTGTTCTGGCGTAGTTGGTCTCATTCGGTCGTAAGGGCGGCATTCTTTTTTTGTTGCTTGTGGTTGGCAACAAGGTCATTATTAATTTGTGCATCCCTTTGCATTGCTTGTTGTATAAAACTAAATAACTGAGTTGACGACCAGTTCTGGGGGTCATCCTGCTACATTATGGAAGGATTCAGGAACTGGATCTGCAAGGGTTTCCCACTAGCAACGGATTTATCTAAATAGTCGTGGGGTGATGTGGCTTGCTACAAAGGTTCTGTAAATTGGGTCGTTGCCAATATAGAAATAAGATTTGGTACAATAGGGGAATTTAAATAAAAGGGGGCCATAAAGGGCTCGATTGTTGTAACCAATGGTCGTGATGTGATGGACATTGTGCTCAGTAGTGTGCCAAACTCTAATAGCAGGGATATCATGGAGGTGGTGATGTTTTCTCCATTAAGGACTATCATGGTGGAATGAACAATGGAGTCAACCTCCGTACCTTTTGTTCCTAGCCGTGTCCCAGAGGGAATGGTATCCTATAGGGTTGCGGAAGTGGATGTGGTATTTAGGGATGGGTCATGCAAGTTCGGTGAAATGGTGGAGCTGGAGGGTGGGAGTTCTTCTATGATTGGGGAGGTCACAACAGTCTGGCGTCCCTCAATGGTGAGGTCAACTATTGGCACTACAGGGTCTATCTTTTTCTTTTTGGTTACAGTTGGACACTTGCTGCTTTGTTTTCATGGGTTTGGGAATGGTCAGCATAGACTGTGAATGAGGTCTTGCAGGTGGTATGGAAACAACAAGGGGGGTGGTGACCAAAGGGTTTTGCGGCGTAAAATATTGCAATCTAACTGATCTAGGAACTGAACCTGATGAATTGGTTATGCCTGTAATGGTTTTCTTGAGCAAGATCATTTGCTTCTTCATTTGAGTGAAGATCAGCTGCAACTCGTGCTCCACAAGCCACTTCCTAGTGTCCATAATTGTTTCTCCTGGTAATGGCGGTGGTACCATCTCATCAAATAAGTACAAGTACTTCCCTTCTTAAATTTCCCCTACAACCCTCGGCCATGACCCGACCTCTGCATGAAAAGATTCAGCTAAAAGAAAAAAAATTGGGCCCTCATCTTAAAGGTGTGCGGGTGAATGTTGTGCGGCCTAATGAAGGTATTCTTGTGATATGCCCAAACTAAATTGATTCTTAATACTCATCTAACAGCGACTTGGGGATTTTCTTGGTGGCTTTGATCGCCTTGAAAATTTTGACATACCAACCTTCAAAGGAAGCTTCATTGGTATCCTTGTTGCTCAGGTCTCCTGAAGTCCTCCATGGTACATACCGGAGAGCTAAGAGTTGGTTTTCTAAAATTGGCACCAAGTCCCTATCCTCTGGTGGGCACCACTTCCGCATTACTAGAGATACCACTAGATAGTCGTAGATGAAGTTGGTGATCCGCTTATAAACATCTTTGCATGCCTTAAACAACTCATTAAGTGAGAACATGCATCCTTTCAGTTGGGCACCCTCTGTACAATGCTCCACAACTGATATTTTGTCCAGCGTGCACTCATTCCATAAAAAATGGCACATCAACTTCCCTACAATGATATAGCAAGAAAACTTAATATTTTCCTTCTTGATGAGGTCAATTTTCACTCCCTTCCCTCCTCTCTTGGTGTTGTACTTGTCATAGTAGTTGGCATCTCCTTCCTTATTTTCTCTTTTTGAGTTCGTCTGGAACATCGTCAAAACTGCATCCCCTATTGTTGATAGACCTATGACCCTTTGAATATTGACCACATGAATCGGGTATTCCTTTTCCAGCCAGAGCGACCAACCATGCATCATGCTGATCAACAGTTCAGTGCACTGCATTACTACGAGATTCGTGCCAAACAAGGGTAAACTCCTCAAATTTAACAGTGTGGATCGTTGAATTCCCCTGTATTCAACCTTTGCCTTAATTGTTGTTGTCACATCCTCCTTTGTGGCTGTCTCTGTATATACTTCCTGCTTCATGGTCGGGAATTGAAAATAATCCGACAAGTCATTGTCGACGAGCATGGCCTTATCATATTTTCCATAGAGTAGCTCTGCAACTGAAATCCTATCATCCAACCCGACTTCAGGAACGGAAAGAATTGGCCTTGTCATGCTAGAATGTTGTTGATAGACTGTCATTACCGGTGGATGATAAAAAAAATAGATGACAGCACTACGAATCTGATTTTGACTAGAGCGACTCTATCACCTTAGCTTAAAACTCTGAGAAATTCGACATTTCCATGCAGAATAAGTAGACCAGTGCGACACGACATTTCTGACGAGATTCGCTAACTAATTACTACAACAACTTTCCCTATGCAGAATCGAACGTGTTACTCCTCCATCAGCTGAGCTGGACTTGAGTTAGCTGACGCAATTTGGAAAAAGACAAAGAGGATTTGATGGTTAATTATGCTAACATAATGGAAGACGTTTAGGAATTAATTTTTTCTATAGTGGGAAATATTTTATAGAAATCCAGACTGACACTAGCATTATTGTCTAATTATTATGGAAAGGATTCCTAGCACGTGTGACTTACCCTCACCCCAACCATAAGTAGTTGCGGTGTGGTGACATGGAAGCCACAACTGAACTAACGTCCCAAATTTTTTTATTGGAAATAATTTGACAGTTGACTAACTGACTAACTAAACTTGTGCTAAACCAACTAACTGACTCCTACTGATTTTTCCTAACCCTACCTATGATCTTTTTTCAAAGACTCAGTCAATTTTGAATGTCAATATTTGATGTGTGGAATTGTTCTAGTTGTGCACCATTCACCCAACCTAGTAGTAGTACTCCATCTAGTTGCATGAGCTTGACAGCTCTAGACTCTCAGATTTCCGCAACTACAAACATGTCTAACCAGTGCATCTGTAGCTTTCCCGGAAACTTCTGAAACTTACTATCATATAATAAAACATGCTTCCCGATTGTAAAGGATTTTTTCATGATGTGCATTAGGGGAATTTTGAGTTTAAAATGGGTCTCCTAAAGAAATTATAAAATAATAATGGAAATAATAAAATAAGATTAGATTACATCATCAAATTTTAGAGGGAAAAAAAAAAAAAAAAAAAAAACTATTTTTTCAACTCGTATTTTCAACTTATCTCCCTATGGGTTTACTAAAATTTCGAGTGGAAACACTCATTGGATGCATAGTTTGATTTATCATCCAAGAAGTACCCATGTTGCATACTTTTGATGGACCCTACTATACGAAAAATGAGAAAACATGATTGCAATCACGTTTTTCATGTATTTCTCATTTTTCGTGTAGTAGGGTCCATCGAAAGTATGCAACATGGGTACTCCTTGGATGATGAATTAAGTTTTTCATCCAACGAGTAATCCCACTCAAAATTTGAGTAAAACTTAGGGAGATAAGTTGAAAATATGAGTTGAAAAAGTAGTTTTATTATTTTATTATTTTTTAATCTTTTTACTTTTTTACTCCAAAAATGGTGAATCATCCCCCATGGTTGACATCATCATCTTGAATCCTATTAGTTCTTAGAAATTTTATTTTCGTTGTACATTTTTCTTAGGAGGCACATTTTAGACCTCAAAATTCCCCTAATGGTTTGCCATGCCATGCCTTTTGTCTTCTTTGCCTGATCGACTGGTGAAAATCTACCAGGAACCTTGCTTCATCCAGCTCCAATAGCTCCTCCAATCAATTCTAGAGTAACGCTTCCTCTATTATTTTTGTGGCTTCGGTGATAAAGATGCTTGGGATTGCAGACTTTGTCAGCACCACGGCTTCTCGTACATACACCAATTGGAAGGGCACCTATTTGTGTAGTCTCTTCACTGTTGTGTGATATTCCCATAGCGTGGTTGGCATCCTTTCATCCCAATCATCTCTATTAGACTAATACACCTTAATCCCTTTTCCAATATTTTGTTGAATGCTTCTACAATTCCATTGTCCTACGGGTGATATGGGTTGGTCTTGTGATGTTGTATAATGAAGTTCTGCAACAAAGAAGTAATTGTTTCATTGATGAAATGAGTTCCTTGGTCATTGGTCAAGCTCCTAGGGCGCTCAAACTGTGAGATGATATTTTCAAATATAAACCTTGGAGTTGTGTCGGTTGTGCATTCCTTCACCAGTGTTGCCTCAGGCCATCTTGTGAGATATTTTGTCACTATGATTATGTACTTGGCCTGAGTGTGACGCGCCGACAGATTAATCATCTCTATGAAATCAACTGCCCACTTTTCAAATATATGTAAGGCACGTACCGGCTATAATGGGATCTCGTCATGATGTGATGGTTTCTCGACTCATTGGAAC
Source organism: Pinus tabuliformis (assembly GCA_031772625.1). NCBI lineage: Eukaryota > Viridiplantae > Streptophyta > Pinopsida > Pinales > Pinaceae > Pinus > Pinus tabuliformis. The sequence goes on along the minus strand of CM062805.1, from coordinate 153,942,467 downwards.
ACATCACATCCCTTAGCATACTCTTTAGAATCTTTATAGACCATTGGTCACCATAATCCTACTTGTAACACCTTCCTCGGAGTTGTTTTCCCCCATACATGGCCACCCGCAACTCCTAACACTTCATGGCATTCATGGTGAAGGACACACCGCCACAACACCTGATCAAGACCTAGTTTTTATAGGTTCCCTACAATTAGCTGGTAATTGGTTGCCCGCACGACCATGTGTCTTCTTTGCATAGCCATGTAGTCATCCAGACATTTCCCTGCAGCTATTAAAGTTTTGATTTCTTCTAGATAATTCGGTATCGCGTCCAATGAACAAATCAACGTCAAGAAGTTGGTTAGAGAACCTCCACTTTCTTTGGACTCCAACCTTGAAATATGATCGAGTTTGATGTTCAACCAACATGGTTTGACGATTACTTAGAAAGTAAATTCCCAAAATAGTAGCAACCATCTGCAAATTCTCCCCTCGAGTATAGGCTCGTTTATAAGGTATTTCAATGTGAGGTGGTCAATAAAGAACTTAAACGGGCCCCCAAGCAAGTAGTGTCTAAATTGTTGAAGAGAGTAGACCATAGCTAGTGCTTCTCTCTCAATGGTGGTGTAATTATTGTATAGAATACATAACTTTTTACTGTCAAAGTAGATCGAATGGTCAAGGTTCCCTTCCCCCGGCTGGGCCAACACTATCCCCAAAGAAATACCAGATGCATCAATATGAACATGGAATTTCTTATTCCAGTCGAGATAGACTAGCATCGGTGCGTTTACCAACCTTTCCTTTAGTATGTTTAGTGCGGCTTGACACTCTTCCGACCATGCAAATGCTTCCGCTCTCCTTAGTAACTTCTCCATTAGCACAGTTATGGAGGCTAGTTGTGGATGAATCTTCGGTAGTATCCAGTGTGCCCCAATGTTAGTCTGAGCTACTTGATGATGGCAGGTGGGTCCATGTTGACTATTGCTGCAACCTTGGAAGGATCTACACATACCCCGTCTTTGCACACAATGTGGCCCAAAAGAGTTCCAAATAGGACCACAAATATGCATTTCTTCTGGTTCAAGGATATTTGTAGTTGTTTACAGCGATCAAATATTATGTTGAGGAGGCTTGACTGTTTCTTCAGCAGGTTGTATATTGTCTAGTCATCCATGTATACCTCCAAGAACCTATGGATATAGTCCATGAAGTCCGCTATCAAGATCCTCGAGAATATTGCAGGCACATTCTTAAGACTGAATGGCATCACATGGTAGGCATACCACCCCCATTTTGTTGTAAAGGTGGTCTTCTTCTTATCTTCTTCAGCAATCCTGACCTGATCATAGCCTGAGAACCCATCTGTGAAGGAATAAGCCTCCTTCCCTGCTACATTGTCTAGGACCTCATCATTGAATGGTGTTGGGAATGGGTCATGCACACAAGCATTGTTAAGGCTGTGGTAGTCCACACAGACTCTTATTTCCATAGCATCCTTTTTCTTTTGTATCACTATCGAACTAACCCATTCTGCCTCATCCATCGGAAAGATAAGTCCCACATCTAGCATATTGTCTATTTATTTCTTCGCCTTCTCTTTTACTCTTGGGTTCAACTTGTATGGCCTGTGCTTCACTAGCTTTGCATCCAGTTTCAGTACAATTTTCATTTCCCCTATGTCCCCCTTAATTCCTTTTAACTTTGCAACAGAAGAGGGAAAGAGATCTTCATACTCCCTTAGGAGATCGAAAATCTCTTTTTTCGTATGTTCATCCCAATAGTCTTTGATTTATGCTAGCTTAGGTTTATCCTCTGTACCAATGTTGTACTTCTGCAACTTCACTGGGAGCAAGTGTGGAGCATTTTTTACAGGTCCCTCTTGTATATCTCTCTCCCCTTCGGTTTCATGGAATGTTAGGGGTCGTAACCCTTATAGGTCATCCTCATCTGGTTCCTTGTCCACCTTCTCACAGGCCATCGCCTCCAGATATCTTGACTCATAGAAATATTGTAAGTTTCTGTGGTATATGCATCCATCCTAGAGTTGGCCTGATGTAAGGAGGATTCATTTGATAGCATGCAATGCCTCGGTTAGTTTTCTATCACTACCCCTAAAAGAGAAACTACTAATAAATTGTTCTTCTAGGGCATCCCAATCTCCCATTTGCTTCCTTATTTCTTCTTGTATATACTAGGATTTAGGAAATGTACCCAATGTGTGTATGAACCAATGCACCCAAAGTTCTTTTGGAACCCCCTCTCAGTTCCATCTGTCCTTACAGTTTTTTACGCGTTGTTGGGGATCAGATTCCCCCCTATATTTTTCAAATCCCTATGGGTATTCCCCCGCCTACATGAATCTTTCCTTCATATCTCTCTTCATTATTTTCTGGTCCCAAAGATAGTTGTGGTGGACCCTCCACCATCATGTTGGGGTAGCTTGCAGTGCAACGTCTAATAATGGTATTATATGTTCCTCCCTTATGGTTACAACAACTTTATTAAGGAATAAATCCACTGAGTCTATACCATTGAAAATGGGAAAGTCTCTTACCTTCGTTCTGATCCAATTGACACGGCATACCTTAGCACAACATCTGGTGTCAACCTCATATCCGCCTCACTGACAAGCGTCCCATGCAACTTTTGAACCAACCTCATAGCTCTGGATACTCCTCTAGCAAACTGATCCTTAGTTGTTGGGTTTATGTAATATTCTATCTTACCTGTTGTTAATTTGTAGAGTTTATCTAACATCCTTGGATATTCTCTGTCATCTGCATATTCTGAGAATCTAGGCCCCTGATACGGGTCTAGTGGTTGGATGGCTCTTACTCCCTCTACTTCAAAGATCATCAGCTCCTTCTTCAGATCTATAATGGCATAATTTTCATAGGCCCAGTCGATACCTAGTAGTGCTATGTAAGGATATTTGTCCCCCATTACATCGATCACCTCAATATTCGCATGTGTCTTTACCCCTACTACATCCACCTCCACACCCTCCAGTATCCCAATCGAAAGTATACAGTATTGATTTGCCATCCACAACTGGATTGGTGAGAATGTTAATTAAGGTTTCCCCATTGCCTCCCAGGTCTTTCTTGGTAGGATGTTGATGTTAGAGCCTAGGTCTAACATAGTGTCCTTGATTTGAAATTCGGCAATCTAAGCATCGATTCTGAATTCCCTTCCCATTCTCTTATTATTTATCCTTACTCTCCTAGTGTGCATTTCAGGCAAGTTGGCATAGATTCCCCCCCTTCAATTTCTTCTTTCGGTATGGCTACCCCAAGCTTTTCCATATTTGCCCCATCATCTGCTCATCATTGACAATCTGCAGGAATAACCTAAATCATTCCTCAAAAGATTTGGTATTTGTGGATTTTGGAAGATTTGAATGCTTGTCCTTATGAGCCTTTGTTTGCTCTTTTGATGGTCTTGTGCCTTCAGTCAGATTTTCAAATAATTTGGTTGCTTCTTTGTAGTATTGTTTCTGCTGCTCAGAGTTATATGACTGCTTTAGGGAGGCTACTCGGATGATTATGGGTTGGTCTGGAGTGCCCTGGAAAGCTCCAGTATTCTTACCAGCGTGGGTAACTATGTTTATGTTGGACAACGGGGTTGCCTCTTTAATCCTGGGTTCTGCATTAATCAGATTCGTCCCTCGTTGTCTGTTCCACTTCTTCCGTCTTGCGACCAACTCCGGGTAATCCCTCATTGCGTGGGCATTGATCCTGCACACCAAGTACCAGTATCTCCTTGGTAGAGGGAATTCTCGCGTGACATGTCCCTCCTAGTCACAGTTGTAACAACGAATGGGTCCCCTTCCCCTTCCCTTCCTCCTCTCGTTCCTCCTCCTCCTCACCCATCCCGAGCAGTCTCGTTAACCCTGAAGGTTGAGCAGTCTAACCGATCTGCTAGTGCATCCAGCGCTCGGCACTGGTCAGTGTGGTGGGTGGTGGATGTGAAAAACTCACAATATTTGTTATTTAGTACAATTGAATACTTCTATAATATCGGGCACAAGTGCGGTGGGTGTCCATACCCCCTACACACTTCACAGTACTCTAGTTGGTTGCAGCCTAGATATGCGCCTTGCGACCTTATTGTCATGAAACCTGCTATAGGTGGGGCCCCCGATGGTCCCACAAGCCCTAATGTGGAGCCTGCACTCCTCAGCCTCAGGTACTCCGCGGAAATGTGACCCTCCACTCGGCAATTAGTACACCACACATTTTGTCTTATTGGAGGGTTGGTTGTAGATCTTTCATCTTCTCCATTAAGCTTGCAATTTGGTGCTGAAGACCCAAGATAAAGGGGTAATGTGAAGTGGATCGCCCTCGACATTCATGTGTATACCCCAGCATAGCCTTTGTTTAGGTTTCTTTCTCTAGGGCATCCTGCAGTGTCTCGATTTTCTATTGTATTAGTAGCATCTAGGTGAGGGATAACAGGGCTTTGATGAACCAATCCCTATGGTGATTTGGGTCTATGGTATAATTGAGCTTACCAATTTAATCTTTAAACCTTTGCATTAGTTCCCAAGAAATTTCTCCCTCCTGCTGCTTGATCTCCCACATCTCTGACAACCCTTGCTAATCCGTTTGGGGGAGTTTGAATTCCCGTACGAACTCTTTTTTAATCTCATCCACCATCAAGTTCTAGTGTAACTCTGACCACTTAATGAAGCACCTGAGAGCCCTTTCCCTGAGAGTGGTCTGGAATTCTATCAGCTTTACATTTTCATGCGTCTAGCAATCCCTCCAGATAGCCTCACATAGGGATTAGTGTTGCTTTATTTCCTCATTCCCTCTATTGGAGAATTCTGGATATCTTGTAAATGACCCCGTTATTATAGACTAGGTTCGTGCTAAAAGCACAAAACCTCGTGATCCTGACTGTTGAGATCCTTGTAATCCAAAATTACTATTACTATTATTTCCACTACTATACTAGAAGTACCAATCTTATAGTTAACATGCACACTATGCACTCTTATCGTCTTGAGAAAATTAGAAACAAATTTACTAAGATTGTTGTAGAGTACCAGGGGAAGGTTGGGGGAATGCTACCTAAGCCTTGGGGACTAGATATTTGATTCTTCCAAACGCATCATCCTCCGCAAACAATCTCCTCATCACAAATCAAATCTCATCCTCTACATCTTCTTCTGAGCCAACACGATTAATTCCCTTTGACCCCTCCTCCGTAATCGGTGAGGGAGGGCTCCTATCGCCTTTTGGACTTCTAGTGGTCCTAGCCGTCTCTATCCCTTTTTCCGAGTTCTCCTCCATCATGCCTTCCTCTTCCAGGCTTCTCAACACTTCTCCTGCTTGGTGTAGTTCCTCTGACTACCTGCTAACGCCTGCATGGCCCTTTCTTGCCATTTCACTGCTATCTGTACTCTCACTTCCCTAGCCCTCCCTGAATCCTCTACATCCATCCTTCTAATGGCCTCATGATCCCCCACTATGTAGCATTTCTCCCCTTCAATCCTTCCCTCAGTACTAGGAGTTTACGCTACCATGCTTGGACCTTGGAACATAAGCAGACCTTCTTCCACCGTTAAGACTTTAATCCATAGGGTTACTTATATCAACAACTTCGCCCTCAACCCTTGCTTGGAACACAACTTTGGATTTTGAAAAGGACTAGTGGCTTTCTGCTGCGAACTCAATGATGTACCCTTCTAGCGTAATATGTACCTAGAAATCTACCGCTCTCAATAGATCCATGCCAAGATGGTAGAGAACCGCGAGATCTACCAGAGTCTAGTCATGATGAGACAATGTTTGTCTTCCCAACCTACACTTCACCTGCAATCTTTGCAACCAGTGGTATAGTTCTTCTGGGAACTTGCACCAAAAGATCTCATACTGATCACTCACAGCCTCCGAGTATAGAAATTCATCTTTTAGTTTCGTAACAGCTCGGTGGCGAATTAGATTTTGCTGAGAGACAAATTGATCCACTTTCTTGTCCCACCAGTTTCATATTTCCTTCTTAAAAATCTTTGATGCCATATTCCAAAGCCTCCTTTTTAATTTCAGGGCCCTGCAATGGAACCATTTGTTGGCACAAAAATGATAGCAGGGTTAAGACCCTGCGTTCAGGCACAAGGGGCTAACAAGGCTCCGTTGTAGTCTAGAGCAATGTCAGCATTGTCACCTTACCCAAAGAGGGTGCGTCTCACCCAAGGCATGCCGCGACAAAAGTTAGATGATGGCCAAATTAGGTACTATGGGAGTCATGTTAGTTTTTGGTAGCATCGGATGTGATCTAGACATGAAACTTGGTGGAGAGGCTAAAGGGAATGAGTTCTAAAGAACCCAAAAACCGTTTGATGAAATTCCACCTAGATTGTATTTTATTAAAATAATTAATATTTTTAATGGGGTTCCTAAGTCTAAACTTAGGAAAATTAAAATATTAATAGGTATTAATCAAAATATGGGTGAGAATGATCTAGAAGGTAGATCAAGTCATGTTTTAATATTAGCCATTGATTAGAGACTTAATCTCGGTCATTGAATTCTCAACAAGAAAAGTATAAGAAGGAGCTTTAGGGTTCATTTAGAAATACACACAGAGAGAACAGATTGATCTGGAGTTTGATTTTTGGGGCCAGGAAGCTGACAAATTCGAACTAGGTGATCAGTTGCAGTAGAGGGGTAGGGATAGTTCGGGAGTACTGACAAAGAGGTGAAGAGAAGATACTGGAGGCAGTGCAGTAGCTAAGAGGACTGACGCTGGGCCAATCTAGGCCCACACATGCCTAACGTAAAGCCAGAAGGGCCAACGCAAAAGCAGAAAGCTTCCCTCCACGCAGAAAGTCAGAACTACCAGGAAACTATCAGAACAACCAGGAAGATTGACACAGTGGGAAGAAGTAACAGCTTAGGGTTGATGCAGAGCTTGAAGGGATGACGCAGGGCCTATGCATGGCCAACACAGAGATAGTCGGGATTAGCCTGTTTTATTGTCGGATCAGCTAGAATCTGCCAGGTGAAGTGAGGTAAAACTCACTCAGCTTTTCCGCCATTGTATTTTCTCTTTCATTGGTTTTTTGGGAGAGCGTCCATCATTATATTCAGAATTACTTCTTAATAATAGAAAACCATTAGAGTTGTTACATCGGTTTTCCCGAATTGGGTTTTTTTGGGAACTACTTTGTGCAAAAGTAACTGTGTCTTATGTATCTTGTATTTTTCTCATTTTCCTTGTTTCATGCACATCAAATTTAAGTAGTGTAGGCTACAGAAGTAATTTTCTTCAGTATTCAAAAGAATAACTTGATGAATGTAATTAAAATATAGTAGGTGAAGTAGATTCATATTTGTTGCAGTAGGGGTTCCTTGAGGATTAGGAATTTTCACATGGTATCAGAGTGTTGATTTTGAAACAGGAAGAACAGATCCAATGTTGAGCAAAGAGGCCAAAAGATATACTTGGCAGTAATTTGAATCCCCTTGAACGGATTGCGCAGTCCTTGTTGGGAAGTAGAGATTCCGAGGAAATCTCTCTTTGAGAGAGTTGACAAAGAGGTATGATTCTTGGTTCATGAGCTTGCAGAGACAGAGGGAGAGACATAGAGCCTCAGTGCAGTGCTTGAAGGGTGCGGTTTCTATCAAGGCAGAAATATGTTGGAAAAGAGTGAAGACACATAGAAGGGGAATTTTCTCCTCATAGAAATTTTTGAAAAAGTTTGAATTTCTCACTTGCTGGACAGTTGAGCAGTGACTAGAGGAGTCAATTTGACAATTGGGTGAGATGGAATCACATGGGATCAGAGATCAGGACAAGTTGGAAGGTGCTTCCAACTATGTCATATGGAAGTCCAAAGTCTTAGTTGTTCTGGAGGAGTATAATCTTGAAGCCTACATCAGGAGCGTTGTGGTTGTTCCCGTTGACAATGATTAGAAGAAGAAGTACAAGGCCAAATAGGGGAAGGCGAAGAGGTTCATACTCGATGGAGTTTGAGATCATGTGGTATCACACTTGTAGGGAAAAGATACATCCCAAGAGATGTGGGAAGCTTTGTCTTCACTGTATGAAGGTTCTTCCAAACAACGGAAGATGTACCTAGAACAGAAGTTGCAGCGGACATTGATGCAGAAAGGAGTTAACTCATACCTTTAATGTCTTTAGGACACGAGAGACCATCTTGCTACAGTGGGCTCTAATCCTCAGTCTACCGTGATGGTAAGGACGACCCTAAATGGAGTTTTGGATGAATGGCAATTCTTTGTCCAAAGTATATTGGGTAGGGAAAGGCTACCTTCATGGGAGGAGATGTGGGCATCTCTTCAACAAGAGGAATTAAGGAGGTACCTAGTTAAGGTCATCCTCAATGGAAGTAGTGAGAGTGGCACGAAGACCAAGGAGGAGGAGGAGAATGTATCTCTAGCATCAAATGGACATCAGAAGCAGAAATGGAAGAAGGACATTTCGAAGGTGAAATGTTTCATTTGTGGCGAGATGGGAAACTTTACATCCCAGTGTCCTTTGAAGCAAAATGATAAGGATGAGAAACATGATCCTAAGGTTGCTCTAGCAAAGATTGACAAAGAGGATTTTTCCATGAGTGCCCACACATCTCTAGGAGGGAAATGGGGCGATATTGAGTTGTAGTCGGGAGGACTACATGTGGGCAGGATCCTTGAGGATTCCATCTCTTGGATCAATTCCTTGCTACGAGAGACCCAAATTCAGGAGTAGCAATATGGACTTAGTGTCAAATGATGCAGTGGATTGTTTGGAGGACAGATGCAATAGCCTGAGACCAGAGACTAATCAACGTAGAGCAAGGTTGACAACAGTGCAGATGGCACAGTGCAGAAGTTAGCAGTAGCACAGAAGATTCAGAGGGTCAGAGACTAGAGCAGTCAGATTCCAACATTAATGGTATTATGCTAAACACAATAAATTTTGAATTTTTTTTAGTTGCTTCTCTCAACAACTTAGTTGCAGTACGAATGCAGTGTTAACAGTGGCAATGCTAGCAGCATAGCAGATGCAGCATTTGAGAGGGAGTTGTAGTAAAGATGCAAAAGTGGCAGTGGCAGTGGCAGTGTCATGGGAAGCAGTATAGTAGCAGTAGCAACATAGTGTTGGTGGCAACAACAATGCGGAAAGGAGGTGCTTCAGAGATAGAGAAGCATTCAGTTGGACATTGTTGCTAGAGCACTTTCCTCACTAATAGGGCGTGTTAGTTTTTGGTATCATAAGATGTGATATAGACATGAAAATTGGTGGAGAGGCTAAGGCACATGAGTTCTAAAGAACCTAGAAATTGTTTGGTGAAATTCCACTCGGATTGTATTTTATTAAAAACATTAATATTTTTAATGGGGTTCCTAACACTAAACTTAGGAAAATTAAAATATTAATAGGTATTAATCAAAATATGGGTGAGAATGATCTAGAAGGCAGATCAAGTCATGTCTTAGTCTTAGTCATTGATTATAGACTTAATCTCATCCGTTGAAGTCTCAATGAGAAAAGTATAAGAAGGAGACTTGGGGTTCATTTAGAAATACACACGAAGAGAACAGATTGATTTGGAGTTCGATTTCTGGGGCTAGGAAGCTTAGAAATTTGAATTAGGTGATTAGTTGTAGTAGAGGGGCAGGGATAGTTCAAGATTACTGACATAGAGGCAGAGAGAAGCTACTAGAGGTAGTGCAGCAGCTAAGAGGACTGACATTGGGCCAATCTGGGCCCACGCAAACCTGATGTAGAGCCAGAAGAGCTAGCGCAGAAGTAGAAAGCTGCCCTCCACACAAAAAGTTAGAACTGCCGAAACAACTGGGAAGGTTGACGCAGTGGACAGAAGTGACAGCACAGGGCTCATGCAGAACCTGAAAGGCTGACGCAGGGCCTACGTAGGGCCAACGTAGAGATAGTCGAGGTTAGCTAGTTTTGCTGCTGGATCAGCCAAAATCTACCGGGTGAAGTGAGGTAAAACTCACTCAGATTTTTCGCCATTGTATTTTCTCTGTCACTGGTTTGCTAAGAGGGCATCCAACATTTTATTCATAATTACTTCTTAATAATAGAAAACCCTCAACGCTGTTGCACTGGTTTTCCCGCATTGGGTTTTTCTGGAGACTATTTTGTCCAAAAATAATTGTATCATATGTATCTTGTTCGTTTCTCAGTTTCCTTGTTTCATGCAAATCAAATTTAAGTAGTGTAGGTTGCAGAAGTAATTTGCTTCAGTATTCAAAAGAATAACTTGATGAATGTAATTAAAATCAAGTAGGTGGTGTAGATTCAGATTTGCTGCAATAGGGGTTCCTTGAGGATTAGGAATTTTCACAAGTCATATCAAATAAAAGAGACCAAAACATACTGGCCTAGCATGCAACTATCCCAATCACAATGATCTACTCGTGCTATATCAGGAAACTATCTAACTAGATGCATAAATTAAAATTTTTAAAGAGTCAACAAAATGCTTAAAGACACAAGGTGGTTTTGAACAATCTTTTCCATTAACATAACATAAAGTGGTACATAAGGCTCAAGGCATGATCATTAACAACAGGAATAACACAACCAACATAGAATGATACAAACAGGACCATGGAGTTCTTCACATTACTCTACAACATAGGAAGACTCTAACTATCATGGGCTTGCTCGACTGACTAACATCAACCATCCTTCACTCTTTCTTCTACTTTTTGTCCCCTGCCATCCGCTCAGACTGTCAATTGTACCTTCCTTTTGCTTGAATGCCTTCATTCTTGGTTGCCTCTACTCTTTCCATTCTTGGTTGTCCCTGCTTCTTCCCACCACCTTTCTACAACTTCCAGTCATCTTTCATTTTCTATTCTTCCCTCGACTGTCAACTCCGCAACTCCAACGGTCATCATCGCCACTTGGCATTAGCTTCTTTCTCTGTAAAATCTCAAAACGAAGGCCCCAACATTATTTTTGAGAATAAATTTGATGACTACAATTTCGTTGAATTGTCTTACAATGAGGCTCATAGGCTTTTTTATCATAAAGAATCAATGATAAACCCTAAACATCCAAAAAACTAACCCTAGGAGATGAAGTGCCAAAGGCTTGTGTGCCCTGATTGGGTAAGTTGGAACATCAAATTTCTAAGGTTGTAACTTTGGCATACGATCTCTTTTTGGCATGCATGATAGCCCATTGGAATGGTCTATTTGAGAAGTACATTTTTTGACTTTATTTATTTCCCCAAAAATGCTATTAGGGCCTCAAAATGGTTCTGGAAGTTCAAGATCTAAAAATTGTAGAAAATTTTACCAAAATAGAAAATTGTGTTGTGAGCTAGTGGAATAGGTAGGTGGCCACCGAATTCTACCTAGATCATTGATCTTCCCTTATCTCAAGTTGATTTAAGTGGTTATGCCAAATTTTTTGTTTTCTTGGTCTAACTATTACAATTGAACTCAAACTCTTGGAATAATAAAAGACATTGATGGATTCTCCCTTGGTGCACTAGTTTTTTGACTAAGTACTTAAAGGCTTGGTGATTGGTGAAAAATGTGAATGGGTTAGCTAATAGATAATGTCAAAATTTCTATAAATTAAATATCATATCAAGTGCTTCCCTCTTTGTAGTCCACTAGTTTCACTATGCCTTGTTTAAATTTCGACTAGCATAGGAATTTAGATGGTCGATTTTGTCATTGTTAGGTTGGGCTAGTATTTCTTCGATTATTATGTTAAGAGCATCAACATAATCGTGAAATTTATTTGTGAAATTTTAGTATTAGTTCCTCCACCAATTTCCTTTTCAATTACTTAAATGATCCATTACTCTTTTCCCCAAACATACTTGACATCCTTCTTCAAAAACTTGTTGACTGGGAATGTGATATCCAAGTAGTGACAATTAACTTTTTGTAATAGTTAGACTGTCCAAAAAAAAACTATTTGTTTTTGGTTTATAGGAGGCTTGAAGTCGAGGATGACCTTTATTTTTTCCATATCAATTTTGATTCCATCTTTGCATACAACATGGCCTAAAAATATTCCAATGGGTGTGGCAAAGAGGCATTTCTTCATATTGAGAGAAAAATGGATTCAAGCATTAATCTTAGCCACTTGGTATGGTCCTTCAAGAGTGTGTATATAGTCCAATTATCCAAATAAAATTCCATTGCCTTATATATGTATTCCTGAAAGGATTTTACTACAATCCTTGAAAACATTATCGACATATTTTTCAATCCAAATGGAATTACTTTGTATGTGAAGGAACCAAACTCTAATACAAAAGTCATCTTTCCTAATCCTCGACTAGAATTGGAACCTCATCGTAGCCTGAGAAATCCTCTGTAAAAGAGTAGCATTCATGGCTTTCCACCTCATTTATGATTTCATCAACAAACAAAGTTGATAATAGATCTATTACAATAATTTTATTATGGCCTATGAATTGACACAAATTCTCAATTTCTTCAGGTTGTGCCTTTTGTGATACACAATCGTGGGTCTTTCCCACTCTATTTTTTCTATGGGATATATGATGTTGACTGCCAATATCCCTTGAATATGTTTTTGAACTATTGAATTATATATATGATCCAATTTCTAAGATATTTTCTTGATTGGCTAGGCTCCTTGGATAAGATATATGTTCATCTTGCCCATTTCTTTAACAAGTTGCTTCAAATATTGATAATATCTAGAAAACACATCCTCATATTATTTTAGTAAGTAAATGAATTATTTTTCTACTTGTTGGACCAGTAGTCATGAATTCAAACCAGTTTTTGTCAACCATCGCTAAATATTTCAAATTCTTTAATTTTTAGTTATGCATCCATCCATTCGGGGGATCTCACCTCCTCAAGTTCCCCATCACCGATTTGAATTCATTATAAAATGGTGGAAAATCAAGTTTCTCTAGATTTTTTTTTCTCTTTCTTTGATACTTTTAATGATGTTATTATTTTATTCTTTTCTTATGGATGGTTTATCTTCCATCTAAAACTTTACCTTGGATATCTGATATTCTCCATCTCTAGTTTGTTGATTACTTGATTTGATCATGGTATGATAGTCTAGTGCAATTGGAATTGGAATTAAAATCATATTCAATCCTCATTTTCCCCTTCCATATTATGTCAAGGGGATTTGGACTTCTGAAAAAGTCATGTATGCTCTTTATTTCTTGTCATAATTCTTCCTCCTCTTGTCTAAATTTGAAATATTTTATGAAGTTTTCCTAGTTCCTTCCACTAGAAGGTTTCTCCTCAAGCCTCTTCAATATTGTACCACTTATAGGCAAGTCATCCAACGTGGTTGGAAACATGTATGGCCAAACTCATTCATTCCTGTAACCAAGTCATTTCCATTAATTTTTAGAGAATTTGATGTGTTCAAGAAGATCGTATCTTAGCTTAAATTTTGGAATGTTGGCCTCAGCTGACAGTTTCTTCCGACGGAATCACTTGGAAAAGTATGTTGTTGTGGTTATCCACGTTTGCATTTGGTGGGGCGTGAGTGTTCCACCATCAGGCTACTTTTCCAATTAAAGTTTTCTTAAGAATTTTCATTCTTCCATAGTCCTCAACCAACTTGGATACTTTGTTAATGTGATTCAATGGAGAATTTCATTCACTAAATCTTAAGGGCATAGCCAACTCGACTCTAAAGTCTGAAGGGACCAAAACCTACTAAAAGTTTTCCTTTAGCATTTGACTTGACATTGTCGTTGTCCTCATTAATGAATTAATATTTTTTTAGGTTCTTATTCGTCTCGTGCTTTGATTTAAGGATTCCTCTCGCACGTCTAGAAGAATGGCAATTTTTCTATTATTTACTTTCAATATTATTTTTTTAGATTCTTATTAGTACCCCTTTGACTAATTCGATGAGTTCAAAATCAACAAAATTTGGAATACCCATTATAATAGTTTGGATATTCTTTAATGTACTTATTGGTGTTGATCTAAAGATGATCTAAGGTTGTCATTGATGTCAACCCAAGCAGCACCAAGGGCTACCCTGATCTTGCAAGGGAATTTTGACTTGAAAACTTACTCTATTTTGAGTCAAGGATCTTCTAGATGGATTCTACTCATCAAGATGTTTCCGTTGATATATGGCATGCCAAGTAATTCTTCACGGTTTGAGAGATATTCATGTTTGAAGTTAGTAACCCCAGTTAGTGGGCTAAAACCCTATGGGGTTGTGGCATGGCAGTCATAATTGGTTTTGGTAATTGAATAGTCAATAATTAATAATTTTTAAGCTCCTAAAATCCCTCCAACATTCTCTATAGAAGCCCCTCTCAACTCTATTAAAAGAAATCTCAAATATCCTCCAAAAGTAGCGATCGTGGCATTTTCTCTGTAACTTCATTTTTGCGAAGTCTAAGATTCTAAAATTAAAACCCATTTGATTCGCAATCTGGATGAATGTCGTGACCGAATTTCAGATCTTGGTTCACGATATTTTCGGAGATGTGATCTGTGAAAGTTAGTGTTTTTGCAGGCTGCCGAATTTCATCTCAAAGAAGTGACCTTGGGAAAATCGTCATAACTCTCTCTCTGAGAAGAGGATTGGAATAATGTAAAAAGTGGCGGATAGTGCACAGACTGTAATTTTTTGTATATCAATTTCAGAGCCGAAGGAAGAAACAGTGACACGCAACATGTCATAAAAGTTCGCTCTACTAAACTAGTCCATAATTAGGTCATTGTGAGAGATTGGACATAACTTTGCCTTGAAGAATCCAAATCGGGTCAGACCTGTGGCATTTGAAAGAAGAATCAGAGGGATTCTACAAGACTAAATATCACATGTTGGGGATCTGAAATTACATATATACATCAAATTAAATATCGTGCTCCTATAAGGCAAGAAAAACTAGATCAAGTGTTGTCAAGGGGTGCAAAGGACTAGACTTTTAGGGTAGCAAAGAGCAAGGTGCAGTAAAATGATGTAGTAGAGGTAAGCTACATGTAAGTATCTTATGTATATGGATGTTCATCTCTTAATTTCATTAGGTTCTTTGTATTCTAATTTGTTTTTTTTGTTTAGCACTGACATATGCTTTGTAGGATGTGGTAAGTTTTGCTATTATCATGTCATGGGTATTTCCTTGAAGACTTTTTGCAAGTATTATATATTCATCAAGAGAAGATTCAATGCATAATCTAATGTTCTGAAGAATGAAAAAGTAGCATGAGAGAGCAGCAATCAAGGTGCATAACAGCAGCAAGAAGTTCACCACATGAAGTCTTCAAGTGGGTAGCACTGCATACAGACATTGTAAAAGTATCATTGTACAGAGTCATTGTAAAAGCATCTTTGTAAAAGTTGTACAAGTGTCTATCTGCCAAGGTTTGAAGAGGCAGTGTCGGGAGGTCTATGATCATCATTAGGTCGTTGTGTCATATTTGGGGTTATGGTCTAGTGTGTCTTCTTCTTCTACATCATTCTATATCATTGTAAAGTGGACCATTTTCCCTGGTACAAGAGTCCATTCTTCTTTTATTCTTCTATAAGGTGCTAGGGTGAGTTGTAACTCATTGGGTGTTGGAGGATCCGTTCAGTTGACTACTAAAGAATCTTGGGCATTGGAGCATCCATCCAGTGGGAGCTGGAGAAGAATGCTTTTCTAGATTCTAAGAATTTGGAGCTTTCTTTTCAATTGGAGTTGAAGATTAAAGAATTATTAGAAAAGCGTTTGGTGGTTTTTGACCTAGAGGGGATTTTCCACCTAAAATTTGTGTGCCTCCTATGTTCTTTTATTCACTGTTGTTACTGTATAAACATTAATGATAATTGAAGATTAACTAATGCTTTGCAAAGATTTAAAAGTGAAAATTTCTAAGGAATACTGATTCACACGCACCCCCCCACCCCCCTCTCAGTATTTTCCAATAATTGGCTCCGAGCAGCATTGATCTACCAAGTTTAGATGATTTTTAGTTTTTTGGAGTGTTGGTCTACCCAAATTCATCCAAGTATCCCAAGATAAAATTTTGACCTGTGACTTAAATTCAACCACAACCTAGCTTACCATGTAATCATTGACTTCTAGGTTGACTCAAGGATTATGGTCCTCATAATGCTTTTCATAATTTAGCTTCTTACTATAGTTTAGCCCTTCATATAAATAGTCACTACTCATTTTTTTGGGACAATCTGGCTATTACATATCATATGATTTTAGCCTCTTCCTCCTTGATAACCATCGTGACCTTGGTAGCCATTCCCTTGATATGCATTTCCTCTACCTCCTTGCATGTTTGGATCGATCGATTGATCGATCGAATGTGTATGATATATTATGTGATAATTGGGTTTGTTTCAATTATTCAATAAGCATTCTTATGTAGAATGAGTCACTTCCTTGCATATGGCACACTATTTTGGTTTTATATTTTTGATAATGTATGGACAATCTCTTGTGGTGTGACTAGTCGACATCTAACAAATTTCATAAAATAAGTCAAGCTACACCCAACGAACAACTTGTTCGAAGGTATAGACAAATTTACCATTGTTTTTGGCATGACCTTCATTAACGCAATTCATGCACCACAATTCATTCCATTGAAATGAAATATTTTTTAAAGTTTTTTAAAGTTGCTCAAATTCTTATTCAAACCTTTTTTTCTATCTATGAGGAGGTCAATGGGTTGTCATCATCAGTTTCAATACCTTGATCCTTTTTCAAGGCTTCATTCCTCACATGAACTGATTTCATGCATACATAGTGGTCCCTGAATTCTTTGTAGAAGTTCAAATACATACCATTAAACCAGGAGAGCTTTGTTAATGTGGTACAAGCTCTAACTTAAGAAATACTTGCATCTTTTGTCATATTCCTATACCGTTCCTCCTGGATTTTATTTTATTTATTTAAGACATTGGGCTAGAATGTAAGAAAGTTATTTTGTATTTCATCTTTTGTTTTGGTTTGATTTTCCATGAAGTTCATAAACCATGTGAGTACTCTTTTACTTAGTGCTCCCATGAATTGTGCCATTTGTTTGTCTTTGTCATTTATATCATTAGAATGTCAAAGAAATTCACAAACAAACCAATGTCCTCACTACTCTCAGAGAGTGGGATTTGGTTCAATCCCATTATTTGTTTTGGGTATTTTAGAGGTAAATTTACTTTAGTTAAGCGGACAAGTAATGGAAATTTCGTTGCTTTATCCTCATGGTTGGCCCACTGGAGTACTAGCTCAACTAGAACAATTGTTTTTTGGATTTTAAGATTAATGCCCATTGTGACTATAGAATAACACTACAACATTAAAATTAGTAACATTGAAACATTAATTCATAAAATTAAATTAAAGCTAAAACATAACATATAGAAAATTTGAATCAAGGAGAAAGAGGGCAATTTTTAATTTCTAATTTTCGCATCTTTAAGTGTGTACTTATTCAAAAAACACCCTTGTTTTTGTCAACAAAAAAAACTACAACTTGACCATACACAAAAACAAACAAAAGTTTGAAAACATTTTTTTCTTGAAATCTTAACAATAATGGGGTTAAATATGAATTACTTTACTTAGAAAATGCAAGTTTTATCATAGTTTTCTATTTGTCGAGATCACACAGAACACAACAAAAAACATACACAAAAAATAAAATAATTTAAGCTTAATTTTTAATATATCGAGATAAAACAAAACATACAACAGAGATTTTACGCATTGAAAAGAGTCACAGACCTAAAACCTTAATTAACTTGATAAGCCTTACTTTATTCTATTTTCTTCTCTCTTAGGTTTTCTTGATTTTTCCCTAAACCAAATGATCACTCCATTCTCTCTTTTCCCTTCCAGGAGTGTGATGCCTTATTCTAACCAATATATGAAATAGTGAATTAGTGTGTCAAAGGAAAGGATTCACTCCATTCTCTCTTTTCCCTTCTAGGAGTGTGATGCCTTATTCTAACCAGTATATAAAATAGTGAATTAGTGTGTCAAAGGAAAGGTTTTTGCAATTCATTTAGTTATAATTGAAGTTGACAATATACAACAAAAAATTTAAGGCTCCCTTCTAAGTAATATTCCACATTACTATATAAGTTTGTTTTTTTTTTTTTTTTTTTAAGAAAAATTAACTCCCTTCTAAACAATATTCTACATTATTCAATAAGTTTTTAAAACTTTATAATAAAAAAATATTATAATATTCTTTCCCTTTAAAACTTTAGCAATTTGTCCCTTGCCCTTAAGAATTAAAGAAATTAATCATAATCACTAATAAATTGAGACCTAGATAGTGAAGAAACCTAAAATAATTGATTTTGTAATATACTTTGTTATTTTTTAGTAACTAAACAATAATACATACCTAAAACCTTGTAATCAATAAATACAAGCCTCATAACATGTTCTTTTCATGCATACCTAAAACCTCGTATTCAATAAATACAAGCCTCACAACATGTTCTATGCATGCTTGCTTAAAACCTTGTATTTAATACATACAAACCTCTCAAACATTTTCTTTGCATGCATACCTAAAACCTTGTATTCAATTTATACAAGCCTCACAGCATGTTCTCTACATGTATACCTAAAACCTTGTATTCAATATATACAAGCCTCACAACATGTTCTCTACATATATGCCTAAAACCTTGTATTCAATATATACCAGCCTCACAACACATTCATTCATTCTCTTCTACTCTATGCATATAACATTTATCTGATAAGATTTATTTTATACAACAAGCACTTTATATTTACATGATGGGATGTTGTTGTTGGCATTTCATGATGTTACCTTCTTTAAACTTTGAAATTAATTAATTATGATAATTTAATGCATTTCTTATTTTCAAGCACTTAAAATAATTTCTTTTAAGATGTAAATTTTAAATACTTTCAAAATCTCAGTTTAAGAACATGAAAAATATTCATATGGAATAAAATCCTAACATAGATGTTAGAGAGAGTCTGGAAAAGACAAGACTTTCTTTTCTATGGAAGAAGTGGTTATCATCTTTTAACATCTCTCATTCTTTTAAAGAACTTAGTTTTAGATGTTGATATAGATGGCGGCATTGCATAGGCTTGTGGTGTTATTGTTGTTTCTAAAGGCTCTCTGTGTATTTCTTTCTTTGGTTTGAGAGGTGCCACTATGGAGTTGTGCATACTGTCTTGGGGTGGTGGATTTTTCCTCTGTGGGTGTTTTTCCCCGGCAGGTTATTTCCCGGCGATATTTGAATTTTTCCGGTGCATTGGTCCCCGATATACACATTGTCGTGTGAAGGCATAATTTACTATTCTCTTCCTTCAAAAACTATGGCCCCGAGGCTGAATGATTAGGGTGTCTTTATTTGCATAGGCCCACTCTTTAGGGGAGTTGTGGCGTTTGTTTCTCGGGGTGCACCCACTTCGATTGGAATTTAATATTTGAGGAGGCATATACCATACATTAGGGTATGGGTTGTTTCTACAACATACATATGGCCCGAGTAAGTAGGATCACAGATTTGGGTGTATCCCTTGACTATTGTGTAGGGGGGATATTTTATATACCCCTTTGTGCATCAGACACTTCCTTATCACTTCCTAGACATTTTTTTTAGAAGTGGCGGCGTACGTCTCTAGGGTGCTTAATCAGACAGTTTTCCTTGTATTTATTATTCTGAAGGTGTGGTTAACATTGTGAGTGGTTGGATCAATCAGACCCGATTCAGTGGGATTGTGAATCTTTACAGATCCCAAGACTAGGGTGGAGGTGGTAAAATCTATACTTACCACATTTACGTTGTTTTGTCATCTCTTTGACAGCTGGCATATTATTTTCTTGGTTGCTAGTTTTTTCCATTTATGGACAGATTGGGGTGGTCACCTACTTTCTACATTTTCCAGACACCCTAGTCGAAATTTACCTAACACATGTTTGTGCTGATTTGGATGCCACTTGTCCTTGATGATGGTCCTCGATCACATGGATCGTCATATCGATGAATTGAATGTTGATGTATCGCAACATGAGGCATTTATACTAGCCACATTGGAGGTAGATTGGGCCTACACTAAAAATCAAAAGGATTTGGATGTACCTGGTCCCTCGGATCATTCGCATTTCCCATCAACCTCATATATGTCTTCCCATGTTTGGTCTACGGAGGTACACAACACGAGTCAACAACATCAAACGATGGGGTGGACGGCGAGGAAACAAGATCGGGGTAAGATATATGTTCGACTACTGAAACAAAACTCTTGAGTTTTGGATATGATGTACTCTCGGACCATGTTACCTTTTAACAGAAGAGGGCACTAATCGAACATTGGGCCTTCCTTGATTTACCAAAATTAAATATGTAGGAATGGGTAAAAATGTGGTGGGCTCCCATTTTAGGATATTATCCGAAGGTAAGTCAGCTAATGAACTCATGGTTCAACTTTCATTCATTACACCAAGATGATTTGGAGCGCATACTTAAGACTCCATGGGTGCGGGGGCATAGCTTTCTCTACCTCCACAGATGGTATGTTGGATTTAACCCACTTCGAGACACTCCAAGGAACAATATGGTTTGGGTTAAACTTCTGGGACTGCCACTTGAATTCTAGACCCATCAGGTTTTGATGGAGATTAGGGACGTCATTTTTCATTTTATATATATTGATCCTGGTTGCTTGGGTGCAACAGACAAGAGGGTGGTGTGGATCTTGGTGGAGACTGGCTTCTCAGGTGGTCTACCTGAACACATTGATTTGGCCTAGGGACAGATTCGTCACAGACAGCATCTAGACTAGTAGGGAATTCCTTTTAAGTGCCTCCTCTACCATCATACGAGCCACCTCATGGATCGATTCCCTCATAGACACAAACATAATGGTGGTGATGGTAGATGTCAAGGAGGATGGGGACATGGTCAGCAGTTCTTGGACAAATTGCAGCACAAGATGATACCAGGTACTGAATTTGTTATTGATGAATCTCTAATTTAATATGATATATTAACTTCCTCATTATCCCATTCTCCTCAAACCTATCCTGCACCTGCGTATAAAACCTGGGTTGGGATGGGTAATGTTTATGAACATACGAGGGGCTCCCATATGTCCCAAGATGAGATCCCTCCTCACATGAATGCTCCGCCCCCATCTTCTATGTCTCCTCAGACCTTGGTTCATATGAACTTCTCAAAAACCCCCTTTCGTCCTTTTATCCTCTATGATGGTTAACCTTGTTATGGACTTGGCATCTCTAAATATTCACAAGGGGAAGGGACACACATCCACTCCTATCATTAGTCCTAATTTTTCCCTCAATATTACTGTTAGACGAAGAGGTGGAAAGGGTAGAAGGAACTTTAGGGGTAAGTCAACAGCTAAGTCTCTTAATTTCGTGGACTCATCTGAGTTGAGAGATGTTCCCATCATTTCTTCTTTTGATCCCTCAGCCCTTAGAGATGATGCACCTGTATTTGGGGACACATGATGAATTGTTTATCCCTGAATATGTGCGGTCTAGAGGATTACTCAAAACTTCTATCCCTGAAACATCTCTTCCTATTGATCTGTCCATTCACTATTCTGCTGTAAGACACTATGTTGGTTACTGATAAAGTTATTGTATATTTTCGAACTATTTTTTTGGATTGGCATATGGTGTTTGTTGACTCATGTGAGCAATTGGGGGGTATTGTTGATCCGGATTTAAACAGGAACGCAACAAATTACAGATATAACCATACCGATTTAAACAGAAATGCAACAATTTATAGATATAACCATAAATACAGAGATGCATTAGAAATAACACTTCATTTCATTAGTATCAAATATTGAAATATGCCTACAAACATAATGGAAATAAGACTAGCTCAGGCGATGGTAGTTTATCACTAAGAAGAGATGTGGCGGCTAGTTGCCTTTGAACTGTGTTACAATGAGGCTCGAAGGCCTATTTATTATTGAGAAACAATGGAAAACCATAAACTTCCAAAACCCGAACCCTAGGATATGAAACACCAAACTATGGGCCTTGTTTGGGTAAATTGGTACATCAACTTCCAGGGGTCGTAGCTTTGGCATATGATCTTCGTTTTATGCACACAATACCTCATTAAAAAGATATATCCGTGGACTACAACTTTTGAATGGCCAACATTAGTCCACCATCCATGTTGGCCCTAATTTTCCCAAAAAAACATTGTTTAGGGCCTCAAAATGGCTCTAGAAGTTCAGGACACGAAAAACTGCCAAAAATAGTAAATTGTGCTACAAATAAGGAAACTATAAAAACTGAAAGAAACAATGGTGGGGATCCAAATGGAATAGGTGGGTGGCCACCAATATCCACCTGAATCATTCCTCTCCCCTTAGGAATCAATGGTACCCATTGTGTTGAGTTCCTCCATGAGATGAGAAAACTTTTGTTGAACTTGCTCCCTGGTGAGCCACTTGCCCTGGTGAAGGAGTTCGCTTGCTTTGACAATTCGATATAGTTGGATCCTTTATTTTTGGGTGTTCTTGATCTGCTTGTTCATGATCCAATCAGTTGTGGCTTGTTCCATGCAGTTTGGATTTAACTCTGTAGGTGTGAGTTGTTCTGCAATGTCTGATGTGTCCAGCAATGGTGGGAAGTATGGTCGAAGGTGGTCCACATTGAATACTGGGTGCAAGCCAAGGAATGGGGGGATGTTGAGATCATATGCATTGTCTCCCATAGACTTGGTAATGGTGTAAGGACCATATCGGAGTGGTCTGAATTTCCGATAGGCTCTGGTAAGGCATTCCTTCTACAAATGCAACTAGACTTTGTCGCCCACTTGAAACTTGTGTGGCACCCGATGTTGATCATGTCGCTGCTTGTACTTGGCATTTTATTTCTCCAGAATGTCATGGACCTGTTGGCAGATGTGTTGGATGTGCTCAATGAGGTTGTTTGCCTTATCGGCATCAAACTGGACAGGAGCTGAATCTGTCTGAGTCGCTACAAATGGTATGGCCACATCAATGGGACATAGTGGTTGGAATCCCAAGCCCACCTAAAAATGGATGTGGCCAGTCGAGCTGTGGAGAGACCGTTTATCGCTGTGTTGGACATAGGGGAGGCTCTCATCCCATGTGCGTGGATTATTTGAGTTGTACATGCGCAGAATGTGTACGATCCTCATATTGACGACCTATGTCTGGCCATCAGTTTGGGAATGGAAAGTTGTGGAATTAATGAGCTTGGTGTCCAGCATCAACCAGAGACTAGACCAAAATGTACTGAGGAACCTGTTGTCCCAATTTGAGATGATAGACTGTGGGATCCCAAAGTGTACCCATACTCGTTCAAAGAAGTGTTTAATAGTGGCTTCTGCTACAATACTCTTCTTACAGGCCACCATAATGGTCATCTTCGAGAATCTATCAACGACCACAAAACATAGTCATTTCCATGCTTATTAAAAGGAAGGTCTAACATGTAATCCATGCAGATGGATTCCCAAGGTTGACTAGGAGAAGGCAGCGGAGTATAGAGGCCTTGCTTCTTGATGGTCAGTTTGGAAATGGCGTAGGTAGTGCGTGATCTGATGTATTTCTCGACATCTTGTCAAAGATTCGGCCAATAGAAATACTTCTGCAGTACTGCCACTTTTTTCTCGACCCTGAAATGCCCACCAGACTGACTGTAGTGTGCTTCCCTAATCATCTTGGCACACTCACTTGAAGGAACACAAAGATGTCCCAAGTGGCATAATAGGGCATCCTGGAGGTGAAAATCTGGAACTTGTTGACCCTCCAAGAGTGTCTGGTATGTGTGGCTGAATTCTAGGTCGATATTGTAGAGAAGTGGTCAATCAAAAGTCTCGTGCCCACAAGAGTTGAGCACGGTGGTTAATGCCATGATTGGTGGTCAGCTGAGGCAGTCTACAACATTATTGGTGTTGCCCTTCTTGTACTTTATATTCAAATGGAACTGTTGCAGATATGTGGACCACTTTTGATGGTGATAATTCTACAACTTCTGTTGTGTCCGTATGGATTGCAAGGGTCAGTGATCTGTGTGGATGACCATTTCCTTCCCCAAAATGTTATGCTTTCATTGTCATAAGACCTGCACAATGGAATACATCTCTTTGTCATAAGTGGGATACTTTCGGACTATGTCTGAAAGTGTCTCACTGTGATATGCCACTGGATGCCCCTGTTGAGTAAGGACTGCCCCAATAGCATAGTCAAAGGCATCTGTCTCAATCTCAAATGATTGTTGCAAGTTTGTTAATGTGAGCATTGGTGCAGAGTAGAGGCGATGTTTCAACTCTGTGATTGCCTTCTGTTGTGATCCAAACCAAAAGAATTTTGCTTTTTCTCCTCCCTTGGTGACTTGACTCAAGGGCTAAGTGATATGAGAAAACCCCAACACAAACCTGTAGTA
The DNA here is from genome assembly GCA_031772625.1 of Pinus tabuliformis. Lineage (NCBI taxonomy): Eukaryota > Viridiplantae > Streptophyta > Pinopsida > Pinales > Pinaceae > Pinus > Pinus tabuliformis. Next base: position 153,918,108 of record CM062805.1, on the reverse strand, counting down.
GAAATTGGCAAGACCCAGAATGTTGTGGAGCTCTATCAGAGTGGTTGGGGCTGACCAATCCCAAATGACTTGGATCTTGTTTGGATCCACATGCACCCCCCGTTCATCAATAATGTATCCCAAATACTGAACCTGGGTCATGCCAAAAGTTCATTTCTCAAATTGGCACACAACTTGTGTTGCTGCAGTGTTTGGAGAACATGTCAGATGTGGTGGAGGTGCTCTTCCCAACTCTGGTTGAAGATCAGGATGTCATCCAAGTATAACACTACAAATGAGTTGGTGAATGGCCGCAAGATGTCATCCATCAGCCTCATGAAGGTTGCAAGAGCATTTTTCAACCCAAAATGCATAATCAACCATTTGAAAAGGCCCTCCTTGGCTTTGAAGGTAGTCTTCCACACATCGGAGGGTTTGAGTGGTACCTGATGATATCTAGACTTCAAGTCGATCTTGCTGAAATATTTTGCCCCCTTGAGTTGGTCCAGAAGGTCATTAATCTGTGGGAGTGGGTACCTATTCTAAACATTGATCTTGTTCAGCGCTTGATAGTCCATATAGAGTCTCCAAGACCCATCCTTCTTCTGCACCAACACGATCGGGATCCCACTAGGCAATGAACTCAAACTGATGTGACCTTTATGCAACAGCTCTTGAATCTGCCTCTTGATTTTGTCGTTCTCTAGAATGGAGTGCCAATAGATTGGTCCATTGGGCAATGGTGCATCTGGGTTCAGGTCAATGGAGTGCTTGACCTCACAGTGCAGAGGCACCCCTGCAGGGGAGGTGAAGATGTCCTTGTACTCCTCCACGACCTTGTCCATCTATTATTGTTGTGCGGAGGGGCTCTGTCTGGAGGTCGTGGCCACTGTCTTCTTCTTCCCCTAAGGGCATATCATCAAGAAAATAAATTTACCGATTTTGGAAATGAGCTTACTGCATTGTTTTGCAATAACCAAAGAGATGGCGGTAGGCGGTGCTACCTCTGGTATCCTGTAAAACTTATTTCTCAAGGTAACAATAACAGTGAGAGGCCTTGACTCATACACAGCATGTCACTTCCACAAGAATGGTTGGCATAATAATACATCACAAACATTAAAGGGAGCAACGTCACATAATACCTCATCCGTGAAGGGCTTGATGTTGTATGGAAGGTGCCATTGTTGGCTTACGCAAATATCTCGTCCTTAGTGAAGCCACCCGATGGTGTATGGTTGTGGGTGTGTTGTGGTCGGTAAGCCCAGCCACTTCACTACCTTTTCTGAAATGAGGTTCTTTTGGCTCCCGTTGTCGACAATGAACTATAGCTAGGAACCCTTTACCCACATCTACAAGTGGAAGAGGCGCTCCTCCTCCTCTGGATATTTAGGTTCCTCCTTCTAGATCTTCGTGGTGGCGACAATGGCGTTGGGCTTCGCATCAATAATCTACTTCCCTTTACCATTCCACTTGTCGGGTTCTGACTCAGAGTTAGAACATGCATTTGATTCTGAAGCCTTCAGCTCGGCCACTAATAACTGCTTGGCCCGACACTCACTTATGTTGTGAGTGGAGCTTTTATGGAACTCACATCACTTTCCCATGTCCTTCTTTAGCTTCATGGTGTTGTTCTTTGCTTGCGACTTTGACAGGTTGTCCTGGCTGCCCCACCTTGGATTTCTCCATTGTTTTGCAGTTTGGGGGCACCTTTCCCTTGCTTCGGATTCGCAAATCCAAAGTCACACTTCTTCTGTTTAAACTTCTACTCGATCTTGACAGTGTATTGGTACGTCATGTTGGGCGAGGATTATGTCCAGGAACTCCATCTCGTCCTAGATGTACTTGTGTAGGCAGTCGCAGTACTTGAGTACCAAATGTTTCTAAAAATCCTTGATACCCAAATTCGTACGAAGGATATGGAAAACATTGGTAAACTCTGGCACATCTTGTTTCCTTCCCTGCTGCAGCGTGGTCCACTTTATGTATTTATCCACATAGCTCCCAACAAGGTAGTACTTCTCCTTGATGGCGTCCCAAAACGAATTCCAGGTGAGTGTGGCTAAACACAATGAGATCGTACTTTCATCCTTCTACTCACAGTAGGTTTCCCACCAGTCCTGGACGTGGGGGGAAACTTTGAGAAGAGAAAAAGTAATCTTTTCCCGACTAGAAAAATCATGAACAGAAAAATATTCTTCTAGCATATTTAACCAATTATCTACGAAGCTTTCATCTATTTGGCCCTCAAACATGGGAATGTCAAAGTTTACTTGTACCTCAAAAGGAGTGGAGCCTCCAGAGTGGTTTTTGGATGTGGATGCACTGCCGGTGGGCAACCGTTGAAGGATATGGGCAAAGTTATCCATCATCGCGTTCCTTTGTTTCTTGAGGGCCTCCTCGAGCAATATTTTGATAGGATGTCCTGCTCCCTCTTCTTTCTTTTCTTCCCCCATGGGCAGTAGTCAGGGTTTGCGAAGTTGATTTTGCAAAGGTTCAACCAGATTGAACCCTAACTCCTTATATCCCGACCTCATTGCGGAGATGCAAAGAAAAATAGAGAAAGAGCAGACTGCTCTGGTACCACTGATCCTGATTTAAACAGGAATGCAAAAGATTACAGATATAACCATAAATACAGAGATGCAACAGAAATAACACTTCATTTCATTAATATCAAATACTAAAATATGCTTACAAATAGAATGGAAATAAGACTAGCTCGAGCGATGGTAGCTTATCTCTGAGAAGAGATGTGGCAGCTACATAACTCTGAATTGTGTTACAATGAGGCTCGAAGGCCTATTTATTATTGAGAAACAATGGAAAACCCTAAACATCCAAAAACCTAACCCTAGGAGATGAAGCGCCAAACTATGGGCTTCGTTTGGGTAAATTGGTACATCAACTTCCCGGGGTCGTAACTTTGGCATACGATCTTCGTTTGACGTGCACAATACCTCATTAGAAATATCTATTCGAGGACTACAACTTTTGAATGGCCAACATCGGTCTATGTTCCATGTTTTCCCCAATTTTCCCAAAAGAACGTCGTTTAGGGCCTCAAAAAGGCTCCAGAAGTTCAGGACCCGAAAAACTGCCAAAAATAGTAAATTGTGCTACAAATAAGGAAACTAAAAAACTAAAAGAAACAATGGTGGGGGTCCAACTGGAATAGGTGGGTGGCCACCAATATCCACCTGGATCAACTGCCGTGCTATGGGACCCCAAGTGGGCATCGTTCATTGCATATAAATTCTTCGCTAGCATCTTGTTGATAGGACATTTACAAGGAGTATCTTATAGAATGCATTTTCTCAACCTATACGCTCCTTATAAGGATAGGGCTACTTTTTGGGAAGGTATGGAGCCTCGTGATATTTTGAAGATAAGATCCCTCATAATCTCTGGAGACTTCAATGCCACTTTTTCCATGAGGGAGTTCTAGGGGAACAATGCAAAAGGGATCTTTTGGCTGATAGACTATAGACCCTTTTTGACGATAATCATTTGATGGTCATCATCCCATTCCTCTTTCTCCTACTTGGCATAATGGCAGGACGGGGGAGGACCATATTGGGAAGAGGTTGGACCACTTCTTGGTACATGAAAACCTAGTTGAGAATTTGGGTAATATGAGGTCCTGGGTTGATAGGACTTCATCTCATATCATCTTCCCATCATACTACAATGGCGGATGGAGCATGTTTGTTTGGGTATTCCTTTCAAATTCAATAGAATCTGGTTGGAGGATGAATATTTCAGTAATTTGGTTAAATCTTCTTGGAACATGGTGTTGTGAGAGCCTGGGATATCTTCGAAGTATAATATCTCATAGAAACTTCATAATCTCAAGAGTTGGGTCTGGATATGGGAACGAAAAAAAAATCAATGTTTTTGGGACTTAAGGCTATTGTGGAGGAGACTGATTATCTAGGTAGGAACATGGATCAAAGGGCCCCTCCCCACTTTATATTAGAGCGGTTGAAGGAGATGGAGGGCATGAAGAGACACATTTTATATATACAAGAAACTACTTGGCGCCTGAAAAGTCGAGCTTTATGGCTTCGTGAAGGGAACATAAACACCAGCTTCTTTCACAAATATGTTAATCACAGTAAAAACATCAATACTATCTGGCATATAAAGGGGAGAAATGGGGAGAATGTATACACTACATACGAGATACAAAAAGAAGCGGTACATTTCTTTGAGTATTTTTACAAGGAACGATTGGGTGTTAACATTGAGGACCAAATTTGGGGGTCGGAGGACTATCCTCTCATGTTCAATGAGGAACAAAATGAGGCATTATACAACCTAATTTCGATTGAAGAAGTACTAAGGGTTTTGAAATCTTTCACAAAAGTGGAATCTCTGGGTCTAGATGGTTGGATAGTGGATATATTCTTCCATTTTTTTTATTTGATGGGACATGACCTCCTGGATATGGTTGAAGAATCAAGGACTTCAAGATATGTATATGGAGCTATAAACTCCACCTTCATTGCTCTTATTCTGAAGGTATCTGCCACCTCCTCTTTCTTATATTTCAGGCCAATTTCACTGTGTAATATTACTTACAAAGTCATCTCTAAGAATATAGCGGAGCACATGAAGAATTTCCCCTTGGCCTACATCTCTCAGGAACAATTTGGTTTCCTGCAAAATTATTTGATACATGATGTTGTGGCCACTGCTCAGGAATGTATACATTCCATCCACTCAAGAAAAATGGAGGCTTTGGTTATGAAGGTGGACTTGCAGAAAGCATACAACTGTGTAGACTGGTCATTCCTATGCCTTATCTTGACGAAGATTTGTTTGGCAGTGCACAATGTTGAATGGATTATGGCTTGTGTTACATCGGTGTACTTCATTGTTCTGATAAATGGATATCCATCTCATTTTTTCAATGCGAGAAGGGGTTTGAGGTAGGGTTTCTCACTATCACCCTTACTCTTCATTTTGGTTATGGACGGACTCAGTCTAAAAATTAAAGTGGCTCGGTCCTCGGGTCTTTTTTGTGGCCTCAGATTGGGACATCACGTAGATATTTCCCACAATTTTTTCGTAGATGACATCCTCACTTTCAGGATGGTTTCCAGACAACAATTTGCGACATTGCATTATATTTTTATGAGATATGGTGAGGCTTCTGGGTTGATGGTCAATGGTGATAAGTCTTTACTCTTGTATTCGAGCGGTGATCAGGAGGTGATTGCATTTATCACTGGCATTTTTGGTGTTGGTAATAAGCCACTGAGCGATGACTTCACATACCTTGGATACCGTCTGAAGCCAAACAATTATAAGACAACATATTGGCATTGGCTTCTGGATAAATTCTGCCACATATTCCATGGTTAACCTCATAGATGGTTATCTCTAGGAGGGAGATACACCCTTGCATAGGTGGTTCTCTAATAGAACTCGGTATACTGGACACATATTTACATTCTCCCCTCGGCTATTATTTCCAAGATTGGGAGTATTATGGCACACTTCATTTGGGTAGGCACAGGAGAAGAAAAAATACCACTTTATCAAATGGGAAAAGATCACCATCCCGAAGGAATATGGTGGTTAGGAATACTAGATGTGAGAGTTTTGAATGGACTCTGTTAATCAAATCTTTATGGTGCTCACTATTTCGAGAAGGTATTTCGAGAGACATTATTCAAAGAAAGTATCTAAAAAAAAGAGCACCTCCAACTGGATAGGGGAAGGAAACATTGGAAAAAAAATTGGATCTTACATTTGGTTTAATTTCCACAAGGTAAAAAGTTGGTTTCTTCAAAGGATTAAATGGTCATTTAGGAAAGTTAATTGCATAATTATAGGGATATATAAAATTTTGGGAGTTAATATTACCACTCCCCTCATGGAGGACATTATTGTTAGAGGACATGCCAGGGGATACATATTCATGGAACATGTCATACAATGTTTGTGTGGTATGTTTCTTGTTTGGAGAAAAGTCGCAGATATGGGTTTGGTGGGGCACAACACTGATGTATGGAATGGCTACATTCAAGATCTAAAAATGGCGGGACTATGCAGAATAGAGGAGGGAGACTTCATCACATGGGGAGGGACATTCTATAAGGATGCGATGGAGGTGGAGGACACCTACAGGTACATTATGTGCACCAATTTTTCTTTAAATAATACTTGTTGGTTTAGTAAGACTTGGAAATTGGATATTCTCATAAAGATTATTCTCCACACCTGGTTGTTTTGGCACAACAAAACATTGACCTAGGAGAATCTCCGTAAGCGGGGTGTACATGGGCTTGGAAGGTGCTCACTATGTCGGGATTCGACTGAGACAAACCAACATCTTTTATTGGAGTGCTCCACTTCTACATAGGTATGGCGAAGGATTCTACATTTTTTTCACATTCCTTTAAGAACATTTCTCTCTATAGATCAGTGTCTTCGTTGGTGGATCGAGGGGGGGAGGGGAGAAATTAGGGCATTCCTCTCTTCATATTCTGGGAGATATGGCATGCTAGAAATGGACACATATTTGAAGGTATCCCCATTAACATACACAAGATATGTATCAACATTGGGATTTGGATGGACACACAGAGTGACAACAAACATGGGAATAAAGATTTATTGTTATGTTTCATTTCTCCTTGCGTACAACTTCCTGCAAGTTATTTTGATGGAGCAGCACAGTGTTGAGAATGCAACAAGATGATGGAGCTTAGTGGAAAGGAGTCGCCTTCACTAAGTGGGCCCGCAGGAAAATTATGGCGCAAAGTCTATTTTTAGACATATGGATCATGGTCTATGAGTTGCAGTATGTTATTTATGGATGATTGGTCATGTTGGGAAAAATAGATGGACTTATATTTTTGGATCACAGCAGGAGTGATCAGAGTCTATTTTTAGACTGCTAGTCAAAAATAGAAAAGTCAAATATTATTGTCTCATAATAATATTTGGACTATAAACATTATCTTATCCTCTTGGAGCACTTCAGTTTGAGCTACAGATGTGGCACATGCAACTGTCAGAAGGAAATACGCTTTCTTTGTGGGTCAGTTGAGCTATTGCATGCAGGACTTCAGTTAGAACTCATGTGGTTGAGTTTGGTGGAGTTGGATGTGGAGTTAATGGAGTTGTGTTCAGTTGTACTAGTTGTATTCAGTCTAACTGGAGAATACACTAGTGATGAGTTGTGTGAATTGATTGTTAATTAATTCACTAATTATTAACTCATAATGCAACTAAAGAATACATCAGTTAACTCAATTGCATGTCAGTGCATGTACAGTTTAGTGGAGATAGGTGTTAGAGGTTGAGATTGCTATCAGTTGTGACTATAGTTGTGCATGAGATCTTGCACAATCAATGGATTGAGTATGCCCATGAGAATTGCCCAGTATATGCCCAGTGATATAGCATGTGCTCATGTGATTTTCAGTGTGAGTGATTTTCACTTGGTATTGTGCAATAGAGGCAGGGAAAGCAGCAGAGGAGATTTGAACATGTGACTTGTTCGGATCTGAGCTAGTTTTGTGTGTAACAGGTGGAGATAGTGCTAGATACTTGTGAGGAGTATTGTACTATGTAATGTTACATGTTCTCAATCATTAATATACAGATAGTGTGGGGTTTTCAGCTATAAGCTTTCCCTGGGTTACATACTGTGTTAATGTGTGCATGCTATTGATGTTTCATTGTTTTTTATGCTGCTAAATTGATGATCAACGTAGAGGAGGTTATGTATTATGCATGTATTCCGCAATAGTGTATAATCGGGATAATCTCTGTGAATAAGTGTCATATTATTCAAAATTTCTACATGGTATCAGAGCTGTTGATCATCAGATCTATTATTCAGGAAGTGTTTACATCTTATTTCTTCAGGCAGAGTCTGTAATCGGGCTAGGTAGCCTCTGGATTCATCCTTCCTTTGGAAGGTGAGATATCCAGTAAAAGCCCATACAGTCAATCTCTGTACAAGAAATACTTTGTTCTCACGAATCTTAGATCGGAGGCGGTTGAGTTTGGAGCTGGTGGAATTCGAATTTGCAGCATTGTTTTCTTGGTATCAACGTGGCAATGTCTTTCAACGGATTGCGATTGGAGTATGCTCTTGAGGGCAACTCAAACTATATTGCATGGAAGGACAGGATGGAAGCAGTGTTGGATGATAATGGGCTAAAGGATTTCATAGAGGCTGATGTCCCAAAGCCTACTGATGCTACTCAAGTTGATGCTTGGCAAAAGAAGACAGCAAAGTGTCGAAGGATTCTGTTGGAGGGTGTGAAGGATCACATTGTGTCCAACCTGCATGGAAAGGCTTCTCCATACTTGATGTGGAAAGCATTGACAGATCTATTCCAAAGCAAGAGCGATCAGAGGAAGTTGGCGCTCAAGGATAAACTCAGAAACATCAAATGTGAGAAGGGAGACAATATGCCCAAGTATCTCACGAAGTTCACTCAGTGCAGAGATGAGCTGGGAAGTGTGGGGGTGACTGTCGATGATGAGGACTTGGTGAGCTTGGCTCTCCTTGGTCTTCCGAAGAGTTGGCATTCCTATCAGGACTCTGTCAATGGTCGGGAGAAATTGCCAGGATGGGAGAGACTTTGGTCAGATCTTGTGCAAGAGGAGATCAGGCGGAATACCAGGGACGAATCTTCATCAAAGGGACCTGATGAAGAAAATTGCGCTTTGGCTGCCAAAGCAAAGAAGGGGAAGAACAAGAAAGCTTCTCAGTCTGGTGTGAAAGGCAAGAAGCAGGACATGTCCAAGGTGAAGTGCTTTCACTGTCACCAGCACGGACACTATGCCACAAATTGTCTGCAGAAGAAGAAGAACAAGCAAGCTATTGGATCTGCAGCAGGAGAGGCTCTAGCCTCGCAGTTTGAGCTTGATTTTTCATTGATCGCATGCTTGGTTTCAAGTGTGATGGGATCGATGTGGTTCTTGGATAGTGGTGCGTCTTTTCACATGATAGGAGATCGAGATTTGTTTTATGATCTGGAGGAGAAAGATCTTCGAGTGCACATCAAGATGCGCGATGATGGTAGATACAGTGCAACTGGTATCGGTACCATTTCCTTTGAGAGGGAGTCTGGTAAAACCTTCGTATTGAAGGAAGTGATGCATGTTCCAGGATTGAAGAAGAATCTTATCTCTGTGGCAATGTTAGAAGACAAGGGGTATGATGTTGTTTTCAGCGAGGGAAAGGCTTTCCTGCGCAGCAAGACAATTGGAGAAACCCGGAAGATATGGGTTTGAGTGAGGAACCTTTATCAGTTGCATGTAGATGGTTGTGCAGCAATGGCATGCAAGGCAGAAGGATTGGTGAGCCGGGATGATGGAAAGCTGTGGCACAGGAGATTGGGTCACCTTCACCATGGAGCCTTGAAGATACTGTAGTAGATCACTACAGGGCTTCCTAAAGGCACTCTTGCACAATCAGATCAGTGCAAGGGGTGTACTTTGGGAAATTTTGTGAAAGCCACCTTTCACGAGAAGGATAGTCGCGCCACGACGATCCTTGAGAGAATTCACACAGATGTGTGTGGACCTTTCTCAGTTGCTTCGACAGCAAAGCACAGGTATTATGTGATTTTTGTTGATGATTTCTCTCGTAAGTGTTGGATCTTCTTCATGCAGAAGAAGAGCGAGACATACTCAAAGTTCTGTGAGTTCAAAGCACTGGTCGAGAAGGAGTCGAGGAAGAAGGTGAAGGCTCTTATGAGCGATAATGGTGGTGAATACATCTCTAGCGAGTTCAAGGACTTTTGCAGTGCAGAAGGGATTCGAAGAGAGCTCATAGCTCCCCATAACCCACAACAGAACAGGGTTGTTGAGCGGAAGAACAGAACGATCGTGGGTGCTGCACGGGCGATGTTGCATGATCAGGGCCTATCCCTTCACTTGTGGCTGGAAGCATGCAATACAACAGTTTATGTGAAGAACCGTTGTCCTCACAAGATACTTGGCATGAATACACCCGAGGAGGCTTATTCTGGTAAAAAGCCTGATCTTTCTCATTTGAGGATTTTTGGTGCTAATGTTTACATGCATGTGACGAAGGATGCCAGGAAGAAGTTGGAGCCGACTGCAGAGGTTGGGATATTTGTGGGGTACACTGATACGCCCCACAACTATCGTGTGTATTTGCCAGACAGTGGTAAAATGGTTGTGCGATGGGATATAAAATTTCAGGAGGCGAAAGCCATGAAGTGTTCGCTTGAGAGGGAGCTACACTTGCATGCAGATGAGGAGCTATTAGTTCCTAAAGATGAGCTTCAGGACGTGGATCAGCCACAGGATGAAGTTCATGGAGTGGAAGAGACCACTCATGTAGCGCCAACCATCAGAGGGTGAAAGCGCTTGACAGAAGCTGAGCGACTGGCTCAAGATGCAGAGAAAGTTGTAGGACCACCTACAGCCCAACGCAGGCAGAGACAGTCACCTGATCGGTACACTGGATACATGGCTCTTATGAGCAAATGTGTTGTGACTGAGCCATCCTCTTTCGAGGAAGCTGTGGAGGATCCCGCATGGGTAGACGCCATGGTGGAAGAGTATGATTCAATTGTCAGAAACAGTGCATGGGAGATTGTCCCAAGACCGGAAGGGAAATCAGTGGTGGGTTCGAGATGGATCTACAAAGTTAAGCAAGCAGCTGACGAGAGTGTGGAGAAGTACAAGGCAATATTTGTTGCCCGAGGCTTTTCACAGATAGAGGGGATCGATTATGAGGAGACCTTTGCACCTGTCGCAAGGTATTCTTCCATACGGACGATTCTTGCTCTCTCAACGCAAATGGGATGGCACATTCATCAGATGGATGTGAAGACTGCGTTCCTCAACGAAGTCATTGAGGAGGAGGTGTACATAGAGCAGCCCGAAGGTTTTGAGATCTTAAGCAGCGAGTCGCATGTGTGCAGGCTCAAGAGAGCGTTGTATGGGTTGAAACAAGCACCACGTGCTTGGTACACACAGATAGACAGTTATTTCACCAGACTTGGATTCTCCAAGAGCGAGGCGGATCCTAGCCTATACCAGATTGTGGTGGAGGGTAAGTTGCTTATCATTGTACTTTATGTAGATGATTTGATTCTAACGAGTGATGAGCTGTTGATACTTTCATGCAAGGATGATCTTGCTAAGGAGTTTGAGATGAAGGACTTGGGCCTCCTTCATTATTTCCTAGGATTGGAAATCTGGCAGCGCAGTGATGGACTATTTGTTTCTCAGGGTAAGTATGCTCGGGAGATACTGGAGAAGTTCAACATGCATGTCTGCAACCCTGTTGATACTCCTCTTTCTGGAGGTTGGAGGAAGGAGGATGCCACTTCAACAAAAAAAGTGGATGCCACTGTTATCGACAGTTGGTGGGGTCGCTTATGTATCTGGTCAATACACGACCCGATATATGCTATGTTGTTAACCAGCGTTCACAAGCTATGGTTAAGCCAACCAAGCTCTTCTGGAAGGCAGGCAAGCATGTATTGCATTATTTGAGAGGCACATCGGGATATGGATGGTGGTACATACAGGAGGATGAGGTGAAGCTATGTGGCTTCATGGATGCAGATTGGGCAGGGAGCCCAACGGACAGAAAGAGCACATCAGGAGAGGTCTTCAGTATCGGGTCGACAACAGTTTCTTGGTACAGCAAGAAGAAGAGATCCGTGGCACTCAGTTCAGCGGAGGCCGAGTATATGGCAGCAAGTTTGGCTGCATGCGAGGCTATATGGATGAGGAAGATTCTGGTCGGTTTGTTCAGTTCTCACTTGGAGCCTACTGTGATTTACTGTGATAACCAGAGTTACATTAAACTCTCAGCTAATCTTGTATCTCATGATAGATCTAAGCACATTGAAATCAGGTACCATCATATCAGAGATTGTGTGCAGCGGAGAATCATGTTACTTTCATACATTCCAACGGAGGATCAGGATGCTGATATCTTGACGAAGGCGCTCACTAGGAGAAAATTCGAATACCACCGAAGCAGGATAGGGGTTGCTGATAATCCATATCTTGTTGAGAGGGAGTGTTGAGAATGCAACAAGATGATGGAGCTTAGTGGAAAGGAGTCGCCTTCACTAAGTGGGCCCGCAGGCAAATTATGGCGCAAAGTCTATTTTTAGACTATGTCTATTTTTAGACATATGGATCATGGTCTATGAGTTGCAGTATGTTATTTATGGATGATTGGTCATGTTGGGAAAAATAGATGGACTTCTATTTTTGGATCACAACAGGAGTGATCAGAGTCTATTTTTAGACTGCTAGTCAAAAATAGAAAAGTCAAATATTATTGTCTCATAATAATATTTGGACTATAAACATTATCTTATCCTCTTGGAGCACTTCAGTTTGGGCTACAGATGTGGCACATGCAACTGTCAGAAGGAAATATGCTTTCTTTGTGGGTCAGTTGAACTATTGCATGCAGGACTTCAGTTAGAACTCATGTGGTTTGGTGGAGTTGGATGTGGAGTTGATGGAGTTGTGTTCAGTTGAACTAGTTGTATTCAGTCTAACTGGAGAATACACTAGTGATGAGTTGTGTGAATTGATTGTTAATTAATTCACTAATTATTAACTCATAATGCAACTAAAGAATACATCAGTTAATTCAGTTGCATGTCAGTGCATGTACAGTTCAGTGGAGACAGGTGTTAGAAGTTGAGATTGCTATCAGTTGTGACTATAGTTGTGCATGAGATCTTGCACAATCAATGGATTGAGTATGCCCATGAGAATTGCCCAGTATATGCCCAATGATATAGCCTGTGCTCACGTGATTTTCAGTGTGAGTGATTTTCACTTGGTATTGTGCAATAGAAGCAGGCAAAGCAGCGGAGGAGATTTGAACATGTGACTTGTTCAGATCTGAGCTAGTTTTGTGTGTAACAGGTGGAGATAGTGCTGGATACTTGTGAGGAGTATTGTACTATGTAATGTTACATGTTCTCAATCATTAATATACAGATAGTGTGGGGTTTTCAGCTGTAAGTTTTCCCGGTTACATACTGTGTTAATGTGTGCATGCTATTGATGTTTCATTGTTTTTGATGTTGTTAAATTGATGATCAATGTAGAGGAGGTTATGCATTATGCATGTATTCCGCAATAGTGTATAATCGGGATAATCTCTGTGAATAAGTGTCATATTATTCAAAATTTCTACACACAGGGAGGTACATGCGGTTGTGGAGTTTGGCTCAGTATATGTAACAAGACTCATTATAAAATATCATGGCATGGTGGATCTGGAACAAAAAGGAGAGCATAGATTATGGCACTATGACGACGTCTATGGTGTGCCAAGAAACTGTCTATGGATTCTATTCATGTATATGGGGATTCTAAGACCCTCATTGATGGCGTATTGGGGAATACATATCTTTCTCCTCCTAATCTTACTGGCTGGATCAACCACACCAGCATTCTCAAGCAGTCCTTTACACACATCTCCTTTTAACACATTTTCCGGGATTCAAATATTATTGTCGATTCACTGTCAAAAAAGCGTCTAACCAATGGTATAAGTTATATGCATTACAGGGATCTGGAGGATAAAGCTATCAAAAAGGAAGGCACAATCCAGCGCCCTTAATTTAATGGTTTATGATTTTTATATATTGATGTATTTTTTAAAAACATTTTGTTCCAATTATGTTGATATATTTTAGTAGTATATAGGCAACAGTGTATTTGAGTATTATTGTATTTCTCAGAATCACATGTTTCATTTTTGAATACGGAGCGGCACACTCTCTCATTGTTTCTGGAGTCTATTCTAAATGTATATTTGAAAGTTTATTTTGAAGATGCACTTGTACATTATATAAACCAATGTTTTTTTCCTCTAAAAAAAAAGATAAATTATATTACTTCTAATATCAAATATGTAACAATCAAAAAGAAAAACAATTCCAAAAAATGACACCAAAATTACCAACAAATACAAGTGAGGGACGATGTTATCACATTAATAAAATAAATTTATGCCTTCCACTCTGAAATAATATAATGATAAACATTTTAGTTCATATCTATGAAAAAAAAGAAGCATTAGCATTATTGAATTTCTTGTTATAATGAACTACATAAATAACAACCACAAAAAAACATCCATGATACTAAAATTATTTCAGCCAAAAACCTATTGCATATCCATTTTAAATAAATTAATAAAATAAATTTGTCCCTTCCACTCTGAAATGATATAATGAAATGATATAATGATAAACATTTTAGGCCATATCTATGAAAAGAAAGAAGCATTAGCATTATTGAATATCTTATTATAATAAACTACATAAATAACAACCACAAAAAAAACATCCACAAGGCATGAGACTAAAATAATTTCAGCCAAAAATCTATTGCATATGCATTTTGAGTACATTAATAAAATAAATTTATCCTTTCCACTCTGAAATAATATAATGATAAACATTTTAGGCCATATCTAAAAAAACATTAGCATTATTGAATATCTGGTTATATTAAACTCCATAAATAACAACCACAAAGAAAACATCCACAATGCATGAGACTAAAAACTAAAATTATTTCAGCCATGAGACTAAAATTATTTTATATCCATTTTAAGTACATTAATAAAATAAATGTATCCTTCCACTCTGAAATAATATAATGATAAACAATTTAGGCTATATCTATGAAAAAAAAAAGCATTAGCATTATTGAATATCTTGTTATAATAAACTACATAAATAGAAAACATCCACAATGCATGAGACTAAAAACTAAAATTATTTCAGCCATGAGACTAAAATTATTTTATATCCATTTTAAGTACATTAATAAAATAAATGTATCCCTTCCACTCTGAAATAATATAATGATAAACAATTTAGGCTATATCTATGAAAAAAAAAAGCATTAGCATTATTGAATATCTTGTTATAATAAACTACATAAATAGCAGCCACAAAGAAAACATCCTTAACAACCACAAAGAAAACATCCACAAGGCATGAGACTAAAATTATTTCAGCCAAAAACCTATTGCATATCCATTTTAAGTATATTGAATGGCATATTTCAATTGCTCAGATTCAGTTAACCCTTAACATACCCTCAGGTCCATCTCTGCACTCCAGTATCTGGTGTCCAACACTAAGAGTATTATCAATTATATGGAAATTCATTTCTCAGTGTTAATTGATTGATCAACTATAATTTCTTGGAGGTCCTTAAATTGAACTGGGAGTTACATATAGATAGGAACCTAACAAGCTTATGTAATATGCACAGCTCAAGTGTTTACACATCCTAAGTTTGTTATACAAATTTGGATACTTGGATATGTTTCTAGTTTGGAATTCAAGCTTTTTTCAGAAACAAGAATTGTAACTTGATCAATAACAACTTACCATTCAATTAAGAGCAGTGGACAACAGACTTCAACAGACTTCATCTGAAGGCATGATGCAAGCACATACTGTTAAACAACCCGCTGTGTCCAGACTCCAGCTATTCTCAAAATAGAATGCATATCATACAAAAACAGCTAATTTATTTATGAGATACAAGAGATTGCAACAGCAAAAGCCATTAGTGGCAAGAAAAGAAAAAAGTTCCTGCTTCATAGGCACATGCTCTCGAGCTATGATACATACAACGCATGATTTATGAGAATGCGACCCAACTTTAAGCATAGATTGCACTATGGGCCATGATGTTCTACTGACAGAAAGGTCATGGTTTCCCATTCTACCATTCCAGCAACTTATTAATTTCTCCAAAAAAATACCATCTCAGCCCTGGTTCAGGGGGGTATATGCTAAGAACATATAATAAACTCTTCTTTTCAGCAGGTCTTCCTGCTGTTTATGAATCAACCAATTCAACAATCCACCTCGCATTTTGCAGGAAATGGCACCGAGTAAACAAATTTTACAACATCCAGAGAAGTAGATTACTTGTTGATGCTATCCCTAGCTGACCCCTGTGCTTCTATCTGTTGCATACCCATTTGCAAGCAGGTAAGCGTAAAGAAGGTGATTCCAGGTGTCTGGCACCCCAGGTAGACACCAATGGCTGCAATCTTGCCTGTACATCGGAGCTGTCCCTTGTCCTTCCCCTAAATAATACAATGAGGGATGACCATCCTTCCTGAATTCTGTTAAGTATGTTATGTTCAATAACTGAGCATTCTTCTTGCCACTGAGTTGTTTGATTGCTTCAGACATGATTTGGTTACTTACTGGCTCCCTTTGAAACCAAGTAGAATTTACCTCTGGCCAAGTTTCCTTATGACACTGCCCTCCAGTATTCCATGACCCTCCTCTGCAGTTAAAGATGTCAAACAAGACACTTTATGTCAGAGATTCAGCTTTGCAATACAAGTAGCCTTGAAAGTCATCAAATCCTACCATTTAAGAGGAAAGCATGGTGTAGTGTTTGTGCCCTGAGTTTCACCAGCTCAAAATCAAAATCAAAATATTACGTAGAAGAATGGTTTTAATTTCCTTTTTCATGTCCATTACATACATTCTCCATCTTCTGAACTGAAAGCATTTGCCAGCAAATTTTATGAATAAATCATTTCTCTAAGTTTAGACCAGTGAAGCCAAAACTACCTGAAGTGAACAGGAGAATAACTGCGCAAGAACACATGGGTTTTCTCAGATTTGGCATGCTGGAGGACCCATCGAACCCATGTCTTCATTGCTCTCCTAAGTCCAGTTTCGACATCCATCTTCATGTCCACAGTATTTCCCTGCTGGAAATAACAACCCCTGCAAAAAACTTCTATCAAAATATTCCAATCCCCTCAAACGGACATAGTTTCTCCTCTCAAAAACTAAAGACCAAAAAACCATACATACCCTCTTATTGTCTTCTCATAGTTCCACCAGTGTCCTGTGTTGAAGATGAGCACATCTACATTAGACCAAAGATGTGAAGTATAATCCATGGCATTGACTTGAAGCGTGGTTCGAACCTCAGGAGGAGCTCCCCTAGGAGGGCGGCCCTGGAAAACCAAAAACGGTGACCTGTAATATTCTACTGTACAATTATAATCTTCAAATTTGAAGGACAGAAATCCCTTGTGCTTTGTGATGGGATTTCCGTGGACTTCGTAAATCCGGGACTTGTTCGGGATTGCTCCGGATAGCATGCAAATCAGAGACTCCCACTGGTTCCTTCCAATGGAATCCCCTACAAACACCACACGACTGTTCCGAATCCTCTCCAGAAAAGTGCTTGCATTGAACCTGAAGTTCAATTCGAACAAGATATTAAATCTATCTGATGAATGTTGAGAAGAATATGAGCTCAGAAATACACGCACAGACAAACCAGAGATTTCAAACTTTTAAAGACACAGCATTTATCAGCATTATATACTGGTGTTCACTATGTCTGCTCATTGAGCACTTTCAAAGCAGCTGTCAATCTGGGCTCAAATTTGATAAACAGGCATGGATTCCTGCTGGCAATGGAATCTCTCAATACATTATGAGTTGAAAAATTCTACTGCTCTAAATGGGGTCGGAGTTAGGCAATCAAGACGGTGCCATGTGAGCCCACCCACTCAGGTTCACCTTGGAGAGAGAAATAAGCTGCTGAACTTGTTCAGTTTTGATCATCCATAGGCTCACAGCCCACTATAACAAACTAGGTGTAACATAAAAAAGGCAATTTTTCTAATTAATGTCATGAACAACTAGCAGACAAATGGTTAGCTGCTAAACAACCTGTAATGCAGAGTGAAGCAAGTCACTGTCAAATCCCTGGGTCACCAGAATATTCAAATTTCTTTTAGATTTTGTATGGGCAAGGCTCAGGCCTCAAACCAACACCAGCTTTTTCGCCTTAGACTCAAGACTCAAATGTAATACTCATATTATCAAGATGGGTTACGAGGTATGCACCAGTGGCTTGCAAATAAAGAATAGCCAATAACAGCCACACCCAAATGATTTCAGTTTAGGTTTTGAATAAGACCGAATCAAAAAACTTCATACAAATTCAAAGATGACATAGAAACATTGTTAAAGTTATGATCTGATTAGAATTTGAATTGGAAAAGTTAATTAAATTGGTGAAAACAAAAATGTTGTTATGATCCACCAAAATTAAATTCTTAAAAAAATGGTTGAGACAATCCCTGTAAAGGGGCCACTAATAACCTCTATACTCCACCACTTAGTAAGGGATATAGAACACTTTAGTGTGATAAAGAAGCATCTTCAAGATTTGACATTCAGAGCTAACAGAAGCTCCGCACTGAGTTCTGAATTTTGCAGACAGAATGAAATTAGCATGCAAAGGAGAATCCACTATTTACCTTGGGAGATCACAGAGAGAAGGCTGCCATCTCCATTTCTGGTAATCACTATCTGGCCTGCCATTCTCCTGGCACCGAAATCCTGCATCAAGAAAAGGGCAGTTGCGAGACTCATACAGGGGATAGGAATCGTCCCACACCCACGAACCCACAGAAAAATCACACTCCCCAGATTGCACAAACTCAGTGACATTTTTCACAATTTCCAACCCTTGAACAGTAGAATTCTGATTTCCGCTTTCAAAATCATGTCTGGAAGTTTCATTTCTCGGCTCCTGATTTCCGCTTTCAAAATCATGTCTGGAAGTATCATTTCTCGGCTCCTGATTTCCGCTTTCAAAATCATGTCTGGAAGTTTCATTTCTCGGCTCCTTCTGCAGATGATATGAAGTGGGTCGTGCAGAAAATTTAGGGGAAACAATAGTGGTATTCCAATTGTTACTATCTGCTATAGAACTGAGTTTCACAGGGCTTGTGTACATGAAAAACCCAACAGGAACTACTGAGATGCCAAAATACAGAACCAACAGTAGAACCACTAGAATTGCAGAGAGCCAAGATATTGTCGCATTTCGGACAGTACGACAGATTCTCGCTGTGTATGCAACAGGAATCCTGGAGGGTTGAACCCACCAATGCTTCATCTGGAATTCAGGCGAAAAGACTACGAGTTTAACATACCTTGCCCTACTTGAGAGTCTGCAGAGTTGCGCTTTCTTCTTCTCTCAGAATAATTGGGGACTGGGTATGCATAATTATTCATATGGGGTTGTCGGCTATAGCATTCAATGCATGGTGGTGATTACATGCAAAGTGGTGCTTAGTTGCGGCCATGATTACATGCAAAGTGGTGACTTAGTTGCGGCCATGACTCCATGCAAAGTTCCCAAAGCACGCACCACCGACTACCCAGCCCCCTTTTTCTGAGCAGGGAATAATAAAATTCCTTTTGAAAATCCCCAGAGTCTTGCCAATCGCCCTGACTAGGGTGTCCCCGCACTAAGAGTGCAATTCAATGTCGGAATCTTTCTCAAATTATGCAATATATTTATATTAATTTTGTATTGGGGTAATATTTTTATATTAATTTTGTATTACGGGTAACCTTTTCACGGAGAGAAATTACGAACACATTGCGAGTTTGATGTTTATCATTGTTTTAATAGGAGTAGTCTTTAATGCGACTTTTTGAAAGTCTTTTCGGCGATTTTTTCCGGTGAAAATCAGGCAGTAATTTATTGGAATCCAAGTTTGATAGCTAATTTCTGCACATCCAAGTTTGATAGCTAATTTCTGCACAATGAAACCGTCCCAGGGGTTTTTCAGGGTGCTGAATCCGAATATGCAGTTAAAAAACCATTTTAACTGCAACAAATCATGATTTCATCTCAATTTCTTCCGCCGGATTCCGTCACCGGAATCTCAAAAAGTCGCATTATAGACAACTCCGTTTTAATAGGGTTGGTGGGCAACAGTTTCATCCAAATTTTAAGTGAAATTTAAATAATAATAATAATAATAATAATATTTTATTATTATTTATTATAAATTTATTATTATATCTCAATAAAATTATTTTGATATTTAAAATGTAGAGTTTAAATCAAATATCATTTTGTATTTATTTTTTAGATTTATTTAAATTTAGTGATTATAATTTAAGTAAGAATTTATTAATTTAATACACAGACACTTATTTGGTTTCCGTGTATGAAGTCGATTTTAAGATGTTGTAGCTCCAAATACATTCGAGTTATCAAAATAATCAAATCTTCCCTATTAAATTAGACACAACCTCAGTACCTAGCTCCATAATACTTTAAGATTTCAGCACTCTAGCTCCCGTTCCCAAAAACTTCAAGAGCAACCAAGGCTTAGTTTCCTTCTATCAATAACTCTCTCTGAAATTCCTTCTTCCAACTCCAAAGAAAATATTAACACTGTCGTCGACACCCCTACAAAACCTCCATTTTCTTTCTTAAATGGAATAGGTTTTGGCACGCCCCTATCATAGTGGTAGTCTTTCAACTGCACATAGGCATGTGCGGCACCGCTACCCAATTTCTTTTCACCAATACTCTCGAGTATGAACTACGCCTAACATTCAACACTTAAAATATTTTTCAACTTTTACTAAGCATTTATCTTTTAACATGGTGGAAATACATTCATCATCATTATCATTTATAAACATATGCACAATGGATAATCTTCTTTAAAGGGAGAGGCAACTCCCTAGTTAGAGTCTGCCCAAATAATAATAAGAATAATATACTTTTACAAGTAATTATACATGTACAACCTTTGCAAGGCAACCCCAAGTTCACCTTTACAATTTTGCCAATTTTCAATTCGGACTGTCGTTTAGGGGCGCTCCACCCTGGGTCACCCTTTGTTTAACCTCGCCCTTCTTCTTGTTCAGGGTGGCCCTCGTTCAGCTGCACCCTTCCATCGTTCAGGGTTGCCCCTTCATTCAGCAACGCCCCCACGTTCGTTTAGGGTCGCCCCTTTGTTCAACAGCGCCCCCACATTTGTTCAAGGTTGCCCCTTCGTTCAACAGCACCCCCGCATTCATTCAAGGTCACCCTCATTCAGCAGCGCCCTTCATTTAGCTCATCGAGCAGACGTGCCCCACTACGACTCGTCTGAGCAGGCGTGCCCCACTATAGCTCGTCCGCAAGCAGACGCGCCCCTCCGCTGCTCGTCCGTAGGCAAACGCGCCCTTCCATAGCTCGTCCCGGCGGGGTCACCCCATTGCAGCTTGTCCAGACAAAGGTGCCCCACTACAGCTCGTTTGGAAAAAGTCGCCCCACTGCATCTCGCCCGTTAAAACGCGCCCCACCTGCAACTGTTTTGTCCGTCAGTTCCCCTTTCTTTGCTCCTCCTTATGCCTCCCAACACGCCAAACTTCAGACTAAGTTCTAATGTTGGATTTGCACTTGGATGCTTGGTTGAATCTCCTCAACTCATCGCCAATATATATGTGTGCCCATTGTGTATGGAGGGGCATTGGCCTTCAAGCCGACTTGCCCATCCTAACTCGTCGCACCCCATCTTCATGTCGGCTTGCCCCCATACGTTGGCTCGTCGGGTCCACTTACCCAACCGTCCACTATATAAGCTTGCCATCGCAATTTTCCATACTTAGCCATTTTTTCATTTCTCGGTTTTTCGACCCTCGAGTTGGCTCGTCGCAACTCGTGTCTCAGGCGTGTTTAACCGACTGCCCAACTCGTCACACACTAACTTGTCCCAACGTTGCAACTTTCGTTGCATGTGACTCGGGCATGTTTAACCGACCACCTGACTCATCCCACCCAATGACTCGTCGCCTTTAACCGAATATGCCCGTGCCCCACCGTCGCACTTGCGTGCGCTCAACTTTTGGGCGTGACAGGTTCTGTCAATCCCATGAGTCGGTGGTTGGCATGTGATGAGTTGGGTGGGCGCACTCCCAATTAAACGCAACGAGCCGAGCATGTGACGAGTCGACAGTGCAACGAGTTGGTGAGCGGGCGAGTCAGTTGTGATGAAAGGTTATGATGATGGGACAAGTTGGTGAAGTGCAACGAGTTGGGGCAGTCGATTAAAGGCGCCCAGGGCACAAGCACGATGAGCCAACGGAAGTAGAAAAACTGAAATTCGGCTAAGTGTGTGAACTTGGCGAAGGCGAATTTATATCACACATGTGGACCCGATGGGGCAGTGACATGCGCAAGCCAACGTGAGTTGGGGGCGCATTTCGCTGAACTAAGAAGTCGGCCTGGGCAGGCAGACCCATGAACTATCCACGACGAGGCATATATATAGGCGAACATTTGGATGGAAAAAACAACAAGTTCTCAAGTTCATAAGTGCAAGCTCAAGGTGAGGGCAAGCCAAGGGTGGATGTGGAGAAGGTGTAGGTGGCTCTTGACCGCAGCACCGAACGAAGGAAACGAAGTTGCAGAAACGAGTGACTGAACGGTCGGGCAAATGACTGACCAAACGAGTTTCTGAATGGGCGTTCGAACGAGTTTCTGAATGGGCATTCGAACAAGTTTTCTAAACGAAGTTTTCTTAACCACTGTTCGCACAGAATTCCTGAATGACTATTCGAACGGCATTCCTGAACGAATGTTTTTTGCATGGAATTCCTGAATGACTTTTTGAATAGTATTCCTAAACGATTGTTCGCACGGAATTCTTGAACGACTATTTGCACGAGTTTTGAACAGATGTTGAACGGGTTTTGAACGAAGGCTAAACGAAGTGCGCTGAACGAGTTCTGAATGGAGGTTCCAAACGAGTGCGCTGAACAAATTCTTGAATGATTTTCTAAACGAACTCCTGAATGAAGTCTTGAATGATGGGTTTCTGAATGGGTTCGTGAACAAGA
Organism: Pinus tabuliformis; assembly: GCA_031772625.1. Lineage (NCBI taxonomy): Eukaryota > Viridiplantae > Streptophyta > Pinopsida > Pinales > Pinaceae > Pinus > Pinus tabuliformis. The sequence continues at coordinate 153,895,423 of CM062805.1, read as the reverse complement.
TTGCTAAACATGCAACGGGTGGTAGAGCCGGTGGGCACTCCAAATGGTGGTTCGGGCAAGGCTGCACGGTGCAGGCCGAGTTGTACATTTTGACAGAAATTGTTGAAGAGAAGTTGGGGTTCTCTCACAAAGACTGTAATTGTATTTTATAAAGATTGTTGTTATCATTGTGGGCATACTCATATTCAGGGAGTTGCCCCTTCCGTTAATTATCTGTTGTGCATATGTGTAAATGGTAATAATGATGAAGATGACTAATTGAATGTTTCCACTGTGTATATGAATGTTAATACTTAGAAAGTGAAAAGAAAAAACTAAATATGGAATGTTAAGCGTAGTCCACACTTGTAAGTATTGTTAAAAACAAAATGGGTGGTGGTGTCAACCCTCCTTCGTGCGATTGAAAGACTACCTCTAGGGTAGGGGCGTGACAGTTGGTATCAGAGGCCTTGATTTTCCGCAGGGCTTTGTTGGATATTTGAAGAAGAAGCTAATCCCACTATCACTTCGTGACAGTTGGTATCAGAGCCTTGATTTTCCGTAGGGCTTTGTTGAAGATTTGAAGAGAAGTTGATCCCACTATCACTTCGTTCCAGTTGGTATCAGAGCCTCCAGATTTTGCGGGCTTTGGTGATTCAAAATTACAAGTAAAGTATTACACTCCATGACAAGTTTAGTAGGGGTGAAGCATTGTGCTTGGGCCAAGTTGAACGACAAGACATGGCAGGTTTGGAAGAATTCCAAGGGAGGCTCTTGCTGACCTTATATAGGTTGAAGCGGATGAAAGAAGAGAACCCACGGATTCGAGATGAATTTGAAGTCTTGGAAAGGAATGTTGAAGGCAAACTTCTTCGACTTGGTTGGGCAATGGAGCAGGATGTAGCTGCATATTGCGATGATGAAGAAGAGGAAGTCGTGATGTATAAGGATGTTGCAGATATGACAACGATGGAGGAGGAACTTGAAATTGTTCAAGTTGGACCAAGATCGTGCGGTTTGCAAACATTGGTGGATGAGGAAACTCACATGGAGGAGCCTCATGATGAAGTAAGTATTCTTATTGTTACTTGTGTTTCCTTGGAGCTTTTAGTAGATGGGCCATATGCAGGGAAGGGAAAAGTCAGTTTTCCGATGCAGTGGAAGATCTTACCATGGATATCTATGATGAGACCTTGTACGGAGAAGCAAAGACCATTGACTGTTGCAGAGATTGTTGGGGTTGTTTGTGACCTTATGGAAGAAGGTGCAAACGCCCGTGACAAGGGAGGAACGTGATGATCATTGTGGAGAGATGGGTTATTCTTTAGCCATATGAAGAATTGGCTAAGTGCTCGACATGACTCATGGACATATTGGAAAGAGGGCACACACTTGGTTTTGATGATACTTGGGTGGACTTCTCATGGCCAAGATTGAGAGGAAGTCTTGGTGGAACCTTTAGTGGGGGAGCTATGGTGGAAGAGACTCATATGACTTGATGATATGGTTTGGGTGACTATGGGCACTAGACCTGGTTGAGACTTGGATGAGGATGACTGATGTTGTGATGGGTCTACTTAGTTGGACAACATGGGCAACTTGAGTCATGGACATCGAGTTGGAGAGATGGAGCATGGAAGTCTTATGCAGGGACATTATGCAGGAGCACTTGTAGAGATGTCACTTATGGACATCCAATGAGGAGTGCCAAGGCAGGGATGTTGTGCAGGTGGATTTGTTGATGTGACATGGAGATATTTTACTTATGAGCTGATGGGGATGTTGTGCACTTGGGTACAACAATGCCATGGACTTGGTGGAGTTATGAGCAGACTATGGAGCATTCCTACTACATGGGGAGCTAAGGCATCTTACAGAGACCTTTGGGGCCGAGACATGTATGCTTGCTAGGATGTTGGTTGGAGATGACTCATGGAGCTCATGATGACATGAGGTTGTAACTTTTGGGGACTTCATATGATAGTGGACTTGGAGGATCTGATGCATTGAGGAGCTGAGGTCAAGGACTTTGATGTAGTATGGGGTGCATACTTTTGAGTACATTTATGGGGTGTGCTTGAGAGAGTGACTTGATGTGGAGGATCGATATGAGACACTTTGGAGTGATGGAGTTGCAGTGATGATGATGCCTTGGTGGCAACACTTGGGCATGGGTTGAGCCGAGACTTAACCACTTTTTATACATGGGAGCTGATTGGTTTCTGACCATGGGTAGCACATGGGTGATGAGACAGGTGTATACTTGTTTCTTTGGCAGACTTGAGGGATGGCACATTATAGATATGATGGAGGTTGCTTCATGGACCTAGATGTGGCACATTGAGAGTCGGTTTGAGGGGAGGATCTCTTCACTTTGAGGAGATGGATCTTACACATATATGGATGATGATGTTGGGATATATGTGGCTGATTTGCAGCACATTGACACAAACATCATGGACATCATGTTGCAGATGAGATGGGGATTACTTCATGGACCCGGACATGGATTATTTACATTTTGATGGAGATGGAGATGGATTCTTGATCGAGTTTATGTTGTGGCAGGATGTTGAGAGAAATGACTGATGATGGCATGAGGATGTGCATTCTCATGGTTTGAGCGCGACAGTTGGATTAGCTACCCGACTAGCTCAAATCATGGGGTTCGAAAGTGTACTAAGATGTGTTAGCATTATGTTGGAGTATCATGGCAGCAGTTCACACGATGACTATACATGATGGGGTCGATACGAGATGTTGTAGTGAGCATGTAGCTTGAGTTGGAGGGACCAACCTTCCACGGTGGGGAAGCATGTGGGGATTGCAACAGAGCTGGTTGATGGTCATGGATTGAGGAGACCTTCTGATTCATGGAGACATGAGCCTTTATGGTTTGTGCAATGGCAGAGCGGAGGTGGGTAGCATGGACATTTTAAATGTTGGAGCTAGCAACACTTTACGATGTCATATGATGGTGTTGTCAAGGATGACAACCATTTAGAGTGGGGGAGTATGTCAAGCCCACGAGTCGGCAGTTGGCATGTGATGAGTTGGGTGGGCGTGATCCCAGTTAAATGCGATGAGCTGGGCATGCGACGAGTTAACGGTGCGACAAGTCAGAGGTGTGACGAGTCGGAGGTGCGACAAGTCGGTGAGCGGGGGAGTTGGTTGCGATAAGTCGACGGTGCGACAAGTTAGAGGTGCGACAAGTTGGTGAGCGGGTGAGTCCGTTGTGACGAAAGGTTGTGACAATGGGACAAGTTGGTGAAGTGCGACAAGTTGGGGTGGTTTGTTAAAGGCGCCTAGAGCACGAGCACAATGAGCCAACAAAATTCGAAAAACTGAAATTCAGCTAAGTCTGCGAACTTGGTGAAGGTGAACTTATATCGCATATGTGGACCCCGCAAGGCGATGACATGGGCGAGCCGATGTGAGTTGGGGACGCGTTTGGCTGAATTAGGAGGTTGGCCTGGGCAAGCAGACCCTTGAACTATCCACGACGGGGCATGTATATAAGCGGACATTTGGATGGACAAAACAACAAGTTATCAAGTTCATAAGTGTGATCTCAAGGTGAGGGCGAGCCAAGGGTGGACATGGAGAAGGTGCAGGTGGCTCTTGACCGCAACACCAAACGAAGGAAACATAGTTGCAGAAATGGGCGGATGAACGATCGGGAAAATGACCGACCGAACGAGTTTCTGAACGGGCATTCGAACGAGGTTCTGAACAGCTGTTCAAATGATTTTTCGAAAGAGTTTTCTAAATGACATTCCTGAACGACTGTTCGTATGGAATTCCTGAATGACTGTTCGAATGACATTCCTGAACGACTGTTCGCACAGAATTCATGAGCGACTGTTTGAATGGTATTCTTGAACGATTGTTCACACGGAATTCCTGAATGATTGTTCACACGAGTTCTGAACGAACGCTGAACAAAGGTTGAACGGGTTCTGAATGAAGGCTGAACGAAGTGCGTCGAACGAGTTCTGAACAGAGGTTCTGAACGAGTGCACCGAACGGATTCTTAAACGATTTTCTGAACGGACTCCTGAACGATGGGTTTCTGAACGGGTTTGTTGAATGTGCGACGAGTGGTGGAACCGGTGGGCACTCTGAATGGTGGTTCGGGAAAGGATGCACGGTGCAGGCTAAGTTGTACATTTTGACAGAAATTGCTGAAGAGAAGTTGGGGTTCTCTCACAAAGACTGTAATTGTATTTTATGAAAGATTGTTATTATCATTGTGGGCAGACTCATATTTAGGGAGTTTCCCCTCCCATTAATTATCCGTTGTGCATATGTGTAAATGGTAATAATGATGAAGATGACTAATTGAATGTTTCCGCTGTGTATATGAATGTTAATACTTAGAAAGTGAAAAAAAAACTAAGTATGGAATGTTAGGCGTAGTCCACACTTGTAAGTATTGTTAAAAAGAAAACGGGTGGTGGTGTCACACCCCCTTCGTGTAGTTGAAAGACTACTGCCAGAGTAAGGGCATGATAGGTTACTTCCCTTCTCCGCATTCGCCCATCATCTTATAAAAAGATATTATTTTTGTTAAACGGTAGTTATCGATGACACTATAAGATATAGTCACATCACCTTTCTTTTAATTTAGGTTTTTAGTTTACTTTCATTTGGTAAAATAGTATATAATTATATAATGATTAAATAATATTTAGTTTTATAACATATAAGATTTAACAATAAAATTTTGGATTTAACTTATGAAATCAATTAAAATATATCTATGATTATAAGTGTATTTGTGTACTGGGGTATAAATATATCTATGGGGTGGTAAATTTCAATATATTCACTATATCTCTCTATATATTCATTCTATTTACTAAGTTTACGTGTGTAATTAGCACTTTTCATAATTAATTTCACTTTTCATAATTAATTTATTTAACCTATATTTAGACATTATTTATGAGTAATTAACATATATACTGGTGCAATATGTAACTATCATATGCGTTGTAATATTACCATGTGATTCAACCATCTTTTAAATGGTTGAAAATTTAAATTTAAAATAATATTTTATCAAAAATCAATTGAAAGTATTAAATATTATTTAATTCCAAATAAAGTATTAAATATTATTTAATTCTAAAATATTAAATATTATAAAACTCACTTGTTTATTAAATAGGTTAATTTATAATTGTATTAAATTTAAAATTATAATTTGTAGAAATTTTATTTAATCTAATTTTAATCCTGATAAATTAGGAAAAATAAAAATTGATAAATATTTACTGTATATTATATTTAGTATTGTGAAGTTATATTTATATAAATCAATAATGTTAATTTATAAGTTGATAATTTTGATAAGGAGGCTTCTACGAGGCAGAGGAATCCTCTTGTATAGTCAAAAGTGGTTCGAATTGGGGCAAAAAAATATTCAAAAAAATCTTGTAGAGACAGTGTTCGAATCATGTTTTTGATGGTGGAAATGTATTCAACACCATCAAAAACTTATGGGGCAACTAAAATCTTGAAGTTTAACAGCTTTAACTTGTATTTACAAAAATCCCTCTCGGATTTTTCAAAATATGACCAAAATTTCCATAACTTTCAGGGCCAAATTTTGATAACGCTTAATTTAATAATGAATTGTGATATATTTACTTTATTTTAAATTAATTTAATTTCAAATTATTAATGATTATTTTATTTTTTTATTAATGAATTCAAAACTTGTTAATAGTACATCTACACAAATTAACAAGTGTTACATAGTAATTATTACTTGCCACTTAATTTAAATATTGTTAATGTAATTGCGTCCGTGGCCGTGAAGATAGGGAATACGAAACAAAAGTTTTATTTTAAATTAATTTAATTTCAAATTATTAATGATTATTTTATTTTTTTATTAATGAATTCAAAACTTGTTAATATTACATCTACACAAATTAACAAGTGCTATATAGTAATTATTACTTGTCACTTAGTTTAAACATAGTTAATGTAATTGTGTATGTGGAAGTGAAGACAGGGAATATGAAACAAAAGTTTTATTGTTATAGCTAAAACTATAATTTCCATTATTCAATTCTAATATACTAACTTTAACTATAAAGAAAAACATAATTTCTACAGCACATACTTATCCTATAATATAACATTAAACGAGAAACATTATATACAACAAATAAATTTTTATGGGCAAAATGGAATAAAATATAGTGAAAATAGAGAATTGAAAAAATATAAATGAAAAAGAGTATCTCTACTTACTAAACGAGCACAATTGAAAATAAACCATAGGCTTACTTAGCACAAAATAGATTAGAAAATCAAATACCAATATGTTCAACTACGTAAATAAATAGTGATATTTAAAAAGAAACCTAGACATTAAAAAAAAACCAAAAGTATAACATATACTGTCCAACAATAGTGAAAATAGAGAATTGAAAAAGAGTATCTCTACTTACTAAACGAGCACAACTGAAAATAAACCATAGGCTTACTTAGCAAGTTCAGCCGCCATCATAGTGAACAATAGTGAAAATAGAGAATTGAAAAAATATAAATGAAAAAAAGTATCTATACTTAAAAATATATATATAATTTTATTAAAATATGTTATTAAAATAATAATAAGTCATTCCCCGGATGCGGGTGTAATTACTGCATGTTAAACATAATGCATGCGAAAGCGGCAGCTGTCCACACACTTGGACAGATCCAGCAGTTTACAGAATGTGAAATTAAGGCTCTGGTCACAGCATTTATGGTTCATTCGATTCGAGATCTTCAGACAAGTGATTTAAACATGGCGTGCTCTCTGGTGTTTGCAGCGGACATCTGCAATTTGGTTTTCCTCTGCTCGTTATGCTTTCCGCACCCCTGCGCGGCTCAGGGTATATGGAAGCCCCTCTGGTTTCTTAACCTGATATATTCCGCCTGTGTCTGGTCTATTGATTTGGTTTATTCCGCCTGTGTCTGGTCTATTCACTGGGTTTATTCTGCCTGTGCCTGGTTTCTTAACCTGGTTTATTCCACCTGTGTCGAGTCTAGTAACTTGGTTTATCACACAGGTGTCTGGTCTATTAACTGGGTTCATTCCGCGTGTGTCTGATTGCTTTCCCCCCAGCTTTGGTCTTCCTATTTACCCAAGCTACCTGCGCACCCTGCAATGGCTCGTCGATGCGGCGTCCCTCGGCGTGGAAACAATTCTGGTACTCGTGGAGTTTCTCGGGGTCGTGGTGGCTCTGCCCCTCAAAGCATCACTCCTTTAGCCTCTGCCTCTCCATCCTCTCCGCCCTCTGATCATTCTCGGCCCTCTCTGAATAGTTCCTTTCAAACTACCTGGTTCAAGTTCAGAAGTAGGCTCAATAAGCCTCTAATCTCAGCCACTATCACTGTTATCTTCTCGGAGGAGGAAGATGAGCTTATGAGCTCGGATGACACCTCCAGGGCTCAGTCTCAGTCTCAGGATACGAGCGACTTTCAGGGTGACATGGCTGGAGTAGTCCTCAATGACACTTCCATGCAGCACGAGGATGGCCTTCAGGAAGACCCTCAACCCCAGCCAGCTTCACCACAAGAGCAAATTCTTGCTTGTGAACCAGCGCGCCTTTCTGGAAGCGTTCTGAATCTTGTTATTCCTCCAGAAGGCAGTATGATGGGAGCTGAAGACAATGAAATGGTGACCTGGATTGGCTCCCCCAACCAGGCAAACGTGGATGCGACAGGCTCTCCTCCGCAGGTTTAAAGACTTCTGGCTCAAATGCCATGACAACAGTCCATCTTCTGATTTTTGGTACTCGTGTTATGTTTCCATGGTTCTTTCTGTGCATGCCTCTAGCTTCTTTTGATATTAGCATGAAACACTACAGTCTTCAGGTCAAAAGTCTGGGTTTGGATCTTTTTGTAATAACAGTTTTAAAGGATAGTATTTTTGTAAGTGATCAGCTACCTCTGAAGCATAGATCAACTATAGGACAGTCTAGTTTTTTGTCTCTCAAGCTCACTTCAATTCTCGCTTCTAAAACTCTCAATTATGTAAAAGGAATGAAGTTTGCTATCTGCACAAGTCTCTTTGGCGATGGGCAGGCTACGGCCCCCTCAGAGGTTTAATCCTCTCTGTAAATATTTTTATCTTTTTAATAGAATAGTCTTTATCCAGAAAAGAAAATATAATAATAAGTCATTAAATTGAGAATACCGAGAAAAATTATAATTGGTGAAAATGGAAATTATATATATATATATATATATATATATATATATATATATATATAACATTAAATAGAAAGGAAATAAAACTAAAACCAAAAATTTAGTAACTAATAAAAATGGAAGTTACTAAAAAGCCTATAATAAGACCTTAACCAATCACCTTGCAAATAAATAAATTCAAATAATAATAGTAAATAACAAAAATTCAATTCCCAATGTTAAACTATAGATAAACGACATAATTTTTTGGTCAAAGATAAACTAATACACGATCAAAGGCAAAATTGAATGCCTAATACCATAAATAAATTTAAATGATAATAAAAATTAAAATAGATTGAATTCACAATGTTAAACTTTGATAAGTGGCATAATTTTTTGGTGAAAGACAAATTAATACACACTCCCTATTGCCTAATTTAAATTTAGCTTAATTAAACTAAAAAATAATAAAGACAAAAATTTCATCACAAAAATAAAAGAACTAATAAGTATTGTTGAATGTCATTACCAAAAATTAAGAAATATCATTAACTAATATTATTTATATTAACATATATACACTTTAACATATATATATATATATATAATTTTCCATAATTAAATAATAAATTTAGTAAAATATGTTTTGAATATAACAATAGCTACATAGTAGTTAGTCATGCGGCTTAATTTAAATATAGGTTAATTGAACTAAAAAATAATATATATAAAGATTTCATCACAAAAGATAGAACAACTAATAAAATATTGTATTGTTAATTGTCATCACCAAAAAATTAAGAAATATGATTAACCAATATTATTTATATTAACATATATGCACTTTAATATGTGCTTTATATATGTGTGTTTTATTTTTTATTAATATATATAGTTTTTTATAATTAAATTTATTAAAATATGTTTTTACTATAATAATAAGTCATCTTGAATTGAAAATATAGAAAAAAAATCTATAATTCATGAAAATGTAAATAATATAAAAAAATAAAAAATAAACTAAAAATAAAAAAGTTAAATAAAAAGGAAATAAAACAAAACAAAAAACAAAAAAATAGTAATTAATAGAAATGGAAGTTATTAAACAACCCCATAATAAGACCTCAACCAATCACCTTACTATAGAAATTTTGAATAATATGACACATATTCAACAGAGATTATCCTGATCATACAATTTAAGCGGAACATGTATAATACATAATCTCCTCTACGTTGATCATCAAATTACAGAAGCAGAAACATCCACAGGCACACATAGAAGCATCAATCAAACTCATAAACACAGTATGTATCCCGGGGAAAGCATCTCGCTAAAAACCCCACACTGTATATTATATTGATTGAATCATGTAACAATACAAAGCATAATACTTCTCACAAGTATCTCCACCTGTTACACACAATACAGCTCAGATTTGATCTCCAAATCTCTCCCGCTGCTTGCCTGCCTCCACTGCTCAAACCTGCTCGAGAACTGATGAGAATAGCTTCCCAAACTCGATTTTACACTGCAAAATAGTCACGCACACTATGTTGGACGTGAGCAACAACTATAATATCATGAAGATACGTGAGCAAACTCATTGGCATACTCAATCCTTTGATTGTGCAAATCATCATGCACAGCTATAGTCACAACTGATAGCAATCTGATCCTCTAACACCTGTCCCTGCTGAACTGAACATGCACTGACATGCAACTGAGTTAACTGATGTATTCTATAGTTGCATTATGAGTTAATAACTTGTGAATTAATTAATAACTAATTCACCCAACTCATCTTTAGTCTATTGATCAGTTAGACTAAATACAACCAGTTTAACAAAGCTAAACTGAACACAACTCCATCAACTGTACCTCCAGTCCACTAAACTCAACTCACTTGAGTTCTAACTGAAGTCATGCATGCAACAACTCAACTGACTCATAAGAAAAACGAATTTCCTTCTGACAGCTGCATGTGCCACTTCCATAGCTCAAACTGAAGTGCTCCAAGAGAATAAGATTAAGTTTATAGTCCAAATATTATTGTGAGATAATAATATTTGACTTTTCTATTTTTGACTTTGATCACTCACACTGTGATCACTCACACTGTAATCACTCACACTGTGATCACTCACACTTTCATCAAAAATAGAAATCCATCTATTTTTCCCAACTTGATCAATCATCCATAGACATGATCCATATGTCTAAAAATAGACTTGCGCCAAAAATAGCCTGCGGGCCCACTTAGTGAAGGCGACTCTTTTCACTAAGCTCCATCATCTTGTTGCACTCTCAACAAGCATTTCTTGTTGCACACTTTTCAACACTCCCTCTCAACAAGAAAGGCTTCCTCTCAAACCCGATCCTGTAACTCTGGAATGTTCTCCATGCAACACATTTGGCCGGTCCACTTGCTCTGTCATCAAAGTCTCTGACTGCTATTGCCTCTGTCAACTGAAACTCTGCATCTCTGTGCTCTTCAGTATCTGACTGCTCTAGCCTCTGTCACTTTGATCTCTGACTGCATCCGTGCTGCTGCTGGTTCTATCTCCCAGCATTGCATCCGCACTGCACCTCCCAACTGACCTCCCTGTTGGGATAGAAACATCCTCTGATGTTGAAGCTCTACCTGCTGCTGACAAGTGCTCCCTCTCTGACATCTGCGCTACTGCAACATCTCCATGCAACTCGCACCATTGCACACCTCTCTGTGCCACCTAGCACTGTGCAAAACACTTGTGCCTCTCGCATTGCTACAGCCTGCTAGCTATGCGCTGTCCTGGGATTCCCTACACTGTCGCTCTCTCTGCCGCTCCATCCGCATCTGTCTCTACCCAATCAGTCAGTTCCTGCTACTACACATCGGGGCTCCCGTAGCAAGGTCTCATCCAAGAGGTTGGGTACCTCAAGGATCCTGCCCCTCCTCCTTGGGACAATCAATCCATATCACCCCACCTCCTATATGGAGGTATGGCTGCATGCGATCCCTCAGCCCACCTGGCTCGAAGTTTCCCCCTACTGGAGGTCTCTGGATGAGTAGATGTCTCTACTCCATCTCCACACAGCTTCCCCTGTTGTGGCTCCTCCACAACCTCCTGAAGTTGCTGCACCAATCGTGGCTCCTCCACAATCGTCTAAGACTTCTTCTGACTCTGCATGTTGAGAGGTAATATACGCTCCCTCTCAACCACCAAGTCTCCATCAGTTGCCTTGCTGCTCAAGGCTTTTCATGCATCTTGAACCTCAAGAGCATACAGGTTCTTGACCCGTGAACCAATCTGCTTCACCTGTCTAGTGATGATGTGTCTAAGGAAAACCTTTCCCTTAGTAAAGACCACATCATATCCTCTGTCTTCCAACATCGCGATCGACACCAAGTTTCTCTTTAGTCCTGGTACATACTTGACATCGGTCAAGGTAAGACGAGCTCCATGCTCCCTCTGAAAAATAACTGTGCCTACACCTGAGACACTATACTTCTCATCATTACCCATCCCTATGAGTATCTGGAGATCTTTCTCCTCCAAAGTACTGAACAAACTTTTGTCAACGGTCATGTGGAAAGAAGCTCCACTGTCAAGAAACCAACCACTTCCCATCATGGATGAAACCATGCATGCGAAGAGTGTGAAGTCCAACTCAAACTGTGAAGCAAGTGAGGCTGCCTCACCTTCAGATCCTTCCCCGGATCCCTTCTTGGACTTCTTCTTTGGGAAATTAGTAGCATAATGACCCAACTCATGACAACGAAAGCATCTCACCTTCGCCTTGTCAACCTTCTTCCCATCATTGGAAGAACAAGATTCGGAAAGAGAACCCTTCTCCTTCCCCTTCTTCACCTTACTCGCTAAGGCACAGTTCTCCTCATCCTGCATGGATGAAGAACCGTCTCTGGTGCTCTGTCTAATCTCCTCCTGCATCAAATCCGACTATAGTCGTTCACAATTTAGCAGTTTCTCCCTTCCATTCACCGAGTCCTGGTAGCTATGCCAACTCTTAGGAAGGTCAAGGAGTGCTAGACTCACCATCCTCATCCGACAGTCACCCCCACACTTCCCAGCTCATCCCGGCATTGAGTGAACTTCGTGAGATACTAGGGCATACTATCTCCATTCTCACACTGAATGTTTCTGAGTTTAATCTCTTGCTTTGGAATTAAATTCGAATTCCACCAGCACAAAACTCAACCGCTTCCGATCTAAAATTCGTGAGAACAAAGTATTTCTTGTACAGAGATCGACTGTATGGGCATTCACCGGATATCTCACCTTCCAAAAGAAGGATGAATCCAGAGGCTACCTGGCCCGATCACAAACTCTGCCTGAAGAAATAAAATGTAAACACTTCCTGAATAATAGATCTGATGATCAATACAACACTGATATCATGTAGAACTTCTTCTACAAATCAGCTCGCTCCGATACCATGTAGAAACTTTTTCTACAATTATCTTGCTCTGATACCATGTAGAAATTTTGAATAATATGACACATATTCAACAGAGATTATCCTGATCATACAATTTAAGCGGAACATGTATAATACATAATCTCCTCTACGTTGATCATCAAATTACAGAAGCAGAAACATCCACAGGCACACATAGAAGCATCAATCAAACTCATAAACACAGTATGTATCCCGGGGAAAGCATCTCGCTAAAAACCCCACACTATCTGTATATTATATTGATTGAATCATGTAACAATACAAAGCATAATACTTCTCACAAGTATCTCCACCTGTTACACACAATACAGCTCAGATTTGATCTCCAAATCTCTCCCGCTGCTTGCCTGCCTCCACTGCTCAAACCTGCTCGAGAACTGATGAGAATAGCTTCCCAAACTCGATTTTACACTGCAAAATAGTCACGCACACTATGTTGGACGTGAGCAACAGCTATAATATCATGAAGATACGTGAGCAAACTCATTGGCATACTCAATCCTTTGATTGTGCAAATCATCATGCACAGCTATAGTCACAACTGATAGCAATCTGATCCTCTAACACCTGTCCCTGCTGAACTGAACATGCACTGACATGCAACTGAGTTAACTGATGTATTCTATAGTTGCATTATGAGTTAATAACTTGTGAATTAATTAATAACTAATTCACCCAACTCATCTTTAGTCTATTGATCAGTTAGACTAAATACAACCAGTTTAACAAAGCTAAACTGAACACAACTCCATCAACTGTACCTCCAGTCCACTAAACTCAACTCACTTGAGTTCTAACTGAAGTCATGCATGCAACAACTCAACTGACTCATAAGAAAAACGAATTTCCTTCTGACAGCTGCATGTGCCACTTCCATAGCTCAAACTGAAGTGCTCCAAGAGAATAAGATTAAGTTTATAGTCCAAATATTATTGTGAGATAATAATATTTGACTTTTCTATTTTTGACTTTGATCACTCACACTGTGATCACTCACACTGTAATCACTCACACTGTGATCACTCACACTTTCATCAAAAATAGAAATCCATGTATTTTTCCCAACTTGATCAATCATCCATAGACATGATCCATATGTCTAAAAATAGACTTGCGCCAAAAATAGCCTGCGGGCCCACTTAGTGAAGGCAACTCTTTTCACTAAGCTCCATCATCTTGTTGCACTCTCAACAAGCATTTCTTGTTGCACACTTTTCAACACTTACAAATAAATGAATTTAAATAATAATAAAATTAATTCGCAATGTTAAACTATGGATACGTAGTATAAATTTTTAGTCAAAGACAAACTAATACACAGTGAAAGCAAAACTGAATGTGTAATACTATGCTTGCTAATACTAATAAGTCATGTTTTTTTGGTCAAAACAAACTAATACACAGTGAAAGAAAAACCTAATGTGTAATACAATGACTTATAATAATAAGTCATCTTAAATTGAAAATATGGACAAAATACTATAATTCATGAAAATGGAAATAATAGAAAAATAAAAACAAAAATAAAAAAGTTAAATAAAACTAAAAACAAAAAATTAGTAACTAATAGAAATAGAAGTTACTAAACAACCCATAACTTTCTCAATCACTTTACAAATAAATAAATTTAAATAATAATAAAAAATAACAAAAAATGAGTTCTTAATATTAAATTATGAATAAGGGGCAAACGAAAAAAATTGATCAAAACAAATTGATGTGCATAATCAAAACAAAATTAAATACATAATCACATGCTTACACTAATAATATCAATTTAACATTGAAAATTTTGATAGTTGTAATATTTTTTCACTTTCTATTTTGAATTTTAGTTCAAATAATTCACATAATTTTTTTTTTAATTAGTGAATTTAAAATTTTTAAATGATATAAATTTCAAATTTTAGTTCAAATAATTCACGATTTTTTTAATTAATGAATTTAAAGTTAAGTTTTGTTTTTTTGTTTTTGTTTTTGTTTTTTTTTCATAGAAAAAGTCGTAATTTTATTCATAAGATAAAATTACATTTTGTAGATGCAAAAACATATGCAATGATAATGATCCAGTTTTCACAGAAACCAAAAGAATAAAAAAATGAAGTGAAAACTATACCCTTCTCTGTTTCTTTTTCTCCACCTTTCGCCATCCCCCAGAGTTGGGGGTGGTGGTTACTAAGGAGAGTTGATTTTCTGTTATTGTTATGGGAGATTCCTTGTCCGACTCCGATTCTTCAAATCCATGAGTTCTCTTATTACCGGTTGTTTCAGTTCCTGTTATTTGGAGGTCTTGTTTTTGTAGAGGGTGGCTGGGAGCTTCCTCTTTCCTTTGTGTGTTGGGCTGGTTTCCTTGTTCATCCCTTTCTGTTTTGTAATCTGTGGTATCTAGTATATCTTCTTCTTCATCCAATGGCACTGTGTTTTGCCATCCTTTAGGCTTCCTCTATTGCTGCTTTTCCTGATTGGGGGTGTTTCTTGCCAGTGGGCAAGCATTGAGGAGGTGGCCTGTTTGTAAACATCCTCAACATCGGAAAGCTGTGTTTTCATAATCCAGTGATTGTAGCCATTGTGTGTTGTTGAAGTTCAGTATTATGCTTTCTGGTAGTCCCTGGCTGAGATCTACTTCGACACATATTCTGGCGAAGGTAAAAATTCCCTTTGTCAGTCTATCATCATCAATCTTTAGAAATTTCCCCAGGGTGTTCCCTATGGCTATTAAGACCTTGTGATGCCAGAAGTGTAATGGGAGGTTATGCAACTTGACCTAGACTGGTATCTTTGATGCCACCATTATGTTGGCGTCGAAATTTGGAAACCATGGAGTGATGTAGAGCCCTGCGTTGCCCCTGAACCACGACCCCTTATTAAGGATGAGTTCCTTTTCCTGTTCTGTGTTGAATCTTACTATAAAAAATCCCTTGGGGCATAAGTAGATTTCACAGTTTGGTTTCTAGGTGGTATGGATCCAGTGGTGCAGATCACCTGATTTGGGTCAGTAACCATTGAATCTATAGATAACAGAATGAGAAAATAGATCTGAGTATAAATCATTTACCTCAGGAATTTCAATGGTGAGAGCAGGGTTCTCAGTGTTTTGTTCAACTATGTATGGCCCAGGAAGAACAGGGTTTGTTGCTAAATTTGAAGGTTTTTTAATGATATAAATTTTAAATTTTAGTTAAAATAATTCACGATTTTTTTTAATTAGTGAATTTAATTTCTTAAAATTCAAAATGAGTTGAGTAATCCACATATATATAAATTGTTTAAAATTTTATATTATTACAATTTTGTTATACATGTGTTTAACCAATGAGTTTAAATCTGGTTAATTCCATTATATTATATTATAATGTAATATATTATATGTAATGTATGTTGGATTATTAAAAAAAAATCATATTTTTTATATTACTATTTGATTTAGAATTTGCTTTTTTTTTTAAAATAAAATTTAGAATTAAAAAAGAAGAAGAAGATTTATAATAATGTGTATATAAACTAATTTAGGATGGGGTGATAGGGATGTGACATCTTTGTGATGTTGACACTAATTAATTGTCAATCACCTCATATCTATTTGTGGAAAAGATTAGTTCATAATGGTAACTTATTATCATGACTTTGTTCAAGTTGATGTATGGGATGTATGCACCATACTTGGGCATTATGACATGAGAAGATATAAGCTTCTACACAACACAATCTAGATTTGTACTTCCAATAATTTACCACTGTGATTTTCCATTTAGATTTGGCCATGGGAGTTGTCATGGTTCTCCTTCTCGGATGGCTTTCTTTGGTTGTTAATCCCTTTCCTACAAAAATGAGCCTCCCTTATCCCAAGTAAGCTCCTCATCCTCTTTCCTCCTAGTTTCTTCACCCTCCTATCTTGGCCTCCTCTTGGTTGGCACTTTCCTTTAGCTCTCTTCGCTTGATCTTTGTATCCCATTATTATGAATTTTTACAAGCTTAAATCCATGACTAGATGGAGTTTCAGTCGATGAGGGGATCACAGTTAGCAAAGCTAACCCACCAATAGGGCACAATATGCAATACATATTATGTTGGCAACATGGGTGGAGATCAAAATTGCTGAAGTTGAAGAAGAGGTCAAGCATGGTTGCCTAGAAAATGTGGAAATTATTGTCGAGATTAGACCCTGGGTTTTAGACACAAGTAGCACGAGGAGTAGAACTACAAAATATCTCAAAACCATTGAACTATGTCTGTAAATGAAAACCATTATGAGCAATGTCCTAGTTGAAAAGAATGAAACCCATTAATAAATTATACTCCTTTTAGATGTACCATGACTCCACATCAATTAGATGGACTACAATGTGGCAACTTTGGAAAAGAAGATAATTGATCTAGAGTTTGATGAATCTAAGAAGGTTTTTAGGCCTATCACTTTCAAAACTAACAACACTCCAACCACTTGATGTAAATAGGTCCCTACCTCTTTTGTCTTTATTTTAAGTCGGCCATATGGGAGCTTAATCACAAGTTAGTACTAGTTATTTGCTACTTTTACCATCAAACTTGGAATTAAAAAAAAAATGTGTATCATTGATCATTCTTGGACTCAAGGAATGAAGGATCTATTCTACTACCATTAGTCTTGTTTCCCTAGTGGAAGAGTAGTAGTTAATGCCTATGTTTAGTTTTACTTCTATTAAATACAATTCTAGAAGCTAGCTTTAAAAAATGTGTATATGAATCACAAAATTTAGGATGACAATAATAATAACAAAAACAACAATAATAACAATAATTTATATTATACATATATGATTCATTAGTATAACAACCAACCATGTGATGATTAGAAAGTCGGAATAGAGGAGAGAGCAGTAGAAAAATTCTTGCGATTTCCATAGCAGTGATAGCTAGGCTTTGATTCAAATGGCCTCCAAAGGGTGAGGGAGCGAGGCTCCCTCCTATAGAAATGTAGTCATGGACAAAGGGAAGGGGATCCGAATGGGCTCCGGAGCACATGGCCTTGCAGATGGTATGTCAGAGAAGGTCGAGGGCTCATCAGAGGTAGGTGGGAAAGGACATAGAACGAATGAAGACAAGGGCCCAAAAGGAAAGTCAACGGACCAACATCAACAATAGAAGTCAAAGGGATGTACAGGATCGTGTAAACCAAAAATGACGATAATCCCAATGGCATTGATCATCAATCCCGAGACGCAAGCCTTCAGAGAACGAATGAGGTCATATGTTGTCATATGCAAATTCATGGGGCTCTAGCCCACAGAAAAAGCTTTGTGTGATTGGATCAAACATCACTGGAAACCGAGGGGAGAAATAGAACTACATCTAGGGTCAAAAGGTTTCTTCATAGTGGTATTTTCTAATATGGAAGACAAAGACCAGATTTTTTATGGTGGTCCATATTTCTTTGCATCAGCGGATTAGTACATGCGGCCATGGATGGATAACTTCACACCGGAGAATAAAATATTCACATGTGTCTTGGTTTATGTTAGGTTGTATTCCCTTCCCTCGGACTATTGGCTTCCTACAACTTTAAAGCTGATAGGAGATTCTTTGGGTAAATTCATTAAAATTTTAGAAGCAACATTACAAGGCAGGTATACAACATATGCAAAAATATGTGTAGAAATGGATGTCTCTGGAGCCCTTCCTGAAGTAGTCAAGCTAGAGTTCTAGGACGAATTTTGGTTACAACCAGTGGACTATGAACAAATCCCTTTCAGATGTCGAAGGTGCCATGAGCATGGCCACTTGATAAGGGAATGCCCCCTAAGAAATGTGGAAGAACAAAACAAAGAGATAGATCGAAAGGATGCAGAGGGCTTTGTCATACCCACTCTCCGAGGGGAAGACCTAATAGAAGACAACAACAATGAAATCAGGGGAAGAAAGCTTAGAGAAATAGCTTTGAAATTCTAGTCAAGGAAAACCTAGAAGAACAAGAGGGGGAGGAAGAGGAAAGTGGCGATAAAGAATAAAATAGAGAGGAAGAAATGGGGTAGCCGATTGGGGACCATGAGCAGCAAGGAGATATCCTAAATCTACCAAAATATTTTGAGGGAGAAGCATAAATGACCCTAAGATAAGTAGGAACAAAAGATCCAGAATTGCAAGAGCTAATTGAGAAGGAAGGAATCGACATCCAATTTTTGATGGAAGAAGCAGAGAAACAAGGAATAAAAGTAATCAACATGGATCAAATGAACAAGATCCAATATTTATATTTGATGAAAGAAGCGTCGAGATTATGAGGGTAGAAAAGACCACGTCCAAAAAAAGTAGGTGGATCTCTGAAGGGGTCTGAACTAGGTGTGAAAGCAATGAAATCTCATATGGTGTTGGCACCACGACAGAGCCAACAGAAAAGAGGGAGAAAGGAAATCAATGTCGCTCTTAAGGAGTCGTGAGCTATGTTAATAATTTCAGGTAAGATGAGAGCTCTAGGCTCACCCTCCTCAAACAATATTTAAATCATTAAAGTTTTATCTTGGAATATCAGAGGCATTAGTAGCCTTAGGAAACAAAGATTGTTAAAAAAAAAATTCAAATGGAACAACCTAATATTTTTTTAATACAATAATTGAAATGCTCAGTAGGGAAAATAAATGAGTTAAGTAGGAAACTAGGAATAAAGTATGACTCAATGGAGGTGGAAGCGTAGGGCTCGACTGGGGGTTTGGCAATTTGTTGGAACCCCCAATCCTTGATCCTTTTGGACTTTGAAACCCATAGATCATACATATATGTAGAAATGTAGGTTATAGGAACCCCTGGCATAATGGTTTTCATTGATGTGTACATGCCTTCAAAGACTTGAGGAGAAGACAAAGTCATTGCAAGATCTAAGAAGAATAAAGAGCAGGAAAGGGCACTTCCCCTGGGTGGTGGGGGGATACTTCAATATGATAACTTCTCTATCAGATAAAAAACGTGGCCAAAGAAGAATAGATAGAGAATCAGAAGCATTTAAGGAATTCATTGAAGAGACCAAATGTATTGATATGGAAACTACGAATGGATGCTTTACTTGGAGTAATAAGCACAGAAGGCAGCATCAAGTGGTGTCCAGGCTTGACAAGTTTTTAATATCAAAAGATTTACTAATGAGAGGGGTATACTTGATAGCAAATATCATTCCTTGTGGGGGATCTGACCATTGGCCAGTGCTATTAATGATGTAATTAGCAGGAACTCCAAAAAATAAGCCCTTTCGATTTGAAGCATTTTGGTTAGAGCACCCTAACTTCATGGAGAATGTAAAATCATGGTGGAAGGAAAATATCCCAGACATAGGCTCGAAGATTTACACCCTACGAGCTAGGTTAAAACACATTAAGATGAAACTAAAGCAGTGGAAAAAGATGGAATTTGGAAACATCTTTCAGGTGAAAAAGGAACTGGGACAGAAAATGGAAGCATTACAACAACAGTTGTTCTCTGCTGGGTACTTAGAGGGGAGAAAAGAAGAGGAAATGACATTACTGAAGAAGTGGGAGGAGAGATGCAAAAAAGAAGAAATCCTTTGGAGGCAGAAATCTCGTGTGCTATGGCTCAGGGAGGGGAGAAAAACAAAAAATTCTCTCATTGATCAACAATCAAGCACAAAAACTCCAACGGAATCCTTAGAATAAAGGATGAAAGAGGGAAAACCTTTGAGGCTCACCAAGACATTGAGGAGATCCTGGTCCATCACTTTCAAAAGATAGCTTAAGAGACCTAGGTGGAGAGAGGGGAAGACATTCAAAGGATAGTGAGGCATATCCTGAAGGTGCTCATTGAGGAACACAACAAAAACCTAAAAAATTCAGTCTCTATGGAGGAATTGGCTTTGATAGTGAATGAAATGGTGAATGGGAAAGCCCCAGGGTCAGATGGATTGACTATATACTTCTTTAAACCTTGCTTGGAAACTGTCAAAATTGATATATACGAGGTGGTGGTTGACTCTCAAGAATCAACAACAGTTCTTAAAGCTCTGAATTCAATTTTTATAGCCCTTATCCCTAAGGAAGAACTCGAAAGTACCCCTGAAAATTTAGGTCTATAGCACTATGCAACATTGTCTATGAAATCACATCCAAGATAGTTGCTAATTGGATGAAAAAAATTCTTCCATATCTGATCTTAGAGGAACAATCGGGCTCTGTGGATGGAAGACAGATCTTGGACAATATAATCACGGCGCATGAAGTGGCTCACTCTTTGAAGACCCAGAAAAATGTTGGTATGATAATGCAGTTAGACTTATCTAAGGCTTATGATAATATTAGCTGGGAATACATTGAATTGATGTTACATACATTTGGCTTCAAAGAGAACTGGATTAATTGGATCATGGTAATGGTCTCATCACTTAGTTTTTTTTCTTCTTCTTAATGGATCCCCATCAAAACTGTTTTTCCCGTCCAGAGGAATTCGGTAAGGTGACCCATTATCTCCATTCTTATTTATCTTAATGATGTAAGGGCTCGAAAAAGCAATAGGAGAGGTCAACAGAGAAGGCGATATTACAGGGTTGAAGCTGCATGCTAACACTCATACGACCACTCACCGATAATTTGTGGATGAAACTATGATGCATGGCGTACCTACGGTTAAGAAGGCTTGCAATTTCAAAACCATTCTAGATACCTTCATGAATGCATCAGGTATGGATTTAAACCTATCAAAGTCTATGATTTTCTTTTTCATCACTCACATTGCTATCCAGAGAAATCTTTCAGCTATCTTGGGTTTCCATAGGAAATCCCTCCCTTCCAAGTATCTAGGAGTTCCCTTAATGACACAAGCATGGAATAAGTCCAAATGGGAAAAGGTCCTATCCAACCTAGAAGATAGGGTCAAAATATGGATGGTGAGAGTGCTGAATTTTTCAAGAAGGTTGGTGCTAGTAAAGGCGCTGCTTCAAGCTATCCTGAGATACCTGTTATCTATTCTTTTTGTGCCTAAAGGAGTGCTCCAAAAGATAAAGGAGATACAAAGGAACTTCTTGTGGCGAGGAGCAAAGGAAAAAATGAATGGGAATTGGTGGCATGGAACATGATTTGTAAATCTAAGCAAGCAGGAGGCCTTGGGTTACAAGACCCTGAGATAATTAATAAAGAAAATGGAGCCAAATTGTGGTGGAAATGGTTAACAATAGGGGAAACACCATGGGTGATCTGAAAATCACCCTTGAGTGACTTCAGTTAAAGATTTATTGAATGAAGGTATTACAGACTCATGTGCTAGTGTGTGTGTATGTCATTTTAGGAAACGGATCGATCAGATTGAAAAATACACAGACACTGGAAATATAGAAAACAACAGAGAAACACAGTGAGAAAATACAAGAACACAACAAATTAATAAGGAGTTCACTCTATCCTCCAGGGCTATGTCTCCGGTCCAGCTTTCAGTGGTGGCCTTCTTTTATTGTGTCTTTAAAGTAGAGAATTACAATGAGGAGCTCAATCTGAGTCTCTTGAAACAGAATTGCTTGGCAGGGTGGTTCTTGGATTCCCCAAGCCACTGGAGTACACAGACTCTTTGCCTTACTAGCTCTTGATCTCTTTGGTCTTTAATGGGAGGAGTCCATTGTGGTGCTCAGTTCCTCGACAGATCCTCTCAGGGATGGCTCGATGTTGCCTTATGCTGCAGGTCAGTTCGGCTCTCTGTCCTTCTGCTCTTTTCTTCATTGTCTCTTCGTTCTCTGTCTTCTTCTTTCTCCGGTTCTTCCTCTCGGTGTTCTCTCTCGGTCCCTCTGTTCTGTTCTATCCGTTTATGGCTTTAACGTCAAACGATCTCATGACTTCTCGATTCCCCTTCCATCCCCCGTCGAGTTTCCTACTACTGCTCGATTGGAGTTCCCTGTCTCTGCGTCTTCATCAATGGCTCACAAGGAGTGGCCAAATGTCCTCCCAAGAACTGCGCCAGCTTTTCCTCGTCGGTTTGATTCTTTGATTACGTCGGGAAATGACTCGTTTGCCACCTCAGCGGTCAAATAAGACATCAAATTCTTACACATCGTTGCTTAATCCCCTATTAAATATGGTTCCCCCTGTTAGCTCTCGAAACTGCCTCAGGCTGAGGAAGGAAAAAACTCAAGGCAACATCAAACCAAGCTCAGCCTCGTAGCTAGCCCTACGAGGACAGGAGAGGGCTCTCTCCGGGTCTATCTCGGCAAAAGGTCTTCAAAGGGTCTGAGATGACCAATAAAGAATACTGATTTTAGGCTAGTAAATTGATAGGGAAAGTTTGATTTCAAATTTTTAGGGTTTTGTTGGAAAACAGGGCAAGGCAATTTTGGGTGCGGGGATGAGACACAGTTTTTGCAGAGGTATTTTTGGGGCAAGGTAGGTGATTGTTTTGATGCCTTTAAAGGAATTGAATGGAAAGATATGATTGGTGAGGAGCTAAGGAGAGCAAGAAACTTTCAGGAGTTCTCCTTAAACAGATGAAAACATAGATATTAAGCAAACTTAAAGGCAGAGCATAGAAAACCATGAATTCTACCTTAACACTTCATTTGCTTAATTTGCAAAAGAGAATAGTAGAAAAATGATACACATAAAAAAATTAAAAGTACATGAGAGTAACACACCATAAACACAAATAACCACAGGAATCCCAAATAGTGCTGAAAAACCCTGGTCTTTCCTTTGCCAAAATTGCAGAGATACAAAGTGTAATACAGTCTAAGCTTATCCCTCCAGAGTCCAACCCTGAAAATGACTAAGAAGATACATAATATAGGCAAGCTAGCACATTTCCTTGCCTCTAGGGGTCGAGCTCATCATCCTAGGAGCTGTTTCAACCAATTCTAAACTGAGCACTACAATCTAGGCAATCAAAACAACTTGCCTCTATAAGCTAGGAAACCAAATCATTCATTAATTTTTTGCCATTTTATGAATGAATCTTCTAGAATAGGTAAAAAATGTCATGTCAACATGAAAATACATTAATTACATCAAAGAGGGTGAAAAATCCCATGAAAAGTCAAAACTGGTCAAATAGCTACGTTTTCCTATACTGTAGATGAAAAATTGGAAAATTTCCCTGATGCGTAGCGCGCCAAATCTCTACGCGTAGCGCGCCTTTCTACCCACTTTTGGGGCACTTCCCGGAATCCAAATGAGGCTCAGGTGGGCTTGTTGGAAAGGTATAGATGTCTAAGTTCCAACCCAAGTGGAATTTCTCAATTTGGTGCCCATTTGCCCCTCCAAAAATGAATTCTCCCAAGACTGCTTCCTGTGTGTCCAAAAAGGGGCAGAAGGTCATTTTTTGCATGTTTTTTGACCTTTTGGGGGCCCAAAACTTGATGAGATGTCTTGGCAGTGGTTGAGCAGGTGTATTTTATCATGAAAAATCCAAAAATGCAAACCTTTCTTGAATTGGGCCTCCCCATCTTCAGGGTAGCGCGCGGCGCGCTACGCGTTGAGGGCAAAAACCTGTTTTCAATACAAAAATTTCAAAATTGACCAAAACTTCTCCAAATTTTTTGAGATTTGAGCTGGGGGTGTATCATCAAGTACCATGCTCCTTCAAGGAGGCTTCGGCCAAAATTTGGAGTGGATCGGGCCTTTTTCGCCGTTTTAATGCCTTGCTCAATCGCCTCTTAAGGATCTTCATTTTCGCTTTGCAAACATGCATGCAGGCCCAGTAATGATTCTTCATATGGCGGAGCATATCTTTGTCTCTGTTTTCCTTGGCTAACAATTTCTCTAAATGAGTGTTCACCCGGATGAGCATAGACTCTTGCTCAATAGGTGTCAAATCACCGGGTCTCTTGCGGGCCAAGTTTCAGTCTTCTCGGATTCGCCGCAACTCATCAAGAGTGTGTTCATCTTCTAGCTACTTGTTACGCTGCTCCAAGTAGTTGATTGTCCAATTGGCCGTTTCCAATTTCTGTTGCAACAAGCGATTTTCAGCCTTCTGTTGCTGAATGATCTCCTTTAGCTCCGCGCTAGGAGAGCTGATATCAAGGTCGATAATATCTATGTCCGGATCTCCTGATGGTCCCTCATCAAACATGGGTTGCTTGCCTCTGTCCTGTACCTGTACCTGTGCTGCTGTCGAAAGCGAGGCCCCTTCTACACGAAGTGGAGATAACACTCGCTGTGCTGATGAAGAAGGCGAGACCCCTTCCACCTGATGTGGAGATAATACTCGCCGTGCAGATGCAAATAAGGCCCTGTGGCCTCTCTGATATGTAATACATGCTGGAGTGCTGACATGCTCGGGCTCTGGAATGTCAAACTGATGTGAAAGCCCTCCCTCATCATGGACAATCTCAGGAGGTGGCCTTGGTACCGTGAAAAAGTCGCGAGAAATGAAATCCTCCCAAGCAATACCCTGCTGTGCCAACTGATGCATCACTATGATTTTAATCAGTGCATAATGATAAATACTCTTGTGCTGCTGTGTTGGGCTCTTCCTTTGTACCAAGGGCACCATCCTTTCTATATTGCGACACATGAAAAAAGGAATGTTCATCATTCGTACCCTTGTGAAATGCATCAACAAACGAATATGGTACGAATAGAGACGTGAAAATCTGCCCTCACAAGTGAAATAGCGAATAATGAGTCTCATCAACGGTGCATACTCATCCCTTAGGAATCTGAAAGGAAAAACAACAGTTAAGTGTCTCATACACCCGGGTTTGATATATGGCTCATAGTGAAATCTGTCTAACTGCTGGCACTTATTCCATTCCTCCCCTACATTTGGTATCCCGGTGGCTTGAGCAACAATCTCGGGTGATAGGGTGAAGTCCACTCCTGCAAGGTTCACATGACCATTCTACAAATGTAGGACAAACAAGCGAGCTAGTTCTCTGTGATGTTGAATTTGTGAGATCCGCTCACAATATCCAAAACATGATTGGTACTGAAAACAGTTCATTGCAAGTGGACAAGCTTGCAAATGAGCCAAAGAAGTGGGCTCCTCCCTGACATGCCGACCACCTTTACCGCCCTTGTGATGCCTCCTTGGCACTTCTATCTCTGGTGTTGAATCACTGTCATAACTCTGCTCATAATCTGATTCGGTTTCTGACATAGTTTTGAAGACAGGATGGCTGAAATGTATATGCTGACTGTGCACACAATTGATTGCTGTTTGACTTTTTCAAATGTTGTATTTTTCTTGAGTTAAGAGAGAATTTGAGAGCTTGCTGGCAAGTCACTGGGCGAAAAACCCAACGCGTAGCGCACCTTTCCCAACGCGTAGCGCCCCTCTGGTGCGTAGCGCCTGAACAAAATTACACTGAGAAAATCGCGCTGATGCGTAGCGCGCCTCTGCTGATGCGTAGCGCGCCCTTGGAACTGCCCGATTCGCTCACTGATTTGTGAAATCGCCTTTGCAAGGATCCACTTTGCTTGTAAGAGATGAATGAGGTGTTAATGAAGAGGAATGTGCTTATATAGGCTCCTTTTTAATTTTTACTTGACCAAAACCCACTTTGTAATGTTTGAGTATTGACACTTTTTTGAATTAATAGGCTCTGACTTCTGGTTTCACTTTTTAAAATAAATTGGTTGAAATAATGATTTCTTCTGATGATTTTTGCAGGGATAGCTCTGAAATGCTTTGGCAAAGGAAACCAAGGCTGCGCTTCAACATTTGGAGAACTTGAAATTTTGACAATTTTTTACAAAAACGAGATGGTGACTTGTGTTTTTCAAAAACAGAGTTTTGAAAACAAAGTCCAAATTTAGCTGTACAATGATGAGAATTATTGAAATGATGCTCTATGAAGGACATCCCTCTGGCCTGCTGGTCCTTTATGACTTCTTAAGACAAAATTGACTCAACCCTAGACCTAAGACCTCGAAATTTAAAACAAGATGATGAATGACCCTTGAAGACTTTATTTACTTAAACAGACCTGAACCAGCAGTGCCAAACACGAGGGGAATAAATGACACAAAACTACTCCACCAGAGTTATGGCATGCCTAACGGAATGCAACTGATCACACTGATGGGACACCTAACCATGAAATGCAAAGAGCTTTGATCTCTGGTGAAGGGCTAGTAGACCGACTCTAACACCCCCATCGGGCGCGATCTCAGCCACTAGATCTGGAGCCCCCAGATCAGACGCCATTCACTCATTGCGCGCGGTTGACTTGCTCGATCGTTAGCGTGCAATGAGGGGCGATTTTCTCTCTCCTCCGCCTGCCACGCGTCGGGCACTGAGTGGAATCACTTGTTTTTCTCGAAATCCTCTTACCGCCCAAGGGTGCCCCTGATGAATATCACCGGTTTTTGGAGCACGGGTCCCGCCTTTAGCCTTTTGTGCTTTTCCCCACTGTTTTCTCGACTTCCATGCGACCGATCACTCGGAGCCTCTCCTTCTCGAGGGGTTTTGCCCAGCGATGCATGATTAGCGCTAATCGCGGATTAGAAACTGCCTCCTTTTCCTGATTCGGCCTTCCTAGGTGCTAGTTTCGCCTCCTGCGTGGTCTCCATGGGCCTCAGTCAGTGCGCTTTGACTGAGGTCCTCGTTGTTCCTCGCTAGTTTCCAACTACCACTGTTCAGAGGTTTTCTTGATTGCTCTGTGCTCATAATTCTTTGAAGTCTATCCCGTTTTGGTGCAGCTATGGCTTTGTAATAATCTTCATTTATCCAATTCGGATCATGGCCTTCCCACTGAAAAAGCTTTTGGACCACCAAAAGTTGGTTTTCAAGCATCAACTAAGTGAGGGTACAACTGTCTCACTTCTCCAATCTCAATCCACTTTGCACTGCTCGACTTTGAACCCTTGAGTCCAATTCTAAGGTACTCAACATCTCCCCTGCGCGTCGTCCTCACCTTCCTGTTTAAAATTGTTTCTTCCTACAATTCATTAAGATATTCAGGTAGCAGGTCATTGATAGAAGGCAATTGACTCTGTTCTTCAGGATCCTCAATTAGAGAAGGTTCAAACAATCTCAAGCAATATACATTTATGACTGAGTAGACGTGCATGTAAGCTGGTAGACCAAGGCGAAAAGCATTCTCACCAATCTTCTCAAGTATCTTGAAAGGTCCATACCTGATAGGCTTTAGCTTTTTACCTTCACCTTGCATTCTGTCCTTGCTGATATACAGCCAGACTTGGTCACCAACTTGGAAACTATGCTCTATCCGATGCTTGTCATGCCTTGCCTTGTATTTGGCTTGGCTCTTTTCTAGCTATTCTTGTACTGCCTGGTGGATCTCCTAGATTTTTTCAATGAACCTAGTTGCCTTGTCCACATCACCGTGTCCATCAACTGTGGTATCTTTACCAAAGACAAAATCCAAAGGAGACCTTGGTGTGAAACCAAAATAGGTCTCGAAAGGAGATCTCTGTGTAGAAGAATGTTTTGCTCTGTTGTAAGCATGCTGCACATAACATAAGTGTTCATCCCAAAGCTTAGGATGTTTGCTGCAATATCCTCTGAGTAACTAGATCACTGTCCTGTTAACTACTTTTGTTTGGCCATCAGTGTGTGGATGAAAAGCTGTGCTTTTCTTCAGTTTGGTGTCCATCAATTCCCACATATTTGACCAAAACTTCCCCACAAATTGGGTGTCTCGATCAGATACAATGGAAGTGGGTAGTCCAAAATGAACCCATACATGTTCAAAGAATAATTTTGCAGTTTGTTTAGTTGTAATCTATTTATTACAAGGTATCAAAATACACATTTTGCTGAACCTATCCACAACAACATATAAATAATCATGACCTTTCCTAGATTTAGGCAATCCTCCAACAAAATCCATGGAAACACTTTCCCAAGGGTGAGAAGGAACTAGTAATAGAGTGTATAAGCCTAGTTTTCTATTGCTGGGATTGCTTTTAGCACACATAGTACACCCTCTTACATATCTAGAAACTGTCTCATTCATTTTTGGCCAAGCTGTGCAACTGTTTTACTTACCCCAAAGTGACTTGATATCAGAGAAATGTGTGCTTCCCTAATTATCTTTACTCTCTCAGTTTGTGGAACTTAGAGTTTCCCACAATGGTATAAGAGTCGGTCCTTTACATGATAATCCAATTCTTCTACTCTTTTGCCTTGACACAAAGTTGCATATACATCTTTAAAGTCTATATCTTTAGCAAATTGTTCAATGTAGCTTTCATGTAGCACAGAATTATGCTTAAGTATAGTAGATTCATTTATAATGGGTCTAGATAACATGTATGCAACCTTATTATGTATGCCCTTTTTATATCTGATGACTAAATGAAATTGTTGTAGAAAACCCATCCATCTGTAGTGCCTTGATTGCCGCATCTTAGTTTGGGAGTGTAGATATTGAAGTGGTTGATGATCAATATGTATTACTGTCTCTTTGCCCATTAAGTAATGTTTCCACTTTTTCACACTTTGAAATAATGCATACAATTCTTTATCATATGTAGGATAGTTAACTATTGCAGGATTAAAAGTCTCAGAATGATAACATATGGGTTTACCGTGCTGTGTCAACACTGCTCCCATGGCATAGTCACTGGCATCTGTTTGGATCTCAAATGGTCTTTGTAGATCAAGTAGTGCTAGTACAGGTGTTGTAGTAATATTTTCTTTTAAGGTGTCGAAGGCTTTTTGATGTTTGCCTCCCCACTGAAACACCTTGTTCAATCCTGTTAAAGCATGTAAGGGAGCTGCAATTGAGGAAAAGTTAGAAATAAACTTCCTCCAATACTGTGCTTCCCCTAAGAATCTTCTCACTTCTGTAGCAGACTTGGGTTTAGGCTAGTTTACAATGACTGCCACTTTAGAGGGATCTATTTTCAATTCACCACCCCTTACTATATGACCCAAATAATTTAGAAATGTTTTGCCAAATTCACATTTTGAGAGTTTAACATGAAGTTTTTCTCTTTTAAAAACATCTAATGTCTGCTTAACATGCTTTAAGTGTTCTTCCAACATTTTGATAAAAATTAGAATGTCATCCAAATACACAATAACAAAATCATCAAGAAAAGGTCTAAGTACATCATTCATTAATCTCATGAAAGTAGCAGGAGCATTAGTCAAGCCAAAAGGCATAACCAACCACTCATACAATCCCTGCTTTGTCTTGAAAGCAGTCTTCCGTGCATCTTGTTCTGCAACCCTGACCTTATGGTATCCACTGTGCAAGTCTAGCTTGGTGAAATAAACAGCTTCTTTCAATTGATATAAAAGATCATCTATGCGAGGAAGGGGATAACAATTTTTTATTGTTATCTTATTCAGTGCTCGGTAGTCAATGCACATTCTCCACGATCCATCTTTCTTTCTCACCAAAATGATTGGTGACCCACATGGTGATGTGCTAGGTCTGATGAACCCTTTCTCGAGCAACTCCTGCACCTGCTTCTTGATTTCAACATTCTCTAAAGCAAACAACCTGTACATTCCAATGTTAGGCAATGGAGCATCTTGCTGCAAAATAATATCATGTACTATTTCCTTTTTGGGTGGCAGACCTTTAGGTTCTTGAAACAAGGTATCATACTCTGAAACAACCTTTTCTAAATCAGCTTGTTGTTTAGTATTACAGACCTCAAATACATTGGTTTTATCAGGTTTCTTTTCCTTTACAACCATCAGTAAGAATTGTTTGCATGAATTTATCATTCTTTTCATCTGCCCTGAGTTTATGAGAGTATAATTATTCTTGAGCTTATGAGCTCTTACAAAGTATTCGATTCCATCTTTGACAAGTAGATACTTGTTCTCAGCTCTATAGGAAATAACTTTTCTATCATACAAGTAAGGACTTCTTAAAACAATTCCACATATATCCAAAGGAATTATGTCTAACTCAACCTCATCTACAAATGCTGACCCAAAAGAAAACTTGAGTTTGCACTGTCTAGTCACTTGTAGTTGTGCTTTATCATTCAACCATCCTAATGGGTATGGTTTCTTGTGAGGTGTAGTTGCTAATCCCAATTATTTTACAATTGCTTCAAAAACTAGATTTACTTGTGAGCCACTATCAAACAAAGTATCAATCTTTTGACGTTTGGAAATAACTCTAAGATGGAAAAAATCATTTCCTTTTCTCTCATTTTCTTCATCAGTAATAGATTGTGCAGAATTACTAGTAGATGCTTCAGAATTCTCACCTTTTATACCTATAGCTGCAATGGTTGTCTCATCTCCTGAGTCTGACCCCAAATCATTCTGAATAGCTGCAACAGTCT
The DNA here is from genome assembly GCA_031772625.1 of Pinus tabuliformis. Classification (NCBI taxonomy): domain Eukaryota; kingdom Viridiplantae; phylum Streptophyta; class Pinopsida; order Pinales; family Pinaceae; genus Pinus; species Pinus tabuliformis. Next base: position 153,864,607 of record CM062805.1, on the reverse strand, counting down.
TCTTCTTCTTGCCCTCAAACTTCTTAGGTCTCAGCTCTAGATGCAGAATCCAACAGTGCTCATCATCATGCCCATCCTTGAGTGCATGAAGCCTTGCTTTTTTGTGCAGTATTAGCCTTCCTTGCTTTCCATTTCTGTTTTTTTTTATCCTTGATCTTGCTTGCAGTGGGTTGGGATGGTACCCCAACTTCTAAATTTCCATTATTTCCTCTAGCTTCTAGATGAATAGCTTGTACAGATACCTCATCTATACTAGTGGGATTAAACATGAGGATGGTATGCCTCATGTAGCTGTGTAGACCACCAATGTACTTCAACAGAGTCTCTGGTGAGTCTAATTAGATTCCTAGAATCAATGCTCTCTTTCTAAATTCTTGAGTGTACCCTTGCACACTTTGCCCTTTCAACTGCCGAAGAGTTTGCCAACTCATCATGGCTTGTTAAATGTAGGCCAATGGATAGAACTGCTTTTTGATTGCAGAAACAAATTCATTCCAGATAGAGATAGTCTTACCATGTCTTTTCATATCAGGTTGGGTTCTGCCTTCCCACCAAACCAAGGCAGTGCCTCCTAGACGTAGGCTTGCCAGCTGAATCTTGCTCTTTTCTGAGTCAATGTTTTGTACTTTGCAATAAACATCACTTTGTCTGATCCAATTGTCCAACTTTTCTGCATTTAACTCTCCATCATATATAGGCAAGTCAAATTTAACATCCAGTTTGATCAAAGATGCCTTCTTATTATGCACAGGGCTATTAGGAGGTGTGAGGAAGTGAGACTCATCTTCTTCTTTGTCTTACTTAGAGCCTGATGAGTCTTCATCCTTATTTTTTCTAAAGTCCCTATACATTTCTTCCACCATAGACTTTATGGCTAGGAAACTTTCTATGAATTGAGGGTCTGGCCCCAAAGAACCTTCCTTTGACATTGTCTTCCAAGGATAGAATCTCCCAATTTCAGGATTAGTTTTGACCAACTCTCCTTCTCCTAATTTGAGCTTTGATCTAGTGAGCATTCAATAGCTAAACCAACACAAGCTTGTCTAACCTTTACAGCCTAGAGCTTTGATACCACTTGATCTGAAAATCACCTTGAGTGACTTCAGTTAAAGATTTATTTAATGAAGGTATTACAGACTCATGTGCTGGTGTGTGTCTATGTCATTTTAGGCAATGGATCGATCAGATTGCAAAATACACAGACACTGGAAATATAGAAAATAGCAGAGAAACATAGTAAGCAAATACAAGAACACAACAAATTAACAAGGAGTTCACCCTATCCTCTAAGGCTACGTCTCTGGTCCAGCTTTCAGTGGTGGCCTTCTTTTATTGTGTCTTTAAAGTAAAGAATTACAATGAGGAGCTCAATATGAGTCTCTTGAAACAAAATTGCTTGGCAGGGTGGTTCTTGGATTCCCCTAGCCACTGGAGTACATAGACACTTTGCCTTACCAGCTCTTGACCTCTCTGGTCTTTAATGGGAGGAGCTCAATGTGGTGCTTAGTTCCCTGATAGATCCTCTCAGGGATGGCTCAATGTTGCCTTACACTGCAGGTCAGCTCGGCTCTCTGTCCTTCTGCTCTTTGCTTCACTGTCTCTTCGTTCTCTGTCTTCTCTCTATCTTTTTCTTTCTCTATTTCTTCCTCTCGGTGTTCTCTCCCGATCCCTCTGTTCTATTATGTTTGTTTATGGCTTTAACGCCAAACGATCTCATGACTGCTCGATTCCCCTTCTGTCCCCCATCGGGTCGCCTGCTGCTACTCGCTTAGAGTTCCTTGTCTCTGCGTCTTCATCAACGGCTCACAAGGAGTGGCCACTTGTCCTCCCAAGAACTGCGCCAGCTTTTCCTCGTCGGTTCGATTCTTCAATTACGTCAGGAAATGACTCGTTTGCCACCTCAGTGGTCAAATCAAATCTCAAATTCTTACACATCGCGGCTTAATCCCCTGTTAAATCCGGTTCCCCCATCGGGTGCGATCTCAGTCATTAGATCTGGAGCCCCCAGATTCGACGCCATTCGCTCATTTCGCGCAGTTGACTTGCTTGACGGTTAGCACATGATAAGCGGTAGTTTTCTCTCTCCTCCGCCTGCCACGTGTCGGGCGCTGAGTGGAATCGCTCCTTTTTCTCCAAATCCGTGTTGGAAATAATACTGAGAGGGGGGGGGGTGAATTAGTATTATCTAATCAATTATTTTTCATTTCACAATCAGATTTGTATATGCTACTTCAGTTATGGGAAACTGCATATATACGCTACTGTGTCTAAGGCAACCAGCGTATATCAGTAAACTTATGATTCATTAAATGTTGATCTTTAATTAGTGCATCAGAACTTCATTAACCATAAGAACAGTAAACAGGTGCAGTAAAATAGAACAGATCATCACACACATGGACACAAGATATAAGGTGGAAACCCAATGTGGGTGAAAACCACCTGCTGCAATTCGTCTCTATCTTCTTTTAATAAGAAACTTCTTTTTACAATATTTTTGTACTGGTGCAGTCTTATACCAGTATGCAGGCTTCTACCTGCAGAAGGCTACAACCTTCTCTCGTTTTCCAGCTTCTCCTGGAAGGGAGCTACAACCCCCTTAGCTCTTGTACTAGTTGAAGTACTAGTACGTAGGTGTTGGCCTACAGAAGGCTACAACCTTCTCTTTTCTTCTAGGGACCACGTTTCATAAATTTTCAGATTGGATCCATCAATAAATAATCAAACATCAAATATATCTGCATTAACCAATCTCCTTTGCTTCAATCAAAACTGAATCGAACAATTACTTCTTTGAATGCTATAACCAGAATACAGTAACAGTAACCAGAAACCAATCCTGAACCCAGAACACTGTAGCAATAAACAAAAGTAGCTAAAATATATTTCATGAGACGTACGCTACTTCAATATGTAGAACCTGCGTGCATACGCCTTTGTATTAAGGCCAACCAGCGTATATGCTATTTTGACTTACTGAACCAGCGTGTATACACATCTCTGCTATGCCTAACCTGCGTACAGATCTACAAAAAAGATAATTTACCCTTTTCACTTATTCAGACATCAGTTATACCTAGATTATTAGATTTATAGATCAAGTCATGCACCAAATATAACAGATCAAAATCACACAAAGATACTACTATTCAAGTCTTAAGATCTTGACCCATCAATAGAACTTATCCTTCTTCTAGTGCTCAGGGTCCTCCTTGGTTCAGATCCAACTATGCACCATAACCCAATGACCAGTATTCTAGATCTTGCTCTTCATAAGATATTCAGTGCTTGAGTGAATGCCTTTGCCTGATGATCTCCTTCCCCTTTTATAGTCTAGGCCTTACTCAATACCATGGTCCAAAACCATAGAGAATCAATACCATGGACTCAATACTTGGGTTCAACACTTCAGACAAGATACCATGGTCCAAAACTATAGGTCCAAATACCAAGGACTAAATACCATGGACCAAAAAATAAGTTTTCCCACATGTACACGCTTTGCCTTACATGAAAGTGCGTGCATACGTATACGCGCCTTTTGATCAATGATCCCACGTGTATACGCGACTTGGTTGAGAGGAACTTGCGTATATCTCTTTTTCCTTCATTCTGAGAACCTGAATTGTGATCTATCATTTGAGTGAGTTGCCATCAAGGACAACACCTGTGTCATAGCACCAAACCTGTGTCATAATGCCAACAATCTCCCCCTTTGGACTTGATGGCAACCCCAAGTCACTCAAAGTCGTTCTCCCCCTTTGTCATCACGGGCAAAGGGTTATGCTCCCCCTGAGTACACGCTGAAATCTCTGCTCTACTGTGCTGTCCATGCTCCCCCCAACTGTAGGCAAGGTCTGCAAAAAGATTTTCTACATGAAGAAACATGACTTTATACATCATAAATGACCTTCCTATCACTAAAGACTCATACATACATCCATCTCCCAACCAAGAGGGGATATACCAATATTGACTCATCCACCCAACCAAGTGGGGATCCACCAAAAGTTTACACATGATAAAACAAGAACATTACATCATCCATCCCAGGCATAGTGGGGAAACCAACATAGGTCATTACATGACCTTGATAATACAAGAAATACATGACATAGAGACTAAATATCTAAGACAAGGCTATGATAGTCATCAGCAACTAACATCAGCAGCATCTATCAATCATCATCAAGACTAGAAACCATGATCTCCCTCTGCACCTATTCCACCTGAAACAAAACAACCGTGAAAATGCACCAAGATCTTCTCAGATAATGCCAACAATGCATTATTAGAAGTATATGCTCCCCTTGAACCTATGCCAGATGGTCTCTGTCAGACCCATATCAAACTCTTTTCATCCTGAGTTTTGCCCCACTGTTTGTCTTCAAACCAACATATACGCGACTGTATCCATAGAAATCGGCATATGTACACGGATATGCTTCATCAAACTCACGTACAACCACTCTTCTTTGAAACAGATAATTTCAACAGCAAGATGATGCATCAACTACTCCCAGCTTCTGTCTGAGGTATTCAAATGTTTCCCTGGGTAGTGGTTTGGTGAATATATCAACAACTTGTTCCTTTGAGGGAACATACTTCAATTTGACCTTTTGTTCAAGCACTTGTTCCTGGAGAAAATGATATTTGGTAGGTATGTGCTTGGTCTTCGAATGCATGACTGGATTCTTTGAAATACTGATTGCACTTGTATTATCACAAAAAATGGAGATAGGTGGAGTACAAGTGATTTGAATGTCTTGCAATGTTTGCATCATCCAAAGGAGTTGTGTGCAACAAGATGCAACAACCACATATTCTGCTTCCGCTGTAGATAATGCAATTGAGCTTTGTTTCTTGCTGAACCAAGATACTAATCTGGAACCCATAAAGAATGCACCACCACTAGTGCTTTTTCTGTCATCCACGCTTCTTGCCCAATCTGCATCTGTATATGCATGAAGTGTGAGATTTGTATCTCTAGGATACCATAAGCCATAGTTTTATGTTCCTTGAAGATATTTGAAAATCCTCTTAACTGCCTAAAGATGTGCTTCCTTTGGATTTTCTTGGAATCTTCCAACTATTCCCACTGCATGCATGATGTCTGGTCGGGTACCTGTCAGGTACCTGTCAGATAGAGCAGACTACCAGTCATGGATCTATAGGTTGGTTGATGTACTGCTACTGATTCATCATTTGCGCTGAGGCTGCATCCTATTACCATAGGGGTACATACTGGTTTCGAGTCTTCCATGCCATATTTCTTCAAGATCTGCTTCAGGTACTTGGTTTGTGATAGAAAGATACCATCTTTGTTTTGTTGGACTTGTAAACCAAGAAAATATGTGAGCTCATCAAGTAAGGACATTTCAAATTCTTTCTGCATCACCAAAGCAAAGTTTTGACTCATGGTTTCTTCATTGCTACCAAAGATGATATCATCAACATACACAACCAGTATTAGCAATTTATTATTTTCAATTTTTATATATAGATCGCTATCTGTTGATCCTTTTGAAAATCCTTGTTGATGGAGGTATTTGTCCAAACGAAAATACCAAGCCCTTGGAGCCTGTTTAAGGCCATAGAGAGCCTTTTTTAGTCTGCATACAAGTTTTGGATCATTCCCAAGGATGAATCCATCTGGTTGCTCAATGTACACTTCTTCTTGTTCTAAGTCTTCATTTAGAAAAGAAGATTTCACATCCATTTGGTATACTTTGAACTTCTGAAAGCTAGAAAGAGCAAGGAACATTCTTATGGCATCAAGTCTAGAAATTGGTGCAAAAGTTTCTTCAAAGTCTATGCCTTCTTGTTGAGCATACCCTTTACAAACAAGTCTGGCCTTGTTTTTAGTAACATCTCCATTTTCATTCAACTTGTTTTTGAATATCCATTTTGTCCCTATGACATTCTTATCATTTGGTCTAGGAACCAACTCCCAAGTGTTATTCTTTTCAATCTGCTCAAGTTCTTCATTCATGGCCTTGACCCAGCATTCATCTTTGCATGCTTCACTTACATTTCGTGGTTCAATGGAGGAGAGCAATGCTAGATAGCTTGAAGCTTCTAAAATAGTTCTTCTTGTTTGTACACCTGCCTCTTTCTGCCCCAAAATTTGAGTCTCTGGATGATTCTTCTGGACATACCTGGATGGAGTCTTTTCTTCTACCCTTATTTGTTCTTCTGGTGCCTCATAGGTTTCTTCTTCATCATTAGTCTGATTTGATGTTGAAGGATAGTCCTCATCATCTTCGAAATCTTCAGATTTTACCTGCCTTGGATTGTTTCCTGCTTCATCAACCACCACATCAATACTTTCAACAATTTTTCCAAGTCTTTTATTGTAACACTTATATCCTTTACTTTGGGAAGAGTAACCAAGGAGAATGCCTTCATCTGCTCTAAGTTCAAACTTTCCGAGGTTTTCATCAGTGCTTTTGATGTAACATTTGCTTCCAAAAATTTTGAAATATTTTACCATAGGATTTTTACCATACCAAAGTTCATGAGGAGTTTAAGTGCTGTTCACCAGGACGTTTGTTTTGTTGAGAATAGTAACGGCAGCAAATGCAGCTTCACCCTAGAAGGTTGCAGGAGTTCCAGACTCATCAAGCATAGCACGAGCCATTTGTTGAACCATTCTGTTCATCCTTTCCACTACTCCATTTTGCTGAGGATTCCTTAATTCCCTTCTTATTCCATGTTCTTCACAAAAATCGAAAAACTCATCCAAGGTAAATTCCCCTCCTTGATCAGACCTGAGGCATTTTATTCTGCAATCTAATTCGTTTTCAACCAAGGCTTTGAATGCTTTGAACTTTTCAAAGGCTTCGTCTTTATGCTTCAGAAGTCCTATCCAACACATCCTGGAAAAGTCGTCAATGAATAATATGAAGTATTCTTCTCCTCGAGGTGACTTTTTCCTTGATGGACCACATAAATCAGTATGGACAAGTTCAAGTGGCTTACTAGCTGATCCTTCCTTCTCAGGGAAATTAGTTCTGGTTTGCTTACCAAACTGACATGATTTGCATATTGTATTGTCTGGAATTCTGATGTCAGGGAGATCACAAACCACCTGATATTTGCATGCTTTCCTTATCTGAGAGAAGCTTAGATGCCCCAATCTTCTGTGCCATAGCCAGTGTTCATCATTATTGCTTAGATAACATTGTTGTTGTCCTCCCTTGAGTATGAATAAATTATTTGGAGTTATTATGCCTTTGATCACTGTTTCTCCTGTATCAAGCTCACGAACAATACATCCATTTGATCGAAATATTACCTCATTTTCTTGATCACACATTTGACTGACACTCAATAGATTATGTTTTAAGCCATCAACATACATAACATTTCTAACTTTGACTTTTTCTTTCAAAATAACAAAACCTTTACCTTTTATGAGAGCAAGGGTGTCATTTCCAAATGAGACCTTCCTTTCCTTTTCTAAGGCACTATATGACTGAAGTTTTTCTTTATCACCTGTCATATGCTTCGAGCATCCACTGTCGATGTACCACTGATTTTCCTGTCCTTCCGCATATAAGGCTATACCACATCTTTCTGGTTGCGGTTCTTTCTTTCTCCATGTTTTGGGACTCAATGAAGCTTGCTCCTTCTGAGTTGTTTGCCGAAACCTACTTTTGCATTCAGAATCTTCATGACCGAAGTTGTTACAAATAGAAAATTCTATTTCATTTTCAAGAGCAGAAAAGTTATTGTAGGTCCTTTTCATGATCCCAGTCATACTCCTTTCTTTTTGTGCTTCTCTAGTCATGATGGTCTTGTAGGCAACACATTGAGCAGCTTTGTGTCCAAAGTTATGACAAGAGAAACATTGGCCATTGAAGAAATTCCTGCGATTATCAAACCTATCGACCAAATGATTGTAGTTTCCATTGACATCCATTCTTGAGGCAAATTGAGACTGATTTACCTATGATTGGTTGTAGCTTCTGTTCGTCCTTGAAGTAGATTGCCCCCGATTTATCTAGTGATTTGCTTTATTCCTTTGTTGTCGATTTTCAACCTGTTCACTTCTCCTTGCTGCATCAAGATAACTTTTGGAGGTGGATGGCTTCCGTACTTGAGATGCTTCTTCAGTATACCCAAGACCTGTCTTGATTAGAGGAGAACGCTACACTTTGATAATCTCATCTAAAGTTTCAAATCCTTTAGCAAATCTAATATTAAGAGTTTTTGTTTTCTCAATATCTTTTCTAAGTCCCACAATTTCACATTCTAACTTTTCATTGTGTTTTTCTCTTTCAGCAAGTTGGAATGTCAGAGTATCTATGATCATACTCTTTTCTTCTAAATAGATTTTAAGTTTAGAAATTTCTTCATAGAGATCATCTTCATCTATAGCATCCAAGAAATCATCATCTTCAAAAGCTATCAAAAGTCTATAATCATTACATTGCTCATCTTCATCAATAATTGAAAATCCATCACTGTCTTCATGAGTATAATAGCTCTTCTTACTTACATTATGTTTTCTGTTCCATATAACTGGTTCCTTAACTTTGTCAAGCTTATCTTTATGAGGACACTTGGCTGCATAGTGATCGACTCTTCCACAAGCAAAGCATTTGAAAGGTATCTTACCTATGAATCTTCCAGTACCCCGTTGAAGGTTCTTGACAAAGTTTGATTCTTCCTCTCCTTCTGACATATGTCCTGACTCATTGTAATCTCCTTTTCCTGAAGCTTTGAATGCGGCTTCTCTCCTGTCTGATGGTCCCCCTTTTCTCATTTCAAAAGAAATTAGGATTCCGTGCAGTTGTGACATGGTAATGCTCTGTATATCCTGCTTTTCTTCTATGGCAGAAACTTATGATTCAAACTTAGAAGACAAAGATCTTAACACCTTTTCAACCAAGGTAACTTCTTTTATTTCTTCACCCAAGTTTTTCATACGATTAACAATCTCATCTATACGTAAGAAATAATTAGCCACACTTTCATCATTGTGCATTCTGAGATTTTCATATTGAATTATGAGATTTTGTAGTTTTGCACGTTTTACCTGATCGTCTCCTTCATAGCTCAGAACGATCTTGTCCCATATTTGTTTTGCGGTTTTGAGCTGCATAACCTTGACGAATTCTGATTGAGATAAACTCCCTAATAGAGTATTGATAGCCTTTGCATTTGTTTCATACTGCTTCTTACCAGTTATATCTGTAGGAGTTGCTGATGGAAATGTGTATCCTGCTTCCACGATATCCCAAACTTCTGTACCAAGAGATTGAAGATAGGCTGTGATTCTTACCTTCCAATAGACAAAGTTGCTCCCATGAAAGATTGGTGCCCTGATAGATGCCTCTTTTTCGTAGTTTCTCATGATGATAGATCTTCCTTCAAGCGATCAAGCTTCTTCTGAAGGAACTTCTCTGATACCAATTGTTGGAAATAATACTGAGATGGGGGTGGGGGTGAATCAGTATTATCTAATCAATTATTTTTCATTTCACAATCAGATTTGTATACGCTACTTCAGTTATGGGAAACTGTGTATATACGCTACTGTGTCTAAAGCAACCAACGTATATTAGTAAACTTATGATTCATTAAATGTTGATCTTTAATCAGTGCATCAAAACTTCATTAACCATAAGAACAGTAAACAGGTGCAGTAAAATAGAACAGATCATCACACACATGGACACAAGATATAAGGTGGAAACCTAATGTGGGTGAAAACCATCTGCTGCAATTCGTCTCTATCTTCTTTTAATAAGAAACTTCTTAAATATTTATGTACTGGTGCAGTCTTATACTAGTACGTAGGCTTCTACCTGCAGAAGGCTACAACCTTCTCTCGTTTTCTAGCTTCTCTTGGAAGGGAGCTACAACCCCCTTAGCTCTTGTACTAGCTGAAGAACTAGTACGTAGGTGCTGACCTATAGAAGGTTGCAACCTTCTCTTTTCTTCCAGGGACCACATTTCATAAATTTTCAGACTGGATCCATCAATAACAATAATCAAACATCAAATATATCTGCATCAACCAATCTCCTTTTCTTCAATCAAAACTAAATCAAACAATTACTTCTCTGAATGCTGTAACCAGAATACATTAACAGTAAATAGAAACCAATCCTGAACCCAGAACACTGCATCAATAAACAGAAGTAGCTAAAACATATTTCATGAGACGTACACTACTTCAATATGTAGAACCTACGTGCACACGCTTCTGTATTAAGGCCAACCAGCGTATAAGCTATTTTGACTTACTGAACCAGCGTGTATACGCGTCTCTACTGTGCCTAACCTGCGTACAAATCTATAAAAAAGATAATTTACCCTTTTCACTTATTCAGACATCAGTTATACCCAGATTATCAGATTTATAGATCAAGTCATGTGCCAAATATAACAGATCAAAATCACACAAAGATACTACTATTCAAGTCTTAAGATCTTGACCCATCAATAGAACTTATCCTTCTTCTAACGCTGAGGTTCCTCCTTGGTTCAGATCCAACTATGCACCATAACCCAATGACCAGTATTCTAGATTTTGCTCTTCATAAGATATTCAATGCTTGAGTGAATGTCTTTGCCTAATGATCTCCTTCCCCTTTTATAGTCTATGCCTTACTCAATACCATGGTCCAAAACCATAGAGAATCAATACCATGGACTCAATACTTGGGTTCAACACTTCGGACGAGATACCATGGTCCAAAGCCATAGGTCCAAATACCAAGGAATAAATACCATGGACCAAAAAATAAGTTTTCCCACATGTACACGCTTTGTCTTACATGAAAGTGCATGCATACGTATATGCGCCTTTTGATCAGTGATCTCGCGTGTATATGCGACTTGGTTAAGAGGAACTTGCGTATATCTCTTTTTCCTTCATTCTGGGAGCCTGAACTGTGATCTGTCATTTGAGTGAGTTGCAATCAAGGACAAAACCTGTGTCATAGCATCAAACCTGTGTCATAATGCCAACAATCCGCTTACCGCCCAAGGGTGCCCTCGAAGAATACAGCCGGTTTTTGGAGCGCGGGTCCCGCCTTTAGCCTTTTGTGCTTTTTCCCACGGTTTTCCCAGCTTCCATGCGATCGAGTGCTCAAGGCCTCTCCTTCTCGAGGGGTTTTGCCCAGAAACTACCTCCTTTTCCTGATTCGGGTTTCCCAAGTGCTAGTTTCGCCTCCTGCGCGGTCTCCATGGGCCTCGGTCAGCGTGCTTTGACTGAGGTCCTCGTCGTTCCTCGCTGGTTTCCAACTGCCACTGTTCAAAGGTTTTCCTGATCACTTTGTGCTCATAATTCTTTGAAGTCTATCCCGTTTTGGTGTAGCCATGGCTCTGTAATAATCTTCATGTATCCAATTCGAATCAATGGGAGAAATTACGGAAAGAAAAATATGCCCATGATTGTCAACTGAAAGGCCTGGTAAGGCTCACGGGCTCAATCCAGGGGTCAGCCATATGGAACCTGGCATGGAACAACAAGGAAATAATACAAAAGCACAACTTTTGGGAAGTAAGAAACGAAAAGAATGCCCTATTATGGGAGGATGCCTAGCAACAACAACCGAAATTAAACAAACCAGAATGGAGAAGTCTTCAGGAAGCCACAGAGCGACAAGGATACAAATAAGTCCACCAATTTTGGGCTCTGGAACTAGCAAAAAACAAGTGGAGAACATGGAACCTAAAAATCCTCCACCAGGGAAATCTAAGAGATTCATAAATTCAAGATATTACAGAGGAACTGAACAAAAGACAAATTTTGGAAAATGAAGACTGAGATCAACTTCGATGGGGGCAACGAGAAGGAGGTGATTTCAACCTCAAAGAAGCGAAGGTTTACCTTAGAATAGAGAATCTCGAAATCCATGACCCGCCCTGGAACAAACTCTAGGGTACTTCTCACTGGCTGAAAATCAAAAAAATTATGTGGTTAATTCTGCACAGAAAGGTACTAACTTGGTAGAATCTTATGAAGAGAGGAATGATAGGTCCATCATGGTGCTACCTGTGTGACAAGGAAGAAGAAAATATTAACCATTTATTGAACACTTGTAGTTACATAGAATCTCTATGGCATTGGTTGGACATTATTTACAGACAAACTGATAAAAATAAATAAAACATACAAGACAATTAAAAATGGCGGTTACAATATACCAAGATGAAGTGGTTAACATGACCTAGAAATTGATTATGGGATTCATCCTATAGGAATGCAACCATTGAATTTTCCAAGATAAAAAGTTATCTATTACTGCCCTGATGGAAGAAATTTGTCGTCAGCTAAAGGAAACCATAAGTAACAAAAGATTTCAAACCCTTGATGAACATTCATCCCCTCAGGAAGAAAGAATTATAAATATTTTTGACCTTGATTACCTGAGTGATAAGATCCTCAAACCCAGAGAAGGTCGTATAAGGACGAGTGCTTCAGTGTGGCAGGTTCCTCCTGAGGGTTTCTAGAAATTGAATTTCGATGGAGCATCCAAAGGAAACCCATGCAAGGTTGGTGCTAGAGGAATCATAAGGGACTTGATAGGTAAAATCCAAAGGTTATATTTGATCAACATGGGACAAGCCACAAATAATGTAGCGGAGTTCCACACCCTGGAGCAAGGATTAGAAACATTGCGGCAAGAAAGAAAGGTGAATGTAATAGTGGAGGGCGACTCAACATTAGCCATCCAAGCGACATGTAGATTGCAATGTGGCGTCGCAATAAATAAATTCACAAGGAATTGGTGTCTCGACCAGATAATTTAAAGGATTAAGGATTACTTGTTGGAGCTAAAAATAGTAGAGTTTACCTTAGTCAGATGCTCGACCAATGCATTGGAAAATATAGTGGAAAATGAAGGGGTTAAGAGTACCAAGGTACTAAATGAAATGAATTGGGAGGAAATGGTGGAAGGACAACTAAAGGAGGATTGTAAAGCTCTGGCAGTAAGAGATCGATCCACGTCAAAGGGGAAACATGATGGACACGGGGTGGGCCAGGAGGAAGGCAGTAACCCACTTGGTCAAAGGAATGTTTAATAATCAATATGAGAGGACAAGTAGTGGGAATTAGGGAATATTGAGGAGGTTTGTGTCAACAAGGTACAAAGGACATGATGGTAGCTGATGGGAAAGAGTGGAACCCAGGATCAAATAATAGTCTGCCGGGAGGTGGCATTTATGAGAAAGGATGGTTGAAGAAGTGGGGAGGAACAAAACACAATGTGAAGCAGTACTAGAATAGAAATATGGCTATAACGGGCCTGCACAGACTGTATGCAGAGGCAAATGAGAAGGAAGATGGTCCCTTTCTCAAACGAATGTATTGAAAAGACATTGGTAAATGGAAGTTGTCGTAAATGAACAGGGAAAGCACCCAAATGACGGGGAAGACTTTGTTGCTCTAGACTTTTCCTTTATATGCTAGGGATGGGTGTTGCATGGGAATCATAGTGATAAGTTGGAACGAAACGAGAGGAACTAGCAGTGAGATAAAACATGTTTATCAACAAACCACGACACCCATAATAGCTATGGGGAGAAATGGGAGTGGTAGGCCAAGGGGGAGTCCGAGAGTGAAAGCGCAAAGCTCCACAACTGGCAAGAGAACTAGAATAGAGGAGGCGATGAAGGAAGAAACTCTCAACTATCATTCAACCATCCCAGAACAAGGCAAAGAATTTATTGAAGTCTAGTCAAATGAAGTGAGGCGTTTGAGAAGGAATACCCCAGGCAACAAAATTGAAGAGGAGGTCGACTGAATAATTGATACAAGGAGATCTTGAATGAGACAAATGGTCTATCAGATAATTTTAGAAACAAATTGGCATTTTAAGACTTTAGTGGGAAAATCTACAAACTGAAGCAATGGAAGAAAGGATCAAGCATCAAATTGAATACCATATGCGGATGAATGAAATTGAGCATCGACTAAAGGGGGTCGAGGAGGAAATCCAACAGGTGGTGAACATCGAATGCTTGCAGGATGATCAAATTGGTGATATGAACAAAATGTTTTCAATTTACTTGAAATGTATCCATGACCTAGATATTACTCTGAGGCAGGGGCACAAAGATCCAGCCAAATTAATGCAATACAAGGTTAGAGAGGTAGCTAGAGCCATCGATAAGCAAGTAGTAATGTCGAAAGCAAGAGCGAAAGCTGCAGCAACTCCACTAGCGAAAACTACACCTACATCTGGATCAGGTGTGTGGGAGGCCCCATCATTGTCTCTGGAAAAATGATCATGTTTCTATGTATAATTTTGCTATATTTTTTCAATAGGCTATGTAGGCCAAAGAAAATTAATAGAATAATAGGCAGGCCTGTAGATATAGATCAGAAAGTTAGATATTCATTCAGACCTCGAGCAAGTTGCAAATGGTTAAGTACTAGTAGTAGAAAATTTAATTTTGCTTATATGCCTAGGAAATACTATAGACATAAAAACCTTTTGGCAAGTATGGTTAAGTTCTAGAACAAATACATATTATACTGTAGTTGGTCTGGTTTCTAGTTTGGAAGACCAACAAACTATGATGTAAATTTTTGTGCTATCGTAATATAAGGTTTTTACTCTGACTTACAAAAAACAAACAACCAAACATGTGATATTAAATCCTCTCCAATGAAATCAAATGAAAAAAAAAAGTTTACTTAAAACATAGATTATATAATAAAAAATAATAATAAGAAGATAACACATACGAATATCATATAACCATGAGGGTTAGTTCAATTGGTTGAATCCCCATCTTTAAAACATCTTTGTTATTGAGAGGTCATAGGTTCAATTCTCTTGACACTATCGAGGTCAGGCTCCATGGTTAATTCAACAAGAGGTGATCCCTTTGGGTAGATTTTCCTAATACAAATATTTTGTGGACATAGCAGTCACTAATCTCCGAGGTCCATGAACCACATAGAAAAAAAAAACACATATGAACCCCATATTATATAGGTTTATTTCAACTGTATATCCATTAGTATCCAAAGGGACCAAAATATGGAAAGAGTACTTTGCAATTAAAATTTAATATTTTAATTTTTTAAAATAATATATATGTATAAGTATATACACCTATGTAAACTAGGTAATACATCACAATGCTAGAATACATTTAAATAAAACAAATTAAATATATTATGTAATCCTATATTAATCCTATTTCAATTCATGTATTTTAATTTATTACAAAAACCACTTAATTCTTAGTTGAAGTAGATCCAATATCTTTAAACATATCATTTAAATCTCACTTTGCACTTGGCAAATCTACTACCATATTTAATTCATTTGAAGTGAGAAATATTTAGAATGAATACAAGTTTCAATGTCAAATGAGAATATTGAATTTCTCTCAAAGCAATGATTTCATCTAATGCATCATCAACTATACATGCATTAAACTTCCAATTAGGATGAATTTGATAACACCTATGCATAGGGTTCTCCAACAATAATGTTATATCTCATCACTCACTGTATGAAACCACCACCCATGCCACTATCACCCCAATTTGTTTCTCATCAGACACCGTGAATGTGTATAACTAATACTATCATATTAAAAAATATGAAGTTAAGTTTAGGTCATTAATCATATTGAATTGTTACAACCAAAATGATTGTACTAAATCAATCATTGGAAACATACTCACCACATATTTATTTGTATTGAATGTTGAATACATGGTTATTAATATTTTATGGGATGGCTTGATCATGGTCTCCAACATTCATTTCATTTGTATTCCATATATAAAAGGGATCTCTCACCATTCGGATTTTGGTAAAATAAAAAATCATCCTGATGTTTTTCATATCAGAGATTCACACTCATTTTATCTTTTTTATGAAATTGATAGCTTCTTCTCATCAAACAATTATATATGTTTATAACATCTTTTATGCATAGGAAAAAATACATATCACGAGTTGTGGTATCCATGTCAACATATTTCTTAATACACAATTTACACACTGAGTCAATTGGAACATCCAATAGAAAACAAATTTACACATAAAAACCACGTCCCTTGAAATCCTTGGCTTATGTAGAGACCTACATCACCTAAGGCGTCTTGTTTTCCATGAAAATTCCATCCTTCCCCATGTTCATGATCATACATGTTGTTGTTAATATTTCCATGTCGAGGATTTGAACTATAACCTTTACAATAAAATGGCACTAACAACCCTAATTTTTCACAAATGAGGGCCTTCATTTGGTTGTATGTTTTTCTCTCTTGTCGTCTAGGACATATGAGCAAGCATAACTGTGTAAAAAAAATTGAAATTTCAATATATATGACAAGTGATAAAGCATCATTAACACCAACATCTAAATAATGCACTTTTAAAATAGTTACACTTCAAATTGCAAGTCAATACTAGCCCTTGAGCTTGAAGGTTTGTTTTGTCAATGTGTGAAGGTGCATTGAGATTTTGGATTCATTTCCTCTCTTCTAATAAAGTTAGGAACTCTGTGAGAAGAAATTTTTATAGCCTGATCAATATTCATGTTGGTCTTGTATGCTTCAGACCAGCGTAAATCTTTACCAAAAAATATGACATTGTCTTCAGGGTCTTGCACCTCAAGGCCCATGATAGTCTTACATTTCTTTTCCATTTTGACTCAAGGTCTAAAAATATTGTGTAAACATATTAGGAAAAATTTCTATTCGCTCACAATATCTTCATTTTGAGCCTCTAATTAAAGTAAAAAAATAAAATTATAAAAAATTCAATTGATTATCATAAATATATTGATAACATATGAAAGCTAAGATCCTCAATACCTTTGATAAATTCAGAATTAATATGGATATACCTTTGATATAATTCATTTTTTTAAAATCTACTAAATACTAACCATACTGAGACCATATTGTGCTATAGAAAGAACCTCTTGCCTATTACAGGAAAATTTCTGCACATCAACCCGAACTTCCAGATTTGTATTATTAGGGTCTATCAACCCCTAATTCAGTTGTTTTCATTCCCTAATGAAGTTAACCTACATCATGCTTGCTTCCCAAGAGTTTCATGACACCATTCATCCAAAAAATGTCCCTAAGGAGATCATCGCAGGTGGCCTTCTATCTGGCTGCAATGAATGGCAGGCACTACACTGTCTGGCTGCTATGCATAGCACTTGCCCTTTGTATCACCTGTGATGGACGAGATCCATTGAATTTTTCCAATAAATCCATTGGATTCCTCATCCAATGGATACTTCTAGAGGTTTCTAGAAGGATTGGGCCCTCTTTTGGATGAGGAAGGAGATGAATGAACCTTAATCCATTATCCCTTCCTCCATGGAACCACTTCCCAATTATGGCAAAGCATTCATGAGGGCCATTAATGGCCTAACTTCCTCTTTTCAGCTATAAATTGACCAGGCATTCAAGGCTGGTCCAAGGTTGAGACTTCTTAAGCTAAGGAAATGTTGCTTGGATGAGATTAGTGGAGAGAGTAATGTTATCGTGTCAAATTGTTGTTTCCATGAGGAGAGAAGGGTTTGAAGCTAGGAGGATGACACTGAATCGAACATGCATCTACATGGGTTTTAATCTTCCTTTCTATGAATAAAAAGTTCTATGCT
The DNA here is from genome assembly GCA_031772625.1 of Pinus tabuliformis. NCBI lineage: Eukaryota > Viridiplantae > Streptophyta > Pinopsida > Pinales > Pinaceae > Pinus > Pinus tabuliformis. The sequence continues at coordinate 153,846,994 of CM062805.1, read as the reverse complement.
TTTTCCCATTCATGTGTTATGTGATGTATATTGTACTTTCGATTCTATAATATGTTTAGTTAATAGATCAATATGTATGCTTTGATGGTTTTCTGTCTCGGCTTGTGTGCAGGTACCTTTCAAGCGAGTTAAGTACAGAAGGGAGTGGCGAAAGCAGTCAAAGGGAAGAGGGATCGAGGGAAAGATATAGGTTGGTACTTTTGCTCCTCTTTCTTTTATTTGTTGGCTATAGGAAAATTAATGGAATTACTTTAACTGTTGTTCTAGACTTGCTACTAGGTCTAGGGGTTAGTCGTTCGAAAAGACACTAAATTTGCCCATAACAAAATGGAAACTCCACTGGGGAGCGATCCTATCCATTATAGTAGCTAATCAATCTCTTAGAACACTTTGACATACTTTACCCTGTTTTTCTCATCGAATTCAAGTTCAATTTACTGAAATTTGAGTCAATTTTGAGCATAAAATTGTCATTCTGTAATCATAGAACCTTTGTAATTGACAGGTTGTTATGCATTGCACCCTCTGCACTGAGACAGTGTTATGCATCGCACTGTCCCTCACTCTGGCCTGCGATGGTTCCTTTTGGAGCAATTTTCCCATCCAGGAGCTAAATCCTTAAGTCAATTTTGAGTTGTTTGAATTGTTTGTTGGATTTAGATGAGTTCTTGTCTCTGAAAGCAGTCTTTATTTCCTTGTTTCGACCCATTTTAGACTGGATTGTTAAATGCTTGTTTATGTTTTTTTTTATCATTTGCAGTCCTTAGTTGAAGTAGTTTCAGTCGATTGTTTTGAAGTGTCGTAAAATCTTCCTTTATTGAATAGTCGATCGATCTATTTTGTGCATCTGATTCATATTTTCGTTTAAGTGTCGAAAATATTTGTTTCCTTAAAGTTATAAGTGTTGTTTAGTATTCCTTTATCTTTAAGTGAAATTATCATAAATCGACATTTTTGTGAAAAGAGATTTTGAATCATTTGTTCATTTGTTCTTCTTAGTGCATAATTCACATTAAGGAGAACTGAAAAGAAAAAGAAATACATGTAATTGATTCTTGGATATTGAATGTGTGTGCTTGAAAAGAATGGTTAGGAAAATGCATCAGTGAGTGCTCTTTGTTGTTTGATCCAAAAAGTACTTGTTTTCTCTATCCCTTGTAGCTAGGATTTTCATTGTTAAAATGGAAAGAGTGCTTCTCATTTTAGTTGCATTCATAGGAATCTTGGAAAACATCACGTGGTGAAACCCAAAGGCAAATTTTAAGCAAGATCAACCTAAAATTAACCTCAATTAGCCTAAAAAAACATTGGAATTTAATGCAAACATCTAGAGTTGTCTAGGCTAGAGACGGGTTCCAACATCTTAAAACCTAGTGGCTGTCATTTCATTGAGGTTGGGTGATTCCTCCTCTCTGAACCGGTAAGTATTACTACAGACTTATGCTCCCTGTAGTGTCGTGTATATAGTGGGAGACCCAAATAGGTTTAAATCCTTTATCCCTAGGAAGCTAAGTCCGTAGCCTTATCGATCACAATGCACTGAACACAACATTCAGGAAGACTGACTGTTGTACGGTAAATCCTTGGTAATTTGTCTTTAATTTACCACCAAGGTGTATATTGCAGTTTTGTGATTAGTCTGGTAAACCCTCTTACTTAGTATCTCCAGAATAGTCACTTTTTCTCCTTTTCGACTCCTTAAAAGAAAAGGTTCATCTGAGCGCTTGTCCTTTCAAGCTCATTAAACAACAAAAGCAACTAGAGTCATCTTTTGCTTTTTCTTGACTCTTAAAAAATGAAAAAGAAAAGTTAAGTTCTAATGTCGTAAAAGTTAATTGACCGTGGATAACATCCTCCACGCTTGTTTTTTAGTTGATCTTAGGTTGAAACATATGGCGACAAATCCGGAGTCCACCAATCAAGGAATTCCTTTTGATGGGAATCCTAGTCCTTTTCTTCCATTTGGAAATATTGGTGCTCCATTTATGGCTACATTGTCCCTTTTGGTATTTACCAATGGCTTGACAGTATGGTTGTTTTCAACCTCCTTGGTTCAAAATGTCATGATTTCTCCACAATCGAGTACTCCTCCAACTGGACAAAACCAACCTCTAGTTGATCCTAAAGTTGACCCTTTGCCTTCTTCCACGGTTGTTTCTTCCTCCCCTTCTTCCTCTTCACCTAGTGAAAGTATTGGTACTAGTAACCAGGTGGCTAAGAAGAAGAAGAAAGGGAAGAAGAAGAAGAAGAAGAAGAAAATTCAACAAAGGAGCAACAAATCAACCATTGCTTTGAATGCAACATCTGATGAGAAACCATCCCTCAAGCCTTACAAAGTCAATATCCATGAAACATTTGTGCGGGAGACCATCTTCTTCGAAATTGTTCTGATATCCCTCATATCTTAGAAGAATGGTACTCTCATTCACATCATCCCGTGTCATCAACCTCTGGAGATCATGTTGGTGACATACCATCAACTAGTGATAGTAAATTTCATGGAAAGAAGGGAAAAGTCAAGTTTCCATGTAGGTTATGTGAAGGGAATCATCCCATTCACCTTTGTCCCTATCTAAACGAAGCCAAAAATGTGTTGGATAACCGTCCTGCTTCACCATAGCGATTTCCATCTGGTTACAAGAAACTCTCCCTTAATCCTTCACTAGTTGATGAATTGACTGACTCAAATCAACCGTCGGTCAAAAACACTCTCTCTGAAAGTGAATCCTCCGAGTCTATACCTGACCCAAATCAATAGGTCGAGGTAGCAGTTGACCCGATTTCACCTTCAGTAAATCGTACCTTTCCAGAAGAGAGTGAAAATGATACTACTCAAGTTCTTTTTATTTCTTCAGATTCAAATGAGCTTGGGGGCAATCCGCTTGTTCCATCAAGACAGGAGGAAAATCCTCTAGTTCTCGTAACTCAAGGGGTTAATCCTCCCGTTTTTACGGTACCCCCTCCAAGTAGTCTAGTCACTTCCTTTGATTGGAATCGACTAACAGGATACCGCCTTCCTTCTTATGTTCCTTTCGAGATCATAGTACAAGTTTGTAATATGATTGTATCAGGTACTATTATAGATGAGGGTGCATTAGTGAGTATCCTTTCCTCAACTACTTGGCAAGCACTCAGTTCACCGCCGCTTGTGCTAGTTACCCATAATCTTTTGGGTTTTAACAGAGGAACTAGTCAACCATTAGGGATCCTCCCTCAATTACCTATTACTTTGGGAGGAAAAACCATTTATCTGAACGTGATGGTAGTCCTAGGCCCATTAGATTACAATTTACTTCTTGGGCGCGACTATGTTTATGGCATGGGAGCTATTGTTTCAACGCTCTTTCGAGTGATTTGTTTCCCGCATGAAGGTAGTATTGTCACCATTGAACAACTTTCATTTCCTGGTCCAAATATAGCTCCTAGTCAACCATCTTCCCTAAATGGTCCTTTTATACCAATGGTATCATCCCCGCCGCGGGTTAATTATGTGCAACTAGTTCCATACCTACATCAACTAACAATCAATTCAGTGATGTTGTACATCATGTACTAGGGGCATTGGAACCAGATCTTTTCTTGGACCTCTTATGAGTTGTGATCAAGGAGTCCGAGGATGGTTCGTTGTCTTGTGTCAACCTCATTAAAAAATGAAACAAGGTTCCGAGGATAGTTCATTGTCTTGTGTCAAACTCATTAAAAAATGAAACAAGGAGCTCGAGGATAGTTCTTTTACTGTGTCAACCTCATTAAAAAATGAAACAGGTCTTCGAGGATAGTTCTTTTACTGTGTCAACCTCGTTAAAAATTGAAACAACTCCCGAGGATAGTTCGTTGTCTTATGTCGACCTCGTTAAAAAACGAAACAAGGGTTTCTGAGGATAGTTCATTGTCTTGTGTCAACCTCTTTAAAAAATGAAACAAGGGTCTGAGGATAGTTCCTTGTTTTGTGTCAACCTCATTAAAAAATGAAACAAAGAATATGAGGACAGTTCCTGGTCTTGTGTCAACCTCGTTAAAAAATGAAACTAAGGGTATAAGCAGAGTTCCTTGTCTTGTGACAAGCTCTTTAAAAAATGAAACAAGGTCCCCTGGAGCAAAGTTCCAAGTTGAGTCTTTGATTAGATCTCGTAAAATCCAAGTCGAATCTTTCACTTGATCTCGTAAATAAACCTTCATTCCATCCACCTGATAGCCATGAGTAGTCTACTTAGGTGAATGTAATGAAGCTTGGGGGGCATGCACCTATTGGTAAAGATAAGTTTCCCTATAGGTTATGTGAAGGGAATCACCCCATTCACCTTTGTCTATCTGGATGAAGCCAAAAAGGTGTTGGATAACCATACTGCTTCCCCGTAGTGATTTCCATATGGTTACCGAAGACTCTCCTTTTCATCATGTTGGGGGCATGTAAACCAATTCAAGCATAGTTCTTAGTTTTAAGCTTGTGTAAAAATGAAACTGAATCCAAGCATAGTTTTTCGTTTCAAGCTTGTGTAAACATGAAACTGAATCCAAGCATAGTTCCCTATGGTTCAAGCTTGTGTAAAAATGAACCCATTTCCATTTTAACCCTTGTGATTGTCATTCTATTAGCCTTTTTCGTCAGATGAGCCTTGATTGTTTTAATCCCATCGCCACCATCCCTTTGGCCAATCATACGCTTTCACTTGGTTGTTTTACCCTTTTTGAGGAATAGTTGCAATGAGTGGTCTTATTAGCCAACCTCTTCACATAAACCAACATGTTTTGAGAAGTTCCAACATCACTGGAACCAGTTGCTACCCTAGACACCACTTGTTCCTCAAAGTGGAGTCCTCTTTAAGCTCTTTTTAGACTCTCTAAACATGAAAAGATTGTCGAGCGCTTGTCATTTATAGCTCGTTAATGGATTAGAATCGATATCTACTCAGTATAGTTTTACCCCTTCTTTGGGTTGAGATAGATTAACTACGAAAAAGGTACTCGTTGGTCAAACATGATCAATAGGTTCTCTCTTGTATTGTTTTATGCTTTTTTGGGCTTGAGAGACAAATGTAAGAAAAAGAACTTTTGGAGTTTTCTTTTAGTCCCTTTTCAAACTCTCTAAACATGAAAAGGACCGAGTTTTCATTGTCATTAAACTCGTTAAAAACATTAAATAGCGACAAACTTGTCCATCTAGACAAGACCGAGTTTCACCTTCGCTAGACTCATTAAAACATCAAATAGCGATGGATTCGCCCGAAGGGAAAAATTACACAACAAGCATATGTTATCCTCCTCAAGCTTGATTAAAAATAAAGAGGTATTGGTCAGAAATGACTGGGGAAAATGGGAAAAAGCTGGGAACACTTTATGGTAGCAGGTTTCTCTTGAACATGACACTTTCACCTCATCACCGTGACTATGTGGGTTGGGTCATTCAGCTTGATGGTTATCACACCGTTGGTCTATCATACCATCCTTCACTTTGTTTTGGGTCAATGCTCCCAATTCACTTCAGTGTCACCGATATGCTCAAGAGAAGTCATTCGGTTCAAAACTTCATCCTTTACAATACAGTAAACCTTCATTTTCATGCCCGCCATTCCTGAACCTTATGTCATCAGTCGATATTTCATCTCAAAAATCATTTACCTTGTTTCGAGTCGTTGATGTGGGATACATCAAGGCCCCCCTGTGACGAGTCGCTTCTTGTCGACACCAGCACATCATCCAAGAAGTTGACTTAGAAACACCCCTTCAGTACCTTGAGGCTTGCATACATCAATGGCAGGTTTCTTGCTTCCGGCGATAGGTTGACATCACTGGCCTTCGACTGAAAGACTTCGTATGGTGTTCGACATCAAATCATTTATTCACACCTTGCGAAATGTACTGTAGTACCTTAAGGGTCATTATCATTATCGGTGATTCCTCTCGTGTCTATTAACAGCTTACATCATTGGCTGGTAATCAGACGATGTCTCTCCATGTTCGACTTCGAATCATCCATTCACATGGTTAGACTTATACTTGAGTGAAATATTGTACGAGAGTGAAGACCCCAGATCTAGTCTCATCCATCCGGGTTGTGATATGTTTTTCAGGAGTACTATATCAAATGTACAATGGCCTTACATTCATGGGTCTACATCTGTAGACGACTATATTTGTACATGTAATGAAAGTTTATAAAGCTAAGCATGGGTATGCCTTCCCTCAGCTAGATTATGAGAAAAAATCAAAGTATCATGATATTTGTATTGTAACTGATGCAAGTCACCTTCTGGTTTGAAACCTTCTCTCCAAGTGGTAAAGCACCTCACTCGACATGGTTATTTTCGACTTCATGCTTTAGGGGGCATCTGTTACAGGAAAATTTGGGCACATCAACCCCAACTTCCAGATCTGTATTATTAGGGTCTATCAACCCCTAATTCAGTTGTTTTCATTCCCTAATGAAGTTAACCTCCATCATGCTTGCTTCCCAAGAGTTTCATGACACCATCCAAAAAATGTCCCTAAGGAGATCATCGCAGGTGGCCTTCTATCTGGCTGCAATGAATGGCAGACACTACACTGTCTGGGTGCTATGCATAGTACCTGCCCTTTGTATCACCTACAATGGGAAAGATCCATCGAATTTTTCCAATAAATCCATTGGATTCCTCATCCAATGGATGCTTCTAGAAGGATTGGGCTCGGTTTTGGATGAGGAAGGAGATGAATGAACCTTAATCCATTATCCCTTCCTCCATGGAACCACTTCCCAATTATGGCAAAGAATTTAGGAGGGCCATTAATGGCCTAACCTCCTCTTTTCAGCTATAAATTGACCAGGCATTCAAGGCTGGTCCAAGGTTGAGACTTCTTAAGCTAAGGAAATGCTACTTAGATGAGATTAGTGGAGAGAGTAATGTTATCATGTCAAATTGTTGTTTCCATGAGGAGAGAAGGGTTTGAAGATGGGAGGATGACACTGAATCGAACATGCATCTACATGGGTTGTAATCTTCCTTTCTATGAATAAAAAGTTCTATGCTTTTTCCCATTCATGTGTTATGTGATGTATATTGTACTTTCGATTCTATAATATGTTTAGTTAACAGATCGATATGTATGCTTTGATGGTTTTCTGCCTCAGATTGTGTGCAGGTACCTTTCAAGCGAGTTAAGTACAGAAGGGAGTGGCAAAAGCGGTCAAGGGGAAGAGGGATCGAGCGAAAGATATAAGTTGGTACTTTTGCTCCTCTTTCTTTTATCTGTTGGCTATAGGAAAAGCAATGGAATTAATTTAACTATTGTTCTAGACTTGCTACTAGGTCTAGGGGTTAGTCATTCGAAAAGACACTAAATTTTCCCATAACATTGCCACAAAAAACTCAATGTCAGAACTCTCAATGATCAATGATTTATTGATTGGTAGCTTTCTCTCTGCTACATGTTTTAATGGAGTAATTGGAATCTAGAGCTAAAAATCCTCTGCTCAAGATTGTGTATCATGGTGATACTTATTTTCTATAATAAAGGTTAGGAAACATGGTGGGGTCATTCTTTTTATCTCTTGTTGGAAGGGTATTCCAAATATATGGCCCCTATGATAGGGGAAGTCCCTTATGCCAAGTTGTTTCCATTGATAAATGGGGACATTGGGATGTCACCAAAAAATACCTTTTATATATATTAAGTACTGAAACATATGGAATGCAAGGGGTGGGAATTAGAACTTCAAGAACATACCCTTTGTTGAGCACCCTCAAGAACTAGAACCTGAGAATGCAAGGATTGGGAATTTAGTAATTCTTTAGGAAGGTGTAGGCTTATACTCCAAATGATGAAGGAGTGTTGTTTAAGTTATCAAATATCAGTGGCCAATATCTTCTAAATATTTTCTTATGAAACCACATAAAAGAATTGTAGTAAAATAGATAATTTTAACATGATGCTAAACCCTAAAGTGAAGGAAATAAACATGAATAATTTTTAGAATTTAAACCATGATAATGAAACAAAGGTAAATGATAATAGATGTTTCTTTAGGGAAAGTGGGAAACATAAATGTGTTATATATTAGCAATGGAATTATAGGATTATTTATGTACTCAAGGTATAGTTTTAGATTCCTGGGTTCAACTCAGAGGCGTTATTCCAATAGTAAGTGGGGTGACCTGTAATAAATGGAGGTAGGCCAACGTCATATAAAAATATTGTAGCAACCTCCTTTAAGGTATATCGACCCTTTTTAATGATCATAATTCCCTCTTAAAACTCTATAGATTTATTCTTTTTGTTGAGGATATTTACTTTATTCTTTAATCCATAGTTGTATTCAAGTACATTGACAATGCAATTTACTGTTTTTATATTTATGTGATTTATTTTGATTCAAGACATAACATAGAACATCAACAAACATTGCCACAATGTAATGCTAAAACATAAAAAGAAGATATATTCCCTAAAGTGTCTTCCTAAAAGTAAAACCATAAAAGACACTTTAGGGAATCTATCTAATTTTTGTGTTTTAACATTACATTGTGAAGAGGACATCAGGAAATTACCACAAGAGTTGTTGTTGGTAGAAAAATTGGATTTTCTAAAAGAGAAACATAACTTACAAGCAAGTAAACAACAATGCTAAGTTTCATGATTACAATCCTAAATGTAATCTAATGCTTAATTTTCATCACATAAACTCGAAGGCAACCTAATGGTAATGCTCCAATAGACTAAAGTTGGAATGCAATTTGTTAAACAAAAACTTTAGAGAACTAGTGCTTCAAAGTTCATACAATATATTGGATTTATATATTCACATGATATATAGCTTTCGAAAGTATGCTTCCACAACCAAATCCAACTCTAGTGTGATTGATGATGTGCACATGCTTTAATTTATTGCTTGCATTTTGTAAATAAATATTGTACATTCTAGAAAATAAACATGAACACCAAACTTGGGTAAAGGGACTTATAAGAAAAAATAATGAAACACAATTATCAATGTTTGATTCGCAAAAGTGTTATTACAATGAATTTTTTCCACAACTTCTACCATTTGTAATATGTAATTGGTTAGAATATATGGCTTATGTATCCCTTGAAATTATATTAGTTCAAATTCAAAACACTACATTGCTAGTCCTATGTGGATATTTAGTAATTATGAAAATCAAAGGCTAGATCTACATTATCTTGAATTGGTAGTCATGCTATGGTGCATGAATGGTAACAGATTAGTAAATGCATGTTAGTGGCTTAAAATAAAAGAAAATTTATTGAGTGTTAATACAGTCTTAGAGTCAGAAATTTTAAGTTTGCAAGTGGTGATCAACTGGTAAAAATAAGTTGTCATCTCATCCAATAGCTGGGTTCACATCTCAAGGATGTGCCATGTACATACTAGTTCATGTTATGCAACTAGCTCACAAAATAGAAGAAGAGATAGATAAATGACTTCAAAATAAGCCTCTTCGAGGGGGAAACCTCCTTTACATTACACGAATGAATAATTCTTGGATGATTCAAATGACAAAGCCTCATTTCTATATATAGGAGTCTAAGGGGTCACAATATAGTAAGAGCCAACATAACAATAATAATGTAAGGGCACAACAATAACAATAGTGGGCTTCTATGGGGCACAACAATAACAATAAGGGGGCTACACTAATAACAATGAGGGAATACACTAGTATTATAGGGACCTAACATGCCCCTCTCCTTCAAAAAAGTGTTGTCCTCAATGCTTGAGTAGTTTTGGATGCTTCTGTATAAAATTCTCTTCCTCCCATATGGAATCTTCCACGGGTAAGTTCTTCCACTTGATGAGATACTTTGAAATTGATAGATTTCATAGTTGTCGAGTTCTTGTTTCCGTGGCTGCTTCAGGTTCCAATATGATTTTTCCTTCATCATCAAGTTTTAACAATATTGTTTGAACTAGGAGCTTGTCACCTATAATCTTCTTTAAGCATGAAACATGGAAAACTAGGTGCACTCGAGAAGATGTAGGAAGCTCCAATTTGTATGCCATAGTACCATAATTTTGCAACACCTTGTAAGGACCATAATACTTTGGTGATAATTTATTATCCTTCTTAGTTTGCTTGAGGGACATTTGTTTGTATGGCTGTAACCGTAAAAATACCCAATCGCCTACATCAAAACTTCTTTCGCTATTATGTTGATCTGCGTGTTGTTTCATTCTATTATGCACCAAAGTGAGGTTATCCTTTAAGATTTGGAGAACTTGTTGTTGATGATCGATGTGATCTTCCACTGCTTGAACCTTAGATGGTGGATGATATCCATAAAGTGCCATAAATGGGGTCATTTTTGCTACAGTATGGAAGGAAGTGTTATACCACCATTCAGCTAGAGGTAACCACTTGACCCATTATGTCTGTTTATCATATACAAAGCAACGAAGATATCCTTCCAAACGTTTGTTCACTATCTTAGTTTTCTCATCCGATTGAGGATGATAAGATGAGGTATGAGCTAATTAAGTACCCAGACAAGAAAATAATTATGTCCAAAAATTTCCATTGAAAATAGGATCTCTGTCGCTTACAATAATCTTTGGGTTTCCATGTAGCTTTTGAATTGTTTCCATAAATGCAATAGCAACTGTACTAGCTTTAAATGGATGAGATAATGCACAAAAGTGTTCATACTTGGTAAGTCTATCAATTACCACCATGATGACACTCTTTCCTTCCGACTTGGGTAAACCTATGATAAAATCCATTGAAACCTCTTCCCAATGTTGACTTGAAATGGATAAAGGTTATAACAAACCCAGGGTCTTAATTGTCTCAACTTTATTTTGTTGGCAAACCAAACATTCTGCCACACACATTTGAATATCAGATTTAAGGCCATCCCAAAAATATTCCTTCTTAACCATGTAGTAAGTTCTTAAAAATCTTGAGTGCCCTCCTAAGGGAGAGGTGTGAAATTCCAGAAGAATCTTTTGTTTGAGTTGGGAATTCTTACAAAGATATAAGTGATCTTTGTACCATAATGAATCATTATTCTAGCTAATTGTATCGGATGTACTAGGATCTTGCTGCAACTTTTGAATGAGTTCCCACACTTCTTCGTCATTCTTCCATTCATCCCTTGCTTCGGTTATCCAATCTGGTTGGATAATAGAAATGGCACAAAGAAATGATTCCACATCTTCATCCTTTCTTGAGAGTGCATCTGCAACAACATTTTTCTTCCATTTTTTGTAGATGATTTCAAAGTCATAACCCAAGATATTTGTGACCCATTTTTGTTTTTCTTATGAAGATAATCTTTGTTCTAAAAAGTATTTAAGACTATCATGATCCGTTTTTACCTTGAAGTGCCTTCCCATTAGCTAAGGTTTCCATTTCTTAAGTGCATGTAGTATTGCCAACATTTCCTTCTCATAAATAGCTTTGTGTAAATACTTTCCTTTGATTGGATGACTCTCAAAAGCAATGTGTCTTCATTCTTGCATTAAAACAACACCAATTCCATTCTCTGAGGCATCACATTCCACAATAAAAGCTTTTGTGAAGTCTTATGTAGCTAAGACTGGTGCTTGGCACATTTCCTCTTTGAGATGCTCAAAGGCCTTAGTTGCTTCTAAAGTCCAAGAAAATGCATATTTCTTTAGTAATGTTGTTAGAGGTGATGATATTCTCCCATAATTCTTAACAAACTTGCGGTAATACCTTGTCACCCCGAGAAATCCTCGCAGATGCTTTATGGATACGGGATTTTCCATTCCTTAATGGTTTTAATTTTGTTCAGGTCCACCTTAACACCCTCATGAGATACAATATGACCCAGATATTCCACCTCCTGTACTCTAAAGAAACATTTGGAGTTTTTTGCATATAATTATTTCTCCTCCAATAGTTTGAGCACCCTGTCAACATGGTCAACATGATCCTTCCAAGACTTGTTGTAGATTAGTATATCATCAAAAAATACTAACACAAATTTTCTAAGGAAGGGTTTGAAAATGGAATTCATCAAACCTTGAAATGTAGAAGGTGCATTGGTAAGGCCAAAAGGCATGACCAAAAATTCATAATGATCTTCACGAGTTCTAAATGTTGTTTTCGAAACCTCTTCAGTCTTCATTCTTATTTGATGATATCATGAATGAAGATCCAACTTGGTGAAGTAAATTGCTCCATGTAATTCATCCAACAATTCATCAATGACAGGAATGAGAAATTTGTCTTTAATAGTGAGCTTTTTGAGCTCCCTATAATTCGGACAAATTTGCCATGATTCATCCTTCTTGTGCACAAATACTACTGGAGCAGAGAAATAACTTTGACTAGGTTGAATTATACCAGCCTCTAGCATTTCTGCAACCATATGCTCAATTTCACTCTTTTGGGCATAGGGATATCCGTAAGGCTTGATGTTTGGAGGAATACTTCCTAGAATCAAATGAATAGCATGATGATGATCACGAACATGTGGGAGGCCTTTAGGGGTCTCAAACACCTTAGAATGATTGTACAAGACTTTTTGGAGATCTGGAGAAATAGATGATTTTGATGTTTGAACCCCTAGTGAGAATAATTGTGCAATTATGCCCCATTTTTCTTTCTTTAGAAGCTTTGTTATGCTATTAGAGCTAATTATCTTTCCTAGTTTCCTTGCGATACCCCTTAATTCAACTTCCTTTCCTTCCCAAAAAAAAAATTCAAGAAAAGTTCTTGAAAATTGAAAGTTATCATCCCCAAAGATTGTGACCATTGGAATCCTAGTACAACATCAGACCCATACATTAGAATGGAAAGAATTGGACTATTCAATACATATTCCCCCATGGTTAACTTGATATTATGACACTTTCCAAAGCAATTTATAGTTCATTCATTTGCAACCATCACTTGACACTCTGGTGCTGGATATAGGAAGAAATTCAATTCCTTGGCTATATTACAATGAATAAAATTATGGGCACTACCTAAATCAATCAACACTATACCCTTTTCTTCTTGATATATCCTTCTTTCTTGAGAGTTTGAGGAGTGGTAATTCCTTCCAATGTATTACAAGATATGGTCAGATTCATTTATTCTTTCTCTGGGGTTGCTTCCTAGTGTATATCCTCCTCTTTTGATGTTTCTTCTTCTCATCACACTTATGACCTTTAGTGTATTTGCTATCACAACTGTAACAAAGCCCTTTTTCTCCTTTTTCCTCCAATTGTTGTAGTTTCAACCTTGTAGGTTGTGGAAGACTAGGAGCAACAATACTTAAAACTTTATAGTTGTGAGTGGTGGACTTCCTTGTTGCCATAATTTTTCTTTCAACTTATCTTGCAACCCTAAATGCCTTCTCCAATGAATTAGGTTCCCAAAGGCAAACCTCATGTTTGATGTTATCTTTTAAAGTCCCTATGAAAACATCAATCCTATGCCCTTCTTGAATATTGGTTACCCTAATATTCAATTTTTTGAAGCCTTCAATATTCTCTGCCATTGAACCCATTTGTTTGAGATTTATTAATTGGCTAAAGAAGGTGTTTCTCTTTGTATCTTCATAATGTGCTAACATTTCCTCTGTAATAATTGACTAGGTGACAAGTGGTTTATGAGAACAAATCCATCTATACCATACAAAATGATTGGGTTCTAAATATAAAGATGCAATATGCACCTTTTGTGAGGGTTGCACATCATGTAGATCAAAATATTGCTCCATCTATAGTATCCAAGTTACCGGATCCTTGCCATCAAACTTCCTCATATATATATTTGGAATGTGGTGTTTCTTAAACCCCCCATTGGAGTCTTTAAAATCGTAATTGATATTCCTTTTATCTTCATCATGAGTTTTATGGATTACCTTGCCACCACTCAGACACCTTTCTTTTAACAACTTTGCCAAACCTTCCTTCAACCCATATATCTTTGCATTCATAATTTATTCCATGTCTTCTTTTAAACCATTCTTCAAACCATCCATCTTAGCTTCCATTCCATTCTTCAAACCATCCAACTTAGCTTTTGTTACTTTTTGTGAGAGCGATATTTGTTGCACTTGGTCGCATAATTTTCATATATCATGTTGCATTTCTTCCTCTTCTTCATGATTCATAGTATAGATTTCAGGTCACTTACTAGGTGTTTCCATTTTATTTCTTCAGGGCATCAATTAATGATAATTAAGCTTCATTATTCCCTTTGAAGCACTTCAAACTATTTTTTCAAACAAAACTTATGCAAATTTTTAAAAAGACTACACATCTTTTTTTAGCTTTGTAGGAACTCGATATTTAATATGTTGTATCTCTGTAATTTCATATCTTCAAGCTCTGAAATTTCATCTTGTTTTATCCCTTTGTGTCCTCTTTCCAACCCCACAGTTTGGATTGAGATTAGATTCTCCAAGAAAGATTTATGTCAAATCTCCCATGATGACTTGATTATATATTGGTTCAGTAGAAGGAACTTGTACAAAGTGTCATTGTTTCGACCTTTGGCCCTGAAAAATATACACAACAAACTACAATCCATCCTATTTTTGTCACTTTTTATGAAATTTCAATCCAATGCTCATAGAGAAAGTTATGACGATTTTCCTAAGGTAACTTGTTTAAGATCGAATTATGGAGCCTCCAAAAACCATAAATTTCTTAGTTTGTATCTCCTAAAATATAGAGAGACAAGATCTGAAATTTGGTCACAACGTTCATCATGATTTTGGCTAAAATGGATTTTAATTTTAGTGTCAGAAGTTGCGTATAAAAAATATAATAGTGAAAATTCCATGATGACCTGTTTGAAGCAACGAAACCCTAGAATCAAAAGCTCTGATACCAAATGTTATGCAACCAACTCACAAAATAGAAGAATAGATAGATAAACGACTTCAAAACAAGCCTCTTCAAGGGGGAAACCTCCTTTACATTACACAAATGAATAATTATTGGATGATTCAAATGACAAAACCTCATTTCTATATATAGGAGTTTAAGGGGTCACAATATAATCAGAGCAGACAAAACAATAATAATGTAAGGGCACAACAATAACAATAGTGGGCTTCTATGGGGCACAACTATAAAAATAAGGGGGCTACACTAATAACAATGAGGGAATACAATAGTATTATAGGGACCTAACAGTTCAACACCTATGGGTTTGATATAATGCTATGAAATGATAAGGACATGACCCCCCTTCCCTTTCCATACGGGCCATATCTATCCAGAATATTGAATTGTACATAAAAAAATAATATCTATTAAAATAAATTAATACTTCAAGAATCTGAATTACCTCAATACTTTGAATTAGAAAGTGAGTAGTCTAGTTAGCATATATGGTTTTTGTATCCCTTGGAATTGTATCCGTTCAAATTCAAAACACTACATTTCCATTCCTATGTGGAAATTTAGTAATTATGAGAATCAAAGGCTAAATATACCTTTATCTTGAATTGTTAGGCATGATATGGTTCTTGAGCATTAACCAACTAGTAAATTCATTTTAGTGACCAAATGGAAAAGACAAGTTACTGAGTGTTAATACAGACTTAGATTTAGAGAGAAACTTTAAGTTTTCAAGTGGTGAGCAACTGATAATAATAAATTGTTATGACATCCAATAGTAGTTTTCACTTCTCAAGGATGTGTCATGTACATAGTAGTTCAACACCTATGGGTTAGAAATAATTCCATGACATGATCCTCATCCCCTGTAATAGGGGTCAAATATATCTATAATATTTAATTCTACTTAAAAAAGTTATATCTATTAAAAGAACTTAATACTTCACAAATATGAATTGCTTCGATACTCTGGACTGGATAGTGAGTAATCTAGTTAGTATATATGGTTTTTGTATCCCTTGGAATTGTATCAATTTAAATTCAAAACACTAGATTTCTAGTCCTATGTGGAAATTTAGTAATTATGAGAATAAGAGGCTAGAACTACTCTCAAATTGTTAGCTGGCATGTTATGGTTCATGAGAGATTACCAACTAGTAAATGCATGTCAGTAACCAAATGGAAAATACAAGTTACTAACATAAACTTCAAGATGTAGTCGTTCTATTATAGACTACAAAAACTATGATAGACTATGCCTTAAAGGCTATACAACAAACTATCTATAATAAATAGACTATGCCTTGAAGGCTAGCCAACAAACCATCTACCACAACAAACTTCAATTTTATATGCTTTTGATCAATAATTGTGCTCCAAAAGGAGAATGGGAAAAATATTTGGGAAAATCAGTTGCGCATATACCCCAACGAAAACTAAGTCCATTGGAGTCAAAAGGGTGAATCACATGTTTGAAGAACTTTCCTTAAAATCCATTCTCACCATTCTCATTTGTTAGTTTGTTAGCGTTCATAACTTAACTAACTCTTGGATATCCTAATAAGAGAATAAGTAGCAAGGTTGGTGGGAGGGGTGACACAGGTTTAGGTTTGCAAAGGCATATTGTAGAGAGTGGAAGTATGATTAAACAAGGAGTTAGGATCAAGGTTCAAGGTGGGGTGGAAAGGGAAGATGGTGCACTAGAAGGTTTTGGGTGAGTGGTGAAGAGAAGCACATAGTTATGTCCCTTATGTGAGATGTAATGAATAGATAGCATAGACATTGATGATATGGGCCAAATAATAGGATTTATATAAAGACAAAAT
This sequence comes from Pinus tabuliformis, assembly GCA_031772625.1. Lineage (NCBI taxonomy): Eukaryota > Viridiplantae > Streptophyta > Pinopsida > Pinales > Pinaceae > Pinus > Pinus tabuliformis. The sequence goes on along the minus strand of CM062805.1, from coordinate 153,830,362 downwards.
TAGTTTTGTGCAACTATAATGCATTAAATGAGACCCCAAATCTATAGAAATATGAGAATTCTCATTCCCATGTTGAAGTCAAGTATTTGAATATTATATAGAAGGGTAAAATGTGCCCCATTTTTTTATAAAGGGTAGATTTCAGTGTTGGAAATACTGAGAGGGGGGCGAATAAGTATTTCCTTCAATTGCTAAATTATGCTAGTTAAATTTTTTATCACAAATTAAACCTAAAAAAATAAAAGAGAATAAAATATAATTTTACTAATAAGATGGTGAGGACTCCAATCCTCTTTCAGAACAAAATCTAAGCTCCAACCTATCCAACAAATCTTTGAATTATTCAAAGTTCTAACCTTGAATGAGGACTCCAATCTTCACAAATCCAGACTCCAACTTGGTCTCTCACAAGGCTCCAACCTTCTACAAGGAATCCAATCCTCAGTTAGGATCTAACCCAACACTACTTCAAAACTTCCAAGCATTTTGCTTCAAAACATCATCCCAAGACTTCAACCTGCTATAATAATCTTTGCTCAAACTTCTCCAATATACTTCACAAGGTATTCACAAATGATATTCTATAAGTATTCTTCAATAAGTGCCTCCAAGTTTTCTTCAACAAGCCTGTTCCAAAGCTTCTTCAGGTCTACTGCAAAGGATGCTCTAACAAGGCTTGAATTCATCGCAACAAGTCTAAAATAATATTCGATCAAGAAAGCTTCAAGTATGCTCAACAAATCTTCAACAAGGCTTCAAGTATGTTTGACAATTCTTCAACAAGGTTGCTTCAACAAGGATTCAAGTTTACTCAACAATTCTTCAATAGGGTTGCTTCAACAAGGTTGCAAAGCTTTAGGTCTGTTTCAATAAGATATTTATGGTTGCTCCAATCAAGTGTCTACACAAGACAACTACAAAAAGTCTTCAAGTGCTCAAAAATGATTGTACTTAGCCCAATTGAGGTTTGCTACAAGTTTCCTTGAGAGTGCTTTAGTGATTCCTCCAAAAGTTGCTTTGGACCTGCTCCAAATTAACCCATTTCAATCTTCAACTTGTTAAGTCCGACTTGCAAGAAGCCCACATTTTGTCCTGAAATATTGTCATAGTCAAGGTAGTCCTCAGGGATAAAAATTATATTCTGAAATAGGTCAAGGTCTAAGGCATAGAAGGATGAAGATTACAGCCTGGAATTGGCTGGGGTGTGTGGCACAGATAGGTCTGCTCCAAGGGCTGAAATCTGTGCTCTGAGATGTGTGCTCCAAGGGCCGAAATTATAGTCTTCAAGGGTCAAAACTTATTCACAAACAAGAAAATGAATTTAGCAAACAAAATTCTTAAAAAATGGAACATAAATCTACCAAACCTTAATCCAAACAATCATAAAAAACAAAGATAAAAATTCAAATGATTTCCCTTATCTTTGCCTCTAAGTTCATGAGCTATGAACTTTTCTTTCTGCCTCATATATGACTTCCTTCTTTTCTTGCTTAATAGATTTGGATGACCGAAATGGAGAAGAACTTATGCCAATATATAATAATTTGTACATGTTTGAATAGATGCATCTTTTGGGAGAGGGCTGACTTATGCTTATGTAGGCTGACTTTTTAAGGAGGTCAAAATTGATTTTTCCACTTAATAATTTCATTTCTCCTCATTGGAGAGGAGTGAGGAGGCATGTTATAGCTCATTGGAAAGGGCTTGGAGTCCTCTGCAAGCCTAAGTGATTATCTCCTTGAGCTAGTGTCTCCTTTAACATCAATAACAAATATTTATTGAACAATCTCCCCCTTTGTTATTTATGGAAACAATCTCCCCATATGCTTCTCCCTATCATCATGTTGCCCCCCTATCATCGTGCTACTCCTCCTGTCATATTCCCCCCCTTTGAAGTCATTAGCAAAGGGATTCTCTAATGGGATGCAAGAGAGATGACCACCATATTTTGACGAAGACATTCAAATGCTTCTCAAGGTAGGGGTTTTGTCAAGATATCTGCAAATTTTTCCCTAGTATTGACATACTCCATTTTGATGTTTTGCTCTGCAACCTATTCTCAGAGAAATTGGTACTTGATTGGGATATTTTTTGTCTTTGAATGCATGATTGGATTTTTTAAGAGGTAAATTGGATTAGTATTGTCATAGTAGATGATGATCGACTGATTTGTCGCTATGTTGACATTCTTCAAGGATTTCTTCATCCATAGGATTTATGTGCAACAATACGCTACTTCTATGCACTCAACTTCATTCGTAGAAAGATATAAATGATTGTTTCTTACTAAGCCAGGATCCAAGACAATCTCCTAAGAATAATGCATTCCCACTGGTACCTTTTTTATCATCAATTCTTCTTGCACAATCTGCATTAGTATATGTTGTCAAGATAAGATTTGTGCTCTTATGGTAACATAATCCAAAATCAAGAGTGCCTTTCAGGTATTTGAGCATTCTCTTCAAAAATAACATATGATATTCCTTAAGGGATGATTGGAATCTTTCCACCATTCCTACTTTCTGCATGATGTCTAGTCGTGAAGTCGTCAAATATAAAATACCTCCAATCATTGATCTGTAAATAGTAGAATCCATCATAGGAGATTCATCATCCTTACTTAACTTGCAACTTGTAGTCATAGGTGTTCTCACAATAGAACATTCTTCCATCCAAAATTGCTTAAGCATATCCCTGAGATATTTTGCTTGTGATATGAACATTCTTGCTTCAGTTTGAGTTACTTGAAGTCCAAGAATGTGAGATAATTCTCCAATCATCGACATTTCAAATTATTTTGACATATCTTGAGCAATTTTATGACTCATTTCATCATTTTTGCTCCCAAAAATCAGATCATCGACGTATTCTAGTGTGATTTATAGGTTATCTTTGTCCATCTTCATGTAAATATTGCTTCCTGAAACACCTTTCTCGAATCCTTGTTGTTGAAGATAATGATCAATTCTGGCATACCAAGCTCTTGGAGCTTGCTTTAATCCATACAATACCTTCTTTAATTTGCATACAAAGTATTTATTTTTAGATAAGTCAAACCCTTCTGGTTGTTCCATGTATACTTCTTCTTTTATATATCCATTTAGAAAGGTTGAATTCACATCCATTTGATAGAATTTGAAGCCTTTTGAACAAGAAAATGATAAAAACATCCTTATAGCTTCCAATTTGGCAATAAAAGAAAAAGTTTCTTCAAAGTAAATTCCTTCAATTTGAGTGTACCCTTTGCACACCAATCTTATTTATGATGATTTGTCCATCTTCATTCATTTTGTTCTTATACACCCACTTGGTTCCTATGACATTCTTATCCTTTGGATGAGGTACTAGCTCCCATGTTCCATTCTTTTTAATTTGGTTCACCTCTTCTTCCAATTCATTTATCCAATGAGTATCCTAGCTTGAGTAAATTTTTCTATTTCTATTGTGGAGAGCAAGGAAATGTCATTCCTTTTTGGTGTGTTTGTCATCTTTCTTCGAGTTTGTATTCCTCCATACACATCTCCAATGATTCATTCTTTTGGATGATGTTTTTGCACAAACTTTATCTTTGATGGTGTTTGAGATGGTTCCTACTTTTGAGTTTCTGACTCCTTTTCTTCCTTTGCACCACCTTCCCCTGAATCTATAAAAATAGGGTCTTCTTCATTGGTTTGAACCACTTCTTTTTTAGGAAGAGCTTCATTTATCTTTACATCGATTCTTTTGACTATATTTTACAATCTATTGTTGTAGCATTTGTAGGCCTTGATTCTTAATTAGTATTCAAGGAAAATTCCTTCGTCAACATGTGAAACAAATTTTCCTAGTGAGTCATCATTAATATTCATAAATCATTTGCTTCCAAATGTTATGAAATGTTTCACAGAGGTATGCCTTCCTTGCCATAGTTCATATGGAGTTATATCACTGTTTACCCATAGTTGAGATTTGTTCATTCACGATATAGACTATTGCTCCAATTACCTCCCTCCAAAATTTTCCTATAAATCAACTTCCGACAACATTTTTCATGCAATTTCTTGTATAGATCTATTCTTTCTTTCCACTACTCCATTTTTTTATGGAGTCCTAGCAACAGGGGGTTCCCTTTTGATTCCATGTTTTTCACAAAATTCATTGAATTCTTCTGAGGTAAATTCCCCACCTCTATCTATTCTGAAGCATTTGATCTTCATCCCACTTTCATTTTCAACCATTGCTATGAAAGTTTTAAAACAATCTAGTGATTCTGATTTATATCTTATGAAAATTACCCACATTATTCTAGTATAATAATCTGTAAATAAAACAAAGTATCTTTCTCCTTGTAGAGGTAGAGTTCTGGTTGGACTGCATAGATCTGTATTAATAAGTTCTAGAGACTTTAATGTTGAACATTCCTTTGATTTGAAGTTGGTCCTAGTTTACTTTCCATATTGACATGATGCACAAATAACATTTTCTAGCTTTGAAATTTTGGGGATATTTTGCACTGCTTGATTTTTTCTAATCTTCACCAAGTTATCAAAGATTAGATGTCCCAAATGCTTATTCCATAGCTAGCTTTCATTTGGTTGACTCATGTAACATCTCTCCTCTTGAGTTTCACTTAGAATGTATAAATTATTTGTTGTTCTTACTCCTCTTCGTATCAATTTCCCTGAAGATGATCTACTTATCTCACAGTCCTTGAAACGAAAGATAATATCATGTCCTTGATCACATATTTGGTTGAATCTTAGAATATTATGCTAGAATCCTTTAACATATAGTGTAATTTGTGCTTTTCCCTTGCCTTTAACGAAACCCATTATGCCTTTATTGGAAATTTTAGTAGATCCATTGTCTTCAAAGGCCACATTTAAATCCTTTTATTTGCTTATTGAGATGAACATTTTCTAGTAACTTGTCATGTTCCTAGAACATCCACTATCTAAATACCACAGATTATCCTTTTTCTGTGTATAAAGCTAGACTACAATTTTCAGAGTTAGACTCTTCAATTTTCTTTCTCCAAACTTTCTCTCTTTGTTTTAGAGGACAATTTTGTGCTACATGGCCTAGATTATTGCATTTGTAACATTCAAGACTATAATTTGAAAGAGGAGAAAAGGAGTTATAAGTCCTGATTTGGCCTTGCCTCTTTGGTTCAACAATATTATTTTGATTATTAGCCCCATAAGCCTTACAATGTTTTTCCTAATGACCAAAATTTTAACAAAAGAAACATCGACCAAGGAAAATAGTTTGATACCTATTAGGATAAGCTTGCCTTGATGAGATATTCCTTTCAAGGAGAGGTTACTTATTATTCCTTGGATGAACTTTATTTCTTGCAAGGTTACAATGATGAGATCCTTTAAGAACATCAACAAAACTTCTAGGCTTTTCTTCATGAAGATCATTGGTTTCTTCCTTTGAATTGGAAGATTCTCTTGTATACCAAAGCCCATATTTGTCATATAGTGGCCTTTGAGAGTTGAGAATAACACCTAATCTATGAGAACTCTTCAAACTATTGTTGGCTTTGTCTAACCCTTCTTTTAGAGATACAACTTTTGCTTCCAATTTTTCGCAAATTTCTTTCTTTTCCTTCATCTTGTTGCTCAACACTTCTTTATTCTTTTAGTTTCTTCATTCTTGGTTTTTAGAGAGTTAATATCTATAGATAAATTTCGATCATTATTTCTAAGTCTCTCATTTTCTTCTATGACACTAATCAATAGTTCCTCCATATTTCCTTTTGCTTCTTCCGGACATTCTTCTTCTTTTGGACTATTTGCTTCATTTGTGAAGGCCATGAATAATACTTCACTACTTCCACCATATTCATCACAGTCTTCTTTGGAGGAAAAATTATTTTTGTTTGAGCCATTTTTCTTCAATTTTCTTCTCTTAGGTTTATCTTCATTATCACTATCATCTTTAAAAGGGAACTCCTATGCACAATGCCCTATTTTACCACATATAAAGCAAATGAGAGGTAACTTACCTTTGAGTTTGGATCCTTTCTTTAGCTTCCTCACAAATGATGCCATTTTAGTATCAAATTCATCATTGTTGCAATCACAATTCTTCCCCTTCCTTGATGTTTTGGATACCTTGAAAGTTGCTTCCTTATGAGTAAAATTCACTAACGTCATCTCGTATGTTGTGAGAATTCCATCAAGTTCATTCATTTAAACATATTTCAAGTCTTTTATTTATTCTATGGCACAAACGTTAGTTTCAAATCATTTTGGAAGAGATCTCAAAACTTTTTGAACAATTGTCTTTCCTTCAACAACTTCACCTAGCCCTTTGAGATAGTTGACTAACTCATCTACTCGGAGAAAATGAGAAACAATATATTCTTCATCATTCATCTTGAGACTTTCAAACTACCTTCTATAATTTTGAAGCTTTTCTTTTTTGACCTTGTCATATCCTTCATAAATATGGATGAGCTTGTCCCACATATCCTTAGCTATTTTAATGCCCATAACCTTGGTGAATTCTAAATTTGGAAGATCACTTGCTATAGAATTCAAAGCCTTTACATTTTCCACATATTCTTTCTTCCCATCTCGATATGTTGGAAGAGGAGATGGGATCTTGTATCCATCTATAACAAATTGTGAAACTTCGACTCCAAGAGACATTAAGTAGTACTTCATTTTGACCTTCTAGAAGGCAAAATTTATTCCATCAAATTGTGGGTATTAATATCATGTTGATGGGAAAAAATGAATTCATCACCATCAAAGGAGACCATCCAGGCAAGGCCCCAAATCAGACCCTTTTCACTTTGGGATGGTGGTTCCGACTGGTTCTATTGGGTCTAGTGACCCATATATCTAAGACTAACCTAAAGCTATCCTAGCCTAAACTAAGTGTTATTTTAACCTAATCCTACTTATAATATTATTAATCATATGATATTATGTTAGATAGATATTAATATCACCCTAATACTGATGCTATGTTAGATGTCAATATGTTGGTATTAATCTCCTATGTTATATCTATATGGTTATGTTAGCATTACCTATATTATATTAGTATATCCTAAGTAAGCTTATGTCAATATTACTTAATATATGTATGTAGCTATGATTAATATCATATAAATCTACCCGAATGCGGGTGATTACTATGGTAATTAATATGATAAGACGGTCGGTTGGAGGACGAGATGGCCACATGGCCACCTGCGTCGTCCCCCATGCCAACTTTCGACACATTTAAACCACCTTGCAGTAGCCATTAATTGTGTCCGAAGGCTAAGACACCTCCACAACCTTCATTGCCATGGAACCTGCAGAGCATCATGTTATTCTTCCCCCCTTGCTCCATTGCGTTTGCCCTCCGCAGGCCATAGAACCCTGCTCTCGCACTGTGACAGGAAGCCGATGCTGGTCACTGAGTTGTCTTGATCCGAGCAATGGATTTCATTACTCTCATTCCAGTCTCTACAACTTAAACCAGGCTCAGACCTCCCCTGTTCCTTCTCTGCATTGAAATTCCACCAACCCCTCTGCTGCCAACCTTGCTCTCAACCCTGCCATGGCTTGCATCAAACATCGAATGCGAAGCAGACATGGAGGCACTCGTGGAGGCATCATTTGCCCACCGGTACTGACTAGCTCTGCCACTGCCTCCCCTGACTCCTCCGCTGATAATCCCAATCCTCTCAACTCTCTCTATGGCCGTTACTTAGACACTCAAAGTGGAAGGGGACGTGCTAGGCTCCAAGGCACAGAAGGGAGGGACACTGCAGTTCGCTCAGTGAATTTCCCCCTTCCTCCGCATTCAACTCCCCATGTCACTCAATTCCAGTTTCGCAGCACTTTAACCCGGCCTGTAATCACTGCCACGGTGACCATTTCTTTCTCGGAAGAAATTGATCCACAGGCACCTCCGCCTGAGCACAAGGACGAGTAGAACAGAGCGGCTCCAAGCAACCACGGTATTAGCATCCCTGGTAATCAGCAACATGACAATGGTAAAGCAGCCCTGCATGGCAAAGCGGTAGATGGTAGTCAACCAGCTGCGGATAGCAAACATGGCGACACAAGGGCCTCGGGAAGCCGACATGACGACACGTCTGCAATGTCGGTGGGCACAGGTAGCACTGCGGCCGATCACGCTGGTTCTGAGGAATATGGATGGTGTCCGGTCGTAGAGGAACAACCAACAGAAGACACCTTGTAGCCGCTAGCCAGGTTACGTGGCAAACCTTGAATCCATTTCTATTTAGTTTTGTTACTTGTCATTTTAAACCTTGTTTCTTGTTGGGTCCTTTTCTGGTTTTGTCCCCAACTCGGGCGACGAAAATTTTGAATTTTGTCCCCAATTGTTGATTTACAATGGAAAATTCTAAGTTAAGTTTTGGAACTTACAGTTTTTTGGTTAGAATTTTTGAATTATGGAACTATAACCCCTGCGAGGGTAAATTGAACTGTCCTAATTTTTGTACTCGGATTGGTTTCCCCATTCGGGGCAGTCACGATTTCAAGGTTTGATGCTCAGATTAGTCATACAACTGACCTAGTGCTGCTGAGGCTGGACCCTCTCTGTACATTATGTCTTTATAAATAGATCAGTTTTACTTAGACAAAAAAAAATATCATATAAATATAATGTAACCTATCATTCTAACTAACTATACTTATACTTATATCTACCTATGTATTAATACTAAATCAAATACATACACTAATATATTACTATATTAAATTACTATAACTATTATAATACAATCTATATAATACAACATTACTACTACACTACTTTAATAATATTAAATATATATATAAATATATATATATAAATATTGATTCTATATATATATATATATATATATATATATATATATATATATATAATGTTATTACTAACATATAATAGTAAATGTAATATAATACTAGTATAGTAATGCTAGTTATATACCATATAAATGTACCTATAATAATACTATAAAAGTTTTTGGTATATTAATATATTATACTATACTTATAATACTATTATACAAGATTATTAATCCACATTAAAAAAATAGTTGCTAATTTTAACACTAAACTAATATAATTTTTTAAATGTTACAAAAGAGATAATTGCAAATGTAACAAAAATGTGAATTTATGTTAAACATTGTTAATCTAACTGTTAAATGACATGAAATTGATAGACAACAGATAAGATAAACGTGAGTTGCATTTACTATACAAATGACATACGTTTAGAATACATTCTAATGACCCTTGGTTTCCATATTCCAAGTGGTCTCTTGGACTCCATTGACTGTTCACATTCCACACCATCCCTTAGCGGATTAGGTGTCCAACATTCCTACCCTTAATCCTAAGGGGTATATACGAGTCCAAGAAGAGAGATATAATACAAAAATATAACAATGCATGACAATACTAGGTTGAATGTGCTATTTGAAATGATGGCATAAGGTGGGAGAACATGAGGTCTTAACCGATAGTAGTTTAAGGATGACCACCAAAATTGAAACAATCAGTGCAATTAGCAAAACTCTTCCAAATATGGAAAGAAGATAAAGTCTTATGCCAGAGGAAGTGCTCCCTATTGTTTTGAAAAGGGAGACCATTGGGGTCTCAACCTGGAACACTTAGTGTTTTTCCCATAACTCTTCCAAATCTGGCAAGAAGCAAAAGTCTTCTGCTAGAGGCAGTGCTCCATAATGCTTTGAAGAGGGAGACCATTAACCTAGAAAAGGGAGGTCTTGAACTTGTGGAAGAAGGGAGAACCTCAGCCTAAAATGGGAGATCTCAACCCGCGTGGTTTAAGGAAGGACACTAACCAAATGCATGCTTAGGGGCTTCTCTGTCTCTGTCTACAACTTTGAATCTCAATTTTGTGGTATGATTTAAATATCTTTTTGGTTGTTGAAGTCCATTTCCAAGAAGCAATCCATCCAAGGTGAATCTTTGTTCTTGCAGGAGGTTTGTTTTTGAAGCATTTGTTTGAAGAATGAGTATACTGACCAGAATTCTTGTATAAGTGAAGATCAAAACAATGAACTTTCACATTGCTAAACCTATCACAATGTTGGAATTTAACAATCCATTGTTGTGGAGGAGCATGAACATGTGAAGATGAACTTCCATAAATAAACCTAACACTTTGAAATTTGATTGGCTTGGTATAGTCCGGAATATGGAAGGACACATCCTTGTCACATCCAAGACCTATTCTTTTCTTATTTCTGACAAGCTCTTCCCAAGGTCTGATGATGGACTTAGGTAGTGTAGGTTGAAATTCCACACCTGCATGTAAATATTCTCTTGTTAGGTACATCATGGGAATCAACATCGATGACATTGATTTTATCAATCTCTAACAGCTGATTGGAGCCAACGTCACACTTTTTCTTATGCATTTTGTAGACAAGTTTGAACGTCTCGGACAATGACTTTGTCAATCATAACTATATTGTCTACAGTAGAATGTATTAGAGTATTCAGTAACTCCAATACTCCATCAACCATTTTTCAGCCAAAATAAAGGTTCAAAAAATGAAAAGTATTGGCTTCTATAAAAAATACACCATGCACCTCTCTCAATTTGAGTTGTCTATATATCAGTCTTGTGCATTAACAGTGTCATGGTCTAGCTTCAACCAATGCATATGAAAAGCACAAACCAAAATATAATATGAATTAATGACTTGTTATATAAGTAATGACAACTGCAACATCAACCAATTCTTAATAATTGAAGACCCTCTTAAACAATGCACATATAATTCAACAAATAAAATAATCAACATTGGAGCTTTGGCAAGCAATATGGCATAAAACTATTCACTGCACATGAACCATCGACTCATGATATATGAACCAATTCCAACGCATATGGTTAGCACCAACAACATATGATTCAAGGTTCAATGCATATTACTTACATTATATACCAGTGCTTAATTTAATTCACGGTTCCAAACTTTTATATTCCATTAACCAGTGTACCGAACCATATGACTCACACATACAATACAACACAAAGGGATCGATCTTCAATTCACTTCAAACTCTAATTCAACATAGGTCCAATGCAAAAGAAACACATATAGATGGTGATACCTGCACAATAGACTCTCTGTTACCAACACAACTCTATCTTGTGGTTTTAAAAAATCTATGATTAATATCTATCAACTTCTCACACAACCATCAAAAGATGAAGAGTAGACTTCAATAATGATACGAATTCAACACATATTCCAAATAACTGGTCAAACAAAATGTGCAAATAGAAACCAATGTGATATGTACATCCTTCTTGACAAACATTTGTTGCTAAAGGCAAGGTCGTTGGAGGTTCACATTCTATGTATCCAAGTGTTTCATACATTGAGTGCTTTGCCCCGATGAACTTTTCAACTTAAATCTCTTAACAATAGATGCACATATAGGAATAAACATATACTTGTGCTCTTATTCCAAGATGTGTGGCCACAGAGTGAGAACACACAGAGGCGGCATAGAGGAAAGAAACATGCAACAACGTTTCTATACTAGTCTTTCAAAAGGTAACGATTCCTTCTCAGGCTTAGGACTTCAACTCACAAATCAATGGAACAATAAGCATACCATACCAAAAATACCAATGTTATTTGTCAACCAACGTGTAGTAAACAATCAACTTGATGTGTAAATATGTATGAACAATACGCAACATAAACACTATGAAATAGTCACTAACAATTGTTGGCGGGAAACGTTACGTAAGGCAAGGGTTGAGAACCTCAACAAAGCAAGATAAAGAAATCAACAAAGAACACTCAATCAAGCATGCAAAACATTTGAATTATCAAAGTTGGACTTAGAGATGTACCCAAGGGTCCTACGTTTGAAGATGTTCCCGTAGAGTCCAAACCCTCTGCTTCCTTCAAGATGTGCAAACCTGCAAATCAATCACAAAAGCATATACATAATATATAATTCAATGTACATGCATAATAATATGTTAGATCATCATATATAAAAAGCTAGATTATCATTCATAAGATGACAACATATATCAGGAACAAGACATGAGCTTCTTTTTTGATTAACAATAGTAAGTACATGATAGATACAACCTGATCCAGGCTAAAGGCATTGGCGAAGCCTTCTTCTGGATCTATCCAACTTGAGCCACAAAGAAAACCTCTCTAATATGTACGAGAAGATTCTAGATAAGGAGACGAAACATCTCTACAAAGGAAACCAAGGTTTCTTGGAGACTGGGAGTGTAGGAGGAATGGGGAAAGAAGACTTAATCTAGGGGAAATCAAGTATTAGGTCAATATCTCTCTTCTCTATATATCTTAGGCATACCTAAGGGGTGTATATATACCACCTCAAATTGGTTATTTCAGTTAGGCCATGGGCTCCTATAGGTCGGCTCTCGGTAATAACCATAAACCCCACCCAAAAAATAACATTTTATTTTATTTTTTCATATTTAAAAATGAATATACGAGTATAGTGTTCTGGGACTTGTGTATGTACGCATTTTTGTGTGGATAGAGTCACATATGGAATTTGAAATATAGTTTTTTAATATAAATTCAAGTTTTCATGCTAAAGGGACTTCCCAGGTCCATAAAAGAGTAGCAGGTCTATAGGAGTGTTGAATGATGCTATAATAACAATGCACGATGAAGATGCCCAAATCCAAGTTTCTCCAGCAATACAATAACCCACACAACGACAATGGGATTCTTTGACAACTATGAATATGATATTGGTATCGGCTTGGTGTAAGCGTGCCTAAAATTTGAGTTACCTCTATCACTAGACAAATAACTTCACTCACCATCTTACTCACATTTACACCTGCTCCTAACGTTACCTCTCTGGAACAATTATGACCAAAGAAAAGAGAATGAATGAAAAACATAGGCTGGAAGAGATGTGACAGGATGAGGAAGAAGGCATAATAAGGGCTAGATTTTGGTGCAAGTCCACGGTCTGAAGCAGGATCGCAAGGGAACAACTTCAAATAGTCAATAAAACAATGGCATTTACAAATAGTCAAGAAACTTAAATTCTTTGATTTCTTTCTGTACGAGTGAATATTTGAATTTTCATTCTATCATAATGACTATCTGAGCGATCACAATTACGAAGTGAATGAATTGATAACATTATTTTCAGAAGAACGAGTGAGATTACTGACAAGAAATTTTGTTTCAGTAATGGGTAGATGTTAGGGCAATGAATGGTAGGGAATAGGACAAAGAATGAATGAGCCCAAACTGAGGCCTAGATGAAACGATACATGTATGTCATACTGTTGTGATAAAGATGGCTGAGGAGACAGGTCTGAGTGGGCCAAAAAATGGTGTGGTGTAGGTTAGAAGCCCAAAAAAATAAAGAAATTAGAAATGGCCACAAAAACAAGTGGCTCAAATTTGAGCAGGGAAGGAAAATGCCTGCTCTGACACCATGTTAAACGACATGAAATTGATAGACATTAGATAAGATAAACGTGAGTTGCATTTACTACACAAATGATATACATTACATTATAATGACCCTTGGTTTCCATATTCCAAGTGATCTCTTGGACTCCATTGACTGTTCACATTCCACACTAATCCTTAGCAGATTAGGTGTCCAACGCTAATAATAATAAAAGAAAACGTTCCTTTATATATACAAAAATTATACAATTCTTTTCATTTAATCTTTTTAATGATTTAAATAAAATATCAAGATCAAACGAAAAAGTTGATCGATATAAAGTCTCAACCAAAACAACAAGATGTTTGGCCCTATGAAAAAGAGATTTATACACAGCATAAATAAAAATGCAGATGCAAAACCACTTTATAATGCAAATGCATAGAAGTTAAATCTATCTTGAATAGGAGAAGGATAGCCTTTCTGCCACTCAAGAGCGAAGATATTAAATGAGGGGAAAGGATTGTGATTAGAGTCAGGATTATACTATGGTATACTTGTAAACCACAAAATAATTTGATGATTAATGAGTTTTTTACATAAATGTGTAAATTGTTGAAAGTACTTAGCACCTATACAAAATTCCAATAGTACAAAATGAATCCACTGTAAAGTTTATAATTAATTTAGGAAATAGTTCCTTTAACTCAATACAAAATAAGCCAGACACATGTGGAATAAACCAATAAAACGTTATTCAGCCATTACACATAAATCTCCATGAATTCTCTGTATGATCCTAATTCAATTCCGTTGTGCCCTGTAAAAGATAGCTTATACAAAGCAAAAGTTAGCATAATACAAACAATGACAACAAAAATGTTGAAATTAATCAACAATATATTAAGTGGCACAAAATTTAATCAAGTCAGATACACAATGAAGAGAATGACAACTGGATTCCTGAATCTAACAAAAGTGAAAAGAAAATTAATACAATCATCATTACATATACAACCCTTTGGCTTTCCACTCCTCCAGGAAATCATTCTACAATAGTCCGAGAAAATTTCAGCCTTTCTGCTCTCTGCAGTAAATCTATGCGCACTTGATGAATCTTATCCCTACGCTTTCATAGTGGACTAATCGATCTAATTACTAGTTGCCATAGTGAACTGATATTCGTTATTAGGTTAGCTAAAAAATTAGCAAATCATGGATCTTCGTAATCCCTACCTGCAACCAATCAAGACCAAACACGCAATTAGTTTGGTAAGACATAAAGAATGCAATTGACTTTGGTTAAATTTGAATGTGCACAGAGCATCTTGGAAATTCTTAGCGATATGAACTTGCACTATTGATATAAACAAAGCTACAACTGTGCATTCTCTAAGAGGCTACTCATGACACATGATCTCCAGCAAACTAGCATAATCTCATATTTATAGCCCGTGTATCCTGGTAAATATGCAAATTAAGAATAAATACTACATCATAGATTTCATATTAATTAAAATGCCATTTTGCTTATCCCATATCGATAAACTAGGCATATCCCAATTAAGTTGGCAATTTTGTTATGTTGTTGTAAAGGTGTGTGTTGCTTTGACTTGTGAATCGGTAAAACACAACGGTTTATTTTTTTGGCCAATAGGAGATATCCCACATGCATTGCTCGGAAAGAGCTATCAGCATTCATATTTGAAGTGAGAAAGAATGAAGCCTACAGTGACGGGGTTCGAATGCTGATGGTCTAACTGTACAAGGGCTTGTTTCTGGCCTTGTGGTGGAATGTGCGAAAGCTTATAAGAATGTTATGAATCTTAATTTTCATAAAGACCAATACTTAACATACAAGAAATATACTTAACATACAAGAAATTATACATCATTGTGTAGAAATTACTTAACATACAAGAAATTATACACATCTGTAGAAATTACACATCATACACAATTCATAAAGACCAATACTTAACATACAAGGAAATTATACACATCATTGTGTAGTAAAGACCAATACTTAACATACAAGAAATTATACATCATTGTGTAGAAATTACTTAACATACAAGAAATTATCATACACAATTCATAAAGACCAATACTTAACATACAAGAAATTATACATCATTGTGTAGAAATTACTTAACATACAAGAAATTATACATCATTGTGTAGAAATTACACATCATACACAATTCATAAAGACCAATACTTAACATACAAGAAATTATACACATCATTGTGTAGAAATTACACATCATACACAATTCATAAAGACCAATACTTAACATACAAGAAATTATACATCATTGTGTAGAAATTACTTAACATACAAGAAATTATCATACACAATTCATAAAGACCAATACTTAACATACAAGAAATTATACATCATTGTGTAGAAATTACTTAACATACAAGAAATTATACATCATTGTGTAGAAATTACACATCATACACAATGTCGTACAAGGGCAAGAAATTATACATCATTGTGTGTGTAGAAATTATACATCATTGTGTAGAAATTATACATCATATACATCATTGTGTAGAAATTACACATCATACACAATGTCGTACAAGGGCAAGAAATTATACATCATTGTGTAGAAATTATACATCATACACATCATTGTGTAGAAATTATACATCATACACAATGTCATTATACATCATTGTCATTATACATCATTGTGTAGAAATTACACACTATACATCATTGTGTAGAAATTACACATCATACACAATGTCGTACAAGGGTGTGGTGGAATGTGCTATTAAAATGTTGTACAAGGCCTTGTCGTGGAATGTATAATACACAATCTTGTACAAGGCCTTGTGGTAGAATGTATAATACACAATCTTGTACAAGACCAATACTTAACATACAAGAAATTATACATCATACACAATGTTGTACAAGGGTTTGTTCTGGCCTTGTGGTGGAATGTGCTATTAAAATGTTGTACAAGGCCTTGTGGTGGAATGTATAATACACAATGTTGTACAAGACCAATACTTAACATACAAGAAATTATACATCATACACAATGTTGTACAAGGGTTTGTGGTGGAATGTGCTATTAAAATGTTGTACAAGGCCTTGTGGTGGAATGTATAATACACAATCTTGTACAAGGCCTTGTGGTAGAATGTATAATACACAATCTTGTACGAGACCAATACTTAACATACAAGAAATTATACATCATACACAATGTTGTACAAGGGTTTGTTCTGGCCTTGTGGTGGAATGTGCTATTAAAATGTTGTACAAGGCCTTATGGTGGAATGTATAATACACAATGTTGTACAAGACCAATACTTAACATACAAGAAATTATACATCATACACAATGTTGTACAAGGGTTTGTTCTGGCCTTGTGGTGGAATGTGCTATTAAAATGTTGTACAAGGCCTTGTGGTGGAATGCATAATACACAATGTTGTACAAGGGTTTGTACAAGGCCTTGTGGTGGAACGTGCTATTAAAATGTTGTACAAGGCCTTGTGGTGGAATGTGCTATTAAAATGTTGTACAAGGCCTTGTGGTGGAATGTGCTATTAAAATGTTGTACAAGGGTTTCTTCATAAAGACCAATACTTAAAATACAAGAAATTATACATCATACACAATGTTCTTAAAATACAAGAAATTATACATCATACACAATGTTGTACAAGGGTTTGTTCTGGCCTTGTGGTGGAATGTGCTATTAAAATGTTGTACAAGGGTTTGTTCACCAATACTTAAAATACAAGAAATTTTATACATCATACACAATGTTGTACAAGGGTTAAAATACAAGAAATTATACATCATACACAATGTTGTACAAGGGTTTGTTCTGGCCTTGTGGTGGAATGTGCTATTAAAATGTTGTACAAGGGTTTGTTCACCAATACTTAAAATACAAGAAATTATACATCATACACAATGTTGTACAAGGGTTTGTTCTGGCCTTGTGGTGGAATGTGCTATTAAAATGTTGTACAAGGGTTTGTTCACCAATACTTAAAATACAAGAAATTTTATACATCATACACAATGTTGTACAAGAGTTTGTTCATGTACAAGGGTTAAAATACAAGAAATTATACATCATACACAATGTTGTACAAGGGTTTGTTCTGGCCTTGTGGTGGAATGTGCTATTAAAATGTTGTACAAGGGTTTGTTCACCAATACTTAAAATACAAGAAATTTTATACATCATACACAATGTTGTACAAGGGTTTGTTCTGGCCTTGTGGTGGAATGTACAAGGGTTTGTTCACCAATACTTAAAATACAAGAAATTTTATACATCATACACAATGTTGTAGAAGGGTTTGTTCTGGCCTTGTGGCGGAATGTGCTATTAAAATGTTGTACAAGGGTTTGTTCTGGGTTGTACAAGGGTTTGTTCTGGCCTTGTGGTGGAATGTGTTGTACAAGGGTTTGTTCTGGCCTTGTGGTGGAATGTGCTAAGCGCATAAGAATGTTATGAACATTAATTTTCATAAAGACCAATACTTAAAATGTTGTACAAGGGTTTGTTCTGGGCTTGTGGTGGAATGTGCTAAGTGCATAAGAATGTTATGAACATTAATTTTCATAAAAACCAATACTTAAATTGCAAGAAATTTTATAGAATGAATATTATATACATCATACACAATATAATATTTTTTTTCAAGTGATTTGTTTATCTAAGTTTGATTTATGGTTTGACAAACTGCGGTCCAGGGGCATGTATGCTGTCAAAATCACTTGGGGATCGCACTCAACCTAGTCCACACTAGCCCTAAGTTGACTGAATTTTAACATGTCTCATCCCCCTATTATGGGCACAACAACCTCCATGAGGTTTGGTCTTGGGTCACCTTGTGGATGAGGGCCATTCTCAATCAATTGTGCTAGTGGGACTTGACTACAATATAATATTTTAATTACCAAAAATTCTAATATTATTTACAATACGATTCATAGATTAACATAGTGTTATTAATATATATGCCATACCAATTACTTTATATTATTTTATTTACTATATATATATATATATATACATACATTATTTTAATTTACATTTTATACCTATTTTTGAATACATTATGTACATTCACATTAGTGATATTATAATGGGATTAAATTATATGTACAATGTTTTTATAAATGATTCTCCCCTTTTGCGATGTAGGTATCAAACCAAGAAGATGAGACAGCAACCAATGAGATATAATGTGAAAAGTGAGGGGATGTGGCAACCAAAGGTGCCACATTATTATGAAACCAACTCACAAAATAGAAGAAAAGATAGATGAACACCTTCAAAATCACCCTCTTCAAGGGGCAACCTCCTTTACATTACACAAATGAACAATTCTTGGATGATACAAATGACTAAACCTCCTTTCTATATATATGAGTCTAAGGGGTTACAATATAATCAAAGCGAACATAATAGTAATAACATAAGGGCACAACAATAACAATAGTGGGTTTCTATGGAGCACACTAATAACAATATGGGGACAATAGGGGCACAATAATAACAATAAGGGCTACAATGACAATAGTAATGGGGGAATCACTTAGTATTATAGGGACCTAACATGCCCCTCTCCTTCAGAAAAGTGTTGTCCTCAACGCTTAAGTAGTTTTGGATGCTTCTGTATAAAATTCTCATCCTCCCATGTGGAATCTTCAGCGAGTAAGTTCTTCCACTTGATGAGATACTCTGAAATTGATCGATTTCATAGATGTCGAGTTCTTGTTTTTGTGACTGCTTCAGGTTCCAATATGATTTTTCCTTCCTTGTCAAGTTCTGGCAATATTGTTTGAATTGGGAGCTTGTCACCTATAACCTTGTTTAAACATGAAACATGGAAAACTGGGTGCACTCGAGAAGCTGCAGGAAGCTCCAAGTTGTATGCCATAGTACCAATCTTTTGCAACACCTTGTACGGACCATAGTACTTTGGTGATAATTTATTATCCTTCTTAGCTTGCTTGAGGGACATTTGTTTATATGGTTGTAGCTGTAGGAGTACCCAGTCACCTACATCAAAACTTCTTTTGTTGCGATGTTGATCTGCATGTTGTTTCATTTTATTCTACGCCAATGTGAGGTTATCCTTTAAGAGTTGGAGAATTTGTTGTTGATGCTCAATGTGATCTTCCATTGCTTGAACCTTAGAATTTTCTCTTAAATATAATGTGATGGATGGTGGATGATATCCATAAAGTGCCATAAATGGGGTCATTTTTGTTGCAGTATGGAAGGAAGTGCTATATCATCATTCAGCTAGAGGCAATCATTTGACCCAATGTGTCTATTTATCAGATACAAAGCAATGAAAATATCCTTCCAAACATTTGTTTACTATCTTAGTTTGCCCATTAGATTGAGGACGATAAGATGAGCTATGAGCTAACTGAGTACTGAGACAAGAAAATAATTATGTCCAAAAATTTCCAGTGAAAATGGGATCTCTGTCACTTACAATAATCTTTGGGTTTCCATGTAGCTTTTGAATTGTTTCCATAAATGTAGTAGAAACTGTACTGGCTTTAAATGGATGTGATAATGCAAAAAAGTGTGCATACTTGGTAAGTCTGTCAACTACCACCATGATGACACTCTTTCCTTCGGACTTGGGTAAATATGTGATAAAATCCCTTGAAACCTCCTCCCAACATTGGCTTGGAATGGATAAAGGTTATAATAGACCCGGGGTCTTAATTTTTTCAACTTTATTTTGTTGGCAAACCAAACATTCCGCCACAAACTTTTGAATATCCGATTTAAGGTCATCCCAAAAAAATTCCTTCTTAACCTTGTGGTAAGTTTTTAAAAATATTGAGTGCCCTCCTAAGGGAGAAGTGTGCAATTCCATAAGAATATTTTGTTTGAGTTGGGAATTTTTACATAGGTATAAGCGATCTTTGTACCATAGCAAATCATTTTTCCAGCTAAATGTATCAAATGTACTGGGATCTTGTTGTAACTTTTGAATGAGTTCCCACACTTCTTCGTCATTCTTCCATTCATCCCATGCTTCATTTATCCAATTTGGTTGGATAATAGAAATGGCGCAAAGCAATGCTTCCACATCCTCATCCTTTCTTGAGAGTGCATCTGCCAGAACATTTTGCTTCCCTTTTTTATAGATGATTTCAAAGTCATAACCCAACATCTTTGTGACCCATTTTTGCTGCTCTTTAGAGGATAATCTTTGTTCTAAAAAGTATTTAAGACTATCATGATTCGTTTTTACCTTGAAGTGTCTTCCCATTAGGTAGGGTCACCATTTCTTAAGTGCATGTAGTATTGCCAACATTTACTTCTCATAAATAGCTTTGTATAAATACTTTCCTTTGATTGGATGACTTTTGAAAGTAATGGGTCTTTCTTCTTGCATTAAAACAACACCAATTCCATTTCCTGAAGCATCACATTCCACAATAAAGGTTTTTGTGAAGTCCGACGTAGCTAAGACCGGTGCTTGGCACATTGCCTCTTTAAGATGTTCGAAGGCCTTTGTTGCTTCTGGAGTCCATGAAAATGCATTTTTCTTCAATAATGTTGTTAGAGGTGCTGCTATTCTCCCATGATTCTTAACAAACTTGAGATAATACCCTGTCAACCCGAGAAATCCTCGTATATGCTATATGGATGTGGGGATTTTCCATTCCTTAATGGATTTAATTTTGCTAGGGTCTACCTTAACACCTTCATGAGATACAATATGACCTAGATATTCCACCTCTTGTACTCCAAAGAAACATTTGGAGCTTTTTGCATATAATTGTTTCTCCTCCAATAGTTTGAGGACCCTGTCAACATGTTGAACATGGTCCTTCCAAGACTTGCTGTAGAATAGTATATCATCAAAAAAAACTAACACAAATTTTCTAAGGAAAGGTTTGAAAATGGAATTCATCAAACCTTGAAATGTAGAATGTGCATTGGTAAGGCCAAAAGGCATGACCAAAAATTCATAATGACCCTCATGAGTTCTAAATGTTGTTTTCAAAATGTCTTTAGTCTTCATTCTTATTTGATGATATCCTGAATGAAGATCCAACTTGGTAAAGTAAATTGATCCATGCAATTCATCTAATAATTCATCAATGATAGGAATGGTAAATTTATCTTTAATAGTGAGCTTGTTGAGCTCCCTATAATCTAGACACATGCGCCATGATTCATCCTTCTTGTGCACCAATACTACTAGAGAAGAGAAACAACTTTGACTAGGTTGAATTATACCATCCTCTAGCATTTCTGCAACCATATGTTCAATTTCACTCTTTTGGGCATAGGGATATCTGTGAGGCTTGATGTTTGGAGGAAAACTTCCTGGAATCAAATGAATAACATGATCATGATCACGAATAGGTGGGAGGCTTTTGGGAGTCTCAAATACCTTGGAATGATTGTCCAAGACTTTTTGGAGATCTGGAGAAATAGATGATTTTGATGTGGGAACCTCTAGTGAACATAATTGTGCAATTACGCCTCGTTGTTCCTTCTTTAGAAGCTTTGTCATAACGTTAGAGCTAATTATCTTTCCTAGTTTCCTTGCAATACCCCTTAATTCAACTTCCTTTCCTTTTGCACAAAATTTCATGAAAAATTATTGAAAATTAAAAGCTATTGTACCCAAGGATTGTAGTCATTGGACTCCTAGTACAACATCAACACCACCCATTGGAATGGAAAGCATTGGGCTATTCAATGCATATTCTCCCATGGATAGCTTGATATTATGGCACTTTCCAGAGAAATTTATGGTTCCTCCACTTGCAATTATCACTTGACACACTGGTGCTGGATATAGGAAGAAATTCAATTCCTTGGCTATCTTACAATGAATAAAATTATGGGTACTACCCGAATCAATCAACACTATGACCTTTTTCTTCTTGATATGTCCTTCTATATTGATAGTTTGAGGAGTGGTAATTCTAGCCAATGCATTACAAGATATGGTCATATTCATTTCTTCTTTCTCTAGGGTTTGTTCCTAGTGTATATCCTCTTCTTTTGACGTTTCTTGTTCCTTTTCTTTCTCCACTTCACAATCTATGTAGAATAATTTCTTCTCAGCACACTTATAACCTTTAGTGTATTTTCTATCACAACTATAACAAAGCCATTTTTCTCTCTTTTCTTCCAATTGTTGTGGTGTCAACCTTGTAGGTTGTGGAAGGCTAGGGGCAACAACACTTCCATCTTTATAGTTGTGAGTGGTAGGCTTCCTGGTTGCCATAATTTTTCTTTCTATTTTTCTTGCCAACCTGAATGCCTTCTCCAATGAATCAGGTTCCCAAAGGTGAACCTCATGTTGGATGTTATCCTTTAAAGTCCCTATGAACACATCAATCCTATGCTCCTTGGAATATCTTTTACCCTTATGTTCAATTTTTGGAAGTCCTCAATGTGCTCCATCATTGAACCCTTTTGTTTGAGATTTATCAATTGGCTAAAAAAATGTTGCTTTTTGTATCCTCATAATGTGCTATCACTTCTTCCGTAAAAATTGCCCAAGTTAATATTTGTTTACAAGAGCAAAACCATTGATACCATACAAACTGATTTGGTTCCAAATATAAAGTTGCAATACGTAACTTTTGTGTGTTTTGCACATTATGGAGATCGAAAAATTTCTCCATCTATAGTATCCATGTTATGGGATCCTTGCCATCAAACTTCCTCAGATCGATCTTTGGAACATGGTGGGTCTTCAATCCAATGTTAGAGTCTATGAAATCATGATTAAAATTTATTTTTTTCTCATCATGAGTTTCCTTTACTACCCTTTCTCCGTTCGTAAAAATTTCTTGTAGCAACTTTGTCAAATCTGTCTTCAAATCATCCATTTTTCCTTCCATCTTAGCTTCCACGTCATTCATCTTAGCTTCCAAACCATCCATCTTAGCTTCCACGACATTCATCTTAGCTTCCATGCCTTTCTTTAAACCATCCATTTTATCTTCCATGCCTTTCTTTAAACCATCCATCTTAGCTTCTGTTACTTTTTGTGAGAGTGAATTTTGTTGCACTTGGTCTCGTAATTTTGATATATCATGTTTCATTTCTTCCTCTTCTTCATGAGTCATGTTAGAGATTTCAGGTTGCTTACTAGGTGTTTCCATTTTCTTTCTTCAGGGCATCAATTAATGCTAATAATTCTTCACTATGAACTTTGGATCCCTTCAAACTAATTTTTCAAACCAATCTTATGCAAAATTAAAAAAAAAACTACACACCTTTTTTCAATTTGTAAGAGCTCAATATTGAATCTATTGTATCTCTGTAATTGTGGATCTCCAAGATCTGAAATTGCATCCTGCGGTATACCTTTGAGTCCTCTTTCTAACCACACAAGTCTGATCAATATTGGATTCTCCAAGGAAGAGATATGCCAAATCTCCCACGGTGACATAATTATATATGGGTTTAGTAGAGCGAACTTGTACGAAGTGCCACGTGTCACTATTTCGACCTTAGTACCTGAAACTGATATACCGAAAACTATAGGTCGTCCTCTTTTTGAAACTTCTTACAAAATTTCAATTTGATGCTCAGAAAAAAAGTTATGACGATTTTCCCCAAGTTACCTGTTTGAGTTATAATTCGGGATCCTGCAAAAACCCTAACTTCCTTGGATCATATCTCTGAAAATATAGCGAGAAAAGATTTGAAATTCAGGCCCAAGGTTTAGAGTGATTTCGACTCAAATGAGTTTTTTTTTGCTTCTGAAAAGTCATAGAAAAAAATTTATAGTGAAAATTCCACAATGACCTGTTTGGAGTAGCAAAACCCTAGAATCCAAAGCTCTGATACCAAATGTTATGCAACCAGCTCACAAAATAGAAGAAAAGATAGATGAATGCCTTCAAAATCAGCCTCTTCGAGGGGGAAACCTACTTTACATTACACAAGTGAACAATTTTTTGATGATAGAAATGACTAAACCTCCTTTCTATATATAGGAGTCTAAGGGGTCACAATATAATCAAAGCCAACATAACAATAATAACATAAGGGAACAACAATAACAATAGTGGGTTTCTATGGGGCACACTAATAACAATATGGGGACAATAGGGGCACAATAATAACAATAAAGGCTACAATGACAATAGTAATGGGGACCTAACACACATCGTCTTCACATGACCATCATGAGAGTGTATCCATGAGCGTAAAAGATAGCAAATAGGTGCCAAAAATCCAACAAGCAACAAGGCAATTATAATGACCATAATAAAGAATGTGCAAAAATATCAAAAGCCAAGAAAGAAGGGAGTTTTTTGAAATTCAAAATGGAGGGTCCCCATGATTTTGTCGAAAAGTTATGGGGTGGTTGTGGCCACAACAATGATGACTCACTAGGAAGAAGAAGTTATCTTCGGTTTAAAAGAGTAATGGGTTTAAATTGATAAAAAAGATGAAGTGATGAATTCCATTATGCCTTCAAAGATTAAAACATTTCCCATGGGACCCACATTAACATATCAAGCAATATAGGCTCGAATATATAAGTACTTGACACAAATCAAGTCTAAAACGATGAATCTAAGCTTTAGGGAAGTGCTTAATTTTAACTTTACCTCATGAGAGTGATAGAAAGGTACAATTAAGAAGCTTAGAAAAAGTATACATCCATCGATATACATAGTCTCCCTTACCCGACATTGCTTTGCTGCCAGCAGCCTATTTAGTACCCTAATGAAGTTGTCTTGGTACCACACAAGTATAACCCGACTGCTAGCGGGCCTATTCAGTACCTTGATGGGTTTTCTTGCAATTCCCATGTCCTATTCCCCTTTTTGTGTCACCCTTTTGATAAATATATTTATAAGCCATGCTTATATAGCTCGTTGAAAGGGTGGGATGGTACAAGAGATTTTGAATGAAACATATATAATACTTATAAAATTTTGACTCCCTCATCTTCCCCCAAGGATATCAATTCATAGGCTTTTATGTGAAGTGGTGGGATGGGTGGGATTCATTGAGTTAGACCCAAGTCAGTTATTTCCTTGAAAATATGAACCCTATCACTTAGAAAAGATAAATGTTCCTAAAGAGGAAAAGAGTTAATGTGAGAGAGCTCATAATTCAATGAAGATGTCCCTTTAAGGTAAATAAAAGCTCATGTAATTGACAAAGTAAATATCCCATTGCATCACCCATTAGTGTTGGACCAATAAGAAATCCCCTCTAGTTTTATTAGAAAATGAAATCAAAGTAAATCTAACGATAAAAAGAATGAAAATAAATCAAAAGTGAAATCAAATCACACCAAACTAGAAAAATAATATGAGAAGCCTAAAAGAAATAAAACGAGAAAATGAGTGATAGGCAAATTCTTTACAAGACGAAATAAAAAGGCTTAACATAATAAGGTGTCTGTAATGATGTTTATGTCAAGATTATGAGACTTTTGTCTTATAGAGTTATAGTTAATTTGGCTTCTTAATAAAAACCTAATTAAAATACAATTATGATTGCAATTATGAGTTCTCAATCAAGGTAACAATTCTCACTTAATAAATTGATATTGTAAATCCCTCGTAAGTTAAAATGATAAACAACTAAAAAATTACAAGTGTGTATCAATGGCAAACATAAGCAGGAAATTATTGCTCAATGAGAATATATAATAACTGTTTTGTTTTAAAATAAAAGTAAATAAACCATTCTAAACTAAATCTACGTGCAAAAATCAAGTTAAAAATAAAGTCGAGAAAAACTAAAGTGAAATTACCATGAAAGCCATTTCCAAGATCAAATGAGATGAAAAGATAATTTTTAACAAAGAAAGTAAGGATATTGTAAATCGTTGTGTTCTTATCACTTGTTAAGTGTGTTGCAATTTGTCTCGCTTGGCAATTTATTATGTAAGCCTTTATTTAAAACAAAATCCTAAATTGAAAGTTAATGATGATCAAAAACCTAGAATTGAGAATTGTAAAAAGGGGTTTCTTCTTTTCACATATTCTTGCTTGTAGACTAATTGTGAAAGCCTCAATGATTAGATACTAAAGGTAAGGCTTCAATTTAATGAAATTAACAAGTAAAGAAAAGTAAGGATAATCCCTGAATGTAAAGCATTATTTTAACTTCTTCTGTCATTAGAGAACATGTAAAGTAAATGACGATATTTATAATCCAAGCTGCCAATAGAATAGAACCTCGAACCTCGAACTGCAAAACCAAAGATTAGATTAGAAAATACTAAATAACACTAAAAAATAAATCTAGAAAATGGAAATAAACATATGTGAATTTTTACCTTTAAGGATATCGTTATGATTTATCTTTAATATCCCCAAAGTTTGCATCTTAAAAGAATAACTTCTTTCTCATTGGAAAGATTAAGAGTTGAAAGAAAAATGGGAAGAAGTTACATTCTCACATACGCTCGTGATCACTAGATTTATTGATCCTAAACTAGGCCAAGCATGAAGCTTATGAAAGAGATCCATCAATGATTAATAACAAGCATACTTGTAATGAATTCTTTGAGAAAAGAAAATGTAACACCCTCCTCCCACATCTACCCAAGTAACCGGTCAACCGAGGTAACATGTGACGAGAGGCCATTATGATGGGATTCAACCTCCTATGTGACCTTAAGGAAGTGGAATCGACAAAAACACAACATACATACCTTCCGCATCAACATGAGGACTCCCAAGAACCATCCCAACCTTTCTAGAAATGAGCCCCTCGGTCAAATTGAGTTATTAGACCAATTAACCCCCAAACTCTCCCATGATATGGGCATGCCTGTGACCAAATATCTCTAGATGCTCCCACATCATTGCATGCAAGCATCCAGGGAATATTTTTCTTAGTGTTGTTCCAATGTCCCCGAGATTTGAGCCATTTTTCAGGCCCAGAGCCCAGGTTACTGCCCAAAACTAAATGACACCTTCAAAGCATAACGATAACAAGGGAATGATGATACAAATGAAATTAATTGAACAAGCCCTTGACTGGACCCCTACTAGCCATGACATGCATTTTGTCAAACATATCACAAATATGTAATCTACAGGTGTAATCAACAGATTTGAGCATAGGGGTCTCATACTTATCTGAGAATCGCTAAGAAGCATTGTTCCCTTATATCATTAGCTGCATTATCATGTATTAGGTTATAGATACATTATTCTTTCATTTACTAGTCAAAACATGAGGATATCCATACATCATTACTGTCATAATACATGCTTATAACCAGCAAACTAATATCATAAATATCAAGGATACATCAACCATAGAATCCACATATAGACCAAAATAATACTCATCAAATAACATGGAGAAATAACCTCATATTAATGATGCAAAATCCAACCCGGTATGGGACTGCCATGTTCCACCCAACCGTATACATGGCTGAGACAAATCTCTCTTCAACCAGTAACCCCCATGCCATATTCCAAGCATGAATGTGGGACTCAAACCAAAAGAACCAACCAGGGCATCCTAAGGCTAAACTACCTTACCCTCATCAATAGAAACTAGGATTTACCGTAATCCATCATGGATTACTAAGCCAATACAATAAACATGTAATAATATGATTTACCATGATATCCACCAGATCATTATGCCAAAACAAGCATGGATGACACCGAATTTCTCCACCTACAACGTGAGGAATTTTCATGTCTCCTAGTCTCTCAAGCTTTATCATAATCCACAGTCCGATCCAGGGATCACTAGGCCCTAAACCGAGAGTCCACCCTCTAGGCTTTACCATATATCCTGTCATTCATCGACAAGGATTCCTATGCCTAATTAAGGGAAACCACCTCTAGGTTTTACCTTATATCTCGCCATTAACCATTCGAGGATTCTTAGGCTCACCGAAGCACACAATACCTAGCTTTACCCCAACCCACAATCCAGTTCAGGGGTCACTATGTCAGTGGCTTTACCGGAATCCACAATTTGGTTCAGGGATCACTAGGCCATGTGTTCTTTCTTTCGGAGATCGGCCCCACTTAGCTTCAAATCCATCTGGTAATCAAACTCAACGAAAACATGAGAACCCCATCACACCATGGCTATCCAGAAATGGCAAGGCTAGGCTGAAAACATTATCACACCTAAAAAACCCATGCCATAACAATAAAGAATCACATGCAATACCATGCATGCCAAATCTAGTAAGGAAAACACACATGCAAATAGATACCTACAAAGAATCTCGTTTTAGCTGCTTGATCCTGCTCTTCCTTGCTTGCTCCTTCCTTCTGCTTGCCTCCTCTACATTTCTTGATCCAATGCTAAAGTTCCCCAAGAAAACTTTAAGTGTCCAAGAGTGAGAGAGAGAGAATAATGAAAGAGCTCCAAAAATGAATTGACCAAAGTATGAGAAAAAGATTTCCAAATGATCCTCAAAAGCCTTTTTATCAATTAGTTGTAGATTTTAACCCTGTAGAAAAATTACCTACATACAAATTCTAAAAACAGAAAATAAACAATGGTGAGAACATAACACATAAAACAAATTTACACAGAGATTTTCCCCTGGATCCCAAAACCGGGACTACCAGATTGATTTTTCATTATGTTCCTTTCAATGTCACAATACATATATATACATGCCGAAGCATCCATAGACCCCAATCCATTAACCCTGGATTAGAACACAACTGTAGTTCCCTTGACCGGATCTACAAAATACCATGGACCAAAAACCATCGCGCCCAAAATCATGTGCGAAATCCATGCACAAAACCATAGGTAGGTCCGCCCACCTGATATAGGTTCCAAAAATAAATTTCTTGGGGCACTGCCTTGGACCTCATAGAGGGGGGCTACCACCCCCCTTGTTACCCCCCCGCTGCGCCCAGCACAATGAAGGGGGAGTGGGTCTAACCCCCCGGTTTAACTACTAGGGCTGGTCATGGAAATAATATAACACAATCCAACATTAGGCTTGTATTTTCTTCATTTTCCTCCTCACATACAACATGTGACCTTTCACCTTCCTTTTCTCCTAATTTTCTTTATTTTCATAAATAGAATGCCAATAAATGCCTCAGGCCCTTCCAATTCCTTTTCCATTGCCTTTGCAAATTTCCTTAGCCATAATAACTGAAATGAACACCCGCTAGGATGTTTTTCCCACCATTCAGCTTGGAATACATGTCCCATGACCGTGGCCTTATATATTTTTACATGGACTTTTAAACCAAGGATGTTATAGAACCCTTCCCCTTGGGGGAAAACCATCCTCGGTGTTCGATGGCACTTATAACCAACAAGATTGCTGAAAAAAAACATACTACCCATGGAGCTTTATAACACAATTCGTTGCACTATTTACAATGACCACTGCTAAAACATGACAAACATACCGTTTACTGGAGCTTTATAACAAAACTCGTTACAGTATTTACAATAATAACCACATATACACACATACACATTTTCTCAACCAACAAATAAAAGGATACGATGCTTGCATCCGCAACAAGGGAATCCATAGGGTCACACCTCCACCCTCAAAGTAATAGTAGGATTCACCTCCTTCCCAAGAAGTCTAGAATCCGCTGCAAGGTCAAATTTGCATCCAATGTCTAGTGCTATAATCTTGCATCACTTGTTCTTTTAGTGAACAGTTACCGACTCATTGTTCCAGGGCACACTCTCAATGTGCATTTGATTCCATCTAGAAATGCTGATGACCAAAACAAATCCATTCCCAACCTTCCCTTCTCTGCTACATAGTCCCTCAGGAAATCTGGTCACCCCCTTCCGTGCAGTCACTCACCTTCCAAGTTCCCTGACATCCCCTATCCTAGGTGATCCATCCCTTGGTAAGGCTTCCTCGCATTGGAAGGTCAAACAACCAAGGAATATACCTACCTCAAAACCATCATACCGGTCATAGCATGCTCATGGAAATCAATGGACACTATTGGGTACCAGTGTCCCACAATGGCCTTGCTCCTGAAGTACTTTACCAACATATTGTTGCATGTTCTAATTCCTTTTCTTGTTGCTGCTAATTCTTGTAGTCAGTTTCAACCACCCAACAGGGCATGTTCATGCATTCCTGTACCAAGCACATAATTTCCATTATATTTAAAATAAATGGAAATAAATTCACATCATACCTCATTGGTAGCTTGTCCATAAGGTATACTTGCAATTATGCTTACTTCTTGTCACAACAAGTCAAACCAACATCTTTGACTAAATCAACATGTATAAAAATATCACATCAAGTTAGCTCAAAACACAACCATCATAGATCAAAATCATGAATCACATGTAATAATCATAAACTAGAATCATAGATAACATGTAATCGGCATAGATCACAATCATAAATCACATGCATAATAAAACTGAAATAAAATATTTATCCTTTAATCAATCCTTAGCTTCTACCTTTGTCCTTATTCTGTACGCACTTTGGATCAGTGGCCAAACCTGACAAACACCTAGTTCCTTCTCCTCAACCATGTGCACATACACAATGTACATCACAACACATATAACCACACATGACATACAACACCATGTAATACATGCACCTACACCTGACGTACCACACATATACCTACACCCAGTGTACAACACATCACAATACATATACATACATAGAGTACAACACAATGAATACACATGCCATGATGTTATGACTACACAATGTACATACAAAGTACTGCATGCCCGCAACACAACATGTATGACATGCACACAATACCACATGTACACCAGTACCATAGGTACAACATGTACACAATACCACCTATACATAGCACAACCTACATGATGTGTGCACAACATCACATGTACACAACACCACCTGCACAATGTGTACACAATGCCACATGTACACCACACCACTTATACAACTTGTACACAGTACCACATGTACATAGTATCACATGAACGACATGTACACGACACCACATGTACAAAACGCCACATGCATGACATGTACACATCACCACTTGCACACAACGCCACTTGTACAACATGTACACAACACCACAGGAACACAACACCACTCGTACAATCATGCACACAACACCATATGTACATAGCACTACATGTACAACATGCATGCAACACCACATGTACATAGCATTGCATATCCAACATGTACATAGCATCATATTTACACAACACTACATATCCAACATGCACACATTACCATATGCGCACAATGCTGCATATCCATCAGGCACACATTATAATATGCACACAACGCTGCATATCCAACATGTACATAGCACCATTTATACCTAGCACTGCATATGCAATATTCACACAACACTATATGTACCACCCTATACATAACATTTCATAAACAACATGTACACACACTATATACACACAACACTGCATGCGCACAACATCACAGATGCAACATGTACAACATATATAACATATGCACAACAACAGTACCACACATCCAAAACCACACTATCCCAACCAAGCAACCTAGATTCCAGTGTCTTATCCATGCTTGTCTCAACATGCCACAAACCACACTACTTTCATTTGGCTTATGTATCCCTCAGAGTTACCTGTCATAACATAAACATAGGCATAATACAAGCATACAGTATCAATTCATA
This sequence comes from Pinus tabuliformis, assembly GCA_031772625.1. NCBI lineage: Eukaryota > Viridiplantae > Streptophyta > Pinopsida > Pinales > Pinaceae > Pinus > Pinus tabuliformis. The sequence goes on along the minus strand of CM062805.1, from coordinate 153,798,327 downwards.
TCCACATGATACTAACCTCATATATTTGTCATGACTACTCTCCACACTTGATTGCCCATAAGACCAAGAACCTCGTCATGCCACTCATTTTCATAAGCAATAATTCCTCTACAAGAATAATCCATAACAACCCTGTCGGACAACAACATACATACATACATATAAATATTAGCGTTAAACAATCTGTTAGACAATGAGATATATACATACATATATATATATATACATATAAATATTAGCATTAATAATCATGATCCATGATGACCTTGTTAGACATGACATACATACATACATACATACATACATACATACATACATACATGTATACACATATAGACATCAACATAATCATGATCACAATATAATTACTAGATATCATAAGGTCAAGGTTAAGAGAACTCCCTTTATGCGTGCAACACATGCGCAACATCGAGAACAATAGTTCCCAACATAGCCAAGGCATATGATGCCTCAAATCCATTCACCTTACCTTTCTTGATTACCTTTCCCATGACTGTCCTGCCATCATCCATTTACACCAATGGACCCAACCAGTCCAACTAGTTGTCATACTCTTGCCTTCAACTTCCCTTATACATGCATTGAGCTTCATCCAGGTCTTACCTTACCTGTCGGGTACCACACAACTCTCCCTAAGCTCTATTAACTTACTCCTTCCCCAACCAATTCCCAGAGTATCAAAAAAATAAAGGCAAGACAAAGAAGCAAACAAGAATAAAACCATGGAAAACCAACAACAATACAACACCACAAACAAAGTGGCATGGCCATGCACAAGACACAAATAAAACTGCAATCAAGCACAAAAAATCACCAAAATACCAAAATAACAAGACTGACAACAGATGCCATGACTCAATCCCCATGGTTCCTAGTGCTTCTAGGGGAAATTTCAGCCTGAGCTTTCTTTAGAATTTCATGGCTGTCTCTTTTCCATGCAATCCCTTGCATCATATTGCCATAAACACATAACTGCCAGTGCATAAATAAACATAACAATACTGTAGTTACTTTACCTTGTTGTGTTAAGCACGTTTCCTCGTAACTCGACACGTACACCTCTCAAGGAACTCCAATTCCTTGATGAGTCTGGCCATAGCTAGAAACCAGTCATTATACTTGTCAAATACCTGTTCATGAATATAATATATATCCACATAATGTTAGACAAATTCAAGGTTAAGAAAACTTCCTGTATGCAAAACACTCATTCGTTTGGAATTAGGGTTTCCAAAAATAGCCAAAGCAATTCTTGCCCAATTCCTTTCTTTTACCTTTTACTTTGTTGCAATAGAGTCTTACTATGCACTGTCACATCACCCAACTGTTAGTTATATAACACATCAAATTTTACCTTGTCAATCTAATACCAATCATGTTGTCCTACAACTACTCACACATTAGTATCACATTCTAAAGATCAAGACATCATGTATGTTAATTTGAAATCAACCTTTACCAAGACTAGCAATCATGTCATAATCCATAGTCAACTCATAATCATTAGACATAATACATAATTCTACAACTATCATCTACTTACACTGAAGTACATATCAACTATCTCAACACATAATTGTTAGTATATTCATCTTAAAACAAGATCATTTTGGCAAGAAATATTATAGACACATACTCATATCCTTTAAGTAATCAAACATTCAGACAACAGATAGATGACATAATAGACACCAAACACTCAAACACCAAATAAACAACATAGCCAAACATTCAAACACCAAATAGACGACATAAGAAAACTCATACCTTAATGTATATCAGGGGAGGCTATCTTATTTGCACAATCAATCTTAGATGAGCATGATATAACTTCAAAACATATCAACTCAACCATAATAAGGTCATGACATCCATAACATTAACTAACTAACATGTTCACATCATAAGCTCATAAACAATTATCATTCATACATAATAATTACATATGCACAGCCAGTCTAGATTAGTATGACATAATATCACAACATATTAATTCATACTTGAATGTCATAACCCTAACCATTTGCATAGGCCAATCCAATTTAGCATGATACATATAACACAAATATCTTATTTGCAATAGCCCTAATCATCAAGTTACTAACATATAACAACACCAAGTTATATATCATGCTCATCAACAACATATAACCTAATCATTAAGCTAACTATCATATAACAACAACACGTTAACCTCTAACATACTCATCAACATCATATAACATAATCATAAAGTTAACTAACATAAAACAACAACAACAATGCATGTGACAACAAGTTACTATCATTCATGACTATATGACCACACTGATTCACTAGCATCTAGCATGTAACCACAACAACAATAAAATGACAAACATGTATATAACCCTAATGCATATAACAATCCATTTACTAACATACCTGCATGAAAATCATATAATACATGTATGATGATCTTCTCCTAACTCAAAGTCTAGTGCTGCAACCTCACTCTGATGGTCTGCATTTCTTGCTCTATCTCAGTTAACACATTAGCATCATAACATACCAATATCATCATGATGACCTGATTGTATATAATGACCTCACAATGCATTCCTGACCTACCATACATGCATAACCATAACCATGATGATTCATGCATAACAAATGCATATACAACTGACATGCATGATGACACATCCCACAAAAACACCATCAACCTCCACATGGCGACATCACTACAACCATGATCAACACCATGCAAATGCAACAAGCACATGGAATATAAGCATAAGGAACATGTATGCAACCGACATTAATGCATGACCAACACACCACCCATCTAGTCTAAGGGGTGAACCAGGCTCTGATACCACTTTGTAATACCATCTTCCCACATCTACCCAAGTAACCGGCCAACCAGGGTAAACATGTGACGAGAGGCTACTATGATGGGATTCAACCTCCTATGTGACCTTAAGGAAGTGGAATTGATGGAAACACAACATAAACACCTTCCACATCAGCATGAGGACTCCCAGGAAGCATCCCAACCTTTCCGGCAACCATCCCATGATATGGGCATGCTTGCATCCAGAGGGCTCTCAACACTCCCACAACATGGCATTCCAACATCTAGGGACTATTTTTCTTAGTGTTGTGCCATTGTCCCTAGGATTTGAGAAACTTTTTCAGGCCCAGAGCCTAGGTCATTGCCAAAAACTAAATGACACCTTCAGAATAGAAAGATAACAAGGGAATGATGATACAAATGCAATTACTTGGACAAGCCCTTGACTGGACCCCTACTAGACATGACAAACATTTCACAAACATATCAAAAATATGTAATCTGTAGGTGTAATCAACATATCTAAGCATAGGGGTCTCATACTTATCTAAGAATCACTAAGAAACTTTGTTCCCTTATATCATTAGCTGCATTATCATCTATTAGGTCATAGATACATTGTTCTTTCATTTACCAATCAAAACACGAGGAAAGCCATACATAATTACTATCATAATACATGCTTATAACTAGGATAATAACAACAAAAATATCAAGAATACATCAGCCATAGAATCCACATATAAACTAGTATAATACTCATGAAATAACAAGGAGAAATAAACTCATATTAATGATGCAAAATTCAACCTGGTATGGGACTACCACATTCCACCTGACTGTATACATGGCTAAGCCAAATCTCTCTTCAACCAGTCACCCATGTGCCATATTCCAAGCATGAATGTGGGACTCAAACCAAAAGAACCAACTAGGGCATTGTTACACAAAAATATCGTCACCATGACTATTTGCAGTCAGTATGGGTCTATCATCACTTATACTGTGCTCCTAAGCAAGTCTCAGACCTCAGCTCTTCATGTCAAGCTTTGAAAATGAGAGAAAGACATTAAAAATCAACAAAGCTTTGGTTCCGCACTTTCTCTCACTGTTGCCTGCAGTCCCGCACCCCCTGTTCACATTACCTATGGACTTGCCCGCTCTGTCCCTAAGGGACTGGGTGTGGACCCCTGTGAAAGTCAAAAAGGCGCAAGTTTATTCTAAAAAACTCACTTTGGGTTAATTCTAGATGATTCTAGAAGGAATTTTGACGCGGATTGTTCGCTCTTAGGTGGTTCATGCATCCCAAAAGAGAAGGAGCTAATCCCTCGATGAGAGGAGCTATCCCTTTGAAGGAGGGCTTTATCCCTTTGAAGGAGGACCTAGTAACTTCCCTCCATTGTACTATAAATTAAGGCATTGGGCTGGTTGCTAGGGAGGTTAGAAGCTGAACATTTTTGAGGGTAAATGCTGGTGGAATTGAGACTTCCTAGTTAAGCTTGAGAGGAGAGATCACATACCTTTTGGATTCATTGGGAAGAGAGTGAAACTTGTCAAAGTAGAGGAGACTTCTTGTTGGACCCTGGGAGGAGCTTGTACAACATCAATGCACAGGTTGTAAAGTTCTTCTTTGATTTGAATTAATACAATCAGATTCATTTTTCTCAACAAATTGTCTTATGTCATTTGTTTCATGAATTCCTTGATCATCATGATAAGTATGCTTTATGATATTGGCTTTTTAGGTGCTATTTAATTTGTTTGCTTGTTTGTGTTTGCAGATTCGCTATAAGGGAGCTCATTTGGATCAAAGGAGCAAGGCTTCCACAAACTTGCATTGGACCCAAGGTAGGCCTAAAACACTTATTTTCCTTTGTTTATAAATTGCATATTTAGAGAAAGATAGTTTTTGATTAGCTTGCTTGTCACTAGATATCATTAGATACTAGGGAGGTCAATCTTGTCCGCAAGATCGACTCATTCTGTGTGACAAAATGGCAACTCCGCTGGGGACTTGATTTTTTCCTTGTCTTTGCTTTGACATGAGAAACTATGTTTTTGTTTCTGTTTTTGGCTTGTTGTGTGTGGAATTGGGTAGATTTAGTAGATCTAGGATTATTTTTTGTTTTTCATAACTTTGGGAGAGGAACGCACCCTCGGCTTGCAACACAGTGCAGACCTATCCGCACTTTTGCTTTTCGCACAGAGCGGTACCGCACCTGTGTGAACTGTGGGCCTGCGGACCCTGTCAAAATTTTGGAAAACTTGAGATTTTCTCTTTTAGTCAGCTTAATTTTTGTTTAGATGTTGTTATCCCCTGCCCAAACCTGCATGTATGATCTGAATTTGAAACTACTTGTAAATTGTTTGCAAGGTATTCAATTCAGAAATATACATTTTTAAAAGATTTCCATGTCTTGTAGAAAGAAAACTAATGAAATTTTCAGTTGTTCATGACCCATTTAAGCATAGCAGATTTATTTCGTTTTACTGTTTAACACACTAAAATGAATTTTTTCTGCAAAATAAATCAACCACAGATGCAAAAGAAGTTGATAAAGTAGTTCACCCCTCCTGGGCTACGTCTGCTGGGTCTAAAGCCCCCAAATGGGCCTGTCCTTGTTTTAATTAAATGTTCAAATTGAATGTACAGATGAATAGAAGCATCTACATATGGAATAGATGGTAAAAATGGATTCAAAACACTTGAATCCTTCAGGATTGACTATTGGATCACCTCCAATGGATACCTGCAACCCTATACAGTCTTCACAATACTGGGCCCTAGTGGCTCCTAGAAATTTCACGGCTCCAAAACCTCTACAAATGACCTCAGATGGCTGTAAGACCTACACCAATGGCTTCAGAAGGTCGAAAATACCCAAAATAAAAAAAAAAAATCGTCCAAAACCGCCTTTCCTAGCCAAAGTTATGGCCAATTAAAGTTTTCCTCCAGTTATGCCTAGAAACACTCCAGCTAACTTTAGTTGGAGTCCAGTTAGGCCCGCCAAATATGGCGGGCCTGCCAATTTTGGCGCTCCTGCCAGAATCTCCGCCAAATGAACTGCAGTTACATTAAATGCTGGGGTTTATCTCGGATTTCGTGCTGGTGGTTAGTGCTGGCGGTTGGGGCTTAAGCCCTTGGTTCTGGGCCCGCGGTCATATGGAATGGGGGGCTGGCCCCCTTTGGTTTCCGCCCAAAACAAGTTTACCGTTAAAATTTTATTTTCTTCGCACTTTTTACCAAGTAGTGCCGTGTGGTGCAACGGTAATGCGTTTGATTGCTGGTTATGAGGTTGCGGGTTCAAAACTTGCTAGTGCCAAAAAACTTTTATATGCACCCATTGGATATGCTGATGTCATCATTGGGCCACGTGGTGGCCTCTGGGCCTGCCACGTGGCATCCTGTGATTGGCTGTGCAAAGGGAATATTCCAAGGAATATTTTGCGGAATATTCCTTTTTTAATTTTTTTTTGAAAAATTAAAATTTCCAATGTTATTGACAAATTCTTCTTTTTGCCATAACTTCCTCATACGGTGACCGTTTTTCGAACCGTTTGCGGCGCCGAAATCAGGAGGATGAGAAATTTCCAATTGTTCCACTTTGAACCAGTTCTGAGCATTTTAAATTTTGAGCATTTTACGACACTTAGGACATGAGCACCTGATCACGCCTCCCCATTGGGAAGCTTTTGGACCCCAAAAACCTTCAACTACCTGTTAATGAGGTGAGGGTACAACTCCCTCACTATGTCCACCTCCATCCACTTTGCCTTGTTCGGTTTGCTGCCTTTGAAACCAACCCGAACATAATCTACACTGCCCCTTCTTGAAGTGCGTGTCCTTCTGTCAAGGATTGTATCTTCTTTCAGCTCATCTAAGAATTCTGGTGAGAAATCTTCTATAGATGGCAGCTGAACAACACTTTCATGATCAGCAATCAAAGGAGGTTCATACAAACGTAAGTTCTCCACATTGACAACAGAATACATTTGCATGTAGGAAGGCAAATCTAATTGAAAAGCATTATTTCCAACCTTCTTGAGGATTTTGAATGGACCATAACGAATAGGCTTCAGCTTTTTACCTTCTCCTTGCATCCTTTCCTTACTAATGTACAGCCATACCTCATCCCCTTCTTGAAACTTGTGATCGACTCTATGCTTGTCGTGTCTTTCCTTGTACTTGCCTTGACTCTTCTCAAGCTGTTCTTGAATTTGCTGATGTATTTACTGAATTCTTTCAATGAATGAACGAGTTTTGTCAATATCACTATGTCCCTCAATGGCGACATCTTTCTCAAGAATGAAATCAAGAGGTAATTTTGGCAAGTAACCAAAACAAGCTTCAAATGGTGAGGTGTTTGTGGAAGAGTGCTTGGCACGATTGTAAGCATGCTGTATGTAGTGCAAATGTTCATCCCAAAGCTTGGGATGCTTGCTACAATAACCTCTCAAGAGGTGCACAATGGTTCTGTTCACAACTTCTGTTTGCCCATCTGTTTGTGGATGGAAAGCAGTACTTTTCTTCAACTTTGTGTCCATCATCTCCCATAGGTTGGACCAAAAATTCCCCACAAATCTGGAATCCCTGTCACTAATAATGGAAGTAGGCAAACCAAAGTGAATCCATACATGATGAAAAAATAATTCAGCAGTTTGTTCAGTATTTATAGTTTTCTTACAAGGCATAAGTATACACATTTTGCTGAAACGATCAACTACTACATATAAATAATCATGTTGCTTTCTAGATTTTGGCAAACCTCCTACAAAATCCATAGAGATGCTCTCCCATGGTCTAGAAGGTACCGGCAAATGAGTATACAAACCAAGCTTCCTATTGCTAGGCTTGCTTGTAGCACATAATGAACATCCTCTTATGAACCTTGAAACAGAATCTACCATGCGAGGCCAATAGCAATACCTCTGTAGATGTGCAACTGTTTTGCTTACACCAAAATGGCCAGCAATAAGAGAAGAATGAGCTTCTCTTATGACATTTATTCTCTCCCCCTGTGGTATACACAACTTTCCCAAATGAAACAACAAATTGTTATGCATGTGATAGTCATTTTCCTCTACATGATTCCCTTTACTCAAGTTAGCATACACATCTTTAAAGTCATCATCAGATGCATATTGTTCTATGTAACTATCATGTACAATGGAATCATTCTTATGTAAAGTAACAACACCAATAGTAGGCCTTGAAAGCATATCAGCAACCTTATTCAAAGTACCTTTCTTGTACCTTATTACCAAATGGAACTATTGCAAGAAGCCCATCCATTTGAAGTGTTGTGACTGTTGTAACTTGCTTTGTGATTGCAAGTACTATAAGGGCTGATGGTCGGTATGTATAACAGTTTCTTTGCCCATCAAATAGTGTTTCCACTTTTTGACGCTTTGTACCAACGCATACAACTCCTTATCATATGTAGGATAATTTACAACAACACCATTAAAAATTTCAGAATGAAAAGCAATAGGCTTACCATGCTGTAGAAGAACTGCACCCATGGCATAATCACTAGCATCGGTTTGTATCTCAAATGGTTGTCTCAAATCTGGTAATGCAAGGACTGGAGCTGAACTAATCTTCTCTTTCAAAGATTCGAAAGTTTTTTGCTGCTTGCCTCCCCATTGGAAAGCATGCTTCACACTTGTCACTGCATGCATAGGAGCTGCTATAGAAGAGAAGTTAGAGATAAACTTCCTCCAATATTGAGCTGCACCCAAAAAACTTCTTACCTTTGTTATGGATTTGGGAGTAGGCCACTTCACAATAGCCTCAATCTTAGCAGGATCAATTCTCAAAGCACCTCCTCCTACTATGTGTCCCAAATAAACCAAAGAAGTCTTTCCAAATTCACACTTTGACATTTTAAGAAATAATTGATTCTTCTTCAAAACATCAAGTACTTTCCTAACATGCATGACATGATCTTCTCTAGACTTGCTGAAAATTAAGATGTCATCTAAGTAGACAATAATGAAATCATCAAGAAAAGGACGCAAGACATCATCCATTACCCGCATGAAAGTTGCAGGTGCATTGCACAAACCAAACGACATCACAAGCCACTCAAAGAGTCCTTGTTTGGTTTTAAAGGCTGTCTTCCAAATGTCACTTTCTTCAATTCTTACTTGATGATATCCACTGTGCAAGTCTAGCTTAGTGAAATATCGAGCATCTTTCAGTTGGTCTAGCAAATCATCTATCCTTGGGAGTGGGTAATGATTCTTTACCGTTATCTTGTTTAAGGCCCTGAAATCAACACACATACGCCAAGTGCCATCTTTCTTTGGAATCAATACAATCGGTGACCCACATGGCGAAGTACTTGGCCTTATGAAACCCTTGTCCAACAAGTCCTTGATTTGCTTCTTTATTTCAGCATTCTCCATAATAGACATGTGGTACATGCCTATGTTTGGAAGAGGACAATCTGGATGCAAATGGATTTCATGCTAAATCTCCCTCTTAGGAGGCAAACCTGTTGGCTCCTGAAACATCTCATGATATGCATCAACTACATCATATAGATCTGATTTAATTTTTGGATCACAATTGTCAAATGACTCATGATTCACATCAACCTTGGGCTTAATCATAAGAAGAACAAAAGTCTTACTTGAATTGACCAGTCTTTTTACCTGTCCTGCATTCACCATCACTATATTTGTCTTCTTGCGATGAGCTCTAACAATGAACTCCTTGCCATCTTTGAAAAGATGATATTTATTTTCATGGCAATGAAAGATAGCTTTCCTATCAAACAAGTAAGGACTTCCCAAAACAATTCCTGCTATATCAAAAGGTACCACATCAAGTTCAACTGTGTCAATAAAATGTGCAGTAATTGTAAAGCGCAATGTGCACTTTCTTGAAACTTGTAAATTTGCATCCTTGCAAATCCATCCAAGTGGATATGGCTTCGGATGTGGAACGATCTCAAGTTTAAGCTGCTTGCCCAAGTCCTCTGATATAAGGTTTGCTTGTGACCCACTATCAAAAAGTGTGTCAATTTTAGTATGTTTTGAAATCACCCTCACATGAAACAGTTCAATTCTTTCTTCCTCATTAGGAGCTTGTACATGGCAGTTTGAGGTACTAGTGCTGGCTTGAGTTTCAATTTCTTTTCCCTTCAAGTTTTTCAAACCCATGGCTGCAATTTTGGTTTCATCACCTGAATCATCCCCTAAATCTTGTGGTGTAGATGTAGTAGCAACAATTTTCTGTTTCCCTTTGGATTTGTTAGATTGAGGTCTTTTTTCAGGATGTAATTTCCAACAGTTTTTCTCCTCATGGCCTGGTTTAGAACAATGTTTACAGATCACTTTCTCACTCTCCTGTTTGATAGATCCATTCTTTTTGCCATTTCCCTTGGAGGTTTTATCTTTGTTTTTCCCCTTGGGGGGCTTGTTTCTACCCTCTTCAAATGTGTTTTTTCCCCTTGCCTCTAAATGGGTAGCTTGGACACAAACCTCGTCCAAGCTAGTAGGGTTAAACATCAAGATGGTGTGTCTAAGGTAGCTATGTAAGCCACCAATGTATTTCAGCAAGGTTTCCTGGGTCTGTAAATCTACCCCTAACAAGAGAGCTCTTCTCCTGAATTCTTGGGTGTAGTCTTGGACACTCTGACCCTTAAGTTGTCTGAAATTTTGCCAATTCATAATGGCTTTCTGCATGTGAGCAAGAGGATAAAACTGTTTTTTAATGGCTAACAGAAATTCAGGCCATGTTAAGGTAACCTTACCAAATTTCTTGATCTCCTCTTTAGTCTTGGCCTCCCACCAGACCAATGTTGCTCCATCCATTCTCAATGAAGCTAACTGAATCTTTGTGGTATCATCATGCATATTCTGGATCCTCAAGTAAACTTCCAACTGCCTAATCCAGTTGTCAAGCTTTTCTGCATTCACTTCACCATTAAACATAGGTAATTCAAATTTTACATCAAGCTTCAAAAAAGGACTTTTTCCAGAGGATCTATGCTTATGCAAAGAAGAAGAAGACGAGGATGAAGAGGAAGAAGGTGACGATGGGGGTGGTGGATCACCATTTCCTCCATGTCCTTTCTTGGAATGATCATCATCCTTCTTACCTCCTGAAGAGCCCTCTCCTTCATGTGGATGTTTGGACCCTTCTCCAGCCAATTTTTCATTTCTTTCTTGGTACAATATCCTCACCATTTCAGTGAGATCCAAGAAAGCCTTTCTGAAGACTCTTTCTTCTTCTTTTGGATCCATGTCTGCAGGAATTTCTCCTTCATGTGCAGACATTCTTGAAGCTTCTGCTGAGACTCTTGAGGGTGAAATTGAAGGTGGAGGTGATGGCTCTCTGGCCTTCCTTGACTGAGGATTCTCTCGTTCTCTAGTCAACTGTCCTTCCCCTCTTTTAAGTTTCAACCTGGTAAGCATCAATACTTGCAAGACAGTTAGAAGATCTTTGCACAAAACCCTGAGCTCTGATACCAACTTGATCTGAATTTGAAACTACTTGTAAATTGTTTGCAAGGTATTCAATTCAGAAATATACATTTTTAAAAGATTTCCATGTCTTGCAGAAAGAAAACTAATGAAATTTTCAGCTGTTCATGACCCATTTAAGCATAGCAGATTTATTTCCTTTTACTGTTTAACACACTAAAACAAATTTTTTCTGCAAAATAAATCAACCACAGATGCAAAATAAGTTGATAAAGCAGTTCACCCCTCCTGGGCTACGTCTGTTGGGTCCAAAGCCCCCAAATGGGCCTGTCCTTGTTTTAATTAAATGCTCAAATTGAATATACAGCTGAATAGAAGCATCTACAGATGGAATAGATGGTAAAAATGGATTCAGAACACTTGAATCCTTCAGGATTGACTATTGGATCACCTCCAATGGATACCTGCAACCCTATACAGTCTTCACAATACGGGGCCCTAGTGGCTCCTGGAACTTTCACGGCTCCAAAACCTCTGCAAATGACCTTAGATGGCTATAAGACCTGCACCAATGGCTTCAAAAGGTTGAAAATACCCAAAATCAATTTTTTTTTTGTCCAAAACCGCCTTTCCTAGCCAAAGTTATGGCCAATTAAAGTTTTCCTCTAGTTATGCCTAGAAACGCTCCAGCTAACTTTAGTTGGAGTCCAGTTAGGCTCGCCAAATATGGCAGGCCCACCAATTTTGGCGCTCCTGCCAGAATCTCGGCCAAATGAACTACAGTTACATTAAATGCTAGGGTTTATCTCGGATTTCGTGCTGGTGGTTAGTGCTGGCGGTTGGGGCTTAAGCCCTTGGTTCTGGGCCCGCGGTCATATGGAATGGGGGGCTGGCCCTTAGGGGCTAGCCCCCTTTGGTTTCCGCCCAAAACAAGTTTACCATTAAAATTTTAATTTCTTCGCACTTTTTACCAAGTAGTGCCGTGTGGTGCAACAATAATGCATTTGATTGCTGGTTATGAGGTTGCGGGTTCAAAACTTGCTAGTGCCAAAAAAACTTTTATATGCACCCATTAGATATGCTGAGGTCATCATTGGGCCATGTGGCGGCCTCTAGGCCTGCCACGTGGCATCTTGTGATTGGCTGTGCAAAGAGAATATTCCCTAGAATATTCCAAGGAATATTCCTTTTTTAATTTTTTTTGAAAAATTAAAATTTCCAATGTTATTGACAAATTCTTCTTTTTGCCGTAACTTCCTCATACGGCGACCGTTTTTCGAACCGTTTGTGGCGCCAGAATCAGGAGGACGAGCAATTTCCAGTCGTTCTACTTTGAACCAGTTCTAATCATTTTAAATTTTGAGCATTTTACGACACTTAGGACATGAGCACCTGATCAATGTAACTTGTCAGAAGCTTTTCTTAGGTTAATTCCATTGGTGTTAGGGTTTTAGGTGAAATTCCTAGAAGTTTTGGTTGCTAGGCTTGGTTTTAATTTTGGTCTTGTAGTAGCTTAGAGCTTAGAAGCCTCAGATCACCTTGGTTTTTACTGGCCTTCTTATGAGTCTGACCATTTGCAAAATCTACCTTTGTTGAGGAATCCACCTTGTGTTTTCTCTTTGCGAAACTTCGAAAAGACTTGTGTTAAAAGTTTGGATTTCATTTTTAGAAAAGAAAACAAAAATTGGTTGTTTTTTGACTGATTTGTGATTCTGGACAAATTAGTCCTTAGTTTGCTTATAGCTAAGTAAAACATCCTTGAAAAAGACATCTTGTAAGCTTTGACTTCAAATAGTTTTTTATAGTTTATAGATCTCAAGATTAGTTATTTCCATAGTTTTGAGTGTTTTATAAAAAATAAAACAAACCTCTTTTGGAAAAAAGTTTGTTTTTGTAGTGTTGAGTGTTTGAAAGAAAAGGGAAATTTTTGTGAAAATAACTAGTTGTCTCGTTTTGAGTGCATTGGAAAAGACAAAAAGCTCTTCTTTGATTTGTTTGTTAAGGAAAAGATTTGTGTTTACAAGCATTTGCATTCTCAAACTCTTTCCTAGCTAGAAATTCATTGAAGGGAAAAGATTGCTTAATCATCTTAAGTTCATTTTTTAGTGATTTCTAGTCGAGTCTTCACACCATAAGTTTCATCTCCGCACCTCTTGACTAAACAAAAACCAATAAAAATAACGCTTAAAGTAAAATCTATCTAGTAATCCTTTTATTTCTAGGGCTCTAATACACCAACATAGCTTAGGCTAGTGTCTTGGAGTAGGGAGTAATTAACTCTCCAAGACAGTAAAACAAACAAGTAGCTATATCTTGCGGTAGGAGAAAAATCCAATTGTTGCATCTATGCTCTGGGAAAGCTCGTCTTAAAGGAGAAGCACAAGATCGTGTCCGAACCAGTGTGGGAATCAATCCTTCCTCATTGGGAACGATGCTAGATATTCACGTATTAAAAACGGTAAACCTCGGATTAACCATTGTCAAGGAGCCTGGGGTCACTTGTTGGTAAACCTTAGATTATGTCAAGGAGCCTTCAAGGGGATTGAGCTTGTTACTCTGCCCTTGCGTGCGTATCGGATCGTAGAGTGTTCCCCCAGGTATATTTGTTTCCGTTGGTAACCATAGTGACCATATTCTATAGGATTCTTCCTAAGGTGACGGTGGAGGGAAGATCCCACTATACCTGGAGTAGACGTTGGCTAGACTCACTTGGATTTTCTGGGGGGTTCTCTTCACTCGAGACGGTTTAGTGGAGGAACTTGTGCCAGTCTATTCATTAAGAAGGTTGCCGGGGTAACTATTCCAACCACCATTTCTATATTGAACTCTGCGACGTTGGATTTCATCACCAACTAGTGTTTTTACTACAGAAAGTTACTGTTTGTGTGTGGTTTGATCTCCTAGATTCTTTAGGTGTGTGATTCAAATTTGTTTGGTTCTTTAGAGGCTTTAGGTGGTTTTCATTGAGATTTTACTTTGTTTTCGTGTGAAGTAGTTAAAATATTTAATCGTGGCTGAATTACCGAGGAAGTCCCGTAGACTTCGGGGCCAACCTCCTGAGTTTTCACCGAGCTAGCCTGAAGGGTTAAGAGCCCTCGTAAATCCTAGAGACAGTAGAGTTGGGTCACCTGAAGAAGGAGAGTCTTCTTTGGTGGTACATCCTGATTTTCAAGCTCTAGTAGCAGATTATAATCCACAATCTGTGTCTGTTTCCGAAATTACTGGTAGCTTTTCATCTACTAGTGATTTAGGTGAGGAACCTGAAATATCCGAACCTGAAATTGAATTTGCTGCCACTCCAACATTGGGATTTACCTCTCCAACTTCTAGTGGTCCTGGTTCACCCAGGGTAGAAAGAATAATTACCCAAAATCTTCCTTCTGGACTTATAGCTATTGAAGAACTTGCTACTCCGGAAGAAGAAGTAGGCATCCCTATCCCTGAAAATCAACCTGTTATAGAACTTAGGGAGCGTGAATCAATATTTTACAGTCCACCTAGGAGCAGTTCTTGGTATCTTTCATTGACCAATTTTTTGGAAAACCCGGGAGGTAAGCGTGGTGTACTATTTTCTAGATCGAAAATTATAAGGTTCGAGTCCTGAACGTGAACAACTCCTATAGCCGACAATAGTAATTTACGCTGTGCTGGACATGATTGCAGCACTTCCAAAGCCAACATTGCTGAAGGTGAAACAGCTAAATCTTCAACAATGTTATAGTTCCGAGCCGCTCTCGCATGTGGATTGAAAGCTGACTTTCGAAGTATACCCTTGGCGGGCGGTTTGATTACTAAGTCTAGATTAGGTTTCTCGATCTGTATCGGATCGGAACCGGGAGCTGAGGTTGATGGATTAGAGTGAGAAGATTCTGCTTCTTTACCATCAACAAGACTTTTACTTACATAATCATGCGATCGAGTCACAATCCTAACATGGGACATCATCAGTATGGGTTCTTCGTTGGCATTTGAGGAAGAACTTATCATCTTACTGTCTTGACTTGGAAAAGGATCCTTCAAAACAGCAAGCATTTGGGAACCTTTGACAATCTTTGCAGCCTCTGCTCGATGAGGGCAGTCTCTTGTAAAATGCTCTTCGTCACAAATGAGACAAGGATAACGAGGTTTGCGTTTCTCATCATTTGATTCCGCTCTTTCTGGTTTCTCTTTCGAATTTTTATCTGTTTTATTTTTCTTCTTCCCTTTCTTCTTACCACCGGATTTTGATTTGGCTGTAGATGAATCTACAACATGAATATCGGCAGAAATTTCTGCGGAAGAATCTCCTGTCGGGGAATCTGGCAAGGTTATGATAGGAGAAGAATTCTTGGAAGACTTCTTACTTTTGGTATTAACCCTACCAATCATACCATCAGCGGCATGAGACCCTGAAGGAGCTGCAGCGATTTGATTTTGCTTAGGAAGATCGGGGATTTTCTCGTGTAACGTACCTGACTACGTATAAACTGAGTCAAGGTACTGTGCTTGAGCAATTACTTGCTCCTCAGTAACGACTCCGGCCTTAGCTACATCCTCAGTGATCTTCGGCAGTAAATATTTTACAAACCATTCAGCTAAGATCTGATCCGGAATAAAAACCTTCACTAAACGCCGTCGACGTCTCCATTCATGAATGCGATCTGAAATGTAAGTGGACATTGACTGCTTTAATGAAGTTAGTAATTCCGTGCCATTGTCATATCTGATTGGCAACTGAAAATGAGTTAAAAACGAAGTAGCTAACTGACTAAAATTATAAAAAGTGGCTCGCGGTAACTCAATGTACCACTTGGCCGCAAGACCAATTAGAGTGCGCTGGAAAAGCCTTAAACAGATTGAATCATCTGAAATGGAATTAGATGCACACCAGAGGTGATAAGTCATCACATGGTTCGATGGGTCCTCTCCTGATTTGCCTTCAAACTTAGGAATATCATTAGGCAACTTATTCGGCATTGGCGGCCAAAACAGAAGATAGTTTATGGGATCGTTCGTAAGGCGCGACAAGTCAGGCAAGTCCAAAGTTGCGATAAATGGTAACTGACGATTAGGGTCCCTAAAACTCTGGGTCATGAGACCAGCCCCAGGAGGAGGATATCCAGGATAACTAGGAATTGGAATTGCATTTGGGATATTATATCCTCCCGGAAAACCAGGATTAACTAGAACGTACTAGGGTTGTTGAGGTTGTTTATATGTATACCCAGGGTACAGTTGATACTAATAGACTGGCTGCTGCACAACGGGACCGAATTGGTACTGTCCCTGGTACGGTTGATAAGTAAATTGTGGCTGACTTGTGACAACCGTACTTGAACCAGGTTGTCCTACAGGCATTTGAACCGAAGTTTGAATTGTGGATCCAGACTGAGGTAAAGATGTCTGAGGAGTTGATACAGGAACAGTAGAAACCGGAGCTGTCGATACTCCAGAAGTAGGTGGGGTAGATTGAAAAGATGTTGCAGTAGTTGCAGCAGCCGTTTGAGGTGGAGTATGAGGCGTACTAGGCCCAGGCTGAGAAACTACAGAAGGTACAAAAGTTTGAATAGTAGACTGGACAGGTTGCTGGGGTGAACCAGAAACTAAGGGTTGTCTAGTTTGAGATGACAACTGTACATTCGGTTGCAAGACCTGTTGAGTTTGAGATGGATCCCACACTAAGTTCATTCCGGGGTACGGACCCATAACAGGTTGAGAATATTGAGGACCATAACCGGGTTGAGGGTAGGGTTGATAATTCAAAGGTACATTTCCAGTTCCTTGAACATATGATTGACCGGAAGGTGGTTGGAAACCTTGGTTCGAGTACTGACCTTGGGGTTGATAACCCTGAGGCATGTACTAATACTGGGGTTGACCTTGAGGTACATATTGATACTGGGGTTGACCCTGAGGTACATATTGAGTCTGGGGTTGACCTTGAGGAACGTACTGTCCCGTAGGTATGTACTGTCCTTGAGGTTGCCCCCCAGGCACAAATTGGGTACCTTGAGGTTGCCCCCTAGGCGATAATTGAGGACTTTGAGGCTGCCCCCCAGGCAGTAACTGGCCACCTTGAGGTTGAGGATTAGGAATAGTACCTGACATCATGAGAATATATTCTACACTCAACGGCTTTGTTCCATTATTTCCAGTTAATAACCCTTGTTCAATAGGTTGAGGAGATGCTCCCGAAAAAGTACCAGTGAGTGACTGATACCCAGAGGGAATAGAAGGACCGCCATACAAAAAGGTTTCTGGATATTGAGAAAACATGGACGACTGTCTTCACATATTTAACGGAGGATAGTAACCTCTAGGTGTTGGGTGATAAGGAATACGAGGTGGTGAAAAACGCTGGGGCAAATTTTCAAAGGGCCATGTCTTATGCTTTTCATGACATCAAGCACATTGTGCAACCCTATCTCGATGATTTGCCTGCTCATTCATTACATCGAGCTGATCATCTCATCCATTTACGAGCAATCTTTATGAGGTTTAGGAATTATCGGATTAGGTTGAATCCACACAAGTGTGTTTTCTGTATAGAAACGGGTCGGTTACTGGGGTTTGTTGTTTTGAAAGCTGGCATTTGCGTCGATCCATCGAAGGTTGAAGCTATTGTCAAATTGCCTCCTCCTTCGAGTCTTCGCCAACTCCAAAGTTTGCAGGGGAAAGCAAACTTTTTACATCGATTCATTCCTAACTACGTTGAGATTACAAAGGGTTTTGCCCGGTTGTTGAAACAGAATACTCCATTCTTTTGGGATGAGATAGCTCAGAAATCTTTTGATGCACTCAAACATGCGTTGAACCATGCACCGTTATTGCATCCTCCCAACTACAACCAGGACTACTTCTTGTATCTCGCCGCCTCCCATTCCACCATTGGAATGGTGTTAGTTCAGGAAGATGAATTCGGTACTAAAAATGTGATATATTACCTTAGTTGAACTTTAAATCCAACTGAGCTAAAATACTCACATGTGGAGAAATTGGCATTGGCAGCTGTTCAAGCTGTCCAACGTTTTCGTCATTACATTTTACTACGTAAAACTACAGTAATTTCTGATTGCAACCCTATGATCTATATTTTGACCAAACAATTGCTAGGGGGCAAGTACTCCAAATGGATTGCCATCCTACAGGAGTTTGACTTGGAATTTGAAAAGTCTAAGTCGAAGAAATCTTTAGTTTTTGCAGAGTTAATGTGTGACTTCCCACGTGCTGACATGGAAACTGTGGCGGAGGAGCCCATTGCAGATGAATCCTTGTTTCTAATCAGCACCTTAGATCCATGGTATGGGGATATCATCATTTATCTCCAGACCCAATCCTTTCGGCCAGAAATATGAAGGTCAGAACGTCGCAAAATACGATTCCAATCCCAACAATTCAGAATTATTGGAGATACTCTTTATCACCGTGGGGTGGACTCTATTTTTCGACGTTGTTTAACTGATGAGGAAGCTGAAAGGGTTTTGAATGACTGTCACTCTGGAGCGTGTGGCGGTCATATGTCTGGGTATGCCACAACCCAAAAGATATTGCGCGCTGGCTACTTCTGGCCGTCTTTGTTTAAAGATTGTATTAACGCAGTCCGAAAATGCCACAACTGCCAAATTTTTGATCGAAAGATGCACGCTCCACCTGCTCCTCTCCACCCTATAATTGCCGTCGGTCCATTTGCAAAATGGGGTATCAATTTTATTACATGTAACCATCACTCGGCTGGGGGGCATGCGTATATCATCCTTGCGGTAGATTATTTTACCAAGTGGGCCGAGGCGATGCCTACATTTGAGGCAGACAGAAAAACAACAGCAATTTTCGTGTTCAATCATATAATTGCTAGGTTTGGTGTTCCACAAGCGATTATCACTGATCATGGGCGTCATTTTTGAAACGTTACGATGACTGAACTTATAGGCCAGCTTGGCTTGCGTCATGATAGTTCAACTCCATATTATCCACAAGCTAATGGTCTGGTTGAAGCCATTAACAAAGTTCTAGTCATCATGATCAGACAAATCATTGGGATTCATCGGTCGAATTGGCATAACATGCTATTTTCAGCGCTTTGGGTGTATCAAACCTCAGTAAAAACGTCAACAAGGTTCACTCCTTTCCAACTAGTTTATGGTCTGGAAGCTGTGTTACCCATTGAATGCGAAATCCCGTCATTGCAAATGGCCATTGAGTTACTTCCAGCCACTTCCGAAGAGGAAAAACGTTTGTTATACTTGGCTTAGCTAGATGAGAATCGACATGATGCTGCATTAGCGATCGAAACTCATGCAAAACGTATTAAAGCTCAATATGATCGAAATGTGACCCCTCGAAATTTTTCGGAAGGAGACCTAGTCTTATTGTACGATCAAGATAATGATAAATTAGGCACTGGAAAATTTGTTCCTATGTGGCATGGTCCCTATGTTGTCAAGTGAAAGCCAGCAAAAGGGGCCTATGAATTGGTAGACTTTGACGGGGACTCTTTAGGTAAACCCAGAAATGGTCTTTACCTGAAGAGGTATTATGCTTAAAAATGGGTGTGGAGATTTTTTAGTTAGGATAGTTTTCTTTCTAAGCTGGTGTGTTTTATTTTTAAAAAGTGTGCTTAGCTTAGAGAGTGTTTTTCGTCATTATTCCTGCTTATCTTGGTTTTACTCTTGATATTGCAGATGTCGACGCCTCTCCAAACATACATTGGTTTTGTTGATGGTGCTTGTCGTAATACACGAAACATTTCTTTCGTAGCTTGGGTTATCTATTCGCCCTCTGACGAGTTGGTATCTATGCATGGGGTAAGCCTCGGTCAAACAACGAACAACATTGCAGAGTATAGTGCAGTGATTGAGTTATTATCTGAATCTATTTCATTTGGGATTCAGAGTTTGATAGTGAGGTTAGATTCTGAACTCGTTGTATTACAACTTAATAGAGTATATGCCATTAGAAATCCAGTGTTATTGAGATTATTTTTGAGAGTGCGTCTCTTTAAACGTGAATTTGATTATAATGAATATAAGCATATTCCAAAATACATTAGTAGATGCAATTGCTTCTCGAATGTTAAGTAGACATTTGCAATAATCATACAAATAAATTTAAAAACATTCCATAACATGTTTTACAAGATAAGCTGGTAATAGTGATATAGTATAATATAGGAGTGTGTCAAAATATACATCGTCCTCGATCATAGGTTGAAAAACACCTTATGATTGGCAAAAATGATAAGTACAAAAAGAAAAAAATGTCATATGTGTCTACAATAGGCGATCATCCTATCACTGGTGATGATCTCGATAAGAAACCACTGTACGGGCCACCTTACAAAGGAACCTCCTGAAAGGTCCTGGGACCCCAGTCACATAGTGTTGTAGTCGACGAGGAATGTCATCTATGCCGGTCTCCGGAATGTCTCCTGTCAAACGCTCTAGATGGCTCTCCAATTCAACCAAGGTCTCTGCTGATTCGTCCTGTGGGGCTGGTGCCGCTGCAACTGGTTGTTTCCTCTCGTAAGGTTGGAGAGTGGCTGGTCGCTGTGGACCCACATCTGCATTTGAAACTTTTACTATCAATTTTGGGACAACATAAAAACAAAAAAAATTAAATTAGAAAAATGTTGAAAATGATTTTACCTGAGTCATCCCATTGATCTCCTGGTGGAAGAGCCATATCTGGGTCACCGCGAAAATCTACCCCAGCGTAAGGAAAGTCCTGAATAGCAAAAACCTATTTTTCCAACCAATGGAAATATTCAGGTTTGAATCGAACGACCTCTGTCCCCTCATCAGGATGACGGGTCATAACTGCAACCCATTGCATCAGTTTGGGCTCTCGAGGAAGTCCAGCTCCAACAGTGAGGTGTTGTGGGACCAACATTGGGACCCTCTCCAGACCAAAGCTCATGACTAAAGCACCATATCCAAAGGTCTTCAGTTGTCCGTTCTTGGCTCTAGTCAGTTGGCCTTTTACATTAGCCAACACAACATCGCACCAGTTGAGGATGGTGCCTCGAAAGCAGTCAACTGCCATTCGCATCTGGGATCCAGTGGCTACATGTAGTGTGGCGCTCCCACAGATCCTGGTAATAGCAAACGCGATTACCATGAGTTCAGGATGGGATATGGTTTTGATGTCTATCCCTTTGTCTCTAGTCTGGTTGTTGCAAAACTCTAGCAGGAGGCAATTGACAGACTGGCTACCTGGCCTAGTCCCGAATAGAGTCAAGTGTTCACCTCTCTTAGGCAAACTAGTCAAAAATTATATGTATGCTGGCTCCATTTCGAGCTGGTGGCCACCAATGAAGAAGCACTGGTCCTGTATGCTCCACCTGTCTACCAGCCATTGCAAGAACTCCACCTGGGTCCTCATGCCAGGTATGGCCCAGAACTTGTACAAGCCGCATGCCTTCAATGCATCAATCGAAGGTTGGTGATTTATCGTGGCAAGATCTACGTCCTCATGCTCCCGTTCTCGCCAATCAAGCATGATGTATACTCTACATCCAACAAAAAGGATAATTAGAATATGAAAAATTGAAATTTTTAGGTGAATTTTGAGAAATTTAGGGTTAAAAACCCTTGCTACGGGGACTGCACCCTCTCTGTTAGAGACAGTGCGTGGGTCCACACCTTGCCTTCACGGCAGGTGCGGACCCCTGAATTTTTCCCCATTGCAAAAAAGTCGGGGTCCGCAGGCTACCTGTGTTGTACCTGCGGGCCCCCGCGCGCAGGTTTCTAGCCTTAAAATCCTCTAAAAAATGAATTTAAAACCTAGAAACAAATTTGAAACGGTTGAAATTGAAGAGTAGGATGATGTGGATTACCTGGAGGAGACGATGCTCGATTCCGACGGACAGATTTTCCGCAGTCTTCACGGGAAGTTTCTGACCAAAAGCTCTATTTTCTCACCCAAAACTCAAATGGTAAAAATGAATTGACGAAAGCCCTTTTTATAATTTTTTTGAATAAATGAATTGTTAATTTGTTTATGTTTCACTTTAGAAAGGTAACTTTTGTAGCATTTTTATCGATTTTAAATAGGTATGAGTAATGTTTGAGTTTTTGTTCAGGATAACGAATTTTTTAGGTGAAATCAGTCATTTTCGACGAAAAAACATTAGAGTCACCTTTAAGCTCTTTTCTGACTCCTAAAACATGAAAAGATTGCCGATTTTTTCTTTTTAAACTCGTTAAAACGGAACTAAAAATACGGTCCACTTATAGCTCTTTTCCCGACCGTAAAAACATGAAAAGATTGCCGGATTTTTGTCATTTCAAATTCGATATTGGTTATAAAATGACGTGTCATTGATCGCTTTTTTACTTTTTTGGATCAGAGACACTAATTACGAAAAGTACTCCTTGGTCGTAATGATCAAGAGGTTCTATCAGGTATTATTTTATACTTTTTCGGGCTTGGGAGACACAAATTCACGAAAAATGTCAACCATGGAGTCTTCTTAAGTTTTTTCAGACTCTCTAAAATTGAAAAACGCCAAGTTTCTCCTATACTAGACTCATTAAAATTTAATAGTAAAGTACCTGTTCAATTACAAACAGGAATGGACCACTCCTTCTTAGGGTTCGAATTTAAACTAAGTTGGACTCATCCGAAGGATGAGCTTATAATCAAGAAAATGTTATCCTCCTCAAGCTTGTCAAAAATAAAGAGGTACTTGCCAGAAATGGTGGGGGAAAAGAGAGAAAAATGAGCTTGTTTGTCATACTTTGTAACCACTCTTGAACACGACACTTTTATTCACCTGGGTTGGGAAATCCTTTGCCTAACAGTTGATCAAACCACATTGAAAGTATTCAGCCGGTTTCTGGGTATTAACTTTGGGTCAATTGTCACCAAACCATCTGTTGTGTCGTTATGTGTTCAAGAGGTCAGTGCAAATAAGCCATTCATCTGAAAAATATCTGTCATCCATCTTGACCATCCCTGAGTCAGTCCTTGCAACTAAATTTCTTCAAACTTTATCTATGATTTCGTGTTGTGGGTTTGCCTACGACGGATCACTTTCTATCGACTTCAGCTCATTATCTAGAAAGATGATCTAGAAATCGTCAATACCTTGGGATCTGCATGCCTCAATGGCAGGTTTCTCGCCTTCGATGATAAGTTGCATCATTGACCTTTGATCAAAGGATTCCGTGACATGTTCGACATCAACACATCTATTCACATCTCATGGATTTTACTGAGTACTTTGAGAGCCATTGACATTACTGGTGGTTTCTCTCACACTTGTTAACAATTTACATCATTGACTGGTAATCAAGTGGTTTCTACCATGTTCGACTTCAACACATTCATTCGCATGGATAGAATCGTACTATTTCGGGAAGTAGAAATGAAGACCCTGGATCTAGTTTCTACCATCCAGGCTGCGAGGAATTTTGTATTCATTATACAGTGGACTATTCATAAACAGATGGCTGCGTCCATACTGTGTCTACATGTGTCTATACTTGTGATGTATTACAAGATCATTCCTATATCATAGCAGTAGTTAGTTTTCTAGTTAGTTTTGATTTGAGTATGGGAATGCCTACCTCAGCGATGATATGATCTCATATATATATTTTGCATTGAATGTTTTTATAGGTTCCAACCAGGCTCTCCACAAGATGATCCTCGAAATGATAAAGTACTTCACTCTTCCTAGATGATAAATGAAATCCTCATCTACTACAGACTTCGCACTTTAGGGGGCAATCTGTTACACAAAAATATTGTCACCATGACTATTTGCAGTCAGTATGGGTCTATCATCACTTATACTGTCCTCCTAAGCAAGTCTCAGACCTCAACTCTTCATGTCAAGCTTTGAAAATGAGAGAAAGACATTAAAAATCAACAAATCTCTGGTTCCACACTTTCTCTCACTGTTGCCTGTGGTCCCAAACCCCCTGTTCACATTACCTGCGGACCTGCCCGCTCTGTCCCTAAAGGAGTGGGTGCAGACCCCTATGAAAGTCAAAAAGGCGCAAGTTTATTCTAAAAAACTCACTTTGGGTTAATTCTAGATGATTCTAGAAGGAATTTTGACGTGGATTGTTCGCTCTTAAGTGGTTCATGCATCCCAAAAGAGAAGGAGCTAATCCCTTGATGAGAGGAGCTATCCCTTTGAAGGAGGGCTTTATCCCTTTGAAGGAGGACCTAGTAACTTCCCTCCATTGTACTATAAATTAAGGCATTGGGCTGGTTGCCAGGGAGGTTAGAAGCTGAACATTTTTGAGGGTAAATGTTGGTGGAATTGAGACTTCCTAGTTAAGCTTGAGAGGAGAGATCACATACCTTTTGGCTTCATTGGGAAGAGAGTGAAACTTGTCAAAGTAGAGGAGAATTCTTGTTGGACCCTGGAAGGAGCTTGTACAGCATCAAGGCCCAGGTTGTAAAGTTCTTCTTTGATTTGAATTAATAGAATCAGATTCATTTTTCTCAACAAATTGTCTTATGTCATTTGTTTCATGAATTCCTTGATCATCATGATAAGTATGCTTTATGGTATTTGTTTTTTAGGTGCTATTTAATTTGTTTGCTTGTTTATGTTTGCAGATTCACTATAAGGGAGCTCATTTGGATCAAAGGAACAAGGCTTCCACAAACTTGCATTGGACCTAAGGTAGGCCTAAAACACTTGTTTTCCTTTGTTTATAAATTGCATATTTAGAGAAAGATAGTTTTTGATTGGTTTGCTTGTCACTAGATATCGTTAGATACTAGGGAGGTCAATCTTGTCCGCAAGATCGACTCATTCCATGTGACAGGCATCCTGAGGCTAAACCACCTCTCCCTCATCAATAGAAACCAGGATTTATCGTAATCCATCCCGAATCACTAGGCAAACACAATAAAAATGTAATAAAAAGATTTACCATGATATCCACTAGATGACTAGGCCAAAAGAAGCATGGATGCCACCAGATTTCTCCACCTATGCATGAGGAATTTTCCTATCTCCTAATCTCTCAGGCTTTACCGTAATCCACAATCTGATCCAGGGATCACTAGGCCCTAAACCGAGACTCGACCCTCTAGGATTTACCATATATACCGCCATTCACTAGCAAGGATTCCTAAGCCTAATCAAGGGCAACCACCTCTAGGATTTATTGTATATCCCGCCATTAACTGGTTGAGGATTCCTAGGTCCACTGAGGCACATAATACCTAGATTTACCGCAATCCATAGTCTGGTTCAGGGGTCACTAGGCCAGTGGCTTTACCGCAATCCACAGTCTAGTTTAGGGATCACTAGGCCATGCATTATTTATTTCGGAGATCCACCCCACTCAATTTCGAATCTATCCAACAATCCAGCTCAACCAAAACATGAGAGCCCCGTCACACCATGGCTATCCAGAAATGACAAGGCTAAGCTGAAAACATTGTCACACCTGGAAAAACCCACACCATAACAGCAAAGAACCACATGCAATACCATGCATGCCAAATCTATCAAGGAAAACACACATGAAAATTGATACCTGCAAAGAATCCCTCTATAGCTGGTTGATCCTACTCTTCCTTCCTTGATCCTTCATTCCTCTTATATCCTTTACATTTCTTGATCCAATGCCAAAGTGCTCCAAGAAAACTTTGTGTCCAAGAATGAGAGAGAGAGAGAATAATGAGAGCTCTCCAAAACTAAACTGACTAAAGTCTTAGCAAAAGCTTGCCAACTAATCATTAGAAGCCTTTTTATCAATTAGGCCTCCATTTTCTTCATTTTACATTATTTTCCTTCATTTTCCTCCTCACATGCAATCAGTGACCTTTCACCTTATTTTTCTCCTAATTTCATTTATTTTCATAAATAAAATGCCAATAAATGCCTCATGCATTTCCAAAGCCTTTGCCAATTTTCTTAGCCATAATAATTGAAATGAACACCCACTAGGATGTTTTTCATACCATTCAACTTGGAATACATGTCCCATGATCGTGGCCTTATTTATTTTTACATGGATTTTTAAATTAGGGTTGTTACAGAAAAACTTTGGAAGTATACTATTACATAGTAATTTGTCACTGCCTTCACCCCAGTCCTTCTACTATGTCATGTGTCGAGTAAAACATGCCCATATAAAACAAATGCTCTCTTATGTTGCCAATTGACCCTCTTTTCCTAAGTTTTCTGCCTCATCGCACAAATACATTTAATACACGCGACAAACCCCTGTCATAAACAGTCCTGTCGTGACCCTGTCGCGGGAGTACACCTATTTCTAGTGACGGCCAGATTTCAAGCCCCGGTGCGAGGCTATTAGCTATCTTTAGCGACAGTCGGTTTGCATACATTGCATCCTAGCAATGTCGGCACTAAAGCTTAGTTAACGACCAACAACGATCCAGATTGGGAAAATTCGTTCCAATAGTTGGCCTTCTGGATGTCTCTAGACCTAGTTGTTGGGTTAGTTTGGGTCGCCCTTCTCCCTCTGGCATGGTAGTTCTGTCTTTTGTGTTGCTTGCCCTGAGGATAAGCTCCCTCTCCATCATTTCATGGAGACTCTTTCTCTTATAAAATCACTCACCATTGCTATCATCTGCTAGTTCTTTTGGTTGTCCAGTGCTACTGCTGCTTTTGAGTTTGATAGATAGTTTTGGTGTGAGTGTGACAAGTGTGGGATTTCTACATAGTTTGCAAGAAGGTGTGGAGTGCCCTTAACTTTGTGTTAAAGCTTGTGAATGTGAGAGAGAGATATATTATTGTTTGGGAGACCCATCCTTGAGAGTGAATGTTTGAAGAAACACACTGGCTAGACCCTCTGAGAAGGCTTGCGATGTCAAGACTTGGTTGTAAGCTTTGCTCTTATTTATTATTAATACAATCAATGATGATTTCCTATATCTTGTATGTAATTTACTTGATAGCTCATGAATTCTTGACTTTATGAGTAAATAGTTCATTGTTGTTTCTCAGTTACGTGCTCTGTTGTTTCCTTGTGGTGTTTCAGGTTGATTGCTCGTTATGGAGAAGGAAACAGAAGTTGGAGCAGTGCTACGGAACTTCATCAACCACTGGTTTGAGGTAGGCCTCCAACGATGACTATTTAAGGGAATTAATTGTTGTTTTGTCCTTGCTGTGACTAGACCCACTCTAGGGATAGAGGGGTTTCCTCTGTCTGCAGAGGGAACACTTTCCTGCATCACAAGTTGGCGACTCCAATGGGGAGAGATTTGCATGTTTCTTCTCTTGTTTGCTCTTGTTTTGGTTTTGATTTCGTGTCTCTTGAATTTTGGTGTAAACTATCAATATTTTGGGTCACCTGGGTCAATCTGGGAAATCCATTTATTATTTGTGCAATAGGCTGGTCTTTGTTTGCGAGTTTTTGGTTTATCTTTCATTGTTTTTAAGATCATCGCTGAAAAAAGTTTAACAGTCGCATCGACGTCGCTTTGTCTCTGTTGTAAAGTTCTGTGCATCGCTGAATCCTGTCATACAGTCACGATGATTCCTGATATCGGTCTGTTGCGGAAGAGACATGTACTCTCGCGATGACATCGCTCCGTTTCTATAGCTAGTGGCTGATCGTCCCTAGTTGCTGGTGTTATGCCCACGATGATTCTTGTAGAGTTGTTTTTTCAATTCTACCTCCTAAATTGACTAGTCCTGTTGATCCCCTGTTATCTTTCTCTTGCCCATTAGCTTGGTTTTTATTGCTTATGGTTAGGGTACTCTTTCTTTGGTTTTATTGAATGGATCTTGCATTTTTGGCTTTGTGACCTAGTTTGTTCTTTCAAATTCTTGAATTACTTGGCTTGGTTGCTTGTTTGCCCAAGGTTCATCTGCAACCTTCTTGTTGATTTGTTTGAGGCTTCTCCATTGCTTGTTTCTTTCTGGTTGATTTTTAGTGACAATTATTGAACCAATCTTTGGTATTGATTCGATTTATTTTCACTACCAAACATAGATCACAATTGTTTGGATCGACTGGTTTCACACTTGCCTGTTTGTTTCTTTTAAATTCAAAACAATCAAAATCAAAAGACTGCATTCATTTAGTATACGAAAGTGAAAGTGTATTTGCATTTCAAGTTTGCATATTGGAAAGCAAATAATAAAATCTATTATCAGTAGTATCCATGCACTGTAGGGTTGATGTGTTTATGCATTGTTTCTCTTAGCTTATCTTGGTTTTTATTGGTTTGGGAATGATCTCTCTACCCCCCTGTAGGTAGGTGTTCATTGAAGTAAAAGGCGCTTTACTCATTCTAGCTGCATCCTAGGTTTTTGTATACATACGGTAAGGCCTAAAAACTGAAACATAATTCAAGATCAACCCTAAAATGAACTGAATGAACTTAACAACGCATTGGAACATAACGCACATCATTTAGAGGTATAGGCTAGAGATGTGCTCCTGCATCATTAAACCTAGTCACTATTGTTTTCACTTAAGGTTGGGTGATTCCTCTTTCTGTGACTCAATAACGGTCTAGTACGGAATTGTGCTCCTAGTACCATTGAGTATATGTTGGGAGACCCCACTAGGTTATCATCCTATATCCCTAGGAAGTTATGTCTACTGCCTTGCAAACCATAACGCACCGAACACAACATTCAGGAAGATTGACTGCCGTACGGAAAGTCCTTGGTTTTCATATGATCGTCAAGGTGTATATGCAATTTTATAGGATGTTTGGTAAACCTTTTGCCTAGTTTCTCCAGAGTAGTCACTTTCGTTCCTTTTCAGACTCCTTAAAAGAAAATGTCCATCTGAGCACTTGTCCTTTCAGGCTCATTAAATATTCAAAGGCGACTAGAGTCATCTTTTCGTCCTTTTCTCTACTCTTTAAAGATGAAAAGGTCAAGTTCTGTTCCTGTGTCTCAAAATTTAATCGGCCACATTCACACTTACCCTGTTAGATATTGTTGTGTTTTAGTTTGCGTAGGGTTGTTTTTCCTTGATTAGTTTTACCTAGGGCTCTTGAGTTAAATAATCCTGGCGGAATCACCGATCCCGTCTCCCGTTCCAAGTGACCAAGGATCTCCATCTTCTATCGCTCCTGAGGTACCGGTTGCTAGTGATACTCTTCCTGTTATTCTAAGTGTCCAACCGCTTAACTCTCCTGCTCCGGAAGACGAGTCTTACGATATTTATTAGAATCTTGTTTGGGAGCCTTCCGAAGAAGACTTTCCCCTTACTCCTCCTGGTGTTTTGGTCCCAATGTCTTCTTTTGACATGGATGAGACGAACCTTGTCATGAGTGAAGAGTCCTTTATGGCAAGTGGTGAAATTCCTATACCTACGGAAACTTCACCCTTCCGTGTCACCTCTCTTGGCATCACATTGCCTCTATGCTATAATGCTCTGGCTGATATCATGGGTTCTAGGTCTCCCCTTACGAGTTCCATGTGGTCTCGCACTGTCACTCCAACTTCGGGACCTTTTACTCCCCAAATTCACAATGTAATTGTCACATCCTTCCCAACTATTCCAACCGTTTGTGTGGCTTCCTCAGCCCCCGTTGTTAGTGTCGTCAGTACATCTTCAGTTGTGACCACTATTGCTGGACCTTCCATAGGTCCTTCCAATAGTGGCCCTTCGGCACCTATATCTGGGGTTGTTGACCCTAGCCTTAGTGCCCCACCTTCTTCTGGTTCCATTCCAGCAGGGGGGGCATATGATCAATATCTCCAAGCTCTTCAAAATCCGGATCCACAAAATCCGTTCCACTATTATGATTCTCGAGGAGACCATATTTACCACCCTAGACCCATAGCATCTCAGCCTGTGGTTGAGGTCTCGGTTCCGTTATCTGTTGCTTGGGGTACCACGGCTTATCACGATGGCCAAGCACAGTCTTCAAATTTTCAAGGTCCACCCTATCAAGGTCAACCATCTTACGGACAACAGTCTTATGGGTAGCCGTATTATGGGTAACCTTATCTAGGGCAACCTGTCGGCCACAAGAACAACCCATTCAGGGACAACCTTAGGCCTTCGATGGGTCTTCTTTCACATACTTAGGGAAACCTTTTGATAACCCAGGACAACCTTACATCCAACAAGGCCAACCTGGTACCTAGCAAGGCCACCCTTCTGGACAAATTGGTCAGCCTCAAATTCAACAGGCCCAACCAATTGTTCAGCCTACCCAACCATTTGGTCATTCTGGACAACCTTCGGTTGTGTAAGGTTAACCCAATACCCAACAGGTTCAAACTTCTGGGAAAATGGGCCAACCTCAACCTCAACCGGGCCAACCTTCTAGCCACATGGCTCATCTTTCATTTTCTCAAGGACATCCGTCTGGGCCTGCTCAACCGGGCACTCAAATGCTCGTTGCTTCTCAAGCTCCACCCGGCTTTCAGCTCCAGTCTGGGCTCCAGACTTAATCCAGTCTCCAAATTTAGGTTGGATCCCAAACCCAATCTGCTTATCAAATGCAGTCTGGTCCCCAAGCTCAGTTTGGAGCTCAGCTGCCTTATGGTTTTCAACAGTCCTAAGCGCAAACTCAATTTGTCCCATACCAAAATTATTAACAGCCGTAGGTTAATCCTTATCATAATTTCCAGCAACCATATGTTGCTCCTGCAGGCCAAGTTGATAATCAGTGGAATGTTGGGGGTCAAATCCAGGGTCAACCGTCCAATTACAATTATAATCCCTATGGACAAAATCCCTACGGACAAAACCATTATGGGCCAAGTCCGTCCGGACAAAATCAATGGGGGCCACAAGGAACTAGATGGAATTCTGGTGCTACTTCTTACCCGCGACCTCAGATGTCCTTTAACCCTCAATTACCCTTTTTAGCAACATTGGAATCACTGGATGTGTCCAAACTGAAAAATGATTCCATTCTTCATAATCAGTATTGGCCACTGGTTCTAACTAAAATTCCAAGTGATTGTCCCAAGTTTGATGGTAAAGCTGGAGAAGATCCCCAAGCTCATGTCATGACTTATCATCTATGGTGTTCGTCAAATTCATGGCTTGATGATTCAATCCAGCTTCGCCTTTTTCAACGGACTCTCACTAGCTCTGCTTCAAAATGGTATATTGAGCTAGCTCGCGGATCTTTTCAAGACTTTAACTCGCTTGCTATGGCATTTTTAACTCATTTTCAGTTGTCGATTCGATATGAAACAGGCGCACATCTCCTGACATCCTTGAAATAGAACACGGCCATGCATATCTTCGATCATATCCATGAATGGAGGAGATGTCATTGTTTGATTAAGTTCTGGATTCCCGATCAGCTTCTGACTGACTGGTTCACAACCTCATTTGTCGGTCCGATAGCCCAGGACATTGCTATGGGGGCATGTGTAACTGAAGAGAAGGCTATTGCACGTGCTTAGTACCTTGACTTGGTTTACTCCCAGTCTAGTACTCTATATGATTATTTGCTTGATTCTCCGAGACCCGAAACTTCCAAAGCCCCGTCAAAACCATCTGTTGAAGGTGTCATTGGTTTTGTCAATACGTCCTCTAAGAAATCTTTCGTGAACCCTGGGAAGCAAAAGCCGAATGCTTCAAATGAAAATGCTTCTTAGGCCATATCCAATTCTGGTAACACTTCCGAGGTTAATGCTGTTCAATCCACCACGGTAGACAAAACTGCGAAAGGAAAAAATAAGGGAAAAGGAAATAATAAGGCCGATCAACTGAAGCAAGATTCCCCTAAACCTCCACCCGAGGAAGGTGCCAAACGCAAGCCTAAGTATCCTTGCCTTATTTGTGATGAGGATCACTATACTAAAGACTGCCCGAGGTGGTTTGAAGTTAGTTGTTTGTTAAAAGGTGCCTCTGGGACTCCTGCCATGCTCAAAAAGCCTTTTCCCTCGCAGCAAACTCAAATGGTGGCTGATCCATCTCAATCCTCCTCTCCCTTTGGTTCTCAGGTATTTATGGCTGGGACAATTCCCGTCCACATTAGTACTCGGTCAAAAGAGTATCCTTCGCCTGCCGGAAGGAAACTGAGGTCCCCTCTAGTGCTCCTTTGTCCAGCTCTAGTCCCCTCCATATCGAGCGACTTAGTATTGAGGCGGTCATCCGACCTCCTCCTAAAAGGGTACTCTGGAAGTCTTCTTACAACCCTAATGCTCGTGCTACTCAACAGTATAGCATCATTGAGGACTTAGCTCAGGCTCCGTCAGCTATGTCGGCATTAGAGGTCCTCCAGAGCTGCCCCTCTCAGAGGAAGTCCTTACTATCGGCCATCGGTGGCATTGACCTGGCCGACTCGGATTTGAACACTTTTGACCTAGACAGTCATGTACAGAGACTGCCTCACCAAATTGCCTTCCTTGTTTAGGTCATCATCAATTCTAAAACTACTCACCGCATGATCATTGATGAAGGCACTTCTACTTGCATTGTGTCTGTTGCTTGTTGGAAGGCTATCGGTTCTCCGACTCTGAGCCAGTCTCCCACAACCTTGGAAGCCTTTAATGGGAGAGAGTCTCGTCCTTATGGTATACTCCAGCGCCTTCCTATTACTCTGGAAGGGAAGACGGTCGAAGTGGAGGTCAAATTTGTCGATGCCAATTTAACTTACAACCTCCCTTTAGGGCGAAGATAGACATATGCCATGTGAGCCATGGCTTCATCTCTATTTTGTGTTATTCATTTTCCTCATCAAGGGAAAATTGTCACGGTAGACTAGTGGTCCTTCTTCACCTCTTCCTCCTCCGATGAAATGTGCCTTTCGTGGAGCATACCTCCATTCCATGTGAGAGTGTGGGTGCTGGACTCTTTAAAGATCCTACCCTTATGGGTGTTTTTTCACTCCCACCTCCCAACAACGCTCCCATTAATATGATTTCTATTCGCTTTGATCCTTGGGTTCTTCCTCCTATTGATCAGATAGAATCCTAGGGCGATGTGATGCCGTTGAGTCCTGCTGAGCTCAACTATGTCGAAATTATTTCTCTATCGGCTTCATCTCTTAAACCTGCTCCTTCGAGCAAGGCTCTCGACTCGTACCTTCAATCCCCTTGGCTCGGAGATGGCGCTTCTTCAGACCCTCTACAGGAAATTTTTCCTTCTAATGAAGTGCTTATTGAGACTATGTCTTTTGAGGAACCCCCTTGGTCTGATCATCACCATCGTTCCTCGTTTCTCCCTACCCATTGGGAAATGCTTACTTGTCTTGAGCAGTTTGCTCCTTGTCTCCCCTCCCAACCCCTTCGGACACCCATTCAAATTCATCAAGTTGCTTCTGAAGGGAACTTGGGGAACATTACGCAAACTCAACCAATCGACATCTTTGTTAAACTAGGGATTGTCGAGCACATTTATACTGATCTTTTTAGTGAATTTCGTGATGTGTTCGCTTGGTCTTACGAAGAGATGCTTGGCATCGATCCTAACATCGTGGTGCATGAAATACCTACATATTCGGGTGCCAAACCTATTTGACAACATCTACGCCCCGTGCACCCCCGAAACGCTGCAGCTATTAAAGCAGAAGTCAAAAATATTCTTAAGGCTAGATTTATTTACCCTATCCCGCTCACAGATTGGGTTTCTAATATTTTCCCTGTGACTAAAATACAGGGCACTATTAGGGTATGTGTTGATTATCGCAACATTAATCGTGCCTGTGCCAAAGACAACTACCCTACACCTTTCATTGACCAACTCATTGATGAGTGTGCTGGGAGTGAGATATATTCATTCATGGACGACTTTTCTAGTTATAACCAGATTAATATCTCGCTTGCGGATCAACACAAGACCGCCTTTATCTGTCCGTGCAGCACTTTTGCTTATAAAAAGCTCCCGTTCGGTTTTAAAAATGCCAGTGCTACCTTCCAGGGCGCAATGTCTTATGCATTTCATGATATTTGACACATTGTACAGCCTTACCTAGATGAACTTTTGGCTCATTCAGTGAAATTCCAAGACCATCCAAACCACCTTCGCGAAATTTTTCTTCGTTGTCGACACTATCGTATCCGTCTTAATCCGCGTGTGTCTTCCACGTGGAATCCGACAGACTTCTCGGGTTCATCGTCTCCTGGGAGGGTATCCGTCTGGATCCCCTTAAATTCGAATCCATTCTGAATCTCCCTCCCCCTGCTTCTTTGCAGCAATTGCAGAGTTTGTAGGGTAGAGCAAATTTTCAACACCGGTTCATTCCAAATTATGTTGAAGTGGCCAAAGGCTATACGTGGTTATTAAAGTGGGACATCCCTTTTCTTTGGGATACCACTGCACAAGAGTCATTCGAGCACCTCAAGGCCCTCCTTGTTTCTGCTCCGTTGTTACGTCCACCTGATTATCGCCATGACTACACTCTGTATTTAGCCATTGCCGATACCACCATCGGCATGGTTCTGGTCCAAGACGATGATGATGGTACTGAGCATCTCATTTACTATCTCAGTTGCAATTTACTTGATATGGAAACTCGATATGCCTATGTTGAGAAGTTGACATTGGTTGCCATTTGCGCCAACCAACGTTTCCACCACTATATATTATTGCGCACCACAACGGTGATTTCTGATTGCAACCCAATGATGTACATCTTGTCACGTCAGTTACTGGGGGGAAAATACTCAAGGTGGATTGTCATTCTTCAAGAGTTCGACTTGGAGTTTACTACAACCAAGTCTAAGAAGTTCCTCGTCGTCGCTGAGCTACTTTTCTCCCTACCATCGGTTACCACGCCCTCTCGGTTAGAGGAACATATTCCGGATGAATCTCTGTTCTTGATTAGTACCCTCGATCCTTGGTACGAGGATATTATTGTCTATCTTCATACGTCCTCTCTTCGTCCAGATTTGTCCAAGGATGATCGACGACAGATTCACCATAATTCTCAACCTTATCGCATTATTGGGGACACCTTGTACTGTCTCGGCGCTGACTCTGTTCTTCGCTGATGTTTGACGTTCGAGGATGCCAAATGAGTTCTAAATGGCTGCCACTCTAGTGCCTATGGTGGTCATATGTCTGAGTATGCTACTGCTCAGAAAATCCTCTGTGCTGGTTATTTTTGGCCTTCTATTTTTAAGGATTGCATTCTTGTCGTCCGCTCTTGTCGCAAGTGCCAAATCTACCAACGGAAGATGTGCGTGCCTCCTGCTCCTTTGCACCCAGTCGTTACTGTCGACCCTTTTTCCAAATGGGGCATTGATTATATGACCTGTAACCCTCGCTCAACCAGGGGGCATGGGTATATCATCGTTGTTGTCGATTATTTCACGAAATGGGTCGAGGCGATTCCTACAATATCCAATGACGGTCAGACAGTGGCACAATTTTTATTCGATCATGTCATTTCATGATTCCGAGTCCCTTAGGCTATTGTCACTGATCATGGAAAACATTTCTGTAATCATATGATGATTGAGTTAACAACCCAACTGGACTTGCGGCATGATATCTCAACACCGTACTATCCTCAGGCCAATGGCCAAGTGGAAGTTGTCAACAAAGCTTTGGTCATGATGCTTTAATGCATCATCGGCATGCACAAGTCCAACTAGAATTTGATGTTGTTCTTCGCCTTATGGGCCTACCGAAATTCAGTGAAGGATGCCACCAGGTTCACCCCGTTCCAATTGGTTTACGGTCTGGAGGCTAACCTTCCAATTGAGTGTGAGATCCCTTCTCTTAAATTAGCTGTCGAATTTATCCCAAACACTACTCCAGTAGAATAACGTCTTCTTTACTTAGAGTGGTTAGACAAGACCCGTCAACTAGCCTCTCTAGCCATTGAAGTACAGAAGAAGAGAGTGAAAAATCACTTCGACCAAGCTGTCAATCCTCGTTCTTTTGTTGAAGGAGACTTAGTCCTTCTCTATGATCAAGCAAATGATAAGCTGGGGGCAGGAAAATTCGAGCTTATGTGGCATGGGCCTTATATTGTAAAACATGTTTTGCAAAAAGGGGCCTATGAGCTGATCGATTACGAAGGGAACCCTCTAGATAAGCCCTGAAATGGGTTTTATTTGAAAAAATATTGTGCATGAATCTCGTGCATCTGATTTGTACATACGTGTGTTTTCAGCAGGTGTGTTGTCAGTGTGTGTTTTCATGTTTTGCTTGGTGTATAGGCATAATTGCCGCTTATTGTGTCTTTTGCTTCTTGTGTAGATGTTTGGTACACCTTACGTTGGTTTCGCTGATGGTGCCTTCTGCAGTACTCGAAACCTTTCTTTTGCAGCATGAGTGATCTACGATCCTCACGGTGAGTTAGTAGACCTTTAAGGTGTTTGTCTGGGTTGTACCACAAACAATGTTGCTGAATACAATGCTGTCATCGAATTACTAACTGAGGTTGTCAACCTTGATATTTGTGCATTGGTTGTGAATCTGGATTCTCAACTTGTTGTCCACCAACTTAACAGGCGGTATTCCATCAGAGATCATCAGATTTTAAGGTTGTATTTATGTGTTAAATTATTGGAAAGGAATTTTGATTTTATTACATATCAACACATTCCAAGAAGATTAAACACATTAATTGATGCATTGGAAAATCATGTATTAGACAAACATTTACGCAACATGTAATCAAAACAATATATAGAAGCATTCAAAACACAATAATGAACCATAGAAATATGTCTATATATATATATATATATATATATATATATATATATATATATATATATATATCTCGTGTGGCACACCGAGGCGCTCAAAAAATAAGTGTATATGTCAAAAATAGAGTCTGTGCTCTCCATACATCCGAGACACATGTCTCTCCAAAATCAACAGAAAGTAAAACCTAGGTATCTACTGCAGTGGGTTCTGCTCCCTATAGCAGACCACTGCTCATGCAACTCATCTCAGGAGCCTATGCATCCTAGGTGGCACTCCGACAGTATGTCTCTGGTACTCTACAGGGACCTCCTCGATCCCCCTATAATCCGGGATCCCGTCCGTCAGGCCCTCAAGGTTACGGGCTACCTCCTCCACTGCATTGCCACCAAGGTGAACCAGGGCCAACTCCATGTTGCCCTGCGGGTCCCTCTGTGCCTCGAGAGCTAGTCCTACCGGCCTCTCCGGTCCCACATCTGCAAGTAACATAAGAGACATTATTAAGACATATGCATGATAAAATCCAAAAACATTATAAAAAATCAAAACATAAATAGTGTGGTGTTTCAATCAAGTGTTTACCTCCCTCGTCCCAA
Source organism: Pinus tabuliformis (assembly GCA_031772625.1). Lineage (NCBI taxonomy): Eukaryota > Viridiplantae > Streptophyta > Pinopsida > Pinales > Pinaceae > Pinus > Pinus tabuliformis. The sequence goes on along the minus strand of CM062805.1, from coordinate 153,760,945 downwards.
TGCTTGCCCGCATGAAGCTACATGTTGGGGTCTCCACGAAAATCTGTGCCTGCATATGGCCAGTCCTTGACTATGACCTTTTGCTAGTCTAGCCACTCTCGGAAGAGCATCCCCCATGATACCGGTCGGCCACCGCCCCCTCGCGGCATGACATGTGCCCAGCGAGTGATGCGGGTCTCTCGTGGCCTAGGTACGTATAATTCCATGTCCTATAACTAAAGAATCAGTACCCGCTCCAGCATGAGTGGGATAAGAATAGATCCATACCCAAACTGTTTCACCTCCCCACGCCGGCACCTCATTAGCTGTCTCTTCATGTTAACAGCCACTGCCTCCGCCCAGTTATACATGGTTGGGTTAAGGCACTCGAGAGCTAACTGGAGATGGGTCTTTGTGGCCTCATGTTGGGCTTGGGAGCCCACCATCCTCGTCACCATGAATAGTACAACGCAGAGAGCCAAGTCTCCTACTGTCGGGATTTGTAATTTCCAGATAGTGGATGATTTTTGTGCCCTTGGGCACACCCGTGCTATCAACATGTCTAAAGTCTCGCCCTGCACTCATTAGCCCTCTAAGATCAGCCTCTTGCCACAGCATGACAATCTAGTCAGAAAATATATGTCCATGGCATCAAATTCAATGTCCTTGCCCCGAATGATGAACGTTCCGTCCGTTGGGTTCCAAGAGAGGATTATCAGCTCTAGAAGGTCAAGTTGTGCTCGGAGATGAGGAGTGAGGAAGAATTTTAACAATTCGCACTTGAGAAGGGCTCTACGGCACCTCGCATCATTAAAAGTTGTTCATTGTTGTCATCATGAGTTCTCTCTTGCCACACAAAAGCCATTTTGTCCTGTGTCAGAGGAAGAATGGATTAGAACATGTTTCATAAGCTTCAACACATAAATTATAAAAATCTTTGACTTTAAGGCGCCATCGTTGCTGTTTTTAAAACTGCAACGATGGCTCGAGGTCAGTCTTTGTTTTTTTCAGCGACCATCGTAGGAGTACATCTATATCCCGCGACGATCCTGATGGTAGTCAGTGTTAACAATCGCGGTCGTCGCTAACCCGAGTGGATCTTCTGCAATGACTGCGAGGCGAATTTAGGTTTCAAAATTCACCCAAACACCACCTATCTACCACCAAATTACATGAAAAAAGCTTTGAAATGGAGCGCAGGGGAGAGATTACTTACTTGGTGAAGACCTCGGGCAAAATTGTTGACCAACGGTGCCGGAATCAAGCTCGGGAATTCGCTCAGTTTTGCACTCCAAATGCCAAGGTAAAACTCACAAAGGTAAATGGTAAAAATAAAACTTACCATACCTCCTTTTATAGTGTTTCTTTCAAAAAATTTAAAAAATTACACTATATAGTTTGGGTTTTTCCTTTTATTTTAGGGTTTTGGTTAGGGCTTTTGAGTTTTTTCCCTTGTATCCACGCATATACTTTTTGTGTGTCGAATAGGTCTTATGTTTGACGTGTTTTGTGCAGAACTACAGGTGGCGGGATTATGTTATACTTTGTATACACTTGGTCCAATTCTTGTCTTCTTTAATGCTCTTTTCCGACTTAAAAGGAAAAAAGATTGTCAAGTGTTCCCTTTTGACTCGTTAAATGGAATAAAAGGTGGTCCACTTTGAGCTCTTTTCCGACCGTATAAATGTGAAAAGATCACCGGACCTTTGTCGTTTTGGGTTCGATACTAGTTCCGAAACGACGTGTCTTCAATTTATTTTCTAATTTTTCGGATAGAGACCACTACTTACGAAAAGTACTCCTTGATCGTAATGGTCAAGCGGTTCTCTCGAGTATTATTTTATACATTTTCGGGCTCGAGGGACACAAATCTATGAAAAAGGACCCCCCTAGAGTTTTCTTTTCCTTGTCCTTTTCAAATTCTCTAAACATGAAAAAGACTCCGAGTTTTCCCTATGTCAGACTCGTTAAACCTTGAAAACATTGGACTCGTCACCATGACGAGACTCAAGCTTCTCCTCCCTAGGGCTCGTAAACCATCACTAGGTTGGATTCGTTCGAAGGATGAACTTATATTACAAGAATATGCTATTCCCTTCAAGCTTGTTTTCAAAAATAATTGGGGTACTCGCCAGCAATGGTGGGGGAAAATTTGGAAGTTATCATTGGTTACTTGCGGCAGCTAGTCACTCTTGAACATCGACACTTTCGCTTCTTGCCAGGTTGGGATATCCATACATCGTCATTTGGCCTTTTGGAGTTTTGGGTTGCCATTTAGCCTCATTTCATCTGATCCATGTTGTCTCTGTCAAGCCTCCAATCCCTTGGTACCTAAATGCTGCCACCTCTCGGAGTCGTGTCATCGACATGTTCAAGAGTATAATCCTTCTGTAGTTCACACCCTTACCTCCTCCTATGATACTCTGTTTCGCCATCTTCCACTTGTTCCTTATCTCGTGTCATTGATGAGGGAAACATTATGGCCCTCCTAGGACATATTGTCTCCTGTCGACACCAGCTCATTATCTAGGAGACTGATCCAGAGATCCCATTTGGTACCTTGGAGATTGCATGCCTCAATGGCAAGTTTTTCGCACCTGACAATCGACTTTCATCATTGGTTGTCGATTGGGTGATTCATCATTGGTTGTCGATTGGGTGATTCCACGAGTGTTCGACTTCAGCTTATTTTTCACACTTAGTGGATTGTACTAGATAGTACCTTGAGAGCCATTGGCATTATTGGTGCTTTCTCTCACGCTTGTTAACGGTTTTCACCATTGACCGGTAATCAAGCGAGTTTGTATCATGCTCGACTTCAGCATGTCTATTCACATGCTATAATATGTACTATGGTCGGTTGGGTTTCATGACCCCAAACTAAGATTACACATGTTCGGGCTGCGTGGGTTGGTTCGTGATTACATACATGACTCTTTGATGGATGGCTGCGACCATACCTGAGTCTTCATGGATGGCTGCGACCATGCCTTTATCATTATCATGGTCTTACTAGCTGGATGGTTGCATCCATACCACAAACCAAGTTCGTATGTCTTTTGGATGGCTGCGCTCATGCCTAGACTACATGTATTTCACTATCAGAGATATCAGTTGTACTTGTGCCTGCAAGTTCTTCCAGGTGGTGTTCCAGTTCAGATAGTTTCATAAAGCATTTCACCCCTCCCACTCTCTTGGGCTTCATACTTTAGGGGGCACCTGTTACATAGTAATTTGTTATTGCCTTCACTCCAGTCCTTCTACTGTGTCTGTGTCTAGTAAAACATGCTAATAATAAACAAATGCTCTCTTATGTTGCCAATTGACCCTTTTTTCCTAAGTTTTCTGCCTTGTCGTGCGAATACATTTAATACACGTGACGGAACCCTGTCATAAACAGTCCTGTCACGACCCCGTCATGGGAGTACACCTGTTTCCAGCGACGGTCGAATTTCAAGCCCTGGCGCGAGGCTATTATCTATCTTTAGCTACGGTCAGTATGCATACATTGCTTCCTAGCGATGTCGATGCTAAAGCTTAGTTAACGACTAGTCACGATCTAGATTGGGTGAATTTGTTCCAACAGTCAGCCTTCTGGATGTCTCTAAACCTAGTTGTTGGGTCAATTTGGGTTGCCCTTCTCCCTCTGGCATGGTAGTTCCGTCTTTTGTGCTGCTTGCCCTAAAGATAAGCTCCCTCTCCCTCATTTCATGGAGACTCCTTCTCCTATAAATCACTCACCATTGCTATCATCTGCTAGTTCTTTTGGTTGTATAGTGTTGCTGCTGCTTTTGAGTTTGATAGACAGTTTTGGTGTGAGTGTGACAAGTGTGGGATTGCTAAATAGTTTGCAAGAAGGTGTGGAGTGCCCTTAACTTTGTGTTAAAGCTTGTGAATGAGAGAGAGAGAGATATATTGTTGTTTTGGAGACCCATCCTTGAGAGTGAATGTTTGAAGAAACACACTGGTTGGACCCTCCGAGAAGGCTTGTGACGTCAAGACTTGGTTGTAAGCTTTGCTCTTGTTTATTATTAATACAATCAATGATGATTTCCTATATCTTGTATGTAATTTAATTGATAGCTCATGACTTCTTGACTTTATGAGTAAATAGTTCATTGTTGTTTCTCAGTTATGTGCTCTGTTATTTCCCTGTGGTGTTTCAGGTTGATTGCTCATTAAGGAGAAGAAAACGGAAGCTGGAGTAGCACTACAGAACTTCATCAACCACCGGTTTGAGGTAGGCCTCCAACGATGACTATTTAAGGGAATTAATTATTGTTTTGTCCTTGCTGTGACTAGACCCACTCTAGGGATAGAGGGGTTGCCTTTGTCCGCAGAGGGAACACTCTCCTGCATCACATATACCTTTTACCATTTTAATCTTTCCCAAAAGTTAAGATGGATTCTCCAGAAATCTTGTCACTTGTTTATTCAACAACTACTCCCTACAGAAGCAAAATAAAAAAAACTAAACTAATCTACATCTATTCCTATTCTAATTTTATGGAGAAAATGTGACTACATATAGTCATATTTCCAATGCAACAAAGAAAGCTCCTTATTACCTGCATAAACATACACTTCATAGATTGGTAAAAGGATTAGGTCAAGTACTAAACTATGTACAAGAATCCCAGAATGAACATACATATCAATTCTTAAAAATAAAGACAAAAGAAATCTATAATTAGAAAAACTTATATTAAAAGAATCTTCAAAATCTAGATAAATTCTATCGAAATATGTACAACCTAAAGAGTTAGATATATCACCTTGTTGACAGGACGAAATTCTCCGTCAACAACAAGTGGATCTCCCTGGTGTAGAATCCCAACTAGATTCTGCATAGTTTTCTTTAGGGATCTCGTTTGGTATGTAGGCCTGACTGTCATTCAAATGATTTGAGTTTGCTTCGAATGGAGGTGGGTTACCAACTCAGTTGAACATATGGACTTCAACAAACACAAGGAAATAACTAACGAATGTTCATAACATGAATACCATAAATAGCAAGATTAGAAATCAACAACATGAATCTCACATAAAGTAATTGTTAGCAAAACTTCAAATAAGATCATACCTATGTAAAGAATGTTCTTAACAACTATGAAGTAGTTCATAGTAACTAAGCATATATAAGCATAAGCAAATGCATAGTCAATAATAAGATCATGCCAATATTAATGAAATAGTTCATCAATACAAGCACAAAGTTAGCATATCATATACCATCCATGTGTTGCAAAACAAGATTCATAACACAGGAAGACACATGAGGAGACCACACATCAAAGAACTCTTAGGAACATTCAATCCATCAAGAAACTAATATCCATGGCATCACAACATAAAATATTTGTCCAATCCAATAGTGGAAAATAACTATTACTCGTATTTATTAGAAGATCACAAGTCCTCTCAAAACAATATGTCCCAAAAATAAGTCCCATGCTAAAATTCCATTACAATGTGCCATGAGGGTGTATTTATAGGATGAGGGTGACCTTTTTCCTACCCTTGACTCTTGGACTTACTCATGACCTTTCAACTTCCTCGTGACCTTTAGATTTCCTCATGACTCTTCACATTCTATAACTATCCTATTCTATCCTAATTTGCTAATTTCACAAAATGAGAAAAATCTATCCTATCAACTTGACAATAGAAAGTTCTGGAATGTCTAGGTGGAGTTGTTCCACTAGGTAAGTGTACCAAAGCTTATACTTAGCTACTATGGGGGTGATCTGTGGTTTTTACTCATCATGTCTATGCAGACACTCGAGGGCATCCGGTATGAGGGTGATCCTTTTGGCATTCACCTGATTTACTAAGGTCACCAACTTTGTATACATTCTCATTGGTTCAACCACGTACCGTGTGATATTCTCCTTTATAACTGGTAGGTTGTCTTAGCGGGCGGCCTACCTATATGTGTCAACAAATGGCTGAACTTCCTATGAGATATCTTTGCTTCCTTATGTGCCTAATTTCCCTGATGGATGGGACCCCATGGTTCTCGATCATTGATTCCAAACCACTAAAAAGGTACATATATGAAGCCAACACTCTGTCCACATCTTTGGCTAGTTTCTCTTTCGATTGGATCTTGATGCATAGCTAGACTTTGGCATATTGTGTGGTGATCCAATCCTTCTTTGGGACTACTACTAGTTCTCCTGGATACTTGATGGACCACTCATGTTTGATATCTAGAGCTGCAATAACTTCCTTTAGCATAGCAGGCCTCTCTTTTGTATGGGTTAGTATGGCCAATATTGGAGCTACTGTGTGATGAATCTTTGAAATTTCTTCATAGAAAATCGCCATGGCTTCATTGGGAGTTTCGGCCTCATCCTTTATTGCAGCCTGTAGTTCTTTGGTACTGGAGTGCACTAAGTGGAGAGATGCATATTCTTCTTCTACCTTCTTTCTATCTTGTTCTTCTTTAGTGGCCTTTTGCTCTGATGCATAAAACCTGTTTTGGAGTTCCACCATTTTTTTGCTCTTTCTAGCAACATTGTGTCCAGTCGCTATCACAAATCCAATCTTAACCGAGGCGATCATATCAGGGTTAACTATAGTGTCGGTAATAATTTCTTTCATTGTGGTCACCGACAGGGGTTCTGCAGGGTTTCTAGCATAGCACTTTATCCTCTCCTGCATGATCTTAAAGCTAACTTGATCAAAGGTGAGTTTGGTGAGATCCAACACTTCCTCTTCTTCTTCTTCTTCGAAAATGACCAACTCTTGGAGAGGGAGATGTCCTCGAGTGAGGGGAGTAGATGGGGGAACATCCAACAGAGACAACTCATTGCTCTTTGTCTTGTTGAGTTTCCTTGTCTCTCCTTGCTCCTTCTTTCTCCTTTCCTCCTGTTCTTTCTTCCTTTTCTCTTCCTCTAACTGTTTCTTCTCTTGCTCTTGCTTCTTCTTAAGTTCCTCAACTTGTGTGAGCCTTTCTTCCTATTCCTTCAGCTCTTGCTCTCATTTCTTCCTCTCTTCTTATACCTTGTCCCTCTTCTCTTCCCATTCTTTTAACTTCTTTTCTTTGAGTTGCTTCTTTCTTTCTTCCTCTTCTTGCCTCTTCCTCTTCTCAAGCTGGTTCTAGTCACCTGAATCTTGCGATTGTTTGAGATCTTCCTCTATTTTCCTCTTGCTTTTTATTTCCTAGGGTTACATTCCTTTGTTCTAGCATTTCATTATCCTCTTCTGCTTCGTGGTCACTCAGGGAAACTTCTACCTATTTATCCTTTTGTTTCTTGAGTTTCCTCATGGCCTTCTGCTTGTCTGTATTCCTCTTCAGAATGGATGACCTCTCCCGTAGGTTCAAATTCTCCTTGGAGTGTTCAAGGTTCCCATCATCTATTGCGTGTTGCTCATTGGGGCTGAGATCCCTAGTGGCATTGTACCAATTCCTAACTCCATCTTCATGATCCTACCTGGAATGTGAGTATAACCAATTAAAATTATCTCTCTTACAATGAGAAACTACGACCTTCTCGGCATCATATGTACGATGGTTCAAGGTCACAAAACAACACCCTTTCAATGTCTCAGCCTCTACCTCCACTTCCTTGAAATTTTCTACCACATAGGCCCCAATGACAAGAGGGAAAGTTGGCCATGGTTTCTTCTTCCCTTTTCTCAGTGTCTTTGAGAAGCCCTGTGTCATTTGGTAACATACTTCCCGCAAAATAAACTTATCTGTGGAGAACCGAGGAAGTGCATGTGGGGCCTTATAGGAACCAAAAATTCTAATAAATGTCCCCTCCTGGATCGGGAACCAATGTGCCACCTTGACAATGGTTTCCATGGCCCTCTTTGACATACAAGGTGGTTCTTCCTCGAACAACCACTGATATAGTGGAGAAATAAATAACTCAGAAATAGTATCAATCATACCCTTATAGCCAGTGTCCCAAAAGATCTTGTAATGGTGGTGTACTGGGCTAGCTGCAGACATGTTCCAATTGTAGCTCTAGTTGTCGAACTGACACCTTGCACAGACTGCATCTAGTAGGTATGAGGCCATATAGAACTCCGATGGTTGCTATGGGTCCAGATGCTTACCTGCAATTATATTCATTGTCAAGGCTAACATGAGAATGTTGGCCAGATGAAGAATGTACATTGGGTAGCGACAACATACAAACAGTTCATCATGGCAGCAATCAACTGATAAACCTTTCTTATTCTGTCCATCTTGTAAAAATGGTTATTTTTAACCCGAAACTTGGACGAGTCTTGCCACCATTCTCTGAGAATATCCTTGGTAGGAGTCACAAAATTGGAGAGCCACTTGGTGTTGAAGGTTTCCTCCTTCTCAATAAATTTGTATTATGTAGCAATATTTGTGGAGGCGATAACTATGAGTGGTCCGCCAATGTGATCCCTTACCATCCATGAATACGTGTCTATACTCTATATGATCCAATCAATTGTCTCGGCACATGGGAATATTGGAGGAAGTGATGCCACCTAGTGAAGCTTTGACCTCTTAACATTTATGTACATTGAGAAATCCTCCTGGTTCTCTGGAGTATCTGGTTTGGCGAACTCCTCACAAATATCATACCAAGAGAACCTGGTGCTTTTGTTCATACTGCAAGTTGTGTCCCTATAGATGGAGGGCTCTTCATAATGGTGGACTTCCTATGAACTACTTCCTTAGCTCTTACGGGCATATTTTGCTACCAAAGGTGGCATCTCGTATTCGAAGGAGGAGATGGAGATGCACTCGAGATCCACGTCACCTGGCATATCAAATAAATAGTCCCACGATGAGAGAGACAACATGAATATAAAACTTAGTGGAGAATACCAACTATAGCTTTCAGAGCCCGGAATAAGGCCTTTTGGCAGGTCACTAGGTCGTGGGGGTGAGGAGGTCACGTGGGTCAAGTGGCTTAGGGTGCGACCTAGTGACTTCGAAAGATATGAGTGAAGTCACAGTGTCATAGAGTCAGCCAGGTCACGAAGGTCACGAGATCAGTTAGGTCGCGAGGCCGTAGGTTCAGTTAGGTCATGGGGTCGCGGAGGTCGCTCTGGTTGCGAGGTTGCTCCGTTTTTCTTATCGCGATTTTAGGCCATGCGACCTACATCTTTGGGTGATTTTGAGGGGAAGAACATGGCTTGGGAGAGGTCCGTAGCACTTTCCAGGGGTGGATGGCTTGGTCTTTAGGGAAAATAGGTTAGCTTGGGACAAGAATGGGCATGGAAAACACTTAGGGAAGATCATGAAGTCAAACAATAAATCGGCAAGGGTTTGTTGTTGAAATGAGGCCGAATTGTGGATAAAAACCCTCCTGGTTTGGAATTCGCAGAGTTGGGCGGAAGAGGAAGACACATGGCGAAAAGAAATGATTACTGAGAAGGGGAAAGTCACCTACCTATCAGGGTCGCGTGCCTTATCCAGTCACTGAGCTTCCCCGTTCGTCGTGTGACCAAGGTGAGTTGTGCAAATGATCAATTGAGGTCGAAATTTATATGTTTGGTCGCACATGTGGGGGGTCGTAGGGGTCGCACTGCTTGAGTTAGGGGTGTATGCGACCCTTGCAACCTACCGACCTCAAGGGGTAGCTAAGTTGCATAGATGACGGGGTTGTAACTATGGGCTTCTCACACCTTTGCGACCTTTGCGACCTGATGACCTTGTGGGGTTGTTAGGTCGCAGAGGTCATTAGGTCATGTTTTCGTGGCGGTGAGACCTTTGCGACCTTGTGACCCAGTGACTTGTTGAGTCGCATAGTCACATAGGTCGCATAGTATAATGGACTTTTCCTTGCGACTTAGTGACTTAGTGAGGTCGCATATTCGCACAAGTCACATAAGGGGGAAATAAGTCATAATATTATATTGCAATTTGGTGATTAGACTTGAACATGAACTTTGGTTAGGTCGCAGGTTCACAATTTCGGCTTATGAGGCAGAGACTCAAGCTTTTGAAAATTTTCTGGTGCTTCCAGGCTTCTGAATAGACTCTGAGTATGGGTGACATCTACTCAAATGATAAAGGGGCTCCTAAATTTTGAAGGGTTAGAAATTTTTGAGGTGTTGTTGTAGCAACTACAACAATTGGCGATTCATTGGTAGGACTCCAGGATCTCAGGCTACCCATGGCCTTGGGTAAGGTGGACCTCGAAGAGTGTTGTCCCATAGAGCTGCGAGTCTTCTGATGCTCCTGGTTCTCTCCTTGATATTGATCAACCATCCCAAGTTGTTAAGAATTGGCCTTTTAACACACATAAGATAAGACCAACTCCTGTTGGTTCTATATGGAGGAGTCAAAATAATGATATGAGACTTAAGGATTTTCGGTATAGTAGTTATGGAACCTTGGTGTCACTCTGATGCTAGTGAGCTTGAACAATACCCCAACGGAGTCACTATCTAGAAATCACAAACGTTGCTTCGATGCCAGTGAGCCTGGACAGTACCCCAATGGAGTCATTGCATCACCTCTGATCTAGGTGGATGTTGGTGGCCACCCACCTATTCCATGTGGACCCCCACCACGGACTCTTTCAGTTATTTTCCAGTTTCCTTAATTATAGCAAAACTTACTATTTTTAGCAGTTTTTCGGGTCCTAAACTTCTAGAGCCGTTTTGAGGCCCTAAACGATGTTTTTTTGGCAAAATTCCTATGGCGATTTCAAATAAGTCAACTCATTAGTTGTAGTCCTCAGAGAGATCTTTCCAATGAGGTATCATACACATCAAATGAAGATAATATGACCAAGTTATGACCCCAGGAAGTTGCCTACCCAACTAACCCCAACAGGGCCCATAAACTCTTGGTGTTACATCTCCTCGGGTTAGGGTTTTGGTTGTTTAGGGTTTTCCTCTTATTGTTCAATAATAAAAACGCCCTTGAGCCTCATTGTAACTTAGTACAAAGGCATGTAGCCACCACATCTCTTATCAGAGATAAGATACCATCGCCCGAGCTAGTCTTATTTACATTCTTTTTGTAAGCATATTTCAATATTTGATATTAATCAAATGAAGTGTTGTTTATGTTGCATCTCTGTATTTATGGTTGTATCTGTAATTTTTTTCATTCCTGTTTAAATACAATCAACCTCTTTGCACAAGAATCCTTTCTCAATCCTTTTTCCCTTATTAGTTAATTGATGTGCTCATTGGTACTTATTCAGTTGTGATTATTTGCACTTATTCATATGGTTGTTGTAAGCATGGGCAGATGATGGATCCCGACTTATTTGACTTGCAAGAGAGGTTGTTTTTGGTTTTCAGAGACCTTATTGTTTTCCTGAAATATATATATATATATATATATATATATATATATATATATATATTATATACATATATATGCTCAAATTTTTTCTTCGCCTCCACCTTCGAACCAACAGGTAAGCCACAATGTCACACAATTTCAGCCAAAATGTCCCAAAATTTCCTGATATATATATATATATATATATATATATATATATATATATATATATATATATGCTCAAATGTTTTCTTCGCCTCCACCTTCGAACCAACGGGTAAACCACAATGTCCCAAAATTCTAGCCAAGTCAACAACTAGGATAAGCTGGTGAAAGATAGGGGACCATAGATGACATCGAGTTCCCCGCTACAAAAATTTTCAATACTCTATTTTGGTCACGACTTAAGGTTCGGTCAAAAGGAAGTTCTAGGGAGCACCTGTCTAAGACAAAGTGCAAGGGCTACCTCAACCTCAAAATGACATTCCAAATGCTTTATTCAAGGCAAAACAAACTTCAAAACAAAAGCTAAAAGTAAAGAAAACTGACGAAAAAGAAAGATCAGAAGGAAACTATAGTACAAGGTGTGTGAGAAGCCATGAGAGCTGCTAGGTGAAGTAGAACTTGAGATCTTGGCCATTGATGGGAAGGGGTTCCACCCTCCCTCCTAAATTTTGCAACTTATAGGTGTGTTGGCCAATTTCCTCTTTCACTTTGAACAGACCGATCCACAAGGCTTCGAACTTGGTGTGTTTCCATTTAAGAACCAGGTCCCCCACATTGAATTCATTGGTCCCTGTGGATTTCTTGTCAAACCATCTTTTAATTCTAGCAAACTTTTCTCAAGCCTTTTGTCTCTCCTCTTCCAGTTTAAGGAGTGCATTGATGTGGTTTTGAATAGTAGGGCAAGGGGAGCCTTGTGATTCTTGTGACAATTGGAGGGCAGAGAGGTAGAGGTTTGGTGGTAGGATAACTTCTTTCCAATAAACCAGAAAATAGGGAGATGTTCCGAGATATGGTTTAGGTGTAACCCTGTTGGCCCACAAGGCATTGCTAAGGGCATTGTGCCAATTTCTCTGGTGGGATAGCAAGGTCTTCTTGAGGATGCGGATGAGGTTTTTATTAGTGGATTTTGCCAGGCCATTCCACTGGGGGTAGTAGTTAGCTGAGTGTTTTAAAACAATGTTATTTTCTAAAGAAAAATCATATAGTCTTAAAGACAAGAAATACGTAGCATTATCAAACACAAGTGAGGTTGGAACACCAAACTTGGCCACGATGTATTGACTGAAAAATATATTACCTCCTCGTAATTAATTTCTCGTAATGGAATTACTTTGACTCACCTAGTGAAATAGTCGGTGGCCATGAGTATATACTTGTGCTGCCATGATGAGTTTGGGACGATTTCCTTAATAACATCCAGTCCCCATTATTGAAAAGGTTCTTCTACTGCTATGGATTGGAGAGGAGTAGCTGACCGAGTTTGTCTTTTTGCATGCTTATGAAAGATGGGGCATTTCCGAGCATATGCATGCAAATATTTGAAAATCACGGGCCAAAAGAATCCTTCCCTCATAATCTTATGGGTAGTGGTGTCGGTGGAATAGTGGTCCCCTGTCGTACATCATGTAACTCTCTCAACACTCGCTAGGCTTTGTCATATTCCAAACATCTGAGCAGCACACTGTGGTGGTGTTTCCGAAACATATTACCTTGTACCATTTGATAGGATGTGGCTTTGAGCCTAACTGCCCTCTTTTGTTTCACAAAAAAGTTAGGAGGTAAAGTCCCTTTCCCTAGGTATTACTTCAGGTCAGAGTACCATGTTGAGGGGTCATGAGTGTTGGGGAATTCATTCTAATACATTTTGATCTCATGATCCCAACCTTCTGACTCTTTGTTTTGTTGGTTTGCTACTTCAATAGTTAGCTGCATAGTCCGTGCCCTTTAACTATGTGCACAAGCTTGAAATCCAAATCATATTCTTGGAGGCAAGTCATCCAGTTGGCTCTTCTCTCACCCAATTCTTGCTGGATGAAAAGTGACCTAATAGCAGGGTGTCACACAAACACTGTGACATGGTTCTTTAGAATGTATGGTCTGAAATGTTTCACCACTTTGTAAACTGCATATGCCTGCTTATCTATATTGGGGTAGTTGATTTCTGCGCTTTGCAGTCTCGTACTCATAAAGGATGTGGGACGCTCATCATTGTTTTCATATTTTTGTGTGAGAACGATGACTAAGGACTAATCTAAGGTGAAACTGTATAGGTTGAAGTCCTTGCTGAAATCAAGGCTATAGAGGGAAGGAGCTTCAACAATAGCTATCTTGATATGATAAAAAACTTCCCTTTCTTTTTGGTTCCACTTAAACATTGAATCCTTATTTATCATACTCTACAGAGGCTTAACAATCTGGGAAAATTTTGAAATAATATTATGAAGGAAATTGATTTTACCAAGGAAAGATTGCATACCTTTTTTTGTTAGGAAGAGGAATTTGCGTTATAGCCTTCACGTGGTCAGGATCAATGGTAATTTCATCCTTGGTGATGATATGCCCAAGAAGATTTCCCTCATAAGCCGAGAATATGATCTTCTTTGGGTTAAGTGAGATCCCATACTTTCGACAGATCTCTTCTTTCAAAAGACAGTGACATCATCTAAATAAACAACCACACTTTGACCCATCAAACCCCTAAACATGATGTCCATTGATCTTTGTAACATTTCCCTGACATTGATAAGCCTGAAAGGCATACATCGGAATGTGAACGTTCCCCACTTCGTCCTATTGTAGCCTCTGCAGCAACCCCTCCAAAATTTTCAAACTCTTCTAAGTTTTGGAGCCCCTCCACCTTTTCCATAGCTATAGCCCATCCTTAGAGTCTATTCGGAAGCCAGGAAACCCCAAAAAGGTCTAGAAAAGACTCAAATCTCTTTCATAAGGCAAACCAAGTCGCACAAGTCGCACAGGTCCCAAAGGTCGCACAAGTCGCACAAGTCACAGGTCGCATACGTCGTAGGATGCATACGTCGCAGGTCGCATAGGTCGTAGGTCACATAGGTCGCAGGTCACATAGGTCGTATAGGTCGCAAGTCGCATAGGTCACAGGTCGCATAGGTCGCAGGTTGCATAGGTCACATAGGTCACAGATCACATAGGTCGCAGGTTGCATAGGTCGCAGGTCGCAGGTTGCAGGTCACATAGGTCGCAGGTCGCATAGGTCGCAGGCTACATAGGTCACATAGGTCGTAGGTCGCATAGGTCGCAGGTCACATAGGTCGCAGATCACATAGGTTGCAGGTCACATAGGTTGTAGGTCGCATAGGTCGCAGGTTGCATAGGTCGCAGGTCGCATAGGTCGTAGGTCACATAGGTCATAAAGATTGCACAGGTTGCGCAGGTCACAAGGTCACATAGGTCGCAGGTCGCATAGGTCACAAGTCGCATAGGGTTCAAGGTCGTGTAGTCGCACCTCCAACCACTCAACTATCATGCGATCCCACGACCTCATGACCTTCCGAGTCGCAAAGTTGCAAAGTTGCCTTCATTACCGTCGGTCCCCTGTGCGACTATGTGACTCCGCGGCTTGCAAAGGTCGCATAGGTCGCACAAGTCACAGGTCGCATAGGTTGTAGGTTGCATAGGTCGTAAGTCTTATAGGTCACAAAGGTCGCAGGTCACATAGGTCGCAGGTTTCATAGGTTGTAGGTCGAATAGGTCATAGGTCGCATAGGTCGCAGGTCGCATAGGTTGCAAAGATCACATAGGTCGCAGGTGGCATAGGTCGCAGGTTGTATAGGTTGCATGTGGCATAGGTCGTAGGTGGCATAGGTCGCAGTTTGCATAGGTCGCAAGGTTGCGTAGTCACACCTCCAACCCCTCAACTATCATGCGACCTCGCAATCCCGCAACCTTTCAAGTCGCAAAGTCGCAAAGTCGCCTTCATTACCGTCAGTCCCCCGTGTGCCTATGCGACTCCGCGACTTGCAAAGGTCGCATAGGTCGCATAGGTTGCACAAGTCGCAAGGTCGCATGGGTCACAAAGGTCACACACTAACCTATATCAAGCCCTGCGACCCCACATGTGCGACCTAAGACTATAAATATAGGCCTCAACCAGCCATTTACTTAGAACCTTTGCAAATGTTTAAAAACAACACAATGCAACAATGCCCAGCATGTACGATGAGGATGAAAAGGAGTGTGAAAGGTGATATAACAATGATAATCTAACCACTCAAGGAAAGAAATGATTGATGCCAAGACATGGAACATATCAACGCATAGATTTGTGACCATGAAATTGCAAGAGATGTCAAGGCCATGAATTTTGGCTCGTATTAATTGTGATATTTATATCTTATATTTCATGAAAGCACATTTTTTCTTGATGATTAATTTATGATTTTGTACATGTGTAGGATTGAAGCGGCGAAGGAAAGTCCCTGTCATTTATGTAGACACTTGAGCCTATTTGTTGCTAAAATGACCCAAAGGATCGTTGTTGCAGAAATACATGATCTTGATCAACAACAAATATTGAAGTCAAGCTAGCTCCAAGCAGAAGGAAGGTATCGTGATCTTCTGCAGTAGCATAGAACATGTTTGTGAATATGAAAGGTCATGTGGAATACCAAAAGTCACCAGGTAGATGAAAAGTCATGAGGAAGTTCAAGTGTCAAGGGTAGGCCAAGAGTCACTCTCACCCTATAAATATACCGTCATGCCTCATTTGTAGTAGAGGGGGCTTTTGAGAGGGACTCTTTTGGAGATATATATACATTACTTAAGAGAATTTATGTCCTTCTAATTGATACAAGGAGTATTTGTACGTTTCCACTATTGGATTCTTCAGATATTTTATGTTCTAATGCCATGAGTATTTTCTTCACTTGATGGATCGGATGTTCCTGAAAGATATTTGATGTGCAACTTCCTCATATCCTGTCTCATACTCCAAACTTTGTGTTGCTTCGTATGAATGGTATTTGATTCACTAACTCTATGCTCATGTCGGTGAACTATTTCTTTGGTATTGGTATAATCTGTTTGACTGCACCTTTGTTTATGCTCATAAATGTTTGATCATTGTGAACTAATTTACAATTACTAAGCATTTTATCTGGGCAAACATGAGTCTTATTTGAAGCCTGCTAACAATAAATTTACATAAGATTTATGTTGTTTATAGTCTGGCTATTCATGGTTTATGTGGCATAAAATATTTGTCAATTATTTCCTTGTATTTATTGAGGTACATGCTTTCAATTGAGTTTATATTTCACCTCCTTCCGAAGAAAGCTCAACAAAACTGAACGGTAGTCGGGCCTACATACCGGAAGGGACCCCTATCACAAACGGTGCAGGCTCTAGTTGGGAACTTACATCGGGGAGGTCCCCCTTGCTATTGGCGGAGAATTCCAGCCTGTCAACAGATTTGGCGCTAGAAGGAGGGCTAGTTGACAAGCTAAGCCCTTGGAGCTTGCAGTTTAGTCTCATATTTGTTAATAGCCTCGACCAAAATCTTGCTCCCAGGGTGTTTATTTGGTTTGTCTATTTTCCAATTTTCCATTCCCTAGGAGCAGCTCCATCACTTGTATCAGTTAAAGTTTGATGGTGAGGATGGAACAACCTTAAATGAGCACATTTATGATTTTCTCAAGTTTTGTGAATCTTTTGAGATCGACAATGAAGATTTTGATTGTGCATTTCTCTCCCTTAGCCTTGAAGGTCGTGCCAAGCAATGGTGCCACACGTTGCCAACGGCGTCCATTCATTCGTTCGAGCAACTCGTTGGTAAGATCCAACAAGCATTTGACAGGTACGACTTTCAAGATGTTTTAAAGAGGATAAATGAGCTTAGGATGAAACCCGAGGAATCTTTAGAGGGTTTTGCTTTCAGATTTGTGCATCTTTGTTTTGAATTTCTTGAAAGTGATATTGACTGGGTGTTTTTGAATATAAATTTTCAGCGATTGGTTCTCGTTTCTTTACAACATTTTCAATTAGAAACAAGTCCTGTTCCACATGAGTATCATCATAATTTTCATATTACAAAGTGTCCAAATTCTTCCCGTAATTTTGTTTGGCCTATCTCTTTGAATATGGAACAACCGCAAACCCTCGTGGAAGAGATTACTGTTTGTGGGATTTCTCATGCTCCTCTTGACATGTTACATAATAATATTGTGACCATAAATGGTTCAAATGATGAACAGTTCTTTCTGGGAAACGAATCTGATGGTCTCGTCTCTAAATCCCTCATACATTCTTTTGGTTTGGAATCTGAAAATCACATAACATCTGTTCCGATTGAGTCCATCCAATGTATGTTGCACTATATCCCGGGATCTCATTCAACTGTGCATGATGGCATTGGTCTTGTCTTAAGTAATGTTAACTGTCTTATCAAATCCACGAAGGATATCAAGCCTGTAAATTCATCTTTCTCTTTGGCGAACGTAAATGGGTAGGATGTGAGTTTGGGTCCGATCGGTGTTCCTTCATCTGACCCTGTACATCCATCCTACCTTGATTTAGTCTATGGGTCTACTGCACTGGCGGTTCCTTCAGATCATTCATATCCTTATCTCACTCGCACTGATTGCAATCATGTGCATGGGGGCGAGGTTTCGCAGTTAAGGGATGCAGAGTCTAAATCCATTATGCTGAATATTTTCCACTTGTAGCCTTTAACAAGTGAGGAAGAGGGCCCTACATCTCGCCCAACTCAAGCTGGGTCTCTCATTGATCCCTTTTTCATTAATGCTATTTTTTCTGGAAATATATTCACTCACACCTTTGGTGATTTTCCTACTTATCCAGCTGTTGATCCTACGGAGCCCCCAAAATTTGATGACCCACCTTTTGAATGTTTAGGGACTCATCAGGAAGTTGAGGCACTTCAGATTTCGATGATGGTTATGTTAGGTTCCCACGTCCCCGATGAGACCCCTGAACCTAGTCGAATTAGGGTTTCTTCACATCACGCTCCTCACAACAGTTTCTCGCCAGATGCGAGCTCATCTTGGAAGCCCTCTGATTGGAGCAATGTCTCTTTGAGAAAATATTTCCATCACCTTTCAACTGAGGTGCATCAACCTCTTTATCCTATTTTGTTTGCTAAGGGGAGTGCTCTGGCCATTGTCTCGAATATTTTTTATTGTCTCCCAGCCAATACAATCTGTCAACATACACAATCAAATGATACCTTACAATATCCTAGATGGGAGGGTGCCAATCGCTTGATCTCCCCTTCGTTTGATACTCTTGCGGTTGATTCAGTTCATTCTCTGGAATCTAAAGAATCTCATTTGTCGAGCTACCATTCTATCAATGTTCAGTCAATGGATCCAATCCAAAATATTTTCACTGATAGTTGTCCGGTCACAACCAACGATAACCATATGCACTCACATATTAATCTTGCGAAGCTACCAATATTGGATGGCGTGTCATTTGAAGGTTCAAAAGTTGGCCAGGACAATGAGGCACTTCAACGTCTGCTGATGGTTATGTCAGGTCCTCATGTCCTTGACAAAGTCCATGAACAATTTCAAACTAGGGTTTCTGAAATTGGGGTTTCTGTGTTTGAATCCTTAGGGATCTCAGTTACACCCGATAGGGACCCCTCTTTTCAATGTTATCAAGTTGTTCATCCTCTGCATCATGATAGGGTTGTTGATCGGATCAATCTGGTAGATGCCTTTACGAGCCGATAGCACCTTGCCTTACTTGCATTGGATTTAGGGTTAGGCATAAACGAATGTATGTTATGGCTGGATGACTATAAATTTCACGCTTGTGGTTTGGTTTATCAGGATTGGGTGGTAGTTTGTCTTGAAAGGTCTTCTCTGACATATTTCCCTATAGGTCGATGAGATGTTCTTGTTGTTGTGCATGTTTTACAGGTAAACATGTTATGTTTTGTACAACTCTTTCCACAAATTCTGATTGCTGTCATCTTTGTTTTTGCAGGATGGGAACTGTTGTGGTGGCTGCATTGGAAGTTTGATTTCACATAACCTGACCTATACTTTGGTTAAATTAGGATTTAGAGTTTTAGACTAGCCAGGTTTTAGTTTTTATTATTAGTTAGCTGATTGGAATTTGCTTTATGATTGAAATTTGTCATGCTTCATTTTCTTTACTGTAGGTAGTTAGTTCCCTGCATGTTTATTTTGCACTCATGTCCTTGCATTTTCTTATTATTACATGGAATCTGTGAAACCTCTACATATGCATTGCATTGGTATTTTTAATTGCAATTAGCTTATCTCTTTTGTACATATCATTACCTTGCATCATAAACCCTGTTTGCTACATTACATCATACATCTTTTCTTGCTTAACAAACACTTGCCTTGGACCTAACCTAGAAATTCCCTCTATTTCACATACCACTTGATTTAGCCTCCATGAACCTAAAGGTTTCGAACCTTGGTGCTGTGAATATATTTCTCACGCCTTTTTTTTGCACTTGCTCAAACCTTAAACTACGTTACTTTGACCTCTTCGCACATGTTGAAACCCTAGGAGAGTTTCCCTAGTCATCAGAAACCCTAGAATTAAAACTTGAGCCCTAATGATTGTGTGAAGTTGTGATGGTCACGCCAATGGGTAGCTTCTCTTAGAACTAGCCATCAAAGTTTCCTCCTGGATATCTTTCCTACGAGTCTAATTTACTTACAAGGAAGATAAGAATAGATTGCTCGTGGGGAACCCTAATCAGTTTGAATGACCTATACCCTTAACCTGAACCTTGTGCTCACCATGGTCGTGACTGTTTCAATGACTTGTTTTGTTTGTTCACTTGTTAACTGGAGATGAGATGAGAAAGCTTGACATGAAGGCAAACCTAAATCAGGATATCTTTTAGTTTCTGTCAAACAAGAAACAACCTCTCTTGCTTGTAAAATAAGTCGGGATCCCTCATCCACCCTAGTGCAATGAACGCCTAGTAATAAGTGTAAATTTACACATAAAAGAAAATGAAGTTAAATAAAGGGTAAAGGATCAAGAAAGGCTTCCTGCACAGAGAGGTAATGGAACGACTCCGCTGGGGTACTGTCTAGGCTCACTGGTAGCAGAGCAACGTTTGTGATTTCCTGGAGTGACTCCATCGGGGTACTGTCTAGGTCTGCTGGTAGTGGAGCAACATTAGAAACTTATTTTAAAATTCTGAATACAATAAGCCCTCTGCCTCATGATTTGCATTATCATCAACTATTGGCATGTGTGAACTCCTAATTGGATGTTTAATGACTAACAAGACCTGGATGAGACACAAAGAGAAGGCATATCTATAAAGGTCAAGGTAATAGGTCCCCATAGTAACTGTTGAATATTCCCTTGCATCATTATCTAGACTCGAGCTAATGTAGGGATGTGGGCCGAGATGCTGAATTCTACCAGTGAATCGCCAATTTTTGTAGCCTCTACAACAACCCCTCCAAAATTTTCAAACTCTTATAAATTTTGGAGCCCCTCCACCTTTTCCATAGCTACCACCCATCCTTAGAGTCTATTGGGAAGTTGGGAAACCCCAGAAAGGTCTGGAAAAGACTCGCGTCTCTTTCATAAGCCAAACCAAGTCACAGAAGTTGCAAAGTCACATAGGTCCCAAAGGTCGCAAAGTCGCATAAGCCATAGGTTGCATAGGTGACAGGTCGCATAGGTCGCAGGTCGCATAGGTCACAAGTCACATAGGTCACAGGTTGCATAGGTCACAGGTCGCATAGGTCGCAGGTTGCATAGGTCGTAGGTCGCATAGGTCATAGGTCGCATAGGTCCCAGGTCGTATAGGTCGCAAATATCGCACAGGTCACAAGGTTGCAAGGTCGCATAGGTCGCAGGTCGCAGGACGAGTAGGTCACAGGTCGCATAGGTCGCAAGGTCATGTAGTTGCACCTCCAACTACTCAACTATCATGTGATCCCACGACCCCGCGACCTTCCGAGTCACAAAGTCGCAAAGTTTCAAAGTCGCCTTCATTACCTTTATTCCCTCGTGCGACAATGCGACTCTGCAACTCACAAAGGTCGCATAGGTCACACAAGTCGTACAAGTCACAGGTCGCATAGTCACAGGTCGCATAGGTTGCAGGTTGCATAAGTCACAGGTCGCATAGGTCACAAAGGTCGCAGGTCGCATAGGTTGCAGGTTGCATAGGTCACAGGTCGCATAGGTCACAGGTCGTATAGGTCGCAAATATCGTACAAGTCGCACAGGTCGCAAGGTTGCATAGGTCGCAGGTGGCATAGGTCACAAGTGGCATAGGTCGCGAGTCACATAGGTTCGCAAGGTCATGTAGTCACAACTCCAACCACTCAACTATCATGTGACCCCGTGATCCTGTGACCTTCCAAGTCGCAAAGTCGCCTTCATTACCATCAGTCCCCCATGCGACTATGCGACTCTACCACTCGCAAAGGTCGCATAGGTCGCATAGGTCGCACAAGTCGCAAGGTCGCACGGGTCACAAAGATCGCACACTAACCTATATCAGGCCCTGCGACCCATGCGACCCCACATGCATGACCTAATACTGTAAATATAGGCCTCATCCAACCATTTACTTAGTACCTTTGCAAATGTTTAAAAACAACACAATGCAACAATGCTATCATGTACGACGAGGATGAAAAGGAGTGTGAAAGGTGATATAACAATGATAATCTAACCACTCAAGGAAAGAAACGATTGATACCAAGACATGGAACGTATCAACGCATAGATTTGTGACCATGAAATTGCAAGAGATGTGAAGGCCACAAATTCTGGCTTGTATTAATTGTGATATTTATGTATTATATTTCATCAAAGTACATTTTTTCTTGATGATTAATTTATGATTCTTTACATGTATAGGATTGAAGTGGCGAAGGCAAGTCCCTGTCATTTATGCAGACACTTGAGCCTATTTGTTGCTAAAATGACCCAAAGGATCGTTGTTGTAGAAATACATGATCTTGGTCAACAATAGATATTGAAGTCAAGCTAGATCCAAGGCAAGAGGAAGGTAGAGAGATATCGTGATCTTCTATAGTAGCATAGAACATGTTTGTGAATATGAAAGGTCATGTGGAATACCAAAAGTCACTAGGTAGATGAAAAGTCATGAGGAAGTTCAAGTGTCAAGGGTAGGCCAAGAGTCACTCTCACCCTATAAATATACCCTCATGCCTCATTTGTAGTAGAGGGGGCTTTTGAGAGGGACTCTTTTGGAGATATATACATTACTTAAGAGAATTTATGTCCTTCTAATTGATACAAGGAGTATTTGTACGTTTCCACTATTGGATTCTTCAGATATTTTATGTTCTAATGCCATGAGTATTTTCTTCACTTGATGGATCGGATGTTCTTGAAAGCTCTTTGATGTGCGGTTTCCTCATATGATATCTCATACTCCAAACTTTGTGTTGCTTCGTAAGAATGATATTTGATTCACTAACTCTATGCTCATGCCGGTGAACTATTTCTTTGGTATTGGAATAATTTGTTTGACTCCACCTTTGTTTATGCTCATAAATGTTTGATCATTGTGAACTAATTTACAATTACTAAGCATTTTATCTGGGCAAACATGAGTCTTATTTGAAGCCCGCTAACAATAACTTTACATAAGATTTATGTTGTTTATACTCTGGCTATTCATGGTTTATGTGGCATAAAATATTTGTTAATTATTTCCTCGTATTTATTTAGGTACATGCTTTCAATTGAGTTTATATTTCGCCTCCTTCCGAAGAAAGCTCAACAAAACTGAATGGAAGTCGGGCCTACATACCGGAAGGGACCCCTATCACAAACGGTGCAGGGTCTAGTTGGAAACTTACGCCGGGGAGGTCCCCCTTGCTGTTGGCGGAGAATTCTAGCTCGGCAACATGTCCTAAATGTTATATTTATCCAGTTTGGTTTGGCCACCAACACCTGATTGTAGTTGGAGAAACCATCAAGAAGAGAAAACATTTTCGACCTCGAAACCATTGGAGAATTTGTTCCATAGATGGGACTGGATAGTTGTCTTTATCTGACGCCTGATTGACATTTCGGAAATCGACACACAAATGGATCTGGCCAGAATTTTTTCATACCAGAACAAGGTTTGAAACCCCTGTAGAGTTCCTGAATTTAAAGATTATATGGGCATCTAATAACTTCTTAAGCTCGTTTTGTACGAGGGGTCCCAATTTGGGATGCACTTTCCTCAACTTCTACTGAAATGGTTTGACCCATTCTTTCGTAGGAATGACATGTTGAATGATCCATGTGTCATAAGTCTTTAGATCATCGTACGTCTAGGTGAAGATGTCATGGTACCTCTTGAACAAGTTGATGAGAGATTGTATTTCCTCAAAGGAACATCCCAAACCTATGTTAATGAATTTGGGGTCGACTTCAGTCCCAAGGTTGACTTTCTCGTGTGAAAGTGTGGAACTCTGTTTTTTGGTGTTTGGTGGGCCTCAAAAGTGGTTCTGCAGATCAAATAACTTTTCTAGTGTGACCACTCCTTTAGGTATGGGGTTCCCCTTACACATGTTTGCCTCTTCTTGCAAGGACCTTTCATGTTCCTCTTCTTCAATTGTCGTTTAAACACCTCTGCATTTTCCATGAAATCCAATATCTGCTGGTCATCATTGAAAATGTGTAAGTTAGTTACATTATTAGGGAAAACTAGTTTATAAACAATTTCAATTGAAAAACCATCCCTAAGAGGTGTAAATATGGCTGCAACATTTTCCAAAGTATCAATAGCAACGTTATTGAATCTAGGAACATAACTAATATTGAAAGCTTTAAAAGAATCAATCAGGCACCATAACTCTTGATGGTAATTCTTTAGGTGTTGTGATAAACAATGAATTGTGTTCTGTACCTGTCTTGTAATGATTTAAAAGTTGTCGATCACCTTCAAACATTCAAATTTTAGGTCAATAGCTTTCTTGAGGTCGAGGATCAGAGCTTCATACTCTGCGATGTTATTGGTGCATTGGAACTCTAACATGCAGGAAATTAAAAATTTGTTCCTTTTGGGGTCCACAAGGATGCAGCCTACTCCAACTCCATCGTGAGTATTGGACCCATCATAATATAGTGTCCAGATTTCATCATTAAGCATAGGTGAGTCTAGAGTATGTACATCTAGAGTACAAATTTCATTTTCATCAACTGGGGTGTGTGATGGGAGTTCTAGTTGGGTATCAGGTGGGATGGGTGATGGTTTGGATTGGTAACAACCCATCATTTCTTCAAGAAAACACACTCCTAGTTCCTCTTGAGCGAAACTGATCGGCTCATTAGAGCCTTCGAGATCTGTGACCATATGTTTCATGAAAGGTTCATTGTTAACCCTGATCTGATTGTTCTTTCCTTTGTAGGGAAACCACAAGTGGGACTAGTCTGTGGCAAAATAACCTTGGAGTTTACAAGACCAGTCCCTGCTAAGTAGTAATCCATAGGCTTCCAGGATGTCAACCACAATTATGTCGATGCACTAGTGCACCCAAGAGTCAAAAGATAACCTAATTATCACGTTGTTTAATTCACCAACAAAAGGGACTTGAGATGTGTCCAGTTGAATGATCTTGGCATCTGTCTTTTGGGGTTGGATGTTTAGCTAGATCCTTGATTGTAGCCTGTAGTTCTTTTGTATTGGAGTGCACTAAGTGGAGAGCTACGTTTTCCTCTTCTACCTTCTTTCTATATTGTTTTGCTTTAGCGACCTTCTGTTATGATGCATAAAGCCTATTTTGGAGTTCCGCAATTTTTTTTCCTCATCCTAGCAACATTGTGTTCAGGCGCGGTCAAAAATGCAGTCTCGGCTGAGACAATCATCTCACGGTTAACTGTAGTGTCGGGAACAATTTCTTTCACTGTGGTCACTGATAGGGTTTCTGTCATAACACTTTCTCCTCTCCTGCATGATCTTGAAGCTAACCCGATCAAAGGTGAGCTTGTTGAGATCCAACACTTCCTCTTCTTCTTCTTCGGGAATGATCATCTCTTGGAGAGGGAGATGTCCTTCGATAAGGGGAGTAGATGGGGGAACATCCAATGGAGATAAATCAACTTGCCCTTGATCTTGTTGAGTTGCCTTACTGGTCTCCCCTTGCTCCTTCTTTCTCCTTTCCTCCTCTTATTTCTTCCTCTACTCTTCCTATAGTCGTTTCTTCTCTTACTCTTCTTGCTCTTTCTTCTTCTTAAGTTCCTCGGCTTACCTGAGCCTTTCTTCATATTCCTTCATGATCCAAAATGGATCCTAGAACACTCTCTAAGTCTTCATGAACTCCTTGAAAATTATGCCAAAGATTCAAAGTCTTATAAAGATCAAGCTATTAGAGGGAATCTTCAGACAGTTGCAATGGCGATCAACGCAGATCAATGAGGGCCATCGATCTAGCATGCAGAGTTGTGGACCATGGCGCGTAGGGAAAACCTCTCACTGAAGAGAAGCCCCGAGCACCCGGACCCAAAATAATTATAAAACACAAAAAATATTGTTTCGGTTCCATCAGAGCGGGATTCCACAAAACCAGCAGGATATCGAACGGGCTTCGAGTAGTAAGCGGTTTCAACTGAGTTTCACCCAATGCCATACAACGATTGCCACGTGTCCTGGTGGAAGAGAGAGAAAATTGCTCACATCAGATGGGTAGACATCATGCTACTCAGTCGCCTGATATGAACGACAACCGTAGGATCTGAGGCCCCCAGATCAATGGTAGAGATGCGTTTCGATGGATGACCAGATTTGAAAAGATTATAAAGCAAGATCATATAAGATTTGAAGTTTGATATCAACAATGTGCTGGCAGAAGGTCGTGTTTAATGGGAATTCTTGGAGTTAACGGAAAAAAACGGCCATTTCAAATATGTTCAAGAGAACTGACACTCATCCGTTACGAAATATGTGGCCACCTCCTTGTGAGGCGTTATACAGTGAATGATTATGTAGGGCAAAGGGATTTGAACAAACAGAGGCAGGGGAACTGGAAAGCCAGGAAGCGGAAACGAACAGTCAGGCAGCAGATTAGCTTTAAAGCAACACACTGACAGAGAGTAAGGCAAGGGAGAGGCAGTAAGTTAGAGACAGAGAGATTCAGAGAGTCAGTGTACTCCAGAGAAGGCTTGAGAGGTTCAAGCGAACTCCTCTGCACACCTGTCATGTATTGAGTCTCAGATTGGGCTCATACTATTGTAATCAACAGAGACTGAGAGCTAGTAAGGAGAGTCTGTGTACTCAAAAGAGACTTGGGGGATCCAAGTACAGTCTTACTGATTTGTATCTGTTGTGTGAGACTCAAATTGAGCTCACTATTGTAAAAACTCTGCTATGAAGACATAATAGAGAGGCCACCACTGAAGGCTGGACCAGGAGATGTAGCCCAAGAGTATTGGGTGAACTCCTTATTAAACTTGTTGTGTTTATATGTGTTGCCTATTATGTTTTCTTTTACTGCTTCATTGCCTGTGTATTTCACAATCTTATCGATCCGTTGCACAAAATAACATGGGCACATCCATGCACATGAGTCTGTAATACCTTATTAATTGTCTTAGATCAAATATCAGATCAAGTGGTATCAGAGCTTTAGGTTGCTAAGGTTAGACAAACTTGTGTTGGACTGTTTGTGAATGATAACTAGATCAAAGCTTAAACTAGGAGGAGGAGAATTGGCTGAATTTAACCCAGAAATTGGTAGAGTCTATACTAGGAGGAAAATGTCAGAAGAGATTCCCTTGGAATCAGACCCTCAGTTCATGGACAGTTTCTTGACTATGAGAGCCATGGTAGAGGAAATGTATAGAGAATTTAAGAAAGGTCGAAGTGAAGATTCTTCAACTTCCCAGCATAACAAAGGAGCAGAAGAATCTCTCCTCAATGACCATTCTAAAGGCAAAGGGAAAGAAGAAAAGCTTCCCACACCTCCTAATAGCCCTGAAAATAAAAAGAAAACATCTTTGATTAAATTAGATGTTAAATTTGATTTGCCAATATATGATGGAGAGTTGAATGCAGAGAAGCTGGATAATTGGATTAGATAGATTGATGTGTATTGCAAGGTGTAGAGCATTGATTCAAACATAAGTAAGATTCAACTGGCCGGCCTATGCCTTGGAGGAACTGCCTTGGTATGGTGGGAAGGTAGAACACAAGCTAACATGAAGAAGCGTGGTAAAATCCTTTCTGTCTGGAGTGAATTTTTTTCTGCAATTAAAAAACAATTCTTTCCACTAGCTTATATGAAGCAAGCTACGATGAGTTGGCAAAATCTTCGCCAATTGAAAGGACAAAGTGTACAAAGTTACACCCAAGAATTTAGAAAAGTAGCTTTGATTCTAGACATTTCTTTAGACTCACCTGAAACTCTGCTGAAGTATATAGGTGGTCTACATAGTTATTTGAGACATACCATTCTCATGTTTAATCCTACTAGCATAGATGAGGTATCTGTTTAGGCTACACATCTAGAGGCTAGGGGCAAGAAAGTGAACCCAGAAGTTGGGGGATCATCAGAACCCACTGCAATCAAGAATAAGGAAAAGAGAAAGCAGAAATGGAAAGAGAGGAAGGCAAATGTAGTACAAAAGACCAAACCTTGATGCACTCACTGCAAGAAGGATGGGCATGATGATGAACACTGCTGGATTCTGCATCCGGAGTTGAGGCCCAAGAAGTTTGATGGAAAAAAGAAGAAGACTGCTGCAGCTATTCAGAAGGATTTGGGGTCAGACTCAGGGGATGAAACAACAATCACAGCCACATGTATAAAAGGTAAAAATTCTGAAGCATCTACTAGTAATTCTGCACAATCTACTGATAATGAAGAAAATGAGAGGAAAAGACATGAGTTTTTTCATATTAGAGTTATTTCCAAGCATCAAAAGGTTGATACTTTATTTGATAGTGGTTCACAAGTAAACTTAATTTCTGAAGCAATTGTAAATAAACTGGGATTACTAACCACACCTCACAAGAAACCATATCCATTGGGTTGGTTATGTGATAAAACAAAGCTACAAGTGAATAGACAATGTAAACTTAGGTTTGCCATTGGTTCCTCATTTGTAGATGAGGTTGAGTTAGATGTAATTCCCTTGGATATATGTGGAATTATTTTGGGGATTCCTTACTTGTATGATAGAAAAGAAATTTTCTATAGAGTTGAAAATAATTATCAACTCGTTAAATATGGAATTGAATATATTGTAAGAGCTCATAAACTCAAGAATAATTATACTCTCATAAACTCAGGGTAGATGAAAAGAATTGTAAATTCATGCAAACAATTTTTACTGATGGTTGTAAAGGAAAATGAACCTGATAAAACCAATGTATTTGAAGGTTGTGATGATAAACAACAAGCTGATTTAGAAAAATTTGTTTCGGAATATGATATGCTATTTCAAGAACCTAAAGGTCTGCCACCCAAAAAGGAAATAGTACATGATATTAATTTGCAGCAAGATTCTCCATTGCCTAACATCGGAATGTACAGGTTATCTGCTTTAGAGAATACAGAAATCAAGAAGCAGGTACAAGAGTTGCTCGAGAAAGGGTTCATAAGACCTATCACATCACCATGTGGGTCTCCAAATGTCTTGGTGAGAAAGAAAGATGTCTCATGGAGAATGTGCATTGATTACCGAGCACTGAATAAGATAACGATAAAAAATCGTTACCCCTTTCCTCGCATAGATGATCTATTAGATTAGTTGAAAGAAGCTGTTTACTTTTCCAAGTTGGACTTGCATAGTGGCTACCATCAGGTCAGAGTTGTAGAGAAAGATGCATGGAAGAATGCTTTCAAAACAAAGCAAGGACTGTATGAGTGGTTAGTTTAACTAATGCTCCTGCTTCTTTCATGAGAGTAATGAATGATGTAATCAGGCCTTTTATTGATGATTTTGTCATTGTATATCTAGATGACATTCTTGTATTTTGTAAAACATGGGAAGAACATCTGAAGCATGTAAAGCAGACTCTAGATGTTTTGAAAGGAGAAAATATTTATGTTAAGCTATCAAAATGTGAATTTGGCAAAACATATTTGAATTATTTGGGTCATATTGTAGGTGGTGGTGAATTGAAGATAGATCCCTCTAAGGTTGCAGTCATTGTAAACTGGCCTAAACCCAAATCTTCCATAGAAGTTAGAAGCTTCCTAGGAGAAACACAATATTGGAGAAAGTTTATTGCTAAATTTTCCTTGATTGCAGCTCCCTTATATGCTTTAACAGGATTGAACAAGGTGTTTCAGTGGGGAGGCGAATAGAAGAAATCCTTCGACACCTTAAAAGAAAATATCAATACAACACCAGTACTAGCACTGCCTGATCTTCAAAGACTCTTTGAGATTGAAACCGATGCTAGTGACTATGCCATGGGAGCAGTGTTGATGCAACATAGTAAACCCATATGTTATCATTCTGAGACATTTAATTCTATAGTAGTTAATTATCCCACATATGATAAAGAATTGTATGCATTAGTATAGAGTGTGAAAAAGTGGAAACATTATCTAATGGGAAAAGAGACAATTATACATACTGATCATCAACCACTTCAATATTTACACTCACAAACGAAGTTACAACAATCAAGACACTATAGGTGGATGGGTTTTCTACAACAGTTTCATCTTGTCATCAGATATAAAAAGGGCATACACAATAAAGTTCCAGATATGTTGTCCAGACCAATCATAAATGCATCTACTATACTTAAGCATAACTCAGTAATGCATGAAAGCTACATCGAACAATATGCTCAAGATATAGACTTTAAAGATGTATATGCAACTTTAAGCAAACAAGTAGAAGAACTAGATTATCATGTTAAGGACCAACTCTTGTATCATTTTGGAAAGTTATGCATTCCTCAAACTGAAAGAGTAAAGATAATTCAAGAAGCACATACTTCTCTAATATCAGGTCACTTTGGTGTAAGTAAAACAGTTGCACAGCTGCAAAGATTTTGTTATTGGCCAAAAATGCATGAAACAGTTTCTATATATGTAAGAGGGTGTACCATGTGTGCTAAAAGCAAGCCTAGCAATAGAAAACTAGGCTTGTACACTCCACTACCAATTCCTTCTCATCCTTGGGAAAGTGTTTCCATGGACTTTGTTGGGGGACTGCCTAAGTCTAGAAAAGGTCATGACTATTTATATGTTATTGTGGATAGGTTCAACAAAATGTGTATTTTAATACCCTGCAACTAGTAGATTACAGCTGAACAAACAACGAAGTTGTTCTTTCAGCATGTATGGGTTCATTTTGGATTACCCACTTCCATTGTATCTGATCGATACTCTTGATTTGTTGGGAATTTTTGGTCAAATATGTGGGAATTGATGGACACCAAACTGAAGAAGAGCACAATCTTTCATCCACAAATAGATGGCCAAATAGAGGTGGTCAATCGGACAGTGATCCAGTTGCTCAGAGACTATTTCAGCAACTATCCAAAGCTTTGGGATGAACATTTGTGTTATGTGAAACATGCTTACAACCGCGCTAAACATTCTTCTACACAGAGATCTCCTTTTGAGACCTGTTTTGGTTTCATACCAAGGTCTCCCTTGGATTTTGTCTTTGGTAAAGACATAGCGGTTGATGGACATAGTGATGTGGACAAGGCAACCAAGTTCATTGAACAAATCCAAGAGATTCACCAGGCAGTACAGGAACAACTGGAAAAGAGTCAAGCCAAGTACAAGGCAAGGCATGATAAGCATCGGACTGAACATAGTTTCCAAGTTGGTGATCAAGTCTGGCTATATATCAGTAAAGATAGAATGCAAGGTGAAGGTAAGAAGTTGAAGCCAATAAGGTATGGACCTTTCAGGATACTTGAGAAAATTGGTGAGAATGCTTTTCACCTTGATTTTCCAGCTTACATGCACATATATTCAGTAGTTAATGCAGAAAGCTTGAGACTTTTTGAACCTTCATTGATTGAAGATCCTGAAGAGCAGAGCCAGTTGCCTTCTATTGATGATCTATTCCCTGAATATGTCAATGAATTGCAGAAAGATATAGTTCTAGACAAGAAGGTGAGAACTACGTGTAGAGGGGATGTTGAGTACCTCAGAATTGGACTCAAAGGTTCAAAACCAAGTAGTGAAAGATGGATAGAAATTGGGCAAGTGAGGAATCTATATCCTCACTTGATTGATGCTTAAAAAAAACCAAATTTTGGTGGTCCAAAAGCATTTTCAGTGGGAAGGCGTGATCCAAAGTGGATCCTAGAACACTCTCTAAGTCTTCATGAACTCCTTGAAAATTATGCCAAAGATTCAAAGTCTTATAAAGATCAAGCTATTGGAGGGAATATTTAGACAATTGCAATGGCGATTAGCGCGGATCAACGAGGGTCGTCGATCTAGTGCGCAGAGTGGCAGACCATGGTAACGGGTGCTGACACCAACCAGCAAATGTAGGGTCAAATTTAAGCAACGGAGGTAGTTTCCGCTATGTGATTAGCGACAAGCGCGCAGAGCGGTGGACCATGGTATTGCGCACTGACACCAACCAGTAAATGCAGGGTCAAATTTAAGAAACAGAGGTAGTTTCTGATATGCGATTAGTGATCACTAATCGCATATCGCAGGGAAAACCTCTCAGTGAAGAGAAGCCCCGAGCACCCGGACCCGAAATAATTATAAAATGTGGAAAATATTGTTTTGGTTCCATCGGAGTGAGATTCCACAAAACTGGCAAGATATTGGACGGGCTTCGAACGGTAAGCGATTTCGACCGAGTTCCGCCCGATGCCATACAGGGATTGCCACACCTCCCAGCGGAAGAGAGAGAAAACCACTTACATCAGATGGGTAGACATCATGCTACTCAGCCACCTCATATGAACGACAACCGTAGGATCTGGGGCCCCTAGATCAATGGCGGAGACACGTTCTAATGGATGATCAGATTTGACAAGATTATAAAGCAAGATCATATAGGATTTGAAGTCCGATATGGACAATGCATTGGCAGAAGGTCATGTTTCGCGGGCATTCTTGGAGTTAACGGAAAAAAAACAACCGTTTCAAATGTGTCCAAGAGAACTGACACTCATCTGTTATGAAATAGGTGGCCACCTCCCTGTGAGGCATTATACAATGACTGATTATGCAGGATAGAGGGATTCGAATGGACAGAGGTAGGGGAATTGGAAAGCAGGGAAGCAGAAATGAACAGTCAGGGAGAAGACTGGCTTTAAAGCCACAAACTGACAGAGAGTAAGGCAAGGGAGAGGGAGTAAGCTAGAGACAGAGAGAGTTAGAGAGTCTGTGTACTTCAAAGAAGGCTTGAGAGGTTCAAGTGAACTCCTCTGCACCCCTGTCATGTATTGAGTCTCAGATTGGGCTCATACTATTGTAATCAACAGAGGTCGAGAGCTAGTAAGGAGAGTCTATGTACTCAAAAGAGACTTGGGGGATCTAAGTACAGTCTTACTGATTTGTATCTATTTTGTGAGACTCAAATTGAGCTCACTGTTGTAAAAAATCTGTTATGAAGACATAATAGAGAGGCCACCACTGAAGGCTGGACCAGTAGATGTAGCCCAAGAGTATTGGGTGAATTCCTTATTAAATTTGTTATGTTTATATGTGTTTCCTATTATGTTTTCTTTTACTACTTCATTGCCTGTGTATTTTGCAATCTTATTGATCTGTTGCACAAAATAACATGGGCACATCCATGCACATGAGTCTATAATACCTTAGTATTTGTCTTAGATCAAATATCAGATCACTTCAGATCTTGCTCTCCTTTCTTCTGCTCTTCTTCTTCCTTGGCCCTCTTCTCTTTCTGTTCTTTTAATTGCTTTTCTTCGAGTTGCTTCTTTCTTTCTTCCTCTTTTTGTTGCTTCCTCTTCTCTAGCTGGTCATGGTCACTTGAATCTTGTGATTTTTTGAGATATTCCTCTCTTTTCCTCTTGAGCTCTTGCTTTTTCTTTTCCAGGGTTGCATTCCTTTTTTTTAGAATTTCATTATCCGCTTATGCTTCCTGGTCACTCGAGGAATCTTCTACCTATTTCTCCTTCTATTTCTTGAGTTTCCCAGTGGCCTTTTACTTCTCTTGCTTCATCTTCAGAGTTGATGACCTCTCCTATAGGTTCACATTCTCCTAGTAGTGTTCAAGGTGCTCATCGTATCTTGCTTGGTGCTCGCTAGGGCTGAGCTACCTGGTGGCATTGTACCAATTCCTAACTCCATCTTCATGATCTTGCCTGGAATGTGAGTATGACCAATTCAAATTAGCTCTCTTGCAATGAGTAGCTACGACCTTATCGGGATCATGTGTACAATGGTTCAAGGTCACGAAACAACACCATTTTAATGACTTGAACTCTACCTCCAATTCCTTGAAATTTTCTACCACATAGGCCTCGATGAAAAGAGGGAAAGCTAGTCATGGTTTCTTCTTCCCTTTGCTCAATGTCTTTGAGAAGCCTTGTGTCATCTGATAACATACTTCCCACAAGAGAACCTTATCTGCGATGAATCAAGGAAGTGCATGCGGAGCCTTATAGGAACCAAAAGCTCTAATAAATGTCCCCTCCTAGTTCTTCCTCAAACAACTGCTGATGTAGTGGAGAAATAAATAACTCAGAAATAGTGTCAATCATACTCTTATAACTGGTGTCCCAAAATATCTTGTAATGGTGGTGTACCGGGCTAGCTGCATATGTGTTCCAATTGTCAAATTGACACCTTGCACAGGCTGTGTCTAGTAGGTATGAGGCCATATATGTTATGAAACCAGCTCAAAAAAAGATAGAATGGATAGATCAACGCCTTAGAATTTAGCCTCTTCGAGGGAGAAACCTCCTTTACATTACATAAATGAAAAATTATTGGATGATTCAAATGACAAAACTCCTTTCTATATATAGGAGTCTAAGGAGTCACAATATAACCCAACTAAACTAACAATAATAATATAAATCCACAAAAATAACAATAGAGGGATTTTATGGGGCACAGTAATAACAATATGGGGACAATAGGGGCACAACAATATTAATAAGGGATACAACTACAATAGTAATGGGGTAATCACTAGTATTATAGGGACCTAACATGCCCCTGTCCTTCAAAAAAGTGTTGTCCTCAATGCTTGAGTAGTTCTGGATGCTTCTGTATAAAATTTTCATCGTCCCATGTGGAATCTTAAGTGGATAAGTTCTTCCACTTGATAAGATACTCCGAAATTGATCGATTTTGTAGCTGTCGAGTTCTTGTTTTTGTGATTGCTTCTGGTTCCAATATAATTTTTCCTTCCTCGTCAAGTTCTGGCAATATTGTTTTAACTGGGAGCTTGTCTCCTATAACCTTCTTTAAACATGAAACATGGAAAACTCGGTGCAATCAAGAAGTTGCAGGAAGCTCCAATTTGTAAGCCATAGTACCAATCTTTTGAAACACCTTTTACGGACCATAATACTTTGGTGATAATTTATTATCCTTCTTAGTTTGCTTGAGGGACATTTGCTTATATGGTTGTAGCCGTAGGAATACCCAATCACCTACATCAAAACTTCTTTCGTTGCAATGTTGATCTGCCTGTTGTTTCATTCTATTCTGTGCCAACATGAGGTTATCCTTTAAGAGTTGGAGGACTTGTTGTTGATGTTCAATGTGATGTTCCACTGCTTGAACCTTAGAATTTTATCTTAAATATGATGTGATGGATGGTGGCTGATATCCATAAAGTGCCATCAATGGGGTCATTTTTGCTGTTGTATGGAAGGAAGTGTTATACTGCCATTCAGCCAGAGGCAACCATTTGACCCATTGTGTCTGTTTATCAGATACAAAGCAACAAAGATATCCTTCCAAACATTTGTTTACTATCTCAGTTTTCCCATCAGATTGAGGATGATAAGATGAGCTATGAGCTAACTGAGTACCAAGACAAGAAAATAATTCTGTCCAAAAATTTCTAGTGAAAATGGGATCTCTGTCACTTACAATAATCTTTGGGTTTCCATGTAGCTTTTGAATTGTTTCCATAAATGCAATAAAAACTGTAATGGCTTTAAATGGATGTGATAATGCACAAAAGTGTGCATACTTGGTAAGTCTGTCAACTACCACCATGATAAGACTCTTTCCCTCAGACTTGGGTAAACCTGTGATAAAATCCATTGAAACCTCCTCCCAACGTTGGCTTAGAATGGATAAAGGTTGTAATAGACCCAGTGTCTTAATTGTTTCAACTTTATTTTTTTGGGAAACCAAATATTCTTCCACAAACTTTTGAATATTCGATTTAAGGCCATCCAAAAAAAAATCCTTCTTAACCCTGTGGTAAGTTTTTAAAAATCCAAAGTGCCCTCCTAAGGGAGAAGTGTGCAATTCCATAAGAATATTTTGTTTTAGTTGGGAATTCTTACAGAGGTAGAAGCGATCTTTGTACCATAATGAATCATTTTTCCAGCTAAATGTATCAGATGTACTGAAATCTTGTTGTAACTTTCGAATAAGTGCTCACACTTCTTCATCATTCTTCCATTCCTCCCTTGCTTCATTTATCCAATTTGGTTGGATAATAGAAATGGCGCACAACAATTCTTCCACATCCTCATCCTTTCTTGAGAGTGCATCTGCCACCACATTTTGCTTCCCTTTTTTGTAGATGATTTCAAAGTCATAACCCAACATCTTTGTAACCCACTTTTGTTGCTCTTCAGAGGATAATCTTCGTTCTAGAAAGTGTTTAAGGCTATCATGATCCGTTTTTACCTTGAAGTGTCTTCCCATTAGGTAGGGTCGCCATTTCTTAAGTGCATGGAGTATTGCCAACATTTCCTTCTCATAAATAGCTTTGTGTAAAAACTTTCCCTTGATTGGACGACTTTCAAAAGCAATGGGTCTTTCATCTTGCATTAAAACAACACCAATTCCATTTCCTGAAGCATCACATCCCACAATAAAGGTTTTTGTGAAGTTCGGTGCTTGGCACATTGCCTCTTTAAGATGTTCAAAGGCCTTTGTTGCTTCTGGAGTCCATGAAAATGCATCTTTCTTTAATAATGTTGTTAGAGTGCTACTATTCTCCCGTAATTCTTAACAAACTTTCTCTAATACCTTGTCAACCCGAGAAATCCTCGCAGATGCTTTAGGGATGTGGGGATTTTCCATTACTTAATGGCTTTAATTTTGCTAGGGTCTACCTTAACTCCTTCATGAGATACAATATGACCCAGATATTCCACCTCTTGTACTCCAAAGAAGCATCTGGATCTTTTTGCATATAATTGTTTCTCCTCCAATAGTTGTAGCACCCTGTCAACATGTTCAACATGATCCTTCCAAGACTAGCTGTAGATTAGTATATCATCAAAAAATACTAACACAAATTTTCTAAGGAAGGGTTTAAAAATGGAATTCATCAAACCTTGAAATGTAGAAGGTGCATTGGTAAGGCCAAAAGGCATGACCAAAAATTCATGACAACCCTCATGAGTTATAAACGTTGTTTTCGGAATGTCTTTAGTCTTAATTCTGATTTGATGATATCCTGAACGAAGATCCAACTTGGTGAAGTAAATTGATCCATGCAATTCATCCAGTAATTCATCAATGACAGGAATGGGAAACTTATCTTTAATAGTGAGCTTGTTGAGCTCCCTATAATTCGGACACATGCCCCATGATCCATCCTTCTTGTGCACCAATACTACTGGAGCAGAGAAAGAACTTTGACTAGGTTGAATTATACCCGCCTCTATAATTTCTGCAACCATATGTTCAATTTCACTCTTTTGGGCATAGGGATATCTGTACGGCTTGATGTTTGGAGGAACACTTCCTGGAATCAGATGAATAGCATGATCATGATCACTAATAGGTGGGAGACCTTTGGGAGTCTCAAATACCTTGGAATGATTGTCCAAGACTTTTTGGAGATCTGGAGAAATAGATGATTCCAATGTGGAAACATCTAGCGAACATAATTGTGCAATTACACCTCTTTGTTCCTTTTTTAGAAGCTTTGTCATACTGTTAGAGCTGATTATCTTTCCCAGTTTCCCTACAATACCCCTTAATTCAACTTCCTTTCCTTCCATAGAAAATTTCATGAAAAGTTATTGAAAATTAAAAGCTATTGTACCCAAGGATTGTAGCCATTGGACTCCTAGTACAACATCAGCGCCTCCCATTGGAATGGAAAGAATTGGGCTATTCAATACATATTCTCCCATGGATAGCTTGATATTATGGCACTTTCCAGAGCAATTTATCGTTCCTCCATTTGCAACCATCACTTGACACTCTGGTGCTAGATAGGAAGAAATTCAATTCTTTTGCTATCTTACAATGAATAAAATTGTGTGATAGAGGGAATTACTCCCCTAGGGCTTTTTGGGTTGAAACCCTAGTAGACTGAAAGTTATCTATTCAAAGAAACATGCATTCATACAGCCATTATGATATTATAAGCAAATTCTATGATAAGGGTACGTACCTTTGGTCCTACGTTTGAGAAGGCCTTTAGGGTCCAAACCCTTCTTGGAGTTCCCTTCTTCTCTTTTGTCCTGCAAAACAACCAATTCAAAGAACACAGTAGTATATGGACAAAAACTTATAAAGGAACCATCTTCATGTTATAAAGAAAGGTAGTTAGTTATGAAATCCAAACAACCTTTTGTATATGAATTCTAAACATGAATATCATTAACATAAAGAAGATTCATTTCGGGAACCAAGACATGTGTTTCTTTTATTATAGACAAATAAAGTACATAAAAAGGAATATTTTCACCTGAGTCACCTTCAGCAGGCTCCAAGCAAAGCTTCCTTCCGGATCCGTTCCAGCCTCAAGCCTCTAACAAACTCCTTCCATGACTCTCTCCATGATGTCATAAATGGTGGATGAACATCAACACACAAGGAAACAAAGGTTTCCTGTACAAAATGGGGGAAGTGCAAAAGGCACAAGGGACTTCAGACCTGGTCAAGGGAAAAATCTCAGCATAACCTTTCTCTCTCTTCTCTCCTCCTTTAGGCCTTCCCTTTGAGGTCTTTTTATACCATCTCCAAAGTAGTTTTTTAGTTAGGAGTTGGTTGGGAACAGTTGGGCCACGGGCACTAACAGGTGATCAGCAGGTAAAACCCGTGATCTCCGCCCGAAAATAAGGAGTGTTATATTTTTTTAAGTGTTTTAATACATACACGCGGGTTGGCTATACACATACCCGCGTATACACGCATTTAACTCAGGGCAATGTCACGTATAAGGGATAAAACACTGTTTTTTAAATTTTAGGACCAGGTCTGGAAGGAGGGGTTGCCCTAGGCCATGAATACAACATCACAAACCATGAGAGTGAGATTTGGAGCTATAACAGATGCCCCCTAATATATGAGGTCAGAAGGGGTACATGATGGCCGAAATATATTATGCGAGTACATGGAAAGGAAGTCTGTCAAAAACCGAGGAGGACTTCACCAGAATTCAGCCTGCCAAGCCACCAAAGGAGATCAGAAAGAAACACTGTCTGAGGCGGGCATACCCATGCTCAGAAAAAGTAAAGCATGTCCGCATATCAAGTACAAGCGGATCCACTAAGTATACAAGTATAAATGACTGAAAGATACATAATGGATCATCTGATCATAATGAACAAGTACATGTCTGAATATCACATATAAGACTGTCAATGATGCTGAAAGATGCAACGGATCACTGATATCAAAGACTGATCCCCAAAAGGTACCAACTGAACATGATGGAATAGGATGGTACTACACTGTAAACTCAGGTGCCAGCATATAGAATGTCGCCATGACTGACTGCAACATATAAAGTGGAGTGGTATCAACTAGCAGCAACAAGAGCAATTGTCAAGTGAACCAATGAATGCTGATACAACCTGAGGTCTTCATCGACCGTCGTGGTACATTTCTACACCATGGGAATAAATGATCTGAAGTAGACCATGTGAGAAATCGTTTGATTACCGGTCATTAATGTATACCGTTAACAAACGCGAGACTACTCACCGATAATGATAATGAGCGTCAAGGTACCCAGTACAATCTAACAAGTGTGAATAGATGAGCTGGAGTCGAACACCTGTAAGAATCTATCGATCAGGAGACAGTGATGGTTTCCCACTATCGATAACGAAGGATCTGCCACTAATGACTGCAAACCCCAAGGTACTGCCAAATGGACTCTAGATCTTTGCCCCAGAGCAATGAGTCGGAGTCGATAGGGAAAGATCCGCTAGAAGGAAGGCATTAAGGCATCCTTCATCAATCTAGCGCGAGTGTAACCCGTAGGCCAATAATGTGGAAGGAATCAGATGAAAAAGATGTAGTAACCCAACCGAAGTACGTTTCCGACGTACATAATATGTCGGTAGCGCACGGGAGAAACCCTCTGAACCAACCAATAATGAAAGCTGACACAAAGGCGAGGTATCCACCAATAGGGTCAAATGGAAACCAAGGTACTACATGAATCCCAATGTGTGATAATGTAAGCTGATGTCGAACACAAGGGAAACCACTAAGTCAAAGACCCATGATACTGATCGATGCTGAGCACAAGGTAACCTATCAATAATGAAAATAGGGCCAGGGTGCAGCTCTAGGCCTGTCCTTAGAGCAAGATGTCGTCGTCGATAAGGACAAGACCCGCCAGCAAGAAGTCAATGGGACCTTCTCAAACCGGCACGAGTAAAGGACCAATATAACTGATGTGATGGTAGACATGACACTGACAACCAGGGATGGCCGACTGAAAAATGAGTCAAGAGACACCGCAAAGAGGCCGACTCAGGCTAACTTCCCTTGAATAAAAGCACGACTCAATGTGACTATGTGGCAGCATATGATGACTCTGTATAAGTTCGCCATGCAGGAGGCACGAACGAACCCTCCATATGATTGGAAGAGATAACCAATCGGTGGAGAACTGACTCAATAACAAGGTTATGGCGTACCTAAGTCAAACTAAATCCCACCCATACGGAGGAGACTTTGTTTTTAGTGCTTTGTTCAAGGGCAACACGACTGACTCTAGCTGCCAACAATAAATGGAAATAATGTCCCGTTCCCGCTCTTTTTGGAATATTTAATTTTTTTGTCTTTTTCTGTTAAGCCAGAAAAAGAATAAAAGAATGCTATGGTACAGTGGAAAGAACGAGTGTCGGTGAAACAGATGATCTAGTTCCTGGGAAAGGAACGTTCCTATGCTCAATGCAGGGAGGTGAAAACTGGTCAGTGACACTCAAAGATATGTTCTTTCCACGGGTCAAGGTGTGTCAAGCTGCAGAAGTCAAGGGAATGCAAGGTTGATTTTGCAGATGTCATGGTCAAAAGTTGGCTTAAACATGAGTCCAAGTGAAGCCGGCTCTAGGCCAAAAGGTGCAAGTGGTCAACATGCAATGCAGTAGTACAACTCAACACAAAGGAGCCTCTAGGGTATATGGCCAGAACAAAGCGGAGAAGCTAAGAGGAATGAGTCTTCAACGCATAAGTCATGGCGGGACTACAGAGGAATCCCGAGCCTACTCAAAACGGAGCAGCATGGGCAACAAATGTCAGTGAGGTGCTAACTAGGATGCCCATGTAAAGGATGGCTCTACCATCGTGTCACGATTTAAAGAATCGGCGAGTGAAGATGGCTTACGAACCATAACACGATGGGATCGACCCTATGGCAGATGTATCGGTCAAATGGAGGCTAGTATGCATAATGCAACGGAAAAAATGGTGTCCCTAACCTATATGCCAGTGAGAACACGATACCTACCATGACAGGTCAGTAGTCATGAAATCGTCTCGAAACTGAAAATCGTCCAAAATGTCCTGAAAAACAAACCAATCTTGACATTCCAAGCTCCCAAGTTAAAAGTCACATGAGGCCAAACAAAATAAAATTTTGAAAAAAAAAAATTTGCATTTTCAAAACTTATAAAAAGCATTTTGGACTCACCATTTTTACCATTTGGGTTTGAGAGCAAAGGATTTGGAGCAAAAGGAGCAAACTTCCCACAGCCAGATTCAACCGTTCAAATTCGTCGAAAACCTCCAGGTAACTCTTATACTTAGCTTGCAATTAATTGTGATAGGTTTTAGGATTTTTGGTTGATGTTTCACTGTTGAACTTTTGTCCAAAATTTCCTCGCGGAATATACGCGGGTTGGTAATATCGAACCCGCGTACACGCGGGTCCTATACGCGACTGTGTGCACAGGAACCCGCGTATACGCCGCAAACCATTTTAAACGAAAACTAACGGTTTTGAATCAATTTTTTCTCAGGATTCCTGTCACGTGGCATGAAAGAGAGCACGTAGTGGTAGACAATGAAGTTATGAATAGTCCAGAAGCATTAGATGCCCTACGGGGATGCGGTTTGCTTAAATTTTTCAAATTGCCAAATATGAAAGCGAACACGCGTCTGCTTGAGATGCTCATTGATTATTGGGATGTCGATGAGGAAGCTTTTATGATCGATCAGATGCCGCTCAGGGTAGAAGTGGAGGATATCTATTTTATCACGGGCCTTTCCCGAAGGGGAGAGGTAGTACAGTCCCGGGGCAGGACACGAAGTGCCCTTTCGATAGAGGACTATGTACAGATATACTGCCCGGGACATCCCAAGAAGGTTGGGAGCCAGATTTCCATCACACATGTGGCGAGTTTATCACTTAGGATAATCCTGTTTACCATGGCTCGGGTGAACGGATCATCCTCTCTGCATCAGGCGTCACGGCAAAACATGAGCGTGGCAGTTGACTGTCTCACTACTGTGTTCGACTAGTGTACTCCTCTTCTGGCCAACATGAAGAGCCAGCTCACTTCTATCAGGAGGGGTCAGACTAAAAACTTTGGATATGGGAGCATCTTGTGTACTTTCTTTTTCGAGAAGGTTCCCGCACTCCGTCCCAGGGTAGCAGTTTCCATTAGCACCCCACGCGATCCACGCATGGGGCGGTGGGATGATCTGATGAAACGTCTGGGGGGTGGGGAGGTCCCAAGGACTGCCTTTGACGATGACTTCTTCACCTGGTGGGATCAGTAGATCATCGCCGTGGATGACTACCCCTATGCTGGGCTGGATTTCCGAGGAGATCCTGATCTAGTGTTACCACCGAATGCAGCATGGGGCGAGATTGGTAAGATTTTTTGATTTTATGATTTTTTTGGATTTTTCAAATATAATGAATTTTGAAAAATATTTTTGATGAGATTCAAATGACTGATATGATGATCATGTTCCAGACATCGGGCCGGTACGACCAGATGGATTCCCGTGGCATGGACGGCGCGACCGAGGAGCCGAAGAGGCGGCTGCTGATACAGAACGGACTCTGAACAACGTCCAGCGACACTTGGCGAGATTGAGCTACCGAGTACCGATGGCCGTCATAGAGGACCTTCCTGAGGATATGCAGCGTCATGTGGTTGGCATGCCACATGACTGGGTTCGCATTTTTTGGCGTGTGGCCAATGCTATAGTGACATACTTAGACGCTCATCCTGAGCCGAGGCATTAGATATGCCGGACATGATTATGGGCATTTGAGTCCCAATTTTGTATATTTTTTGGACACACATATGTACACTCGAGACGTTTTACGATATATATATAGATATACAGTTTGACTTTTTGATACTTGCTTTTATTGTGATGTATGATTGATATGCCAGTCTAATGCTTGATTAGCGATAGAATCAGCTAACCAATTATGAGATCTTGGAATATGCAAATAATTAATATAAGTAAATGATCTTTGCAACAACCTCACCCTTAAATACTGGCGATATAAAGATGGATCCCGTACCCGATAAATGTTATTTAATTGAGACACTATCAATTGAGAATCAAGATATACTACCAACGAGTCGATCCCATGAGAGATTGCCTCGGATAATAAATTAATAACAGCAGTATACTCAGCCATATTGTTTGAAGTAGGACCGATGCACACGCCTCTTGATGCCATCAATTGACTAGTTGGATAATAGAGTACCCAAGCTGCGGAAGCAAGATTCCGAGTGTGCCGACTAGCACCATCGGCGAACCCAAAATAGACCAAATCATGCATCAACCCCTGCCACAGCAGACCAAAAAGTGCTGATATCAAAAAAATCTCGATGATATATGTACAAATATACATAAAATACAAAAAAGCCATTGCCTGGTCAAAACTAAGCAAAGTACTTCTTTAGGTAGAGCCCGTTGTGGGGCTCCGCTAGCTTGTTTCCTTCGAAATCAATTAACTCATACGATCCTTTTTCTAAAACTCGTTTAATAATGAAAGGACCGTACCACATAGGCTTAAATTTTCCTGCCCCCAAGGCGTCCTTATCTTGGTCATAGACCAGGACAAGGTCGCCTTCAGAAAAGACTCGAGGACGGACAGACTTATCATACTGCGTTTTAACCCTTTTCTTATGGGCCTCATTCATTGTGGCGGCATCTCGACGCTGCTCATCGAGATGTTCCAAGTGAACTAGGCGCTCCTCGAGACTCGAAGTCTCCGGAAGAAGCTCAACAGCCAACTTAAGAGATGGAATTTCACATTCAACCGGAAAGATAGATTCCATCCCATAAACCAACTGAAAAGGAGTAAAACCGGTAGCCGTTTTGACGGAGGTTCGGTATGCCCAAAGAGCCGAATACAACATAATGT
Source organism: Pinus tabuliformis (assembly GCA_031772625.1). NCBI lineage: Eukaryota > Viridiplantae > Streptophyta > Pinopsida > Pinales > Pinaceae > Pinus > Pinus tabuliformis. Next base: position 153,717,039 of record CM062805.1, on the reverse strand, counting down.
GCCAGTTGGACCGATTTTTATCGATTGTCCATTGGAGTATCGTCTTAAGAGTTTTATTGACTGCCTCGACCTGTCCATTGGCCTGAGAATAATAAGGGGATGAATGCTCTTGGCGGAAACCTAATTTAAGAGCCAATTCGGACCTCAGTTGATTCTGGAAATGACTGCCATGATCAGTGACAATCTCTCTTGGGATACCGAATCTTGAGATAACCTGATTGAAAAGAAACAAAGCTGCCGTGTCACTATCGTTCTTATAAGTAGGCATGGCCTCAGCCCACTTCGTAAAGTAGTCTACAGCCACGATAATGTACTTGTGATTCGCCGCTGAAGGCGGATTACAAGTTGTAAAATCAATACCCCACTTGGTAAAGGGACCGACGGTGACAACGGGAAAAAGGGGAGCTGGATGCGCGTGCATCTTCCGAGTAAAAATTTGACATGGGTGACAGCGTTTGACCGCTTCCACACAGTCTTTAAAGAGTGAAGGCCAAAAATAGCCGGCACGTAAGATGCGCTGGGTTGTAGCAAGCCCTGATAAATGACCACCACAAGCTCCACTGTGGCAGTCATTGAGCACAGACTCTGCTTCCTCTAAGGTTAAACAACGCCGAAGGATGGAATCAACCCCTCGACGGTATAATGTGTCACCAATGATAACATAGTTTTTAGCCAGGTGACGTAATTTTCGACGTTCATCCTTGGAGAAAGTAGAGGGAAACTTCGAAGTCTGGAGATAGACAATGATATCTCCATACCAAGGGTCGAGTGAAGAGATGAGGAATAAATGTTCGTCGGGAAAACTTTCCTCATAAACAGTATCCTCTCCACAAGGAAGCTCAGTAATTAGCTCCGCGAAAACCATGGATTTCTTAGACTTGGCAGACAAGAACTCGAGATCGAATTCTTGCAAAATGACTATCCATCTATTATATTTTCCCCCAATCACTCGCCTACTAAGGACAAATTGAAATGGATTGACTGCCGCTAAGACAAAAGTTTTGCGGAGCAAGATATAATGACGGAGCCTCTAGACAGCATGGACAGCTGCCAAGGCCAACCTCTCAACCGGAGAATAGCGAAGTTCAGGACCTATTAAGCCTCGACTCAAATAATAAACCACGTGCTCGGCGAGAGCATCATCCTCCTGAACTAGAACCATACCAATGGTTGATTCTGCTGCGGCGAGATATAAAAGGAAGTCTCTACCATAATCCGGTGGACTCAAAAGCGGGGCAGAGACTAATGCCTTTTTCAAAGCATCAAACGACCGCTGCGCAAAGTCGTCCCACACAAATGGAATTCCTTTTCGTAGCAAACGCATGAACCCTTTAGTGATCTCGGCATAGTTTTCTATAAACCGTCTTAAGAAATTAGCCTTCCCTTGAAGACTTTGAAGTTGACGGATTGAGGACGGGGGAGGCAACTGAACTATTGCCTCAACCTTGAAGGGATCAACTCGAATCCCTTAATTAGACACAATGAACCCTAACAACTGACCGGACGTAACCGCGAAAACGCACTTGTTGGGATTCAACCGGATTTTATAAAAACGACATCGTTCAAAAACCAATCGAAGATGACTAGGATGATCGGTTCTCTTTCGAGAACGAGCAGTGAGATCATCCAAGTATGCCTCGATGACATGTTTGATGTCGTGGAAAGCATATGACATGGCCCGCTGAAAAGTGGCTCCAGCATTTTTAAGACCAAAAGGCATCTTTCTATATGCAAAGGTACCCCAGGGACATATAAAAGCTGTCTTATGTTGATCTTCAGGACGGATAGAGATTTGATTATAACCTGAAAAACCATCCATGAAGGAAAAAATTTCATTACCCGCACACTCGTCGATAATCTGATCAATGAATGGCGTGGGGTAATTATCTTTCGGACAAGCCTTGTTTAGGTCCCTAAAATCGATGCATACTCGGATTGTTCCTTGCTTTTTGTCCACAGGGACTGGATTAGAAACCCAATCAGTAAGAGGAACAGGGTATATAAAACCCGCCTTTAGCAGCTTCTCAACCTCAGCTTTGATAGCTGCAGCTTTCCTAGGGTTAACCGGCCGAAGCCTCTGACGAACTGGTTTCGCGTTTTCATATGTCTTGATCTCATGTTGAACTATAGAAGGATCAATGCCAGGCATTTCTTCATAAGACCAAGCAAATACATCACGATATTCCTTGAACAGGTCGGTGTAGATTTGAATTTCTTCAGGGGAACACTCAATTCCGATGAAGATATTCTCGATGACGCTAGGGTCCCTAGAGATGTTTATAGGTATCGTTTTTGAAATTACCGACATATTACCTTCGGCACGAATGTGTGCTGGAGCCAAAGGGTTTGACACCGTACAAACATCACTAGTGAGGAGCTCGGAGAATCTAGATTCTACTTCCTGCAATGGAGGAAGAAAGTATGAACGATGGTGTAAGTCTTCCCAAGGTCGATCTATACCCATCATTACTTTGAGGATTGCTTCTTCAGAAGGTAAAACCGAATCTAAGCAGTCCAAGGCAGAGGTAGAATCAAGGCTCCAAGCCGGGGCCACATGACCATCTAACTCCTCTTCGGAAAAAGGAGTAGAATGGTTGTCTGCAGAGTCTACGATAGACTGATATCTAAGCTCAGCTGCAGATATAGGGAATGCCATTCCATTTACTTGTCCTTCAACTAATGTGGTCGTAGGTGAAGGCAAGGTCCAAGGGTCTGAAAAATAACGAGTTTGAAAGAAATCTTCTCGAGGAGACTCCTTTGATGATGAAATAGCATTGATTTTAGCGAAAGGAGACGGAAGATCAAATGTACCCATCAATGAGGAATACATCCCTACTCCTAAATTCTCAGTTGGCGGGCAAGGGTTATCCACTAAAGGGACAGTAGAGTCAGAGCTTGCTTGAGGATCGACTGGACAATAGTCCAATTGATTAACCTTAACGATTTTCCCCTCATGAGGAAAGCAAATGACACGAAACAGAGTCGAAACAATGGCATCCATATCGTATACCCAGTTCCTTCCTAATAGGAGATTATAGTCTAGGTTAGCATCTACGACCTCTACTTCAATGTTGACGACCTTTCCCCCAACACATATAGGAAAGGCCAGGATAATCCCATGTGGCTTATGAGAATGACCATCAAATGCAGTCAAAATGGTGGGTGAAGGAACAGCCAAGGGTGATCCAATAGCCTTCCAGCATGACATCGACATAACGCATGTGGAAGCTCCTTCATCTATCACGGTGCAAAAAATATTGATTTTTCGGTATGTAGACTTTATTTGGAAAGCCATATGATGAGGGAGTCGCTTTTTGACATTTAACATGTCAAAAGTGAGCACTAAAGAGTTAGCTGGATCGACTGCTCCAATTGCGGAGAGTAAAGCACTTCTCTAAGCCGGACACGACTGGAGAACCTCTAAAGCGGACATAGCGCACGGACTTTGAGCCAGATCCTCCACAATGGAGTAATTCTGGGTGGCCCTAGCATTAGGATTAATCGTCGCGCGTTTAGCGGAACCTTTCGGTATCCGTGGTATAGTCTCGACAGGGGGTCGCTCAATATGAAGGTCAGTACTTCCGGGAACAGTCTTGTCCTTGGAAGTTTCGGCTTCACCATAATCACGTGACCGAGTAGCCACATGGACATTAGAACCCATCATGAAAACATTTGACGATTTTTCCCCTTCCTGGTTGCCCCCAGCGGAGGTTCCAGGGTTTGAACTCGCGCCAGCAAGAAGTTGTTGCCCTTGGGGAAACGGGTTGGTTAACACAGCTTGAGAACTAGAAGTCCCTTGCTGTCCTAACAAGCGCTGAGCGTCTTCAATCTTAGGGCAGAGATGAGTTAGATGGTCTCCACTGCACAATTTGCATGGAAACTTAACTTTCTTTCTTGACTCATTTCTACCACCACCAGCGTTGTTGCCGAATTTATTTGCATCAGGCTTCCCATCCTGGTTCTTTTTCTTACCTCGTCCTTTCTTTTTCCCATTGGAATTTTGATTTCCTTTGGGGTTATCAGATTGGACGACATTTATTGAAGAAGTTTGGGAAGCGGGGGGATTAGACGATGTGACTTGGTTGTTAGAAGCAGCTTGCAAGGACAACTGCTGCAATTGATTCAACAAGTTCACTGTAGTTGTGTCTACTGATCCAATGATACCATCCGCGTGCGGACCTGGCTTCGACTTAGCTACGTCAACCATAGATCCAGGAGCATCTGGCAAGTATTTCTATAGGATCCCAGACTGAGAGTAGATCAATTCTAATTGCTGGGCGCTAAAAATGGCTTGCTCCTCAGAATAGACTCCAGACATGGAGACATCCTTGGAGATCTCAGGTTGTAAAGACTTCAAAGACCACTCGAGACGGTACTCCGGAGGGATTTCGGCTTTAATGAGCCTCTTTCTCCATCTCCATTCCTGAATATGGTCAGAAATGTGGGTTGCCTTATCTTAACGAAAGGTGGCCAGAAGTTCAGTTCCGGCATCATAGCGGACAGGCAATTGAAAATGATTTAAGAAGATATTGGCTAAGTCAGCGAACGATGTAAAGCTGCCCCCTGGCAACTCTATATACCATTTGGCCGCATTACCAGTCAAGGTGCGCTGAAAGAGTCTCAACCTAATCGAGTCATCGATAAGGGAGTTAGATGAGCACCACAAATGGAATGTGGTTACATGGTCGCCTGGGTCTTCACCACTCTTCCCTTCGAATTTTGGAATGTCCGAAGGGAGCTTGGTTGGGACCGGAGGCCAGGCCGGATTGTACTTGATTGGGTCATTTGTTAACTTAGTGAGATCTGGCAAGTTCAACGTTGCCAGAAATGGAAGCCTAGGAGGACCTTGGGGATTCCACCCAGACTGGGCAGAACTCCCAAAGCTCTGAAAAGATTGTCCTGGAATTTGGGAGGCACCAGGCTGCCCGAAGTAACCAGTAGAACCGGCTGAACCAAAAGGCAAGCCTTGTGGTCCAGCAAAATTCGGAGTTTGACCAACTCCGGCCGTATAACCTCCATAACCAGAAAAATTCCCTCCGAAAGGATTGTAAGGAGTTGATAACCCCTGATACGGATTCCAAGCCGAAGCTAGAGGAGGAATAGTTTGAAACGAGCTAACCGTGGAGTACGGCCTATTCCCTTGTTGGCCGATAAACGAATTCCCAGTTCCCGCGCTACTAACCCCAGGGTTATTCCAACCTTGGAAAGGATTGCTGCTTTGTCCTACAGAAGAAAAAGGCATGGATCCTACCGTCGGGTTGGAATGTGGTATATGGCCACTTCCAAAAGGAAAACCCTGGAATGAAGCCGATCCGCCCATCATGGACATAGCGGCACTAAACGGAACCGATGGAATACCCTGTGAGTGGGTGCCAAATGGGAAGAATCCAGTACCAAAAGCATTGGTTTGGGCATTTCCACTCGTGGACGGAATGGAGGTAGACCCAACTAAAGATGTGCTAGCAAAAGATCCAAACAAGGAAGCAGAGGAGATGGAAATGGTTCCTCCCCCTTGCACCGATGTTGGGGTTTGCATAGTCGTAGCACTTGTAGAAGCTATGCTTCCAGTAGTGGTCATCGATGGTAAGCGCGTAGCATAACCTGGACTTGACGGTCTATGCGTCGGAGTCCCAACGTATTGCAATACGTCTGGATGACTAGATGGTAGAGGAGAATTTGGAGCTGCTAACGACTCTGAAAGTTCTTCTACCTCTATGTTATTCTTCGCTTGAAAGAGAACTCGAGAAAGGACTGGAGTGTCCCTCTCTTGTTCAGAAGTGCCAGGCCTTGCTTGGCCGTTAATGCCCCCGAGAGGAGGATCAATCCCCGATGCGTCAACCGGCGTGGGACGGAACCCACCGGTAGTATCGCCTCCATGCCTTCTAGGAGAAGGCTCTAAACTTGGTGGCGAAAGACCACGAAGTCTTCGAGACCGTCTTGGAGATCGGTCAGCCACTTTGAATTTTTTGTTATGATCTAATTAAAGACTCAAAAAATTGAAAGCTAGGCCAACTAGGAGCACAGAGCACACACTATAAAGTCCCTAAAGATACAACCAGTCAAACAACTTCCAAGTATTTCTGCTCCAGGTGATTAAGACCGGACACCAAAATACGGGAAAGTGAATTAAGGGGCCTTCCGAAGATAGTCTGGGATGATGAGGGCCCAGTCCTATCAGCGAAGGTATCAGAGGAAGTTACGCTGACCTCCTAACAACAGCCTGCGCCGGTGCAAGCCCCCAAGCTTCGCAAGGGTGCCCTCCAGTAGTATTGTCGAGAGTGATGCAACGTCAACCTCAGGTGCCACGGGATTCCCCTCCGCAGCCACCTGTGCAGTTCCCTAGGAGTAGCAACTATGGATACCAATTCGTCGCAGAAGCCAGGCGGAACAGTCGTGAGGTAAGTTCGGACAAGTAGGAGAGGGGGTATCTCTCTTCCTTGTCTTCACAGACCCTCATGCTTAACTCCCAGATCCGGAGCTTTCCTGGTCTTCCTAACACTATTGGATTTTCTCTCATTATTCAGACTCCTACGTTTGACGTTTATATGGCCTTGGAGAGTTAACTCTCCACTCGCCTAATCCAAGGCCCTAAAATCCTAATCTTCTTGGTGTAACTGACTAAAACAAAACGTTCTAGTGAATTTTAGTTAGCGCTTGATTTTATTAGGCTGTTCTTTAAGTCACAAGGTAACGGAAGTGAAACTAGTGGTGTTTTTTGACGCAAAAGTAATTAATAAAACTTAACTACATGCACATGCACTTTTTCGTTTTTCGATGAAGAGCAATTTCTATAGGGTTCAGAGGTACTTCTAATAAAACAAATTTTTCTTTTCTTTTCGTTAATTCATACTTCACACTCACAAAAGCTAACAAAGCTATATATGCCTAAAAAGGGGATGCAAATCTATCCTAATGCAACAACTATATGTGGATGCAAAATTTAAAACTACTCTAAAAACAAAAAATGAAAGTTGCTTGTTTATCAATCTTTATCTTGCCACTTACAATGTCTAGATGGAATATGAGATGCTACCATTCATTTCGTCTAAACACTAAAAACAAGTTCTAAGACAAACATAAAGCACTTTCACTTCACTAAAAGGAAACCAAATGAAAAGCAAGTTCAAGAAAGCAAAACTAGGATTTTCAAAAGATTTTCTTCAAAGCAACAAGCAAAAAAGTCTTTTCAAAAATCCTCTCAACAACACTGAAACTTGTGATTGAAGAATAGGCAATTTAAATACTTTTGCGAATCAACACCACTCAATGGATGAAAACTCAACAACAATAAATGTGCTTGAAATCGCTCTTAAAAATCAAAAGTAGCAATGAAAGCTTTGGCAATGAAAACCAAAAAATCCAAAAAGACAAATTCCAAGAAAGTGTCAATCAACAACTTTCATGAAACAAAGAAGTGGATGGTCACAAAAAGCGGTTTTGTCAAGCAAAGAAAAAAGTCACCAAAAGCAATATTAACACAAAGATTGAATTCAATCTCCCTACCCTGATGAAACAGAGCAGCCAAGATTCCTAGCAAGAAATCTTGCGTGCTTTAGCCAAAAACGATGACGCTTGCAATCAACAAAAACAAGACCAATACTCCTTATAATAAGAGAGAATTCAGAACGAGATGCTCACTGTAAAACAAATAACTGATACTGGAAAATGACTGTTTTAGACTGACTCAAACCACCAGACAAACCTTCAGAGACTAAAAAGATTTATAAATCTTGAAAATTGCAATGTATACGCAACTGTACTGAAGTACAGATTGCATGTATACGCGACTGTGTTTGAGGAAACCTGCGTATATGCGGGTTGACTCAAAGAAACAAGCGTATATACGCCTCTGTATCTAAGAAAAATAGCGTTTATGAAAAGCTTCAAGAAAAATAAAAATAAAAAACTGAAGACACTGGCAAAGCTTAAAGTTCAAGAACAGACTAGACAGTAACAGCAAGCAGACAAGGTAGCCGAGCCCTGATTGGCTTGAAAAACACCCAAACTAGGAACAACAAGAGTGTTGTCCCCAGCGTAGTCGCCAATTCTGATAGAGGGAATTACTCCCCTAGGGCTTTTTGGGTTGAAACCCTAGCAGACTGAAAGTTATCTATTCAAAGAAACATGCATTCATACAACCATTATGCTATTATAAGAAAATTCTATGATAAGGGTACGTACCTTTGGTCCTATGTTTTAGAAGGCCTTTAGGGTCCAAACCCTTCTTGGAGTTCCCTTCTTCTCTTTTGTCCTGCAAAAAAACCAATTCAAAGAACACAGTAGTATATGGACAAAAACTTATAAAGGAACCATCTTCATGTTATAAAGAAAGGTAGTTAGTTATGAAATCCAAACAACCTTTTGTATATGAATTCTAAACATGAATATCATTAACATAAAGAAGATTCATTTCGGGAACCAAGACATGTGTTTCTTTTATTATAGACAAATAAAGTACATAAAAAGGAATATTTTCACCTAAGTCACCTTCAGCAGGCTCCAAGCAAAGCTTCCTTCCGGATCCGTTCCAGCCTCAAGCCTCTAACAAACTCCTTCCATGACTCTCTCCATGATGTCATAAATGGTGGATGAACATCAACACACAAGGAAACAAAGGTTTCCTATACAAAATGGGGGAAGTGCAGAAGGCACAAGGGACTTCAACCTGGTCAAGGGAAAAATCTCAGCATAACCTTTCTCTCTCTTCTCTCCTCCTTTAGGCCTTCCCTTTGAGGTCTTTTTATACCATCTCCAAAGTAGTTTTTTAGTTAGGAGTTGTTAGGGAACAGTTGGGCCACAGGCACTAACAGGTGATCAGCAGGTAAAACCCGCGATCTTCGCCCAAAAATAAGGAGTGTTATATTTTTTTAAGTGTTTTAATACATACACGCGGGTTGGCTATACACATACCCGCGTATACACGCGTTTAACTCAGGGCAATGTCGCGTATAAGGGATAAAACACTGTTTTTTAAATTTTAGGACCAGGTCTGGAAGGAGGGGTTGCCCTAGGACATGAATACAACATCACAAACCATGAGAGTGATATTTGGAGCTATAACATTGTGGGTACTTCCTAAATCAATCAACACGATTACCTTTTTCTTCTTGATTTGTCCTTCTATCTTGATGGTTTGAGAAGTGGTAATTCTAGCCAATGCATTATGAGATATGGTCGGATTCATTTCTTCTTTATCTAGGCTTTGTTCTTGGAGTATATCCTCTTCTTTTGACCTTTCTTGCTCCTTTTCTTCTTCCTCTTCACAATCGATGTAGAATAATTTCTTCTCACCACACTTATGAACTTTAGTGTATTTTCTATCACAACTGTAACAAAGCCCTTTTGCTAGTTTTTCTTCCAATTGTTGTGGTGTCAACCTTATCGGTTATGGAAGACTAGGGGCAACAACAGTTCCATCTTTATAGTTGTGAGTGGTATGCTTCCTGGTTGCCATAATTTTGCATTCCATTTTTCTTGCTAACCTGAATGCCTTCTCTAATGAATTAGGTTCCCAAAGGTGAACATCATGTTGGATATTATCCTTTAAAGTCCCTATGAACACATCAATCCTATGCTCCTCTGGAATATTTTTTACCCTTATGTTCAATTTTTGGAACTCCTCAATGTGGTCCATTATTGAACCCTTTTGTTTGAGACTTATCAATTGGCTAAAAAAGGTGTTTCTTTTTGTATCTTCATAATGTGCTGTCAATTATTCCGTAAAAATTTCCCAAGTGATAATTTGTTTACGAGAGCAAAGCCATTGATACCATACAAACTGATTTGGTTCCAAATATAAAGTTGCAATACATACCTTTTGTGTGTTTTGCACATTATTGAGATTGAAAAATTGCTCCATTTGTAATATCCATGTTGCGGGATCCTTGCCATCAAACTTCCTCATATTGATTTTTGGAATATGGTGGGTCTTCGGTCCAACATTAGAGTCTATGAAATCATGATTAACATTTCTTTTGTTCTCATCATGAGTTTCCTTTACTACCCTTTCACCATTAGTAAGCATTTCTTGAAGAAACTTTGTCAAATTTGTCTTCAAATCTTCCATGCCTATCTTCAAATCTATCTTAAAATCGTCCATATTAGCTTCCATGCCATTCATCTTAGCTTCCACGCCCTTTATCTTAGATTCCACGCCATTTATCTTAGATTCAACACCATTTATCTTAGCTTCTGTTAGCTTTTGTGAGAGTGACATTTGTTTCAATTGGTCTTGTAATTTTGATATATCATGTAGCATTTCTTCCTCTCCTTCATGAGTCATGCTAGGGTATTCAGGTTTCTTACTAGGTGTTTGCATTTTCTTTCCTTGAGGCATCAGTCACTGATAATAATGCTCTACTATGCCCTTTGAATTCTTCAAAATAATTTTTCAAACCAAGCTTAAGAAAATTTTTAAAAAAATCTACACACCTTTTTTCACTTTGTAGGAGCTTGATATTGCCTCTGATGTATCTCTGTAATTTTAGATCATCCATTTCTGAAATTGTGACTTGTAGTAGTCCTCTGTGTCCTCTTTCCAATGCCACCAGTCTGATCCAAATTGGATTCTCCAAGGAAGAGTTATGCCAAATCTCCCACAGTGACCTGATTATAGACTAGTTTAGTAGTGCTAACTTGTACGACGTTCGACGAGTCACTATTTCAACCTTTTTCTCTAAAAAATATATAAAAGAAACTACAGTCCATCCTATTTCTGTACCTTCTTACGAAATTTCAATCCAATGCTTAGAGAGAAAGTTATGACAATTTTCCCCAGGTCACCTGTTTGGAATGTAATTCAAGAGTCTGCAAAAATACCAACTTCCTCAGATCATATCTCCAAAAATATAGCGCGAAAAGCTCTGAAATTTGGACCCGAGGTTCAGTGCGATTTTTTCTCAAATGGGTTTTTTTTAGCTTCTGAAACGTCGCAGAAAAAAAGTTATAGCGAAAATTCCACGATCACCTATTTGGAGTAGTGAAACCCCAGAATCCAAAGCTCTAATACCAAATGTTATGAAACCAGCTCAAAAAAAGATAGAATGGATAGATCAACACCTTAGAATTCAGCCTCTTCGAGGGAGGAACCTCCTTTACATTACATAAATGGACAATTCTTGGATTATTCAAATGACAAAACTCCTTTCTATATATAGGAGTCTAGGGAGTCACAATATAACCCAACCGACCTAACAATAATAATATAAAGCCACAAAAATAACAATAGAGGGATTTTATGGGGCATAGTAATAACAATATGGGGATAATAGGGGGCACAACAATATTAATAAGGGATACAACTACAATAGTAATGGGGTAATCACTAGTATTATAGGGACCTAACAATATAGAACTTTGATGGCTGGTTTGGGTCCAAATGCTTAGGTGCAATTATATTCTTTCTCAGGACTGACATGAGAATGCTAGCCCAGTTGAAGACTATAGCTTAGGTAGTGACATTGTACATGATGGGGACCCATGTCCCTTGGAACATGTCACAATCTGCTCTCCCATACAAACAGTTCATCATGGCGGAAATTAGCTGATAGAAATTTCTTAATCCATCCGTCCTATAAATTTGGTCGGTTCTAACTCAGAACTTGGACAGGTCTTTCCACCATTCTCTGAGAATGTCCTTGGTAGGAGTCACAAAACTAGAGAGCCATCGGGTGTTGAAGGTTTCCTCCTTCTCAGGAAATCTGTAGTATGTAACAATATCTGTGGAGGTGATAACTGTGAGGGTGCACCAATGTGATCCATTTACATCCATGATTCCATTTATGTGCTCTATATGATCCAATCAATTGTCTCGGCACACAGGAAGACTAGAGGATGTGATGCCACCTTATGAAGCTTTAACCTCTTAACATTTATGTACACCGGGAAATCCTCCTGGTTCTCTGGAATATCTGGTTTGGTGAACTCCTCATAAATATCATACCAGGAGAGCTTGGTGCTTTTGTTGATATTGCAAGTTGTGTCCCCATAGATGGGGGGTTCTTCGTACTGGTGGACTTCCTGTGAAGTACTTCCAGAGATCTTATGGGCAGATTTTTCTATCGAAGGTGCCATATTGTGTTCGAAGGAGGAGATGCAGATGCACTCGAGATCCATGTCACTTGGCATATCGAATAAAAAGTCCCACGATGAGAGAGACGACATGAAAATAAACCTTATTAATGAATACAAACTATAGTTTTCAGAGCTCGGCAGAAGGCCTTTTAGCAGGTCACGAGGTCGCGGAGTTGAGGAGGTCGCGTGGGTCATATGACTTAGGATGCGACTTAGTGACTTGGCAAGTTGGGAGTGAAGTCACGGGGTCGCAGAGTCAATTAGGTCATGGAGGTTGTGGGTTCGATCAGGTTGCAAGGTCACAAAGTTAGTTAGGTCACGGGGTCGCTCAGGTCGTGAGGTCACGTCGTTTTGCTTATCACGATTTTAGGTCATGCGATTTGCATCTTTGGGAAGTTTTGAGGGGCGAAACATGGCTTGGGAGAGGTCCTTGGGGCTTTCCAGGTGTAGATGGATTGGTCTTCAGGGATAACAGGTCATCCTGGCACAAGAATGGGCATGGAAAACACTCAAGGAGGCTCATGAAGTCAAACAATAACTCTGCAAGGGTTTGTAGTTGAAATGAGGTCAAATCATGGATAAAAACCCTCCTGGTTGGGAATTCAAATTCGCAGACTTAGGGCAGAAGAGGAAGATGCATGGTGAAAAAAAATTATTACTAGGAAGGGGAAAAGTCAGCTACCTGTCAAGGTCGTGCGCCTTATCCAGTTGCTGAGCTTCCTTGTTTTTCGTGTGGCCAAGGTGAGTTGTGCAAATGATCGGTTGAGGTTGATAGCTATAAGTTTGGTCACACATGTGGTTGGTTGCAGGGGTCACACTACCTGATTTAGGGGTGTATGCGACCCCTGTAACCTTGCGACCCAACGACCTCAAGGGGTTGCTAAGTCGCATAGGTCGCGGGGTCGCAACTATGGGCTTCTGACACCTTTGTGACCTTTGCGACCAGGAGACCTTATGGGGTCGCCAGGTCACGTTTTCATGGAGATGAGACCTTTGCAACCTTGCTACCCAGTGACTTGTTGGGTCTCGTAGTCACATAATCGCACAGGTTGCATAGTATAATGGATTTTTCCTTGCGACTTTTTTGACTTAGTGACTTAGTGAGGTCGCATAAAGGGGAAATAAGTCATAATTTTGTACTGTGACTTGGTGACTAGACTTGAACATGAACGTTGGTTAGGTCATAGGGTCGCAATTCCAACTAATGAGGCAAAGAATCAAGCTTTTGAAACTTTTCTAAGGCTTCCAGGCTTCCAAACAGACTCTAAGAATGGGTGGCATCTATTGAAATTGTAAAGGGGCTCTGAAATTTTGAAGGGTTAGAAATTTTGGAGGGTTTGTTGCAGCAACTACAACACCTTTTTAAGATTTCGATAATGGATGGCTTTTGAAGACTGTATAATACTAAAAGAGTTAGATTTAATTGTCCCCAAAAGTTTAAAAGAATCATATTTTCCCCCTATGAGATATTGATCATTAGTGGGAAAGGAGAAAGATCCTTAAAGTCATATGTTATATGTACATGTGAATCAAGGCAACTGGTAAACCCATGATTATCCAAAATCATAAGAGGGTCATGAGATGGTCGTGCCAAAAATTCTTTATCACAACAAGAATCTGATTTAGGATTGACAGTTATAATATAAGGAACTTGTGATGAAGGTTGATTATCCAAGTCAGAATGAAAAGAATCGGGTGTATGCTCAGAAAATGAATCTAATGAACTTTCCTCTTTATGTTCATTATTAGTTATTTCATTATGTTTTTGAACAAGAGAGGTAAATTTATAAATTAAAATTTCTTTATATGGTAAATCATTATGACGAAATCTATAGCACAATAACATGAATTTGTCTAAAAATGTGTTAACATTTTCATTATCATGAATGGTCAAGCTATCAAATTCTATGCACAATTCCTCATAACTGTAACTATGATGATCCAATACAAATACCTGGATAAAGTGTTCTTAGGAGTGAGTTAACTTGGTTGGTAACACACTAAAGCAATCCCAGTTCCTTCCCTAGGAAGTGAGAGAAAAATTGTACAAATTTCATCATCATCAATAATTCCAAAACGTTCACATTCTTCAATAAATGAATAAACATGATCAAGGACAGATGATACACTCTCATCATCAAAATATAATTTAAACAATGAGTCAACCACTTGTTTATCAATGATTCTAGTCGACTGGCATGAGCTAAAGCACGATCCATGTTAGCAAAATAAATGATATCCATTAACTATAATTAAAAATAAAAGTTAAGATTTCAATGATGGCTACTTATAGGAGGGAGGCCCCTCCTTCTAGGACAAAAAATGTTAATGGGCAAAAATGACCTCATCAACATCAAAGGAGACCACCCGAACAAGGCCCCAAATTAGGCCCTTTTCCGTTTGGGATGAGGGTTCTGACTGGTTCTATTGGGTCTAGTTACCTATATACTTAAAACTAGTCTAAAGCTACCCTAGCCTAAACTAAGTGTTATTCTAACCTAATCCTACTTATCCTATTGTTAATAGTACGATATTATGTTAATATTACCCTGATACTAATGCTATGTTAAATTGGTATTAATCTCCTATGTTATATCTATATGATTAGGTTAGCATTACCTATATTATGTTAGTATATCCTAAGTAAGCTTATGTCAATATTACCTATGTAGCGATGTATTAATATCACATAAATCTAATGTATCCTATAATTCTAACCAACTATAGTCATACATATATCTTACTATGTATTAATACTAAATCAAATACATATACTAATATATTACTATATTAAATTATTATAACTATTATAATACACTCTATATAATACAACAATACTACTGCATTACTTTAACAATACTAAATATATGTAAATATTGATTCTATAATATAATGTATATAACTTATATAATTTCATATCAATGTTAGTACTAACATATAATACTAAATCTAATATAATACTAGCATAGTAACGTTAGTTATATACCATCTAAATGTACCTGCAATAATACTATAAAAGTTTTTGCTATATTAATATACTATACTATATTTATAATCCTATTATACAAGATAATTAATCTAGATTAAAAAAATAAGTTGTTAATTCTAACACTAAACTAATGTAAAATGTTTAAATGTTACAAAAGTGATAATTGCAAATGTAGCAAAAAATGTGAAATTATCTTAAATAATGTTAATCTAACGACAATAAAAGAAAACATTACTTTATATATAAAAAGTATATAATTTTTTCCCATTAATTTTATTAATAATTTAAATAAATTATCAAGATCAAACCAGAAAGTTGATTGATATAAAAGGCCGCAAGATGTTTTTCTTGCCCTTATGAAAAAGGGCTTCATACGCAGTGGAAATAAAATGCAGATGCAATACCACTCTATAATGCAAATCTATCTTGAATAGAAGGAGGATATCATTTCTCCCCCTCTGGAGCAAAGATATTAGCAAATCAGGGATCTTCGTAATCCCCTTTCTCCAGTCACGGGTACTTGCAACCAATCAAGACCAAACATGCAATTAGTTTGGTAAGACAGAAAGAATGCAATTGAATTTGGGTAAATTTGAAATTAGTTATATTGTATACATAATATACAATATAATATTTTAATTACAAAGATTCTAGAATTATTTACAATATAATTAGTAGATTAACATAATGTTATTAATATATATTTTTATTTACAATGTATTTATTAACAATATATTTTTTTGTTTACAATAAAACTATATATCTATATCTATCTATATATATATATATACATTTATTTATTTTAATACATTAGGTAAATTAATATTAGTCGTATTATAACGCGATTAAATTATATGTACAATGTTTTTATAAATAATTCTCTCTTTTTGCAATGCAAGTATCAAACCAAGAAGATGAGACAAACAACCAATGTGATACAATGTGAAAAGTGAGGGGATGTGGCAACCAAAGGTGTCACATCATCTTCTCGTGACCATCAAGAGAGTGTCTCCATGAACGCCAAAGATAGCGAAGATGTGTCAACAATCCAACAAGCAATAGGGCAATTATAATGGCCATAATAAAGGATGTACAAAAGATCAAACTCGAGGAAAGAAGGCAGTTTTTTGAAATGAAAAATGGAGGGTCCCCATGATTGTGTCGAAAAATTATGGGGGTGTTGTGGCCGCAACACATCCTTGCTGTCCATTGTGATTCAAAAATCCTTCTTTTAGTTGTTAGGTTGATCTTGTAGAAGCTAGCTCTGATACCAATTGTTGGAAATACTGAGGAGGGGGGATGAATTAGCATTTCCTTCTATTGATAAATTATGCTAGTTAAGATTTTTATCACAAATTAAACCAGAACAAATAAAACAGAATAAAAAAGAATTTTATTAACAATATGGTGAGGATGTCAATCCTCTTTAACAACAAAATTCAGGCTCCAACCTGTCCAACAAAACTTTTGACTTATTCAAGGCTCAAACCTTGAATGAGGACTCCAATCCTTACAACAAATCTAGGCTGTAACTTGGTCTCTCACAAGGCTCCAACCTTGTACAAGAACTCCAATCCTCAGTCAGGCTCCAACCCAACACTACTTCAAAACTTCCAAGAATTTTTCTTCAGAACATCATCACAAGACTTCAACCTGTTACAATAATATTTCCTCAAACTGCTCCAAAATACTTCACAAGGTCTGCACAAATGATCTGCTATAAATATTCTTCAAGAAGTGCCTTCAATTTTTCTTCAACAAGCCCATTCAAAATCTTCTTCAGGTCTACTGGAAAGGTTAATCCAACAAGGCTTCAAGTGTGCTTAATAAGTATTCAATAAGGCTACTTCAATAAAGCTTCAAGTCTACTCAACAAGGCTACTTCAACAAGGCTTCAAGTCCATTCAACAATTCTTCAACAAGGCTACTTCAACAAGGATTCAAGTTTGCTCAACATTCTTCAGCAGGTCTGCTCCAACAAGGTTTTCAGTTTACATAAGTAAAGCTTTAGGTCTTCTTCAATAAGACATTTATGGCCGCTCCAATCAAGAGTCTACAAAGGACAACCACAACAAGTCTTCAAGTGCTCGAAAATGATTGTCCTTATCCTAATTTAGGTATGCTATAAGTGACCTTGAGAGTGCTTTAGTGAGTCCTCCTAAAGTTTCTTTGGACTTGCTCCAAATGAACCCCTTTCAAAATTCAACATGTTCCAAAACAATGAAACAAAAACATACGTACGATCGGCAAAAAGCCCACAATCTGTGTTGAAATCTTGTTACACTCAGGCTATTCTTAAAGGCCAAGAGTTACAAGGGGTTGAGGATTACAAGAGGTGTACCTTAGGGCTGAAAATTACAATCTAAAATAGGCCGAGGTATGAGGAACAGAGGGTTGAAGATTACAGTTTGAAACAAGTTGAGCTTTGTGGCACAGAGGGGTCTACTCCAAGGGTTGAAATTTGTGCTCTGAGAGGTATGATCCAAGGGTTGAAATTATAGTCTTCAAGGGCAAAAAATTCTTAAGAAAACAAGGCAACAAATATAAAAAACAAATTTCTCCAAAACTGAACAAAAATCTTCCAAACCTCAATCCAAACAATCATAAAAAACAAAGATAAAAACTCAAACAATTTCCCTTATCTTTGCCTCTAAGTTCATGAGTTATGAACATGTCTTTTGCCTTAGAGTTGAGTTCCTTCTTGTCTTTCTTGACCAGGTTGGATGACTAAAATGGAGGAAAACTTATGCAAATTTATAGTAATTCGTCCATGTTTGAATAAACACATATTTTGGGAGAGGGGCTGACTTGTGTGTAGGTTTTAACATGTACATAAATTACCTACAAACGAATTCTTAAAAAACAAAAAATATACAATGACGAGAAACGCAAAACAAATACATAGAGATTTTCCCCTGGATCCCAAAACCAAGACTACTAGATCGAATTTTCATTATTTTCATTTCAATGTTACATTACATATATATACATATTGAAACATTCATAAACCCAAATCCATTAACCCAGGATTAGAACATAACTGTAGTTTCGTTGACTGGATCTACAAAATACCATGGGCACAAAACCATCATGCCCAAAACCATGTGCAAAACCCATGCACAAAACCGTAGGTAGGTCCGTGAATGAGGCTAGTCATGGAAGTAATATAATAGACACCCAACATTATGCTCATGTAGGTCGACTTGTAGAGGAGGTCAAAAATTGATTTTTCCACATAAAAATTTCATTTCTTGTCATAGGAGAGGAGTGAGGAGGCATCTATAGCTTATTGGAAAGGGCTTTGTGTTAGTTTTTGTAGCATGCATGGTGTTCTAGTCTTGAGAGTTGTCAGAGAGGTTAAGCAACACTAGGACTCCACAATCCAAAAAAGGTTTCAGGAAAATCCACCTAGAGATTCCTTAATTAAGTTGATCAATCAATAATTAGATTTTTCCTAAGTCTAACATAGGGAAAATGATTAATTAACAATAATTAATTGAGGAAGGTGAGATTTCTTTAGAAAATCACACTGATCGATTATGAAATCATATTAGACATTGATTAAGTTTTAATCTGGGTTGTTGGAGTCCCACCGTGAGATTATAGGAAGAAGTCGATGGGTAGATGCAAGAATACACTTGAGATTGATTTCCTTGTGCAGTTCAAATTTTTCTAGAGAGTAGTAGCATTCTGTCGGAAGAGTTTGAGCCAAAGAAGAGAAGAAAATATAGAGAGGGGTAGAATAAGTGAGTCTGGAGGAAGTTTTCCAATTCCGAAGAGTAGTTTGTAGAGAGGCAGAGATAGCCACATAGGCTACGCATAAGTCTCTAGAGGGCAATTCGATTTTACTGGAGAGAAGGTCATTTTTAGTTCTAGAGGTCGGGGAGATCTTCCAGAGTGTCGGAGAGGAAATTTCTCAGTCAACAGTTGATAGGAAAACTTGAGTAGCAACTATTTAAGGTAGTGCATATTCCAGTTCGGCGCTAGGGTGACACAGGGTTTGTGCAAGCTAGTTTGGATGACTCACTTAGTGTTGGCAGTCAAAGCCCGTATTTCTTGTGGGGTGAGGAAAATTCCTCATAATATTTTTACCAGTATTTTCTCTATAGGATTGTCAAATTTTAGCATCAAGTTGTACTCAGAATTTCTCATTGCTACTTAATAATAAAAACCCTCAGTTATTGCATCGATATTCCCAAGTTGGTTATTTTGGGGACTTTTTTCCAAAATAATGGTTTTATAATTTTGTGTGTGTGTGCTAGTATTTTCTCAATTTCTAGTTTATATTCCAAAATATTTTTATTTGTGAAGGTTGCAGTATGATTAATTCGTTGTTGCCGTAACAATAAACTAACAAATTAATTTACAGTTAAAAGAATTAATTCTAGAAGTTGTAATAGAATTTCAACAACGAAATTTTCACATGGTATTAGAGGAAATTTGATGAGATAGGGAAGCTTGAAAGCGAAAGAAAAAAAATTGTTGTTCATAGAGAGCACTAGGAAGAATTTTCTAAGGGATGCACAGTGCCTATCTAGGTAGTGCAAATTTTTGGGCAGTTTGATTTGTCAATGCGGGTGTTATGCTCTAAATTCCCCCCTTCCAAAACTTTAAAGGCATAATTATTGACTTAATTAATTAGGACCCTTTTTAGTTTAAGGAAATCAAGATATATGCTAATGCAATTGTGGATCTGAGTGGTTGATTCACCTTCTTATGAAATCGACAATAGAGATCATACATCAGAATAGTTCATGATAGAAATTTAACCTTATTAAAAAGTCTAACGAGTGTAAAATCTGATTAAATTTATTTTTTGTCTATCATTCGATGCGTGGTAGCCTTCCCGATACTCCTTATTGCATCAAAATCTGTGCTAGAGTTAGAGGCGGATTTGACACCCGATAGATCGCGACCATAGAAACCAAACTCATTTGATGGTCCTAATTTCATATCGGGTCGAGACATGCTCGATAGATAAGCCGCTTCCCCGACCCGATACCATCTCAGTCGTTCGAACCCTCAATCATCAACGACTATCAAGTTATTATCTGTGCAAAATTTAATCAGACACTGATGCCTGATTGACAGGGCCCCTATCCTTGGACGACATTCCACCAGTCAGCGCGTGAGAGCTATAGTATGCATTAATTTTCTTGTAACCATCATTTAACCTTAATACCGCTAACTTTCTACGATTCATTCACTCATTTCACTTTTTGCTTCTACATGTCGCTTCGAGGACCCGTCAATGACAAAATATAACCTGTAAGTGGGTGCAATATGCAAAATTCCTTTCTATTGACCGGGTAAGTTTCTCTCGCTTAATTTGATTTTTTGCGTTGGTAATTTAGTTACAGAA
Organism: Pinus tabuliformis; assembly: GCA_031772625.1. Taxonomy (NCBI): domain Eukaryota; kingdom Viridiplantae; phylum Streptophyta; class Pinopsida; order Pinales; family Pinaceae; genus Pinus; species Pinus tabuliformis. The sequence goes on along the minus strand of CM062805.1, from coordinate 153,696,616 downwards.
GTCGATAATGTATGAGTCTTAGAGTAAGGAAGCTCTAGAAAACGAGCTAGCTAAGGTTCAAGATACTAAATTCTGTGTTACTGACATCCTTACTCTTAAAAGGACTTTGACCCTTTCCGCCAGTGTATCAAATGATGATATGTGCCTTTTGAATTCCAGAATCTTAAATGCCACCCTCCCTTCTATTCACTTCGATCTCAACTCCATTCAGTTGCTTTCTAGGCATTATGACCTCGAATAAGAAGTATTTTTCTTTCAATCTAGTTGTAAAGCCTTCTTGAAATTAGAGGAAGAAATAGTGGCGAAGATGTTAGGCATTCCCACCCAAGGAATTGATATAACTGATAAGGGGTTAGATGAAGAATTTATTACTTGGGTGGAAGATGATAAATTGGAATTTATGAAAACCTTGCTCGAGAATACCGATCCAGAGCTTAAATTACAATTTCCCATATCAACTCAATCTTTGAAACCCTTCTTTCATACACTCACCTCTTTTTTTTCCGTTATCTTCGGATTAGCGTATGATACTAAAATGGATGAGTCCATCTTCTTATCCATACGACTCCTCACTCTCCATGCATACCGCTAGATGATAAATTTTCCTAAGTATCTAACCCGAGCCCTTACAATCGACCTATCTACTACCATCCCATTTAGCTCCTATTTCCACTGTACCTATTTAATTCATCTAGTCCTCTTCAATTAACCCTCCTATTTTCTATCTACCAAACTCCTCATGAGTATTACAAATGTTGATAATAAAAAGAAGGAAATTTATAAGTGGATTGACATAATTTATCCTCAGTGTATTCCTCACTCGTATTCCCAATATATGGATTTATTTTATTATCCTTTAAAGGTTAAAATAACAGAGGCAATGGTAGACATAATTTCAGAGGAGAGGAGGAAAATATTAAGGCTTATTGAAGAGAAAAGTATAGGGAGTTGATTTTTATGCCCTAATTTTACTATAATTTGTTTATATGGTTTTGAAAAGCAACCCTTTCAGCTACCCAAGTATGTTTCACCCTTATTGTTTTCTTATGAGGTTCTTAGGAGAAAAAAATTGTGAATGAATTACATTTTGTCTCTAAGAAGAAAGGAGCATTATTTAACTATCCGTATGAAATTTCACCTCTAATTGCCAAAAATAAAAATTCTATAGATATCTTGGAAAAGGAAATGTTGTCTTTCAGATTCTTGTAGGACGATAGTTAGCATTACGATCCTTTGGGAATCATCTATGGATTAAATAAATAGGTAGGGTTATCAGCCTATTCTCATGAGAGAAAGCCCAAAGAAGAAGAGGTGGTGAACGTTTTGTTACCCATGGGTGATATCGCACAGACGGTGCCACCTATACTTACAGTAGATGAGCGAACAAATTATGCTACTCCTAGTTGTATTGAAAAATAGATGCAGGTAATCAATGCAGTCCCTATTGATCTAGCCACCACGGTGAAAAGGAAAGTGGAAACTGTGACTACTTCTGAAATGTCGCCGAGGGTAAAGGAAAAGGAAGACGACATTGACATTGACATATTTGAACATGAGGTAGAGCAAATGGATAAATAAATGTAACAAGTTATTAATGACACAAAGTTGAAATATTAAGGGGCACAGGCCCTTGACATTAAACATATTTTTACTAAAGGAGAACAAGTAATGGAGATCGGTGCAAAGTTTGTTCTATTATCGGAACAATCTCAGTTAACAGAGATTCCAACACTTAAAGGTGCAAATTCTATAGGTGGAAACTGATTTATTTCTGCCACTGACTTTGAAGCAAATATTTTGAATCTCATAGTTGTCTAGCTAAAAATCGAGGAAAACCAATAGGTGTTGGGATCTCAAACTTCTTCCCTAGATATTAACTTAGGGAAGGTCTTTGATATGGATGTTATCAATCTTCATTGACACACAGGCTAAGTTGTAGCACAAATATTATTGGACTCAACTGTAGGATATAGAAAAATGCAAGCAATGTTTGAAAAGATTTCTGATCAGCTGCATGTGGCATGCGTGGCTCTAAAGACAAAAAAAAAACCGAATAAAAGAATTAGAAGAAACAATAGTTCGACAACCCAGACAGCCTAAAGACACTGGGCCCGTTGAGAAGTTACTAGAAGAAAAAGAAAAAGAGATCAAAGCCTTACAAGCTATTCTAAAAATACTTGACCATGACCCTCATGTTTTAATTCATGCGTTTGAAAGAAAGGAAGAGGTTGAAACATGTCTCCAAGAGATGGAAATAGCCTTACAGCTCAAGCAAGAAGAACACCGAGAGACCCTTAAATAAATGGAACTACTAAGAACACATTCTCGTGAAAAAGAGGAGCATCACCTCAAGCTTTTGGCGGAATACAAAGCCTCGGTGGATCGAGCTCTTAACTCTACTCAAACATCTGAAATGGAAGAGTCCCAACTACTATGCATTAAGATAACTCAGTTAAAACAAGAGCTAGAACTGGCCCAACCTGAGAAGGAAAGAGCCGAATATAGAGCAAAGAATTTGGTAAATATAAAAAATGAAGAAATTGAACAATTTCAAGTGGCTCTAAAGGAGTCACATGGTGAGATTAAGATGCTACGAGAAGTGATTAAACTTACCCACATAGGTAACTAGGTATTAATTCAGGTAAAGGGGGAAATATGGAGGGTAATCAGACAAAATATCTCAGACTTTAATTTTAAGAGTTATTTTATTTTAAATTCGAATTTTCTACATTTGAGATAGTTATTTAATCACTTATATTCCAGACTAATTATTTAATGTCATGTTTCCCGTAAGGGGGGGGGGGGGGGATTGACAAAAGTGGTTATTTTCAATTTTGTGAAACTGTTTGTACATTTTACACAGTCTGTTATTATGTTAGTGAATGCTTTCCTTGATGTTTTAGATGAATTTTGTTTTGTTCGTTTGTGTGTGTGTAACAATCACATAAATCTAAATCTAAAACTTGTTCTTGTTTAGAGAAATATTTCATTTAGTTATTCATATTCTGATATCATACTATCGATCTGAATGATTAGATGACCAACGTTTGATTACCATTTGTTTTAGAATCTTGTCTCTTAACTTATGAAAATTATTATTTTATCTTTACGATTGTTACAGTGTTATGTTTTGTGATTCGTTTGTATATCATGTTTTTCACATTTCAAAATATATAAGTTTCCATTTCATCTCTGCAAGTTATGTTTTCAATATTTACTATTGAACATGGTTGTCTTGAGACAGTTGGGATGGAAATTTGGAAGACATTTGTACATGTTGCAATGGTCTCTTATCATATTTGAATGATTCAACATCTCATACTTTTGATGTTTGTTCCTTTTTTCAGTTTTTTTTTTTAACTTATTATAATAAAATTACAAAGTTTATTTGTTAAGGTTCACCTTTCACATCTTGGTTATAGCTCTCAGGAAGTGTTTCTAATAGAAATTTCTCTTTTGTTAATACCATAAAGTTACAACAATGAATAAATTATCAATAAATGGCCTTATTATCTTTGCCTATTGAAAATTATATAACTACTATCAGGGTTACCCCTGTGGTGCACTAGAGGTTAGCCTATGGCACCTAGAGTAGGAGGACTTCTCGTTCCTTGAGCAGTGAATGAGTATTCGATTCATTCATATGTGGGGATGATTTCAGCACTAACATTCTTTTGGCACCATTGTTGGGAAGCGATTAATTTGAGAATTATTTGATGAATAATTCTAGTCCTATTCAACCACATATTCTTTTTTTTGGATGATCAACACAATATATTAAATGATTTGTATGAACTCGCCTTGCAGGTTTCCCGAACTCATCAAGAGCTTCACCAAAACCAGGAAGTGTTGGCGCAAGAAGACGGGCAAGCGCAGCCAAAACATAATGCTCCTAGATGATGACAAAAATAGAGGATCTGGGTCTACAATGGAAGTGCACGTCTGTTGATGCCTAGGTACATTATTAGTCATAGTTATTTTATTTCTTATCTTTAACTGTTCATAGAAGCCAATTTACTAGCTTTCATCTTGAGTCGTAAGATATAAAAGTGATATGGGAATAAACGACTTTAAGGTTACTAGTGAAGTAGCATGCCATGTGTTAATCACCTAAGTTTTTTAAATTTGGATACTCCCTGGAGGTTAGACACTCTCCTTTAGAAGACCCGAAATTGCTGGTTACCATAGCCAATAGGTAGAGACGCCTTGACGAGTTCAGGTAAAATCATCCATTGTCACCTAATCCAAGGATACCAAAAACTCTTTCTTCTCTATCTTCTCATATAAGCCCTCATTCTTTACCTTTATCATCAAATTCTCAACCTACCTACTCATTTGTATCTATCCCATCCACTCCATGGAATAGTCCATAACCTTCTCCTTATCAATCTTTACCGCCTTCGCCTCCTTCTCCGCCACCCATGAATTCTTGGGTGAATTCCTGGTATCATCCCCTCAATATGCAGGGGAAACTCCACGATTTTCCCCAAAATATGATAAAATTTACCTAGGTTTGATAACGAAGGGGAAAGGACTGTCAAAGAACATGTAGTTAAATTTCAAGACTACTGTGAGAATTTAGGCACCGAATATGACGATATTTGTATGAGACTTTTCGTACAAATCTTGGAAGGGGAAGCCCATAAATGGTTTATATCTCTTCTCCAAAATAATATCAATACTATGGATAGGTTGATTGAGCTATTTTTACAGCAGTATGGTGTAAAAAAGAGTAACCAGTTGTGGCTCTCAGAATTTTATACTTTAAAATTAAAACCTAATGAGTCAGTCGCTAATTTTAATAAGAGGTTTACGAAATGTTATAACCTTTTACCTACTCTTGTGCGACCATCTGACACCATCGTGGTCATGTCTTATTCAATAGCTCTTAATGACGACTTATTATATGCTTTGCGAGAAAGAGAACCAACTACTTTAGTTGATGCACAATCTAAGGCTTTTGCTTGTGAGGGAAGCCTCAAAGCTACTAGGAAAAAGAAGATGGTTGACACATCACTGAAACTTCCTACTTCCTCATCCTCCTAAGATTAAAAATTGAGGAAATGTCAAAGCTTATTAAGTCATTAACTAATAAAATCCAATGCCTTGAGGTTGGAAACAGGGTAGTCCCTCCACCTCTTGCAAACCCCCTTACACAACATAACTTCCACCCTAATTCACAAAACAAAAATCCCAATTTTCTTCCCAAAATCAAGCCCCTTATCAATGTCCTCCACAAATGTTGCAAAGGGGGAAAGGCCAGATGAGCCTCACATTCAACCTGCTCTCAGAAACAATGCTAACCTCGTTGATGATTATGACTATAATGCTGCTAGTTAGCGGGTGAATCCTGAAGAGGAGGAGTACCCTAATGTAAATTCCATTCATACCTTTGAGGTGCACGACCAATATAAACAATGTAAACTTTGAAACAGGAACTATAAACTCAAAACCGGAACTTTGGCAAAAAAAAAACCCTGAAAAAACATCAAAAACAGTGTTAAAAGCGAAAAGTGTGTATACTGGAATGATGGTTTTTTTTTTTAGGGAAATTTTGAACATGTTTTGAAAATGGCAGTGAAAATGAAATATTTGTGCAAAAATTATGCAAAAAACAACCTAAAAATTAAAAGTGTTGATACTAGAATGATGGTTTTTTTTAGGGTCAATTTTCAACATTTTTAAAAAATGTCAGTACAACCGAATTTTTATGTGCAAAAAAACTGCTATTTATGAGGAAAAAAACACACTAATGTTTTTGGTAGAATAACAATTTTCTTTCCTAAGTATAAATTCAACATGTTTTAGTAATGATGATAAAGATAAAATAATGGGATCTGAAATAAATTAAAATTCTATTAGTTTTCATCCATGTTGTTAAACATATAATAACATCACACTAAAGATGACTAAAATTCTAATTGTTTTCAACCATAACATTAAAAATACAAAAATATTTGGAATTCTTTCAACCATAAAATAAAAAAACCATGACATTATGAACAATTTACATGATTAAATTAATCAAAATGTCATTATTTGTATATTGAATGAAACATACATTATATCTCTAATTTATTGTTGCATTGTAGATATTTTAAACAATAAAAATCATCATAATTAAGACATATAATCCAACAACATAAAAATGACTCATAACTTCTGATTTAACACCATATGGAAATCAAAATTTTTATTTCAAGATACGATGCAAACATCAATTATATAAATTGTCTTAGACAGTTATTCAAAATCACTCATATTTTCTTGCACACCATCAGAATTCACATCTTCAGATGAATGATTGGATGCAGACGAAGATGTTTCATATTCTTCTTTTTCATCAACTAGTGCCCCATCTGAGTCCACATGCATGCCCACCATTTCAGGTTTCAAAATTGTTTTGGATCTACAACTGGTTTTAGCAGACTCCCATCCCAACACTTTCCTTCTGGTAACAACCTTTTCAGAATCTCTATCATCTTGAAGCGAAAAGTTCCTCTCTTTGTTAAATTAAAGTCATAAATAAGTATGTCAACGTCCTACAAATTTAAGAGGTATGTGTGGTGGCAATTTATATTTATACCCTTTCTTTTTCTCTTTCTGCCAATTTTTTTGTCAACTACCATCTCTGGCTTATACACACCATTGAACAATCAATGGGTGTGTATTTGTGGCATACCAATGTACTTCAACACCTGTAACATCCTCATTTTCTGTATATACCTTTATAACCTTAGCAACCCAGAATGGATAGCCATTGGGATCTCCATATGCTAGCACTGCGATCATGCAACCCTCCTTAATATCCTTTACTGAACCCCTGTAAAGGTCTTCCATGGCTTCACGTTGTGCACGAGATCTTCTAGAACCAATATACATCTCTCTTTCCTCTGCCTGTGAAGAATTAGTAATACTTTGAGATTGTCGTTGTTCAACAATGTTTATTTCCTCATGTTCATTTGACACATTTTGTGGCCAAATAAATGGATTTTTCAAAGGTATATATTCATTTGTTGTTGTTGAAATGATATCACTTTGATTATTGAAAAATGACTCCCACCAAACTAAATCAGCAATGTCAAAGTACTCATATGTATATCCAATACATTTTTTAATTTCTTCTAGGCAATCATAATAATTTATATCTCTATTATGTTTGCATGCATTATGAGCTTCAACAACTGATTGTAATATAAATATTTTTGATGAAAATATTTGATGATCTGGAATGAAATTTAAAAATTCCAAACCTGATGACGGTGCCCATTCTGCAGTAAATGAATACTTCTTGCCCCATATTATTGTTTTCCCATCAATTTTTTTGATACGAAATTGATGTTGGAAGCTAATGTCATTAAGTTGTTCAATGCATTTCTCCTCACCATATGATCCAAGAATAAACCTTTGCATGTCAACAGTTTCTTCCAACACATCAAAAGTAGGCCCTGGCATGTATGATTTCTTAATACATTCAATTAATGATGGCAAGTTGTCAACTTCCCTCCTCCTCTATGTGACTGAAAAATGACTGAACATCTGATCAGTATGGTCATGAGTGTGCCCAACAAGAAGGAAATCAACCTTTACCTTCTGAAAAATTCTCAATTCAACAAGCATGTTTAGATATCCAAAAACAACCTGATTTTTGTTTTCATGGCAAGTGTTGTCCAATTGTAGATACAAAACTTCAGGAAGATTACCAGACCAATGAGAAAGCACATCATGAATTATGGTTATTGTCAGATTTGCATCATTATGAATATTTGGAGTTGTGAAGTACACGCTTGGCAATATGTTTCCATTGAAGACCATACAACCGACCAAGTGATACTGAATAAAATTTTCCTCTTGTAAATTTTTGGGTGTGCGAACAAAATGTGGTAAAAGTGTTTTCTTCTGGTCCATACCATCAATTATCAAACCCAAATATTTATTCGGATTATCATAACACTTCTTTTGATTCTTTTACAACATTTTCCTTTCACTTGTTTGTTGTTCGCAATGCTCTTGAAGTTCTTTGATAATTGAATCTACACAACATAAAAGAAAGCCATTAAGAAATACGTTTTCATAGTTGATGACTATACAATTTTAAAAGTTAAAGTTATGAATGATTACCTCTTTCTCACCCTTCACATTTATCCCTTTTTGATTTAAGAGAAGCACATGTACTGCAAATCCCCATCCTTGTCTTCTTAGGAATACAAACAATGTTGAATTCTTTCTTTCATACCTTCACAAAATATTGATATGTCATAAACCGACCATGTCCCTCAGAACCTTCTGCATATTCTTTGTATAAGTTGTAGATTTCTCGTCTTGAAAAATTATTTGGAATATGTATTGTCTCTCTGTTTGGCATATACTCTCCATGCTTTGAAAATAAATCTTTCATCCATGACATTGCAGTATTTGATAATGGCCCAAATTGTCGTTTATGACGTACTTCTAAATAAAATGTGGGATCCTTGTCCATATTTTCTTGGATTCTTGAGAGACGAAAATTACCCATTGAATGAAACATTTTGAAAGCCTTTATATAATAAATAAAGACCCAATATGATAATCATAACCTGACAATGCAGATTGCATGCACCCAACTAAATATGAATTTTGCATGCTTTTATTCATTGAAAAATATCTCTTCCTTTTCTCTAGTGCAAATTTGAAATCCATATGTTTTAAGCAATCTTTTTGACAACATTCACTTGAAATGAGAGCGCTGATAGAACTTGTTCTCGTAATATATTCTACTCTACCCCTTGTATAAATAGAACATCTTGGATTGATACGAAAATGTTTGATCCTACTCCTCGATACAATATTTCTTGGCAACATCTCTATCATTGGATCACCATATGTATAAGCATTTTCATCAACATTCTGAGGAATGCTATCCACACTATGATCAGTTATGCTTTTGAAATACTGACTTGGAGGATATTCTTCATCTTCCCCTTCTTCAATGCTACTATCATAGTCCTTAGAATTGAGACTAAATGGAAAATTTGACTCGATGTTTATTGGATATTCTTCCTCATGTGCATTGTCAGTGCTGATATCATAGTCCATAGAATTAGGACTACATCAAAAATGTGACTGTTTACTTATTGACAATGCTACATCTTGTCCTTTGTCACTACTACTCACATAGTCCTTAGGATTAGGACTACGTGCTTCATCATGTCCTTCATCACTACTGCTCTCATAGTCCTTAGGATTAGGACTAAGTGGAAGCTGTGATTCTTTATTTATTTGAAATTCTTCATCATGTTCTTCATCACTACTTGTTATGCTCTTGACCTGTGAGAAGATACCAAAATACCCAATATGCGAAGAAATATACCCAAAACAAAGAACAATAAGAAATAACAGCATGTATTTTATTATTTAGAAACGAAATCAATGTTCACTTGCCTCTTCAAGGGGGAAACCTCCAATAGAGCTGGGCCCAATTACAAAATAAGACACGATGCTCCTCAAGGGGAGTCTCTATCCTTTATATAGGATTCATACATGCAATACCATGGGTTAGTACCATGGTTCTTATTGATACCATCTATCTAATACCATGGCCCATTTGCAACTAACTGTGGTCCCTTCTTTAAATGCGGGTCAACCACTTACAATTATTAATATGGGTTTTATTGACTCTTTAACTAACTATAACTATGAATCGAACCTATTACATAAATAAGGGGGTTAGGGTTGGACCATAACATGCCCTCCCCCACAAAAATAGCCTTGTCCTCAAGGTTGAAGCTACAGAAACTGCTGAAGAATAGTGGCTGGTTCCCAGGTTGCATCTTCTAGAGAGGTGTCTTTCCACTTGATGAGGACTTCCTTGATCATGTGGCCGTGCAGATGCCATTCTCGCGTGTCAAGAACCTATTCAGGTTGGAGCCAGATTGAACCTTCTTCATCCAATTTTGGTAGACTGGTTTGAATTATGTAATGGTTCCCAACCACTTTCTTGAGGCATGAGACATGGAAGACAGGATGGATTTTTGCAATGGGTGGCAAGGCTAGCTTGTAGGCTACTTCTCCTATGTGCTGAAGTATTTGATACGGTCCATAGAATTTTGGTGATAATTTCTGACAACCCTTGTCTTTGAGTGATGTTTTCTTATATGGTTGCAGCCTCAATAATACCTGATCCCCTTCTTGAAATTTTCACTCTGAACGATGTTGGTCTGCCTGTTGCTTCATGCGATTTTGAGCTTGATGGAGATTCTCTTTGAGGCGGGCTAGCATGGTTGCACAGTTCTGTAGGAGTTGATACACTACTTGTACCTTCGAGAATCCCTGGATATAAGAAGTAGGTTAAGGAGGGAGTTGACCATAAACTGCTTCATATGGAGTCATTTTGGTGGTGGCATGATAGTTAGTATTATACCACCATTCGACTAGAGGTAACCACTGTACCCATAGATGTTGCTTTTCTGAAGTGAAACACCTGAGGCAGGTCTCCAGACATTTGTTGATTGCTTTAGTTTGACCATTAGTTTGGGGATAATAGGAAGTAAGGAGTTGTAGTTGGGTACCTTGTAGCCTAAAGAGTTCCTGCCAAAAGTTACTGGTGAAGATTGGGTCATGATCAGACACAATGGAAGTGGGCATGCCATGCAATTTGAAGATATGGTCCATGAAAGATTGAGCCACCAAAGCTGGTGTAAAGGATGGGGTAGGGCGTAAAAATGAGCATACTTAGAAAGTCTGTCCACAACCACCATGATGATTGACTTGTTGCCTAACTTTGGAAGACCTGTAATGAAATCCATAGAAACCTCCGTCCATATTGAGGCAGGGATGGGCAATGGCTGTAATGTGCCTGGGGATTTGACTGTTTCTCCTTTGTGGCACTGACACACATCACAATCAGCTACAAAAGTAAGAATGTCCTTTTTCATGCCTATCCAAAAGAATGAATGTCGAGTGAGAGCATCAGTCTTCTGAAAGCCTGAATGGCCTGTAGTGGGAGATGAGTGCAACTCTGCCAAAATGCGACTTTTAAGGGTGGATGTTGGTGATATCACTACTTTGTCCTTGTAGCAAAGAATCTCATCCTACCAAGAGTAGCTCGTTGTAATTTGGATCTTCCTGCAATTTATTAGTGAGTTGGGAGAGCAAAGGATGTGAAAACCATTCCTTGCGAGCCTCTTCAATCCATTCTAGAATGGGAATAGAGATTGCTAGCAGGGTGCTTTCCTCCTCAAATTGGCGTGATAAAGCATCCGCTACGACATTTTCTTGCCCTTTCTTGTAAATTATCTCATAATCATATCCCAACATTTTGGCGAGCCATTTATTTTGTTGTGGTGAGGATAGGCGTTGCTCCCAAAAATATTTAAGGCTTTGATGGTCTATGAGGATTTGGAAATGCCACCCCAATAAGTATGGTCGCCAGGTATCCACTGCATGTAAGATGGCCATCATCTCCTTCTCATATGTAGATTGTCCCAGATTTTTCCCACTTAGTTGTTGGCTAGTGAAGGCCAAGGGTCGACCTTCCTCCATTAAGACAGCCCCAATACAAGTACCTGAAGCATCACATTCAATCACAAAAGATTTGGTGAAGTCGGGTAGTGCCAATGCGGGAGTGGAACACATGGCATGTTTGAGATCTATAAATGTCTGTTGCGATTCATCAATCCAGAGGAATGAATTTTTCTTGAGAAGGTGAGTGAGGGGTCTAGCAATGCGACCATAATTGCAGACAAATTTGTGATAGTAGCCGGTGAGACCCAAAAATCCTCTCAAGCTCTTCAAGGTATTTGGTTGAGGCTAATCCTGCATTGCCTGGATCATTTTGGGATCCACCCTGACACCTTCACGCCCCACAATGTGGCCCAAATACTCAACTTCTTCCATGCCAAAAGAGAACTTGGACAATTTGACAAATAATCTATGCTTCTAGAGCAATTGCAAGAGAAGATCTACATGCTGAAGATGTTTTTCCCAGGTGAGGTTGTAGATGAGGATGTCATCAAAGAAAACAAGGACAAATTTTCTGAGATATGGTTTAAGCAGGTGATTCATGAGGCTCTGAGATGAGGCATTACTGAGACCAAATGGAATGACCAGGAATTCATAATGGCCTTCATGAGTTCGAAAAGCAATCTTTGGAATGTCTACATCTTTCATGCAAATTTGGTGATATCCTGAGCGAAGGTCGAGCTTAGTAAATAATTGAGCCCCATTTAGTTCATCCAGGAAATCATCAACAACCGGGATGGGAAATTTATCTTTGACCGTCAGCTTGTTGAGGGCCCTAAAGTCTAGACACATACGCCATTCCCCATCTTTCTTGAGCACCATGACGACATGCGATGAATAAGGACTAATGCTAAGATGAATGACACCAGCTTCCAGGAGTTCCTTGATGATTTTTTCAATTTCATTCTTTTGGGTGAAAGGATATCTATATGGGCAAACATTTGGTGGTTGTGCTCTTGGGACCAAAGTAATGTTATGATCATGTTCCCCTCTCGAGGGTGGAAGCTCATGAGGCTTGTCAAAGACCTGCAGATGGTTGTTTAAGACTTGTTGCATCTCAGGATGAATATGAAGAGAAGTGGGTTTGAAGGCCTGGATGGCATTAAATTGGGCTATAACTCCATGGTGGCCCTTTTTAACAATTTTTCCATCCTATGCAAGCTAATGATAGCTGCCTAGAGTCCGTGGAGGGTATGTGTTTGGTTATTCTACTTGAAGCTCATATATAAATCCTAGAAATCCATTGTGATTGGGCTGAGTGTGCAGAGCCATTCAACACCCAAGACAATGTCACACCCACCCATGTTGATGGAAAACATGTGGGTCTTTAGGTGATAATCCCCCATTTGAAGTTTGACATTTTCACAGTGGCCTTCACATTTCATTGTCCCTCCATCAACAATCTGGACCTGGAAATTAGAGACTACTCTGACATTAAAATGCACTACTTCAACGACTCTTTGATGGATAAATTTATGCGTACTGCCCCTATCAATCAAGACTACTACAGGGCAATGCTTCTAAAACCTCTGATTTTGAGAGTATGGGGAGAAGAAATTCTTGCCAAAGCATGAAGCGAGATAACCGGTTCTTCAGGTGTAGCTAGGAGCTCATTTTCCGGCTAGTTGTCCTCATATTCCTCCTCTGATCCCTCCAATGGTGGGGCTTCCTCAGATGAACTGTGATCAGTAGCATCAATTTGAAAGAATTTGGGTTCCTTGCATTTATGGCTCGAGGAGTATTTCTCATCACAGTAGTAACACAATCCTTGCTTTCTTCTTTCCGTCATTTCTGATGGTGACACATTTTGCACCTTAAGTGTTTGGGTAGTGCTCGAAGCCTGGGTGGGGTGTCCCTTAGCTATGAAATTTGGATGAGTCGACTGGGCCGCCAATGCGCGTTCTACTTCACGAGCTATCTTGCAGGCTGCCAACCATGAGACTAGGTGTTGTATTCGGATGTGGGCTTGTATGGCATCTTTGAAACCACTGATAAAACATTCCAAGTAGAATTCATCTGCTAGACCTCTTGTGCGGAAGGCTAATGCTTCAAAGGCTTTAATATATTCTTGCACTGTGCCTCTCTGTTGGAGCTTAGTAAGATGACCCAAAAATTTGGATTCATGGTCAAAGAGATCAGAAAGGGCTTTTGAGAATATCTGCCAAGTCAGTGGCATTGAATAGCAGCGCTGATGCCACTGCCACTGCCATCTTTCTTGTTCCAAGTACAGGCTTCCCACACTTAGCTTAGTGGCATCATCTCTGATGTGATTCAATGTGAAATATTGCTCCATTTGTGCTAGCCATATGACCGGATGAGAGCCATCAAATTTATACATGTCCAACTTGGGTGGTCGAAGCTAGGACTATTGGTGGTTTCCATAGAAGTGAAGATAATGGCTAGACTCGCCCTCAAGGTGTTCATTAAAAGCATATGCCTCCGATTGTTCCCCCGACTTGCCCTTTGTGATTGTGTCATTTAAGGTCTGGATCTGCTTCGTTAATGCCTCTAACTTTTGTTCAAGGGTGTTGATCTTCTCATTGGCCATAGCTTGAGCTCTGGTTTGTACCATGCACCGGTCTGGTGCACTGGCCGATACTGTGAAAAAAAAAATTGGGACCACCTGAAATTTTGACGCTAACAAGTGAATGGTACCACCTTGCTCAGCCCATCGACTTGATTCTTATGGACTAAGTCTCCTATAAGCGTCCTGGGAGGGTCTTAGACTTTTTTTACTTTGAAGGAGTTTTACTCCTCGCTTAGGAATATTGCAGTAGCCGATTCCCAAAAAGGTTAATTCTGCCCAATGTCCTGCAAGAATCACATCCAGGTATAGGGGCCACAAAAATAGTCAGATCTGTTAGCGAAACCCTCAACTGTAGAGTATGAGTAGGAATGTGGTAGTAATTAAACCCCGACTACTAGATCTGAATGGCAGATCTGATTGTTGCAACTACTACAGAACCCAAACTGCTAGATCTGAAAGGTGGATCTGATAGATCTGATTGGCAGATCTGATAGATCTGAATGGCAGACTGATTGTTGCGGCTACGATAGAACCCAACTTACTAGATCTGATTTGGAAAAGATGATGCGTGATCTAGAGAGAGACAAGGGAACTATGGTCTCAAGGAGTGTTAGGTGCTACAGATCCCAATATACATAAAGGTCTGACAGTAGTACTCGGCCCAATCTTTCAGGGCACTAACCAAGGAGGATCAACCGTACCCTTAGCCATACAACCCGACTACCCTATCGTACGCGTGAGTAATCTCCTCGAGTGTTGTTCTCGGTGTATTGTAGTAGCAAGATGGCTGATGGTTTATCTATGGCAAGGTTTCAAGAGAGCCTGGGGGCTTCCGATACACCTAGTGGGTACTTGGAAGACAGTCTGTGCACAGTTCTGTCTAATGCGCTACTACTCGAAGGGGTACCCACAGGGGTTACAAGGGAGTCCAACAAGCGTGACCACCTCTTGTATTTCTTGCGTGCATGCCTCCCCAAATTCGCAGGTTTATGCACTGAACGGCAGATCCCGTGGTTTAAAGACACCAGAACACCTATCTAGCCAAAAAAAAATCTGCTAAAAATGGAGATCCCACCGGCCCTGGAAAGTGATTTGACACCACATGTTATGCTCTTGACCTACAAGAAGATACCAGAATACCAAATATGCGAAGAAATATACCCAGAACAAAGAATAATAAGAAATAACAACGTGTATTTTATTATTCAGAAAGGAAAGCAATGTTCACTTACCTCTTCGAGGGGGCAACCTCTAATAGAGCTGGGCTCAATTACAAAATAAGACACGATGCTCCTCAAGGGGAGTCTCTATCCTTTATATAGGATTCATACATGCAATACCATGGGTCAGTACCATGGTTCTTATTAATACTAATTATCTAATACCATGGCCCATTTGCAACTAACTGTGGTCCCTTCTTTAAATGCGGGTCAACCACTTACAATTATTAATATGGGCTTTATTGACTCTTTAACTAACTATAACTATGACTCGACCCTATTACATAAATAAGGGGGTTAGGGTTGGACTCTAACATTGCTGCTCTCATAGTCCATAGGATTAGGACTAAGTGGACACTGTTACACTCTATTCATTTGAAATTCTTCATCATGTTCTTCATCACTGCTGCTTTCATAGTCCATCGGATTAGGACTAAGTGGACACTGTGACACTATTCATTTGAAATTATTCATCATTCTCTTCATAACTACTGATCTCATAGTCCATAGGATTAGGACTAAGTGGACATCGTGACACTTCATTCTTTTGAAATTCTTCATCATGTTCTTCATCACTGCTGCTTTCATAGTCCATAGGATTAGGACTAAGTGGAAACTGTGACACTCTATTTAGTTGAAATTTTTCATCACTGCTGCTCTCATAGTCCATAGGATTAGGACTAAGCAGACACCGTGACACTCCATTCTTTTGAAAATTTTCATCATGCTCTTCATCACTGCTACTCTCATAGTCCATAGGATTAGGACTAAGTGGACACCGTGACACTCCATTCTTTTGAAATTCATCATCATGCTCTTCATCACTGCTTCTATCATAGTCCATAGGATTAGGACTAAGAGGACACCATGACACTCCATTCTTTTGAAATTTTTCATCATGCTCTTCATCATTGCTACTCTCATAGTTCATAGGATTAGGACTAAGTGGACACTGTGACACTCCATTCTTTTGAAATTCGTCATCATTCTCTTCATCACCGCTGCTATAATAGTCCATAGGATTAGGACTAAGTGGACACCGTGACACTCCATTCTTTTGAAATTCATCATCATGCTTTTAATCACCACTGCTCTCATAGTCCATAGGATTAGGACTAAGTGGACATCATGACACTCCATTCTTTTGAAATTCTTCATCATGCTCCTCATCACTGTTGCTTTCATAATTCTTAGGATTAGGACTAAGTGGAAACCGTGGCTCTTTATTTATTTGAAATTCTTCATCTCGTATTTCATCAGTGCTGCTCTCATAGTCCTTAGGATTACGACTAAGTGAAAGAATTGACTCTCTATTCATAGTAGAAGAATTTCCGTTATATTCATCAATATGAATAGAGTTGTTACGCGACGAAGATGTTAATGCTTCACAAAGAGAAACTTCACTATCATAAGAATTCATCCCTTTCAAATAGAAGAGGTTGAATGATACAAATGCAAACTCTCCTAACGATATTATATAGCTTAAAGAATGAAATTTCCCTCCAAAAATTTTCACCAAAATTTTTCCCTCAAAAAATTTTGTTTCATGTATTTCCCTCCATTATTTTCTTCTACAATTTATTGAAAATTTTTAACTAAATTTTTTTACAAAATAAATCTTTAAATTTTAAATTTTAAACTAAATCTTTTACCTAAATTAATTTAAGAGTTAAACTATATAATATTTACTAGACAATTGAATGTTTTTTTTAAATTTTTATAATACCTTCTAAAGCAAATAAATCCCACATTCACCATGCTATAAATCAATTCCATAATATTTTCTTTATCAAAGTTTCCTATATCGCCATAACAAAATTAACATGTTAAATTTTATAAAAACAAATTAATACCACAAAAACTACATGGTAAAACTTTTCCATAATTTCACGTATATAATAAATTTCATTATCACTATTACTCACATCACATCAAGGTTTTCTTGAGGTTCGTTGAAAGACTTGGAGCGAATTTGTGGAGCAGCTACATTGCTATCAACAACAAATTCAACGGAGGA
This sequence comes from Pinus tabuliformis, assembly GCA_031772625.1. NCBI lineage: Eukaryota > Viridiplantae > Streptophyta > Pinopsida > Pinales > Pinaceae > Pinus > Pinus tabuliformis. Next base: position 153,679,353 of record CM062805.1, on the reverse strand, counting down.
TTCTTGCATTTGAAAGGTTAGTTAATTTTTCTGCTTTGCAAATTTTAAAATTAAATAAGTTTAATGAAGTTTAAATTTTTTTTAGAAATTAAAAATTTTTGTTGGCCAAATTTACTCACTACGTCCGCAGTGGGCATGGTGGGCCCAGTAATTCTCACGATGGCAAAATGGGCCAGTGGGTTAGGGGCGGTGGGGCTAGCTACTCGGCACCCCACCCCACGCTGGCGGCCCAACGGCCTGCGAGGTTGGCGGGGTTGGGGTGGGGTGGGGGCTGGTGGCGTAGGGGGACTGGACCCAATGGCCAGCTCAATTGGCCGGCCGATTTTCAGGGTGGGGTGGGAGGGCGCTGTATTTTTTAAATTTCTGATTATTATTAGTATTTTTAAATTGCTATGGTTAACATAATTAATTATCATTTATCTTTTTTGTTGTTAATTTAAGTTTTTTTGTGATTTACTAATTTATATGTCTTTTTTTTCAGGAAAATGGCATCAAAGAAGATTTCTGTGAATCTTTGTGGACCAAAGACTCTTAAAGGTGGATCTTCAAAAAACATTGTTGAACAAACCACACTTGAGCTGATGGCTACAAATCTTTCAATTGCCTCAAATGATAAGAAGATGATTTCATATTGGAAGAAATCAAAAGAAGTGAAACTTCCAACAAATGTCTGGTATGTGAAAGAAAGAGAAAGCCAAAATGTGCAGATATATCTATATGTTTATATACCTAACGATAATGGAATTTATGAGGTGATGGGAAAGGTCATAGACATGTGTTCGGTACCGGATAGTGAATGATCTGTAATTGATCTAAGACAATTAATAAGGTATTACAGACTCATGTGCATGGATGTGTTTATGTTATTTTATGCAACGGATCGATAAGATTGCAAAATACACAGACACTGAAGCAGTTAAAGAAAACACAATAGGCAACATATATAAACACAACAAGTTTAAAAATGAGTTCACCCAGCACTTTGGGTCTACGTCTCCTGGTCCAGCCTTTAGTGGTGGCCTCTCTATTATGTTTTAAAAGCAGAGTTTTTATAACGGGGAGCTCAATTTGAGTCTCACACAACAGATATAAATCAGTAAGACCGTACTTGGATTCCGTAAGTCTCTGCAGTACATAGACTCTCCCTACTGAATCTTGACCTCTATTAGTCACAATGGTATGAGTCCAATCTAAGACTCAATACATGACAGGAATATATAGAGGAGTTCGCTTGAACCTCCCAAGCCTTCTCTAGAGCACACAAACTCTCTGACTCTCTCTGTCTCTGTCTTGATTCTGGCTCGATGTTGCCTTTTCTTCTGTAGGTCAGCTCGGCTTCTTCTCTCTGCTCTTAGCTTTCTTAACTTTCCTTCTTCTCTCTCTATTAGTTCGTGGCTTTAAAGCCATTTTGATTTCTGACTGTTCATTTCCACTTCCCGGCTTTTCGGTTCCCCTGCCTCTATCCATCTGAATCCCTCTGTTCTGCGTAATCATCACTGTATAACACCTCAGAGGGTGGTGGCCACCTATTTCATAACAAACTGAGTGTCAGTACTCTTGGCCATTTTTGAAATGTCCGTTTCTTCCGTTAACTCCAAGAATGCTCATGAAACATGACCTTCTGCCAACGCATCATCCATGTCGGACTCCAAATCCTATACAACTCTTCCTGTTAAACTCGTCAAATCTGGTCATCCATCAGAACACACCTCCGTCATTGATCTGGGGGCCCCAGATCCTACGGTCATCGTTCATATTGGGTGGCTAAGTCACATGACGTTTACCCGTTCGATGTGAGCGGTTTTCTTTCTCTTTCGCCGGACGTGTGGCAACCATTATGTGGCACCAGGCGGGACTCGATTGAAACCGCTTACCGCTCGAAGCCCCTCTGATATTCTACCGGTTTTTTTGGGACCCCGCTTCTAATGGAATCAAAACGATATCCGTTGCCTTTTATGATTTTTTGGGTCCGGGTCCTTGCGGCCTTTCCTTCTTCAAGGGGTTTGCCATGCGATATTAGAAACTACCCCTGTTTCTCGAAATGGCCTCTACCTTTTCTAATTTGTGACAGCATGCATTACCATGGGTCGACGATCTGCACGCTTCACTGGCAGTCCTCATTTCTCTACGCTGATCACAAATTGCAACTATTACGAGGATATCTTCGATAAGCTTGATCTTTTATAAGACTTTGAAACTTTGGCTTGATTTTTTAAAGAGTTCATAAAAAATTAGAGAGTGTTCTAGGATCCAATTTGGATCACGGCCTTCCCACTGAAAAATATTTGGACCACCAAAAGTTGGTTTTTAAGCATCAATCAAGTGAGGATATAGATTCCTCGCTTGCCCAATTTCTATCCATCTTGCACTGTGTTGGGTCCCTATAATACTAGTGATTACCCCATTACTATTGTAGTTATACCCCTTATTAATATTGTTGTGCCCCTATTGCCCCCATATTGTTATTACTGTGCCCCATAGAATCCCTCTATTGCTATTTTTGTGGCTTTATATTATTATTGTTAGGTCGGTTGGATTATATTGTCACTCCTTAGACTCCTATATATAGAAAGGAGGTTTTGTCATTTGAATCATCCAAGAATTGTTCATTTATGTAATGTAAAGGAGGTTTCCCCCTCGAAGAGGCTGAATTCTAAGGCGTTGATCTATCTTTTCTATCTTTTCTTGAGCTGGTTTCATAACATTTGGTATCCAAACAGGTCATCGTGCCATTTTCGCTATAACTTTTTTCTGCGATGTTTCAGAAGTTGAAAAAAAAACCCATTTCAGAAGAAATCGCGTTGAACCTTGGGTCCAAATTTCAGAGCTTTTCGCACTATATTTGCGGAGATATGATCTGAGGAAGTTGGTCTTTTTGCAGACTCCTGAATTACATTCCAAACAGGTGACCTGGGGAAAATCATCATAACTTTCTTTTTGAGCATCGGATTGAAATTTCGTAAGAAGGTAAAAAAACAGTATGGACTGTAGTTTTCTTTTATATATTTTTTTAGAGTGAAAGGTTGAAACAGTGACACGTGGCACTTCATACAAGTTCTCTCTACTGAACTAGTCTATAATCAGGTCACTGCGGGAGATTGTGCATAACTCTTTCTTGGAGAATCCAATTTGGATCAGAATAGTGGCATTGGAAAGAGGACACAGAAGGCTACTACAGGTAAAAATTTGAGAACTGGATGATTCGAAATTACAAAGATACATCAGATTCAATATCAGGCTTCTACAAAGTGAAAAAAGGTGTGTAGTTTTTTTTTAAATTTTTGCATAAGCTTGGTTTGAAGGAATTCAAAGGGCATAGTAAAACATTATTATTGGTAATTGATGCCCCGAGGAAAGAAAATTCAAACACCTAGTAAGCAACCTGAAATATCTAGCATGACTTATGAAAAAGAGGAAGAAATGCAACATGATAGAGCAAAATTACGAGACCAAGTGCAACAAGTGTCACTTTCGCAAAAAGGAACAGAATCTAAGATGGATGGTTTAAAGAAAGATGTAGAAGCTAAGATGGATGGTTTAAAGAAAGACATAGAAGATAAGATGGATTGTTTAAAGAAAGGCGTAGAAGTTAAGATAGACGATTTGAAGATAGATTTGAAGACAAACATGGAAGAATTGAAGAAGTTGCTACAAGAAAGGGTCACTAATGGTGAAAGGGTAGTAAAGGAAACTCATGATGAGAACAAAAGAAATGTTAATCATGATTCCATAGACTCTAATGTTGGATCGAAGACCCACCATATTCCAAAAATCGATATGAGGAAGTTTGATGGCAAGGATCCCGCAACATGGATATTACAGATGGAGCAATTCTTCGATCTCAATAATGTGCAAAACACACAAAAGGTACGTATGGAAACTTTATATTTGGAACCAAATCAGTTTGTATGGTATCAATGGATTTGCTCTCGTAAACAATTTATCACTTGGGCAATTTTTACGGAAGAATTGATAGCACATTATGAGGATACAAAAAGCAACACTTTTTTTAGCCAATTGATAAGTCTCAAACAAAAGGGTTCAATAATGGAGCACATTGAGGAGTTCCAAAAATTGAACATAAGGGTAAAAGATATTCCAGAGGAGCATAGGATTGATGTGTTCATAGGGTCTTTAAAGGATAATATCCAACATGATGTTCGCCTTTGGGAACCTGATTCATTAGAGAAGGCATTCAGGTTAGCAAGAAAAATGGAAAGCAAAATTATGGCAACCAGGAAGCATACCACTCACAACTATAAAGATGGAAGTGTTTTTGCCCCTAGTCTTCCACAACCTATAAGGTTGACACCACAACAATTGGAAGAAAAAAGAGCAAAAGGGCTTTGTTACAGTTGTGATAGCAAATACACTAAAGGTCATAAGTGTGCTGAGAAGAAATTATTCTACATAGATTGTGAAGAGGAAGAAGAAAAGGAGCAAGAAAGGTCAAAAGAAGAGGATATACTCCAGGAACAAAGCCTAGATGAAGAACAAATAAATCCGACCATATCTTGTAATGCATTGGTAGGAATTACCACTCCTCAAACCATCAAGATAGAAGGACAAATCAAGAAGAAAAAGGTAATAGTGTTGATTGATTCAGGAAGCACCCACAATTTTATTCATTGTAAGGTAGCAAAAGAATTGAATTTCTTCCTATATCCAGCACCAGAGTGTCAGGTGATGATTGCAAATGGAGGAACAATAAATTGCTCTGGAAAGTGCCATAATATCAAGCTATCCATGGGAGAATATGTATTGACTAGCCCAATGCTTTCCATTCCAATGGGAGGTGCTGATGTTGTACTAGGAGTCTAATGGCTACAATCCTTGGGTACAATAGCTTTTAATTTTCAAGAACTTTTCATCAAATTTTCTACAGAAGGAAAGGAAGTTGAATTAAGGGGTATTGCAGGGAAACCAGGAAAGATAATCAGCTCTAATGGTATGACAAAGCTTCTAAAAAAGGAGCAAAGAGGTGTAATTGCACAATTATGTTCACTAGATGTTTCCACATCGAAATCATCTATTTCTCCAGATCTCCAAAAAGTCCTGGACAATCATTCCAAGGTATTTGAGACTCCCAAAAGTTCTCCCACCTATGCGTGATCATGATCATGCTATTTATCTGATTCCAGGAAGTGTTCCTCCAAACATCAGGCCGTACAGATATCCCTATGTCCAAAAGAGTGAAATTGAACGTATCGTTACAGAAATGCTAGAGGCTGGTATAATTCAACCAAGTCAAAGTTATTTCTCTGCTCTAGTAGTATTGGTGCACAAGAAGGATGGATCATGGCGCGTCCAGATTATAGGGAGCTCAACAAACTCACTATTAAAGATAAGTTCCCCATTCCTGTCATTGATGAATTACTGGATGAATTGCATGGATAAATTTACTTCACCAAGTTGGATCTTCGTTTAGGATATCATCAAATCAGAATGAAGATTGAAGACATTCTAAAAAAACAGCATTTAGAACTCATGAGGGTCATTATGAATTTTTGGTCATGCCTTTTGGCCTTACCAATGCACCTTCAACATTTCAAGGTTTGATGAATTCAATTTTCAAACCATTCCTTAGAAAATTTGTGTTAGTATTTTTTGATGATATACTAATCTACAACAAGTCTTGGAAGGATCATGTTGAACATGTTGACAGGGTGCTACAACTATTGGAGGAGAAACAATTATATGCAAAAAGATCCAAATGTTTCTTTGGAGTCCAGGAGGTGGAATATCTAGGTCATATTGTATCTCATGAAGGAGTTAAGGTAGACCCTAGAAAAATTAAAGCCATTAAGGAATGGAAAATCCCCACATCCATAAAGCATCTGCGAGGATTTCTCGGGTTGACAGGGTATTATCGCAAGTTTTTTAAGAATTATGGGAGAATAGTAGCACCTCTAACAACATTATTGAAGAAAGATGCATTTTCATGGACTCCGGAAGCAACAAAGGCCTTTGAACATCTTAAAGAGGCAATGTGCCAAGCACTGGTCTTAGCTACACATGACTTCACAAAAACCTTTATTGTGGAATGTGATGCTTCAGGAAATGGAATTGGTGTTGTTCTAATGCAAGATGAAGACCCATTGCTTTTGAAAGTCGTCCAATCAAGGGAAAGTTTTTAAGAAAAGCTATTTATGAGAAGGAAATGTTGGCAATACTCCATGCACTTAAGAAATGGTGACCCTACCTAATGGGAAGACACTTCAAGGTAAAAACGGATCATGATAGCCTTAAATACTTTTTAGAACAAATATTATCCTCTAAAGAGCAACAAAAGTGGGTCACAAAGATGTTGGGTTATGACTTTGAAATCATCTACAAAAAAGGGAAGCAAAATGTGGTGGCAGATGCACTCTCAAGAAAGGATGAGGATGTGGAAGCATTGTTGTGCACCATTTCTATTATCCAACCAGATTGGATAAATGAAGCAAGGGAGGAATGGAAGAATGACGAAGAAGTGTGGGCACTTATTCGAAAGTTACAACAAGATTCCAGTACGCCTGATACATTTAGTTGGAAAAATGATTCGTTATGGTACAAAGATCTCTTATACCTCTGTAAGAATTCCTAGCTAAAACAAAAGATTCTTATGGAATTGCACACTTCTCCCTTAGGAGGGCACTCAGGATTTCTAAAAACTTACCACAGGGTTAAGAAGGAATTTTTTTGGGATGGCCTTAAATCAGATATTCAAAATTTTGTGGCGGAATGTTTTGTTTGCCAACAAAATAAAGTTAAAACAATTAAGACACCGGGTCTATTACAACCTTTATCCATTCCAAGCCAACGTTGGGAGGAGGTTTCAATGGATTTTATCACAGGTTTACCCAAGTCTGAGGGAAAGAGTGTCATCATGGTGGTAGTTGACAGACTTACCAAGTATGCACACTTTTGTGCATTATCAAATCCATTTAAAGCCAGTACAGTTTCTATTGCATTTATGGAAACAATTCAAAAGATACATGGAAACCCAAAGATTATTGTAAGTGACAAAGATCCCATTTTCACTGGAAATTTTTGGACAGAATTATTTTCTTGTCTTGGTACTCAGTTAGCTCATAGCTCATCTTATCATCCTCAATCTGATGGGCAAACTGATATAGTAAACAAATGTTTGGAAGGATATCTTCGTTGCTTTGTATCTGATAAACAGACACAATGGGTCAAATGGTTGCCTCTGGTTGAATGGTGGTATAACACTTCCTTCAATACAACAACAAAAATGACCCCATTTATGGCACTTTATGGGTATCATCCACCATCCATCACATCATATTTAAGAGAAAATTCTAAGGTTCAGGCAGTGGAACATCACATTGAACATCAACAACAAGTCCTCCAACTCTTAAAGGATAACCTCGTGTTGGCACAGAATAGAATGAAACAACAGGCAGATCAACATCGAAGTGAAATAAGTTTTGATGTAGGTGATTGGGTATTCCTACGACTACAACCATATAAGCAAATGTCCCTCAAGCAAGCTAAGAAGGATAATAAATTATCACCAAAGTATTATGGTCTGTACAAGGTGTTGCAAAAGATTGGTACTATGGCATACAAATTGGAGCTTCCTGCAGCTTCTCGATTGCACCCAGTTTTCCATGTTTCATGTTTAAAGAAGGTTATAGGCGACATGCTCCCAGTTCAAACAATATTTCCAGAACTTGACGAGGAAGGAAAAATTATATTGGAACCGCAAGCAGTCACAGAAACAAGAACTCGACAGCTACGAAATCAATCAATTTCAGAGTATCTTATCAAGTGGAAGAACTTATCCGCTGAAGATTCCACATGGGAGGATGAAAATTTTATGCAGAAGTATCCAGAACTACTCAAGCGTTGAGGACAACACTTTTTTGAAGGAGAGGGGCATGTTGGGTCCCTATAATACTAGTGATTACCCCATTACTATTGTAGTTATACCCCTTATTAATATTGTTGTGCCCCTATTGCCCCCATATTGTTATTACTGTGCCCCATAGAATCCCTCTATTGTTATTTTTGTGGATTTATATTATTATTGTTAGGTCGGATGGATTATATTGTGACTCCTTAGACTCATATATATAGAAAAGAAGTTTTGTCATTTGAATCATCCAAGAATTGTTCATTTATGTAATGTAAAGGAGGTTGCCCCCTCGAAGAGGCTGAATTCTAAGGCGTTGATCTATCTTTTCTATCTTTTCTTGAGCTGGTTTCATAACATACTGCTTGGTTCTGAACCTTTGAGTCCAATCCTGAGGTACTCAACATCCCCTCTACGCGTAGTTCTCACCTTCCTGTCTAGAACTGTATCTTCTTGCAATTCATTAAGATATTCAGGCAATAGATCATCAATAGAAGGAAATTGGCTTTGCTCTTCAGGATCTTCAATCAATGAAGGTTCAAACAGTCTCAAGCTTTCTGCATTAACTACTGAATAGATGTGCATGTAAGCTAGCAAATCAAGGTGAAAAGCATTTTCACCAATTTTCTCAAGTATCCTGAAAGGTCCATACCTTATTGGCTTCAGCTTCTTACCCTCACTTTGCATTCTGTATTTGCTGATATACAGCCAGACTTGATCACCAACTTGGAAACTATGCTCAGTCCGATGCTTAGCATGCCTTGCCTTGTACTTGGCTTGGCTCTTTTCTAGCTGTTCTTGTACTGCTTGGTGAATCTCTTGTATTTGTTCAATGAACTTGGTTGCCTTGTCCACATCACTGTGTCCATCAACCGCTATGTCTTTACCAAAGACAAAATCTAAGGGAGACCTTGGTATGAAACCAAAACAGGTCTCAAAAGGAGATCTTTGTGTAGAAGAATGTTTAGCCCGGTTGTAAGCATGTTGCACATAGCACAAATGTTCATCCCAAAGCTTGGGATGCTTGTTGCAATACCGTCTGAGCAACTGGATCATTGTCCTGTTGACCACCTCTGTTTGGCCATCTGTTTCTGGATGAAAGGCTGCGCTCTTCTTTAGTCCGGTGTCCATCAATCCCCATAGACTTGACCAAAATTTCCCAACAAATCAGGAATCTCGATTAGATACAATGGAGGTGGGTAATCCAAAATGAACCCATACATGCTGAAAGAACAACTTTGATATTTTTTCAGCTGTAATCTGTTTGTTACAAGGTATTAAAATTCACATTTTTCTAAACCTATCCACGATAACATACAAATAGTCATGTCCTTTTCTAAATTTAGGTTGTCCCCCAACAAAGTCCATGGAAACACTTTCCCAAGGATGAGAAGGAATTGGTAGTGGAGTGTACAAGCTTAGTTTTCTATTGCTGGGCTTGCTTTTAGCACACATGGTACACCCTCTTACATATCTAGAAACTGTTTCATGCATTTTTGGCCAATAACAAAATCTTTGCAGTTGTGCAACTGTTTTACTTACACCAAAGTGACCTGATATTAGAGAAGTGTGTGCTTCTTGAATTATCTTTACTCTTTCAGTTTGAGGAATGCATAACTTTACAAAATGATACAAGAGTTGGTCCTTAACATGATAATCCAATTATTCTACTTGTTTTCCATGACTTAAAGTTGCATATACATCTTTAAAATCTATATCTTGAACATACTGTTCAATGTAGTTTTCGTGCAATCCTGAATTATGCTTAAGTATAGTGGATGCATTTATGATTGGTCTAGAAAACATATCTGCAACTTTATTGTGTATGCCCTTTTTATATTTGATGAAAAGATGAATCTATTGTATAAAACCCATCCACCTATAGTGTCTTGATTTCTGCAACTTAGTTTGTGAGTGTAAATATTGAAATGGTTGATGATCAGTATGTATAACTGTCTCTTTGCCCATTAGATAATGTATCCACTTTTTCACACTCTGTACTAATGCATATAATTCCTTATCATATGTGGGATAATTAACTACTACAGAATTAAATGTCTCAGAATGATAACATATGGGTTTACTGTGCTGCATCAACACTGCTCCCATGGCATAGTCACTGGCATCGATTTCAATCTCAAATGGTCTTTGAAGATCAGGCAATGCTAGTACTGGTGTTGTACTAATATTTTCTTTTAAGGTGTCGAAGGCTTTCTGCTGTTTGCCTCCCCACTGAAACACCTTGTTCAATCTTGTTAAAGCATGTAAGGGAGCTGAAATCAAGGAAAAGTTAGCAATAAACTTTCTACAATACGGTGCTGCTCCTAGGAAGCTTCTAACTTCTGTAGCAGATTTGGGTTTAGGCCAGTTTACAATGACTGCAACCTTAGAGGGATCTATCTTCAATTTACCACCCACTACAATATGACCCAAGTAATTCAAAGATGTTTTGACAAATTCACATTTTGATAGCTTAACATAGAGATTTTCTTTTTCCAAAACATCTAGAGTCTGCTTTACATGCTTCAAATGTTCTTCCCATGTTTTACTAAATATAAGAATGTCATCTAGATATACAATGACAAAATCATCAAGAAAAGGTCTGATTACATCATTCATTACTCTCATGAAAGTAGTAGGAGCATTAATTAAGCCAAAAGGCATAACTAACCACTCATATAGTCCCTGCTTTGTTTTGAAAGTAGTCTTCCATGCATCTTCCTTTGCAACTCTGACCTGATGGTAGCCACTATGCAAGTCCAACTTGGAAAAGTAAACAACTTCTTTCAGCTGATCTAATAGATCATCTATGTGAGGAAGGGGATAACGATTTTTTATCGTTATCTTATTCAGTGCTCGGTAATCAATGCACATTCTCCATGAGCCATCTTTCTTTCTCACCAAGAAAATTGGAGACCCACATGGTGATGTGCTAGGTCTTATGAACCCTTTCTCGAGCAGCACCTATACCTGCTTCTTGATTTCTGCATTCTCTAAAGTGGATAACCTGTACATTCCGATGTTAGGCAATGGAGCATCTTGCTGCAAATTAATATCATGTACTATTTCCTTTTTGGGTGGTAGAATTTTAAGTTATTGAAATAGTATATCATATTCTGAAACAACATTTTCTAAATCAACTTGTTGTTTAGCATTACAGCCTTCAAATACATTGGTTTTATCATGTTTCTTTTCCTTTACAACCATCAGTAAAAATTGTTTTCATGAATTTACAACTCTTTTCATCTGCCCTGAGTTTATGAGAGTATAATTATTCTTGAGTTTATGAGCTCTTAAAATATATTCAATTCCATCTTTAACAAGTTGATACTTGTTTTCAGTTCTATAGAAAATGGCTTTTCTATCATACAAGTAAGGACTTCCTAAAACAATTCCACATATATCCAAGGGAACAATATCTAACTCATCCTCATCTACAAATGCTAACCCAAAAGAAAACCTAAGTTTACATTGTCTATTCACTTGTAGCTTTGCTTTATCACATAACCAACCTAATGGATATGGCTTCTTGTGAGGTGTGGTTAGTAATCCTAGCTTCTTTACAATTGCTTCAAAAATTATGTTTACTTGTGAGCCGCTATCAAATAAAGTATCAATATTTTGGTGCTTGGAAATAACTCTAATATGAAAAATATCATGTATTTTCCTCTCATTTTCTTCATTATCAGTAGATTGTGCAGAATTACTAGTAGATGCTTCAGAATTTTTATCTTTTATACTTGTGGCTGCAATTGTTGTTTCATCCCCTGAGTCTAACCCCAAATCCTTCTGAATAGCTGCAACAGTCTTCTTCTTTTTTGCCATCGAACTTCTTGGGCCTCAGCTTCAGATGCAGAATCCAACAGTGTTCATCATCATGCCCATCCTTCTTGCAGTGAGTGCATGAAGGTTTAGTCTTTTGTACATCATTTTCCTTCCTCTCTTTCCATTTCTACTTTCTCTTTTTCTTGTTATTGCTTGCAATGGGTTTTTATGTTCCCCAACTTCTGGGTTCACATTCTTGCCTCTAGCCTCTAGATGTGTAGCCTGAATAGATACCTCATCTATGCTAGTGGGATTAAACATGAGAATGGTATGTCTCAAATAATTATGTAGACCACCTATATACTTCAGCAGAGTTTTAGGTGAGTCTAAAGAAATTCCTAGAATCAAAGCTCTTTTCCTAAATTCTTGGGTGTAACTTTGCACACTTTGCCCTCTCAATTGGCAAAGAGATTGCCAACTCATCATAGCTTGCTGCATATAAGCTAGTGGATAGAACTATTTTTTGATTGCAAAAACAAATTCATTCAAATTAGAAAGAATTTTACCATGCTTTTTCAAATCAGCTTGTGTCTTGCCTTCCCACCATACCAGGGCGGTGCCTCTGAGGTGTAGGCTAGTCAGCTAAATTTTTCTCCTTTCTGAATCGATGTTTTACACTCTGCAATATACATCAATCTGTCTAATCCAGTTATCTAGCTTTTCTGCATTCAATTCTCTGTCATAAAATAGCAAATCAAACTTCACATCTAATTTAATCAAAGGAGGTTTCTTCTTTTTCTTTTCAAGGCTTTCTTTATGTGAAGAAGATGATGATGAAGGTGATGATGGGGGAGATGGTGGAGAGGGTTTTTCCTCTTTTCCTTTTCCTTCTGGGTGGGAAACTAGAAGAGGTTCTTCTTCTCCTTTATCTTGTTTGGAGGTTGAAGAATCTTCACCTCTACCTTTCTTAAATTCTCTATACATCTCTTCTACCATGGCTCTCATGGTCATGAAACTATCCATGAACTGGAAGTCTGATTCTAAGGGACTTTCTTCTGACATTTTATTCTTAGGATAGACTCTTCCAATTTCTGGGTTAGTTTCAACCAACTTTCCTTCTCTTACTTTAAGCTTTGATCTAGTTAGCATTCAACAAAAAATCTAGCACAAGCTTGTCTAACCTCAGCAACCTAAAACTCTGATACCACTTGATCTATAATTGATTTAAGACAATTAATAAGGTATTACAGACTCATGTGCATGGATGTGTCTATGTTATTTTATGCAACGGATCGATAAGATTTTGAAATACATAGACACTGAAGTAGTTAAACAAAACACAACAGGCAATGCATATAAACACAAGAAGTTTAATAAGGAGTTCACCCAACACTCCGGGGCTACATCTCCTAGTCCAACCTTCAGTGGTGGCCTCTCTATTATGTTTTCAAAGAAGAGTTTTTACAACGGTGAGCTCAATTTGATTCTCACACAACAGATATAAATCAGTAAGACCATACTTGGATTCCCCAAGTATCTAGAGTACACAGACTCTCCCTACTGAATCTCAACCTCTATTGGTCACAATGGTATGAGTCCAATCTAAGGCTCAATACATGACAGGCATATACAGAGGAGTTCGCTTGAACCTCCCAAGCCTTCTCTGGAGCATACAAACTCTTTGACTCTCTCTGTCGCTGTCTTGATTCTGGCTCGATGCTGCCTTTGCTTCTGTAGGTCAGCTCAACTTCTTCTCTCTGATATTAGCTTTCTTAACTTTCCTTCTACTCTCTTTGTCAATTCGTGGCTTTAAAGCCAATTTGATTTTTGACTGTTTGTTTCCGCTTCTCAGCTTTCTGATTCCCCTGCCTCTATTCGTCTGAATCACTCTATTCTACGTAATCATCACTGTATAATGCCTCAGAGGGAGGTGGCCACCTATTTCATAATGAACTGAGTGTTAGTTCTCTTGGAAATTTTCATAATGACCGTTTCTTTCGTTAACTCCAAGAATGCCCACGAAACATCACCTTCTGCCAATGCATCATCCACGTCGGATTCCAAATCCTATACAACTATGCCTGTTAACCTCGTCAAATCCGTCATCCATCGGAACGCATCTCCGCCGTTGATCTGGGGGCCCTAGATCCTACGGTCATTGTTCATATCGGGCGGCTAAGTCACATGACGTTTACCCGTCCGATGTGAGCGGTTTTCTCTCTCTTCTGTCGAACGCATGGCAACCATTGTGTGGCATCGGGCGGGACTCGGTTGAAACTTCTTATCGCTTGAAGCCCCTCCGATATTCTACTGGTTTTTGTGGGACCTCGCTTCTGATGGAACCGGAATGATATCCGTTGCCTTTTATGATTTTTCAGGTCCGAGTCCTTGTGGCCTTTCCTTCTTTGAGGGGTTTGCCCTGCAATATCAGAAACTACCCCCGTTTCTCGAAATGGCCTTTACCTTTGCTAATTTGTGACAACGCGAGTTACCATGGGCCGATGGTTTCCGCGCTTGACTGATGGTTGTCATTGCTCCGCGTTGATCAAAAATTGCAACTATTACAAGGGTATCTCCGATAAGCTTGATCATTTATAAGACTTTGAAACTTTGGCATGATTTTTGAAAGAGTTCATGAAAACTTAGAGAGTGTTCTAGGATCAAATTTGGATCAGTGAAGTTGTTTACATACTTATAAAACCACCCAAGTCACATGAAAGGATTAAATACCAATTATCATATTCATTGTATGACACAAAAAAGGTATCTACAAATTTGTGTAAACAAATCGTAAATGAGATGACACAAAATATCGTAAGTATTGTCATTTATATTTGTGTTTTGCGTTCTAGTAACTGTCTCACTATATTTTTATAACTTTTTTTTTATTGACATATGATATTTTGTTTGGCATAATTTTGTTGAAAGTTGTTCAATTAGGTTGGGAGGCATTCATTTCATAGAGCATGATATTATGAAAGTTGTCAGCAGTTTCTATTCAGTGTTAGAAGAAGATATAGAAAACAAGAAAAATATAGTAATTCATGATGCTACAAAACTACATCCAAGGGATCCAAAAAAAAAAAAAGCCTCTAGTGGATAAAGATAGCAAAGGTAGACATGTTACTTTTGAAGATGACGAAGTTGAAACTGGAAGTGAAGAATATGTTGTCATTACTGAGGATGACATTGGAACTGAGAAGTGTTGTAAAAGACCAAAAGTAACAATGCTCAAGAATAAATCTGTTCTAGTTAATGATGAGAATGTTATGAGGAAGAAAATTAAAGTTGAACATTTTGAAGTAGTCATTACCAATAGTCAAGAACCTAGTGAAACTTCAAAAGAAAGCAGAGAAATCATTGCACCAGGAGCTGATTTAGAGGATGGCATTATCAAAACAAAAAAAAATGCCATTCGACAGAACTTGACAAAGAGAAACTTAATTGAGAGTGGTTGTACATTTCAGCTTAATGTCAGACAAATCTATAAGGCAAGGGAAGGACAATGTAAATATCAAATCAGAAAGCCACACCATCTTCATGTTCACAACTTGAAGACATTGATGAGGTACAATCCATATGCTCATGTGGTTAATTACATGCTTCTTGTTGATCCAATTCAATTTCCAAACAAAGAAGCATTTAATCAGTCAAATTTTTTGAATACAATTACTATGTGCTTGGGGGGAACCATTCTGTAGAAGCTCAAAGACAATTGATGGAGGAATATCCCAATAACCCACATTTTGAAACAATGAAATGTATCATTTATGTTGGTTTATCAGATACAGAAGCAAAGTTAGTGGCATGGGATCATAATTCAGATAATGAATATAGGATGTGTATGACTTTCATCCAAAGGTTTAGATTTATTCATAGTGAATTTGAATAAAAATGTGGTGGGGATAAGCTAAATGTTACTATAGATTTCCGAAAGGAATGTTGTATGGAAATAGGCTATCAAATTGAAGAGAAAATCAATTCAAAAGGAGACAGAGTAACTACTGATTTATTCAGAAGTATTGATAACATTTTCCAGTTGGCATTTAGAACTAGAGAGATATGAGAATTGATTAATGAGATTTCTAGAATGTGGGAGAAAATTGGCATTAAAAACTAGAAGGTCAAAAGTTCTAAACCATTGATATGTAGCAACAGTAAATCAGGTCCTGAAATGAAGCAGCTTCTAGAAGATATGACTATCACACCTTGGAGAGCATTGCAAGGAGTGAAGAATGAAAAACTTATCAAAGCAATATTATCTCATCTGAGGTCAAGGGAATTATCATTGGAGGAAATGTCTAAGGAATTTCAAAATTAAGTTTGTTGAATTATTTTTATTTATTTCTAGATTATAATTTTCTTTTAAAGATAACATATTGTTCTTGGTAGTATTTGTTATACATATAATTATATTAACTTTTTTTACTTTATCTATGCAGTCACAAAGTTTATATGAAAATTCAAGAACAAATGGTTAAATTGTTGAATGAAGATAGTTGGGATGATGTTGTACGCAACTATCGAGATTCAAGTTCTACATCAACATTAATTTTTTTTTTTTTAAATCTTGCATTTAAAAAGGTATGTTGATTTATACATTCATTTTTATTCATCTGTATACTATTTTTAAAACTTACACATATATTTGTTTATTTTATAAAAGATGAGGAAGGATGCAAATGGAACACCAGATAGTTTCAGAACCTTTATTGAAAAATTAAGATCGAAAGACTGAAGAAGCAACGCCTTAAGAATGTTGAACTTGATCCAACTCTTACTCATTTCATTTGGAATGGGCTTGACACTATTCAGTATCAAGTAATACAAGGCGATTGTGAAGACATTTCTAAACTCATACCTAAAAGGGATTATGCCCTAGTTATTGCAAATATTCCCCATGGTTTCAATATTCCAAACATTGACTATGATAGTGACCCTTATACTTATCAAAGTGATTGCGAGATTTCTAGAAGTCACGTTATCACCATTACGGAGATTTGTGACATTTCATTTAGACATACAATTGGAAATGTTATTGTCAAGCTTTAAGGGGAAAAAAAATTCAAGGATGCAGCTTACATGGTAAGATGTTTAAAATGTATATTAATTCATTTATGTACAAGTTAATTGAACTTTTACTATTTCATGTTACAGGCAGAAGTCAAATATTTTTAACCGTGAAGATCAACCATTTATAAATGATTGTGAGTTCATCCATATTGATAGTTGGGCAAAAGATGATAGCTATATGTCTATGATTTTTAATCGGGTAGATGGAAAGAGTCATAGCCAAATAATGACTTATGATGATGTTGTCAAAAAACTAACATATGAAGACAAAGAAGCAAAATGAGAGATAGTTAACATTTATCAAAAACCACAGTTATTGATTAACTATCTTATAGACATATGTTCAAATGAAGGAGATTGGAACCTAGATTTATTTGATGGCGCAAGTAAGTTTTATTATATGGAATTGAATTTCAATATGTTATTTCTTAATTTATATGTCATTGTACTAATTTAATTCATTATTTCTTTTGTGCTTGATAATTAGGTACAACACTAGCATGCTGCCTTCAAAAAGGAAGAAATTGCATTGCCATTGAAAAAGATCCAATACAGTGCAATTTTATCCAGCAAAGAATTAATGCTCTTCAATTTCTTCCAAATGCAATGCAAGAAATTGGGTTGAAGAAAGGGGACTTTAGTAAATAACGTGTGGCAAAAAAGGCAAAGGAACCCCAACCACCATTACACGGAATGATTGGAAAGGCCTACATTGGGAGATTCACAAACATCAAAGATCCATTAGAAAAGGAGAATGAGCAAAATGAAGCAGAAAATATTGTGGGAGAAGACAGTGATGAAACTCTAGAGGACGAAGAGTTTGGATTAGGTGACATTGTTGATTAAATGTAAGTTATGCTTGGAAATCAAGCTCATTTTTTGTAACCATTAATCAGTTATACTTGTAATGTTTTCATTTTGAAATTTTATGAGAAGAATAAGCACTCAATTAATGTTGTAATGCATTCAATATTTGTATTATGTGATTTTCGCATTATTTTTTTATGTTAATCATTATTTTTTGAAAAAAACAATGATTATTATTATTTTTTGACATGAAATTCACAAAAAAACTATTATTTAACCATTTTTAATTAAAATTTTCCTATAAAAATTGTGATTTTGACATGTCATTTCTAGCAAAAAATTATAAAATTGTGTAGTTTTTTAGTTATATTTATGTTGAAAATGGTTATTTTTATGTTAATTGTTAATTTTTTTTATTTTTTAGAGACAATTATTTCATGTGGATTGATAAATTAATTAAGGATATATAAATATGTAGAATATCGAAAATTCAAAATATCGACCTTATTATTTAAATATGCAAAACAATAAAAACCTCACTACAAAAAAAAAAAAAAAAAAAATATATATATATATATATGTATATATATATGAAGAAGAAGACCACTTCAAAAATGATTAAATTTAGAAAATAATTATTTACATTTCATACATTAGAAAATTTAAAGTCAAAAAACAGGGCTTTTAAAAAAAGGGCCTGATGCAGAAGCACCACTTTTTTAAATCAACATGAAGATCACTACTATTCTAAAACATAATGTACATAAAAAAATTTAAAGTGCCAAAAACTATGCTCTTAAAATAACATGTGTGTTCTTCATCTCCCCTTTTCAAAATCAGGTCACTTTTGTGCTATCTCTACGAAATGGGTAACAATATCAGTTCCCGTTTCAAAGTTTACATTGTTAACACCTCTGATTATTTAGAACATGACTTTTGGGATCCTCAACTTCGGCATTTTGCAGAACAACTAGAAGCTCAATTCCAACATAAATATAACCTCAAATCTAGAAAAGGCCATGTCCTATAGAAATAACCGACACCTCACCACATTATGTGTAAGGATAAGTTATTCATGCCTCATGAGCCTAACCCACCGGAGGTTTATCCACCTCTTGCATGAAATTTCATTCTACAGAAAAAAATGAACAAACTCAAAATTAATATGCCTTTAACTGAAGTCGTAAAGATTCCAAACTATAAGAAAGAAAATTATTATTTTTTCAAGACTTCCTATCAACCATCCCAAGAAATGGGGCTGACAGACATTTTTAATGTCTAGGACAATGCTCCCAAGATTACTCTTAGCCTTATGAACCAAAAAGGTGGTAATTTAGTTCCCCCCTTCTACATTAGCTTGAAGATTCACGATTGGAATTTTCGCATTTGTATGCTAGATTCTGGCACATCTCGTAATCTCATGCCCAAAGATATTATGGATAAAATAAGACTAACCATAACCCGAGAGTATCATGATCTATATTCTTTCAACTCCCAAAGAGTTAAATGTCTAGGTATAATTAAAGACTTGGTTGTAGTTCTAGCCCAAGTTCTTGTTAAAAGTATTGTTATGGACATAGTGGTAGCTAATGTCCCTCCTAACTATGGAATGCTCCTATCAAGGAGTTGGGGTGCTAAGCTCGGTGGTTCACTGCAACTTGATCTTTCCTATGCACCATACTTGTATTTTGAAGGCGAACACACCAGTTATACAGAGAATCTAGGTTGACTTATACTATTAGTTCATAACAACATGCCAAGAACTCACTGCATTATACCTTCGACAGTAATATGGGAAATTTCATCTTTGTTGTTTCAGATGAGGAAAAGATCTTTGTGTGTGAGAAAGACACTTCCATCCCCCCACCTAAAGATTCTAATTTCATTTGGAAAATGTACTTTGATGGGGCCTCCTCTAGGGTAGGATCTGATGCAGATGTTGTTTTGATACCACCATCTCAACGTAGTATTACTTAATCTTTTAAATTAGATCCTGATACTCCCAATAATATAGCAGAAAATGAGGATTTAGTACTTGGGTTAGAGACTGCCCGCAAACTAGGCATTCAAAATCTATCAATTTTTGGCGACTCCGAGTTAGTAATAAAACAAGTGACAAATAAATGTCAAACTAAACATCCTCTATTGCGGCTTATAAGAATCAAGTCTGGGATTTAATTGATAACTTATTTTCCGCTATCAATTTTACTACTATCCCTAGGGAAATAAATCAACTAGCTGATGCTCTTGCAATTACTGCAACTAATTTTACCCCTCCCGATGGCCTCAAATTAAAATTTGAGATCGAAGTCCTCTATAGACCTTCTATACCTAATAACATCAAACATTGGCAAGTATTTGAAGACGATCAAGAAATTAAAAAATTCATTGAGATGATTGGTGAATTTTCAGATTCTTACATAGATGAGGACGAATAAATCAATCAAGTGAGTGCTAACATCTCAAATCTTAAAACTAAAATTGGCAACAAGATCTAATCCAATTAAAAAATAATTTTCATTCCCAAGGGACTGATCCCTTTGGAGAATATTTTTGATCGAAATGATGTTGTTTCCAACCCGACGTTAAAACCTCCTAAAATAGAAGTAGAGTTAGTGAATATTGCTCATACTGGTGAAAGTAAGATAATTAACTTATCTCGACTGTTACCCTCTGATATAAAAGATCAATATGTCGAGATTTTTTATGAATATACCAATGTCTTTTCTTGGTCTTACGATGACCTCAAATCATATGACCAGAGTATCATAGAACACCATATCCCTTTAAAAGAAGGAGTCAAACCATTCAGACAAAATCTTAGACACATAACCCCCTTTTATGTCCCTCCATCAAGAAAGAAATTAAAATGATATCAGATGCCAAGATAATTGTTCCATTGCATTATTCCACCTGGGTATCCAATTTGGTCCACATTAGGAAAAAGAATGGTGAAATTATACTATCCATAGATTTCAAAAACTGTAATCGAGCCTCAGTCAAAGACAATTATCCTCTTCCCAAGATGGATGCCATCCTATAATGAGTGGTAGGGGCAACCCGTATTTCCATGATGGATGGATTCTTTGGGTATAACCAGATTGTTGTCCACAAGGATGATATGCATAAGACTACCTTCACCACCTAGTGGGGAACATTCGTGTACCAAAAGATGTTGTTTGGGTTAATGAATGTTGCAGCCACCTTACAGAGGGTGATGGATATTGGCTTCACTAATGAGAAAGATTGTTTTATAGTCATCTATATAGATGATATGACTTCGTTCTCCTAGAGTGATGACCAACACCTGAAGCACCTAGAAGTAATTTTTCGCAAGTGCCAAAGGTATGGTTTGTCTTTAAATCCAAAAAAATCCTTCTTCACCATGACCGAGGGCAAGTTGTTGGGGCATATCATGTCCCAACATGGAGTTAGGATTGACCCTGAAAGGGTATAGGTGATCCAGACCATTTCTCTTCCTCGCACTAAGAAGGAGATTCAAGTCTTCTTAGGAAAAATTAATTTCCTGTGAGGATTTATCCCAAATTTCGCAGAGATAGTTAAAAATAATACCTAAATGCTTAAAAAGTGAAATGATATAAAATGGGATGAAGAATAAAATGACTCTTTTCAAAGAATCAATACCACTATTATGGAAGTTCCAGTCCTCATTAGCCCAAATTATAAAAAGGAATTTATTATTTTCCCTTTTGCCTTTGAACATACCATAATTGATGTTCTGTTAAAAAATAAGCAACATGGGTATGAACAACTTGTAGCATTTTTTAGCAAGGCTCTTCAGCATGCAGAGCTTAAATACAACATAAGAGAGAAGCAAGGCTATGCTTTGGTAAAGACCCTCAAAGCTTTTAGAGAATACATCTTATTGGCGAAGTCCATAGTATATCTTCCACACCCTGCAATAAGAGACATTATTTTGCAACATGATACAAAGGGGAGAAGAGGGAAGTGGATAGCTAAAGTCTAGGAATACGATCTAGAGTTAAAACCTATTAAGATTGTGAAGGGCCAAGGATTGGATAATTTACTAACTGAAGCCAATCTCGATGCATTATGCATGGATCAATATTCTCTTGAAATGTTGATGGAAGAAAATGAAGATCAACAAGATAAGTAGTCACAGTTGCTGCTACCTACTTCATCCCCTACCACCGTTCACCTAGATTGTTATTCATGTGAAATGTATAGGGATATTATAATCTATCTTCAGACTATGAAGCTAGCAAATTCCTTGAGTAAATTTGCACGACGTTCTTTAAAATTGAAGGCTGTAAATTACTGTATTATAAATGGTAGATTATATTGGAAAGACTAAGTAGGTGTACTTCTAAACTGTATATTACCCTCCCAAGTGGATTATTTAATCACACATCATCATAGTGGAGTCTATGGTGGCCATTTCGCATGGCAAGCTACTGCCCATAAGATTCTTTGAAGTACCTTCTATTGGCCCACTCTCTTCCATGATGTGAATAAAAATGTGAGAGCATGTCACCAATGTTAGATATTTGCAGGTAAAAAAAATCTTGCAGCTTTACCTCTAAATCCCATAGTAACCAAAGATCCTTTTCAACAATGGGGTCTAGAATTCATTAGAGAAATTTACCCTCCTTCTAGCGATCAGCACCATTGGATAATCAATGCTACCGATTATTTCACTACATGTGTTGAAGCCATCCCATTAAAGAAGATTAACAATAAAGCAGTGATGGAATTCCTAACAACAAAACATATTCTCACGTTTTGGGTGTCCTCGAAAGATCATAGCTAGTAATGCTAAACCTTTTTGTTCAACACCTTTTCAGAATTTATGTGACAATTATGAAGTATGATTAGGACATTCGACATCCTATTACCCCCAAGGGAATAGGCTTGTTGAGTCCACCAACAAAAAAATTATTAAGATTTTAAAGAAATCCTTACATTCTAAAAACATAATTGGCATGTAGCATTAAAATACGTCATATGGGCAGACAAAATTAGCACTAATAAGTGTTATAGACATGTTTTTGCACTGCAACCCCAATCTTATATGTCAATAAACCAAGGGATATTTAACCCAGAAAAGTGTTGTTTCATACCCTAAAGGATCATGGTCAACTAATTACATCATTCCCCAAAAGTTCCACCTGAAAAACCACTCAGAACTAGCCAAAACTAGACCATACTGACTGATCCACTATCACGGCGCGATGCATACTGACTTCTACACTAGCGAGGTGTAATGCATACTGAAGAGGCCTTCTGTGGGGTGCGATGAGCGAGAATGGACAAATGTCCAAGACAATTTGCTAAGTGGATGCTCATGGAATCTTTCAGAAACTTCTCATATGACACTTGCCTCTTTGAATTCGCCCACAGATGAGTAAGAGATCCAAGAAATCTCCAAGTGGAACCAAGAACAACAAGTGGAATGACACTAATCAAAAACCCAAAGATGACTCACACCCTTGCAGAATCTATAAATGGATCCCTCATCTGAGAGATCTAGGGGCTGGAACTTTTTAATTTGTAATGAAGTGCTGATAGTTTGTCTTTGAGAAAGAGAATTGTATTGTTGGGTGATATCGCTTTTCATGAGGTGAAGAGGGCTTTGATGCTGGGAGGATGATGCTGGATTAGACAACTGGGTTGTAATTCTCCCTTCTATTATTAATAAAGTTCTTTGAGTTTTCCTCCATACAATCATGTATTTGTGAATGTTGTTGTTTGTGAATGCCATTGTATGATCAATGTATTTTTGATTTTGCATTGTTTATGATATAATATATCGAGATGATTTGATGGTGTTTTGTTACTTTGTCTCTACAGGTATTCATTGAGTGGGATAAGTAGGAGAAGAGGTGCAAGCTCTATCAAGGGAGAGAGAAATCAAGCAAGGAGTCAAGCAGAAGATCCAGGTTGGTCCCTTTGCTCCTCTCTTATCTATCATACATAAAGGAAATTGCAAATTGCTTTGATTGTTTGTTTCTAGGATGGCTGCCAATCCTAGTGGGACTAGCAGATCGAAAAAACACTAGTTTTCCCAGAAACAAAATGGCGACTCTGCTGGGGATCGAATAGTTTATTTGTTTACTGTTGATTGTTTATTTTATAAACTATATATGGAGCCTAAAGTTAGCTAGATAGCCTTCGAATTGCTCTTGCTCTGGAATTGCAAAGTAGATGAATGTTGCTTCAGTCAATCTCCGATCTAGTTTATTATTTGAACATCTAACTTAAAAAAATTCTAGACGCTCTGTTGGTAGCTCAATAACCTCTCAAGATCATACCCCTGTACTTTTTTCTTTACTGTCCATAATAGCTCAACTTAACTCCCTGAATTCAACTACAAATTTGAGCCAAAACCCACCTCAGTTGCACTCCCTGGCCCATCGCACTGTCTACCACTGGAAACTAGTATGCATCGCACTTCCCGAGTGTAGCATGTGAGATGCATCCCTATTTTTGTGAAGCACAGTGCGATGACTGAGTAATCCTATATATTTCCTTGAAATTTGGGTTTTTTGTCCTTGTTTTCAGCTCTCTTTAGTTGTTTTGCTGCTTATGAACAATATCTCATTGCTGAATCCTCCTTGCATTACATAGACCAACCTCCATTGATTAGGATTAGAAATTTTTTTTATGTATTTTTCCATCATTTGCAATCCTTTGTCGAAAAGTTGTGTAAATCGATCTGTTGTTTTGGTGTAAAAAGTGACATGACTGTCATTTTGTATCAAAAATAGAAGTGTCGTTGAATCTTCCTTCCTTGGACAGTCGATTGGAATTTTTGTCGTGTATTTGATTTGATTTGTTGGTATTTGAAGTGTCAAAAGCATTTTCTATTCGAAATTGAAAAGTTTCGTTTAAGTCTTCCTTTCATTTGGAAAAAGAAATTGTTGAAATGTCACTTTAAAGAAAATATTTCAGATCTATACTCAGTTTTCCTTTTTTACATTTCTCACATTAAGGGAACGAAAAACAAATACATGCATTTTCATTTGCATTTAGACTGTGTGCGAAAAATGATTTAGGAAAAGTGCATTTAGTGTGTGTTGTTTACTCTCTAATTGAAAGAATCGTAATCTTCTTTCCTCAGTAGCTAGGATTTTCATTGCTAAAAAATAAACAACGATTGTTTATCATTTTAGATTGCATATTTAGGAATTTTACATATACATCACGCGATGAACCTTGAAAGGCAAACTTCTAAGCAAGATCAACTCTAAAATAAATTTCATTGAACTTAACAACGCTTTGGAACCTAACGCAACACATCTAGAGGTCTAGGCTAGAGACGTGTTCTGGCGTCGTAAAATCTAGTAACTATCATTTTCATCGAAGGTTGGGTGATTCCTCCCCTTTGATATGACAAGTGCTAGCACGGACTTGTGCTCCCCATACCATTGAGTATATATTGGGAGACCACAATAGGCTTATATCCTTTCTCCATAGGAAGTCGTGTCTATTGCCCTATCGATCGCAATGCACTGAACATAACATTCGGGAAGATTGACTGTCGTACATAAGTCCTTGGTAATTTCTCTTTAATTTATCCCCAAGGTGTATTTTGCTGTTTTGCGATTGGTTTGGTAATCCCTCTGTCTAGATTTCCAGAGTAGTCACTTTCGTTCCTTTCGACTCCTTAAAAGAAAAGATCCATTTGAGCACTTGTCACTTCAGGCTCATTAAAAATCGAAGGGGACTAGAGTCATCTTTAGCTTTTTATCGACTCTTAAAAATTGAAAAAGAAAAGTTGTGTCAAAGCTTCAATAAAATTTATTTAAATTCGAAATAACATCCCTATTCCTTCGTTGATCTTAGGTTGAGATAATGGAGTCCACCAATCAAGGAATCCCTTTGGAGGGGATTCCTAGTCCTTTTACATCTCGGGGAAATATTGGTGCACCTCATATGGCCACTTTGTCCCTTCTGGGGCTTACTATTGCCCTACCAATATGGCTATTCTCAACCTTTGTGGTTCAAAATAACATGATTCCTCGGCAATCGAATCAGCATCCAGTTGATACTGAAGTTGACCCCTCACCTTCCTCTTCATTTGTTTCTCCCTCCCCTTCTTCATCTTCGCTTGGTGAAAATAGTGATGCTAGTAACCAAGTGCCTAAGAAGAAGAAGAAAGGAAAGGAGAAGAAAAAGAAGAAGACAGTTAAGCAAGGGGGCAACCATGGATCATCTGGTGAAAATCCGCACACTAAATCTCCAAAATATCCTTGTCTAATTTTCGAAGGAAACCATTTTCATTGAGATTGTCCTTGCATTCCGCAGATCTTGAGAGAATGGTCTCCCCGTTCGCACCGTCCGGTGTCATCAACCTTTGGTGATCATGTTGACAGCACACCATCAAATAGTGAAAATTAAATTCCTGGACAAAAAGGAAAGGTCAGAACTCCATGTGGATTATGTGAAGGGGACCATCGTCTTCCCCATTGTCCTTTTTTGGATGAGGCCAAAAGAGTCTTGCATAACCATCCTGCTTCACCATAGCAACTTCCATATGGATACAAGAAACTCACCTCAAGTCCTTTACTAGTTGAAAATTCGACTTACTTAACTGAACCGTTGGTCGAAACACCTATCGTTGAAAGTGAACCTTCTGAGTCCACATCGGACCAAAGTCAACAGGTCGAAATGGCAGTCAACCCAGTTTTTCCTTCAGAAGATCCACCTTTAGATGATATCATTCCCAAAGAGAGTGAGAATGATATTGTTCAAATTCTTTTTGTCAATTCAGAGTCCGATGAACTTGGGGGCAATCCACTCGTTCCTTCACAACAGGAAGAGAATCCCCCAGTTCCCGCTACTCAAGGGGTTATTTCACCCATTTATTCAGTACCCCCTCCAAGCAGTCTAATCACTTCCTTTGATTGGAATCGACTAGCAAGATCTCGCCTTCCTTATAATGTACCATTTTGAATCATAGTACAAGTTTACAAAATGATCATGTCTGGCACTATCATAGACGAAGGGGCTTCAATGAGTATCCTTTCCTCAACTGCTTGGAAAGCGCTTGGTTCTCCATTGCTTATGCCTGTTACATAGAATTTTTCAGGCTTTAATAAAGGAACCACTCAACCATTAGGGATCCTTCCCAATTTTCCGATAACTTTGAGAAGGAAAACTGTTCACTTGAACGTGATGGTAGTCTAAGGACCGTTAGATTTCAATCTACTCCTTGGACGTGACTATGTTTACAACATGGAAGCTATTGTTTCAACACTCTTTCGAGTGACGTGTTTCCCGCATGAAGGAAAAATTGTCACTATTGACCAGCTTTCGTTCCCTGGTTCAAACACAGCTTCAGGTCAAACATCATATCTAAATGGTCCCTTTGCATCAAGAGTATCTCTTCAACCTTCATTCCGTCCACCTAATTACCCCGAGTAGTCTGGGGAATGAAACAAAGCTTGGGGGGCATGCACCCTTTTCTATTTGGTGGATGAACCCAGCCGAAAAAATAAGTTTCCCTGTGAGTTATGTGATTGGTCTCTGACACCTTTCACCTTCGTCTATTCTGCAGACAAAGTGCAAGAAGTGTTTTGTGTAACCACTGACAGAAAATCATCCTACTTAACCATTGATAGAAAATCATCCTTCTTAACCACAATAAGTTTCATGGAGACTCTCTTTTGATGCCTGGGGGCATGAAAACCTTTTTATGCGAGCAAAAAACAACCAATTTCATTTTTTAGCTTTTTAGATTTTTTAGCTTTTTAGTTTTTTAACTCCTAAGGTTAAGTGATTGGTCCAACACACCATTCACCTTCGTCTATTCTGTGGCTGAAGCAAAGGAAGGGTTTTGTCTAAACAATCTGATGAAACCATCCTACATAACCTCAGCAGTTCCTTAGCTTTAATAGTTCTTTTTAGCTTTTTAGTTTGGTCATTTCTAGCTTACGTAAAAAGGCAATGAGTAATGTTATCGCATGTTTCAAGCTCGTTAAAAAATAAACCTACCACTGAGCATATGTTCCCCCAGAGTTCAAGCTCATTAAAAAATGAACCCACCTTCATTAAATAACCCTTGTGATCACAAATTATATAAGCCTTTTGAACCTTGGTTGTGTTTCCTCCATCACCTCCATCCGTTTGGCCAATCATATGCTTCCACTTGATTGTTTACCATTTTTAGGAACAACTGTGATGAGTGGTCTTGTTAGCCACCCTCTTCACATCACCATGTTTTGAGAAGTTCCAAGATTACCCGGAACCAGTTGCTACCCCGGATACCACTCATTCCTCAAAAAACGAGTCCACTTTAAACCCTTTTCAGACTCGCTAAATATGAAAAGATTGTCGAGCAATTGGCCTCTCCAGCTTGCTAAAGTGATTGGAAGCGCCATCCCTCCTGTGTATTTTAAAATTTTCAGACCTGAGGGATTATCTCATGAAAAAGTACGAGCACTTGTCTTTTTCAGCTCGCTAAAGTGATCAAAAATTCATCCCTTTTGTATTATTTTAATACTTTTTGGACTTAAGGGATTATGCTTCGAAAAAGAACTACTGGAGTTTTCTTTTCGTCCCTTTTCAAACTCTCTAAACATGAAAAGGGATGAGTTGTCTTTGTCATTAAACTTGTTAAAACAATAGCGATAAACTTGTCCACCCAGACAAGAATGAGTTTCACTGTTGCTAGACTCACTAAAACATAGCGACAGGTTTTCTCGAAGGGAAAATTATAGAACAAGCATATGTTATGCTCCTCAAGCTTGACAAAAATAAAGAGGTACTGGTCAGCAATGACTGGGGAAAAAGGGAAGAAAACTTGAAGAATTTTATTGGTAGTAGGTCGCTCTTGAACATGACACTTTCACTCCATCACCATGATTGAGTCAAGTTGGGTTATTCTGTTCACCGGTCGTATCACCATTGGTCCTCCATACCATCCATATTTTGGGGTTAACGCTACCAATCCATCTCAGTGTTGTCGATATGTTCAAGAGAAGTCATTTAGAGAATTCACCATCCAGTTAATGCCTCATCCACTGCAATACCTTCACCCTCCATTTTTCATGACCGCCATTCCTAAATCTTGTATCATCAGATCATTTTCACCTCCAGAAAATCATTTTCTTCGTTTCGTGTCGTAGATGTGGGATACATTAAGGCCCTCCTATGACGGGTCACTTCTTGTTGACATCAGCGCATTATCCAAGAAGTTGACTTAGAAACAACCCTTTCAGTAATTTGAAGCTTGCATGGCTCAATGGCAAATTTCTCACTTCCGGCGACAGGTTTACATCAATGGCCTTCGACCGAAAGATTTTGTGTGGTGTTCAACATCGGATCGTATATTCACACCACATGAATTGTACTGTAGTACCTTGAGGGTCATCATCATTATCGGTGATTCCTCTCGCACATGTTAACAGCTTACATTATTGGCTGGTAATCAAGTGATGTCTTTCCGTGTTCGACTTCAGGACATCTTTTCACATGGATCGACTTGTACATCGGGCGAAGATTGAACGAGTTTTTAAGACCCCAGATCTAGTTTCATCCATTCAGGCTGCGATATATTCAGGAATATATGGACATCAAGGGTACACAAAAGCTACACAGATCGTCATCTAAGCCAGGGAAGATAACTCTTTATATGAAGAATCACTAGTCTGCAACTGCAGATGATTTTCGGTCCTATGTACATGAAAATGAATTTATAAAGTTGAGCATGGGAATGCCCGCCTCAGCTAGATCATGAAAATAATATGATGATGATGTATTGTATTGTATCATATACAGGTCACCTTCCAGTTCGAATACCTCAGATCCTCATGATAAAGCATTTCACCCGACATCAAAAGATTTACAACTTCATGTTTTAGGGGGCAAATGTTATAGAGATGTTTGGGCACTACAACCCCAATCTTATATGTCAATAAACCAAGGGCTCTTTAGCCCCTAAAAGTGTTGTTTCATATCCTAAAGGATCATGGTCAACTGATTACATCATTCCCCAAAAGTTCCACATGAAAAACCATTCAGAACTGGCCAAAACTGGACCATACTAACTGCTCCACTGTCAGGGTGAGATGCATACTAACTTCTACACTATCCAGGTGTGATGCATACTGAAGAAGCCTTCTATGGGGTGCGATGAGTGAGGATGGACAAATGTCCGAGACAGTTTTCTAAGTGGATGCTCATGGAATCTTCCAGAAACTTCTCATATGACACTTGCCTCTCTGAATTCAC
Source organism: Pinus tabuliformis (assembly GCA_031772625.1). NCBI lineage: Eukaryota > Viridiplantae > Streptophyta > Pinopsida > Pinales > Pinaceae > Pinus > Pinus tabuliformis. The sequence goes on along the minus strand of CM062805.1, from coordinate 153,649,631 downwards.
CCAGGGATGAGTAAGAGATCCAAGAAATCTCCAAGTGGAACCAAGAACAACAAGTGGAATGACACTAATCAAAAACCCAGAGATGACTTACACCCTTGCAGACATCTATAAATGGATACCTCATCTGAGAGATCTAGGGGCTGGAACTTTGTAATTTGTAAGGAAGTGCTGATAGTTTGTCTTTGAGAAAGAGCATTGTATTGTTGGGTGATCTTGCTTTTCATGAGGTGAAGAGGGCTTTGATGCTGGGAGGATGATGCTGGATCATACAACTGGTTTGTAATTATCCCTTCTATTATTAATAAAGTTCTTTGAGTTTTCATCCATACAATCGTGTATTTGTGAATGTTGTTGTTTGTGAATGCCATTGTACGATCAATGTATTTTTTATTATGCATTGTTTATGATATAATAGATCGATATGCTTTGATGGTGTTTTGTTACTTTGTCTCTACAGGTATTCATTGAGCGGGATAAGTAGGAGAAGAGGTGCAAGCTCTATCAAGGGAGAGAGAAATCAAGCAAGGAGTCAAGCGGAAGATCTAGGTTGGTCCCTTTGCTCCTATCTTATCTATCATACATAAAGGAAATCGCAAATTGCTTTGATTGTTTATTTCTAGGATAGCTGCCAATCCTAGTGGGACTAGCAGATCGAAAATACACTAGTTTTCCTAGAAACAATAATTCCATCGATACTTCACCCTTTCAAATGGTCTGCAAGAATGTAACAACATTGGTGAAAAGGTAACAACCCTAGTGAAAATTCCATGTAATAAAAGTTAAAAACAATAACCAGGGTCGATGGGACACTTATTCCAAGCTGAATGTTGGCAAAGACATCCTATGGGGTGTTCATTTGGTTGTTCATGGCTAAGGAAATTGGAAAATGCAATGGATAAGGATTTCGAAAGGGAAAATGGCATTTTTGGCACATTTATTTAAGAAAATAATGGAAATTAGGAGAAAAGGAAGGTGAGAGGTCACATGTTGCATGCGAGGAGGGAATTTAAGGAAAATAATGGAAAATAAAGAAAATAGAGGTCTCATTCATAAAAACGCTTCTGAGGATCAGTTGGTAACCTTTTGTTAGTTGAGTTTTGGAGCTCTCTCATTATTGTATCTCTCTCTCTCACTCTTGGACACTTAGATTTTCTTGGAGCACTTTGGCTTTGGAGCAAGAAAGTCAAAGAAGGTAAGAGGAAGCAAAGATTAAGTAGGGAAAGGTAGGATCAAGCAGCTACAACAGGCTTCATTGCAGGCCTCAACTTGCATGTGTGTTTTCCTTGCTAGATTTGGCATACATGGGAATGCATGTGGTTCTTTTTATCATGGCATGGGTTTTTCCAGGTGTGACAATGTTCTTCAGCCTAGCCTTGCCATTTCCTGATAGCTTTGACGAGATGGGTTTCTCATATTTGATTAATGTGGGATGGCTGAATGGATTTGAAGCTGAGTGGGGTGGATCTCTGAACTAAGAAACACATGGCCTAATGGTCCCTAAGCCGACTATGGATCATGGTAAATCCACTAGCATAGTAACCGTAGAACCAGACTGTGGGTTGCAGTAAAGCTAGATTGTGTGCCTCGGTGGGCCTAGGAATCCTTGTCGGTGAATGGTTGGATATATGGTAAAGCCAAGGGGTGGATTTTATCTCGATTGGGCCTAGTAATCCTAGTATGGGATGTACGGTAAATCCTGGAGAGTATGTCTCAATGTAGGGCCTAGTGATCCCTAGGTTAGACTGTGGATTGCGGTAAAGCCTCAGAGACTAGGAGGCACTCAAATTCCTCAGGGTGTAGGCAGAGAAATCTAGTGGCATCGATTCTTGTTGTTGTTTTTGGTGTGTTATATGAGTCCCACATTCATGCTTGGAATATGGGACGGGGGTGATTGGCTAAAGAGAGACTTGGATCAACCAATCTATGGTTGGGTGGAACATGGCAGTCCATCTTCGATTAGTTTATTGGATTCATTAATGAGAATTCAATTCCCTTGATTTTCATGTGTAAATGTACTAATGCATATATGGATTTTATGACTGATATGTTTATGATATCTCTGTTCCTATTATGTTGGTTATATGTAAGTTTTTTGACAAAAACTATGTATGGCTCTCAACATGTTTTTACTTGTAAATAAATGGATAATGTATCTATGGCCTAATAGATGATAATGCAACAAATGACATGAGGGAAAAATGGTTCATAGCTATTTTCAAATAAGTAGGAGATCCCTACCCTTAATTCTATTGTTTACACCTGTAGGTTACATGTTGATTATATGTTTGAAAAAATGCTTGTCATGGCTAGTAGGGGTCTGGTTAAGGTCTTGTTCAACTATTATGGAAGTGCCAGTCCTCATTAGCCCAAATTATAAGAAGGAACTTATTATTTTCCCTTTTTCCTTTGAGCATACCTAGTTGTTGTTCTGTTACAAAATAATTAGTATGGGTATGAACAACTTGTAGCGTTTTTTAGCAAGGCTCTTTAACATGTAGAACTTAAATACAACATAATAGAGAAGCAAGGCTATGCTTTGGTAAAGGCCCTCAAAGATTTTAGAGAATACATCTTGCTGGTTAAGTCCATAGTATATCTTCCACACCCTGCAATAAGAGACATTCTTTTGCAACATGATACAATGGGGAGAAGAGGGAAGTGCATAGCTAAAGTCCAAGAATATGATCTAGAGCTAAACCTATTAAGATTTTGAAGGTCCAAGGATTGGATAATTTACTAACTGAAGCCAATCTCGATTCATTAGGCATGGATCAATATTCTCTCGAAACTCTTACAAAAGAAAATGAAGATCAACAGGATAAGTAGTCACGGTTGCTGCTACCTACTTCATCCCCTACCACCGTTCATCCAAATTTTTCTTCATCTGAAATGTATAGGGATATTATAATCTATCTTCAGATTATGAAGCTAGAAAATTCCTTGAGTAAATATGCATGATGTTCTTTAAAATTGAAGGCTGTAAATTACTGTATTATAAATGGTAGATTATATTGGAAAGATTCAGTAGGTGTACTTTTAAACTGTATATTACCCTCCCAAGTGGATTATTTAATCACACAACATCATAGTGGAGTTTGTGGTGGCCATTTTGCATGGCAAGATACTGCCCATAAGATTCTCTGAAGTGGCATCTATTGGCCCACTCTCTTTCATGATGTAAATAAAAAGGTGAGAGCCTGTCACCAATGTCAACTATTTGCAGGTAAAAAAATCTTGCAGCTTTACCTCTGAATCCCATCTTAACCAAAGATCCTTTTCAACAATGGGGTCTAGAATTAATTGGAGAAATTCACCCTCCTTCCAGCGGTCAACAACATTGGATAATCACTGCTACCAATTATTTCATTAAATGGATTGAAGCCATCCCATTAAAGGAGATTAATGATAAAGCAGTGATGGAATTCCTAACAACAAAACTTATTCTCACATTTTGGGTGTCCTAGAAAGATCATAACTAATAATGCTAAAAAAAATTGTTCAACGACTTTTTAGAATTTATGTGACAATTATGAAGTATGATTAGGACATTCGACATCCTATTACCCCCAAGGGAACGAGCTTTCCGAGTCCACCAATAAAAAAACTATTAAGATCTTAAAGAAATCCTTACATTCTAAAAAACATAATTGGCATGTAGCACTAAAATACGTTGTATGGGTAGAAAAAATTAGCACTAATAAGTCCATCAGTACTTCACCCTTTCAACAGGTCTGCAAGAATGTAACAACCTTGGCAAAAATGTAACAACCCTAGTGAAAACTCCACGTAATAAAATTTAAAAACAATAACCACCGTCGATGGGACACTTATTCCAAGTTGAATGTTGGGCAAGGCATCCTATGGGGTGTTCATTTGGTTGTTCATGGCTAAGGAAATGGCTAAGGATTTGGAAAGAGAAAATGGCATTTTTGCACATTTATTTATGAAAATAATGGAAATTAGGAGAAAAGGAAGGTGAGAGGTCACATGTTCCATGTGAGGAGGGAATTGAGGGAAAATAATGGAAAATGAAGAAAATAGAGGTCTCATTCATAAAAGGGCTTCTGAGGATCAGTTGGTAACCTTTTGTCAGTTGATTTTTGGAGCTCTCTCATTATTGTATCTCTTTCTCTCACTCTTGGGCACTTATAGTTTCTTGGAGCACTTTGCGTTGGAGCAAGAAAGTCAAAGAAGGCAAGAGGAAGCAAAGATCAACTAGGGAAAGGCAGGATCAAGCAGCTACAACAGACTTCATTGTAGGTATCAACTTGCGTGTGTGTTTTCCTTGCTAGATTTGGCATGCATGGGAATGCATGTGGTTCTTTCTATTATGGCATGGGTTTTTCCAGGTGTGACGGTGTTCTTCAACATAGCCTTGCCATTTCCTGATAGATTTGATGAGATGGGTTTCTCATATTCGATTAATGTGGGATGGCTGAATGGATTTGAATCTGAGTGGGGTGGATCCTCGAACTGAGAAACACATGGTCTAATGGTCCTTGAACCAACTGTGGATCATGGTAAATCCATTGGCCTAGTAACCCCAGAACTAGACTGTGGGTTGCAGTAAAGCTAGATTGTGTGCCTCGGTGGGCCTAGGAATCCTTGCCAGTGAATGGTGGGATATATGGTAAAGTCAAGAGGTGGATTTTATCTCCATTGGGCCTTGTAGTCCCAGGATGGGATGTACGGTAAAGCCTAGAGAGTATGTCTTGGTGTAGGGCCCAGTGATCCATGGATCAGACTGTGGATTGCGATAAATCCCGAGAGACTAGGAGGCACTCAAAATTCTCACGGTGTAGGTAGAGAACTCCAGTGGAATCCATGCTTGTTGTTGTTTTTGGTGTGTTCTATGAGTCCCACATTCATGCTTGGAATATGGCACGAGGGTGATTAGATGAAGAGAGACTTGGTTCAACCAATCTATGGTTGGGTGGAACGTGGTAGTCCCATCTTCGATTGGTTTATTGGATTCATTAATGAGAAATCAATTCCCTTGATTTTCATGTGTAAATGTATTGATGTATATATGTGGATTTTATGGCTAATATGTTTATGATATCTATGTTCCTATTATGTTGGTTATATGTAAGTTTTATGACAACAACTATGTATGGCTCTCAACATGTTTTTGCTTGTAAATGAATGGATAATGTACTTATGGCCTAATAGATGATAATTCAACAAATGACATGAGGGAAAAATGGTTCATAGCTATTCTCAAATAAGTATGAGATCCCTACACTTAATTCTGTTGTTTACACTTGTAGGTTACATGTTGAATATATGTTTGATGAAATGCCTGTCATGGCTAGTAGGGGTCTAATTAAGGTCATGTTTAACTTATTTCTTTTGCATCATTATTTCCATATAATTTACTGATTTTAAGCTATCACTCCAATTTGGGAAGTGATCTGAGATATAGGCCTGAAAAAGTGGCTTAAATCCTGGGGTCGATGGCACAGAACTAGAAATTTTGGTCTTTGGTCACTGGCAGGTAAGCCTGTGAGAGAAACTTTGTGTTTCTGGTCGCTCCCTTGCTTATAGCATGAGAGCTACTGAGGCCTAAGATGTCCAAAACCTTAGTGGGACCCAGGGATAGGTTTTCTGAGTGGCTAACATGTCTCCTGAGGATTCTAAAGCTAATGTTGGGTGACTGTGTGTGATGTTTCCATTTATTCCACTTCCTTAAGGTCACATAAGAAGTTGAATCCAATCATAGTGGCCTCTCATCTCATGTTTACCCTGGTTAGCTAGTTACTTAGGTAGATGTGGGAGGAGGGTGTTACAAAGAAGCCAATGAAGAGCCTAATGACCTTCAAAGGTGAAGGAATCAAATTATCGAACTGCAACAAGAAAAGGAGCTAGTGTATAAAATAATTAATCAACTTCAAGCAAAAGTTAAACAAAAATTTGATAAACGTGCCAAGGACAGGGTTTTCCTTCTTGGTAATTGGGTTCTAAAGTGGTATGAAAGGAATGAGGAACCTAGAAAGCGTGGAAAATTTGATAATCTATGGCTAGGCCCATTTGTAATCGATAAGATTATAGGGGAAAATTCATTTTCCCATAAAAATTTCAAGGGAGAAGAAGTTGGTCAGGCTGTAAATGGCCAATTTTTGAAACACTATCTCACCTACTGAAAACGTATTAAAAAAAGAAAAAGAAAAAGGGATAATAATAATAAAAATAGAAAATAATTACTAATCATTTCATTTATATAATGAAAATCTAAAACTGCAATGTTTTTACAATAACTCTACATCCTTTAAATCATGTATGATTCTTAAGCACCATTATTTTGGGTCATGAAAATTAACTATTAATGCCAAGTCTAACTTCACGTAAACATTATTAATCCATGGAGATTATCTACACAATTACGTACATTTAAAATTCCCTCTAAGACCTCCAGTGATGTTGCAATCATGTCTAATTATGGAGCCGTGAAATGGGTTGTTTTCCTCCTTCAAGGATAATTTCCACCACCAGTCTATGATTCACAATATAATCTTCCCTCCTTAGAATGGGGTATGCTAAGAACCTCCGCCAGAGCTATGGATGGTTGCTAAAAGCAAAGCAAGGTCAGTGGTATTGATTTTTCAGTGCATAATCTTCCCATTCCCTTATGTTGTGGCTTTTGCAGGGTATGCTAGGGACCTTGCTAGGGCTATGGACACTCTCTGGCAGTGGAACAACACTAGTGGCATTGGGATTACCTAGTATGATTTTCTTCCCGCTATGTTGCTAAAAGTGAAATTCAAATAAAAAGAAAAATTTGAAGCTCACTAGAAAGCCCAACTATAAAGATAAATAGGTCAAGGGAGGTAAATCTTATGTGTGAAGTAGTGAATGACTCTGCCTAGGCTATGGATGCTCGCTGGTAGTGGAGTGACATTCGGTGGAAACTACCTTGAAGGTGTGTTCAAAAGTTTATGTTTTATGTGTTTTTGTCCCATGAATCTATAATTACACACACTAGTCATCTCACAAGTATTTCAATCATGTAACCATATGCTAAAGTCTCCAAACGGTGCTAACTTCACTGCCATTATTAATCTTATTAAGTAGGTCCTAATGTTTAGTTGCTAAATCTGTACTAAGTCCCCTTTTAAACCATGACATGATGGACAAGTTATAAAGTTATCATCCCAACGCACCACTATAAAAGAAGGAAGATATATATATATATATATATATATATATATATATATAACTAAAATAACATAAGGTATAATTATATGAATGAAAATTAATATTCTTCAACAAAGAAACATCTAAATGTCTCATTCATCAGAAAACTAACAATTTCCTGAAGAAAAACTCATATTCATAAGTATATAGTTATAAAAATTGACATATATAATACGCTAAGAACCAGTGAGGCATAATCCATGTAACCATCAAAATTTGAGTCATAAACTCATTATTGTAACCCATTTATAAAAAAAAAATTATCACAACATGATTCCTTGAAAGTAGCTTAATTTCTCCTAAGATATCTATCCGTCAAAAACTTGGATTACGTTATTGCTGAAATTTTCAGAGTCTGCGGGAGGAATTGTTGAGTCCCAAACTTGCATCTTCCCTATATACCTTTTCAGCCTTCTTTTCCATTTACTTGACCCACCAAGCTATCAAATCATTGCATATTAGTTTAAAAAGAGCTTATAAAATGGTTTCCTAACTATGTTTGTGGCTGCTGTTTGATATAGATTTTTGTTCAATCAGCTGCGAAAACTTGTCACTTTCCGCAGCCAGCTCAAGTTTCCGCAGCCATTTTGTTGAAGACTGTCCAATGGAGAATTCGGCCACATGGGCAAGCTGCAAATGACATGTACATGGAGCGTGTCCCCTTGGTTCAGCCGAATCACTCACAAACAGCCATGGTCAAAGACGGTCAAAGGAGTGGTCAAACCAAGAATTTTGCGGTGGCATGGCTCTGTTTTGCCCACGTGAAGTTTTGTGTGGCAAGTTCCTCAATCTCCGGAGGTGTGCTAACACCTGTGGATCAATCCGTGAACCAAATCAAACAGCCACCACTCCATAGATTTATTTGTCATGATTACCATACTGCTAGATCTCAGGACGTGGAGATTTATGTGTCTGTTTGGCAGCGTAGAATTTAGGAATCACTTATGGCATCTTCAGTTATAAATAATGCGTTATCATACGCTTGATAGTTATCTTTTACATGTAATCTTGACTGTGTTTACGAACCCACTGTGTCGTGCTCTATTTCTATCTTTTGACTGCACTTTAATATATGAGAAGACAACATTCTTAAGTCCAATTTGTGACTGAGTATTGATTGGCCGAGGTTGCAGAGGGCCCCTATACACCAAGGCTCTGTATCTACTGTATAGTTTCTTACTTGCTTTCATTATGTTATTGCTTCATTTGCTTGTATATATTACGTTGTCCTGATATTCATACTAACTGTTGTTCATCTTTTCTTTTATGCTTTCTCATGATTGCTAGCTGATCAGTACTTTTCTTTCAGGTTCTTGTAGGCAGCCCGGGCAAATTACATAGTTTTAATGACTAATGACATGAGATCATCTTTTCCTTTATGCTGATTCATTTACTGAGTTTTAATTCCAGCATTGTCATTTCTTTTAGTTTTGCTTTGCTTATTTACTTTTCTGCAACTTAGATATCATATTACTCATTTGTTTATGATTTCCTTCCTATAGCCAAGCGACTCAAATAGTGAGGAATCAGAATATTACTTGATGTAGTATGATTTAGTTTACTTTCCTGCAAGTTAGTGATTAAATTACTTATGTCATTTTCAGGAATTGAAATATGAATTAGTTAAATCTTAGTTTCATTTTATGCAATTTCATTTCCTGCAATTTAGATATCATATTACTCAATTTGTTTATGATTACTTCCTATAGCCAGAGCAAGTCGAAAGGTGAAGGGTCAGAATATGGGTTGAAGTAGTGTGATTTAGTTTGCTTTGCTTTCAGTCTTTGAGTTGCTTTGAGTTCAGTTTTTATTTTCTTTTATACAACAGTAAGGATACTAGCCTTCATTGTCACTAGTTCACTGTTTTGGTACATTTTTATTTTCTTTTGAGAATTGATTTCATCACAGCCAGTTTGAAACCTTCTTTTTGAGAACTTTAAAGTTTGGAAAACCATTGTAGAAGTCACCATTTCCATCCATACTTGACTTTCAATTCTGCCATCTCACATTAGGGAATCCACAGAAGATAAATCCAAAAACAAACCAAAAACTCAAAAATGACAAAGAACTAAGAAATCAGTTATCTTGCATATACAGTGCACTTCACTTCAGCAGTTTACGACTCTCGGATTGACATTTTAAATAGAAATTTAGGACACACTAAATTGACCAAACATTTTGGCGCCATTGCCAGGGAAGTGAAATTAGGTAGCCAATTTCTTAAAAAAAAAACAAAAAAATTTCAAGGAAGGAAAAATTGATAACTTCTCAAAGTATGCTCTCCTCTTGTACCTAGTGTGATCTAGAGGATCAGAAAAGAAAGAGTTATTGGTTTAATAATTTCTTGAGTATGCTCTCTTCTTGCACCTAGAGTGACCTGGAAGATCAGAAAGAGAATTATTAGCCCGACTTGAAGAAAAAAAAAAATGACATGCATAGATCAAGAGATTTTAGGGGAAGGTTTTTAGCTAGGGCCAAGAGTTCGATTTTTACAACTCCATCTACTTCAAGTAATAGACAAGAGACACCTCCATCATTTCCAAATCACACTCCTAGCCTTATGATTCCTAGAATTCAAGAGGCAGTAGTTGAATTAGGAGACTCTCCCACACCATCCACCGAATATGAATTAGGAAAAGACCCTTTCTTTACTTCTACAGGAAAACACATTGTAATTGAAGAAGTAGAATCACCTGAAGAAGAAGAGGGAGAAATTCCTCCTCGTTCTCCATTAGTAGAGGAACCAGAGGACTCTGAAGTCTCTGAGGAAACTATCATGACGGAGGAAGTAGTAAACGGATTTGGTAAAAGTAGAGGTAGAGGTGATCCAGATTTAAATAGGAACGCAATAAAATACAGAGATAACCATAAAGACAGATATGCAGCGGAAATAATACCTCATTTCATTACTGTAAAATACTGAAATATGCTTACAAACAGAAATGGAAATAAACCAGCTAGGGCGATGGTAGCTTATCTCTGAGAAGAGATGTGGTGGCTACATGCCTCTGAACTGTCTTACAATGAGGCTCGAAGGCCTATTCATTGTTGAGAAACAATGGAAAACCCTTCACATTCCAAAACCTAACCCTATAAGATGAAACGCCAAATTGTGGACCCCGTTTTTGGGTAAGTTGGTACATCAACTTCCCGGGGTCGCGAATTGGTCGTACTATCTCCATTTGACGTGCATGATAGCCCGTTGGAAAGATCTCTCCGAGGACTACGACGGAAAAGATGATTTTTATCAAAAAAATCATTGGTGGTAGATTTCCCAAAAAACATCGTTTAGGGCCTCAAAACGACTCCGGAAGTTTAGGACCCGAAAAACTGCTAAAAATAGTAAACTATGCTATAATTAAGGAAACTGAAAAAACTGTAAGAAGCACTAGAGGGGATCCAAGTGGAATTTTTGGGTGGCCACCAATATCCACCTGGATCATTCCTCCCCCCTTAGGAAGCAATGGTCCCCATTGCGTTGAGTTCCTCCATGAGATGAGGGAACTTCTGCTACACTTGGTCCCTGGTGAAGGAGTTGTCATGCTTTGACAACTCGATACAGTTGGATATTCTGCTGGCGAGTGTGCTTGATCTGTGTGTCCATGATCCGATCAGTTGCAACTTGTTCCATGCAAGCTGGATTTAACTCTGTGGGTGTGAGTTGTTCTTCAATGTCGGACGTGTCTAGTAATGGTGGAAAGTATGGCCGAAGGCAGTCAACATTGAACACCGGGTGCAGGTGAAGGAATGGGGGGATGTTGAGCTCAAATGCATTGTCTCCCACAGCCTTGGTAATGGTGTAAGGGCCATATCGGAGTGGTCTGAGTTTCTGATAGGCTTCGGTAAGGCGTTCCTTTTGCAAATGCAACCAGACTTTGTCTCCCACTTGAAACTTGTGTGACACCCGATGTTGATCATGTCGCTTCTTGTACTTGGCATTTAATTTATCCAAAATGTCATGGACCTACTGGCGAATATGTTGGATGTGCTCAATGAAGTTGTTTTCCTTATCTGTTTCGGACTGGACATGAGTAGAATCTGTGTGAGTAGCTACAAATGGCATGGCCACATCGATGGGACATAGTGGCTGGAATCCCAATCCCACCTGGAAAGGGCTGTGGCCAGTCGAGCTGTGGAGAGCCCGATTGTAGCTGTGCTGAACATAGGGGAGGCTCTCGTCCCATGTGCGTGGATGATTTGAGTTGTACATGCGCAGAATGTGTACGATCATCCTGTTGATGACCTCAGTCTGGCCATCAGTTTGAGGATGGAAGGCTGTGGACTTAGTGAGTTTGGTGTCCAGCATCGACCAGAGGCTAGACCAAAATGTACTGAGGAACCTGCTGTCCCGATCTGAAATGATAGACTGTGGGCTCCCAAAGTGTACCCATACTCGTTCAAAGAAGAGTTTAGCAGTGGCTTCTGCTGTGATATTCTTCTTGCAGGCCGCCATAATGGCCATCTTCGAGAACCTGTCGACGACCACAAAAACACAGTCATTTCCATGCCTAGTGGAAGGGAGGCCTGACATGTAATCCATGGAGATGGATTCCTAAGGTCGATTAGGGGTAGGCAGCGGGGTATAGAGGCCTTGCTTCTTGATGGTCAGTTTGGCAATGACGCAAGCAGTGCATGATTTGATGTACTTCCCGACATCCTGTTGAAGATTCGACCAATAGAAATATTTCTGCAGTACTGCCACCATTTTTTCGACCCCAAAATGCCCAACGGCTCGACTGTAGTGTGCTTCCCAGATCATCTTGGCACGCTCGCTTGAAGGAACACAAAGGTGACCCAGGTGGCATAACAGGTCGTCCTAGAGGTGAAAATCTGGAACATGCTGACCCTCCAAGAGTGTCTGGTATGTGTGGCCGAATTCCGGGTCGCTTTTGTAGAGAAGTGGCCAATCAGAAGTCTCGTGCCCACAAGAGTTGAGCACGGTGGTTAACACCATGATCGGTGGTCGACTGAGGCAATCTGCAACATTATTGGTGCTGCCCTTCTTATACTTGATATTCAAATGGAGCTGTTGCAGGTATGTGGACCACTTCTGATGGAGATCATTCTGCAATTTCCCTTGTGTATGTATGAACTGCAGGGGTCGGTGGTCTATGTGGATGACTGTTTCCTTCCCCAAAATGTAATGCTTCCATTGTCGGCAGGCCTGCACAATGGAATACATCTCTTTGTCATAAATGGGATACTTCCGGACTGTGTCTGAAAGTGTCTCACTGTGATATGCCACTGGATGTCCGTGTTGAGTAAGGACTGCCCCAATAGCATAGTCAGAGGCATCTGTCTCGACCTCAAATGGTTGTTGCAAGTCTGGTAATGCAAGAACTGGTGTTGTGCAAAGTCAATCTTTCAACTCTGTGAATGCCTTCTGTTGAGATTCAGACCAAAAAAAAATTGCTTTCGCTCCTCCCTTGGTGACCTACTCAAGGGCCAAGTGATATGAGAAAATCCCAACACGAACCTGCGGTAGAAGTTGGCAAGGCCTAGAAAGCTGCGAAGCTCTATCAGAGTGGTTGGAGATGGCCAATCCCGAATGACTTGGATCTTGGCTGGATCCACATGCACCCCCCGTTCATCAATAATGTATCCCAGATACTGAACCTGGGTCATGCCAAAAGTTCATTTCTCCAAATTGGCACATAACTTGTGTTGTCGTAGTCTTTGGAGAACCTGTCGGATGTGGTGGAGGTGCTCTTCCCAAGTCTTGCTAAAGATCAAGATGTCATCCAAGTATACCACTACAAATGAGTTGGTGAATGGCCACAAGATGTCGTCCATTAGCCTCATGAAGGTTGCAGGAGCATTCGTCAATCCGAAAGGCATAACCAACCATTCGAAAAGGCCCTCCTTGGCTTTGAAGGCAGTCTTCCACACATCGGAGGGTTCGATTGGTACCTGGTGATATCCTGACTTCAAATCGATCTTGCTGAAATATTTTGCCCCCTTTAGTTGGTCCAGGAGGTCATCAATCCGTGGGATTGGGTACCTATTACGGACAGTGATCTTGTTCAGCGCCCGATAGTCAATATAGAGTCTCCAAGTCCCATCCTTCTTTTGTACCAGCACGATCGGGCTCCCACAGGGCGATGAACTCGGACAGATGTGACCTTTTTGCAGCAGCTCCTGAATCTGCCTCTTGATTTCATCGTTCTCCAGAACAAAGCGCCGATAGATTGGTCCATTGGGCAGCGGCGAACCTGGGGTCAGATCAATGGAGTGCTTGACCTGACAGTGCAAAGGAACCCCTGCGGGGGAGGTGAAGATGTCCTCATACTCCTCCACTACCTTGTCCATCTGTAGTTGTCGTGCGGAGGGGCCCTGTCTGGAGGTCGTGGCCACCGTCTTCTTCTTTTATTGAGGGCGTATCATCAGGAAAACAAACTTCCCGGTTTTGGAAATGAGCTTACTGCATTGTTTTGCAATAACCAAAGAGATGGCGGTAGGCGGTGCTACCTCTGGTATCCTATACAACTTATTTTCCAAAGTAACAATAACAACACGGGGCCTTGAATCATACACAGCATGTCGCTTCCACAAGTATGGTTGTCCTAATAACACATCACAAAATTCGAGGGGAGCAATGTCACACAATACCTCATCCGTGAAGGGCTTGATGTTGTATGGAAGGCGACACTGTTGGCTCACGCGAAAATCCCGTCCTTGGTGCAGCCACCCAATGGTGTATGGTTGTGGATGTGCTATGGTCGGTAAGCCCAACCGTTTCACGACCTCTGCCAAAATGAGGTTCTTTTGGCTCCCGCTGTCGACAATGAACTGTAGTGGGGAGCCCTTTACCCACATCTGGGAGTGGAAGAGACGCTCCTCCTCCTCTGGATCTTCAGGTTCCTCCTTCTGGATCTTCGTGGTGGCAACGGTGGCATTGGGCTCCGCATCGATAATCTGCTTCCCTTTGTCATTCCCCTTATCGGGTTCTGACTCAGAGTCAGAACATGCATCTGATTCTGAAACCTTTAGCTCGGCCACCAGTGATTGCTTGGCCCGACACTCACTTGTGTTGTGAGTGGAGCTCTTATGGAACTCACACCACTTTCCGGTGTCCTTTTTCGGCTTCGCGGCGCTGTTCTTTGCTTGCAGCTTTGGCAGGTTGTCTTGGGCCGCCCTGCCTTGGCTTTGTCCTTTGTTCTGCGGTTTGGGGGCACCTTTCCCTTGTTTCAGATTTGCAGACCCAAAGTCTCGCTTCTTCTGTTTAAACTTTTGCTCGACCTTGACGGCATATCGGTATGCCGTGCCGAGCGAGGAGATGTTCAGGAATTCTATTTCTTCTTGGACGTACTTGTGTAGGCAGCCACGGTATTTGAGTACTAAATCCTGCTCTGTATCCTTGATACCCAACTTTGTGCGAAGGGTATGGAAAATATTGGTAAACTCTGGTACGTCTTGGTCCCTTCCCTGCCGTAGAATTGTCCACTTTATGTTTTGATCCTCATAGCTTCCGACAGGGTAGTACTGCTCCTTGATGGCATCTCGGAATGAATCCCAAGTCGGTGCGACTGAAAATAGTGAGCCTGTACTTTCATCCTTCTGCTCGCAGTAGGTTTCCCACCAATCCTTGACGTGGGGGGCTGCTTTGAGAAGAGCGAAAATAATATTTTCCCGACTGGAAAAATCATGAATAGAAAAATAACCCTCTATCACATTTAACCATTTATCGACGGCATCTGCATCTATCTGACCCTCGAATATGGGGATTTCAAAATTAACTTGTACCTTAAATGGTGTGGCGTTTCCAGAGTTGCTGTTGGAAGCCGATGCGTCGGCCCTGGGTAGCCGCTGAAGGATTTGGGCAAAGTTGTCCATCATCGCGTTCCTTTGTCGCTCGAGGGCTTCTTCAAGCAAGATTTTGATAGGATCTCCTGCCCCCTCGTCTTTCTTTTCATCCGCCATGGGAGGCCGTCAGGATTTGCGAGGCTGGTCTTGCAAAGGTTCAACCAGTTCAAGCCCTAACTCCTTATATCCCGGCCTCGTTGGGGACATGCAAAGAAAAATAGAGAAGAAAAGCAGACCGCTCTGATACCACTGATCCGGATTTAAACAGGAACGCAATAAAATACAGAGATAACCATAAAGACAGATATGCAGCGGAAATCATACCTCATTTCATTACTGTAAAATACTGAAATATGCTTACAAACAGAAATGGAAATAAACCAGCTAGGGCGATAGTAGCTTATCTCTGAGAAGAGATGTGGTGGCTACATGCCTCTGAACTGTCTTACAATGAGGCTCAAAGGCCTATTCATTGTTGAGAAACAATGGAAAACCCTTCACATTCCAAAACCTAACCCTAGAAGATGAAACGCCAAATTGTGGACCTCGTTTTTGGGTAAGTTGGTACATCAACTTCCTGGGGTCGCGAATTGGTCGTACTATCTCCGTTTGACGTGCATGATAGCCCGTTGGAAAGATCTCTCCGAGGACTACGATGGAAAAGACAATTTTTATTAGAAAAATCACTGGCGGTAGATTTCCCAAAAAACGTCGTTTAGGGCCTCAAAACGGCTCCGGAAGTTTAGGACCCGAAAAACTGCTAAAAATAGTAAATTGTGCTATAATTAAGGAAACTGAAAAAACTGTAAGAAGCACTAGAGGGGATCCAAGTGGAATTAGCGGGTGGCCACCAATATCCACCTGGATCAAGAGGAGGAGGAGGAAACAATGGAGGAGGTAGAGGTAACAATGGGGGAAATAGGGATGGAGATAACTCATTCGGATTTCCTATAGTTGATGAGGATTCTTGAGCAACAATGAAAAACATCTCACCATCTGTCCTCCCAAACTTTCATGGGTTAAGAAATGAGGATCCTGAAACATTTCTATTTGAGTTTGAAGTCGTGTGTCGAACTTATGATTATCTGGAAGACTCTCAAAAACTCAAATTGTTTCCTTAAACATTGAAAGGAGCTGCTTTGAAATGGTTCATGGGATTAGTCACTCAATCCATTAGGACTTGGAATGATATGAAACAAACATTTTTGGATAGATACCTGGACTATTGTATGCCCACCAATCACAAGGATGAGGTATTCAAAATGGTGCAAAGAGAAGATGAAAACTTGGAGTATTTACTTGAAAGATTTAAATACAACCTGAAAAGAGCAAAAATGAATAACTTAGATGAGGAAACCTTGAAAGTCCTTCTATTAAAAGCCATTAGAGATGAATGGATAGATATTTTGAACATGATGGGAAAAGGAGATATATCTCAACTTCCACTTCATGATATAGCTGAGCTATGTGTCCATCTCTCAGGGGGAAAATCTAAAACTGGAAAAGGGCCTAGAGATCCTTCTCTCATTAGAGCAAACAAATCTGCAACCGGATCAGTAAGTAGGGCTGAGATTGGCAACATGCTTGATGAATTCAAAACTGATATCTTAGGGAGTCTTAGTGAGCAACTAGACACCCTTAAAATACAAAACAAGCAGAAAGCAGAAGCTGAAGCTTTGGCCATCTTTTGCCCGAAATGTAGAAAGAAACATGCTCTAAGGGAATGTCCCTTGGATGCAAAAGTTGTAGAAACATGTGTGATTTGTTCAGAAAACCATGAGACCAAGGATTGTCCTTCAATTCCTGGGCTCAAAGCTGTCTTTCAAGAAGATCCAAATTCAATTGAGTCTCTCTGTTTTGTTGCAAGGAGACCTTGGAAGGGGCAACAAAATCAAGGGTTTAACAACTCTATGAACTTTCAACCCCCTTGGAATCCTTGGCAACAACCTTGGTCCCAACCTCAAAATCCTTTTCAATCATGGGTACAAGGTATGCAAAATCCTTATGGGAGATTTGCTCAATTTTATCAATATCCTCCATCTTTTCAAAATCAACAAGCTCCACAATTTCCAAATCAAAATCCACAATTATCATTGCCATTTCCCCAACAACAACAACCTTCTCAACAGAATCCAAATTCTCAACTCTTGCTTCCGTTCCAACAGAAGACAAATCAACTACATTCCCAGCCATTGCCAAACCCCAACAATAAAAACCCTCAAAATGCTTACATGGTAGAAGGACAACAATTTCCTACCTATATGATTGTTCCTCTCAATGATGTACAACTCAGATTTGGTAGAGTTTTAGATAAGCCTTCTATAGATGCTCAAAAGCAAAGCATTTCTGAGGAAGATTCTCTTGAAGCCAATAAAGGTTCTGAAGCATCTCTTCAAAACCCAAACACTCAAAAAGAAAAAGAAAAAGAGTCAACCCCCACAACTCCTATAGTTGAGCAACCTGCATCTTCATCCACACCTCCTTTTCCTGAAAGATTACAAATTGACAAAGGGGTGGAAAAACAAATCTTGTTGCCTGACTATGATTTTCTAGATGAATTAAAGAATGTCTGTATCAAAATTCCTTTGTTACAAGCTATTAGAGAGATTCATATTCTAGCAAAAACAATAAAGGAGTTGAGTCTTAAAAGACTAGGAAGGAAACCGAGAGATACAAGAAGAATCCACCTGGTAGGAAAAATTGCAGATATCATGATGGGAAAAATTACTATGCAGAAGTATGTAGATCCCGGTAGTCCAATTGTCAAAACACATATCAATGGGGTAGAAATTCCAAATACTTTGATTGATTTAGGCGTTGCTATCAACATTATGAGTAGACAGAATATGGAATAGCTAAAACTTCCTAATCTTCTTTTTACACCTACTTTACTGCAACTTGCAGATCGATCAATTCTCAAACCAGATGGTGTATTAGAAGACATTTCGGTCTCCTTAGATTCTTGGGAATATCCAATAGATTTCATGATTTTAACTCCCAAGAGTAATTTAGGAGGACACCCTCTCATCTTAGGAAGACCTTGGCTAGCCACAGCTGATGCTTTTATCAATTGTAGATCTGGGGATATGTATGTTTCTGATGGTAATTCGACAAAGAAATTCAATCTGTATCCTCCAGCAAAAGCAATTACAGAAATAGGAGATAATGAGTGGGTTGATGATGAGGATACTATACAACTTGTCTTTACCATTTCTAAAATTAGTGAAGATAGTCAAATTCTGAACACATTAGAAAACTTTGAAACATCTTCAGAATATGACCGCACACAATTTCAGTTAGATTCTGACATTGAGTATCTATCATTTAGACAAATGTCTCTTTTCTCTATGGAAGAGTTTGGTAGTTCCGCCATTGAGATCTTTCCAAGTAAAACATTGAATATCAATAAAAACTTGGAAAAATCACAACAGGGAGAGCTAACCAAAATCTTGCAAAAACATTCTACTGCATTTGCATGGGAGTATACCGATATGAAAGGTATTGACCCTAAGACTTGCATTCATCACATCTATATCGAGGAAAACAATAGACCAATTAGACAACCTCAGAGAAGGATGAATCCAAACCTTAGGGAGATAGTGAAAGAAGAGCTCCAAAAACTACTCAATGTTAACTTCATTTATCCAATTTTAGATAGCCGATGGGTTTCTCCTTTGGTTATAGTACCTAAAAAGAATGGTAAATGAAGGGTATGCATTGATTACAGGGAATTGAACAAAGCAACTTTGAAGGATCACTTTCCTTTACCCTTTATCGATCAGATATTAGATACTTTAGCAGGCAAAAAGTAGTTTTCATTTTTGGATGGTTTTAGTGGCTATAATTAGATTTAGGTAGCACCTGAAGATCAAGATAAGACCACATTTACCTGTCCATGGAGAACTTTTTCTTACCGAGTACTTCCTTTTGGATTATGTAATGCACCTGCAACATTTCAAAGGGCAGTACTAGGAATCTTTTCTGATCTAATCCATGATTGTGTAGAGGTTTATATGGATGATTTTATGGTTTATGGTAATTCATTTGAAGAGGCATTAGAGAATTTGGAAAAAGTCCTTATAAGGTGTAAAGAAACAAACCTTTCATTGAGTCATGAAAAATGCTTTATGATGTTTACTGAAGGTATTGTTTTGGGACATCATATTTCATGGGATGGAATTAAAGTTGATAGAGCAAAAGTTGAAGTCATCTCCAAGTTGCCTATTCCAAATTGTCAAAAAGATGTTAAAAGTTTTCTTGGATTTACTGGATACTATAGAAGATTTATCGAAAACTTCACCAAAATAGCATCTCCACTCTTCAAATTACTTACAAAAGACTGTGAATTCAAATGGGATCCCGATTGTCAATCTGCATTTGAAACTTTGAAAACAAGAATATCTGAAGCACCCATTTTGAGAGGGCCAAATTGGAAACTTCCTTTCCATATTTCTACAGATGCTTTAGATACAGCTCTAGGAGTTGTGTTGGGTCAAAAGGATTTAGTTCCTTATGCCATTTACTACACCAGTAAAAATTTGACTCCCACTGAGTTGAATTATACTGTGACTGAAAAAGAGTTCTTAGTTGTTGTTCATGCAATCAATAAGTTTAGACATTATATAACAGGCTATGAAACTTTTGTCCATACTGATCATTCTGCAATTAGATATCTAATTAACAAACCTATTACTAATGGCAGAGTTACAAGATGGCTCTTACTTTTACAAGAATTCAATATTACTGTGTTGGATAGACCAGGGAAACAAAATACAGTAGCTGATTTCTTGTCTAGGATCCAAAATACTAACGAAGATTCTCTTGTAGAGGATAAGTTTCCAGATGAATATTTATTTGCAGTAACTACTAAGACTCCTTGGTATGCAGATATTGCTAACTATTTGGTTACAGGGAAGCTACCTCCACATTTATTTCCTAGTGAAAAAATAAGAATTATTTAGGAGAATTCAAATTATTCATGGATTTCTAACGAATTGTTTAAAACAGGGCTAGATTGTGTGATCAGAAGATGTGTTCGGGATGATGAAATGCCTGACATCCTCAAGGCATGTCATGATGAACCATGTGATGGACACTTTGCTGACAAAAGGAAGGCCTATAAAATCCTTTCTTTAGGATATTATTGGCCTTCCCTCTTCAAAGATACAAAACAATATGTCAGAAGGTGTGACGGCTGCCAAAGAGTTGGGAGACCGACTCTTTCAAATGAAATGCCATTACAACCACAGGTACTTATTGAACCCTTTGAAAAATGGGCTTTAGATTTCATTGGACCCATTAATGCACCATCTAAATAGAAGAAGTATATATTGGTATGCACTGATTATGTAACTAAATGGGTAGAAGCCAAAGCATTACCTTCTGCCACTGAAAATTCAGTTGTTAATTTTCTTTATGAGTATATTTTTACTCGTTTTGGTGTCCCAAGAGAAATTGTGACAGATCAGGGAAGTCAATTTACATCTAACTTGATGGAGAAGCTGATGGAAGAATACAAAATCAAGCACAGAAAATCTACTCCTTACCATCCGCAAGCAAATGGCCAAGTGGAGTCTACAAACAAAGTTCTTGAGAACATCATCACCAAAACTGTTCATCTACACAGAAGAGATTGGGCAGAAAGGCTTCCTGAAGCCTTGTGGGCCTACAGAACTACATGGAGGAATACAACAGGACATTTTCCCTATGAACTTGTTTATGGGAAAGAAGTCCTACTCCCCATTGAGTTTCAATTCAAGACTTTCAAGATGGCAGTTCAGTTGGGGATGAATCTATCAGAAGCCCAAAAGCACAGAATGGAGCAGCTGAATGAGCTAGATGAGATCAGACAAGAAGCAATTTTAAGAACTGATCTAGTTCAACATCAAAGAGCTAAGTGGCATGACAGATACATCAAAGAGAAAAAGTTTCAAGAGGGAGATTGGGCACTACTGTTTGATTCCAAGTTTAAATACTTCAAAGGTAAATTTCAGACCCATTGGCTTGGGCCATATGAGATTGACAAAGTCTTTAGAAATGGAGCGGTAAGAATCAAGACCATTGATGAATTTCAAACTCCTCTCATTGTGAATGGCCACCGATTGAAAATTTATCATAAGCCACTCTAAAAAGAGGAATTTGTCAAAATGTTTCAAGAGAATTCTACAATAAGGCTGGTGAAGAAGAATCCTTCTTCCCCACCAGCCTAGCCTTTGTTTCTTTCAGTTCAAAATAATAATAATAATAATAATAATAATAATAATTGTATAAGACTGAAAACCAATCACAGATTGGCGGTCTTATACAGAAAATGTAGAGTGAAAATCAGGGACACCTGACACTCCATATTTTCCAAAAAAAAATTCTTCTCTCCTTCTTTTTCCATCTTCACTCCACTTCATTTGCCATTCCACTCCATCTCCATCTCATTTTCATTTCACTTCACTCCGCTTCATCTCACTCCATTTCATTCATTTCATTTCATTTCATCAATAAATGTCCCTTTCAGGACCATTTTCACTCAGTTAGTTATTATCTAACTATCTTTGTTCAGCTAAGTGGATGCTGTGTCAGTTTCCGCAGCTGGTAGCAGTTTCCATAGCCAGAAGCAGTTTCCGCAGCTACCACTCTGCTTTTCAAATCCACAGTCAAAATGTTAGTGCAATAATCATGAAAATGCAGGTGTGATTGAGCATATGCTATGAAGACATGGAGCATCTCCAGACATCAATGAAGAGTAGTTGGTTAAAAGCTAATGAGCAACAAATGACAAGGTTTCCAAAGGTATGAGCAAAAATTTCTTTCAAATAGCAATTAAAGTCACGATTATGCATAGTTGTCAAACCATAAAAGCTCTACTATGTGCAATGATCATCACGATAGCTCCATCACCCACTACCATCCCACGATATTATTCTGCACACCATGCATTCATTTCTTAACGGTCTCATGATTGATTTTCGGGTTTAAACTCATAGTCGACTGCACTTTCATACACCACCTGTAATCATGAGATGTGACCTATCTCATTACGGCTCCTCTCCACCACATTTTCCGCAGCCATTCATTAAAACGTGTAACATTTCGTATGCAGCCGTTTAATTCAAAATCCCGACTTCACTCCATTTCCTTACCATTCTATTAAGACCATCTTCTTCACATCCATCTGCACTTCATCTTGTGAACTCACTACGGCTGCTCATCCTCTGTTCTGCCTGTAATTCCAAAGCACTCCCGTTATCTGCTATCCATCTACCGATTGCAGCCACTGTATTTTGCCATAAACCCTGCAACCTAGCCACCTTCCCTCTGCTAAACCCTCACACGCAATTAAATTTTCAGTTGAATTTCAAAACAGAGGAAGGAATGGGATGATTACTAAGGGCAGAACCAGAAGGACCTAAATATTTAGAAGGTTACCCTCAAGCAAAATATTTGCTGAAGAAAGCCAAATGGTTACGCTTCATCCAAAATTTAAGGGCCATAATAAGGCACAGTCTTTCGATGGCCAGATGGTGGAAATTGGAGACTTAAAGCTCACGGTCAGTGAAACAATAGTAGCAGCTACCACAGGCTTACCCCAGGAAGGTGAGCGATGGTTTAAAAACAAAAGCGTGGATGAACAGGCATGGAGAATTATGCTACGAAACCTAGGTATGGACACCACTGTGTTTACAAAAGGAATTCCTGTTCATGCATTGAAAGAAGAATGGGCCAGCCTGCTATTAGTTATCCAAAAGTTTATCACTTGCGAAGGACGCTTTGGTTCAATGTACATGTACCATGCTAGATTGTTGACGAACGTCTTAGAGAGTCAAACTCTTAATTTGCCTTATTTCTTACTGCTGAGTTTGAAAAAGATGAGTATCACAGTCCAAAAGCACATAGGAAATATAGAGCCTCATCTATCATGGACTTGTAAAGATTCTCATTGAAGACCAACTGAAGAAAAAAAAAGATACCTGGGAACAATTCTTAATAAGAAATTACTTTCAAGAGCCATCTCAGGCATTTGAAAGTAGTACACCAAAGACACCGAGAAGGAGTAGGATAAAAGAAAAGAGTGCCATAGTCCAAGACTCTCCTACTACCAAAACTCAAGAAGTTGGTCAAAAAGAAAAAGAGAACAGAACTAAGGATAAGAAACAGAGAAAATTGAAAGGCAAAAGAAACATAGAAGAAGTCTATCAATCACCTGAGCCATCTATAGAAGAGGACTATCAAACATTGTCTAAGAGATTAGTGCATCTTCAAGAATAGGCTGCTATAGCAAAGAAGAAGGAAAAAGGGAAACAGAGCATAGAAGAAGGGAGTACTAGTCCACCGTATTTGAGAAGAAGCAACGGGCTTAGAGGAAGGGGGAGTAAAACACAAGTAAAATGGCCCCACTTCATTGACTTGGGTGGGGAAACACCCGTGAAACCTCCAGCTGGCCGTAGTCCACCTCATCCTCAGCCAAGTATTGAAACTAGTCCTCCACATGTTGATGAAAGCCCTTCTCGGCCAGAGCTAGAAAGCAGTCCTCCTCCTCCACAAGACTTTGAAGTCAGTCCAAGAAAAACACCCGAAATAGATCCCAGTCAACAGGAGGTGTATGACTACCTTGAATCTTTAGAAAAGACAGCTGCAGGCCTGAGTACCACTCTGCCCCACATGACACCAAATGCACAAGTTCAATCCTTAAAGCAAGAAGTGTTTGAATTAGAGGTTCTAAACAAGCATATCAAGCAAGAAAATGAATCACTTAAGGAGCAGAGCAAAGTAGATAAAATTATTCATGATAATACTATGCTTCATTTGGGACTATGGCAAAAGAAGAACAAGAAACTAAAGAAAAAGTGCAGAAAGTTGAGCAGAGAATTGATCAATCTCAAATTCAGATGTCTGATAAGGAAACCCAGGATGGTGGTAGCACCAAGAAAGAAGAAAAGAGGACTAGATGTCCTAGCAGAGGCTTCAGAACATATGGATTAAAGGGGAATGACTAAAATTTTGGTTGCATGAGGACATGCAACACCTTCATAGTGGGGGTATGTTGAGTCCCAAACTTGCATCTTCCATATATACCTTTTCAGCCTTCTTTTCCATTTACTTGACCCACCAAGCTGTCAAATCATTGCATATTAGTTTAAAAAGAGCTTATAAAATGGTTTCCTAACTATGTTTGTGACTGCTGTTTGATTTAGATTTTTGTTCAATCAGCGGTGGAAACTTGTCACTTTCCGCAGCCATTTTGTTGAAGAATATGTTACAGGTGTCCAATGGAGAATCCAGCCACATGGGCAAGCTGAAAATGACATGTACATGGAGCGTGTCCCCTTGGTTTAGTCGAATCACTCACAAACAGCCATGGTCAAAGACAGTCAAAGGAGTGGTCAAACCAAGAATTTTGCGGTGGCATGGCTCTGTTTTGCCCACGTGAAGTTTTGCGTGGCAAGTTCCTCAATCTCCGGAGGTGTGCTAACACCTGTGGATCAATCCGTGAACCAAATCAAACAGCCACCACTCCATACATTTATTTGTCATGATTACCATACTGCTAGATCTCAGGACGTGGAGATTTACGTGTCTGTTTGGCAGCATAGAATTTAGGAATCAGTTATAGCATCTTCAGTTATAAATAACGCGTTATCATATGCTTGATAGTTAGCTTTTACATGTAATCTTGACTGTGTTTACGAGCCCACTGTGCCGTGCTCTATTTCTATGTTTTGACTGCACTTTAATATATGAGAAGACAGCATTCTTAAGTCCAATTTGTGACTGAGTATTGATTGGCCGAGGTTGCAGAGGGCCCCTTTACACCAAGGCTCTGTATCTACTGTATAGTTTCTTACTTTCTTTCATTATGTTACTGCTTTTATAATCATTTGCTTGTATATATTACGTTGTCCTGATATTCATACTAACTGTTGTTCATCTTTTCTTTTATGCTTTCTCATGATTTGTAACTGATCAGTATTTTTCTTTCAGGTTCTCGTAGGCAGCCTGGGAAAATTACATAGTTTTAATGACTAATGACATGAGATCATCTTGTCCTTTCTGCTGATTCATTTACTGAGTTTTAATTCCAGCATTGTCATTTCTTTCAGTTTTGCTTTGCTTATTTACTTTTCTACAACTTAGATATCATATTACTCATTTGTTTATGATTTCCTTCCTATAGCCAAGCGACTCAAATAGTGAGGAATCAGAATATTACTTGATGTAGTATGATTTAGTTTACTTTCCTGCAAGTTAGTGATTAAATTACTTATGTCATTTTCAGGAATTGAAATATGAATGAGTAGTTAAATCTTAGTTTCATTTTATGCAATTTCATTTCCTGCAATTTAGATATCATATTACTCAATTTGTTTATGATTACTTCCTATAGCTAGAGCGAGTCGGAAGGTGAAGGGTCAGAATATGGGTTGAAGTAGTGTGATTTAGTTTGCTTTGCTTTCAGTCTTTGAATTGCTTTGAGTTCAGTTTTTATTTTCTTTTATACAGCAGTAAGGATACTGGGCTTCATTATCACTAGTTCATTGTTTTGGTACATTTTTATTTTCTTTTGAGAATTGATTTCATCACAGCCAGTTTGAAACCTTCTTTTTGAGAACTTTAAGGTTTGGAAAATCATTGTAGAAATCACCATTGCCATCCATACTTGACTTTCAATTTTTCCATCTCACATTATGGAATCCACAGAAGATAAACCCAAAAACAAACCAAAAACTCAAAAACAACAAAGAACTAAGAAATCGGTTATCTTGCATATACAGTGCACTTCACTTCAGCAGTTTACGACTCTCGGATTGACATTTTAAATAGCAATTTAGGACACACTAAATTGACCAAACAAGAATACTCCCTATTGCTTCCCTCGTGAGTACTTCCTGAATGGTGTTGTAAATCCCAGGAAGAAGCAGCAACTTATCTTCGATCTAGACCATTTGCTCCTCCATCTCTGTCATCAGGTGAAATAACATGTCTAATTTCTTGTGGAAAGCCTCATGCCTTCCTCCACTAGTACCTACAACACTCTTCATCGCAAATTAACTCAGCTTATTGCAAGTAGTTTGGGATAATGACTAGTTCTTAAACTAATAGTTTCATTATATTCCTCCTAATAATTTCACATTGTTTCTACATTAATGCGTCACTTTTACCCATCGCATCTTAGAAATCCTATTCGTGCCGAATCAGTACGAGGCTGATGTCAGTACGGAGTTATCCCAATAGAAATCTCCCTACTTCCATTCATTTTGGACTTCATAGCCCAACATAAGGCACTGGGTCTCCGTTCTTGATTCTTCACAGGGAAGAGCATCCCCAGACGGAGCCAATGTTATGCTCTAAATTCCCCCCTTCCAAACCTTTAAAGGCGAAATTATACAATTAATTAATTAGGACCCTCTTAGTTTAAGGAAATCGAGATAGATGTTAATGCAATCATGGATCTGAGCAGTTGATTCACCTTCTTATGAAATCGATGATAGATATCACACATTAGAATAGTTCATGACATAAATTTAACCTTATTAAAAATTTCGACGAGTGTAAAATCTTATTAAATTTCTTTTTCGGCTAACGTTCGATGTGTGATAGCCTTCGAGATACTCCTTATTGCATCCAAACATGCACCAGAGTTAGACACAGAGTTGAGACCCAATAGATCATGATTATAGAAATGAAACTGATATGATGATCCTCGTTTCAAATTGAGTCAGGATATGCTCAATAGATAACTTGCTCCACCGACCTGATACCATCCCAACTTTCCGACCCCTCGATCATCAATGACTATCGAGTTCTTATCTGCATGAAGTTTAATCACGCGTTGATGCCCAATCAGCGGGACCCATATAATTGGACAACATTCCACCATGTAGTGCACGACATCTGTAGCATGTGTTAATTATCTACGTAACCATTATTTAACCTTAACACCATCAACTTTCTATGATTCATTCACTCATTCCACCTTTTGCTTCTACATGTCACTTTGAGGACTCGTCAATGGAAAAAGCTAACCTCTATGCAGGTGCAACACGCAAAATTATTTTTGATTGACCAGGTAAGTTACTCTCTCTTACTTTACTTTTCTACGCTAGTAATTTAGTTACAAAAGTCGATAATGTCCGAGTCTTTGAGTAAGGAAGCTCTAGGAAACAGGCTAGCTGGGGTTCAAGATACTAAAGTCTGTGTTACTGATGTCCTTACTCTTAAAAGGACTTTGACCCTTTCAACCAATGTATTAGATGATGATATGTGCCTTTTGAAGTTTGGAATCTTAGATGCCACCCTCCCTTCTATTCACTTCGATCCCGACTCAATTCAGTTGCTTGCTAGGCATTATGACTTGGAACAAGAAGTTTTATTCTTTCAATCTAGCCGTAAATTTTTCCTGAAATTAGAGGAAGAAACAGTGGCGAAGATGTTAGGCATTCCTACCCAAGAATTTGACATAACCGATAAGGGATTAAACCAAGAATTTATTACTTGGGCGAAAGACAATAAATTGAAATTTATGAAAACCTTGCTCGGGAATCCCATTCTAGAGCTTCAATTTCAATTTCCCATATCAACTCAATCTGTGAAACCCTTGTTTCAGACACTCACCTCCCCTTTTTCTATTATCTTCCGATTAACAGACGATACTAAAATGGATGAGTCCATCTTCTTAGCCATACGAATCCTCACTCTCCATCTTGATCGCCAGACTATAAATTTTCCTAAGTATCTAACCCGATCTCTTACAGTCGATCTATCTACTACCATCATGTTTAGCTCTTGTCGCCACTGTACCTATTTAATTCATCTAGTCCTCTTCAATTACCCCTCTTATTTTCTATCTACAAAACTCCTCATAAGTATTACAGATGTTGATAATAAAGAGAAGGAAATTTATAAGTGGACTGATGTAATTTATCCTCAGCATATTCATCACTCGTATTCTCAACATATGGATTTCTTTGCTTATCCCTTAGAGGGTAAAATAACAAAGGAATTGGTAGACATAATTTCACAAAGGAAAATATTAAGGCTTACCGCAGAGCAAAGTATAAGGAGTTGGTTTTTATACCCTAATTTTACTGTAATCCATTTATATGGTTTTGAAAAGCAACCCTTTCATCTACCCAAGTATGTTTCGCCCTTATTGTTTGCTTATGAGGTTCTTAGGAAAAAATAATTGTGAATGAATTACAATTTGTCCCTAAGAATAAAGGAGCATTATTTAACTATCTGTATGAAATTTCACCTCTAATTTCCAAAAATAAAAATGTTATAGATATCCTAGAAAAGGAAACGTTGTCTTTTAGATTCCTGTAGGAAAGTAGCTGACATTACGATCCTTTAGGAATCATCTCGGGATTAAAGAAACATGCATGGTTATCATCTTATTCTCACAAGAGTAATCCCTAAGAAGAAGAGGTGGTGAACGTTTTGTTACCCACGGGTGATATCACATAGATGGTGTCACCTGTACCTACAATAGATGAGAAAACAACTTATGTTACTCCCAACTGTACTAAAAAATATATGAAGGTAATCAACATTGTCCCTGTCGCTCTAGCCACCACAATGAAAAGGAATGCAGAAATTATGACTCCGTTTGAAATGTTGTGTCGGGTCAAGGCAAAGGAAGATGACATTGACAATGAAATGTTTGAACAAGAGGTAGAGAAACCGGATAAAGAAATGCAACAAGTTATTAATGACATAAGGCCGAAAGATTCAGGGGCACAGGACCTTGACATTAAACACATTTTTACTGAAGGAGAATAGGTAATGGAGACTGGTGCAGAGTTGGTTGTATTATCGGAACAATCTCAATTAACAAAGATTCCAACACTTAAAGGTGCAACTTCTACAGGTGGACCCCGATTTATTTCTGCCACTGACTTCGAAGTGAATATTTTGAATCTCATGGTTGTCCAGCCAGAAATAGGGGAAAACCAATAGGTGTTTGGATCTCGAACTTATTCCCTAGCTATTAACTTGGGGAAGGTGCCTGAAATGGATGTTATCGATCTTCATCAATATACAAGAGAAATTGTGGCACGAAGATTGTTGGACTCAATTGTAGGAAATAGAAAAATGCAGGCAATGTTGGAAAAGGTTTATGATCAGCTACATGTGGCATGCATGGCTCTAAAAAAAAAAAAAAAAAAAAAATCGAATAAAATAATTAGAAGAAATAATATTTCGATGGTCCAGACAGCCTAAAGACACTAGGCTCGTTAATAAGTTACTAGAAGAAAAAGAAAAAGAGATCAAATCCTTACAATCTATCTAAAAATATCTGATCATGACCCTCATGTTTTAATTCGGTCATTTGAAAGAAAGGAAGAGGTTGAAACATGTCTCCAATAGATGGAAATATCCTAGCATCTTAAGGAGGAATAACACCAAGAGACCCTTAAACAAATGAAGCTCCTAAGAACAGAATCTCGTGAAAAAGAGGAGCATCACCTCAAGCTTTTGGTAGAATACAAAGCCTTGGTGGATCGAGCTCTTAACTCTACTCAAACATAAATGGAAGAGTCCAAACTACTACTCATTAAGATAACTTAGTTAAAACAAGAGTTGGAACTGACCCAATCCGAGAAAAAAAGAGTCGAATATAAAGCCAAGAATTTGGTAAATTGAAAAAATGAAGAAATTGAACAAATTCAAGTGGCTCTAAAGGAATTGCACAGTGAGATTAAGATCGTACAAGAAGTGACTAAACTTACCCACACATGTAAGCAAGTGTTAATTTAGGAAAAGGGGGAATATGGAGGGAAATTAGAAAAAATATCTCGACAGTTTGAGCCTACGTTGAGATCCTCTTAGACTGTGAAAATGGTATTACTAAGAGTGAAAACTTAGAAGTGAAAAGTACATCCTCAACTCTCGATGAAAGATTGAAGGATATTTATTCACTCATTGATATTATAAACACCTTCAAAGATGGAACTTTGGGATAGTTGGATCTGCCTGCCAGAGATCAATGTGTTTTCTCTCTCTATATGTTAAGAGAAAAGTGTGTCGTGATGCAAGTGATGCAGGAAGAATTCGAGAAGGCCGCTAAGGAAATAGATGACTTTAGAGAAGATTGGAACTATATTGATATGTTTGGCTTGCCTTCATTTTGGGGAAAATATAATTAGGTGATATCTTAGGAGGAATTCCGTAATATCTTGAATAATATAGAACAAGGTCTTGGTCGCTTAGCTATACAAGGTGAAGAGGCGATTTCAATGACTACAGTCATAAACAGTGTTAGCAGAGACTTTGCCATCTTTGTTGGGATTACTAAGATAATACAAAGCCTTCCTAAAGCCCGATATAATATTATATTGTGATTGGTGGTGGTTATAACAAAATATAAGAATGTGCGTTGGTTGCCAGCCGCATAATGGGATAAAATGGCTAATATGAGAAACCATTTGAAACGAAATTACGTTATTGAACAGGTCTCCTCAACAAATGAAGTTATTCAACTAGTTCCACCAATGTAATCTATAATGTAGTAGCCGAAATACTAGATTGAAATTCCTTTAATTACAACTAAGGCACTATTGATGCCTCTAAAATCGTTGCACCAACATTGGGATAACCACCCGGTCCAACCCTTAATACAATTCCCTTTCCGTTTGGGATGGTGGCTACGACTGGATAATATGGGACCAATTTCCCAATCAAATGTGTTTTGATGAATGAGTGTTTTGAGTATATAACGAGATGATAGATGGTTTGAGTTGCAAATTTACGAAAATATACAAATAAATCTATATATAAATAACCCGGGTAATACAATATCAATGTGATTTATAATGATTCCTAGTAATCGAATGCTAATAAAGATCAGTCACTTGACTACAGAAAGTTAAGCATGAATGATGATCACAAAGTGATATAAAACATATCGCATTTCATAATAACATCAATTGTCAGCATATGTGCTTATAGAATACCAATTCCAACTTACTCAAAAGTGATGTAATGCAGAACTATATGAACATTCACATATAATAACAATATCGAATCAAAAGACTGTTTATTTGCATAACATGTAACAAAGAGACATTTGATAAAAGGACCATATGTATTTGAATCCTGCTATGAGGATAACAATATGGCTCGTTCTTCTTATTTCTGAAAACTCGAAAAAGACACAAAAATGCAAGTCTTCTTGAATTCTCCTTTATAACAAGTTTGAACCTTGATCCTTATCTTCTACAAAGATAAATCCAGAAGTGTATTTGTGCTATCTTCTTAAATCTAATCTAATACAATTTCAGGACCCTTTCTAAAATGACATGAAAGGGTCTTTATAGTAAAAATAAAACAAATTGTTCGTAAAAAGTGTTTGAAGTGATTGGAACAGCCTCTCTCAAAATATGGGATTTCATGATAAAAATATAATTGCAATAACTCTGAAAAGATGCATTGCATCTATCATTCCTACTGCAGCTTTAATTGACAAATATCGAGCATAGTTTCGACTTCTAGTGGATGACTCATCCTAGCATGCAATTGACTTGTGCACACTACATCCAAGAGTTCTGTCATCATGCGATCGGCTACATCAGTAATACATTTGATTGTCATTTATCGACTATGCAGTTTGACCAAGTAGAACCATTGTGCATCCCAATTGAGTCTTTTTAATTTTTTGATTTGCTCCTCCCTGGTATTCAAATCTTGCTTCCATTGTTTTTCCAACACCTTTGCTTTTGGAAGGTTTTCTGGGGAACATTCAAAAAGTAAATTGGAACTATGTAAGGTATCATTGATCAGTTCAATGATATTATTCCTCACTGCACTGGCCCTGGAAGTTGCTCTTTTTGGTGATCAACTGTGTCTCCCATTCTGAAAAATAATATTTCTTTGTGAGATTCTTTAGTTACTGGTAACTTAGTAGCCCTTCCCTTTCCTGTGTTCTGCCAAGAGATGTAATCTATAATCTTGTCATCTACATCTTCGAATTCCAATCTGGAATTGACCGCTTGATCTATCAGTGTGCTGGTTTTGATACATAGTGGATGAATGAGATCTATCTTTTGGCAGAGTTGGGTTAGCTGTTGAGACAAGAAATTATTTACTTCTAAGGCTTCCTTTTTAAACGCTTCAATTTTGGGATTGTCTTTAAATTGATCCATTGAGCGTTGTAGCTGATTTATTTGCTCATCCTTAGACTTGATCTCTTCATGATGTGCCAGTTTCAGCTGTTCATATTCCTGAGATAGGTGTTGTTGTCTTTCGATAGCTTGTTGATCAATCCTTTGTTTTTCCTCCCTTAATTGTTCTTCCAATTGTTTAATCCTCTGATCCTTTTCCTTAAGCAAATGATTAACTTCGGTTGCTTTATCAATCATGGTAGCTATATATGCTCTTGCAAACTGAGATATTTTGGTCAAGTCCTCAGAGGGATTAACTTCCGAGTCTCTCTGAATGATATTCATGCATTCACTTTGAGGAATTGTCATTGATACTTGATCTATCATTCTCTTTTTTCGTTGCCTTTTGACTATAGCTCTGTGTTTACGGCTATAGAACACATCTAATGGTGGAATCTCTTCTATGTTGAGTATAATCTCTGACCAAGGATACTCAAGAATTACCTCGATTTCCTTTAGAGGTGAGTCCATGCCGAATGGTCTATCAATCACAGGCTCATGAATCAGGGGTTGTTGTTTTAAGGGAGATTCTGGTGTGATAACAATTTGGGTATAACTCTGACCTTTAATCTGTTGATCAAACTGTTCCCATTCTTTGATCAATATCAAATCAATGTTAACATCTGTGTCCAACTTTTTCAATTTCCTTCTTGCTTGTCTCGACCACCTCAGAAGTTTTCTCCTGCTCTGTGCTTTGCGTTGTTTGCTAGATGACTGGTGCAATACTCAACAAGTCCAGTGGCACTGTTTGAAGCCTTTGCGTCCTGTATTGGATGAATTGATCCATTTTCCCTTGTCTCAACTTAATCTTTTCCAAGTGGTGTACTTGTGAGAATGACTCGACTGATCTGAAGAAGTTATCAAATTCATCTTTCTCATGGATGAATTGTTTAACATTTACCTGAGTAGTGAAATTAAAGGCAACATTATTCAGGTCATACTTCCTTTTGGGAATAACTACTAGGTTCAAACCCCCTATTTTTTTGGCTTCAAATTGGGCGTGCTTATAATCATGTAATGA
Organism: Pinus tabuliformis; assembly: GCA_031772625.1. Classification (NCBI taxonomy): domain Eukaryota; kingdom Viridiplantae; phylum Streptophyta; class Pinopsida; order Pinales; family Pinaceae; genus Pinus; species Pinus tabuliformis. The sequence goes on along the minus strand of CM062805.1, from coordinate 153,616,463 downwards.
ATAAATGCCGCAGTGAACCAAAAAAGCAAGCCATAATTGCTTCTTGGCATCTTTGATATTTTTTGTAAGCCCTTTTTCAACTATCTGACATGCTATTTCCCTAGCAAATAACTTATCTGGGACATATAGAGGAAGGACATGCAGGTTGGTAATGTTGCCAAAAACCCTAATGTATGTAAACATCTCTTCCCCAAACCAACTGCCAATTGAAGTTAAATCGATGCTAGCTTCCTCAGAAAGCCGAGGGGGTGGTCTATTAAAGATGGCCTGAAGAATGGGTAGGATGAAGCCATGACAAATCTTGTAAAAATGCTTCTTATATTGTTTCTGCCATAGCTCTTTATAGTAAATATGGATAGGGGTTAGGTCCTGAATAGTCTATTTCCATCCCATGATAGGAAAATCGGAATTGAAACAAATGGTGTTGACTATGTAGGCACTCATATAGAATGGGGGAACAACTTGAGTGGTCGCAAACCTACTTTTCCTATAGTCAAGTATTTGGACTGCCAATTTGTCTAATAGGATAGTAGCCCAATCCATCACAAAAGAATTCAATGATGCTTCTATTAACGGGACCATTTTAATGGAAAACTTAGCAGAATTTGGGCTTCCAAATAGTCTACACATCATTGTGGCAGCATAACAGTATGGAGATGCTAGAGAGTCCAAGGAATACATACCGTATGACTCGTGCTTGTGTTTGTTAGGGAAGTGCCTCCATTGTTTGATGGGGTCCGACTCTATTTCGTTTTCCTTCACAAAAGCTTCAAGGAATGATTTGTTATAGCACTTTTGAGGCTCTAGCAAGTGATACATTTTCTTCAAGTCCTCAGGCTTGAAGGATCCAAAAAATTTCCGTAAACTGTGAATAGCTTCCTGTCTATTATATTGATGCCCTCAACTACCCATTTTACCATGTCATTGTATGGAAAAATCTTTGGTCGGGCCGCTATTCTATGAAGAAAAGTGTCGGCTAAATCACCAAGTGTATTCTCAGATTCTATAGGTCCATCCACTACTCCCTGTCCTTCAGTTACCTTAGGCTTTTCCTTTTCCATCATATCATATATGCCTTCCCATGAAATTTTCCCATAGTCTTGGCATGTCGTATCTAAGATCAACACAACTTTTTATGTTCCTTCGACTACTGTAGGGGAAGCTTTCGTCTTTCGAGATTTCTTTGTCATTTTAGCTGGCTGCATACTTCTAGATTCAAACTAAAATTATATGAAACAAAGAAGAGTGATAAACTTAAACTTTCAAATCCTTGTCAATTGAAGTTTTGTGTTATGAGATTGGAGGATCGATTTAGCGGACAGAGGACGTAGACAGAGAGCTAGGGTTTTAGGTTTATGAGCTCCATGGAGGCGTGCAAAGGGGAGAGCTCCACTCCCTCCTACAAGCAGGCAATGGCCAACCGAGGTAAGAAACCAATAGAATTTGTCAGAGGTCCTTCAGGAGAAGGGAAAAGGAACATGGAAGAGAATCAAGATTTAACCAAACCAAGGGAGGACAACAACACAAAATAAAATGAGGAAGAAGACAAGAAACAGGAAACAGAAAACAAGGAGCAAAAGGGGCCATGTAAGCCCAAGGCTGAGGTCACTCCCAAAGTAGTTTTAAATGATACTACTCTATAGGCGCACAGGGACCACATGCAGACCTATGCTATCATTTGTAAATTCATGGGATTATGGCCCACTGGAAATGCATTACAAGCATGGATTAAATACCACTGGAAACCAAAAGTAAGCATAAACCTACATCTTAGGTCAAAAGGTTTCTTCATAGTGGTCTTTACAAATATTGAGGACAAAGACAGGGTGTTTGAAGGAGGACCCTACTTCTACGCAGCAGTAGGCCTCTACATGCGATCGTGGACGATGAATTTTGTCCCAGAGCGAGGAACTTTCACTTCGGTCTCGGTCTGGGTAAGACTCTACTCCCTACCCCTTGATTACTGGCAAACAAAATCATTATCTGCCATAGGAAATAAACTAGGGCGTTTTGCCAAAGCCTCTGAGGCCACCAGAAGGGGAAAATACACTTCCTTCACACGAATATGTGTGGAGATGGATCTCTCTGGAGCTCTACTGGATGAGGTCATCTTGGAAGTTTTTGATGAAGAATGGGTGCAAATAGTAGATTATGAACATATTCTTTTCAGATGTCGCATGTGCCATGAGCATGGGTACCTATTTAGATACTTCCCTCTCAGTAAAATAGAGAAAAAAAAAGTAAAGCAACCACAATGAAAGATACTGAAAGCTTTCAAAAAGTGGGATATAGAGGAAAAGGGGGCAAAAGGGGGCCAAAGCAACAGCAAACAGAAGGGCAACAGGCCAATCTAAACAGGTTCCAAGTTCTCGAAGAAGAGGAAAAGATAACAAAAGTAGGTCAGGTAATGGAAGGAAGCCCAGGGGGGAAGGAGAAAGAAGAAGATAGGGAACAAACACAAGATATCAATAAATAGAAAGAGACTATGCTGAGTGATGGAGAACTTGAGATGGACCAAGAAATGACCCAGAGTGATATGGAAATGGAGGATCATGAACTACAGGAGATTCTTGTTAGAGAACACCTAGATCTGGAAGCGTTCTTGAAACAGGAAACCATGGGAGGGGTAGAATCATTACCTCAAGAAGAGTTCAACATAGTACAACAGCTTTTCATATGGAAAACTCAGGCTAAAGGGATGGAAAGACAAAGAAACAACGAAAGGCAAGGCAATGAAGGTGTGAAAACTATGAAAACTACACCAGGATTAGCTCCTAGAAACCCAGGAAATAAAAGAGGCAGAAAAAAGCAGAATGAGTTATTGATGGAATGTGGAAAGCTAATGATAGATTCAGGTAAGATGAAAGACCTAACCAGTTACTCCTTTACAAATCTTTAATAATGAAATTCACATCTTGGAATATCAGAGGTCTAGGTAGTAAAAGAAAACAAAGAATACTTATCAATAGAATGAATCAAGAAGCTCCAGATATGATCTTTATCCAGGAAACTAAAGGTTCCATTCAAAAAATAAAATAAATTCACAGCAAATGGCTCAATATATTTGATTTTCTAGAAGTTAAAGCAAATAATACAGCAAGAGGAATAATCACTCTTTGGAACCCCCAAAAGATTGGCATAATAGATGTTGAGGCATCTAGGAATTATTTATCAGTGGTTATTTAGCCTGTGGGAGATAGGGAAACTTATCTCGTCACAAATGTTTATGGCCCTCAAAGAATGGATGATAAACTCAGGTTTCTAGATTCTCTTGTGGATCTAAGAGATAGACATGTAGGAGTACCATGGATCATGGGTGGGGACTTCAACATGATCAAATCACTTTCGGAGAAAAAAGGGGGAACCAGAACTTTAAGCAAAGACTCCACAACATTTCAAACTTTTATAGATAATATGAAGCTAGTTGACACTGATATGAGTAATGGCCTCTTTACTTGGAACAATAAAATAGGAGGAGAGTCTCAAGTAGCCTCAAAGTTAGATAGATTCATAATCTCAAAGGACCTTATGCTCACCGACAAGGAAATGATAGCGAGAATTCTCCCCTTTGGAGGCTCGAACCATTGGCCTGTACAACTTGAGGTTCAGGGCATTGGTACCCCCAAGAACAGACCTTTTAGATTTGAGAATATCTGGCTCACCCACCTAGATTTCATCAGCAACATTGCAAAATGGTGGACAGAAGATCTGCATATTCAGGGTACAAGAATGTTTTTGCTACACAAAAGACTAAAGCACATCAAGCTCAGACTTAAAGACTAGAACAAGAATGAATTTGGTAATATTTTTGAAGCGAAAAAAGTTGTTGAAGACAAAATGCAGGGACTCAATCAAGCCCTTATCATGGATGGCTTTGACAAAGTCAGAAATGATCAAGTTACCAAACATCATCAAGACTCGGAGAATTTATATAAACAAGAGGAAATATTTTTGAGACAAAAATATTGAGTTCAATGGCTAAAAGAAGGGGAGTGAAACACTAGATTTTTCCACAGATCCACCATGGCAAATAGATATCATAATAGGATCTCTTTGATCAAGGATAAGGGAGGTCATCTTCTTAATTCCCATGAAGATATAGAAACTGTGTTAGTTCAGCACTTTCGAGGTATAGCAAAGGAACCATTTCAGAGAAAGATCATTTTATCAGGGACTTAACGAGGCATATACCTAGGCTTGTAATAAGAGAGGATAAATTCAATATTAATAGGACAGTGACTGAAGAGGAGGTTAGTGAGGTCATCAAAGAAATGCAGAATGGTAAAGCACCAGGCCCTGATGGTTTCAATGTGGATTTCTTTAAAGCTTGCTGGAACATTGTTAAAGAAGACATTCTGAATGTGGTGGAGGATTCCAGAATGAATAGAACCATTTTGAAGGTGCTCAATACTTCCTTCATCTCCTTGATCCCCAGACAGGACAATTCTCAGACTCCAGACAGGTTTAGACCCATAGCTTTGTGTAATGTGGTGTACAAGATAATATCCAAGGTTGTTGCCAATAGACTCAAACCACTTCTTCCTACTCTAGTTTCTGTGGAGAAATCTGGTTATGTGGTTGGCAGAAAAATTCTCAATAATATCATTCAAGTGCATGAGTTGGTGCACTCATTGTTAAGCAATAGGAAGGCTGGCATGATCATGCAATTGGACCTAGCCAAAGCTTACGATAAGTTGAATTGGACCTATATCAAGAAGGTCCTTATAGCTTTTGGGTTTGATCATAACTGGGTAAGATGGGTCATGGCCCTGGTAACTTCTTCTAGCTTTTCAATTCTAGTTAATGGTTCTCCTTCCAAGAATTTTACTCCTTCAAGAGGCCTCAAGCAGGGAGATCTGCTCTCTCCCTTTCTCTTTATCCTCATGATGGAAGGACTTGGTCGGTCAATCAAGCATGTGAAAGAAGTTGGCAACATCAAGGGTCTCCAACTTTCTGAGACTGGTCAGGCTTTGACCCATCAACAATTTGTTGATGATACCATGCTGCAGGGAATCCCCATGGTCAAAGAAGCTCTAGCTTATAAACAAATCCTGTGTGACTTTGCCATGGCTACAGGTATGGAAGTTAATCTCTCCAAATCTAAGATTTTTTTCTTTAATACCAATATTGCTATTCAGAGAAATATCTCCAGAATTTTGGGCTTTCAAAGGGATGTCCTTCCCTCCAAATACTTGGGAGTTCCTCTAACTGATAAACCTTTGCACAAGAGCATTTGGGAGCCGGTGATTAATAAGATGCAGGATAAAATCAGGAAATGGACTATTAGATCTTTAAACTTGGCTGGTCGGTTAGTGCTTACAAAAGCTGTTCTTCAATCAATCCCCGTCTTCATGCTATCAGCCCTTCCAGCTCCAAAAGGAGTTTTGCAACAATTTAGAACCATTCAAAGAGACTTTCTTTGGGGTAAGGGGGAGCAAGGAAAGAAATTGGCCTTGGTAGCCTAGGATAATATTTGCAAACCTAAAAACCATGGGGGTCTTGGATTGGATGACCCGGAAGCACTAAGCAAAGTTTTAGGGGAAAAATTATGGTGGCGCTGGGTAAAAGATCCAAAGGCTCAGTGGGCTAGTATCTGGAAAGAAAAATATGCCAGCACTTAGCAATATAATGATCACATAAGGATGACTAGCATCATAAAAGGCTCACTGATTTGGAATAAGGCCTGGGAGAACATAGGCTTAGTACGAAAAAATAGCTTCTGGGAAATTAGAGAGGGAGATCTTGCTTTGTTTTGGGAGGACAAATGGCAACAAGAACCTACACTATTAAGAGAGGACTTTCTGGACCTCAAGAAAGAAACTGATACCAAAGGGTTACTTAGGGTAAAATATTTTTGGGATCAAACCAATAGTGAAGGAAAATGGAGAACCTGGAAGAATATAGATTACAGGGATGATAGCCCCTTGAAAGAAAAAGCTGAGGCACTTCTAAAAATGTTGGACCAAAGGAAAATTTTAGTGACAGGGGGGCATGACCAACTTAGATGGGGTAATAATAATGAAGGCACCTTCAATCTTAAGGAGGCAAAACGCTTACTCCTTGAGCTAGACTCCAATGTACCGAACAAGGTTTGGCATAACCTATGGAGGCATCAAGGTTGGATGAAGATCAAACTCTTCATGTGGCTGGTTCATCATAAGAAAATTCTAACTTGGGAAAACATTCGGAAGAGGGGTGTTCTAGGTCCTTCCAGATGCCAACTCTGTGAAGCCCAAGAGGAAACAATGGAGCACCTTCTCAATAATTGCATTTTCACCTCCAGTTTGTGGATAATTTTGCCTCTATCTTCAAATAGACAGACAGGGACAAAGGAAGCATTATCAACACCCTAAATAACTGGAGACGAAACTTATCTGATTATGAATTTCTTTTCCCAGCTTGGGCTTTAATTCCAGGCTTCATAATACGGAATGTTTGGAAAGAATGAACAATAGAATCTTCAAAAATGAAAAAGTTCCTCCCAACACTTTTTTGAGCAGATCTTAAGACAACTTAAGGAGACGGTAGGTATTATTGTGAGAACTTCCCCAAAGAATCCACCTTCAGAAGTTGAAATGCAAATACTTCTTCAGTTGGGTATGCAGGGGCTCATACCACAGGGCTTGGATAGGAAGGTAATGAAATACAACATTGATGGGGCCTCAAAAGGCAACCTGGGTATTGCTGGCTTTGGAGGGGTGTTAAGGGAGGAAAATGGCTGCATCCTTTTTATTTTCCATTTCCATTTTGGAAGAGCCACTAATAATATGGTGGAATTAATGGCTCTTGAGCATTGTTTAGAATTCCTGAAGGAGAATAATCTACAGAATATAATAGTTGAAGCTGATTCTGAGTTAATCATTAACTCGGTCAAGAGAATCAGTTATGGCACGGAGCTAGAGAGAATCTCAAAACACTGGAGGCTGCTTCAGGTCTTTCAACGGGCTCAGCTTCACCTACTAGGCTTACGTATTGTGAGTTTTACCCATGTGCTAAGGATGACAAATAAATTGGTAGACATCCTGGCCAATCAAGGGGTGCTCTGCACCAAAATCAGGGTCAATCTGAGTTGGCAAGAGATGCCTCAGAATAGATTAAAGGCGCATTGTCAAGATCAGGCGGATGAGGACAGAATGGTGTTTCATAACAGAGCCACAGAGACAGGGTCTAGTTGATTTGGTTTATTTATGAAGTGTTATTTCCGAAGTGAGGTCATTTTTGGGATGCAGGTCACTGTCAGCCTCCTCAACCCTAGCAAGAACAAACACAGAAGTCTCTGGAGGATGTTGCTCAATAGATGTTGTTTCTTGGATAGACGGCTAGACGGAGGAATTTTCATCTTCCTTTGGTTCAGTCACCCGAGGAGATGGGTTGGTGCGAGGGGCTGGAATCCTGGCTTTCTCGGCAGACTCAAAACCCCAGTTTTTCTTTCTGTGGTGGAAATTCCACTCGCGGGGTGTTTTTTGGTTTATCACAGGCCCTTTAAGCTGAAAGTGGTTTTTTGTAGGTGGGAGCGATTCCACCACAAAGCAACACGTGGCCAAGGGACGGGAAGGAATAATGCCCTCATTGCGAGGTAATTATCGGTGCTTTTGGGTCGTGCGATATGTTCCACAGCCTTTGGATCAAGCATGACAAATCTAAGGTCAAGAATAAGTGAGCATGTTGGTCGGTCCAAGGCGTTTATCGCTTGGTTAGTCTCAGTACTTTTAGGTCTTGCGATTTTATCCTCCGCCATTGGATTTGACAAGGAGATTCGACGATCGAGGAAAAGTATGCAGGTCCAAGTGAGCATTATCTTCTGTGCTTGTTGCGCTTCATGGTCGGAATCGGTGGATTTCGGGCAAACTACATGCTCAAGGGTTATCCCCCCATTCGGACCCGAAGTTTGTTTAGAATGGTCCCTACTTCCTCATTAGGTCTGATTCTATTTTTAAAGTGGATGCATGTTCTCGCCCCGATTTGAGCCTCGTCTGTCAGATCTCTGTGGGGGGATCGAACGGTCTCGACTTTTGTTTGTATTTCGTGGGTTTTGTAGTTTTATTTGTGGGACCTTGGCTTAGCTTCTAAGCCTTTAGCTTGGTGATCTAGGCTTTCAGTGGTTTGATATTTCTTTGGCCCACAGTTCCTTTGGGACTGTTGTAATTTATGTAATTTGTTTTCCGATTTAATGAAATAGAAGGTACGACTCTTGCTTTAGCACAAAGAGATAAACTTAAACTTTTAAAGAAACTAATGCTTGAATAGATAGTGGTGATAATAGTATAGTTGAAAATCAGGGTAGGGGAATTTGGTGCAAAAGATTTCGTATTATGAAATAATATTAACACGAACAACGAAATCTTGAAGGATTGAAGTCATTACTATTCTTAATGCTTTGCCGCATTAACGATGTGAAACTTAAATGTTCAATAAATAGATCGCATCGCAGTTTTGTTAAGGCATAATTGGAATGTGTGCTGTAAACTTCCCGATTTTGTGATGAGCGATTTCAATATATATTATTTTAAACAGCCATCGCATATCGCAAGTCAGGAGGTGTAAGCGCCATTTTTTAAGAGTCTTTCGAATTTCTGCAATTGCAATCAATGATGACCTGGCACATAGAGTTAGAAAAATATTTATATAACCGCCCATATCATGTTTTCTCTGTATTATCATTAAACCACTTTATTATATTAAAACATCGCATTGTGCATCCCCAAGGTGATTATCACTTACTTTTTCTGGGATTGCGATATGCGAGATGCAAGATTCTGATCACATCACAAGTTTTCGGGTGTGGCTTCTCTTAGTTTCGACGATATGCGAGATGCAAGAATCTTATCCCATCGCAAAGTTTCAATGTCCCATTATACCTATCACTTGGAATCTGCGATGCGATAGGTGATATGCAATCGCTTTATCGCATCACATGTTTGTCGCGATTTTCTTAGGAAGCTCTAAGATTGAGACTTTCAGATCGCAACAATATTATACGGATTGTATGTTTCTTAACCTTAAGCGATTGTGATTTGCAATGTGTGTGTTTTTTTAGAGGGTTTTTTGAAGCACTTTTATTTAAAAAGCAAGAAACATAGAAATTGATTTCTATGTAAATATTTTATTGCTTTTTACAAACTAAAGGGACCCTATTTCCTATTTAGCATCTAAGAATAAAATTAAGAAAAATATTGAAATGGGGGGGTTGTTGTATAGCACAACAATTGGCGATTCACTGAAAGAACCAGTTATCTCTAAATAAAAAGATGAAATTTCTAACACTTTCTTTAGTACAAACAATTGAGGAAAAGGAAACTATTTTGAAATGTGTTAGATAAATAAAATTACTCTGAATAAGAAAAATTGATCAATTTTGCAATTTCTTTTACAAACCCTTATTATTAATGAAAACATTTATAGTTTCTTCAAGCCTTGATTGGTTGTTAAAGATAAAGTAGGGGGCTTCTCCAACTTAGCTTTTGAATTTACTCTTTTGTCATAGGTAGAGCCAGTGCTGCCAGCAAACGTCTGTAGTCTCGACAGGGTTACTTTTTAACCTTCAATTACTCATTATCCCATCCATCTAAGAATATAATCTTTTAAAGATAAATTCAAAAATATATATCTATATATATTTTCATTTTTTATTTTTACTTTTTCTTTTTTTCTTTTCCGCATAAAAGCCATTGTCCTGGTTTGGGAGCCAAAACATGACAATGCCATTCACTGGTTGTAATTGAACTAAACAAGCTGCCTCGTAATGAGACCCCTTGTCTTATGAATATAAGCCATTACCCTGTTTTGGTATGCATTATTGGTAATGTCAGTTTAATTAGTTCCCTATGATTATGGTAAGCGGCTCATAATGAGACCTCTTATCTTTTAAATCAGATATATTTTAGAATTACACTCTGAAAAATCATAGTCCTAATGGATGGGGTGAATCTTTGACTCCTTAAGAGTTATTGGATGACAAGTGTAGAGATGTAGATGCTCAGTCGTAGAAAGTCTTTTCTTTTTTTACAAAATAGCCTCTCTCAACTAATAAAACTTAAAATGATTCACTATGTTTTCTTGGTTTGAAATATTTCACAATTTCAAAGAACATCTCAGAGTTTTATGATGCTTATCTAATTTCCCAAAACTGTAATCACTTCCTTAAAAGTTTCTACTTTCTAAAAGCGGATATTCACAACATGATTTCAAAGAGATTTCAATAGTAGAAAGCCAATGGTATACTATTTACAACATTATTGAAAGAAATAAAAATTTGCATAAAAGAATATGTACAGATAAGAATGGGTTACCTCCTTAGGGAAAGAATTTCTTTAATATAAGCCCATTAACAAGAAGAGAATCTCTCTTTCCTGATAAGTCTTGCAGTAAAAATGTTGATGAGCCTACCTTTTTGATGATTTGAAATGGTCCAAGCCACATCTTCTGAAATTTGGTATGTTTACCTTTGTCGTCATGTGCTTTATCCCATTTCAAAACGAGATCACCAATCTGTAATGTTTTTGAGCCACCTGAACTTGCATCAAAAGAGGATTTAATGACTTGCTGATGTTTAGCATGAGTAATTTTGGCTCTTTCTCTTTCCTCGTCTAATTTAAGAATTTGATCAAACCTTAATTGAATAGAGGAAGGCGTTTCTTCAATGAATTGCACTAGGGCTAGTGATGGGATGGCTAGATTTGGCAGAATAACAACTTCTTTCCCATATACTAAGTTAAAAGGAGAAGTACCTATTGAGACCTTCTGAGTTATACGATCTGCCCATAGTGCGAATATCAAAGATTTATGCCAATTCTTTTGGCTTTGATCAACAGTTCTTTTAATAATCGCTATGATATTTTTGTTAGTTGACTCTGCTAAGCCATTTCCTTGAGGATAGTAATTTGTAGAGTATTTTAACTTAAAACCTCTCTTAAGAGCAAATTCAACTATACTATTTCCAGAAAAATAAGATGCATTAGGTAAACCAAACTTGGTGATAATAAAATGATCAATAAATTCAATAATCACATCAGAATTTGCTACCTTTAGTGGAATTGCTTCTACCCACTTTGTGAAGTATTTCGTGGCTATAAGGATATATCTGTGTTGCTTGGAAGAATGAGGAACAATTTCTCCTATAATATCAAGCCCCCACTTCTCAAATGGTTTCTCAATGTTAACTAGTTGTAAAGGAAAGGCTAGTTTCCTTTGCCTCCCACTAACAGTTTGGCATATCTTACATTTCCTCACATAGTCATGGGTATCTTTGAACAAATTTGGCCAATAATACCCAACATGCAGTATTTTTTGCGCCGCAGTGTCTCCTCCAAAATGTCCACCAGCTGGGCCATCATGAAATTCCTGTGAAACTGTTTGCGCTTCATATTTTTCAATGCATATTAATAGAAAAAAATCATAATTTCTCCTGAATAACACATCATCAATTATTTCATAGCGTTTGTCTTTTAACCTTAAAGCACGTTTCTTTTTATAGCTGAAATCATGGGGGGCATTTCCATTCCTTAAGTAAAAAATCAGATTATCATATTGAGATTCAAAATCAATTATACTTATCTCATTTACTTGTGTGGTACTACCTAAATCTTCATGATCTGGTATATTGGAAGCTTCTGCTAGCAACCTACAAAAACCTTGTCCTCTAACAATTTTCGCTGGTTTAATATCAATATCATATTCTTGTAAAGTTGTTACCCAATTAACTCTTCTCTCTCCTACTTCGCTTTGAATTAGCAATTGCCTCACTGCAGAGAATGGGACTATTACTTTTGTATGTGTTTTTGGGATGAAAGCTCTAAAATGTTTAACAGACTTAAACACAGCGAAGGCTTGTTTTTCAACTTTTGAATAATTAAGCTTAGCACCTTGTAAATTGGAACTAAAGAAAGATATGGGTGCTTCCACTTGCTGATTAGTGATTTGTGTTAAAAACAACATCATAAGATGATTCAATGGCCAAAGTGTATAAAATAAAATGACTAGAAAAATTCGGAGTATTCAATGTAGGAGCATTAATGATTGCTTGTTTGATTGAGTCAAATGCTTCATTTTCGTTATGTCCCCATTTGAAGACTGAATTTTTCATAATCATGGATTGCAAGGGTAGAACAATATGAGGAAAATCAGGAATGAATATTTTTACAAAATTTATCTATCCCAAGAATGTTTGCATAGATTTCTTATATGTGGTAAAGGGATATCATAAATCTCCTTTATCCTATCAAGATCAATATATATGCCATTTTTGGATACAATAAACCCTAAGAGTTTACCTTCGTTAAGAGAAAAGAATGATTTCTTGGGATTTAAGGAAATCCCATACTTTTTACAACGTTCAAAAATTTGCTTTAAATCATGCAAATGGTTTCTCTTTTTTCTAGAATAGACAGTTATGTCATCCAAGTAAACAACAACTGTTTTAATGATCAAACCTTTGAAAGCTATGTCCATGGCTCGTTGGAAAGTAGCTCCATCATTTATCAAACCAAAAGGCATCTTCTGATAAGCATATGTTCCCCATTTAGTTCTAAATGTAGTCTTTAATCTATCATCTGGATGGACCAGGATCTAATTATATCCCGAAAACCCATCAAGAAAAGACATTAACTCTGAGCCAGCTACTGATTGAAGTATCTGCTCCATTGTTGGTAATGGGAAATTATCTTTTTGACATGCTTTGTTGAGATCTCTAAAATCTATGCAAATCATAATATCGCCATTATCTTTCCTGATAGGCACCAAATTTGAGACCCATTTCGAATGTCTGATAGGAAAGATTATTTTGGCTTTAAGGAGTTTATTCAACTCTGTTTTGATTTGACTCTCAAGATTGGGGTGAATTTTCCTTAATTTCTGTTGTACAGGTTTCTCGTCAGAAATCATTGGAATTGTATGTTGAATAATAGAGGTATCATAGGTCTTCAGATCCTCATAATTCCAAGCAAAAACATTTTTGTATTTCTTCAATAATTGGATGAAAGAAAATATTTCATCAGGTGAAAGTCCAAGCCCTAGATTAACATTTTGTGGTTTGGTATCTGTACCAAGGTTTACTAATTCAAACCTTAAAGTTGAACTTTGAAGTTTTGCATTAGTGACCTTTTTGAATCTATCCTTAATATCATAAAGATCTTCCAGTTTAACCACAGATTTAGGAATAGGATTTTCTTTGAATTTCTGTTTTAATTGAAGATCATGATCACTTTCATCAATGATTTGATCGTCATAAGACCCTTCAGATGTCAAGAAATTTAGGATATCCTCATCATGATTGAACACATGCCAATTGGTGACGTTATCTAGGATGGATGGTCTAAAAATTAGCTCAATAGAAAATCTATCAAGACTATAATCCTCAGATGGAAGGAGTCTAGAAACTACATTAGCCAGGAGATCTGTTGCTGCATTCTGTGATCTGGGAATAGGAGAGATATCAAATTCCAGAAAATGAGAAATAAGATCTTGAGCGAGTGATTGATAGTGTTTGAGATTTCCTGACAGACAATGAATAGTATTTCTCACTTGTTTTATCACTATTTCAGAATCACCAAACACTCTTAAATATTTCACACCAAGACCTATTACTTTATAAATACCTTGAATCAAGGCTTCATATTCTGCAGAGTTATTGGTACACTCAAATTCTACCCTGTATGATAACATAGTTTTCTCCCTTCAGCACTGACTAAAATACATCCTGCTCCCCCACCATCATTGGATTTAGATCCATCAAAATACAAAGACCAAAATAAAGGCTTATTTACATCTTTATCTACAATTTTATCTACAACATTAACACACTTAGAAGTATCCGTCTGTGAAAAATTTTCAACTTGTGAGGTGACATTACTAGCTGAGAAAGGTGATTGCTGAACAGTGAAGTTCACAAAAAATGATTCATCCAAATAATTACCAAGAATATTATTATTGAAGGCTACTGGTTCATTTTCTTCTTCAAATTCAGTTACTATGTGAGTAAGATGCTTTTCACATTCGATTCTTATTTGATTTGGCTTCCCATTATAAGGAAGCCACATGTAAGACCAATTCGTTGAAATATAACCATGGAGTTTTTCAAACCAATCTCTATTAAAGATTAAACCATAAAACTCGGGGATGTCAGCAATCAATATATCAATTATTTGAACAACCCTTGGATCAACAAATAGTTTGATAGTAGCTGAATTTATTTCTCCTAAAACTTGTACATTAGTCTGATCTAACTGAATAATATGAACTAAAGATTTCTGGGGTTCAATATTTAATTTGGAGCAAACTGATGCTGGCATTATATTTGATGAATCCCCTGGATCAATCAAGCAGTTATGTAAGTTTCTATTGTAGATCTCATAAGTCAAAAGAAAAGGAGGAGTATGAGAATTTGATCTATCTCCCATTAAAATGGCATCGGTAGCATCCACCTTATCAGCTGGTGGCTTACCTGATCCTCTGGCAGCCTTGGATAATACACTAGTTGGAAGAGGAGAAGAAGGTACTGCATTTAATTCCTTAAGAAAAAACTTTTGTTGATGTTTGAGCTTGCTAAGTTCATGCAGAGAAATATTTTCTCGAGTCTTCTTCATATCTTCAACTATGTTATAATCCATGGGATCTAAAACTACTAGAGTCTTTGATGATGATGGAGGATTAGACGAAGATGGTTTTGTTTGAGGAGATGAAATTGGAGTTTTCTTCGCGGGAGCTTTCTCTTTAGTAACAGGATTTGAGTTTTTCTTCTTTTGAGTTGACTCATTAGGTTCTATAACACTCTTACTTCTAGTGTTTACTGGTAAGGCTTCCTGTTCACTTTCACAATCAGAGTTGGGCAAAATAAAGTCCCACATTCCATGACATTCAACTGTTTCTTCTTCCTCTATTTCATTAGCTGATAAAGTTGTATCTTCTTCTTCATCATCATCTAAATCAGATTCTGCATTTGATATAGCATTTGGTGGTTTAGGATCAGTTGCCTGATTTCTTTTAAAATTCCTAAATGGTCTTTTTGATGAGGTTTCAGTGACCTGCTTCTTAATTTCTACCATTTCATTGGACGTAGTTTTAAGAAATTTTTGCAAGCCTTCCATGTCATATGGATCTTTGGTTACTTTCTTCTTTGATTCCTCTCTAAAGGTTAATTTTTTGGATTTTCTTTCCTCTAGTGAATTTTTCTTTTCTAATGCCATGATACATTTTTCAACAATTATTGCTTCTTTCATATTTTCTGCTAATGTTGGTTTAGTAGCTCTATCAAAAAAGATAACTGTGTTTGAAGGTAGCGCAGAAATGTACCATTCATTTTGGACCTCTTCACTAGGCTTGGATGTCGTAGGTATTTTATTCAATAACTTATTGAAACATGAATTGAAGTCCTTAATCATTCAATATTGCATGGATGATCGAATCCATACTTAATCAATTTTCGGAATAGGTCTACAACTTGAGCGAGGATTGAAGTTGGCGCTAGGGTTTTTCATTAGGGTTCCATGGCAGGATATGTAGGGGGGAGCGCCACTCCCTCCTACAGTCAGGCAGTCACAGAAGGAGGTAAGGAAGTAGGAGGGAAGCACTTCAAAAAAATGTTGGAAAATATTTCAGAGGCAAGAAGCAAGGAGACAGTTGGAAGAAACGAATTCCAAGATCAGGAAGGAAATCAATAGGAAATAAGTAAAGAAAAGGAGAAGGGAGGCAGCAGCAGAAAAATGACCTCCATGAGAACTACAGGAGTTTGTAAACCCAAATCAAGCATCATTCCCTGGGTCATATTAAGTGATCCAATGATTCAAGCGCATAGGGACCATATGAAAGAACATGTGATCATTTGCAAGTTCATGGGGTTATGGCTAACGGAGAAGGCATTAAATATCTGGATTAGGAGCCATTGGAAGCCAAAGGGAGAAATACATTTACATTTGGGTTCTAAGGGCTTCTTCACGGTGGTGGTCGCAAGCCTAGAGACAAAGACAGAGTGTTCGAAGGAGGGCCTTACTTCTATGCTGCAGCAGGACTCTACATGCAGCCATGGATGATGAACTTTGTCCCGGAACGTGAGAAATTTACATCCGTACTAGTTTGGATTAGACTATGCTAATTACCTTTGGATTACTAGCAACTAGATTCTTTGAAAACCATAAGAAAAAAGCTGGGGCATTTTTTGAAGATATTAGAGGCAGCCCTTAAAGGTAAATATACCTCCTTCGCCCGAATATGTGTGGCAATGGATCTATCTGGAGCCCTTCCAGAAGCAATAATTTTAGAGGTATATGATGAAGGATGGGTGCAAACAGTGGACTATGAGCACATACCATTCAGGTGCCACAAATGTCATGAACACGGTCATCTATTCAAAGACTTCCCAACAAACAATATGGAAGGCAATGGGAGAACCTATTTGGATAGAGATCACGAAGGTTTCACCAAGGTTGGGGAAAAGGGAAAGGGGGTAAATGGCCACACAAGAAGATCAGTGAAGAAAGATACACAAGACACAACAACTTCAAAATCCTAGAGGAAGTAGAGGAGAATGTGGAGACTGTCCAAGACAGGGAAAACGTGTTTGAGCAGGATACGGAAGCTGAAATGGAGGATATCACAGTAAACAACCAGCAGAAGGAGGATCTACCAAGCTACATGGAGATTAGTAAGGACCATGAGATGACTCCAAGTGAGACAGAAATGGAGGACCATGAACTATAGGAGATTCTAGATAGGGAAAATCTAGATCTAGAAATATTTCTGGAACAAGGAAAGAACAAAGGAGTGGACTCCTTGCCAAAACAAGATTATGATCGAGTTCAATAGCTCTTTCTATGGAGGGCACAATTGAAGGGAACGGGTGTCAAAAGAAACTACAAAATCCAAGAGCCAAGTGGGATCAAAATGATGGAGACCTCACAGACACAATCTCCAAAGAACTTAGGAAGGAAAAGAGGAAGGAAAAGACAGAATGAACTGCTAAACGAATGTGGAAAACTACTGATTAACTCAGGTAAGATGAAATATCTTACCAACGATTCCTTTACTAACCTTTCTTAATGAAGCTCACAATCTAGAATATTAGAGGTATAGGTAGTAGAAGGAAACAAAGGAATCTAAGTAACATAATAAAAGAAGAAAAACTAGACATGGTCTTTATTCAGGAGACTAAATGTTTAATGGACAAAATAAGAGAAATTCATAACAAATGGTTAATCAAGTATGAGTATTTAGAGGTTAAGGAAAATAACTCGACAGGTGGGATTCTCACGCTGTGGGATCCATGAAAATTTGGAATCCTAGACACTAAAGCATCCAAGAACTATCTATCTTTGGTGTGTAATCCTATTAGTGATAAGAAGACATACATGATAACAAATGTTTATGGGCCTCAAAAGAAAGCAGATAAACTCAAGCTTCTCACCTCCCTGGAAGGTCTAAGAGAAAGACATCCCAATATGCCTTGGATAGTGGCAGGTGATTTCAATATGATAAAATCTCTTTCCAAAAAAAGGAGGCACTAGATAGCTAGGCAGAGACTCTGAAGCCTTCCAAGATTTCATTATGAACATGGGACTAGTGGACACTGAGACAATTAATGGAACCTTCACTTGGAACAATAAAAGGGGAGGGGCTTCCCAAGTGGCTTCCAAACTTGATAGATTTATTGTTTCTGAGGATCTCCTCCTCACAGGACCCACCATAACAGCTTCCATTATTCCCTTTGGAGGCTCGAATCACTGGCCAGTTTAGCTAGAAGCTACCTTTATGGGCACTCAGAGAAACAAGCCCTTTAGATTTTAAAATGCCTGGCTTACACACCCCAAATTCACCAATAACATTAATAAATGGTGGAAAGAGGAGTTGAATATTCAGGGTACTAAAATGTTCATGCTCCAGCAGAGACTAAAACTTATCAAATCCAAACTTAAAGCTTGGAACAAAAAGGAATTTGGCGATATCCTCAAAGCCAGAATAGAAACTGAGCAGAAACTCCAGGAAATCAATCAGATCAATATCACAGAGGGCTTCAATGAAGAGAGGCAAAAACTAACTAACTCTTTGTAGGAAGAATCAGAGGATCGATGCTTACAAGAGGAAATTTTCTGGAGACAGAAATCTAGGATTCAATGGATCAAAGAGGGAGAAAGAAATACAAAGTTCTCCCACAAATCCACTATGGCCCATAGAGCACACAATAGAATCACAAAGATTAAGGATTCTCAGGATATTGAGCTTGTCTCTCACAAAGACATGGAATCGAGTCTAGTACAACACTTCTTCAATATTGTGAAGGAGCCAATGGAGGATAGATCTAGGTTCATTGATCAGTTCACTCAGTATATTCCTAAGTTGGTTACCAGAGAGGACAACCACAATCTTAACAGGCCATTCTCGGAAGAGGAGATCAGTGAGGTGATTAAGGAAATGAAAAGTGGAAAAGCACCAAGCCTTGATGGATTCAATGTAGACTTCTTCAATGCCTGCTGGGAAACAGTCAAACAGGACATCCTCGATGTTGTGGAAGACTCGAGAAAATCCAAAATGGTTCTGAAAGCACTGAATGCTTCCTTCATAGCTTTAATCCCAAAAAAGGAAAATGCTATGACTCCGGATGGATTTCGACCCATAGCCTTATGTAATGTGGTGTATAAAATCATCTCCAAAGTGATAGCCAATATACTCAAACCCCTACTACCTTCCCTCATCTTGAAAGAGCAAACAGGCTATGTGGAAGGAAGACAAATTCTCAACAACATCATCCAAGCACATGAGGTGGTACACTCTCTCAAATGCAACAATCAAGCAGGTATGATAATTCAGTTGGACCCTGAAAAAGCCTATGACAAACTTAGCTGGTCTTATATCAGAGCTATTCTAAAAGCCTATGGCTTTGACAAAAACTGGATAAGATGGGTTATGGCACTAGTTACCATGACCAATTTTTCCATTCTGCTTAATGGAGCTCCTTCATGTACCTTTACACCTTCCAGAGGGCTCAGACAAGGAGATCTGCTCTCACCTTTCCTCTTCATCCTCATGATGGAAGGGCTAGGTAGGGCAATAAAAATGGCTAATGTGGAAGGTCGAATTTAGGGTATCAAGCTCACCCCAGATGGAGAGGCTAACACTCATCAACAATTTATGGATGATACTATGTTACAGGGCATACCCACAGTTAGGGAAGAAAGAGAAATCAAAAATATCCTAAACGACTTTGCTATGGCAGCAGGTACAGAGGTAAGCCTCAACAAGTTCAAAGCTTTTTTCTTTAATACTAATATTGCTATATAGGTAAATATTACCAGGATTCTTGGTTTTCAAAGGGAACAATTACCATCCAAATATCTTGGCATTCCTCTTACTAACAAACCTCTAAGCAAGAAAATATGGGAACAAATTTTAAATAAACTTCAGGGCAAGATCAAAAAGTGGACATGCAGATATTTAAACTTAGCAGGGTGGCTTGTGCTCACACAGGCAGTACTGCAGGCCATTCCCATTTTCATGTTTGTAGCTCTCCCTGCTCCTCAAGGTATTAAGCAGCGGATAAGGAGCATACAAAGAGACTTTCTGTGGGGTAGAGGGGAAGAGAAAAAGAAGTGGGTTTTAGTTGCCTGGGACAAGCTCCGCAAGCCAAAAAGCCATGGTGGCTTGGGGATGCATGATCCGAAGACTCTCAACAAAGTTTCGGGAGCTAAGCTTTGGTGGAGATGGATCAAGGAGCCAAATGCCCCCTGGGCCAAGCTTTGGAAACAAAAGTATGCCAAGCATTCGCAGGAGAATGATCATATTAGAATGTTAGGACAAATCAGGGGCTCACACATTTGGAACCTTTCTTGGGAGAATAAAAGTATTGTTCAACAACACTGTTTCTGGGAAGTCCGAGCAAGGGACCGTGCTCAATTTTGGGAGGATAGTCGGCAATAGGAACCCATCCTTTACAGGAATGACCTGGCAGCCCTCAAGAGAGACACAGATAGCAAAGGTCAGTTAATGGTAAAATATTTCTGGGACTAGGGAATGAATAATGAAAAATGGAGGAAATGGAAGGATCTAAGTTACAGTGATAAGAGTCATTTGAAGGCCAAGGCAGATGCTCTTATCTAGAACTTAGAGCATAGATGGATTCTGGTTTCCTCCTCATCTGACCAATTAAGATGGGGGAAGAATAATGAAGGTAACTTTAACCTCAAAGAGGCAAAAGAGGCAGTCACAGGATTTAACTTTGTGAATACTGATCAAGTTTGGAAGGAGCTTTGGCAAACTCCTCACTAGATGAAAATAAAGTTATTTATCTGGCTAGTGCATCAAAGAAAGATCCTAACTTGGGAAAACCTCCTAAAGAAAGGCTTCAGTGGCCCTTCCAAATGTCACCTTTGTGGCTCACATGAGGAAATGATTGAACACCTTCTCAACCTCTGCCCTTTTTCTGCTAAGGTGTGAAACTTGGTGGCCTTAATCTTCAGAAAAACTGACAGGGATAGTCTCAACATCTCCAACACTTTGAAAACCTGGAGAAATAACTTCTCAGGGAATGAGATCATTAACAAAGCCTGGATATTGGTACCAAGCTTTGTCATTTGGAATGTTTGGAAAGAGCGCAATAGGAGGATCTTCAAAGATAAATCTAGCGAGTCCCAACATATAATCGATCAAATTCTAAAATAGCTTAAAGACACAATAAAAAGCCTATTGAAGTCACTTCCTAAGGATCCTCCTCTACCTCAAGAGGAGAATACTATACTTAATTTGGGACTCTAGTCCATCAATCCTCAAGGATTAATAAAGGGAGTGAGAACAATAAACACAGGGGCCAATAGTTTGGAAACCCCCTCCACAGGGTTTCTTCAAGGTAAACATTGATGGAGCTTCTAAGGGCAATCCGGGGGTCGCTGGCTTTGGGGGTTCCATAAGAGATCATCAGGGGCAAACAAAATACATCTTCCATGGCCACTTTGGGAAGGGTACCAATAACATGGCTGAGCTCCTAGCATTAAAGCAATGCTTGGAAATCTTGGTGGAGACAAATTTACAGAATGCTATCATTGAAGCAGATTTGGAATTGATCATTAGAGCAACCAAGAATATGCATAATGGAACTTCACCAGATAAAGTGTCGAAGCATTAGAAGCTACTGTAAGTTTTTTACCATATACACTGCAAACCCTTAAAACGATAAGATTTGTTCATGTGAAAAGGAAAGCAAATATGTTAGCAGATCGGTTGGCCAATGAAGGAGTGACTAATAGGGACAAGGATTCTCGGCATGCTTGGGAGTCGTTACCTACCGGAAAACTGCGAGAGGATTTTTTCCATCTGGCAACCAAAGATATGGAACTATGGGTGAACAAAACTGATCGAAGGGATTTAAGGGATAGGCGAGAGGATGGGGTCACCTAAATCATCTACATTTTTTAATTTTGGCTACTCTCCAAAACTCTAATCACTTTTGCTTGAATGATGAAGGTAACGAATCGAGAGCACCACAGATATAGTTTCCTGTTTGCATGTGGCACAACGGGTATTTGATGGAGAATCCAGGTGGAAGGCTCAGAAATGTCCGTGGGAATGGTCTGACGGTCATCGCTTGGTGACAAAGTGCTTTGGTTCTTCCACGAAACTGCGCATGCAAAAGCACAAATGGTATATCGGGTGAGATAAGAATGGTATCTGGTTTTTTGTTATGTGCCTCTGATTCCACTCATCATGTGGCATGTTGCGATGAGAGGTGAGAGAAAACCGCCCTCAACATACGGTTAACCCCCGCGCTTCTCATCCGCCCGATATCCACAATGGCCGTTGGATCGGGGTTGAGTAATCAACGGCGAGATTTGGTTTGTGCATGTTGCTCAAGAGTTTCGAACCCAAAACTGTTTAGTGTTTTTAACCTATAACTGTCGTCGGGTCCGTTTGTTGGTTGTAGAGTGGTCCATTGTGGGTCCCAATGTGGACCCTCGGTGGGTTACTTGTATACTTTGTGTGGGCCTCGGTCCATGGTTTCCAGGGCTTCTTTGGGCTTCTTTTGGGTTTCTGTCGGCCCTGCTGGCTGGGACACTCTCTTAGAGCGAGTGCAGTTTCTTGTATATTATGTAATTTTTGCTAGCTTAATAGAAGGTTCTTCTCTTACTTATAAAAAAAAATAATTGAAGTCCTTAATGGGTTCTTTGGGTTCAACTTTCAAATTGGAGAGGTCATTTATCAGAGTTGTTGTAGACCTATCATCTCCAAATTTGGTTAAAAATTGCTCTTGAAAAGCATCCTAGCTATTAATCGAGCCTGATGGTAATGAGAAGTACCATGATCCAGCTACTCCTTGTAATGTGTATGCGAATAACCTCACAACTGCGTCCTCTTCTGTTACTTCATTCAAATTAATGGACAACATGAAATTATTTATATGTTCTTCCGCTAATAGGCCATTATCAGGGTTGAATTTAGGTAACCATTTTTCTGGATGAGCTGGCAATTGTGTCAAAGGTTCAAGCATTGTAACAGCTCCTGGATTGGTCGATGGCCTCGGTTGAGGTTGGTTATGTTCCATTATTGAGCTATTAGTAGAAGAGGGTGAAGACGCAGTTGAAAGTGATTGGGTAGAGGATGTTGAAGCTCCTGTACCTGTTTGGACTATGATCTGGAGTTGAGAAGCCTGTGTATGAGCTTGCAATGGTATGGATGATGATGAAAGAATCTCGTTGTAGGATTCTGATGGTGTCTTCCTAGCCCTTTTTCGACTTCGCAGAGGGAATTCAACTAGTGAGATTCCAAGTTTTTCACTCTTTGCTCTAGTTAATGGTTGTGAATGGATATACTGAGAAGTAACACTGCCTTGGGATAACTCAAACTCTTCTTGAGAAATTGAAATCCCCTTCAATTTGTGGATCAAGGATTGTACTTCAGGGGTTTGAGAAGGAGTAACATCTAGCTTGTTTAGAATTTCAACAGTGGGTTCTGTATTTTTCTTTTCAACTTCTCGCTTGGGAATAGGAGATTTAAAATGCGAGGGAGAAGTTGGAGGTGATGTTGAGGGAGTTTTACTCTTAGAATGGCATATAGATTTTGATTTACTCGCCATTCACAATCAAGCCCTCCTTCTAGCACCAAAAATGTTGATGCCTCTAAAATTGTTACACCAACATTGGGGATAACCACCCAGTCCGACCCTTAATACAATTCCTTTTTCGTTTGGGATGGTGGCTCCGACTGGATAATATGGGACCAGTTTCCCAATCAAATGTGTTTTTATGAATGAGTGTTTTGAGTATATAACTAGATGATAGATGGTTTGAGTTGCAAATAAAATAAAATATACAAATAAATCTATATATAAATAACCTGGATAATACAACATCAATGCGATTTATAATGATTCCTAGTAATTGAATGCTAATAAAGATCAGTCACTTGAATACAAAGAGTTAAGCATGAATGATGATCACAAAGTGATATAAAACATATCGCATTTCATAATAACATCAATTGTCAGCATATGTGCTTATAGAATACCAATTCCAACTTACTCAAGAGTGATGTAATGCAGAACTGTATGAACATTCACATATAATAACAACATCGAATCAAAAGACTGTTTATTTGCATAACATGAAACAAAGAGACATCTGATAAAAGTACCATATGTATTTGAATCCTACTATGAGGGTAACATTCTGGCTCGTTCTTCTTATTTCTGAAAACTCCAAAAAGATACAGAAATGCAAGTCTTCTTGAATTCTCCTTTATAACAAGTTTGAACCTTGATCCTTATCTTCTACAAAAATAAATCCAGAAGTGCAGAAGTGCTATCTTCTTAAATCTAATTTAATACAATTTCAGGACCCTTTCTAAAATGACATGAAAGGGTCTTTATAGTAAAAATAAAACAAATTGTTCATAAAAAGTGTTTGAAGTGGTTGGAATAGCCTCTCTCAAAATATGGGATTTCATGATAAAAATAGAATTGCAATAACTCTAAAAAGATGCATCACATCTATCATTCCTCCTGTGGCTTTAATTGACAAATCTCGAGCATAGTTTGGACTTCTGGTGGATGACTCATCCTAGCATTCAATTGACCTATGTACACTGCATCCCAGAGTTCTGGAATCATGCGATTGGTTGCATCATCAAGACATTTGATTTTCATTTGTTGACTATGTGGTTTGACCAAGTAGAACCAATGTGCATCCCAATTGAGTCTTTTTAATTTTTTGATTTTCTCCTCCCTGGTATTCAAATCTTGCTTCCATTGTTTTTCCAACACCTTTGCTTTTGGAAGGTTTTCTGGGGAACATTCAAAAATTAAATTGGCATTGTGTAAGTTAGCATTGATCAATTCAATGATATTATTCCTCACTACCCTGGCCCTGGAAGTTTCTCTTTCTGCTTTGATCAGTCGTGTCTCCCATTCTGAAAATAATATCTCTTTGTGAGATTCTTCAATTACTGGTGATTTAGTAGCCCTTCTCTTTCCTGTGTTCTGCCAAGAGATGTAATATGTAATCTTGTCATCTGCATCTTCGAATTCCAATCTGGAATTGACTGCTTGATCTATCAGCGTGCTAGTTTTGATACATAGCGGATGAATGAGAGCTATCTTTTGGCAGACTTGGGTTAGCTGCTGTGACAAGAAATTATTTACTTCTAAGGCTTCCTTTTTAGACTCTTCAATTTTGGGGTTGTCTTTAAATTGATCCATTGAGAGTTGTAGCTGATGTATTTGCTCATCCTTAGACTTGATCTCTTCATGATGTGCCAGTTTCAGCTGTTCAAATTCCTAAGATAGGTTTTGTTGTATTTCAATAGCTTGCTGATCAATCCTCTGTTTTTCCTCCCTTAACTGTTCTTCCATTTGTCTAATCCTCTGATCATTTTCCTTGAGCAATTGATTAACTTTGGTTGCTTTATCAATCATGGCAGCTATATATCCTCTTGCAAACTGAGATAATTTGGTCAAGTCCTCAAAGGGATTAACTTCTCAGTCTCTCCAAATGATATTCATGGATTCACTTTGAGGAAGTGTCACTGATACTTGATCTATCTTTCTCTTTTTTTGCTACCTTTTGACTATAGCTCTGTGTTTAACTATAGCTCTGTGTTTAAGGCTATAGAACACATCCAACGGTGGAATCTCTTCTATGCTGAGTGTAATATCTAACGAAGGATAATCAGGGATTACCTCAATTTCCTTTAGAGGTGAGTCCATGTGGGATGGTCTATCAATCATAGGCTCATGAATCAGGGACTGTTGTTTTAAGGGAGTTTTTGGTGCAATAATAGTTTGGGTATTACTCTGACCTTTAATCTGTTGATCAAACTGTTCCCATTCTTTGATCAATATCGGATCAATGTGAACATCTGTGTCCAACTATTCAATTTCCTTCTCGCTTGTCTCGGTCGCCTCAGAAGTTTTCTCTTGCTCTGTGCTTTGCACTGTTTGCTGGATGACTAGTGCAATACTCAACAAGTCCAATGGCACTGTCTGAAGCCTTTACATCCTGTATTGGATGAATTGATCCATTTTCCATGGTCCCAGCTTAATCTTTGCCAGGTGGTGTACTTGTGAGAACAACTCAGCTGATCTAAAGAAGTCATCGAATTCATCTTTCTCATGGATGAATTGTTTAACTTTTACCTGAGTAGTGAAATTAAAGGCAACATTATTCGGGTCATACTTCCTTTTGGGAATAAATGCTAGTTTCAAACCCCCTATTTTCTCGACTTCAATTTGGGCATGCTTATAATCATGTAATGATTAAATGTTGCAGTGAACCAAAAAAGCAGGCCATAACTATTTCTTAGCATCTTTGTGATTTTTTTGAGCCCTTTTTCAATTGTCTGACATGCTATTTCCCTAGCCAATAACTTATCTGAGACATATAGAGGAAGGACATGTGGGTTGGTAATGCTGCCAAAAACCCTAATGTATGTAAACAACTCTTCCCCAAACCAACTGCCAATTGAAGTTAAATCGATGCTAGCTTCCTCGAACAACTAAGGGGCTGGTCTATTAAAGATGGCCTAATGAATGGGTAGGACGAAGCCATGACAAATCTTGTAAAAATGCTTCTTACATTGTTTCTGCCATAGGTGTTTATGGTAAATTTGGATAGGGGTTGGGTCCTGAACAGTCCATTTCCATCCCATGATAGGAAAATCAGAATTGAAACAAATGGTGTCAACTATGTAGGCACTCATATAGAATGGGGGAACAACTCGAGTGGTCACAAACCTATTTTTCCTATAGTCAAGTATTTGGACTACCATTTTGTCTGATAGGATAGTAGCCCAATCCATCACAAAAGAATTCAATGCTACTTCTATTAACGGGACCATTTCAATGGAAAACTTAGCAGAATTGGGGCTTCCAAATAGTCTACACATCATTGCGGCAGCATAACAATATGGAGATGCTAGAGAGTCCACAGAATACATACCAAATGACTCGTGCTTGTGTTTATTAGGGAAGTGCCTCCATTGTTTGATGGTGTCCGACTCTATTTCTTTTTCCTTCCCGAAAGATTCAAGGAATGATTTGCTATAGCACTTTTGAGGCTCTGGTAAGTGATACATTTTCTTCAAGTCCTTAGGCTTGAAGGATCCAAACATTCTTCCGTCGGCTGTGAATAGCATCCTGTTTGTTATATTGATGCCCTCAACTACCCATTTTACCATGTCATTGTATGGAAAAATATTTGGTCGGGCGTCTATTCTATGAAGAAAAGAGTCGACTAAATCACCAAGTGTATTCTTAGATTCTGCAGGTCCATCTGTTGTTGCCTGTCCTTCAATTACCTTAGGCTTTTCCTTTTCCATCATATCATATATGCCTTCTAAT
Organism: Pinus tabuliformis; assembly: GCA_031772625.1. Classification (NCBI taxonomy): domain Eukaryota; kingdom Viridiplantae; phylum Streptophyta; class Pinopsida; order Pinales; family Pinaceae; genus Pinus; species Pinus tabuliformis. Next base: position 153,589,660 of record CM062805.1, on the reverse strand, counting down.
GAAATTTTCCCACAGTCTTGGCATGTCATATCTGAGATCAACACAACTTTTTCTGTTCCTTCGGCTACTGCAGGGGAAGATTTCATCTTTTAGGCTTTCTTTATCATTTTAGCTGGCTGCATACTTCTAGATTCAAACTGCAATTATATGAAACAGAGAAGAGTGATAAACTTAAACTTTTAGAGCAGCTAATTCTTGAAACAATAGTGGTGATAATAGTACAATTGAAAATCAGGGCAGGAGCATTTGATGCAAAAGATTTCATATTATGAAATAATATTAACACGAACAATGAAATCTTGAAGGACTGAAGTCATTACTGTTCTTAATGCTTTGTCGTATTTAACGATGTGAAACTTAAATGTTCAATAAATAGATCGCATCGCATTTTTGTTAAGGCCTAATTAGAATGTGTGCCATAAACTTCCCGATTTTAAGATGAGCGATTTCAATATATATTATTTTAAAGAGCCATCGCATATCACAAGTCGAGAGGTGTAAGCACCATGTTTTAAGAGTCTTTCGAATTTCTGCGATTGCGATCAATGATGACCTGGCACATAGAGTTACAAAAATCTCTATTTAGCCACCTGTATCATGTTTTCTCCATATTATCATTAAACCACTTTATTATATTAAAACATCGCATTGTGCGTCCCCAAGGTGATTATCTCTTATTTCCGCTGGGATTTCCATATGCGAGATGCGAGATTCTTATCGCATCGCAAGTTTTCGGGTGTGGCTTCTCTTGGTTTTAGCAATATGCGAGATGCAAGAATCTTATCGCATCGCAAAGTTTCAATGTCCCGTTAAACCTATCACTTGGAATCTACGATGCGATAGACGATATGTGATCACTTTATTGCATCGCATGTTTGTCGATGATTTGCTTAGGAAGCTCTTAGATTGAGACTTTCAGATCACAACAATATTATACGGATTGTATGTTTCTTAACCTTAAGCAATTGTGATTTGCAATGTGTGTTTTTTTAGATGGTTTTTTGAAGCACTTTTATTTAAAAAGCGAGCAACAAAGAAATTGATTTCTATGTAAAGATTTTATTGCTTTTTACAAACTAAAGGGACCCTATTTCCTATTTAGCATCTAAGAATAAAATTAAGAAAAATATTGAAATGGGGGGGTTGTTGTATAGCACAACTGGCACAGATATCGAGGATGTGTGGGGCCCACACTCTCTCCTCTACGGGCACAATGAAGAAAGTCAATACTCTAAAGCCACGAAGGCGTCATGACACATAAACTTTTATTTTAAGAGTTATTTTATTTTTAATTCGAACTTTCTACATTTGAGACAATTATTCAATCAACTATATTCCAGACTAATTATTTAAGGCCTCGTTTCCCGTAAAGGGGGGTGATTGACAGAAGTGATCATTTTCGATTTTGTGAAACTGCTTGTACATGTTACACACTCTGTTATTACATTTCTGAAGGCTTTCCTTGGTGTTTTAGATGAATTTTGTTGTGTTCATTTATGTGTGTGTAATAATCACAAAAATCTAAATCTGAGACTTGTTCTTGTTTAGAGAAATATTTTGTTTAGTTATTCGTCTTCTTATATCATAGTATCGATCTGAATGATTAGATGACCAACATTTGACTTCCATTTGTTTTATAAGCTTGTCTCTTGACTTATGACAATTATTATTTTATATTTATGATTGTTACAATGTTACTTTTTGTAATTCATCTGTATATCATGTTGTTCGAATTTCAAATCTATAAATTTCCATTTCATCTCTGCAAGTTATGTTTTCAATATTTATTATTGAACATGGTTGTCTTCAGACAATTGGGATGGAAATTTGGAGGACATTTGTACATGTTGCAATGATATCTTATCATATTTGAATGATTCAACATCTCATACTTTTTATGTTTGTTCCTTTTTTCAGTTTTTCTTTAACTTGTTATAATCAAATTTCAAAGTTTATTTGTTAAGGTTCATATTTCACATTTGGGTTATAGCTTTCAGGAAGTGTTTCAGATAAAACTTTCTCTTATGTTAATACCATAAACTTACTACAATGAATAAATTATCAATAACTAACCTTATTATCTTTTCCTATTGAAAATTATATAACTATTATCAGGGTTACCCCTTGTGGTGCACTGGAGGTTAGCATATGGCACCTAGAGCGAGAGGACTTCTCGGTCCTTAGTGAATGAGTATTTGATTCATTCATATGTGGGGATGATTTGAGCACTAACAATAGGGTTGCAAATTTTTTTAGCTAACTAGATAGAGTGATTCTAACAAGCAGAGGGAGCATCAGTAGCTCAGATTTTCGCTGAGCAGATTCCTTGTTTGGGCACAAAAGGGTTTTGCAGCAGTTACTATAGTGGAATCAATGTTAGATGGAAGAGAAAGTGCACACAAAGAGGGTATTTCTCTTATATGGTTTCTAGTGCAGAAATCCAAATTTTGCAGTTATAACTGACAGTAGCTGCAAGCCAATTTTCTCACTCTAGAAGGGAGATCGAATAACAGATTCAATGTTCGAACAGGTGAAAGAGGTAAATTTGTGTTCTAGTTTTAGAGATGGCCACAAATGGTCTTAGAGATTAGGATAGGTTAGAGGGAGCCTCCAACAATGTCATCTGGAAGGCTAGGATGTTATTCCTACTAGATGAATTCGGCTTGAAGACCTATCTAGAGAACATTGTGGCAGAACCCACTGATGCAGATTAGTTGAAGGAATTCAAGAAGGAGATGTCCAAGAAAAAACAGATGATCTTGGATGGAGTCTAGGACCATATATTCTCACATATATCAGCGAAGAATACGACCAAAGAGATGTGGGATGTTCTCACACATATATACCAGAATCCTTCCAAGCAGTGAAAGATGTTCTTGAAGGAGAATTTGAGAAACATTAGGATGTATACAAGTGAAGGCATTGATCCCTTTCTCACTAGAATTCAGGAAATCTGAGATTATCTTGTAGCCGTTGGGGAGGTGCCTCAGGACAGATAACTTGTACATTTTGCACTAAATAATGTCTCAAAGGATTGGGAGATCTTTGTCCAAGGCATCTTGGGACGAGATACTCTACCTAGGTGGGACAATATGTGGTTAGAACTGTAGTAGGATGAGATGAGGCGAAAACTTGTGAAGACCTCCATCAGTGGAAGTAGTAGTAAGGGTACGAAATGTGATAAGGAGGATGAAAATGTGGCCCTTACATCAAAGGGTTCCAGTCAGGGACAAGGGGAAAAGAACAAAAATAAAGACCTATCGAAGGTCAAGTGATTCAGGTGTGGCGATTTTTTCCACTATAGTACTCAATGTCCTCAAAGGAAGAAGGACACGTAAGAGAAGCAGGACCAAGCAGTAGCATCTGCAGAGATAGACAAATTGTCATCCAGGTTGTAGGAAGAGTTCACCATGTTTGAATCTATACCTCCAGAAGTGAGGTGGGGTGATATGTAGTTATAGTCCCAGAGCAATGCAGATATTAGGGTAGGGTCCATTGATGTGTCTTCCTTATGTATCATTAGCTTCCTACAGGGGTCCACAGTGTTCAGTAGAAAGATGGATCAATGTCAATTGATGCAATCAGATTCCAGAGTGATAGTTGCAGACTAGTTGTAGTTAGGTGCTTAGGGGTGCAGTTACAGTGGTAGAGTCAGGAGCAACACTAATTCTTCAATGTATGGTGTAGAGGCTAGTAGCATTTAGATGCTCAAGAGAAAGATGTAGCACAAAGACACAATTGATTCAATATTTCAAATGCTTCTTAGTTGCAGTAGTTGCAATAGCAACAACAACAACTGAGAGGGAGTTTCAGTGTAGACATAAAGTTGGTAGCAGTATAATAGTGTCGACAGTAGTAGCACATATGCAACACCAGATTTGCACAAAGGCTGGTGGACAGTGGTAGGAAATTGTAGTGGCCCAAGATCAACAACGTGTACAAAGGGTGACACAAAGACAAGGTGTTGGAGTAGTTCAGCACTAGAAAACCTTCCTCACTAAGAGAGAGTGTGAGTTTTTGTAGCATAGGATGGTGTTCTAGTCTCGACAGTTGTCAGAGAGGCTAAGAAACACTAGGACTCCATAACCTAGAAAAGGTTTTAGGAAAATCCACCTAGAGATGCCTTAATTAAGTTAATTAATCATTAATTAAAATTTTCCTAATTCTAACTTAGGAAAATGATTAATTAACAGTAATTAATTGAGGAAGGTGATATTTCTCTAGAAACTCACATGGATCGACTAGGAAATAATCTCAGCCATTGATTAAGTTTTAATCTTGGTCGTTGGAGTCTCATAGTGAGATTATAAGAAGAACTCGATGAGTCGATGGAGGAATACACTTGAGATCGATTTCCTTGGGCAATTCGATTTCTCCAAAGAGAAGCAACATTCTATCGGAAGAGTTTGAGCCAAGAAGGGAAGCAGAGATAGAAAGGGGCAGAAATTGTGAGTCTAAAGGAAGTTTTTCAGTTCCGGAGAGTAGCTTGCTGAGAGACAGAGATAGCCACAAAGAGGCTGACGCAAGGGTTGCACATAAGTCTCTGTTAGCTTTGCTACAAACTTCAGTAGTTGGGGGACAAAATACTAGCTCCGCTGTGTTGTTTGTGCTTAAAGAAAGCTTGCTGCAGTATTTTCCACCCTCCTCCTTCATTTTCCTTATACTCTCTTCACTCCTGTTGTCCCTATTTTCCTCCAAAATCCTTTGTAAACCTATATTCCTCTTCGCCCCCGCTTATACTTTCAAACCTGCTACCTCCATTTTACCTTTGAAACTCTGCTTAATTCCATGTTTCCTCTGACCCCCGAGCGCTAAGCTTTAGCCATCATATGACTAAGTTCACATGACTGCGCGCCTACCTCAACTATTCCTCACCGTTAAACCCGCACCGTTTAATCATGGCATCACCTGATCTAACGGTCTCCTCCTCCCCCCCCCCGCACGTTAAACCTTGTGCATGTTCCCCGCCATCTGACCATCCATCGCGTGATCGGATGGTAGTCGCTCCTCCCGATCGCACGAGTTGCCCACTCGTTAATGAGCAGGGAAAGCAGTTTCCCTCCCGTCACGTCCACCATGTGTCACGCGTTGTGTGGGATCGCGCGGGTTTATACGGATACCACCACCTCCCGTAAGCGGTGTGGGAATACCGCTTACCGCCCACTCATACATTCCCCACTCGCTATCGTCCATGCGTCTTTCGCGCCCGATAGCCGTCAGATCTACCCAACCGCAATCTGACAGCCCACGTTTCTCCATCCGCATTTTCTCCCGATTCCTCTTACAAAATGATCTCTGTTATTCGTCCATTGGATCCAATGGCTGTTGTTTGTTCCCCATCCCTCTCATTAGTTTGTCATGCAGTCTTTGTGTCTGCGACCTACAACATTCTCCCGAAGGTGGTCAACTACCTGTACTTGGCACAATTAGATCCTCAATAACTACATTTAAGGAAGAGGATGGTTGAGAAGAAAAAGGACAGCCTCGAGCAAATCTCAGCATTTATCAGTTATGTAGCTTCTTTCAGTCAACACTCCACCTGCTCAAGAAGGACCGATGAACAACAAAAAAGGTCATTTTGTTCATTAAAGCCAGCAGATCATAGCAGAGACTCCATCAGAGAGTTAAGATGGTGGGTGGTCCATTATGACCCCTCCACGCATAGCATAGCAGCATATCTTTGTAATCAAACTCTATATATACCCAAAACACATATGTCATCAGTGTTGATGGTTGTAGTTCTGATGTAAGGTTCAACTTCTGGAGACTGTAACTACTGTGATACCTGCAGCGTTTGGTCTTCATTTTCAACTAATACAAGCTTCTTTTGTTGTTAATTGCTCACTTTCCACTTCTATTCTGTTCTAGGTTGTGCCTGTTATGCATTTGTTTGTGTGCCTTTGATATGTAGCGTTATAGGGGCTATCATCCCACCTCTGTGTTAGAATCTAGCATGTATCATTGAATATGTATGCAGGTTTCTGTTATCTTGGTGCCAGAGAGCTGTCATCCTGTCTGTGCATTAGGAAATAGATTTAAAGACCTTTCTACTGGTTGTAGCCAACCATCACATGGTCTTGTGCATCTACTGGTGTGGTCAGCATTCTCCATGTTCACTTAATCCTCAAACTGTGAGTAATTGGTTGTCTAAAGCCTTGTAGTCTATGGGTGTTCACCCATGTCTAGGGTTAAGCATAGTAGAAGTGGTTATCTAGCTTGAATATGCATTATTCCTTCCATTCATCCACCTATTTCCAACATTCTTGTTGAGTTCATAATGTTCTCGAGCATCTTTGAGATACAACCTAGGAGAGTTTCTTGGGGTGATAACATTAATTGGCGCCATTGCCAAGGAGAGGAGATTGAAGCTCAGCTTCCCTGGGAGATGACACAGTTCTAGATTTTGATGATAGACAAGGTCTGGGCACATTTTTGGTTGTAATCATCTATCTGGCGACTCCACTGGAGGAAGACCAACCTTTGGCGACTCCACATTGCAGTTCTGGCTCAGTTTGTGAGGCATACTCAAAGAAATCCTCAGAAATCACCAACTGAACCAATGCCTGACCCGGAGAAGATCGTTAAGCAGAAGAAAAGTTTGCAGAAAGGAGCATCAGGATCAGGTAAGCCTTAAAAGTCCCATGTATCTCTGCTAGTGAAGAAGTCACCTTCAGAGATTCATAAAGCTCCTTAGTCATTCATTTCCCTTTCGGATATCAGCCCAAAGAAAGCATCCCATGTTGTCCATCATATTCCTTTGTCTCTACTATCCATTTCATTGATCCATATCACTCAGTCTACCAGTATCATTCCACTTACCTCAGTCATGGCAGGCCAGCAAGTTCTCAAAAAGATAGAAAGAATCGTTGCTGCTAGGTATGGACCCTTGGTCTTGCCTATCCCTTTGAATGTCATGCCTGCAGGAGATTATCAGGAATACATGCCTAAGTTTACTAGTACAGACAGCTAAAGAGCATCTAGAGTCTTTTTATTGTTATGTTGATAACCTGGATATCTATGAAGAGGATGTGTGGATGAGGGTTTTCGTCCACAGCCTAGATGGGGAAGCTAGAAAATGGTTCAGAGAATTAGCCCCTAGGTCTATAGCAGATATTGAGGCCTTAGATGATGTGTTCCTAAAGCACTGGGGGATAATAAAGATCTACTCTATTATCATACTGAGTTTGGGAACTTGCAGAGGGAAGATGGTGAGCTGCTGTTTGATTTCAACAAGAGATTCAACCATATGTACAACAGAATACAATATCAAGTAAAACCCACTCCTACTTCTGCTATGCTCACTTATTCCAATGCCTTTGATTCTCAGTTCTGCTTGCTGTTGAGAGAAAGAAGATGTGCTTCTTTGGCCGATATGCAAAATGTAGCCTTTGAAGTAGAAGCAAACATCATGGATGCAGAAAGACTCGAAGGTGATGCTGAAAGAAGAAGATAGGGGGGTGAGTCCTCATCATCCTCAGATCCTCAGATTGATAAATTAGCTAGGATGATAGAGTTATTAACCTCTGAAGTTTCCAGATTAAGGGTGGAGCAGCATTCCGAGGAAGCAGGAGCTCATTGTTCCTTTTCTCTTCCAACTTCAAATCCATATAAAGGAGCAAAGGAGCAGCTGCAGATTCTGCAAAGAAGCAGAGATGCAAACGAAGATAAAAGGGTGAAGACCCTTTTTCAGAGTATAGTCATGGAGAAAGAGTTGTCTAAAGAAGAGGAGGAGGTTCATGGTTTGGAAGATAAGGGCAGTGCCCCTTTCTTAACAAGAGCTGCATATAAAGAAGCATTATCCAAAGGCACTGCTCATCAGTTTGTTGTACTTGCAGAACAACAAGCTCATCAGCAAAAATAAGTAGCAGCAGATCCCTTCATCCTTAAAGAATTTGAGCCCAAAGCCAGCTCAACTTTTAATGACTATGCAAATATGCAAGTTAGTCAGCCTGTTGATATCCCCGACCCAGTAAACAAGAAGGGAGAGGAAAGCTCCCCATCATCTTTTGTCCCTCTGTCTGCTCAAGAGACAATCCCTCAAAGTAGCCCCCTGAACTCTGAGGCAGGCCATGATTCAGAGCCCAAGGTTGATGCTGATCATCTCAGTCTTGATATTCTGATGCCTGCTCAGGTGCCCTCCACACAGATTGAAAAGGCAACTTGTCAGATGGCAGAGGAAGAGGATGCACAGTTTTGGGACTCCTCCTTGGGTGAATATTGTTTTAAGCAAGATGTAGGAGCAGATGATGTCGTTGTGTCCTCCACACATGAACACATTGGTACACCATTTATACTAATTGTGCAGGCCACAAATGACACAGAGAAGTACACAGCATTCATTGTTATCCAGCAGGTGTATAAAAGCTCCCATGAAGAACATCCAAGGAGGAGAGCATACAGAAAGGGGATGAAATTTGATCCATATCTACTAGATAAGGTCAAATGTCCTAAACTCTTTGAGGTAGAGGATCAAATAAATCCAATTTTGCAACTCTTTGATGAAGGGGCCAAGAGGAGAAGAAGCAGTTTTGAGGGCCCTGCAGATGGCCAATTTTTGAATGTTTATGTTGTTTAATGTTTTCAAGCCTTAATGATTGTAATCATTTTCTTTTACAGGTTTTAGTGTAGACTTAATTAGACTCCATGCCCAATGGATACTAGGCACTGTTTTTAATCTTGTTTTGTATGAAGGCATTGATCTACAGTTCTTGAGACCTCAAAGGGAGAATCTCATCTCCAGAAGGAGCCAGTGTTAGCTTTGCTACAAACTTCAGCAGTTGGGGGACAAAATACCAGCTCCGTCTTGTTGTTTGTGCTTAAAGAAAGCTTGCTGCAGTCTTTTCCTCCCTCCTCCTTCATTTTCCTTATACTCTCTTCACTCCCGCTGTCCCTATTTTCCTCCAAAATCCTTTGTAAACCTATATTCCCCTTTGCCCCCGCTTATACTTTCAAACCCACTACCCCCATTTTACCTTTGAAACTCTACTTAATTCCATGTTTCCTCTAACCCCAAAGCGCTAAGCTTTAGCCATCATATGACTAAGTTCACATGATTGCGCGCCTACCTCAACAATTCCTCACCGTTAAACTCGCACCGTTCAATCATCGCATCACCCGATCTAAGGGTCTCCGCCTTCCCCCCCCCCCCCCCCTGCACGTTAAACCTCATGCACGTTCCCCGCCATCCGACCGTCCGTTGCGTGATCGGATAGTAGTCGCTCCTCCCGATCGCGCGAGTTTCCCACTCATTAACGCGCGGGGAAAGCGGTTTCCCACCTGTCACGTCCGCCTCGTGCCATGCGTTGTGTGGGATCACGCGAGTTTATATGGATACCACCACCTCCCATAAGCGGTGCGGGAATACCGCTTACCGCCCACTCGTACGTTCCCCACTCATTATTGTCCATGCGTCTTTTGCACCCAATAGCCATCGGATCTGCTCGACCGCGATCCGATAGCCCACATTTCTCCATCCGCATTTTCTCCCGATTCCTCTTACAAAATGATCTCCACCATTTGTCCGTTGGATCCAACGGCTGTTGTTTGTTCCCCGTCCCACTCATTAGTTCACCATGTAGTCTTTGTGTCTGCGACCTGTAGCATTCTCCCGAAGGTGGCTAGCTACTTGTACCCGGCACAATTAGATCCTCAACAACTGCATTTAAGGAAGAGGATGGTTGAGAAGAAAAAGGACAGCCTCGAGCAGATCTCAGCATTTATCAGTTATGGAGCTTCTTTCAGTCAACACTCCACCTGCTCAGAGAAGGACTGCTGAACAGTAGAAAAGGTCATTTTGTTCATTAAAGCCAGCAAATCGTAGCAGAGACTCCATCAAAGAGTTAAGATGGTGGGTGGTCCATTATGACCCCTCCACGCATAGCACAGCAGCATATCTTTGTAATCAAACTCTATATATACCCAGAACACAGATGTAATCAGCGTTGATGGTTGTAATTCTGATGTAAGGTTCAACTTCTAGAGACTGTAACTACTATGATACCTGCAGCGTCTGGTCTTCATTTTCAGCTAATATAAGCTTCTTTTGCTATTAATTTCTCACTTTCCACTTCTATTCTATTCCAGGTTGTGCCTGTTATGCATTTGTTTGTGTGCCTTTGATATGTAGCATTAGAGGGGTTGTCATCCCACCTCTGTGTTAGAATCTAGCATGTATCATTGAATATGTATGCAGGTTTTTGTTATCTTGGTGCCAGAGAACTATCATCCTGTCTGTGCATTAAGAAATATATTTACAGACCTTTCTACTGGTTGCAGCCAACCATCACATGGTCTTGTGCATCTGCTGGTGTGGTCAGTATTCTCCATGTTCACTTAATCCTCAAACTGTGAGTAATTGGTGGTCTAAAGCCTTGTATTCTGGGGGTGTTCACCCATGTCTAGGGTTAAGCATAGTAGAAGTGGTTATCTGGCTTGAATATGCATCATTCCTTCCATTCATCCACCTATTTCCAACATTCTTGTTGAGTTTGTAATGTTTCCGAGCATCTCTGAGATACAACCTAGGAGAGTTTCTTGGGGTGATAACAGTCTCTAGAGGGAAATTCGATTCTGCTGGAGAGAAGCTCATTTTCAGTTCCAAAGTCTAGGAAGATTTTCCAGAGTGTTGGAGAGGCAATTTCTCAGTCAACACCTAACAGGATGACTTGAGTAGTAGTTGTTTCACACAATCTGTATTCTAGTTTTGTGCTAGGGTGACGAAGGGTCTGTGTAGGCTAGTTTGGATGACTCACTTGGAGCTGGTAGTCAGAGCTCAAATTGCTTGTGGGGTGAGGAAAATTCCTCATAATATTTTTGCCAGTAGTTTATCTATAGGATTTCCATATTTCAGTGTCTATTTGTACTTAGAATTTCTCACTATTACTTAATAATAAAAACTCTCAGTTGTTGCACAGATTTTCCCAAGTTGGGTTTTTTTGGGGACTTTTGTCCAAAATAACGGTGTTATAATTTTGTGTGTGTGTGCCAGTATTTTCTCAGTTTATAGTTTATATTCCGCAATATTTTTATTTATGAAGATTATAGTGTGATTAATTCATTATTTCCATAACAATAAAATGATAAATTAATTTGTAGTTATAATAATTAATTCCAATTGCTACAATAAAAATCTGGTAGTGAAATTTTCACACTTGGAGTCCTCTACAATCCTAAGTGATTATCTCCTTGAGTTGGTGTCTCCTTTAACCTCATTAAAAGATATTTATCGAACAAGTAGGGTTTCTCAGGAGTGGAAAGAACAACTATTATACCCCCTTGCGAAGGAAAAGCTAGATTAAATTTTGATTAAATTGCTAAATGTAATCTAGACCTTGCAGATGTTGTAGGAGTTATTTAAGAGTTTGAAACCATAATGGAGAAATCATTTAAATATATACATGCAAATCTTGACACAAATAATCAGGAAAGAATTATAGCTTTAAGTGGTAGCATGAGTGTATACATGAAGTTTGGATATAAATCCATCATGGTAGAAGGGAATTAAAAAAAATATTCACTCTACTACAAAAGGATAATTTAACTCATATAACTGGAAGGTATAGATTCATTGCCATTGGATAACATAAGTTATGTAAGCTATTGAACATGTCCATGCTCAAAGAACTGCAAATAAAACAATTGGTTGGCTAGAAAAAAACTTATTGTCATAATGGACTCCAATTTTATATGCTAGTGATTAACAATTATGATCAAGAAGGCAAATGGGAAAAATATTTGGGAAAATTAATCTAGGATAAGCTCTCATGTTCAATTTTTTTAGGATCTAATTTGATTAGGACTTTTCTAAAAGAGTAGCACCCCTCCCTCATGTCAAGGTCCTAGTGCATTATATGGCCTCACTTGATAGGCTAGTAGGGATGATCGCTTCCATTCTTATAAGATGCTCATGCCTCCACCTATGCCTTCAATGCATCCTTATCTCTAAGTAGAACTTTAGGGATCCCCTCTGACCTTCTACATGCCATAATTTTTTGTAAAGAAAGGTTCCAACAAAGAGGAAGATAGGATGTCCCACCATCAAAATCTTTGTCAAGTAGTATAAAGCAAAAGAATAATTCTCTAAAGTTAAAAGAACTTGAGAACAAAGGAATTGAATGGAAATAAATTTTGTTGAGCATGGAAGGGTAAAATTGACACAAAGACATAATTAATATTGATAAGTGAAGAACCAAAGAAATTGGGGAGAGCTAAAACTAATAAGAACCCAAGGGTTGAAGAGCATAGTACAAAATATTTGTAGTTGCAACTAAGTTTTAAAAGTGTGACAATGTATTGATATTGGTGAATATTTTCTGTCATTTTTTTGATTGAAACTGTTGATGATCGAATAGAAGAATCTTGTGAAGATGTAGAATGGTTTTTAAGCCTTCTTGATAACCAGTTTTGAAATACTTGTTTGAAGTGAGGGAGTAGTCATAATCTTTGAGGAATTTTTATCATGGTTTTGTAGCCAATTTATTATTAGAAAACATCTATTTTAGGTTTCCATTGCATTGATTAGATACATTCTAAGTTTAGTAATTAGGTCAAACTTGAAAATGCGTATGTTATAAGGTCCAAAGGAGTTCAATTGTTTGTTGGATAGTTCAAGGTATAAAGGATATATAGTTTTTGAGCATAACTATAGGTTTATTCAAGTTCTATTGATTCTACACTAATTTCTCCCAGGCAAAAAATCCAAGACAACACTAATTGTCTCTTCACATGGATTCACAAAATCTACTTGTGAGATATCATACTTATAATATGAGAGCCAACCAATCTAGGTTAACTATTGATCTTCAACATTTGCAGTGGGCTCAATTTGTCCTCTGAGCTTAGTCCATCCAAGAAGGTGAGCTCACTATGAGCTCTAGTTCTAAGTGTAGGTAAGCTCCAACTAGGTTAACTATTATTATTGCAGTTCATGTGTATAAAACATGACCTTCCATTTCAAGTGGGTGGGAATAAAACCTGACAAAATTTAGCCTCAATTAGTGAATTTTTTCTATACTCTAGCAATGGTTAATCACAGGTGGAAGGATATCTACATGCACATGTCTGTTATAATGAGTATAATACTAGGACTGGATATATAAACAAAAATACGAACTAAATGTGCACCCGAAATATCGTATTATTTAAAATATCACGATGATGACTAGCTTACAACTTAAAACAGTTACTGGTGTGCTAAGACTTATGTTACATGAATGACTGGAAATGATGCCTATTGTTGCTTATGAAAAATAGGGGGCGATGGAGCTGATATTCCATATGGTGAACTAAGCAAGAGATAGAGGGGAGATAGGAAGGAAACAAGGGAGAATTGCTGGGGAAGGAGAACTGTGTAGGATGTTAGTTCAGAAGGTGGCAGTATCAGTTCCATTAATGGACAGAGGGGACATTAGGTTCAGTTTCATAAGGGAGGATATAGAGTCAAAGCAACTGCTAGAGATGAACCTAGAACGACTGCTGAAGATGGAGACAAGGTGTTGTCATAAAATTTAAAAAACGAAAAAAATGTTCACCAAATTTCCAAAACGTATAATAGATATATTACATTGTTTTAATAAGGTAAGTGGAGACTGGTTTCATCCCATTATGTTAAATTTTTTTCCTTTACATTTACGAAAATTAATAACGTTAATTTATAAATATAATAAGTTTGATGATATTTAATCTAACAATTTATTATTAAAATAATTTAATTTCAAACTATTAATAATTATCTTAGATTTTCTTTAGTGAATTCAAAATTTATTAATATGACATCTAAACAAATTAATAATTTCAAATTTAAGTTGATAACTTTGATGTTGTCTAGACTTTGATATTTTAACAAGTGCTACATAGTAGCTTATCTCTGCCCCATTGTAAAAAAAATAGTGAAACTATCTGATTATTGTGATATATTAAAAGAATTAGGAACTAAGCTTTGTAAATGTAGTTGTAAAATGTATCTTTGGGGTAGCATTGGTTTTAATCTATTTTAGGATGTTGAAAATTATCATTTAATACACATTTTAACTTAAAAAATTAAGAAATAATACAATATGTTATTTGTAAATAACTACTTACACTATATAGTTTGTTTTGGATGTTTTTAAAATGGGAAACATATTTAGTGATGATAAACATATAAATTTAAAAATATAAAGAATTATTTATTATGAAGATTACAAAAGTAACTTACAAAATCATTAGACATTTTTCATGTTAGTTATAATAGTAAATTTTTTAATTGTTATAAAAAGTATTTTGTAACTTTTTAACAAAGAAATGTATCAATTAACTAATTATGTGATATCCCACTCACTTAATTATGGAATGCAATAAAACAAAAACAAAATTTAATGTGACCCATGTACTCTTGACTTAAATAATTATGGAATGCAATAAAAAACAAAACAAAATTTAATGTGACCCATGTACTTTTGGCTCATTATTTGAAAGATTGGACAATAACATGTCCAAATTGACAACCAATCTCATGAGATATAAATTCCAATAAAATAAATTGCAAAAAAAAAAAAAAAAAATTAAGGTTGCATTTTGTTAAATTGAAAATTATTTCTCGTATTTGAGTGAATTAATAAGGCAATAAACAAATATGCAATGCATAATCCCTGTCTATGGGCAAATATAATAATGAATTGTAATATTTTCTTAATTTTAAATTAATTTTATTTCAATTCAAGTTATTAATGATTGTTTTGTTTTTTATTAATAAATTAATGGTTTTACTTTTAATAAGTAAATTCAAAACTTGTTATTAACATAGAAGATGTAAATTATTTTTGGGTAATTAACAATTGTCTATATTGTTTGAAATTTTATTTATATTATTAATGTTCTGTTATATAAATGTTTAATTAGTGATTTAAAATTTATTAATATTTTTTTTAATTAGTGATTTAAAATTTATTAATATTTTTTTAAGAGTAAATAAGTTGTTTTTATTAAGTAAATCTGGTTGAAGGCCAATTTTTTTTACAATTATATAAATCTTTAATTAGTGATTTAAAATTTATTAATGTTATTTTAAGAGACAAATAAATTCTTTTTATTAAGTAAATCTGGTTGAAGGCCAATTTTTTTTACAATTTATACAAAATATTTTTTTTGCTCAGCTGAAAAAAAGGCCAAAAAAAAATATTAATACTCCAACATTCCGATTACATACTGTGATTCTAACCCAACTACTCTTATAAAACCTCCATTAATATTTCTGCATATTTACATAATACAAATTAATACTAGGACAATATTAGTCTTTACCATTGCCCCTAACACAACAATATCAACAGTTTTAGTTTCTTCTGAGTACGGGAAGCCCATAACATTGACCAGGTCCTCGGTCATTTCATCGATCCTTAATGCTTGTTGCTCACACTATTATTTTCAATTGTTGGACTTCTAAAGAAGGGATGATTTGTTCAAGTTTGAAGGTCATACAGTTAAAGGAAATCTGCAAATAATCCATCTTATTTTGCAACAAACTACTTTTGTGATGCAGCAGAGGAAGTTGGGCTTGCTCTTCAACCTTCTTCATTTCCCCTTGCTTGACCAACAACTTGATAATGAATTCCATATTTGTTCTTCAACCTTCTTCATTTCCCCTTGCTTGACCACCAAATTGATAATGAATTCCATAGTTTGTTGTTATGTGTACTAGATGTTAAGCAAGATCGTTGTTTTCCGTACGTTGTGACTTCATCTTGCAACCAACACAATATTCCTCTCTACATTCTACACCATTACAAGTCCTAATACGTAGCTGCCCAATTCCTTTTTATATTGACTAGGGGCTGATCCCCTTGAGCACATGCCTCTCTCATCAACTGAATTTCGACCACATTCCTCTTACATGCTCTCTGTCAGATAATCAATTCATGGTTTAAATCCTCTGCCATGATCACCCATATTCATTAAATCTGGAGGCAATCAATTCATGGTTTAAATCCTCTGCCATGATCACCCATATTCATTAAATCTGGAGGCTCCATTCTGGGTTGCAGCATCTCAAAAGTAGGACTGACAACTGTCCTCAATCCTCCATATTTAATGAATTTGCAGTCACTGGCTGGATTCATGCAGAGCCCGCCATTTTCTATGCTACCTTCATCTGTGTTCAATGTCCACGTCAGTTGATCCCTACCAGACTTAAGTTTACTGCAGCAAAATGCCAATTCCATTAATGACAAGGGCTTAGCACAAGGTTTTATGGATATGGGAATATGATTATCATGTTTTTGCATCTCTTCATATTTAACGCAACTAAAGGCCTACTTCCACCTGGCTAGTGTCCAAGCATTGGACACGTGATCCCTTATCACCATCACACGATTCCATCAAATGAACTTAATTTCTAACCACCAAATCGATGTTGAAATTATCAATATGCCACTTTGGGATTTGTCAGTTCACCTTCGAGATTCCTTCCATATCATATATTCTTTAATGCTCTTTATTACACCAAAAACCCTTGTACACAATTTTTGAATTTGGATGTGCATGGGATATGTTGGATTATCAAATTTGAACCATCCGTTTCCATCAAACCTTATTCGAGACTGAATCCATGGTTCGCCAATGAGCCTATATCAGCGTTGAGGTTCCTCTTTGACGTGAAAAAACTTTATGGCTTCAAACTTGGAGATTTGCAAACTTCTTCAATGTAGCATCACTGGGATGACAATGGATCCTCTTGAATTACACGCTTGTTGAATTACTAACATGGAGTTGTCAAACACGATCAGATACCAGATTTTCTTTGCTATCCTTGCTAAAGAGCTAAGATTCATCCTCATTATTGGTTGAGGTCCCTAAACCCCATACATATTTAATCTCTTGTTCTTTGTCGATGCGGAAAATAACCCCTCCTACTCCAACCTTCCTAATTAATGTTAATAAAAAATATGTAAATATGCTAATATTTCATATGTAAAACATATTGGGATATTAGAAAAAAATCATCTTATTTATATCATTATTTTATTTAGAATTTGGTTTTTTGATAAAAACAAAATTTAGAATTAAAAAAGGAGAGGATCTCTTAGATGGCATGACAGGGATGTGATGACAATGTAATGTTGACACTAGCCAATAGTCAATTTCCTTGCACCCATTTGTGAAAGGGACAACTAGGTACATGATTGAGCCTCTACATTAGGTATAGTATAATGGGAAGGGAATTCCCAATTCTTGGTTTAATTTCCCGTCCTCCATTCTTTACAATGGTAAACTATTGTTAGGAGTTGGTTCAATTTTCTCTTTGTGACATACTTCAGAATTATTACATGAGAAGAGATAAGCTCTCACACAACACAATTTGGGTTTGCATTTCTGCTTATTGACCACTGTCATTTTCCTTTTGGTTTTTGCTATGGGACATGTTGTGGTTCTCTTTCTCGGATGGATTTATTTGGCTGCTAATCCCTTTCCTATAGTAATGAGATTCCCTCCTCTCAAGTGAGCTCTTCAACCTCTTTCCTCCAAATTTCTTTGCCCTCCTATAAGTCACTTGCCTCGATCTTTATGCCCCACTATTCTCAACATCTACAAGCTCAAAGCCATGGCAAGATATGGTTCTATGCAACGAGGGAATATCGATCAATAGAGTCATCCCACCAATAGAGCATAACACACGATTGAAATTATACTTGCACATATTGGAATTAGACACCTCTGGCAATATGGACCTTGATCAACATTATAGAAGTTGAAGCATGGGTCAAGAATGGTTGCCTGGTGGATTTGGAAGTTATTGTTGAGCTTGGGCATTGGGTTCTAGACACAAGTAGCACGAGGAATAGAACTAAAAATTATCTCCAAAACATTGACATGTATTCGTACATTAAAACCATGATGAGAAATGTCTTGTTTGAAAAAGGAAGCCTATCAAGAAATTATGCTCCTTCTAGATGCACTACAACTCCACATCAAATAGGTGGACTACAAGGTGGCAACTTTAGCAAAGAAGATAGTTGATCTAGAGTTTGATGAATCTAAGGAGGTTGTTGGGCCTATACTTGTTGAAGCTAACAGCTCTCCATCCACTTGATATGAACATGTCCCTAGTTCTTTTGCCTCCATTTTCTATTAGCTACATTGAAGCTCAATCTTTGGGTAGCATGAGTTTTTTTCTACTTTTAGGGTTCATATTCTTTTTCAAAGAACATTAATATCAAACTCAAAGGATGAAGGAGCTATTCTATTGTTGCTAGTTTAGTTTTCCTACTGGCAATACAACAATTAATATTACTATTTAGTTTTCCTTTTGTTTAATACAACTATAGAAACTAGCTTTAAGAAAAACGTGTATATGAACCACAAGGTTTAGGATATAATATATGTGTGTGAGAGTGAATGTAAGAGAACCATTGATTATTTTCTAACAAATTAATGACAACCATGTTGGTCAATAATTGTCATTGATGTAAATATGAGCACTATTGAAGGTCATAACATGAATGATTGTTGGAAACCATATGATGACACACTTGATGATATGGATGATGGTTGGAGACCACACTTGAGGCCCTAATGAAAATACCCTAACCCTCATTCTAATCCCGTTGACTTTATACATGAAAAATACAAATATTCCCAAGGTTTGTACTACATTTCTTGAACAATCATAAAGAAAATTGTTTTATATCATTTTGAAAACATCATTTCACAATGGATCCTTCTCCAGCATGTAGAGAACTTTTTTACCTTCCCAATGAGTCCTCACTCACCCTCGAACTCCTTAGTCTAGGAGAAAATGAATTTTTTGAGGTAATATATATCCTATTTTCTTCCTAGCTGACCTATGCTCCGTTACTCATGTTGACCTCCCTCCGTAATAAGTGTCCCTTCATTTTAAAAGCCAAAATTCGTATAAATAAAAGATCATACTGTTCATTCTATCCATCAATTTTCAATCAAGAAGATACAAAGATATACCACAGTTCACACCTCGTGAACTAGGGACACCGAGGAACATTTTTGAAGATTTGTTTGGGTGAAAATTTGGAGTTGGTACCCTCAGACTTGCAGCTGTGACAAGAGCTATACCACAGAACCTACGACAAGGACTATACCACAGAACAAGAAAAATTTTCCAACCAGTATCAAGGGTTGTAGCTTAGACTCGTTGCTGGACAAGCTCCGAAGCAGTGGAACAAGCCTCAGACCTATGAAAAGATTATTCCTTGGACCTGTGATAAATGATCTCAGACCTATAATAAACATATGACGTCAGACCTATTTGACCTCGGACCAGTGAAGTAAGGTTTCAGAACAGTGGATTAAAGTTTCAGAACGAGGCTTCATATTTCAGAACTATGTGATTGGGATACTCCTGTGACAAAAAGGATACATCTGTGGTAGCAATACATCATCAGAGACTGAGTAGGGTTACATATGTCATCATTTGAAGGGAGTTGAAGATGTCACCTCATTGAAGTGTTTATGAGTTTTCTTGGAAGTAAGTATATTGCAAACTTGGAGTAGTCTTCTGGAAAGAAGATTAGTTGAAGTCATCACACCGGATAATAGAACATTGGCTTTGATCATTAAAGGATTATTGAAGAACGTTGAAGGACAGTTAAAGGCCACCTGTGGAAGCTCGGTTAAGGACTGTCACCCATTCTTTGACCTACTAGTCACATTCATTTGAATAAGCTCAGTCCTAAGCTTCGATTAGGCATTTTTTGGAGCAAAGCATTGAGAAATAATTGGAGCAAGCATTGGACATTGAAGAAATTAAAGAAAACAGTGAAGAGAATTCAGTGGACAAAACAGACTTGTGGATAAATTATTGTAAGTTACTTATTCATTCTATTTATTAAAAATTTGAAGGGTTGGAGCCTTAAGGAGATAGGGTCAGATCCCTAGAGGTTGGAGCCTCATAAAAGCCCAAGTTGGACCTTGGAAACAAGTCGGAGCCTAGTAGATTGAAGGGTTGGAGCCCTCATCATCATTGTAATCAAACCTTTGTAAAAAGAGGATTGGTGTCCTCACTTGTTCCTAATAAAATTCTTATTATTTGTTTTTTTATTATAATTGTGATGAATCTTAACTCGTAAACATTACAATTGAAAAGAAATATTGATTCACCCCCCTCTTAGTATTTCCAACAATTGGTCTTAGAGCCAGCTTCTTCATAATCAACCCAACAATTGTAAGAAGGATTCTTAGTCACAATGGCTAGTAAGGATTCAGGAAAAATCCCTCAATTTGATGGAACAAATTTCTCCTTTTGGAAACATAGGATGACATTTTATTTAATGTCTCTTGGACCAGAAGTATGGCAATCAATTCAAGATGGGTATACACTTCCATCTCCTTCACCAACTGATCTGGATGGAAGGAAAACTTACACAATAAATGCCAAAGCACTAAATTCCATAACAAGTGGAATTTCTGATTTAGAATTTACAAAGGTTATGAATTGTGAATCTGCGAAGGAAATGTGGGACAAGCTGATTGGTATCTATGATGGAGACTCCAAGGTCAAGAAGGAAATACCTCAAACTCATAGAAGACAATTTTTGAGCCTTAAAATTCATGACGAAGAAGACATTGCAACCTTTTTCCTTCGAGTGGATGAATTTGTCAGCTCAGTCAAGGGTCTAGGAGAAACAGTTGAAGAAAGCACAATTGTCCAAAAGGTTTTGAGATCACTTCCAAAACATTTTGATTCCAAAGTCAGTGCCACAGAAGAAATGAAGGACTTGGATGATCTAAAAATGGACAAACTTCATGGGATTCTCATTGTATATGAAATGAGAAAAGGAATCCTAAACTCTAAGGAAGCAACATTCAAGGCTTCAAGAACATTGAAGAAAGGAAAGAATTATAGCAGTGATGATTCTGATACTGAAATAGAACTAGCACAATTCGTGAAGAAACTAAGGAAAGGGTCCAAACTCAAAGGTAAGTATCCTCTCATTTGTTTTAAGTGTGGTAGAATAGGACATTATGCTGCAAAGTGTCATCATAAACATGATAGTGATGATGAAGATGAATATAAAAAGATGATGTTCAAGAAGAAAGGGTCAAATAAGAATAATTCCTTCTCCAAACAACTTGACTTTAATGAACAAGACTTTGTGATTACAAAGAAAAAATCAACTAAAAATACCTTTCTACTCAAAAAGGATAATGATGAATCTGATGAAGAAGATGTCTATTGTGGAAGTAGTGAAGTATTGTTCATGGCGTTTACAAATGATGATGAATCAAAAAAAGAAGATGAAGGAAATGTAGATGAATTACTAATGAGTGCTATTGAAGAAAATGAGAAATTAAGGAAGAAGATCATTTCTCTAAAAATAGAAAAGGAAGGAAGAAATTTTGAACAAGCAGCTAAAATAAAGAGAAGAAATATGCGATAAACGTGAAGCTGAAAATGTCTCTCTAAAGAAAGAGTTGAACCATATTAATAAGAGTTGGCAAAGTTCTCAAACTCTTGATAACATCCTTAATACTCAAAGATCACAACAAGATAATATTGGAATTGGTTTCAAAGGTGAATCATCAAGTTCGGAGAAGAATTCCAATGAAGAAATCCAAAGAAGTTGTGCTGATATCCCTTGCAATCATCCAAAAGAGACTCAAGTCATTCTACCAAGAACAAACATCCACTTACAACAACCCAAGGAATAAAGGAAAGTTATCTCTAGAAAAGAATGTTACATCAAGTCAAGGCATTTCTAACAGGTATCAAACTATCTTTCTTGGTTGTTGTTTCTATTGTAAAAATTTTGGTCATCAAGCTGAGCATTGCAAGTCTTATAAGGATAATAGATCAAGGAGATATAGGGCTAGTTATCAAAGCAAGTCACTTATCTCAAAAGAACAAGGTCAAATCAATACCTATAATTATTTTGATCCTTTGGCTAAGTATGACCTAGCATGTTGAAAATGCAATGATTTTGGCCATGATACACAAAATTGTCCATTTATATCAAAAAGGGAAGAGTTGAAAAAGGAGGAACCCACTACCGATAAATGTGGTCTAGCTTTATGTGCACAAAGTGATGAAAATCAATGGTTTGTGGATAGTGGATGTTCAAGACACATGATAGGTGACCAAAATAAGTTTATCTCATTAAACAAAAAGGATGGAAATGTATCCTTTGGAAGTGGATATGCTAAAATTTCCGGAAAAGGGACAGTTTCTCTTGTTAATGGAAAGGGAAAAGCACAAAACACACTACTGGTAGAAGGACTCAAACACAATCTTCTAAGTGTTAGCCAGATTTGTGACCAAGGAAATAATGTTATATTTAGTACTAAAGGTTGTGAGATAAGAAAATCCTCTTTAGGCTAACTTGTGGGAAAAGGAATGAGAACACCAGATAACGTATACATTTTAAGTAAAATTCAAGAAGAAAAATGCTATATGGGTTAAGCAAATGAAAGTTGGTTATGTCACAAGCGATTGGGACATCTAAACTTTGACAACTTGGTTAATATCAACAAAACAAGTACAATGAGGGACATTCCAAAAACTATAAAGCTAGAACAGGTTGTGTGTGGCCCATGTCAACATGGAAAACAAACTAGAACTTCCTTCAAGGCCAAGGAATTCTAAACATCAAAACCTTTGGAGATCATACATGCAAATTTATGTGGACCAGCCAGAACTCCAACACTACAAGGTGAAAGGTACTTTTCTCTATTTGTAGATGACTATACTAGAATGATGTGGGTGTCCTTTATAAAGTTTAAATCTGAAGCATTTGAATGTTTTAAGAATTTCAAAGCTCTTGTGGAAAATGAGAAAGAATAAAAAATCAAGTTCCTTAGAACATATAGAGGAGGAGAATTTACTTCAAAGGAATTCAATGATTTCTGTGAAATACATGGAATAAAAAGATAACTTTCCATAGCTAGAACTCCTAAAAAAAATGTAGTAGTGGAAAGAAGAAACAAAATTGTGCAATAAATGGCAATAAAAATGTAACTAGCAGCTGATTTGCAAGCCAAGTTTTGGAGAGAAGTAGTTGGGGCAGTAGTGCATACCTTGAATAGAGCCCAACTAGAATGATAAAACTCCATATGAATTATGGAAAGGAAGACCTGCATCAGTAAATCTTTTAGAGTTTTTAGAAGTAAATGCTTTGTGAAGATCAATGATGACTCAACAGGCAAGTTTGATTCTTGTGTTGATGAAGGAATATTTCTGGGATATTCTACAAGGAGCAAAGCATACAAATGCTACAATAAGCAAATATGAAAGATAGTAGAAAGCATTGATGTGAAGATCGACGAGGCGCTTCCAGAAAAGGAAATTGAAGTTTGTGAAGAAGACTCTATTCTTTAAGAATCTGAAGAAGATACAACAAAGGAAGAAAAGAATCAAGAATGTCAAAAGGAACCATCTCAAACTCGATCAAAAGTGAAATTTGTTCAAAAACACCATTTGAAAGAACAAATTATTAGGAATGCAGATGATGGAATACAAACCCGAAGAAAGATGACAAATACACCAAGAAAAGATGATGTTGCCTTACTATCCATGGAACATTGCTCAAGCTAGTAAGGACTCTCATTAGATGGACTATGGAAGAAGAAATGTTTCAAATCGAAAAGAATGAAACATAAGAACTTGTACCTCTTCCAAAAGATAAAAATATTATTAGAACCAAGTGGGTGCTCAAAAACAAAATGAATGAAGATGAACAAATCATCATAAATAAGGAAAAGCTTGTTTGTAAAGGATATTCACAAATTGAAGGAATTGACTTTAAATAAACCTTTGCCCCGGTAGCTCGTTTGGAAGCTATAAGAATGTTTTTGGCATTTTCTTGTTAAAAATGATTCAAATTTTATCAAATGGACGTGAAATCAACATTTCTAAATGGTGATATAAAGGAAGAAGTTTACATGGAGCAACCAGAATGGTTTGATCTAGCAAAAGGAAAAGACTTTGTCTGTAAGTTGAAAAAGGTGTTATATGGATTGAAACAAGCTCCTAGAGCTTGGTACGCTAGATTGGATCATTATCTAAAACAAAGGCTTCAAAAAGGGGGTGGCGGGAGGTAATATCTACATGAAGATGGAAAAAGGTAAATTACTAGCCACTCTTGTATATGTTGATGATCTGATTTTTGCCAGTAACAATGATGAGATGAGTCATGAATTTTCTCAAAATATGTCTAAAGAGTTTGAAATGTCTATGTTTGGTGAGCTATCTTAATTCCTTGGTCTATAAGTAACTCAAACTAAAGCAGGTATGTTCATATCCCAAGAAAAGTATCTTAAAGACATGCTTAAGAGATATGGGATGGAAGAATGTGCTGTGATCCAGGAGGATATTGGTGGCCACCCGCCTATTCCACTTGGACCCCCAACACTATCTCTTTCAGTTTTTTAGTTTCCTTAATTGTAACATGGTTTACTATTTTTGGCAATTTTTCGGGGCCTGAACTTCTGGAGCCATTTTGAGGTCATAAATGATGTGTTTTTTTCTTCTTCTTTTTTTCCCCGGAGAGACCAAATTGCCACTTCTCTTTTGGCTTTCTCTTCGAGATCTTCGAAATGAGGTATTATGATAGCCAAACGAGGCCCACAGTTTTGGCGCTTCATCTCCTACGATTAGGTTTATGGATGTTTAGGGTTTTCCATTGTTTCTCAATTATAAATAGGCCTTTGAGCCTCATTGTAGCACAATTGAGAGGCATGTAGCCGCCACATCTCTTCTCAGAGATAAACTACCATCACCCAAGCTATTTTATTTTTATTTCTGTATGTAAGCATATTTCAATTCTTTGATATTAATGAAATGAAGTTTTATTTCTGTTGCATCTCCATGTATATGGGTAATTCTGTATTTTGTTGTGTTCCTGCATAAGTCCGGATCATGCTTCTATGAGCACACCAATGACTACAGATTGCAAATTAAGCAAAGATGATGAATCCCCTTCGGTGGATGCAACTCTTTACAGGTCAATAATTGGAGCTCTTCTATACTTAACTGCTTCATGACCCAAGATTATGCAAGTAGTAGGAATGGTGGCAAGATTTCAATCATCTCCTAAGGAATCTCATTTGTTGGCTGTGAAAAGAATTCTTAAATATTTGAAAGGTACTCCTAATTTTGGCCTATGGTATCCCGAAAGCACAACTCTTACCGTGAGAGATTACAATGATGTTGATTTGGCTGGAAGTGTAGATGATCATAAAAGTACTAGTAGAAATGCATTCTTCATGGCAGATTGTCTAGTATCTTGGCTCAACAAAAAAGAATCTTCTATCTCTCTCTCCATAGCTGAAGATGAATATATATCTGTTGTAGATTGTTTTACACAAATATTATAGATGAAGGAAGCATTGAAATATGTCAACATAGAGACTAATCAACCAATCATCATCTATTGTGACAATACCAACACCATCAGTCTTTCAAAGAATTCGATAATGCACTTGAAGACAAAAATTATTCTAGTCAAATACCACTTCCTCCGTGAGAAAGTTGCTGAACAAAAGATCATATTGGAATACTTTAATAGAAAGGAACAAACTGCATATATCTTTACAAAACCCCTACCATGAGAAGCATTTGAATATCTTCGCCAAAAGATGGGGGTTATTGCTCTTGCATCACATTAATAGAACACATCGACAGGGGTAGAAGCACCATGACAGGGGGAGACAAATGAAAGACACAGTTTGATAGGGGGAGTACTTGGACACCCCATTTTCCATTGATGTCAAAGGGGGAGAAAATTTTGGAAGAAATAATATTTCCATCAATGACAAAGGGGGAGATTGTTGGTCAATAATTGTCATTGATGTAAATATGGGAACTGTTAAAGATCATGACATGAGTGATTGTTGGAGACCATATGATGACACACTTGATGATATGGACTTGATGATATGGATGATGGTTGGAGACCACACTTGAAGCCCTAATGAAAATACCCTAACCCTCATTCTAGTCTCATTGATCTTATACATGAAAAATCAAAATATTCCCAAGGTCTGTACTATATTTCTTGAACAGTCATAAAGAAAATTGTTTTATATAATTTTGAAGACATAATTTCACAATGGCTCCTTCTCCAACATGTAGATGACTTTTTTACCTTTACAATGAGCCCTCACTCACCCTCTGACTCCTCAGAGTCTAGGAGAAAATGAATTTTTAAGGTAATATATATCCTATTTTATCCCTAGCCGACCTATGCTCAGTTACTCATGTCAGCCTCCCTCCATAATACGTGTCCCTTAATTTTAAAATCCAAAATTTGTATAAATACAAGATCATAATGTTCATTCTATCCATCAATTTCTAGTTAAGAAGATACAAAGATATACCACGGTTCACACCTCATGAACTAGGGACACCAAGGAAGATTTTTGAAGATTTGTTTGGGTAAAAATATGGAGTTGATACCCTCGGACTTGCAGTTGTGACATGAGCTATACCACAGAGCCTGCGACAAGGACTATACCACAGAAAAGGAAAAAGTTTCAAATTAGTATCAAGGGTTGTAGCTCATACTCATTGTTGGACAGGCTCCCAAGCAGTGGAACAGGCCTCAGACTTGTGAAAAGATTAATCCTCGGACTTGTGATAAATGATGTCAGACCTGTAATAAACATATGACCTCGAACCTGTATAACCTTAGACCAGTGAAGTAAGGTTTCAGAACAATGGATTAAAGTTTTAGAACGAGGCTTCATATTTCGGAACTGTGTGATTGGGATACTCCTGTGAAAACAAGGATACATCTGTGGTAGCAATACATCAATGGAGAACGATTAGGGTTACATCTGTCATCATTTGAAGGAAGCTGAAGACATCACCAACATTAAAGTGTTTGTGAGTTTTCTTGGAAGTAAGCATATTGCAAACTTGGATCAGTCTTATGGAAAGAAGATTAGTTGAAGTCATCAGCTTAGATTGCAAAACAATGGCTTTGAGAATTAAAGGATTTTTTAAGAACGTTGAAGGACAGTTAAAGGCCACCTGTTGATCTAAATTGGATCCTTAAACATTCTCTAAGTTTTCATGACTGTTTCAAATTATGTCAAGCTTCAAAATCTTATGGATATCGAACTTATCAAAAAGAACCTCTAAACAATGGCAATTTGTGGTCAGCATGGAACAATGAGGACCCTCAGTCAAAGCGCGCAGACCGTTGACCCATGGTGACCGCGCACTGGCACAAATTGACAAACGAGAGGTCACGTCCAAAAATAGAGGCAGTTTCTGATACGCAATTAGTGCTAAAGAGCTAATAGCGTATTGCAGGGCATCCCCCCTCAATGAAGGAAAGCCTCCAAGTGCTTGGTCACAAGGAAAAGCATAAAATCGTACGGAAATTGCCGATTCCGTAAGAAGGCGGGTCCTGCGCTAAAACCGGCAGCATATCGGAAGGGCCTCAAGCGGTAAGCAGGTTTGACCGAGTCTCGCCCGATGCCATACACTAGGTGACACGCGTCCGGTGGATGAGAGAGAAAACCGCTCACATCGGACGGGTAAAGGTCATGCTACTTACCCGCCTGATATGGACGGAGACCATAGGATCTGGAGGCTCTAGATCAACGGCGGAGAAATGATCCAATGGATGACCGAATTTGACGGGGAAATAGGCTGAGTCATATAAGATTTGAGGTCCAGCATGATCGATGAGTTGGCAGAGGAATCAGTTTCGCGGGCAATCTTGGAGCAACGGAAATAATGACCGTTCAAAGAGAACTGACACTCAGTTCGTGAGAAAACAAGTGGCCACCTCTCTGTGAAGCGTTACATAGTGATGATGACACAGAGCAGGGGAATTCAAGCGGACAGAGGTAGGAGATCCAGAGAGCCGGGAAGCGGAAACAAACAGTCAGGGAGAAGATTGGCTTTAAGCCACGAACAGACAAAGAGTAAAGGAGGCAGAGAAAGAGAAGCAGAAAGCTGAGAGGCAAGAAAGAAGTGAATTGCAAAGAATAGAGAAGCCGAGCTGACCTGCAGAGCAAAGGCAGCATTGAGAAGACAGAGACAGAGAGAGTCCGAGAGTTTGTGAACTCTAGAGAAGGCTTGAGAGGTTCAAGCAACTCTTCTGTGTATACTGGTCAGGTATTGAGTACCAAATTGGACTCATACCATTGAGACCAATTGAGGTCGAGATTCAGTAAGGGGAGTCTGTGTACTCTAGAGACTTGGGGAATCCAAGTACAATCCTACTGATCATCATCTGTTAAGTGAGACTCAAATTGAGCTCCTTATTGTAAAAACTCTGCTTTAAAACATAATAGAAAGGCCACCACTGAAGGCTGGACCAGGAGACGTAGCCCAGGAGGATTGGGTGAACTCCTTATTAAACTTGTTGTGTTTATGTGTTTGCTTATTGTGTTCTCTTACTGTTTTAGTGTCTGTGCATTTCGCAATCTTATCAATCTATTGCATAAAATAACATAGGCACACCCTGACACTTGAGTCTATAATACCTTCATTCTTTCTTTGAGGTCATTTACGGGTGATTTCAAATCAAGTGGTATCAGAGCGCTAGGTTGTTAAGGTTAGACAAGCTTGTGCTGGATTTTGTTGTTAAATGCTAACTAGATCAAAGCTTAAATTAGGAGAAGGAGAGTTGGTCGAAACTAACCCGGAAATTGGAAGAGTCTATCCTTAGAAGAAAATGTCAAAAGAAAGTCCCTTGGGACTAGACCCCCAATTTATAGATAGTTTCCTGGCCATGAGGTCCGTGGTAGAGGAAATGTATAGGGACTTTAGGAAACATAAAGATGAAGATTCATCAGGCTCCAAACAAGATAAAGGAGAAGAAGAGTCTCTCTTCCATGACCACTCAAAAGGCAAAGGGAAAGAAGAAAACTTTCTCACACCTCCTAATAGCCCTGAACATAAAAAGAAGACATATTTGATTAAATTAGATGTTAAATTTGATTTACCAATATAAGATGGAGAGTTGAATGCGAAGAAGATGGATAATTGGATCAGACAAATTGATGTTTATTGCAGAGTGCAGAGTATCGACTCAGACAAGAGTAAGATTCAGCTGGTAAGCCTATGCCTTGGAAGCACTGTCTTGTTATGGTGGGAAGGCAGGACACAAGTTGACATGAAGAAACATGGTAAGATTATTTCTATCTGGAGTGAATTTGTTTCTGCAATCAAAAAGCAGTTCTATCCACTAGCTTACATGCAGCAAGCCATGATGAGCTAGCAAACTCTTCACCAATTGAAAGGGCAAAGTGTACAAGGTTACACCCAAGAATTTAGGAAAAGAGCTTTGATTCCAGGAATTTCATTAGACTCACCTGAGACTCTGTTGAAGTACATAGGTGGTCTACACAACTACATGAGGCACACTGTAATGGGCTTGGTGGATCATCCAAGCCCATTACAAGCAAGAATAAGGAGAAAAGAGAATATAAATGGAAAGAGAGGAAGGCCAACATTGTACAGAAAAGCAAGTCTTCATGCACTCACTGTAAGAAGGATGGGCATGATGATGAGGACTGTTGGATTCTGCATCCAGAGCTGAGACCTAAGAAGTTCGAGGGCAAGAAGAAGAAGACTGTTGCAACTATTCAGAAAGATTTGGGGTCGGACTCAAGAAATGAAACAACATTGGAGCCACAAGTATAAAAGGTAAAAATTATGAAGCGTTTACTAGTAATTCTACACAATCTACTAATAATGAAGAAAATGAGAGAAAAAGACATGAGCTTTTCCATATTCAAGTTATTTCCAAGCATCAAAAGATTGATACTTTGTTTGATAGTGGCTCACAAGTAAATTTAATTTTTGAAGCAATTGTAAAGAAGTTGGGATTACTGACTACACCTCATAAGAAACCATACCTTATTAGGTTGGTTAAGTGATAAAGCACAACTACAAGTGACTAGACAATGTAAACTTAAGTTTTCTTTTGGGTCAGCATTTGTAGATGAGGTTGAGTTAGATATAGTTCCTTTGGATATATGTGGAATTGTTTTAGGAAGTCCCTACTTGTATGATAGAAAAGCTATTTTCTATAGATATGAGAACAATTATCTCCTCGTTAAAGATGGAATCGAATATATTGTAAGAGCTCATAAGCTCAAGAATAATTATACTCTCATAAACTCAAGGCAGATGAAATGAATTGTAAATTCATGCAAACAATTTTTACTGATGGTTGTAAAGGAAAAGAACCTGATAAAACAAATGTATTTGAGGGTTGTGATGCTAAACAACAAGTTGATTTAGAAAAAATTGTTTCAGAATATGATATCTTGTTTCAAGAACCTAAAGGTTTGCCACCCAAAAAGGAAATAGTGCATGATATTAATTTGCAGCAAGATGCTCCATTGCCTAACATTGGAATGTACAGGTTGTTCGCTTTAGAGAATGCAGAAATCAAGAAGCAGGTGCAGGAGTTGCTCGAGAATGGTTTCATCAGACCTAGCACATCACCATGTGGGTCTCCAATCATTTTGGTAAAAAATAAAGATGGCTCGTGGAGAATGTGCATTGATTACTGAGCATTGAATAAGATAACAATAAAAAATCTTTATCCCCTTCCTCGCATAGATGATCTATTAGATCAGTTAAAGGAAGCTGTTTATTTTTCCAAGTTAGACTTGCATAGTGGATATCATCAGGTCAGAGTTGCAAAACAAGATGCATGGAAGACTACTTTCAAAACAAAGTAGGGATTGTATGAGTGGCTGGTTATGCCTTTTGGCTTAACTAATGCTCCTGCTAATTTCATGGGAATAATGAATGGTGTACTCAGACCTTTTCTTGATGATTTTGTCATTGTATATCTAAATGACATTCTTATATTTAGCAAAATGTGGGAAGAACATTTAAAGCATGTTAAGTAGACACTAGATGTTTTGAAAAGCGAAAAAGTTTATGTTAAACTCTCAAAATGTGAATTTGGCAAAACATCTTTCAATTATTTGGGACATATAGTAGGGGGTGGTGAATTGAAGATAGATCCCTCTAAGGTGGTAGTCATTGTAAACTGGCCTAAACCCAAATCTACTACAGAAGTTAGAAGCTTCTTAGGAGCAACACAATGTTGGAGAAAGTTCATTTCTAAATTTTCCTTAATTGCAGCTCCCTTACATGCTTTAACAGGATTGAAGAAGGTGTTTCAGTGGGGAGGAAAACAGCAGAAAGCCTTCGACACCTTGAAAGAAAAGATTAGTACAGCACCAGTACTAGCATTGCCCGATCTTCAAAGACCATTTGAGATCCAAACGGATGCCAGTGACTATGCCATGGGAGCAGTGTTGATACAACACAGTAAACCCATATGTTATCATTCTGAGACATTTAATTCTGCAGTAGCTAACTATCCCACATATGATAAAGAATTGTATGCATTAGTACAAAGTGTGAAAAAGTGGAAACATTACTTAATGGGCAAAGAGACAGTTATACATACTAATCATCAACCACTTCAATACCTACACTCCCAAACTAAGTTGCAGCAATCAAGACACTATAGATGGATGGGTTTTCTACAATAGTTTCATTTAGTCATCAGATATAAAAAGGGAATACACAATAAAGTTGCAGATATGTTATCTAGACCAATTATAAATGTATCTACTATACTTAAGCATAACCCAGTATTGCATGAGAGCTACATTGAACAATATGCTCAAGATATAGATTTTAAAGATGTATATGCAACTTTAAGTCAAGGAAAACGAGTAGAAGAATTGGATTATCACATTAAGGACCAACTCTTGTATCATTGTGGGAAGCTATGCATTCCACAAACTGAAAGAGTAAAGATAATTCGAGAAGCACACACTTCCCTAATATCAGGTCACTTTGGGGTAAGTAAAACGGTTGCACAGCTGCAAAGATTTTGTTATTGGCCAAAAATGAATGAGACAATTTCTAGATATGTAAGAGGGTGTACCATGTGTGCTAAAATCAAGCCCAACAATAGAAAACTAGGCTTGTACACTCCACTACCGGGTCCTTCTCATCCTTGGGAAAGTGTTTCCATTAACAAGTTTGTTGCAAACTGCCTAAATCTAGGAAAGTTCATGACTATTTATATGTCGTTGTGGATAGGTTCAGCAAAATGTGTATTCTGATACCTTGTAATAAATAGATTACAGTTGAACAAACTTCAAAATTATTCTTTCAACATGTATGGGTTCATTTTGGATTACCCACTTCCATTGTATCTGATCGAGATTCCCGATTTGTTGGGAAGTTTTGGTCGAGTCTGTGGGAACTGATGGACACCAAACTGAAGAAAAGCACAACCTTTCATCCACAAACAGATGGCCAGATAGAAGTGGTCAACAGGACAGTGATCCAGTTGCTCAGAGGCTATTGCAACAAGCATCCCAAACTTTGGGATGAACATTTGTGTTATGTGCAGCATGCTTACAACCGAGAAAAACATTCTTCTACACAGAGATCTCCTTTTGAGACATGTTTTGGTTTCACACCAAGGTCTCCCTTGGATTTTGTCTTTGGTAAAGACATAACAATTGATGGACACAGTGATGTGGACAAGGCAACCAAGTTCATTGAACAAATCCAAGAGATTCACCAGGCAGTACAGGAACAATGGGAAAAGAGCCAAGCCAAATACAAGGCAAGGCATGACAAGCATCGGATGGAGCATAGTTTCCAAGTTGGTGATCAAGTCTGGCTGTAAATTAGTAAAGACAGAATGCAAGGTCAAGGTAAAAAGCTAAAGCCAATAAGGTATGGACCTTTCAAGATACTTGAGCAAATTGGTGAGAATTATTTTCGCCTTGATTTACCAACTTACATGCACATCTACTCAGTCGTTAATGCAGACAGCTTGAGACTATTTGAACCTTAATTAATTGAAGATCCCGAAGAGTAGAGTCAATTTCCTTTTGTTGATGATTTGTTACCTGAATATCTCAATGAATTGCAGGAAGACACAGTTCTGGACAGAAAGGTAAGAACGACGCGCAGGGGAGATGTTGAGTACCTCAGGATTGGACTCCAAGGTTCAAAACCAAGCAGTGCAAAGTGGATAGAGACTGGACAAGTTAGATAGCTATACCCTCACTTAGTTGATGCTTGAATACCAACTTTTGGTGGTCCAAAATCTTTTTTAGTGGGAAGGCCGTGATCCGAATTAGATCCTTAAACATTCTCTAAGTTTTCATGACTGTTTCAAATTATGTCAAGCTTCAAAATCTTATGGATATCGAACTTATCAGAAATAACCTCTAAACAATGGCAATTTGTTGTCAGCACAGAACAACGAGGACCCTCAGTCAAAGTGCGCAGACCGTTGGCCCATGGTGACCGCGCACTGGCACAAATTGACAAACGGGAGGTCAAATCCAAAAACAAAGGCAATTTCTGATAATCGCGTATCGCAGGGCGTCCCCCTCAATGAAGGAAAGCTCCCAAGCGCTCGGTCACGAGGAAAAGCATAAAACCGTACGGAAATCGTCGATTCCGTCAGAAGGCGGGTCCCATGCTAAAAATGGCAGGATATCGGAAGGGCCTCAAGCAGTAAGCGAGTTCAACCGAGTCCCGCCCAATGCCATACACTGGGTGACACGCATCCGACGGATGAGAGAGAAAACCACTCACATCGGACGGGTAAAGGTCATGCTACTTACTCGCCCGATATGGACGAAGATCGTAGGATCTAGAGGCTCTAGATCAATGGTAGAGAAATGATCAAATGGATGACCGGATTCAACAGGGAAATAGGCTGTCATATAAGATTTGAGGTCCGGCATGACTGATGAGTTGGCAGATGAATCGGTTTCGCAGGCAATCTTGAAGCAACGGAAATAACGATCGTTCAAAGAGAACTGACACTTAGTTTGTGAGAAAACAAGTGGCCACCTCTCTGTGAAGCGTTACACAGTGATGATGACGCAAAGCAGGGGAATTCAAGCGTACAGAGGCAGGAGATCCAGAGAGCCAAGAAGCGGAAACGAACAGTCAGGGAGCAGATTGGCTTTAAGCCACGAACAGACAAAGAGTAAAGGAGGTATAGAAAGAGAAGCAGAAAGCCGAGAGGTAAGAAAGAAGTGAATTGCAGAATAGAGAAGCCGAGCTGACCCGCAGAGCAAAGGAAGCATCGAGCAGACAGATACAGAGAGAGTCTGAGAGTCTGTGAACTCCAGAGAAGGCTTGAGAAGTTCAAGCAACTCTTCTGTGTATGCCTGTCAGGTATTGAGTACCAAATTGGACTCATACCACTGAGACCAGTTGAGGTCGAGATTTAGTAAGGGGAGCCTGTGTACTCTAGAGACTTGGGGAATCCAAGTACAATCCTACTAAACATCATCTGTTAAGTGAGACACAAATTGAGCTCCTTATTGTAAAAACTCTGCTTTAAAACATAATAGAAAGGCCACCACTGAAGGCTAGACCAGGAGACGTAGCCCAGGAGGATTGGGTGAACTCCTTATTAAATTTGTTGTGTTTATGTGTTTGCTTATTGTGTTCTCTTATTGTTTCAGTGTCTATGTATTTCGCAATCTTATCGATCCGTTGCATAAAATAACATAGGCACACCCCAGCACTTGAGTCTGTAATACCTTCATTCTTTCTCTGAGGTCATTTACGGGTGATTTCAGATCACCTATGTAGACTCGATTAAGGATTGTCACCTATTCTTTGACCTACTTGTCACATTCATTTGAAGAGGCTCAGTACTAAGCCTAGATTATGCATTGTTTTGGAGAAAAGCGTTGAGAAATAATTAGAGAAAGCATTAGACAGTGAAGCAATTAAAGAAAACAATGAAGAGAATTCAATGGACAAAACAAACTTGTGGAGAAATTACCGCACGTTACTTATTAATTTTATTTATTAAAAATTTGAAGGGTTGGATCCTCTAAAACAAGGTTGGAGACTTAAGGAGATACGGTCGGCGCTCTAGAGGTTGGAGCCTCATAAAAGCCCAAGTTGGAGCTTGGAAATAGGTTGGAGCCTAGTAGATTGAAGGGTTGGAGCCCTCATCATCATTGTACTCAAAATTTTGTAAAAAGAGAATTGGTGTCCTCACTTGTTCCTAATAAAATTCTTATTATTCATTTTTTTTATTATAATTGTGAAGAATCTTAACTGGTAAACATAACAATTGAAAAGAAATACTAATTCATCCCCCTCTCAGTATTTCCAACAACATATAATATTAAAATCTCTCCAATAAAACATTTTTTTATTTTTATTTTTTACATACCTATATTATATAGTAAAAAAATAGTAAATAAGTGATACATTTAAACCCTATACTACGTAGGTCTATCTCAAATATACATCTATTAAGAATTTAAATATATCAAAGTGTGGAGAGAGTACTTTGTAATTAAAATTTAAAATTTAAACATTTTTAAATTGTATATATGTATAAGTACGTATACCTATATAAACAAAGTATTATATCACTATACCACCAACATATTTAAAGAATGAAAATTCAAAGGCATCATCTTACCATGTATCAATCCTATTTCAATGTATGATAAAAACCACTTAATTTTTAGTTAAGGTAAGATCCAAGATTTTTGAGCATACTAATTGATTGACATTAGGAAGAAAAATCATTGCTAAATCTTATTAGTAAATGTGTTTAGAGATTAATATAGGTAAATTGTGATAAACTCTTATTAAGTTATTTCTAAACCACAATATCATTCGTAAGTTTTATTGGTAAATGTGTTTAGAGATTAACATAAGCTAGTTGTGATAAATTCCCACTGATTCTTTCCTAAGCCACAATATCACCAACATATTTTGATGACTCTATGTTAAGTTGTAGCAAGAAAAGGCTTCATTTGACTTGTGACTTAGTCAAATTGAGAAATTCAAATTTCCAATCCAGCAGGATGACTTGAGTTGTAGTTATCAGGAGGGACGTGGCCAAGTCACTTAGTTAAATTCAGTCAATTCAAGTTTGTGGGCAAGAAGTAGAGTTGTGCATGGATTGATTACTAAGATCTAGCAATCTAGTGGATTTATATTTAGTGAAACTCAGTTATCTAAGCTCTAGTCTAGAATAGAGTCAGTATGAGTTTAGTTGAGTAGTTGTAACTGTTGTTAACTCACTGATCTCTCAGTTAACTAGTCAATTTACTAAAAATAGCTCTAGTCATGCATGCAATTCGAATTGCGTAGTTGAGTGGAGGAAAAATGCATACTTGTAATAATTATTGTATACTAGTGAGTGTACAGTGTTTGCATGTAACTGATGAGCTAATTTCCTCAGAATTGCACAAGGAAATAGGAGTGAGTCCAAGCAGTGCGAGTGCAGGCTAAGTATTTTCAAGAGCAAGTAGATG
Source organism: Pinus tabuliformis (assembly GCA_031772625.1). NCBI lineage: Eukaryota > Viridiplantae > Streptophyta > Pinopsida > Pinales > Pinaceae > Pinus > Pinus tabuliformis. The sequence continues at coordinate 153,553,390 of CM062805.1, read as the reverse complement.
AGGAAATCAATATTGTTATGTAGGTTGAGCTTCAAAGATTGAAGTTGTCATTGTAATAGATCATTTTTCTCATCTAATATAATATAAACAGAAAAGAGGTTTTTCCCAGTTGGATTCCCCAGTAAAAATTATGTTCATTGTAATTGAATAATTATATATGTTTCTGTTGTGAGTTTTCTTTCTACAAAATTTAGTAGAAAAAAATTGTGTCTATTTATTTCAATCTAAATTCATTATTAACTACAAAATTCAAATTATTTCTACACTCTCAATATAAATAATTACTAAATATATTAAAAGATAAACATAAATTAGTTGTAATAAACTTCCATTAATCTATATATTCCTTGTTATTAAAATTTATTAAATTATTATACCATTAACTTATTTTAAATTGTTTTTTTAATAATTATATTGAAACTTTAATATATTGAATGACTAAAAAGATTCAATTTAAAATTATCACTAAATATGATGCAAATTGAAATTGACCTAATTATAATAAAATCATAGCAATCTAGAATCTCGACCCATTTCAACTTTTCAACTTGTATAAATAATCAATATGAATTCGAAACCATTATAATCATGTTAGCGTTTGTAAATCATATTCAATTCAATTGACCTAATTATAATAAAATCATATCAATCTAGTATCTTGACCCATTTCAACTTGTATAAATAATCAATATGAATTCGAAACCATTATAATCATGTTAGGTTTGTAAATCATATTCAATTCCATTGAGTCTAAAATACCTAAAATGTTTTACTTTAGAAACACTCAAATAAAATCATTATTAAATACTCAAGTAAAATTACCAAGTAAAATTATTACCAAATGAATTGAGAAGTGAATTTAATATAAATACACTAAACCAAAATCACTATGGAGAAATATAAGAGCATTGCATAATCCTAATATAATAAGAATTACCAAATATAACTTAATAAATAAATAAATTTCAAAATCATTACCATTTAATTTCGATTATAAAACTTTCAAATATTTATTATTAGCATATACTACAACTAACATTAACTATATATTTAATTAAAATAAAACTAAAATATCTTATTTCATATTAACCATATTTAATTCAAATAAATCTAAATTTTTTTACTTCATATTAACTATGTTTAATTAATGCCATATTAATCATATTTAATTAATGTAAATCTAAAAAATCATTTAATTAAAATAAATCTAAAATAATTTACTTTTTCAATAAACCAGTTTATATCTCTTAATTGTAAATTTATTAAAAGTTGAGAGGGAAATTGAGGGATCAAATCTCACTGGTTTAAAAAATAATATAATTTATAGTTTTCATTTCATGCCTCAAATATATTTAAGTATTATTTTTTCTTTGTTAAATATTATTTTTCTAAATTAATATAAATTATAATATATTAATAGTAATTATGTTGAAAATTTTGAAAAAAAATAATAAATATAAATTTATTATTTCTTTAAATTATTAATTTTTAATTGTTGAAATTTAAGCGTGTTAATAGACGAAATGGTCTTTTCGCTGGAATTTGGCAATACAATTTCTAGCAAGATTGTGATTTAATCATAAGGCATTTGATTTATTTATTGATATTTTTTGAATTTCAATTATAAATGGACATTTTCATATATATTGTTAAAGTGTTTAATGAGTCTTTTATCTACATATATTTACATTTATTAAATCATATATATTTTATATTAATTATCTTAATGGACCACACACATAATTTGTATAATAAATTTATTACTATGTTAAATTTTGATTGTCAAATTCAATACCCTATATTAATATTAGTTATTTTTTATTATTCATAATTACTTTTTAAAATATTATTAAATTATCATTTTTTATTTCTATTAAATTCAATATTTAGGGCGATAGGCCTTCCTATGAATGAAGATAGTGATCTACACTTTCATTCTCTGACTAACATCTGGATATTCCACTGTTTGACATCTGGCACAAATTTTCCTCTTTCCGCTTCACATATTTTTCCCACATGCACATTATTCCGGGTTTCTCATCAGCTTGCGTTAGTTATGGCCGTAACCACCTTACCCTAACCGCATTCTCGCCTCATTTGCCTTCTGCGTGCCCCGAGGAGCTCTGCTCACGACCAACAACATTGATGTCTTGTGGCAGCAATCTCCTGTAAGTATTTGAATCGTTCTAACATTAACCTGTTGCTCTGTTTTAGTTTTTTGCTGCTTGAAAGAGAAAAACTCATTGGTCTGTTTTCTTTATTTGCTGTTTGACAATTTTTTCGTAAAGAATCTACAGGTAATAACCGATGTGCGGGGAATTAGGATGGTTCATGTCCTCAGTTATTTCTATCACATTCGGGAACCAGAATCAGACAAAGAAGCCACATGGTTCAAAAATTGGTGTGATGAGGTTTTGGGAAACTGTCTGAGGAAGTTGATCAACCGTAAACCATATCGTTTCAGGAAGTTACAACTTGTTGCAACTAAAGATCGTCATTTAGAAAGCATACTGAGGAGGGTAGAGTCACCAAACTTGATATGGCTAGACTGGAACAACTATCCCTTCTCTTGCCTGCCTCCCTGGATTCCGATGAAGAATATAAGGGTTTTAGAAGTGGTATGAACCAAATTGAAAAAACTATGGCAAGTAGAATCTCAGGTTAGGGCGAAAGAAAATTTTGTATTTATTCTCTTTTTTTACTTTGTCGCCCTAATTTATGGTAGATTGTTGCTGCAATTGATATACTAGCATAGGCTCTCGAATGCATTTGAAGGGTTTTGTAGATAAAGGCTATCATCTCTGTATTTTTCTTACTGTTGAAAGATGAGTATTGCGTGGCAGGCACCTCTGGAGTTGCGGGAGCTACATGTTTATGCTCCTCTTTCTATGTTCCCAAAGTCCATTGGACGGATGAAGCACATCGAAAAGATTGTGGTGACTTGTATGTCAGATTTGATTCATCTCAAAACTTTACTAGAGGAATTATGTCATTTGTCCTCACTGCAATACTTGCACCTAAGATGCCCAGATATGAAGTCACTGCTTGATTCTTTTGGGTTCTTAACAAATCTCCAGCACCTCAATCTCTCTCGCTGCCGGAGTTTGCACGGGCTTCTCCTCGAGATTCACCATATAAAAATTCTTGGTTTTCATTTGTTGGACTTTTAGGAACTATTACCTCAAGTCTCAGAATTTAGGTTTTTCCAAAAATTTTATTGATTTCTTTTGACGATTCTCTCTTTGCAAGGAACCTCTAGGACGCATGACTATTGTGCATATCCAGAAATTCTTGTAGCCATTCTTTTTAAACCTTTATATTCTATTCTGAACTGGATTATTTCCTAAGAGGTCCACATGATGTTGAATTTAGAGCCTATTTTGTTTCTTGTTGTAGGTACATGTTTCTGTTTGATCAGATCTATAATATGTAATTTGAAATCCAGTACCTCATATTGTATTTCCAAAACACTACTGTTTGTTTATGAAACTCAGTCATGTATCTTAGGGCTTCCTTGCAATGCCCGAAACAAAATTAAATTCCAGAATAGATCCATGCATCTCAATGCATTTCACCATCTTTCAGTAACTAGGCAATTCCTGTCTTTCAATATTCTTCCTTGTATAATCGGTCAACTGGCATTCAAATTTTTGGCTACAACGTTTAGGTCTGTTTCCATTGGTTGGTGATTTTTAACAATCTTAATTACATTTTTGACTTGTTTCAGGTGCATTCTGCACTTGTCTCTATACATGTAGAATTTTTTTGGCTATGCTTAATTTATCTAATTTCTATACTATCTCATGCTCTCTTTTTTCTTGGCCTCTAGTATTTCCAATGCCTGAAAAGATGAATCCTGTCATACATGTTTTGCTTCATGGGGTTTGTTAACTATTAGGGAAGAGGTTATATGCTTGGAAACTTTTCTATTTTTCCTCTTATAAATTTGTATTTACCATTCTTATTTTTCCTCTTATAAATCTACACATACCATTCTTTGAAAATAGTAGTTGTCTTTTTACTAGCCTTTGCATTTGCTCAGAAAAAACTCTGCAATACATTTGACATCTAGGGTTAGATTGATGTTCGGCAACTTTTCACAACTTGGGCATTGATATTTACTTAAACAATAGTAAGCAACACAAATGTGATGGGATATTCTTCAGTTGGCCTCTATATGCCATATAAAGATTATATGATCTTATTATGTGTCTTTACAGACATAAAATTTAGAAGAGTTGTGATTCATCCACACTATATACGTGTTGTCTTCCTGCGCGGAGGATTGGGTTCATTCTTTTACTTACATCTGAGTTTTAGTCAGATGCTATAAAATAACACAAGTTAATGTTGTTATATATTGAAAAAACTACAGCACCAAAAATGTTCATCTCCTCGTATGCCCTTTTAGGGACAGGAATGTCCAAACAATCAAGACAATGTTTTTCAAACATAACCCTAACCCTACACCTATGTTGTTCATGTTGATTGCCACAACACCAAAAATGTTCATCTCGTATGCCTTGTTAGGGCTAGATATGTCTAACCAATCAAGACGGTATTTTTCAAACATAACCCTAACCCCTATGGCTATGTTTTTCATGTCATATGCCTTTTTAGAGTTAGGAATGTCTAAGACTCTAAACATTCAAGGCAGTATTTTTAACTGGAAACAAGTTAAGAGCTCAACTCAAACAGAACTCTATGCTTGTGCTTATCAGGGATTGTTCTAGAGGGACTCAACTCCACCTGGGAGAGTTCCAAGTTAAGAGCTTAGCTCAAACCTAACTCTATGCTTGTGCTTATCAGGGACCCGAGTTCTTCTAGAGGGACTCAGCTTCACCTGGGAGAGTTCCATAGGGACCCGAGATCTCAGGGACCCAAGTTCTCACCTTGTCTTGGGAGTGTTCTAGAGGGGCTCAGCTTCACTTGGGAGAGTTCCATAGGTACCCGAGATCTCACTTGTCTTTAGTAGGGACCCACGATGTCTTGTTTTGAGGGACCCAAGTTCTCACCTTGTCTTTATGAGGGGTCCAAATCCTCACTTCGTTTTGTTCTGGGAGGATTCTCACCTCGTTTTGGTCTGAAGGATTTAATACCTTCTTTTTATGAAGGACCTAAGGGCCTAAATTCTCACCTTGTCTTGTGTTCACCTTGTCTTTATGAGACCCAAATTCTCACCTTTTTGGCTTTACGAGGCAACCAAATTCTCAACTTGTCTTATGTTTGGAGAGTTTCACAGGGACCCAAGTTCTCACGTTGTCTTTATTAGGGATCCAAATCCTCTCTTCATTTTGGTCAGAAGGGTTTAATACCTTCTCTTTATTATGGACCTAAGGTCTAAAGGAATTTCATACCATCTCTTTATTAATGACCCAAATTCTCACCTTGATTTCATACATTCTCTTTATTAAGGACGTAAGGACCTAAATTCTCATCTTGTCTTGTTTTAGTTGGGTTTCATAGGGACCCAAATTCTCACGTGTCTTTATTGAGGATCCAAATTCTCACCTTGTCTTGCTTTAGGAGGGTTTCATATGGGCCCAAGTTGGGACCCAAATTCTCAACTTCTCGTGTTTTGAGAGTTCTACATGGACCCAAGTTCTCACCTTGTCTTTATTAGGGACCCAAATTCTCAGCTTGTCTTGTTTTGGGAGAGCTTCACGGGGATCTAAGTTCTCATTTTGTCTTTGACCGGGATCCAATTTTTCACCTGGTCTTGCTTAGGGAGGGTCTCATCAAATTTTCACCTGGTCTTGCTTTGGGAGGGTCTCATCAAATTTTCACCTGGTCTTGCTTTGGGAGGGTCTCATCAAATTTTCACCTGGTCTTGCTTTGGGAGGGTCTCATAAGTACCAAAGTTTTGGCCTTGTCCTAAAATTATTACCTTGTCCTGTTCTGAGAGAGTTCCATAAGGACCCAAGTTTTCACCTTGTTTCTTGTTTTGGGAGAGCTCAAAGTTTTCACCTTGTCCTAAAATTCTTACCTTGTCCTATTCTAAGAGAGTTCCATTGGGTCCCGAATTCTCACTTTGTTTTCTCACCTTGTTTCTTGTTTTGGGAGAGAGTTCCCACCTTGTTTCTTATTTTGGGAGAATTCCATATGGACCCAGTTATCATCCCCGTCTTGAGAGGAAGGGACCCTTGTTTTCACCTTCTCTTGGGACAATTTCAGATTTCCTAAAACTGTGAGTTTTTATCTATGGTGAAGTTGATCAAGCGGGTTGGTTGCTAATAGTTATTGGGTTTTGAAATATGGGGTACTTGCTAATGGTTATTGGGTTGGGAAATATTTATTTAACTCCATAGTAACAATATCTGCTTGCCATTTCGGATTGCCTAAGACTGGATTTTTATCTAATTGAATGTTTAACTTCGGCAATCAATGAGGTGAGGTTGATCAAGCCCCGTAAATGCCAAAAGTTTTTGGGTAGATATGTTTCAAATTACTACATGAAATCAGGTTCATAAAGCACTTTCACTCGTATTCCAAGATTGACACATGTTTAAAAGCTAGTTGCCCAAAAAAGGGGCAAAAAAAAAAAAAATTGATGAGCGTAGAAAACATCTTTTTAGAAATATCATTGAAAAAATTGGTAAAAAATAGGAAAAACTATATTCGAAAGAAGTCCATTTATAATGTTTTATGTGATTTTTACCGAAATATCTTTCAACATTCATAATATAGATCACATAATATTTTAGATTTTCAAGAATCAACAAAAATTGTCAAAAATCTAGGAAAAAGGAAAAATCACCAAGAGAAAAATTGGCAATTTTATCAACACTGTTTTAAAGGGTTATTTCAAAATTGAATAGCTCTTGCTTTGCATTAGCCCCACACATTCAAACAAATCACTGGAAGTTCACCCAATTAAGTAATATACTAGATTAACACAGCCTCCTCTCCTTTACTTCTATTATAATTTCTGGATCTTTTCTCATCCTTCATTTGACATCACTCTACTCCTCGACCTTGAACTCATGCATACTTCAGGATTCCATCACATGGAAGCCTTACTATGAATGAACATAGTCGTCTACACTTTCATTCTCTGACTAACATCTGGATATTCTGCTGTTTGACATCTGGCACAAATTTTCCTCTTTCCGCTTGACATTTGTTTCACACATGCATCATTATTTCGGGTTTCTCATCAGCTTGGGTTAGTAATGGTCGTAACCACCTTACCCATAACCGCATTCTCACCTCATTTGCCTTCTGCGTGCCCGGAGGAGCTCTGCTCATGACCAATGACATTGATGATTTGTGGTAGCAATCGCCTGTAAGTACTTGAATCATTCTAACATTAACCTATTGTTCTGTTTTAGTTTTTGGCTGCTTGAAAGAGAAAAACTCGTTGGTCTGTTTTCTTTATTTGTTGTTTGAAAGTTTGTTCGTAAATAATCTGCAGGTAATAACCGAGGTGCAGGGAATTAGGATGGTTCATGTCCTCAGTTATTTCTATCACGTTTGGGAACCAGAATCAAACGAAGAAGTCACATGGTTCAAAAATTGGTGTGATGAGGTTTTGGGAAACTATCTGAGGAAGATGATAGACTCTAAACCATATCGTTTTAGGAAGTTAAAACTTGTTGCAACTAAAGATCGTCATTTAGAAAGCATACTGAGGAGGGTAGAGTCACCAAATCTGATATGGTTAGGCTGGAACAATTGTCCCTTCTCTTGCCTACCTCCCTGGATTCCGATGAAGAATATAAGGGTTTTAGAAGTGGTATGAACCAAATTGAAAAAATTGTGGCAAGCAGAATCTCAGGTTAGGGCTAAAGACAATTTTGTATTTATTCTCTTTTTTTACTTTGCCGCCCTAATTTATGGTAGATTGTTGCTGCAATTTCTATACTAGCACAGGCTCTCGAATGCATTTGAAGGGTTTTGTAGATAAAGGCTATCATCTCTATATTTTTCTTACTGTTGAAAGATGAATATTGCGTGGCAGGCACCTCTGGAGTTGCGGGAGCTACATGTTTATGCTCCTCTTTCAATGTTCCCAAAGTCCATTGGACGGATGAAGCACATCGAAAAGATTGTGGTGACTTGTATGTCAGATTTGATTCATCTCAAAACTTTACCAGAGGAATTCTGTCATTTGTCCTCACTGCAATACCTGCACCTAAGATGCCCAGATATGAAGTCATTGCTTGATTCTTTTGAGTTCTTAACAAATCTCCAACACCTCAATCTCTCTCACTCCTAGAGTTTGCACGGGCTTCCAAATTCCTTCGGAATTTAATTCGACTTAAATATCTAAATTTGGAATATTGCTCCGATTTGACCTTGTTGTTGGAGGAAACATTTGCAAATATTAGGCCGCTTGAATATCTAAACCTTTCGGACTGCAAGAGCGTGGAAGTGTTGTCTCGCCAAGTTGCACATCAACTGTCCCTGGAAATATTAATCCTGTCAAAGACAAATTTAAAAGAATTGCCTGGGGATATTGGAAACCTAAGCAGTTTGGAAGAATTTTTCTTTGGGAAATGCTTTGCTGGAATTGCTGCTCTGTTCTCTAGGTCACCTGAGTAGCTTGAAGAAGTTGTGGGTGTGTGATTGCCCAGAATTGAAATCTTTGCCCCATTCGTTGGGACTGTTGACTCAGCTATCAACATTGTGGGTTGGACGTTGTGGAATACAGTTCTTACGATCAAGAAATTCGGCCTTGGTTTCTAATAGAATTAACTTTTTAATAGCAATATATCAACATGTTTTCTAATATTATTTTTTGACTTTCTAAATGCAATATGCAATTATGGTTTTCAATGAAATATATTGGTAGGGGATAGTCACGGTGGTTATTGCCTTGGTCACTAGTAAGTTTCGTATATGCTTGGCCATCTATAGAGGTTTCTTGATTTTGGTTAATTAACTTAACCTCTTGATTTTGGGTAATTAACTTACTCTAAAATGAAATAAGACATTCAATGTGTTCCTTGTAATATAGATATAAACAAAACATCTAAAGAAAAGTAATTGCACAATGATCCAGCCCAAGAAAACAAGGTTTTCCACAAACCAATTAAGCCTTTCAACCTTTTCAGCTTATTTGCTTATATCAAACATTTGTGCAAGGTTTCAACCAATTAACATTTCATTGCTCAGTATGTATTTACAAATCAATGATTTTGGGATCAAATCCCACAAAACAATTATATACCCGCTCTTCAAATTCCTTCAAGCTTTTGAATGTAAAACCAATGAATTATCAATATAAGTTTACCATAATAAAAAACAATTAGAAAGCCTTTAGCCAACTCAAATTGCTCATTCGTTAGGCTTGAACCAACATCTCTTCTGAAAAATTCAACAATTCCTATTTAACCAACATCTCTTCTAGAAAAATTCAACAATTCCAATTTAATAATCCTATCGGCCTCTTTTTGTACCTTTTGGGACAATTGCTAGTATATATAAATATCACTTGAGTCTGTAATTTGCTCATCTTTTCATTTTTAGTGGCTTAATTTGATTGTGTACTTTATATTTATTTAATATATTAGTTTGTGTCCATAGTTTTGTTAGAGCCTATAGTCTTGTAACTTATCTTTATTCAATTTATTAATTTTTGTTTGTTAAATTTTCTTTTTATAAATTAAGATGACTAAGATAATGATGACTAAGATAAATCATTAGTTTATATTTTACATATTATATTATATAGTTTAATTTGACTATTAATTAAAACATATGAAACCTCATTTTTTCCCAACATTTAAAATATTGATAAACTTTTTTACATTAAATCTACACATCTCACGTCCACTATAGAACACCTCTCAATTAAAAATTAAACATTATTTATTTAAAATAAATTAAAACATCTTAAAAAAAATGTATTCACATCATCATATATTAAATTTAATTCCAAAACAATTTAAATTATTTATAAAAAATTCAAATTATTTATTAAAAAAAATATTTTTAATTTCTATTGTAACAAAAAATTCTAAAACCATGTTATAACAACTTTTTAAAAAATTAGAAATAATAAATAATGATAATACCCAACCGACCCCCTCCAAATATGTGGAGCCCCAAGTACTTTATAGTTGTGGGATTGATTAAGACGGTATAACATGGCAGTTGGAAAAAAAATTATTGGAATTTATTATAATAATAAATTGAAAGAAATTTCTATTGTGATTTGATTTTATCATAATAAAAATGAGGTTTTTTTTTTAATTTTTATAATTTTTAAAGTTGTTTATTAACATGAGAGGTTCATACAACCTGAGGAGATGTGTAAATTTGTCCTCTCATCTATTTTTTTTTTAAATAAAAATGATGCAGGAGCATCAAGAGCGTTTTTTTTTTATTTTGTAAATATGTTAAAAGGGGGTGTGATGATTTTTAATATTTTATAAAATAGGAAAATGTGAGGATTTTTGTAAATATCTTTTTATTTAATAAAAGGATATGAGGGAATTTAATTAGTGGAAAGATTTTAGGGATAAAGAGCTATCCTTTAGGGATGTTGAGAGATTTAGGGGTTTGTTGAGGAATTGAAGGGATTGAGCATTTAATTTAATGATTTTTTTAAATTGTATAAATAGGAGTAAGTTTTGAGAGAAGAGGATAGGGAGATTGTGAGAGAATTGTGAGACTAAGAGTAGGCTTGAGCAGTAAGGCTATAAGCCTTCAGCAATTGTAAAGGGCCACGACATTGAAACATCTGGCCAGAAAAAGTTGTAAGTCATTGTTTTGTTTCAGTTTATATACATTGATTGGTTGTGCAATTATATATATTTCTGGTTAAATGGTAGAGGTATCGATTGTTAAAAATTGACCAAAGGAAGCCTGCAATAAGAGAAATTGTGATATCGATTTATATGTTCAAGCTAAAAAGATCGATATTTATATAACAATTGTCCTCTGTATAATGAGCTTATCTATGTCAAGGGAGTAGTTATGTTAAATCGATCTGAATTTGATTATTAAGGGAAAGAGGAGAGCGCCAGTAATTGTGAAACCCGTTCTGCATGTTTGATAAGTGTAAAAAGTGTTAAACCTCTGCGTAAAGAGGTATTTTAATACATTTTAAAATTCACAGTTTAGTGAGAAATCCAGTGCGCTAAACTCTGTTATGTTAGACTGAGTGATCGATAGCAGAAATCGCTATCTGTTGGTGCGTTGAGACCATGGTTGAACTGCAGGGAAAAAAGCATATAATACTGTGAATTGAATGTGTTGAAGGAATGCAGGAACAGGTGTCGATTCTCTTGGCAGAGGATTAGATGAACGTCAATTGGATAATGATTTGGAAAGTCGACTTTATGAAAAGTGTTAAACTAAACAGGGTATTTTTATATGCGTTAATCAAATTGTCATGCGGTAATACAGAACAATAGCAGTTTAAATCGATCTCATCCATAGAGGATTTTGATGCGCTATTTTATGTGGATCAGTATTTAAATTGTTAATTGCAAAAATCGATGGATTTATATTAGTTTGCAGCTTGTAGAAGTTTTTGAACAAAGCGCAGATTCGATTCAGTGGAAATTCGAAGCATCGATTATGAGTGCTAGAGGTTGAAAGTCGATTTTATCAGAGAAAGAATCAGAACGCTGCAATAAAGCATTTGCAGAGTTGACACAAGACCGGATTTGAGAGCGGATGTGTAATTTCAAAAGCGTTTCATGCCATGATGCGTTGAAGGCAGAGAGCGGAGTTCACACATGAGGGCATATTGAAGGCACTGAGACTTAAGGTCTTTGATTGATATTGGAGCAAGAACGCTCTTAGGAAAAGCGTTTACAGGTATGAGTAGCATCGTTTCTAATTTAAATGAATAAATTAGTGAGGCTGCGTTGAATTCAGTTAATTGAAGATTGACTATAGAAGTGACGATATAAAAAGGGTGGAATAGTATAATGCAGTCGGACATTTTAGAAGTTCAACACTGTTGAAGACATATATTGCTACTATGGATGGAAGCGTTGAACGCACAATTGAAATTGCCAGAGCAATAATGAATGATGAAGGCGCAATATGAAAATGAAGACAGAGGAAGGTGTGTTGGCAAATAACGAATTGAGCAGTTAAGGTTGTAGCGTCCGAGGAGGTGAATAGAATGGCAGATCGTTGCAGATGGTACAGCGCTGGAATGAAGTTCATTCCTGGTCAAAGATGCAGATATCCAGGTATGAAATTCAGATACAATTGTCTGAATAAGGCGCACATATAGATTGCCATTTTAAAATCCGAACAGTGTTATTAATTTGCAATGAATTGGAGTTCCATTATGAAGATGGTATTGAAAGCTGTGGCATGAAATGTTTGTAAAAACAAACCAAGGGTGCATTGGTTGATTTTGATTGTATTAAAAATCCATGTTAATTGGGAAGTGAGTTAAATGCATTCTTAATGAGAAGCATTGGGGCTTTAAAATAAAACAATGAAACTGATGGTTTTTAAAAAAAAAGTCTTTATAAGACTTGAACAAGGGATTTTTAATGCTATTGAACCTGTTGAAAAGAAGATGGTTGGGTTATGGGTTTTGAACCATTTGTTGAGGACAGTTTCTGCGAATTATTTTGATTTTGAGTTTGCCAAGAATTGCCGGATAAGTTTCTGCATATTAATTGAGATTGCCAGTGGGTGAAAATTGTCGTGTATTGAAGTTTGAATTGGGTAATTGTTTGAGGCGCATGTTATCATATACATGAGTTTAGAAGATCCTGGAGATTGCGAGCTCTAGGCTTGCGTCAAATTTTGGTATCAGAGCATGGCTCTGTTGAAATGAAGAATGTTTGTTTGAAGACAGAAGGTTTGTTGAACTGAATGTATAATGAAGATCAGATTTTAAATCTGAAATGCAGTATATACAATTGCAAGTGAACAAAATGCAGGCAAAGGAGATCAGATTCTAATCTGACAGTCAAGCAACCAGAATGCAGCTGAATGAAGGAAGAATCGTGCAGGTATTGTGTTTGGTTAATTTTGATTTGAGTTTTACTGACAAATAAATGGATTGAGGATTGATGGTTGCAGCAAAGAAGAAACTCAGCAAAGAAGGAATTATTGCTGACAGCTGAAGTTTGCCGGATAAAGCCAGAAGATTGGAAGAGAGGATCAGATTTTAAAATCTGATTGACAGTGAAATTTCGCAGAGGAAGCATAAAGATTTGCTGGAACAGATTTGCAGAAGTGGTGAGATTCTGAAGGTAACTGAAGTGCAGGTGAATGGAAGGACAAGATCAGACGAGATCTTGGAGGTAAGATGATATGTTTTTGAAGAATAGAATATTGTAGTCTTTGCATTGAAATATTATTGCAACTAACAGATAAAGGAAGCTGGTGAAAGTTTCTAAGTGAAAACATAGAGGTGGCAGAACCTTGAGGAAATCCAATAGAGATTGGATAAGGAAGACAGTTGTGAACAGGCAGATGAGTTGAAGCCAGGAAGATAAAAGAGAAGTGCTCAAAGGAGGTTTCGGAGATTGAGAACCAATTGCTTGCCAAAAGACTGAGTGTGGAGAGCTTGGTGAGGTGAGTGGCGGCAGGACAGGACTTGCTGCTGAAAAGGCTTAGTGCAACTCATAGTAAAGTGAGTGGGGACTCATAGAAATGGAAAGTGACAGTCATAACGGAGGTTCTGAAATAAACCACAGTAGAGGACAAAAGGAGAAGGGTGCCAAGGCAATTGGCATACAAAGACAGTTAAGCAAAGAGGAATATGAGAGGGAGAAGGCTGAGATAGCAGTTCAGCTTGACGTGTTAATGGAGATGTTGCAAAGAAATGAGGAAAACCAGAAGCATGGTTATGTCATAAGAAAGACGCTGAGGTGGCAGAGACTACAAGAGAAGTGGAATCATCAGGTAAATTTGCAGTTGATAAAGGAACTAAGGGAACTTGAACAGGTTGTAGATGCCAGACAGAGGGTAGAGAAGCTCGAAAGAGTTGAGCTACAACAAAATGAAGATGCTGAAGAAGATGTTGAAGTTTCGTTATGTTACCCAGAGAGTGGACCATTACTTTTTGAAAGTGATGAAGAGCTAGAGGCGTTGAATCATATGAATGATTCGAAGCAGCCCGAAGACTTGATGACTGAAGCATCAAATAAGACCGTAAGGTCTTGTGATTTAAAAACTAATGATTTGTGTGTGATTACAGGTTTGAAAGAAGAGGAAGAACATCTACTGAAGGATGTTAAGGAAGATTTAGGAGAAGAAAGGGCATGTGAGGAAATGGAAGATCGTGTAAAATTTCCAAAGTCCACTCCAAGTAAAATCATTGAGTTATATAGAGAATTAGACTTTCAAAGGAGGAAATTGGAAGAAAAGAGGATGAATGTCCAGGATAGATTGTTGATGAAGGATGACAAAGCAGTTGTCATAAAAGAAATTGCAGATGATAAGCAAAGGAATGTTGCAGAGGGAAAGGAAGATTGGGAGGCCGCAACATTCATATTGACAACTAGAGCAACATGTGAGGCAACATTTATAGTAGCAGCAGCAGAAAAGGTGCAAAACAACAGTAAGGATGAAAATGAAGCAATCAAAACAAGTGAAGAACAAGCAAGAATGAGAGTTCAGCAATCAAGAGATGGAAATAATCAGCAGACAGAGGACATACTGGACAGAGAAATTGAGTTGATAAGGAGGTTGATGATAAAGACATCCCAGAGAAAGACAACTGAAAGAAAGAAAAGGAGCGACAACAAGAGAATGACAGTGAAAGATTGCAAGAGCAGAGCAAGTGGAGCCCTACAGCACAAAATATGGAAACCTGGAAGACAACAGCGGATGACAACAGTAGTAAAGCAATCGACAAACATGGGAAGATTACAAAATAAAATTTAGGATCCAGGAGGAGATATCCAGACTTATGACCAGGTGGTCATAAATTTTCTTACATGGGGAGTCTGATGCAGGAGCATCAAGGGCGTTTTTTTTTATTTTGTAAATATGTTAAAAGGGGGTGTGATGATTTTTAATATTTTATAAAATAGGAAAATGTGAGGATTTTTGTAAATATCTTTTTATTTAATAAAAGGATATGAGGGAATTTAATTAGTGGAAATATTTTAGGGATAAAGAGCTATCCTTTAGGGATGTTGAGAGATTTAGGGGTTTTTTGAGGAATTGAAGGGATTGAGCATTTAATTTAATGATTTTTTTAAATTGTATATATAGGAGTAAGTTTTGAGAGAAGAGGATAGGGAGATTGTGAGAGAATTGTGAGACTGAGAGTAGGCTTGAGCAGTAAGGCTGTAAGCCTTCAGCAATTGTAAAGGGCCACGACATTGAAACATCTGGCCAGAAAAAGTTATAAGTCATTGTTTTGTTTCAGTTTATATACATTGATTGGTTGTGCAATTATATATATTTCTGGTTAAATGGTAGAGGTATCGATTGTTAAAAATCAACCAAAGGAAGCCTGCAATAAGAGAAATTGTGATATCGATTTATATGTTCAAGCTAAAAAGATCAATATTTATATAACAATTGTCCTCTGTATAATGAGCTTATCTATGTCAAGGGAGTAGTTATGTTAAATTGATTTGAATTTGATTATTAAGGGAAAGAGGAGAGCGCCAGTAATTGTGAAACCCGTTCTGCATGTTTGATAAGTGTAAAAAGTGTTAAACCTCTACGTAAAGAGGTATTTTAATACATTTTAAAATTCACAGCTTAGTGAGAAATCCAGTGCGCTAAACTCTGTTATGTTAGACTGAGTGATCGATAGCAGAAATCGCTATCTGTTGGTGCGTTGAGACCATGGTTGAACTGCAGGGAAAAAAGCATATAATACTGTGAATTGAATGTGTTGAAGGAATGCAGGAACAGGTGTCGATTCTCTTGGCAAAGGATTAGATGAACGTCAATTGGATAATGATTTGGAAAGTCGACTTTATGAAAAGTGTTAAACTAAACAGGGTATTTTTATATGTGTTAATCAAATTGTCATGCGTTAATACACAACAATAGCAGTTTAAATCGATCTCATCCATAGAGGATTTTGATGCGCTGTTTTATGTGGATCAGTATTTAAATTGTTAATTGCAGAAATCGATGGATTTATATTAGTTTGCAGCTTGTAAAAGTTTTTGAACAAAGCGCAGATTTGATTCAGTGGAAATTCGAAGCATCGATTATGAGTGCTGGAGGTTGAAAGTCGATTTTATCAGAGAAAGAATCTGAATGTTGCAATAAAGCATTTGCAGAGTTGACAAAAGACCGGATTTGAGAGCGGATGTGTAATTTCAAAAGCGTTTCATGCCATGATGCGTTGAAGCCAGAGAGCGGAGTTCACACATGAGGGCATATTGAAGGCGCTGAGACTTAAGGTCTTTGATTGATATTGGAGCAAGAACGCTCTTAGGAAAAGCGTTTACAGGTATGAGTAGCATCGTTTCTAATTTAAATGAATAAATTAGTGAGGCTGCGTTGAATTCAGTTAATTGAAGATTGACCATAGAAGTGACGATATAAAAAGGGTGGAATAGTATAATGCAGTCGGACATTTTAGAAGTTCAACACTATTGAAGACATATATTGCTACTATGGATGGAAGCGTTGAATGCACAATTGAAATTGCCAGAGCAATAATGAGTGATGAAGGCGCAATATGAAAATGAAGACAGAGGAAGGTGTGTTGGCAAATAACGAATTGAGCAGTTAAGGTTGTAGCGTCCGAGGAGGTGAATAGAATGGCAGATCGTTGCAGATGGTACAGCGCTGGAATGAAGTTCATTCCTGGTCAAAGATGCAGATATCCAGGTATGAAATTCAGATACAATTGTCTGAATAAGGCACACATATAGATTGCCATTTTAAAATCCGAACAGTGTTATTAATTTGCAATGAATTGGAGTTCCATTATGAAGATGGTATTGAAAGCTGTGGCATGAAATGTTTGTAAAAACAAACCAAGGGCGCATTGGTTGATTTTGATTGTATTAAAAATCCATGTTAATTGGGAAGTGAGTTAAATGCATTCTTAATGAGAAGCGTTGGGGCTTTAAAATAAAACAATGAAACTGATGGTTTTTAAAAAAAAAGTCTTTATAAGACTTGAACAAGGGATTTTTAATGCTATTGAACCTGTTGAAAAGAAGATGGTTGGGTTATGGGTTTTGAACCATTTGTTGAGGACAGTTTCTGCGAATTACTTTGATTTTGAGTTTGCCAAGAATTGCCGGATAAGTTTCTGCATATTAATTGAGATTGCCAGTGGGTGAAAATTGCCGTGTATTGAAGTTTGAATTGGGTAATTGTTTGAGGTGCATGTTATCATATACATGAGTTTAGAAGATCCTGGAGATTGCAAGCTCTAGGCTTGCGTCAAAAAATAAAAAATGAAAATTATGTTTTAAATAGAAAAATAATATGCACTATAATAATAATAAAAAATGTACGAGTAAGATGTTTAAATCTTGTACTATTTGAATATTTATGTTAACTAATTTATGTCGATATCAATTCATATATATTTATAGATAGAAAAAGAATGATTAAAATAAAACATTTTAATGTTGTATATAAAAAATATTCAATGTGGGTTAATAAAATATTTTAATAAGAATTAATATTGGCATATACTTAAAAATATATTACTAATAAAAAATCATTTTAATTTGTGTGATAAAGTGTCTCAATCTACATGTGATGTAAAATATTTTAATGTAAATTAAGTATATATTATATATCCAAAAAAAAATCTATATATCTTGTGTAGTATTTACCGGATATATACACTGGTCGGAGGATTCTTCTCTCAAAGAACAATATCTACCATTTTTTGTTCCTAATGATGGATCCCCTTTGGGGTTCGAAACATTGACATGATGAATATGATACTGTGGATAATCCAGTAAATACTACATAAAATAACAACCACAGGAGCTTAAAGTCTTACAATCCATATATCATGAAAAAATTAAGTTTTTATGGTTAAAACTTTTATTTGGTCCTATATATATTCTATTTAGCATTCAAAAATACAATTCAAACAATGAAAAATAATATATTGTATATTGCACTCTAAAAAAGTTTGCACATGAAGAAATTTAATCACTCTCGACTCATATTATATCCATACTATCCATGTTGGTTATGTTCATGCACAACATAAAGGGGAATCCTTGTACTATTAAGTTTTTGGCATAGAAGAATAATTTTTGTTTGGGCTGACCGATTTTTGTTTGGGCTGACCGGTTGCATTTTCCAAAGTTTGTTTTACAATAGGTTATTATGTTTTGCTAAAGGGGAGGCTTCACATTATTTGCCTTTTAGTGGGTTTTTTGTTCCTGCGGATAATGCATTTAATTCATTGCTTGGGTAGGTGGAATTTGGCATTTGGGAAAGGCTTTCTGTTTTCTTTGTGTTTTAGCATAGTTCAATGAGTGTGATATTATTGTAGACATCGAAGACTAATTCGATTTTTAATGTAGTATTTACGTATAAAATTAAAGATAGGTATATTATTGATTATGTGAGCTTTTGCATATTCATTTGTTATGGTTCACAATTGTTGTTGTCATTAATTTGGTGGAGTTTGTTCTTTGTTAGAGACTTTGCATTTTGTGTGTTCTAGTGTGATTTGGTCTTTTAGTTAGTGTTATAAATGTTGTTAGCAATAGATTATATTACATCATTGTTTGTTGTGGCTTGGTCTGGTGGAGTTTGGCATTTGGCAGTCTTGATGTTGTTCATATTTTGGTGGAATGTGGCTCTTTAAATATTATTATGGGTGTTATTGATAGTGAGGTCTACAAAATTGTTGTTCATGACGGCTTGACAATATTAAACTTTTGGTACATCAATGCAATTTGTTTCAATCCTAAAGTTTAGCATTTTGTGTTTTTTTTCTGTTGTTGCTAAGCTTCATGTTAGTTTGGAACTGTTGGGTTCTAATGTATGTTGTTTGTCACATGTTGATTTAGAGTTTGGTGTTCTACAAAGGATTCACATTTTCTATGTTCTATCGTGGTTTGGATTTTGTATTTTGTTGTGGATAGTATTGGTAATGGGCTCTATTGCAATTTTTTTCCATGGTGTCTTCCTAGTATTAAACTTTTGGTACATCACTGTAAACCTTGTGATTTGAAAATTTTGTAAAAGGTTGTAGGTTTGGCCTTTATGTTTGTCCTATTGTCAATGACATTTGCATTAGTTTGACAATGTTGTTAGTAGGGTTAGACTGCATTGTTGTTGTTGGTTTGGTAGGGTTTGACATTTCATAGTGGCTTGGTGTTCTAGTGTGGTTTTCGTTGCCACGCTCATTTTCTACAACTTCATTCTTGTCAAGCTCATCTTCTACTATTTTGTTGTGATATACCAATTGAGAATAATATTGGGTACCTATGGAACTACCGAATGTGGAATTATTTATCTAATGTGGCCATAAATAATGGAATAAAGCCACTTGGTAGTTTGTGGATAATAAATAAGCCAATTAAAGGAATAATATAACAATAAGGTGTAGTTGGCATAAACCTCAAGGTATATTCATGAGAAAGTATATATATCCATAAGTGTCTTTGTATTGAGATATATTGGATGGTGAATGTTGTATTGTATTATGCATGACTTATTGAGTGGTTCTTTCCAATAGGAGTATTTGATGTTGTTATCATACGTTAAGGATCTTCGATACAATATTGTGTTATCTACGATGTGAATGCATTTATTATTTCTAACAATTTTATTTTATTTTTTCATTTTTAATCTACCAAGGCTAATTACAAGTGGTATTAGAGCTCTTTCTTGTGTAAGAAAGTGAATTTTTTATTATTTATTTATTTATTTTATTTTGTAGAATTTTAAGGGAAAATTGAAATCCATTCCTACAGCTTTCTAAGTAGAATTATAGTTATTCTCTTAGAACACGTCATCCCCCACTTGCTCCCCAAGCCCCAAAAGAAAATTCAAAACAAAGTTTGTGAAGTGAATATATTGTTGATTTAAAATTAGCTATTTTAAGTTTTGTTCATATGATGACCACAACATAATAGATATCCTTTGATACAATATTGAGATTGTTGCTAGATCTGGCAATACATGTAGAGTGGCTATGGAATTTTATAATTGTGTTCATAATAAAGATTTCAATTAGTATTGAGGGGGTTGTAGTTATTTCAAATTTGTCGCCCCAAAACCCTAGCCACGCAATGGACCTCCATCGAAAAGGAAGTTGTCTCCTCAAAACTCTAGTTATATTTTTAGGTTATGGAAAATAAGATGTATTTTATAAAAAATAAATAATGGGCCTACTATTGAAGAATATATTAATAGGGTAAATTTAATATTGAAATAGCATTGGAAAACTTGGATGAAACTTAATTTTAAAGAAGATGTTGCAATATGGCGGAAGTTGCTTAAGTCGATCAAGATGAAGGCACTGTCAAAAGAAAGAGAAGAACAAACATTTTTAGATAAATGGTATCATGTTGTGAATACCAAAAAACACTAAATTCATGATAATTAAATCCAAAAAGATCACCTATGATACTTTCATTTATGATAACAACCCCTTGGAGGAAGTTCCTTCATAAAAATATCTAGGAATCGACATCCATCATAAGCTCAATTGGAACTATGGCATTAAGAAAAGGATAAATGGAGATTGGAAAGTTGATTATGTAGAAATGGCAAGAAATTTTCTACTACTAATGAAATCAAATTGAAATCAAGATACATAAACTTTTCTACTATTCTGCGGAAAAGAAAACACATGATAAAAATACATGCAATAACATGCAACCATCAAAAAACAAGGAACACAATGATTTTACAGGGGAACCCAACTAGGAAAAACCCCTTTTCTACTTTGCATTAATTATATGAGAATGAGAAACTATTACAATCTCAACTTCAAATTCTGAAGCACACCCCGCACTGTAAAACGTTTCTCCAGATGAATGACTATCTCTAGCAAACACTTAGCCTTATTCAAGCCCCCAACTTCCTCCTATTTCCTTGCGCAATCCTGGAGAAATCCTATGTCTTGCTAGCTCGTGATCTTCGTCAATTCAAAAAGCGAAATATTCACGCAAGCTTTCTTCACCTGTTCAACTATGTTGTAATACGGTGCAGGATGTCGATGTGTCTGGAGGAGTAACTTGGTCCGCGAATTTCAGAGTGATGGACTTACTCTTACTGCTTGCAGAAGTACTTTTCGTCGTGACTACATTTCTAGACTTGCTCTGAGTGTTATGTGTTGAGTTGAAAGGAAGACTAATCTCCCTTAACAAATGCTCTTTCAATTTATGCTCCGTCAACTCTTGTTCGGTGACCGGCCCTTGGATTCTCAAATTATATTGTTTTTCTTGCTTCTGGGTTGGGCCATCAGTCAGTGGCTTCTTTTCAGTAATGCTCTTTCCAGTTGTCAGTACGCAACTGAATGTGTTCACTACATGCCCCATTCTTGGAGTTTCTTCAGTATTAGTAGTTTCTTCCTTTTCTTCCTCAGGCTCAGTTTTCTCATCAGAAAACATTGTGTCAATAAAATACGTAGCAAGAGCGTTCATGTTGTGGTTCCATTGTGGGCATGTTTTTTCTGAATGACATTCTTGGTGAAACGAACAATATTGATCCATGCCCACACTCTCAACATTTAGCACAACGCTCGAGCATTGTGCAAACTTGGTGGGTTAGTTTCTTTTGTTGCCGGAGTTAGCCATCCTTCTCAAAAAGTTGAACTTAGGAGGATTTCTACTCATAGTGGTCTCTCTTGACCTTTTCTTCAATTCTACCAACTTATTGGACAAAGACTTGATAGTGTTGATCAAGCTTTCAAGATCAATTGCTTCTTTCTACTTGGCCTTGCTTACAGAGGCCTGATACCTTTTCCCTGTGTCTTTTGAGTCCTTTTTTGATTTTTCATCTACAATGAATCTGATTGCACACAAGTCCTTTTCAACTGCGATCACCTCTTCAAAATTATTAGCCAAAGTTGGTTTCACAGCTCTTTTCACGCACTGTGCAATGTTTGTTGGTAAGGAAAATGTGAAATAATCAATAGTGATGGATTCATGAGGTTTTGTCTCTGCTGGAAATATATTTAGGATACGGTTAAACCTATTATTGAAATCTTTCACTTTCTCTTTCTGCTCCATCTTGAGATTTCCTATCTCTTTCAACAACATGGCGCAGGTTTTGTCATTAGCGAATTTTTCAAGAAAAATCTTCTTATACCCCTTCCAGTTATGGATGGAATTCAGAGAAAGACTAAGTTACCATACAACTACTCTTCCATCTAAGGTGCATGGACAAAGTTTGCATGCAACTTCATAATAATGTACCTCTAGCATTTGCAGATGTAGGTAGAAGTTGTCTAGATGGTTCTCCACCTTTATTGCTTTTTCAGGGTCATACTTCGTTAGTAGCTTTTCCATATGTCTTGGCATCTTGTGTAGAACACCCGGTAGTGAAATTGGGCCCTAAGACATCCATTCCATATCTTGGTCTGCCATGTCTTCGTCATTGTTTTCCCCTTCTTTGTCAAAATATGATTGGTTTTCTTCTTCTTCTTCTTCACTTCCTAGCCTGTAGAAAGTATCATCCGAGAGTACCACCTGTCACTATCACCACCATTGAAGGTTGGAGGTTGCTCTTGTTTTTCTCTGTTCTCTTTAGATTCTACTAAGTCTTCAAGGGTGGCGAGAACCAAATCTTCAACTATTGAGAGCACTATCCTAGTGGAGTTGGTTTGGTTCTTCTTTGGAAAATATGGAAGATTATGTACTCTGGGTATCAATCCAATAGCTCTTGCAAACTTGCGGGGGATAGGGCGGATGGCCCAGATCTAGTCGTAAGATATTTAACAAGTTTTTACAGTCTTGGGCTAACAAGGATACAAACTTCAGGAATATGCACAGGGGAGGTGTTGGGAATGTTTTTTCCTTGACTGGAAGATGTAAGGTTGGGGTTGCTAAGGTTATCAGCCATTGAAATCCATCTTGCCTCCTTCTAGTGCCATAAATGTTGACGGTGCTAGACTCTCCAACATTCAAGGGGTATCCCTAATATGTGGTCCCAATTAGACCTCACACCATTTGGGATAGGAGCTCTATCGGGAAAATGGCCCATTTTTCTGTTATCTTAAAGATATGCCTTAGCTCTAACTGTCAGCAAGAGAGAGGAGTGAAGATGTGCCTTCGAAAAGAAAGGGGGTGTGCCTAGTGAGTGTTCGGTCATATATGTCTCAAAGTTCTTTCACTATGGAGGGGAAGAGAAGTGAGCCTCTAAGAGAGAGGTAGTAGTGCCACACTAGTAGATACACACATAAACAAGAAGGATCCATACACCATCAAGCAGAATAGTCCACAAAGATGCAACAATCATTGCAACTAGTGTAACAAGGAAGATCTGTCTAATATCCGACGTAATTTTCCACGAGGATGAGACAACAATAATAACAATTACAACACATTCTCAATATGATAAGTACCAAAATAACCAAAATAGTTCAACTACTTTAGCACATATGAAATAAAACATGAATTAGAAACATTCACAGAACAGTCTTACAAATATCCATAATACATGCATGAAGAATGTGGTGGCCCATAAAGCTTCTTATATTAAGTAAAGGTTCCAAGAAACATGTATACAATGAACACCACTAGCTCCAATAGTGGAGTGTTGGAGCCACTCCTTGCTCCCCAAAATAACTAGCTTGTATCTCTAATTCCTTGCGGGAGGAGCTAATGTGAAAAAAAGTCCTTTTCTCTTACAATGAGGGTGTATATATAATAGTGAGGAGGTGATGCTTCACCTTCCTTGTGACTCTTTGGCTACCCTCATGACTCTTTGAATTCCTATGACTTTTCAACTTTACATGACTCTTCATATTCCATACATGTCCTTTGGAATTTAACTTTACAATACATTTTAGAAACATGAATTACATAATCCGCCATATTGGTGTGCAATGTGAAAACTCATGAAATGACATGACATGACACTGTTAACATGAAATTTTGATGATGTGGCAATGTCAATCCACTGTCACTATTGTGTGCTGAGTGTTTGCTTGAGAATTCTTTTCTTTCCACCTCTGCATGGCTTGGTGATAAGGAATCTTCAATGATCTCAAGTCTTGAGCTGTGATCACAAACTGATGTCTCTTTTCTTTCTATCAATTGATCAACTTGTATACTCATATGTAAAGATGTATTTCAATATGTTTCCCTTCTTGTTCTCCTTCTTCATAATCTTTCCATGGTATGATAAGGTACCCGTATATGTAATTCCCTCATGGCGAGGCGACATCAGTCTGAAAACCCCTAATCTAAGATAGTACATATTAATCCATTGGTTGAGCCAGAACTGGGTGACAAGCTGGGAGAAGGGCTTAGTTATTGCGTAGATCAAGCAGTCAAGGGTGAACTCTGAGCCTTAAGACTGCGCAATGCATAGTCTAGGATAGGTTGAGGAAGAAAATTGCACAATTTTGGCGGTCAGTGTGACAGGCAGAGGGGATGGGCACTGGTTGAGCATACTACGCAGTTCTGGGAGATAGAGGATGTTGGGCCATTGCACAATTATGTATGTTAGGGGCTCAAGGGATCAATTTAAGGCTAGAGATTACGCAATGTGCAATTGATGCCTAGCTGGGAGGATGGATTGCGCAATTCTGGGAGGCAAGTTCGAGGCTTGAGGATTGGAACTGTGCAGTGAAGTAGCACTTGAAGGAAGGAACTACGTATTGTGCAGTGTCAAGAAGAAAGGTAACATCTAGAGGACTGAGGCTGCATAATGCGCAGTTCATGGAGGTCAGGTGAAGCTAGGTTTCTTAGTCGAGAAGCTTTCAGAAATTGGCTAAGTACGAGATTAGTGAGGCTGATGTGAATAGTGATAAGACTTCGATTGTGATCACACACTTAGAATAATTGATGATAAAACAAAAACTATAATCTAGGACAAAAAAACAATGTATTTCCCTTAGTGTGACAACTTTACGACAATTTACGACAAGTGTGACACTAAAGATACACTTTGTGACGATCGTGAGGACACTTGTGCGACAGTGATTGAAACTTTGGAAATGAGTGCAACAGATGTTTACGTGGTTAGAATAACTCATTTACACAAATAAGACCTCTTGGAACAACCATAACAAGCTTATGCACATTTTGCAACAACTAACATGTGAAAATATGACATTTTGCCTATCTTGCAGAGTCTGAAACACCTCAAGAAAACACATGAAATGAATTTCAATGTTTACGAAGACAATGTATAAGACCAAGGAAGACTCCGAAATGAGCGTAGGAATTTTTTTTGGAAGGTGTTGTAGCAGCCTCAACGCCATCTTATTGACCATTTTAGACTCACTTCTTTCTTTGCTAGAATGACTTCTTGAACCAAAATAATGTTACCCAACATCTGTTGATGTTGCATAAAACCTCTATGATTTTCAAAGATAATTATTCGCAGCACTTCCCTTAATCTATTAACAATAACTTTTGTAAGAATTTTGTTAGGATATTCCGATACATAGGAAATAGTTAAGTATAACTTGGTCTAGTGTAGAGTTAGGTAAAGTGTGTTTCTTTACTATGTAATTTTGTAACTTACAATCTGACGGTCACGATATGTTCTAGACATGAAGTGATCCAACGGTTCATTCTCTCCTCGGTATTACCGACACTTGATCCGTGGTTAACACTGGATTGGTCCATGATCTCTATTTAAAGAGCATGGAGGGTCATTTGTAGGGTGACCGTTCATGAGAGAAGCTTATGTAAATTTTATTTCTTTTATTAATAAATTTCCTGAAGTGGCCGCTTTGGCTTGTTGGGTTGTGTTATATTCTTTCCACGTAGTTAATAGGGGGTTTGAAGGGCACCTGTAACCCCACTTTATGGGGTCCGGGGTAGCGCCCCAGAAAATTTTGGTTTTGGACCATATGTTAGGTTGGGCGGACCCACCTATTGTTTTGTGCATGATTTTCGCACATGTTTTTTGGACGCGATGGTTTTCGGTCCATGGTATTGGATGCTTCGGCATGTATAAATATGTATTGTAACATTGAAAGGAACATAATGAAAAATCAAGCTGGTAGTCCTGGTTTTGGGATCCAGGGAAAAATCTCTGTGCATATGTGTTTTATGGGTTATGCTCTCGCATTGTTTATTTTCTTTGTTTAAGAATTCGTATGCAGGTAATTTCTATACAGGGTTAAAACCTACATTTTGGTATCAGCGCTGTTTTGGCTTCAAGGGGACGCCTTTGTTGCTGAGGGGTTTCGCTCGGGCCTGTGGTAGACCCTGTTCAGTGGGAGATCTGCGAGATCGATTCTGGTGGTGAAAGAAGATGGCGAGCAGTGGAAAGATAGAGATTGAGAAGTTCAATGGTCAGAATTTTGAGTTGTGGAAACTCAAGATGGAGGATCTGTTGGTGGATAAAGATCAGTGGATCGCGGTAGATCCGGGTACTAAACCATCGGAAGTGACCGATGAAGAATGGAAGAAGTTGGATCAGAAGGCAAAGAGCACAATACGATTGTGTGTCTCGGATTCAGTATTGCTGAATGTATCAGGGGAAGCTACAGCAAAGGCTTTGTGGGTCAAGTTAGGGACTTTGTACCAATCTAAGTCTCTGGTGAATAAACTGTTCCTGCGGAAAAAGCTGTATAACCTGAGGATGAAAGATGGAGACTCGGTGACAGAGCATCTGAATGCGTTTAATACTGTGGTAAGTCAGTTATTATCTGTTGATATTAAAATTTCAGATGAAGATAAGTGCATCAGTCTGTTGTGTTCTCTACCAGATTCATGGGATAGTCTGGTTATTGCAATAGGTAGCAATGCAACTGCTTTGCAGTTTGATGAAATAGTCTCAACCTTGCTGACGGAGGAGATGAGACGGAAAAATATGGACAACCAGAATGGTGATGCCTTGTCTGTACGAGGACGGTCCCAGAACAGAAACAAAAATAAGTCATCGAGTGGGAGATCTAAATCTAGAGGGAGATCTAAATCTCCAGGAAAACCTACAAAGGTGGTGTGCTGGAAATGCGGAAAGGAAGGGCACTTTAGAAGGGATTGTAAATCTAAAGCTCCTGATAAAGGAAAGGGATCTGATGATGCTCCTTCTGCAGAGGCGAAAACCACCTCAGATGAAAGTGGGGATGTGTACTTGGCTTCTTCAAGTACACATGTAGATCATGAGGCATGGTTAATTGACTCAGGTGCATCCTTTCACTTCACTCCCCATAGAGAGTGGTTCTTCGAGTATGAGAAATATGATGGTGGTGATATCTTCTTAGGAGATGATAGGAAGGCTAGAATCATTGGTTGGGGAAAAGTAAAGTTGAAGTTGCAAGGTGGAAGGGTTAGAACACTTCCGGGTGTTCTACATATTCCTGCATTGGCCAAAAATCTGATTTCTGTAAGCAAGTTGGATGATGCAAGTGTAAAGACGGTGTTCGAGAAAGATACCTGCAAGATGGTTCGAGGAGCATTGATATTAATGCGGGGAGTTCGGATTGGAACTCTGTACAAGCTGCAAGGTAGCACTGTTGTTGATGGGTGCAATAGTTCTATGGTTCCTGAAAATGGAGTAGAGAATCTAGTGGTCTCTAGAGAGAAGACCATGTTGTGGCATCAAAGGCTTGGACATATTGGAGAGAAGGGCCTTTGAATACTTCATGGTAAAGGTATGGTAGAAGGTATGAATAATAGCTCTCTGGATTTTGATTTCTGTGAAAATTGTGTATATGTGAAGCAGAATCGGGTGAGTTTCCCCTCTGGTGGTAAGAGGACGAAACAGATATTAGAGCTTGTGCACAGTGATGTGTTTGGACCTGTGAAGGTTCCATCACTGGGTAAGTCTGTGTACTATGTATCATTCATAGATGACTTCTCAAGGAATACATGGATATATTTTCTTAAGAAGAAATCTGAAGTCTTTCACAGGTTTAAAGAATTTAAGGCTCTGGTGGAAGATTAGACAGAGAAGAAGATAAAGGTGTTGAGGAAAGATAATGGTGGAGAATTTTGCAGCAAGGAATTTGAAGAATTTTGTAAGAAGTGTGGTATAGCACGGCAGAAGACTACTCCATATACACCTTAGAAAAACGGAGTCGCAAAAAGAATGAACAAGACGTTGATGGAAAGGGCAAGAAGCATGCTCAGTGGTGCCGGGTCAGGACAAGAATTCTGGGCAGAGGTGGTGGATACTGCATGTTACCTGATCAACAGATCACCTTCATCAGCGTTGGAGGATAAGACTCCACAAGAAGTATGGACTGGTAAGAAACCCTCTCTTTCACATCTAAGGGTATTTGGATGTGATGCATATGTACATGTTCCAAAGGATAAACGAACCAAGTTGGATAGTAAATCTGAAAAGTGCATATTTATTGGGTATAAGGATGGTTTAAAGGGTTATGAGCTTTGGAACCCAGTCACACGGAAGGTTGTGTACAGCCGAGATGTGTTGTTCAGAGAGGTAAAAGATGTTATTCAACATGAAGTCCAACCAAAGGAACCTGAGAAGATAGAGTTTGAGCCAAAGGAGGAAGAATCAGACTCTGCAGCAGAGGAGGAATCAGAAGATGAAGAGCCACAAACTCCGGCTGTGAGAAGATCAGTTCGAGAAAGAAGGTAGCCAGAAAGGTATAGTCCATCTTCTTTCAGTTCAAATTTTGCTTTGTCTGTTACTGATAATGATCCCAGAACTGTGAAGGAAGCAGTGGATTCAGAGGATGGAAAACTCTGGAAAGAGGCCATGGTCGATGAAATGGCATCTTTGCACAAAAATGAGGCTTGGGATCTGGTGGAGTTGCCGGCTGGAAGGAAACCCATTGGCAGCAAATGGGTGTTCAAGAAGAAGACAAATTCAGAAGGAAAGGTGGAGAAATACAAAGCTCGGTTGGTAGCAAAAGGTTATTCCCAGGTGCCGAGAATTGATTTTGGTGATATTTTTTCTCCTGTTGCCAAGGTAACTTCTATTAGATTACTTTTATCTGTTGCTGCTGCTTTTGATTTTGAGGTAGAACAGATGGATGTGAAGACAACATTTCTTCATGGGGATTTGGAAGAGGAAATCTACATGAAGCAACCTGAAGGCTTTGCGGTGAAGGGTAAGAAAGAACTGGTATGCAAGTTAAAGAAGTCTTTGTATGGGTTAAAACAGTCACCAAGGATGTGGTATCAGAAATTTGATACATTTATACGGGGACTCGGCTTCACTAGAAGCAAAGCAGATCATTGTGTGTATTTTAAATTAATTGGTGACCGTATTATTTATCTGGTCTTGTATGTGGATGATATGTTGCTGGTTGGAAATGACAAAGAAATTATCCAGGATTTGAAGACCCAATTGTCCTCCAAATTCGACATGAAAGATCTTGGTGCTGCAAACTATATTTTGGGCATGGAAATTAAAAGAGATCGGTCAAAGAGGAAGCTCTGGTTAAACCAGAGGAAGTATGTCGAGACAATACTCTAGAGGTTTAATATGCAGGATAGTAAACCGGTGAAGGTTCCTATTCCTGTAGGTGTGAGGTTATCTGCTGAACAGTGTCCCAAGACACAAGAAGAGGAAGAGGACATGTCCCGTGTTCCATATGCAAGTGCAGTGGGTAGCCTAATGTATGCAATGGTCTGTACTAGACCAGACATTGCACATGCAGTGGGAGTATTGAGCAGGTTTATGTCAAAACCTGGGAAGAAGCACTGGACAGCAGTGAAGCAGGTTTTCAGGTATTTGCATGGCACTAGTGATTATGGTTTGTGCTACCAAGGAAGACCAGGATTGGACAGAGTGTTGGATATTCATGTCTTTGTTGATGCAGACTGGGCTGGAGATCTGGATCAGAGAAGATCTACAAGTGGGTATGTGTTTAACCTATTTGGAGGTGCAGTCAGTTGGATGAGTAAGAAACAATCTGTAGTGGCACTATCAACTACAGAGGCAGAATACATGGCAGCCATTCATGCAAGCAAGGAAGCAGTTTGGTTGCAGAGATTGTGTTCAAGTATGGGGTTAGTATAGAGAGCTATAAGAATAGACTGTGACAGCCAAAGTGCAATTTTCTTGGCAAAGAACCCTGCTTATCATTCAAAGACAAAGCACATTGATGTTCAGTATCACTTTGTGAGGGATATGATAGAAGACAGAAAGGTGTTGCTGGTAAAAGTGGACACTTTGAAGAATACTGCAGATGCATTGACAAAATCTGTGAGCTCTGAGAAGTTCTCTTGGTGTAGAGAAGCAATGGGAATCTCAGGGCTGAAAAAATGACTAAGCTCTCCTGTGGCCCCCTGTGGAAAGAAAACAACAAGTGGGAGATTGTTGGGTTGTGTTATATTCTTTCCACATAGTTAATAGGGGGTTTGAAGGGCACTCGTAACCCCACTTTATGGGGTCCAGGGCAGCGCCCCGGAAAATTTTGGTTTTGGACCATATGTTAGGTTGGGCAGACCCACCTATGGTTTTGTGCATGATTTTCGCACATGTTTTTTGGACGCGATGGTTTTTGGTCCATGGTATTGGATGCTTCGGCATGTATAAATATGTATTGTAACATTGAAAGGAACATAATGAAAAATCAAGATGGTAGTCCCGGTTTTGGGATCCAGGGAAAAATCTCTATGCATATGTGTTTTATGGGTTATGCTCTCGCATTGTTTATTTCCTTTGTTTAAGAATTCGTATGCAGGTAATTTCTGTACAGGGTTAAAACCTACATGGCTCAGGTTGTGGACTGTTTCTCTCTTTGAGGGTTTTAACCACATCAAGAATACTGGTGTATTGATCTGTGATCTATTTGTGGGTAGTGTCATTTTGTGTTCTATCTGAGGAACTTAACCTGTAAATTCCTACATGGTATTAGAGCTATTTGAGGGCCGCATCCATTGGTGATCCAAATCCGAAGCCGATACAACTGCATCTAATTGTCGTTTCCTAGATCTATTGTTTCTGATTGCTTACGGGCTAAGATAATCTGTTCCAGTGAGGAACCCCTTTCGTTTCATGCGAAAAGGTTTCTGGTAGCCCTAGCTACGTTATTTTTAAGATCTGGAGGTATACAAACTTTTTTGCAGTTCTAGTTATTCTTCTCTCTATTTATTTCGGTTTATTTAGCTCTTTGTTTTTTATTACTGGATCTATACCTTTCATTTCTGCGTATACTCTTTGCCATGTGACTCTGTGCGATCTGGGCAAATCAAAAACAGAAAGGAGGGATTTTTCTCATGTGTATGCTCTTTTCCGTCACGCCTTAGTGTGAACTCAGAAAATTAGAAACATTGAGGAAAATATTTAGTTTTTGGCAAAAGCTAACTTCAAGCCATAAGGTTTGGTTTTTTTTGCATGTTCGTGTTGGGTTGTGTGTTTTTTTGTTTTGTAGGCAAAAAGATCTTTTTCAAGTAAGCATGCACCCCAAAGCTTCAGTGACTATCCAAAAAAAAACCCTTCCTCTTTTCCAAAAATTACTAACCTTTTAAACTAGCTCACTTGGTCCAAAGTTACTTTATGATAATAGAGGTCTTGGGTTCAAGTCTTTCTTTTTGTTGAGTTACTTTTTCAAAAAAACACATGTACCTTATGTTTTAAAGTTACTTTATGTAAAAGTGTTCTCACCCATTATAAAAAGTGAGTCACTTATAATTCTAAAGTCTCTTTATCTTTTATTTAAGTTACAATTTAGTGAGTAGCTGATAAAGTACCATTGTAAATGTAGAAATTCTCACTGTAGATCAACCTGATAATGCAATATAACTAAAGCAAAATACTTTAATCTACTTCTACAATCAAACTTTTGGAAGTTTAATAGATTTGAGCAAGATCAAGTAGAACACATATAACCAGAACAAGAATCAACGCACGTGAAACACAGAGGAATACTCTGGGGAAAGCCTCAGCTAAAAACCCCGCTATCTGTATTATCATATAAGGTGGAAATATTTCAGAATTACACAAAGCCTTAGCTCTCACAGCTAACCAGCTCTCAGTACAATCCCTCCTGGATGCTCACAGACAAAATAGACTACCCATATGCCTTCTCCTCTGCCCTCCAAGCTCCTATTTCCTTGCGTTGTTTTTCCTGGGTGATCCAGTTGTTATCAAGTGTAACAATGATCACTAACACTGATCTTACACCCTGTAAAACTACGCAAATCTCAAGGAATGAAATCCTTTTGCATGCAAGAGTTTTCCTTATAGGAAAATTCTTGCAACTAATAGTACATTGTCCCTATCTTTAATCTCAGCTGGGTCTTTCTCTGAATAGACATGCATGAGTTATTTATGAGAGAATCTTCAATTATCTGGAGTACACTAGTTTGATGTATGCATGCATTTACTGACTGAACTCACAATTAGTTCCTCAAAAAGTTTGGAACTAATTTAACTGGACATAACTCAATTAACTGAGCTAACTAATTACAACTCAATTATAACTCATCCTTATCTCCTTAATTAAGGGATAATATCCTTAATTTAAGGGATAACTGTTGCATGACTTCACAAAGACTTCTAGCTTGAATTTCTCCAACTAATTAATCCAAGATGAATTAATTAATTATTTTTCAAGCAACTGCTGAGATTAAATTCGAATTTTAATTCTCAATTTTAATTCCAGGACAAATTAGAATTGGAATATTCTTGTTGTCACATTTCAACAGTGAAAGTGACTTTCACTTATTTATAAAAGTGGGTCACATAAAATCTTTTTTAAAGTGAGCTAATTAGATTAAGTTTGGAAGGGGGGGGGTGGGAGAGGAGGATTTTTTTTAAGTATAACATTATCATTCACTTCCACACATTCATGCACTTCGTCAGCATCTTCAACAACTTTTCTTAAATAAACCATAACTTCTTCATTCGGAAGTCATTTTCAGTGCCTTTTTTTTTAATCGGCCTAATTTTTTGAGATCTTTCCATTGGAACACTTAGTTTTAGCATCTACCGCTTCAGTTTCTGTTAAAATGGAAATTCCATGCCAAATTATTCTTGACAACACCAACTACTTCCAATGGTGGTCCTACATTGTTGATTTACTTAGAAGTAAAGGTCTTTACAGAATATCCTCAGGCCAAGAAACTAAACCTAAATATGAAGATAACGTAGCCAAATGGGAAAATAGTCAAGATCAAGCATGTGGGTTGATAAGGATGTCTATTTCTCCGGACCTTAGATTTGATATCGCAGAACTTGATATCCCTAATGAAACAATGAAACAACTCACCAAAGTTGTTGGAATTAAAAATGAAATTGAAGCCCATTAACTCGAAAATGAGTTGCTTACGTTGGACCCAAATAATTTTTCTTCCATTGAAGATTTCTTGTCCAAGTTCAAGACCCTTAGACTTCTCTTGGAAGGTGTTAAGGTTAAGAAAGAAGATGGTAGCCTTATCTATTCCATTCTTACTAAGTTGGGACGAGCCTACTCTGTGTTTGTTTCCACCTTCCATTCTACTAGAGAAGCATTTATTTCTCAAAGACAAGACTACAAGTCCCCCTCTTTTGATGCCTTTTGTGATTCTTTAATAAGAGAACAAGAAAAACTCTTACATCTTGGTCTTCTTAATCTTGGAAACTCTTCTAAGAAATCCTTGGCTGCCCAACAACAACCAAATTCAAAGAATTCTAAGAAGCAATATCCTAAAAAGAATGGTCCTAAACCAAACAAGAGTCCTAAGCAATTTCATTCTCAAAATGAAAAATCAATTCAACAAAATGATAAGGAAAATAAAAGAAAAGGGAAGAAGACTAATAGACATTGCAACTTTTGTAATCGAGATGGCCACTTCGAATCCAAATGCTCTAAGAAGATGGAAGCCTTGGAAGAAACAATGAAGAAGCATAACATCCATTTGGAGCACTCTTCAGATTCAACTTCATCTTCAGGAATTACACTTTCTGCATGTGGTTGTCAAGCATCTTGGTTTGGTTATGCACTAAATGTATCTTCTTCTTCTCATTCTCATGAGTGGCTCATTGATTTTGGATCTTCTTATCACATGGCCAAAAACAAAGCCATGTTTTCTTCTTTAAATGATTGTAACACCAAAAATATATATGTTTGTGATGATAGATCTCTTAGTGTCATAGGGACTGGAATTGTTCATCTAGACAATGGTAAATTTAATGATGTATTATGTGTTCCAACCTTATCCTGCAACCTGCTATGTGTATATCAAATAACTCATTCAGGTGAAGGTAAAATCGTTGAATTTTCACTTCATGATATTGTAATTAAGGACCTAAGAGATCCTAGACATATTTTAGCTACTGGAATTGCTGATGATTCTACAAGGTTGTATAAGTTTAACAACTTTGGGTCATTGACACTTCCCTCGGTATTTGTTGCCCATAATGATGAAGTGGGCAAACTTTGGCATGAACGATTTGGTCACTTAAACTATCACTCCCTTCAAAATCTATGTAAAGAAAATATGGTGATAGGTCTTCTTATGGTATCTTGCAGAGATTGTGTTTTTTCCAGATGTGTACTCGGAAAAAATCGTCGAGATAGTTTTAAAAAACGTGCCTCTTGGCATGCCTCAGCCCCTTTACAGTTTGTGCATAGTGATTTATGTGGTCCACTTCCAGTTTTTTCATTCTTTGGCTACAAGTATTTCTTAACTTTCATTGATGATTTCTCCAGAAGCACTTGGGTATACTTCTTAAAACTCAAGAGTGAAGTATTTACCATGTTCTTGGCCTTTAAGGCCTTTGTTGAAAAACAATCTGGACATCAAATTCTTAAGCTATGATTTGATAATGGCGAAGAATATGTTAACAACAAATTCATCAACTTTTGCACTGAGCATGGAATTCAAATGCAACATATTGTTCCATATAGTCCACAACAAAAGGGTGCAGCTGAAGGAAGAATTGCATCTTAAAGGAAATGGTTAATTGTATGCTTCAATCTAAAGGACTTAGTCTTAATTTTTGGGCAGCAGCAATTAATTGTGCAAATTACATATTAAATCGCACTCCTACTAAGGTTTTAAAGAATATCGCTCCAGAAGAAGCATGGAGCTCAATTAAACCAGATGTAAGTCACTTTAGTGTTTTTGGAAGTGAAGCATGGGCCCATATTCCATATGAGAAACATAAATATTTAGAAATAAGAGTGAAAAATGTATTTTTTTTGGATACTCTGAAGATGTTAAAGGATATATACTTATTCCACTTAAGCCCAAAAAATTTTATCATTAGAAGAGATGTAAAATTTGTTGAAAATATATCAGTCTACGAGCCTAGTTTGGCGGATGCGCCACCTCTCTTTATCCCTTCTACTTCTGAAAACGTTTCTTCTTTAGATGATGATGGAGAGGATGACGATACTCCCCCACCTTCTCAGGATCCTCCTTCAACTCCTCAACTTCCTAAATGGGTCTGTGCTACTTTGGATGCAACAGGTGCTCTTGCAAGTGATCCTACAGATCAGCGAAGTACATGTTCTCAGTTTGATAGAGCCTCTTCTTTACTGGCTCAAGCTTCAGCGAATCACGATCCTGACACCTTTGTAGAAGCTTCAGGCCATCCAGATTGGGACGTAGATATGAATGAAGAATATCGTTCATTATTGGCAAATGATACATGGGATCTTGTTCCTCTTCCAAAGGGACGAAAACTTGTTAGATGCAAATGGGTTTACAGAACCAAGTATGGACTAGATAGAAAATTTGATAAACATAAAGCTTGTCTTGTTGCTAAGGGTTTTTCACAAGTTGAAGGCATTGACTATATTGAAACCTTCTCTCCTATTGCCAAAATGAACTCTATCTGCCTTGTTCTTTCCCTTGCTGCCTCTTTCAAATGGGGAGTCCATCAGATGGATGTTAAATCTGCCTTTTTGCATGGGGACTTGCATGAAGAAATATATATGGAACAACCTCATGGCTTTATACAAATAGACTCCAGCCTTGTATGTCAGCTTAAGAAATCCATTTATGGTCTCAAGCAAGCCCCTCGGGCTTAGTATGCCAAAATGGATAGCTTTCTTTTAGATACTGACTTTTCTAGGTGTCATTCTAACAATAATGTCTACACCAAGAAAGTGGGCAAGTCTCTTATCATTCTTGTTCTTTATGTTGATGATCTTATCCTTATTGGTAGTGAGCCCAACCTTATAAACCATGTGAATTCCAGCCTTGAAAAGAAGTTTGAAATGACAAAATTAGGACACTTGCATTATTTTCTTGGTCTTCAAGTATTGCAATCCAAGGAAGGTATTTCCCTTTCCTAGTCCAAGTATGCCTGTGATCTTCTACGCCACTTTCACATGGAATACTGTAAGCCATCTCCTTCTCCCTTTTAGTCCGGAGTCAAACTTTCAGTCACTTGTACTTCCCCTGAAGTTGATGCTACCTTATACCGTCAACTTGTAGAAAAACTTTTGTATCTGACCCATAGTCGTCCTGACCTTTCCTTTGTTGTTAGCCTTATTGCTTGGTTTATGCAAAACCCACATGAAAGTCATTAGAAATCAGCTAAAATAATACTTTGTTATGTTTGAGGTACAATTTAGTTTAAGATTCATTATAATGCAGAAGAATCTCCTCTATTGGTTGGTTTCACTGATTCCAATTGGGCTGGTGACCTTAATGATCGAAAGTCTACTGCCGGTTATGTCTTCACTCTTGGTTCTGGACCTATTACATGGGCTTGAAAAAAAAAAGTGCCATTTCTCTTTCTTCAACAGAAGCAGAGTATCGTGGCACCATAGAAGCCAATATGGAAATGGTCCAGATTGTCACTGATGTCAATATGGTAATATTCTGGATGAGTAAACAATGATGTGAGGTCAAGGAGAAGTAGAGCAGATCCGTGAAGAAACAGGAGCAAGAAGCCATGAGGAGAAACCAGGGGAAAGCCAAGACAATCAATCCATTGGAGAGAATATCGGAAGTCATAGGAGCTATCAGAGCAGAGCTATCAAAGCAGAGAAGAGGTATTGGAGCGGTATCGGAAGCCATCAGAAGAGGAACACGCATCAAGAGGAGAAGCCAACAGAAGAGCAGTTAACAGAGGAGCCATATTGTTCATTAGAAGGAACAAAGAGGAACACGCATCAGGAGGAGAAGCAAGCGGAAGAGCAGTTAATAGAGGAGCCATATCATGCAATATCAGAGGAATATCAAAGAAGAACTATTGGAACAGTGCATCGGAAGGAATCACGGAATCATATCAAACCAAAAAAGAGTGGAGGAGTATATATCGGGTTAAATTATATAACCACATATATCGAGTTAAAGTATATAATATCGGGTTAAATTCAAAGTGAATGCACGTGGTTATATTCCAAAAGGCGAATTTGTAACAGTGGCAGTGGTTTTTGGGCAAACTCTAGGCGGTAAGTGGTATTTAAAGGAGAGCGCTCGATTCCATTAACCGAGCGACACGTAGCAGTGAGGAGGAGAGAGGAAACCGTTTTTCGGGCGGGTAATCCTTGAGCTATTTGTCCACCCGAAATCCTTGTGAATCGTTGGATCTTGCGGGAGGTGATCGATGGTAGAGGATCAACGGACTGTTTGAAACTTCTGGTGTAATATCAACTGTCAGATATGATGGAGGAAAATCTATGGTGGAGAATGAGCCTGATAAAGGTAAGCATCGATAAACGTGCCAAGGCTATGGAAAAGTGGAAAATGTAAGTTTCTGTGTGTTTGTGTATATTCCCATTATACAAGGGTTATAATAGAATTAAAGGGGATAAAGGGTTATGGGTTAAGTCTGCATTAACCAAAGTTAAGAACGGAGGAGTATGTATATTATATGGATGCGATAATAACATAGACCCGCGGCTCCATTATAAACTGCCCTAATGTAATATCACATCCACTGTGTCGCTAGTCTCAAAGGGTTGTCACCCCCGAAACCTCCTATTGCGATATACAGTTGTGGACCCGATGGTCCTATTATATCGCACCCTAATGATATATCACATCCGCCATATCGGGAGTTATGTGTCGCAGTGTTTTAAGCCTTGTCACGTTAAAACTGCGATAGCGATATATATATATATATATATATATATATATATATATATATATATATATATATATATATGGACCCGACGAAGATATTAAAATAGTTTAAAATAATATCGCGTTCGGGTATCGGGGAATTGGCTATGTTATGTGAAAATCTGCCGATTGTGATAAAGTTGTGAAGGAGCGGACCCGATGAAGTTATAGATGCGGGCGTAATGCATTTGAATTCCGGCCTTAAGTGTTTGGAGGGTATACTTTCCGTGTATTTCCTGTGCATCCTTGTATTCCGATATATTGTATGGTTCTGGGTTTAAAGGCTTAACGCCTTGTCATATTAAAGCGGCGATTGGGATAAAAGGATGACGTGGCATGTGGGACCTCTATATGGCTATAGACTCTCTTATATGGTTTCCATGAACAATTAATGTATATTGTATGAATATTAAAAAAAAGGCCTCTCTGGTATTTTTTTAATATGCAACGCTATTGTAATTCGACCTCTCTTCCACATTAATGTGTCCTGTGTGTATTGATGGATTTGAAGAGATAGAGGAAGCCGAAGAGTGAGCGCAGAGGAAGCTGAAACATCAAGCGAGCATTGAGGAAACCGAAGTGCCAGTGGAGAAAGGAAGCCAAAGGTCAGGGGTATCATAACTATAAAACAGAGAACAAGGAAAGTTTAGAGGTTGGAAAAATTGGAAGAAATAGAGGTAGTGGTAGGTCCAACAAGACAGGAGGAAGCCGAAGGTCCAGCAGAACAAGAGGAAGACGAAGGTCTAGCAGGACAGGAGGAAGTCAATGGACGACCAACTCTGTTGATCGGGGTAACCTGTGAAAGTCTCAAACCAACGATGAATTAATCAGAGCTTAGTGCAGCTAATAGTAGACTCACTAAAGCTATGTGGAGACATTATCAAAGGTCATGATAGCTATTGCAGACTCTATGTGGATAGTATGAGTAGTTGTATAGACTTCTTCATATGAAGACTGATTGGCATTGATGCTATAGAATGGAGACTATAGTGAAGCTGTAAACAGATAGAACTCAGTAAAGAAGAGTTCTGAGAGCAGAACATTAATATCAAACATGCCTTGATAAGAGGGTTGGAGCCCTTGGGGTTAGTGCCTTAGAAGTTTGAAGGATTGGTGTCCTTGGAGTTGGTGCTCCGATATCCAAGGTTGGTGCCTTGACAAAACAGATCCAGACAGTTTGCAGCAGAGGGTTGGAGCCCTTGAGGTTGGTGCCTCAAAACTGGAAGGATTGGTGTCCTGGGAGTTGGTGCTCCTAAGTCCAAGGTTGGTGCCTTGACAAAATAGAGTTGGCACTCTGGAGGTTGGAGCCCCACAAAATTCCAAGTTGGTTCTTGGCAACATATTGGAATCACATATATATTGGATCTATTTTATTACAAAGATTATATTAATAAAAGCATTTATTCTTGTTGTTCATCTTGTGTTCTGAATATAAATGTTTTAACTGGTAAAAATAAAAATTGAAAAGAAATATTGATTCACCCCCCCCAGTATTTCCAACAATTGGTATCAGAGCCAGTAGCTTCATTCAAAGCCTAACAGCTTGAAGGTTTATCTTTAGAACACAAATGGCGAAGTCAAGGAAGAAAGTCTCCAATCCTCCTAAGGATGTGTCTCCCTCTTCCACTAAAATAGAAGACAGT
The DNA here is from genome assembly GCA_031772625.1 of Pinus tabuliformis. Classification (NCBI taxonomy): domain Eukaryota; kingdom Viridiplantae; phylum Streptophyta; class Pinopsida; order Pinales; family Pinaceae; genus Pinus; species Pinus tabuliformis. The sequence continues at coordinate 153,513,789 of CM062805.1, read as the reverse complement.
CAATTTGAGAAGGCTCCATGGTTCAATGGAAACTTTAATATATGGGAAACAAGAATGAGGAATTTCTTACAGACTCAAGGCATTGAAATCTGGAAATCAGTAATTGTTGATAGGATGATGGATGGAGAATCCAATGAGTACAATGAAAAAGCAATGAAGGCAATCTTGAATGGGCTACCTGTTTCTATAAAGAACAATTTAGGAAAATGTTTGTCGGCAAAGGGTATATGGGACAAACTTCATGACCTTCACTCAAAAGGAGCATTGACCCTGACCATCAGTCAAGAAGATGATGGAAATCAAGAAGAAAATCCAGAACCCATCATAGAAGCTGAAAGTGAGAATGATGACATCAAGGCTAAAGAAGACCTAGAAGATGAAGAGAATGAAGAAGATTTTGTAGAAGATATCCTCGATCAACTTACAACTACCATGAAGAGATTATTAGTTTGAAAAAGGAAAACAAGGAACTTAAGAAGAAAGCACTAGTTGGTGACCAAGACCAAACAAGGGAGAAAGTTGACCTTGTCCTACTTCAAATACAGGAAAGGGATGAAGAGCTTGCCAAGCTTAAGAAGGAATTTCATCAAAACAAAAGAAAGCATCATGAATAAGTCATATCCATGAAAAATCAATTGGATAAAGCAAAGAAACAGGAAGATACCTTGTCAAGTCAACTACAAGAAGCAAGAAAGTTAGCACAAGGAGCTGAGAAGAAAATGGAAGCATTAACAATCACAGAAGAATAGGTCGATGAAGTAGAAAAAGAAAGAAACACCATGATATGTCAACTAAAAGCAAAGGATGAAGAAATCTTCAAATTAAAATCTAACATCAAACTTCTCAAGGCCGAAACATGTAAAGCTACAAGGATCAAGGAAGAAATGGAGAGCAGTCTAGCAAAGGAAAATGAATTCAGATATCATCTCCCTTAAAATAGAAGCAAATGACGCTACTCATATCAAGGAGGAAACTGAGAAAAAACTTGCTAAGAAGAAATATGAGTGTGAAATATTGGAAGAAGAGATTGTCTTCCTTAGGAAAAAGGTTGAAGGGATGAACAAAACCATGAAGATCTCTCAAGCCTTGGATGACATGCTTAGCCATCAAAGATGTCCATTTGATAAATCAGGTCTCGGGTATGCAGGTGAATCCTCAAACAAGAATGATAATGCTTCAAATAAAAGGGATGTGAAGAAGCCAGAAAGAAATGGTGATGCTCCTAGTTCCAGCAAAGGCAAGGAGAAAAATCAAGGCAATAATGGAACAAATCCTGCTCCAACAAGAAATGTAGATAATGTCAAAGATGCTAGAAGCAATGGTTATCATCAAAGGATCTCAAGACAAAAAGACTTTAGAAGTACATCAAGGAAATCTCCATCCCCCAGGTATCAAAGTTTATTTCTTGGTTATTGTTATTCTTGTACAAACTTTGGTCACATGGCAAAAGATTGTAAAGCATATCATAAAGATAGATGTTATGGTCCCCAACCATATCATAAAGATAGATATTATGGTCCCCAAAAATCTTCAAGGAACAATTTTGCAGGAAGAAATCATGGATTCATATTCATGAACAATTTAGAATGCTTCAAATGTCATAACATTGGTCATATGTCACGTGATTGTAACTTAACTTGGGCTCTTACACAAGCTAGAACCATGCAAAAGAAGAAAGTTACACAAGTATGGAGAAGGAAGCAAATACAATCTGAAAGTCCCTTGAACTCTCCAGCCAACAACACATGTTATTGGCCTGATTTTTGACAATCTAAGCATTTGATGGGAAGACTCTGCCAAAAGAGATGATGCATACAGTTAGGGGGAGCCTGTGATTCTTGATCATTATTGCAGAAGCTATTCATGAAAGGGTCCTTATGAAATCCTTATTGAGCTATATTAACAATCATTCTTTGATAAAGATCATCTCTCAGGAGCACTCCATTGAAGAATTGATCTCTTAACTATTCTTTGAACTATTGTTGAAGATGTTTTCCACTTGATCACTAAGTAGTAATTGGAGCAACAGAGAAGGTCATCTAATACTAGAGAAATAGGGAAAATAACTATGGTGTTGATATTACAGATGTTAAATGTTTCGACTCGGGGATTTGATGTGAGAACAGGTAGATTATGGACACAAATAGAGGCAACCTTCAAACAAACAGAAATATCTGGGAATGAAGCATGAAGCAAGAGCTGTTGGCAACATCTAACAAAAGTCAAGCATTGAAAAAAGATGCCAATCAGTAAAAAGAATTTAAAAGACAGTCACAGATTGGATATCAAAATCTGCTTGTGGAGATAACTTGCAGAGATTTTTTTTCAAGAACACAAGGAAAAGATGGCTCATCAAAAGACTATAGAAAGGATAATGTTGTGCAGTCGAATATAGCTTAGTAACTTAAGGAGAAGCACAGAAATACAAAGGAACTCTGATCTAAAGAGAGATATCAAGAAAAACAATTTCAATGGCATTTTCTCTTGATTCGGACTATGAAGGCCTCTTAATTTTGACTGTGGAGACAACAGAATATGGATTGAAGCATAAAAACCTGGACTTGATCATTTGGTGTGTCTCTATTTTCAATCTATTTGAAAGCATTGAAGTGGAGCATCCTTAAGCATTGTTGAAGCCATGATAAACTAGTTCTAAGACATGAAGAGGGGATAATGTGCTAATTGATGATAAAGCATCAATCCCTCTATCTTGAGTAAAAATAAGAGCATTATTACAGGGGGAGTAACATACTCATGAAGATCTACAATTCATAAAGAACATAAGTAGTTTGATAGGGGGAGTCCATGAGCACTCCTTTGCCATTGATGTCAAAGGGGGAGAGAAGAAGAATATTTCCATCAATAACAAAGGGGGAGATTGTTGACCTAGATTGTCAGTGATGTCAATATGGCAATATTCTGGATGAGTAAACAGTGATGTGAGGCCAGGGAGAAGTAGAGAAGATCCGTGAAGAAATAGGAGCAAGAAGCCATGAGGAGAAACCAGAGGAAAGCTAAGGTAGTCAAGCCATTGGAGAGAATCTCGGAAGTCATAGGAGCTATCAGAGATGAGCTATCAAAGCAGAGAAGAGGTATTGGAGCCATATCGGAAGCCATCAGGGAAGCCATCAGAAGAGGAACACGCATTAAGAGGAGAAGACAACGGAAGAGTAGTTAACAGAGGATCCATATTGTTCATTAGAAGGAACAAAGAGGAACACGCATCAGGAGGAGAAGACAGTAGAAGAGCAGTTAACAGAGGAGCCATATCATGCGATATCAGAGGAATATCAGAGAAGAGCTATTGGAGCAGTGCATCGGAAGGCATCACAGAGTCATATCAGACCAGAAAAGAGCGGAGGAGTATATATTGAGTTAAATTATATACCACATATATTGAGTTAAAGTATATAATATCGGGTTAAAGTCAAAGTGAATGCACGTGGTTATATTCCAAAAGGAAGATTTGTAACAGTGGCAGTGGTTTTCAGGTGGACGCTAGGCGGTAAGTGGTATTTAGAGGAGAGCGCCCAATTCCATTAAACGAGCGACACATAGCAGCGAGGAGGAGAGAGGAAACCATTTTTCGGGTGGGTAATCCTTGAGCTATTTGTCTACCCGAAATCCTTGTGAACCGTTGGATCTTGCGGGAGGTGATCGATGGCGGAGGATCAATGGACTGTTTGAAACTTAGGGTGTAATATCAACCATCAAATCTGATGGAGGGAAATCTACAGTGGAGAATGATCCTGATAATGGTAAGCATCGATAAATGCGCTAAGGCTATGGAAAAGCAGAAAATGTAATTTTCCATGTGTTTGTGTATATTCCCATTATACGAGGGTTATAATAAAATTAAAGGGGATAAAGGGTTATGGGTTAAGTCCGCATTAACCAAAGTTAAGAACGGAGGAGTATATATATTATATAGATGCGATAATAACACGGACCCGCGGCTCCATTATAAACCGCCCTAATGTAATATCACATCCGCTGTGTCGCTAGTCTCAAAGGGCTGTCACCCCCAGAACCTCCGATTGTGATATACAGTTGTGGACTCGATGGTCCTATTATATCGTGCCCTAATGATATATCGCATCCACCATATCGGGAGTTATGTATCGCAGTGTTTTAAGCCTTGTCACATTAAAACTGCGATAGCAATATATATACAGACTCAACTAGACCATTGCAATATGACTTAATATATTATCGCATCCATCGCATACCGCAAGCCTCTTGTAAAGCCTTACCACATTGAAAGCACCGATTGCAATATATATATATATATATATATATATATATATATATATGGACCCAACAGAGTTATTAAAACATTTTAAAATAATATCGCATCTGGGTATCGGGGAATTGGCTCTGTTATGTGCAAATCTACCGATTGCGATAAAGTTGTGAAGGAGTGGACCAGATGAAGTTATAGATGCGGGCGTAATGCATTTGAATTCTGGCCTTATGTGCTCAGAGGGCATATTTTCCGTGTATTTCTTGTGCATCCTTGTATTCTGATATATTGTATGGTCTCGGGTTTAAAGGCTTAAGGCCTTGTCATATTAAAGCGGTGATTGCGATAAAAGGATGACATGGCATGTGGGACCTCTATATGGCTATAGTCTCTTTTATATGGTTTCTGTGAAAAATGCCTCTCTGATATTTTTTAATATGCAACACTATTGTAATTCGGTCTCTCTAATATTTTTTAATATGCAACACTATTGCAATTCAGCCTCTCTTGCACATTAATGTATCCTGTGTGTATTGATGGATTTGAAGAGACAGAGGAAGCTGAAGAGTGAGTGTAGAGGAAGATGAAAGATCAAGCGATCATTGAGGAAGCCGAAGAGCCAGCGAAGAAAGGAAGCCAAAGGTCAGGGGTATCAGGAATATAAAACAGAGAACAAGGAAAGTTTAGAGGTTGGAAAAACTGGAAGAAACAGAGGTAGCGGTAGGTCCAGCAGGACAGGAGGAAGCCGAAGGTCCAGCAAGACAAGAGGATGCCAAAGGTCCAGTAGGACAGGAGGAATCCAACAGACGAGCAACTGTATTGATCGGGCTAACCTGTGAAAGGCTCAGACTAGTGATGAATTAATCGGAGCTTAGTGTAGCTAATAGTAGACTCGCTAAAGCTATGTGGAGACATTATCAGAGATCATGATGGATATTGGAGACTCTGTGTGGATAGTATGAAGAGTTGTATAGACTTCTTCATATGAAGACTGATTGGCATTGATGCTATAGCATGGAGACTACAGTGAAGCTGTAAACAGATAGAACTCAGTAAAGAAGAGTTCTGAGAGCAGAACATTACTATCAAACATGCCTTGATAAGAGGGTTGGTACCTCAAAATTTTGAAGGATTGGTGTCCTTGGAGTTGGTGCTTCTATATCCAATGTTGGTGCCTTGACAAAACAGATCTAGACAGTTTGCAGTAGAGGGTTGGAGCCCTTGAGGTTGGTGCCTTAGAACTGGAAGGATTGGTGTCCTAGGAGTTGGTGCTCCTAAGTCCAAGGTTGGTGCCTTGAAAAAACAGAGTTGGCGCTTTGGAGGTTGGAGCCTCACAAAAGTCCAAGTTGGTGCTTGGAAACAGATTGGAATCATATTCATATATATATATATATATATATATATATATATATATATATATATATATATATATATATATATATATATATATATAGATATATATATATATATATATAGTATCTATTTTATTTCAAATATTATATTAATAAAATAATTTATTCTTGTTGTTCATCTTGTGTTCTGAATATAAATGTTTTAACTAGTAAAAATAACAATTGAAAAGAAATACTGATTCACCCCCCCCCCCTTTCAGTATTTCCGACAAGCTAGTAAGGAAGCCCTGTGGCTTTGTCAGATCCTGTCAGAGTTTGGCTTTTAGTAGTAGCATCCAACTACACTTTGGTGTGATAATCAAAGTGCCATTCAACTATGCAAAGATCTAGTCCAACATCAGCACAACAAACACATTGAACTACACATGCACTTCATCAGAAAGCTCATTCATGACCATGTTCTTGAAGTGCAATATTGTTCAACCGATGATCAAGTTGCAGAAATCTTTACAAAGGCTCTCACAGAGGCGAAGTTTACTAAACTTCAATTTATGGTTGGAGTTTAGGAAGTTGTCACTAAGGGGGGATAAGTTCTAATGCCTCCTTCCTTCTCCTATTGTGTCATATTTGTACATCCTTCAATTCTATCCCAAGTTGTTCTTAAGGGGGATGTTAGGATATTCCAACACATAGGAAATAGTTAAGTATAACTTGGTGTAGTGTAGAGTTAGGTGAAATGTGTTTCTTTACTGTGTACTTTTGTAACTTACAATCTGATGGTCACGATATGTTGTATACATGAAGTGATCTGATGGTTCATTCTCTCCTCAGTATTATTGACACTTGATCCGTGGCTTAACACCTGATTGGTCCGTGATCTCTATTTAAAGAGCATGGAGGGTTATTTGTAGGGTGACCATTCATGAGAGAAGCTTATGTAAATTTTATTTCTTTTATTAATAAATTTCCTGAAGTGGCCACATTGGCTCAGGCCGTGGACTGTTGCCCTTTTTGAGGGTTTTAACCACATCAAGAATACTGGTGTATTGATCTGTGATCTATTTGTGAGAAGTGTCCTTTGGTGTTTTGTTTGAGGAACTTACCCTGTAAATTCCTACAAATTTTATAAGTGTAATTACGCAATGAGATGGTCTTGAAATGACTAAAATTCACATGATTAGCTTCTTTAAGGATCAACGCCAAGAAAGAAGAGTTTGTCCCTCCTTCGAGCTTGACTCTATGTTTGGACAAATTGAGCATCCTTATCAAATCTATTTTAATGAGCATCCAAAAAGATCGATAGAATCTTATTGAAAAGTTGTCACGGACAAGGGGCTTTTCAGGATCCAAATACCATATTACATTAATAAATTCATATTTCTCAATTTGTTTCATCAGATTTTTATTGTCCATGCCATTTACCACCGCATGGAGGCATGGAATGAATTTATCAACCTTTTCCTTATTAGGATTTAATTTTGTTGAATATAATGCTTGAAAATAGTAAAAACATCTTATTTAATTAAAAAAAAAAAAAGTGTAGGCTTAACTTATGAAGCTTTTTCTTTAACTTGTTTTCAGAGTTCCATGACTTCAGGTTGTTTATGAAAAAAAACTTTTCTTATCACTAGATTTCAACCATATACTTTGTGAATTTAGTCTCCATACCTCCTCCTCTTATCGGATTTTAATTTGGATCTCTCGAGATAATTTTTTCTCTTTCACAATGTGCCATTGGTCAATGGGCCTAGCCTCCATTTTTTATTAATGCATCTCTAATTATCTGAGTAATTCCTTGTGGGCTTGAACTTGGGGTTTAAAAATTTTCTTTGCCCAAGTTCGTAAGGCCTTTTAACAAATCTTAGCATAGATTCCCAGACATAAGTTGGGGATCCAAGAATCGTGGTTTTCCAAGCTTTTGAAATGAGATCAACCACCCCTTCTTCATAAATCCACAAGGGGTTGTATCTCAAAGCAAGAGGGCCCAATTCAATTGGAGGATCAATTTCCAACCCAATAGGGTGGTGGTCTAAAGTTCCATGAATTAAAATTAATGAAACACATTCACACTCTTTAATCAACCAATTTTTCTGCAACAAAAAATGATCAAGTCTTGTTGTGATATGGTCAGTCCCGCTCCGTCTATTGGTCCAAGTATATTTTTCTTCTTTTGGGATTAAATCGAACAAGTCCTAGTTATTAACCAGCTCCCCATTCTCTCCTAGAAGTGATCTCTAACGATGAGTCCCCCTCTCTTTTCCTTTGAGAAGAGAATGGTGTTGAAATCCCTGCCCATGATGTTGTCTATGCTCCATAGATCATCTTGTTTAATTAAAGAGTTCCAAAAATCTGACTTGTCTCCATAACTGACCAGAGCATAAACATTTATAATGTGAAGTTTTTCGAGTCTTTTTGTTCCAAAAGAAGTGCAAGCCAAAGTTTGGACTTTATACATCTGATAAGATTGAAATGCGAGGGTAGCTAGAAGGTACCAAGACCACCTGATGCACCCATCGAACTTTGAATAACTCTTGTGCACTCCTTCCAAAATTTTAAAGAGAGGGCCTCAGTTTCTTTTTCATCAAGTTTTGTTTCCTGTAACAATAACACCTGTGGGTTCACCTACCTTATTAAATATTTAACTTCCTAATATTTGATGGGGTTTCCTAGCCCCCTAACATTCTGTGATATAATCTTCATTTAGATTTCAAGGCCAATGGAATACCTCCCATGTTTCCATGCCCTTTTTCGTGGACTACTACATTTTTAAAAATCTTAGTGATTTTAGGTTGGATGCCTAACTTTATATTTTGTTTTGCCTCAACCTCCCGGATTTCCTTATTTGATCATCTGCTTAATTTTCTAGGTGGTTCTGACTCGTGGATTGGGGTGTCACCTTCTAGATCTATTTTTTTATTTGCACTCCTAGTTAAGACTTTACCCTCAATTATAGTGAGCAATATTTCTTATGCTATACGTTATTTAATGCACCTTAAGAGGTATATCTGACAAACTTCCATGACTGCCGAAAAGCACAAGGCCATGGTACGATGAGCATGTCATACATGCGCACTAGCAAGATATGGTATGTTGCACATGAGCCATGAACCATTAATATCCTATCAATCTGTAATCCATTCTCACAACATTAATATTATTCAAATGATGAGCCCATTTGAATTTGAATTGAAATTTGAAATTAACCGCCTAACTTATTTGGTTTGGAGAAATTATTTGGATAAAGAAATTGTTTGCTTATAGTCTACGGTTAGTATAGATAGTATATAGAGTATATCCACTTAAGGACACAACAAACTGACTATATAACCAACCATAGAATTGATGTAGAAATTATGTTGAGTTATAGTGCAATATTTATGAATGTAATGAAGACTATCTGTAATGATAATTGTTATCATTGTGAAAGTTATCTACAAGTCAAAATGTTTGGAATTCCAACAGTGAAAATTGTTGGCCATCATATGTTGGAGCCCTAAAGGAAAGTGCATTAGCCTAATGGATTGTTGATTGGTGAAACCGATCCCATTCCTTGGATTACAAGCTAATGGGAAAGAATGTTATGGATTGGGGTTGTTGTAGGTTGAAAATTGATTATGAATAGAGGAATTGGACTATATGAAGAGAGTTTAACTCAACCATAGGTAAATCACCTTTGTGGATTCATAGTTTTAGCTTAAGGGATGGCCTCTATTACAATGAGAGTTGGTGCAACAGGGAGCCTATGGTTGGGTGGAGTGTCCCTTTTTCACAATTAGTTAGTAGATACTTCCTAGAAATGTAAGTGTTCATAACTTGTGATTATGTTTCATGGATTATATTACATTCTAGTTTGTTCAATTCTATTTGCAATTTTAAGTCTGCATTTTAAATTTATGATTTATGATGACCAAATGGTTTAATTATATTGTATAAGCAACTTATCTAAATTTCTCTCATCCCCTTATATCAAAGAATTTTGATCTAGAGCAATGTGCATGGGCATATGGAATGAACATCCTTGATTTGCAAGCCTGGAGAAAGACAAACATCCATGAAAGTTATCATTATTGGCTAAAAGAAGTCGAATGTTATCCTTGTTTGTTCAAATATTTGATCAAGCTTAGCTTATAAATTTTGGATTACCATTGGTATTTTATATCTAGATCTACAAGTTAACAGTTCGCTAAGCATGCACATGGTATTTTTGCAGAATCTAAATTCCAATCTAACTCTTTGGCATTTAGGGACTCTACCACCAACATTGATTGCATTTAATGGTCATGTTCATCCTATTGATCCTTCTTGGCATATGTTGGGATTGGGATACTAACCTAAAACAAATCTCAATAATGTTCGGGAATTCTTAATTGAAAAGGATTGTATGGCTTGTATTTGCATTACTTAGTTATAAAAAATAATGAAGCAACCTTGACCCATTTTTAATGGATACTCCTAACCTTTGGTGACTATGACTTTCTAAAACCTAAAATTAACATGAACTATATAAGAGCAGAAGCAGATGTCACTATGTGACTTTCTGTTAGCAATATCAATGAATCTACAATTATAGTGGAGGAAAATAAGAGTTCGTTGTATTTTTGGTTTATCCTCAACATTTAGGTCCAATTTATTCTACACATTAATTTTGAATGTATATCGAGTTTCCATGTTTTGTCAATGTCTTAGAAATTCCCTAACGCCCATATTACTAGGTAGGTTGCATCCAAATAGATGGGTCAGAATGGGTTGTATTCCTCATGCCAATTTATCTATAAAATAATTTTCTCTTGCACATGCACTTTCTAGGTAAACCTAGTAAGATGGACACATTATTTTCCAAGTAGTTGGATAATTTGTTCCTTCACCAATATTTGTTACTTCTTGCTTATTTTCATATACGTTGAATTATGACGAGTGCGATAATTGATTTTTATGAGTTAAAAAAATGGGAAATTTGCAAACATAAAAATAGTTTCATGGTAAAATAATGTTCTACATTCCATGCTCCATACGTACGTTATGTAAGTTCACAACTTTCAATGCCAATCACAATCATTAATACCATGAATAGTCACTGAGAGTTACAATTAAAATACCCCATATTGAATCCAAACAAACAAACCATACATCAAGTCATAGTAAAATGGTTCTTTTAAAAGTTTAGTTCTATGGTGAATGCAATTAATTACATAAAATTAAAAATCATTTGACTAAACAAAAAGTGAATACAAAACCAATGATTACATATAAATATTATATACCAAAATATTATAGCAGAAAGGATACAATTTATACATGTCAAACATGTAATTACTCCTTTTTGGTCCAACAGACAATTGGTTCACTTGATTAATGCCCTAGCCAATGCAAATCCACATTTACTGGGGTACGTCTCCAAACCACTCCGTGACAAAAGTTTAAAAATATTAAAAATAAACCTATCTCTAACAATATGCTTATTAATATATTTACAAAAATGGAAAACTCCAGACGTAACAAGAACATACAACACTAGAATATTCCATGTTGGCTATGAAAACTAATGAATTCAATTTCTACACTATCATCATACATGGCGTGGGGAATAAACGTGGTGCAAAGTATGCCTAAGTGTTGCAAAGGTGCGCAAAGGCAACAATGAATGCCATGGGGAGAAGATGCTAAGAGGAGAGAGAAGGGAACACTGGTGAGGTGTGGAAATGGAAGAAAAGGTACCGTTACCCAGGTTGGAACTCTTTCCATGATAGAGCTCTTCCAACATTTGAGCTTGGTGTTCCACATTTCATCCATTTATCGGATATCATTTTTTTCAGCCACGAATGGTTCCCCTTCTTCATTCGCATTTGCTATAATGCAAACTTTTAGAAATAATTATTTAATTTTACTTCAACTTTTGATTCGCTAGAAATAAATAAGTGAAAAATCACTCAAACAGGCAAACACTGGTCCTCATGTCCATCATATATTACACAAATAGAAGAAATGTTTCTCAAAGTTATGGCCACCATATCAATACACAATTCATTATCCTCTTCTTAAAAATGAATAATCCCCACTAAAGCAAGATGACAAAAAAAAAGAAATTATTTGAATCAATAGTAGCGACGGCAAGGGAATTTCAGTGTCCTTGTGTCAATCTTCATCAAACACTACATAGGTCACTTTGATGGTGAAAGTGGTTACCATAAAATCTATTCAATATTTAATAAAACATTGACTGCCTTGAAAACAATGAATCTTCATATTGTCTGTGAAATCTCCCACATCTCCCCCACCAGACACTATAATTTGTCACATCTAGAGGCATCAAAGTGTGCTAACCATGTTCAATTTTCAACACCTTCCACCTCTTTTAATCCAAAGCAGTAACCAACACATAGCTCCCAAATCCATCTACATGTATTCTCTTCATCTTGACACAACCGTATTTTTTTAGCCTCTCCAAAGATACCAATGTCTCAACACTTCCATGCACCAGCTAATGTCGAGTTTCTATAGTTTTGAGAGATCACAAAGAGCTCCTACTTTCCTCAGTGCACCACAACCAATCAAGTTCAGAGTTATCATTTTTGTTGGCAATGCTCCAACCTCCACATACTAGACCATTACAATTCTCATGAATAGATAACTACCAAAGATGTGTACAGTGAAATAATGCCCTTATTGTCTTCAACTTCACACAACCACGTGCTCTCAACCTTTCCAAAGATACCAATGTTTCCATACTAGGAGCCTTTATAGATGAGAACAATGGAATAGGTAAATATTTTGGAGTCTCACTAAGTTTCCAAAGGAATCTAAGAGCATTTGTAGATGGGAGAAGGCCCATAGATGAATAGTTTGGGGGTCTTTTAAGTTTCCAAAGGAATTTGGGAGCATATCTAGATCGTAGCATTGAAACAGGTGAATAATTTGGAGGTTTGTCAAGTTGTCAAAGGACTCTGGCAGAGAATCAATCTCCGTCAAGCCCCTTAACTCCAAGTGTTTCAAGGACTGCAAATGACCAAATTCATCAAGTAAAGTTTTCAGCTAGTAATATCATATTTTTCATTGCTCAATTTTTTTTCAAGATGCTTCAACATCCCAATGGACTTTGGACTATTGGAAACGCGAGAATCAATATCTAACTCCCTAATCTACATAAGTACCTGCATTGTTCACATTTTCAAAGTGGGTTCGGCGTTGGATGTCTTCTTATGTGCAATGCTCTAGAGTAAGATTTTTTTTACAATAAAGATAAAAGCAAAAACGAAACCTTTAAAAAAGAAACCAAAAAAACTTGATTACCTAGGATTCTTGTTTCTAGATTATTTCAAATTTGCGACCCTTTCTTTGTAAAACTTTTAAATTATCCAATGGAATCCATGAAGGTAGAGAAGGATAAGGACAATTATTCCAGGATAGCCATAAACAATAAAAATCCATAAATCATTATTAATGAGTGTATCATCGTTATTTATCTTCCAACTATTAAAATTATCATTATACACATTCTGTTAGTATATTCCGACACATAGGAAATAGTTAAGTACAACTTGGTCTAGTATAGAGTTAGGTATAGAGTTAGGTAAAGTGTGTTTCTTTACTATGTACATTTTGTAACTTACAATCCGGCGGTCATGATATGTAGTGATCCGAAGGTTTATTCTCTCCTCGGTATTACCGACACTTGATCCGTGGCTTAACACCCGATTGGTCCACGATCTCTATTTAAAGAGCATGGAGGGTCATTTGTAGGGTAATCCGTCTATGAGAGAAGCATATGTAAATTTTCATTCTTTTATTAATAAATTGCCAAAAGTGGCCGCGTTGGCTCAGGTCGTGGACTGTTTCCCTCTTTGAGGGTTTTAACCATGTCAAAATACTGGTGTATTGATCTGTGATCTGTTTTTGAGCGGTGTTATTTGGTGTTGTGTCTGAGGAACTTACCCTGTAAATTCCTACATGGTATCAGAGCTATTTGAGGGCCGTGTCCGTTGGTGATCCAAATCTGAAGCCGGTAGAATTTCATCCGACGACCGTTTCCTAGATCTATTTTTTCTTACTACTTTCGGGCCAAGAGGACTACTCTGTTGTGTTGGGAGCATCTGTTCCAGTGAGGAACCCCTTTCGTTTCACGCGAAAAGGTTTCTGGTAGCCCTAGTTGCGTCATTTTTAAGATCTGGAGGTATACAGTGTTTATTTGCAGTTTACAGTTATTTTCTCTCTGTTTATTTCGGTTTTCGGTTTATTTAGCTTTTTTTTTATTATCGGATCTATACCTTTCATTTCTGCATATGCTCTTTTCCCTGCGACTCTGTGCAATCTGGGCAAATCAGAAACAGAAAGGAAGGATTTTTCTCATGCGTATGCTCTTTTCCGCTGCGCCTTAGTGTGATCTAAAAAAATCAGAAACATTGAGGAAAATATTTAGTTTCCGGCTAAAGCTAACTTCGAGCCACAAGGTTCATTTTTGAAAATATTTAGTTTTTTTTTTATGTCCGTGTTGGGTTTTGTGTTTTTTGTTTTGTAGGGAAAAAGAGATTTCTCAAAGCAAGCACGCAACCCAAAGCATCAATCTCTCTCTCTCTCTCTCTCTCTCTCTCTCTCTCTCTCTCTCAAACTTTTTGTATAGCTCACTTGGTGCAAAGCTAATTTATGAGAGTAGAGGTCTTGGGTTCAAGTCTCCATTTTGTGGGGGCGGATTTTTCATTTCCGTCGGCGACTTCATCAAATTTTCTTCAAAAGGCCATAACTTCTTCATCCGGAAGCCGTTTTCAGAACCGTTTTTTTTAAACAACCTAATTTTTCGAGATCTTTCCATTGAAACACTTAGTTTCAGCATATATAGCTTCAATTTTTTTTTAAATGGAAAGTCATGCCAAGTTATTCTTGACAGCACCAACTACTTCCAATGGTGGTCCTACATTGTGGATTTACTTAGAAGTAAAGGTATTTACAGAATAGCCACAGGCCAAGAGACCAAATCGAAAGATGAAGACAAGGTAGATAAATGGGAAAATAGACAAGACCAAGCACGTGGGTTGATAGGGATGTCTATTTCTCTAGATCTTAGATTCCATATTGTAGAACTTGATACTCCTGATGAAGCAATGCAACAGATTACTAAAGTCTTTGGAATCAAAAATGAACTTAAAGCCCATCAACTTGAAAATGAATTTCTTACATTGGACCCCAATGATTTTTCTTGCATTGAAGATTTTTTGTCCAAGTTCAAGACCCTTAGACTTCTCTTGGAATGTGTTAAGGTTAAGAAAGAAGATAGTAGCCTTATCTACTCCATTCTTACTAAGTTGGGACCAGCCTATTCTGTGTTTGTTTCCACCTTCCATTCTACAAGAGAAGCCTTCATTTCTCAAGGACAAACCTACAAGTCCCCTTCCTTTGATTCCTTTTGTGATTATTTAATAAGAGAACAAGAAAAACTCTTACACCTTGGTCTTCTTCATCTTGGAAACTCTTCTAAGAAAGCATTAGCCGCCCAGCGGCAACCAAATCCAAAGAATCCTAAGAAGTTGTATCCTAAAAAGAATGGTCCTAAACCAAACAAGGGTCCTAAGCAATTTCAGCCTCAAAATGAAAAATCATTTCAACAAAATGATAAGACAAATAAAAACAAAGGGAAGAAGACTGATAGACATTGCAACTTTTGTAATCGAGATGGCCACTTAGAATCCAAATGCTTTAAGAAGATGGAAGCCTTGGAAGCAACAATGAAGAAGCATAACATCCATTTGGAGCAA
The DNA here is from genome assembly GCA_031772625.1 of Pinus tabuliformis. Lineage (NCBI taxonomy): Eukaryota > Viridiplantae > Streptophyta > Pinopsida > Pinales > Pinaceae > Pinus > Pinus tabuliformis. The sequence continues at coordinate 153,498,451 of CM062805.1, read as the reverse complement.
TCTTCAACTTCAACTTCATCTTCAGGAATGGCACTTTCTGCATGTGGTTGTCAAGCATCTCGGTCTGGCTATGCACTAAATGTATCTTCTTCTTCTCATTCTCATGATGATCCGGATTTAAACAGGAACGCAATAGATTACAGAGATAACCATAAATACAGAGATGCGATAACCATAAATACAGAGATGCAGCGGAAATAATACTTCATTTCATTAATGGAAAATACTGAAATATGCTTACAACCAGAAATGGAAATAAACCAGCTAGGGCGATGGTAGCTTATCTCTGAGAAGAGATGTGGTGGCTGCATGCCTCTAAACTGTTCTGAACTCTGTTGCAATGAGGCTCGAATGCCTATTTATTGTTGAGAAACAATGGAAAACCCTTCACATCCCGAAACCTAACCCTATAAGATGAAACGCCACATTGTGGGCCCTGTTTGGGTAAATTGGTACATCAATTTCCCGGGGTCGTAACTTTGGCATATGATCTTCGTTTGACGCGTACGATAGCTCATTAGAAAGATCTATCCGAGTACTACCAATTTGGGAGGAAACATTGGCCCATGGACCCATGTTACCCCAGATTCCCAAAAAAACGTCGTTTAGGGCCTCAAAACGGCTCTGGAAGTTCAGGACCCGAAAAACTGCTAAAAATAGTAAACTGTGCTACAATTTAGGAAACTGAAAAGACTGAAAGAGACAGTTGTGGGGGTCCAAATGGGATAGGTGGGTGGCCACCAACATCCACCTGGATCATTCCTCCCCCCTTAGGAAGCAATGGTCCCCATTGCGTTGAGTTCATCCCTGAGATGAGGAAGCTTCTGCTGATCTGGGTCTCTGGTGAGCTGTTCTGCAATCTCTGATGTGTCCAGAAATGGTGGGAAACATGGTCGACGACGGTACACATTGAACACTTGGTGCAAGCCAAGGAATGGAGGAATGTTGTGCTTCCAAGCATTGTTCCCCACAGCCTTGGTACTGCTGTAAGGACCATGTTGGAGTGGTCTGAGCTTCTGATGGGTTCTGGTAAGGCGTTCTCTCTGCAGATGCAACCAGACTTTGTTGCCCACCTGAAACTTGTGTGGTATCTCTGTGGATGAGGAGAAGTTGTTCCTGTGTTCTGTCATGACCGTATCCCTTTGCTGCTGCTGCTGCATGGAGGAACCCTTTGCAGGGGTCATGGATGTAGCAACGATCTTCCCCTTGCTTTGGGAGTGAACCAGACAGATAAATTTCCTGGTCTAGGAGATGTGCTTGCTGCCTTTCTTAGCAGTGATCAAAGATGTGGCAGTAGGTGGGGCTACCTCCGATATTCTGTATAATGAATTATTTAAAGAAATAATGACAACACGAGGCCTTGACTCATACACCGCATGTCGCCTCCACAAGTATGGCTGGCCTAGTAATACATCACAAACATCCAGAGGTGTAACATTACACAATACCTCGTCTGTCAAGGGCTTGATGTTGTATGGAAGGCGGCACTGCTGGCGAACTTTCAGATCTCGTCCTTCGTGAAGCCACCCGATACTGTACGGCTGTGGGTGTGGTGTAGTCGGTAGGCCCAACCGCTTCATGACCTCTGCTGAAACGAGGTTCTTTTGGCTGCCACTGTCGACAATGAATTGCAGCGGCGAACCCTTCACCCACATCTGTGAGTGGAAAAGACACTCCCCCTCTTCTGGATCTTGGCAGTGGCAATAGTGGCGCTGGGATCTGCATCAATGATCTGCTTCCCTTTTCCACTCCCCTTGTCGAGTTCTGGCTCAGGGTCAGAACATGCATCTGATTCAGAAGCCTTCAACTTGGCCACCAGCGACTGCTTGGTCCGACACTCACTTGTGTTATGAGTGGGACTCTTGTGGAACTCACACCACTTTCTTGTGTCCTTCTTCGGCTTTGTGGTGTTGTTCTTTTCTTGCGGCTTCGACGGGTTGTCTTGGGTCACCCCGCCTTAGCTTTGTCCTTTGGGCTTCAGATTTGCAGATCCAAAGTCTCGCTTCTTCTGTTTGAACTTTTGCTCGATTTTGACAGCGTATCGGTATGATGTGCCGAGTGAGGAGATGTTCAAGAACCCCATCTCTTCCTGGATGTATCTGTGTAGGCAGCCACGGTATTTGAGTACTAGATGCAGCTCAGAATCTTTGATACCCAACTGTGTGCGAAGGGTATGAAAGATGTTTGTGAACTCCGGCACATCTTGGTCTCGTCCCTGCCGCAGTGTGGTCCATTTGATGCATTTGTCCTCATAGCTTCCGACAGGGTAGTACTGCTCCTTGATGGCATCCCGGAAGTCATTCCAAGTGGGTGCGGCTGAAAATAGTGAGCCTGTACTTTCATCCTTCTATTCGCAGTAGGTTTTCCACCAGTCCTTGACGTGGGGGGCTGCTTTGAGAAGGGCGAAAACAATCTTTTTCCGATTCGAAAATTCATGAACAGAAAAATACCCATCTAGCAGATTTAACCATTTATCTACGGCATCTGCGTCTATTTGACCCTCAAATATGGGGATTTCAAAATTAACTTGTACCTTGAAGGGTGTGGCATTTCCAGAGTCGCTGTTGGAAGCCGATGCGTCGCCTCTGGGTAGCCGCTGAAGGATCTGCGCAAAGCTATCCATCATCGCGTTCCTTTGCCGCTCGAGCGCTTCTTCAAGCAAGATTTTGATAGGATCTCCTGCCCCTCGTCTTTCTTCTCATCCGCCATGGGAGGCCGTCGGGATTTGCGAGGCTGGTCTGGCAAAGGTTCGACCAGTTCAAGCCATAACTCCTTATATCCCGACCTCGTTGGGGACATGCAAAGAAAAACAGAGAAGAAAGCAGACCACTCTGATACCACTGATCCGGATTTAAACAGGAACACAATAGATTACAGAGATAACCATAAATATAGAGATGGGATAACCATAAATACAGAGATGCAGCGGAAATAATACTTCATTTCATTAATGGAAAATACTGAAATATGCTTACAACCAGAAATGGAAATAAACCAGCTAGGGTGATGGTAGCTTATCTCTGAGAAGAGATGTGGTGGCTACATGCCTCTGAACTGTTCTGAACTCTGTTACAATGAGGCTCGAAGGCCTATTTATTGTTGAGAAACAATGGAAAACCCTTAACATCCCGAAACCTAACCCTAGAAGATGAAACGCCACATTGTGGGCCCCGTTTGGGTAAATTGGTACATCAATTTCCCGGGGTCGTAACTTTGGCATACGATCTTCGTTTGATGCGTACGATAGCTTGTTAGAAAGATCTATCCGAGTACTACCACTTTGGGAGGCAACATCAGTCCATGGACTCATGTTGCCTCAGATTCCCAAAAAAACGTCGTTTAGGACCTCAAAACGGCTCCGGAAGTTCAGGCCCCGAAAAACTGCTAAAAATAGTAAACTGTGCTACAATTTAGGAAACTGAAAAAACTGAAAGAGACAGTTGTGGGGGTCCAAATGGGATAGGTGGGTGGCCACCAACATCCACCTGGATCACATGAGTGGCTCATTTATTCTGGAGCTTCTTATCACATGGCCAAAAACAAAGCCATGTTTTCTTCTTTAAATGATTGTAACACAAAAAATATATATGTTGGTGATGATAGATCTCTTAGTGTTGTAGGGACTGGAACTGTTCATCTAGACAATGGTCAGTTTAATGATGTATTATGTGTTCCAACCTTATCCTGCAACCTTCTATCTGTATATCAGATAACCCATTCAGGTGAAGGTAAAATCGTTGAATTTTCACCTCACGATGTTGTAATTAAGGACCTAAGAGATCCTAGACAGATTTTAGCTATTGGCATTGCTGATGATTCTACAAGGTTGTATAAGTTTCACAACTTTGGGTCATCAAATCTTCCCTCAGTATTTGTTGCTCATAATGATGAAGTGAGCAAACTTTGGCATGAGCGATTTGGTCACTTAAACTATCGCTCTCTTCAGAATCTATGTAAAGAAAATATGGTGACAGGTCTTCCAATGGTATCTTGCAGAGATGGTGTTTGTCCCGGATGTGTACTCAGAAAACATCATCGGGACAGTTTTGAAAAACGTGCCTCTTGGCACGCCTCAGCCCCCTTACAGCTTGTGCATAGTGATTTATGTGGTCCACTTCCAGTTGCTTCATTCTCTGGCTACAAGTATTTCTTAACTTTCATTGATGATTTCTCCAGACGCACTTGGGTATACTTCCTAAAACTCAAGAGTGAAGTATTTAACATGTTCTTGGCCTTTAAGGCCTTTGTTGAAAAACAATCTGGACATCAAATTCTTAAGCTAAGATCTGATAATGGCGGAGAATATGTTAAAAACACATTCATCTACTTTGGACTGAGAATGGAATTCAAATGCAACATACTATTCCATATACTCCACAACAAAATGGTGTAGCTGAAAGGAAGAATCGCACCTTAAAGGAAATGGCTAATTGTATGCTTCGATCTAAAGGACTTAGTATTAATTATTGGGCAGAAGCAATTAACTGTGCGAATTGCATAATAAATCGCACTCCTACTAAGGCTTTAAAGAATATCACTCCAGAAGAAGCATGGAGCTCAATCAAACCAGATGTAAGTCACTTTCGTGTTTTTGGAAGTGAAGCATGGGCCCATATTCCAGATGAGAAACATAAAGCTTTAGAACCTAAGAGTGAAAAATGTATTTTTGTTGGATATTCTGAAGATGTCAAAGGATATAGACTTATTCCACTTAAGTCCAAAAATGTTATCATTAGAAGAGATGTAAAGTTTGCTGAAAATATATCGGCCTGCGAGCCTAGTTCGGCGGATGTGCCACCTCTCCCTATCTCTTCTACTTTTGAATATATTTCTTCTTCAGATGATGAAAGCGAGGATGAAAATCCTATCCCACCTTCTCAGGATCCTCCTTCAGCTCCTCAGCTTCCAAAATGGGTTCGTGCTACTCGGAATGCAGTAGGTGATCTTGCCGGTGATCCTACAGATCAACGACGTACACGTTCTCAGTTCGAGAGAGCCTCTTCTTTACTGGCTCAAGCTTCAATGAATTATGATCCTGACACCTTTGCAGAAGCTTTAGGCCATCCAGATTGGGAAGCAGCTATGAATGAAGAATATCATTCATTATTGGCAAATGATACATGGGATCTTGTTCCTCTACCAAAGGGACGAAAACTTGTTAGATGCAAATGGGTTTACAGAACCAAGAATGGACCAGATGGGAAAGTTGATAAACATAAAGCTCGTCTTGTTGCTAGGGGTTTTTCACAAGTTGAAGGCATTGACTATACTGGAACCTTCTCCCCTGTTTCCAAAATGAACTCTATCTGCCTTGTTCTTTCCCTTGCTGCCTCTTTCAAATGGGAAGTCCATCAGATGGATGTTAAATCTGCCTTCTTGCATGGGGACTTGCATGAAGAAATCTATATGGAACAACCTATTGGCTTTATACAAACAGACTCCAGCCTTGTATGTCGGCTTAAGAAATCCCTCTATGGTCTCAAGCAAGCTCCTCGAGCTTGGTATGCCAAAATGGATAACTTTCTTTTAGAAAATGGCTTTTCTAGGTGTCATTATGATAATACTGTCTACACCAAGAAAGTGGGCAAGTCTCTTATCATTCTTGTTCTTTATGTTGATGATCTTATCCTGACTGGTAGTGATCCCAACCTTATAAACCATGTGAAGTCTAGCCTTAAAAGGAAGTTTGAAATGACAGACTTAGGACACTTACATTATTTTCTTGGTCTTCAAGTCTTGCAATCGAAGGAAGGTATTTCCCTTTCCCAATCCAAGTATGCCTATGATATTCTACGTCATTTTCACATGGAAGACTGTAAGCCAGCCCCTTCTCCCTTTCAGTCTGGAGTCAAACTTTCAGTCACTTGTACTTCTCCTGAAGTTGATGCTACCTTATACCGTCAACTTGTAGGAAAACTTTTGTATCTAACCCATACTCGTCCTGACCTTTCCTTTGTTGTTGGCCTTGTTGCTTGGTTTATGCAAAACCCACGTGAAAGTCATTGGAAAGCAGCTAAAAGAATACTTTGTTATGTTCGAGGTACAGTTCAGTTTGGGATTCATTACAGTGCCGAAGCATCTCCTCTATTGGTTGGTTTCACTGATTCCGATTGGGCTGGTGACCCTGATGATCGGAAGTCTACTGCAGGTTATGTGTTCTTTCTTGGTTCAAGACCTATTACATGGGCTTGCAAGAAACAAGGTGCCATTTCTCTTTCTTCAGCAGAAGCAGAGTATCGTGGTGTCATAGAAGCTAGTAAGGAAGCCTTGTGGCTTCGTCAGATCCTGTCAGAGTTTGGCTTTCAGCAGCAGCATCCGGCTACACTTTGGTGTGATAATCAAAGTGCCATTCAACTATGCAAAGATCCAGTCCAACATCAGTGCAACAAACACATTGAACTGCACATGCACTTCATCAGAAAGCTCATCCACGACCATGTTCTTGAAGTGCAATATTGTTCAACAGATGATCAAGTTGCAGACATCTTTACAAAGGCTCTCTAGTGCCTCCTTCCTTCTCCTATTGTGTCATATTTGTAAATCCTTCAATCCTATCCCAAGTTGTTCTTAAGGGGGGATGTTAGGATATTCTGACACATAGGAAATAGTTAAGTACAACTTGGTCTAGTATAGAGTTAGGTAAAGTGTGTTTCTTTACTATGTACATTTTGTAAATTACAATCCGACAGTCACGATATGTAGTGATCCGACGGTTCATTCTCTCCTCGGTATTACCGACACTTGATCCGTGGCTTAACACCCGATTGGTCCATGATCTCTATTTAAAGAGCATGGAGGGTCATTTGTAGGGTAATCCGTCTATGAGAGAAGCATATGTAAATTTTCATTCTTTTATTAATAAATTGCCTGAAGTGGCCGCGTTGGCTCAGGCCGTGGACTGTTTCCCTCTTTGAGGGTTTTAACCACGTCAAAATAATGGTGTATTGATCTGTGATCTGTTTGTGAGTGGTGTCCTTTGGTGTTCTGTCTGAGGAACTTACCCTGTAAATTCCTACACATTCATTGGGATTTTTAAAGTGTTTTATAAATCTTTTTCATTTTCCACCATTCTTCCATTATCATGAGCCATTAACCCATTGAATTCTAATACCATGAAAAAATTAGTTGTTAACCTGCTAACAAAGAAAATGCAAAGTTATAGAAAAAAATCTCAAAAAAAATTATCCCCACTTTGATTCCAAGCTCAAACCAAAATCTTTGTTCGATGCAAGAAGAAAAACATTTCTCCTATAGCTAATTCATTTCTCTGGCATTGGATTACCATGGCATAACACATTGAACACACACCAACTATTTTTCACAACTAATTATAGACATTTTGCACATTGGCTATGTAACAACCTTGGTAGAGGGGCTATCTTGTGACAATGTATATCATCTTTGCTTAGTACGCATTTCTTTTGTCGATTCCTTCTCTCTCCTACATGCCAAGAACATTCCTTGCAAACTCAACAATTTAATATATGTTATGAAACAACACATGGACCCTCATATATCTCTCCTACATCCAATAGTCAATAATGTTTTCACTTTCATTTTGGTAGTATTTGTGGTCATAATTGGTTACTTGTATAATCGAGTTTTTCATTAGCAAGCATAAGGTTAACATGGTTTTCATTTTCCACCAATGCATTCTATTGAGATTCAGACCAAAATAATTTTTCTGTTGCTCCTCCCTTGGTTACTTGACTCAAGGGCCAAGTGATATGAGAGAATCCCAACACGAACCTGTGGTAGAAATTTGCAAGACCTAGAAAGCTGTGGAGCTCTGACAGAGTGGTTGGAGCTGGCCAATCCCGAATGACTTGGATCTTGGCTGGATCCACATGCACCCCCCATTCATCAATAATATATCGCAGATACTGAACCTGGGTCATTCCAAAAGTGAATTTCTCCAAATTGGCACATAGCTTGTGTTGCCGTAGTGTTTGGAGAACCTGTTGGATGTGGTGGAGGTGCTCTTCCCAACTCTGGCTTAATATCAGGATGTCATACAAGTATATCACTATAAATGAGTTGGTGAGTGGCTGCAAGATGTCATCCATTAGCCTCATGAAGGTTCAGGAGCATTCGTCAACCCAAAAGGCATAACCAACCATTCGAAAAGGCCCTCCTTGTCTTTGAAGGCAGTTTTCCACACATCAGAGGGTTCGATTGGTACCTGGTGATATCCTGATTTCAAATCGATCTTGCTGAAATATTTTGCCCCCTTCAATTGGTCCAGAAGGTCATCAATCCATGGGATCGGGTACCTATTCTGGACAGTGATCTTATTCAGTGCTCGATAGTCAATACAGAGTCTCCAAGTCCCATCCTTCTTTTGTACCAACATGATCGAGCTCCCATAGGCGATGTACTAAAACAGATGCGACCTTTCTGCAATAGCTCTTGAATCTGCCTCTTGATTTTGTCGTTCTCCAGAACGGAGCTCCGATAGATTGGTCCATTGGGCAGCGACGCACCTGGGGTCAGATTGATGGAGTGCTTGACCTGACAGTGCAAAGACACCCCTACGGGGGAGGTGAAGATGTCCTCGTACTCCTCCATGACCTTGTCCATTTGTTTTGTTGTGCGGAGGGGCCCTGTCTAGAGGTCATGGCCACCGTCTTTTTCTTTCCCTGAGGACCTATCATTAGGAAAACAAATTTCCCAGTTTTGGAAATGAGCTTACTGCATTGTTTTGTAGAAATCAAAGAAATGGCGGTAGGTGGTGTTGCCTCCGGTATCCTGTACAACTTATTTCCCAAAGTAACAATAACAACACGAGGCCTTGACTCATACATAGCATGTCGCTTCAAGTATGGTTGGCCTAATAATACTCAAAAACATCAAGGGAAGCAACGTCACATAATACCTCATCTGTGAAGGGCTTGATGTTGTATGGAAGGTGACACTGCTGGCTCACGTAAAGATCTTGTCCTTGGTGAAACAACACGATGGTGTACGGTTGTGGATGTGTTGTCGTCGGTAACCCCAGATGCTTCACGACCTCTGCTAAAATGAGGTTCTTTTGGCGCTCGCTGTCGATAATGAACTATAGTGAGGAACCCTTTATCCACATCTGGGAGTGGAAGAGGTGCTCCTCCTCCTCTGGATCTCTGGGTTCCTCCTTCTGGTTCTTCATGGTGGAAACGATGGCGTTGGGCTCCGCGTCAATAATCTACTTCCCTTTGTCATTCCCCTTGTCGGGTCTGACTTAGAGTTAGAACATGCATCTAATTCTGAAGCCTTTAGCTCAACCACCAGTGACTTCTCGGCTCGACACTCACTTGTGTTGTGAGTGGAGCTCTTATGGAACTCACACCACTTTTTCGTGTCCTTCTTCAGCTTCGCAGAATTTTTCTTTGCTTGCAACTTTGGCGGGTTGTCCTGGGCCACCCCACCTTGGCCTTGTCCTTTGTTCTGTGGTTTGGGGGCACCTTTCCCTTGCTTCGGATTCGCAGATCTAAAGTCTCGCTTCTTCTGTTTAAACTTTTGTTCGATCTTGATGGCATATTGCTATGCCGTGCTGAGCAAGGAGATACCTAGGAATTCCATCTCATCCTGGATGTACCTATACAGGCAGTCACGGTACTTGAGAACCAAATGCTTCTCAGAATCCTTGATACCCAACTTCATGCGAAGGGTATGAAAAACATTGGTAAACTCCGGCACATCTTGGTCCCTTCCCTATCGCAACGTTGTCCAATTCATGTATTTATCCTCATAGCTCTCGACAGGGTAGTGCTTCTCCTTGATGGCATCCCGGAATGAGTTCCAAGTGGGTGCGGCTGAAAATAGTGAGTTCGTACTTTCATCCTTCTGCTCACAGTAGGTTTCCCACTAATCCTTGACGTGGGGGGCTGCTTTGAGAAGTGCAAAAGTGATCTTTTCCCAGCTGGAAAAATCATGAATGGAAAAATATCCTTCTAGCAGATTTAACCATTTATCTACAACGTCTGCATCTATCTGACCCTCAAATATGGGAATGTCAAAGTTAACTTGTACCTTAAAGGGTGTGGCGCTTCCAAAGTAGTTGCCAGAAGTAGATGCGTCGCCCTTGGGTAGCTGCTGAAGGATCTAGGAAAAGTTGTCCATCATCGTGTTCCTTTGTCGCTCGAGGCCTTTTTTGAGAAAGATTTTGATAGGATCTCCTGCCCCCTAGTCTTTCTTTTCATCCACCATGGGAGGCCGTCGCGATTTGCGAGGCAAGTCTTACAAAGGTTCGACCAGTTCAAGCCCTAACTCCTTATATGTCAACCTCATTGGGGACATGCAAAGAAAAACAGAGAAAGAGTAGACCACTCTGATACCACTGATCCGGATTTAAACAGGAACGCAAAAAATTATAGATATAACCATAAATACAAAGATGTAGTAGAAATAACACTTCATTTCATTAATATCAAATACTGAAATATGCTTACAAACAGAATGGAAATAAGACTAGCTCGGGCAATGGTAGCTTATCTCTGAGAAGAGATGTGGCAGCTACATGCCTCTGAACTGCGTTACAATGAGGCTCAAGGGCCTTTTTATTATTGAACAATAAGAGCAAACCCTAAGCAACCAAAACCGTAACCCAAGGAGATATAACACCAAGAGTTTATGGGCCCTGTTGGGGTTAGTTAGACAACCAACTTCCTGGGGTCACGACTTGGTCATATTATCTCCGTTTGACACGCATGATACCCCATTCAAAAGATCTCTCCGATGACTACAATGGAAAAAATGACTTTAGACCAAAAATTGATGGTACAAGATTGCCAAAAAAAACGTTGTTTAGGGCCTCAAAACGGCTCCCGAATTTTGGGACCTAAAAAACTGCTAAAAATAGTAAACTGTGCTACAATTAAGGAAACTGAAAAACTGAAAGAAACAATGGTGGGTGTCCAAGTGGAATTGGTGGGTGGCCACCAATATCCACCTAGATCCTTCCTCCCCCCTTAAGAAGAAATGATCCCCATTGCGTTGAGTTCCTCTATGAGAAGGGGAAACTTCTGCTGAACTTGGTCCCTGGTGAGCCACTTGCCCTAGTGAAGGAGTTGGTTTGCTTTGACAACTCGATATAGTTGGATCTTCTATTGGTGAGTGTGCTTTATCCGTGTGTCCATGTTTTGATCAGTTGTGGCTTATTCCATGCAATCTGGATTTAACTCTGTAGGTGTGAGTTGTTTTGCAATGTCTGAAATGTCTAGCAATGGTGGGAAGTATGGTCGAAGGCGGTCTACATTGAACACTGGGTGCAGGCCAAGGAATGGGGGAATGCTGAGCTAAAATGCATTGTCTCCTATAGCCTTGGTAATGGTGTAAGGACCATATCAGAGAGGTCTGAGTTTCCAATAGGCTCTGGTAAGGCATTCCTTTTGCAAATGCAACTAGACTTTGTCACCCACCTAAAACTTGTGTGGAACCTGATGTTGATGATGTCGCTGCTTGTACTTGGCATTTGATTTCTCTAAAATGTCACGGACTTGCTCGCGTATATGTTGGATGTTCTCAGTAAAGTTGTTTGCCTTATTGGTTTCGGACTTAACATGAGCCGAATCTTCCTGAGTAGCTGTAAATGGCATGGCCACGTCAATGGGACATAGTGGCTAGAATCCCAAGTCCACATGAAAAGGGTTGTGGCCAGTCGAGCTGTGGAGAGCCCGGTTATGGCTATGTTGGACATAGGGGAGGCTCTCATCACATGTGTGTGGACTCTTTGAGTTGTGCATGCACATAATGTGTACGATCATCCTATTGATGACCTCTGTCTGGCCATCAGTTTGGGGATGGAAAGATGTGGACTTAGTGAGCTTGGTGTCCAGCACCAACCAGAGATTGGACCAAAATGTACTAAGGAGCTTGTTGTCCCTATTTGAGATGATAGATTGTGGGATCCCAAAGTGTACCCACACTCGTTCAAAGAAGAGTTTAGCAGTGGGTTCCACTGTGATATTCTTCTTGCAGGCATCCATAATGGCCATCTTCGAGAATCTATCGATGACCACAAAACACAATCATTGCCATGCTTAGTAGAAGGAAGGCCCAACATGTAATCCATCGAGATGGATTCCCAAGGTTGACTAGGGGTAGGTAGCGGAGTATAGAGGCCTTTATTCTTGATGGTCGGTTTGGAAATGGCGTAGGTAGTGCAGGGTCTGATGTACTTCTCGACATCCTATCGAAGATTAGGCCAATAGAAATACTTTTGCGCTACTGCCACCATTTTCTTGACCCCGAAATGCCTAGCAGCCCGACTGTAGTGTGCTTCCCAAATCATCTTGGCACGCTCGCTTGAAGGAACAAAAAGGTGTCTCAGGTGGCATAATAGGGCATCCTAGAGGTGAAAATCTAGAACTTGGTGACCCTCCTAGAGCGTCTGGTATGTGTAGCTGAATTTTGGGTCACTTTTGTAGAGAAGTGGCCGATCAAAATTCTCGTGCCCACAAGAGTTGAGCATGGTGGTTAATGCCATGATCGATGGTCAGCTGAGGCAATTTGCAACATTATTATTGCTGCCCTTCTTATACTTGATATTCAAATGGAACTATAGTAGGTGTGTGGACCACTTCTGATGGCGATCATTTTGCAACTTCCCTTGCGTTGTATGAACTGCAGGGGCCAGTGGTTTGTGTGGATGACCGTTTCCTTCCCCAAAATGTAATGCTTGCTGAAAAGGAATACATCTCTTTTTCATAAGTGGGATACTTCCGGAATGTGTCTAAAAGCATCTCACTGTGATATGCCAATGGATGCCCCTGTTGAGTAAGGACTACCCTAATAGCATAGTTAGAGGCATTTGTTTCGATCTCAAATGGTTGTTGCAAGTCTGGTAATGTGAGCACTGGGCAGCGCAGAGGCGATGTTTCAACTCTGTGAATGCCTTATGTTGAGATTCAGACCAAAATAATTTTTCTTTCGCTCCTCCCTTGGTGACTTGACTCAAGGACCAAGTGATATGAGAGAATCCAAACACAAACCTGCGGTAGAAATTGGCAAGAGCCAAAAAGCTGCAGAGCTCTGTCAGAGTGGTTGGAGTTGGCCAATCTCGAATGACTTGGATCTTGGCTGGATCCACATGCACCCCCCGTTCATTAATAATGTATCCTAGATACTGAACCTGGGTCATGCCAAAAGTGAATTTCTCCAAATTGGAACATAGCTTGTGTTGTTGCAGTGCTTGCAAAACCTGTGGGATGTGGTGGAGGTGCTCTTCCTAACTTTGGCTGAAAATCAGGATGTCATCCAAGTATACCACTACAAATGAGTTGGTGAATGGCCGCAAGATGTCATCCATTTGCCTCATGAAGGTTGCAGGAGCATTCGTCAACCCGAAAGGCATAACCAACCATTTGAAAAGGCCCTCCTTGGCTTTGAAGGTAGTCTTCCACACATCGGAGGGTTCGATTGGTACCTGGTGATATCTTGATTTCAAGTTAATCTTGATGAAATATTTTTCCCCCTTCAGTTGGTCCATAATGTCATCAATTCGTGTGATCGGGTACCTATTCCGGACAGTGATCTTGTTCAGCGCTCGATAGTCAATACAGAGTCTCCAAGTCCCATCCTTCTTCTGTACCAACACGATCAGGCCCCCACAGGGCGATGTACACGGATGTATGTGACATTTCTGAATTAGCTCCTGAATCTACCTCTTGATTTCGTCGTTCTCCAAAACGGAGTGTTGATAGATTGGTCCATTGGGCAGCGACGCACCTGGGGTCAGATCAATGGAGTGCTTGACTTGACAGTGCAGAGGCACCCCTGCAGGGGAGGTGAAGATGTCCTCGTACTCCTCCATGACCTTGCCCATCTGTTGTTGTCGGGTTGAGGGGCCTTGTCTGGAGGTCGTGGTCACCGTCTTTTTCTTTCCCTGAGGGTGTATCATCAGGAAAACAAATCTCTTGGTTTTGGAAATGAGCTTACTGCATTGTTTTGCAGAAACCGAAGAAATGGTGGTAGGCAGTGCTACCTCCGGTATCCTGTATAACTTATTTCCCAAAGTAACAATAACAGCACGAAGCCTTGAATCATACACAACATGTCACTTCCATAAGTATGGTTGGCCTAATAATACATCACAAACATCAAGGGGAGAAACGTCACATAATACCTCATCTGTGAAGGGATTGATGTTGTATGGAAGGTGACACTGCTAGCTCACGCGAAGATCCCGTCCTTGGTGAAGCTAGCCGATGGTGTACGGTTGTGGATGAGGTTGTCGCTAAGCCTAGACACTTCACGACCTCTGCTAAAATAAGGTTCTTTTGGCTCCCACTGTCGACAATGGAATGTAGCGAGTAACCCTTTACCCACATCTGGGAGTGGAAGAGGCGCTCCTCCTCCTCTGGATCTTCGGGTTCCTCCTTCTGGATCTTCATGGTGGCAACAATGGCATTGGGATCCGCATCGATAATCTGCTTCCCTTTGTCATTCCCCTTGTCGGGTTCTGACTCAGAGTTGGAACATGCATCTCATTTCGAAGCCTTTAGCTCGGCCACCAATGACTTCTTGGCTTGACACTTACTTGTGTTGTGAGTGGAGCTCTTATGGAACTCACCCTACTTTATCGTGTCCTTCAGCTTCACATCATTGTTCTTTGCTTACGGCTTTGGTAGATTGTCCTAGGCCACCCCGCCTTGGATTTATCATTTGTTTTGCGGTTTGGGGGAATCTTTCCCTTTCTTCGGATTCGCAGATCCAAAGTCTTGCTTCTTCTGTTTAAACTTTTTCTTGATCTTGACAGCATATCGGTATGCCATGCTGAGCGAGGAAATGTCTAGGAATTCCATCTCATCCTAGATGTACCTGTACAAAAAGTCACGATACTTGAGAAAAAAATTCTTCTCAGAATCCTTGATACCCAAATTCGTGCGAAGGGTATGAAAAACATTGGTAAACTCCGACACATCTTGGTCCCTTCCCTATCACAGCATTGTCCACTTTATGTATTTATCCTCATAGCTCCTGACACGGTAGTACTGCTCCTTGATGGCATCCTGGAACGAGTCCCAAGTGGGTGCGGCTGAAAACAGTGAGTTCGTACTTTCATCTTTCTGCTCACAGTAGGTTTGCCACCAGTCCTTGACATGGGGGGATGCTTTGAGAAGTGAAAAAATGATATTTTCCCGGCTGGAAAAATCATGAACTGAAAAATATCCTTGTAGCAGATTTAACCATTCATCTACAACGTCTGCATCTATCTGACCCTCAAATATGGGAATGTCAAAGTTAACTTGTACCTTAAAGGGTGTGGCGCTTCCAGAGTAGCTGCCGAAAGTAGATGCGTCGCCCTTGGGTAGCCGCTGAAGGATCTGGGGAAAGTTGTCCATCATCGCATTCCTTTGTCGCTCGAGACCTTCTTCGAGCAAAATTTTGATAGGATCTCCTGACCCCTTGTCTTTATTTTCATTCACCATGGGAGGCCATCGAGATTTGCGAGGCTCGTCTTGCAAAGGTTCGACTAGTTCAAGCCCTAACTCCTTATATCCTGACCTCGTTGGGGAGATGCAAAGAAAAAAAGAGAAAGAGAAGACCGCTCTGATACCACCGATCCAGATTTAAATAGGAACACAACAAATCATAGATATAACCATAAATACAAAGATGCAGTAGAAATAACACTTCATTTCATTAATATCAAATACTGAAATATGCTTACAAACAGAATGGAAATAAGACTAGCTCGGGCCATGGTCGCTTGTCTCTAAGAAGAGATGTGTGGCTACATGCCTCTGAACTGCGTTACAATGACGATCAACGGCCTTTTTATTATTTGACAATAAAAGAAAACCCTAAACAACTAAAACCCTAACCCAAGGAGATGTAACACCAAGAGTTTATGGGCCCTGTTGGGTTTATTTGGACAACCAACTTCCCGGGGTCGCGACTTGGTCATATTATCTCCGATTGACGCGAATCATACCCCGTTGGAAAGATCTCTCCGATAAATACAACGGAAAAGACAATTTTGGACAAAAGATTGTTGGTATTGTTATCACCCCAAGAAACTCTCCTAGGTTGTATATCAGAGATGCTTGAGAACATTACAAACTCAACAAAAATGTTGGAAAATGGTGGATGAATGGAAGGAATGATGCATATTCAAGCCAAATAACCACTTCTACTATGCTTAACCCCAGACATGGGTGAACACCCCCAGACTACAAGGCTTTAGACCACCAATTACTCACAGTTTAAGGAACGGGTGAAGATGGAGAATATTGACCACACCAGCAGATGCATAGGACCCTGTGATGGCCGGCTACAACCAATAGAAAGGTCTGTAAATCTATTTCTTAATGCACATATAGGATGACAGCTCTCTGGCACCAAGAAAACAGAAACCTGCATACACCTTCAATAATACATACTAGATTCTAACACAGAGGTGGGATGACATCCCCTCTAATGTCAAACATCAAGAGCACATGAAAAATGCATAACAGGCACAACCTGGAACAAAGAAGAAGTGGAAAGTGAGCAATTAACAGCAAAAGAAGCTTGCATTAGCTGAAAATGAAGACCAGACACTGCAGGTATCGCAGTAGTTACAGTCTCAAGAAGTTGAACCTTACATCAAAACAATATCCATCAACCTTGATTACATTTGTTTGCTGGGTATATATAGAGTTTTATTACAAAGATATTTTGCTAGGCTATTCGTGGAGGGGTCATAATGAACCACCAACCACATTCACTCTCTGATAGAGTCTCTGGTACGATCTGCTGGCTTTAATGGACAAATCTGATCTTTTCTGATATTCTGTTGTCCTTCCTGAGCAGGTGAAATGTTGTCTAAGAGGAGCTCCATAACTATTAATGCTTTGATCAGCTCGAGGCCATCCTTCTCTTTTTTGGCCATGCAGTTCCTTGATTGCAGTGGTTGAAGAGTTAATACAGACACTACCGGGACTGGTAGCTGGCCACCTTTGTTTTTTGGGAGCACAGTACAGGCTATGGGCATGGACAGAATGGCGGAGGCAAACTAAACAGAGGAACGAAGCCCAGTCGTCGGATTACACAAATCAACGGTGGAGATTGCTTGATGAGGAGCATCAGGACTTGACGCGGATGGAGCAACGTGGGCCGTCGGATCGCAGTCAGGCACATTTGACGGTGATTGGGAGGCGAAAAAGCGCAGGGTTTAATGAGCGAGGGAAGGTGGTTTTGCTAGCAGGCGGTATTCCCCGCACTACCCATGGAGCTATGGCGGTTTCCGTATTAACTCGCACGATCCAATATAATTGCGACGTGTGGCCTCCGCGATGGTGGGAAACCGCTTTCCCCATGCGTTAAAGAGCGGGCAGCTCGCCCGAGGGGGGCTTGCGACTACCGTCCAATCGCGCGATGGACGGTCGGATGGCGAGGAAAGCGCACGAGGTTTAACGTGCAGAAAAAAAACAACGAAGACCGTCAGATCTGGACATGGCAGATAAACGGCTGTGATGGGGGATGGAAGCGCCAAGGTTATAAGGTCAGATCATATGGTGGGTAAAGCGTAGCGCTCGGGGCTCAGAGGAAATACGGGATTAAATAGGGTTTCCAAAGGTAAAATGGAGGTGAAATAGAGTGTTTAAACGGAGAATAGAGAGGTTTCAGGAGAAAAACAAAAAATGGCGAGGCTGGGAGATTATGAGGAAATTGAAGGAGGAGAAGGTAGAAAAGACCGCTGCAAGATTTATTTAATCATCAACAACACGACCAAGCTGTATTTAACCCAACAAATACTAAATTATGTAGCAGAGCTAACACTGGCTCCTTCTAGGGAAGAGATCCTCCTTGTGAGGTCTCAAGAACTGCAGACCAATGCCTTCATATAAAACCAGCTTAAAAATATTGCCTAGTATCCATTGGGCATGGAGTCAAATTAAGTCTACACTAGAACCTGTAAAAGAAAATGCTTGCAGCCATTAAGGCCTGAGAGCCTTGAACAACATAAATATTCAAAAACTGGCCATCTAATGGGCCATCAAAATTGTTTCTCCTCCTCTCGGCCGGTTCATCATAGAGCTGCAAAACTGGATTGATTTGATCCTCTACCTCAAAAAGTTTAGAAGACTTGACCTTGTCTGGTAGATATGGATCAAATTTCATCTCCTTTTTACATGCTCTCCTCCTTGGATGTTCTTCATAGGAGCCTCTGTACACCTACTGAATAATCATGGCTGATGTGTACTTGTCTGTGTCTTTTGTGGTCTGCACATCTAATATGAATGATGCACCATTGTATTCTTGTGCAGGGGACACAGAGACATCATTTGCTCCTACATCTGGCTTAGGACAGTCCACATCCAAGTAAGAGTCCCAAAACTGAGCATCCACTTCTTCTGTCATCAAGCAAGCTGCCATTTCAGGCTGTGTGGAGGCCACCTGAGCAGGTTTTAGAAAATCAAAACTGAGGTGATCAGTCTCAGCCTTGAGAATGGAGCTACTACCTGCCTCAGTGCCTAGTGGGCAACTGTGAGGGATTCTCTTTTGAGCAGACAGAGAAACATAAGAGGATGGGGAGCTTTCCTCTCCCTTTTTAATCACTGGACTGGGAACCAAAGTAGGCTAGAAAATTTGCAGATCTTCATAGCCATGTGAGGATGAGCTGGCTTCGGGCACAAATTCTTGGAGGTTGGTAGGACCTGTTGTTGACTGCTTCTGCTGATCAGCTTGTTGTTCTGCAGCTACAACAAGCTCACGAGAAGTGCCTTTGGATATTGCTTTCTCATAAGCAGCCCTTGTCAAGAAAGGGGCACTGCCCTTATCTTCCAAACCATGGGCCTCCTCCTCTTCTTCATATTGCTCTTCTTCCATGACTATATTCTGAAAAAGGGTCTTCACCCTTTTGTCTTCGTTTACATCTTTGTTTCTTTGCAAAATCTGCAACTTCTCCTGTGCTCCTCTATATGGCTTTGGCCTTGAAAGAGTGAAGGAACAAGGAGCTCCTGCTTTCTCAGAATACTGCTCAGCTTTTAGTTTGGAAACTTCAGAGGCTAATAACTCTATCATCCTGGCTAATTCATCAATCTCAGGATCATAGGATGATGAGGATTCACCTCCCTGTCTTCTACTTTTAGCATCACCTTCGAGTCTTTCTGCAACAATGATGTTTGCTTCTATTTCAAAGGCTGCACCTTGCATATCAGCGAAAGAAGTAGATCTTCTTTCTCTTAACAGCGGGCATAACTGAGAATCGAAGGAATTAGCATAAGTGAGCATGGCAGAAGCAGGGTCGAGTCTTACTTCAGCTGGCATTCTGCTGTACATATGATTGAATCTGATGTTGAAATCAGACAGCAGCTCACCATCTTTTCTCTGCAAGTTCCCAAATTCAGTCTGATAATAGAGCAGATCTTTATTATCCCCCTAGTTCTTTAGGAACACATCATCTAAGGCCTCAATGCTTGCAATAGACCTAGGGGTTAATTCTCTAAACCATTTTCTAGCCTCCCCATCTAGGCTTTGGACAAAAACCCTCATCCACACATCCTCTTCATTGATATCCAGGTTATCAGCATAGCTATAAAAGGCCTCCAAATGCTCTTCAGCTGTTACTCCTTCTGCACCAGTAAACTTAGGCATATATTTTTTATAATCTCCTACAGTCATGGCATTCAAAGGGACAGGCAAGACCAAGGGTCCATACTTGGTAGCTACGATTATTTCTATATTTGTACGGGCTTGCTGACTTGCCATGACTAGGGTATATGAACGGATACTGGTGGACTGAGTGGTATGAATGAATGAAAAGAATGACAGAAATAAAGGAATATGATGGACAACATGGAAATCTTCTTTCTTTGAACTGGAATCTGAAAGGGAGATGAATGACTAAGGAGCTTTATGAATCTTTGAGGGTGACTTTCACTAGCAGAGATACATGGAATTTCTAAGGCTTACCTGATCCTGATGCTCCTTTCTGCGATACTTTCTTCTGCTTAACGATATTCTCAGGGTCAGGCACTGGTTCAGCTGGTGATTTCTGAAAATTTCTTCAAGCATGCCTCACAAACAGAGCCAGGACTATACTGTGGAGTCGCCAAAGGTTGGTCTTCCTTCAGTGGAGTCACCAAATAGATGATTACAACTAGAAATGTGCCTAGACTTTGTCTATCATCAAAATCTAGAACTGTGTCATCTCCCAGGGAAGCTAAACTTCAATCTCCTTTCCCCGGCAATGGCGCCAATTAATGTTGTCACCCCAAGAAACTCTCCTAGGTTATATATCAAAGATGCTCGGGAACATTACAAACTCAACAAAAATGTTGGAAAATGGTGGATGAATGGAAGGAATGATGCATATTCAAGCAAGATAACCACTTCTACTATGCTTAACCCCAGACATGGGTTAACACCCCCAGACTACAAGGCTTTACACCACCAATTACTCACAGTTTAAGGAACAGGTGAAGATGGAGAATACTGACCACACCAGCAGATGCATATGACTCTATGATGGCCGGCTGAAACCAATAGAAAGGTCTGTAAATCTATTTCTTAATGCACAGACAGGATGGCAACTCTCTGGCACCAAGAAAATAGAAACCTGCATACACCTTCAATAATACATACTAGATTCTAACACAGAGGTGGGATGACAGCCCCTCTAATGTTAAACATCAAGAGCACATGAAAAATGCATAACAGGCACAGCCTGGAACAAAGAAGAAGTGGAAAGTGAGCAATTAACAACAAAAGAAGCTTGCATTAGCTTAAAATGAAGACCAGACGCTGCAGGTATCATAGTAGTTACAGTCTCCAGAAGTTGAACCTTACATCAAAACAATATCCATCAACCTTGATTACATCTGTTTGCTAGGTATATATAGAGTTTTATTATAAATATATTTTGCTAGGCTATTCGTGGAGGGGTCATAATGAACCACCAACCACATTCACTATCTGATGGAGTCTCTGCTACAATATGCTGGCTTTAATGGACAAATATGATCTTTTCTGATATTTTGTTGTCCTTCCTAAGCAGGTGAAATGTTGTCTGAGAGGAGCTCCATAACTGATTAATGCTTTAATAAGCTCGAGGTCGTCATTCTCTTTCTTGGCCATGCTGTTCCTTGATTATAGTGGTTGAAGAGTTAATACAGACAGTACCGGGACTAGTAGCCGGCCACCTTTTTTTTTGGGAGCACAGAACAGGCTATGGGCGTGGACGGAATGGCGGAGGCAGACTGAACGGAGGAACGAAGCCCAGACGTCGGATTACACAAATCAACGGCAGAGATCACTTGATGAGGAGCATCAGGACATGACGCGGATGGAGCAACGTGGGCCATCGAATCGCAATCGGGCAAATCCGACGGTGATCGGGAGGTGAAAGAGCGCGGGGTTTAACGAGTGAGGGAAGGTGGTTTTGCTGGCGGGTGGTATTCCCCGCACCGCCCACGGAGCTTTGGCGGTTTCCATATTAACCCTCGCGATCCAATATAACTGCGACGTGTGGCCTCCGCGATGGGCAGGAAACTGCTTTCCCCGTGCGTTAAAGAGCGAGCAGCTCGCACGAGGGGGGCTTGCGACTACCGTCTGATCGCGTGATGGACGGTCAGATGGCGAGGAAAGCACACGAGGTTTAACGTGCGGGAAAAAAAAACAGAGACCGTCAGATCTGAACGTGGCAGATCAACGGCTATGATGGGGGATGGAAGCGCCAAGGTTATAAGGTCAGATCATATGGTGGGTAAAGCTTAGCGCTCGGGGCTCAGAGGAAATATGGAATTAAACAGGGTTTCCAAAGGTAAAATGGAGGTGAAATAGAGTGTTTAAATGGAGAACAGAGAGATTCAGGAGAAAAACAAAATGGCGAGGCTGGGAGATTATGAGGAAATTGAAGGAGGAGAAGGTAGAAAGACCGCTGCAAGCTTTCTTTAACCATCAACAACATGACCAAGCTGTTTTAACCCAAAAAATACTGAATTATGTAGCAGAGCTAACAGGTACAAGATTGCCAAAAACGTCATTTAGGGCCTCAAAACGGCTCCAGAAGTTTAAGACCCGAAAAACTACTAAAAATAGTAAACTATGCTACAATTAAGGAAATTGAAAAACTGAAAGAAACAATGGTGGGGGTCCAAGTGGAATTGGCGGGTGGCCACCAATATCCACCTGGATCATTCCTCCCCTCTTAGGAAGCAATGGTCCCCATTGCATTGAGTCCCCCCTTAGGGCTTCTTTATTTCTTCCCTTCTAATGATTGTTCTTTTTCTTTCAATAAGTTGTACTTAGGGCTTTGGAACAACCACTACAACCATCCAAAACTTCTCTTTGACTACTCTAGACAATTATCCAAACTAGGACACCAATATTGCACCCTTCTCTCCTAGAAGACATCTTCTTCTGATCTCCAAAAGACTTGTTGAAATTTGGTACCGGAGGACAGGTGGTTCCCTTAGGCTTTGATCTTTGGCCTAGGGAAAAGTGTCCAAAAGAATTTAATTTTTCTCCTAAAGTGACTTTATAATTTTATAAAGTTAAATCTAATTTAAAAGTGACTTTAAGTGATAAAGTTACTAAGTCTAATTTTAAAGTGACTTTTATAAAGTCAGTGAAAAATTAGAAAGGAAAAGTGACTTTGGAAATAAATGACTAAGTGGGTCTTTATTAAAGTGGGGTGAATTAAAAAATAAAAAGTGAGATTTAAATGAGCATTTAATCTCAGCCATTGATCTAAATCTATTTCAGCCATTGGATTTAGAGATCACCCGAAAGTCATTTGGGTCACCCAAAAGTCATTTGGAGTTATATTAAGGGAGGAAAAGGAGGAAAAGATCATATTCGATTCAATTCTTTCATGAGCAGATTGGGAGAAGGAGAGCAAGAGAGCAAGAGAGATTTCTGAGCAGGGAGGAGAAGGAGACAGCAGCTTGGCACACATTCCAAGGCAGCAGTTGAGCAGATTTGTACAGCTGATTCAGCACACAGTGAAAGGCAAATTTTGGCACGATTTTCGAGGAGTGGTTTGCACAAAAATCGAGGAGCAGTTTGCTGGTTTTTCTGCACGCAAAACGAGGGCCATACAGCAGCATTTACTGCTGAAAGTGGGCACAAAAATCGAGGAGACCGTACAACATTTAGTGCTGTCCTATTTGTTGTAATTTCCAGTTTGCTGTGAAGCATGGGAAAAGAGATAAGTTGTAAATTTGCTTGCTGATTTTTTTTTATGAAAATTTCTCACTGTAAAAAGGTAATTTTCAGAAATAAAGAAGAGCTCTCAAACTGGTTTTCCCCAAGAGTTGTAGGGGGTTTTTTCCAGGATCACATTGACCAAAAATCTCAGTGTTTAAATGTGTTTTAATGGCTGTTTATTACTGCTAATTTTTATTTCTACAATTTCCAGCATTCTGTAAAATTTCCAGAATTTGTGTTTTCAGCAAATTTATTTTTTTTCAGCTTGTTAAATGTATGGTTATGGGAAAGGGCATTTAACTATATGGGAGAAATAAGGAGAAACTGAAAACCGGGGTGGGAAAACATAAATTTCTACAAGACTTAGGATCTGAGCAAGTCTTCTCTAAGGAACTCAGCCCTGTATTGGTTTTTTGTCGATTTCATCTTGGTCTATTCATAAACCAAGGAGGATCATGAAGTACATTTAGTAGTAGTGTTGCAATTATTAAGAGAGAACAAGCTATATGCCAAACTCAATAAGTGTGAATTGCTCCAGTCACAAGTTTAGTATTTGGGACATTGTTTCTAAATAAGGAGCGACAATAGACCTGGAGAAGATTAAAGCAAGTCTGCAGTGGTCTACTCCTTAGAATGTGAAAGAATTTAGATCCTTCATGTGGTTGATTAGCTATTACGAGAGTTTCGTCTATAATTTATCAAAGATTGGGCATCAAGCCATTACCCTGGCTTGGTGACGAGATGTGGTAATGTCACTTCTATCAATACCCATGATCATGGTGGGTCGGTTCGTGACGAGACCTCCTATATTTCAATTATTTTTTTATATTTTTGAATTACACTCTAAATATATTTAAATGATGGATGGAGAGACAAATCCACTCCTTAAGAGATGGGATGGAGGAAAAAGTTTTGGATGACTAACTCTAATTCATTAAGTTCTCATCTAAGTGGATGATTAAATTGAAGCAGATGCTAATAAGTATATTTTTCTTATATGAACCAACGGTTAAGAATTGTCCACAATCTAATGTCAGGTAAACCATAATGAATAATAATCAAAGACTCTATTGTTTAGGAAACTTGAATAAAAACATCGCAATACCATCTCAATGATATTTTCCTTTTAAATATAAAACTTTGTATATACGTAGTAGAGAATTATAGATAGCCCAAACACAAAGCCAAAAGCAATAACACTGAACTTCGAAAACAAAGAAAAGGGAATAAAAGGAAAAGCATTCTTGAAAAGATAAACTAATGCAACGCACTAGACTGTACATAGTATGAAAGTAACAATCACTATTGAGAAAGAAAATAATGAATGCTTTTGGGAAAAGCAATAATCTAGTATGAATCTAGAACTATGCATGAAAAAATTAGTAACTGAATTAACTTTCTACCAGGAAGGAAAAATATGTATAATCTCTAATAAAGGTGGTGTTTAGTGTAAAAAAGAGAAAAGAGACATTAAAACAAAAAAAACAAAAAACAAAAAACTGTCCACCATTAAATATAGCCGAGTAATAAAATCTACTACATTATCCCTCCTTAGACAACTCACTATAACTTCCACATAACAAAGTAATGATAGGGCCAAAGGCTAGTGACTTGCAACAAAGGAGATACATATGAAAACTAGATAAATAAAATTCTCATCAAACTATAACTTCCACAATACAAAGTAATATAGGGCCCAAAGGCTAGTCACTTGCAGCATAGGAGATACATATGAACACTAGATAAATAAGATTCTCATGGCAAAAGCTAGAGAGAAAACATAACACATTAATAATTCCGAACGGGGAGGGTTGCCGGTAGTCCAAATTATGAACAAGTCACAGAGAGCAGTTAACATAAAAATCTAGACCCTAGATAATTAAACCTCAAGAGTTCCCAACTCAGGGTTCAAAAGACGTTATTGCGACAGTATAATCACAAAATCTTATTTACATTGCACATATGTCCAGTAAACCCTAACTTTAGGTGCGTCGAAAACCCCATATTTAGAGATAACTGAAAAGACTACATCAAACCCTAGGAAGGTCAAAATTGTCACATTTGTATCCAGCAGTGGAAGTTCATTATCTATGAAAACTGGAGCGAAACGTGGAATTAAAAATCACCAATCAAAAGTTGTTTCCCAGCCATTACGTATAGTAGCTTGTAATTAAATTTAAACTGAATGTGCGAATGCGATGATGGGGGAGGTAGTTACTCTGTAAACACCACACCTCATCTCTACTGTCAAATGGAATCCGAGAAGATCCCCGCTATTGATCTATCGCATCCACCGAGATGTCATATCACCAGGTGGCAGTAGGATAAAGAGCTTCGCGAGAGCACGATAAGGCCCAACATACAAAAGATTACCAAATATAAAGTTCATTATGTCAACCATAGAATATTACCAATGTCGGGTTATCAATTGAACCAAACGCCTTGCCTAGAGGCAAATACTTCAATGTCAAGAAATTGTCTACGAAATGCTATGAATAGATTATCTAAATGTATATATAGAAACAAAATTAATTTTCACTCCAAACTCACATACAATAGATATTAATTAAAAATTACCACATGTTGGAAACAAAGTAAATCCTTGGTAGTTCTCATTGTTGAAATTTTTTTAGTGATAACAAAATTTGGTTGTTGTGGAAATAAATTGAATTTTTTTAAGGGTGTGTTAAAGAATCTCAAGAGGTTTGATTTTTTTCAACTTTTAGTAGATCTTGAGTTAAAAAGAATGTACATTTGTTAAATGTGTAACTCATGAATGTACATTGGTTAAATGTGTAACTCCATGTGGAACAAGAACCTCAAGAGGTTTGATTTCTCTCAACTCTTAGTAGATTTGGAGTTAAAATGAATGTACATTGGTTAAATGTGTAACTCCATATGGAACAGAAATAGAATCACATATCACATCACCAACGTGTAACTCCATGTGGAATAGAGATAGAATCACATATAGCATCACCAAAGCTAAGATAGTTTCATATTCACGGGATCCATCTACAACTATAAACTCTACATGTGTACATAGGTCCTTTTATGTGCACATAATGTAAATATAAAAGATTTGAGCATTGTACCTCCTTGCACATAATATTTCGTTTACAAAAATATTTATCATTATAATAATTATTTAGAAAAATATATATTTAATTCTAAATTCCAAATATTTTAATCTATTAATTTTTTCATTAAAAAAGTAAACTAATTAATTAAAGCTAACCATATCCACATATATATATATATGTATATATATATATATCCCATTATTTTTAAATGTCTTGTAAAATAAAAATAAAAATAAAGTAAAATTTTAGACTCTAGATTTTGAATATAATATTTTAAAA
Source organism: Pinus tabuliformis (assembly GCA_031772625.1). Classification (NCBI taxonomy): domain Eukaryota; kingdom Viridiplantae; phylum Streptophyta; class Pinopsida; order Pinales; family Pinaceae; genus Pinus; species Pinus tabuliformis. The sequence continues at coordinate 153,471,974 of CM062805.1, read as the reverse complement.
TCTATTTTTTATTTTAAAAAGCAATATAATATTCTTGAATAGGAAAAAAATATATTTTTTAATAAATTTATTCATTTGCTAACTAAACGAAAATAGAATAAAAGTAAAAATAACCTTATCTGAAAATATTTTTACTTGGTCAACATAAAATAAAATTAATAAAAACCACATCCAGCATGTTGGGTTATATGAATTAGAAATTTTCAATTAAATAATAATAATAATAATAATCGTCATCAAAGATTGAAATAAATTTCACATAACAAATAATAACAAAAAATATAAACAAAAAATAAGAATTAGTGAAAACAATTAAAATATAAAAATAAAAATAAAACTCAATAGTATTAAAAGAAGAATTGAAAATTATATATATATATATATATATATATATATATAATATCCATGATAAAATTATATAATAAAAAATCAAACAATAATAATTAAAACAACCATATTTAAATAAATAGAAAGAAATTTATAAAAATCAAACTTAATCTTCAATATATATAAATATATGATTATATTAATTATATTAATAAAATAAAATAGCAATATCTCTTTTTACATAAATAATTAAAAACTAACTATACTACTAAACATATCTATATCTAAATAATTTTAAAACCTATAATAATCAAAATTAATATTAATTATAAATATATAAGTGATAATAACTCATAATAAATACCTAAAGCTATAAAATTGTAAAATCTATGGAATAATAAAAAGAATAAAAAAAATTAAAAAGAGATACTAAAAGATATAATGAACTAAAATTAAATTAATAAGATAGATTTATTAATAGATTTATTTATTTATTAAATTATAAACAAATATACTGAAATAAGCATAAATTCAAGTAAATTTTAAGAATAAAGAAAAATCCTAATGTATAATAAAGAAAATTAAGCATAAATTCAAGTAAATTTTAAGAATAAAGAAAAATCCTAATATATAATAAAGAAAATTAAATTAAATTAAAAATTAAAGTAAAAATAAATTAAATTAAAAAATAATATTAAAATAAAAAGTTTGAAAATAATAATAATTATTGAAAGCTTCTTATTTCATTTTAAGGTGAATAAGGATTTGTTGACTTTTTTTTTTTTTTTAATTGAGAATCTAGATTTATTCTAAAGGTAATATGCTTGTGTGAATGCTTATCAAGCTTGTAGTGTGTTACATAGTTTGTTAGACTGCATTGACTTTTAATAAATTTAAAAAATTAAATTTGTATAGAGTAGCTAAATTCCTAGGGATTTGAGATTATTCCAATTCTAATAAGTTCATATTAGACGGGGAAATTAATATATAAGAAAATTTAATTTAGCAAAATGGTCCATTTTACAATAAGACGTGTATTTTTTTCAAGTTAAATTAGATTTGTGCCAGGTGGCTCTCTGTCCACCAATTTCCTAGTGATTTGAGATTATTCCAATTCTAATAAGTTCATAATATAATTAGATGGAGAAAATAATATATAAGCAAATTTGTTTTCAACAAAATAGTCCATTTTACAATAAGATGTGTAATTCATTTTCTTTCTAAGTTAAAGTTGATCCATAACCTTTTTATACATGGTTAATTAGGTAAATGTGCACATTGATAATTGATAAGGCATTCCTAGCGTTACAATAGTTTTTTTTGTTATATTTATGTGTTGGAATTTCTAAGTCTAATTGTTAGAAACCCTTCATGTACTTTCTGATTTATTCCTACCTACTTGTTCTGTTAATTAACAAGTTATTTACCATGTAAATATTGGAAATAAATACAAGTACATGCTGAACACATTACAGATCATCAACTGAAGGAAACAAAACAAGCACACAAGTGACACCGTTGTTTTTGGACCAATGTCATCGGAAAAACCCAATGCGGGAAAACCAGTGCAACTATCTAAGGGTTTTATTATTATGCAGTTTCTGAATACAATCTGGGTGCCAAAATGGCTCACCCAATAGAGAATAATCTCGGCAGTAGTACCTCTTTATTCAGAAGCGGATATTCTGGTTGAAACCCCAGATAAACACTCCGGTAGCTTCACAACTCCAATATGCCCCATGAAACCTTAGTGTCAGCCTCTAGGGACAGCGTCAGCCCTTTCTGGCCCAGTGTTTGCCCAACGTCACTTTGGATTGGCCTGCGTCAGCCTCTAGAGGCACTAAGTCAGTCGTCTATCCCTCTACATCACCCACGCTGACCCTCTGAGGCACTACGTAACTCCTGGCTACCTCTACGTGAGCCCTGGCTGCCTCTGCGTGAACCTTGGCTGCTTCTGCGTGAACCCCTGGCTGATTCTGTGTCCCTCACTCTTGGCTACTGTGTTGATCCTCTTGGTGCTATCTCTGCCTCTCTACTTCTATATTCAGTGCCCCTCAGTTGTGACTCTGATCACTCTCTCAACTTTCTCAGCAAAACCTAGCCCTAGAAAGTCGAAATCTTGATCAACTCGGTGTATTCTCCAAGTGACCCTCAAGCCTCCTTTTATATTTTTCTCGTTGACAAATCAATGGTCGAGGTTAAGTCCCTAATCAATGGCTAAGATTAGATCTAGCTTGATCCATGACTTTTGGACCATTCTAACACATTTTTATATTAATTCACATTAATATTTTATTTTCCATAAGCTTAGACTTAGGGACTCCATTAAAAATATTAATTATTTTAATGTCTCCCAAACTCTTTAGAATCTACCCAAATCCTTTCTGGGTATTGGATATCTCATGTGCCTTAGCCTCTCCACTAATTTTCGTGGCTAGGGCACATCCGATGCTACCCCAAATCAACATTATGAAGTCTTCCACTATATCAACCACATTAATATTTTTAATGTGGTTGTATTTGTAATAATAATTTTCTAAAGTTAACTAAGTTTATTTCAAAAATTGACTTGAAAATATTTTCTAAAAATATTTAAAATAAGCCTAGTATATATATCTATATGTGTCCAAATTAAATATATGTTAATTAAAAATAATTTATTTTTTTCCATTTAAAAATAAAAGAAAATTTAATTGTAAATAAATAACTATGCAAATTATGTATTGAAATTACTTAATATAAAATTTTAAAAAACAATTGTGTTTGCTTTAATCTTAAATTAGTCTTAACTAATTTTTATTTTTATAGATTAAATTAATAAGGTATTTTTAGCTTTTAAATTTGTTAGGTGTTAAGTTACTAGTATTTTTGATGAATATTTTACTTATATAAGTTAAATTAAATTAATTATATATATAGGAATGGAGTTGTTTTTAGTGTGACTTTTTGGACTTTTCGGTGCTGGAATCTGGCGGAAAAATTTGAGGTGAAATCTTGATTTGTGTTATTTAAACTCATTTTTTAACTGCATATTTGGATTCAGCACACTAAAAAACCCCTAGGACACTTTGATTGTGTGAATTACCCATCAAGATTGTGATTTCAATAAATTGCTGCCAGATTTTAGAGAAATTTGACCAGAAAAGCTTCCAAAAAGTCGCACTAAAGACAACTCCTATAGGAATGGAGTTGTCTTTAGTGCGGCCTTTTGGACTTTCCGGTGTTGGAATCTAGCAAAAAAATTTGAGGTGAAATCTTGATTTGTGTTATTTAAACTCATTTTTTAACTGCATATTTGGATTCAGGAGACTAAAAATCCCCTAAGACACTTTGATTGTGTGAATTAGCTGCTAATTTAGTCTCATAATAATGTGATAAGGATGATTCCAAGAGCTACCATTATAAACTATACATGTATATATTAGCCTTTTTCTGCGTACACAATGTAAATATGAAAGATTTGTGCACTAGATCTCCTCACACATAATACTTCATTTACAATGACATTTATCATTGTAATGATTATATCTTTATTCTACATTCTAAAATGATTATATCTTTCATTATAATGAATTTGTTTGGGTCGGAGCTAGTCAAGCTCTGTAGTGCTCAGGATCTCATAATTTGCAACGGTCTAAAGAAGTGGTTCAATTCTAGCCAGATGACCTACATCCATGGGCTTGGTAGCAGTGTGGTAGACTATGTTATCTCTGGTCTCCCTCTATACAACAAAATAACAAATTTTGACATCTTAAACGACCACGAGCCTGACTCTGATTATAGGCATTTACTTATAACTCTCAATTTTGTCATGCATAGATATCCCATAGAAGATAATCCTTATAGTCAAAGGAAGTTAACCTTTGATAGAAATAAAAAAGATCTATTTCTTAATGAATTAAAAACTAATTTGCTTCCTTTATCTAGTATAGACAACATAGAAGATCTTTATCATAATTTTACTACAACCCTCTCATATTCTATTAACAAGTTCTCAATTGAAGTTTCAAGTAATAAAAGAAATAGCAAAACCAACCCATGGTATGACAAAGATTGTAAAAGTGGGAGGAGAGAAATTAAGGAAGTTGTTGATGAATCTCTTAAAATTGGCAACATAAAAATATACAAAGCCCTAACTAAAAGGAAAGAAAGGTAGTATATTTGTAAAAGACAAGAGCATCTCTTACACCTCTTTAAGGTAGCTCCTAAGAAATTTTGGAGGTAGATTCTAACTCAGAAAACTAAATATAATAATAAAATTACTTTGCACGACTGGAATTCCTATCTTAAAAAGATTTATGAATCTCCAAATGTCATGGATAACTTTGAAATCTTGTTGATCACAACGAAAAAAGTTTTTTCATTAGAAGACATTGATTTTGGGGTTAATCACTTGGCTAATGGGAAAGCTAAGGAAATTGAAGGTTACCGGGCGGAAATCTTAAAAATTGGAGGTCATGTCCTCATCTCCCACATTCACAAGCTTTTCAATCAAGTGGTCAAGCAATGGTTCCCTAAACCATGGACTCAAAGCCTCATTATCCCTATTTTTAAAAGTGGGGATACAAATAACCCCTCTAATTATTGGACAATTATGATCAGCCTTCTCCTAGCCAAGTTATATGGTATTATTTTGGAAAGGAAGTTGAGCATATGGCTTGAAAGTGAAGGTAAGTGGGCTAAAGGCCAAGCAGGTTTTAGAAAGCAACACTCAACAACAGACCATCTCATTATGCTCAGGATCATTGTGGAGGAATACCGCAATGATAAATCCAATCTCTTTTGTTGCTTTGTGGACTTTAGAAAGGCTTTCGATACGGTTCCTAGAAACAACCTTTGGAACAGATTAGAAGAGCTAAAGGTTCCTTTTGAGTTGAGAGCTACTGCTATAAGGTTATAAAAGAATGTAATTGCCAAGTTAAAGAGCAATGGGGGTGGTCGAAAGATATTAAGTGTAATATCAGAGTTAAACAAGGTTGCCCCCTCTCCCCTACCCTATTTGGCATTTACATCGACAAGCTAGAAGGTTGTTTAGAGGAAGCAAGATGTGCTAACACGATCTTAGTTGGGATAGTCATCATCCTTCTTCTCTACATTGACGATATTGTTCTTCTCGCAAGGTGCCCATCTGATCTTGATAAGCAACTTATACTTCTTAAGGATTTTTGCTCTACCATGGGTATGATTGTTAACATTGACAAAACAAAAGTTATGATTATCAAATCCCAGAAGGATACTTACACTAATTTTATGTATGAAAATAGTAACTTGGAGGAAGTGTCTTCCTACAAGTACCTAGGAATTGATATTCATCACAAGCTCAATTGGAACTATAGCATTGAGAAAAGGATCACTGGGGGATGGAAAGCTTATTTTGGTCTTGAAAATAATTGTAAAACGGAAAACCTCGTAATGTGGGATAGAAAGAAGTTCCTCTTTGAAACTTTAGTCACTCCAGTTATCTTATATGGATGTGAGGTTTGGGGTTGTAGCATCTCTAGAGAATCCTGGAGAAAGATTGAGCAAATCCAGAAGCGTTTTATAACGTATAACCTCAAAATTAAAAGCAACACACCCTATCCTATTCTCCTTATAGAAGTGGCTCTTTCCCCTATCGAGAGCCTAGCTATGACTAGGCTTCTGTTGTACAAGCACAAACTCAATAACATAGGAGACCATAGACTTCCTAAGCTAGCTTTAAATTCCAGCCAAAACCACCTAAGGCTCAAACGAGGTTGGTATAAAGACACCAGGGCCTGGTTAAACCATTGGGAGATCGACGAGAATGTTGCATTGCAAAACATTAATACATAAAAAATATTATTACTTCTAAGTTCAAAGAAAAAATGTGGTGTGAGAATGTGAGAAAGATTTAGCAGCTAAAAGATAATTAATGTCGCCAGGCTAGATTACAGATGCATATGTTGTTAATGGTTTATGGCTCGTGTGCATCATACCATATCTTGATCTTGCTGGTGCGCATCTATGACATGCCATAATACCATGGTGTTGTGTGTTCCGGCAGTCATGGAAAGTTTGTCCGATATACTTTGAAGGTGCATTAAATAACGCATAGCATGGTAGAGGAAATATTGGTCGCCCTCAATTATTATTATCTCTTTTTACTGTAGCTAGGGCATGCCTCCATATTGGACTCCTGTGTCTCAGGGTTCAGAGAGAACATTTGGACTGAAGGTTGCTCCATGTCTTCTGTATGTTTTTTTAATGGTTGGTGCTTTTGTTTCTCCATTGTTCCCATACAAGGATTCTTCCAAATGTGGGGCAGAGCACACAATGCTCTGATATCATATTAGAAAATAGGATTTACGCAAAGGGAGAGGACTTGAGTTTGGCGGAGAGTTCATTTGCGGTTAGGATATGTCGACTAAACAGAGGTTTAATAAAACACAGAAAAGTGATTCATGACAGAATAGAGTAAAACAGAGTAAAGTTTGGAGCAACACAATAGACTAAATTGTTGAACCTTGGGTTTGACACGATCTAAATATTTCCCTCAGCCATTTCCAATGGGTTTTTAAGACGAGCATCACTCCACCATGATAAAGAGTCTTGATAATTTAACCTAGACTGCAACTGCATTCCGAATATCTTAATCTAGATCAAAGTCAGAGACCAAAAGCATAAAACCCTATTTGTCCTTTTTAGACGAGCATCATTCCACCATGATAAAGAGTCTTGATAATTTAACCTAGACTGCAACTGCATTCCGAATATCTTAATCTAGATCAAAGTCAGAGACCAAAAGCATAAAACCCTATTTGTCCTTTCATCATTGACTTCCATGTTTTATCAATCCACTGAGCCATGGATTTAGGAGACGACCACATACTTGGAAATTTTCCAACTAATGCTTCGATCCGTGAATTTCAGAGTTGTACGTCTAAACCCCAATGGTAAAACTACTAATGGAATGTTCTCCCCTTTTTCACAAACTTGGATTGCAGATCTTTGTTTCTTGGCTTCTACCTAAGGGAAGCAACCAATGTTTTTCCTTTTTGATATTCTTCCTTTAAATGATAGATAATTTCAAATTCAAAGTAGGAAGCTCTTTCAACTTGATAATAATTGGTATTGTTTTTGATAAGGAGTTTTAAGACCAATCTAATTCCAGGAGATTTTGTAAATATGCAAGTAAATTTAATTTAGAATGGAAAATTTTAAGGAATTGTTAGATAAATTCAATGATTCAGTATAATGCAGCTTTCAAGTGTTCCTGTAATGAAACTTGTTATTATTACAAAAATATTTATAGCAAAAATATTTTCAAGTTTATTTATCTCTATAAGTAATGGCTATTCAATAAGTTTTATAACAAATTTAAATAAAAATATAAGAATGTTGATTTCTAGCCGTATGTTTTTATAGATTTTATTATAAAATAAGATGTCAAATAATTAGGTAGGGAGGTTTAGTCTCCACATATTTTGTGGTCCAATCTTAAACAAGACTATATATGATCCTTGGTCAAGCACGATTTCTCCACTTAGAAAGAAAAAATAAAAAGTCAAAAATGTCAAATTATTGCAATTTCTTAAGTTGGTATTTTATCCATTAAGTACTTGCGAATGCAAATAAAAATGGTGAAGGAAATAGGAAAAATCTAAAATGGTTCAAAGAATTAGGAATTTTCCTGGAAGCATGTTTCTAGAAATTTCTCAAAAGCTTGGCACGAATAAAATATCTCAAACCAAATCAAACAAAACATATCCCGAGAGTTTATAGAGAAATGGGCACCGGAGAAAACTACCCGAGGCTTGTCTGCACTCAAGTTAACGTGGCCACATGAATGAACTGTTAAGTCAACGCGTCGATTTTTCAAACGCGTGCGAGACGAGCACAAACTACTCGACGGTTGTCCGCACTCAGATGGTGGCCACACAAATAAAAATATCTGAAACCACATCCAAAAAAAGAGTGGCATTGGATAGAGAGAGAAGCATGGAAAAGAAGTACCGGAGTTTGTCCGCACTCAAGTCAGATCGTGGCCACACGAATAAAAGTGTCTCACACCAAATCAAACAAAAAATACCCCGAGAGATCTTAAGTGGCATTGGACCAACGCGTTGGTTTTTCAAACGCGTGTGGTTGAGATACAGACATTAGCTATTCTATCAATAAAATCTAGTTGTTTTTAGTGAGCTATTTTATGAATAAAATCTAGTTGTTTTTAGTGAGATTTTTTGGTTTAATTATTTTGAAATTTAATCGGAATTTATTGAAATCACATGTTTGATGGGTAAGCTGCAAGAACTATTTGTAGGTGGAAAAAAATAAGATGCTGATAACATAAATAAAAAGAAAGATAGAGGAGAGGAATTGCCTAAGTATTTGAATCATGTTTTTTATGGTGAGAATGGATTCAGCCTTTGTTGTTGAGAGATAAGTTCTAAAAAAAACTAATCTAGAATTTATTCATTATTTATTAAATAATAAAAAATAATAATTATCATAAAAAAATATCATAAATTTATCATTATCATAAATAATAATTATCATAAATTTATCATTTTAATTTTTTATATTTATTTTAGTAAATATAATATATATGTTTATATATATATATATATATATATATATATATATCATTAAAAAATTTCCAACCAATCAACAAAATATAAAATATTTATTAAATTTTTCAAAATTAAATTTATTATTAAATAAAATTAATACACATTAGTTAATTAATTAATTATAAAAGTTAAAATAGAAGTTTCAAATCAAAGTAGAATATTAACAAAATTATGCAACATGCAATTAGATGGATGAAATATGTCATTTAAATGGATGGAACATTTTAAGAACAAAATTTAAAAATCCTAAATGAAATCAAAATTAACCTCTTTTCATTCTAAAATGAAAAAAAAAATGTCACAAAAATGTCATTGTCATATAGGAGTATCACTAAAGCAAATTAAGGCATATGCATAAACAATGTAAACACTAGTAATGATGATTGTAATCTTACAATTTGTTTTTCTAACAATGAGAAAATCTATCATAATTTAGTTATCAAACCAACAGTGGGGCAACCATTATTCATTATTATTTGCAATTATAGACGGACTCATCATTGTTATTCAAGGAAAACCACTCCACCTAGAATTACCCACTAGTGGTCCATACGAAAACAAGCTTTCACTCCTACCATATGCGTCACGGTCATGTTTGCTTAGGTCCAAGAAAGACAAACTCTTCACCAAACTAAAACAGTTTTTGTTGGAAACTTGACTACACTAGAGAGCGGGGGTGGGGAGTTGCGGTCGGGGTGAATCAGTATAGTGCATTCATGGACATCAAATTTTGTTTTTACTTTTCCTTTTAATATTTTCTTGAACTATTAAATAACCAACAGAACATCATATGAATAGCGAATTTAATATGTAAACAACATTTAAATCACAACACAAGAGACACACATAAAAGAAACACATATAGACACCATATATAAGTGGAAACCCATAAATGGAAAAACCATGACTTTGTTCTTGTTGTGATGCAAGCTCCTACTTCCTCTATTACATCAACTTTTGGAGTCTCCAACTTCTCTTCTATTTTGCAAGCTACAACTTGCTAGGAAGCTACTACTCCATCTTTTACATTAATTTTCTACAGGCGTCTACGTACAGGGTGCTCCTACATCAATTTATTTCTACAAGCTATTACTTGCTGGGAAGCTCCTAGTCCCTCTTCAATAGGCTCCAACCTACTCTTTTTAAGGCTACTACCTAAAAGGGGACATCAAACCCCTTGTACATAAAGTTATAACATGCTAGCTTACCTAGTTTTTAACTCTAGATACCTCCATCTCTTTGTCTTTGCCCTCTCTTACATCAACTAACACAAAAAACCTTCAACAAAAAATTTGCCATCAATGACAATTTTGCCAACAATAGTTCCCTTTGGCATTGATGGCAACACATTATTCCTCCCCCTTTTTTACCTAAAAAACATTTCTCCTTATTGCTCCTAACCTCTGCTTACCTCCCCCTTTGACATCATTGGCAAGGGGGTTTGGAAACTTCCTTTGTCTCTTTCCTTCCACGTCCTCTAGGTTTGATAGGGCTAGAACATTTTTCATTATTCTCATCATTTTGAAGATTGTTTCTTGCATGTAGATTCCATGCAACATTTTGCAATGATAAACTCCCTTTTTTGTCAACCCTCAATTATATCCATTGTGATTCTAACATAACAAATTATGAGAACAGGGTGCCATTTTCTCCACTATCAAATGCAAATGACTTCAAATATATTGATCAATATTTAGCATAAATGAAACCAACACTTACATGTCTTGATGGTGATCTAATCGAGACATTTTCCTTGTAGGAGTTCATTAGTAAATCAAATGGTATTTAAAATTTCTCAATAACCTAAATCCTCTTGATTATTCTTCAATCTAAATTGATGAAATGGACCAAATTGAATATTTAATCAAACATACAGGTTATCCAGCATAGCTATAAAAGGCCTCCAAATGCTCTTCAGCTGTTACTCCTTCTGCACCAGTAAACTTAGGCATATATTTTTTATAATCTCCTACAGGCATGGCATTCAAAGGGACAGGCAAGACTAAGGGTCCATACTTGGTAGCTACGATTATTTCTATATTTGTACGGGCTTGCTGACTTGCCATGACTAGGGTATATGGACGGATACTGGTGGACTGAGTGGTATGAATGAATGAAAAGAATGACAGAAATAAAGGAATATGATGGACAACATGGAAATCTTCTTTCTTTGAACTGGAATCTGAAAGGGAGATGAATGACTAAGGAGCTTTATGAATCTTTGAGGGTGACTTTCACTAGCAGAGATACATGGAATTTCTAAGGCTTACCTGATCCTGATGCTCCTTTCTGCGATACTTTCTTCTGCTTAACGATCTTCTCAGGGTCAGGCACTGGTTCAGCTGGTGATTTCTGAAAATTTCTTCAAGCATGCCTCACAAACAGAGCCAAGACTATACTGTGGAGTCGCCAAAGGTTGGTCTTCCTTCAGTGGAGTCACCAAATAGATGATTACAACTAGAAATGTGCCTAGACTTTGTCTATCATCAAAATCTAGAACTGTGTCATCTCCCAGGGAAGCTAAACTTCAATCTCCTTTCCCCGGCAATGGCGCCAATTAATGTTGTCACCCCAAGAAACTCTCCTAGGTTATATATCAAAGATGCTCGGGAACATTACAAACTCAACAAAAATGTTGGAAAATGGTGGATGAATGGAAGGAATGATGCATATTCAAGCAAGATAACCACTTCTACTATGCTTAACCCCAGACATGGGTTAACACCCCCAGACTACAAGGCTTTAGACCACCAATTACTCACAGTTTAAGGAACAGGTGAAGATGGAGAATACTGACCACACCAGCAGATGCATAGGACTCTATGATGGCCGGCTGAAACCAATAGAAAGGTCTGTAAATCTATTTCTTAATGCACAGACAGGATGGCAACTCTCTGGCACCAAGAAAACAGAAACCTGCATACACCTTCAATAATACATACTAGATTCTAACACAGAGGTGGGATGACAGCCCCTCTAATGTTAAACATCAAGAGCACATGAAAAATGCATAACAGGCACAGCCTGGAACAAAGAAGAAGTGGAAAGTGAGCAATTAACAACAAAAGAAGCTTGCATTAGCTTAAAATGAAGACCAGACGCTGCAGGTATCACAGTAGTTACAGTCTCCAGAAGTTGAACCTTACATCAAAACAATATCCATCAACCTTGATTACATCTGTTTGCTAGGTATATATAGAGTTTTATTATAAATATATTTTGCTAGGCTATTCGTGGAGGGGTCATAATGAACCACCAACCACATTCACTATCTGATGGAGTCTCTGCTACAATATGCTGGCTTTAATGGACAAATCTGATCTTTTTTGATATTTTGTTGTCCTTCCTAAGCAGGTGAAATGTTGTCTGAGAGGAGCTCCATAACTGATTAATGCTTTAATAAGCTCGAGGTCATCATTCTCTTTCTTGGCCATGCTGTTCCTTGATTATAGTGGTTGAAGAGTTAATACAGACAGTACCGGGACTAGTAGCCGGCCACCTTTTTTTTTGGGAGCACAGAACAGGCTATGGGCGTGGACGGAATGGCGGAGGCAGACTGAACGGAGGAACGAAGCCCAGACGTCGGATTACACAAATCAACGGTAGAGATCACTTGATGAGGAGCATCGGGACATGACGCGGATGGAGCAACGTGGGCCATCGAATCGCAATCGGGCAGATCCGACGGTGATCGGGAGGTGAAAGAGCGCGGGGTTTAATGAGTGAGGGAAGGTGGTTTTGCTGGCGGGTGGTATTCCCCGCACCGCCCACGGAGCTTTGGCGGTTTCCATATTAACCCTCGCGATCCAATATAACTGCGACGTGTGGCCTCCGCGATGGGCAGGAAACTGCTTTCCCCGTGCGTTAAAGAGCGAGCAGCTCGCACGAGGGGGGCTTGCGACTACCGTCTGATCGCGTGATGGACGGTCAGATGGCAAGGAAAGCACACGAGGTTTAACGTGCGGGAAAAAAAAACAGAGACCGTCAGATCTGAACGTGGCAGATCAACGGCTATGATGGGGGATGGAAGCGCCAAGGTTATAAGGTCAGATCATATGGTGGGTAAAGCTTAGCGCTCGGGGCTCAGAGGAAATATGGAATTAAACAGGGTTTCCAAAGGTAAAATGGAGGTGAAATAGAGTGTTTAAATGGAGAACAGAGAGATTCAGGAGAAAAACAAAATGGCGGGGCTGGGAGATTATGAGGAAATTGAAGGAGGAGAAGGTAGAAAGACCGCTGCAAGCTTTCTTTAACCATCAACAACATGACCAAGCTGTCTTTAACCCAAAAAATACTGAATTATGTAGCAGAGCTAACAGGTACAAGATTGCCAAAAACGTCATTTAGGGCCTCAAAACGGCTCCAGAAGTTTAAGACCCGAAAAACTACTAAAAATAGTAAACTATGCTACAATTAAGGAAATTGAAAAACTGAAAGAAACAATGGTGGGGGTCCAAGTGGAATTGGCGGGTGGCCACCAATATCCACCTGGATCATTCCTCCCCTCTTAGGAAGCAATGGTCCCCATTGCATTGAGTCCCCCCTTAGGGCTTCTTTATTTCTTCCCTTCTAATGATTGTTCTTTTTCTTTCAATAAGTTGTACTTAGGGCTTTGGAACAACCACTACAACCATCCAAAACTTCTCTTTGACTACTCTAGACAATTATCCAAACTAGGACACCAATATTGCACCCTTCTCTCCTAGAAGACATCTTCTTCTGATCTCCAAAAGACTTGTTGAAATTTGGTACCGGAGGACAGGTGGTTCCCTTCGGCTTTGATCTTTGGCCTAGGGAAAAGTGTCCAAAAGAATTTAATTTTTCTCCTAAAGTGACTTTATAATTTTATAAAGTTAAATCTAATTTAAAAGTGACTTTAAGTGATAAAGTTACTAAGTCTAATTTTAAAGTGACTTTTATAAAGTCAGTGAAAAATTAGAAAGGAAAAGTGACTTTGGAAATAAATGACTAAGTGGGTCTTTATTAAAGTGGGGTGAATTAAAAAATAAAAAGTGAGATTTAAATGAACATTTAATCTCAGCCATTGATCTAAATCTATTTCAGCCATTGGATTTAGAGATCACCCGAAAGTCATTTGGGTCACCCAAAAGTCATTTGGAGTTATATTAAGGGAGGAAAAGGAGGAAAAGATCATATTCGATTCAATTCTTTCATGAGCAGATTGGGAGAAGGAGAGCAAGAGAGCAAGAGAGATTTCTGAGCAGGGAGGAGAAGGAGACAGCAGCTTGGCACACATTCCAAGGCAGCAGTTGAGCAGATTTGTACAGCTGATTCAGCACACAGTGAAAGGCAAATTTTGGCACGATTTTCGAGGAGTGGTTTGCACAAAAATCGAGGAGCAGTTTGCTGGTTTTTCTGCACGCAAAACGAGGGCCATACAGCAGCATTTACTGTTGAAAGTGGGCACGAAAATCGAGGAGTCCGTACAACATTTAGTGCTGTCCTATTTGTTGTAATTTCCAGTTTGCTGTGAAGCATGGGAAAAGAGATAAGTTGTAAATTTGCTTGCTGATTTTTTTTTATGAAAATTTCTCACTGTAAAAAGGTAATTTTCAGAAATAAAGAAGAGCTCTCAAACTGGTTTTCCCCAAGAGTTGTAGGGGGTTTTTTCCAGGATCACATTGACCAAAAATCTCAGTGTTTAAATGTGTTTTAATGGCTGTTTATTACTGCTAATTTTTATTTCTACAATTTCCAGCATTCTGTAAAATTTCCAGAATTTGTGTTTTCAGCAAATTTATTTTTTTTCAGCTTGTTAAATGTATGGTTATGGGAAAGGGCATTTAACTATATGGGAGAAATAAGGAGAAACTGAAAACCGGGGTGGGAAAACATAAATTTCTACAAGACTTAGGATCTGAGCAAGTCTTCTCTAAGGAACTCAGCCCTGTATTGGTTTTTTGTCGATTTCATCTTGGTCTATTCATAAACCAAGGAGGATCATGAAGTACATTTAGTAGTAGTGTTGCAATTATTAAGAGAGAACAAGCTATATGCCAAACTCAATAAGTGTGAATTGCTCCAGTCACAAGTTTAGTATTTGGGACATTGTTTCTAAATAAGGAGCGACAATAGACCTGGAGAAGATTAAAGCAAGTCTGCAGTGGTCTACTCCTTAGAATGTGAAAGAATTTAGATCCTTCATGTGGTTGATTAGCTATTACGAGAGTTTCGTCTATAATTTATCAAAGATTGGGCATCAAGCCATTACCCTGGCTTGGTGACGAGATGTGGTAATGTCACTTCTATCAATACCCATGATCATGGTGGGTCGGTTCGTGACGAGACCTCCTATATTTCAATTATTTTTTTATATTTTTGAATTACACTCTAAATATATTTAAATGATGGATGGAGAGACAAATCCACTCCTTAAGAGATGGGATGGAGGAAAAAGTTTTGGATGACTAACTCTAATTCATTAAGTTCTCATCTAAGTGGATGATTAAATTGAAGCAGATGCTAATAAGTATATTTTTCTTATATGAACCAACGGTTAAGAATTGTCCACAATCTAATGTCAGGTAAACCATAATGAATAATAATCAAAGACTCTATTGTTTAGGAAACTTGAATAAAAACATCGCAATACCATCTCAATGATATTTTCCTTTTAAATATAAAACTTTGTATATACGTAGTAGAGAATTATAGATAGCCCAAACACAAAGCCAAAAGCAATAACACTGAACTTCGAAAACAAAGAAAAGGGAATAAAAGGAAAAGCATTCTTGAAAAGATAAACTAATGCAACGCACTAGACTGTACATAGTATGAAAGTAACAATCACTATTGAGAAAGAAAATAATGAATGCTTTTGGGAAAAGCAATAATCTAGTATGAATCTAGAACTATGCATGAAAAAATTAGTAACTGAATTAACTTTCTACCAGGAAGGAAAAATATGTATAATCTCTAATAAAGGTGGTGTTTAGTGTAAAAAAGAGAAAAGAGACATTAAAACAAAAAAAACAAAAAACAAAAAACTGTCCACCATTAAATATAGCCGAGTAATAAAATCTACTACATTATCCCTCCTTAGACAACTCACTATAACTTCCACATAACAAAGTAATGATAGGGCCAAAGGCTAGTGACTTGCAACAAAGGAGATACATATGAAAACTAGATAAATAAAATTCTCATCAAACTATAACTTCCACAATACAAAGTAATATAGGGCCCAAAGGCTAGTCACTTGCAGCATAGGAGATACATATGAACACTAGATAAATAAGATTCTCATGGCAAAAGCTAGAGAGAAAACATAACACATTAATAATTCCGAACGGGGAGGGTTGCCGGTAGTCCAAATTATGAACAAGTCACAGAGAGCAGTTAACATAAAAATCTAGACCCTAGATAATTAAACCTCAAGAGTTCCCAACTCAGGGTTCAAAAGACGTTATTGCGACAGTATAATCACAAAATCTTATTTACATTGCACATATGTCCAGTAAACCCTAACTTTAGGTGCGTCGAAAACCCCATATTTAGAGATAACTGAAAAGACTACATCAAACCCTAGGAAGGTCAAAATTGTCACATTTGTATCCAGCAGTGGAAGTTCATTATCTATGAAAACTGGAGCGAAACGTGGAATTAAAAATCACCAATCAAAAGTTGTTTCCCAGCCATTACGTATAGTAGCTTGTAATTAAATTTAAACTGAATGTGCGAATGCGATGATGGGGGAGGTAGTTACTCTGTAAACACCACACCTCATCTCTACTGTCAAATGGAATCCGAGAAGATCCCCGCTATTGATCTATCGCATCCACCGAGATGTCATATCACCAGGTGGCAGTAGGATAAAGAGCTTCGCGAGAGCACGATAAGGCCCAACATACAAAAGATTACCAAATATAAAGTTCATTATGTCAACCATAGAATATTACCAATGTCGGGTTATCAATTGAACCAAACGCCTTGCCTAGAGGCAAATACTTCAATGTCAAGAAATTGTCTACGAAATGCTATGAATAGATTATCTAAATGTATATATAGAAACAAAATTAATTTTCACTCCAAACTCACATACAATAGATATTAATTAAAAATTACCACATGTTGGAAACAAAGTAAATCCTTGGTAGTTCTCATTGTTGAAATTTTTTTAGTGATAACAAAATTTGGTTGTTGTGGAAATAAATTGAATTTTTTTAAGGGTGTGTTAAAGAATCTCAAGAGGTTTGATTTTTTTCAACTTTTAGTAGATCTTGAGTTAAAAAGAATGTACATTTGTTAAATGTGTAACTCATGAATGTACATTGGTTAAATGTGTAACTCCATGTGGAACAAGAACCTCAAGAGGTTTGATTTCTCTCAACTCTTAGTAGATTTGGAGTTAAAATGAATGTACATTGGTTAAATGTGTAACTCCATATGGAACAGAAATAGAATCACATATCACATCACCAACGTGTAACTCCATGTGGAATAGAGATAGAATCACATATAGCATCACCAAAGCTAAGATAGTTTCATATTCACGGGATCCATCTACAACTATAAACTCTACATGTGTACATAGGTCCTTTTATGTGCACATAATGTAAATATAAAAGATTTGAGCATTGTACCTCCTTGCACATAATATTTCGTTTACAAAAATATTTATCATTATAATAATTATTTAGAAAAATATATATTTAATTCTAAATTCCAAATATTTTAATCTATTAATTTTTTCATTAAAAAAGTAAACTAATTAATTAAAGCTAACCATATCCACATATATATATATATGTATATATATATATATCCCATTATTTTTAAATGTCTTGTAAAATAAAAATAAAAATAAAGTAAAATTTTAGACTCTAGATTTTGAATATAATATTTTAAAATCTATTTTTTATTTTAAAAAGCAATATAATATTCTTGAATAGGAAAAAAATATATTTTTTAATAAATTTATTCATTTGCTAACTAAACGAAAATAGAATAAAAGTAAAAATAACCTTATCTGAAAATATTTTTACTTGGTCAACATAAAATAAAATTAATAAAAACCACATCCAGCATGTTGGGTTATATGAATTAGAAATTTTCAATTAAATAATAATAATAATAATAATCGTCATCAAAGATTGAAATAAATTTCACATAACAAATAATAACAAAAAATATAAACAAAAAATAAGAATTAGTGAAAACAATTAAAATATAAAAATAAAAATAAAACTCAATAGTATTAAAAGAAGAATTGAAAATTATATATATATATATATATATATATATAATATCCATGATAAAATTATATAATAAAAAATCAAACAATAATAATTAAAACAACCATATTTAAATAAATAGAAAGAAATTTATAAAAATCAAACTTAATCTTCAATATATATAAATATATGATTATATTAATTATATTAATAAAATAAAATAGCAATATCTCTTTTTACATAAATAATTAAAAACTAACTATACTACTAAACATATCTATATCTAAATAATTTTAAAACCTATAATAATCAAAATTAATATTAATTATAAATATATAAGTGATAATAACTCATAATAAATACCTAAAGCTATAAAATTGTAAAATCTATGGAATAATAAAAAGAATAAAAAAAATTAAAAAGAGATACTAAAAGATATAATGAACTAAAATTAAATTAATAAGATAGATTTATTAATAGATTTATTTATTTATTAAATTATAAACAAATATACTGAAATAAGCATAAATTCAAGTAAATTTTAAGAATAAAGAAAAATCCTAATGTATAATAAAGAAAATTAAGCATAAATTCAAGTAAATTTTAAGAATAAAGAAAAATCCTAATATATAATAAAGAAAATTAAATTAAATTAAAAATTAAAGTAAAAATAAATTAAATTAAAAAATAATATTAAAATAAAAAGTTTGAAAATAATAATAATTATTGAAAGCTTCTTATTTCATTTTAAGGTGAATAAGGATTTGTTGATTTTTTTTTTTTTTTTAATTGAGAATCTAGATTTATTCTAAAGGTAATATGCTTGTGTGAATGCTTATCAAACTTGTAGTGTGTTACATAGTTTGTTAGACTGCATTGACTTTTAATAAATTTAAAAAATTAAATTTGTATAGAGTAGCTAAATTCCTAGGGATTTGAGATTATTCCAATTCTAATAAGTTCATATTAGACGGGGAAATTAATATATAAGAAAATTTAATTTAGCAAAATGGTCCATTTTACAATAAGACGTGTATTTTTTTCAAGTTAAATTAGATTTGTGCCAGGTGGCTCTCTGTCCACCAATTTCCTAGTGATTTGAGATTATTCCAATTCTAATAAGTTCATAATATAATTAGATGGAGAAAATAATATATAAGCAAATTTGTTTTCAGCAAAATAGTCCATTTTACAATAAGATGTGTAATTCATTTTCTTTCTAAGTTAAAGTTGATCCATAACCTTTTTATACATGGTTAATTAGGTAAATGTGCACATTGATAATTGATAAGGCATTCCTAGCATTACAATAGTTTTTTTTGTTATATTTATGTGTTGGAATTTCTAAGTCTAATTGTTAGAAACCCTTCATGTACTTTCTGATTTATTCCTACCTACTTGTTCTGTTAATTAACAAGTTATTTACCATGTAAATATTGGAAATAAATACAAGTACATGCTGAACACATTACAGATCATCAACTGAAGGAAACAAAACAAGCACACAAGTGACACCGTTGTTTTTGGACCAATGTCATCGAAAAAACCCAATGCGGGAAAACCAGTGCAACTATCTAAGGGTTTTATTATTATGCAGTTTCTGAATACAATCTGGGTGCCAAAATGGCTCACCCAATAGAGAATAATCTCGGCAGTAGTACCTCTTTATTCAGAAGCGGATATTCTGGCTGAAACCCCAGATAAACACTCCGGTAGCTTCACAACTCCAATATGCCCCATGAAACCTTAGTGTCAGCCTCTAGGGACAGCGTCAACCCTTTCTGGCCCAGTGTTTGCCCAACGTCACTTTGGATTGGCCTGCGTCAGCCTCTAGAGGCACTAAGTCAGTCGTCTATCCCTCTACATCACCCACGCTGACCCTCTGAGGCACTACGTAACTCCTGGCTACCTCTACGTGAGCCCTGGCTGCCTCTGCGTGAACCTTGGCTGCTTCTGCGTGAACCCCTGGCTGATTCTGTGTCCCTCACTCTTGGCTACTGTGTTGATCCTCTTGGTGCTATCTCTGCCTCTCTACTTCTATATTCAGTGCCCCTCAGTTGTGACTCTGATCACTCTCTCAACTTTCTCAGCAAAACCTAGCCCTAGAAAGTCGAAATCTTGATCAACTCGGTGTATTCTCCAAGTGACCCTCAAGCCTCCTTTTATATTTTTCTCGTTGACAAATCAATGGTCGAGGTTAAGTCCCTAATCAATGGCTAAGATTAGATCTAGCTTGATCCATGACTTTTGGACCATTCTAACACATTTTTATACTAATTCACATTAATATTTTATTTTCCATAAGCTTAGACTTAGGGACTCCATTAAAAATATTAATTATTTTAATGTCTCCCAAACTCTTTAGAATCTACCCAAATCCTTTCTGGGTATTGGATATCTCATGTGCCTTAGCCTCTCCACTAATTTTCGTGGCTAGGGCACATCCGATGCTACCCCAAATCAACATTATGAAGTCTTCCACTATATCAACCACATTAATATTTTTAATGTGGTTGTATTTGTAATAATAATTTTCTAAAGTTAACTAAGTTTATTTCAAAAATTGACTTGAAAATATTTTCTAAAAATATTTAAAATAAGCCTAGTATATATATCTATATGTATCCAAATTAAATATATGTTAATTAAAAATAATTTATTTTTTTCCATTTAAAAATAAAAGAAAATTTAATTGTAAATAAATAACTATGCAAATTATGTATTGAAATTACTTAATATAAAATTTTAAAAAACAATTGTGTTTGCTTTAATCTTAAATTAGTCTTAACTAATTTTTATTTTTATAGATTAAATTAATAAGGTATTTTTAGCTTTTAAATTTGTTAGGTGTTAAGTTACTAGTATTTTTGATGAATATTTTACTTATATAAGTTAAATTAAATTAATTATATATATAGGAATGGAGTTGTTTTTAGTGTGACTTTTTGGACTTTTCGGCGCTGGAATCTGGCGGAAAAATTTGAGGTGAAATCTTGATTTGTGTTATTTAAACTTATTTTTTAACTGCATATTTGGATTCAGGAGACTAAAAATCCCCTAAGACACTTTGATTGTGTGAATTACCCATCAAGTTTGTGATTTCAATAAATTGCTACCAGATTTTAGAGAAATTTGACCAGAAAAGCTTCCAAAAAGTCGCACTAAAGACAACTCCTATAGGAATGGAGTTGTCTTTAGTGCGGCCTTTTGGACTTTCCGGTGTTGGAATCTAGCAAAAAAATTTGAGGTGAAATCTTGATTTGTGTTATTTAAACTCATTTTTTAACTGCATATTTGGATTCAGGAGACTAAAAATCCCCTAAGACACTTTGATTGTGTGAATTAGCTGCTAAGTTAGTCTCATAATAATGTGATAAGGATGATTCCAAGAGCTACCATTATAAACTATACATGTATATATTAGCCTTTTTCTGCGTACACAATGTAAATATGAAAGATTTGTGCACTAGATCTCCTCACACATAATACTTCATTTACAATGACATTTATCATTGTAATGATTATATCTTTATTCTACATTCTAAAATGATTATATCTTTCATTATAATGAATTTGTTTGGGTCGGAGCTAGTCAAGCTCTGTAGTGCTCAGGATCTCATAATTTGCAACGGTCTAAAGAAGTGGTTCAATTCTAGCCAGATGACCTACATCCATGGGCTTGGTAGCAGTGTGGTAGACTATGTTATCTCTGGTCTCCCTCTATACAACAAAATAACAAATTTTGACATCTTAAACGACCACGAGCCTGACTCTGATTATAGGCATTTACTTATAACTCTCAATTTTGTCATGCATAGATATCCCATAGAAGATAATCCTTATAGTCAAAGGAAGTTAACCTTTGATAGAAATAAAAAAGATCTATTTCTTAATGAATTAAAAACTAATTTGCTTCCTTTATCTAGTATAGACAACATAGAAGATCTTTATCATAATTTTACTACAACCCTCTCATATTCTATTAACAAGTTCTCAATTGAAGTTTCAAGTAATAAAAGAAATAGCAAAACCAACCCATGGTATGACAAAGATTGTAAAAGTGGGAGGAGAGAAATTAAGGAAGTTGTTGATGAATCTCTTAAAATTGGCAACATAAAAATATACAAAGCCCTAACTAAAAGGAAAGAAAGGTAGTATATTTGTAAAAGACAAGAGCATCTCTTACACCTCTTTAAGGTAGCTCCTAAGAAATTTTGGAGGTAGATTCTAACTCAGAAAACTAAATATAATAATAAAATTACTTTGCACGACTGGAATTCCTATCTTAAAAAGATTTATGAATCTCCAAATGTCATGGATAACTTTGAAATCTTGTTGATCACAACGAAAAAAGTTTTTTCATTAGAAGACATTGATTTTGGGGTTAATCACTTGGCTAATGGGAAAGCTAAGGAAATTGAAGGTTACCGGGCGGAAATCTTAAAAATTGGAGGTCATGTCCTCATCCCCCACATTCACAAGCTTTTCAATCAAGTGGTCAAGCAATGGTTCCCTAAACCATGGACTCAAAGCCTCATTATCCCTATTTTTAAAAGTGGGGATACAAATAACCCCTCTAATTATTGGACAATTATGATCAGCCTTCTCCTAGCCAAGTTATATGGTATTATTTTGGAAAGGAAGTTGAGCATATGGCTTGAAAGTGAAGGTAAGTGGGCTAAAGGCCAAGCAGGTTTTAGAAAGCAACACTCAACAACAGACCATCTCATTATGCTCAGGATCATTGTGGAGGAATACCGCAATGATAAATCCAATCTCTTTTGTTGCTTTGTGGACTTTAGAAAGGCTTTCGATACGGTTCCTAGAAACAACCTTTGGAACAGATTAGAAGAGCTAAAGGTTCCTTTTGAGTTGAGAGCTACTGCTATAAGGTTATAAAAGAATGTAATTGCCAAGTTAAAGAGCAATGGGGGTGGTCGAAAGATATTAAGTGTAATATCAGAGTTAAACAAGGTTGCCCCCTCTCCCCTACCCTATTTGGCATTTACATCGACAAGCTAGAAGGTTGTTTAGAGGAAGCAAGATGTGCTAGCACGATCTTAGTTGGGATAGTCATCATCCTTCTTCTCTACATTGACGATATTGTTCTTCTCGCAAGGTGCCCATCTGATCTTGATAAGCAACTTATACTTCTTAAGGATTTTTGCTCTACCATGGGTATGATTGTTAACATTGACAAAACAAAAGTTATGATTATCAAATCCAAGAAGGATACTTACACTAATTTTATGTATGAAAATAGTAACTTGGAGGAAGTGTCTTCCTACAAGTACCTAGGAATTGATATTCATCACAAGCTCAATTGGAACTATAGCATTGAGAAAAGGATTAATGGGGGATGGAAAGCTTATTTTGGTCTTGAAAATAATTGTAAAACGGAAAACCTCGTAATGTGGGATAGAAAGAAGTTCCTCTTTGAAACTTTAGTCACTCCAGTTATCTTATATGGATGTGAGGTTTGGGGTTGTAGCATCTCTAGAGAATCCTGGAGAAAGATTGAGCAAATCCAGAAGCGTTTTATAACGTATAACCTCAAAATTAAAAGCAACACACCCTATCCTATTCTCCTTATAGAAGTGGCTCTTTCCCCTATCGAGAGCCCAGCTATGACTAGGCTTCTGTTGTACAAGCACAAACTCAATAACATAGGAGACCATAGACTTCCTAAGCTAGCTTTAAATTCCAGCCAAAACCACCTAAGGCTCAAACGAGGTTGGTATAAAGACACCAGGGCCTGGTTAAACCATTGGGAGATCGACGAGAATGTTGCATTGCAAAACATTAATAACATAAAAAATATTATTACTTCTAAGTTCAAAGAAAAAATGTGGTGTGAGAATGTGAGAAAGATTTAGCAGCTAAAAGATAATTAATGTCGCCAGGCTAGATTACAGATGCATATGTTGTTAATGGTTTATGGCTCGTGTGCATCATACCATATCTTGATCTTGCTGGTGCGCATCTATGACATGCCATAATACCATGGCGTTGTGTGTTCCGGCAGTCATGGAAAGTTTGTCCGATATACTTTGAAGGTGCATTAAATAACGCATAGCATGGTAGAGGAAATATTGGTCGCCCTCAATTATTATTATCTCTTTTTACTGTAGCTAGGGCATGCCTCCATATTGGACTCCTGTGTCTCAGGGTTCAGAGAGAACATTTGGACTGAAGGTTGCTCCATGTCTTCTGTATGTTTTTTTAATGGTTGGTGCTTTTGTTTCTCCATTGTTCCCATACAAGGATTCTTCCAAATGTGGGGCAGAGCACACAACGCTCTGATATCATATTAGAAAATAGGATTTACGCAGAGGGAGAGGACTTGAGTTTGGCGGAGAGTTCATTTGCGGTTAGGATATGTCGACTAAACAGAGGTTTAATAAAACACAGAAAAGTGATTCATGACAGAATAGAGTAAAACAGAGTAAAGTTTGGAGCAACACAATAGACTAAATTGTTGAACCTTGGGTTTGACACGATCTAAATATTTCCCTCAGCCATTTCCAATGGGTTTTTAAGACGAGCATCACTCCACCATGATAAAGAGTCTTGATAATTTAACCTAGACTGCAACTGCATTCCGAATATCTTAATCTAGATCAAAGTCAGAGACCAAAAGCATAAAACCCTATTTGTCCTTTTTAGACGAGCATCATTCCACCATGATAAAGAGTCTTGATAATTTAACCTAGACTGCAACTGCATTCCGAATATCTTAATCTAGATCAAAGTCAGAGACCAAAAGCATAAAACCCTATTTGTCCTTTCATCATTGACTTCCATGTTTTATCAATCCACTGAGCCATGGATTTAGGAGACGACCACATACTTGGAAATTTTCCAACTAATGCTTCGATCCGTGAATTTCAGAGTTGTACGTCTAAACCCCAATGGTAAAACTACTAATGGAATGTTCTCCCCTTTTTCACAAACTTGGATTGCAGATCTTTGTTTCTTGGCTTCTACCTAAGGGAAGCAACCAATGTTTTTCCTTTTTGATATTCTTCCTTTAAATGATAGATAATTTCAAATTCAAAGTAGGAAGCTCTTTCAACTTGATAATAATTGGTATTGTTTTTGATAAGGAGTTTTAAGACCAATCTAATTCCAGGAGATTTTGTAAATATGCAAGTAAATTTAATTTAGAATGGAAAATTTTAAGGAATTGTTAGATAAATTCAATGATTCAGTATAATGCAGCTTTCAAGTGTTCCTGTAATGAAACTTGTTATTATTACAAAAATATTTATAGCAAAAAAAATTTCAAGTTTATTTATCTCTATAAGTAATGGCTATTCAATAAGTTTTATAACAAATTTAAATAAAAATATAAGAATGTTGATTTCTAGCCGTATGTTTTTATAGATTTTATTATAAAATAAGATGTCAAATAATTAGGTAGGGAGGTTTAGTCTCCACATATTTTGTGGTCCAATCTTAAACAAGACTATATATGATCCTTGGTCAATCACGATTTCTCCACTTAGAAAGAAAAAATAAAAAGTCAAAAATGTCAAATTATTGCAATTTCTTAAGTTGGTATTTTATCCATTAAGTACTTGCGAATGCAAATAAAAATGGTGAAGGAAATAGGAAAAATCTAAAATGGTTCAAAGAATTAGGAATTTTCCTGGAAGCATGTTTCTAGAAATTTCTCAAAAGCTTGGCACGAATAAAATATCTCAAACCAAATCAAACAAAACATATCCCGAGAGTTTATAGAGAAACGGGCACCGGAGAAAACTACCCGAGGCTTGTCTGCACTCAAGTCAACGTGGCCACATGAATGAACTCTTAAGTCAACGTGTCGATTTTTCAAACGCGTGCGAGACGAGCACAAACTACTCGACGGCTGTCCGCACTCAGATGGTGGCCACACAAATAAAAATATCTAAAACTAAATCAAAAAACAGAGTGGCATTGGATAGAGAGAGAAGCATGGAAAAGAAGTACCGGAGTTTGTCCGCACTCAAGTCAGATCGTGGCCACACGAATAAAAGTGTGAAATCAAACAAAAAATACCCCGAGAGATCTTAAGTGGCATTGGACGGACGCGTTGATTTTTCAAACGCGTTTGGTTGAGATACAGACATTAGCTATTCTATCAATAAAATCTAGTTGTTTTTAGTGAGCTATTCTATGAATAAAATCTATCTAGTTGTTTTTAGTGAGATTTTTTGGTTTAATTATTTTAAAATTTAATCGGAATTTATTAGTTGTTTTTAGTGAGCTATTCTATGAATAAAATCTAGTTGTTTTTAGTGAGATTTTTTGGTTTAATTATTTTAAAATTTAATCGGAATTTATTGAAATCACATGTTTGATGGGTAAGCTGCAAGAACTATTTTTAGGTGGAAAAAAATAAGATACTGATAACATAAATAAAAAGAAAGATAGAAGAGAGGAATTGCCCAAGTGTTTGAATCATGTTTTTTATGGTGAGAATGGATTCAGCCTTTGTTGTTGAGAGATAAGCTCTAAAAAAACTAATCTAGAATTTATTCATTATTTATTAAATAATAAAAAATAATAATTATTAGTAAATAAATAAATTTATCATTTTAATTTTTTATATTTATTTTATATATATATATATATATATAATTAAAAAATTTCCAACAAATCAACAAAATATAAAATATTTATTAAATTTTTCAAAATTAATTTTATTATTAAATAAAATTAATATACATTAGTTAATTAATTAATCATAAAAGTTAAAATAGAAGTTTCAAATCAAAGTAGAATATTAACAAAATTATGCAACATGCAATTAGATGGATGAAATATGTCATTTAAATGGATGGAACATTTTAAGAACAAAATTTAAAAATCTTAAATGAAATCAAAATTAACCTCTTTTCATTCTAAAATGAAAAAAATGTCACAAAAATGTCATTGTCATAAAGGAGTATCACTAAAGCAATTTAAGGCATATGCATAAACAATGTAAACACTAGTAATGATGATTGTAATTTTACAATTTGTTTTTTTAACAATGGGAAAATCTATCATAATTTAGTTATCAAACCAATAGTGGGGCAACCATTATTCATTATTATTTGCAATTATAGACGGACTCATCATTGTTATTCAAGGAAAACCACTCCACCTAGAATTACCCACTAGTGGTCCATAAGAAAACAAGCTTTCACTCCTACCATATGCATCACGGTCATGTTTCCTTAGGTCCAAGAAAGACAAACTCTTCACCAAACTAAAACAGTGTTTGTTGGAAAGTCGACTACACTGGAGAGCGGGGGCAGGGAGTTGTGGTCGGGGTGAATCAGTATAGTGCATTCATGGACATCAAATTTTGTTTTTACTTTTCCTTTTAATATTTTCTTGAACTATTAAAGAACCAGCAGAACATCATAGCGAATTTAATATGTAAACAACATTTTAATCACAACACAAGAGACACACATAAAAGAAACAAATATAGACACCATATATAAGTGGAAACCCATAAATGGAAAAACCATGACTTTGTTCTTGTTGTGATGCAAGCTCCTACTTCCTCTATTACATCAACTTTTGGAGTCTCTAACCTCTCTTTTATTTTGCAAGCTACAACTTGCTAGGAAGCTACTACTCCATCTTTTACATTAATTTTCTACAAGTGTCTACGTACAAGGTGCTCCTACATCAATTTATTTCTACAAGCTATTACTTGCTGGGAAGCTCCTAGTCCCTCTTCAATAGGCTCCAACCTACTCTTTTTAAGGATACTACCTAAAAGGGGACATCAAACCCCTTGTACATAAAGTTATAACATGCTAGCTTACCTAGTTTTTAACTTTAGATACCTCCATCTCTTTGTCTTTGCCCTCTCTTACAACAACTAACACAAAAAACCTTCAACAAAAAATTTGCCATCAATGACAATTTTGCCAACAACAGTTCCCTTTGGCATTGATGGCAACACATTATTCCTCCCCCTTTTTTTACCTAAAAAACATTTCTCCTTATTGCTCCTAACCTCTGCTTACCTCCCCCTTTGACATCATTGGCAAGGGGGTTTGGAAACTTCCTTTGTCTCTTTCCTTCCACGTCCTCTAGGTTTGATAGGGCTAGAACATTTTTCATTATTCTCATCATTCTGAAGATTGTTTCTTGCATGTAGATTCCATGCAACATTTTGCAATGATAAACTCCCTTTTTTGTCAACCCTCAATTATATCCATTGTGATTCTAACATAACAAATTATGAGAATAGGGTGCCATTTTCTCCACTATCAAATGAAAATGACTTCAAATATATTGATCAATATTTAGCATAAATGAAACCAACACTTACATGTCTTGATGGTAATATAATCGAGACATTTTCCTTGTAGGAGTTCATTAGTAAATCAAATGGTATTTAAAATTTCTCAATAGCCTAAATCCTCTTGTTTATTCTTCAATCTAAATTGATGAAATGGACCAAATTGAATATTTAATCAAACCTCCACGGTGATGAAATGGAACAAAATTTCAGGCCATGAATATTCAATCGAACTTCCACAGTAAGAGTATCCAATTGAACTTTCACAACTTTACAATTGATAATAAACATGGCCTAGTACTAAGTTACATATATTTCATATCTTTGGTAGTTAATACAAAGAGTCATAAAATGCATTGGATCGTCGAGTAATGCATCATATTTCCTTCCTTGTCTTTTGCATAGCACCTTGGATGTTGTTGACGGTGTTGGACCCGCCAACATGTTAGGGGATCTCTCCGGTAAGAAGCCCCAATTAGACCTCATACCATTTGGTGTAGGAGTCCCAATAGTGGGTCGTATGGTAATGCCTTGACCGTGATTTCACATAGAGGCAAGTAAGATAACTATGTTGGTAGCAAGGGCGTGACAGTAGCAGCGAGCCAAGGAAGCTACATGAGAGGTTCTAACACACGGGGGTTGAGATAAGTGCGCCCCTTGGAAACCTATGATAGCACGCAGTTAAGAAGGGAAAACACGAGCAAAGATACATCACAACATGGAAGGAACATTAGCAAGAAATCCAAAGTGACGGTTAAACCAACAACACATTTTAGAAAGATTCATACATACATACACAAATAGCTATACATGCATGCGTAAGCAAGCCAATGCATATATCATTTAGAGTAAACTAGATAACATAGAATACAATACAACATATGCATGAAACATGCAAGCTCTTGTTATATTAAGAAGTTTAAGTTCCAGTCATACAATACAACCATGTCCAACCACTAGTTCTGATAGCAGAACGTTACAGCCACAACCACCTAGTCCTCCAAAGAGATGTACTAGCTCCACGCAGTGGAGAAGCGAAGGCTCATTACAATATTGTCCAAGCTCTCTCAAAGATAGTCTTATCGGAAGCTTGGCTGACCAAAAGCCTATACAATGACTTATGAGGGACTATTTATAGCAAAGGGTGGGGTGTCCCTTGCCATTCCCCTTTGTGATAGTTCAACTACCCTCATGACTCTTCATCTACTCTATGATTGTTACATCCAACTATCAACACTTGAATTACACTTGACATGACGTTACATTACAATGCACATGTACCCATGTGAGACAAAATGGATTGAGCAAGCCATGCTATACATCACTATGACTTAGACAACCATGGAAGTCCAACTCCTCAACATTCTCGTGCTGATCAATAGTAACATACTGATGCCAAGATTGGTAGTCCTTGATGGTGTTTGTGTGCTCCAAGATGACATCTTTCTGGAACCTGACTCTTGCCTCCATAGCCTCCGGGTACACTTCTCAGGCTCCTCTATCCAACTTGTCTGTCAGCATGTGCATCATTGTCTTCATTGCGGTTGGACTAGCAACATACTTGTGCATGATGTTTGCGCTGAAGGGAAAGTCTGGGTTGGTAGCAATGCACATCAACTTGTCAAAGTATGAGTCAAGATCTAGTCGGACCTGTGCCTTTGTCTTCGCCTGATGGGATCACATGTGCATGCACCACAACATCAATACTCTTGAACACATGTGCATGGGAAACCTGTATACTAGTGATGAGATGCAGGAGCTCTTCATAGTTCCGGATCTGACTTCGGATACGTGCCTTTAGCTCGACCGCATTGGTCTTCATCATCATAGGTAAGTGAAGCGGGTATCCCTTGTATCTCATCGTCCATTCTTGCATGTAATCAACATCAGCATGTAATTTCATCAAGATATGTGCTCTTCTAGCACATCATGGCTACCATTCATTGAGATGGATGACTAGCTTATGCACGATGCCAAACTTAGAGTACAATGCTCACATAACAATGTCAAGGGACAATACTTCATCTAGTATTACCTTCTTCAGTTCAGCTCAAGTGGATGTTGTCACCAACTCTCCTCCTTGCTTGGCCATCTGAAGTTCTCTAGCCATTCACTCATTCTCAGCTATCAGGAAAAGAACACTTGAGCTAGTGGCTTTGGCATACACTCTAGTTGCGTCGGCCAAGGCTGTTGGATTTTTGCGCACGTCAGACACGTTCACTCATTCCTCAACTTGTGCAGGAGATTTATGATCATCCATAGTCGAAACTCTACGAGACTGCACAACTCTATGTTGAGACTCGTCGAATGAGATGTTGTGCATCTCTTCTTCTAGCTAATATCCCAGGATCGCGGTGCCTTCACGGTCGCTTGAGACTTGCTCATCATCTAGATGCGGTGAAGTAGGTAAGTTGACCTCTTGGTAGTGAGGCATAAGGTCGATGTCCTGTTCCAATTCCCATTGCTCCATATCTGTATCCAAGTGTTGAAATGCTTGCTCTATCTCATGAGCGAAGTCCTACTCCTGCGATGGTTCACCCTGTCTGCCTGATGCCAGATTTTCTGAATCCACTACATGCACGAGCACTGTTTCATCTGTTTGCATATGTTGCACCCCCTGTTGTACCTGTTGCTGTTGCACTTCCCTCTCCTATTTGCGCAACTCTTGTTCCTTTCGGAGTTTCTCCTTCAGCTCATGCAACTCCTTCTTTGATTCCTCTATTCTTCTCTTTTCCCTCTTCCTTTGTGCTATTCTCTTGTCACGCTATTGCCTCTTCGCCTTTATAGCCATAGCTTCTTTCTCCACAAGTGGATCTACTCGGAACTTGCAACCTTTCTCTTCCTCCATGCGATCGAAAATATTCCTCTTGCCCTTGTCACGCACTGGTATGCTTGCCTCTGTTGCTACTACTGATGGTGCTCTTCGGGATACTGCTTCATGTTGCTTCACTAACCACTCCGCAACGAAGCCACCCGTTCATTGGGTCTGGAGAAACTATAGCAATATATCCATGGGTCCTCCTCGGCCTAATGAAATGCCCCATGGATCCAGTTGAATTGAACTCTCGTTCAGTGATATTTCACAATACAATGTGGGTCATACAGATTGTAGCTTCGGAGGTCGAATGTATACTTCTTCATCAATTTTGCTTCGACATTCGCTTGCTTGATACTCCAGATCTCGTATAACCCAATCCACAATTGAATAGTGAGCCAAGGTGCCTTCTTCTTCCTGTATATTCTAGCTGTCAATCCTACCGAGATG
The DNA here is from genome assembly GCA_031772625.1 of Pinus tabuliformis. Lineage (NCBI taxonomy): Eukaryota > Viridiplantae > Streptophyta > Pinopsida > Pinales > Pinaceae > Pinus > Pinus tabuliformis. The sequence goes on along the minus strand of CM062805.1, from coordinate 153,440,306 downwards.
TGATATGCTACTTCCTACATGACGAGTATGTCCAAGGAAAACTTCAGTAGAACATGGGAGGCTTCTCCGTGCTAAACATTTGTATGAAGGTGCCAGACGGTGAGGCATACCAATCAACAATGTCTATCAGTGCCTCCATTGCTTCCTTTGACATGCAGGGTGGATCCTGTTCGAATATCATCTTGTAAACTAGGGTAACAAAATGATCGGACAACCGTGTGATTACTCCTCTGAAGCTGCATTCAAACAAAAACTTACAATATGTGTTCACAACAGCCTCCTCTAGTGACCATTCCCACTCCAAGCCTGGGAACTCTTATCGGGTACAAATTTCATCTAAGATGTAGGTAGACATGTAGATCTTAGCTTGCATACCTTCGGGTGACTGTCAAGCCTTCATTACTTGTTCCTTCAGCTGATGAGCCAACATGCCAGACCAGTTTCATGGTTTTCCCTCTCTGGCCAGTTGGTCCAACACGATCACCCAACTCTGTGGGAAGGTTTTGGTGCTTTCTTGGCCAAATAGTCGACATGAAAATATGACCAAGTATTGATATGCCTTCTGCAATATCTTTGTCTTATAGATCTAGTTGGGTGTCATCCCGAATCTAGCCGACTCCTTTACCTAGTTCTTGAGAATGTCTATGGAGTTGGCACTACTACTGGATAAGCTAAAAGGAGTCTCCATGATAGTCACGAGCTTCGACATCATATACATCTCATCATAATCCTATGCCCAGAAGGTGGCAAGCTTCGTCCCACTGACACTTCTCAGATTCATCATCTCGGGATCAATGTGTAAGACGATCCAGTGTATCATGTACACGCGTGGGAAAGCAAGGTATCTGCATGAAATCTGATACAAGCCGGACTTGTGAATGTTCACATACACCTAAAATCTTCGAGGTCTTCCGCAAAACTGCCTGCAAATGCTTCATTGAACTCTTTCCATTTCAGCTTAATGTCCTTGTCTAAAAACAGTTTGGTACCTTCGTAGATCGGTAGACGTCTGGAAACCTACTCAACTGCTGCTCCAGTTGCATTGGATCCTACTCTCTTGGAGTCCATCGATCTTATACTGCTAAGAGTTGGATGAACACCTAAAAGATCTGGAGACAAAGAAACATGCATGGCAAGAAATCTATTAGCGAAAACCAAAGCAAATTTAGTGAACGACTTAACACATACCTGGGAATGACAAGAAAACATTACACAATTTTCTTTAGGAGGTTGGGTGACTGGCTACCAGAACTATGCAAAAGGAAGTGTGGGTTGTCACAGAGGAAAGACTAGCTATTGTATTTGTGCAATGTGCAATATGGTCTGACTGCTAACTCCTGGGATTGCGTAATGCACAATTCTAGCAGGCAATGACTGCAGGCTCAGGGACTGCATTGCGCAATTTGCTGGGCCAACAATCACTATCACTCATAAATGTGAAAAACAGTCCTGGAGGATAGTGTCTAGGTAGAAATGCACATTTCTCAAGAGGAAGGCAGAGCCTTCCTTCCCTAGATTGTGTAATGTTGTCTAGGTGAGGCAGAGTCCAGGCCAAGGCTACCCAGACCCGCCGATGGGCAACTAAAAGAAAATATGAAAGTGAATACATGGTGACACTAAGTGAAAGAAGAAGTGATTGATTGTGCATGCAAACATCGAATGAAATATTTAGTAAAAATATCAACATACATGTGGGCGAAGCGAGTCGCTAAATCGGCGACTGTTCGGGAAAAACAGTTTCATGCATGCGAAAGCAGTGAGATAGAAATGAAAACTGAAACGGTGCTAGTACAAGCTAGTATGCATGTAAATGACAACAATCATTCAAAGAAATAAAGCAAACAACATTCACACAAGAGAAAACACAAAAAGTGATAGAAATGTTGAAAAATACATGTTAAGACCACTTACCCATGAATAATTGAGTCGAATGTGTCGAAGAGTCTAGGATGTGCTATGGGATGTCAGAGCTCCAAGATCGATGTGAAAGAATGAGCTCTGATGTGTCAAATAAATAAGTTTGGGTTCATGACGCTCATGCCACAAATCTAGGAAAAAGCGACACTTGGAGGAAAGTTTCTAAAATGAACTTTGCATGTAACCTCTGGCTGCTAAAAATAGCTCCCTAAATCATGGGATTCTTTTGCATGTTGCCTTTTTATATTCCGGGAAAAAGCAAGCCATGCATGCAAGTCAAGTTTCCTTGGTCCTGGGTGGAACTAGTCAACCCAACTACTCATGCAGGAGGATGCTCGACTGCTGGGAGGAAATGCACATTTCTGGTTGGGAGCTGGGCCAGTTGCCCAGGAGATTTGTGCAATTTCTAGGTAGAGCAGCTGATTGCTCCCCAACATTGTGTAATTGTTGGGCTGAGCAGGTCGGTTGGGAAGGATGGCACAGTTTTCTGGGTGAAGCCTGACTGGGAGGATTGTGCAATTCTTGAGTCCAGTAGGCTGCCAGACAGAATTACACAATTTCTGGAGGGAAGGTTGGTTGCCCTCCAGAATTGCGCAATTTCTTGGGGGAGCTGCTTAGCCTGCAGCTAGACCAAGTCTGGGTGATCAGCCTGTGAAGGGAATGCATCAAGTTTTGATCAACAGGTTGTCCTTGTGCAAGAAAAACACTAAAGCTTGTGCACTTGACGAGGCAAGACAAGGTGCTATGAAAGTTTGGTAGGGAGGCTCCAAAATGAAGCTAAGGAAAAATTTTGGAGGTTGGTTGTAGCCGCTACAACACTTGGCGACACACTGGTAGAACTCTTGCTCACTGAATGGACCTTGTTCGTGAAAATCAAGTCTAACACCTTCGAAAGTATTGTTCAGTTCTCAATTCGTCTTGGTTTCACACTAGCTTGATTGTAAGATGTAGCATCAACCAAGATCTTAGTCGATCAACACACACTCCAAGCCAAGGCAACACAGTTGTTTAGATTGGGGCTGAGGGGTATATTGGTGCACAAGCAATATAGTTGTCAAAGTCTTAGTTTCATCTCTGGTGTTGCTCCGCTGCCAGTAGGCCTGGACAGTACCTTGAGGAGTCACATAGGAACACAAGCATGGCTCCTTTACCAGCAAGTCTGGTCAGTACCCCAGTGGAATTATTTGCATCACCTCTTTGCGCAGGAAGCCTTTCTCTTCTTTTTCCTTATTCATTTTCATTTTTTCAAACTTTTTTCACTTTTTTCATTTTCATAACTGTGCATAGCACTTATTCATTTCACAGGCGGAAGAGGGATCCCGACTTATTGAGAGTAGAAGAGGTTGTTCCAATAGATAAGTAGTTTGTTATACCTTTGACGTGCCTGTTAAGGTTTTCCGCCTCATGTTACTCTACTTAACTGAGCTGACAAGGGTTAATCCCAAAAACAATTGACTAGAGTAGGTGACACTAGTTAGCATGCAAGCATTGTGTTTTCACCAAGGTTCACTTCGAATAGTACGTATTTTCATTCGACGTGTCATAGAGTAAGAGTAACAAGTTCTTCATACAGAGGGAGCATGACAAATAACAAAGTAGTGATAACTGCACAAGGTTTCAAGAGTCATACATGGTTTCATGCGAAACTAACCTACGCACAAAACAAGCAAGAAAACAAACAACAAAGCATAGCGGAAGCAGAAGCAAAAAGCAAAAGAAAAGAGAGTAAGCAAACAAGCAAGAAAACAAACAAACAAATAAAGCAAGTAAGAAAACAAGCATGCAAGAAAACTGACTGAAAGCAAACACTACTCCTACTCCTAAGCTAACGGTGCATGGGCCTAATCACGTGAAGTGATATTTCCTATGTAGCCATTGATGCATTGGTTGACCCATGTTGGTGAAAGCTTGGTCCGCGAGCAACCTGGTTGTGTGAACCAGCAAGCGAGAAAGATATAACAATGAAAACAACCACACTTCATGTTTCAAAATGCCCATGGGACATAAGTGAGTGCAAGTGTATGACGACCAATCCGTGGACTTGTCATGGTGTTGTGCGATACTGCGTGCAACTTTGAAGCATAAACACACTCTTGACTATGACATGTGTTATCACTCCAAAATTTCTTTAGAAGTTCTTAGAGAAAGAAATGATAGAGGTAACCACAAACTTACTTTGGAGATTAGGATCTAGCCTTCCTAATGCTTGGAGAGGGCTCTCTCTTTATGATCTAACATTATTTTAGTTAATTTATTTTAGGCTATTTATTATTGTACTTGGTTTTGATTTGGATTTGGTGGTGGGATCACTTACTTAGATGAATAGAGGGGTGTCTTTTACCATTGGGCTATGGGGTCAAATGTCAAGAAAATAGGACTGGATCAAGTTCTAAAAACAATGTCTACATGGCAAGATAGTTAAGTTACTTCAGATCTCAGGGGCTGGATGGTGAAGTGGTTTTCAATCAGATCCAGGGAGCAATTAAGGGTTCCTTAGGCCGGATTATGAAGAAAGTGAAATAGGTCAACCGGGATGGGAGAGCAATTGAGAATTCTCAAATCTAGATATCAGAGGAAAACATAGAAATGATCAACTATTTTTTTTTTATCAAGTAAGAGTGGGACCTTCTATTAATCTAGAAAAATACATAATGTACATAGAGTAGCACCAGCTCTATGAAAATTCAACAGGCAGCCAGGCTAGCAAAAACCCGAACCTAAATCCAAAATCTGTGAAAAGCCAGAACAAGACTACAAAGGAGCTGTTAACAAAACATCCGCCCAAACTAGAGTGCAGAGAATCCAAAAAACATTCAAGAACAGTTCACCCTTAAGGCGTCACTCTCGACAACCAGCGAACTGGAAACCTGCTATCTGAACTGCCATGCATCAAGTAACTTGTCATGCATCAAATAATTTCCGAGCATCAAAAAAATGGAACGCCTTCGATGACGGGGCCCACAGATACGAAGGCCCTCAAAACTGCAACACGTGACCATCTGAAGACCCACATAACTGCATCAAATGACCAACCTTAACCTATGGTTATATTAATAACCTGAAGACCATGCGATCCAACCGTCAATGATCCAATGGTCAAGAGTTGAATTCGGGCCAAACCTTGCCCACAATTTATCTCTTCTTACGGACACAAAGATAAACATAGGGAACCTCTCTGAACTTTTTTCGGCCCGATTGAAGAAATAACAATCACACAATTTTTCCACCCGAAACCCATAGGATGAAGGAGATCCGAAGATATCTCGAAAACATGCCCACTCCTTAACTTCCCTTACGGACCCAAAAAATAAATAAGCCACTGCACTATAATTTTTCGGGTCTGTTTGGAGAATTAACGTTTGTGCAGTTTTCCGCCCAAAATCCATAGGATGAAAGCGATCTCGGCAACTTGCTCACACTTTGACTTTGCTTACAGACTCAAAGAGAAAATAGGCCACCATTCTATGTTTTTTGGGTCCATTTGTAAAATTAACCTACGAGCATCTTCCGACCTGAAATCCATAGGATGATGGAGTTCAATGCAATCTTTAGTCAGGTGCTTGCCATCCTGCCCGCTATTTACCACTTGCTACTTCCCTATGATTGGTCCACTTTTTGTTGTTTCCATTAGTCTTCTCATTGCTTATTTCTCATGCTTTGAAAGTACTCCTTGTCTTTGGTAGCCTGTCTATGACAGTCTTCGCACAATTTCCCTGGGGGAGTCGTCATCCAGTCATATCTTCTATTAGTTTTTTAACAGAGAACTCCTTCATTCACCAAACAATCCGCTAACCTGTTAGATGTTTTGCGCACATGAACAAAATTGAGGGTTCTCAGGGCTCTCAGGTGGGATTGTATTTGTTGATATACTTGCAATAACTGCTAGTGTTTCAACACTCTTTCTGGTGTTGTGCCATTGCATATTTTCTTGACCGAATTAATTATCAATTCGGAGTCAGCTTCAATGATTTCTAGGCATTTCTCTAGGGCCATGAGTTCTCCCATATTATTAGTGGCCTTCCTCAAATGACTATGAAAGATGAATTTTATGTATCCCTGCTCATCTCTTAAGACTTCGCCATAACCAGCCACCCCAGGGTTTCCTTTAGAGGCTCCATCTATATTAAATTTCAAAAAACCATGAGGAGGAGGTTGCTAGAAGTCCTTATTTGCTTTTATATGACTTACAATCTTGCTTATGCCCTGGGGGAAAGGCATCTGTAGGCCCAAATGAAATAGTATTTGTGCATCCTGGTCTTGAGGTGGGTTCTCGGGGGGGGGTTTCTTTAGAAGGATTCCTACAGTCTGTTTGAGCTGTCTAATGATCTGAGATATGATGCTTTGGGTTGACCCAATTCTATTCTTGAAAATCATATTGTTACGTTCTTTCCATACATCTCAGATAAGAAAGCCTGGAACCAGAGTCCAAGTTTTGTTGATTATTTCATTTTCAGAGAAGTTTCTCCTCCAATCCTTTAGAGTGCCAATGATGCTGAAATTGTCCCTATATGTTTGTCTGAAGATTGAAGCCACCCAATTCCACAAGGTGGAGGTGAATGGGCAGAGGTTGAGTAGGTGTTCCATTATTTCTTCTTGTAATTCACATAACTGGCATCTAGATGGACCGACTACACCTCTTTTCCGAAGGTTTTCCCAAGTCAGAATTTTTTTATGTTGCACCAACCACATGAACAGTTTGATTTTCAACCAATGCCGGTTCTGCATAGGTCCTTCCATACCTTATCAGGGTTTGGAAATTCAAGCCCTAGGGCCATTCTCTTGGCTTCTTTGAGGTTGAAGTTGCCTTCGTTGTTTCTTCCCCATCTTAGTTGGTCTGACGATGTTGATGTCAAAATCTTTCTCTGTTCCAAGATCACTGCAAGAGATTTTGCCTAGGCCTTCAAAGGGGTCTCTTCACTATACACCAAGTCCTTCCATACTCTCCATTTTCCCTTGTTCCTAGCCTGATCCTAGAAGTCACTTACCCTAAGTAAACCTTTATTGTCAGTGCCATTCTTGAGATTTGCTAGTTCTTCTCTTAACAGGTTAGGTTCCTGTTGCCACTTATCCTCCCAAAACCAAGCTAGGTTTCCATCTCTGATCTCCCAAAAATTGTTTTTCTGAAAAATGGCTCTATTCTCCCATGCTTTGTTCCAAATGTGGGAGCCTTTGATGAGCCCATATATTCAAATGTGATCCCTTTGTTGCCAATTATTTGCATACTTCTTTTTCCAAACCTTGGCCCAAGGGGTTACCGATTCCTTTAGCCATCTCCACCATAGTTTTGCCCCCAAAACTTTGCTTAGGGTTTCAGGGTCATAAAGTCCCAAACCTCCATGTGTCTTAGGTTTACCGATCTTATCCCATGCTACCAAAGCCCATTTCTTTTTCTTTTCCCCTTTTCCCCAAATAAAGTCTCTTTGGATATTTCTAATGTGTTGTACAACTCCTTTAGGAGAAGGAAGGGATGAAAACATGAAGATGGGAACAATTTGTAGTACAACTTTTGTTAGGACTAGCTGTCTTGCTAAATTCAAAGACTTGCTTGTCCATTTCCGGACTTTGTCGCAGAGTTTATTAGTGACTAGCTCCCAAACTACCTTACTTAGAGGTTTGTCCGTTAGAGGTATTCCCAGATATTTGGATGGTAGTTCTCTTTGAAAGCTGAGAATTTTGGTGAGTTTTCTCTGAATAGCAATGTTAGTATTAAAAAAGAAAATCTTTGATTTGGTAAGGCTTACCTCTATACCAGCAGCCATAGCCATAGTGTCATCCACAAATTGTTGATGAGTCAAGGCATCCCCATTCACGGTGAGTTTGAGACCCTGGATTTTTCCTTTTTCTTTATCTGATTTGATTGAATTTCATAAACCTTCCATCATGAGAATAAAGAGGAAGGGGGGGAGTGGATCTCCTTGTCTGAGGCCTCTTGAAGGCCTAAAGGTACTGGATGGTGAGCCATTAAGCAACATTGAAAAACTAGTTATGGTGACAAGGGCCATTACCCATCTTATCCAGTTGTGGTCAAAACCATATGCTTTTAGTACTTCCCTGATGTATGCCTAGCTTAGATTATCATAAGCTTTCTCTAGGTCAAGTTTTATGATCATACCTGCTTGCTTATTGCTGTTGAGAGAATGTACCACCTCGTGAGCTTGAACGACGTTATTTAGAATTTGACTTCCTTCCACATATCTAGTTTGCTCCTCAGACACAAGATTTGGAAGAAGGGGCTTGAGCCTGTTTGCAATTACTTTGGATATGATTTTGTACACCACATTGCATAAAGCTATGGGTCTAAATCTATCTGGTGTTATAGCTTTTCCTGCTTTGGAATCAAAGTTATGAAAGAGGCATTAAGAGCCCTCAAAACAATTTTGTTTTTCCTTGAGTCCTCCACCACATCAAGGATATCTTGTTTGACTATTTCCCAACAAGCTTTGAAGAAGTCTACATTGAACCCATCTGGGCCTAGAGCTTCCCATTTTTCATCTCTTTGATGACTTCGCTGACCTCCTCTTCATTCACTGGCATGTTAATATTGTAATTGTCTTCTCTAGTTACAAGCTTAGGACTGTGCTTTGTGAAGTTATTGATAAATTGTGATCTGTCTATGAGAGGCTCCTCTGCTATGCTTTGGAAATGTTGTGCCATAGCAGATTCTATTTTTTTGTGGGTGCTGAGCTGTTTTCCTTGAGTATCTATGAGTTTTGAAATCCTGTTATGAGACTTGTGATCCATGGTTGACTTGTGAAAAAACTTTGTGTTTCTTTCTCCTTATTTTATCCATTGTACTCTTGATTTCTGTCTCCAGAAGATCTCCTCTTGCTTGCATTTGTCTTCCCATTCCTATTGAAGAGAGTCAGCTTGTATTTTCCTTTCCTCGGTAAATCCATTTGTGATGAGGACCTGGTTAATTCCCTGTAGTTTCTGTTCAACTTCTTTTTTGGCTTTGAAGATATTGCCAAACTCATTTTTGTTCCAATCTTTAAGCCTAAGTTTGATATGTTTCAGTCTTTGATGCAAAAGGAACATATTAGTTCCCTAAATGGACATATCTTCTGCCCACCATTTTCCAATATTGTTGATGAAGTCAGGGTGGGTGAGCCAAATATTTTCAAACCTAAAAGGTTTGTTTCTTGGAGTGCCTATAAAAGAAGCTTCAAGTTGCATAGGCTAGTGATCCGAGCCTCCAAAAGGGAGGATTAAAGCAGACAAGTCAATGCCTGTGAGAATGCGGTCCTCAGAGATTATGAATCTATCTAGTTTAGAGGCCACTTGAGAAGCCCCTCCCTGCTTATTGTTCCAGGTGAAGGTATCATTTTTTGTCTCCGTATCCACTAGCCTCATGTTTTTTAGGAAGTTCTGAAAGGATATGGAGTCTCTACCTAGTGTTCTGGTCCCACCTTTTCTTTTTGTAAGAGATTTGATCATATTAAAGTCCCCTCCAAGAATCCAGGGCATAACGAGATATATTTCTCTTAGCTCCTCCAGTGAGATAAGAAGCCTGAGTTTGTCTTCAAGTTTTTGAGGAGCATAGACATTTGTGATCAAATAGACTTCCTTATCATCCAAAGGTTGGACCACCATCAATAGGTAGTTCCTGGATGCTTCAACATCTAGGATTCCAAGTTTTTGGGGGTTCCAAAGTGTGAGAATCCCTCTTGTTGTGTTGTCTGCTTTAACATCTAGATATTCATACTTTATGAGCCATTTGCTATGTATCTCTCTTATTTTATCTATTGAACATTTTGTTTCCTAGATAAACACCATATCTGGTTTTTCTTCTTTTATTCTATTGCTAAGATTTGTTTGTTTCCTTTTACTTCCTAGACCCCTAATATTCCAGGTTGTAAGATTCATTAAGAAAGGTTTGTAAATGAGTAACTAGTAATATCTTTCATCTTATCTAAGTTGATCATGAGTTTCCCACACTCTATCAGAAGCTCATTCTGTCTTTTTCTTCCTCTTTTCCTGCCTGGGTTCTTTGGAGCGTGTCTCGATGTTGCCTCCATCGTTTTTACCCCTCTGTTTTCCTAGTTATCATGGTTTCTTTTGACTCCAGAACCCTTTGCTTGAGATCTCCAAAGGAAGAGCTATTGTACTCTGTCAAACTCCTCTTATGGTAGAGAATCAACCCCTTTGGTGGTTCCTTGCTCTAGGAACTTTTCTAGATCGAGATTCTCCCTTTCAAGAATTTCCTGCAGATCATGTTCCTCCATTCCAACCTCACTTGGGGTCATCTCATGGTCCCTATCAAGTTCCATAGTGCTTGGAAGATCCTCCTTTAGTTTGTTGTTTTTAGGTATATCCTCCATGCTATCATATTTTTCCTTCTCTGCGGGACTATCCTCCGGTACCTGGTTCATTCCATTGTTCCCATCTTCTTCTTCTAATAGCTTGAAGCTATTATGACTTGGTTGCTTCTCCTCATTGATTTTCTTCTGATTCTTTTTCCCTCCTTTCCCTTTGCCTCCCACCTTGGTAAAGCCTTCAGTATCTTTACCTATGTTGGCTTTTATATTGTTCTCCATTTTGTTTAATGGGAAGTCTCTGAAGAGGTGCCCGTGTTCATGACATTTACGACATCTGAATGGGACATGTTCATAGTCCACCACTTGCACCCATTCTTCATCATATACTTCTAGAATGATTTCATCTGGAAGTGCTTCAAATAGGTCCATTTCTATGCATATTCGGGCAAAGGAGGTGTATTTTCCTCGCAAAGTCGCATCTGATATTTCTAAAAAATGACCTAGTTTATTGCTTATGGCTTTTAAGGATTATGGCAGCTAATAATCTAAAGGTAGGGAGTAGAGTCTTATCCATACCAGCGTGGATGTGAATTTCTCTTGTTCCAGGACAAAATTCATCACCTATGGTCGCAAGTAGAGGCCTGCAACAACATAAAAATATGGTCCTCCTCCGAACACTCTGTCTTTGTCCTCTAAGTTTGTGAACACTACTGTGAAGAAACCCTTGGACCCAAGGTGAAGATTTATTTTTCCCTTAGGATTCCAGTGGTTCTTTATCCATGCATGCAAAGCCTTCTCTGTTGGCCATATCCCCATAAATTTTCATATTACTGCATAAGCCGCCATGTGATCCCTGTGAACCTCTAGCACTGGATCACTTAATACAACCTGGGGTGTGATGGTTGACCTAGGTTTACACAGTATTTTCATATTATTGTGCTCAGCTCTCTGACTGCCTCCTCCTATTCTCTTCTCTCTTCTGACTTCCTCATGCTTCTCTTCCTGTTCCTGTGATCTAATGTTTTTCTGTTTTTCTATGTTGATACTCCCAGTTTCTGCTTCCATTGGTTTCTTGAAGCGGTTCGAAACTGCATGACTGTAGGAGGGAGTGGAACTCCCCCCTCCTCGCCCCTCCATGGTAACCAACACTGATACCCTGATGCAAACCCTAGTTCAGTTCGCTTCCCCCGCCGCTTCAAGTCCAGAAATGATCAACTGTTTAAAACAAAGTGTACTAAAACAAATTCTGAGATAAAATTCCAGTTAATTCATTCAACTTTAGATAAATTTAAGTTTGTGAAATACATGAGAAAACAAAAAAATCTCAAAAAGAAAATACTTCACTGCAATAGCTCAACACATGAATCCTGTAATGCAATCTCTTTATTACTTTCTCTAGTCTGCTAACTTGAAAAATTGGTACAATAACCCTTAGGTTTATGATCAAAATAACTCTACAAATGTATAGAAATCCACCCTCAATACTTCGAATTATGAAGTATTTATACAAAAATAATTTACAAAATATCCCAAATTGTCTTGGGAATTAATCTAGGAGAAAGAAATATCTTCATGCAAGAAGATAGAGACAGATATTGAATTGTTGTTTGTTGTCCCTGTTTATTAGGCTGTGTTGTCTTTAATCTTTGATATTTTGCCTTTTAATCTCTGCTTTGTTGTTTGGTATTCACGTTGGATGTTCTATTTACTATGATCTTTCAACTGATACACTTTCACCTTTTTGGCCTATCATTATCCTTTTATTGTGCTTTTCAATCTTACTGTACATTTTTACATTTTGACTGTGTATTTCTATAGTAAGTAATTTAATTTCTCCCATTTTTCAGCATTTGGTAATTGGATATTTATCATCTTCCTGTAAATCTCATCTGCCTCCATGTACTTGGTGAAAGTAGGCTTATTCACAACAAGGTGTTTTACCTCATGCTATAGGTAAAAAAAGTTCTCAAAAGTCTGGTATAGCACCTTGCCAGTTGGCATCCCCTTCATGGATGAAGTATTTAGTTGATCTCTTACCACTTCTCTTATCTTTCTGTTGTAGTCCTCCTGTGGCATTAACTTATCGTTTATTACCAAGGGATTGGTAAACTATTTTGCCTCAAAACTTCAAATTTAACAATGAACATGTCTATAGCCAGTTGCATGGTTTGGCACTTATCTTCAAGGTTAGCATTAAATTCCTCTTGGTGAGGACCCTTTTTACTTCAAATATTATATCTATCCTATTAGGTATCTCTAATTCCTACAATTCATACTTATTTTTGGAGTTGAGTAAGTGAATGATCCTTGCAGCTTCCTCTAGCATGTCTCCCAATTCTGCTTTTAATCTCTATATGGATTCTGTAGCCTCTTTTACTAAGTCAATCTGTTCAAAAATCACTTGGATGGATGGCCAAATATCATTGACAGAGTCAATGATATTGGCCCACAATTGTTCCTTAGCTTGTCCAAGGGGTTCCTTCAAAGTTAATTCCTTCTCCAAGTTTTCTATTCTTTCGTTCATTCTGGTGGATTTATACACTTCTTCCGTGTGCATTATTGGGCAAGCTTGTAGTCAGTCTCTAGTCTGGTTACATTTCCCTTGAGCTTGTTGATTTCATTGGTCTGAATGCACATGTCTTCCATTGCTTTGACCAACTTACTTGCCTCATCACTTGTTGACCTTGTTGCTGATGTAGAAGTTGTAGAAGCTGGCAGTGCTATAGCCATTGGAGTTATAGGAGCTAATGATGCTACCAAGGTGGATGGTACTGTACTAGTAACTGTTGGGATAACAGTGGTAGGGGCAGTCTCAAGACTAGATTGTTTCAACTGTATCAAGTTGTCTATCTCCTTTTCCATTTCCTTTAGCTGATCATTCAATTGTAGCACCAGGTCCATCATCTCCTCGTGATTTGTTTGTCTCTCCAGGACCTATTTTGTCTGTGGGTGTTCTGAATGAGGCAACTTTAATTGTTTTTTGAGAGTTTCTATATCCTCATTCTTCTTCTTGATCAACTTTTCAGCAGCTTTGATGTCATTTGGATCATGGCCCAGCTCAATTACCAAGTCTTCCAATGACTTGATCCTGTTGACCTTGACTTGTGAGGAGGCCTTTTCCAATTTATATTGGGTTGTAATGTTATCTAGTGAACTCTGTAGCTTATGTGCAACCATGGCCTTTCCTGTTAGGGTGGAGTAGATCATCTCTCTTGCCTGTTTGAGAAATTCTAACTGGTCAATGGGATGAACATCCTTGGCTAACACCTCAAAGTCGGTTTTTCTGTAATCAACTGATGTCTTTGGCTACTCGACAGTTGGTTGCATGAAGGACACCTGCATTTTTCTTGCTTTGATGTCAAAAGATGACATCAACCTGCTTTGATTAGCTGGTGTGTGCTTGAAGTATTGGGCATATGTTTCAGCCTTCAACTTCTCATTTCTTAACTTGATCTCCTTATACGTATCCTTAATTTCCTTTTCTTTATCTGCTGGCCTAGTGAAAGAAGAAACCTCAACATTGAGTTGTCTCTTAATCAGTTGAGTGTTAGATGTTGATGACTGTTGTGTTTCTCCTGAAGCAATTTTGCCTTTGCTTCTTTCCACCATTGTATCAGTGTCAGCGATTTCCACTGATTCAATGGTTTCTTCCTGTTCAATTACAGGGTTCAGTTTAGGCCTTTTCCTCAGCTCAAAATGCTCATATGTGGTTTCCATAGCAGAATTGGAACCCTCCTACCTATTCTTTTTGGGTTTCTCTCCTCATTTGCTGGCGTCTGTAAAATATGATAATTAATCATGTGTTCCCCTAGTTTTGGAACGTGTAGGATAGAACTTTCATCAATTTGTTTTTCTACATGAAACAGTGTATTTTCTACATCCACTAGTGTGCTATCCATGCCAATTAACGTGTTTTCCAACCATTCTGATTGGTTGGAAAATCTCTCAATATCAGGTCTAGGATGGTGGATGAAAGGTCCCAATTTGACTTTGATTCTCAACTTATATATGACCCCTTTAGGGTCATACTGACACATAAATTTGTTCCTGAATTTCATTTCCTGCAACATCTTGTCAGCCTCAGGTCGAGCTTCCCTGTTATTACAAATGAAGGGGCCCAATTGATTTTTCATTTTAAATTGGGTTTTCTCCTAGCTGTTAGGAAGTTGAATTCATCGGAATTGATGATTTGCCTAAAATATTCTAGTGCAAATATCCTCATAGGGAGGTATTTGGGCAGTTTGTAAGGGGCAAGTTGGCATCCATAAATTCTAATTTCTATGTGGTTCTGGTATAGATAAGAGTCTCCCACCTTCCTGTTCTTGGCCAACTGTAACACCCTCTTGATCTCTTCGCTGATTCTGGGCTGAGGGCTACTGGTCAACATGTTCATGACTGGATGGAAAAATGAATCAATAAAGTCCTTATAGGTGAATGCAGTGGAGTATTTCTAAATCAAAGGTGTCTAATAGATAATTGACCTTTGATTTCCCTTGGTATCCAATTTCTGGATGTTGAGAGGGAATTTATCTGATTGATAACACAAAAACATATAAAATAATACTAAAGAGTACTTGAAGGCTCTCTCAGTTGGTAGTCTTGTGAAGTGTTTATGCATCCTGTCTGCAATGAACTAAGCATAGTTTTAGATCACAACAAGAGGGTTGTATGGGATAAAAATGGAGAGAAAGGCCAGGACAACCTCATCCACATGCTCATCTGAGGTATATCTTAGGATGCAATAGAGCATGATAATAATCTTTCTGCCTCTTTCTGAAAAAATGGTGGCAGCATAAGGGGGACTATTTGTGGGAGTATGGCGATCTTCTATGATGAAAGTATGGAATATTTGGGCTATTTTGGCCAGGTCTAACTTGACATATAGATCCAGCAAGTCACCAATAGATAGTGGGGTATCATTAGGGCTGGGTTGGACCTGCAACATTTGGTTGATGGATTATGCAGTGATAGTGAATAACACTTGCTGGTTAGGGGTGACAACAGCTCTTTGGCTAGGAATATAGCAGGCATGACAGAAATGGATGATGTCTGGGAAAGGGTGTACTTCTGGAAACAAATATTTGGGTAAATTAGATTCCCAAAGGTGGATGTCATCGTTTTGGTTTAGGAACTTGTCCTTACTCCAGTAGTGGAGCTTTAGAAGGTAAGCTGGTGAAACAGTATCCTTTATTTGAAAATATTTGTCTGCTAATGCCAGGTGGTCGATGTCTAGGTGAGGGGTTGACATAGATCTCACATCCAAAGAGGTTTGGGAAGCCATGACGGAGTTTATGGATATGAATTAGGCTTGTAGGCGTTATAGAAATGAGGTTTAGGAGTTTTGTTACAATGAGAGGGTAATTACTATTTGTAAAAGAAGCGTTTGGGGTATATAAGTAAATTTCTCTTCAATTTAGGAAAATATATTAATTAGTTTGCATGCAAAGTGTTTGAAAAAAAAATTAAATGGTTTAACGATTATTGCATGCAAACAATTCAATGAAATGCCCTAATGAAAATGTTGTTTTTTGGATAGGGACAATATTCTCATATGATAGTATTGTTGTAGCTGATATTCGCCTATTTGCATGCAAATAATTTGATGTATTAGTTTGCATGCAAAGTGTTGAAAAAATGCTTAAATGTTTAATGATTCATTGCATACAAACTGTTTAATGAAAATGTTGTTTTGTGGATGGGGATAATATTGTTGTATATGATATATGCTTATTTGCATGCAAAAAATTTGAAGAAATGTGTTGAAGATGTTTTATTACAATTTGCATATAAATCAATTGGTAAAATACCTAAAAGACAAAAATCAAAAGTTGCATAATTGAGTGGTATGTTTCAGTTAGTATGTTACAAGTGGAATTAGACCAATGTTTCTCATTTGATTTTAGACAATTTTTTTGACAAAATATCTACAAGAAAAATACTACTCAATTGGTTGTATAAAAAGTATTTGAAAAAATGTTTACATGTAAATTGGTTGACAAAATGTATGAGAGATGAAAATCGGGTTTTTGCAAGTGTGGTTAGGATAAATTTATAGGGATATGTGACAAAGTGGTATCAGAGCTTATTTTCAAGCTAGTAAAAGGAAAAATAAATTTTTGGGTACCCCATAACCTGTGTAAGTCATTGAGGGAACTTGGTATGTTACATTAATACTCATTTTACCTCCTTTTATCATACATAAAGTCATTTCTAAGTCCTTGTTAAAGTTTTTCTCAAGAGAATAATAGTTTATCATTTCTCTCTTTTGTTTCTTACATGGATGAATTAGAAAGTGTAAGGAAATTGCTTGTGTTGTTATGATAGATTAAGGTGCATTTACAAATAATAGTTTTCAATAAATACCACTAAATTGACATATGAAGTATGAAAGTGCCTCTAAATTGTTATGAATTATTGGTTACCAAGTATATTCCAAGACAACCCATGTGGTTTTTTATCAACATATTCTATGGTTCTGCATTAGCACACTCCTGCGTAGGATACTTGGTGTTTTTTACATGATTATAGCCAAGTACCAAACAAGGCATCAAACCAACCAACTGGTAATAACATAACTAATTTAGATACCATTACAACATCCATACAAATGCAAGAACTGACACATAACAACAAGTTGCAATACTAGACTTTCCCTTCCATGCAATGATGAATAAGGACTATTAGATGCTTCAATCAATCAAACCCAAATTAGAGGGGACCTTCCACTCCATTCTTAGAGTTGGAAAGTGCCTTATTCTCTTATTTGTATTGAGTCACTTCCAAGAGAGGGATATCTAGGAGTAGGATAATGAAGGCATCTATATGTAATCAATTAGTCTGTAAATCTTCTCTTAAAAACTCAATATATCATTACAAGGTTTATGTGCATGGTTAATGCTTAGCGTTGTTTTGGTGATCTCATAGAACTTGCACAAGCAATGCCTTGAGGGTGCCCACTTTAGGTATGGTTTTGTGTTGATATATGTACTTGTACAATACTTTGTGACCTATATTTGTTGGGTTATTAGTTACTTTCCAACATTGTTTATTTTATTTCATGTAGATTGCATTTGCTATGGAATTGGCATGCTATGAAATCACTTTGTTCTTAGTTAAAGCTCAGTAAACAAAGCTAAATGTCAAGTCATAGGTTTGGTTCCTAATGGTTCTAGCAGAAAAGGTGCCACTAATGAAGATAATATTAAGAATATTGTTGGTTCCTTTTTGTTATAGAAAGTTTACATTTTAGTTTAGATTTAATTTGAGTTGTCTTTTATTTACATTGTGTGAAAGAATATTGGATCATACGACATTTGATTTTGGATAAAACATGTCCAATTTTCTACGTATACAACATTGAGTGTCTCACAAGTTCAATTGACCTCGAGTTGATAGATTAAATAACTGTGTAATCTGAGTTTACTCTTAATAATAGAAAGACATAAAAAAATACCATCACTTGGTAAGTGCTCAACCTCTTGTCTTGTTTAATTTCTTCTTCATGACAAGGGTCTTTAAGTATTATCTTCAATCCAATTGTCAATCTTGTTGATGAAGGTTGTTCCTTTTAAGAAAACCTTTCTTTCAGAGCCTTGGTTTTCATGACTTGTCCTAATTAAACAATGGATTGGACTATTTATACTCTAGGGCATGGTCTCTCATTCTAATTCATAAGCATTGAATAACTAAATCTTAGAGGGGCATTCTAGTTGACCCCATAAACTCTAAATGAAGACAAGGCACTTAGCTCAACTCCTAACAACCAACCCAAAAGACCTTAATAAGCCTAAATTAATTTCTTACCTCCCTCTTAAAGATAAAAAAATATGAAAAAAAATATAAAAGTAAAATATTATAAAAATTATTTATTCATTGTCTAGTGCAATGTCAATAATTTATTTCATGCTTCTAGACAAGTTTGTCAAGGGGTTTGTGCTTAATTGCTAAAATTCCAACCCTAAGCAGGCGAAATTGGCCTTATACATTTATGCCCAAAGGTGTTATCTAACATTCTAATATTTTATGGATTGATTTAAGGTGTTTACCAATTCTAGAAATTAAATTGCAGTCATAAAAATCAGGTTTGGCGAAACGCTTAAATCTAAGGTTTAACCTTAAAATGTACATTCTAATGCTTCCCTAGTTTATATTTCATTCTTAGATTGTTTTTAAATCTATTATCCAATACAATCTTGGAGTGAAATTTATCTCCTAGGTACTTAATTGTATTTGTATTTTAGTTTGGAGATAAAATTATATTTTAGTTTGGAGATTTTTTATGAAACCCTAGGGGATTCATCATCTCTTTTACAAGTTTCTGCTAATTGCATGGTTGGTTATCATTGTTCCTATAAATTAATCATTGTTGAGTTGTTTTTACATGATATATTTATTGCCCTAGCAAAAGCAACCAAGTTGTATCGTTCCAAGGGTGTCTACCAAGTTGTATTGTTCCAAGTGCTTTTAGACACCCTTGGGTTGCCTTTCCTCGATCCAAATCTTCATTTTCCATATTTTTTCATCATAAATCATATCTAGAATTTGTGGATAGCAATGAGATTACCTTATTTTCAGCATATGCTCTAGTGGTAACTCAAATATATCTCTTGTTCTTGGTTTACGCAATCATATTTTATTCTCGTGCATTAAGTGGTACTTATCTTTGTATTTATTAAGTGAAACCTAAAATGCTAATTGATATTTTCTTTTGTTGTGCTATATTGTGGTAATTTGTATCCTAAATTTTTGTTAATTTATATCCTAACTTTTTGTTGAATATTCTTAAGTCATTTGGCACTATTCTATCTAATCATATGTTGAAGTGTGACTCCTACCATTATCTAATCATATGTTGAAGTGTGACTCCTACCATTCTTTAATCGGGCACTATTCTATCTAATCATATGTTGAAGTGTGACTCCTACCATTCTTTAATCCATCCCTAGATCACCACCTCATAAACCACCCTCCCAATAAAGTAATCCAAATACATAAACTACCGTACTCAAAATATCAAGAAAAGATCATTACTTCACTCCAAAAGGCCTCGGACAATATTCTTAATCACATCAACTATCATACTCAAAACTAGAAATGCTTAATCAATCATACTCAAAATTAGAAATCACCTCAAAAGGTTTTCGACAATATGCTTAATCCCCCGGACCTATCTCAACTCCAATTGGATCAGGTGCTTGTTATTGGATGGGGAAGCCATAATGACCCAACTCACCTTATGAAAGGCCACACTCTAAGTAGCCAGCCAGGCTGCCTTCAATGTGAAAACACTACATAATAACTATGTAATAACCCAAAATATCACAATCTTCAATTCATCCTTTTTCAATTTTTCCAACCTTAAGTTCATTTTTTTTTATATTTAAATTTGTTAACTATTACAACCATCAACAAAGTGGATATTCCTTTACCCAAAAGCGTAAGAGGGCAGATCAATCATATTTAAATTTAATTCTCGTGTAATTTGTACAATTCACGTGTTTACACGGCCCTGAGTAATGAAATACAAGTTGTAACAAGCAAACCCCAATGGTGGAAGAAAACAAAAAGATGTGACTTTTGCTTCACATGCACATGGTCTGGCCATGCTACTTATGAAGCCATGATATTTTTTTCTCAGAGAAAAACCATGATCTCTGAGGATATTTTTTTCTCAGAGAAAAACCATGATCTCTGAGGATATTTTTTTCTCAGAGAAAAACCATGATCTCTGAGGATATGGCCCAACTTTAAAGCATATATTGCATGAAGGGTCATGATTTTCCACTTACAGAGGTCATGTTTTTCCATTCTACCACTACTGCAAATTATTATTTCATTCTCCAAAAGAATGCCATCTCAGCCCTGGATCATGGGGTATGTGTTAAGTACAAGGAACTCTTCTTATCAGCAGATATTCTTGTTGTTTATGAAATTAATTTAACAATCCACCTCCCATTTTGTGGGGTGTGGTACTGGGGAAACAAATTTTACACCATCCAGAAATGTAGGTTACTCAATAATGTTATCCCTTGTTCATTAATGTGCTCCTATCTGTTTCATATCCACTGGCAAGCAGGTAGCCATAAAGAAGATGATTCCATGTATCCGGGACACCAGGTAGACACCAGTGGCTGCAATCTTTCCTGTGGAGTGGATCTAGTCCATGCCCATTCCCCAAATAGTACAATGAGGAATGACCATCCTTCCTGAATTCGGTCAAATATGTTATGTTTAATAACTGCACATTCTTCTTGCCATTGAGTTGTCTGATTGCTTCAGACATGATCTGGTTACTTACTGGCTCCCATTGAAACCAAGTAGAATTAAACTCTATCCAAGTTTCCTTATGACACTTCCCTCCAGTTTTCCAGGACCCTCCTCTGCATTTTAAGATGTTGAAAGACACATATATGAGATTAAGCTTTTAAATACAAGTATACCCTTAAAAATCTTCAAATCCTACCATTTAAGAGGAAAGCATGGTGTAATATTTGAGTCATGAGCTTGTGACCAATTCAAAATCAAAATCACATAGAAGAATGGTTCTATTTTCTTTTTCACATCTAGTACATAGATATTTCATCCTATGAATTGAAAGCATTTGCCATGGACCAGTGAGGCCAAAATTATTTGAAGTGAACAGGAGCATAGCTGCGCAAAAATAGATGGGTTTTTTCAGATTTGACATGCTGGAGAACCCATTCAGCCCATGTCTTCATTGCTCTCCGGAGTGCGGTTTCGACATCCATCTTCATGTCCACAGTATTTCCCTCCTGGAAATAACAACCCCTGCAAAAAACTTCTGTCAAAACATTACATTCTCTTAAACTGGCATAGTTTTTTTTTATCAAAAATGAAATATCAAAAACCATACATACCCTCTAATCGTCTTTTCATAGTTCCACCAGTGTCCTGTGTTGAAGATGAGCACATCCCCATTAGACCAGAGATGTGAAGTATAATCTAGGGTGTCGACTTTCAGCGTGGTTCAGACCTCATGAGGAACTCCTCTAGGTGGGCGGCCCTGGAAAACCAGAAATGGTGCCCTGTAATACTCTATTGTACAATTGTAATCTACAAATCTGAAGGACAGAAATCCCTTGTGTTTTGTGATGGGATTTCCATTGACTTCATAAATCTGATTCTTGTTCGGAATTGCTTCTACAAGCATGCAAATCAGAGACTCCCATTGGTTCCTCCCAATGGAATCACCCACAAACACCACATGTCTGTTGTGGATCCTCTCCAAGAAGTCGCTTGTATTGAACCTGAAGTTCAATTCAAACAGGACATTAAATCTATTTGATGAATGTTGAGAAGAATATAAGTTCAGAAAAATACAGAGACAAACAAAGCATTGATTTCAAACTTATAACCACTCAGCATTTATCAACATTGTATACTGGTGTTAACCCTTTCTTCTCATTGAGCATTTTATGAACAATTATCAGATCAATGGCAGTTGGTAAACTGGGTGCCACCCACCAAGGTTCAATTCCCTTGGAGAAAGGAATAACCGTTGAGATCAGGTGCAAGTTCTGGGTGATTTCAATGGAATAGTGCACCCTGTTCTAAAAGCTTAGCTAAACAGACAATCCTTGTGTTCAGTGGTTGGCCACACTTCCGAAACAAAAAACAGTCATCTGTCCATTTCTTCTAAAATCAACTGTATCTAACAACAAAACTGATATTTTTATTTTGAGCTGGCAAAACACGGAGCTCCAACATAGACGACCCTTCACAGATGCCAGTCTTATTTTGAAAACTTTTCACAAATTGCGTTCTCAGGCATTGAATTATTCAGATTTTATCATTTATGAGCTCGGATAGCCAGTAAACCAAAACAACCACTATAACAGACGAGGTGTAACCAAAAAGTGGTAAATTTCCTCATTCATGCCATGAAAAACTGACAGACAAAGCCTGGCCTGCTAAACATCTTGAAATCCCAAGCGAAGCTTAGTCAATCCTAAAATCCTTGGATTATCACAATATTCACATTTTTTTTTCAGTGGGAGGCAAACAACCACGTTATCACAGTGGCAGACAAAGCTCAGGGTTCAAATAAAACACCCACGATAGTTCGATGGCTTAGCAGGTCACATCAGTGACTCACCAATAAGAGATAAGCCAATAATGGCCACAGTGAGATGATTCCAGTCTAGGACTCCATTGAATTGGGATTTTTTCATAGAAATCCAACACCACACAGTAAGACTGTTATAGTCATTGGGATTTTTTTCCTAGAAATCTAACATCACACAGCAAGACTCTTACAGTCGTTGTTGGCCTAATAGGGTTTTATAGCCACTAGAGGTCTCTTAGGTGGGTGAAACAGTCCACTGTTGTGGGTTCAGTATTCAAATCCTCCAAAAAACTTCAGTCACAATTGAGTCAAGGCAAATGGCCACTGGGTCACTCTGTAAATCTATGTACCATCAATAAATAGAACAAATGGACATATGCCTCACAAATGTAATAGAGTCCCTATGGAGAGTGAATCCATAGACAATTTAATGTTCAGAAAAGGGTATTAGAGGGTGGTTGATACATTGTTGCATTGAAAACAATAATTTCATTTTTTTCCAAAATTACAATTTTTTTAAATTGCAATTTTGAAAAGTTCAGAAAAGCAGAATGTTAAGCCTTAGTTACTAGATTTTGGATTGGATTTTACACTAAGGCTAACTGCGAGAAGCTCTACACTGAGCAAGGCAGTCATCTATGGTCGTGAATTTTACAGACATAATGAAATTAACATAAATGAGGAGAATTCATTAATTACCTTGGGAGATCACAGTGAGAGGGCTGCCATCGCCATTTCAAGTAATCACTATCAGGCCTGCCATTTTCCTGACATCGAAATCCTCCATCGAGAAAAGGGCAGTTGCGAGACTCATACAGGGGATAGGAATCGTCCCACACCCACGAGCCCACAGAAAAATCACAATCACCAGATTGCACAACCCCATTGACATTACTTACAATTTTTTCCATACCTTCAACTGTAGAATTCTCAATTCTTTCTTCAAAATCATGCCTCAATGTTTCATTTCTGGGCTTCTTCTCCACAAAATATGAAGTGGGTCGTGAAGAAAAGTTAGGAGACAGATCGGTGGTGTTCCAATTGTTACTATCTCCAATAGAGCCGAGTTTCACGGGGCCTGCATACCGGAGAAACCCAACAGGGACTGCTACGTTGCAACAATACAAAATGAACAGTAGGACAACCAGAATGGCAGAGAGCCCAGACATGCCAACACTTCGAACAGCTCGAAAGACTTTCCCTGTGTATACAAAAGGAAACCTGGAAGGGTATATATATACTCCTCTCGTATCCATTGTTGCATGCTTCATCTGGAATTCAAGCGAAAGGACTCTGAGTTAGCTCATTCTTGGCATGCTCAACGGTCCGCAGAGGTGCTCTCTTCTTCTGTCAGAATATTTTGGCATTGGACATGTGTCTACATATTTAAAGTTACCCGTATTGAGCTATGAGCCATCAATGCAATGTGGTTGATTTGGTTGCAGACATGACTGCGTGTAAACTCCAACTTCCAAGCAATAACCGCCCATTCCCAATCATTTCGCCGATTTCTCCTCCTCTCTTTCCGTCGCTTTATAATAGTAAATAACAATCCTTTTAAAAAATTCCAGAGTCTGCAAATTACCATACGATGATGCATCAGCTCGTGGAAATTCAAAGGGCTAATCTAATTATGTAGTAAACGGTTTTCAGTTTTCAAACGATTCAGTTCACTCTAAATGTTATTTTTTATCAATCATCATCATCCACCGTCAAAATAAAATCACTGCGTTGAAGATCAAAGTCTGATCAACTCTCACTCTTGGATTAATTTACAATGAGATGTTTATTATTAAGATAGTATGAATTTATATATTAAATTAAAATGATTAATTTAGAATGAGATGTTATTATGAAAATTGTATGAAACTCCATATTGAATAATGATAAATTCATAATGAGATGTTTTTTATTAAGATTATGTGAAGCTTAATAGAAATTGTCTTTTGAAATAAATATAATTTTGATTAATTTTCAAAATAATTTTGAGTAAAAATGTGTAAAACTTTAAATTAAATAGAATAATGATGAATTCACATTAAAATGATTATTGTTAAAATTATGCTAAACTCAATAAAAGTTGCTCATAATTTTAATTAATTCCCAGAATAATTTCTATTTCAACCCTTCGTATGAAATAAATCTAATTAAAATTAAACCCTAAATAAACCAAATAAAATTAGATTAAAACTAAATCCTAAATAAACCAACATTCTGCGCTTCATGTCTCAGATTATTTTACCTCCAATTTATACCGTAATATAATTAAAAAAACTATTTAGGTAACTAATATACTTACATAAGTCAATCCACGCACGTGAGTGCATGATGTGTTGGTTGGGGCGGTTGGCTTTTGTATCCCCAACCAGGTTCAATTCCTGTGGGAGCTGGGCGTTGCTACAGCAGCATTTGTACCACGTTCAATTCCTGTGGGAGCTAGGCATTGCTGCAGCAGCATTTGTTTCGATGACGACACGTATGTGTTTCGATGATGACGTATTCTGCTCGCTTCGACAATATATGATATATTATAATTCTTCAACAAAGATTCTCCCCTACTGAAAATAAATAAATCAATCCATGTATAAACCCTATTGAACTGGCGGACTGAAACTACTATAATGAGTCCTTTTGGGAAGCTTCCCAAAAAATCAGTACCTTTCTAATATGACGTTGATGGTAAACTCTTATTTAAAAATCAGTACCTTCCCGTATTGAGAATTGAATATGACGTTGATGATAAACTCTTATTTATTTAACCTAATTCCACTACTGTTCATATTATCATGCATTAATCTTGTGATAATTGCATATTCAAAACCATCATATTATCATGCATCAATCTTATTCAATTGTTTGAGACTTATTCAAGTGTTTGAGACGTGCCTCTCAAGACTTATTCAACTCTTTGAAACGCGCCTCTGAAGTAACATTATGATAGAGTATTTTAAAAATTAAATTAAATTTAATGATTCATTTATTTATGATTAAATCATAATGTCATTAATATATTCGGTAGATATAAATTTAAAATGAGTGAAAAAAACTGAATTAAGAAAAATGACAAGTAAATAAAACAAAATACATTTAAGTCATAAATCAAGAAAAATGAAATAAGATTAAGTAAATAAAATAAAATAAATATATTAAATTGAAATTTTAAATTTTAACCGTAAAATGTCGAATTGTATTTAGAAATTTATAAATTAGTATAATTACATTAAAAATATTATTGTGGTTGATATAGTGAAAATTTTCATTTTACTTATCATTGATAAATATATAATTAAAAAAACTATTGTAACAAAAATATTATTATTAATTTTGATTTTACTCAACTATTAAGAGTCCTAGGTCTTAATAAAAAAAAGTGTTGAAGAGTTTTTTATCCTTTATAACGAAGCCATATTTAACTATTGCAATGAAAATATTATTATTAACTTTGATTTTACTTAACCCTTAAGAATCCTAGGTCTTGATAAAAAAAACAAAAGTGTTGAAGAGTTTTTATCATTTAAAACCAACATGGTTTTTAACTATTGCAACAAAAATATTATTATTAACTTTGATTTTGCTTAACCCTTAGGAATCCTAGGTCTTGATAAAAAACAAAAGTGTTGAAGAATTTCTATATTTTACAACCAAGATAGAACCACAGAACCACACTCCTCGTGACGATGAACACATTGGTTGGTTCGAAACATGTCGACAAATGCATTCTAATGTGATTTACGCCAAAAAATATTCTCAAAAAACTTGATACGGATCACAGAAGCCTAAATTCAACAACCAAGATAGTTTTTCTAAAATTAGGTATGCTTTGAAAATCTCTAATAAATTGGTAGGCTTTCAGACATCAATTTTTTTTAATTTATCAAAAGTCAATGCAATCTAACAAACTCTCTAACACGCTACAGTTGTTGATAAGAATTTAGACGACGCATGTAACAATCCTGGTTAAAAATCCGTGTAAAAATATATAAGACCAAGTTGAATGATAGAAAAACATCTTAGTGGGCATTCATTTGGGTTATTATGGCTAAAGGAAATAGGCAAAGGCAATGGTAAAGGCTTTGAAAAGGAAAAATGACATTTTTGGCACATTTATTTATGAAAATAATGGAAATTAGGAGAAAAGGAAGGTGAACGGTCACATGTTGCATGTGAGGAGGAAAATGAAGGAAAATACTGGAAAATGAAGAAAATAGAGGCCTAATTGATAAAAAGGCTTCTGAGGATCAATTTGTAACCCTTTTTTTTTTTTCAGTTCAATTTTGGAGCTCTCTCATTATTCTCTCTCTTTCTCACTCACTCTTGGACACTAGAGTTTTCTTAGAACACTTTGGCACTGGATCAAGAAAGGCAAAGAAGGCAAGAGGAAGGAAGGAGCAAGCAAGGAAGCGCAAGATCGAGCAACTACAACAGGATTCTTTGCAGGTATCGATTTGCATGTGTGCTTCCTTGCTAGATTTTGCATACATGGTATTGCATGTGCTTCTTTTGTTGTTATGACATGGATTTTGCCAGGTGTAAGATTGTTTTCAACCTAGCCCTTCCATTTCCAGATAGCCATGGTGTGATGGGGTTCTCATGTTTTGGTTGAGATGGATTTCCAGATGGATTCGAAGTTGAGTGAGGTGGATCTCTGAATGATAGAACACATGGCCTAGTAACCCCTAAACTAGACTGTGGGTTGCAGTAAAGCCAGATTTTGTGTTGCCTTGGTGGGCCTAGGAATCCTTGACCGGTGAATGACGGAATATACTGTAAAGCCTAGAGGTGGTTGCCCTTGGTTAGGCCTAGGAATCCTTGCCAGTGAATGGTGGGATATATGGTAAATCCTAGAGGGTGGTGTCTTGGTTTAGGACCTAGTGATCCCTGGATCGGACTGTGGATTGCGGTAAATCCTGAGAGACTAAGAGACAAGAAAATTCCTCATGGTGTAGGTGGAGAAATCCGGTGGCATCCATGCTTGTTTTGGCCTAGTGATCTAGTGGAGATCATGGTAAAGCCTATTATTATTACATGTTATTGTGTTGGCCTAATGATCTGTTGTGGATTATAGTAAAGCCTAGTTTCTATTGATGAAGATGAGATGGTTTAGCCTCAGGATTCCCTAGTTGGTTCTTTTGGTTTGATTCCCACATTTGTGCTTGGAATATGCAATGGGTGTGAATGGATGAAGAGAGAATTGGCTCAACCATTTTATGGTCAGGTGGAACATAGTAGTCCCATCCCTAGTTGGATTTTGCATTCATTAATAAGAGGTTCTTTCCTTGATATATAATGTATAAATGTACTAGTTTATATGTGGACTTTATGGTTGATGTATCCTTTGATATTTCTGTTGTTATTATGTTGGTTATAAGCATGTATTATGACAATGATGATGTATGGTTTTCCTCATGTTTTGATTTATAAATGAATGAACAATGTATCTATGACCTAATAGATGATAATGTAATGAATGATATAAGGGAACAATGTTTCTTAGAGATTCTCAGATAAATATGAGACCCCTATGCTTAAATCTTTTGTTTACACGTGTAGATTACATATTTGTGACATGTTTGATGAAATGTTTGTCATGGTTAATAGGGGTCCGATCAAGGGATTTTTAAGTAATTTCATTTGTATCATCATTCGGTTGTTATCTTCTAGTTCTAAAAATGGCATTGAGTTCTAGGCAGTGACCTACGCTTTGGGCCTGAAAAAGTGGCTCAAATCTCGGGGACGGTGACACAACACTGAGAAAAATAGTCCCTGGATGATGGCATACCATGTTGTGGGAGTGTTCAAAGCCTTCTGGACGCATGCATGCCCATATCATGGGAGCATCTGGGGGTTAATTGGTCAAAAAACTCAGTGGGACCCAGGGGCAGTTGCCGAAAAGGTTGGGATGGTTCTTGGAAGTCCTCATGTTGGTGTTGAAGGTCTGTATGTTGTCTTTCTGTCGATTCCACTTCCTTAAGGTCACATAGGAGGTTGAATCCCATCATAGTAGCATCTCGTCACATGTTTACCCCAGTTGGTCAATTACTTGGGTAGATGTGGGAGGAGGGTGTTACAAAGCATATGTTGAACATATTCCCTTGAGAATCAATCTAGGTCATCAGTTAAATTTTTTTAGAAGTCAATAGATCCTCATCCACCTTAAGTTGAAATAAGAAGCCTTCAGTTATTTTGTTTTAAAAGTATATTGTTTTATATTTTAGTTTTATGACTCAATTTAATTGGTGATGGTCATGTTATGAATTATTATGCAAACTACGAGATTTGAGATTCAAATCTCCCTCTTTAACCTGTGTTTTTTTGAAGGAATATAAGTAAACAACTAAAAATTATAAAATCGATTGTTAATTCCTCTAAATATAAAAAAATATTTTCTAAATATTCACTACCTAATTATTGATTCCTTTATATATAAAAATCATTTCATAAATATGTAGACACCTCAATTAACCCAAACTAATCAATCCAATGATTAATTTCTCTAAATATAAAAATTATTTCCTTACATATCATATTATTTCCTTACATATCATATAAATTTTATAATTTTATAGCCATACATACTAAATGATTTCTCTAGATATAAAAATTATTTCCTTACATATTATATAAATTTTATAGCCATACATACTATTCAAAAAACTAATATATACAGAAAAAATATAAATATTAATTACTTTGATCTTTATTTTACTTAAATTCATGGTTTTTCGCAACTTATTTTTATGAGGCTTAAAATATTAATTACTTTGATCTTTATTTGACTTAAATTCGTGGTTTTTCACAACTTATTTTTATGAGGCTTATATAAAGAATGAAGTACTAATTGCTAATCTTTATTTGACTTCTTGGAATTAACCTGCAATTCTACTAGCATCAAAGTATTATGGAGTATTTTAAAAATTAAATAAAGCGAGTGATGATCAATTTTTATCTATTTATTATTAAATCATGATTTAATTAGTATATTTGATATATAAAAAATTTAAAATATTATAAAAAATTAAATTAAGAAAAATGAGATAAGGTCAAATCTACAAAATAAAATTGATCAAATTTTATTTAAAGAATTATTAAAAAAAAAAAACCATTTTATTTTTAGAAGCATATCGTTATATATATTAGTTTAGGTGGTGGTCCTGTTATGATGTATTATATAAATTATGAGACGTGGTTTAAATATTTTTAATTAATATTTGTTTGTGGAAGGGATGTAATGAGACACTTAGAGGTTGATTCTTCTAGATATAAACAATATTTTTTAAGTATTCACAATTTAGTTGTTGGTTCCTCTAGATATAAAAATTATTTCCTAAGGATTCACATCTTAGTTGTTGATTAGTTTTGATATAAAAAATATTTCCTTACATATTATATATATTTTATAAACATACATATTCTTCAGAAAAAATAATATATATATAAAGAATGGAAGTATTAATTTCTTAATCTCTATTTGAATTTTTGGCATCATGATTTTTCACAACTTATTTTTACGAGGCTTATATAAAGAATGGAAGTGTTAATTGCTTATTTCTATTTGACTTCTTGGATGTAATTATTTTTTGCAATTTATTTTTATGGGGCCTTGCAATTATACTCCTTACATTAATAACTTGAAAAGCATTGCCTTGTTCAAGTTCCAGCTTGGGGATAAGTAGGGGGTCCTCATAAACTTGGGAGGATTCTGCTGTAGAGTAAGAATTTGCGTGAGAGGGAGGGTTCACTACACTATCCAAGATGCCAAGATGTAAACATGACATGTTGCTTGAGTTTCTTTACCATATCTACTTCAATATAAATCTCCGAATTTCTATTGCATTGGATGTCCATAAATGCATCCACTTCCTTTTTCCAATTCAACATGCATGCATATGTTAATAGCACAATCATCTCTTGCTACACTAGTTTGCAAGATTTTTTGTTAGAAGTATAAATATCATTATTCCCACCTAATCATAGCATTGATGATACCAAATTGAGTTTCTCTAATGCCCTTCATGCACTACTCAAGGCCTTTTACAAATTCCCCCACTTTACAAGGGTAACACCCTTTATGGCAGTGACAGTGTACCATCACACTCATGATTAATAGAGAAATCATAGTGAAACCATGGATTACAATAATGTAGGGGTGAAAACTCAAAGTGATGGGAGGGAATATGCCTCTAAATCTTAGTTCGTGAAGAAATTAAGATGAAATTAACTGAGGAACGCCCAAATCTTCAAATGAACTAGAGCATGGACATGTGTTAGTGAAATAACTCACATTGAAATCCCAACCAAACCACTAGGTGGTTCTTAATACTTCGCATAGGTGCAAAGAGTAATAAAATGTTGCCAATTTCTAATGTTGACCAAGACACCTATGTTATTTTTTATCATTTCTAATTTAGCAATTTTGTTGGTGCAAAATATGAAAGAAAATAATATGATGAAGACGATACATTTATAGAAGTATTATTTTCACCATGTGAACTAGGATAGGTCATTTGGATAATGATTTCCTTTTGAATTACTCAAATAATTATCATTAAACCTCCCACCATGGATGCTTTCTTTGTTCTTGAACTCTAAGAAATAGGATGCATTTATATGGAACTAAAGCTTATGCTTCATTATTTATATCAATCCCAATTCTCTTTGCATAAGTAGCTTTTTTATTTCCACCTAAGTCAAGAATGACTCTTGCACACTTTCTACCTCACGAAAACATTATATTACTATATATAAAATTAAAATTGAAATTTTAGTTTAAGTGATCACTTCAAGCAATTCTCATTAATATTTCTAGAAAATTTTGCTACTTCACAACATGAATTATTCCAAGTATATATATTAATTTACACTAAAGAATTTACTAAAAATTCTAACTAACAATATAAAGAAGCATTCCTTCAATTGTTTTATAAAATTTTCCTTAAATAATAAAATTATTAAGCATATAATTGTGAATCTGAGAGTTTCCAAAATTGGTCATAATGAACTATGCCTGATTTTTTGAAATGTTCAAATTTTTTAGTGGACACTCCACCCATCATTATGGAAAAATAAATCTTTATTTGATCATGATAGTGGATGAAGTGTCTACTTGAACCCTAATGGTAGATGGAGTGTCTATTAGAAATGTTGGACATTTCAAAATCTTACATGGAATTAAATCTCTAGAAACTTCAATAACAAGCATACAATTTCAAGAAATTTTAAAAACCTTATTAGAACTCTAAGGAAAAGGATGCATTTGTATGGAACTAAATCTTATGCTTCATTACTTATAGCAATCCCAATTCTCTTTTCGTAGATAGCTTCTTGATTTCCTTCTAAGTCAATAATGACTCCGACGTTGACACACCTACCTACAAAAATAACACAAACCATTGTGAATATTCATTAGCTTTCTCTTGAAAACAAAGAACTGAAAAGAAACTCAAACAATAAAACTTAAATTGAAATGGTAGGTGGGGTCCCCTCTCCATCAATGGTACCAGGATGCAAACATATAGTTTTATTATGTGAAAAAGTTGTTGAAAAAGGCTTTGCATGACATGTATGTCATGGTTGTAAGCATTGAAGATACCTAAGATTAAATTCGCCTTGCAATGGTTCTTCTTATATTAATTTTTGGCATGTGAGCATTGTGTTTTCCATAAATCAAACATCCATGGTAACGGTTGAAGTATATACACCATAGATAGATCATTAATTTTTCCTAATGATTGTGAATGGTCTAAATTGTGTTGAATGGTTTTGATTTTTTCCTAAAGAATGATAATTTAGTAGAAAAAAATGTTTATTGAGTGGTTAATCTACCCAAACAATGGAATTCATATTATACCCATCACAATAAGTTGAAACTTGATATATAGCAAAGCACATGTATGACTTTATAATCCCAACTCTCAGCACGTCATTCACAATAAGTTGAAATTTGATATATAGCAAAGAACATGTATGACTTTATAATCCCAACTCTAAGCACGTCATTCAAAGGTCAAAACATATTTGAGTTGTGTGAATTAAAACTTGAATATATAGTGTGAACATAAGGACAACTACAATGCATGTGGTAACTGGAAATATGAATATTAATATACACCATGAGGCAACCAACTTGTATAATCTTTAAATAATGAAATTATATGACATACAACACTCACCATCTAACATATATTCAATCCTTTATTAAATTAGGCATTCCATATGATACAACCTGTTGCAAATGTCTCAGGGGATGGCACAGAAATGGCTCCCCATTTGGACGAGTCTTCGGAACTGCGGCGTCTACCGAACAGGGGATTCGGACTTCCTTACTTGGAAAATATCAAAAGAGATGAATAATGTGACTGCAAATGAGGTTTATCATAATATGATTATGCAACAGGCGCCCGGCTCCCCTATTTTTCCTCAGATATACTGGAAGGACGGTTGCACATCGAAATCGATCTTATTTGCATGGCTAGCCTTTCACAATAGGAACTTAACATGGGAGAATTTAATAAAACGTGGATGGCATGGCCCAAATATATGTTCTTTATGCAGATCAGACGAGGAATCTAATACTCATATATTTTTGAAATGTAAAAAGACAAAACAGTTATGGCTGGCTTTAAATAAAGATTTTGGTTTTCCGCCTTGTACACAGGACACAATTCAGGACTGGATTCAATGGTGCAGCGGTCAGAAGGAAACTTGGCGTAGGATCTGTATTCTCTCCATGTGGAACATATGGAAATGGCGAAACCACAGCATCTTTAAAGACACAATCTTATCATGTTCAGAAATCATTGACAGGATATCTGTTAATATGGAAGCTCTCCCACTGAAGACTACAAAGCATAAGAAGGATATCCCCGATCTGCTATCATCGGACCACACATCTTTCCCAGCCGCATTTTTCGACGGGGCCGCTCAGCTGGGTACATGCGGATGTGGTTTTATCATCATGATAAATGAATATACTCACTTCTCCACATACTGGAACGGAGGACTCGGCTCCAATAATAAAGCAGAAGCCATTGCCCTTGCAGGTCTATTAAAGTTATGTCTCTTCCTTGATATACAACAGGTATCAATCTTTGGTGATTCGAAAGTATTGGTGGATTCGGTAACAAAGAAAAATCATATTATGGCGCCACACCTGGCTGGTTGGAGGGATAGGATCAACTATTACTGGGGCTACATGGTCGGCAGCTCTATTGAGCACATCTGCAGGGAAAAAAATACAAAAGCCGATTCACTTTCTAAAATGGGACTCCTTGCTTCACCTGGTATATGGCATTTAGAGATTTTCTCTGAGGGAAAAACCTTCCAGATCTGTGATTTTGCATTTCCGGAATTCTAGTCACAGTTGATCTACATGCCATTCAATTCTCAAACTGCTTATGCTCTCTTTTATTATGTTTTCTTCTTACAGCCTTTCCACATGGTAAACTGTGAAAGTTTTTTGGACATATGTTGTTTTTAGTTTTGGATATGCTGCCATTAGTACTGATCTTATGAGCTTAAGTCTATTTGGACTAATGGCTTTATATAACCATCTCAGATGTATCTTCTTATTGGACCTTATATCTCTCATATAATATAAAGCTTTTTCGTTTCTGAAAAAAAAACCTAAATCACATAACATTAATTCACATTCCTAATTTGTTAGAGTTTTGTTTGATGTGCAACACATTTTAACGTTTGACAAGGGTTTCCATGATCCGGCATATTTCCACCTCACAATATGGAAGAGTTATGCCAGTACATCAACTTAATGGCAGGTAGATGGAAGAATAAATGGATATTATGTGTTCTGAAACCGGAGCCACATTTCGGGTCGTCGCTTTCACGAGGGAAAAGGTAGTTTTCATTAGATGAAAGGGGATCAAAGCACCTAATAGAAACCTTGCTGTAGTTTGGAAAGAAATGTTTGCTCATATAACAACTACCTTCAAGTGTATGCGTCCACCATTAAATCGTTTGGACTAAGGTACACTGCATTTATAGCTCATACAACATGTGTAATAGGAATTATCGTATTATTAAGTATGATTTTTTTGAATCAGAGTGTTAATTACCCCATCATTTCCTCTTATTTCATACCCCATATGTGTTAAAGCTCTGCATGTGTTATGAAATTATATGAAGAAAAATATGCTTTTTGATATATGTACAATTTGCTTGAACAAGAGGTTGGCATATGCCTCTCTCTTCCATACCATTCGATGTGTTCACTTCATAATTCCAAAAGGAAAAATCCATTTGGTCCTTATGACTGATATTGACCCCCGCTCCACCCCCATATTCCATAAAAGTGTCACCCTTCAAGGCCTATTCCAATGAACCATCCTTAGATTTTCTCCAATGCATTGTATACATGTTCATTGGTTAAATATTGTGAAATGTGAATATTCTTTACATGTGGCTTTCACAAAGGCTTGTACAATATTTATATGTCATATGATGCTCATACACCCTAACTTTTTCCATAAGTTGTTAGCATATACAAAAATACTTGCTTCAGATTTAGGTAAAGTCTCACGCTCCTCCGTGAACACAGAAATACTCATTGTGTCACACTCGTCCTTGGCTCGAAATTTTCAAATTTCTCTAAGTTGATACAAAATGTTGATAATATGGCATTTTTCCATGGTTGCTCCAACTTTCTATGTTTACTACCCACTGCATTGTGGCCTCATTATTCACACCATGGCTCTGAAAAAAACTGATTTGTGCATGGTCCCTATTCATTTTGCTAAATTAAAATTACACAGTCAATTATCTTACTCCATGTGAGTTGTTTCGATCTTGATATGTTTTTTTATGCCTCCATACATTACTCCAATTCCTTAAATTCATCATATAGTGATAAATCTGATTGTATCAATCACCTATGGACAAAAACAGAAGCCTTCTTCGAAGGTTTCATACGGGAAAAATAAAAAATTTACACCTTCACTTGCCTTAAGTAACACTTTCCATCACCCAGTGTTATAATGATTCTCCCCTCCCATCTTGTACACATTTCATAATGACAATGCTACTCCTTCATATCGCACTGAAAGTTTACATGGAATAGTTATTTTTTCCTTGAACATTGTTTGATGGAAATTGATGCATCTTCCACTCTACGAAAGCATGCTGATAGATTGTTATGACATATGAAAACCCAATTAATTAATATGTATTCCTTCATTAGGAAATCACCTTATCATGGAAAATAAGTCCAATGATATGCTCAACCTTTGTATAACTATAGTCTCAATATGATTTTAATGCCAAGCCAACTTACAACCTGGGTGATCTATAAACCATATTATTCTCTTTACCTATGTATAAAAAAGGGATACATTCTACACACGATTATATTTTCAAAGCATTATGGATAGAGTTAGAGTATATCATATTATATTGTATGGATAATTTTTTTATTATTAGAGTCTCTTTCATGACATGAAATATCATTTTCTTAGACAGTAAATTTCTTGAAATGCAAGAGAAATCCCCTTTCCCATTCATCATATTTCTCTTGTGTATGTTTTATCAAGTAGCCTAGCATTTACAAAAGCATGATTCAATGACATAATGTACTTTTTTGATTTATGCACTTACACTACCAAGCTTACTTTGCATAACATATACAAGTGGTTGATTTAGTATGTTTATGGGCTGATTTTTCTATGGATACACATATGTATGTTTATGTGGGGAGGCACAAGGTGTTTTGATGATGAATCAAATGTGGTAGATACTTTTTATGATGCACATATTTATTTTTTATATGCATACTTTATGCTAGGAGGTACAAGAGACATATTTCATATTATGTAATTTATTTCATATAGATAATTATTTGGTGTTATTATATTGCACATTTTCATGTGGGAGTCACAAGGGTATTTTGGTTCATGAGATGTTTTGGGGGTACCACCTACCAAAACACATTTTGAAAGTTAATTAATTATAAATAAATTCCTTAGAACTTTTCTTCCTGAATAATAATAAAAGTAACTTAAGTAAATGAAACTAATGAGAAACTAATCTCTAAAATAGCTAGTCTCTCTAACTACTCCAAGAAAATACAAAAGGGAAGAATACTATCAAGGAAGGGATGGGAAAATATTTGAGGAGAGGTATGCATCAAATCTAAAATTTGTCATTACTTTCCTCTAATTTATTATTTCTATGAGTACAAGAGGCTAACATATTTGGTGGCAATGAAGTTTTTCAAAGGAGTGATAGGAAAGAGAGCAGATTCATCCCTTAATTCTATGATATTTTCAAGTTTTCTTTCATTTCGTGCCTTTATTTATTCTTATAGAAGGTATGGAATTATGATGCTCGTGTTAATACCTAATTTTTTTTTTTGCAGAGAAGATTTCGTTGATTTAATCATATCAGAATGGGCTAAGAAGGATTCTTGACATTGTTTTGCCTTATTTTTTCCCTTTGAGTGTTTTTGTATGAGTCTCTTACATCATAAACACTTATGAATTAAGTTTTGGCTAATATTTCTCACAGGAACTAGCCGAACAACAAGTTGTACTCTCATTTATTAATAAAAATCAGTCATTTCCAACCATATTCATTGTGCATGCATTTCAAGAATTTCATTTATATTTCATGAACAATTTATGTTGAAATTTATTTTAATGTATATGAGTTTTATATAGCAGTCTATTATGTGCTTGTGTATCCTTTTGGCTAATGAGGCATTTCCTTAAATCTGCTCATAAAAGTACATTTATTTCAATTTATTACTATTCATATCCTTTTTATTTGTTGTTATATACTATTCATGTTGTTCATAATTTTATTTCTTTGTTGTATAACTATAATCACTACATTTTATGCTCTCTTTGGAAGCTATATACTCTATTCATATTCTTTTTTTTGTTATAAACAATTTTGCAAATTGAAAAAAAAAAACCATAAAACCAAGGGCATTAAATTATTAGCCTAGCCCCATTATCTAATGTGCCCAATGAGATTTGAGGTTTTATTAGTGAAGCATAAAAATTCATCCATAAACATCTTCTGGTGACCATATTGGATAGGAATTGATCTGCATATCCCTAGTTTATTAACCTCTCTAGCTATATGACCATCTAGTCCCCTAATCGACCAAATCTTCCAATCCAGTTGAATAATCAGTGAAATATTAATCATTATTTATTTGATTACATCCTTAATAATTCAAATTCTTTCACTAAACTTAAACAATATTGGGATGTTATAACATGAGACATTGAACTACAAGAGTAGAGAGAAGCCTTAGAATGGTTTATCCGGGAACACGCTATGCAAAGATAGCTGGCTTATGACCATAGAATCTAAATTCTCTAGGAGAATTCATGGATAAAGTTCTGATTATAATCCTATTGACAAGGTCCAACAATGGAAATTTGTTCTTTCTTGTAGAAGTCAATTGTAAATTCTTCAAAGTCTCATTAGTTCTTCAAGAACTACTTATCCAACATGCATAGTCATGTATGGAACACAAGCATCCACTCAATCTTTATCTTCCTCTTCATCGATGCAATCTACATATACTGCATCATCTTCCATGTCAATTGGAAGCTTATATTCCACTTACAATCATGTTCAAACTACCACCAATCCTGCAAAGGTGATAAAAAAATATGGATTATTTCAATTTGAAGAAGACACAAGCACTACTCCATGGCATGTTCCATCACCATTAAATATCACACCTGCTAACATGCCATTAAATTTTTTTAAGAATCATCTTCCAATATTTTCAAATGACGGTACTATAGCCACTAATGAAAAATTGATAGCCTTTCCCATGCTTGGCATAATATACGCACCAAATATAATGATACCTATATGAGCCTTTTTTTTAATTCCTTACAAGGGAAGGAAACAACTAATGTTTTTGAGTTTCCTCCTAAGGTTTTCTCGACGTGGGAAGAGTTGTGCTATTAGTCCAAATATTCTTATGGCTAACCACAAAGCCCCGTTGATCTCTTAAAAGAATACAAATATGTCACCTTTGCGAAGGGTGAATCGATCAAATCTTTCAATTTACGCTTTACTAAGTTGTATATTCAAATCCACAAGATCATAAAGCCACAAAATCAAGTGGCCATGGTGCATTATTATAGCACCTTGCCTCCTCCCTATCGTTATCGGTTGGAAGAAAACAATGTCGATAATTTGGGGTCCACTCTTCAAATTTTCCTAGAGTATGAAGAGCAATTGTGTTGAACCAATCTTCCATTAGAAGACTTTCTAATCAAGTTGATATTCCCTCGATCCTCCAACTCATGTAAGACATGAGTAATCAGATGATTTATTTTGAAAGTAAGATCACAACTCAGCCTCAACCTGAGGTTTCTACTTTAGCACTCATATGTACTCCTCCCAAAACTTATCATCTAAAAGCTCTTATCTCTCGCCCATGGTGCAACTTTTGTGATGAGTACCATAATGAAAAGACTTGTGAGATTAAAAAATGTGCGAGAGAATATCTTTTGGAAAAGGGTCGACTGTACAATTAAACCTTAGACTGGATTGATGAAAATGAGGTAATGGCGGTTGAGATAGGGAGTGTTTTCAGGGCTCAGAATTCAAGGAATCAACCTTTTAAACAAATCGAAAGATGAAAATATCCCAACCCCCTTTTCACCCTAAAATATAAATAATACATACTATTCTTTGAATGTAAATTCTAATCCTTGTTCCTCTTCAAGCTTTCCTAAGTTCAACATTCTTAAACAAATGACCAACATTAATTTTGATGCTTTTTTGCTCAATACGACCACTATCCCTAAACGACAACAACAATTGAAAAAAAATTGCGAAGGGAGAATGTTTGCTCCTGTACACACTCTTAAGGTACAACCAAAAGAGGATCCCTTTGAAGACAAGGTCTTCACTGTACCTAATTCTCAAAACTTTCAAAAAATACTCCTTTCTATGTTTCAATGAAGGTTCACGATAAAATTTCACATTGTTGATTTGTCGATGATGGGTCATGCCCTAATGTAATGCCAAAAATCATTATGGAATAATTAGGGTTGCAATGTTCTCAAAAAACACCTATGAAAGTATTGGATTTTAACAATTCCTACAAGAAACTATAAGTGAAATCAAGGATTTCACATTAGTTATATGTGCTCATCTCGAAATAAGGACCACTTGCAATATTCAGCTTATGGATATGTCAGTGAATAGTTATTTTATTAATATGGGCAAAGACTGGTAGGTGAGAACATGTGGGTACTTATCTTTTAATGGAACTCATATGGCTTTACCTAAGGACAACAAAAATATAATAGTCTTTAGGAATAAATAGTCACGTTGTATATTGAGGATTTACCTCAACCCCATGTAAACTATGTTGAAGAAGACATCAATGTTTATACTCTCTTTACTAAAGAATATTTTCCTCCATCCAAAGTCCATCAAGATGAGCAAGCCTGGAACCTACACTTTGATGGAGCATCTAACAATGTAGGGAACAATGTATGGATTGTGCTCTATTCCCCTCACGGTAAAATGCATCAGCATGTGTTCAGACTTGAGTTTGATTGCACTAAAAATTTGGTGTAATTAAAATCCTTACTTTTGGGAATTGAACAAGATCTTAGCTTAGGATGCAAGTATCTCACCTCCTTCGGCGATTCAAAACTTATTGTTAACTTGATCGGAAAAGTTCATTCTTCTTCTAACAAATTATTAAGTGATATACACAAGTTGCTTGGAAAAAAATCTCTAAACTCCTTGCTTTCAATATCACTCATGTTTGGAGGATATTAAATAACCTAGTCGACTACTTGGATATATATGCTGCAATTCCTAGTTCAAGACAAATCCTATGAAAGGCCTTATTGTATCCTACAATCTTCAAATAGGCCTCATCTTCTGAAAAATGAAGAAGATTGGAAGATACTTTCCAATGATGAGAGAATATGTGCCTTCATCCAAAATCATCATTCTAATAAGAAGGAGATAATTTCCCTAAAACACAATAAGTACCCTAATGGAATTTCTTCTCTAGAAAGTTCTCCCTCTCCTAGCGATGTGTTAACTAATAAGAAAGAACATGTAAAGGAGTAAAAAAGAGGCTTTGGTTATAATTGTCCATCTTAACTGCTCCAGACCGCACTCTCCACCGTGGGTGATCCCTTGTAGCATGACCAACTCACTCAAGTTCAATTTATTTATGCTTATTCCCTACAATTCTTCTTCAATCCTACATTTTATCTCTTCTGGTTATTTGTCTTTCATGGGTTCTCCTAGTAATTACATTTCTCTCCCTATATTGGGTTATGCTCATCTTAGTGGCTTCATTTTTCCTTTAATTCTCTCAATCCCCCTCAGAGGCTTTGTATTTCCTCTGTTGAGCTTTGGTGCTCTCTTTGGTTTCCCCTCCTTAACTATCATTTTCCCCTCTCAACTAGGTCTCTCCCTCATCGCTGCACTCCCTTGCCTTGGGATCTCTTTGTTGGAATCAAGATTGTTTTTAGACCAAAACCCATAGGTGTTAGTCTCTGCTACAATCGCCAGAGTTGGGATCCAAAAGAGGTGGTTGGTCCATGTTGTGAAACACATGGGGA
Organism: Pinus tabuliformis; assembly: GCA_031772625.1. Taxonomy (NCBI): domain Eukaryota; kingdom Viridiplantae; phylum Streptophyta; class Pinopsida; order Pinales; family Pinaceae; genus Pinus; species Pinus tabuliformis. Next base: position 153,399,471 of record CM062805.1, on the reverse strand, counting down.
GCATTGAACCCAATGTCTAACAATATCCCCCCCAACATGAGCTGGGTGAATTTAAAACTTGAGACCTATCGCTCTGATACCACTTTTTGGAATCATGATTGTCATTAGACCAAACCCCGTAGGTGTTAGTCTCTGCTACAATAACTAGAGTTAGGACCCACGTGAGGTTGTTAGTCCATGTCACGAAACACACGAGGAGCGTTGAACCCAATATCTAACATTCTATCCTTTTTCAAGCCTTCCTCCACTTCTCCCTGCTTGCTCAATGATCTCCTATGTCTCTCCTTCTTCCCATGTTTTCTTTGTTCATTTTCGTAAGGTTAGGTGTCAACTTGTTAGGCCTACTCGTCATGGTAGAAGGGGGCAACCTGGTCCCCCCCTCCACTGATGATCTTTGTCCCCCATCTCTTCGGGGAACTTGTGCACAATTTTCAACCAGGGATCCCATGGAAAGATACAAGAATATCATCCTTGAATCATCCAAAGAGAAATATCTAATGTGGAGGACTAAGTCAGAGATAGACTGTGAAACCAGAGACTGGATCCCAGAAATTGGGAACTCCACCAGAGTTATATCTTCTTCTTATATCTAGACTATAAACTTATATTGACACACAAAAAATATAATGGGGAGCGCCCTCACTGATAGGGTTGACACTCAACAAGAAATCATCATTTGTATGGCTGACCTAATGGAGAAAATGGACAACATCAAAAGGAAAATCACCCCTATGACCAAAGGAATCACATGCATGGATCCCTCCACATTAGACATCGATGGTGAACCCAAACCACCAGGTCATGAAAACAACTTGGCAAAATGAAAGGCTACACAACATATGCTCATGCCAACAATACAATTTCTAGCATTGCAAAAATGTTTTTTAGTACACACAATGGTTTTTTTGTAGATCTCTTTAATTTTTTTTCTTGTCAGTTTATCAAATCATGAACAATATAAAAAATATGGAACTTTTTTTTATGCTATTGGTATGATTTCCCATGGCAAACTAGTAGAGACAATCACTATTGTAAGTTCATGTTTTTAGAATTAATATAAATTCTCCGATTTTACAAAATAAAACACTTTGAATTCAATTATATTTATAAAAAAAATATTGATATATGAGTTCAATTTTAAATAAAATATTTAATTCTGATTCTAAATTTTGTTATATATAGAAGTTTCATAAAAGAGAATTATGATATCCAAAAGTATTCGATCATATATGTATAACCCTTGGAATTAATAATTCATTGGAGTGATTTAGGCTAGGCTTGGAATCAAATCTATGGATTGCCATGATAACCCAAAAGTATAATTTACATCCTACAAGCCACATGTACCAATAACTTGCAACTTAAAAAACATGTACCAATACTCATAACTTATCAAGGACTGAGGCATCTCGAGGCACACCAAAGTGGAACTCTATCCCAAGGGGCGTCTATCCTTTTATCATTATCCCAATAGGTCAACATGTCACTTGTGTGAATTAAACCTAGGTGGGGAAGATAATAAATAGTCCAACTAACTTCTTGAGCTATGAACCATGAAGAAATAAAGATTTTAATGAATTAAATCTCCTATTGAATAAAAACAATATTGAAGAACCTTATAATATTATGATAATCCTCTCTAAGTCTATTAACCAACATAGATCCATCTTAACTCTGGATCTACCAAACATCGAGAGAGATCAAATATCTCAAGATGTAAACCTCTTTTTGAGTTCAAAATTTGATGAAAAGTTTGCACCTCAAGAGATTTGATTCCTTTCAGTGCTTAATAGATTCAAAGCTAAAATAGATTTATGCTATTTCTCAATAATACTATTTATATTTATATAAATTTTACACCTCTACATATAGAAATATTCTTACTTTTAATTTAGTAAACCTTGATATATATATATATATATCAATTTTTTTGACATGCTTTATAAATTTAATATTTTAATGTGATATGCATAATATTGAACATATAACTAAGAATTTTTTTTAATTGTAAATGTTGATTTTGTATATGTTTGTTAATTAAATGTAAATATGAAGTTATGAAATATATGAATCATTATTCTAGTTTATATGGTTAAATGGATCTTAAGTTATAACTATTATTTTTTTAATTTAATTTTTATTTTTTAATTTTTATGTGTAGAGGAATATGCAATTAGGATGGTCTTGTCCTAATGTGACATGGGGTCAATTCTGATCGCTATTTGTATAACACCTAGGTGAACCATACTACCCCCAAGATGCGATCATGGGTAAATAACCAAGGATTTGAATATGTGACTTATACTCACATTTACTTTACATTTTCACGGGCTTTCCAAATGAGCTCCCCATGCTGGCTAATTTATAGCTCTTGTTTGTGTTTTATATATTTCACATTTTTTTTACACACCAAGATACACAAGAATAACAAATCTACCATAAGTAGTAGCAAATTCCTAGCCATGCCACATTGTCAAGCCACCATGAAATGAAAGGACAACTTGCACAACAATCTTTGGACCCATGTGTAATCAAATAATTGAGATAATCCAATTACACCAAGAATAATTCTAGCACATCAATGAATTGTCACTTGGATTATAGGTACTATCAAGGCCTTCAATTGAATGAAGATTGGGTTGTATAATGAAATATTAGATCCTACTTAAGAATCATGAATAATGTCTAAATTATATGATGATTTTTTAATAACGTAGACTGGGCATAGAAATCTATGTAAAATTAAGGAAGACGAGAAAAGAGAGAGGTTAGGAATGAAAATCAATTGAGAGATGAACCTCATGGGAATTTGTTTTGACTATGGAATATTATTTCTCTCTCTTGCACTAATAACAATGCGAATAATTTTGATCTTCTAATTGAGAGTTAATGGTTACTTTATAGTAGTTCAACTTTGATTTATCATCAATCTCCCTATTGCTCTATTTTTTAAATAAAAATTATGATTTTTCTTTAAACAATCATGATAAGACATCCTCCTCCACTATTCCCTAATAATCTATCCAATAAAATGCATCTCTAACCCAACTCCTTTAAAACCTTAATTGACTTAAAATAATATTTAAAACAATAATTTTCATACTAAAAATCATTATTTTTTAAACATATTTCAATTAATAAAACCCTTTTTCAACTCTCTTAAAAAACCGTTTTTTTTTAACATATTTCAATTAATAAAACCCCTTTCAACTCTCTTTAAAAAACAATTATATTTTTTTCTTATGGTTCAACTTTCCTTTCAAATATTTTCCTTAAAACTATAAATCAAATTTCAAATTACATAAATAACCTCTGGATGGTTAAACTTTCCTCACATTTTCATTGAAACACTAAGACCCCAAACCTCATACTCATATATAACCACTAGGATAACTTTAAAAAGATTGGTAAAATGCCATTCATAAATAAACCCCATTTCCCATTGGAAAGGTTAGGTCAAGTCCCCCTCTCAAAACGTTGGGGCAATATAATATAATGTAGAGGTTGAAATGAAAAGGTCAAGTCCCCTTAAGGGGGGGGGCAAGATAATATAAAATAGATGTTGGAAAGGAAAGCTGGACGCAACAGAATATAAAAGAGAATGTAAACTTTGTAGTGAGTTGTTACATGGTCTTGCTAGCACGTCTACTACCTCATGGGTGCCCCTTTTGATGCTACACCACTTCTATAATTTATTTATTTTTGTAATTATGTGGCATGAGATTAGTATGGATATGGTTGGTATCATTAAAAATAGAAGTCATTGATATTCATTATTGATGTAATAGTTTTTAAGAAAAAAAGTTAATTATTTTTTATTTTAAAAATAAAAGGATGGTTAAGGGTTATTTTTCAATTTTTTACTTTTAATAAATAAGTAAAATACTTTTCTCTATATTATTCTTTTAATAAATTGATTTTCTATGGATAATAAATTTAACCCTAATTTAATGATAATCTAACTTTAAAAAATCATTTTAATTAAATATATGAAAACTCAACTCTATTCCCAGAAAAATAAAAACTCTATTCTGCAACAATTAAATATTGCACGTTCTAAAAAACATTTTAAAAATTGCACGCCCTATCTTTCATGCTACACTACTTCCACATTTTTTAATATATCATTTCAAAAACCGTGGATATCGGTTGGATTGTTTGGTTGTTGGTTATACTTATTTTCAAAAATAAGTCAATAATTTATTTTATTATTAAAAAGCCGAGAGGATATCATCAGGGAGAGGAGGGATGTGACAAAATATTATTAAAAAGTTGAGAGGATATCATCAGACAGCGGGATATGATCAAATATGATTGTAGTGGGTTGTTTTTTAAATAGTGGATAAATAGGAAATGTCAATGTGAAAATAAATATATTTGATTTATTTTTAATAAATTTGTTAACGTAAATTTTGAATTTTGAATTAGTTTTCTATAAATATGGATATATGTAGGCAAATGTTTTATTGATGATAATTCGTTGAGATAATCTCTTCACCCATACATGTCTTTCTTAAAGGAAATACTCAACCTTTAAAATTTTTAAATATGATTTCAAATAAATCAATTCAATTCAATATAAAAAAATTATATAATAAAAATGTTAGGATTTAAAAAAAATAATATAATAAAAATGAAGTAGATGTTGATAATTTTTTAGTTTTAATTTTTATTTAAGTTCATATTGGGAAATGCTTATTTGTCAATGAAATGGGATTTAATTTGAAATTTCAATGCATTATAATATTGATATAATTGTATGAAGCTTGGAGGCCCAGATGAGGGAGGATGATGGTTAGAGGCCGTGGTCTCATGATCAATTCCTGTTCAAGTTTCAAGCTAGATATGTTTTGGATGGTTGTTTGATTTACTTGGTTTTTCGCTTCTTTTGTTAAGAAATAAAATAATGTCAACACTTGCTATTTTGCTTACTTTTGTTAAAAGTAATCTTGTGACGTAGTTTCAGGAACTTATGTCTAGAGTTTAGAAGGTAATGGGGTTGTGTTTGAGTGAATCAAAAACTTTACAAAATTAAATGTAAACTCTTTTTTGTTTTTAATAGAAATCTGTTGATAAAGCTATATATATATATATATATATATGTGAAGCATAATGCAAGATAGAATCACTACTTCAAAATACTTTACCTTTATCCTTGCAAAAGGTGAATGTTCAAGGCATTTTAGACTTATGATTCACATATACCAATCTCTTTAAGGTGAAAATAATTAGAATTTAAATGTTTTCATCATTGATTTAGTAACTTTGACAACTTATAATTGTGATATTACTAATATGAAGATATATAGTTTAACTATTTAATGTTTTGTTTTTTAGATTGGAATTTGATGATACAATTTTGAGTGAAATTGTGTTTTTTGTAATTAAAATGCATTTTTAATATATTAATAGATTTATTATCTTAAAAAACCATCATAACACTTAAATTGTGTAAATTATACAATTTAATTTTATAATTCTAACAAATTCTTACATAAATTCAAATAAAATTAATTAAAAAATATACCAAATAAAATAATAATAATAATAATAAAATTAATCACATCCCAATAAAATAAGATTACCCTTAATTTTATTTATTCTTTAAAATTGTGATATAATTAATTTACCATCACTTATAACACAATCACTTATTTATCAAACATCAATTGAATTATGTACACAATATTGATGCTTGCAACCTCTCCAGATCAAAAGTCCTTACACATTTAATTTTCTTATTCCAAAACTAAATTAAGAATGAGAAATTGTGCATAATTTTCCTAAGAGTGAAATGGTTGATAATAACATTTCATACCCCATCATTTATCCAAAGAGTCTAAAAAATGTATTATGAAAATTTAAAGCGGTTGTACTTTAGTTTTGAAAATTATATTTAGTGATTATATTTTTTATTTCAATTTTTTATTTTATTAATTGTGTTAAGAAGTAATTTATAATTTAGTATAGGAGAGATGTGTAGGCATTAGGTATAATCTAAGAAAGGTTGGTCATAGTTTAATTAGATCACAAATTTCTTCAGAAAATAATGGAAATTGCAACATGATTTTGAGAAAATCCTACATAAATTTTTGGAAATATGGGTTACAATTATCAAGGTTCAGGATTTTAGGTGCCCAATGGGTTCTTGATGGTGTTGAATCCATTTCCACCATAAAAAAACCATTCAAGCACTCGTAGGATTGGATTTCGAAAAAATTATTGCTAGATTCCGGCTAGAATTTCACTAGTCAACTTTTTTTTAATTTTAATTTAATTTGTAACATTTTTAAAATTAAATCTAAAAGCACAAAAGTATGGGGAGATTTAGTGGTGTAAAATGTAATCATATTTAAATTTAATTAATAAGCACATAAGACCTTAATACTTACAATAAAACAAGATTCTTAACCATATATATTCAACCATATTTTACCATGGATATTATTAACTTGTGAATAGACTTTGTTACAATACCATGTGACAATACCATGCCTTATCAATGAAGGATATTCAATCAACTAATAAAACATCAAAGACATGAAACTGGCAGAAAAGGCTTCACAGCCCCAATGTATTGTATTCCTCTCATTCTCATTGTAATGTTCAAATAATGTTTATGATACACATATAAATACATGAGGAAGCTTGTCTCAAGATAGTACGTCTATCTTGGATACGATGGTTGAACAAATCTCTCAACCAAACACTAATCTAGGAGCCTAACTAGTTGGAGAGAATCTCTCAACCAACTAGGCCTAAACTGACTCCTAACCATGAGGAACAAACTCAATCTAGAAAGGTAGGAATAAATCCTAACTTTCATGATTTAATTAATTTAATATTTTTGGACTTATTATTGTTTTTAATGTGAGAGTGAGGCTAACATTCCCCCCCTCAATGATAAGTCCAAAGTAAGAACCTGGTACTATCTCCAAGTCCTCATGCTGAAACTATTGATCCTCAAAAACACTGCCTGAAAAACCACCAAAGCTGGATGCTGAAAAAACTCCAATCTGAAGAGAACATGAGTCACCTGCAAGTCTGATTCATCTCTGAAATTTTCTTAACAACTCCATCATGTGCCAAGCTGCAAAAGGATCAATCTGTCCTTCAATCAACATCCTTTGTCCATTGAAAAAATGTTGATAACGCCTACTGGCGAATTTTGCTTTGTCCACTGACAAAATATTGAGAACGCCCACTGGAAAATTTGCTGATGTCAAAATTTCTCACTGTGGTTTGTTGAAAACTGCTCACTGTTGCTTTTGTTGTTGAATGCCCACTGGCGAATTTGTTGATGCGAAACTGCCCACTAGCTACTTGATGTTGATGATGGAAAAAATTGTTGATCACCCACTGGCGAATTTGTTAATGATGCCCACTGGATGCTTTGTCGATTCCCACTAGCTAATGAGGATGCCCACTAGAGGATTTTTCTAATGTATTGAGACTTTCAGTCTGACAACCACCTTCAATTCCATTATCATTTCCCCCCTTTTTCAGCTGAAAGGAGAGACAATCATTTGCATTTGATTTCTGAACTCCCCCCCTTCAAGTGTAGGAGAGTTTCACCATCTTCATTTTACTATAGAATTGGTCTTCATGTGAGACTAAATCCTTCAGTAACATAGACAACTGTTTGACTGTAGATGACCACTTCCAAGGATCAATCCATGCGTAATTGATCTTCACTCTGGGTGGTTGATTTCGCTTGTAGCATCTTTCATATGAACGATTTTTCTTGCCACAATGGTGACAAGGATGGAGGTCAAATCATGTACTCTCCATATGGCCATTTCGTTTACAGTGGTTTCACTTAACCATATTATGATCACTGTCTAGAAAACCAGCACTTACAAACTGAACTGGTTTTGAGAAATCTGGGACAAACAAAGTGTTTTCTTTGTTGTATCTTAGGCCATGTCGATCTTTGTTGAAGGAGATTTCTTCCCAAGGTCTGATCACCTTCTTGGAAGGACTATCATGTTGTTGTTCTTCATACTTTTTGCCGCTGCTAACATCATGTCCTTGATTTATTAAACCTTCAGTGTGACACTGGGCATCAAGCATTAACAGTTCATCTATTTGACATGCTTCATCAAACTGATCAATTTGATCTTTGGTACTACTTATTGCATCATTTAGTAGTACAAATAATTGGATGAGATCACTTGTGTCACAACTTATATAAACATGTTTACTTAGATCATCTATGTTGCAACCTTCATTAATATGTTGAATAAGATCACTTGTATTACAACTTTCATTTGTTGTTGTGATGAGGTATTCTGTGTCACAACTTGCATCTGTCTTCTCTACACATTGTGCATAAAGTAAATCTTGTTTTTCACTTAACTTAATTTGGAGTGCATGAATGAGTTTTTTTTTCATTTCGAGCTTAATTTGAAAGTCTTTTTCTGCTTCTAATGTGCAGGTCAGTTGATTGATTAATATTTGATTATGCTTCAACTTCCATCCCAGTATTTCAACTTTGTTTTGTAACTCATGATTGCAATCTGTCATCTCTTTATTCTCTAGTTCTGCACTTTGAAGACGTTTTCCTCCTTTACCCATTTTTTTTAACACGCTTGATTGTACTCACTCATTTGATTATCATGCTCACTTGCTTTCACGCTTGCTTGCTTTTTGCTTCAATACGATAAGGGTGTCGAATACCACCGAAAATGAACCCAATGTTTACAATGACAAGTTCAAATTATATTGACTCACTTGAAGAGAATTGAATCACTTAATTGACTCAGTGGAGGAGAATTGACTCACTTAATTGACTCGGTTGAGGAGAATTGACTCACTTTACCTCCTATAAATTCACAATTTGGGTGTCGGTTTCAACCAAGAATGCACCTTTACAATTCAACTCAATTTCTTTGAATTTGTTTACAAGTTAACTTACAAACTATGATTTTGCAAGTTACACAATGACCAATTGTCGTTGAATTTTGATGTAGTCTTTTGAAATGCATGAGTTTGTAGTTGCATTAACTGATTCCTTTGCGTGAATTTGCTTGTTAATGTAGAATGTTGATGTTGCCAACTTTGATTATGTGTTGTAGTGGTGAAAATGCATGTGATTGTTTGTTCTTGATTGAACGATCATTGCAACTTCTTACTTTCAGGTGCTTTGATTAATGTGATTGTTTCATTCACTTGCTTTAGACTCCTTGTATGTGTTACATAAGATAATTGTAGTGTCAAAACTAGACACAAAACATGCACAATCATTCACTACACAAGGTGTACCTAAGATCCCCTTATTCAATTTTAGGCAGATCTAGGACACATCAACACCGCAAAAAATATGTCTTTATTAAATATTGAAGTACAACAACCTTCACCTTCACAACATCATGATTGAAATTTCTCAAGCAATGAGAATGCCAAGCTCGCCAATTATTGAAGCAACTTGTCTTCAAAATTAAAGGGAACTTTTCAAACCACTTGGAGGTACAGCCTTAACACTCCAAAAAATTACAAAAACCCCAACATTTAACTTATTACTCCAACAAAATATTTAAAAAAAAATTCAGAATACTTATGTTAAACAATTTGTGTGCAATCTGATGGGCTTCTGAAAAATTTGTTACAACAACTCCAACAAGGTTCCTAATGTGTGATTTTCAGAGTGTAACACAAGGAAGCATTCCCACAAAAAAAAACTAGGGTTTATGATATGAACAAGTACATATTTGTCAACAAGCTTGCCCAATGGAACACAAACCCGCCCCCTGGGTCAAATTACTAAGACCTATGGGGGTCTATCTTTGGTGGTAGAGGACCACTTGAAACTACAATTATCTTATATAACACACACAAGGAGTCCAAAAACCATAACTCATCTCAACATCAAAATATTTTATAAATATTTAAATTTAATTAAATTTAATAACATTTTAAAAAATTAAATATAAAATAAAACATGTATGCGGAAAATGTTGTAATGTCCAGTAAACATTTTGTAATGTCCTATAAACATTTTCACTCAATCCAAATAAATAAATAAATTAATTAAAAAAATTAATAATTATAATTATCAGTAAAAACATTTTGACTTGGCCAAATTACATAAAGCTAAAGATAAAATAAAATAAAATAAAGAATATTAAATTATAATTATATTTATAATTATAATTAATAATAAAACTAACCTAGATCCACCTTAAATCTGAATCTACCAATGGCCTAGATCAAATATCTTGAGATGCAAACCTCTTTTAGAGTAAAAAGAGATTTGACCCCTCTCATGCTTGATAGATCTAGGATAATGGATAACTCAACAATTACGTTATGAATTTTAAGTATACACTTAATTCAATGGAGTGACACATCGTATTTGTTATTTCATCTTTCTTCTAATGTACATGATATGTTGGATCAATATGCCCATCAAATTTGGTGGAAGTATGTATATTATATTTAGACTTCTAAGTAATAAAAGAAAAATTTAGGGGTTGAATTTTTTTTTTTGTAAGGAAACAAATATTTTATATTCCTTCAATTGGAAAACAAGCCAACAACTTTACATTCACAGAAAATTTTTCATCTTCATTGTTCCAGAAAGTCACAGAAAGAGTCCTACTTCTACCTGGTTAATTATTGACTATGCCTCTAACATCATTTATTTTAAAGAGTCTCTAGAAGACTCCATTATACACTATATACTTACAGTTCACGAAAAACCATTAAAAAACTAACCACCTGTAGAAATTCTGCTCTCTACACATCTTGTAGAGAAACTGTAGATTAAACTAATTATGCAATGTACTAAAGCAAAATACTCAATCTACTTCTACTATCAAACTTGCGGAAGCTTAATCGATTTTGAGCAAGATCAAATAGAACACATATAACAGAGAAGAAGATTCAATCACTCATGGAACACAGAATAATACTCTGGGGAAAGCCTCAGCTAGAAACCCCGCTATCTGTATTATCATACAAGTAGAAATATTTTAGGATTATACAAAGCTTTAGCTCTCAAGCTATACAACTCTCAGTAAAATCCTTCAGTGCTGCTCATAGGCAGAATAGACAACACTTATGCCTTCCTTCAGTCCTCCAAGCCTCCTATTTCCTTGTGCAGTTTCTCTTGGGTCCTCAAGCTGCCACCTGTGTGTAATTACCTCACACACTTCTCACTGACCTCTGAAATAATTGTGCAATCCTGAAGGAGATAATTCCTTCTGCATGGATGAGTTTCCTTTATAGGAAAATTCCTCCAACTGATAGTACACTATCCCTTGCTTTAATCTCAACTGGGTCTTTCTCTAAACTGACATGCATTGGTTATTTATGAGAGAATATTCAGTTATCTGGAGAACACTAGTTGCATGCATATAAGCATGAAGTGGCTAAACTCACAATTAGTTCCTCCAACTGTTTGGAACTAATTTAACTAGACTTAATTCAGTTACCTGAGCTAACTAATTACAACTCAAATACAACTCATCCTTATCTCCCTAATTAAGGGATAACTTCCTCAATCAAAGGCATAACTGTTTCTTGTCTTCACATAGACACTATGTTTGATTTTCTCCAACTAATTAACTCAATATGAATTAATTTATTATTTTTCAAATAGCTGCTGAGACTAAATTCGAATTTTAATTCTCAATTTTAATTCAGGGACTAATTAAAATTGGAATCTATCCCGAAATGCTATTTTTATCATTTCTATTTTATCATTCCTTGTTGCTATATCCAACACTGGTACCTGAAATGCTATTTATAACAATTCTATTTATAGCATTTTTATTTTTAGCATTTCTTGTTGCTATTTTCAACACTCCCTCTCAACAAGAAAGGCATTCAACTCGAACTCAATCCTGAACCTTTGGATTGTTCTGCATGCAACACTTCTCCCTAATGTTGTTGCTCCAGCAACTCTAGAAACAAAAAAAGTATCCATCTTGAATCAAAATGATGCCTCTGTCATCAAAGTCTTTGACTGCTATTCCCTTTGTCGACTAAAAACTTTGCACCTCTGTGCTCTTCAATATATGACTGCTCAAGCCTCTGTCACTTTGATCTCTGACTGCATCAATCACACTGATTCCTCCTGTTGCATCTGTGTTGTTGCTAGTCCTATCTCCTAGCACTGCATCCGCACTGCACCTCCTCTCATCATGTTGCATTGAGCTGCCCATTTCTGCACTGCAACTCAGTTACTGAGAAGTAAGTAACTGATCTCCCCACTGACCTCCCTGTTGGGCTATAAACACCCTCTGATGTTGAAGTTTCCTCTGCCGCTCCATCTTCATCTATCTCTACCCACTTAGTCAGCCCTGTTACTCCTCGTCAGGGCTCCCATAGCAAGGCCGAATCAAAGAGGTTGGCTACCTCAAGGATCTTGCCCCTATTTCAGCCTTCTTGGGACTATCACTTCACATCGCCCCACCTCACACTTGGAGGTATGGCTGCATGTGCTCTGTCTACCCACTTGGCTCGAAATTCCCCCCTATTGGAGGTCTTTGCATGAGTGGATACCTCCACTCGGTCTCCTCTTAGAATCTCTAATTGTGACTGCTCCACAACCTCCTAAAGTTGCTTCACCAATTGTGTCTCCTCCACAATGGTCTGAGACTTCTTCTAGCACTGCATGTTGAGAGGTAATGTACTCTCCCACGAACCACGAAGTCTCCAACAGTTGCCTTGCTCCTCAAGGCTTTGCATGCATCTTGAACCTCAAGAGCATACAGGTTCTTGACTCGTGAACCAATTTGCTTCACCTGTCTCATGGTGATGTGTCTAAGGAAAACCTTTCCCTTACTAAAGACTACATCATATCCTTTGTGATGCAGGAGCATTTGACTTGGAGGAAAAAATCTTCAAACTTATTCCAATATATATATATATATATATATATCTACAGGCAAAGGAGTGGGGTCCTTTAGCCATCGATTTCCATGATTTTCTAGTTTAGGATAAGGATAGAATTTAAGAATAAGATCATGATATAATAATCGCTTTATGGATAAGCTATAGTAAGCTTTATGGATAATTTATTTAATTGATTTATGTAATTGGCATGTTTTTGTAAAGGGATAAGGACCGAGTGGGATTTATCTATGATTTTAAAAAGGAAATAATTGGACTTCTCGGAGTTAGTCGATCCCGGAGACATTGTCATCTTCAAAACCTCTCTCTGTGCATCTAAATTTATGGTTCTCTATCAACTGGGATTTGTATGTATATTTGGTTGCAGTTCTTTACTTCTAAACCTTGTTAATGGTGATTCGATTCAGTTCTTCCTATTAATATTTTCTTTATGCTTGTTAATGTGTTTTTCCCTTATATTGGCATGCCTTGTTTCCATTATAAGCATTGTTGAGCTTTCAAGTGGAAACTTTGTTTTACACAGGAAAACCATGAAATTACTTAACTGAATGAAGTTCTGGACCTAATATTTTATTAAATTTGGTTCATACCCATATCAGGTTCAAACCATTATCGCAACGCAGAACCATTGTAGAGTAGGAAGGACCTTTGGAACCGCCAAAGTTCGAAACTCCAACAGCTCGGACCTGAAACAATATAGAGAAGAGTGGAAAGATTGTCAGGTCCGCGAGGCTTATCATATCGCAAGCCTGGAGTGGAAGGAACCAAGCATTGGTGTATTGAAATCACCGATAGTGATTACCGAGAGCTCACGTGTTATCGCATCGCAAGACCTGAGCGGGAGGAGCCTAGCATTGGGAACATTGGAGTCACTGATTGCAATCTCCGATAACACTACGTGTTATCGCGTCGAAGAAAGGAACACTGGAAGGGTCGATAGTTAACCACTGATAGTGTTATTTGTGCGATAGTGTAATTCTTTGGAATTAACACTAAGACTATTTATAAGTTGCCATAGTGTTTTAAAAGCGCCGATAGTGTTATTCTGTTCCATTGGAACAAAAAGCTGCCAACTGTGTATTTTGTGTTTAAAACACAGTTTCCTTATTTTAAAGCAACGATAGTGCGTTTTTATAATTCCTATGGAATTATAGTCCCAAAAGAGAAAAACAGGCCTATGGTATGATTTTTGCCGATAACAAGGGTTGGGGTGATCAAAGGAAAAACTCATGAAGCTGTCAGTCTAACAATAGACGACTGATACACCAGTTGCAACAGAAGGAAAAATTCAGCCAGAGTTAGAAGAAATTATATCAGGTTTCGGCCATTTTTCCATATTGCCTGCACCCAGGCCACCATTAGTGGTATCAGAGCAACCTATTGACATTGAATTGAATCTTAGAAGTGGGAGAAGGAAAGTTAATATGGCTTTCAGAGTTGGAAGAGGACGAGGACGTGGTGGAAGAGGATGACTTGTTGCAAATGCTAAAGTGATGGAAGTTGTGCAACAGATGCAAGCTAGATTGGATGCATTAACAACAGGAATAAATATAGATGATGGAGATGTTAGTGAGCTTGAGGTTGAAGCCGCAAAGGAGGAAGCTATAGCAATTACTCCGGAGATGAGATTCTTCCATTCAGTGTTGAGATCCACAGCTAGGCCAAAGACCGAGGATTCAATATATGAAGGAGGACTAAATCTAGAAGAATTGATAGACTGGATTAATGGCATGGAGAAATTCTTCGACTATGAAGAAACAAAAGATGAGAAGAAAGTAAAGTTTGTTGTCACCAAGCTACAAGGCCATGCAGGGCTTTGGTGGGATGGTGTGCATGCAGAAAGAAAGAGACTTGGCAAGCAACCTATCAAGAATTGGAGCAGGATAGTAGCAAAGCTAAGAGGTAAGTTTCTACCTAGTAATTATCAGCAAACTTTGTTCAGACAGATGCAAAATCATAGACAGAGATCTATGAAAGTGAAATAATACACAAAGGAGTTCTATAAGGTAAGCATAAGAGCTGGAGAAACTCAGGATACAGATGAGAAGGTGGCTAGATATGTGAATGGTCTCAGGATGGACATTCAAGATGACATAAGTATATTGTCTCCTAAAACAGTAGAAGAAGCTTATTAGATGGCGCTGAGAGCTGAAGAAAAACTTATGAGGAAGTAGTCTGCCAGAGGGAGAGGTACTTTCCGAGGAATGGGAAGTCAAGGTGGTAAAGGAAGATATACAACACCTAAAGATGGAGCTAGTAGTAGCTCAACCCAGCATGAACCCACAGGAGGTGATGCAAGAGGTAGAGGGAGTTTTTCTAGAGGAAGAGGAGGTAGAGGAAGAGGAAGAGAAGTAAGATGTTACAGATGTAACAAACTAGGACACAGAGCTTTTGAGTGCCTGGAGAAAGCAAAAACAAGTCAGATAAATGCCATTGTTGCTCAAGCCGAGGGAGAAGTAGTAACAACAACAATGATAGAAGAAGAAAATATACTAGAGAGAGGAGAATCTTTGGTAGTTAATAAAGTTTTGCTCAAGCCAGCAAAGGAGATAGTTGAACCATCACAAAGAAAGACTTTATTCAGAACAATGTGTAAGGTTCAAGGGAAATGCTGTCAGATGATCATTGATAATGGCAGCACTGATAATTTGGTTTCTATAGAAGTGGTGGAGAAATTGAAGCTAAAAGCAATGAAACATCCAATACCTTACAAGGTGTCATGGTTACAAAAGGGACATCAACTATTAGTGAATGAACAGTGTGAAGTGGAGTTTCAGTTGGGTAAGTATAAAGATAAAATTGTATGTGATGTGATGCCAATGGATGTGTGTCACATATTACTTGGAAGACCTTGGCAATATGACAAAGGAGCTATGCATGATGGGAAAAGAAACACCTACAAGTTTAGAAAGGATGGTGTCAATCATACGTTGCTTCCTCTGCAAGAAGAAGATGCATCAGGAAAGAAGACTGATCCAAAAACTCTGTTACTAGGAGGAAAGGAATAATTAAAGCAGATTCAGGTAAATTTTGTTGTAATTTGCAAGCCCAAGGTAATAATGGCTTCTACTAAAATTTCTGATTTACCCATTGAAATTCAAGAGATGTTGGAGAACTATTGTGATAGTATTGTTGATGATTTGCCTAATGAGTTACCACCCATTAGAAGAATTAGCCATCATATAGATTTGATTCCTGGAGCAAGTCTACCTAACAAAGCGACTTACAAAATGACTCCTACAGAAAATGAAGAGGTCAGGAAGCAGGTGCAAGAATTGCTTGACAAAGGGTTGATCAGAGAAAGCTTGAGTCCTTGCACAATACCAACACTATTGAGTCCAAAGAAAGATGGAGGTTGGAGAATGTGTACATATTCAAGAGCCATCAATAAAATCACAATCAGGTACAAATTTCCTTTACCTAGAATTG
The DNA here is from genome assembly GCA_031772625.1 of Pinus tabuliformis. Taxonomy (NCBI): domain Eukaryota; kingdom Viridiplantae; phylum Streptophyta; class Pinopsida; order Pinales; family Pinaceae; genus Pinus; species Pinus tabuliformis. The sequence continues at coordinate 153,383,184 of CM062805.1, read as the reverse complement.
AAGATTTAATGGATTGCTTGAGTGGAGCAAAGTATTTTTCAAAACTAGATCTTAAAAGTGGATATCATTAGATAAGAATAAGAGAAGGGGATGAGTGGAAAACTGCCTTTAAGAAAAATAAGGGATTGTATGAGTGGAGAGTAATGCCTTTTGGGTTGTCAAATGCACCAAGTACATTTATGAGACTCATGAATGAAGTTTTTAAAGATTTTATTGGTAAATTTGTAATAGTATATATGGATGATATATTAGTTTATAGCAGGTCTAAGGAGGAGCACATGAGACATATGAATTATGTCTTAGAAAGGCTACAACAAGAAAAATTATCGCTAAATTTGAAGAAGTGTTCATTCATGAAAGAAGAGCTAGTGTACATGGATTTTGTAATTTCTGCTGAAGGATTGAAGATGGATCTAGAGAAGATCAAGGCAATCATGGAGTGGCCTTCACCTAAAAGTGTTTTTGAGGAGAGAAGTTTTCATGGTCTTGCTAGTTTTTATAGGAAATTTATAAATAATTTTAGTAAGATCAGTGCCCCTATTATTGAGACCATAAAGAAAGATAAACAACCATTTAAATGGACTGCTGAAGTAGATATATATATATATATATATATATCAGTTGTTAAAGAAGAAGATCACTGAAAAGCCTATTTTGGTTCTACCTGATTTTAGTAAACCTTTCCAAGTGAAGTGTGATGCCAGCGGAGGAGCTATTGGAGGTGTATTAAGTTAGGAAGATATACCTATAGCCTATTTTAGTGAAAAGCTAAATGATTCAAAGAAGAAGTATTCTTCTTATGATAAGGAGTTCTATGCAGTTGTATAGTCATTGAAGAAATGGAGGCATTATCTAATGTCAAAGGATTTCATACTTTATTCAGATAACCATGCACTACAGTATATTATGCAGCAGCCAAAGCTTAGCTAGAAACATGCTAAATGGGTAGAGTATCTTCAAGGTTTCCATTTTGTCTTGAAGCATATAAATGGCCAATCAAATAAAGTTGCAGATGCCTTAAGTAGGAGAAATGTATTATTTCAAGAGAGTCAAATCCAAGTGTTGGGTTTTGATTTTTTTAAAGAATTGTATGAAACAGATCTAGATTTTAAAGAGGCATTTGAATCTTGTAAAAATCTTGTTTCGCTGGATAGGAGTAAATGGTTGGATTACTTCTTACGATATGGACTGTTGTTTAAGAAAAATCAGTTGTGCATACCAAACTATTCTATGAGGGAGAACTTAATCAAAGAGAAACATAGTGGAAGACTTGCAGGACATTTTGGTATAGAGAAGACTTATGAGCAGTTAAAAAGATTTTATTTCTGGCTGAAAATGAAATCTGAAGTGGAGAAGTATGTGAAAACTTGCAAAGTCTATCAATATGTAAAGGGAAGGAGCCAAAACACAGGTTTGTATATTCCATTACCAATTCCAGATAGGCCTTGGGATATGATAAGTATGGATTTTGTTTTGGGCTTACCAAAGACTCAAAGAGGTAATGATTCAATTTTTGTTGTAGTAGACAAATTTTCAAAAATGGCACACTTTATTCCATGTTATAAAACTAGTGATGCTTCTCACATTGCTATTTGTTTTTTAAGGACGTTGTAAGATTGCATGGTTTGCCTAAAAGTATTGTCTCAGATGGGGATTCCAAATTTGTTGGACATTTCTAGAGGACATTATGGAAGAAGTTGGAAACTGCACTAAGTTTCAGCTCTGTCTGTCATCCACAAACCGATGGATAGACTGAAGCTGTGAATAGGAGTTTGGGCAATCTTCTAAGGAGTCTTACTATAGAACATCTAAAGCAATGGGATCAAGTGTTGGCACAAGCCGAATATGCATATAATGACTCACCTAACAGGAGTACAGGACAGAGTCCATTCCATATTATTTATGGAATGCATCCAAGAGGAGTAACTGAGTTAAGAAACTTTGGAAAAGATGAAATGAGAAGTGCATATGGAGAAGATTTTGCTTCAGAAATGCAAGCAATACATAAACAAGTAAAACAACAGCTGTAGGATAGTAATTATTATCACCCCAAGAAACTCTCCTAGGTTGTATATCAAAGATGCTTGGGAACATTACAAACTCAACAAAAACGAGATGTAATGAGGGTTGATGAATGTTATCTTGATGTAAGGTTCAACTTCTGGAGACTGTAACTACTGTGATACCTGCAACATCTGGTATTCATTTTCAGCTAATGAAAGCTTCTTTTGCTGTTAATTGCTCATTTTCCACTTCTTCTTTGTTCCAGGCTGTGCCTGTTATACATATTTCATGTGCTCTTGGTATTTAGCATTAAAGGGGCTGTCATCCCACCTCTGTTTTAGAAGTTAGCTTGTATCATTGAATTTGTATGCGGGTTTATGTTATTTTAATGCCAGAGAGCTGTCATCCTGTCTGTGCATTAGGAAATAGAATTATAGACCTTTTAACTGGTTATAGTTGGCCATCACAGGGTCCTGTGCATCTGCTGGTGTGATCAGTATTCTCCATCATCACATTTTCCTTGAACTGTGAGTAATTGTTGGTCTAAAGCCTTGTAGTCTGGGGGTGTTCATGTTATCACCCCAAGAAACTCTCCTAGGTTGTATATCAGAGATGCTTGGGAACATTACAAACTCAACAAAAATGTTGGAAAATTGGTGGATGAATGAAATAAATGCTGCATATTCAAGCTAGATAACCACTTCTACTATGCTTAACCCCAAACATGGGTGAACACCCCTAGACTGCAAGGCTATAGACCACCAATTACTCATAGTTTAAGGAAAATGTGATGATGGAGAATACTGATCACACCAGTAGATGCACTAGACCCTGTGATGGCCAGCTGCAACCAATTAAAAGGTCTATAAATCTATTTCCTAATACACAGATAGGATGGCAACTCTCTGGCATTAAGAAAACAGAAACCTGCATACACCTTCAAAAATACATACTAGATTCTAACACAGAGGTGGGATGACAACCCCTCTAATGCTAAACATCAAGAGCACATGAAAAATGTATAACAGAAACAACCTGGAACAAAGAAGAAGTGGAAAGTGAGCAATTAACAGCAAAAGAAGCTTGTATTAGCTGAAAATGAAGACCAGAAGTTGCAGGTAGCACAGTAGTTACAGTCTCCAGAAGTTGAACCTTACATCAAAATAACATTCATCAAACCTCATTACATCTCATTTTTGGGTATATATAGAGTTTGTTTACAAAATTACTCTGCTGACCTACACGTGGAGGGGTCATAACTGGCCACCAACCACATTTACAATCAGATATGGTCTTTGATACAATTTGATTGTTTTAATGGACAAAATGACCTTTCTGTTGCTCTACTGTACTTCACAAACAGGTGAAATGCCACGTTTATCTGCTCAAGGTTGTCCTTCTCGTCCTTCGGAGGTACACTATGTTGAATGCAGTTACTGGGGATTCAATGCGCATAGTACCAGATCATGGCTTCCTTCCTCCTGTAGGTGCACAGGACTGCCAAAAATACGAAAATTGCTTGGAAAACGAATGAGGAGCTAAGAACAAATATTAATCGTTGGATGGCTCAGACAGACGGTCAAGATCTGATGGTGGGAGGCGATGGGAAGACACAGAGGCGCAATTGATTATAAGCCATTGGATCTGATAGATTAAACGATGGAGATCGGGTTACGTGGGCTATCGGAAGGTATATGCGCAGGAAGATTATAGGTCGTTGGATCTCAGGCGGGGACAATCGGACGACTAACGGAAAGAATGTAATTGCTGGCTAGAATCATAGATGACTTGTAAACTCTCAAATTTGATAATGAGGGTGAAACAACCTTATTGGAGCATACTGCTCATTTTCTTGAATTCTTCATAGAACACAACATCCACTATGAGGATGTTGGTTGTAGGTTGTTCATTCTCACATTCGAAGGGTACGTAAGGGAATGGTGTGACACATTTCTTGGTGCCTCCATACACTCTTTTGAACATCTTGTCATAGAACTGTTTTGCGCTTATGATATGCATGATCGTAAACATTTGTGCAAGAAAATTTTGGAATTTCGAAAATCACTTGATGAATCACTACATCATTTTCACAATTGTTTCATGCATTTTAGTTTTGAATTTCCTAAAGATGAATTTGATTTTCCTTTCTTGTCTGGGAGATTTCAATATCTTGTTCACATTTCAAAAAGTCTGCACAAGCTTGAATACTTTGAACCGCTCCCAACATGCCTCGATGTTAGAGCTTCTAAATTTGTTATGGACAAGGTCATTGTTCCAAGTGACCCTCCTTCCCCTTCTCATAAAAAAACTCTAGTTCCATAGCTTAAGGTATGAGAGACTGAGAATTCATTTCATGATCTACCACCATCTTCTCCCACCCCACATACTCAAGATTTTAGTGTAGGTTTGGACTGTGAATCTGATGGTTATGATGAAGTGTTATCTCCTCATCCTCCAACCTTTGTTCCCTCTGATCCTCCAGATTGTTAGTTTTTTCATTCACCTATTCCGAATATTTCTTATGATGTTAATGAGGATTAAGTGTTGGATTAAGTTGGTGTTGAGTAGCCAACTTGCGATATCATTCACAATGATTATGTGAGGGAGCCCATAGTTGAACAAGAATCTACGACGAAGGATAATTTTATTTCTTCAACACCTCTGCTTAATCATCTTGACATTTTCCACAACTCTGTCATTTTTGTTGAATCTTGTGAAAATTTAGTTTCTGATGTTGTTACTGCTTCAGATCATTCCCAGAACACGTTGGATGTCAATTTTTCATCCAGATGTGGAGAGGACGAATATTCTATTCTAGATATTCCCAATCTCTCATCTCATCTTTTTGAAAACTTAGAGGGTCAAATTCCTTGTTTTCAATCTTCCCCTCTTTGCTATTCATCATATTATGAGGATGCCTTTGTCTGTGATCTTGAAATTTCTAATCATGGCTGTCGCGACTTCTTCAATGATTCATTTGGTCACGATTCAGATTTTTTCACTGTTGATCTTTCCCAGCCATCAATCTGTGACGGTCTACCTTCTCATGAGTTGGAACTTGCCCAAGATGCCGAGGCACTTTAGCCTAAGCTGATGGTTATGTCAGGTTATTGTAGTCTTGAGGTGAGTTCCACTTCTAATAAAAAAAATGTTGAATATTTTGAGGCTCCTCCTCACTTTATCGCACCTATTGAAAATAAATTTGTCTTACAATTTTCATATCCTCCATTTGTATTAAATGATACTATTGATCAGTCATTGGAGGAGTCGTACATGGCGAGCACTATGGAAAAACAAAATTTCCTTCTTTCTTTATGTTTATCATTTTCGTAGTTCAAAAGTTTGTGCTTGCATGTATTTAGGTCACAGTGTGTCTACACACCAACATGCATCCGCAGAATGTCTTCCATGCATGTTCATTTCTTTCTTTCCGTGCACTCTTTCAAACTTTGAAATTTTTATACAATATTGCCTTATCATTTTTGTTTGTTATTATGCCTGTATATCTTTCTTGACATGCGCTCCCTTGCATTCATAGGCAAGACAATGCGTCAGTGGCTGCATTAGAAGTATCATTTCATGTGAGTCTAGCTTATTCATTGTTAGGTTAGGAGTAGGAGTAGTTGTTTCCTTTTCTTGTTTGTTTCTTTGAATTACTTTATTTTATTGTACATTATTTTTGTTTTCTTTTCGGTCATAGGATAACTTACGCATGAGACCTTGTTTGGCTTCTCAGACAAGCAAGTTGAAGTCTAAGAGGAAGTTGTACTACTATCAATGCTTGATTATTGTTTTATTCTCTCTCTTTATTTGAATCTTGCATTTCTTTTTGTCAATGATACTTTGATGGAAAATACGTTCCTTTCAGAGAGAGTCACAGTGAAATCACGATGCTTGCACTTTTAACTAGTACAACCTACTCTAATTGGTCTTCTATTTTTTGGTTAATCCTTGTCAACTAAGTTGAGTAGAGTAAGGAGGGGAGGAAAACCTTAACAAGTACATTAGAGGTGTATATAAATATCCTTCTCTAAAGTGACAACCTCTTTTGCTCTCAATAAGTCAGGATCCCTCTTCCGGCTCCATGAAATAAATACATGTCTATGCACAGTTCTCTGAATAAAAATGAAATAAAGGGTGAAAGAAGAGAAAGGCTTCCTACTCAGAGAGGTGAAGCAAGTAACTCCACCAAGGTGCATTCCAGGCTCGCTGGCAAGAAATCAATGCTTGTGTTCCTGAAGTGACTCCGTCGGGGTACTGTCCAGGCCTGGTCACAACAGAACAACACCAGAGATGAAAACTAAGACTTTGGTAAATATCTTTTACTTGTGCATTTATATACTCCTCATCCCTAATCGAAACAACTCAGTCTGACTTGGTTTGGTATGTGTGCTACCGTTGAAGAGAATGGTAGGGGCTATATCTTTAACTCAAGCTAAGTGAAGAAATTGCGACAATAAATGAATTGAACAATACCTATGGAAGATTTATAACTATTTTGCACGAGGCAAGATCCATACAGAGAGATGGAGTTCTAACAGTGTGTCACCAGTGTTGTAGTGGCTACAACCACTCTCCAAAATTTTTCCGATGCTTCGATTTTGGAACCTTCTTTCCTATCCATAGGAGCCTACATTGCAGAGATGCATATATTTCTTCTTTGAATGAGACTTATATTTTCCATTCGTTCTTGTTCTTTCTTTTTTTCACACTTACTTGATCTTTATAAGTCACAAGCTAACCTCCTGACTTGGTCACACAACAGTCCTAAGATTTCCTCCAAAAACTATGCAATCCTAAAAGGCAGTCAACCTTGACGATTGGAATTGCACATTTCATACTGCCAGTCAGCCTTGAGCTAAAAAACTATGTAGTCATGGAAGGAAGCCCATCACTGAGCCTAGAAACTATGCAATCCCTCATTGAGCTTAGAAACTGCGCAGTGCATTGACTTGGAAAGTTGCCCAGTTCCCCAGAATTACATAATCTTTCCCAACAACTTGCATGTAAAGTTTCCCTGAAAAAGAAAGAAATATAAAGGGAAAAAATCATCCCTAGGAAGTAGGGATCCATTATTAGTTTCCTGAAGGTGGCACATTGTTATTTTTAGATTTTTTTTCCAAATGTCGATTTTCCTTGATTTTAGGCATGCATGTCATAAACCCTCATTTTCTCAAATCTAGTTAATCTACGCCCCTAGATCTAATTTTCACATATCATATTGGAGCTCTAGCATTCCTGAGGATATCAAGGAACCTTCGGTGCATTTGTTGTCACTTTTCCGGGTGAATTCCGCTTTTATCATCTTTTTCTTCTTTTTCTGTCGCTTTTTGTTGTTTTGCTTGTGTGGGTTTCGTTTTGCTTCTTTCTCTTTATGGATGTTGGATTTTAAACTTATTTTAACTTGTAGAATCAATTTTATAAGTTTTTTTTGCCTTTCACAAGTGGCGCATTGGTTTTCCCATTTTTGCATCGATGGTCACCGTTGTGGCGACTCTCCTCACATACTTGATTTTCCTTCTATTTTATCAGTTCCTGCACTTGATGCACATTAATTCATTCACACTTAATAAGTTTTTCACTCAATATCACATCATCGCTCACTTCTGCTCATTTTTCACACTTCCACTGGGCAGATCCACACTTTCCTTAACAAGATCTTGCCTTGCTCAGCTAGGCACTGTGCAATCCTAAGGCTCAAGCCACAATCTTGGCCTCGAAACTACGTAGTATGCAGTACAAGCTGGCCCCAAATATGCACTGCGTAGTTCCAAGGGTCAACCTCTCACCTTGGCCACTAAGACTGTGCAATGCGTAGTCTCTGTCGAGAATGGAATGCACATTGCATAGTCTCAAGCCTTAGGTTGCACGCTTGGTTGCTGGGACTGTGCAATGCACTATTCCCATAGCTAGTATCCCTTTCTTGTTGATGAAAACTGCGCAATCCCTCTCATCAGTTGACCAAATTGTTGCTTGATCGTGTTTTGAAGTTAGATTTTCTAAAGATAATGTTTTCTTTCCATGAGTGTCCTTTTGTCCCATAGGTACCAAAATAGTGAAGCACTTCTCTCTAGTAGTCATTGTTACCATGACACCAAAGAGAGCTTCTTCAAAAGATACTACTGAAAGTAGCGCTTGGGATGCAATTGAGGAAACACTAGTAGACTTACCAGTATATAAGAACACTCAACTATTTATAGAAAATGATTTAACACTAACATGGCAGCAAGTTAGTGAAGCTCTTTCAACAAAGAACCTTGAGGTAGATCTATAGGACAACTCCGGAAGTAGCACTAGAAGAAAGCAACAATCCTGTACAGGATAAGGGAAAGAGAAAGGTTGTTGATAGTCCAAGGGGAGAAAAAAGTTGCAATATGAAAGTGGATCCAATCCTTATGAAAGAAGATTTAACAATAGAAGCGAAGAGGAAGTAGAGGATACAAAGAGCAGAGTAGAGGAAGAGAGAAAAGTAGATATTATAAGAAGAAGAACTAATATTGAAGCAAGCAGAACAAGAGTTGAAGGAAGAATGGGAGCTGAGGAGGAAAGAACCAGAAGATAAACAAAAAAAGGAAGAAGAAGAAAGGAAAGGCGCCATAGCAGAAGAAACAATGCCAATATAGGTTGAAGAACAAGAACATAACCAACCAGAAGCAAAGGAGGAGGGTGAACAAATGCAAGATTGGTAGCTTGCTCAACAGATTGAAGACTTGATTGAAGTTGCAGATATGGAGTTGAAATTAGAACTGCTGAATGAGGATGTTGAACTGATGCCGAGTGCACCACAGGTCATCATTCAGTCTCCATCACCTCCAGTAGTAGAGTTCATTCAGAGTGAATAAGGGGATGTTGTTCCTCTTGATGATGATCCGATAATGGACTTGTACATTTTTTCATATGATGAATTATAGAAGACAATTGTACAAGCACGGAGAAAGCATTTTCCAAATGGTCATGCATTACCTGTATTCACTAGAGAGAGGGTGGTAGTGGTAAACACTAGTAAGAATCCAAATGCCATTGTCGAAGCCAACTTAGCCTTTGTAGGCGCAACAAGATCAAACACTCAGTATTTGACGACCGAGGATAAGAAATTGAAAAAAAACTTACAGGTTGTCGGGCAAGAGATAGAGCAACTCCATGCAAAAACACATAACACAGTCTCCGCATAGGTCTACTTAGAGGAAATGAGAGCAGTGATACTTGATGAAGTATCAAAACTTGGAGAGACCATGCAAGACCTCTATGAGGAGCTTATAACCATACATAAGGCAGTTGTTCACTTGCATGGTTTGCCACATTAGAGAAGTGACTTTTTCAAAAATCTTAAGAATGTACAAACTGTCATTGCCTCCGTGCAGGAATGGACAATGCAATACAAAGGGGAACCACTTAACCTGCCAAATAAAATGAAGCCATAAGAAGAGCTGGAGAAAGAAAGAGTTCAAATATTGGTTCAAGATAATAAGAAACACACCTCGTTCATTGGAAGTATTCATGCCTCATATGTGTGGTTATATAACAGTTTGGATTTCATGGTGAAAACACATAAGATCCCATTAGTTGGTTCGCTCACCAAAGCCAAACGCAGACACCAGTTTAGGCAGGAGATTGAAGAGTACTTTGAGCAACTGAGACATATTTACACCAAGGAGGATTTGGAGATGAGTAGAAAGAACACACATAATTTCATCAGTGGTCCTATCTAGATTAGAACAATGTGGCCCCTGCTCGAGAGGGATGTTGAAACTAGCTCCAAGTCATTGTACTCGGATGCTATGGAGGCCAGAGTCTACTTCTAGCTAGACACCATCACGTAGTTTGGGGATTTCGTTGTACAATTTTGAGCTTGGCACCAATATGTGACTGAGAAGCATCAAGTGGAAGTTGTTGAGCTAGAGTTTCCCCAAAATCAAGCATCATAGTGTTTTGTCTTGTTAGGTTGTCAAGTTGTCTCTACCCTAATTTTTTTTTTATACGGGTAGGAGTGTAAAATGTAATATTATTTGTAATTATTTGTAAAGTGAAATTCCAAGTCTCAATATTGGAATGTGAGAGTCATGATGTAATGTAATGAGTCATTTTGTAAAGAAGTTGAAGAGTCGTGAGTGGATTCCAAGAGTCACAAAGGGGAATGTGAAGAGTCACTCCCTTTGCTGTAAATATATAGTCATAACTCATGTAATAGGATTTTTGGAGCCAAGCTTTTAGCTAGGCTTAGGCTTAGAAGGAGCTTAGGAGTATTGTGAAGAGCCTTGGATTCTGCCTAGCGTAGAGTGAGTATAGTTCTTTGGAGGAGAAGGTGTTATTGACTTTACTGTTCCACTATTAGGGCTAGTGGTTCATCAATGATGTATGTACGAATGGAACTTTCACTTATAATAAAATCAGAGCTAGCACACTTTCATGCATATGTTGTGAATATAGTAGGATTATTCTTGTTGTATTTGTAATGTATGTTATTTAACTTATGCTTATGATTATGAACTATTTCGTTTGCATTTGTATGAATCTTGTTGAATGTGTGTTGTTGTATTAATTCATCACTTTAACTTGTGGACTATTCCGCATCTTAGTTTGTGATGTCATTACGCTCGTGTGTTCCTTTCAAGTTGCGTACTATTACAGGATTCCAAGGGGCACACTTCCTTTTCCCTTCATGTGTTGGAACCTTCATGCATCGCACTTGACTCTCTGCAAGGTCACACACTTGCTCTCACCCAAAGTTACCGTACTTCACTCTACGCATTTTTGCATTCAAGGCATAACATTACCACCCACTACCGGGACTCCTACTCCAAACAATGTGAGGTCTAGTTGGGACTTCATATCGGGGAGATCCCCTGAATGTTGGCGGGTCTAACACCATCAACACAACAACTTGGTTCGCTCTACACATTGTCCTTTCTTATCCAATAGAAATTCCATTGAGAGTAAATTTATGGGAAAAATAAGGAGAGCTATGGCAATGGAAAGGCTAAAGGACATGAATTTTCATTTCCCACTCCTTTGTCTCTTCTCTCCTATTTTATTTTTTTATTTTTCAACTATTTCACTTTCTTTCCTCTTTTTTGTCTTATTCACATTCACATTTGCATTGTTTTTAATAGTTTACAAACCTTCCTTAATTTCTTAATTACCCTTAGGTTCTAAGTGTTACAATCATTCACTTGTACAAATCTATTTCAAATCAATGCATGAAGGGGATCTATGATACACATATGAGTGTGATGACATATGAGAAGTTGGTGACCCTTTGGATGGGTGATGAGATTCTTTGCATATCTAATTCATTTGTATAAATTAAGTGACGACTAACTTTACCTTTGAGATATAGAAGTGGAAGGTCCCAAATTCGGTGTCATGGAGCAAAGATTGGAATGAATCCGCCTAGTTGAGAACAAGAGGAGAAGCTTAATAAGCAACATGATTTGCTTAGAGAAATTTTATGATGTTGGGAACATTGATCATGTATATAATCAATATTATTTTTAAACTTGGCGTGTGGGCCAATATCATATACAACACAACAATAGTTGGCTCAATGACTAAGGTTGTGTGAAAGCCTGAATGCATATTACATTCATGAAAAAAATTCAAGGAAATAGTTGGTTGGTGTGATTCCATAGCAATATTGCAGAGTCTATTAAATGTCAAAGTCTACCCTAGACATCAAGCTTCAATCCATGATAAATAATCCTTAGAATTCTAAAGTGATAAAAGGAGATACCAAGAAGCATCCATTGTAAATGTGCATGTCTTAAAATATCACTAATATTTAAGATCCATTAATGCTTTTCTTTTAAATAAACAAAAAAATTGTAGACAATTATTTAATGTAATTTTTATGAAGTTATCAATTTGGGGTTTTAGTACAATGATGACGATGATGATGATTGTTATCCATGAATCCGGATGTTAGTTTATTGGACCTGTGAACTTATGTTAGTTAATTTATTTTATCAAGTTGTTTCTATAATTGAATAACATGAAGATCAAATTCCCTTGTTCACTTTGATTTTTATAAGTTAACAACCTGTAGTGTTTAAGTTTTAACACAAATGTTTTGAAACCTAGATCTAATGTATTTATAGGTTGGGCATTAAAGAGAAAGTGTTTTCATCATGTACATTGTTTGTCTTGCAAAGTTTACAAACTCTTTTGTAACAAGGTGTTTTAGGTATTTATCAACACCTTGTTTCATTATGGACCTCATGGGAATTTGTTCTTAAGTTTGGAATATTAATTTTCTTTCTTTTGTTGGCAAGAATTTATATAGCTTTGATTTTCTACCTTGGGGTTAATGATTTATTTATAATTCAACTTTATTTTATTCTGAATCTCCCTATCGCTTCAAATTTTCTTTTAAACTTACTATTGATACTTTTGTTAACAATATTGATATCTTGAAGGGTGAATCCTCTACTATCCCCCAATGGCCTATCCAATAAAGTCCATCTCTAATCCAACCCCTTTTGAGATTTGAGTAACTTACCATGATGTTTGAAGCAGTAAACATAGAAACTCTCTTATTCTTCATAATAATAATAATAATGCAATTTTAAGGTCATGGCCAAGTCAAACACCAAATTAGTATATGAGACCACCTTGTTTTTGGGACAAGGGACTCACCTTTGTGCAACAATTTGATTGTTAAAGTCTACAAAGACATACATATTCCACCCCCTTTGAATATGAACCTATAGCCACTTAGGAGAAAACATACTCTCTTGTGCATTAAATAAATAATCATAACCTTATCTTCAATTTGTGTAACCGTTTTTAAAAAACAAATAATATAAAATACATTATACTTAATTTAAAGTATTTAATATAAATAACTTCTAGATTATTAACCGAGAAAGCTTTGAATTGACAATAAATAAATGTATTGTTAAAACACTCCCTGTGAAAAAATCATTAATTCAAATTTCCCTCTAAATTAACCAACATATATAAGTTATAAAAAAACAAAAAATAACAAACTACAAAACCCAAACTTTATTATCATATATGATAATATAAAATAACCTAAAAGGGACTTGTTAAAAACGATTTATAATAAACCCATTTCTCTTTGAAAAGGAAAGGTGAAATTCTCTTTGAAAGGGCCAACAAATTATAACACACAAATAAACTCTCAGTTGTCTCCCATTTGATGCGGCACCCGTCAATGATGTTCTTAAATATATTATGAGAATATGGAATAGATTCTCATTATTAAGATCAAATGTCGTTGATTTATTTTCATTTAATAATACTCTTATCTCAGAAATATTTTTAATTATTGACACATTCAAATAATAGACACATTCAAATATGAGAAAATCGTAGCATTCCAAGACGTTCAACCTTTTTTATTAAGTAGATAAGAACTCAACTATACAACATTCCCAAGGAAATAGGAACTCGGTTCTGCAATCATTTTCATATCATTTTTTTAAGTGAGAATTACAACACCTTTAATTTAATTATTCCCTGATTCCATATAAGATTTTCAACGTATCAATCTATAATACATAACCGAATTCCATATCAGATTCTGAAAATAGTAATATATAAATATTGTCATGGAATGCTTATTTATTCGACGGTTCTGCAATAATTTTCATATCATTTTTTAATATATATATTTTTTTAAATGAGAATTATAATTCCTTTAATTTAATTATTTCTGATTTCATATTAGATTTTCAACTTATCAATTTATAATACATTAGTATAGATTTATTAGATTTTCAACTTATCAATTTATAATACATTAGTATAGATTTATTTTAATATGAGTTAAGAAGATTACTATTTTTTACATATAATTTTTTTTAGAATGTAAAATATAATTGGTTATTTTTATTGTTTAAATTGTATTTCTGAATGATAAGACTAAATAAGTATTTTAATTATTAAAAACTTAATTTTTTCTATTATATATATAATTTTTAAATAGTATATAATATATACTTTATTTACATTAAAATATTTCACATTACATTTACATAAAAACACTTTATCACACAAATTAAAATGGTTTTTTATTATTAATATATTTTTAAGTATATGTCAATATTAATTCTTATTAAAATATTTTATTAATAACCTACATTGAATAATTTATATATATAACATTTGAATATTTTTTATTTTAACAAATTTTTTTCTTTTCTATATATATAGATATATATGAAGTTGATATCAACATAAATTAGTTAACATAGATCTTCAAATAGTTATTTAAATGTTTGGTTGGAATATTTTTGAAAAGTATAAAATTTAAACATCTTACTCGTACATTTTTTATTATAGCCAGCATTATTTTTCTATTTATATTTTTTAGCCACATTAATAGGTGTGCTCATCATGAACACTTGAGATGGTTGGTCTTCCATTTGGGTCTACTGAGACAGAAATGGCTCTTTAAGGACAACAGGGGTCCCTTTGAGTAGGCGACTAATTTCAGATCGTCGAGGACAATCCTTAGTGTAGTGATCCTCCTCGTAAATGAGGCAGGGATACTTAGGTTTCCGTTGTGAAGATTTGCCAACATACTATTTGGAAGGACCCTGTTTTGGGGCATCAACTTTAGCTTTGCCTTTGCCTTTGCCTTTCTTTTTTCCTTTCGAGGATTTTTCCGCTGTGGTAGACTGGACAGCGTGAACCTCTAAGGTTTTACCATGGCCAGGTGGATTCTGAGATGAACTGGTAGGAGCAGCATTCAAGACCGACTTCTGTTTGGAAGAAGTTTTAGCAGGGGTCTGGGATATTGAACCAATAACTCCATCAACGGGAGGAACAACTGGTGACTTTGATGCTGTGGGATCAGATGATGGTCGCGGAGCATTGGGTAACAACTCGTATAAAGTTCCAGACTGGGAGTAAACCAGATCCAAGTATTGGGCATGAGCGATGGCTTGCTCTTCAGTGACGCATCCACCCATAGCTATATCGCGAGCAATTGGGGCTAAGAATGATTTGGTAAACCATTCAGTGAGAAACTAATTAGCTATCTTGAATTTGATCAGGTGACGTCTACGTCTCCATTCATGGATGTGATCAGAGATGTGTGTCGCAGTATCTTTCTTAAGCGATGTGAGCAAATAGGTGCCAGTTTCATAGTGAATCGACAACTGAAAATGCATGAGGAAATCCATGGCTAACGAATTAAAGTCATGGTAAGTACTTCGAGGTAACTCAATGTACCATTTCACTGTAGCACCCGTGAGGGTTTGTTGGGAAAGACGAAGACAAATGGAATCGTCCATGTATGAGTTCGATGAGCATTAGAGGTGATATGTCATCACATGGGCCTGAGGATATTCTTTAGCTTTTCCATCAAATTTTGGGCAATCACTTGGTATCTTGGATGACACTAGAGGCCAGTACGGCGAATGAAGAATCAGATCGTTCATAAGGCATGATACATCCGACAACTCGAGTGTAGCCAAGAAAGGTAATTGAGTGTTAAAAGACATGGGAGGTCGATAAGTGGGCCCAAAGGGAGGAGTCCATCTCTGCTGGTAAGGATTTTGGCCATATGGCATCTGAGGCTGCCCCCATTTCGGATTACCTTGACCATGGGGAGGATTTTGACCCTGAATACCTTGAAATTGTCCAGGCATAGGTTGCTGATAGGAAAAATATGGGTTAAAAGGTTGTTGAGCCTGTTGACCTTGGACATATGGATATGGGACCTATTGTCTTCAAACATAGGGCTGATGAACCTGTTGTCCCTGAACAAGAGGATTCTGTACTTGTAGCCCTTGGGCATAGGGTTGATACACTTGTTGCCCTTGGACATAGGTGTTTTGTACCTGGTGTCCTTGGCCAGCAGGATTATGAACCTGTTGACCTAAGACAAGAGGGTTTTGGGCCTACTATTGTAGGACGTGACCTTGACCCTGCCCCTACAAGGGTTGAACTTGTTGGTATGTATACAAGGGTTGTTGTTTCCCTGGTTGGTTTTGCTATTGCAAGGGTTAACCTTGCAGTTGCAAAATTTGTCCTGGGGTTGCTGAGGTTAGCCCTGCGAGGGTATCGGTTGAGGGGTGTGCGGAGCATATTGCATCTGCTACTGTGCGGCTTGTTGCAACTATTGTAAGGGTTGACCTTGCGGTTGTTGCAGGTACCTTGTTGTAGGATAATTTTCCCTTACTGTTGCACGGAGAGCCTTTGTTGCAACAAAGGTTGCCCTTGCGGTAACAAAGGTTGTCCTAGTTGTTGTAAAGGTTTTCCTTGTTGTTGCAAGGGTACATGAACAATTCCTGGGAAATTGCTGAACTAAATCTGGTTGTAGCCAGGCTGGATGTACTACCCAGATTGGAAGGTGTAAGGTTGATTATCCAATCCTTGAGAACCATATGGAACGTAAGGATTTTGGTATTGCACCTGAGCCCCATAAGGCTATTGATACTGGACATTGCTCGATACAGACAGACCAACGAGATTATGAACCTGTTGGTACTAGACATTTCTTGATCCAGTGGGATCAACAGGGTTATACATAATACCATAAGAGGGTTGGTTTATACCAAGCATGTGAGTTTGTGATCTACTCACATCAGTGGCACCTGACATCATATAAACATTTAGGTTCTTCCTCCCAAGCAGTGGCACAATCTGGCCACTAACTAATGGGATAGAGGAACTGACAACAATATTTGAAACTATCGATTTTGATTGACGTGTAACTAGGATCGATGATATAAGAGAATTTGGAATGGTGGGTTGCATCGGGACTAAAGTAACAACCTGTTGGGAAGTCGTGTTCATGACGAATGGACCTGACGTAGGCCTAACGCTTGACGCCCATACAAGATTATGGTAGAGTGATGAGGCACTAAGTGTTCCTAAAACTAAGTGCCCCAAAGACACATAGTTGGGTGGCAAGCTGGCGGGAATACCTTCCAAAAAAGGGAAACCCAAGGGAGGAAACTACAATTGCAAGTCTTCCCCTCAACAGTGTGTGGAGTAGAAACTTTGGACTCATCTGGAGATGTGAATGGGGCGTCACCTTCGGGTTCCATGTTTGAAAACAAATGACAACGAATGGCCAAACGTGTATTGGGGGATAGTTCCAAAGGAACACTTGGCTAGTCGTATAGACTGTAAGGATACTACGGTTATATGCCAACAACGTCAAATAGAGGGTTTGAAGGATAGATAATTAGTCAAGCTGATCGTCAGTGGTCGGCAAGTTCTCTGGAATTCGAGCGAGATTGTCCAGAGATTCCGGGCTAAGATCAGCAGATGACCCCGTATCAAAAGTAGGTAGAGGACGAGATGACAATGGTTGAATGCTCAAAACAATTGCGAGTTCAACATTTTGGTCTTCGAGTGACTCTGATAAATCAGGAAATGACTCCTTAGACAATCTTTCAGATGGAGGAGAGGAAGAGGAATTGGGTGAACTAGATGGTTCAACCATGATGACCTTGTCTTAGTTGACAAAACAAATAACTTCAAGGCTTTAAAATGTCCTTTTAAGGGAACTCGTAATTTGGTCAAAAAGACTAACAGGATGTTTTGGATCATGGGCAATCAATTATTAATATGCATAAAAGACTGATGCTCTTTCATTTTTTAAGAGTCAAGAAAGAAACAAAGATGACTCTATCACTTTTGATTGGAAACGAGCTTGAAAGGACAAGTGCTCGAATGATATTTTAAATTTAATGAGTCAAAAAGATCAAATGACTGCTCTGGATGATCTAGGTCAATAGGACTACCAAGCAACTGTGAACTGCAGAATACCTCCTAGCGAACCAAGAAGTATGAGCAGGAAATCTCCCCAAATGTTGTGTTCGATGTATCATGTTTGCGAGGCATCCAACTCGGCTTCCTAAGGATAAAAAGTTTGTAGCCGAGTGGGGTCTCCCGTTATATACTCGAGGGTACGAGGAACACAAATCCATGCTAGCGTTGTCTAATGCCGAAGCTAACGATAGCTACTAGGTTTAAAGACATCGAAACACGTCTCTAGCCTAGACCTTCTAGATATGACCGTTAATGTCAAATGCACCTTAGTTTAATTGAATTCATTTTAGAGTTGATCTTGAGTTAAGTTTCAATTTTCAAGTCTTAGCCATGCTACTCGAAAAACCCCAAATGAAACTAAATGAGACAAGACCCTTTCAATTTGATGAAATTCCTACACTAGAGAGGGTAGAAACTACTCAATCAAATGCAAACAATCAAGCAACTAAAAGCAAAATGATCTTTCACTACCTTACTTTTTCAAAAAATAAACTAATGGAAAATGCATTCCAATTCCTAATTTCCTGACAAAAACTTATCTATTAATCCTTTCAAAATGAAAAATTCTCTTCCTTTTTCAAATGCGGATCGGTTTTAGTGTTTAAAAAGATGCAAATTATCGTCACATAATGACACAACAAGCTAGAATTTCATACTTTCTCATGAAACAACGAAACAAACTTTTCACATACAATCTTTCAATGAAAAAGTTTTTGAGACAATGAGCTCTTCAAGTAGATGAAAACTTGAAAAGATAAGTTCATTCAGATCAATGAAACACCAACTTTACCAAACACAAGGCCAACAATGTAATCTATGCCAGAAAGAAAATTTCAAGCTAGTAAACGAAACTTTTTCAAACTTGTGGAAAAAGAGATCAAAGTCGTAAAAGGACCAGAAACAAATGCAAGGAGTAAACACACCTACAACCTGACTTAATGAGTTCACAAACTATTGAATGGGCGACCAAGTAGATGCCCTAGTGTCGCTGGCTACTCAATGACTCAATCAATCAAATAGAAAGATGACAAGCCAACAAGAAAGCAAAAAAAAAAGAAAATTAGCTTTCTAATCAGGGAGAAAATAATCCAAAAAACTTAGGGGGTCAAAAACACAAGAGAAAAACACACTAGCTAAGATTGGGGCCGAGCCCTAATCTTCACGTACAAGCATTGGCGTGACTGCCTAACTGAAAACAAGTGCCAGAGGCTGGTTGGCGCGATTGTTGCTCAAAAATTTGTGCTGGTCAACGTGATCATCAGCGGTTTAAGCGCGTTGGCTGAGGTAACTAAGGAAAAATAAAAATAAAAATAAAAACAAGGACCAAATCTTCTACTATCAATTTAGACTTAGGCCAGTAAGCAGGAGAAAAGAAATAGAACCAAAGGGAAAATGTGAAACTAGAAAAGTTCTCACGAAATCATGAAATCCAAAACAAACAAAAGGATTGGGATCCCCAGTATGGTCGCCAATTTGTGGTGAAGTAAAATTATAAGTGCGGACACGAACAAATTCCTCTAGATCAATAATGGGTCTAGCCACAACAAATACATTCTATGGAAGATTTCCTTAGGTTAGAATCAATCAAGAGGGCCTACCTCTTGGTCGCTTATCCTACTTGATGATGTCCTTGCTTGCTCGCTCTAGCAATCTCTAGCTTCCTTCTTCAAGCTCTTGGAACAAGTAAACAACAACAACACACAAACATGATAATAGACAAATCGCAATTCAACCTACTTAACAATTCAAGAAACATTAAGACATGGATATGTAATATTACAAAACATGTAGGAAATCAATCGATAGTTGCATATATTAATATCAAAGAGAAATTACAACCATTCGTGTTGACGTTGCAGTCTTCCTCTGACAAGACCAGGTTCCCACACACTTCTGCTAGCATTCCACGATGACTTCAAACAATAATAGTTTAAAAGCTCTTCCCTTTAGGCTTCACTCCAAACCAAAACACACTTCTCCCTCACATAACTAGATAGCTACAACTAGTAATAATGTGCTTGTCTACTCCAAAATAGCATCAACGCTTTGCAACTATCAACTATGACTAGTTTGTGCTGAGGAAGAAGGGAGGTTTATATAGGAAATATGGATGGGAGATGGATCCTCTTCTCATGGGAGAAGGAATTATCCCTTGAGGTAGTTCCATCATTATAGGGGAAACGAGCCCAAATTGTCATCCTCGATCCCATCCGACCAAACCATTTACCAGAGTTCTGTTTTGGAGCTTATAGAGTTGGAAGATTTGGCTCTAATTTGAAAAAATTTACATAATAGCATCAACGTGACTGGAACACAGCTTAGTCACTCCGATCGGCGCGAGGAGTAGTGCTAATCTCTGTACATTGGTGCGGGGGAGAAAAAGGCCATTAGTTTCGGTCTTGTAAATTGGGAAAAAAAAAGTTTCAAGGGAAATGGTGTAAAAGGGAATTGATCTGCTTATGAAAAGGGACACAATGGGAGTTTCTTCATGAAGGAAAAGCATGTGGGGTTCACTGTAGAGGTCCTCCAGGATCAAGGAATGGGGAGTACAAGGACAGTGACAAAATACTGTGTAACACCACCCTATCGCGTTCGCAAGTCATAGATTATCCAAGTAGAGAAGAACTATTCCACCATAGAGCACGAAGGGCTAGCTATGGTGTATGCGCTCCAAAAGTACCAACACTACTTTCTAGGAGGCCATTTTAAGATGTATATGGATCACTCCATGCTAAAGTACCTGGTCAATAAGCTTGTGTTGGGGGGGCACATCTGTAGATGGCTTTTATTGTTCCAAGAATAAGGTTTTGAAGTTGTTGTGAAGCCTAGATGATTGAACACGGGACCATACCACCTGTCGCGCATTGAGATAGGGTAGGAACCCACTAATTTTAAGGAAGGATTACCTGACGCACAACCTTTTTCTATGCGCGTTGCAGATGGAAATTTCGAGGATATAATACACTTTCTAAAAATTGGAACTGCGCCGGAAGGATACTTTGTCCAGCAATAGAAGGAATTAGTGGTGTGCGTGATAGACTTTTGTGTCATTGTTGGGCATCTATACAAAATGGGGAATGGAGAAATACTGTGAAGGTATATACCTAAGTTTGAACGAAGCAGCATCCTCGTAGACACTCATGGGGGTGTCGCGAGAGGACATTATGCAGGGAGAGAAACCACGGAGAAGATTCTACACACAGGGTTGTGATGGCAAACCCTTCATCAGGAGTCAAAAGCATATTCCAAGACGTGAGACGTATGTCAAAGAAAAAGTAAGCCATCGCGGAGGGATGAAATGCCTTTGAATCCACAAATGATGTTGCAAGCTTCCGAAAAGTGGGCAATAGATTTTGTAGGTCCCAATACAACAACAACTGGTATTGGGGGCTCTTTGAGAAAAACTATAGGAGTTTCAAGTTTGCACTCCATAGGCTGGCACAGTGTCCACTAGCCTCGCGATCAGCACTTCAACTATCGAGGAGATGTTGCGCAAAAGGGTGACCAACGCGGTACTGCTACCTGATGGGGCACTCACTACAGAAAATGAGGTCACCAAGCCTATGGTTAGCTATCTGAAAGGGGTAGGAATGAACATGGCCATGCTCCCTCGAGAGACACTCTACCTATTACAGGATGGAGTCACCATGGAACACAAGGCTCGGGAGAGTCGCGCTCTACAGGTGATAAGCGAGCAGTGCATCAACATCAAGGAGTTGGGCCTATAGTGCAATGAAGCAGTAGAGCAGAATAAGCAGATAATGCAGGTTGTGGAGGAAGCCTACTAGATGGCCTTGGAGTTGGAAATTCATGCAGAAGAACCAGTGGAGGCATGTGTCTGCAAATTTGCCACAGGGGTGTGAGACGCTCAAGCAGAATGGCCAGGGTTTAGCTAGAGCTGAACCCGGAGATCACAGAACTACAGTTGAAGGCTCAGCCTTCAACTTCGTCAGAGATCAGGGAACAACGTACCACCACTATTACAACAACAATGGTAGAAGTTAACAGTGCAGTGGCAGACTGCATGCAGCTTTTTGAACAGTCATTTGAGGTCCTAACCACCCTGTAGGAGGACCCAAACATAGAGCACCTAGAGATAGAGGCGCGCAAGCTCCAATAGAGGTATGGCAAGGTAAAAGGGACCGCGCAGATGGTTGGCCTTACATAGAGGCTTGCACGGATGTAGGAGGCAAAGGCGCTCAAGGAACAGGTGGATGTCACTCGACACAAAGAAGTAGTCTTAAAAGCGCACCTACAACCATGGATAGACAAGGCTTACACAATCACAGCCTCCATTAAAGGAAATCTCGTGAAACTATAGGTAGCTCAGTAGAATATTCAGAGTAGCAGTTCAACAGCAGTCACCGAACAACGTGTGGAAGAAGTCCAGCAGGCGGCCGCTCAGTGCACTGCTGAAGTTGCAGTGATCCAAACAGAGCTGGGAGGTCTTTGCGCTAAGATCTCTGCACCTGCATAGTGACTCAAGAGTGAGTCACGATGTTTGTGTTGGGGGCCTGTTGGGTGTGGGATTCCCCAAGGGCAGTTTTGGGGCTTAAAGCCCATATTTTGGTCTAATTTTTGTAATCCAAATGTAAAGACTCCACATTTTGTGGTCGTGGAGAGCATAGATGTTAAAGAGTCATAGGGTTGTCCACCCCTATTTTGATAATGTAATTTCAGTTGTAAAAGATCTACCCATGGTCCGCGAACCATGGGATTGTATAAATAGAGCAAAGCTCTAAGTAGTTAAAAGACACGACGAAATCAATGATTGAAGATGTATGAGAGATATCTATGAAGTAGAAGTTTAAGTTTTGGGTCGTAGCGTAGGTAGAGGCTCTGCAGCTGAGTGCGCAGAGGCCTAGAAGTCTGCAACTGAGTGCGTAGACTCTTGTAGTTGAGTGCGCAGGGCGAGTCGAGTCTATAATCATTTGAAATTATCAATAAAGAGAAGTATTCTATAATTTCCGTGTCTTTATTTCTAGTTTATGCATTTGTTATATTGGGTATGAATTTCAATTCTAATGCTTATATGATGCACGAATGTGTATAACTGTATTGGTTAAGTGAACGCAAGTAAGAACATCTGATTACGCAAAGCTAATTAAGATTTGTTAATAATATAAGTAAGATAGTTAGCTTAGTTTGGGAGATATCATAGTTCACTGCCCTAGCAACACGAAAGCATATTAGCCCCTGGTTAGGGCTGTGCGAAATCCAATTGTAACATTTTGTGAAGGTACTGAAGGGTAGAGCAGAGGGATAACCAACCTGCATGAAGGCAGGTATAGTTGGAATAAATCCACATCACAACCATCTCAAGGGTGCGGAAACTTGGTTCTAGCATCCCCCCATACTGCTTCGGGTGAGACTTCAGTCTGCGCTCCATGGTCTGATGCCGAAAGGGCTAGTAGTGTAGGGGTTTGTTTGGCTAACTAACGTTGAACCTGGGTCAGGCCCTCACAAGCCAACAATGGGTGTTTACCCTATTGTTCAAATCATTAGCTCATCAATGACAACAAAATATTATTATTTCTTATTTCCATGCTACATGATCAATTAGTTATAAACCGACTTTCAACACCAAAACATTAATTTAGTTAATTTTATAAAACTCATTATGAAACCCCTTTCTAGTAACTCTGTTCATGGGAAGTCATGGACCAACATTAGTTCTTTTGCACATGTGCCCCTTGCCAAGTCTTGACGACCCACCAACTCGTAGCACAGGAACCCCTATCGGGTGAGCACACTGGTGGGCCCAACACACGATGCCCCCATTGGCTCTCGGGTGACCCACCTTCATGCAGGCGTTCCTAGGGCATGGGAATTCACTCTACTATGTAAATTAGTGAACACAAATCATTATCTCATCAATGACAACAATATATCATCATTTTTTTTTTATTTTCGTGCTACATGATCAATCAATTATAAACTGACTTTTAACACTCAAACATTAATTTAGTAAATTTTCTAAAAATAATTATGATACCCCCTTGTGGGAACTCTATTCATGGGAAATCATGGGTTAACATTATTTCTTTTGTGCGGAAACCCTTTGTCAAGTCGGTTTTGGAGAAAACAAAATCGACTGGACTAATAGATGCAGACAGTGCCCTTATTGTGGAAATTAGTGAACACAAATCATTATCTCTCAATGAAAACAAAATATTATAATTTTCTAGTACCGCGTTTCATATTCAATCAATTACAAAACAATTTTTAACACCCAAACATTAATTTATATTTTTTACTAAAAAAAATTATGAGACCCCCTTATGAGAACTTTGTTCATGGGCATTCATAGGTTGACATTGCTTCTTTTGTGTGGGAGCCCCTTTCCAAGTTGGTTGGACCTACCAACTCATCACATAGGTGGCCTAACATTCCCAACAAACAATTACCCCATGGGTGTCAGGTGCCTCGGCATGCCCAACACATGACACCTCTATGGGAACCCAAGCACCCCGCTTTCATCATGCGAGCATGCCCAAGATGCAGGAATTCACCCTACTGTGTAATCAGTGAAAAAAAATTATTAGTTCATCAATGACAACAAAATATCATCATTTTTTATTTCCATGCTACATGATCAATCAATTATAAACCGACTTTTAACAACCAAACATTAATTTAGTCAATTTTCTAAAAATCATTACGAGACCCCCTTCTGGGAAATTTGTTAATGCGTTTTCATGGGCTGACATTACTTCTTTTGTGGGGAGGCCTGCTCCAAGCCAAGTGACTCTCTCTAAGTCGGGTTGACCCACCAATTCGTCGCATGGTCACCCCTATTGGGTTGGCGCCTGTGGAGTACTAAAGAAGGTATGTTTTTGATGATTATTTCAGTATATTTTCATTAGAACTTGCAAACCTTTTGCATCATGAACTCGGAAAATGATAAAGAATTATAATAAAACATGTGAGATTAATATGCAAGACTAAAACGCTGACAATTGTCATTTCCTTATGCAGGGAGGAGTGAAAACGAGAAGTTGTCGTTCCAAAGGAAAGGACAAGGACAGGTTAACCGCTGTCCCTTTGACGGGAGACCGAATGCAAACAAGGCAAAGCAAATCAAAGCGAATCAGCTTGGAAAAGGAGGTGGAGATATCAGCTCGGCGCAGGAGAGAAAAGAAATGACTGAGGACTAACGGTTCGGCGAATCCCTCAGGATCCTTGATCCTGAGGGATCGTTGTTTTATCTATTTTTGCACTTAGACATCTCCGCCGTCACCCTTATAAAAGGGGCAGCACTGTTAGCTCGGGGAAAAGAGAAGAGTTAGACACGGTTATGCTTTTATGTAATTTCTTTTAAGATCAAAACTTTGATCATCGAGTCTCGCTAAGAACTGGTTTATTCTAATTCTGCTTTATGCATTAATACAAACTTGGTTATTACTTCGTCTTTGAGTCTGGATTAACTTCAAGCGCTGTACCCCTGGAGGCTAAGGGCCCGGCCCTAGAGGACACTTGCTCCTGTATTATTATGTTTGGTTTATGTGTGGTTTGCCTATCGACGTTATTTGGTAATTTGATGTGTTTTATAAGTTTACATCACATGCTCTGTTATGTTTAATTCATTAAGGTTTTTACAGACAGGACTATTGTATTGACTCTGCATCATATTACTGTTCTTTTAAGAGTTGATCTAATATTGCTAGTCTTGAAAAAATATTGTTACTATTCCTTTACAGAGCTTTTGTGTTGTGCACCTTTTCATTAACGTTACGGAATTCATCTTGGGAGTTATGTTCTTTACGATTGTTGGATTTATGAACAATGTTGTTCTATTTTGAAACGCAGTCGTATTCCTTCTAACTGAGATTGATACTTGGATCAGATTACTATTTAAGCGTGCTGTGTGCGTCTATGAATTTCAAGCGTTGTTCCATAATTTATCAGTAATCGGTGTTGTTCCATTGGTGTGTGTTGTTCGATTCGCCCTTAAGAGTGAAAGATTGTCATTTGATTACGATTAATGCATTTGATCTGATAGATTAAGATTGTTACTGCTTGTGAGACTTAGTTGCTGTTCTATTTCTTAGTCGTGGTCCTATTTCAGAATTGTTGTTCCATTTCGGATTTTTTGTTCCATTGCAGACTTACTGTTCGATTTCTTAATTGTTGTTCCATTTCTTATTTGTCGTTCCATTTCTTGTCATTTGTTATTTTGGTGTGAAGAACGATCTAAGGCTGTAGTGAGCATTGACATTTACTGTCTGGCTCCCAGATCCACGATCTGTTCTTTGATTTCCTTTTCCATTAGTTTCCGAAGGGATGGGTTATTGCTACGGAACCCTTGACTGATAAGTTTCTTAGTATTTTGAATGTGTGATTTAATCTTTTGAAGAAGTTAAGCTGTAGACAAGCATTTACTCTCTTATTTCTGAACACTGTACTACTAGCATTACTTTGGCAAATGATAGCCTCAGACTGAGACACTCTTTGAAACAAAAAAATGCTCCTGGATTGACATATTAATGTGAGGTAATTAGAGGTGAAAGAGACCCCTTTTATAGCTCTACAACGCCCTAGCATGCCTAGCACACGACGCCCCCATTGGCGCCCGGGTGCCTCGCCTTTGTGCTGCTGCATCCATGGCATAAGCATTCACCTTGCTATACAAATCAATGAAAACAAATCATTATCTAATCAATGACAACAAAATATCATCAGTTTTTATTTCCATGTTACATGATCAGTGAATTATAAACTAACTTTTAACACCCAAACATTAATTTAGTCAATTTTTTAAAAATAATTATGAGACTCCCTTGTGGGAAATTTTTTCATGGGCATTCATGGGCCAACATTACTTATTTTGTGTGGGTGCCCCTTGCTAAGTCGGATTGACCTATCAACTCGTCGCACTAGCGCCCTATCGGATGGGTACCTTGGCGTGCCGGTTAGCACATGGTGATGACCCCATGGGCGCCGATGTGCCCCACCTTAATGCAAGCATGCCCAGGGTGTGAGCATTTTCCTTAGTGTGAGAATTATTGAACGCAAATAATTAGCTCATCAATGACAAAAATATTATAATTTTCTAGTACCATGCATCATAATCAATTAATTATAAACCAAATTTTAATACCCAAACATTACTTTAGTCAATTTTCTAAAAATCACTATGATACCCCTTGGTGGGAACTCTATTCATGGAAATCATGGGCTGACCTTACTTCTTTTATGTGGGCACCCCTTTTCAAGTTGATTTGACCCACCAACTTGTCGCACGGGCACCCCTACCGGGTAGACATCCTAGTGTGCCCAACTCGCGACACCCTTAGGGTCACCCGGGCACTTCACATTTGTATGGGTGTGTACAGGGCACAAGGGTTCACCTTTTGTGAAAATTAGTCAACACAAATCATTATCTCATCAATGAAAACAAAATATTATCATTTTTTAGTACATTCATGTTGCATAATCAATCAATTATAAACCAACTTTTAACACCTAAACATTAGTTTAGTCAATTTTCTAAAAATCATTATGAGACACCCTAGTGGGTACTCAATTCATTGAAAGTCATGGGCTGACCTTACTTTTCATGTCTTCTTGATCATTTTGTCACTTGGTTCACCATCTCCCAACTCACCTAGTAGGTCTTCTTAATGAACCATTAAAGTCAAAATTGGAAATTATGGTATAAACGTAAATGAGATTCTCTATGTTTCAAGAATAATATATTCTTGGATTGGACCCATAGGACGGGAAGATGCGGCCTCCGCGAAGGTATTTCGTGCGGGCAGGGTTTGGTTAGGGTTTCAGTAACCCTGCAGACGAAGGTTACCCGCACCGTTTCTCCTTTACCTCCTTGCTGTCACTGGTAACTCACTCCGTTTACCTTTACCTGTGCAACCGCCGTTCGATGCTCATCCGCTCCTGCCGCCGTCCGGTTTCTCGTCACTTGGACTCACGTTATCCTGAAGCTGTATAACGCCTCTATCCGGGTACGCGACTTCTCGGGGGTTATCTCGTTTACCAGCTGTTGTTTATCGTTTACCATAGCGGTGGTTTCAACCTTCAACCGCTACATGTCTTTTTCGTCGGGATTCACTGCACCGCTTAACACTCACCGTTCCGAGGAGCAGATAACTATGGAGGACCTGGAGACCGTGGACTACTTTACTGACCCCTTGGAAGGGGTTTCCATCTGGCGTACCCCCAATGCCAACTCAGAAGGTATGTTTTATGATGATTTTTCAGGGGTTTACTCTCAGTTTTCGCATGGTGAATCCTCCAGATCCCTGCCGGTGGTTCTCCCGGACGAACCCCCCACCTGGCCGGCCCTCTCAACGCCTCCCCACTCTCCGGCAACCCTGGGGTTTGTTGCTGGTAGCTTAAACCCTTCCCTAGGGTTAACCCCACCGACTGTCGGTTCAACTCACCACTATCCGCATAACCCTAACCTGGTTCTTGCCTCATCGGGTCCTGTGGGTTACCTTGGTCCCTCGTCCGGCATTTTTTCCTCCGTACCCCCTCTCTCAGGACCCATATCCGGTTTCTCTCACGTTCCTACTGCTGGTTTCCCTGCATCCTTTCAACCATCGGTACCTGCTCATCTCCCCCCACCGGCATCTAACTATCCGCGGAACCCTCCCCCCCCCCGCGGCCCTAGAAGGAAATCTAAGTGCTTCAAGTCTCGAGAAGCTGATTATTTTCTCAGACTGGAAGAGGACATTCAGCGGGGAAAAGCGATGGATTTTGCGGACCAGGTTTTGGTCGGGCGCATCAGGGGACGCAATTATACGGCGGCACGCTTGAAGTCTTGGGCTTCTGAGATTTGGGGGCATCATTTGGTTGATATCCCGTTTGTGCAGACATTTGTGAGGGGATGGTTTGCACTTAGGTTCACGCGTGCCGATCATACTAACTGGGTTCTGTCCTCACATTGGCACTTTTACCACGCGCCTGTGCTCCTCAAGCGATGGACACCCTTATTTGATCCTGAGACTGAGCAGATTGGGGTTGGCCCTATCTGGATTCGACTTCCTGGACTTCCCCTTCAATACTGGTCCGAAGAAATTTTCAAGCGCATTGGCAATGCACTCGGCACTTATATGGGGTATGACAAGTCCTATCTACAGACAGGCATGATGGCTTATGCCAGGATTCTCATTTACATGGATACTTGGGGAGGCCTTTATGAATATATTACTATACAGTGGAGAGATTCGGCGCGAAGGCAAATCATCGACTACGAGGGCATCCCATATCGCTGCCGCAGATGCCACAAAGTTGGGCATCTCTACAGAGACTGCTCGCTTCTAAGGAAATCTCAAAGGAATGAACAAGAAGAAGTCACAGATATCAATCGGTCGACTCCTTTGGACCAGCAACCGGTACAGTCTCCTGTGACCCATCAGCGCTCACCGGGGGAACTTGCGCCCCAAGATGGAACTGGACCTGCAAGTTTAGAGAAAGATGCACCTCCCCCGGCACCGCCATCGTCCTCAGAGGCTCAGGAGCACACACTGACCCCTCTGATGGACACAGCGGTTACGGGTATGTCATCTCCTCCTAACTCTTTGACTTCGCATGCATCCTGCATTTCATCGGTCACTTCTCACTCTGTTCCCCCTGTGACTTTCACCTCTCACTCACTAGCACATACATCACTCACTTGCACGATCCCGCCTCCTCCTCCTCTGCCCCCCCCCCCTCTGATTACTTCGACCTCTGCACTATCCAGGCCATCTCCCCGATACTCCCTTCGTCCTCGGATCAAAGACAGAGGACCTGACGTTATTGGTCTTGACCCTGTTAGTCCCCCCACCTTCCACAAGACCAGTCGAGGACGCCCATCCCGCATTACTAAAGCTAGGCAGACGGCGGATGAGGAGGTCGCCCTCGGGCGACAGCACACCATAATTGGGGCCCTTAGAGCGAAGGATGGCCCTCCCCCTCCTTCCTTATGAAAATCCTCTCCTTCAACTGTAGAGGGTTTGCTAGTTCAGCCAAAAAACTAGCACTCAGGAGGCTTATTAAATCCGATCGTCTGGATATTATTTTTCTACAGGAAACCCTCTTCCTTGTGGACCACCTCATTCGCTCCCTTTCTTCTTGGCTCCCGAATTGGACTTTCCACGCACTTGATGCATCAGGCAGATCTGGGGGTCTGGCCATCGGGGTCTGTAACAAGACTATGGACATCTGCAATTATTGGGGGGGCAAGGGTTTTATTGGCATCGACATTCATGTACATTCACTGGATAGGGATCTCCGCTTAATAAACGTCTATGGACCCTGTACTGATCGACTTACTTTCTGGAGATCCCTACTTGAGAGAGAGCTCTTGCAAGCTGATAACATTATTTTGGGAGGGGACCTTAATTTCTCCTTGGGCTATTGTGAATCATGGGGGCATATGGCCCAAGTGGATACTCTCTCTGACTCCTTTTCCTCCCTTTTGGAGGACCACCACTGGGTCGACATTCCCTCTGCTAGACTTCAGTATACCTGGTCTAATAATAGGAGTGGAGAACAGAGTTTGGCCAGAAGACTCAATCGTTTCCTCATTAAAGAACAGTTATATAATGAACTTCCCAGAGCTAGACAATGGGTAGGATCCGGTGGCTTATCGGATCACAAACCTATCTTTCTGGAGATAGATGGCCTCACCCACAAGATCAAGAGTCCCTTCAAATTCAATGCTGCATGGCTTCAAGATCCATCATACATTCAGCTGGTTCATGAATTCTGGCAAAACAACCCAATTCGGGATGAAGAGGACCTGTCTACTGGTTTTGTCAGGAAGTTAACTGAGCTCAAGCTGATTACTAAAAAGTGGGCACATCAGAAGAGGATACAGGATAACCACACTCTCATGGAGGCCGAGAGAATCATCACGGAGTATGAAAACACTTCATCAGGAACTTTCAACTCACCGGAGAGTAAGGAGCAGTATAACCTTCTGATTGCTACACGATCTCAAATTTTCAAGGAAAGAGAAGAAAGCATGAGATTGAGAAGCAGGGCTATTTGGCTCACTGAGGGTGACAATAACACAAAGTTCTATCATAAATTTGCCAATGGACGGAAAGCCATCAATACTATTTGGGAACTAAAAGATGAACATGGCCTCACCATCTCAAACCAGCAGAATTTAGCCAGGCTGGCCACCGATCACTTCAGAGGTATCTACAGGGCACCAAGGAATGTCAATATCTTGGAGATCATGTGAGTGGCTGAGCTTTTTCCCAGATATGTGGACCAGGATAGTTCGGAAGAGATTCTGAAGGAGGTGACCATGGATGAGCTGGAAGCAACTCTGAAATGGTTTAAGAAGGACAAAAGCCCTGGACCAGACGGATGGACCATTGAATTTTACATCTCCTTTTTTGACATTTTGGGCCAAGATTTATTGAGTATTGTGGAGGACAGCAGGAAAAGAGGCAGGATATCATCAACCATCAAATCTACTTTCATCGCCCTCATTCCTAAGACTGATGACCCGACCTCCTTTGATGACTTCCGACCCATTTCACTCTGTAACTGTCTTTACAAGATTATTGCCAAGATTATAGCAAACCGGCTCAAACCCATACTCTCACAGCATATATCATCAGAGCAGTTTGCATTCCTTCACCACAGGCAGATCCATGAGGCCATAGCTACTGCACAGGAGCTCATGCACACTCTACATATCAAGAAACAGAAAGGCATGATTCTCAAAGTTGACCTCTCTAAGGCATTTGACAGAACTAACTGGTTGTACCTTAGATTGTTGCTCACTCATCTTGGCTTCCCATATGATTTTATCAAATGGATGATGAGCTGCATCACGGATGTATCCTACAGCGTCCTCCTCAATGGAGAAGCGACTCCCTTCTTCACTACTGAGAGAGGGCTCAGGCAGGGATGCCCTCTCTCTCCTCTGCTGTTCCTTCTGATCATGGAAGGGCTAAGTAGGATAATCTCATCCACCAGAGATCGACGACAAATCACTGGAATCAAAATAGTGGATAATTTCTTCCTTACTCACCTCCTATTCGTTGATGATATTCTCATTTTCCTTAATGGCAGTATTGGTGACTCCTCCTCTCTTCATAACTCCTTCCGACTTTTCCAGCAGGCCACAGGGATGCAGATTAACAATAACAAATCCACCATTACATCTGTTGGATGCTCGGCTCATGAAATCAACTTTGCCTCACAGCGATTCCCATTTGTTACCATGGAATTATCGGATGGAATTAAGTATCTGGGGTTTAGATTGAAGCCATCGGGCTATAAAATTGCGGATTGGTTATGGCTCATCTCCAAAGTAGAAAAGAGGCTTCAAGTCTGGTACCACAAATATCTTTCG
The DNA here is from genome assembly GCA_031772625.1 of Pinus tabuliformis. NCBI lineage: Eukaryota > Viridiplantae > Streptophyta > Pinopsida > Pinales > Pinaceae > Pinus > Pinus tabuliformis. Next base: position 153,351,110 of record CM062805.1, on the reverse strand, counting down.
AGAGCCGGAAGACTTGTTCTCATCAAAGCGGTCATAGAGGCTACACCTGTGTACTGGATGGCCCTGGCTTGGATACCTAGAGGCATTCTGAACCGACTACAGAGTATATGCTGCAGATTCCTATGGAAAGGGCACCAGCCAGGGCGCATTTTTGCGTGGGTGAAATGGGAGACCATTACTAAGCCTAAGAGCTGGGGAGGATGGGGCATTAAGAGACTGGCTATATTCTCTAAAGCTCTGGCAGCCAAGCTCGGATGGAGTTTACTCACTGCAGATAGCCTCTGGACCAGGGTGGCTTACTCTAAGTACATTAAGCCACTAACTATACTAGATTGGTTCTGTATCAGACATGGACACAGCAATCACTTCTCCAACATCTGGAAAGCAGTCATTGATTCAATTCCACTGTTGAGAGAAGGCATCACTTGGCGGATAAAAGAAGGGAATGCTGTTCGTATTGGAGTGGACCCCTGGGTTGGATGCGGGAATGCCCACAGACTGCCGGCTGATCTTATTCACTATCTCCATGACAGAGGAATCATTTATATCAAACACATTGGTGACCAAGCTAATTCCTCATTCCTCCAGCAGGCTTGGTTATCTGCTAGAACTCTAAACCTGCCTCACCAATGGTTTGACGATTGGAAGGACTATATCTCTGCTCTCACTCAAGCTAATATCAGACTCATGGAGGGTCCAGATGAGATTATCTGGGCGCATGCTAAACATGGAGCGTACTCACCCAAGCTGGGATACCTCAGACTCATGGAGGCACACAAACCTCCTGAAATCCTTTCCACTTGGAAGATGATTTGGAAGCTCAAGGCTGCGCCCAGGTCTAGACTTCTGATGTGGAATATCATTTTTGATAAGGTCCCCACTGGCTCCAATCTCATGAAGCGATCATTTTTTGGACCATTTCGCTGTCATCTTTGTCTTAATGCTGAGGAGAGCACAGAGCACCTGTTTCTCACTTGCCGCACGACCATTCACTTCTGGCAGTCCATTTCATCTCATTTCCCGCAGCTGAAGCAATAGTATGGGAACACCCTTCAGGAGGCTTGGTCCACCTGGTGCTCTGAGCATACAGGTAAAGCCAAGAATCTACCACTGCTGATTTGTTGGGCTATATGGATAGCCCGTAACCTTTCCATTTTCCAATTGAAGAGACCTCACTGGCCTACGATCATCCTTCACACTGTGGCAGATTACAATTTATTACCTGAAGAGGACTCTGTCACTGTACCGAGAACTCTCTCTCCTATCCCCATTGATCACTCAAAGCCCTGGGCTTTTTTTGATGGCTCAGCCCAAGATGATGGATGTGGGGGGGGCGCCATTCTTCACCTAAATGACAGACACTGCTACAAGATTCAAATTAACCTAGGCAGAGGCACAAACAACTTTGCAGAACTTATCACAGCCAAACACATTATTCATTTTGCTATCCTAAAACAATGCAGACACTTACAGATTTTTGGCGATTCCAAAGTTGTTTGCAATTGGCTCAATAACGCATCTCATTGTCATGCATTTGCTTTAAGACATATACTGGACGAAGCTAAGAGATTGATTATGTCATTTGAATCTTTTGTCTGTCACCACATCTACAGGTAACAGAACACCATTGCAGATCAACTCTCCAAAGAGGCAGTGCACAGAATAGGAGAGGATTGGTGGATCTAGGAGGACAACGATGGTACCTTTTATCAGTACTATCATCGGCCATTTGAAGAACAATTGGAATGATGGGCTATAAGCCCACATACATATGCAGATATTTTTGCTTTTTTCAGTATGTAGATACAGCTATAACAACACATCTTTTTGTTTATATTACAGTATATATTGCTCTCTGCGAAGAGCAAAGAACAAATTTTGAATTTTGAACTGACTTATTTACATGCTCCCTGCATGGATACTTATATATATAGCAGCTACAATGAACTCGACAGGCATAAGCCTGCTCTTGAATATGCCTCAGCATCTGCAAAATGTAATTTTCTTAATCTTTAATGAAAATTACGACTTTTTCCCAGGGGAAAAAAGAATAATATATTCTCTACTTAATAAGGCTAACCATGTCAAGGTGGAAGCTCATATGGAACCTTCCCCCCCAGCCCCCCCACCCCCCCAACATCATTCTCAATTCACCGATACCTAATCTATATACTATAATGTATTTGAAAGAAACACAATAACATAAAAACATAAAGACTAGGAAAATAAAAATTTAAGGTGAATGAAAGAGAACAAACCAACTGAAAACATATAAATACATAGCTCATACTTTTAAACATTTTGATATCATTAATCCTCTTCCTCATCCACCTCATTGTCTATATCATCGAGTTCAAGATTCATGTACAAAGGATTCACTATATCATCATCATCATTGTCGTCTATATCATCATCTAAAACATGCTCTTCTACATTTGGTTCTACTTCTTTAAGTTCTTCGTGTGGAACAATGTCAACTTCTTATAGTTCATCCAAATTAGCATTGTCTCGATTAACATATATTCCTTGAAATTCTTTGACATCTTCATCTGACATTGCATGAACCCCCTACTCCTCTACATCATCTTCTTCTTCAATTTCATCTTCTTCCACTACATTATACTTTACGGGCCTTCCTATCGGATCATATCTAACAAAATATGACCAACCCACTTTACCTGGAGCATATACATAAAATACATGTACACATTGTCTTGGAAGAACATATCGCTCTGATCCTGGCTCAAGATTCTTTGTATCAACCATGGTAAATCCGTTAGCATGCTCAATAACAATTCTATTAAGGCCGCGTTCATGGACTCGTAGCCTAAACCATTTGAAATCGAACACAATTATTTTGAAGGATTTAAAGTCACACTTAAGTATATCATGTAGATAGATACCCATAGTATCAATTCTCAGAGAGTTCTGGATGTCTATCACCTTTAGAGGAAACATTGATAACTTGAAATATTGTAGTTATCCCACTGTTAAAAGTTTTCATCTTTTCATCCAAACTTTTGATGCAAAATTTGCAGCCATTGCACCACATTTTGTTATGACGTTTCAACTGCAATACATCAAACACATAAAAAAATGCATTGTCAATTGATAAGCATGCATATTTATACTTGCAACATTTGAAAATTAAGAAACAAACACTCCATATGCATCAATATAATTGTAAAAAAAACTAAGTATTATGGGTGAATATGCTTTCCTAATAATCTTTTAAACCATATGCTAAATCGATTTCCCTCTATGTAAGATTGGTATCTCCACTACATTTAACTTCTTTGACCAATGTAGACACACCATACCATGATAACCTACCATTATTATATTGTTTGCAATGTATAAATGTATTTCTTCCTACTCTTGACCGACTGTATTAAAATAAAACAATTCACATATATATAATTAGTTACCAGTTTATACCTTCACAATAATGGATTATGAAGGAAGACTAAAAATTAAATAAGTACGATATACATAAAAAAATAAATCAAATGTGCTATAAATCTCCAATATACATCTACTTACATATCAATTTTCTCATTCTACCTTTCGCCAATAGGTGCTCCCCTTCAAAATCGTCCATAGAGTTGACATCCCAAATGTGATCCAATACATTAATACTATTTCCTATTTCATCACTATATTGATGAATATAAACCATGATTTGATATATCATACATCCCACTACCATAGAAACCTTAGGACGTGCTCTTTGTATGACCAAGGCCTTCATTAATTTCAAGTGCCTCTCAACCATCCACATTGATCTTGTGTGTACAGATCCACACTTTTCAATCTCCTCGACTTGGTCTATGAGGCAGTGTTCTTGTGCATTGAAAAATTCCGGAGGTAGATACTTTTTCATTTCACACATTAGATGAGGAATTTGTTTTCTCCAATATTTTATATCTTCTTTATCGATTTATTTAGATGAAAACCATCTACAAATGAAGCAAGAAAATCACAGGTTTCAACAAAAAAAGTATAATATAGTACATGATGACAAGAAAAACACATGCAGTAAAAAATATGTGACACAAAAAATTATTGAACAAATTACACTTTGCACATAAATCTCCACTTACCTCATGTATTTTCCAAGATCATATATAACTTGTTTGACATTGTTGTCAAATTTTTTTGGGAGAGATAAAGGTAGAACATATTGTAACAAAAATAATGATCGATCATTATTTTTTCCAAAATTAGTAGAAACAAATACACTAATTAACAATATGTTTCACCAATGTATAAAATATATATACACCAAATTAATTACCTTAATGAACGTATGCCAATCATGAGTTTTTACCCCACCTAATTCACCTTTATTTTTTAGGATATTTTTTATGTTTGAAGAAAATACAACTGGAAATTTATTTTTTTCAATAACCTCTTTAACATGCTTGCTTTGCTACTTTGTCAATAATCATGGAAGGGTGCTTATATTTTGGCCATCTCCATCGCTATTTGAATGAATGACACTTTGCAATGCATTGTAGAAAATCTGCTGGTAGGTTAACCCGAGAATCCAATATAAATCAAAGCAAAATACTATAACCTACTTCTACTAAAAATTTGCGGAAGCTTAAAGATCAAGTTGAACAATATAACCAAAAGAAGAAGAATCAATGGCACAATACACATGAAAATACTTTGGAGAAAGCCTCAGCTAAAGACCCCACTATCTGTATTATCATACAAGGTGGAAATACATAGAGTTTATACAAAGCCTTAGCTTTCACAGCTAGCCAGCTCTCAGTACAATCCTCATAGATGCTCACAGGAAATCTTGGCTTCTCTCAAGCCTTCCTCTTTGCCCTCCCTCTGGGATGATTCTCACCTCACCAAGTGGAACACTCTGATCTCACACATTGTCAGAACTGTGCAATCCTCAAGGAATGAATACCTTGACTGCATGCATGAGTTTTCTTTATAAGAAAACACATGCAACTGATAGTACATTTTCCTTGTCTTTAATCTCAACCAGGTCTTTCTCAGAATGTTAATGTGTATCACTTTTTCCCTTTTTTTGGCAAAGAAGTTTTATAAAAATAAATGGAGTTGGAACGTTTACTCTTAAATTTACAAAATCATGAAGAATTAGGTGGTGGTAAAAGAAGACAAAACATGTCAATTTAAATTCAATTTCATGTCATATTTTTTCTAAAATTTAATATATATATTTTTATCTAATTTATTCATTTTCTTTAAAAGATATTCATTAATATTTTACAGAAATCTTCAAGTAGTGACAAAACTGCGACCCTCCATTTCTCTATTGATTTTTGTTTTTTAATTCCAATTTTTTTAAGAGATGTGTTGTAAACATTCTAAAGATTGCTAAACAAATTTAAAAATAAAAAGTAAGCATATTTTTTAATTATTATTAAAATACTAGTAAAAATGATCATCTTTCTGTATATATAAAACCGCGACCCAAGAAACTATCCTTTCAAGTTTATAAAATCAATTTTTCTTAATAGAAATTTGAAAATAACATATAACAAAATGTTAAAAATATTTTTTGAAATTTTTTAAAATATATTTTAAATTTTTTATAATAAAATTTTTAAATATGATTATAATAACATATTTTATATTATTCAAAATATAATATAAAAATTATTTGTTTAGAAATTCTAATTCTATTTTTACATATATTTTTAAAGAGTTTTAACATTTCATTTAACTTTACATATTTAAACTTGCATATATAAAAAATTATTTATATTTTGTGAGTGATTAACCATAGTTTTACCAATATTTACTATCAGTTGACTTATTTACAAATTTAGTATTTACTTTTTTATAACATTATTTATATTTTCTGAACCCATTAAATAGGTTCATTGTAGCTTTTACCAAAATTTATTGGCAGTTAGCTTTGTTACAAACTTAGCATTTATTTTTTATAATTAACAAGTATGAAACTCAACTCATTTAATTGATATTTTTATATTTTTTATTTTTTTTATATCTTTTCATGAGTACTTTTTTGCTTTTTCCATATAATGAGACACATTAACATGCTTTTACCAATGAGTTTCTAGTGAGGGAATCTTCAGATAACTAGAGTACACTAGTTGAGTGCATGCATGCATCAACTGACTGTTAACTCTATATTATTTCCTCAAACAGTTTGGAACTAATTTAAATGGACTTAACTCAGTAAACTAAGTTAACTAATTACAACTCAAATATAACTCAATCTTATCTCCTTAATTTAAGGGATAGCTCTTGCATGACTTCAGAAAGACTTCTAACTTGAATTTCTCCAACTAATTAACTTGAAATAAGTTAATTAACTATTTCCAAGTAGTTGTTAAGACTAAATTCGATTTTAATTCACAATTTAACTCAAGCTCAAATTAAATTGGAATATTCTTGTTGCCACATTTCAACATGCATGCTTGGCCTCCTTAATGTCATTACAAATCTTGACAAATTTTTCTTTATCTCTCCTTCCATCTAAGATTTGCCATAAGGTCTCTGTCACATTCTTCCCAATGTTCATTGTATCAAACAATTGAACAATTTCTAGGTGCTCATTGTAGGGGATTCTATTGAATTGATCGGGATAAATTTTCATTCCTTGTGGAAGTGCCCTGTTATTAATGCCTTCACGACCTTCAACATGAATCATAGTTAAAGATATTATAACAACAATATAATTTGTCAATTAGTACAGTGAAGAAAATGCCATAAAAAGATAAAATAATCCAAACATATCATGTATATTGATACATATACGATTTATCCATACCTTGAGACACTATTATATTTCAACTTCCATGCATGAGGTGTCATTCTCCACAGTCTTAATTCAGTCTCTTCTTTCCCATTGAAAAGATGTTTTTCAGTACTTCAAAACCTATGGTTCTTAGAAAGGAAGTGCATATACTCATCAACCACTTCCTTTCCTAAGCTTCTTTAACAACAAGATTTCATCTTAGGACCACAAACTGGACAACAAAATTTACCCTTTCTTTGAATACCTACAATAAATGGAATAATTTTTATATCAATAATTTTAAGTATCTACAATGAAGGTCAAACTATTTAAAAAACATACTTGAAATGAACTTCATAAAATTAAACACTATTAAAATGTAGGGTATGTTATAACATACCACAAAAATGTGTTGGCCTTGGGGCATCATGAAGTATCCATACAAACATTGCATGGCATTCAAATTCCCTTTCTGTAACTACCAGTCTAGAGATATCATACATAGTGACATCGTTCCATAACTCCACTAACTCAACGATAAGAGGCTCAATATATACATTCATATTTTTGACCTCGTACTTTCCTAATTGATTGAACATACAATACAAATTACTATATACGAGTAAATAATTTTTTTATAAAAAATAATTATAAAGCATAATTGAACATATATGAGTAAATTAACAAAAAAATATAGGGCATAATTATGAAAGAAACAAGACAAATGAGAAGTTATTGTGCTAAAAAAATTATTCCAAACAAATTAATACCTAGAAAAATCATTATCAACATTAAGTGCTCCCTCTTTATTGACTTCCACGGAGGAATTTTATTGTTGATAAAAAAAATGAGCCACATCGAGTATGTAGATCTAGCCTTTCCAAATGGATTGACACTGTCAGCTACTAATGAAAGCCTAAGATTACTAGGTTCTCTTTTAAACTCTAGCCACTTTTCCTCTGTATTCCTAGATGCAGATCCATCTATAGGAATGTGAAGAACACCATCTTCACTTATATTCCTTACATGATAGTACATAAGTTTTGCTATGCTTTTGCACCTAAACAACTGTCGCGAACATGGAATTATGGGAATATAATGAAGAACCTTGCAAGGAACCTTTTTTGTTATGTTATTGGTTTGATATCTACTCTCATCACATTTTAGGCATTTGTCTTTCAACACATGTTCTTTATAATAGAGAATATCATCATTAGATCATGCATGAATAGTTTGATACTCCATTCCAATATCTTTCATAACAACATGCAAATCTCGATACGTACGGGGTAAAACATTTAACGGTGGTAACAAAAACTTACCTTATAATATACAACATAAAAATAAAAAAAAAATAGTATTGGTTAATTTACTAAACAATATTAATCATGTATATTTCATCCAAATGTTACAAATTAATGAAATGATGCAGATGAACGTACTAACATTAAAAACAACAGAGAAAATAATTGCTTTATCATGTATATAGTACTAAATGTCACAAAATGTATTACATACCTTAGGAGTTGCATCACACATGTGTTTGACAAACCATTCACCACATTTAAGTTGACCAACAACAATACAATAGAGAGGAGATGTTTTTGAGCCTTCATAAAGAGGTTTAGTTTCCATCTCAGGGATAGGTAAATCAAAATCACGACCATCATACTGATTTTCATCATCATCCATTACAACATTATTAAATGTCTCCTAGATCAATATTTTTGTCCCATCTTCTTCAACTATGTTATCAACATCATTATCTTCTTCCATAGGATCATTAGCTTGATCCTCAATATTAATTGCTCCATGTTCTTGAATAGGCGCTTGTACTAAAACTACTTCTTCCGCATCAAGCAATGAGCTAAGGGGGTGATACTATACAATTACAATCAATAAAGTAATATTAGTATATATAGAAAATATTGAAACATCAATATAACAACAATTTACAAATATAATATATAAAGAAAATAAAGACAATAAAGAGAAATAGAAAGACAACTAATTAGGTGAGACCAAGAAACAAAGACAACAAATCAATGATGATGCTAGTGCAATTTATCAAAATATTTAAGAATATGTTGAAAAAATAAAAGAAAGATGTTACTTTTCTTGACATGTAGGAAGTGAGACACTTTCTGAGATATATAGTCATGACCATAATAAAAAACATATTAACCTTATTTTGCATTCATCATTATATTGTTATATTATTTCTTAATTTTTACATAATATACTTTAAAAACTTATTAATAATGCTCTATAAAAGCTCATGATTAACATGCTAATCCTCTAGGTCCAAATTAACCCCATAAACATACATTAACCCCTTAACACCTTAACCCCATTCCCCTAAGTCCTTAAACCCCTAACCCCCTAAGCCCTTAACCTCTAACCCCTAAACCCTTAAACATTAATAACCTCTTATCCCTAAGTCCATAAAGTAATTAACCCCTAACATGACCTAACCCCTTATTCGACCCTAACGAAAATAATCAAATAATATTTCTAGTCCACATCAAGATGACAACATAATTCAAGCACCTCCCAAAAGAATATTATAAAATGCATTTACAATAGAACGATAATACAATTTACAGTACAAAGACATGCAATGTAAAATAGAATATACATCTAAACATTTACAAAAAAGATCTATAATAAAAAGGCATGTAATAAATAACTTACAAAAGGATGATATTCATGTCCGCCTTCAACGTGTCCATAGTCTCTACAATGCTTTTTAGCTGATTTTATTAGAATTCTCCTTGGCCTCAAGCCCTTGTGATTTCTACAAGGGAAATAACATTTTTTATCATCACTAGAAGCCCTCGATGTCGATCCCTGCATGTATCCTTGGTCTCCTTGAGGAATGTTATGTGACATTTTTTGTCACCAAACTTTCATTGATGATTTTTCTCAAAAATTAACCTCAAAATAAGCCTACAACCTTTCAAAACAATCACAACTAATATATATAGAATCTATGTCATATTTATATGATGTTAGGGCTTATATATGATGTTGAAAATTGGACAACACATTTTCATATTGGATATAGCATCATATATCTAATGGTAAAAGAATGCCCATTAGATATTCAACGATAGGAGGGATTATAGGAAACCATCGGATAATCAAAGGGATAGGACAATTCATCGAATATTTGATCGTTAAAGAACTCTTGTTGAATATTCGATGGGCATCGGTATTTTAGAAAAATAAATAAAAAATACATTTAACTTCCGACACTTTTTTTGATTTTATCTATTCCATTGGATTTCACCAACGGAATTTCTGCCCAAATGTAGCAATGAATTTTCATCTAGTTGGACCTGTTCCCAGGGTGCCTTCCATGATAATCTTTATGCTTCACTATTTGAATTAGTAAATTTCATTAACACTGGAGTTTGTTAACAAACACGAGATAGTGTGGAACCATGAGGCCCTAGAACACTATCAAAACACCTATAAGATTTTAAAAAATATATCTATTGATCACAAAGGTGTTTTCTAGGCTGCCATATACCATTGGAAAGGTCCTTCTAAGCCCTATCAAACCATGCACTTTGTGGGGGAATTTGAATTGATCTTTTTCTCATAACCTATTTGCAACAAACATATTTCTAAACTATGTAACCACCAGCCATAGTCATATTGTTTTTAAAGGATTCTTCAATTATTATGATACTATGATGGTTCTCTACAAATGAACTCAATAACCAGCTTGATGTTTCTTCTGACATCAATCACTGTAAAACATCAACCTCCAAGGTCATTTACAGGTGCCAATCAAACTCCAACATTGTGTCCAACAATATTTCCTCTGGAAGACATTAAGTTTTGGGTTAAGTGGGTCACCAATGGGAAATCTAAGGATATTGAAGGCTACCAAGCTAAAATTATTAAAACGGGAGGGCCTATCCTCATCACTAACATACACAAACTCTTCAATTTGGTAGTGAAGCAAGGTTTCCCTAAGCCTTGAACGTAGAGCCTCATTGTGCATATATTTAAAAGTAGGGATAGAAGCATTCCCTCTAATTATAGTATCATGATGATGAGCCATATTTTATCCAAGTTGTATGGAATTATCTTGGAAAAGAAGATTAGCTTATAACTAGAAAACTAGGGTAAAAGAGCTAAAGTCCAAGCTGGGATTATGAGATGGCATTCAAATATGGTTTGCATTGTTACTCTCATGATCATTATAGAGGAATGTCACAATAATTAAATTGATCTCTTCTATTATTTCATTGAATTTAGAAAATATTTTGACACCATTCCTAGGACAAAGATATGAAAGAGGAATTAAAAAAAATAGAAACAAAATGAGACAACTAAATACGAAAGAATTATTAGATTTGATAGGTCCTAAACATACAATAGGGTCCCACATTTATATTAATGGGATTGGTACAATAGATAACCATAACAACCAATTACAATTGGATGATAATGACACCTACATGGTTACAACTCACACTTATCGGAAAACAAAAATATCTAGAAGAATGTACTGGAACTCAAATGCATTGGAACAATACATTTATCTTATTATCTCTAACCCCCCCCCCAATGGAGAAATCTATTCTTTACAACACCTAACTTAATTTAATATCCATTAATTAATGTCTTAATTAATGTGTTCTTCTTTGCGACACATGAACTAACGAACCTCTTGATAAGGAAAGTCTATGTATGGTCCAACTTGGCATTTACAAATATTAACAAAATGTTTATGTTCATATAAAGGAACAATCATCCTCTAGAATGCATGGGTAACCAACCCAATGCAATTGCTAGTCTGGTAGGATGTCCTTTATGTAAATGATTCAATCAACTATTCTTCCATTGCATGTATTCATACATGTACCTTTAACCCCCCTACATCACCATCATCATCCTAGTTTTTCTCATCTTACCCTTAACTGAGTTCTTGATACCCCTGCACCAGACTCATCATGCAAACTTGCATATATTCATCACATCGACACATGGTTTTTGTTTACCATAAAAAATGCATCAAGTGGTTTGGAGATTACCATGAACTAAATGGGGGTACACATTGCCTCTTCAGGATTACATTTGACTCAGGTAGATACAATTCTCTTACTCCATCCATGTAGATACTAGGTACACTCATTGGACCAATACATCATGTCAAACAAGACACCATATACCTTCTACAAACACAATGACTCACTCACATCCACAACACTCACAAAATTTTAGCTTTGATTGCCCATCAATTTTTGCTTTCACCTTCTTCCATTTTCATTGATACCACAAGACTTCCATGTGCATTATCATCAACTTTTCATTAATTTCACTTGAGCTTCATCCTTGAAATTCCTTTCTTTACCTTTTGTACATGCATGAAACCGCTTATTTATGTCTATTAAAAAAACAATCCATCTCACATTCCTCCCTACCCCTTCCTTAATCAAAGAATCATTTTTTTTTTCTAATTATGCATCAAGCTAGCATATGATAGCCATCATACCTCTCCAGGTGGTTAATTCTACAACTTAATGCTATATCTTCTCTACTAAGTAAAGGAATACATGCTACACACTAATGCATGTAGGCCTGACATGGGGAAAACAAATTGCACTACTTGGACCAAAACTCTATGGTGTCGAGGACAATTGATCATGCACCCCCTGCATATTATTTCATCTCAAGTATGACAAGTTACCATCACTCCTTTGTATCAATTGATATGCCCAAACATATAAGCTCATCTCATCTCCACACATCACTTCTTAATTCTCGTTTATCTCTTTTCTTGGACTTGACTCACTTTTCATTCCCTTTAGAAAATGGTTTTTGGTTTACCATGAACCAGAAAAAAATACTCATTACTCAATGAAATGACTAAATAAAATGACAACTCTTTCCTTAATGAAATTGAATTTTGGAGGACCAAATAAATCATAAACTTTGTATAGGAGATATTGTTGTACCTTTGAAAACATAACCTTCTATAATCCTTTGAACATAAAAGTATCTTTCTTCCTTTCATTCACTTCTATCCAACCACAATATATCTATATGTGAGGCTTTAGTATGTCTTTGTTCCATCACTTAACTTGTACATTCCCTTTTTTATCATGATTGCAATATTGTTCTTGCTTCTACACAATTTTTCGTTGCTACTTGTAGATGACTTAATTGTCATCATTATTCCTACTTTCATAGACTTGATAGCTTCATTAGTTGTTTGAACTTCATAACCGAGTCCCTCATTTCTTGGCCTTACATGTATCTATATGGGCTTGTGGATACCTTAACCTTTTTAGTCTAAACCTTTCCCAACAAAACCTATTTTTATTTAGTAGTTTGGACCCAATTCCTTTTGTGTGTTTTTCAAAACAACTTAGTTCATCATCCTCAATAAGATATTCTGTTGGCATTATGATGCATGTGTTGTACTTGATGGCAACCCTCTCATAGAAGAATATCTCACTTAAGTATAACTGGGTGAATCTTCAGAAGAGATATCAGATATGACTGATGGAGGACAGCTCAAAGGAATCAGATGATGAATCTTCAGAAGAGATATCAGATGTGACTGATGGAGGACAACTCAAAGGAATCAGATGATAAGTTCTAAGTATGACAAAGTTAGCTTTGCCATCAAGTCCAAAGGGGGAGATTGTTGGCATTATGAGATAAGTGTTGTCCTTGATGGCAAACCTCACTGATGACAACTCATAGTACAGAAGGTCAGCAGCAAGGAATTGATGATCAGACAGAAGGTCAGCAGCAAGGAATTGATGATCAGACTATAAGAAGAAGAGAAAGTTTATACACGCAGGTTCGTTAAGCCCAAGTCGCGTGTACACGCAGGTTGGCTTCAGCAAAAGCGCGTGTATGTGGAAACGTACCTTTGATCCATGACGGTTAGTCCTTGGAAGTTGTGCCTATGATTTCGGACCATTATGTCTCGACGGGCGTGTCGATCCCTAGTATTGAAGTTGATGGTATTGTGTTACTATGGTTTTGGCTCTTGGTATTGAACAAGGCCTAAGGCTATATAAGGAGAAGGAAATCATTAGGCAAGTGCATCTGAAATGTCTTGAATATCTGATGAAGCATTAGATCCAGTATGCAGGGTTATGGGTTGATGATGCATTGCTTGATCTGAGCTAAGGAGAGATCTCATCGGTTGATGGAGAACTAGATCTAAGGAGAGATCGGGATCAAATGGTTTGAAATGAACTATCTTTATGATGCTTATTCTAGATCTACATACTGACGCATGTATTGTTCTATAAACTTTATGAGTATGACTGATGTCTGGTACAGCTGCAAGTTATGAGAAATTATTTTTAGATCTGTACGCGGGTTGACTTTGGCAAAAGCGCGTATACACGCGGGTTTGATTCATCGAAGTAGCGTATACATTGTAAAGCTTGATATTTGAAGTTGCAGATGGATCTGATGGTTATTACAGAGTTCTGTGTCTGCTCTGTGTTCTGGTGACTGTTGTTAACAGGGTTTCAGTGATTCAGGGTTTGATGATTGTTTTGAGCTTCAATGATAGTTATGGGTCCAGTATGAAAATTGGATGAAAAGTGGCCTTACAGATTATGTGTTGTGCTTCAGTGTATCCAGTCTGAAAATTGATGAAACGTGGTACCTGGAGGTGAGAAGATTGTAGGCAAGCACCTACGTACTAGTATCTAAGCTAGTACAAAAGCTAAAGGAGATCTTTGGAGCATTGTAGCAGGTAGCAGCCTGCGTACTAGTAAATGGATCGGCTAGTACAAGAGCAAAGGGGGTTGTAGCTCCCGTACTGGTATAAGACTGCACCAGTACAAATATTGTAAAAGGATTTTCTTATTAAGAGGAAGATTGAGATGACTTGCAGCAGGTGGTTTTCACCCACATTGGGTTTCCACCTTATATCTTTGTGTTCATGTGTGTGGCTCTTGTGTGATGTTCTGTTCTGTTATTCTGCACCTGTTTACTGTTAATATGCTTAATAATGATCTGATGCATTTACTGAAGATTAAGCTAACTGAATTATAAGATCTCTGGATATACGCGAGTTTCATTAGACACAGTAGCGTGTACACGCGGGTTCACTTAATTGAAGTAGCGTATATGTTTCTGAGTATGAAATTGAAAAGATTGATTGATCTGATAATACTGATTCACCCCCCCCCCTCTCAGTATTATTTCCAACAATTGGTATCAGAGCAGGTCCTTTGATAGAAGCTTGATCGCTTGAAGGAGATCCGTGGAACAATGGGAAAGAAGCTTAAGAAGAAAGCTCATAAGAAGAAGAAGACATCTCAGAAGGACTGTGACAGTGGGAGAGTCGATTGGGGATTAGGTATAAGAAGCTCTTCAGATTCAGAATCAGATTCAGAATCATTATCAGGTATGAATGTGTTATCCTCTGATGTTCCTGCTATATTTCCTTGTGAAAGTGATGGAAGTGATAGTGAAACTACTGAACATGCTTTTATGGGTGAGCAAGAAAAGTATCAAATAGAGGCATTATTTAGAAGGCTTACAGACAAAGTTAAAGATCAACAAGATCTATTGAACAAAAGGGAATGTGCTTTCAAAGAAGAAGTTACCGAACTAAAGGCCCAACTAGAAGAAGGAAACAAGGTAAGAAAGCTTCTCAAGGACAAGGAAGACCAATGTCAAAAATTGCAGCATGAAGTGACATCATTAAGAAAAGAAGTCAACGAAAGAAGCACAACCATCAAGAAACTCAAAGATAGATCCAGCTACTATGAAAATCTTGAAGCTACAATCCTCTCACTAAAAGGAGATCTTGAAGAATCAAAGAAGCAGAATACAGATCTACACCAAGCAATTGAAAAACAAGACAACGAAGTCATCAGCTTAAAATCACAGTTGGAATGTGCCTTCAGAGTTCGTCAAATTCAGCAGGATCTGTATGAAAAGCAAGAAAAGGAGATACTCAATCTAAGGCATCAGTTGGAAGAAGGAAGGAAAGATGGAGAAGACATGAAGAAGCAATGTCTAGAAAACGAGGAACAACTTCAAGTTGAGGTAAATATCTTGAAAGGTAAAATAGAAGAAAAGGATAAGCTTTTACGATTTCAAGATAGTTCTAAAGTCTTGGATGATATTCTTAGTAGTCAAAGGTCTCCTGCTATCAAGACTGGTCTTGGTTTTCAAGAATCTGTTGAAGGTGAATCTAGTTCACAAGGTGAGGCAAGGAACTCTAAAGAGAAATCTAAGATGATCAACAAGGAGATGAAAGGTCAACCCCATCAACAATCAAGGAAAGAAACTCCTCAAAGAAAATCTTTTACTCCTCCTATGAATAATGTTGAATGTTATGTATGTCATAATCTTGGACATGTTGCAGCTAGATGTAGAAGAAGAAGAGTTCAAGACCATTATGCGGACAGGTCATCTCAATCAAGGTACTTTAATGGATATTGCTTTGCGTGCAATATGTATGGTCACAAAGCTGCTGATTGCTACAGGAGGAATATGAAACATGTAAGATGTTATACATATAACAAGCCTGGACATATAGCAAAGGAATGCAGGAACAAAGGATGGACATCACACCAAAAGAAGAAAACCTCATCACACTTGAAGATATGGAGGAAGAAGGAAGTACAGTCAGCACAATGTACTGAGACACAGCACAGCACAGACATATCAGACTCAGGGGGAGCTGAAGGTGTAAAACTTCAGTGTTCTGAATCTCATACGCAAGTTCCTTAAATGGAAGTCGCGTGTATACGCGAGTTAGACACTGCAAAGTCGCGTATATGTCAGTCTGAGGAAAAGCAGTGGGGACAGGATCAGAAAAAGGATCTGATATGATTCAGTCTATTATTTGCTCTATTGGTTACAGTCTGCTGAGGATGTGTGGAAATGTTTTGTTACTTGTATGATGTTTAGAAGTGTTTTTGATCCTAACTTGAGGATGATGATGTTTTGATGCTTATTGCTGATATATATACATAATCAGATCTAACAGATGGCACAGGTTGAGGGGGAGCATATGCCTTTAGCAATTCAATGTTGGCATTATGGTTAATAATCCTTGGTGATGATTCTTATATGGCTAAATGATATATCTTGCTATTGTGAGTTGTCTATGATAAACTCTCATATGATTCTTGGAGTTACATAGAAGATGTTCAGATCAGATTTATGGTTGATTCTTTGATGATGCATGTATGGTGCTTACATGGTGATCTTCATAAGAACAAGGAGAAGTACAAAGCTTGAATACACATCTTCCTCACTTGATGATGAGTCACTTATATACTGCTGTTGTCATATACATAAAGATCATACAGTTATGATGCAGGCACTCATGTGGATAAGGATTGTTGCTGTTGATGATATCAAGAAGTTTTGTCAAATGAGCTTAAGCTCAAGATACATAGTGCTGACACATGGATGGCTACTCAAAGTTGCTTTATTGAAGACATGGTGATGAGTTCTTATCTATATGATGATAGGTTGATCCTTACATATGTTAATTGATGCAGATGTTCCCAAGTAATGATACTTGGATCATGTAGAGCTTGATGAAATGGCTATGGTGGTTTCACACATGATACAATGTGAATGACTCTGAATTCTGTTCAAAGGGATGAATTGATGCAGACATACCGTGTTATAGGTTGATGACCTATTCTCTACAGGACATTTACAGGTTGCTGATATGGAAATTTGTGTACGCGTGTTGTTTAAAGGATATCCGCGTGCATACGCAGTTTTACAAGAGGATAGTCGCGTATATGGTGTACGCGTGTTGCTTAAGGGATATCCGCGTATATACGCTTGTTTATGTGGATGCAGACGCGTATATGGAGTTTTTGAAGGAAATCAGCAGGGACAGATGTTGGTTGCAGAAAGTCTGATATGGATCTGACAGAGATCATCTGGCACAGGTTCAGAGGGAGCAGATAATCTTCCAATAATGCATTGTTGGCATTATCTTAAATCTTTTGGTTCTAGTTCACATTTGGTGTTGATTTCAGGAGGAACAAAGGCGAAAGGAGAACAGAAGGATCTCTTGGTTGCTGATCTGAATGGTGATTATCAGATGCTGCTGGTGACTTTCATAAGTCTTGGTCTAATCTCTATGTCATATATCTCTTTTGTGGTATCTCTTTCATGGTGTCAAGGTCATGTAACGGCCTATTTTGGTTTCCCCACTATGCCTGGGATGATTAATGCAATATGATTGGTTGTCATATGTAAACTTTTGATATATCCCCACTTGGTTGGGTGGATGAGCCAATTTTTGTATATCCTCACTTAGTTGAGAGATGAATGTATGTATGAGTCTTTGGTGATAGGAAGGTCTTTTATGATGTATAGAGTCATGTTCTTCTTGAAGAACATCTTTTGCAGATCTTGCCTACTGTCAGGAAGAGCATGAACAGCACACTTCAGCGGCACAGAGATTCAGCATGTACTCAGAGGGAGCATGGACAGATTGGTACACCTTGGCATATACAAAGGGGGAGTTTATTCAGAGATTTCAGCAGGTACTCAGGGGGAGTATGGACAGAGGAATGATTCAGCAAAGGAAGAGAATATCTTGGTCCACCCTTTGCCCTTGATGTCAAAGGGGGAGAGTGATTTGGTGTTGTTGCCATCAAGTCCAAAGGGGGAGATTGTTGGCATTATGATGCATGTGTTGTACTTGATGGCAACCCTCTCATAGAAGAATATCTCACTTAAGTATAACTGGGTGAATCTTCAGAAGAGATATCAGATATGACTGATGGAGGACAGCTCAAAGGAATCAGATGATGAATCTTCAGAAGAGATATCAGATGTGACTGATGGAGGACAGCTCAAAGGAATCAGATGATAGTTCTAAGTATGACAAAGTTAGCTTTGCCATCAAGTCCAAAGGGGGAGATTGTTGGCATTATGAGATAAGTGTTGTCCTTGATGGCAAACCTCACTGATGACAACTCATAGTACAGAAGGTCAGCAGCAAGGAATTGATGATCAGACAGAAGGTCAGCAGCAAGGAATTGATGATCAGACTATAAGAAGAAGAGAAAGTTTATACACGCAGGTTCGTTAAGCCCAAGTCGCGTGTACACGCAGGTTGGCTTCAGCAAAAGCGCGTGTATGTGGAAACGTACCTTTGATCCATGACGGTTAGTCCTTGGAAGTTGTGCCTATGATTTCGGACCATTATGTCTCGACGGGCGTGTCGATCCCTAGTATTGAAGTTGATGGTATTGTGTTACTATGGTTTTGGCTCTTGGTATTGAACAAGGCCTAAGGCTATATAAGGAGAAGGAAATCATTAGGCAAGTGCATCTGAAATGTCTTGAATATCTGATGAAGCATTAGATCCAGTATGCAGGGTTATGGGTTGATGATGCATTGCTTGATCTGAGCTAAGGAGAGATCTCATCGGTTGATGGAGAACTAGATCTAAGGAGAGATCGGGATCAAATGGTTTGAAATGAACTATCTTTATGATGCTTATTCTAGATCTACATACTGACGCATGTATTGTTCTATAAACTTTATGAGTATGACTGATGTCTGGTACAGCTGCAAGTTATGAGAAATTATTTTTAGATCTGTACGCGGGTTGACTTTGGCAAAAGCGCGTATACACGCGGGTTTGATTCATCGAAGTAGCGTATACATTGTAAAGCTTGATATTTGAAGTTGCAGATGGATCTGATGGTTATTACAGAGTTCTGTGTCTGCTCTGTGTTCTGGTGACTGTTGTTAACAGGGTTTCAGTGATTCAGGGTTTGATGATTGTTTTGAGCTTCAATGATAGTTATGGGTCCAGTATGAAAATTGGATGAAAAGTGGCCTTACAGATTATGTGTTGTGCTTCAGTGTATCCAGTCTGAAAATTGATGAAACGTGGTACCTGGAGGTGAGAAGATTGTAGGCAAGCACCTACGTACTAGTATCTAAGCTAGTACAAAAGCTAAAGGAGATCTTTGGAGCATTGTAGCAGGTAGCAGCCTACGTACTAGTAAATGGATCGGCTAGTACAAGAGCAAAGGGGGTTGTAGCTCCCGTACTGGTATAAGACTGCACCATTACAAATATTGTAAAAGGATTTTCTTATTAAGAAGAAGATTGAGATGACTTGCAGCAGGTGGTTTTCACCCACATTGGGTTTCCACCTTATATCTTTGTGTTCATGTGTGTGGCTCTTGTGTGATGTTCTGTTCTGTTATTCTGCACCTGTTTACTGTTAATATGCTTAATAATGATCTGATGCATTTACTGAAGATTAAGCTAACTGAATTATAAGATCTCTGGATATACGCGAGTTTCATTAGACACAGTAGCGTGTACACGCGGGTTCACTTAATTGAAGTAGCGTATATGTTTCTGAGTATGAAATTGAAAAGATTGATTGATCTGATAATACTGATTCACCCCCCCCCTCTCAGTATTATTTCCAACATATTCATCATTAGAAATATCACCAAGGTCATCATTTCGAGTCTCATAACATGAGAGAGACACACCAACATTATTATCATTAACTGAATGAAAAGTATCACAAGAACCATCCTGAATCAGGTCACTTGTTTCACAAATTGCATCACACTTTACTTCCTCTTGATTTAACTATTTTACTTCATTTGATATTGATAAAAACACATTTTCCTTTGCATATAACTCTTGTTGCAACAATTCTATTATCCTTTTGATCCTGAATTTTAAAAAATTCACATACTCATTGATCTAGTGATGTCAACCTTTCCTCTAATGTGTTGATGCGTTGTATCGTGAGAAAAACAAATTCATAATATATTTTATTATCTAGTGATCTCTATTATGCATTGTTGATCATAATTGAATCATTTTTCTTTTGTAGCATGTCTATTTCTTTTAAATCATCATTAAGATTTTGTTGTAGCAATTCAATTGATGATTGGCATTGTAAAGTCATTTCCCTACTTTTTTCCATTAAAAAAAGAAAAATATTCACATGCCAAAAATGAACACAACAAACATATGTCAAGATATTGTAGACTACCTTTACCTTCTCACATTAACTTCTAATTTGGATCTTCACAATAAACTGTAGATCAACTGTAACCATCCACACCATGTATTCTTTGAAATATTTTCACGAACAACAAACACCCAACATTGCAAACTTGCTCTAAACTCATACACATGCAACACAACGGGAATAATGGCTAACTATAAATAAAAAAATTAAAAATTCACTTTCATTTTCTTAAAACAAAAATCTCCACAGAACTCTTGGATTTGCATGTGGGTTTCTCCATGTGACCTCTATTCAGTTACTTGCCGTTTCAACTTCCATAGACTACTGCACATGAAAACTCATACACCCTACTAGAAGAATCAATATAGATATCAAGATGGATCACCTCGTAATTTAGAAAAATCAATATAAATATCAAAATGGATCACTCCGTAATTTAGATTTAGCTTCCAAAACTTTTATCTCCCCTAAATTAATTATATTCCTCATGATTCATATTAATGAATTGATTCATGTTAATAAATAACAACTTCACATCATCTTAAAAGAAATATTGATTTGTTTTAATGATTCTATTAAAGACATTCTTAAACAATATGAAAATATAATTAGGAAATCTCCATGATATGATTTGTTTTAATGATTCTATTAAAGACATTCTTAAACAATATGAAAATATAATTAGGAAATCTCCATGATATTTAGTGTTCAAAGATAGGAAAAAAAAAAACAAATATACACACTGATAAATGAATTTTTTTATCCAATGTTTAGCAAAGCACACATTAAAATAATATTTTCCATACAACGTATTTTAGTTGACTAGATTTTATTCTAATTAACTTGATTTTCACTCATCTATAATATGAGATGCACTCATCATTTTTTTAATTATAAAATAAAACCATTGACTTTACTTTTAAAAATAAAAAACAAAGCAACAACCAACCAATCCAACCCGTATGTACGCATCTTGTAATGAAATATTAAAAAAATATGGAAGTGGTGTAGCATCAAAGGAAAGCATATCATACTTTTCAATCCATGTGGAATGAATGTATATATTCTTTATTTTCGAGTGGCACCAGGCTTAGAATGTTCAACTTTGAAATTGATTTCATAAAATTATTATTAAAACAATCATGATAATGAAATGAATGATGAAAAAATAAGAATTTCCTCCTTTGCTTTAAGTTTTATTCTCCCAAAGATATGAATTTTTAACTTACCTCTTAATGAAGAAAAAATAAGTTGCACGTCTCTTTTTTTCTAAGAAGCTATATTGAATAGTTTTAGATAGTTATGACACCACGGAGTTGAATTCATGGCAACATAACATGATGATCTATGAGTATATATTGTTTATCCCAAGCCCATTTCCATCAATTATTATATTTTAGGTTTGTTGTTTTATTGAACACTTTAAAGTAGTTATAGGGTAATTTGAAGGTGAGGATAGAACATATCACATTGAGATGTCATTCTCCATTATCTTCTATACATATTGTGGAATAAAGTTTAACATATATTTTTAAATTATATTATAAATTAATCTTGATTTTGTTTTCATTAAGATTTATTTTTTATTATTTTTTATAAATGAATCTTATTATTTTTTATAAATGATATGTTATTAAATATATAGTTGTAATGTTTTTTACTCTTGTAATGAGTTCATATTGAATATTGAATATATAGTTGTAATGCATTTTATTCTTGATGTAATGAATTCTGAAAAATATCTTACTCTTATTTAAGGTGGAAAATATATATAGTTGTAATGCATTTTATTCTTGATGTAATGAATTCTGAAAAATATCTTACTCTTATTTAAGGTGGAAAATAAGGTAATTGGCTATTAAAAAAAAAAATGTTTATTTTAATTTAATAAATATTTACGCAAATTCACAATATGATCTCATTTTTTTTTAAATTTTTAGAAATTATAAGTTTTGAATTTTCATTTAATAGGTTTTGAAGTGCAAATTCCCATGTTGATGGGATGACATTCTTCTTTATTTCAATAGTGGTGTGTATGTTTTTTGGTTTGTGATTATTTTTATAATATAATTTAAATATAAATCTATTGAAAAATAATAATCTAAAATTATACTCATATGTGTGTGTTAGAGATTTTATTTAAGAAAAGAAAAATATTGTCATTTGAGCTCAAATGTTGTGTAAAATTAAATGTGTGTGAATTATGTTTGTCGGTATAATATGGTACATGGCTCCACAAGGAATTAGACTATGTAGATTGCATGGTTATAGTTGGCATTTTTTTGTTGTTATAGCAAGAATCGAACCTTCTATTTCAATAAGTCAAAAAATGAATTACATGAAGTACAACAATCCTCAAGGAACTGTGAGCTAAAGAGAAATAAAATCCCTAACAGTTACGGAACCACAAACAGTACAACAAAACCCTCGAAAAGCAGGCCCAAGTCATGACCAAACAATCACCCTCCAGAGATCCAACGAACCATAATAAAAATTAGCCTCAGATCCAAGTAGGGGAAAGAAGCCAGTCTAAAAGGATTTCAGGATAACTCTCGAGCATAAATTTAGCCCGAAATCCACCAATGCCCATCATGATGCATAACAAATGCGGAGGATGACACTCACCCTGCCCTGCCAACTTATCCTTGATCGTCGCATCACCTTTCCATATCCGACGGCGGAGTACGATATCGCACGACCCAAAAACATGGAGCATAACTGCGTAAAGAACACCCTGGACCCACCAACAAGCACGATTGATCCTGACCATAGAATCATCTTGCTTGATCCAATGGCTGTGATACATATCGCACGGGCCAAAAGCACCTCAATTTAACTCGCGATGAGGGCAATATTTATTTCTGTACCTAGGCCACGTGTTGATATGTGAGTGGAATCGCTCCCAACTCCGCAAAACTACAAACCACTTGAAGGGTGTGCGATGAACCCGAAACCACTCCCCGAGCGGTATTGCCACCGCAGAAGGAAAAACCGAGTTATTGAGATTGCCGAGATATCTAGAATTCTAACCCTTCGCACCATCCCAATTCCTCGTGCAAAAGCACCAAAGGAAGATGGAAAGTCTTCTGTCCCACTATCTACTCGAGTAACAGAGTCTACTTAACCACATCCTCCTGAGACTCTTACCAAGGTTGAGGAGGCCAACCATGACTTGCTTCCCAAGATGGACCTCCCTGCAAAAAAGACACTTCATAAAAAAACCCAAATCAAATAGGCACAGGCTCTGTGTCTCTATTGCGAAACACCTTTCTGTCCTCATCCGCCTGATCTTGACATTGCATCCTTAACCCATTCTGAGGCAGCTTTTTCTAGCTCAGCTCGACCCTGCTCATGGTGCAGAGCACCCCTTGATTTGCCAGGATGTACACCAATTTATTTTCCGTTCTTAGCACATGTGTGAAACTCATTGTACCTAAGCTTTGAAGGTGAAGCTGAATCCGTTGAAAGACTTGCAGCAACCTCCAGTGCTTTGAGAATTTTTCTGGCTCCATACCATAACTGATTCTCTTAACTGAATTAATGATTAACTCAGAGTCGGCTTCAACTATGATATTTTGGAGATTATTCTGCTTCCTGAAATCTAAACAATGCTCAATAGCCATTAATTCTGCCAAATTATTAGTGGCTCTTCCTAAATGGCAATGAAAAATAAAAAGGATGCAACCATTATCATCTCTTAACACACCTCCAAAGCCGGCAACGCCCGGGTTGCCTTTTGAGGCCCCATCAATGTTGTATTTCAAAAAACCCTGAGGTGGGGGATGCCAGTAATCCTGCTTAGTGTTCATTTTCATGGCCTTCCTATCCAAGCCATATGGAATGAGCTCCCGCATACCCAACTGAAGAAGTATCTGCATTTTAGCTTTAGAAGGTGGATTCTTTGGGGAAGTTCTCACAATAGTACCTACTGTCTCTTTAAGTTGTCTTAAGATCTGCTGAAAGATTTGTTGGGAGGATCTTTTTTCATTTTTGAATACTTTGTTATTCCTTTCTTTCCAGACATTCCATATTATGAAGCTTGGCGTTAAATCCTACGCTGAGCAGATAAATTCATAATCAGAGAAGTTTTGTCTCCAGTTATTCAGGGTGTTGATAATGCTTCCTTTGTCCCTGTCTTTCTGTTGGAAGATAGTGGCAAATGTGTCCCACAAGCTGGAAGTGAAGTTGCAATTATTGAGAAAGTGATCTATGGTTTCCTCTTGGGCCTCACAGAGCTAGCATCTGGAAGGACCCATAACACCCCTCTTTTGAATATTGTCCCAAGTTAGAATTTTCTTATGTTGAACCAGCCACATGAAGAGTTTAATCTTCATCTAGCCTTGATGCCTCCATAGGTTCTTCCAAGCCTTGTCTGGTACATTGGATTCCAACTCAAGGAGAATGTGTTTAGCCTTCTTAAGATTGAAGGTACCTTCATTATTGTTACCCCATCTAAGTTGATCATGCCCACCTGTCGCTAGAATTTTTCTTTGGTCCAACACTTTCATAAGTGCCTCCGCTTTTGCTTTTAAGGGGCTATCATCCCTATAATCTAACTTCTTCCAGGTTCTCCATTTTCCTTCACTATTGTTCTGTACCCAAAAATATTTTACCCTAATTAAACCTTTGGCATCAGTTTCTTTCTTGAGATCTAGAAAGTCCTCTCTTAGTAGTGTGGGTTCCTGTTGCTATTTATCCTCCCAAAACAAAGCAAGATCTCCCTCTCTGATTTCCCAAAAGCTATTTTTTTGTACTAAGCCTCTATTCTCCCAGACCTTATTCCAAGTATGTGAGCTTTTAATGATGCCAGTCATCTGTTTGTGATCATTATCTTGCCATGTACTAGCATATTTTTCTTTCCAGATACTAGCCCATTGAGCCTTTGGATCTTTTACCCAACGCCGCCATAATGATTCCCCTAGAACTCTGCTTAGCACTTCCAGATCATCCAATCCAAGACCCCCTTGTTTTTTAGGTTTTCAGACCTTATCCCAAGCAACCAAGGTCCATTTCTTTCTCTGCTCCCCCTTGCCCCAAAGAAAGTCTCTTTGAATGTTTCCAAATTATTGCAACACTCCTTTAGGAGCTGGAAGGGCAAATAGCATGAAGACAGGGATAGATTGTAGAACAGCTTTTGTAAGCACTAACTGACCAGCCAGGTTTAATGACCTAATAGTCCATTTCTTGATTTTATCATGCATCTTGTTGATCATCGGCTCCCAAATGCTCTTGTGCAATGGTTTATCAGGTAGAGGAACTCCCAAGTACTTGGAAGGAAGGACATCCCTTTGAAAGCCCAGAATTCTGGATATGTTTTTCTTAATAGCAATATTGCTATTAAAGAAAAGAATCTTAGATTTGGAGAGATTAACTTCCATACCTGTAGCCATGGCAAAGTCACACAGGATACGTTTATAAGCTAGAGCCTCTTTGACTGTGTTGATTCCCTATAGCATGGTATCATCAACAAATTTTTGATGCGTTAAAGCCTGACTAGCCTCAGAAAGCTGAAGACACTTGATGCTTCCAATTTCTTTCGCATGCCTGATTGGCTGACCAAGTCCTTCCATCACAAGGATAAAGAGAAAGGGAGAGAGTAGATCTCCCTGCCTAATGCCTCTAGAGGGAGTAAAGGTCTTGGAAGGAGAACCATTAACCAGAATTGAGAAGTTGGAAGAAGTAACCAAGGCCATGACCCATCTGACCCAGTTATGATCAAACCCAAAGGCTATAAGTACCTTCCTGATATAGGTCCAATTCAGCTTATCGTAAGCTTTGGCTAGGTCCAATTGCATAATCATGCTCGCCTTCCTATTGCTTACCAAAGAGTGTACCACCTCATGCGCTTGAACGATGTTATTGAGAATTTGTCTACCCTCCACATAACCAGATTGCTCCACCGAAACTAAAGTGTGAAGGAGAGGTTTGAGCCTATTGGCCACAACCTTGGATATTATTTTGTACACCACATTACACATAGCTATGGGTCTAAATATGTCTGAGGTCAGAGCATTATCCTGTTTGGGGATCAAGGATAAGAAGGAAGTATTGAGCACCTTCAAAATGGTTTTATTCATCCTGGAATCCTCCACCACCTTTAGAATATCTTGTTTAACAATGTTCCAGCAAGCTTTAGAGAAATCCACATTGAATCCATCAGGGCCTGGCGCTTTACCATTCTGCATTTGTTTGATGACATCACCAACTTCCTCTTCGGTCACTAGCCTATTAAGATTGAAATTATCCTCTCTTGTAACAATCCTAGGTATATGCCTTGTTAAGTCCCTGATGAAGTGATCTCTGTCTAAGATTGTTTCCTTTGTTATATCTCGAAAGTGTTGAACTAGCACCATTCTATCTCTTCATGGATATTAAGAAGATGACCTTCCTCATTCATGATCGAAGAGATCCTATTATGAGATCTATTTGCCAAGGTGGATCTATGGAAAAATCTAGTATTTTGCTCCCCTTCTTTGAGCCATTGAACTATAGATTTTTGTCTCCAAAATATTTCCTCTTGTTTACATAGATTTTCCCAGTCTATCTGATGTTTGGTGACTTGATCATTTTTGACCTTATCAAAACCATATATGATAAGGGCTTGATGCAGTTCCTACATTTTGATTTCAAAAACTTTTTTTTCTTCAAAAATATTGCCAAATACATTTTTGTTCCAATCTTTAAGCCTGATCTTGATGTGCTTTAATATTTTGTGTAGCAGAAACATGCTTGTACCCTACAGATGTAGATCCTTTGTCCACCATTTTGCAATATTACTGTTGAAATCTGGATGGGTGAGCCAGATATTCTAAAATCTGAAAGGTCTGTTCTTGGGGGTACCAATGCCCTGCATCTCTAGTTGTACCGGCCAATGGTCTAAGCCTCCAAAGGGGAGAATCCTCGCTACCATGTCCTTGTTGATGAGCATAAGGTCCTGTGAGATTATGAATCTATCTAACTTGGAGGTGACTTTAGACTCTCCTCCTCTTTTATTGTTCCAATTAAAAAGGCCATTACTCATGTCAATATCAACAAGATTCATATTATCTATAAAAGTTTGAAATGTTGTAGAGTCTTTGCTTAAGGTTCTGGTTCCCCCTTTTTTCTCTGAAATTGATTTGATCATGTTGAAGTCCCCTCACATGATCCATGGAACTCCTGCATATCTTTCTCTCAAATCCTCAAGAGAATCTATAAATCTGAGTTTATCATCTATTCTCTGAGGGCCATAAACATTTGTGACTAGATAAGTATCCCTATCTCCCACCGTCTAGATAACCACTAATAAATGATTCCTAGATGCCTCAACATCTATTATTCCAATCTTTTGGGGGTTCCAAAGAGTGAGTATACCCCCTGCTGTATTGTTTGCTTTAACCTATAGAAATTTAGACATTTTGAGCTAGTCGTTGTGAACTTCTTTGATTCTTTGAATGGAAAATTTGGTTTCCTGGATAAAGATCATATCCAGAGCTTCTTGTTTCAT
The DNA here is from genome assembly GCA_031772625.1 of Pinus tabuliformis. NCBI lineage: Eukaryota > Viridiplantae > Streptophyta > Pinopsida > Pinales > Pinaceae > Pinus > Pinus tabuliformis. Next base: position 153,322,874 of record CM062805.1, on the reverse strand, counting down.
TCTGGGACTAATTATTTTTTGTTTTCTCTTACTCCCTAGACCTCTGATATTCCAAGATGTGAACTTCATTATTACAGATTTGTAAAGGAGTAACTGGTTAGGTCTTTCATCTTACCTGAATCTATCATTAGCTTTCCACATTCCATCAATAACTCATTCTACTTTTTTCTGCTTCTTTTCTTCCCTGGGTTTTTAGGAGCTAATCCTGGTGTGGTTTTCATAGGTTTCACACCTTTGTTGCCCTACCTTTCTTTATTTCTTTGACTCTCTGACCCTTTTGCCCGAGTTTTCCATAGGAACAACTATTGTACTATGTTGAACTCTTGTTGTGGTAATGAGTCTACCCCTCCCATGGTCCCTTGTTTCAAGAACCCTTCCAGATCTAGATGTTCTCTATCAACAATATCCTGTAGTTCATGATCCTCCATTTCCATCTCACTTTGGGTCATTTCTTGGTCCATCTTCAGTTCTCCATCGCTCAGCATTGTTTCTTTCTGTTTAGTAATATCTTGTGTTTGTTCACTATCTTTCTCTTTCTCTTCCTCCTCAGGGCTACCTTCCATGACCTGATCTACTTTTGTTATCTCCTCCTCTTCTTCAAGTATGTGGAACCTATTCTGACTGGTCTATTGCCCTGTTGTTTGATGTTGCTTTGTTCCCCTTTTGCCCCCTTTTCCTCTATTTCCCACTTTGTGGAAGCTTTCATTATCTTTCATTGTGGAATATTTATTCTTATTCTCTATTTTACTGAGAGGACAGTCTCTAAAAATATGTCCATGTTCATGGCACTTGCGACATCTGAAAGGTATATGCTCATAATCTACTATTTGCACCCATGCTTCATCAAATACTTCCAAGATGGCCTCATCTGGTAGAGCTCCATAAAGATCCATCTCCACACATATTCTTGCAAAGGAAGTGTATTTACCCCTTCTGGTGGCCTCAGATGCTTTGAAAAAATTCCCTAGTTTATTTCCTATGGCAGATAATGATTATGTTTGCCAGTAATCATGAGGTAGGGAATAAGGTCTTACCCATACCAGGACTGAGGTAAAAGTCTCCCACTCTGGGACAAAATTCATCATCCATGGTCGCATGTAGAGGCCTGCTACTGCATAGAAGTAGGGCCCTCCTTCAAACACCTTGTCTTTGTCCTCAATATTTGTAAAGACCACAGTAAAGAAGCCCTTTGACACCAGATGTAGGTCTATGCTTCCTTTTGGTTTCCAGTGGTGTTTGATCCACGTTTGTATAGCCTTTTCAGTGGGCCATAATCCCATGAATTTATAGATGATAGCATAGGTCTGCATGTGATCCTTGTGCGCCTGTAGAGTAGGATCATTAAAACTACTCTGGGAGTGACATCAGCCTTGGGTTTACATGTCCCATTATGCGCCTTGTTTTCTTCTCCTTGTTTCTTGTCTTTTTCTTCACTTTCTTTGGTTCTATTATCCTCCCTTGATTTGATAAAAACTTGTTCCTCTTCCATGCTTCTTTTTCCTTCCCCTGAAGGACCTTTGATAGGTTCTAATGGTTTCTTTCCTCGACTAGCAACGGCATGCCTGTAGGAGGGAGTGGAGCTCCCCCCTTTGCATCCCTCCATGGAGAACAACCCCTACATCAATGTGAAATCCTAGCTTTGTGCCTCGTTCTCAAGCTCTCGTCTCTCTCCCATGGACCTATAGTTGGCATTTTAAGAATAAGTAAGATTCAACAAAAAAATTACACCATAAAATAAGTATAAATCCTTAAAATTATCTCTATTTTTCAATATCTTATTATTATTTTTTTAACCGAAAAATAAATTATATTAAACAAAATGATTGTATAGAAGCTAGCAATATTACATGCATATCGTTAAATAAATACATTGTTTTCATAGACTTATAAAGTAAATTTGGGCTAACATATCCATCTTCAAGGCTTCTAGACAAGCTTTAATTCCTTGATTTCTTACATGTTAATTTTTTCATAAAGATGTCCAAAATGAAAGCACTAAGAAAACACATAAAACATCTTTAAGATTCACATTGTCATGGACCTCTAGCCTAACTAAGTAGGGGGTATATTGATTTTCAATCTCCATTGGGATTTTAGATTGGTGAAATGATTCCTCTTCATGATGTACATGGGATGAGTATCCAGTCTCCATATTTTTGGAGCCAAGTGATAAATCTTTCGTCCTCTGGGCTAAAAGAAGGGATCTCAAACTACGACATTCAACTTCAATATTATCAATATGTTAGCTTTGAATTTGTAGAAGATTCATGACAATGACATTATGGGTGACACTGCTCTACTTCATTTCCACCAATTTACTAAAATTTTCTAGATGGCTTCCCCTTTCCATTGCAAAACCATTTTTCCCTCTTGAACCTCTAGTTTTTCCACATAAACCTTGCGAAAAATGAAAGACAAGTAAAAACCTACCTAAAAAAAATAAAACCATAATGAATAGAACATACTAGGACTATATTAAAGACAAATCTCATCTCCCTTAATGAGAGAATGGCACTGAGAGGAACATAATAGAAAATGAAGACTAGAGCACCATTAACTTTGATTGACAATAGAAACCATGAATCCAAAGGATGTTTGGTAATATAAAGATGAAAGATTTGCAGGAGGGACCTGATTATCTAGTGATTCCACTAAATAAATTATAGAAATGACCCTAATCCTTATAATCCAATGGAAAGTGGGAAAACCCTGCTAGATGAACCTACACTCAAGAGTAGAAGTGGCAAAACCCTCATAAATTCCTCGAAAAACCCTTCCTCCAAGCCAATTTGATTCATGATGAATGTGTCTTCCATCCAAGTTGTACAATTGTGACATGATGCACCACCAGAATTATGATGCATCAACACCATTGAAGTGAGTGAGCCTAGATACCAAATTGCATCCACTCATTTGCACATATAAAATCCCATCAGGTGCTTTGAATAATGTATTTCTTGATGCATGTGAAGGAAATAATTATGGATAAATAGGTCATCATGGGATCGTCCACACTTTGATAACCCCATTAACTATTAAGTTATATTCTTTAAGAGACATGCCAATCTGTGCCCAATAATAAGCTTCCATGTGTTTTTTCTTAATGTGGTAGAACCAGATTTTCTTAAATTAGTGTGCTAGAGTTTTAATTCTTTTAAAAAAGAAATTTAGTATATTATACCTAAATATAATCCTCCTGATCAAAGTTTTAATAAAAAAGATCAAATCTCTAAGCACAACAAGAGATTGTAAACCTTATTTTATCACTAAGAAAAATTCGTGCCAAAAAACTAAATATTCTACTAAATTATTTGAAATATTATCAAAACTCTTGGTAAATTAAATTATTTTATTTCTTATGAAAATGTCAAAATTCGCACCCTTCCTACCTACCTACCTACCACCCTAACTCATTAACTAATTTTATAATCAATAAAAAATTATTTATTATTTATTTAATTTTATTTTATATATTACAAATAAATGCCAACATATTTTCTATTGTAAATAACTTAGTACTCTGCAAACTTCTTATATTTTGCAAAAGTTAGATTTCATAGTTTTAATAATTTTAATATATAAAATCTTTAAATTAAATTTAAATGGTTAATTCATCTTATAACTTTTTAAATGATTTTTCGTTTCAGATAATCAAATTATATAAATGGTTATCAATAATATTTATATATTTAAAAATAAATAATGTTTTGATCATAATCCCTTATTATAAAAATGAAATTTGTAAATGACTTGTATTGTGCAAACTTCTTATATTTTGCAAAAGTTAGATTTCATTGTTTCAACAATTTTAATATATAAAATCCTTAAATTAAATTTAAATGGTTAATTCATCTTATAACTTTTTTAAATGATTTTTATTTTCATATAATCAAATTATATAAATAGTTATTAATAATATTTATATATTTAAAAATAAATAATGTTTTAATAATAATCCATGAAATTAAGGATTGTGTTATTACTTTTAAAAGATTAAAAAATTAAATAGCTATCAATAATACTTATATATTTAAAAATAAATAGTATTTTAATCATGATAATTTATTATAACATGAAAGTAAAAGGTGTGTTATTATCTTGAAAACATTAATAGATTAATAATGTTAATGTGTATGAAAATTAAAAGTTTTTTTTGAAATAAAATTTGTGTTTCTTTTGAAATAAGAAATTACATGAAAGTATCGAAGGTTTTAGATTGGTCAGCTACTGGAAAACCCGAACATATCTAAAAATGTACTCTCCATAGAGAGGCAAAATACTAATGTTGCCCAAGAGTTCAAAATATACCATACAAATGCCAATATACACGTTTAAGGCCATAAAAACAAACCAAGTAAACAAGAAATTGAGAAAACAAAGACATAAAAGGATTAGCGAGACTATGAAGAGGGGTTCAAATCTATTGTCGCAACTTGGATCAACTCCTTGCGCTTCCTAGTGAGAAATCAATAGTTGGGGGAAGCCTAGGTGCTTCTTGATGCTCTCCAATCACTAATCTAGGTTTGTCATGTACTGGTGTATATGCTCCATGGAGAGGAGGAGGTCCTCTCTTTTCTCATGTTAATCCACGAGAATCCTACCTAAAAGGAATTTTATGTGTTAGTTGTAGTATGCTTAACCTATAGAAAATATCAGAAGCGCAGAATATGCCAAAGATACCATAGACAATAACACAATGTGATGATAGAAAATGGAAATATTCTATAAAATATTCAACAATGTTGTTCACTTTCCTCCTCGAGGGGCAACTTGCAGTAGAAAAGAACTCAATTGCAAAAATATAAGATAAGACTTCCCTTACTATCTTTGACTATATATAGTTTCATGAGATCCAAAACACTAACTACTCATGGTCCCTTACATGATATGGGTTAACCACTTTATTTATTAGCTATGGCCCATTATCACTAATTGTGATTCCTTTTCTATAATGTGGGTCAAGTACTTACAATTATCATTAATGTGGTTAATCACTTATGGGATTTATTTATTAAACTAACTAATCATGACTCTTATGGGACCCCTTGGACCTATTGTATTAATAAAGGGGTTAGGGTTGGACCCCAACATGACCTCCCCCTTCAGAAGAAGCCTTGTCCTCAAAGCTAGAGCCATGGAAATTTTTCATGAATAGTTGTTGGTTCCCATGTCGCATCTTCTGGTAAGGTGCCTTTCCACTAGATGGGAACTTCCTTGATCATGTGGCTATGACGATGTTTTTCCTGTGAATACAGGACCTGTTTCGGTTGGAGCCAAAGAGAACCTTCCTCGTCTAATTCAGGTACTATGGTCTAAACCTTTAAATTGTGTTCCACTACTTTCTTGAGGCAAGAGACATGGAAGACGAGGTGGAATTTTTAAGTGGCCTGCAGGGTCAGTTTGTAGGTGATGGAGCCAATATGCTAAATCACCTAATAAATCCCATGTTGGCGCAAAATTTGAGTTAGAACACCCAGGGTTTGACCATTTGGTTGCCAACAAAAGTCTTTTTTGTAGTCTAGCACAATGTCGATACTTTCATTCCTTTGCAAGGGAGAAATGTGTCACTCATGGTATGTCGAAACATTCAAAGAAGAATGGGATCAAGGGATAACTTCGAGCATCTATCAACAAACATATCATTCATCACTTAAGTAATTATACATCATTCACTCAAATATTCAGAGATATTTATATAATCAAGAAGGAAGCATCTATAGAGATAAATACCAAAAGAAGCATTGAAACATCATAGTAAATTTTTTAAAAAGGGCACTTAAATCATAACCATTCCAAACACATACTGCATTGAACTAATCCCTGCAAGACCTTATTTTATTAATAGAATTGGATCATTACATCAAATATCTGCGAGAGTGCACAAGATCTTTCACAAGATAACAATAGAAAATCATAGTGGAAATAATTTATAGTCAAAAGACAAACATAGAGCTTCAATTTTCTGTCCGAAGACATTTTGGCATAGATTAGATCTCTCTATCTCAACTAATTTCCTACAACCTTTTATATATTTACTTCTCCACTCCAATTTTTGCCTGCTTGATTTAGTCTTTTTTTATCACTTTGATCATGCGTGCTTAATTTGGTCCACTTTGACAAGTTCTAAATGCTTTAGTCCATATTGTCTTAATATTTTCAAAAACTAGTGAGTAAGTCCTTCTTTCACAACTTCACCAGGTCCAAAGATAATTGTTTCCTCTCTGATTATTGTTCCCTTCTTTCCGATCCCGCTTTCTGGATTTGTTAACCATTTAGTTTTCCACACCCACTAATCAATTTTGCAGCGTTTTTCTAGCCAAAAGTGATCAAAACTTACCAAAAAGTGAAGGACCCAATAGGCTCTAACCACAATCCATTGAATCACCCTCAAGTCAATATTTTGCTTTAGCACTCGGCTCTTCTTGTGTTTATGTTTCTTCCACTGGTGATTCTTCTCCTTGTTTTACTTCGTCGCCTTCAAACAAAGGACCCAACTCTGGCACAGTTTGCAAGACTAGAGCTTTGAAACTAGCATAATACTCTATAGCATATTTCCAAGTGGCAAGCAACGCAAAGAACTTAGCAATAAATTGAATTATGTTATCATCATTGGGATGCTCAAGCCGAATTGAAAGCATTGTTTTCTACTGGGCATCAACTTCACAATTAAGTTTCTATAATTGAACAAAGTGACTTTGAAAAGGGGCCCAAATATCTTGTAGCACGGTTTTGTTTGCATGTGGCTCCTCCTCCAATTGATACATGATTTTAAAGTGCTTCAAATTGGCTAAATAAATCTTGTTGTTGTGTAAGATAAACAGTGGCGATATCTTGGTTAAAGAGTTGTTGTGTTTTATTTCACAACGCATACAAAGGCTGATTCTTTTTAGCAATTAGGCTCGACCAATATTTCACTTGTCGAAAGGTTTCCTAGGAGTCACACATGACTTGCTAAAGGGTATTTCAGAAGGAATATCATTGTTCAATCTCCTAAATAATTGTTTTCTATGGTTGCTCTTTGGGATCAATGGATTTGTGAAGATCAATTGCACAACTCACTTTTGGTAGCTACCAGCTTGGTGCAAGCAGTATGGAAGAATTTAGTCATTTTCTCAGGTGAACAAACTGAAAAATATTTTAGTGCCTCAGTGACAAAATCAACAACAATTGGCGACATAGACTATAATTTAGAAATAATGTCATCAATCTTATTTTCTATTTGCTCCTCTTCACCTTGCAACTAATCGTGTTCCTTTGTAACACTAACTAGTTGTTGTTGTTCATATAAATTAACTAGCTCATTATGGTTTGAATAAGGAAAAATTAAGTGATCCTCCAATTAAACAGACGATGCCCTTATGAACTAGAACAGTTGTTGAGATGAACAAGTTTGGATATCAATGGTAGATAAAATGTAGATTGGGAGACACCTAGCATGCAAAGGTTGGCCTTTTGCAACATATTTATTGAGTATCCTTGTGGTGAGATTTTTCAATCCTGGGTCTGATCCTGGTAATAATCTTCTTGGATTTTGGCCACAACATGTGAAGGTAAAAGGGGAATGAGATCTAGAGATTGGGAAAAAAAATGTAATGCCTCTTTGCATTAGATAGGATCCTAAGCAAAAACAGAAAGTTGAGCAACAGAAACACCTAAAGTAGACATTGGTTGTGTGACGGATGAACATTGTACCTGTGGAAGAGGAGTGACTTTTGTAGTCTTCTCTATATGGGTTGTATCCTTAGTATTTTAGTCAGTCTGCTCCATATGGGAAATGAACCAAGGGTTTGATAAGGAGACTGAGTAGGTGAGCGGGGAGTTTGTTCTTCGACGATGGAGGTAGGTTCAATAGGTTCCTTAAGCTCATCATCCATGAGGTCAAAAATATGAGAAGATCCAACAACAATTTTCAATTGTGTAAAATAGGTTTTGGCATAAGATTGGTTGAAAGAAAATACATCAAATGTGGTGGGGTCGGTATTGACAGTTGTAGTTAGGGTTGATGAAATGGGGGATATGGATGCAATGGAAGGGATGGAAATTTGAACAAAATACTGACACAAGGAACAAAATCATCTACATTATAAATATAATCATTGGAACTTACCATAGAGCCAACCTCTGATATAGTGTGATGAACAGAGGATACACACTCTTGTAAACTCTTCATCATAGGCTATAGATCATGTGCAGAATCAATTGTGCACTTTTTAGAGGATGAAAGAGTGTCGAAAGTCAAATCTCGTGGTCGCCACGTTTCAAAAGAGAAAAAAAAATCACTATCTTTCTTCATACGCTAGACTCCCATCCAAGAAAGTACTTCTTGGTGAAATTCTTCTTCTGACATGTAATAAGACAATGATTTCATTTTGAATGTTTCTGTATTTACAACTTTAGGCGCAACATAAGTATGGTCGTGACTGATGCAAAACCACATTTTCCTTGCATATATGTCCAAGATTGACATGGGTACTTTGATTATCAACTAAGTGGCATCAAGCACCTTAGTGTGCCACTTTTCAAATGCTTAAACTTCATTAAAGGCTCTATTAGAAGCATCAACTGGAGTCCTCCATGGATCATAGGCAAAAGCGAGGGGTTCTTCATTTGAAATTTCAGTTGGTTCTCTACCTTCAAGCATGCTCCATTTCATCATTGTAATGGAAACAACAAGGTATACATAGATAAAATAATTCTCTTTCTTGTATACATCCTTGCAGGCTTCAAAAAGCTCATTTAAAAGATAACTTCACCAATTCAATGTTTCACCTCGGTCACAGGTTTTTAACAACAAAGATTATGTCTAGAGTACATTCTCATTTTGTTTAATGGTGCACGAGATTCCCAGCAATGATATGACATGAAAATTTAATCTCGTCATTATTCATCATGTCAATGACAATACCCTAACCCTTGCATTTAGTACCACATTTCTTGTATAAATTTTCATCGCCCTTCTTTTTACTGCACTTATAATCACTCTAAAACAGAAAGGAAACATTTAAACCATATGGAGATAACCCTATAAGCTTGTAAATATCATCAACATGAATGGGATATTATTTTTTGAGCCACAACGAACCACCATGTATTATGCTAACAAGGAATTTGGTACAATGCACAACCTCTCCTATGGTGCTGAAAATTTGCAAATCTCACAATTTCACAATGGTAGATCACTGCAAAGGGTGGAACTCAGGTTTCAACCTTAAACTAACGCCATGAGCCAGAGCAACATGAGAATTCATGTATACTTTTGATTTTAGCGCAGGAAATAGAATAATTTCTAACAAGTCATTGTCAACTAAGGTAGCTTTCTCGTATTTATCCAAAATGTCTTACGTGGGCACAATACGATCAGATGAAAAGTCAAATGGAATTACAGGTTTGGTTGGACGACCCATGGTAGACGTTGTAAAAAAATTGGATAGGAGGATGATAATGGGTTTGAGACTCAGGGGATCCAAATACAATATCCAGGGTGAAATACTCAATGGGATACACAAAGGCAATTGATAAATAAATCTATGATGTGGGGCATTTATAAAACAGAGTGGAAAATGAGTCAACCATTGGGGAGTAATTATGACAACTTACAAAATCACATTTTGATAATGATCATAATGATAGCTTAGATACAAGTCCCCATGACAAGACATAACTGACCAAAAAGGGTGACACTACGGCATCAACCTAACGAAAAATAATTTAATTCCTTAAAACAAAAAATAAATCATTTAAAATAAAGCTATTATGGAGAAATTTTGACTTAATCACTGAAAAGACTTGTAATAATAACTAAATAGACAACTAAAATAACACTCATACCCCTCCCCGACAACAATGAGTTGCGGCGGGTCGCAACTAAGGACTAAGACAAGTGACTGATGCAACTAAGAAAACTAACCAACTAACTCAACTAACTCAATCCTAACCTAACTAATTCCCCCTTGTGGGAAGCAAAAAGAAAAAACATTGAAATGGTTTTATTAGCCATGGTAGGGCTTCAGGTGTGCATTGTTGACCCAATGAGGCAAAATATATCCATCAAGCTAAGTGAGCTTAACAACTCCAAACTATTGTATCTCCACAACAAGGAAAGGACCCAACTAATGCATTTGTAGCTTACCGAGATGCTTGAGGTACTTGATTTCATAGAGAAATACTTGATCCCCCACAGAGAAAAAAAATAATTTTATATGTATGTCGTTCCAGTATTTTTGTCTCTCTTTTTCAAAATTTTGATGAAAATCTGTGAGGAATCATCGCTTATCTAATTCCCATAACTCTTGTAACTGCTTTGCAATAGACTCATCATTCGACATTTTTGTGGGTTGGGAAATGAAATAATTTGAAACAATTAATTTAGCTGGTATTATTGTTTCTCGACCATATACAAATTGGAACAGAATATACTTATGCATACATTGCATAGTGGTGTGATAATCCAATAGTGTGGTTGGAACTCTCTCGTCCTAGTAATTTTTGTTAATAGGACATGCTCTATATTATTGAAAGCTTTGATAGTTCCATTCACTTGTGGATGATATTGGTTACTCTTATGATGTTGAATCATGAATTCGCATAACAACGTGGCAACAATTTCATTAATAAAGTGTGATCCTTGTAAGACTCATTGGACAACCAAACCTAGTAATAATATTTTCAAATATAAACCTAGCAACAATGTCAACAATACAATCTTTCACAGGAGTTTCTTCATCCCAATGTGTTAATTAATCAGTTGCAATAAAAATATAGTGGGCATTAGAGTGTTGCACAAGAGGGTTTATGGGCCCGACAAATTCAACGTCTCACTTCTCAAAGACCTCACGAGCTTTAACAATATGCAATGGAAGTTCATTGTGATGTGAGGGTTACCTAGATCAATGATAGACATCACACTTCCTTACATATTCATTTGCATCTTTGAAAATCATTGGCCACCAAAGTCCATCTTGTAACACCTTCCTTGCAGTCACCTTTCCTCCAGCATGTACTCTGGCAACACCACAATGGCACTCCAATAAGACAACATATCTTTCATGATCAAGAATACATATGTGCAAGATATGATCATGTGCCATCTTTAATAATTATCTTGCAATCAACTTATAGTCTACTACATGCACTACTAAATGTTTATTTTATGTTGTAGTATAATCCTCAAGGCACTTACCAGTTGTTAAAAAGAGCACAATATCTTCAAAATAATATGGTACAACCTCAACTTTAAATATATTAGCATCAGGTAATTAATCATCAGGTGATCCTCTTGCATCCCCAAACTCCAAGAGAGAAAGATGATTAGGACCCACATGAGCTCATCCTGTATTGACAACACCTTCAAAAGAGAACTTCTAGAACAAAAATAACCATGTTCAAATTAGTCCCTCAAGCATAGGTTTATTAACAAGGTATTTTGGTGCAAAGTGATTAGTAAAGAACTTAAATGGACCTCCCAACAAGTAATGTCATAATGTTTGGAGAGAGTATACCATAGTTAGAGCTTCTCGCTTAGTTGTTGTATATTTCTTCTTGGTAGTAGAGGGATTTTTGTTGGAAAAATAGATAGGATGATCCATATTTCCATCACCTGGTTGCACCATAATAGCACCCAAGGCGATCATCAATGTGAACATGAAATTATTTATTCCAATATGGTTAGACCAATATTGGAACACTGACAATATTCTATTTTAATCTGTCAAAGGAAAATTTAGTGCTCAAATTGTCCCCACAAATGAACAACTTAAGGATGAATTCATTGAGGAATTAGAAGCCCTCTTTCTCTAGGCACTATAGGCTGACCACCAATACGCCACAAGGGGTAAACCTGACAATAGTTATATGATTTATCAATAAAGAAACTATAATAAGGTCAAATAAAAGTAATTTGAATGTTTTATTAATATCATGACATTGAGAGATGGAATACTTGATGAGCCTCAGTATTGCAGCAAGAATGTTGCAACTCCCAAAGCTACCAACTTTAATTATCAACCCAAAGTTCGTACAAAATTAAGAGGTGTCGACACTATGTGTGCAGCATTCAATGTGTCCTTCCTTCATTGTCATGATGTAATGGAGTGAATGTAATGAAATCAAATCCTAAACTAATTGCAGAAATGGAAATGATTGAAATGGAAACCTTAATCTATAGCAGAAAAGAATATGTTAGGTTCCTATACCAATAGGAGTCATAATTTTTGAATGGCTGAGATTAAACCTGTAATATGTGCATACCTTTGCTTTTTGCAAATGTTTTCCATATTTAAAAAAATTAAAAAATGTAAAGAGGGTGTGTCCTAAAAGAAAAATCAAAGGACAAAAAGAATAAAAAAGGTCAAAAAAAATATGAACCCCAAGAAAAGAAAAGACCATGAAAGTGTGCAAGTCAAAATGCCACTACTTTTTAGTTTTTGTGTAAAATAAATGATTGTGTGCAGCTTGTAATATTTGCCACAATCCATGATGGTCAAAATGTTTAAACTTGGCTATTTCATGTTTCAATTTCATGTCTATAGTTAGAGAATAAAATCTGACCAAACTCTTTAATCTTGGAAGATAAGTAGATTAGGTAGAGTAAATAAAAGGAGCTCAATTGTTTAACCCGAGCCCTTGAATGTAATAAGGTTAGATTTAGTTACTTTACTATTGTAAGGAAAAAGAAAAATGTTTGATAAGGGTTTGCTAGCTCAAATGCACCCTAATAAAGAGAAGTAAAAATGGTAGGATGAGTAGATGGGTAAGTAGAAGAAAGGTTGCAGAATTGTGATGATTGTTAGACAAAAGCATATTTATGACCCTCATCATGAAAGTTCTATGTATGAATGAGAAATTGGACTTGCACAAAGTTCACAAAGTTAAATTAATTAACTCCCTTCATTCATTTTCCCCTTTTACTTAAATAATTTCCCAAAATAATGTTTGAAGTGCCCAAAATCTTAAGTCAAAGGGGCTCAGAGCATTTCTCTGACTTTTGGAGGGACTAGACCCTCGACCCAATGACTTATAGATCTTAAGTACTAAGATCCCCTCATAAACATTTACCCCCCTTCAGTTCATTCATTTTCCCTAATAAATCCCTTTTCCTAAGGTTAAAACTCTATTTTTCCTAAGGAAAAGTAATCACCCCTATGAATACCCCTTTTTATAAAAACCCACAAAAATACACTTAGCCTAAGTTATAATGTTTCTATGTAAAAAGCAAATGAAATACAATGAAATACATTATACTTAGTGCAAACTCATTTTCATTTATCTCCCGCAATTTTCATATTAACTTTTAATATTATTTATATGTTAATTCCTGGAAAATAAACTGTTTCCTCTATATATTTATTAAACCCCTTTAATATTAATATCCCTACCCTAAAGTTTGAAATATATATTATCCGAAACCCGAAAAATGACATAATTAATCAATCTGTAATTAATTAAATTCAACCCATCCACCAATCATATCTCGCCCAATACCTTAATCACCGCCTTAACCCCTCATTAAGCTAAAACCACCCATTTAAATGCCCACTGGGCCCCTCCCGCGCCCGACCACCACACGATCTCCCCCCTCACCATCTAACGGCCCATGTTGATTTCAGAAGGGCCAGAAATCCGAGTGATACCCGCCCGAAAAGGGTTGTTTTCCACTGAGCCCCCGAAGCGATGTGGCACTTAATGAATGGAATCAGGTGGCCTCCCCACAATACCGCCAAATGCCCAAAGGTTGCACGAAGTAAACCACTTACCACCAGTGCGCTACCTGCCAAAACAATCATTGTTCACCCTGCTACGCAACAAACTGTCACTGTTCACCCGTACTCGCCAAATTGACTTTTCGTGCATAAATCCAAAAAAGCCCCAAATCATTGTTTTATCGTTTTTCAACTGTAATTTTCCATGCACATGCCTGTGAATGTTGAAATTCATCAACCCACGTACACTTGCACTAAGAAGATGCCAAAAGATCCCAGATTGCCTTCTGGCCTGATTGAAGCCTTTTCAACTGTTCAAAATTGCCAGATACCTGATTCAGACCTAGTTTACTCCAAATTCCATGTATTTAAGCCAGAATCCATTGAAATCCCTGTAAATTTCCGAACCAGTCTCTAAGTTTTCTTAGTTGAAATTAAAGGGAACTTTAGTAACTTAAAATCCACCTGAAATTTAACCACCATTACCTCAAGTATTGAAAATTTACCGTCCCCATTCTTAAATCCACAAGAACTAAGAATGGAAACCCTAATTGCCATGAATGTCAGACCAATTACCACTCCTCACCTAGACCTGGACCACCTTCACCTTGCTGATAAAGATTTCCAAATCGAGGACACCTCTGTCCTTGAATCCCCTATCAAATTATATTTTTGATACATAGACCAATATCTAAACCATGCTCATGAAATAGGTCTTTAGGAATCTAATTTTCCTAAGTATCAATTCCCTGAGGTGCACATCTTTCCAGAAATTTTCCATTATTTTCATGCGAACTACATTCCCAGTCAAAGAGCAGCGATGTCCCCTGACCAAACCGTACTTTCCACCATCACTGTTGAGTCAATCAATGAAATACCGCAACTACAACTAGGGCAGAACTTAACCCCTATTTCAATTGGAGACCTACTAAACAAATTTCCTAGGCTTACCACTGCCAAACTTGCTGAGATGTTCCAAACCTTCATCAGGGAGGAAAATCATATCCCAAAATACCCTCCCCCATATGTGGCTACCATATTTTCCCCATTTGGTCAGGATATAGTAGCAATGATCTCTTGTGTTTTAGGCTATACCACCAATGAGTACATAGATGAAATCATCTTAGCTTTCATGTCCATTTTCTCTCTAGGACAGCCTCCTACTGTCATGTGTGATTATGCCAAGTTCATAGCTGAAAAAATGCATGACCAATTCCTTAGAATGAGTACTAAGAGATTTTTTAAGTATTCTTCAGTTTTGTACCACCTTTGCTTATATTACCAAGTTGACAAGTTCCCCTTCACTCTCCAAAAGCTTGATACTAAAGGTCATCCTAGGTTAGTGATTTTTTGGACTCCTTTGATCCATAATATGATTCCCCATATCCATACACAGACTTCATAGATCTTTTTGTGCATCCAGTAATGACCATGATGCTAGGAAGCCATCCTCCAAGAACCAGTTTAGATATCAGGAGGATGCTGCAACTGTCAAAACAACAAAAAGTGGGAGATTTT
Organism: Pinus tabuliformis; assembly: GCA_031772625.1. Lineage (NCBI taxonomy): Eukaryota > Viridiplantae > Streptophyta > Pinopsida > Pinales > Pinaceae > Pinus > Pinus tabuliformis. The sequence continues at coordinate 153,307,659 of CM062805.1, read as the reverse complement.
TACTTGTACCAAAATCAAACAGAAATTAGGATCTATGGCTGTGAGTTGGCCCCATATAAACTGCCCAGATACCTGCCAATGAGGTTATTTGCTCTGGAGTACTACAGGCATATAATCAACTCAAATGAGGTGCATTTTGTTAAGGCCAAAAATAAGGCCCAATTTAGAATCAAAGATCAACTAGGACCCTTTGCATGTAATAGTCGAGAAGCTAGAAAAGAAGTAGAGGAAATCCTTAAGAGACTTAAACTAAAACAGAGCTTCTTGTGGAGATATGATCCCTGTGACTTCATTTGCAACAGAAGACAAAAAAACAAGATGGATCCCTACATTCACCACTGAATTCAGTAGAAACTACAATCGGTTGGATGATAGATTTGATAATCGTAGGAGTTTCTTCAATGGCCAATGTTTCTCTTGCCATAATTTTGGTCACAAAGCAGCTCAATGTGTTTAATATAAGACAATCATGACTAGAGAAGCTCAAAAACAAAGGAATATGACTGGAATCACAAAAAGGACCTAAAAGAACTTTTCGGCCCTTGAAAATGAAGTTGAATTTTCTATTTGTAATAACTTTGTTCATGAAGATTCTGAATGCAGGAGCAGGTTTTGGAAGACAACTCAGAAGGAACATACCTCAAGTTCCAGAACATGGAGAATGAAGGAACCACAACCAGAAAGATGTGGGATAGCTTTCTATGCAGAAGGACAGGAAAATCTATGGTATATCAACAGCGGATGTTCGAAGCATATGACAGGGGATAAAGAAAAACTTGAATCATATACTGCATTAGAAAAGGGAAAGAAGGTGTCTTTTGGAAACAATACCCCTGCAGTCATAAAAGGAAAAGGCACTGCTCAGTTGAAAGAACAGGTCAAAGCTGGAAATGTTTTGTATGTTTATGGCTTGAAGCATAATCTACTAAGTGTTAGTCAGATGTGCGATCAAGAAACCGAGGTAATATTTTGATCAAATGGATGTAGTGTTCGTGATCTTGATACAGGAAAAACAGTGATCAAAGGCAGAAGAACTCCAAATAATCTATACATATTTGAAGAAGGACAACAACAATGCTATTTGAGCAAGGATGATGAACACTGGTTATGGCACCGGAGGTTGGGGAATCTAAGCTTTTCACAAATAAGGAAAGCATGCAAATACCAGGCAGTTCGTGGTCTTCCAGATATCAAAATACCAGACAACACCATATGCAAATCATGTTAGTTTGGTAAGCAAACCAGAACTAACTTTCCTGAGAAGGAAGGATCAGCTAGCAGGCCTCTTGAGCTAGTCCATACAGATGTATGTGGTCCATTTAGGACAAGGTCACCTCGAGGAGAAGAATACTTGATATTATTCATTCACGACTTCTCCAGGTTTGTTTGGTTAGGACTTATGAAGCACAAAGATGAAGCATTCGAAAAATTCAAATCCTTCAAAGCCTTGGCTGAAAATGAATCAAATTACAAAATTAAGTGCCTCAAGTCCGACAGAGGTGGGGAGTTTACCTCAAATGAATTTTTCGATTTCTGTGAAGAACATGGAATAAGAAGGGAATTCTCTACGGCTAGGACTCCTCAGCAAAATGGAGTGGTGGAAAGGATGAACAGAACAGTCCAACAAATGGCTTGTGCTATGCTTGATGAGTCTGGAACTCTCGCAACCTTCTGGGGTGAAGCTGCATATGCTGCAGTTGTTATTCTCAACAAAATAAATTTCCGAGTGAACAACACTCAAACTCCTCATGAGCTCTGGTATGGTGAGACTCCTTCGGTAAAGCATTTCAAAAATTTTGGGAGCAAATGCTATATTAGGAATACTGATGAGCAGCTTGGAAAACTTGAACCTAGAGCAGATGAAGGCATTCTCCTTGGTTATTCTCCTCACAACAAAGCATATAAGTGTAACAATAAAAGACTTGGAAGAATTGTTGACATCATTGATGTAGTGGTTGATGAAAAAGGATACATCCTAGGCAAGTAAATCATGAAGATATCGATGAGGATGAAGACTACTCTCCAAATCAGACAAATGATGAAGAAGAACCTCAAGAGGCACTAGAGGGACAGACAAGGATAGAAGAGAAGACTCCATCCAGGTACGTTCAAAAGAATCATCTAGAATCTCAGATTTTGGGGCAGAAAGAAGCAGGTGTACAAACTAGAAGAACAATTGCAGAAGCCTCAAGCTATTTGGCATTACTCTCCTCCACTGAACCACAAAATTTAAAAGAGGTGTGCAAAGATGAATGTTGGGTCAAGGAAATGGATGAAGAACTTGAGCATATCGAAAAGAACAACACTTGGGAGTTGGTTACTAGACCAAAAGATAAGAATGTCATAGGAACAAAATGGATCTTCAAAAACAAGTTGAATGAAAATGGGGAAGTTATTAGAAACAAGGCCAGGCTTGTTTGTAAAGGGTATGCTCAACAAGAAGGAATAGACTTTGAAGAAACTTTTTCTCCTGTTGCTAGACTTGAAGCCATTCGAATGTTCCTTGCTCTCTCAAGCTTTCATAAGTTCAAAGTATTTCAAATGGACGTGAAGTCAGCCTTTCTGAATGGAGACTTAGAAGAAGAAGTATACATTGAGCAACCAGATGGTTTCATCCTTAGGAATGATCCAAATCTTGTATGCAGACTTAAAAAGGCTCTCTATGGGCTTAAACAAGCTCCAAGGGCTTGGTACTATCATTTGGATAAATACCTTCATCAACAAGGTTTTTCAAAAGGATCAGCAGATAGCAATCTCTATATAAAAATTGAAAATAACAAATTGCTAATACTTGTTGTGTATGTAGATGATATTATCTTTGGAAGCAATGAAGAAGCTATGAGTCAAAGCTTTGCCTTGGTGATGCAGAAAGAATTCGAAATGTCCTTGCTTGGAGAACTGACATACTTTCTTGGATTGCAAATCCAACAAAATGAAGGCAGTATCTTCTTGTCTCAAACCAAGTACCTCAAGCAAATTCTGAAGAAGTATGGCATGGAAGTTTCAAAACTAGTATGTACCCCCATGGTTACAGGATGCAGCCTCAGTGCAAATGATGAATCGGTAGCAGTGCATCAACCAACCTTTAGATCTATGATTGGAAGCCTACTTTATTTGATAGGTACCCGACCAGACATCATGCATGCAGTGGGAATAGTTGGAAGATTTTAGGCAAATCCAAAGGAAACTCATCTTCAGGCAGTCAAGAGAATCTTCAAGTACCTTCAAGGAACTCAAAACTATGGCTTATGGTACCCTAGAGATACAGATCTCACACTTCATGCTTACACAGATGCAGATTGGGCCGGAAGCGTGGATGACAGGAAGAGAACAAGTGGTGGTGCATTTCTTTATGGGTTCCAGATTAGTATCTTGGTTCAGTAAGAAACAGAGTTTGATTGCCTTATCTACAGCTAAAGCGGAATATGTGGCTGCTGCATCTTGTTGCACTCAACTTCTTTGGATGATGAAAACCTTGCAAGATTTTCAAATCTCTTGTACTCCACCTGTCTCTATCTTATGTGATAATACAAGTGCAATAAGAATTTCAAAGAATCCTATCATGCATTCAAAGACCAAGCACATACCTATCAAATATCACTTTCTTCAGGAACAAGTGCTTGAGCAAAAAGTCAAGTTGGAGTATGTTCCTTCTAAGGAAAAGTTGGTGTACGCGAGTTGGATGAGGGGAATCCACGTACATACGCTGATTTATGCAGGTGCAGTCGCATATATGAAGTTCTGAAGAAAATCAGCAAGGACAGACTCTGGTTGAAGAGAGTCTGATATGGGTCTATCAGAGACCATCAGACACAGGTTCAGGGGGAGCATATAATCTTCTAATAATGCATTTTTGGCATTACCTTAGAAGCTCTTGGTTCTAGTACTCAAGCTTTTTTTGGTTCAGGTGGATCAGCTGCAGAAAGAAGAACAGAAGGGGAACATGGCTGCTGATATATACAATGATTGTCAGATGCTGCTAATAGTAGTTATTGGTGATTTGCATAGTCTTGATATTTCGTCTCTATGTCATGTATATCTTTTTTTTTATATATCAAGGTCATGTAACGACCTATTTTGGTTTCCCCACTATGCCTAGGATGATTGATGCAATTGGTTGTCATATGTAAATTTCTGATGTATCCCTAATTGGTTGGGTGGACGATCCCCACTTGGTTGGGTGATGGTTGTATGTATTGAGTCTTTTGGTGATAGGAAGGTCTTTTATGATGTATAAGTCATGGTTCTTCTTGAATAAGACCTTTTTGCAGATCTTTCCTACAGCCAGGGGGAGCATGTTCAGCACAGCAGAGCAGAGATATCAACATGTACTCAGGGGGAGCACAACCCTTTGCCCTTGATGATAAAGGGGGAGAATGACTTTGAGGATCTTGGGATTGCCATCAAGTCCAAATAGGGAGATTGTTGGCATTTTGGCACCGGTGTGGCGCTATGGTACAGGTGTTGTCCTTGATGGCAACTCACTTTGGTGATAGATCTCAGTTCAAGCGCTCAGAATGAAGGAAATCTTGTATACGTAGGTTCACCTTGCCGAAGATGCGTATACACGCAGGTTATACGTTCAAAATTCGCGTATGCGTATACACACACTTTTATGCACAGAAAAGCGCGTACATGGTGGGAAACTTATTTTTGGTCTGTGGTTGTTAGTCCTTGGAATTTGAACCTATGGTTTTGGACCATGGTATCTCGTCAGAAGTGTTGACCCCAGGTTTTGGGCCCTTGGTATTGGTTTATTATGGTTTTGGACCGTGGTATTGTGGAAGGGCTAAAACTATAAAATAGGAAGGAGATCATGTGGCAGAGAATCATCTGATTTATTGAAAATCTGATATCGTGCTAGATCTGGAATACTGGTGATTGGGTTATGGTGTAGATCTAGATCTGAATGAAGGAGGAACCTGAGCGCGAGAAGGATAAGGACTATTGATGGATCAAAATATCAAGGCTTGAACATTGGTATCTCTGTATGATTTTGATCTGTTATATGTGGCGCACTCTTGATCTATAAATTTGGGTTAACTAATGTCTGAATGTTTAAAAGAATAAATTATCCTTTATAGATCTGTACGCAGGTTCAGTGAAGTGCAGGTGCGTATACACGCTTTTTCTGTGAATGAAAGAAGCGTATACGCAGGTTGGTTGTGGTACAGAAGCGTATACACGCAGATTGATGAATAGTGAAGTAGCATACATATCTTGATTTATGTTCTAGCTGCTTTTGTTTTATTGCTGCAGTGTTCTGGGTTCAGAATTGATGTTTGATTACAGTTACTGTGTTCTGGGTATAGCTGAGAGAGAAGTGTTTATCTGATTCAGTTTTTTATTGGTGAAAAGGGTTTGGTTGATGCAAAAATACTTGATGTTTGATTGATATTACTTGTGGATCCAGTCAGAAAATTAATGAAACGAGGTCCCTGAAAGCAGAGAGAAGGTTGCAGCCTTCTGCAGGTAGGAGCATGCGTACTAGTATCTCAAGCTAGTACAAGAACTAAGGGGGTTGAAGCTCCCTTCCAGGAAAGCTGGAGAACGAGAGAGAGTTGTAACGCTTTGCAGGTTGCAGCCTGCGTACTGGTAAAGACTGCACCAGTGCAAAACATTGTAAAGAGAACTTTCTAATTAAAAAGAAGATAGAGACGAATTGCAGCAGGGGGTTTTCACCCACATTGGGTTTCCTCCTTATATCTTGTGTTCATGTGTGTGACTATCTTCTGCTCTGTTTCACTAGTTCTAGTACTGTTTATTTGCTTCTGATTCATAGATTAATAATTGACATCTGAAAGATAAATCAAATTATAAGTATGCTTTATATACGCGGTTTTCCTTATCTGAAGTTGCGTATATACGCGGTTTTTATTAACTGAAGTAGCATATATTATCTGAAAGTGAAAAAGGAAATATTTGTCTTGATAATATTGATTCACCCCCCCCCTCTCAGTATTATTTCCAACAAAACTTTCCTTGATGATTTTTCTCAAAAATTAACCTCAAAATAAGCCTACAACCTTTCAAAACAATCACAACTAATATATATAGAATCTATGTCAAATTTATATGATGTTAGGGCTTATATATGATGTTGAAAATTGGACAACACATTTTCATATTGGATATAGCATCATATATCTAATGGTAAAAGAATGCCCATCAGATATTCAACGATAGGAGGGATTATAGGAAACCATCGGATAATCAATGGGATAGGACAATTCATCGAAGATTTGATCGTTAAAGAACTATCGTTGAATATTCGATGGGCATTGATATTTTAGAAAAATAAATTAAAAATACATTTAACTTCTGACACTTTTTCCGATTTTATCTATTCCATTGGATTTCACCAGCGGAATTTCTGCCCAAATGTAGCAATGAATTTTCATCTAGTTGGACCTGTTCCTAGGGTTCCTTCCATCATAATCTTTATGCTTCACTATTTGAATTAGTAAATTTCATTAACACTGGAGTTTGTTAACAAACACGAGATAGTGTGGAACCATGAGGCCCTATAACACTATCAAAACACCTATAAGATTTTAAAAAATATATCTATTGATCACAAAGGTGTTTTCTAGGCTGCCATATACCATTGGAAAGGTCCTTCTAAGCCCTATCAAACCATGCACTTTGTGGGGGAATTTGAATTGATCTTTTTCTCATAACCTATTTGCAACAAACATATTTCTAAACTATGTAACCACCAGTCATAGTCATATTGTTTTTAAAGGATTCTTCAATTATTATGATACTAGGATGGTTCTCTACAAATGAACTCAATAACCAGCTTGATGTTTCTTGTGACATCAATCACTATAAAACATCAACCTCCAAGGTCAATTACAGGTGCCATTCAATCTCCAACATTGTGTCCAACAATATTTCCTCTGGAAGACATTAAGTTTTGGGTTAAGTGGGTCACCAATGGGAAATCTAAGGATATTGAAGGCTACCAAGCTAAAATTATTAAAACGGGAGGGCCTATCCTCATCACTAACATACACAAACTCTTCAATTTGGTAGTGAAGCAAGGTTTCCCTAAGCCTTGAACGTAGAGCCTCATTGTGCATATCTTTAAAAGTAGGGATAGAAGCATTCCCTCTAATTATAGTATCATTATGATGAGCCATATTTTATCCAAGTTGTATGGAATTATCTTGGAAAAGAAGATTAGCTTATAACTAGAAAACTAGGGTAAAAGAGCTAAATTCCAAGCTGAGATTATGAGATGGCATTCAACTATGGTTTGCATTGTTACTCTCATGATCATTATAGAGGAATGTCACAATAATTAAATTGATCTCTTCTATTATTTCATTGAATTTAGAAAATATTTTGACACCATTCCTAGGACAAAAATATGAAAGAGGAATTAAAAAAAATAGAAACAAAATGAGACAACTAAATACGAAAGAAGAAATATTTATTAGATTTGATAGGTCCTAAACATACAATAGGGTCCCACATTTATATTAATGGGATTGGTACCATAGATAATCACAACAACCAATTACAATTGGATGATAATGACCCCTTCATGGTTACAACTCACACTTATTGGAAAACAACAATATCTAGAAGAATGTACTGGGACTCAAATTCATTGGAACAATACATTTATCTTATTATCTCTAAACCCCCCCCCCCCCCACAATGGAGAAATATATTCTTTACAACACCTAACTTAATTTAATCTCCATTAATTAATGTCTTAATTGATGTGTTCTTCTTTGCGACAAATGATCTGACGAACCTCTTGATAAGGAAAGTCTATGTATGGTCCAACTTGGCATTTACAAATATTAACAAATTTTTTATGTTCATATAAAGGAACAATCATCCACTAGAATGCATGGGTAACCAACCCAATGCAACTGCTAGTTTGGTAGGATGTCCTTTATGTAAATGATTCAATCAACTATTCTTCCATTGCATGTATTCATACATGCACCTTTAACTCCCCCCTACATCACCATCATCATCCTAGTTTTTCTCATCTTACCCTTAACTGAGTTCTTGATACCCCTGCACCAGACTCATCATGCAAACTTGCATATATTCATCACATCGACACATGGTTTTTATTTACCATAAACAATGCATCAAGTGGTTTTGAGATTACCATGAACTAAATGGGGGTACACATTGCCTCTTCAGGATTACATTTGACTCAGGTAGATACAATTCTCATACTCCATCCATGTAGATACTAGGTACACTCATTGGACCAATACATCATGTCAAACAAGACACCATATACTTTCTACAAACACAATGACTCACTCACATCCACAACACTCACAAAATTTTAGTTTTGATTGCCCATCATTTTTTGTTTTCACCTTCTTCCATTTTCATTGATACCACAAGACTTCCACGTGCATTATCATCAACTTTTCATTAATTTCACTTGAGCTTCATCCTTGAAATTTCTTTCTTTACCTTTTGTACATGCATGAAACCACTTATTTATGTCTATTAAAAAAACAATCCATCTCACATTCCTCCCTACCCCTTCCTTAATCAAAGAATCATTTTTTTTCTAATTATGCATCAAGCTAGCATATGATAGCCATCATACCTCTCCAGGTGGTTAATTCTACAACTTAATGTTATATCTTCTCTACTAAATAAAGGAATACATGCTACACACTAATGCATGTAGGCCTGACATGGGGAAAAAAAATTGCACTACTTGGACCAAAACTCTATGGTGTCGGGGACAATTGATCATGCACCCCCTGCATATTATTTCATCTCAAGTATGACAAGTTACCATCACTCCTTTGTATCAATTGATATGCCCAAACATATAAGCTCATCTCATCTCCACGCATCACTTCTTAATTCTCGTTTATCTCTTTTCTTGGACTTGACTCACTTTTCATTCCCTTTAGAAAATGGTTTTTGGTTTACCGTGAACCGGGAAAAAATACTCATTACTCAATGAAATGACTAAATAAAATGACAACTCTTTCCTTAATGAAAATTGAATTTTGGAGGACCAATAATATCATTAACTTTGTATAGGAGATATTGTTGTACCTTTGAAAACATAACCTTCTATAATCCTTTGAACATAAAAGTATCTTTATTCCTTTCATTCACTTCTATCCAACCACAATATATCTATATGTGAGGCTTTAGTATGTCTTTGTTCCATCACTTAACTTGTACATTCCCTTTTTTATCATGATTGCAATATTGTTCTTGCTTCTACACAATTTTTCGTTGCTACTTGTAGATGACTTAGTTGTTATCATTATTCCTACTTTCATAGACTTGATAGCTCCATTAGTTGTTTGAACTTCATAACCGAGTCCCTCATTTCTTGGCCTTACATGTATCTATATGGGCTTGTGGATACCTTAACCTTTTTAGCCTAAACCTTTCCCAACAAAACCTGTTTTTATTCAGTAGTTTGGACCCAATTCCTTTTGTGTGTTTTTCAAGACAACTTAGTTCATCATCCTCAATAAGATATTCATCATTAGAAATATCACCAAGGTCATCATGCTGAGTCTCATAACATGAGAGAGACACACCAACATTATTATCATTAACTGAATGAAAAGTATCACAAGAACCATCCTGAATCAGGTCACTTGTTTCACAAATTGCATCACACTTTACTTCCTCTTGATTTAACTATTTTACTTCATTTGATATTGATAAAAACACATTTTCCTTTGCATATAACTCTTGCTGCAACAATTCTATTATCCTTTTGATCCTGAATTTTAAAAAATTCACATACTCATTGATCTAGTGATGTCAACCTTTCCTCTAATGTGTTGATGCGTTGTATCGTGAGAAAAAAAAATTCATAATATATTTTATTATCTAGTGATCTCTATTATGAAATGTTGATCATAATTGAATCATTTTTCTTTTGTAGCATGTCTATTTCTTTTAAAGCATCATTAAGAATTTGTTGTAGCAAATCAATTGATGATTAGCATTGTAAAGTCATTTCCCTACTTTTTTCCATTAAAAAAAAAAGAAAAATATTCACATGCCAAAAATGAACACAACAAACAGATGTCAAGATATTGTAGACTACCTTTACCTTCTCACATTAACTTCTAATTTGGATCTTCACAATAAACTGTAGATCAACTGTAACCATCCACACCATGTATTCTTTGAAATATTTTCACGAACAACAAACACCCAATATTGCAAACTTGCTCTAAACTCATACACATGCAACACAATGGGAATAATGGTTAACTATAAATAAAAAAATTAAAAATTCACTTTCATTTTCTTAAAACAAAAATCTTCAAAGAACTCTTGGATTTGCATGTGGGTTTCTCCATGTGACCTCTATTCAGTTACTTGCCGTTTCAACTTCCATAGACTACTGCACATGAAAACTCATACACCCTATTAGAAGAACCAATATAGATATCAAGATGGATCACCTCGTAATTTAGAAAAATCAATATAGATATCAAAATGGATCACTCCGCAATTTAGATTTGGCTTCCAAAACTTTGATCTCCTCTAAATTAATTATATTCCTTATGATTCATGTTAATCAATTGATTCATGTTAATAAATAACAACTTCACATCATCTTAAAAGAAATATTGATTTATTTTAATGATTCTATTAAAAACATTCTTCAACAAAATGAAAATATAATTAGGATATCTCCATGATATTTAGTGTTCAAAGAGAAAAAAAAACAAATATACACACTGATATATGAATGTTTTTTTATCCAATGTTTAGCAAAGCACACATAAAATAATATTTTCCGTACAATGTATTTTAGTTGACTAGATTTTATTCTAATTAACTTGATTTTCACTCATCTATAATATGAGATGCACTCATCATTTTTTTAAGTATAAAATAAAATCATTGATTTTACTTTCAAAAATAAAAAACAAAGCAACAACCAACCAATCCAACCCGTATGTACGCATCTTGTAATGAAATATTAAAAAAATATGGAAGTGGTGTAGCATCAAAGGAAAACATATCATACTTTTCAATCCATGTGGAATGAATGTATATATTCTTTATTTTCGAGTGGCACCAGGTGTATATATATATCATACTTTTCAACTTTGAAATTGATTTCATAAAATTATTATTAAAACAATCATGATAATGAAATGAATAATGAAAAAATAAGAATTTCCTCCTTTGCTTTAATTTTATTCTCCCAAGGTTCATTAAATATGTTCACAAAAATATGAATTTTTAACTTACCTCTTCAGGAAGAAAAAAGAAGTTGCACCTCTCTTTTATTCTAAGAAGCTTTATTGAATAGTTTTAGATATTTATGACACCACGGCAAAAAGAAAAAAAAATGTTTATTTCAATTTAATAAATATTTATTTATGCAAATTCACCCTATGATCTCACTTTTTTTTAATTTTTAGAAATTACACGTTTTGAATTTTCATTTAATAGGTTTTGAAGTGCAAATTCCTATGTTGATGTGATGACATTCTTCTTTATTTCAATAGTGGTGTGTATGTTTTTTGGTTTGTGATTATTTTTACCATATAATTTAAATATAAATCTATTGAAAAATAATAATCTAAAATTATACTCATATGCGTTTGTTAGAGATTTTATTTAAGAAAAGAAAAATATTGTCATTTGAGCTCAAATGTTGTGTAAAATTAAATGTGTGTGAATTATGTTCGTCGATGTAATATGGTACATGGCTCTACAAGGAATTACACTATGTAGATTGCATGGTTATAGTTGGCATTATTTTTTTGCTAAAGCAAGAATCGAACCTTCTATTTCAATAAGTCGAAAAACGAATTACATAAATTACAACAATCCTCAAGGAACTGTGAGCTAAAGAGAAATAAAATCCCTAATAGTTACGGAACCACAAACATTACAACAAAACCCTCGAAAAGCAGGCCCAAGTCGTGACCAAACAATCACCCTCCAGAGATCCAACGAACCACAATAAACATTAGCCTCAGATCCAAGTAGGGGAAAGAAGCCAGTGTAAAAGGATTTTAGGATAACTCTCGAGCATAAATTTAGCCCGAAATCCACCAATTCCCATCATGATGCATAACAAATGCGGAGGATAACACTCACCCTGCCCTGCCAACTTATCCTTGATCGTCGCGTCACCTTTCCAAATCCGACGGCGAAGTACGATATCGCACAACCCAAAAACACGGAGCATAACCGCGTAAAGAACACCCTGGACCCACCAACAAGCACGATTGATCCTGACCATAGAATCATCTTGCTTGATCCAACGGCTGTGATACATATCGCACGAGCCAAAAGCACCTCAATTTAACTCGCGATGAGGGCAATATTTATTTCCGTACCTAGGCCACGTGTTGATATGTGAGTGGAATTTCTCCCAACTCCGCAAAATTACAAACCACATGAAGGGTGTGCGATGAACCCGAAACCACTCCCCGAGCGGTATTGCCACTGCAGAAGGAAAAACCGAGTTATTGAGATTTCCAAGATATCTAGAATTCCGACCCTTTGCACCATCCCAATTCCTCATGCAAAAGCACCAAAGGAAGATGGAAAGTCTTCTGTCCCACTATTTGCCCAAGTAACAGAGTCTACTTAACCACATCCTCCTGAGACTTTTGAGATTGTTCTTGCCAAGGTTGAGGAGGCCAACCATGACTTGCTTCCCAAGATGGACCTCCCTGCGAAAAAGACACTTCATAAAAAGCCCAAATCCAACAGGCACAGGCTCTGTGTCTCTATTGCGAAACACCTTTCTGTCCTCATCCGCTTGATCTTGACATTGCATCCTTAACCCATTCTGAGGCAACTTTTTCTAGCTCAGCTCGACCCTGCTCATGGTGTAGAGCCCCCCTTGATTTTCCAGGATGTACGCCAATTTATTTGCCGTTCTTAGCACATGTGTGAAAATCACTGTACCTAAGCTTTGAAGGTGAAGCTGAATCCGTTGAAAGACTTGCAGCAACCTCCAGTGCTTTGAGACTTTTCTGGCTCCATACCATAACTGATTCTCTTAACTGAATTAATGATTAACTCAGAGTCGGCTTCAACTATGATATTCGGGAGATTATTCTGCTTCAAGAAATCTAAACAATGCTCGAGAGCCATTAATTCTACCAAATTATTAGTGGATCTTCCTAAATGGCAATGAAAAATAAAAAGGATGCAACCATTATCATCTCTTAACACACCTCCAAAGCCGGCAACACCCAGGTTGCCTTTTGAGGCCCCATCAATGTTGTATTTCAAAAAACCCTGAGGTGGGGGATGCCAGTAATCCTGCTTAGTGTTCATTTTCATGGCCTTCTTATCCAAACCCTGTGGAATGAGCTTCCGCATACCCAACTGAAGAAGTATCTACATTTCAGCTTCAGAAGGTGGATTCTTTGGGGAAGTTCTCACAATAGTACCTGCTGTCTCTTTAAGTTGTCTTAAGATCTGCTCAAAGATTTGTTGGGAGGATCTTTTTTCAGTTTTGAATACTCTGTTATTCCTTTCTTTCCAAACATTCCATATTATGAAGCTTGGCGTTAAATCCCAGGCTGAGCAGAGAAATTCATAATCAGAGAAGTTTTGTCTCCAGTTATTCAGGGTGTTGATAATGCTTCCTTTGTCCCTGTCTTTCTGTTGGAAAATAGTGCCAAATGTGTCCCACAAACTGGAAGTGAAGTTGCAATTATTGAGAAGGTGATCTATGGTTTCCTCTTGGGCCTCACAGAGCTGGCATCTGCAAGGACCCATAACACCCCTCTTTCGAATATTGTCCCAAGTCAGAATTTTCTTATGTTGAACTAGCCACATGAAGAGTTTAATCTTCATCCAGCCTTGATGCCTCCATAGGTTCTTCCAAGCCTTGTCTGGTACATTGGAGTCCAACTCAAGGAGTATGTGTTTAGCCTCCTTCATTATTGTTACCCCATCTAAGTTTATCATGCCCACCTACCGCTAGAATTTTTCTTTGGTCCAACACTTTCATAAGTGCCTCCGCTTTTGCTTTTAAGGGGCTATCATCCCTATAATCTAACTTCTTCCAGGTTCTCCATTTTCCTTCACTATTGTTCTGTACCCAAAAATCTTTTACCCTAATTAAATCTTTGGCATCAGTTTCTTTCTTGAGATCTAGAAAGTCCTCTGTTAGCAGTGTGGGTTCCTGTTGCTATTTATCCTCCCAAAACAAAGAAAGATCTCCCTCTCTGATTTCCCAAAAGCTATTTTTTTGTACTAAGCCTCTATTCTCCCAGGCCTTATTCCAAGTATGTGAGCTTTTAATGATTCCATTCATCTGTATGTGATCATTATCTTGCCAGGTACTAGCATATTTTTCTTTCCAAATACTAGCCCATTGAGCCTTTGGATCTTTTACCCAGCGCCACCATAATGTTTCCCCTAGAACTCTGCTTAGCACTTTCGGATCATCCAATCCAAGACCCCCTTGTTTTTTAGGTTTTCAGACCATATCTCGGGCAACCAAGGTCCATTTATTTCTCTGCTCCCCCTTGCCCCAAAGAAATTCTCTTTGAATGTTTCTAAATTTTTGTAACACTCCTTTAGGAGCTGGAAGGGTAGATAGCATGAAGACAGGGATATATTGTAGAACAACTTTTGTAAGCACTAGCCAACCAACCAGGTTTAATGACCTAATAGTCCAATTCCTGATTTTATCATGCATCTTATTGATCACTGGCTCCCAAATGCTCTTGTGCAATGGTTTATCAGGTAGAGGAACTCCCAAGTACTTGGAAGGAAGGACATCACTTTGAAAGCCCAGAATTTTGGATATGTTTTTCTGAATAGCAATATTGGTATTAAAGAAAAGAATCTTAGATTTGGAGAGATTAACTTCCATACCTGTAGCCATGGCAAAGTCACACAGGATACGTTTATAAGCTAGAGCCTCTTTGACTGTGGTGATTCCCTGTAGCATGGTATCATCAACAAATTGTTGATGCGTTAAAGCCTGACTAGCCTTAGAAAGCTGAAGACCCTTGATGTTTCCAATTTCTTTTGCATGCCTGATTGACCGACCAAGTCCTTCCATCACGAGGATAAAGAGAAAGGGAGAGAGCAGATCTCCCTGCCTGAGGCCTCTAGAGGGAGTAAAGGTCTTGGAAGGAGAACCATTAACCAGAATTGAGAAGCTGGAAGAAGTAACCAAGGCCATGACCCATCTGACCCAGTTATGATCAAACCCAAAGGCTATAAGTACCTTCCTGATATAGGTCTAATTCAGCTTATCGAAAGCTTTGGCTAGGTACAATTGCATAATCATGCCCGCCTTCCTATTGCTTACCAAAGAGTGTACCACCTCATGCGCTTGAATGATGTTATTGAGAATTTGTCTACCCTCCACATAACCAGATTTCTCCACCAAAACTAAAGTGGGAAGGAGAGGTTTGAGCCTATTGGCCACAACCTTGGATATTATTTTGTACACCACATTACACAGAGCTATGGGTCTAAATTTTTCTGAGGTCAGAGCATTATCCTGTTTGGGTATCAAGGATAAGAAGGAAGTATTGAGCACCTTCAAAATGGTTTTATTCATCTTGGAATCCTCCACCACCTTTAGAATATCTTGTTTAACAATGTTCCAGCAAGCTTTAAAGAAATCCACAGTGAATCCATCAAGGCGTGGCGCTTTACCATTCTGCATTTCTTTGATGACATCACCAACTTCCTCTTTGGTCACTGGCCTATTAAGATTGAAATTATCCTCTCTTGTAACAATCCTAGGTATATGCCTTGTTAAGTCCCTGATGAAGTGATCTCTGTCTGAGATTGTTTCCTTTGCTATATCTCAAAAGCGCTGAACTAGCACCATTTCTATCTCTTCATGGATATTAAGAAGATGACCTTCCTCATTCATGATCGAAGAGATCCTATTATGAGATCTATTTGCCAAGGTGGATCTATGGAAAAATCTAGTATTTTTCTCCCCTTATTTCAGCCATTAAACTCTAGATTTTTGTCTCCAAAATATTTCCTCTTGTTTACATAGATTTTCCCAGTCTATCTGATGTTTGGTGACTTGATCATTTTTGACCTTATCAAAACCATATATGATAATGGCTTGCTGCAGTTCCTACATTTTGATTTCAATAACTTTTTTTTCTTCAAAAATATGTTTAGATACATTTTTATTCCAGTCTTTAAACCTGAGCTTGATGTGCTTTAATCTTTTGTGTAGCAGAAACATGCTTGTACCCTACAGATGTAGATCAGCTGTCCACCATTTTGCAATATTACTGTTGAAATCTGGATGGGTGAGCCAGATATTCTAAAATTTGAAAGGTTTGTTCTTGGGGGTACCAATGCCCTGCATCTCTAGTTGTACCGGCCAATGGTGTAAGCCTCCAAAGGGGATAATCTCGCTACCATGTCCTTGTTGATGAGCATAAGGTCTTGTGAGATTATGAATATGTCTAACTTGGAGGTGACTTTAGACTCTCCTCCTCTTTTATTGTTCCAAGTAAAAAGGCCATTACTCATGTCAATATCAACAAGATTCATATTATCTATAAGAGTTTGAAATGTTGTAGAGTCTTTGCTTAAGGTTCTGGTTCCCCCTTTTTTCTCTGAAATTGATTTGATCATGTTGAAGTCCCCTAACATGATCCATGGAACTCCTGCATATCTATCTCTCAAATACTCAACAGAATCTAGAAATATGAGTTTATCATCTATTCTCTAAGGGCCATAAACATTTGTGACCAGATAAGTATCCTTATCTCCCACTGTCTGGATAACCACTAATAAATGATTCCTAGATGCCTCAACATCTATTATTCCAATCTTTTGGGGGTTCCAAAGAGTGAGTATACCCCCTGTTGTATTGTTTGCTTTAACCTATAGAAATTTAGACATTTTGAGCCAGTTGTTGTGAACTTATTTGATTCTTTGAATGGAAAATTTGGTTTCTTGGATAAAGATCATATCCAGAGCTTCTTGTTTCATTCTGTGACTAAGTATTTTCTGTTTTCTCTTACTCCCTAGACCTCTGATATTCCAAGATGTGAACTTCATTATTATAGATTTGTAAAGGAGTAACTAGTTAGGTCTTTCATCTTACCCGAATCTATCATTAGCTTTCCACATTCCATCAATAACTCATTCTGCTTTTTTCTGCCTCTTTTCTTCCCTGGGTTTTTAGGAGCTAATCCTGGTGTGGTTTTCATAGGTTTCACACCTTCGTTGCCCTGCCTTTCTTTGTTTCTTTGACTCTCCGGCCCTTTTGCCTGAGTTTTCCATAGGAACAGCTGTTGTACTCTGTTGAACTCTTCTTATGGTAATGATTCTACCCCTCCCATGGTCCCCTGTTTCAAGAACCCTTCCAGATCTAGATGTTCTCTATCAACAATATCCAGTAGTTCATGATCCTCCATTTCCATCTCACTTTGGGTTATTTCTTGGTCCATCTTCAATTCTCCATCGCTCAGCATTGTTTCTTTCTGTTTAGTAATATCTTGTGTTTGTTCACTATCTTTCTCTTTCTCTTCCTCCTCAGGGCTACCTTCCATGACCTGATCTACTTTTGTTATCTCCTCCTCTTCTTCAAGTATGTGGAACCTATTCTTACTGGCCTATTGCCCTTCTGTTTGATGTTGCTTTGTTCCCCTTTTGCCCCCTTTCCCTCTATTTCCCACTTTGTGGAAGCTTTCATTATCTTTCATTGTGGCAACTTTATTCTTATTCTCTATTTTACTGAGAGGACAGTCTCTAAAAAGATGTCCATGTTCATGGCACTTGCGACATCTGAAAGGTATATGCTCATAATCTACTATTTGCACCCATTCTTCATCAAAGACTTCCAAGATGATCTCATCCGGTAGAGCTCCATAAAGATCCATCTCCACACATATTCTTGCAAAGGAAGTGTATTTACCCCTTCTGGTGGCCTCAGATGCTTTAACAAAATGCCCGAGTTTATTTCCTATGGCAGATAATGATTCCGTTTGCCAGTAATCAAGAGGTAAGGAATAGGGTCTTACCCATACCAGGACTGAGGTAAAAGTCTCTCACTCTGGGACAAAATTCATCATCCATGGTCGCATGTAGAGGCCTGCTGCTGCATAGAAGTAGGGCCCTCCTTCAAACACTTTGTCTTTGTCCTCAATATTTGTAAAGACCACAGTAAAGAAGCCCTTTGACCCCAGATGTAGGTCTATGCTTCATTTTTGTTTCCAGTGGTATTTGATCCACGTTTGTAGAGCCTTTTCCGTGGGCCATAATCCCATGAATTTATAGATGATAGCATAGGTCTGCATGTGATCCTTGTGCGCCTGTAGAGTAGGATCATTTAAAACTACTCTGGGAGTGACGTCAGCCTTGGGTTTACATGGCCCATTATGCGCCTTATTTTCTGCTCCCTGTTTTTTGTCTTTTTCTTCACTTTCTTTGGTTTTATTATCCTCCCTTGATTTGATAAAAACTTGTTCCTCTTCCATGCTTCTTTTTCCTTCCCCTGAAGGACCTCTGATAGGTTCTAATGGTTTCTTTCCTCGACTAGCAACGACCTGCCTGTAGGAGGGAGTGGAGCTCCCCCCTTTGCATCCCTCCATGGAGAACAACCCCTACAGCAATGTGAAACCCTAGCTCTGCGCCTCGTTCTCAAGCTCTCGTCTCTCTCCCATAGACCTATAGTTGGCATTTTAAGAATAAGTAAGATTAAACAAAAAAATTACACCATAAAATAAGTATAAATCCTTAAAATTATCTCTATTTTTTAATATCTTATTATTATTTTTTTAACTGAAAAATAAATTATATTAAACAAAATGATTGTATAGAAGCTAGCAATAATACATGCATATCATTAAATAAATACATTGTTTTCATAGACTTATAAAGTAAATTTGGGGTAACATATCCATCTTCAAGGCTTCTAGACAAGCTTGAATTCCATGATTTCTTACATGTTAATTTTTTTACACAGATGTCTAAAATGAAAGCACTAAGAAAACACATAAAACATCTTTAAGGTTTCATATTGTCATGGACTTCTAGCCCAACTAAGTAGGGGGTATATTGATTTTCAATCTCTATTGGGCTTTTGGATCGGTGAAATGATTCCTCTTCAAGATGTACATGGGATGAATATCCAGTCTCCATATTTTTGGAGCCAAATGATTGCAAACCTTATTTTTTCACTAAGAAAAAATCGCGCCAAAAAACTAAATATTCTACTAAATTATTTGAAATATATCAAAACTCTTGGTAAATTAACTTATTTTATTTCTTATGAAAATGTCAAAATTCCCACCCCTTCCTACCTACCTACCACCCTAACTCATTAACTAATTTTATAATCAATAAAAAAATTGTTTATTATTTATTTAATTGTATTTTATATATTACAAATAAATCCCAACATATTTTCTATTGTAAATGACTTAGTACTCTGCAAACTTCTTATATTTTGCAAAAGTTAGATTTCATAGTTATAATAATTTTAATATATAAAATCCTTAAATTAAATTTAAATGGTTAATTCATCTTATAACTTTTTTAAATGATTTTTCGTTTCACATAATCAAACTATATAAATGGTTATCAATAATATTTATATATTTAAAAATAAATAATGTTTTAATCATAATCCCTTATTATAAAAATGAAATTTGTAAATGACTTATTGTGCAAACTTCTTATATTTTGCAAAAGTTAGATTTCATTGTTTCAACAATTTTAATATATAAAATCCTTAAATTAAATTTAAATGGTTAATTCATTTTATAACTTTTTAAAATGATTTTTATTTTCATATAATCAAATTATATAAATAGTTATTAATAATATTTATATATTTAAAAATAAATAATGTTTTAATCATAATCCTTTATTATATTAATAATATTTATATATTTAAAAATAAATAATGTTTTAATCATAATCCTTTATTATAAAATGAAATTAAGGATTGTGTTATTACTTTTAAAAGATTAAAAAACTAAATAGCTCTGAATAATACTTATATATTTAAAAATAAATAATATTTTAATCATGATAATTTATTATAACATGAAAATAAAAGGTGTGTTATTATCTTGAAAACATTAATAGATTAATAATGTTGTTTTTTTTTTTCTCTGAATAAAGACTAATTCTATTAAGATAAGAAAAGTATAGTACAATCAAGCTTGCAAGCAAGCGAAGCAGAAAAGCAAGGGAGCCACAGGTGATAGGCTATCCACCTCGCGCCTTAGAGACATTCCATGAAAGGGCTAAGAAGACAAAGGAGAACAAAAAGAAAGAACTCAGCTAAGAGAACTGCTCTGAGGGGTCATTTCCAGCTACACGACATTTTTTGCCTTTTTTCTTGTTTACTTTGACCCACCCAGTGGAGTGTGGCTAAGCCATGACAAGCTGTAGACTATTCTGCACTGGCGGCGGAATATCCTTATCAGAATCTGAGGAAGAAGAAAAATGAGAACGTTTTTGAGAAAACTGAGGGCCAGAGGAGACTGCCGGAGCACTTGAGGAAGTGTCCATCAGAATCACATCATTCTGCACATCTACTACAGTAGCCTCATCATTCTGCAAAACAACTTCAGTTTCCTCCTCATCCAAACTAGAGAAATCTAGATCGTACATTGAGCGGGGAGGCTCACAAGGATTCCAACGCTTGGATTTGGGTTTGCGATTTAGATTCTTCTTTTTATCGAGGAACTGAGTACATGTACTCTGGAGGTGCCCTGTTTGATGGCAATGGCAGCATCGGAAGGCTGTATTCTCGTAATCCAAGGTTTGAGTCCAGTGGAAATCTCCAATCTTGAGATTAATCTGATCCGGTAGTCCTTTGCTGATATCTATTTCTGCACAAAGTCTGTCATAGGTGTAAAGACCATTTTCCTTTCTTGAGGTGTCTGTAGTCAGGTAGCGTCCTAAAGTATCTCCAATGGCTATGAAAACAAATGCATGCCATAGATGAGCCGGAAGATTTGGGAGCCTGACCCAAATGGGAAGCTTGGTGATGACTGCTGTAGAAGGGTCGAAGTCTGGAAACCAGGGGGTGAAAAAAAGCCCAGCCGCACCCTAGAACCAAGGGCCTCCCATTAAGGCCTTCTGGTAATCTTCATTTGAGTCAAAAACCACAATGAAGAATCCTTTTGAACATAAGTAAATCTTGCTTTTTTTAGTCCAAGTGGAGTGGATCCATTGGTATAGATCTGCTGTGCGAGGCCAAAGCCCATTAAATCTGCAAATGAGTGCTGATTCTTCAAAAATCTGTAAGCGATTTTCAATCTCAGCATGAGAGAAATTGATGGAAGGAATTTCCTCTGATTTGTCTACCAAAAATGGCTTTGGAGCCCCATTTGGATGGGCTGCTTTCGGAGAGGACTGAGGTTGGGCAGCATCTTTGTGAGCTGCATCTTTATAAGAGAAAGAAGGGGCAGAGGAGGTCTGCCCAAAGGAACCACCTCTTAAACGAAAAGAAGCCCTGATAGAGGCGTCCTTATGAATGCTGTAAAAAGAGAGAGGAAGGGGATTCATTAGTTGCTTACCCTTATATAACAATCTGAGGAAGGAGGAGGGGATCCCCAGCTGGCATTCGAGTTTTTGCAGAAGATCCTGGAGTAGATCTGTTGCTCGAACCCAATGCATCCTTGTCTTGCCCATTAGTTTGACTTGGATTTGAAATTCCTGAGATTCTTCCAACGGATCTGGCTGAAACAAAAGAGGAACCTCTGCAAGAAAATCTGGCGAGAATGAGGAGTAGATTCGCTGCTTGCTTCTGGCCGAGAGGAGATCTGGGGCAATCTGGCCACGAAAATGGAATGAGGATGAGACAGAGATCCCGAGATCCGCCCTAGGGGAGACCAATGCCTTGGGCTGTGCGTTCTCATCTGATTCCTCCTTCAAGTCATCCATTTCGTCGGGAAAATATCCGCGAGTTGGCTCCTTTTTGTCGACTCTTCCCTGAGGAGCAGGCTCGCCATAGAGATTATTCTGTTGAACGGAAGGGTGATTCTGCGTGAAGTTTTGAATCCCGATTCTTCTTAGGGGCTCACTAACTTCATTAACTAGAGAGGGCTGGAGACTTTGAGCGGGATTTACAGGCAAATCGTGTGATGCCCGCAGAGAATCACTGGCATCGAAACTCCACCCTACCAGGTCCAGGGCATGGGAAGAGGGGGAGATGGGCATGAGAGAACCTGCGTTGCAGTTCCCCTTCCTGAGATCTGCGCAAAAAACCAAGCCGATCTGAACGCCGGCGGCAGATTCCATGAGTGCGAGGGTTTCGAGCTCGGATTAGCGCTGCGTCTTCCCGGTCTTCAATAGATTAATAATGTTAATGTGTGTGAAAATTAAAAGTTTTTTTGAAATAAAATTTGTGTCTCTTTTGAAATAAGAAATTGCATGAAAGTATTGAAGGTTTTAGATTGGTCAGCTACTAGAAAACTCGAACATATCCAAAAATGTACTCTCCATAGAGAGGCAAAATACTAATGTTGCCCAAGAGTTCAAAATATACCATACAAATGCCAATATACAGGCGTTTAAGGCCATAAAAACCAAACAAGTAAATAATAAATTGAGAAAACAAAGACATAAAAGGATTAGCGAGACTATGAAGAGGGGTTGAAATCTATTGTCACAACTTGGATCAACTCCTTGTGCTTCCTAGTGAGAAATCAACAGTGGGGGGGAAGCCTAGGTGCTTCTTGATGCTCTCCAATCACTAATCTAGGTTTGTCATGTACTGGTGTGTATGCTCCATGGAGAGGAGGAGGTCCTCTCTTTGCTCATGTTAATCCAGGAGAATCCTACCTAAAAGGAATTTCATGTGTTAGTTGTAGTATGCTTAACCTATAGAAAATATCAGAAGCGCAGAATATGCCAAAGATACCATAGAAAATAACACAATGTGATGATAGAAAATGGAAATATTCTGTAAAATATTCAACAATATTGTTCACTTTCCTCCTTGAGGGGCAACTTGTAGTAGAAAAGAACTCAATTACAACAATATAAGATAAGACTTCCCTTACTATCTTTGACTATATATAGTTTCATGAGATCCAAAACACTAACTACTCATGGTCCCTTACATGATATGAGTTAACCACTTTATTTATTAGCTATGGCCCGTTATAACTAATTGCTATCCATTTTCTATAATGTGGGTCAAGTACTTACAATTATCATTAATGTGGTTAATCACTTATGGGATTTATTTATTAAACTAACTAATCATGACTCTTATGGGCCCCCTTGGGCCTATTATATTAATAAATGGGTTAGGGTTAGACCCCAACATGACCTCCCCCTTGAGAAGAAGCCTTGTCCTCAAAGCTAGAGCTGTGGAAATTTCTGATGAATAGTTGTTGGTTCCCATGTTGCATCTTCTGGTAAGGTGCCTTTCCACTAGATGAGAACTTCCTTGATAATGTGGCTATGAAGATGTTTTTCCTGTGAATACAGGACCTGTTTCAGTTAGAGCCAAAGAGAACCTTCCTCGTCTAATTCAGGTACTATGGTCTAAAGCTTTAAATTGTGCTCCACTACTTTCTTGAGGAAAGCGACATGGAAGACGAGGTGGACTTTTTAAGTGGCCTGCAGGGTTAGTTTGTAGGTGATGGAGCCAATATGCTAAATCACCTAATAAATCCCATGTTGGCGCAAAATTTGAGTTAGAACACCCAGGGTTTGACCATTTGGTTGCCAACAAAAGTCTTTTTTGTAGTCTAGCACAATGTCGATATTTTCATTCCTTTGCAAGGGAGAAATGTGTCACTCATGGTATGTCGAAACATTCAAAGAAGAATGGGATCAAGGGATAACTTCAAGCATCTATAAAAAAACATATCATTCATCACTTAAGTAATTATACATCATTCACACAAATATTCAGAGATATTTATATAATCAAGAAGGAAGCATCTATAGAGATAAATACCAAAAGAAGCATTGAAACATCATAGTAAATTTTTTAAAAGGGGCACTTAAATCATAACCATTCCAAACACATACTGCATTGAACTAATCCCCGCAAGACCTTCTTTTATTAATAGAATTGGATCATTACATCAAATATCTATGAGAGTGCACAAGATCTTTCACAAGATAGCGATAGAAAATCACAGTGGAACTAATTTACAGTCAAAAGACAGACATAGAGCTTCAATTTTCTGTCCGAAGACATTTTGGCATAGATTAGATCTCTTTATCTCAATTAATTTCCTACAACCTTTTATATATTTACTTCTCCACTCCAATTTTTGCCTGCTTGATTTAATCTTTTTTTATCACTTTGATCATGCGTACTTGATTTGGTCCACTTTGACAAGTTCTAAATGCTTTAGTCCATATTGTCTTAATATTTTCAAAAACTAGTGAGTAAGTCCTTCTTTCACAACTTCACCAGGTCCCAAGATAATTGTTTCCTCTCTCTAATTATTGTTCCCTTCTTTCCGATCTCACTTTCCGGATTTTTTAACCATTTAGTTTTCCACACCCACTAATCAATTTTGCAGCGTTTCTCTAGCCAAAAGTGATCAAAACTTACCAAAAGTGAAGGATCCAATAGGCTCTAACCACAATCCATTGAATCACCCTCGAGTCAATATTTTTCTTTAGCACTTGGCTCTTCTTGTGTTTATGTTTCTTCCCCTGGTGCTTCTTCTCCTTGTTTTACTTCTTCGCCTTCAAACAAAGGACCCAACTCTGGCACAGTTTGCAAGACTAGAGCTTTGAAACTAGCATAATCCTCTATAGCATATTTCCAAGTGGCAAGAAACGCAAAGAACTTAGCAACAAATTGAATTATGTTCTCATCATTGGGATGCTCAAGCCAAATTGAAAGAATTGTTTTCTACTAGGCATCAACTTCACAATTAAGTTTCTATAATTGAACAAAATGACTTTGAAAAGGGGCCCAAATATCTTGTAACGCGGTTTTGGTTGCATGTTGCTCCTCGTCCAATTGATACATGATTTTAAAGTGCTTCAAATTGGGTAAATAAATCTTGTTTTTGTGTAAGATGGGCAGTGGCGATATCTTGGTTAAAGAGTTGTTGTGTTTTATTTCACAACGCATACAAAGGTTGATTCTTTTTAGCAATTAGGCTTGACCAATATTTCACTTGTTGAAAGGTTTCCTAGGAGTCACACATGACTTGCTGAAGGGTATTTCGAAAGGAATATCATTGTTCGATCTCCTAAATAATTGTTTTCTATAGTTACTCTTTGGGATCAATGGATTTGTGAAGATCAATTGCACAACTCACTTTTGGTAGCTACTAGCTTGGTGCAAGCAGTATGGAAGAATTTAATAATTTTCTCAAGTGAACAAACTGAAAAATATTTTAGTGCCTCAGTGACAAAATCAACAACAATTGGCGACTTAGACTATAATTTAGAAATAATGTCATCAATCTTATTTTCTAGTTGCTCCTCTTCACCTTGCAACTAATCGTGTTCCTTTGTAACACTAACTAGTTGTTTTTGTTCATATAAATTAACTAGCTCATTATGTTTTGAATCAGGAAAAATTAAGTGATCCTCCAATTAAACAGACAATGCCCTTATGAACTAGAATAGTTTTTGAGATGAACAAGTTTGGATATCAATGGTAGATAAAATGTAAATTGGGAGACACCTAGCATGCAAAGGTTGGCCTTTTGCAACATATTTATTTGAGTATCCTTGCGGTGATATTTTTCAATCCCAGGTCTGCTCCTGGTAATAATCTTCTCGGATTTTGGCCACAACATGTGAAGGTAAAAGGGGAATGAGATATATATATTGGGAAAAAAATGTAATGCCTCTTTGCATTAGATAGGATCCTAAGCAAAAACAGAAAGTTGAGCAACAGAAACACCTGAAGTAGAAATTGGTTGTGTGACATATGAACATTGTACCTGTGGAAAAGGAGTGACTTTTGTAGTCTTCTCTATATGGGTTGTATCCTTAGTATTTTAGTCAGTTTTCTCCATATGGGAAATGAACCAAGGGTTTGATAAGGAGACTGAGTAGGCGAGCGAGGAGTTTGTTCTTCGACAATGGAGGTAGGTTCAATAGGTTCCTTAAGCTCATCATCCATGAGGTCAAAAATATGAGAAGATCAAACAACAATATTCAAATGTGTAGAATAGTTTTTGGAATAAGATTGGTTGAAAGAAAATACATCAAATGTGGTCGGGTTGGTATTGGTAGTTGTAGTTAGGGTTGATGAAATGGGGGATATGAATGCAATGGAAGGGATGGAAATTTGAACAAAATACTGACACAAGGAAAAAAATCATCTACATTATAAATATAATCATTGGAACTTACCATAGAGCCAACCTATGATATAGTGTGATGAACAAAGGATACACACTCTTGTAAACTCTTCATCATAGGCTATAGATCATGTGCAGAATCAATTGTGCACTTTTTAGAGGATGAAAGAGTGTTGAAAGTCAAATCTCATGGTCGCAACTTGTCAAAAGAGAAAAGAAAATCACTATCTTTCTTCATACACTAGACTCCCATCCAAGAAAGTACTTCTTGGTGAAATTCTTCTTCTGACATGTAATAAGACAATGATTTCATTTTGAATGTTTCTGTATTTACAACTTTAGGCACAACATAAGTATGGTCGTGACTGATGCCAAACCACATTTTCCTTGCATATATGTCCAAGATTGACATGGGTACTTTGATTATCAACTAAGTGGCATCAAGCACCTTGGTGTGCCACTTTTCAAATGCTTAAACTTAATTAAAGGCTCTATTAGAAGCATCAACTGGAGTCCTCCATGGATCATAGGCAAAAGCGATGGGTTCTTCATTTGAAATTTCAGTTGGTTCTCTACCTTCAAGCATGCCCCATTTCATCATTGCAATGGAAACAACAAGGTATACATAGATAAAATAATTCTCTTTCTTGTATACATCCTTGCAAGCTTCAAAAAGCTCATTTAAAAGATAACTTTACCAATTCAATGTTTCACTTCAGTCATAGGCTTTTAACAACAAAGATTATGTCTAGAGTACATTCTCATTTATTTTAATGGTGCATGAGATTCCCAGCAATGATATGACATGAAAATTTAATCTCGTCATTATTCATCATGTCAATGACAACACCCTAACCATTGCATTTAGTACCACATTTCTTGTATAAATTTTCATCGCCCTTCTTTTTACTGCACTTATAATCACTCTGAAACACAAAGGAAACATTTAAACCATATGGATACAACCCTATAAGCTTGTAAATATCATAAACATGAATGGGATATTCTTTTTTGAGCCGCAATGAACCACCATGTATTATGCTAAAAAGGAACTTGGTACAATGCACAACCTCTCCTATGGTGTTGAAAATGGGCAAATCTCACAATTTCACAATGGTAGATCACTACAAAGGGTGGAACTCAAGTTTCAACCTTAAACTAACGACATGAGCCAGAGAAACATGAGAATTCATGTATACTTTTGATTTTAGCACAGGAAATTGAATAATATCTGACAAGTCATTGTCAATTAAGGTAGCTTTCTCATATTTATCCAAAATGTCTTACGTGGGCACAATACGATCATATGAAAAGTCAAATGGAATTACAGGTTTGGTTGGAAGACCCATGGTAGATGATCGATGATTGTAAAAAAATTGGATAGGAGGATGATAATGGGTTTGAGACTCAGGGGATCCAAATACAATATCCAGGGTGAAATACTCAATGGGATACACAAAGGCAATTGATAAATAAATCTATGATGTGGGGCATTTATTAAACAGAGTGGAAAATGAGTCAACCATTGGGGAGTAATTATGACAACTTACAAAATCACATTTTGATAATGATCATAATGATAGCTTAGATACAAATCCCCATGACAAGACATAACTGACTAAAAAGGGTGATACCATGGCATCAACCTAACAAAAAATAAATCATTTAAAATATAGCTATTATGGAGAAACTTTGACTTAGTCACTGAAAAGACTTGTAATAATGACTAAATAGACAACTAAAATAACACTCACACCCCTCCCCGAAAAAAATGAGTTGCGGTGGGTTGCAACTAAGGACTAAGACAAGTGACTGATGCAACTAAGAAAACTAACCAACTAACTCAACTAACTCAATCCTAACCTAACTAATTCCCCCTTGTGGGAAGCAAAAAGAAAAAACATTGAAATGGTTTTATTAGCCATGGTAGGGCTTCAAGTGTGCATTGTTGACCTAATGAGGCAAAATATATCCATCAAGCTAAGTGAGCTTAACAACTCCAGATTATTGTATCTCCACAACAAAGAAAAGACCCAAATAATGCATTTGTAGCTTACCAAGATACTTGAGGTACTTGTTTTCATAGAGAAATACTTGATCCCCCACAGAGAAAAAAAATAATTTTATATGTATGTCGTTCCAGTATTTTTGTCTCTCTTTTTCAATAGTTTGATGAAAATCTGTGAGGAATCATTGCTCATCTAATTCCCATAACTCTTGTAATTGCTTTGCAATAGACTCATCATTCGACATTTTTGTGGGTTGGGAAATGAAATAATCTGAAACAATTAATTTAGCTAGTATTATTGTTTCTCGACCATATACAAGTTGGAACAGAATATACTTATGCATACATTTCATAGTGGTGTGATAATCCAATAGTGTGGTTGGAACCCGCTCGTCCTAGTAATTTTTGTTAATACGACACACTCTATATTATTGAAAGCTTTGACAGTTCCATTCACTTGTGGATGATATTGAATCATGAATTCCCATAACAACGTGGCAACAATTTCATTAATAAAGTGTGATCCTTGTAAGACTCATTGGACAACCAAACCTAGTAATAATATTTTCAAATATAAACCTAGCAACAATGTCAACAATGCAATCTTTCACAGGAGTTGCTTCATCCCAATGTGTTAATTAATCAGTTGCAATAAAAATATAGTGGGCATTAGAGTTTTGAAAAAGAGGGTTTATGGGCCCCACAAATTCAACGTCCCACTTCTCAAAGACCTCACGAGCTTTAACAATATGCAATGGAAGTTCATTGCGATGTGAGGGTTACCTAGACCAATGATAGACATCACACTTCCTTACATATTCATTTGCATCTTTGAAAATCATTGACCACCAAAGTCCATCTTGTAACACCTTCCTTCCAGTCACCTTTCCTCTAGCATGTACTCCAGCAACACCACAATGGCACTCCAATAAGACAACATATCTTTCATGATCAAGAATACATATGTGCAAGATATGATCATGTGCCATCTTTAATAATTGTCTTTCAATCAACTTATAGTCTACTACATGCACTACTAAATGTTTATTTTATGTTGTAGTATAATCCTCAAGGCGCTTACCAGTTGTTAAAAAGAGCACAATATCTTCAAAATAATATGGTACAACCTCAAATTTAAATATATTAGCATCAGGTAATTAATCATTAGGTGATCCTCTTGCATCCCCAAACTCCAAGCGAGAAAGGTGATTAGGACCCACGTGAGCTCATCCTGCATTGAAAACATCTTCAAAAGAGAATTTCTAGAACAAAAATAACCATGTTCAAATTAGTCCCTCAAGCATAGGTTTATTAACAAGATATTTTAGTGCAAAGTGATTAGTAAAGAACTTAAATGGACCTCCCAACAAGTAATGTCATAATGTTTGGAGAGATTATACCATAGTTAGAGCTTCTCGCTTAGTTGTTGTATATTTCTTCTTGGCAGTAGAGGGATTTTTGTTGGAAAAATAGAGAGGATGATCCATATTTCCATCACCTGGTTGCACCATAATAGCACCCAAGGCGATCATCAATGTGAACATGAAATTATTTATTCCAATATGGTTAGACCAATATTGGAACACTGACAATATTTTGTTTCAATGTGTCAAAGGAAAATTTAGTGCTCAAATTTTTCCTGCAAATAAACAACTTAAGGATGAATTCATTGAGGAATTAGAAGCGCTCTTGCTCTAGGCACTATAGGCTGACCACCAATACACCACAGGGGGTAAACCCGACAATAGTTATATGATTTATCAATAAAGAAAATATAATAAGGTCAAATAAAAGTAATTTGAACGTTTTAGTAATATCATGACATTGACAGATGGAATACTTGATGAGCCTCAGTATTGCAGTAAGAATGTTGCAACTCCCAAAGCTACCAACTTTAATTATCAACCCAAAGTTCGTACAAAATTAAGAGGTATTGACACTATATGTGCAACATTAAATGTGTCCTTCCTTCGTTGCCATGATGTAATGGAGTGAATGTAATGAAATCAAATCCTAAACTAATTGCAGAAATGGAAACCTTAATCTATAGCAGAAAAGAATATGTTAGGTTCCTACACCAATAGGAGTCATAATTTTTGAATGGCTGATATTAAACCTGTAATATGTGCATACCTTTGCTTTTTGCAAATGTTTTCCATATTTAAAAAAAATAAAAAAATGTAAAGAGGGTGTGTCCTAAAAGAAAAATCAAAGGACAAAAAGAATAAAAAAGGTAAAAAAAAAAGAACCCCAAGAAAAGAAAAGACCATGAAAGTGTGCAAGTCAAAATGCCACTACTTTTTAGTTTTTGTGTAAAATAAATGATTGTGTGCAGCTTGTAATATTTGCCACAATCCATGATGGTCAAAATGTTTAAACTTGGCTATTTCATGTTTCAATTTCATGTCTATAGTTAGAGAATAAAATCTGACCAAACTGTTTAATCTTGGCAGATAAGTAGATTAGGTAGAGTAAATAAACGAAGCTCAATTGTTTAATCCGAGCCCTTGGATGTAATAAGGTTAGATTTAGTTACTTTACTATTGTAAGGAAAAAGAAAAATGTTTGATAAGGGTTTGCTAGCTCAAATGCACCCTAATAAAGAGAAGTAAAAATGGTAGGATGAGTAGATGGGTAAGTAGAAGAAAGGTTGCAGAATTGTGATGATTGTTAGAAAAAGCATATTTATGAACCGCATCATGAAATTTGTAATTATGAATGAGAAATTGGACTTGCACAAAGTTCACAAAGTCAAATTAATTAACTCCCTTCATTCATTTTCCCCTTTTACTTAACTAATTTCCCAAAATAATGTTTGAAGTGCCCAAAATCTTAAGTCAAAGGGGCTCGGAGCATTTCTATGACTTTTGGAGGGACTAGACCCTCGACCCAATGACTTATAGATCTTAAGTACTAAGATCCCCTCATAAACATTTACCCCCCTTCAATTCATTCATTTTCCCTAATAAATCCCTTTCCTAAGGTTAAAACTCTACTTTTCCTAAGGAAAAGTAATCACCCCTATGAATACCCCTTTTATAAAAACCCACAAAAATACACTTAGCCTAAGTTATAATGTTTCTATGTAAAAAGAAAATGAATTACAATGAAATACATTATACTTAGCGCAAACACATTTTCATTTATCTCCCGCAATTTTCATATTAACTTTTAATATTATTTATATGTTAATTCCCGAAAAATAAACCGTTTCTTGTATATATTTATTAAACCCCTTTAATATTAATAGCCCTACCCTAAAGTTTGAAATATAAAATTTATATTATCCGAACCCCGACAAATGACATAATTAATCAATTTGCTATTAATTAAATTCAAACCATCCACCAATCATATCTCGCCCAATACCTTAATCACCGCCTTAACCCCTCATTAAGCTAAAACCACCACATTTAAATGCCCACCGGGCCCCTCCATTACCTTCTGTGCAACTCCCGTGCCCAACCACCACACGGTCTCCCCCCTCACCATCTAACGGCCCATGTTGATTTCGGAGGGGCCAGAAATCCGAGTGATACCCGCCCAAAAAGGGTTATTTTCCACTGGGCCCCCGAAGCAACATGGCACTTAATGAATGGAATCGAGTGGCCTCCCCCCAATATCACCAAACGCCCAAAGGTTGCGCAAAGTAAACCACTTACTGCCAGTCCGCTACCCGCCAAAATAGTCATTGTTCACCCCACTACGCGACAAACTATCGCTATTCACCCGTACCCGCCTAATTGAATTTTCGTGCATAAATCCAAAAAACTCCCAAATCATTGTTTTATCATTTTTCAACGGTAATTTTCCATGCACAGGCCTGTGAATGTTGAAATCCATCAACCCACGTACACTTGCACTCAGAAGATGCCAAAAGCTCCCAGATTTCCTTCTAGCCCGATTGAAGCCTTTTCAACCGTTCAAAATTGCCAGATACCTGGTTCAGACCTAGTTTACTCCAAATTCCATGTATTTAAGCCAGAATCATTGAAATCCCTGTAAATTTCTGAACCAGTCTCTAAGTTTTCTTAATTGAAATTAAAGGGAACTTTAGTAACTTAAAACCCACCTGGAATTGAACCACCATTACCTCAAAGACTGAAAATTTACCGTCCCCATTCTTAAATCCACGAGAACTAAGAATGGCAACCTTAATTTCCATGGATGTCAGACCAATTACCACTCCTCACCTAGACCTGGACCACCTTCCCCTTGCTGATAAAGATTTCCAAATCAAGGACACCTCTGTCCTTGAATCCCCTATCAAATTATATTGTCAATATAGAGACCAATATCTAAACCATGCTCATAAAATAGGTCTTTAGGAATCTAATTTTCCTAAGTATCAATTCCCTGAGGTGCACATCTTTCCAGAAATTGTCCATTATTTTCACGCGAACTACATTCCCAGTCAAAGAGTAGCGATTTACCCTGACCAAACCATACTTTTCACCATCACTGCCGAGTCAATCAATGAAATACTGCAACTACAACTAGGGTGGAACTTAACCCCTATTTCAATTGGAGACCTACTAGACAAATTTCCTAGGTTTACCATTACGAAACTTGCTGAGATGTTCCAAACCTTCATCAGGGAGGAAAAGAATATCTCAAAATACCCTCCCCCATATGTGGCTACCATATTTTCCTCATTTGGTCAGGATATAGTAGCAATGATCTCTTGTGTTTTAGGCTATACAACCAGTGAGTACATAGATGAAATCATCTTAGCCTTCATGTCCATTTTCTCTCCAGGACAGCCTCCTATTGTCATGTGTGATTATGCCAAGTTCATAGCTGACAAAATGCATGACCAATTCTTTAGAATGAGTACTGAGAGAGTTTTTAAGTATTCTTCAGTTTTATACCACCTTTTCTTATATTACCAAGCTGACAAGTTCCCCTTCACTCTCCAAAAGCTTGATACTAAAGTTCACCCTAGGTCAGTGATTTTTTGGACTCCTTTGATCCATAATATGATTCCCCATATCCATACACAGACTTCATAGATCTTTTTGTACATCCAATAATGACCATGCTGCTAGGAAGCCCTCCTCCAAGAATCAGTTTAGATATTAGGAGGATCCTGCAACTGTCAAAACAACACAAAGTGGGAGATTGTTACTTGTACCAAAATCAAATAGAAATTAGGATCTATGGCTGTGAGTTGGCCCCATACAAACTACCCAGATACTTCCCAATGAGGTTATTTACTTTGGAGTACTACAGGCATATAATCAACTCAGAAGAGGTGCATTTTGTTAAGGCCAAAAATAAGGCCCAATTTAGAATCAAAGATCAACTAGGCCCCTTTGTATGTAACAGTCGAGAAGCTAGAAACGAAGTAGAGGAAATCATTAAGAGACTTAAACTAAAACAGAGCTTCATGTGGAGATATGATCCCTGTGACTTCATCTCCAACATAAGACAAAAAAACCAGATGGATCCCTACATTCACCACCGAATCCCTGAAATAGAGAAATATGCAAATCAATTGGAATGGGTGGAGAATACTTTAGTAGACAGGGATAGCATTGAAGTTGCAGTTGAAAATTCTCTAATTGATCTAGAGAAAAGGCTTCATGAGTGTTCTTTCCTGCAAGTTCAAGGAGAATCTCAAATCCAAGAAGAATCACAGGCATAGGGAGAATCTCATGCACAAAGTGAATCACATATAGAAGAAGAATCCCAAGTGCAAGAATAGTCAAAACAGTCAGCCTTATCAAAGGAACTAAATCAAATAGGTATACTAGAACCCAACATGAGTACTCCCCCTACCTTGCAAACTCCTCTAAATGAGGAGAAAAGCCTCAAAAGAAATAGGGAAGAGGCCACTACATCAGGCAGAGCAACCACACAACCATATGCAGAGACCAAACTAGTCAAAAGGAAGAGGTTAAATCCTATTTCAGAACAAGAATTCATAGAAGAAATAGTCGGGGCTTGGGGCCACCAGCACATAAAGAGAAAGAAGCAGCCCTGCCACTCCCGCTAGGGGCACACTAGAACCTTCCACATATCTCAGATGTCGGAAAGGAAACAGAGTGTTGAAGTGTCCTCATTTAGGATGCCAGCTGACAGGGACCAAGACATCAGAGAAAGGTACAAGGATATAAAGGCTAGGAATGAGAGGCTAAAATCCCAGACTTATGCACAGTACCTAAAGATGGCACCTACAAACCAGACAAGGCTTATTTCAGCCTATGATGTGAAAGAAGGCAAAATGCAAATGACATTTGTGAAACCTACCACTCAGCAACCTAGAACAACAGTTGAGTTTAAAAAGATAGATTTCGAAGTGCTGGAAAAGGACATACATCCTATTGACCACATCAAGCTACACAAGAATACGGGGGAGATGATTTACTCCACCTTGACAGGGAAAGCCATTGCAGCTCACCAATTACAAAATTCCCTGAAGAACATATCAGCTCAATTCCAATTGGAGAAGGCCTCTTCACAGGGAAAAGACACCAGAATCAAGTCCTTAGAGGACTTAATCATTGATTTGGGACACGATCCCAAAGATGTAAAGGCCACCCAAAAACTGATAAAGAAGAAAAATGATGACATAGCTGCTTTGAAGAAGCAACTTAAGA
Source organism: Pinus tabuliformis (assembly GCA_031772625.1). Lineage (NCBI taxonomy): Eukaryota > Viridiplantae > Streptophyta > Pinopsida > Pinales > Pinaceae > Pinus > Pinus tabuliformis. Next base: position 153,272,827 of record CM062805.1, on the reverse strand, counting down.
TCCCACCATTACATCACCCATAGACAGTAGGAGTCCTGGAGACCCAAAAAGGACAAGAAGAGCTTATGGAATTGGTCTTAAAGCTAAATGACCAGTTGAAAGAAATAGAGAAAGAATTGGACACATTGATTCAGTCCAAGCAAAGTGAATTGGCCACCACTTCTAAAACTGCCATTCCCAAAGTAACAACTGCAATTCCTTCAATGTTGGCAGCATCTTTGGCATCAACAGCTCCACCTTCCATAGCACTGCCAATCACAACTGAGTCTACAACAACAGGTGCTTCAATAGAAAAGGCAATAGAGCTAGTGAAATCCATGTAGGAAATGTTTATCCAGGAAACAGAATTGAAAAGGCTTAGGGATAAATTGGCAAGCTTAGAAACTGATTACAAGCTTGCCCAGATTCAGCAGAGAGAAGAAACACAGAAAGACCTAAGGATGGTGAGAAGATCAAGGTCCTAGAGAAAGATTTAACTCTACAAAAGCCACTAGGAAAAACCAAAGAGACACTCTGGGCCAATATCATTGACTCTATCAATAATATTTGGCCATCAATTCAAGTAATATTTGAGAAAACAGAACTGGTGAAAGTGGCCACTGAGGCTATTAAGAAAGTAAGGGAAGATTTGGGAGATCAACTTGAGGATGCTAATCGACTCATCAACTTCTTGAACAACAAGAACATACATGAACTTAATGAGTTTGGTGTAGAGGATAGAACTAAAGCTATCATAGAAGTTAAAAAGGTTCTTTCCAAAAGAAACCTTATGGTTAACCTAGAGGAAAAATGCCATAACATGCAGGTGGGCATTAACAGATTCATGGCAGAGTTTCAAATTTTGAGGGATAAAGGCCTTCCAAGTCTTATGGTCATCCATGACAAACTTATGACCCAATTCGACTACACTGACAAATTAAGGAAGTTGGCCAAAGATCAAGCATGCACTTCAGGTATCAAAGCCGTGCCAATAGGGAAAGTATTGTATGATACTTTAGAGGATCTATTCTTTCTGGAGCATGAGGTGAAACACTTGTTTGTCACCAAGCCTAATTTTTCCAAATACACAGAGGCAGACGAGATTTATAGAAGAATTCTCAAAGTAAAATTACCTAAGGATGAATGGTGGGAAAATATGACAGATTTACTAAAAGTTACCACAGTAAATCTGAACGCAGGTAAGAGATAGATAAAATGGGTCAAAGAGTAGCAGGTTAAAGAGTGTCAGTAAAAGATTAAAGACAAGGATGATTCCAACATGCAAATATCAGCCAACTTAAAGGGCTCAAATTCAACTACAAGGGCCAACACTACCACAATAAGAGGGACAACATGATACAATTTTCCATCTGTCTCTATCTTCATGCTTGAAGATATTTTTATTTCCTTAATTAAATCTCAAACTGTTATGAGATATTTTGTAATATTTTTGTATAAATACTTCACATTTCAAGGTATTTAGGGTCGATTCAAAGACATTTATGTAGACTTTTCTCTCAAGTCACAGTCTTATTGTAAAAAAACTGGATTGGCTTGCTGGATCATGGAATAAAGTTTGGACATTTTACAAGATTCCTATGTAAAGAGAAAATCAAATAAGTATTATCTCATGTGTATTATTTTTTTCCCTATTTTTATTGATAATCATATGTGTTTCTATGAAATCTGAATGTTAAAGTAGGAATCATATTTCAAAATTTGCTTCAATGCACTCTGTCTTGACTGTTTACATTCTTAAATGTTTTCTGCTAAACTATATTAGCTAGGAAATTCTTAGCTGCTCCTTAGCTTCCGTAGTTTTTGTTATGATCTATGTAGCAAATGATTATTAATTTCCCTTTGTTTATGATCACCCCCTATTCCTCATTCTGATCCCGGTCCAAGGTTCTTAAGTGCCCTTTTACCCTAGTTAGAATCATTCCATCCATTAGCCCTTGAAGATTTGTCCTTTGTTTTGCTAGCCTACCCTGTAAACACTCCCTTTAATGATCTGATCTAGCTATGTTATCCTTTTATTGACTCCATAGCCCAATGGCTTAAAGAAACTAGCTCTACCCATCTGTTCCTAGAATACCACCACCCAACCAAAATCAAGACCTTATGAACATTAAGAACTAGCCTAAAATCCCACCCAAACAATGTTAAATTATAAAGAGAGAGCCCTCTATGGACTTAGGTTGGCTAGAACCTGAGTCTAAAGATTGGTTTGTGGTTACCTTAGATTATTCCTTCTTTTCATAACTTCTAGGGAAGACTTCTGAGTGATAACATAGTGGCGACCATACTGGGGACCTCAAATCCTCAGTCTTAATAAACCTTTGAGAAATTTCAAATATTTATTTCAAGCCTCTTGAAGGGTTTGTTAGAAGTTATTTACAAAAATTTCATAAAAAGAAATAACTAGAAAAATTCAAAACTCTGGCTTCAAGGAGAACTCACTATACTAGGGCCAATCCTCATCCAAACCCTACCCCAATATTTGATAATCCTAATATGATTTCAAGAATATCCAGAAGACAAGAAAGTTCAATCAATCCTACACCTTCAATCAAAGCAGATTCACACCCTGATGAGTGGTTGCTTTTAGAAGACCTCCCCTTTGATGAGTCATTTGACCTTTCCCTACTTAGAACTCGGTCTAAAAGTGCACTTGATGACATAGTTCTAGACCCAGAGTTTATTGCATATCTTGATTCCAAAAGGAAAACCTGTCAATTGATCAGTACATTCTAAATTCCCCTCAGTCATCCCTTACCACTGCTAAGATCCCTATGCTTTCTGAAACAATTTCAACTCCCTTTAGTTCACCATTATTCCCTTCCACCTCTGAAGTTCATTCCTCACCTCCATTTATACCTTCAATTCCCCACCAACCTATCATTACACATCAGTCACTTATTACTCTCAGCTCTTCATCACTCACTGTATCACCTCTTGGTATCCTAACTCCACTTCTTAGTCCTGCCCAACTTAGAGCCATGGAAAATAGATATGCTCCTCTTGTGTTACCTACTCCACGTGGTGCCATGCCACAAGATTACCAGAACAAAATTGTCCAATTCGATGGCATAGGAACTTACACAAAACAACAACATACAAACAAAATGATTGATTTCTTTGAATTACATGAAATTGATATTGGAGATGTCCAAATGAGACTTTTTGCTCAGACTCTAGCTAGTGATGTAAGAACATGGTTTAGATCTTTACCTGCTAATAGCATAGACACTTTAGAAGTATTTTATCAACAATTTTTAAATAGATGGGAAAAGAAAAAGAACCCTCTGCAGATCCTTTCAGAATATGAAAAGATCAGAAGAGGACCAAATGAAACAATCTAGGATTACTGTACCAAATTTAACAATATATACAATGCAATACCAGTCAATCTTAGACCCCCACCTGGTTTAGCTCTAATAAAGTTTCCTGATGGGTTTGATACTGATATGGCATTCCAACTGAGAGACAGAAATCCTCCAACCTTAGAAGATATGCAGAGTGTAGCAGTTAGTGTAGAATCTAATTTTCTAGCAAAAAGAGCTAGGGTTAGGGATGAAAGGAGAGGACCGTTGAAAGATGAAGCATCACCCTCTGACCTTAAAATAGATGCCCTAGCCAAAGGAATGGAAAAATTGATGGATAGGATAGAGAACATTGAAAGGAAGCCTCACTGGGATAATCAACAAGCACCTCCAGTGAGAAATCCAAATTTTAGAAAGAATCAAAATCAAAACACTGGAAAAAATGGACCTGATCAGAATATTAGGCCTCCTTTTCAAGAAAACTATGCTGAAACTTCCCATTCAGAAGACCCTGAACAAGACACACAAATTAACTTAATGGGATTAGATGAGGAGGAAATTGTCTTTTTGACTCAAGATGATCAGGAATTACATATGCTTCAGCAATTATAGACCCAATCCAGAGAATCATTTGATTACAAGCAAGGTTATGATTCTGCTATCTTCGAAGTGCACAAACAATACAACTTGAGGAGTAAAAATAACACTGATACTCCTAACCAAAACAAGAAAGCAGTACCAAATCAACCTAAGAAAATCAAAATAGTTCCAGTTACTAAAACTCTCCAAATCCTCTCTAGACCAAATCAGAACCCTTCTGGTCCCACCATTCTAGATATAACCAATGACCAACTCCTTGATAATCAACCATCCCCTTTAATCCCCTCCAAGGAGATAGTGGAGGAATCTAGAAACATCACAATAGAAAATCCATAGAAGAAGACTTCAAATGTAGAAAAAGAAGACCAACCTACTCCAAATCCTGCCATGAAAATTCCAATTCCTCAAACAGAGAAAGCCTCTTTGCCTTTCAATTTAGGAGCAGAGGTGGCTAAGCTAAAAATCTCAGTTCCCTTAACAGAGTTGATTAAAAATGAAACTTACAAATCTCAAATAAGCAAATCCTTAAACTTTGTTGAGAATGAAGATTCTATTAACTTGTTTGATGATCAACCTGAGCTTATAATCCGTCCTGATGTTAATGGAAAACCATTAGAAGGAGGGATACCACCCTTTTATATTAGCCTTAACATCCATGATAAGATCTTACACAACGAAATGTTAGATTATGGGGCTTCACACAATTATGTTGTGGAAAAATTGAACTTGGATATCACTAGGCCTTACAAGGATCTCTTTTCATTTGATTCAAGTCAAGTAAAGTGTCTAGGGTTAATCAAAGACCTGTGTGTTTCCTTAGTATATCCTGCTAAGACCATTCTCATGGGCATAGTTGTCGTTGACAGACCACCTAAATATGGCATCCTATTGTATAGATCATGCGGGGCTAAACTCCAAGGATCTTTGCAACTTGACATGTCATATGCCACAATGTCAGTCTTTGGACATCCTAAAAAACTGTACAGAGAAACTCTAACAAAATATGTAGTAAGTAGCCAGACTAGGCCTCAAAACTTTCCTATCTATTCCATGGATTCTGACATTGATTATTTTATTTTGTACAATGTTGAACAAACAAAAGAAACTTCTTCAAACAACATTATTTCAGAACCAAAAGAAATTGCAGTTATAGTTCAAAATGAAATTGTCCAAACTCAAGAACTTTCAGATAAAAAAGATAATCAATACACCTTAATCAATGAAGATTTTGTCCCCCAAGACAGTAAGAATTATGAACATGAAATATTATGGCATCTTGAATTTGATGGGTTAGTGAACAAGTTAGGAGCAGGAGCAGGAGTATGGATTTACAATTTAGAGAATGATTACTCAGAGGGCCATGCTTACAGACTGAATTTCAAATGCACTAGCAACATGGCTAAGTATGAAGCACTTATTTTAGGTCTCAAATTGGTTATAAAGTTAGGAGCCATAAGAGTGTCTATTATGGGAGATTCTGAGTTGGTTATTAAACAAATTAATGTTGTATATATGACCAAAAACCCTAGATTAAGTTTTTATAGAGGAACAATTGTAGAAATATTGAACACTTTTCTAGAAGTTAAGCTTGCAGTCATCCCAAGGAAACATAATATGCAACCTCATAGTTTAGCCATGTTTTCTAGCACTTGTAGGTTACCATTTCAACCTAACCATCAGTACACTGCTGAGGTTAGACACAGACCTCCTATCCCAGATAACTTCAAAAATTGGCAAGTATTCACTAATGAACAATAGATGAATAATTTTTTAACCTTAGAGGAGGAATTTGTAAATAGCAATATAGATACTAACATAACAGTAGATCCTTGTTTTACAGATAAAATAGAAATTAACAAATTAGAAGATGAAGAGATAGATAGATTCCATCCCACTAAATTTACAAAATCAGATGTACAAAACCCAAAGCAAGTTGAAATTGAAGAGATAATTAACAAATGTTCTGAAATTATTAATCTCAAAGACAACTTTTTTCCCAGAGGGTTAACCCCTTTGGAAGACTTGTTTGATTCAAATGATGTCCCTAGAAAACCAAAAATGGAACCCCTAAAGTCTGATATAGAGGACTGTAACCTAGGTACTGAGGAAAATCCAAAATTGATAAAACTTTCAAAGTCCTTACCTCCTACTAAAAAAGTGAAATACATTGAATTTCTAAAGGAATTCCAAGATGTCTTTGCTTGGAGTTATGAGGACCTCAAGTCCTATGACACCAACATAATACAACACACCATCCCCATAAAAGAAAACCAAAATCCTTTTAGACAGAAGCTTAGGAGGATTAATCCTATCATATTGCCTTCTACTGAGAAGGAAATCAGAAGAATTTATGAAGGCAAGATAATATCACCAATTAGATTCTCTTATTGGGTTTCAAATTTGGTGCCAACAAGGAAGAAGACTGGTGAGATTAGACTATGTGTTGATCTCAGGAATCTCAATAAAGTTTCACTCAAAGACAATTACCCTCTCCCTAAAATGGATCATATATTACAAAGAGTAGTAGAGTCAACTAGGATCTCATTATTGGATGGGTTTTCTGGTTACAATCAAATTCTAGTTCACCCAAATGACCAGGCCAAAACAACGGTCACTAGTCCTTGGGGCACATTCATTTATTTGAAAATGCCTTTTGGATTAAACAATGCAGGGGCCACCTTTCAAACAGCTATGGACATAGATTTTACTAAGGAGATTCATGACTTCCTAGTAATATACTTAGATGATATCATTGTATTCTCGAAATCTGACAAATAACACCTAGATCATCTAAGGCAGGTCTTCGTCAAATGTAGGAAGTATGGAATTTCTTTGAATCCTAAAAAATATATATTTGGGTTAGAAGAGGGAAAAGTTCTAGGCCACATAATCTCTAAAGATGGTATCAGAATAAATCCTACAAGACTTGCATCCATCTTACAAATATAACACCCTAGGAGCATTAGAGAATTAAAAGCCTTTTTAGGAAAAATAAACTTTCTTAGAAGATTTATTTCTAACTTGGTAGAATTAATTAGATCATTAAATAACATGTTGAAAAAGGATTCGACCATAAAATGGACCATTGAAGCTAAGAGATCCTTTGAAGATATTAAGCTAGCCTTAACAAAGACACCAGTTTTGGTCAGTCCAAAGTTTGATAGGGATTTCATCATATTTTCCTTTGTCTCATAACATACAATTGTTGCAGTCCTACTGCAGAAGAATCATCAGGGTTATGAACAACCTATTGCCTTTTTTAGCAAAGCCCTAAGAGATGCCCCTTTAAAGTAAAATATAATGGACAAGCAAGCCTTTGCTCTCGTCAAAGCTATCAAAGATTTTAGAGTTTACATTTTATATTCTCATGTAATAGCCTATGTCCCCAATGTAGTAGTCAAGGATATCCTAACTCAGGATGGTCCAGATGGAAAGAGAGGGAAATAGATTGCCACTATATTAGAATATGACCTAGAAATCAAGCCAACAAAGTTAATCAAAGGCCAAGGTTTAGCCAAGATCATGGCTGAATCAAACTGTCAGGCCTTAGACATAAATTTTATTGTAGAAATGGATAATGGAGAGATGGTGACTCCACCAATCAACCAGGCCTTTATTGAATCATCGTGGTATGTTGATATCATATATGTTTTACAAAATTTACAAGCTCCTCCGAAATTATCCAGGACCAAAAATAGGTTTTTAAAAATGAAATCTTTAAAATTTTGCATATTTGACAATGTTTTGTTTTGGAGGAATCATGAAGGTATCCTTCTTAACTGTTTATTGAAAGAAGAATCTGACAAGGTGTTACAAGAGTTTCATGCAGGTGACTGTGGAGGACACCTTTACTAAAAAAACACTGCTGAAAAGATTCTTAGAGCCAGTTTCTATTGGCTCACTTTGTTTTCTGATGTAAATAAATTTGTAACCTCATGTCATAAATGCCAAATTTTTGAAGGAGAGAAAAATCTTTTACCCCTTCCCCTGAAACCAATATCTGCTGAAGCACCTTTTCAACAATGGGGTCTTGACTTCATTGGTGAAATCCACCCACCTTCCTCTGCACAACACAAATGGATCCTCACTGCTATAGATTATTTTACCAAATGGATAGAAGCCATACCATCAAGGCAAGCCACTGACACTGTTATAATAACCTTCCTTGAATCCAACATCCTATATAGATTTGGGTGCCCAACCAAGATCATCACTTATAATGCAACAAAATTCAATTCTAAGAGAATGATTGATTTATGTAATAAGTACCATATAAATTTGGGCCATTCCACAGCTTATTACCCCCAAGGAAATGGACTAGCAGAGTCCTCAAACAAGAGTTTAGTGAATATCATCAAAAAAAATTTAGAAGACAATAAGAAAAAAAAGGAACAAGAAGCTAGTGAATGCCTCATGGGCAGACATGCTAACCACAAAGAAGTCCATTGGTACTAGCCCTTATCAATTAGTTTATGGAATGGAAGTTGTTTTCCCATCATCCTTGGGAACACCAGTGATGAAGTTGCTCCAAGAGTTGCAGGTTGAACCAAATGACATCCAAAGAAGAATCAACCAAACAATTCATTTACAATAGACCAGGGAAGAAGTGTACATCAGATCTCAAGTTGTGCAGGAAAGGATCAAGAAGAATTTTAATAAAAGGACTAAGGCAGAAGATTTTTACCTAGGGGACAAAGTTTTGAAATGGGACTCAAGAAGAGAGGATAAAGGTAAACATGGGAAATTTGATTTCCTATGGAAAGGCCCATATGTCATATATGCATTTAGAGGTAATAATGGTTTCTTTCTCAGAGAAATGGATATCACAGAAGCAGAAGGAGGACCAGTTGATGGTCGAATGCTTAAACACTACATTGAACCTAGTTACTTATTTCACTAATCATTTGTACATATTTTGTTTTTTCAAAAGTCTACAGTTGATTAGATAGTAATTCTTTGGAGTTGAAGCCCGAAGAGAAGGCCCAAAGCTTCAAAGGTTTTGTTGTCATAAATAGCAATAATGTAGAAAAGTGAAAAGGGAAAAGTTTCAGAGTGACATCACAACAATTCAGAAGGCCATTGATCTACAAGTTCTTGACATTTCACCAGGAAATTCCATCCCCAAGTGGAGCCACTGTTAGACTCCGTCTCATGTCAGAGATTGATTCTTCTTCAAAACCCTGTTTTGAAGAAGAAATCATTAAATGTATTTTTTAGAATATGTATCAAATTCTCCAGCTCTTCAAAAGGGAGCAGCTTCCTCAGCTCCTATCTCTGCAAAAAACACGAACAGAAGAAAACAAAACATCATCAACAATCAGCTTGTCAGTCTTCAATCAAAGTCAAATTCATCAAAATTTATCAACCGCTAAAGGAAAAATCTGTCAAAACATTTGGTAGTCACCTACTCTGTTTTTCCATTGAAGGGAAAGTACATATAGATAATGAAGAAGAGAAATTCAAATCGTTTTTCAGAGTCTCCATGAAGATATTTGACTACATCTGCTCCCTGGTAAAACCAGATTTGTCATCAAGGCCATTTTCCATTATCATAATTGTTGAAAGCAGGGTGCTGACAGTTGAAAATCAAGTTGCTTTTGCCTTAAGAAGGTTGGCTTCAGGCGAGTCTCAATGCAATGTAGGAGAATCATTCGATGTGGGGAAATCAATAGTTTCTCAGGTCCCATGGAAGTTTGTGGAGGCTATGGAAGAACCAGGCATGCATCGCTTGAAATGACCTGATGCAAATAAGATGAACGAAATCAAGTCCAAATTTGAACGAACCAAGGTTTTCCCAACTGTTGTGGAGCCCTTAAAACTACCCCACATTGTTATGAGGTTGCCTTCTGTAGAAGCTTCAAGTATCTGGCATGACTCTGAGGAAAATTATAGTATGATATTGCATGGCAATCGTGGACCCTGAAATGAGGTGTCGTGATATTCTAACTGGTTGGCCTGGTAGCATTAATGACCATCATATCCTGAAAAATTCAGGATTTTTCAGACAATGTGAATGTGGTAAGAAGTTGAATGGCTCAGTGAATGAATTGTTAGATGGCGTTGAAATTAGAGAATACATAGTTGGGGACAAAGGTTATCCTTTGTTACCTTGGCTTCTGACTCCTTATCATGGATTGGGTTCAATGCAAAGCACCATGGCACAAGATTGGTTGCAGAGTGGCAGTGGCAACCGCTGAGGGAAATCACAGTTATGGACAATTGCTTGCTTCGGCTTGGAAACTTTCAAACACATTACTAGAAGACAATTTGCTTAAGTGTTTCGTAGTTTCTTCAAAGTTGATCCCCCACCATACTTCGTAATCTCGCTGAGTCTAAATTACAAATTCAAAGTAAATTTGAGTCGATTCAATAACTAAATATAGCTTGGAAGTAAATCGGTACACCGCAGACCAAATGATTCTCCTTTATTTAACGCCCACAAATTTCGTTTTTGTCTGCTCTCTAAATTTGTCGTTGGTAACTTGGTACGTGTCTGCGTTGATCATGGTCTACTCTTGCATATTTATTTGTACGTTTTCTTGCTTTGAAAATGGACGACATGGTTTTATTTCTTTATTGGGTTCTAAGCAGACTACAAATGGAAACATATCTCAGCTGATGAGAGAAATGAATGATATTACCAGTCTTAATGGGGCTCGGATAGGTATTATGTCAAAGCCCTCAGCAGAGTTCGTGGCTGGCGTTTGGGCAACATGGATTAGTGGTGCTGTCGCTATTCCCTTGGCTCTTAGACACCCAGAAGCAGAGATTCTCTATGTGATGAACGAGGCGGATGTTTCTTTTGTAATGGGACTATCAAGGAATTTTGAAGGGCATTGCAAAAAAGATGTTATGCACGCTTTTATCTCATTCCTTTTGTTCCAAAGCTTCCGATGGATTTCAGAGCATCTGAGGTGTTTCATTCGAGGGATGTCAAGCATGATTCTTCAGGAATTCTGTCGGAAGAGGTGATAAATCGGCATTGATTTTGTACACAAGTGGTACGACGGGAAAAAGCTTGATCCCGAAACAATTCAATACTTTACGGAAATTTCATCTCTTCTAGAAAACAACAGCACTGATGCAGAGGAGAGAGTTATTCTATGCTCAAATGCTCTCGATGAAAGCCGTGGCAAAGAATTGCAACTGTGTTACGATAAAGTTTTTAGTAGACTATTTGAAAATCGCATATTGAGCGGTGAAAAGGACCAACTTTGCAGTTTTTTTTCACAATGTATCAACATTTTCCCTTCTATGGCAATTGATCAATCAGGATCACATGTTGCAGAAGCAATGCTGAGGTCTCTAGCCTTAGCTCTTCAAGATTGTGATGCAAAAGGAGAAAGTCATACCATTATTGAACAGGTTTTGACTATGATATGTGAGAAAGTTGCTGAAAATCCCGTAGATGTTATGTGCAACCAATATGGATCATAGGTCTTGCGCAGCCTTCTATGTCTCTATCATGGAACATTGCTTGAGTCTCAGGATAAATTTCATTCGGGCAACATTACCTCTACTCTAGCAGACAGGTTGAGTGGTTTGTCATCACAGTTGTGATGCCTAAAAAGAAAAACTGGACAAGACATCATTGCGGGCTTTTCCAAATCTGTTGAAGTTTGTTGCAAGCAAGATCTTAGAATATTCCAGAGATAGTGTTGCAGTTCTACAAGTAGACACCTTTGGCAGTCTTGTCTTACAGACCATTTTGAAATTACTAGTGGGAGACAAAAAAGCTGTGGTAAGGGTGATAACTGTCCTTTTGGGTTGTTCTGAAAACAATGTTATAAAAGAAGGCATTCGAGAATGGAGAAGTCCTCTAGACGGGGTCATTATCTTTCAGAAGCTGATTCTTAAGTTTCAGTTCTGGATGAGGAAGCGAGTTGGATTTAATTCTGGCTTACATTGGAAGGTTTCAAAGGTATACAGATGACTTTAAGGAGCAGTTGTTTGATTTTCATAAGACTAAAAACAGATTTAATTGGTATGGTGAATGGCGAATCCAAATCCAAGTATCATCTGCCAGAAGTGAATGTTGGCGCGTAGTTGTCATTTTGCTGGCATCTTGTTATGCCAGATTTGCTGGTATTAAAAATATATTGAGCTATGTTTATTAAAATTGGTTTTTATTTCAAATGGAAAATATAACATGGCAGCCAATTGCGAATCCGATCCGATTTCAAAGTACATGCGGTGGATTTACTCCAGATCATCAAGATCCTTTCCTAATTTCGGTAAACCGGCCAACGCATTTCCAGAGATTTGGGGCGCAGTTTGCAAAGTGGCATGCAAGATTCGATTGCCTGTGTTTATCTTCAGTAAATGGGATGGACACCTGTAATGCCACCTCTTCATCAGATTCAACAGATTCGAGTGGAAGGAGCGCTATTCTCTCTTCAGAAGCGCTGAGTGTTTGTTTTTTAGTTTTATTTATTAATAATGAAAAAACAAATCCCTTGTCTTGGGGGTCGATTTGTTTTTTCTTAATAGATTTTTTATTTAATGTATTAAAAACAAAATCATTTGTAAGAGAGAGTTAGAAGGGAGAGTTTCTGAGTGTTGAGAGCTGGTGGAGAATAGGGTTTTCAATGTACAGTTTTTGGCAGGGATTTTTAATGAAATTTCACAGCTCTGACTTCTGAGATTCCTGTGGCGTGATAATTTAGCATAAGTTTTTCTCTTGTTTCATATGTAATCTGTTATGTTTCATTTCACTACATGATCATTTCTAACTGAACAAATGAAGTGTTTAGGTAAGAATTCATGCCTGCCATGCTCTGCCTATAAGTTTGTTCATGTTTAATGTTTTCTACTGTTTAAGGAGGATTCAAAGTTATTGTTTGCCTTCCTTAGCTCCGCACCAGTCTTTCCATCCCATTTAAAATCTAGATTTGATGCTAAATTTCTTGCCTACCTTTCCTCAGTCGATAACATGTGTTGTTCATTATATTTCTCTGTTTCAAGCTGTGATTTTGCCCATGCAGCCCAGAAAAACCCCATTATTTAATTAAAAACCCCAAATCAAACCCTTTGATCAGTTTACTAGCCTAATATCAGTGTTACCCGTTTGGTCATCTCATCCATTTGAAGATCTACCGAGATTGACCGGAGAGAGCCTTCTCCTGCCCCGTAGGGCTAGCTACGGGGCTGAATGGTTTGATGTTGCCTTCAGGTTTACCTTTTTCAGCCTGAGGTAAAATCTCAAGCGCTAACATACTGGCGACCATACTGGGGAGAACATTCAACTTGTTGATTGTCTTGTCCTAGTACATGCAATCAAGGTGCAGATCTGATGTTGATGGTGGACAGCAGTCAGACACTTATGCAGGCTGAACCATTCACCTGGCGACTCCAGCTCGATCCAGACAGTGCTCGCTGATCCATTCATGCAATGGAAGGGTATGTGGCAAACCCTACCCTGTGTGAAGCTGTAGAAGAAATAAGAAAGCTGTTAGCAGATAATGAATTTGATGAAAATGTTTTCAATGCCTTGCTTCAATGGATGAAATCTTCACGGTTCCCTGGATTCAAAACTAAAGTGTATGAGTTAATTGTTGAAAGAATCGAAAAGGAGATTCAGTGTCTCGATGAGCAGATTCAGCCATATGATTTCCAAGACCCTAAAAAGTTCTTGGAAATCCTTCCTCATTCGAGAAAAGATATCATAGAATTGCCTACAGTCGTTTACATTGACAGTGTGCAGCTGGAAGTATGCATCACAGAGTTGGGGCAGCCAACAGAGTCCGGCTTCCGTGATCCTATTGCAGCATACATGGACACATTTTTCAGTTTGATTGATAGATCAGGCTGTCTTGTACGTGATCAGGCTCAGTACGTGCATGAAGGGCTGCCAGCAACTGCATCTGTGACTTCGTGGCAGCATTCTCAAGCAACTTCATTTTCAGGTTTACTTGAATGGTTAATTTGGCATTTTAGTATTACCTGATCTATTGTTTGTACAACAGATTAGGGTAGATTTTCTAAATAAATAAGCAGCCATAAGGGCAGCATCTTGTTTTAGTTTGCTTGAATTGAAGATTGTTTGAGTTCAGTTTCAGTTTGAAAATCAAGTCAAGAGTTGTGTTGATGATGACTCCATTGCCCAATGGGTGGAGGCACTGTTTGCTCTCCCAAAGTTCTGCGGTTCTTGGCACCTCCACGAAGCGGCAACTGCCATCCCAATTGGAGCCGATGTTAGACTCCGTCTCATGTCAGAGAATGGTTCTTCTTCAAAACCCTGTTTTGAAGAAGAAATCATTAAATGTATTTTTTAGAATATGTATCAAATTCTCCAGCTCTTCAAAAGGGAGCAGCTTCCTCAGCTCCTATCTCTGCAAAAAACATGAACAGAAGAAAACAAAACATCATCAGCAATCAGCTTGTAAGTCTTTCATCAAATTCAAATTCATCAAAATTTATCATACGCTAAAGGAAAAATCTGTCAAAACAGTTGGCAGTCACCTACTCTGCTTTTCCATTGAAGGGAAAGTACATATAGATAATGAAGAAGAGAAATTCAAATCGTTTTTCAGAGTCTCCATGAAGATATTTAACTACATCTGCTCCCTGGTAAAACCAGATTTGTCATCAAGGCCATTATCCATTATCATAATTGTTGAAAGCAGGGTGCTGACAGTTGAAAATCAAGTTGCTTTTGCCTTAAGAAGGTTGGCTTCAGGCGAGTCTCAATGCAATGTAGGAGAATCATTCGATGTGGGGCAATCAATAGTTTCTCAGGTCCCATGGAAGTTTGTGGAGGCTATGGAAGAACCAGGCATGCATCGCTTGAAATGACCTGATGCAAATAAGATGAACGAAATCAAGTCCAAATTTGAACGAAGCAAGGTTTTCCCAACTGTTGTGGAGCCCTTAAAACTACCCCACATTGTTATGAGGTTGCCTTCTGTAGAAGCTTCAAGTATCTGGCATGACTCCGAGGGAAATTATAGTATGATATTGCATGGCAATCGTGGACCCTGAAATGAGGTGTCGTGATATTCTAACTGGTTGGCCTGGTAGCATTAATGACCATCATATCCTGAAAAATTCAGGATTTTTCAGACAATGTGAATGTGGTAAGAAGTTGAATGGCTCAGTGAAGGAATTGTTAGATGGCGTTGAAATTAGAGAATACATAGTTGGGGACAGAGGTTATCCTTTGTTACCTTGGCTTCTGACTCCTTATCGTCGTAAAGGTCTTACTCCTTCCAGGATTGGGTTCAATGCAAAGCACCATGGCACAAGATTGGTTGCAGAGTGGCAGTGGCAACCGCTGAGGGCAATCACAGTTATGGACAATTGCTTGCTTCGGCTTGGAAACTTTCAAACACATTACTAGAAGACAATTTGCTTAAGTGTTTCGTAGTTTCTTCAAAGTTGATCCCCCACCATACTTTGTAATCTCGCTGAGTCTAGATTACAACTTCAAAGTAAATTTGAGTCGATTCAATAACTAAATATAGCTTGGAAGTAAATCGGTACACCGCAGACCAAATGATTCTCCTTTATTTAACGCCCACAAATTTCGTTTTTGTTTGCTCTCTAAATTTGTCGTTGGTAACTTGGTACGTGTCTGCATTGATCGTGGTCTACTCCTGCATATTTATTTGTACATTTTCTTGCTTTGAAAATGGACGACAGGGTTTTATTTCTTTATTGGGTTCTAAGCAGACTACAAATGGAAACATATCTCAGCTGATGAGAGAAATGAATGATATTACCAGTCTTAATGGGGCTCGGATAGGTATTATGTCAAAGCCCTCAGCAGAGTTCGTGGCTGGCATTTGGGCAACATGGATTAGTGGTGCTGTCGCTGTTCCCTTGGCTCTTAGACACCCAGAAGCAGAGATTCTCTATGTGATGAATGATGCGGATGTTTCTTTTGTAATGGGTACTGAGGACTATTAAGGAATTTGGAAGGGCATTGCAAAAAGATGTTCTGCACGCTTTTGTCTCATTCCTTTTGTTCCAAAGCTTCCGATGGATTTCAGAGCATCTGAGGTGTTTCATTCAAGGGATGTCAAGCATGATTCTTCAGGCATTCTGTCTGAAGAGGTGATAAACCGGCATTGATTGTGTACACAAGTGGTACGACGGGAAAAAGCTTGATCCCGAAACAATTCAATACTTTACGGAAATTTCATCTCTTCTAGAAAACAGCAGCACTGATGCAGAGGAGAGAGTTATTCTATGCTCAAATGCTCTCGATGAAAGCCGTGGCAAAGAATTGCAACTGTGTTGCGATAAAGTTTTTAGTAGACTATTTGAAAATCACATATTGAGCTGTGAAAAGGACCGACTTTGCATTTTTTTTTCACGATGTATCAACATTTTCCCTTCTATGGCAATTGATCAGTCAGGATCACATGTTGCAGAAGAAATGCTGAGGTCTCTAACCTTAGCTCTTCAAGATTGTGATGCAAAAGGAGAAAGTCATACCATTATTGAACAGGTTTTGACTATGATATGTGAGAAAGTTGCTGAAAATCCCGTAGATGTTATGTGCAACCAATATGGATCACAGGTCTTTCGCAGCCTTCTATGTATCTATCATGGAACATTGCTTGAGTCTCATGATAAATTTCATTCGGGCAACATTACCTCTACTCTAGCAGACAGGTTGAGTGGTTTGTCATCACAGTTGTGATGCCTAAAAAGAAAAACTGGACAAGACATCATTGCAGGCTTTTCCAAATCTGTTGAAGTTTGTTGCAAGCAAGATCTTAGAATATTCCAGAGATAGTGTTGTAGCTATACAAGTAGACACCTTTGGCAGTCTTGTCTTACAGACCATTTTGAAATTACTAGTGGGAGACAAAAAAGTTGCGGTAAGGGTGATAACTGTCCTTTTGGGTTGTTCTGAAAACAATGTTATAAAAGAAGGCATTCGAGAATGGAGAAGTCCTCTAGACGGGGTCATTATCTTTCAAAAGCTGATTCTTAAGTTTCAGTTCTGGATGAGGAAGCGAGTTGGATTTAATTCTGGCTTACATTGGAAGGTTTCAAAGGTATAAAGATGACTTTAAGGAGCAGTTGTTTGATTTTCATAAGACTAAAAACAGATTTAATTGGTATGGTGAATGGCGAATCCAAATCCAAGTATCATATGCCAGAAGTGAATGTTGGCGCGTAGTTGTCATTTTGCTGGCATCTTGTTATGCCAGATTTGCTGGTATTAAAAATATATTGAGCTATGTTTATTAAAATTGGTTTTTATTTCAAATGGCAAATATAACATGGCAGCCAATTGCGAATCCGATCCGATTTCAAAGTACATGCGGTGGATTTACTCCAGATCATCAAGATCCTTTCCTAATTTCGGTAAACCGGCCAACGCATTTCCAGAGATTTGGGGCGCAGTTTGCAAAGTGGCATGCAAGATTCGATTGCCTCTGTTTATCTTCAGTAAATGGGATGGACACCTGTAATGCCACCTCTTCATCAGATTCAACAGATTCGAGTGGAAGAAGCGTTATTCTCTCTTTAGAAGCGCTGAGTGTTTGTTTTTTAGTTTTATTTATTAATAATGAAAAAACAAATCTCTTGTCTTGGGGGTCGATTTGTTTTTTCTTAACAGATTTTTTATTTAATGTATTAAAAACAAAATCATTTGTAAGAGAGAGTTAGAAGGGAGAGTTTCTGAGTGCTGAGAGCTGGTGGAGAACAGGGCTTTCAATGTACAGTTTTTGGCAGGGATTTTTAATGAAATTTCACAGCTCTGACTTCTGAGATTCCTGTGGCGTGATAATTTAGCATAAGTTTTTCTCTTGTTTCATATGTAATCTGTTATGTTTCATTTCACTACATGATCATTTCTAACTGAACAAATGAAGTGTTTAGGTAAGAATTCATGCCTGCCATGCTCTGCCTATAAGTTTGTTCATGTTTAATGTTTTCTACTGTTTAAGGAGGATTCAAAGTTATTGTTTGCCTTCCTTAGCTCCGCACTAGTCTTTCCATCCCATTTAAAATCTAGATTTGATGCTAAATTTCTTACCTACCTTGCCTCAGTCGATAACCTGTGTTGTTCATTATATTTCTCTGTTTCAAGCTGTGATTTTGCCCATGCAGCCCAGAAAAAACCCGTTATTTAATTAAAAACCCCAAATCAAACCCTTTGATCAATTTACTAGCCTAATATCAGTGTTACCCGTTTGGTCATCTCATCCATTTGAAGATCTACTGAGATTGACCGAAGAGAGCCTTCTCCTACCCCGTAGGGCTAGCTACGGGGCTGAATGGTTTGATGTTGCCTTGAGGTTTAACTTTTTCAGCCTGAGGTGAAATCTCAAGCGCTAACAGGTTCCTATACCAATAGGAGTCATAATTTTTGAATGGCTAAGATTAAACCTGTAATATGTACATACCTTTGCTTTTTGCAAATGTTTTCCATATTTAAAAAAATAAAAAAATGTAAAAAGGGGATGTCCTAAAAGAAAAATCAAAGAACAAAAAGAATAAAAAAGGTAAAAAAAAAGATGAAAAATATGAACCCAAAGAAAAGAAAAGACCATGAAAGTGTGGAAGTCAAAATGCCTCTACTTTTTACCTTTTGTGTAAAATAAATGATTGTGTGCAACTTGTAATCTTTGCCACAATCCATGATGGTCAAAATGTTTAAACTTGGCTATTTCATGTTTCAATTTCACGTCTATAGTTAGAGAATAAAATCTAACCAAATTGTTTAATCTTGGCAGATAAGTAGATTAGGTAGTGTAAATAAAAGAAGCTCAACTGTTTAATCTGAGCCCATGAATGTAATAAGGTTAGATTTAGTTA
Organism: Pinus tabuliformis; assembly: GCA_031772625.1. Lineage (NCBI taxonomy): Eukaryota > Viridiplantae > Streptophyta > Pinopsida > Pinales > Pinaceae > Pinus > Pinus tabuliformis. Next base: position 153,254,147 of record CM062805.1, on the reverse strand, counting down.
GTTTACTATTGTAAAGAAAAAGAAAATTGTTTGATAAGGGTTTTCTAGCTTAAATGCACCCTAATAAAGAGAAGTAAAAATGGTAGGATAAGTAGACGGGTAAGTAGAAGAAAGGTTGCAGAATTGTGATGATTGTTAGACAAAAGCATATTTATCACCCTCATCATGAAAGTTCTAAGTATGAATGAGAAATTGGACTTGCACAAAGTTAAATTAATTAACTCCCTTAATTCATTTTCCCCTTTTACTTAACTAATTTCCCAAAATAAAGTTTGAAGTACCCAAAATCTTAAGTCAAAGGGGCTCAGAGCATTTCTCTGACTTTTGGAGGGACCGGGCCCTCGACCCAATGACTTATAGATCTTAAGTACTAAGATCTCCTCATAAACATTTACCCCCCTTCATTTCATTCATTTTCCCTAATAAATCCCTTTTCCTAAGGTTAAGACTCTATTTTTCCTAAGGAAAAGTAATCACCCCTATGAATACCCCTTTTTATAAAAACCCACAAAAATAAACTTAGCCTAAGTTATAATGTTTCTATGTAAAAAGCAAATGAATTAAAATGAAATACATTATACTCAGCGCAAACTCATTTTCATTTATCTCTCGTAATTTTGATATTAACTTTTAATAATTTATATGTTAATTCCTGAAAAATAAACCGTTTCCTGTATATATTTATTAAACCCCTTTAATATTAATATCCCTACCCCGAAGTTTGAAATATAAACTTTATATTATCCAAACCCCGTCAAATGGCATAATTAATGGATCTAAAATTAATTAAATTCAAACCATCCACCAATCATATCTCGCCTAATACCTTAATCCCTGTCTTAACCCCTCATTAAGCTAAAACCACCACATTTAAATGCCCGTTGGGCCCCTCCATTATCTTCCGTGCAACTCCCGCGCCTGACCACCACATGATCTCCCCCCTCACCATCCGACGGCCCATGTTGATTTCAAAAGGGCCCGAAATGTGAGCGATACCCACCCAAAATGGGTTGTTTTCTGTTAGGCCCTGAAGCGACGTGGCGCTCGATGAATGGAATCAAGTGGCCTCCCCCCAATACCGCCAAACGCCCAAAGGTTGTGCGAAGTAAACTACTTACCGCCAGTCTTCTACCCACCAAAATAGTCATTGTTCACCCAACTATGCGACAAATTATCACTGTTCACCCATACCCAACAAATTGACTTTTCGCACATAAATCTAAAAAAGCCCCAAATCATTGTTTTATCGTTTTTCAACTGTAATTTTCCATGCATGCACCTATGAACATTGAAAGTTGTCAACCCACGTACACTTGCACTCAGAAGATGCCAAAAGTTCCCAGGTTACCTTCCAGCATTATTGAAGCCTTTTCAACCGTTCAGAATTGCTAGTTACCTGGTTCAGAACTAGTTTACTCCAAATTCTAGGTATTTAAGCTAGAACCCATTGAAAGCCCTGTAAATTTCTGAACCAGTCTCTAAGTTTTCTTAATTGAAATTAAAGGGAACTTTAGTAACTTAAAATCCACCTGGAATTGAACCACCATTACCTTAAAGATTGAAAATTTACTGTCCCCATTCTTAAATCCACAAGAACTAAGAATGGTATCCCCAATTTCCATGGATGTCAGACCAATTACCACTCCTCACCTGGACCTGGACCACCTTCCCCTTGCTAATAAAGATTTCCAAATCAAGGACACCTCTGTCCTTGAATCCCCTATCAAACTATACTGCCGATATAGAGACCAATATATAAACCATGCTGATAAAATAGATCTTTGGGAATCTAATTTTCCTAAGTATCAATTCCTTGAGGTGCACATCTTTTCAGAAATTGTCCATTATTTTCATGCGAACTACATTCCCAGTAAAAGAGGAGTGTTTTCACTTGACCAAACCATACTTTTCACCATCATTGCCAAGTCAATCAATGAAATCTTGCAACTACAACCAGGGTAGAACTTAACCCCTATTTCAATTGGAGACCTACTAGACAAATTTCCTAAGCTTACCACTGCCAAACTTGTGGAGATGTTCCAAACCTTCATCAAGGACGAAAAGCATATCCCAAAAGACCCTCCCCCATATGTGGCTACCATATTTTCCCCATTTGATCAGGATATAGTAGCAATGATCTCTTGTGTTTCAGGCTATACCACTAGTGAGTACATAGATGAAATCATCTTAGCCTTCATGTCCCAAGTTCATAGCTGACAAAATGCATAACCAATTCCTTTGAATGAGTACTGAGAGATTTTTTAAGTATTCTTCAGTTTTGCACCACCTTTTCTTATATTACCAAGCTGACAAGTTCCCCTTCACTCTCCAAAAGCTTTATACTAAAGGTCATCCTAGGTCAGTGATTGTTTGGAATCCTTTGATCCATAAGTATGATTCCCCATATCCATACAAAGACTTCATAGATCTTTTTGTACATCTAGTAGGGACCATGCTCCTAGGAAGTCCTCCTCCAAGAATCAGTTCAGATATCAGGAGGATCCTGTAGTTGTCAAAATAACACAAAGTGGGAGATTGGTACTTGTACCAAAATCACACAGAAATTAGGATCTATGGTTGTGAATTGGCACCATATAAACTGCCCAGATACCTCCCAATGAGGATATTTTCTTTGGAGTACTACAGGCAGATAATCAACTCAGATGAGGTGCATTTTGTTAAGCCCAAAAAGAAGGCCCATATCAGAATCAAAGATGAACTAGGCCCCTTTGTATGTAATAGCCAAGAAGCTGGAAAAGAAGTAGAGGAAATCCTTAAGAGACTTAAACTAAAACAGAGCTTCATGTGGAGATATGAACCCTGTGACTTCATCTGCAACAGAAGTTAGAAAAACAAGATGGCTCCCTACATTCACCACCGAATCCCGAAATAGAGAAATATGCAAATGAAATGGAATGGGTGGAGAATACTTTAGTAGGCATAGATAGCACTGAAGTTGCAGTTGAAAATGCTCTAATTGATCTAGAGAAAAGGCTTGATGAGGGTTATTTCCTACAGGTGTCAGGAGAATCTCAAATCCAAGAAGAATCACAGGCACAGGGAGACTCTCAAGCACAAAGTGAATCACATATATAAGAAGAATCCCAAGTGCAATAAGAGTCATAATAGTCAGGCTTCTCAGAGGAACTAAATCAAATAGGTATACCAAAACCCAACATGATTCCTCCCCCTACCTTGTAAACTCCTCTAAATTAGGAGAAAATCCTCAAAAGAAATAGGGAAGAGGCCACTACATCAGGAAGAGAAACCACACAAACATATGCAAAGACCAGCCTGGTCAAAAAGTAGATGTTAAATCTTGTGTCAAAATAGGAATTCACAAAAGAAACAGTTGGGGCCACCAGCACATAAAGAGAAAAAAGCAGGCCTGCCACTCCCTCGGGGGCACACTAGAACCTTCCACATCAAATACTCGGATTTTGGAAAGGAAACAAAGTGTTGAAGTGTCCTCATTTAGGATGCCATCTGATAGGGACCAAGACATTAGAGAAAGGTACAAGGATATAAAGGCTAGGAATGAGAGGCTAAAAGCCCAAACATATGCAAAGTACCTAAAGATGGAAACTACAAACCAGACAAGGCTTATGTTAGCCTATGATGTGAAAGAAGGCAAAATGCATATGACATTTGTGAAACGTACCACTCAGCAACTTAAAACAGCAGCTGATTTCAAAAAGATATATTTCGAAGTGCTGGAAAAGGACATACATCCTATTGACCAGATCGAGTTGCACAAGTAGATAAGGGAGATGATTTACTCCACCTTAACAGGGAAATCCATTGTAGCTCACCAATTACAAAATTCCCTAAATAATATGTCAACTCAATTCTAATTGGAGAAGGCCTCTTCACAGGCAAAAAGACACCAGAATCACGTCCTTAGAGGACTTAATCATTGAGTTGGGACACAATCCCAAAGATCTAAAGGTCACTGAAAAACAGATAAAGAAGAAAAATGATGACATAGCTGCTTTGAAGAAGCAACTTAAGATCCCACCATTACATCACCCATAGACAACAAAAGTCCTGGAGACCCAAAAAGGACAAGAAAAGCTTATGGACTTGATCCTAAAGCTAAATGACCAGTTGAAAGAAACAGAGAAAGAATTGGACACATTGATTCATTCCAAGAAATTGAATTGGCCACCACTTCTACAATTTCCATTCCCACAGTAACAACTATAGTTCCTTCTGTTAGCGCTTGAGATTTCACCCTAGGCTGAGGAAGGTAAACCTTCAAGGCTACATCAAACCATTTCACCTCGTAGCTAGCCCTACGAGGTATGAGAAGGCTCTCTCGGGTCAGATTCGATAGATCTTTCAATATGATTAGGCTGACCAATTAAGAATAAGGATTTTAGGCTAGTAAATTGATAGGGGGTTTGGATTTAATGATTTTTGGGGTTTTTTAATGGAATGACGGGGCTTTTCTGGGTTACATGGGCAAAATCACAGCTTCAAACAGAAAAATATAATGACTACACAGGTTATCAACTGAGGCAAGGTAGGCATGCAATTTAACACCAAATCTGGTTTCAAATGGGATGGCAAGACTGGTGAGGAGCTAAGGAGGGCAGACAATAACTCTGAATCCTCCTTAAACAGTAGAAAACATCGAATGCGAACAAACTTATAGGAGGAGCATATAATACTATGAATTCCTACCTAATCACTTCATTTGTTCAGCTTGAAAGGGTCATGAAATGAAATGGAACATAACTGATTACATATGAGACAAAAGGGAAAAACTTATGCTAAATCAACATACCACATGAATCTCGGCAAACAGAGCTGTGAAATTCCATTAAATTCTCTGTCATAAAACTGTACAATAAAAAGCTCTCTGCTTCTCCAGCAGCTCCCAGTGCTCAGAAAACTCTCCCTCCTTCACTCACTCTCTCTTACAAATCAAATTTTTATAAACTATCCTAAAACAAAAACAACCTATCAACCCACAATCTGGGCGCTGTTTTTAACTGAAATTACAAAACAATTCGAAAAGAGAAAATCCTTCTATTCTAAAACAGTACCATGTCCCTAAAAATCCTCTGATTGACTAATAAACATGGAGCGCAGATCTTTCTGAGGTCTTGAAATAAGAAATTGGTTCCTATTTTTCTATTGCGGTTGTTGTCTTGGTGGCATGAATGAGGATCGGACTTAGTGCCTTGGCGTGGTTCCCTGTTTTACATTTGTCATTTGAATGAAAACTTAATAATTTTTTTTTAATGCAAATGCTTTTATAATCCATCTTTGGTGTCATTGGATGCTATGTAATCTGTTCAATAAACCAATCTCCTTACTATGCGCATCTGTATGGGTGGGAGAGCGCTATCTGGCAGAGCATCTTATCACAATAATGGAAATCAACCCCTGGATGGAACAACGCTTGAAGAATGCCGAGAAGAAAAATGAATATGGGATTATTAAGTTAAAGCAACCATGTAGAGATATTGCTGCTTTACTCTGATGCCACCGCCACCATCAAACTTATCTACAATATATAGATACTCTGTTTCTGCCTGCGCTGTCTAAACCGCTTCCAAACCGCTTCCATCAGCATAAACACAGGCTTATGATTTTTTATTTGACTTCTCATCTGACATACGAAACCTATGGATCGAATCTCGTTCGATAGAAACAAACAGCGGCACCAAAATGAGATTGCGTGTCTCTAGCCAGAGTTTCAACTAAGGCAGACATCCCAATCTTGGTTCTAGCTAACAATTCTTATCCCATGTCAAAATGACGCTCCAACAGTCATCCAACCTCTATCAATATACAGCAGGTGACAATGGCGATCAATGAATTTAGTTTTCTGCTTTGAAAATGCCATGGCCCCTTTCAGTTCAAGGAATAAGTCCTGTTGTAGAAGAAACTGCTCTTTGGCTTTCATTGCTGATTCCCTGCGCGAATGCATTCCAATGCTGCCCATGGAAACTGTCAGATGGACTACTTAAATAAGAAACAATGCTATCGGACACTGAATATTGGTGATTTGAAGAATGATCGCTGCTTATCCTACTTCTGCTTCCTTTACTAGTTGAAGATAACGAAGATCCATATAACTGAAAGCCATGCGAGCCAGAGTGAACTTTCAATATATGGCAACAGACTTTAACTCGAACTCCTGACTGCAATTAATTCCTTTGTTCACCAAAAACGTGCAATTCATAATTATAGTGCTCCTTCCTGTTCCTGTTAACATGTTTTTGACAAATAAATGCCTTGACAAACAGCTCCTTTGCAATCATCACTTTCCAGCAGAATTTATGGACCAAAAAATTCATTAACACACGGTAGATGATATCCATAGAATACATGTAATACTTCCTCCAGTCATATTCTCCAAATCACTTTCTAAAAATAAGATCAGACCTTCAATCCGCCTCTTCCAGGCCCATGTGTATTATCTTTAAAGACCCAATCCTTTTATTCATTCAATAGAGTACATTCATTTTGTGATAAACACCAACGTCCATTAACAACTAACAAAATACTGTGTAAGAGCGTGGGCAAAGCACTGTATACAAAGCACTGTATGCGTGGACAAAGCACTGTATACAAAGCACTGTAACTCAATCAACCCTAATTGAACATATCCTTGGACCTTTGGAAAACCACCAAATTCTACATTTAGAACATCTGCATCAAACATCTGGCCCAGAAATTTGTACAGGCTATCATCATGGATATTTTCTTTCATTGCAGCGACTAATTTCATAATCCAAAGAATGGCCACCATCTGAAAGATTGTTAAACTTTTCTAGCTTCAAAGCTTTAAAGTCCAATGGAGATCTGTGAATCATGTTCCTATTCTTTACAAAAGTCTCAGAAATATAAGGATACCTATGGATAGCAGCCCTTTCAAAAGATTTTAATAATGGCATATCCCATGAATGATCACTGTCAGCAAAGTGAGGCAAAGTATAACCATTATACTTACTTTCAGACATTAAAGCGGAAAGAAATGGATTTGAGGGTAGACCATTCTGTGGCCAAGTTGTTCCTCTTTGATAATCTGAAATAAGGGACTTGTGCTTTCTACTTGTTGCAAACTCAGATAAGATGAGTCCTGAAGATGAGCTTGATTCCGAATCTATACAAGCCACTCCAGAACCAAGTAATGTCCTCGATCCTACTTCATCATAAACGCTTGAAGCCCCAGTGTCATGGTCACCTTTTTGGATTTCCTTGTCCACGGAAGTATTGAAACTTTATCTTCTGATTCACTTCATCTCTTAATATCAGACCTTCCATTAGGTGTTTTGTGTTCTCTGTCAGCTGATACTATCTATTTTAACTGAAACATTGATACTACAGGACTGATATTTGGCACACTATCACTTTGAGAATCCCAATCTTCCTTTACAGCACTCGGCATTGTTTTGTCATCAACTGGTCTCAGATTTTGCCTGGAGGTTTCCCTTGCAGAATTTTGTCGATGTTGCATGTGCGCCAATGTCAAAATAAGATGACTCAAGTAGTCCCAATACAGTTGAAGAATTTAGATGCCAACATAAAGACATAATGGATGGATAATTGTGTATTGCTGCTCTAAGGGCCTGCAAAGCTTCGAAATGAATGACTGGATGTGCCACTGTAGAGAACCTCTGTACCATGATAATTGAAACCATATGAAGATAAAACTTGACCAAATTCATCAACAGTAGAGTCTGATGTATGCTTTGTTTTCTTTGTGCTTTTACAGAGGTAGGAGCTGCAATCACTGCCTTTTGAAGAGCTGGAGCATAAATTACACAAATTTAAACAACAAATTAATGATTTCTTCTTCAAAACAGGGTTTTGAAGAAGAATCAATCTCTGATATAAGACAGAGTCTAACATCGGCTCCATTTGGGATGGCAGCTGCAGCTTCCTGGAGGTGCCAAGAACCTTAGAACTTTGGGAGAGCAGACCGTGCCTCCACCATTGGGAAATGGAGTCATCATCAACAAATCAACACAGCTGAAGACTTATTTTCACACTGAAACTGAACTCAAACAAACTAAAAGCCAACTGAAACAAGATGCTGCCCTTATGGCTGCTTATTTATGTACAAAATCTACTCTAATCTGTTGTACAAACAATAGATCAGGTAATGCTAAAATGCCAAATTAACCATGCAAGTAAACCTGAAATTGAAGCCGTTTGAGAATGCTGCCACGAAGTCACAGACGCAATTGCTGGCAGCCCTTCATGTGAGTACTGAGCTTGGTCACGGAAAAGACAACCTGATCTGTCAATCAAACTGAAAAATATGTCCATATATGCCGCAATAGGATCACGGACACCGGACTCTGCTGGCTGCCCCAACTCTGCAACACATGCTTCCAGCTGCACATTGTCAATGTATACCTCTATAGGCAAGTCTGTTGTTGCTTGTTTCGAAGGAAGAAGGATTTCCAAGAACTTTTTAGGGTCTTGGAAATCATAAGACTGGATCTGCTCATCTAAAGCTTGAATCTCCTTTTCAAGTTTTTCAACAATTAACTCACAGGTAGCAACTTTAGTTTCAGGAGAGAACTCCGGAGATTTCAAACTTTGAAAGAAGTCACTGAAAAATTCTTCATTAATTTCAATATCCACTAACAATTCTCTAACGCCATCCAGAGTTTCACAAAATGCAGGGTCTGCCACATACCCTACCATTGCATGAACATATCAACAGGCACTGGAATGTCTGCATCGAGTTGGAGTCGCCAGGTGAATGGTTCAGCCTGCATAAGTGTCTGACTGCTGTCCACCATCAGCATCAGATCTGAACTTGATACATGTACTGGGGTAAAATACAATCGAAGTGCTATGTTCACAAATCCCACGGAGATAGACTGAAGCAACGTTTATCTACTTGCGCTGATGTAAAACAAGAGCGTTTTCGAAGGCTTCTGACGTAACTTCAGGCTCCGTCTAAGACTTATGAAACAAACACATCAACCCACAAACAAGTTTGTTCTTCCCCAGTATGGTCGCCAATATGTTAGCGCTTGAGATTTCACCCTAGGCTGAGGAAGGTAAACCTTCAAGGTTACATCAAACCATTTCACCTCGTAGCTAGCCCTACGAGGTATGAGAAGGCTCTCTCGGGTCAGATTCGATAGATCTTTCAATATGATTAGGCGGAGCAATTAAGAATAAGGATTTTAGGCTAGTAAATTGATAGGGGGTTTGGATTTAATGATTTTTGGGGTTTTTTAATGGAATGACGGGGCTTTTCTGGGTTACATGGGCAAAATCACAGCTTCAAACAGAAAAATATAATGACTACACAGGTTATCAACTGAGGCAAGGTAGGCATGCAATTTAACACCAAATCTGGTTTCAAATGGGATGGCAAGACTGGTGAGGAGCTAAGGAGGGCAGACAATAACTCTGAATCCTCCTTAAACAGTAGAAAACATCGAATGCGAACAAACTTATAGGAGGAGCATATAATACTATGAATTCCTACCTAATCACTTCATTTGTTCAGCTTGAAAGGGTCATGAAATGAAATGGAACATAACTGATTACATATGAGACAAAAGGGAAAAACTTATGCTAAATCAACATACCACATGAATCTCGGCAAACAGAGCTGTGAAATTCCATTAAATTCTCTGTCATAAAACTGTACAATAAAAAGCTCTCTGCTTCTCCAGCAGCTCCCAGCGCTCAGAAAACTCTCCCTCCTTCACTCACTCTCTCTTACAAATCAAATTTTTATAAACTATCCTAAAACAAAAACAACCTATCAACCCACAATCTGGGCGCTGTTTTTAACTGAAATTACAAAACAATTCGAAAAGAGAAAATCCTTCTATTCTAAAACAGTACCATGTCCCTAAAAATCCTCTGATTGACTAATAAACATGGAGCGCAGATCTTTCTGAGGTCTTGAAATAGGAAATTGGTTCCTATTTTTCTGTTGCGGTTGTTGTCTTGGTGGCATGAATGAGGATCGGACTTAGTGCCTTGGCGTGGTTCCCTGTTTTACATTTGTCATTTGAATGAAAACTTAATAAATTTTTTTTAATGCAAATGCTTTTATAATCCATCTTTGGTGTCATTGGATGCTATGTAATCTGTTCAATAAACCAATCTCCTTACTATGCGCATCTGTATGGGTGGGAGAGCGCTATCTGGCAGAGCATCTTATCACAATAATGGAAATCAACCCCTGGATGGAACAACGCTTGAAGAATGCCGAGAAGAAAAACGAATATGGGATTATTAAGTTAAAGCAACCATGTAGAGATATTGCTGCTTTACTCTGATGCCACCGCCACCATCAAACTTATCTACAATATATAGATACTTTGTTTCTGCATGCGCTGTCTAAACCGCTTCCAAACCGCTTCTATCAGCATAAACACAGGCTTATGATTTTTTATTTGACTTCTCATCTGACATACGAAACCTATGGATCGAATCTCGTTTGATAGAAACAAACAGCGGCACCAAAATGAGATTGCGTGTCTCTAGCCAGAGTTTCAACTAAGGCAGACATCCCAATCTTGGTTCTAGCTAACAATTCTTATCCCATGTCAAAATGACGCTCCAACAGTCATCCAACCTCTATCAATATACAGCAGGTGACAATGGCGATCAATGAATTTAGTTTTCTGCTTTGAAAATGCCATGGCCCCTTTCAGTTCAAGGAATAAGTCCTGTTGTAGAAGAAACTGCTCTTTGGCTTTCATTGCTGATTCCCTGCGCGAATGCATTCCAATGCTACCCATGGAAACTGTCAGATGGACTACTTAAATAAGAAACAATGCTATCGGACACTGAATATTGGTGATTTGAAGAATGATCGCTGCTTATCCTACTTCTGCTTCCTTTACTAGTTGAAGATAACGAAGATCCATATAACTGAAAGCCATGCGAGCCAGAGTGAACTTTCAATATATGGCAACAGACTTTAACTCGAACTCCTGACTGCAATTAATTCCTTTGTTCACCAAAAACGTGCAATTCATAATTATAGTGCTCCTTCCTGTTCCTGTTAACATGTTTTTGACAAATAAATGCCTTGACAAACAGCTCCTTTGCAATCATCACTTTCCAGCAGAATTTATGGACCAAAAAATTCATTAACACACGGTAGATGATATCCATAGAATACATGTAATACTTCCTCCAGTCATATTCTCCAAATCACTTTCTGAAAATAAGATCAGACCTTCAATCCGCCTCTTCTAGGCCCATGTGTATTATCTTTAAAGACCCAATCCTTTTATTCATTCAATAGAGTACATTCATTTTGTGATAAACACCAACGTCCATTAACAACTAACAAAATACTGTGTAAGAGCGTGGGCAAAGCACTGTATATAAAGCACTGTATGCGTGGACAAAGCACTGTATACAAAGCACTGTAACTCAATCAACCCTAATTGAACATATCCTTGGACCTTTGGAAAACCACCAAATTCTACATTTAGAACATCTGCATCAAACATCTGGCCCAGAAATTTGTACAGGCTATCATCATGGATATTTTCTTTCATTGCAGCGACTAATTTCATAATCCAAAGAATGGCCACCATCTGAAAGATTGTTAAATTTTTCTAGCTTCAAAGCTTTAAAGTCCAATGGAGATCTGTGAATCATGTTCCTATTCTTTACAAAAGTCTCAGAAATATAAGGATACCTATGGATAGCAGCCCTTTCAAAAGATTTTAATAATGGCATATCCCATGAATGATCACTGTCAGCAAAGTGAGGCAAAGTATAACCATTATACTTACTTTCAGACATTAAAGCGGAAAGAAATGGATTTGAGGGTAGACCATTCTGTGGCCAAGTTGTTCCTCTTTGATAATCTGAAATAAGGGACTTGTGCTTTCTACTTGTTGCAAACTCAGATAAGATGAGTCCTGAAGATGAGCTTGATTCCGAATCTATACAAGCCACTCCAGAACCAAGTAATGTCCTCGATCCTACTTCATCATAAACGCTTGAAGCCCCAGTGGCATGGTCACCTTTTTGGATTTCCTTGTCCACGGAAGTATTGAAACTTTATCTTCTGATTCACTTCATCTCTTAATATCAGACCTTCCATTAGGTGTTTTGTGTTCTCTGTCAGCTGATACTATCTGTTTTAACTGAAACATTGATACTACATGACTGATATTTGGCACACTATCACTTTGAGAATCCCAATCTTCCTTTACAGCACTCGGCATTGTTTTGTCATCAACTGGTCTCAGATTTTGCCTGGAGGTTTCCCTTGCAGAATTTTGTCGATGTTGCATGTGCGCCAATGTCAAAATAAGATGACTCAAGTAGTCCCAATACAGTTGAAGAATTTAGATGCCAACATAAAGACATAATGGATGGATAATTGTGTATTGCTGCTCTAAGGGCCTGCAAAGCTTCGAAATGAATGACTGGATGTGCCACTGTAGAGAACCTCTGTACCATGATAATTGAAACCATATGAAGATAAAACTTGACCAAATTCATCAACAGTAGAGTCTGATGTATGCTTTGTTTTCTTTGTGCTTTTACAGAGGTAGGCGCTGCAATCACTGCCTTTTGAAGAGCTGGAGCATAAATTACACAAATTTAAACAACAAATTAATGATTTCTTCTTCAAAACAGGGTTTTGAAGAAGAATCAATCTCTGATATAAGACAAAGTCTAACACCTTCAACACTGGGAACATCTTTGGCACCAACATCTCCACCTGCCACAACACTGCCAATCACAACTGAGTCTACAACAGTAGGTGCTTCAACAGAAAAGACAACATAGCTAGTGAAAGCCATGGAGGAAATGTCTATCTAGGAAACAAAATTGAAAAGGCTTAAGGAGAAAGTGGCAAGATTAGAAAATGACTACAATCTTGCCCAGATTCAGCAGAGAGAAGAAACACAGAAAGCCCTAAGGATGGGTGAGAAGATCAAGGTCCTAGAAAAAGATTTAACTCTACAAAAGCCACTAGGACAGACCAAAGAGATGCTCTGGGCCAATATCATTGACTTTGTCAATGATATTTGGCCATTAATTCAAGTAATATTTGAGCAAATAGAACTGGTGAAGGTGACCACTGAGGCTATTAATAAAGTAAGAGAAGATTTGGGAGATCAACCTAAGGATGCTAATTGACTCATCCACTTTTTGAACAGAAAGAACAGACACAAACTTAATGAGTTTGGCGTAGAGGATAGAACTAAAGCTATCATAGAAGTTAAAAAGGTTCTTTCCAAAAGAAACCTTATGGTTAACTTAGAGGAAAAATGCCATAACATGTAGGTGCGCATTAACAAATTCATGGAAAAGTTTCAAATTTTGAGGGATAAAGGCCTTCCAAGTCCTATGGACATCCATGGAAAACTTATGACCCAATTGGACTACACTGACAGATTAAGGAAGTTGGCTAAGGATCAAGCAAGCACTTCAGGTATCAAAGCCTTGCCAACAGGGAAAGTATTGTATGATACTTTAGAGGATCTGTTCTTTCTGGAGCATGAGGTGAAACACTAGTTTGTCACCAAGCCTAATTTTTCCAAATAGACATAGGCAGACGAGATTTACAGAAGAATGGTCAAAGTAAAATTACTTGAGGATGAATGGTGGGAAAATATGACAGATTTACTATAAAGTTACCATAGTAAATCTGAAGGCAGGTAAGAGACAGATAAACAAGGTTAAAGAGTAGCAGGTTAAAGAGTATCAGTAAAAGATTAAAGACAAGGATGATTCCAACATACAAATATTAGCCATCTTAAAGGGCTCAAATTCAACTGCAACAGCAAGCACTACCACAATAAGAGGGACAACATGATACAGTGTTCCATCTGTCTCTATCTTCATGCTTGAAGATATTTTTATTTCCTTAATTAAATCTCAAACTTTTATGTGATATTTTGTAATATTTTTTGTATAAATACTTCACATTTCAAAGTATTTAGGGTGGATTCAAAGACATTTTTGTAGACTTTTCTCTCAAGTCACAGTCTTATTGCAACAAAAACTAGATTGGCTTGCTGGATCATGGAATAAAGTTCAGACATTTTACAGGATTCTTATGTAAATAGAAAATCAAATAAGTATTCTCTCATGTGTATTATTGTTTTTCCTTATGTTTATTGATAATCAAATGTGTTTCTATGAAATCTTAATGTTAAACTAGGAATGATAGTTCAGAATTTGCTTCAATGCACTCTATCCTAACTGTTTACATTCTTAAATGTTTTCTGCTAAACTATCTTATCTATGGAATTCTTAGCTGCTCCTTAGCTTTCGTATTTTTCCTTGTGATTATGTAGCAAAGGATTCTTAATTGCCCTTTGTTGATGATCACCCCCTGTTCCTCATTCTGATCCCGGTCTAAGGGTTCTTAACTGCCCTTTTACCCTATTTAGAATCATTCCATCCATAAGCCCTTGAAGATTTTCCTTTTGTTTTGCTAGCCTGCCCTGTAAAAACTCCTTTTAATGATCTAATCCATTTATGCTATCCTTTTATATACTACATAGCCCAATGGCTTAAAGAAACTAGCTCTACCCATCTGTTCCTAGAATTCCACCTCCCAACCAAAATCAAGACCTTATGAACATTAACATACTAAAATCCCACCCAAACAAAGTTAAATTATATAGAGAGAGCCCTCTGTGGACTTAGGTTGGCTAGAACATGAGTCTGAAGATTGGTTTGTGGTTACCTTGGATTATTCCTTCTTTTGATAACTTCTCGGGAAGACTTCTGAGTGATAACATAATATACAAGGAAAAAAAACCTATTCTAATTGGATAAAGTAAATATCATGAACTAAATATCAATCATTACATTTTAAAGACTTTTAGATCCATTAAAAGAGCTCATTGGATGTGGCAATCAAGAAAATCATTATTGTATTATCCAATTCAAAAATTTGTCCATTAAGCCAAATCGCTGAGATGTTTTGCATGTGTAAAAATGCAAGTCCTACATGGTGTTTATTCCTATGCAACTATTGATTTGTATCCTAGGGGTCATGATTCAACCCTACGGGACAAAAACCAATCTTTTTTAGCAAATTTGAGCAAGTATATACACACTGGAAGAGTGCTACAGGAAACTACAAGATGCTACAGGAAGTTATAATTTACCGAATGATGAAGAAAATCAAATAAAAATTGGATGGGACAAAAAAATTTATTGACTAGGATGTCTTAAGTCTCCATTTCATGTGGAATCACTCAAAAATACCTATGTTAACCCATGCTAAAAAATAATAGATAATTACTAGTCTAAAATCTAGAAATTCAAGAACTAGTGAGCTAGTAAACCTATCAAACGCTTAACCTAATAAAGTGAAAATGAAATGGGATAAATTTTGTTATTAACCATAATATTTTTTTGATATAATGTAAGTGGAATCAACTTGATTGAAGCTCGTTAGAATGTTCTAAAAAATAGCAAAAAATTATTATTATTTGCCATAAGGGACTTCCAGAAATTTAGATTTTTGGAATAAGAAGACTAATCTAAGTAGCTCAATGATTATTATGACCTTCCAAAATTGTTCCAAGGATAAAATTATGCTTTTGATCCTGAAAAATAACTTACTTCAACCATTTAGCCAATCCTACAACAAGAAATCATTAATACTAAATGCAGAAATAGAAAATGACAAGAACAAGAGATGCATGTGAATAAGAAGTAAAATGAAGAAAAGTAAATGATACAAAAGGGCTCTGAGGCTCCTGGGATGGCCAAGCCCAAGGAAACTCAGAGTTCTATTAAGGAAACCAATATTTAGAAGCTGAACATGGCACCAATCTTCATTATTTCCATCAATACAATTACATCCCTACAAGAAATGAAAGTGGAGTTGCAAAAATACCAGTTCTCTCCACAAGAAGGCTAATAAAAATTAACCCCTAGAGGAAAATTCAAGTTGGTACTTATACAAAATTATTAGGAAGAATTCCCCGTGAAAGGAGGAAGCTTTCCCCTCCAAAATCCCTCTAATAGTGGATCTGGTTCCCGACACTAGGAATCTGCATTAAATGACAGGGAAGACATTCCTAGATTTTCTCAATCGTTGAAGCTCCAGAATCTGTGCAACAATTTTAGAATATCATGTTGATTTATTATCCAATATTGATCCTCATGTAGTCAGGAGCAGGTCCCTAAATTATCTCCTCCTCCAAATCTCCATAATCTGCCCAATATTCTCACAATACTCTACAAAAATAAATAATATTAGGCATAAATATGCAATTATCCATAAACCTTCCTAATGAACATATTAAAGTTAAAAACACATTATTTAATGAAAAAAAAATGTTTAATGTGTTGAAGGATGGTCAGATGGGGCTTAATTTATGTCTAATTTGGAGGCCCATCAATACTATCCAATAAATATCATTCAAAGATACAACTCATGTGAATATGGTAAACCTCACACACTTAAGCTAAAATAAAATTGAAAAGAACCTCATAAAAACCACAAAATAACTAAAACAAGTGCAAGTATATGAGATAACAAGCAGACTCAATAATGACATAATATCATTGCAACAGATAATAATATTTCTTAATCTCTGAGGTCAATTCTCTTATGATGGATGAATTCAATAGTAATATTAAAACTCTAAAATCATAGAGACAAATGAGGAACTTATAAATTATGAGCGTAACTAGTATCTCGAACATGAACAAATTATAGAACATTCAAATAATGTGACAATCGTAGATAAAAAGAAAGAAGAAATTGTCATTAATTTTAGAGGCAATCTTCTAAAATTATCATTAATCAAATTTTTATCATTCAATCACTCAGATCGATAATACGAATATCGAAACATGAAAAGATTGAACATAAATGAATACTAAACAGGAACATGTCCCAGATTCAGCACTTTGATTGTCATATAAAAACACACACACATAAAAATAGTTTAATAGAAATGAAGAATAGCTTCATTCACACGATAAAACATTATGTGTAAGGTGTACAAACAGATCTTTCAAAATCAAAAATTTCTTGTATGTCAAAACCCCCCCTTTACAGAAACAAGGTTTTAAATAGTAATATGATAAGTAATTTTCTTGAGTAATTGTACTAAATGTAAACAAATTAAAATTAAACAACTTAGTTTCAAATAAAATACTTAAACATCATGATCCCTCTGTGGCTCTGAAGTTTTAACCTTTTTTAACGTGCCCATAGGGGAAAAACTATGGGCCCCACACATCCTGACCACTGGTGTTTGAGTGGTGATTAAGGGAATCTCTCTCCAATCCTTCATGTGCTCTGTTATCGATTGCAACGATGGAAAAAGATGGACTACCTGAGTTGTTGAAGATGTTAGTGTCAGTATCTTCATCCCTCCATCAGTGATCAAATTGCTCTTTTGCATGCATGTTAGGTCTCCCATCCGATCAGCTACATTCCATTAGGTCATGGATCAACTAATGGTAGTGGTTTCATGTCAATTTCCCTCATGACATTCATCTACTGACCTGTTGTCACAATTTTTAGGTCATTTACTGTCATCCAGTTTCATTTCATTCATAAAAACCAGTTTTAGGGTTTTTGTCTCAGTAGGTCTAGGGTTTGTCATCATAGTCATCCAAAATTGAATAAAAGGTTAGCAGGCACATGAGAAGGATAAAGAAACTCATAAATTCATAAATTTTAATTCTGTTAGGCTCAATAAATTTGTTTCACCTCAATAAGAGTTTTGAGGTGAAAACAGGGTTTTGTCCATTTCATGTACAAATTTCATGTAATTTCAATGTTTCTATATGTAATATGTATTCGAAAGTTGTTCTTAGTGACCTGGTGACAAGATCCACTCCTGCCATGCAAGAGTCCACCTGAAGAAATCAATGTAAATGTCCACCTGCAAAAAGACAAAAGTCGGAAATAAAGTGAAACAGGGCATTTGTGAAAAAGTTAGCACAACATTAGAAAAGTGGGTTTGGTAAATAAAAAATTAAAAGCAAGGGGATATAAAAGTCATCTATGTGTTTGAAAACTTTGTTGTTGCAAGTGAATGAGCTAAAGGCAAGAAATCATGTTTTTGGAGGAACGAGACAAAATTGAGCAAAAAACCTAAAATTTTACCGGTGCTGTGCACCTAGGATTTGGCGTTGCGCACCTACCCTGCACTGCACATCTGACACAAGTTTTACATTGCAATTTGTTCAGGTGCTGCACATACAAAGTGCGATGCGCACTTGAGAGGAGGTGCTACGCACCTGTCTGTCAAGCATCAGAATGATTTCCATCACCTTCCTTTGCTTCAAACTCCTCAATTCACTTCTCAACAAGTAAGTGAAGCTTCTCATTTTATCTAGCAAGGAGTTTTTCATTAGTTGTGGTGACTTGTATGTCTAAAACACTAAACCCTAGCTGCCTCCAAATTGTCTTGTAAGATTTGCATAGGGTATTGTCTACTGCTGTTTCTATTCCCTTAGACTATTTTCCTATTCCCCATTACCTTAAACTAATTTTCCTTAAATCCCTTTCCCAAAATCATTAGCACTTACTTCCCAAACCCCACTCCCATTCACCAAACCCTAACCCTATACACTATTCCCAAAACCCTAGCTCCCACTTCCTATCCCTTCACTACATTCATTTCATTATCAAAACCTCCATCTACATTCATAATACCAGTTATTTCCCTCATTCCCCAAAAGAAACAAATAGTCACTTCCTATATACATTAGTCATCCTCATACTCATTAGTTTTCAATTCAAAATTCATAAGCATGGAGACAAATTCAGACTGTGAGAGGGAAGAGTAAACTTTCAGTGATTCTTCCCGAGAAGCTCATGTGCCAAGAAAACCACATAAAGGAGGGAAAATCATCCAGGAGGATCCCACCACTCTCACAGAATTACTTGCTTGCCCTCTTGCTGTAACTTTCTTTCAACACCAGTCTTGTTATCAGTATTGTGAAATGGTAGAGAGGGTGAAATATCATCATGAACTTGCTAGGTTGTTTTTTCTTCATCTTTACAATGGCCAGGTGAACCTTGCTGATGTCTCTTTCACCTTGGTACCTGAAGCCATTTCAGCAGCAACAGGCATCCCTAATGTAGGTGAACAGTGGAATAAGGGGCAACTTGTGGGCAGAGAGCATTATGAGCCTTACATTAAGGCTAGTTATCATAGGTAAATCAGTAGGGTTTTTCCTTTCAAATACTTGTAGAACAATTATGCTCCTCTCATGAAACTCATCATCAAGTATTTTACCTATGAAGGAAGGTTTCTTGTCTATATACATACCATGTCATACTGTTGATGCATTTCACAAGAGTGAGGATGATGAACCTCCCATACTTTATATGCAAGAATATTGAGAAGATGGCTCTATATGTGCAAAGGAAACTTTTTTCTCAGCAATTCAATAGCATTGACCACTTCTCACTGATTAAAATTGTTGTTTTGCATCATCTAAGCTTGCTGAACATACCATGGGATACCTTCATTGCACATGATATTTTCAAAGGCCCTCAGGTGATTCCATCAGTGCTTCAAGAGGAAGGAGGGTCTTCAAGACAACCAGATGTTCATGAGACTGAAACTATAGGTGTGCCAGTGATTTTTCACCTATGAGAAAGGCACCAGGAGACTTTTTGCTGCTGCCAAACGAGTACTATCTCCACCAGGGGTGGAAGGGGTCTCGTTTTCTTCACCGAGTCAAAGGAAAATGCTATCTTCACCAAGGGTGAAAGGGGCTTTGCCTTCTTCTTTAGCTGAACAGGTACAGGGAAAAGACAAAGGAAAGCAACAAGTGCATGAAGAAGGCCCTACTGAAGGGCAAGACAGGGATTTTGTTTTGGTTAAGGAAGATGACAATGATTTGGGCTCTCAAAGCTCAATACTTAAGGATATGATCATCAAAGAGAAGGACGCTGAAATCCGAGCCTTGTCACTTGATCTTGAGAGGGCCAAATGGATTATCAATGTTTTTGTGCAGGAGAACAAACAACTAGAGGACAAACAAGTTATTATGGAGCTGCAAACAATTAGAGAAAACAGGCAAGTGGAAAAAAGAAGAAAAATCAAGATGACATCCCTTGAGAAAGAAATTGAGGCTGACCGGGAATCATGGTTAGAGAGGGAAAACATTCATCTAGAGAAATTTCTTGAGAAAGCCAACAAAGAGAAGAAAATTTTGCACCATATGGCCTATCACTACTTAACCTAGAACAAAATTTGCAAAACAAGGGTGAAGAGGTTAAAGGCTAAGCTAAAAAGAGCTTTGAGAAGTAAAAAAGAGCAAGATAAGCTCAAGATCTTGGCCCAGAAAAGAACTAAAAAGGATCACTCATGCTAAATTTCAAGCAATTTGGAGTATTTTTGTCATTTTTGAAATTTTTAATGCAAAAAACAGGTTTTTTCAATAGGTGCGCAGTGCCGGCTTTTGTTGGGGGCATCCATTTGCAAAAAGGTTTGCATTTTGGAATCAGCAGGAAAAAATGTGCATGCTCAGGAATTGCCGAGATTTTTGGACAAGTTCTGGGTCTCCAAAAGGGAAAAAAACACTCAAAAAATGCCCTCTCTACCAATTTTTGCCTCACATGAAGTAGTCTTGGGAGATTCCATTTTTGGAGGAGCAAATGGACTCCAAATCCAAAAAATCAAGTTGTTCCAGAAATTATACTCACCAAGCTTTCCAATGAACTATTCTACTTCTGATTCAGACTTCGGGAAGCCTTCCAAAGTGGCCTTGAAAAAGCACTGCGCATAGATCAGTGGCATTGCGCATAGGAGAAATTTTGCCAGTTTTGCCTGTTTAATCAGAGTTTCGCCTAGTTTGGTTGTTAGTTGAATTTTTCTTCTCTCTTTGGTAAATTAATGATGTAATATGACGTGATATGATGTAAATATGATGAAAAATGACTTGAGGGGGTAGATACATAAGTTAGAATTGGTTTGAGGATGAATGAATCAGGTTCCATAATTTTAGAGGCAAGTTGTTCCACTGCCTATTTTGTAGTTCCTAGTTTAGATGTTGTTGAAACAACTTCTTGAATCATGGATTAGTCATTTGTCAAGGTTGGACTCTTGTGGATGCATTAAGCATTATTGTAAATCACTTCTGCAGTTTGGCAAGGAAATGAACCAGGGTTTTGCAACATTTTGTGGGATTCTTGTGGTAATGTGTCTTGGCATCATTTTATCCTCTGTGATTTAGTTTTCCTTATGTGTATATGTTCCAACATCTATTTCTTTCTTCATAACTAAATGAATCAAGAGAATTAGGTAGAATCCATTGATATTCAGTGCTCTGCATAGAGGATACATTTAGTTTTTAATGTTTTCTATTGTTTGAAGAGGACTCATGAACCATGCATGCCCTCTCCAACTTCTCACCAGTCTTTAGACTCACCATCACATTCATTTCAAAGTGCTAAAACACTTGCCTACCTCACCCCACAGAAACCTCTGCAAATCTGAGTTGATTTCCTGGACCCAAAGCTGCATTCCTCATCTGATCTAGTAGCCAACCATAAAAGTCAATCAAAATCCTCTGAGCTAATATACCTAACCTAAAATCAGCATTAACTTTCAATCATCTCAAGCCTTAGTTTCCATATTCTTTTTGAGATTGACAAGGAGAGAGCCCTCTCCCGACCTCGTAGGGCTAGCTACCAGGTTAAGCGTGGTTTGATGTTGCCCTAGACCTACCTTCCTTCAGCTTGAGGTAGTTTTAGGCACTAATAGAAGACACTTGATCCATAGTAAGACTTTGTTTTAAATTCTTTCTCACCTTAGTAATTTTATCCCATTCCATAGTTGATAATCTGGGCATGTATTTGTTATGACCACGATTAACCAAGATCTGACCTAGTAACATGTTGTAGGAATATTATATATCATCTTGTTAATTCCAGCCAAAATTGTAAAGTCCCTACAAAGAGCATTCACCACTGTAGCTAGTGCAAATGACTCTTCTTCTTGTATGGCCACACAACCAAGGTCTCGTTCTGTATTCTTCAATTTATCGCAAAATTCCTCATGGGACATTAGCTAGTTTTATTTTCCCCATAATCAAGATATGCCAAATATAGAAACAGTCTTTCGGATTAATCACATTGTAAGGATTAGATGATTTCTCAAACTCTTCCCACATAAATTGCATCACAGTATGCTTTTCCTTCAACATACAAAGAGAAAAATGCAATGATCTCTGGTAAGCAAACTCAATCCTTCTAGTGTTTCACCTTCTAAAGTGTTAATAAAATTAATGAGTTAATCGAAGTCCTTTAATATTTACTCTAGGACTGTATTTATGCATTTTTCTTCTATATTGGCACTTTTAATGGTCCCATTCTCACAATATGAATGGATTTCCACATAATCTCTCACTATTGATATTTTTTGTTTGATTTCCCTCAAGATCTCTTCTTTAGCTTGTATCAGAACTTGATTTCATGTGAGGGTAACTCTAATTATCTCTTATAGAGTTTTAACCTCACCATGTCTTTCTTTAAGGGCATTCTGAATCTGTTCAATCTTGTCATTCTTTCGGTTCACTAAATTTTCCACCTTACATTCAATTCTTTTCTTCTTTGACTTGGCATCTTCATTTTGATGTGCATAAGCTTCGAGTCCTTGGATTCGGATGTTTGGAAAGTATTAATGGCTTGGTTGATTGTAGCTTTATAATCTGCTAGAAGCTTGAGGTGGTGTTCCTCTTTTCACGGGATTCCTTCTTCAAAACTTCCATTTGTCTAAGCGCTTCTTTAAATTATTCCTCTTTAAGTCACAAGGACGTCTCCGTATTTTTCAAGTGGGTCTTGAAATCTCCCTTTCTTTCAAAATCTTTAATTAAAAAGCGTGGTTCGTGATCTGGTATTTTCATAATGGTTTGTAGGCCTTTTATTTCCTTCTCTTTTTCTTCCAACAAATTTTTAATTGGCCCAATTTCTTTAGGTTGACCAGACTACCAAATCATTATATCCTCTAATTCTTTGATTTGGTTTGTCTTCATTCTTAGAGATATTTGCGCTATATAACTAGTCGGAGACCTTTTCAAACATTTCCTACATATTTATATTTCCTGATGTTGAATCAAGAAATCTCTTAGCGACAATTTCTCTTGCTTGCCGATGCAGATTGATAACATCCATATCTGATACTTTTCCCAAATTAATCACTAGGGAAGAAGTTTGGGCTCCTAGAATTTGTTGATTCTCTCCTATTTCTGGCTGAACGATTGTGTGGTTCAGAGTATTTGTTTAAAAAATAGTAGAAGAGATAAATCAGGGTCCATCCGTGGGAACTATGTCTTTAAGTGTTGCAATTTCGATTGTTTGATACTGTTCAGATAATAGAGCCAATTTTGTACCATTTTTCATTATCAATATCCCTTTTGTGAAACTATGTCTGATGCTAAGGGCCTGTGCTCCTGAATCCCTAGGCCTAATGTCATCGATGGCTTGTTGCATATACTTACTCAATTGTTCGATTTCTTGATCAAATGTCTCAGTATCAACATCATCCTCTTTCACTTTCACCCATTGTGATACTTTAGTCGGAACCAAAATTTATGACTTCCTTTTTGTTTCAGAAATCGAAGGGGTAGGAGTCTATAGTTCCATACTAATTTCTTACATTTTCATTTCAGTGTAGCTTGGAGTAATGCGAGTTATTCCTTCATTCTATGTAGGTGTAGGTGACACCGCTTGTGCAAGATTTTCCATAAGCGATAAGACATTTGCCATATTTTCTGCTTCAAGCTTACTTTCATGTATATAGGCTGACGAACTTTATTGTTTCTTCAATCCTAAGATAATTCCCAAGGGATCGTAATTCCAGATGTCATCTAACAACAATCCAAACAATACCATTTCCCTTTCCAGGGTATCCATAACATTCTTACTTTTATAAATTAAGGGCAGAATAGAATAGAATAGGGATAACTGAATAACACTCTTTTTTTCTTAGAGATGAAATGCAACTCATTTACAATAATTTTCTATCTGATTACTTCAAAAGAAAACAACAAGTTTAAAACATATTTTGGTAATTGAAAAGGTTTATTTTCAAATCCATATAGACGAATTAAAGTGAAGTTAGGGTACAGGAACCAACTTCCTATTCTTTGTTCTTCAATAAGTCTAAGTGTTCTCCTGTTTTCTTCTAAAATTATGTCTATGTTTGCTTCAATCAGTTTGATTTTTAGATGATATGTGAAATAGTCCATAAATTAAGCATACGAATTAGGGAGATGCTCCAGATAGATTACATATGTCCATTTATAAACTTCTTTTGTTTCATTATTTACATTTATAACACTCAAGAGGATCTTGGTAGACAGAAAGTAAGAAGGGTAAATGAACAGGGTTAAATGAATCAAATATGCGAAATGACAGCACAAGCTAAATAGAATGGCAGTAGAAATATCATCCGTGATGGCCCAGATCATATATTTTGGAAAATTAATCACCTGACTATTTGTTTGGAGAGTGATGAGCGAATGAAAAATAAAACTGATCCATCCATTTTTTAGTCATCTACCAACCCAAAAATAATTGAAAAAAGAGAATTCAATGTCTGGTAAAAAGGTTTCAATGAATTGGCCAGTATAGGAAAATGTAATTTTAACTTTGGGTTAGGACTTTCAAACAAACCTTTCAAAAATTATAATTTATCTTCCTCATCCCAAGTAATGAATTCGTAGTCTAACCCTTTGTCTTTTATATCAATTCCTTGGGCAAGAATGTCAAGCATTTTTGGAATTATTTCTTTGTTTAGTCTCAAGGAGACCTTATGGCTTGACTAGGAGAAAATAGTTTTTTTTCCGAGCTTGAAGTGCTCGACAAGAAATAAGATGGAGTCTGGGTAAAAATTAATTGGAGGAAGTGTAGCATCTAGAACTCCAAACTTTATCAGACATAAATTTTTGTCTGATACAATCTAAGGTTCTTTTAAGTGTAAGAACATTTGTCAAACAGACCTTAGTATCCCAGACCCAAACTAATTCATTAACCAGAGCTTATTTAAACGATGACTCAGACATTTTAAACCCTTGTGACCCAATTACTAGTTAGGAAAAAATCAAAGTAGGTGGATGGAACTTACCAGATTAATAGAAGCAAAGTATAGGTCCCGAGCATGCTTAAAGGTTAGCTTTCACCATTAACGGGCTCTTCGAATGACATGCATAGGAAAAAGGAAAAGGTGAATGAATAATGGAAGGTTGGAAGAATTAGTATTAAATTAAGTTACGAAATTAATTAATACCATGCAACACCTATCGCACAGTGATTAGCGGATTTGATGCTGAAAAGATGGGTCCCACTCATTGGGCATAGGAGTGTTATAGGGACTCGTGCAAATATGAACCCAACGATTGTAAATGATAGACAAGTGTGATGGATGACATTTCATCAGGTCCATGTGAGGTATTATTTCCCTCGCATGTTTGGGCCTCATGTAAATCGAAATTCGTCGGATTAGTTCAATTTTAACGGTGGTGATCGATCAGGAGGGAGGTTAGCTCTTAACTTCCACACATATTTAAATATGATAGGATTAATCAAGGTGTTGACTTTGCATTGAACTATTAAGGAGTCAAAAAATTAATTTGGACTTACGTCCATCGGGGATCGAGGAAATATTAAAACCCATGCATAATTTGAACAGATCGACTGTTTTCCGTCGTTGATCTTAAAAGAAGGTAAATTGAACATCAACATCTAAGAACTTGATATTATGTACCCTGATCACACTGAATTTAAATTTCTTTTTGGCTAAGTTCATCATTATTATCTTAGGGGGTTTAGAACGGAGTGAATTTTGTTCATAACACAGGCTTCATCTAGGAATGATACTCCCTCACAGAGAATCAAGAACGCAGACCAGGTGCCTTCACATTAGGTTATGGAGTCTGAAGGGAAATGACGATGGGGAGCTTTTTGATGGGATAGCTCCGTACCAAAATGAACTTTGTACGATTATGGCATGATTGGAGATGTGATATTTAAAAAGTGAGGAATCGATGCAAGAATGACGTGAAATAATTATGGGGGATATAATGAAACTTTCATCCTAAGTACAAGCCATTATCTACGACTATTTCATTAAGTTAGTTTTTCTCCATAATGGCTCATATTGCAAGAGGAAGCAGGGGGAGGCGGGAGACTCTTCATGAAAAATTGGATAGGGTACTGTGTTTGTTGGTGGTAATGGATGAGTGCGTAACGCGAATTGAGGACAAGTTGGCTCTCCTCCCTAGAATTTACAATATTGTTCAGGAAGTGCATGCAGGAGAGGTCATTGGAAACACACCTCCTACAGATTCTAATAATTTCAAGAGAGGTATAATTCAGGTTTCAAATGGATATTTATTTTTATATAATATTAGGCAGCTTTGCATAAGAGACCACATTATGATATCAATTTTTGTACAATTATGAAGATGACGGACCTATATGACCCAACTTTTGATAGTTTAATGGATTATGTATTTTGAGCTCACAATATATTGTATAAATCAAACTCGTTAAAATATTATATGAGCATGACATGTTTCAAATAAAATTCTTGCTTTAAATAATTTGATTTTTTAATGATTTATTGATGAAAATCGAGAGTCTTACATGGTTAAATGAAATGAATTTCCCTCCTATTCTCTCTTATGACTTAAATGTGATATTTCCTTTATATTTTTCAATGGTCACTAGTTGAACGAGAAAGCACCAAGACAAGGTTAGCGAAGTTAATAATGGAGACAAAATTAGTGTCGATTGGAGGTACAATATAGGTTACGTGATTTAGATATCCCTGAGACCACTCACGTGTTATGGTAAAGAACTTATGGGCTAAAAATATAAACCATAAAACTTTTAGAACACCCCTTCATGGTAATTGTCACTAAACATTGCTTTGTTGCGAGCCAACGTCCATAGCCCTAATGGACTGATTCACTGTTTCATAGTTTAGGTCCCCCCTTGACTTGTTTATCCTTGTGGTTGTTCTTTATAGCGAGCTTCAAATTTCAAATTTTAATTCCTTTGTAAGAAAGGAGGGAAGAAATCACACTAGGTAATCCCTGTGCCACTAGCGTCACTCCACTGGTAGCGAGCGTCCATAGCCCCGACGGAGTCATTAGCATACCTCATGAAAATCACAACATAAGGGAGTGGGTAGATTACACATGGGATAACTAGTACCACTAACCTTGTTCCATTTCCAGTGAGCATCCATAGCCTCGACAAAGGTTACCAGCATACCCCACTCTAAGAAGGGCTGGTTATAGATTGTGAAGAACAATCAAGTGGTGGAACTATTCATGGAGGAGGAAATTTTATTTTACATCTCCAAGATTAAAGGTAACAAAAACATGAGAAATTTCATAGGATTTTAAAATATACGTAATTTTATAGGTGACAATCCAGGGGCTATAAGTAATGCTCATAGGGCGTTAGAGATACATCTTGACTGTTAAGTTGTAGAACCGAAAGGTTCAACCCTTAGAAACTGTACATGACTAAAATTATGCAGTGTAATTATATAAATATCACTCATGATTCAAGTTTTATTATATGAATGTGATAATATTATATATAACTATTTGATTTTTTCTTTATTTATTTATATACAAATTATTTATTTTTATATATATACAATGACTCAGTAAGCAATATAATGATTAATAAATTGGCCATTTACAGCATGACCAACTTCTTCTCCTTCAAAAAATTTAAGGGAAAATGAATTTTCCCCTTTCCTTGATCAATATGAAAAGGGCACAACCATAAGTTGTTGAATTTTTCATGTTTACCATGCTCTTCATTGTTTTTATCCCATTTTAAGACTTAATCATCGGTAAGAAAAGTTATGTCCTTTGCACGCTTGCCAAATATCTATTTAACTTTGGATTGATGTTTGTTAATCCTTCTGTATGCTTGTTCTCTTTCCTATTGTAGTTGGATCATTTGGTTAATTTGTCTTTGAAGATCGTTAGTTTATTTGTTTATTTCTTGAAAATCCTTCATGACTTTTGTATCTAGATATAGAGGAAAGACAACATCTAGTCCATATACTAATTGAAAAGGAGAAGTGCCAATATAATTTTTGGTGCTAATCCTATCTTCCCATACGACATATTTCAATGCCAAGTGCTAATTATTCTTTTTAGACTTTAAGGATTTCTTTAAAAAAAATATAATATTTTTATTAGTGGATTTAGCAAGCCCATTCATTGAGGATAATATGGTGTCGAATGACCAAGCCTAGTTTCATAATTGTCATAGAAATTTTGCAAGGCCGCTGAGTAGAATGGTTTAGCATTATTGGCTATAATATTTTGAAGGAAACCAAAATGTGAGAATATATTATTTGTCAAGAAATCCATTACTACCTTATCATTGATCTTCCTTAACTAGACGACTTCAACCCATTTAGTGAAATATTCTATGGCTGTAATTATCCAACGTTGTTAAGCACTGGAAGGAGGGTGGATTTATCCAATAAAATCTAAACCCCATTTCTGAAAAGGAGCTTCAGTTATCATGGGTTTCAAAGGTAAGGTTGCAAGATTTTTCTTACCCACAAAAATTTGGTATTGGTGACAAGCTCTTACTTTATTATTGACAACATGGAAACGAGTGGGCCAATACAGTCGACTCCTAAGGATCATATGAGTAGTGGCCCTCCATGAAAAATTATTGCCACACACTCCACTATGATGCTGGGTAATCAAATAATCTACTTGAGTGGGTAATATACAATTAAGAAGTACACCTACTGGGTCTTTCCAATGTAATTTACCATTTATGGTACAATAATTTACATCTTTTAATTTCAAGGAATAGTGGCTGGACTTACTCAAGTGACATAGAAACTAAAGGGTGTGAATATAGCTAATGATGTCTTTGTACCACTCAAATGAGGCAAAATTTAGGTCAATGGTGGTAGAGACTGAGTGAGGTCACAAAAACTGTGACTACTTATCCTGCTAATATTCAACTTCTTCAGTTGGGGTCATAAGAGTATACTAATTGATGCCTAATGCATCGAAGTTGGCTTTAGTAAATAATTTAGCCAATCATTGTCCCTTTACCTTTTTTATGGATTTCAGCTCGAGGTCATACTCCCGAACCTTAGCTATCCATTTCCCTCGTTTCCCTTCATTATCATGTTACAACAAAATGTATTTTACTGCAGGGTGTAGAAGGTAAGAGATTGACTTGAATGGAAAGATATATTCTCTGAATGCCTTAAGGGTTTTAACTAAAGCGTAAATGTGTTTCTTAGTTATATTATATTTGAGTTATGAGTGTTGAAGGGCTTTGCTGAAAAAGGCGATAGGTTGCTCATACCCCTGTTGATTCTTTTATAGAAGAACATAAACTATAGTATGTTTAAAGGTGAAAGGAAAAATAATAAAGTCCTTTTTATAGTCAGGAATAATAAGGATTGGTGCTTCCATAATAAAATTTTTAATTATTTCAAAAGAATATTTCGATTCTTCATTCCAATTTATATCATTCCCCTTTTTGAGCATACGTTTTATGTTTTTAACTATACCTGTAAAATTAGGAATAAATCTTCGCAAAAAATTAATCTTACCCAAGAAGGCTTGAACTTCCTTCTTACTATGGGGAAGTGGGAATATTTGGATTGAATGTACCCTCTTGGGATCAATCCTAACTCCACGTTGAGACACAATATGCCCCAACAACTTACCCTCAATCATTGCGAAGAAGAAATTTTTTGGATTTAAAGACAAACCATAGCTCCGATATTTCAGAAAAATTATCTCTAAATGTTTCAGATGTTGTTCATATCTCCGCGAAAAAGTAGTCATATCATCTAGATAGATGACTATAAAGTGATATTTCTCATTAGAAAAGGCGATGTCCATTGCCCTCTGGAAAGTAGCCCCAACGTTCATTAACCCTAAAGGAATTTTCTGATACATAAATTTTCCCCGAGTGGTAAAATCAGTATGGACAACGATCTAGTTATACCCAGAAAATATGTCCATTGTAGAAATGTGTGTTTCCCCAACAACTTGTTAAAGGATAACATCCATTTTTAGCAAAGGATAATTATCTTTTAAGGAGGCTTGATTAAGATTTCTAACATCTATACATAACCTAATCTCACCATTTTTCTTCCTAAATGGAACTAAATTGGCTACCCAGTTAGAATAATGCAAGGGAACAATTATCTTAGCATTGAGAAGCTTCTTAATTTCTTTTTCAATAGGAGGGAGTAGGAGGGGATTAATATCATGGAAAATTTTAGGGGCGAATGTTCGCCCTTTGGTGAAATTAAGGGGTTTTAAATTTTTAGTGGGCGAATATTTTGTATCATAGTACATTTTTACAAATCACCTCAAATAGCCCACATTATTTTTAAGGGAGAGGATAAAAGAGGTAAATTTAGCCCTTGAAATTAGGAGTTACAACCTTCCATTTTCCCTAATTTTCAAGAATAGGTTTTATTTAAGTGAATCCTATGGGTCAAATACCATACTTATAAAAGAGGGATGGTAAATTAATAAAAATATAAATAAATGAGAGGTATGGTAAATAAATAAAACACTTTTTATATTTACTCCATAAGTCACCTTATATACATGCAAGGGTGTAAACAAATAAAAATATAAATAAAGTGGATGCATGGTAAATAAATAAAACCTCTTTTTATACTTACTCAAAAGGTATGGTAAATAAATATAAATATAAATAAACTAGACGTATGGTAAATACATAAAACCTCTTTTTATATTTAGTCCATAACCCTCTTTCTATTTATGAAGGATCAAAAAAGAGGTTTTATTTAAGTGAATCCTATGGGCCAAATACCATATTTGTAAAAGAGGTATGGTAAATTAATAAAAATATAAATAAACGAGAGGTATGGTAAACAAATAATTTTTTTTTTTATATTTACTCCATAAGTCACCTTATATTTACGAACACTCAAAAAATTATTAACCCTAATATTAGTATTAATAAAAATAAAAATGGCACATGGTATTGACCCATGGTATTCACGTGGAATGTTGCCTATTTAAATGGAGGAATTAAACCATCATAGATCCGTCTTTACTCTGGATCTACTAAGCCCTAAGAGGGATCAAATATTGTGATATGCAAACTAGCATAAAGTGAAAAAATATTTGATCCCTCTTAGGGCTTGGTGGATCAAGAGTAAAAATGGATGTTGTAATTTAATGTATGTTAAACATTTTATCTTGGTTAAAATAAAAAAATAAAACCCATGATAATACCATGGTATTCATGTGAGCATAGACTATTTAAAGGGGAAAATCTATCATCTTAGATCCATCTTAATTCTAGGTCTACCAAGTGCTCAGAGGGATAAATAGATTTCATCCCCCTAAGAGTGGTAGATGTGGAGTTAAGATGGATATATGTTGGTTTTTATGATAATGAAAATATTAAATAGACTTAGGAAATTATATTGTAAAAACATCTTAAGGTGAATGGTTAAAGCTACATTTAGTCACTTCAAAAAATCTAACAAAAAAATACCAATATCTCCATTAATATTGGTTTTTAACTTTTTCTGATTTAACAAAAAAAATTCAAAACAATGAAAACTTATCACTCTTTCCACATCACCCTCGCAGAAGATTTCTCACCATTTTTCAAACATTCTCAATATGATATCTTCATGAAAAAGTTTAGGTAATGATGTTGGATTAGGTTTTTGAAATGGTTTGTACAACCTTTCATCTTCTGTGCTATTCTTAGTTTGTCCTAATGATCTGTAGGGGTTGGAGCCATTGCACCATATTTTCCTAAAAGGTGGAGATTGTTCACCAAAAGGAAATTAATCTACATGTTACAATGTTGTTAAAAGACCTATGAGGGTATTGAATTATGTTAATAAGCAATTTAGATTGGGAGAGACGTAATTAAATTTTATTATTTAATTGAAGATTTCCAATTAAAATAATAATAAATCTACATTTATATATTCATATATTGATTGGAAGGATTTCTCAATGGTCACTTCTTTCAATTAGATCCCCTTCAAGCCTTTGTGATACCTAATAATTTCTTATATAATATAGTTGGGGCTTGCTACTTGTTGGTGTGTTGGGGTAAACAAACTTGATGTGTTTTTTTTCATCTTGCAGTTGGAGTCTATGGAATAAGAAAGAAATTTGATAACTTGAAAAAAGTGGTAGCTTGACAAAAGTTGTAGAGAAAAGATTAATCTCTTCTACATTGACGGAACTTGTTGTCAATATCAACACCTACAAGAACTTTGTTGTGGAATATTATCAAAACTAATAGAAGGATATGAAAGAGTGTATCGTAAGAACCTTGACAAATACGGCCACTGAAACTTGGAACATTGTTTGTAGGAAGATAAAATTATGTTTATTTTTTCCAAACATGTATGTTAGTATATTACAGTTTAACGAATATGTTTTCTTTTTATCATATATGGTTTCATGCTTTAACAAAACATTCGCCAAGACTTCACAATGTTTTATTATTCAGTAAAAGATTTGCCAAGATCTTACAAGATTTTATAATTCAGTGAAAGATTCTCCATCACTGTACAAGATAATATAATCTGGTGAGAGATTCGCCAAAAAAATTATATATACATATTACATTATTGATAAAATCGCCTGCCATTTTTCCTATGTATCATGGGGATTAGCCCATTTATTATACATATAAATTTAGGGTGGTTCTTAAAATTTTCCCTGGTTAATATGTTGGAGATTTTTCCTAAAAGTCTTAATGCCTTCCTTTAGTGGAATGTGATGTTCGATAAAGCTCTGATCGTACGTCTTGAGATTGTCATAAGACCAAGTGAAAACATCAATGTATTTCAATAGAAGGCTGACATATCATTCTTTTAATTTACATGGAAAGAGTTGGGATAAATTAATCATCTTGTCTTCGCCTCCATGGGAAATACTCACTAGTTCTATATTGATGTTAGGAGGCTTTAATGTCGAATTCGCTATAGCATCATTTTCGTCAAAAAAATTCTCTAAGGGGATTAGTCCTCTAGGGATATAGTTATTCATTAATTGAATAATGTCTTCTTGTCTGATTTTAGTTTTAAGGTGTGTAGTATCAAAACTTTCTTGGTCCCCTTCATCGTATTCGTCTACACAATGTTTTGAAATTCACCAATTAATTCAATAAACCTTTTTATTTCATGATCATCTTATAATACTTGCCAATGTTTAATATTATCAGGTATGGAAGGTCGATAAAGGATCTCAATTTATAATTTCTACTTAGGCTCGATAGGGGGTACAAAGTTAGCCACAATAACTACAAGTGAATCTACTAATTGATTATTTTCCCTAGGTATAGTAGTGAAATTAATTGCGGAAAATAAATTTTCGATCAAGTCCCAAACCTAATTTTTGTATGCACGCAATTAGGGTTGCTTGGTTTGAAATTGATTAGTTACTTGTTTGATAATTAATTCAAAGCTGCCAAAAATTGATAAGTTACGAATATTAAGTTTATGTCTTGTTTCCAATCCAAGCACTAGTGCTTCATACTCAGCTATATTGTTAGTGGTTTCTAAATATAACTTAAAAGAAAATCTTGTATTGCGTTGAGAGGGAGGTATCAACACGATGTCAGTGCTCGATCCTGTCCTTGAGGAAGAACCATCGAATTACATCTTCTATACGAAATTGGAATCTTTAGATAGATATATGAGGGTGTATTTGTTGTGAATAAGGGCTTTTTCTTCTTCAGAAATAGTGAATATGAAATTTCCCATGTTATCGTCAAAAGTGTAAATCGAAGAGTTTTCAGTATGTTTCTCTAAGCTGATAATATAGGTTAATCTAGACTTTCGATAAATCTGACGTGTCCCCCTTGAAAATAGGTATGGTCGCATAAGAAAGATCAAACTGCAATGAACTGTCGATTTTAGCACCCCATCTCCTTGACAGGAGCATTCCATAATCAGGTGGTATATCATCCACCACTGCATCCATAACAATATTTTTAATAGGAACCTGAGCTAAAACTACAACTAAATATTTAATTACCCCTAGAAACTTAACCCTCCGAGAATCAAAGGAATACAAGTCCTTATATTCCTGAGTAATGTCTAACCCAAGCTTCTCCATAATCTCTTTAGGCATCAAATTGTGGGAGGCTCCTGAGTCTAACATGCAATTATGCAGATTCCAATCATGGATCTTTAAACTAATATAAAAGGAGGGGACCAAATTATCATCTTTTTCATTCATAGGTCCAAGAGTGATCTTAGGAGCGTCATCTTGGACATTGATAACGTCTGTTACTTCCATTTCTTGGGGAGGAAGGTGGGAAATTTTAAAGAAAGAATCAATTTCTTGCTTATAAGTAGGCAGTCTAACAACTTCAGCTAAAGGCATGCTAATTTTAAGCTTATTTAATTCATTTTGTAAATTAAATTTATGTACAGAGTGAGGATCAGGATCACGCATGAAGGGTTTCTGATTAAATGGAAGGGGTTCAGGAGGTGTTTATTTCTAAGGAATATGATCCTTCCTGGGTCTAAGATTGTCTTTATAATGCTGAAGCTGATGGTCCCAAAAACTTTTTCCTATATAATCAGCTGGATCCTGAGCATAAACATCAAAGGAATTAAAATAATTTTCATTTGTATATCCCTCTTCCTTAAGATTGATCAATTGGCTAGCTGCATCATCATCACATTCATTGACGCAATTGGGCATTATTTCTGAGAGGAGGTTGAATAGGAGGCTCTTTCAGTCGTTTTCGTCTTTGTAGCATTTGTGTAGGGTTAGCACAATGATAAGGGATTTGATTTCTTGGTGGGAGATTCAGATTTATGTTTTTCATATTAGGACAAAAATTTGGTTGAATGAGAGGATTTGTAGGAGCTGGAGGAGTTGCCCTATTTCGACTTGAAGGCATTGGATCTTATTAGTCAAAGACTTGATGAATTTTGACATTTCCTCTATCTTTTCATCCTGGGAAGAGGAAGAGGTGGGAATTTGTGGAGATGTATCGACCACTTTCTTCTTCCCATCATATCGACTATCTCAGGATAATCATTTCCCAGTGGAAATAAGACTCCCTTCACAAGCACAGGCTTTAGATTGAGCACCAACTAAAGTAGTTGGCTCTCCTTCTCGCAATTCATATGAAATATCATCATCGAGATTTGAAGATTAAGAAAAACTACCACAGTTTCATATGGTCAAACAAAATCTAGTAGCAAGTTGTAACATTTCGTGAAAATATTTTGTTGAAGTCAGAAACTAACCATCAAGTTTTAGTTTTAGAGAGGAGAATTCAGATAGCCATAGTTGATTGCTTTTCTTAATGCTGAATTGTTGTAAAAATAACTCGGCTAACCTATCCATTGTATTGATACCATTGGGAGTTAGAGTCCTAAACCATTTTTGAGCTTCCCCTTCTAGACTTTGCATGAAAAGTCTCATGAAAATGTCCTCATATTTGGCACCAATATTTTCACAGTAACCTTGGAAGTTGGCTACGTGGTATTCTGCAGTTTTCTCCCCTTCATTGTCAAACCTAGGTAGATTCTTATCGTATTTTGGAGGAAAATGGAGAAGGGACCCCTGAAGATTAAGGGGGTAGTAGCAAGCATTTACCCAAGCGTTCATGGGTGGAGGTGAAGGAGGTAAATATTGATAAGGGGAAGGTGGAGGGCTATTCTGCGAAGTAGAAGGAAGAGGAAAAGATAGGAGTGCAGAATCAGGATTAGAGAATGAAGGTAGTGAATGAGATTTGGAACTAGAGAGAAGAGGTGGAAAACTTTCTTGTATCCTTGCATTAGGATACAAAGGATGATTATGTCTTAATTCGTCGAGACGTCTCCTTATATTGGCTATGGTGACCAATAATTTTGAATCATCTAAAGGAGAGTGGCTAATTTCAAACATAGACCTAGTCAATTCGAGGGGTATCTAGATTGAAAAATCACCAATGATACAAGTAAGCTATATTAATATTTTACTATTTGTTTTATAACCATTTATTTTTAATGAGAATATAATACAATACACTTTGATTGTTAAATCGATTTCTAAAACCAAATAGGGATATCATGAAACTGCAAAATTGAGCAGATTAATAGGGTACCTAGGTAAAAATGGATGTTCACTTCCGTCGTGAACTTAGATCCTTGGTTGTTATCATCATCTAGGAACATTTGGATTCGGCTGTGTGCACTCATCCTCTTCTGCTACTACTTTCCAATTTTGATGCAACTCTTCATGAGTTAGGGAAACCTAAAAGGAGAGTTGATAAAAATCATTCAGAATACTGAGTTGATCAGCTAGGCCAAAAAGAATATGTGGTTGTAAAGGGTTAGAATTAGTCATCCAGTAGACTTGGACCAATCGCTACCAGGAAACGAAGCCAAAATAATGTTAGTTCTCAAATTATCTCCACAAATTAACAACTTAAGGATGCATTCACTGGGGACTTAGAATCCCTCCCGCTCTAAGCACTATAGGTTGGCCACCAATACACCATAAGGGGTAACCCTGAAAATAGTTATATTATTTTTCAATAAAGAAAATGTAATAAGGATAGATAAAAGTAATTCAAATGTTGTAGTAATATCGTGACATTAACAGAAGGAATATTGTCCAATAAATATCGTTGAAAGATATAACTCGTGAGAATATGGTAAACCTCACACACTTAAGCTAAAATAAACTTAAAAATAACCTCATAAAAACCACAAAATAACTAAAACAAGTGCAAGTATATGAGATAACATGAAAGCTCAATAATGACCTAAGATCATTGCAACAAGTACAAATATGCCTTACTTTCTCAATTCAATTCACCTATGATGGAAAAATTTAATAGTAAATATAAAAACTCTAAAATCATAGACACAAATGAGAAACTTATAAATTCTTGAGCGTAACTAGTATATCAAACATGAACAGTTATAGAACATTCAAACAATGTGACAATCTTAGATAAAAAAGCATAAAATATAGTTAATTTTAGAGGCAAGCTTCTAAAATTACCATCAATGAAATGTTTATCATCCAATCAATTAAATCGATAATATAGATATCGGAACATGGAAATATTGAACAGAAATGAATACTAAATAGGAACAAGTCCCAGATTCAAGACTTCGATTGTCATATACAAGCACACATACATAAAAACAGTTTATCAAAAATGCAGAGTAGCTTCATTCACAAGATAAAAAATTCTGTGTAACAAGTACACACAAATCTTTCAAAATAAAAAATATCTCTTTTTCCAGCAACCCCCCCTTTATGGGAAACAGGGTTTTAAATATTAATCCAATAAGTAATTGTCTTAAATGTAAACAAATTAAAATTAAACAACTTAGCTTCAAATAAAATACTTTAACATCATGATTGCCTCCGTGGCTTTGAAGTTTTACATTTCTTTAACATGCCCATAGGGGAAAAAATATGGACCCCACGCATCCTAACCACCTATGTTGAGTGGTGATTAAGGGAATATCTCTCCAGTCCTCCTATTTCTCTATTATCAATTGCATTAGTGGAATAGGATCGACTCACTGAGTTGTTGAAGACACCTACATTAGGGGAATTGTGAGGTCTAAAATGGACCTCTTAAGAAAAATGTACAGCCAAAATAAAATTTATAAGAACCAATAGGATTCAAGATGATGATGTCAACCATGGGGGATGATTCACCATTTTTGGAGTAAAAAAGTAA
Source organism: Pinus tabuliformis (assembly GCA_031772625.1). Taxonomy (NCBI): domain Eukaryota; kingdom Viridiplantae; phylum Streptophyta; class Pinopsida; order Pinales; family Pinaceae; genus Pinus; species Pinus tabuliformis. The sequence continues at coordinate 153,216,484 of CM062805.1, read as the reverse complement.
AAAGATTAAAAAATAATAAAATAATAAAATTACTTTCTTCAACTCATAATTTCAACTTATCTCCCTAAGGTTTTACACAAATTTGGAGTGGGAGTATTCATTGGATGAAAAATTTAATTCCTCATCCAAGGAGTACCCATGTTGCATATTTTTTATGGACCCTGCTACACAAAAAATGAGAAATACATGAAAAAACGTGATTGCAATCACATTTTCATGTATTTATCATTTTTCATGTAGTAGGGTCCATCAAAAGTATGCAACATGGGTACTCCTTGGATGAGGAATCAAATTTTGCATTCAACGAGTGTTGTCACTCTATATTTGAGCTAACCCATAGGGAGATAAGTTGAAAAAATAATTTTTTCTTTTTTACCTCTAAAATTTGGTGATGTAATCTATACTTATTTTATTATTTCCACTATTATTTTATAATTTCCTTAGGAGGCCCAATTTAGACCTCAAAATTCCCCTAATTCTCCATGGTAATACTTCATTTTAAATTTTTTCTCACCTTAGCAATTTTATCCCATTCCACAGTTGATAACCAGGGCACGTTTTTATATTTTGTTATGACCACGATTAACCGAGTTTTGATATGGTACCGTGCCATAGGAGTATTATGTATCATCTTGTTAATTCCAGCCAAAATAGTTAAGTCCTTGTAAAGAGCATTCACCATTGTAGTTGGTGAAACTGACTCTTCTCCTCGTATGGCTAGGTAGCCAAGATCTCATTCTGTATTCTTCAGTTGTCGCAAAATTCCTCGTGGGATATTGGGCAATTTTCTTTTCCCCAAGATGAAGGCACATAAAATATCCCAAGATAATTACAGTTAGCTCTAAAATCAACCATTTCCTTATATGCTTTCTCAAACTTTTTTCCTTCAACATACAAAGGGAAAAATGCATTGATCTCTAGTATGAAAAATCAATCCTTCTAGTGTTTTGTCTTCTAAATTGTTGATAAAACTGAAGAGTGAATCGGTGTCCTTTAATATTTCCTCTAGGACTATAGTTGTGCCTTTTCCTTCTAGATTGGCACTTTTATTGATACCCTTCTCACAGTCCGAAAGGATTTCCACATAAGCTCTCACTGTAGATATTTTTTGTTTGATTTCCCTCCAGATCTCTTCCTTAACTTGTATTAGAACCTACTTTCCTGTGAGGGTAAATATAATTCTCCTATAGATTTTTAACCTCACCATGTCTTTCTTTAAGAGCATTCTGAATCTGTTCAATCTCGTCAGTATTTTGGTTCACTAAATTTTCCACCTTATGTTCAGCTCTTTTCTTCTTTGACTTGGACTCTTCTATTTATTACTCTAACTAAGTTATTTTAATGTGAAAAAGCTCTGAGTCCTCGTCTATAGATGCTTGGGAAGTATTGGGGGCTTGATTGATTATATCTTTATAATCTCCTCGAACCTTGAGGCAGGGTTCCTCTTTTTCCATAGGATTCCTTCTTCAAAACTTACATTTGTCTAAGCGCTTCTTTAAATTCTTCCTTTTTAAGTCGCAAGGACATCTCCATCTTTTGCAAGTGGGTCTTGACCTCTTCCTTTCTTTTGAAAACTTGAATTAAACATGTGGGTCGTGATTTGGTATTTTCATAATGGTCTATAGGCCTTTGATTTCCTTCTCTTTTTCTTCCAACAACTTCTTTAATTGGCCCAATTTATTTAGGCTGACCAGACTGTCAAATAATTATATCCTCTAATTCTTTGATTTGGTTTATCTTGGTTCTTAGAGCTATCCGTGCTATATGTAACTAGTTGGATACCTTTTCAAACATTGGCTACATATTTCTATTTCCTGATGTTGAATCAAGCAATCTCCTAGCGAAAATTTATCCTGCTTGCCGATGCAGATCGATAACATCCATATCTGATACTTTTCCCAAATTAATGGCTAGGGAGGAATTTTGTGCTCCTAGCATATGTTTATTCTCTCCTATTTCTGGTTGAAGGACTGTGAGGTTAAGAGTATTTGTTTCAAATTCAGTAGCAGAGATAAATCAGGGTCCATCCATGGGAACTATGTTTTTAAGTGTTGCAGCTTCTGTTGATTGAAATTGTTCAGATAATAGAGCCAATTTTGTACCATTTGTCATTATTGGTCTCCCTTCTCTGAAACTATGTCTAATGCTAAGGGCCTGCGCTACTGAATCCCTAAGCCTAATGTCATCGATGGCTTGTTGCATATCTTTACTCAATTATTATATTTCTCGCTTGAACGTCTCAATATCAACATAATCCTCTTTCACTTTCACGCATCGTGATACTGCAATCAGAACTAAAATTTATGACTTCCCTTTTGTTGCAGAGACCGAAGGGGCAGGAGTTGATAGCTCCATATTGATTTCCTTCATTTGAATTTTAGTGTAGCTTGGATAAATGTGAGTTATTCCTTCATTCTCTATAGGTACTGGTGACACTTCTTGTGCAAGATCATATGCTTTTGTTGGTGACATTAGCCATATTTTCTGCTTCAGGATTACTTTCATGTATTTAGTTTGACAACACTGCTTGTTTCTTCAATCCTAAGATAATTCTCAGGGAATCTTAATGCCAAATGTTATCCTGCAACAATCCAAACGATACCATTTCCCTTTCCAAGGCATCCATATCATTCTTAGTTTTAGCTATTAAAGGTGGAATAACATAGCGATGATTGAATAATGTTCCTTTTTTCTTAGAGACGAAATTCAACTCACTTACAACATTTTTATGTATGAGTACTTCAAAATAAAACAAAAAGGGTGAAACATATTTTGGTAATTGAAACGTTTTCTTTTCAAAGCCATATAGATGAATTAAAGTGAATTTAGTGTACAGGAACCAACTTCTTATACTTTGTTCTTCAGTAAGTCTGAGTGTTATTTTCTGTTCTTCTAAAATTTTGTCTATGTTTGCTTTAGTCAATTTGATTTTCAAATGATATGTGAAATAGTCTATATATTGAGCATATGAATTAGGGAGATGCTCTGGATAGATTACATCTTTCCACTTATAAACTTATTTTTTTTGTTATTTACATATTTAACACTCAAGAGGAACTTGGTAGAAAGAAAATAAGAAGGTTAATAGAAGAGGATTAAATGAATAAAATATGTGCAATGATGACACGAAAGAAATGGAATGGCATTATAAATATCAACTGTGATGGCTCAGATTAGATATTTGGGAAAATTAATGACCTGACGGTCTAGTGGGAGAGTGAAATTGATTCATCCATTTTTTAGTCATCCACCAACCCAAAAATTATAGAAAAAAGAGAAGTTAATGTCTCGTAAAAGGTTTCAATAAATTTGTTGGTATAGGAAATTCAATTTTAACTTTGGGTTAGGGTTTTGAAACATACCTTTCAAAAATTCTAATTTATCTTCCTCAGCCCAAGTAATGAACTCTTGGTCTAACCATTTGTCTGTTATATCGATTCCTTGGGTATGAATGCTGAACATTTTAGAAATTATTTCTTTGTTTAGTCTCAAGAAGACCTTATGACTCGACTAAGAGAAAATAACTTGATGCTTGAGCTCCAAGTGCTCAACAAGCAATAAGATGGAGTCTGGGTCAAAATGAATTGGAGGTAGTGTAGCATCTAGAACCCCAGACTTTATCAGACATAAATCATCATCTGATATGCTTAAAGTAGAAGATAATTTTCTCTTAAGTGTAAGAACATCTGTCAAACAAACCTTAGTATCCCAAACCCCAACTAATTCATTGACCAAAGCTTCTTTGAAAGACGATTCTGACATTTTAAACCCTTGTGACCTAATCACTAATCAAATGAAAACCAAAGCATGCGGAAGGAACTTACTGGATTAATAGAAGCAAAGTCTAGGTATTGAGCTTGCTTAGAGGTTATCTTTCACCATTAATAGGCTCTTCGAATAACATGCAGAGGAAAACGGAAAAGGCAAGTGAATAATGGAAGGTTGGCGGAATTAGGATTAAATTAAGTTACAAAATTAATTAATGCCATGCAATACTTGTCGCATAGTGATTAGCGAACTTGACTACCAAAAATATGGGTCCCACTCATTGGGCGTAGGAGTATTATTAAGACTCGAGAAAGTACAAACCCGACAACTGTAGATGATATACAAGTGGGATGACTGAGATTGCATCGGGTCCAAGGGAGATATTATCTCCCCGACATGTGTTGGTCCTGATGTGAATTGAAAACTATCATATTGGTTCAATTTTAACGGTGGTGATCCATCGAGAGGGAGGTTAGCTCTTAAATTTTTCACATATTTAAATGTGATAGGATTAATCAACACCTTTATTTTGCATTGAACAGCTAAGGAGTCAAAAATTTAATTTGGACTTACGTCCAACGAGGATTGAGGAAAGTTTAAAGCCCATGCATAATTTGACCCGATGAACTGTTTTTTGTTGTTTATCTTGAAAGGGGGTAAACTAAATAGAAACATTTGTTAACTTGATATTATCTGACTCGATCACACCGAATTTAAAGGTATTTTTGGCTAAGTTCATCATTATTATCTTAGGGGGTTTAGAAAGGGGTGATTGGGGCAACAAGAAATATAACATTCTTCATCCTAGAAAAATTGCTCGACTTTCTTTAGCAACTTCTCTAGAGGTGTACTAATCAAAGCATATTTGTGGATAAAAATTTGGTAATATCTCATATGTCCCAAATTTGACCACAACTTTTTAACACTTTTTGGTGGAGGCATATTTAGGATCACCGCAACCTTGGTAGGATCTACGCATACTCCCTCCATACAAACAATATGGCCCAATAAAGTATATGTTGATGGTGTCAGAAATCTGTCAACCAAAGGGTCTCCCCGATGTGAAGTCCTAATGATATCAGCTTGGTTTCCATGTATTCTTAAAGATATGCCTTGGATCTAACTATCAGCAAGAGAGAGGAGTACGAATGAACTTTTGAAAAGCAAGGGGGTGTGTCTGATGAGTGTTCAATCATATGTGTGTCAAAGTTATTTCACTGCGGAGGGGAGGAAAAGTGAGCCTCTAAGAGAGAGGTAGTATTACCACCCTAGCAGAGACACATATAAATAAGAAGGATCCATATAAAATCAAGCTAAATAGTCCACAAAGATGCAACGGTCAATGAAACTAATGTAATGAGGAAGATATTGTTGGATAGTTGGCATTGTCTGGATGACTAGTAGTTGTGAGTGTGTTGGAATTGATGTCAACTAGATTAGCATGGTGATTGGGAGTCTAGAAGGAAACCTATGGTAGCTATATGCTTATGGTATAGAATCATCAAAGTATAAGTCTTATTGAAAATCCATAAAATGATGACTATAGTGATTGGTAGTCCTGGCTCAGCAGGAATCCTATGGTAGTTTTAGGCTTCTGGTAGAGAATCATCACAGTAGCACGCTTATTGGAAAATACATAAAATGATGACTATGGTGGTTGGGAGTTCAGGAGGAATCTCATGGTTGCTGTAGTTCTATAGTGAATCATCATAGTAGCGGGCTTATTGGAGAAGCCGTAAAATGATGACTATGGTTGTTGGGAGGTCAAGATTCCAGGCACAAGAAGAAGAGTCAAGGAGAAAATAATGGTAGAGATTTTGCAGCCAAATTATAGGTATAATATGTACTCAAAGTATACATCAGAACCTTTCCATTGGAAAATTCTTTGAAATAGATTTCCAATGGTGTGTGGAAGTTTGAAAATGGCCTTCTGGATCAAATGTTATGGTTTGTCGAAGTCAGGGTCTTGAAGTCCTAAGCAGGCTGAAATGTCGGAGGTCAGTAGAGTAGAAAGATGAAAATTAAAGGTCGGAGAATATCAGAACCTCGAAGCAGGTATATCGGAGATAAGAATATTGAAACTCTAGAGCATAGGACCATAGGAACATCATAAGGCTAATACCGGAGCAGGTCATATTGGGATATCAGAAGCTGGAGGCTATTGGAACATCATAAGTCAAAGCATATCAGAATATCAAAAGGATGAGGTCATCAGAAACTGATAAACTCGTAATTCCTTACAATTGCAACTCTTTGGAAGTTCTTATGTTCATAAAGGAAAAGAGATACAAAGGAATTTGGTGCAGGACTAGGGATCAAGGAGGCTCTTTCTCTCTCCTCTTGATAAATATATGGTCACCGTTGATTGGTTCTTAATAGCTGAAGTGGTAACTAATGTCAGCATGAAATGGTATTAAGGTGGAAATGTGGACATGTGGCAGCTTGTTTTTGCATTTTCAGTGACCTAATGGGGAAAATCAGAGCGACACCTATCACCACTCAGGAGGCGTCATGTGGAGAGATGAAGAAATCATGATGTCATCTCAAAGGTTAGCATATCAGAGGTTGAGGACCTCGTAACTCCTATGCAAGTGGCACTTGAAAAGGTTACGATAAAAGGGGCTCTGATATTATCTAACACATGGTCATTTGGAGACAAAAGGAAATAAAGGTTAAGCAGAGGGAGCTAAAATGAAATCGGGACTTTAGAAATGTTACCATATGTAGGGGATTTGATATAACTCTACAGTGGTATGTTAAGATGACAATCACAGGACTGGTCTTACGATAAAGAAAATGATCAAGGAGCTAAGCGTTAAGGGGCTAAAGGTATCATAATTATGTGATATCATAATTTTTATTTTATATGAGTTACGATAAGTTGTGGCTTTGATGTAACAGTACAGTGAGTTAAAAGTATGAATGGTTCGAGAGCTAGAGCATAAATTAAAATCAACGGAGTTGGTTTATGGATTCAGTGGGATCTGTAGAAAGCACGAAGACAAGGAAATGAGAACAATGGTCCACAGAGAAGAACTGATGAGATGAAGAAAGCCATATTCTACTTCCCATGCTTGTCTTTTAGATTTAAATAAGGAACAATGTGGTCCTTCCTGAGTACTTTCAAGATTTGTGGAGAAATGAATAAGCATGTGAATTAACATAGAGTGTGTAGGCTAACTGAGATTAAATTCTCAGTATGGAGGATTACATAGGGAGTCAGTCAAGAACTTGGCAACCCATTCTTATGTTTAATGCCATGACAAAATTCAACCATCAAATGCAACAACGGGAGGAGAAGCCATATTGAGGTACACTAGGGTAGTATGAAAATAGGAAGCAGAGACATCATTTTACAGTGTGCATCAGAGGATCAAAACCATCAATTTCCATCGAGAAAAGCAGTGGAAGTGTATATTATTGAAGTGTTGAGCAAGGTGAGAAGAGAGTGTGTTGTAAAATGAACAACAAGAGCAAAGATAAAAGGTATGTAGGAGATATTCCATGTGAGAGAAGGTAGAGGACTGAGGATATGTTGTTTTGAGCAAAGGGTAGAGTGTTGATGTATGAGACTAAGGGATGTTGGCATTATGGTACAGTTGTTGTCCTTGATGGAAACTCACTCACAGGTCAATACAGATTTGATAAAGGGCAACTCACATTGTAACAGGTCAATTCAGAGGTAACAGGGAAATGGTACAGAAGAACAGGATGTTGGAACAAAGGACTATATATCAGAATCAAGAATTTGAAGAAAAAGGATGTTTTAAGTTAGTTTAAGTTGTATATGAAGGTTCACCTTGTCCAAGTAGCGTATACAAGCGAGTTCACAGAACAAAAAAGAGCGTATACATATGCATGCACTTTTAGAGAAGGAAAAGCGCGTATAGGATGGAAAATCAAGGGAAAATAAACTAAAAGAATACCAAGTGTCAATACCATGGTATTAGCCCACAATATTGAGTGGAGTAACAATTATTTGATCCCGTCTAAGAATACCGCAGGTTCTAAGTGTTGTTTTGGTATGAGGTATTGGGAAGGGCTAAAACTATATAAGGTGCAGAAGATCAAAGGGTTGGGTGTGCAAGTGAAAGGGTTTTTCATGAATACTTCTCTCTGAGTTATATTTTATGTTGTAAGGGATATGGTTATGAAATGATCTAAAATACCTTGTGCACGTTTTGATACAATGTTGGATCAAGATCATGAAACCTGAAATGACTTATCATTGTATGATCTAATAATTGTTGGGCTAGATCTGAACACTGACACATGTTTTATCCTATAAATGTTATGATCTAGGTATGATTAAGTTCTGGAACAGCTGTGAAGTTTTAAGTTAGTATTTGCAGATCTATATGTTGGTTCACCTTGGTGAAGGTGTGTATACACGCTAGTTCGACTCTTCCAAGTAGCATATGCAAAAGAAAAGCCTGGTATTCAAAAAATGAGTGATCTATCTGATTAATGCTATTGTTTTATTGTTGTCTATCAATGATGTCTTCTTAGATCTAAAAGTAGAACTGAATGCATAAGGAGATTTAGTCTGATTGATTGATTGATTAAGTTAGAAGGGTGATCTTTGTTGTTGTTTGTTTAGATATATGTAATTTGACAGTAGATCTTCATAATGTTACTAGTTGGTACACTTTTGATTCAGTAATTTTGGAGGTATACGCAGGTTTTGTTAAAGGAAGTAACATACACATGCAGTTTGGCTTCACTAAAGTAGGGTATACATTCTAACATATGATTTTTTAGGTTACAGTTGATTCTGGATGATGATGCAGGTTTCTGGGTTCAACATAGTGTTCTGGTGACAGTGATATGACTGTTTACATTGACCGATTGTTGGTTGATGCAATTATTATGTTTGAGTTTGAGCTTCAACATTATTGATGGGTCCAATGTGAAAATTTGATGAAACATTTCCTTCATATTGCATTCTTGTGTACCAGGAGTATCCAGTCTGAAAATTTATGAAATGTGGTCCCTGGAGGAAGAGAGAAGGTTGTAGCCTTCTGTAGGCCGGCGCCTACATACTCATAAACATATCGGCTAGTACAAGAGCTAGGGGGTTGTAGCTCCCTTCTAGTAGAAGATGTAGAATGAGAGAAGGTTGTAGCCTTCTGCAGGTAGGTGCTTGCGTACTAGTATGAGTCTGCACTAGTACAAGATTGTAAACAGATTTTCTTTATATTAAAAGAAGACAGAGACGAAAAGAGCAGGTGGTTTTTCTCCCACATTGAGTTTCCACCTTAAATATTGGTGTTCATGTGTGTGGCTTATGTGTAATGATTTATTCTGTTATTACTGCACATAGTTACTGTTTAATAAAGTATTGATGCACTGATTAAAGATCAACACATGATGAATTAATTGAATCATAAGTTCACTGGATATACGTTGGTTTCCTTAATAACAGTTGCATTCACATGCGATTTCACCTCACTAAAGTAGAGTATATAAATATAATTATGAAATTAAAAGTTATTGAATTGTAAATATTGATTCACCCCCCCCTCTCAGTATTATTCCCAACAATTGGTATCAGAGCAACTCCCTCAGAAGTAGCTTGATAACTTAAAGGGAGTTCTCTCAAGATGAACAATCACGAAGGCATGGGATATATCAGACCACCAATCTTCAACGAAAACAACTTAGTATATTGGAAGATAAGAACCAGAGCCTATCTTTAGTCACTTGGAGTTGATGTTTGGGAATTTGTGGAAGGAGGATACCAATTTCCAGCAGCAATACCCACAGATACAGCAGGAAATAAGCTATATGAAATCAATACCAAAGTCGTCAATACTTTATTGGGAAGTCTGTCAGAATCAGAATTCGTCAAAGTCACACATCTCAAGACAGCAAAGGAAATATGGTACAAAATCATTCAGATCTATGAAGGAGACTCCCAGGTAAAATGTGTTAAGCCCAAACTCTCATAATTCAGTATGAAACTATCAAGATGCATAGTGATGAAAGTATTACTAGTTACTTTTTATGAGTAGATGAGATTGTAAATTGTATGAAGAATATCGGTGAAGAAATAAAGGAGGCTACTTTAGTAGAGAAAATTTTGAGATCTTTGTATTCTGAATTTGAGTCAAAAGGATCTGCCATATAGGAAAAGCAGGATCTTCAATCTATTACTGTTGTTCAACTTCATGGAATTTTAACTTCCTTAGAAATGAGGAAAGGAGGTCCATCAGATATTAGAGAAGTTGCTTTCAAAGCTTCAACAAAGGGAAAAGAAAAGGAAGATATCAAGGAATCAGGATATAATTTAGAAGAAGATGAGGTAAACTTTGTAAAGAAGCTTTAGCGGGGTTCTAGAAGATTCAAAGGTAAGCTTTCATTCAAATGTTTTGGTTGTGGTAGAGTTGGCCATTATGATGCTAAATTTCCTCATAAAGATAATCGTGAAAAAGGAAAGGAGTCTGCAAAAGGTAATAGAAAACAGTTTGTTAATAGAAGAAGTTATTATACTCATGAAGATAGTGATGGCTTGTCTACTAGTGAAGAAGATGAATATGAACAAGATTTTAAACTACTCATGGCTTATGACAATGATGATTTTATGGATGCCTTAGAAGAGGAAGATTTCCTTGAATAAATCACTAAACTTAAAATCTGTTTGGAAGAAAAGAATATGGTCATAGACACTTTGACACATCAACTCATTGAAAGAGAAAAGCACAATGAAAAATTAGAATGTGAAGTAGTGGGTCTAAGAAAAGAACTTAAGATGACAAAATGTCTTAATATTATATTGCTAAAGGATCAGAAAATTTAGATGAAATCATCAAGGTTCAGTGTTCTCCTCTAATAAAGACTAGTCTTGGATATACTAGAGAAACATCGCAATCACAAAAGTCGACAACGATCACAAGAAGCTATCTTGATGCAGCAAAGACCAGTGAATAGTGCGTCAATCTTCAGCAAAAGCCTAAAAGTACTCCTCAGGTAAATCATTCTCATTTTACTCCAAGGGTGAACATTAATAGAAGCATTAACTGAAAGGTAAACAATACAAAAAAAATTATGATCACGGAAACTTCTTTAATGGATAATGTTTTTCATTCCATAACTTTGGTCATAAGGCTGCTCAACGTGTTGCTTACAGAACTATCATGAATAGAGAAGCACAAAAACAAAGGAGCGTGATAGGAACCAAGAAAAGTTCTTATAATAACTTTTCTCCTCTTGAAGATGAAATTGAATGTTCATTTTGCAATAACTTTGGTCATGAAGAATCTGAATGCAGGAGCAAATTTCAGCCAACAATTCAAAAGGAGCAAACATCATCAAATTCCAAGGTATGGAGAAAGAAGGAATTTCAATAAAAAAGATGTGGCATAGCTCTGTTTACAGAAGGACAAGAAAATTAGTGGTACATTGATAGCAGATGCTCTAAACACATGACAGGTGATAAAGATAAACTCCTTTCATATAATGCTTTAGAAAAGGAAAAGAATGTCTCTTTTGGAAATGACACACCAGCTATCATTAAGGGTAAAGGTTCTGTTTATTTGAAAGAAAATGTTAAAGTTGGAAATATTATGTATTTTGATGGTTTAAAGCATAAATTTTTGAGTGTCAATCAAATGTGCGATCAAGGAAATGAAGTTGTGTTTTGATGAAATGGATGTGTGGTTTGTGAGCTTAATATAGGAAAGACCATAATCAAAGGTACAAGAACTCCAAGAAATCTATATATACTAAAAGGAGGTAAAAAACAATGTTATCTAAGAAAAGCAGAAGAGAATTGGTTATGGCACACAAGATTGGGGCATCTAAGCTTTTCTCAAATAAGAAAAGCATGCAGGCTCAAGGCGGTTCGTGATCTTCCAGATATGAACATCCCAAAAAATACCATTGGCAAACCATGTCAAGTCAGTAAGCAAACCAGAGTTCATTTCAATGAGAAAAAGGATCATCAAGTAAGCCTCTTGAACTCATTCATACTGATTTGTGTGGGCCAAAAAGAAAATGATCACCTTGAGGAGAAGAATACTTCATTTTATTCATTGATGATTTTTCTAGAATGTGCTGGATTGGTTTACTAAAGCATAAAGATGAAGCATTTGAAAATTTTAAAGCCTTCAAAGCTTTAGTTGAAAGTAAATCAGATCTAAAAATCAAATATCTCAGATCTAATCGAGGAGGAGAATTCATATCCGATGAATTTTTTTATTTTTGTCAACAAAACGGAATAAAAATACAGTTCTTTGTTGCCAAAACTCCTCAACAAAATGGCATGGCGGAAAGAATGAACAGAACAATTCAAAAAATGGCTCGAGCTATGCTTGATGAATCTGGAACTCTTGCCACCTTTTGGGGTGAAGCTACATAGTGTCATAAATATTCTCAACAAAGCTAATGTTCAGGTAGATAGTGATCAAAATCCATATGAACTTTGGTATGGTAAGACTCCTACTATAAAACACTTCATAGTTTTTGGAAGCAAATTTTTCATCAAAAAGACTAATGAAAAACTTGGTAAGTTTGAACCCAAAGCAGACGAAGGAATTCTTCTTGGCTATTCATCTAGAAGTAAAGGATACAAATGTTATGATAAGATACTTCGAAAAATTGTTGAATGCATTGATGTAGTAATTGATGAAGCATGCAAAAATCCGGAACAAATGAAATCAAAAAAGGAAGATGACAATGAGGAAGATGATGAATGATTTCCTGTATCAAATCAAAATGATATAGAGGAAGAAACCAATGAAGCATCAAAAGAAAACACAACTAACAGGGAAAAGGCTCCATCCAAATATGTTCAAAAGAATCATCCAGAATCTCAAATTCTAGGAGAAAAAGGGTCTAGAGTACAGACAAGAAGAACTCTTACAGGAACTTCCAGTTATCTAGCATTATTATCCTCCATAGAACCACAAAATGTTAATGAAGCTAGCAAAGATGATTGTTGGGTTAAGGCCATGGATGAATAACTTGACCAAATTGAAAAGAATGATACTTGGAAATTAGTTCCTAGACTTCATGATAAAAATGTTATAGGAACAAAATGGATATTCAAGAATAAGTTGAATGAAAATGGAGAGGTTATTAGAAACAAAGAAAGACTTGTTTGTAAAGGGTATGCTCAACAAGAAGGTATAGACTTTGAAGAAACTTTTGCACCTATTGCCAGACTTGAAGCCATAAGAATGCTTCTTGCTCTTTCAAGTTTTCAAAAATTCAAAGTGTATCAAATGGATGTAAAATCTACATTTCTTAATGGAGATTTAGAAGAAGAATTTTATATTGAACAACCAGAAGGATTCATTCTAGGAAATGATGCAAAACTTGTATGAAAGCTCAAAAAGGCTCTATATGGACTGAAATAGGCTCCAAGGGCTTGGTATTATCATCTTGAAAAATATCTACAGCAACAAGGTTTCACAAAAGGATCTGCAGACATCAACTTATACACAAAGATTGAGAATGATAAACTACTAATTATTTTTGTTTATGTTGATGATATCATCTTTGGTAGCAATGAAGAATCTATGATTCAGAACTTTGCTTATGCTATGCAGAAAGAATTTGAAATGTCCTTACTTGGTGAACTAACTTATTTTCTTGGTCTACAAGTACATCAAACAAAATATGGGATTTTTCTTTCAAAAACTAAATATCTCAAGCAACTTCTGAAGAAATAAAGAATGGAAGATTCTAAACCAGTATGTACTCCAATGGTAACAAGATGTAGTCTTAGTTCTAATGATGAATCACCTACAGTGAATCAACCAGCATACATATCTATGACTAGAAGTCTAGTTTATCTAACAGGTACAAGACCAGATATCATGCATGCAGTAGGAATTGTTGGAATGTTGCAAGAAAATCCAAAGGAATCACATCTTCAGGTTGTAAAAAGAATATTCAAATATCTTCAAGGAACTCAAGAATTTTGTCTATGGTATCCTAAAGATATAGATCCCACTCTTCATGCATATACATATGCAGATTTGGCAAGAAATGTTGATGATCGAAAAAGCATTAGTGGAGGTGCATTCTATATGGGATCATGATTAGTGTCGTGGTTCAACAAGAAGCAAAGTTCGATTTCCTTATCTACAACTGAAGCAGAATATGTGGTTGTTGCATCTTGCTGCACACAACTACTTTGGATGATGCAAACATTGTGAGATATTCAAATCACATGTTCTCCACCCATATCCATTCTATGTCATAATACAAGTGCCATTAGTATTTCAAAAAATCTAGTCATGCACTCCAAGACCAAGCACATACCCATTAAGTACCATTTTCTACGAGAACAAGTGCTTGAACAAAAGGTTAAATTGGAGTATGTTCCCTCCAAAGAATAGGTTGTTGATATATTTACCAAACCGCTTCCCAGAGAAACATTTGATTATCTCAAACAAAATTTGGGAGTATTTTTTGCATCATCCTATTGTTAAATCCATTTTTTAGAGGAATGTTTCCTATACGCGGGTTTCATGAAGAAGAGTCGCATATATACGCGAGTTTCTGTGGCTGCAGGAGTGTATATGCTTTGTTGATAAAAAAAACAATGGGTCGGACTCAAAATTAGTTTCTGACATGGATGTTCAGTCTAATATTGATAGTTACAGTCTGCTGATATGCTTTTTTCATTGTTGTTTATTTTACTAATGAAGATGCCTTGATGAATGATGTGTTGACAATGCACAACTAGCACAGGTTCAGGGGGAGCATGAGCCTTCAAAATCATTATACATTGTTGGCATAATGGTTGCTGAATTCAGCTATGGTTTCAGATATTCATATCATTTGTTGTAAAGTTCATGTAAAGGCCTATGATGTAATATGTCTCTTTATGTCATAGTCTATTAATGATTCCTTTTCGACATATGATGTAATTTGTACCTCCACTATGCATGGGAAAGATGATGTAATAATTACAATTTTTAAGTCATGTTTGAACATTTGGTATATCCCCACTTGGTTTGGTGATTGATGTATGTATGAGTCATTGGTGATAGGTGTTAGCCTCCTGTTGCAACAGGTGTTCATATTTCATGATTGACATTTTTACATTCCAAATATGTCATCTTTCATGCTGCAAGGTTCCATATTTCCAAAAGAGGCCAAAGAAAAGGTCATGAAAGTGTGCCAGTCCAAGTGCCACTGTTGTATTCCAATTTTGATGACTTAACCATTTTTTAAGAATGTGCTACAAAAGGGAGGGCCAAACAGTTTAATGTTGGCCCCCCTAGGTTTCAATTTCTTGTTTTAGAATATAGAGAATTGATATATGACCAAACAGCGTAATCTTGGAAGATTTGTAGATAGGTAGAGAATCAAAGGAGCCCAACTGCTTAATCTGGGCCCTTGGCAGAAACAAGGGTAGCCTTAGATAGGACGGCAGTCAAAAGAAAAATTGTAAAGCAGGGTCTGCAAGTCTAAGTGCACCCACCCAAAAAGAAGAAAAAATGTTAGGAAGGTAGGCTGGGTAGGTAGTTGTGTGGTTGCAAAATCATGGCTTGTGATCCATTTCATGTTGTCAAATGTCATATTTATTCAGATCACAAATTGAAGGCAGTTTTCATCTGGAGGAGCTCAAGATGGATATCTCTAACTTCCCCATCCTCCCTTATCCCCAAATCACTCACTAACATCCCTGAAGAGGTCAAGATCTGCTAGATTCCTCTTAGTTTCATCATTTTCCATTATATTTGCCTGAGTAAAGGTCCTCTTTGCTTATGAGTCCTGTTGTTTCACTCTATGAGTCACTTTTCCCCCAAAATAGCCTAAGGTCACATACTTAGCGCTTTCTGGTCACCTCCATATTAACTCCTAATTCTATTATATAGCTCCCTATCTATCCCCCCTTCCCCTACTAAAACTATGTATAAAATTCCCCTATGTACATATTTCCCATCCCCGGCACTATAGCCCTATTGTATAAGTTCCGGGAAATAACAGTCCATCTGGGGCTGTTAATTAGCCCATTCGTGTCCTGGAGTTACTCTGACATCTGGTCAGAATAACAACCAGTTCCCCTAAATCCTAACCCTGAAAAACCTATTTTTCCGCCTTTATTCTAAAGTTTTGCCTCTAAATATCTACCCCGGCGCGCAAAACCCGCAAAATGTAGGAATTTACAGGGTAAGTTCCTCAGAAAGAACACCAAAAGGACACCGCTTACAACCAGATCACAGATCAATACACCAGTATTTTTGACGTGGTTAAAACCATCAAAGAGGGAAACAGTCCACGGCCTGCGCCAACGTGGCTACTACAGGCAATTTATTAATCAAAGAATGAAAATTTACATAAGCTTCTCTCATGCATGGATTACCCGAACAATG
The DNA here is from genome assembly GCA_031772625.1 of Pinus tabuliformis. Taxonomy (NCBI): domain Eukaryota; kingdom Viridiplantae; phylum Streptophyta; class Pinopsida; order Pinales; family Pinaceae; genus Pinus; species Pinus tabuliformis. Next base: position 153,200,384 of record CM062805.1, on the reverse strand, counting down.
ACCCTCCATGCGCTTTAAATAGAACTCATGGACCAATCGGGTGTTAAGCCACGGATCAAGTGTCGGTAATACCGAGGAGAGAGTGAACCGTCGGATCACTACATATCGTGACCGTCGGATTGTAAGTTACAAAATGTACAATGGTAAAGAAGCACACTTAACCTAACTCTATACCTAACTCTATACTAGACCAAGTTGAACTTAACTATTTCATATGTGTCGGAATATCCTAACATCCCCCCTTAAGAACAACTTGGGATAGGATTGAAGGATTTACAAATATGACACAATAGGAGAAGGAAGGAGGCACTAGAGCCTATCCCCCCTTAGTGACAACTTCCTGAACTCCAAGCATATATCGAAGTTTAGTGAACTTCGCCTCTGTGAGAGCCTTCTGAAGATGTCTGCAACCTGATCATCTATTGAACAATATTGCACTTCAAGAACATGGTCATGAATGAGCTTTCTGATGAAGTGCATGTGTAGTTCAATGTGTTTGTTGCGCTGATGCTAGACTGGATCTTTGCATAGCTGAATGGCACTTTGATTATCACATCAAAGTGTGGTTGGATGCTGCTGCTCAAAGCCAAACTCTGATAGGATCTGACGAAGCCACAAGGCTTCCTTACTAGCTTCCACGGCACCACGATACTCTGCTTCTGCTGACGAAAGAGAAATGGCAGCCTGTTTCTTACAAGCCCATGTAATAGGTCCTGAACCAAGAGTGAAGACATAACCGGCAGTAGACTTCCGATCATCAAGGTCACCAGCCCAATCAGAATCAGTGAAACCAACTAATAGAGGAGCTGCTTTGGCACTATAATGAATCCCAAACTATACTGTACCTCGAACATAACGAAGTATTCTTTTAGCTACTTTCCAATGACTTTCACGGGGGTTTTGCATAAAACGAGCAACAAGGCCAACAACAAAGGAAAGGTCAGGACGAGTATGGGTTAAATACAAGAGTTTTCTGACAAGTTGATGGTATAAGGTAGCATCAACTTCAGGAGAAGTACAAGAGACTGAAAGTTTGACTCCAGACTGAAAGGGAGAAGGGGCTGGCTTACAGTCTTCCATGTGAAAATGACGAAGAATATCACAAGCATACTTGGACTGGGAAAGGGAAATACCCTCCTTGGATTGCAAGACTTGAAGACCGAGAAAATAGTGTAAGTGTCCTAAGTCTGTCATTTCAAATTTCTTTTTAAGGCTGGACTTCACATGGTTTATAAGGTTGGGATCACTACCAGTAAGAATAAGATCATCAACATAAAGAAAAAGGATGATAAGAGAGTTGCCCACTTTCTTGGTGTAGACAGTATTGTCAGAATAACACCTAGAAAAGCCAGATTCTAGAAGAAAGCTATCCATTTTGGCATACCAAGCCTGAGGAGCTTGCTTGAGACCATAGAGAGATTTCTTAAGTCGACATACAAGGCTGGAGTCTGTTTGGATGAAGCCAATGGGTTGTTCCATATAGATTTCTTCATGCAAGTCCCCATGCAAGAAGGCAGATTTAACATCCATCTGATGGACTTCCCATTTTAAAGAGGCAGCAAGGGAAAGAACAAGGCGGATAGAGTTGATTTTGGCAACAGGGGAGAAGGTTTCAGTGTAGTCAATGCCTTCAACCTGTGAAAAACCCTTAGCAACAAGACGAGCTTTATGTTTATCAACTTTCCCATCTGGTCCATACTTGGTTCTGTAAACCCATTTACATCTAACAAGTTTGTGTCCCTTTGGTAGAGGAACAAGATCCCATGTATCATTTGTCAACAATGAATGATATTCTTCATTCATAGCTGCTTCCCAATGTCGATGGCCTGAAGCTTCTGCAAAAGTGTCAGGATCATGATTTACTGGAGCTTGAGCCAGTAAAGAAGAGGCTCTTTGAAACTGAGAACGTGTACGTCGCTGATCTGTAGGATCACTGGCAAGATCACCTGCTGCATCCCGAGTAGCACGGACCCATCTTGGAAGTTAAGGATCCTGAGAAGGTGGGGGAGGATTTTCATCCTCACTTTCATCATCTGAAGAAGAAATGTTCTCAAAAGTAGAAGAGATAGGAAGAGGTGTCACATTCGCCGGACTAGGCTCGCAGGCCGATTTATTTTCATCAAATTTTACATCTCTTCTAATGATAACATTTTTGGACTTAAATGGAATAAGTCTATAACCTTTTACATCTTCAGAATATCCAAAAAAAGTACATTTCTCACTCTTAGGTTCTAAAGCTTTATGCTTTTCATCTGGAATATGGGCCCATGCTTCACTTCCAAAAACACGAAAGTGACTTACATCTGGTTTAATGGAACTCCAAGCTTCTTCTGGAGTGATATTCTTTAGAACCTTAGTAGGAGTGCGATTGATTATATAATTTGCACAATTAATTGCTTCGGCCCAAAAACTAAGACTGAGTCCTTTAGATTGCAGCATACAATTAGCCATTTCCTTTAAGGTGCGATTTTTCCTTTCAGCTACACCATTTTTTTTTGGAGTGTATGGAACAGTATGTTGCATTTGAATTCCATTTTCGGTGCAAAAGTTGATGAATGTGTTTTTAACATATTCTCCACCATTATCAGTTCTTAGCTTAAGAATTTGATGTCCAGATTGTTTTTCAACAAAGGCTTTGAAGGCCAAAAATGTGTTAAATACTTCGCTCTTGAGTTTTAAGAAGTATACCCAAGTGCGTCTGGAGAAATCATCAATGAAAGTTAAGAAATACTTGCAGCCAGAGAATGAAGCAACAGGAAGTGGACCACATAAATCACTGTGCACAAGTTGTAAAGGGGCTGAGGCGTGCCAAGAGGCACGTTTTTCAAAACTGTCCCGATGATGTTTTCCGAGTACACATCCGGAACAAACACCATCTCTGCAAGATACCATAGGAAGACCTGTCACCATATTTTCTTTACATAGATGCTGAAGGGAGTGATAGTTTAAGTGACCAAATCGCTCATGCCAAAGTTTGCTCACTTCATCATTATGAGCAACAAATACTGAGGGAAGATTTGATGACCCAAAGTTGTGAAACTTATACAACCTTGTGGAATCATCAGCAATACCAATAGCTAGAATCTGTTTAGGATCTCTTAGATCCTTGATTACAACATCATGAGGTGAAAATTCAACAATTTTACCTTCACCTGAATGAGTTATCTGATATACAGATAGAAGGTTGCAGGATAAGGTTGGAACACATAATACATCATTAAACTGACCATTGTCTAGATGAACAGTTCCAGTCCCTACAACATTAAGAGATCTATCATCACCAACATATATATTTTTGGTGTTACAATCATTTAAAGAAGAAAACATGGCTTTTTTTTTGGCCATGTGATACGAGGCTCCAGAATCAATGAGCCACTCATGAGAATGAGAAGAAGAAGATACATTTAAAGCATAACCAGACTGAGATGATTGACAACGACATGCAGAAAGTGCCATTCCTGAAGATGAAGTTGAAGTGGAAGTTGAAGAATGCTCCACATGGATGTTATGTTTCTTCATTGCGGCTTCCAAGGCTTCCATCTTCTTAAAGCATTTAGATTCTAAGTGGCCATCTCGATTACAAAAGTTACAATGTCTATCAGTCTTTTTCCATTTGTTTTTATTGGTCTTATCATTTTGCTGAAATGATCTTTCATTTTGAGGCTGAGTTTGCTTAGGACCCTTGTTTGGTGTATGACCATTCTTTTTAGGATATGACTTCTTAGGATTCTTTGAATTTGGTTGCTGTTGGGCGGCTAACACTTTCTTGGAAGAGTTTCCAAGATTGAGAAGACCAAGGTGTAAGAGTTTTTCTTGTTCTCTTTGTTAACACCCAGGTTGTTCCCTATGACTCCCAAGGGAATACGGCCGGGGTAACCACTAACCAATCTTTGGATTACAGTTTCTAGCCAAACTGTAATCAGAGAGGGCTCTCTCTTTATAATTTGTCTCTGTTTTGATAGTATTTTAGGCTAGCTGTGATGTTCAAGGTTTGGTTTTATGTTTTGGTTGAGGGATGTCTTCTGTACCTAAGGTGAAAACCTTCAGATAATTCTAGTCCATTGGGCAATGGAGTCTTTGGTTACTGGTTGTTTGAGAGGTAGATTAGGATTGCTGAAACTACAGGGCCTTTTGAATATCTCATGAAACAAACTTGATATTATAATGATGAAATATGTGTAACCAGTGAAAAGCAATTAAGAATTTTCCACTAAGCTCGGTTTTGAGAAAGAGATGTATTGTAAAGGAGCAGACTTGAATTCCTAAACAATAATTCTTGTGGAAGATACAGTGTAGAGTTGCAGCAATTAAGAATCACACCTTTATAACCATAACTGAAGAAAACATTTGTAATAGCATAGATTGAATTCAGGGTATTCTATGAATAAATCCTGGAATTAGTCTTTTTCTCTGCCATTAATTGTGAAATCTAGAACATGGATGCGTTATGAGAAAATAACAGAAAGAACATAACGAAAGTTTAAAAGAAACTTATTGAGCCATGATAACACGCAGGAATCCTGTAGCACTCAGCAATCGTATTACAATCCCTCAGACAACACAGACTTTGGAAATTCCATCAGCCTTTGTATTAAACTCTGAAAATTTGCAGCAAAAGAAATCTTGAAGAGAAATCAACAACCACTTGCAAGCTTATGCTAGGGGGAAATATATACAAACGGTCATACAAAATATCTAAGGCATTGAGTCTTCTGAGAAATAAATGTTTTCACCAACTTGTACAGAACAGCAGATAACAAGTTATTACTGCTTTTAATACAACATAAATGCTCTTTATGTCTGTCAGGAGATATTTTGACCTTTGGAGGCCACTGAGTCGGTCTGAACGTTCTGCTTTGATGCTGGAAAAGGCGTCTTTATGGTTGTCGTGTTGTAACTTTCGGCCCTGCTACCTGTTAGATGTCAATTGTGCTTTGTTGTCCGAATAGTTCTGCTGAGTTGGCTCAGCCCTTCCCTTTTCATGCATGCTTATATTTCCAAGTTTTCCTGTGCATGATCACTTGTAAGTTTGAAAAATAAATAAAAAAACTTGATTTACAGGCTCTGGCTTACAATATCAGCTGTATCATTTTGGTCCAGTATTCCTGCATGGGCAATTGGTGTCTCAGAATTGCCTCTAATGTCTCATCTGCCTCTGTATATTTATAGAAATTGGGAGGCACTTCAAACAGATGTTTGATCTCATCCATGATAAAAAATAAGTTCTCTACTCTGTTGTAGAGACTTTGTCCTGTTGCTGGCCCTGTTTCCTCTGAGGTGTTGGCCTTCTCTGTGATCTGATTTGTGGCAAAGGTGTTCACCCTCTTGGCATAGTTTTCATGGGAAAGTAGTCTTCCTGCGCTATTTAGTAAGCTTGGAAGACCTCTGTTTTGCAATGCCACAAATTTTTCCATGAATTTAGTGACCTCGGTCTGCATATCCTGGGTCCTTCGCTCTAGTGTCTGCACTAGGCTTCTCAGTGTTAGGACCCTCTTTATTAGCTGGATGGTCTCAGTTCTGTTGGAGATTCCCATAGTAGCTAACTAAGCACTTGTTCTATTGTTAAGCACATTGATCATTCTGTTGGCAACCTCAGGCATATTGCCTAGAGATGCCCTTGATCTCTGGATTTCCCTCTGTGCTTTTGCAATGAGCTCCAACTGCTCATGGATTGTCTCAATATACTGCCATTGGTCAGTGATGGATTGGCCAATGTTGGCCCATAGCACTGTCTTGAGCTCAGCTGTCACTTTATCCAATGTGAGCTCCTTTTCCAACTCCTTTATCCTGTCTTTAAGGGCCTTTATTTCCCTGCCCTTTTCTGCTACAGTCTGCTTGGATTTGTCATATCTTTCATTCAACTTGACCAAATTTTCCCTGGCCTCTTTTAACTCTGACATTTGGGCTTCCAGGGCTTGGATTTCATTCCTTAGCTTCTGCATGTCCAGGCTTGAAGCCTGGTCAGTTGTTGGCACTGGTGCTGAGGTGGATGGTGCTGCCTGCTCTGTTTGTTGAGTAGGGGGAGCAGTGGTTTCAGGAGCTTCCTCAAGGTTAATTATTTCAAGAGGAGGCTGAGAGGTTTGACCTTCTTCCTTTTGCTGCAATGCTGCATGTAATGCTGCCTGGGCAGCCTCTGACTCTCCCAACTTCTCTTGGGTTTGGATTAGCTGTTTGTATAGGGATACCAACAAAGCTGTGGCATCTTGATCATGTCTCAGCTGAGCAATTTCTTCAGTTTGTGGGTGAATTGTTGCTGGGACTTTGACCATATTTCTAAGGGCTGCCATGTCTGCATCCCTCAATTTCAACAATGCCTGCACAGCCTTAATATCCTTGGGATCATGCCCAAGTTCTATAATTATTTCCTCCAAGGCTTTAATTTTGTTATCCTTTGCTTGAGAGGATGCCCTTTCCAACTCAAGCTGGGCAGTTGTATTATTTAGGCTATTTTCTAGCCTGTAATTCACTAGTGTCTTATCTGCCAAGGAGGCATACACCATCTCGCCCGTTTGCTTGTGCAATTCGATTTGATCCATTGGGTGGATGTCCTTGGCAAGGACCTCAAGATTGGTCCTTATATAATCTGCAGGGGACTGTGGCTGTACTACAGCTGGCATAAAATGACTCATTATCATCTTGCCCTCATGAACATCATAGGCAGACATCAGTCTTTGCTGGTTGGTAGGAGCCATTTTCAGCAGATGATTATAGAGCTGTATTTTAAGTGGCTCATTTTTCCTTTTAATATCAATAAATTGTTGTTTGATTCCTCCTTCAACTTCTCTTTGGTGGCTTGAGGAGCTGACTTCTCCTCCCATTGTTCTGTCTTGTCCCTGCTGGAAGGAACTAGCGGATGCTTCTCTACTAGGTGGGCCCATGCCCAGAGACTGTCCTATTGGCATTTCCTCCTCAGAGAGGGGATTCATTCTATGCCTTTTCTCTCCCTGATTTATGGATGATGTGAGGGGAGTCTCTCTATCCCTTTTCCTACTTATATCCTCCTTTTGTGGAGTTTGGAGGACTGAGGCTTCAGTAGTAGTCTCTTGCCTAGGAGGCACAGTGTTCTGAGCCTGCTGCTTAGTGAAAATTGGGGCCTCAGCTGCCCTTTCTTGCTGTAATGGCTGCTCTTTGTCATGCTGCCCCTCTTCTTGCTGTTGTTCCTGCTGTTGTGGCTGCTCTACCTGCTGCTGTTGCTGCTGCACCTCCTCATGAGGCGGCTGTTCTGTTTCCATCTCTTTTTCCTTGCCTTTGCTAGAGGTTTGCTCACTAGCTTTGGCTGCTTGCTGATTTGCAGTTGAGGACGAGGCAACTGCTCCCACTTGTGTGCTTGGAAGAGTGAGTACCTGTGAACAAAGTTCAAGGTCAACCATCTTTTTCAGATTTCTCACTGCTCTTTGATTCAACTCTTCTTGTGTAACAGGCTCCTCTAAGGTTCCTCTCCTCCATTTTACTTGATTTGCATATTTTTCTATGTGAGGAATCCTTACATGGTCATAACCTGAAAGCCTATACTTGACCCTTCTTAAAGTTATGAAGTGATTGGGGTCATATGATTTCCACAGGAAACTGGTTTGCAGGCCAAGGGATTCTAACATTCTATCTGCCTCTAGCCAGCCATCTTCCCTTTTGTTGTAGATAAAGTGGCCAAGTTGGTTCCTGACCTTCAGCTGTGCTTTTTTACCTCTGCCTGAAAAGTGAAGCACATCGGCATTCCCAAACTGCCTGAAATATTCCAGGGCAAACAATCTCATGGGTACATATCTTGGCAATCTGTAGGGAGGCAATTCACACCCATATATCCTGATGACCGTGTGGTTCTGGTAGAAGTACCAGTCCCCAATGCTGTATGTTTTGGATAACTGAAGGATCCTTTGCATTTCATCAGTGAGCCTTGGAGGAGGTGAGCTCATTAGCATAGACATGGCTGGGTGGATGAAGAGATCTATGAACTCACAGTAAGTGTATGGAGATTCAGATTTGCAGTGGAAGGCAGAGGACCAATAGACCACTGACCTTGGATTGTCATGGGCATCCACTCTTTTGATAGCAAAAGAAAACTTCTTGTGTTGATAAAATAAGATCAAATGATAAATGTAGGAGGTGTATCTGAACACCTTTTCTCGGGCCAAGTTCATCAACTGCTCATGTATTTTATCAGAGATGTAGGTGGCATAGTCATAGCAGATTGGAGACCTGCCAGGAGCGAACATGAGCATCATTACCAGCACAGTTTGATCAACAAATTCAATTGAATTATAGCCCAAAATGGGACTAATAATGTCTGCAAGATCTCTGCCCAATTGGTTGAGGTATACTTGGTTGACAGGAGGATACTTCACAGAATCAGAGTCAATGTACAGCTGATTTAATTTGGTGACCTGAGCATTTGTCAATCTGGCTCCTTGATTTATCAAGTCTATGAGTGATAGAGGGACCAATTTCTTCTCAGTCTTGAAGCAGAGCATCTCTTTGATAGCTTCAGGGGTGATGTAGAAAACAACTGAGCCTGAAGGGTCAAGCACGACCCTCTGAGTAGGGTCATAGTTTTCAGCACATAAGTGGATCAAATCAGGGAACTGGTTGACCTGAGGAAGCTTGAAGATAGGGAGAAAAGAGTCCCATATGCCCAGCACATCTGTTCCACTCTCATGTTTAGCCTTTATTTCATTTAGCAGGTGGATGTGGAACTTGGTTCCCATTAGCATTTCCTCTGAGATTTGATAGTCCATGTCTGCTAGAGATTGCCCATTCCAATTCTCTCTGAGGGGCATTCAATGGAGCAATGTTCAATGCTACAGGGGCTACTGGTGGATCCATGATTTCCTTCAGGATTTTGTTGTTTATGGACTAGTGGTACCGTGCAGGACAACACCAAAGAGTTTTCTTTGAAGAGGAAGGTGAATTACTCAGGAACAGAGGAAAAAAGGTGAGCTGCAGCAATTGAAATACTGCTTAGAACACGAATAAGGCAAATGTCTGGCCTTACTCTCAATTTTACAGCAAATTGGTATAGTGTGGTTTACCAGTTCGCGAATGCGCGAACAGAATGCAGTTTTAATAAAATTTCAGGTAAACGAGGCTTAGCTGGTGAATTTCGACGTTCTAGGTACAAAAGAGGACCAGGCACAGGGGATTTTCCAGTGAATTATATATTTTTTCACTGTTTTAAGTTATTTTGGCAATTTACAGACAAAACCGGGCGCAGAAAGGATTTGCACGGATAAATACCTGATATACAGTCAGCAATGGTCAAGGATGCAGGTGAAATGGCGCGCCAGCGGTCTCGAGGTTGAATTCAGTAGGTTGGCGAAGGCTCGGACGTGAAATTCATGCAGAGGATACAACAACATTTTTTGCAAAAAGTGCAAAAAACACGACATTTTGGCCAAAATATGGTTTTTTTAGGACTTTGGCGCCTTTTTGGATGACGTCAGCATGACGTCATCAGGTGGGGTCAAGGTCGGATGATGTCAGCATGACGTCATCAGGTAACGTTGCAGCATAATAGAGGTCCACGGGGATGGTGAAGTGGCAAACAGGTGGGGCAACTGGGGGACGGGGCGCTGACACGGCGGTGACGCTGGCAGGGCGGATCAACCAAAACCGGAAGCGGTTAGCGGTTTCATATCGCACCGCTTTTGATACGGAAGCAGAAATGTCAGATGTACCTCCGATACGCTGTGGGGGTGACGCGTGGCAGAGGCCTTACGTCACCCTCTGATAGATATCGGAAGGTAACTCTTGGACGTCGGGGCCGGTCCGATATGCACGAGGGCCGTCGGATCAAAAGGGCCCGATCCGACAGTCGACGGATCGTTGAGGTGGCCGATCGATACGGACGAAGGGCGGGAATAAAATAATGTTTCTTTCGAGATTTGCGCCCGGCGGGACCTTTGGAAATTTGGCGGATTACGTGGTTTTTCCAATGTTTTTTATGCAAATGTGCTCTTGCGCCAAACTTTGGGTAAACGGGAAAAAGTGGTTTTATATGTTTTTTGCAAACGAAGCGGGTTAGGGGTGGAAATGGGTTTTCACAAGGTTTCTTAGCAAATGAAGGGTTTAATGGGTTAAATCACTTCAGAAGGGGAAAGAGGGGCAAGGGTTAGGGCTCTTAAGCTGACTAGATGCCAATTTAATCCCTGATAGTGAACATATGGCTATAATGCCAAGGGGAGGGATATTTATACAATGTTTGGGGTTTATACACCATAGTGTTATAATAGTAGGGAAAGGGTAACACAGGGGATTTATATAATAGAAGTTAGAGGTTAATATGGATGAAAAGGGTGAATGAGGAATGATATCACTAAGTTTATTTTGAAAATCACTTAGTTTAGGGAGTAGATCAAAATGAAAAGATTTTTTAGACAAGAAATGTGGCTTTTAAAGGAATAAGAACCACCATAAAACCTCAAATTCTTCCATGAATCTCAACTGATGAGGGGATGTTATGAATGGAAGTGAAAGGGGAAACTGGGAAGTTAGACATGCTCCTTTGCTTTGCTGCAACATAATGGAGAAGAGGACCTTCTCAATCCACTGATATTCCTTTGTAAACAGGTTATCAAACACTCTATTAGAGAGGACTGACACTTCTGCAACCCCAACTGCCTACCCATCTATTTGCCTAGCATTTTTTATTTCTTCATGGAGGGTGCACTTAGACTTGCAGACCCTCATATGCCTTTTTCTTTTCCTTGGCTTTTTTCCTTTTGATTTTCTATCTAATGTTGCCCTTATAGCTTCCAAGGTCCCAGAATAAGCAGTTGGGAACCTTACTTCTCTACCTAGCTACTGGTCTGCCAAGATTAAATGGTTTGGACAAACTTCTTTCTCTATTCTACAACAAAAAATTGAAACATGGCATGATCCAGATTAGGCTTTTGGATCACCCATCAAAATTGAGTCAACAAAGAACTTATGTACATACATTGTTTTCTCTAGGAAATATGGGATCTTTGCATCACCAAAGCAGAGCATATTTGGACCTTTCTCTGCCAATCATGAAATATGAAACCTATTGATATAGGTAGCTAACAATGGCTCCACATGGGGATGGTTTTTCATTTGAAAGACCAAGAACAACAGGTCAGAATGCCTTGCCCCTTGACTTCTTGTATCAAAAGTTGGAGTATTCCTCTTTGAAAATCCGAAATTGTGTTCTTCCTATCTTGATAAAGCTTGAAACTTATTTGCCCTTTGCTGATAAGCTGTAAAACTTTGAGAAACTGCATTGTTACATGTCAACAAAAGTAATATATACACTTAAATATGTACAAGGGAAACTGAGGCTGCACTCATGGATGGTAGTCAAAATAGTGCTTCAGCATCCTGCCATTCACAGGACCTTCATTCAAATCAGATTCATCAAGACTTTTGAGGAAATAAGTATTGTTTCCCTGCACTGCTTGAACAGCAAATGGTCCTGTCCAAAGGGAATCAAATTTTCCATGTTTTCCTTTATCTTCCCTTCTTGAATCCCACTTGAGGACTTTGTCTCCAATATTGAAATCTTCTGCCTTAGTCCTTCTATCAAAAGCTTTCTTTAATTTTTCTTGTAAAATTTGAACTCTGTTGTAAACTTGATCTCTAGTTTGCTGCAGACATATTATTTGATTTATCCTTCTGTGCATATCATTTGGTTCAGCTTGACTTTCTTGAAGAAGTTTCATAACAGGAATCCCTAGTGCTGAAGGGAATTTGGCTTCTAACCCATAGACTAACTCATATGGGCTAACCCCAATTGATCTCTTGGTTGTTAGTCTATCTGCCCATAAGGCATTCACAAGTTTCTTATGCCAATTCTTTTTATTTTCTTCTAGCACTTTCTTTATGATGTTTACCAGGCTTTTATTTGATGATTCAGCAAGGCCATTTCCTTGGGGATAGTATGCAGTAGAATGGCCCAAGGTAATGTGAAATTTGTGGCAGAAATTCACCATCTTCTTAGATCTGAAAGCAGCAACATTGTCTGCTATTATTTTGTCAAGACAACCAAATCTAGCCAATATGTTATTCTCCAAAAACTGAATGATTGTTGAATCATTTGCTTGTCTGCATGGAACAACTTCAATCCACTTAGTGAAGTAGTCTGTAGCTGTTAGGATCCATCTATGTTGGCCTGAAGATGAGGGATGAATTTCCCCAATGAAATCCAAGCCCCATTGTTTAAAAGGTCTCTCTGTGGCAATAGGCCTCAAGGGAAGTGGTAGTAACTTTCTCTTTCCCTCAAACACTTGACATTTATGACATGATGTGGTAAATTTTTTAACATCAGAGAAAACAGTGGGCCAATAGTAACCAGCTCTTAGTATTTTGTCCACAGTGGACTTCCAGTACAAGTGTCCACCACAGTCACCTGCATGAAATTCTTTCATGATATTGTTAGTCTCATTCTCAATTAAGCAGTTTAGCAATATCCCTTCATGGTTTTTCCAAAGCAAATTACCATCCATAACACAAAATCTTGAGGCTTTCATTTTTAAGAACCTACATTTAGTTCTGGACAATCCTGGGGGAGCACACAGGTTTTGTAACACATAACATATATCAGAGTACCAAGGGGATTGTTCAAAGGCTACGTTGATCTTTGGAGTCGCCAGCTCCAGTTCATTGTCCAGTTGGTTTATGTCTAAGGCTTGGAAGTTTGATTCTGTCATTAATTTGGCCAAGCCTTGCCCTTTTATCAGCTTTGTAGGTTTTATTTCAATGTCAAATTCCAAGATGTTGGCAATCCATTTTCCTCTTCTACCCTCTAAGTTTTCCCGAGTGAGTATGTCTTTTACAATAGGACTTGGCACATACGCTATAACATGGGAATAAAGGATGTAAATCCTAAAGTCCTTAATGGCCTTGACCAAAGCATAAGCTTGTTTTTCCATGATTTGATATTTCAGAGGTGCATCTCTAAGAGCTCTGCTAAAGAAAGCAATGGGCTTTTCATTTCCTTGGTCATCTTTCTGTAATAAAACAACAGCAATAGTATGTTGGGAGGCAAAAGAGAAAGTGATGAATTCTTTATCAAATTGAGGATTTGTTAGGACTGGAGTTTGGGTAAGGGCCAATTTTATACCTTCAAAGGCTTGATTTGCTTCAACGGTCCATTTCACTTTTGAATCCTTCTTTAGCATGTTATTTATAATCTGATCAGTTCTGCTAAGTTTGGGATAAACCTTCTCAAGAAATTGATTTTTCCCAAGAATGCTTGCAATTCTTTGATATTTCTTGGGTGGGGCATTTGTAAGATAGCTTGTATCCTATCTGGATCAATTCTAATGCCATCCTTTGAAATGATATGTCCCAATAGCTTACCTTCTTCCAAACCAAATAAGGATTTCTTGGGATTCAAGGAGATTCCATATTTCCTACATGTTAGGAAGATCTGTCTTAAATGTTTCAAATGTTCTTGGTCTGATTTTGAGAAAGGTGTGAGATCATCCAAATAAATGACAAGGAAGTCATGAATCTCTTTGGCAAAAGCAATATCCATTGCTCTTTGAAATGTTGCCCCTGCATTCTTCAATCTAAAAGGCATTTTTACATATTTGAAAGTTCCCCATGGGGTTGTGAATGCAGTTTTGTCTTGATCATCAGGGTGTACTAGGATCTGATTAAAACCTGAGAATCCATCAAGTAATGAAATCCTTGAGGCCCCTACCACTCTTTGGAGAATGTGATCCATCTTGGGCAAGGGATAATTGTCCTTGAGGGACACTTGATTTAAGTTTCTAAGATCAACACAGAGCCTTATTTCACCAGTTTTCTTTCTTGTGGGCACCAAATTTGAAATCCAATCAGAAAACCTGATTGGTGCTATGATACCAGCTTTAAACATTTTTTGTAGCTCCTTTTCAATTGAGGGGAGAAGCATGGGATTAATCCTTCTCAATTTATGTTTGAATGGCTTTTGATTAGGCTTGAGAGGGATAGTGTGCTGGATAACATAGGTATCATAGGATTTTAGATCCTCATAGCCCCATGCAAACACATCCTGAAACTCTTTGAAAAGGTCAATGTATTTGGGCTTTTGATCAGGAGGTAAGGATGCAGACAATTTTATTATCTTGGGTTTCTCAATGGTTCCAATGTTGCATTCCTCAACGGCAGCGTTAAGGGGCTGCATCTTTGGTTTTCTAGGGATGTCATTTGAGTCAAAGATGTCCTCCAATGGAGTTAGGCCTGTTGGAAGAAAATTGTCTTTCAGCTCTATGATCTCAGCCTCTGTAACATGCACTTCTTCATAACTGTTTTGTTGAATTTGTTGTATTTTTTCTTTGTTGAAAATGGTTGGATGTAGCATTTGTTTTGCTGTTCTGGGTGATATTGGGTGGTTATTCTGTTCAAACTGTATTTGTGATTGACTTGCTCTCTCAGTGTCAATATTTAATCCTGTAAATTCTTGCTGCAAAGTCAAAAAATTGTTTATTTGTGCATCATCTTCAAATACTTGCCAGTCCTTGACATTGTTTGGGACAGAAGGTCTGTGTTTTACCTCAGCTGTAAAACAGTGGTGGGGCTCAAAAGGTAGCTTGCAAGTACTTGCAAATGTGGCTAAACTGTGAGCATGCAAGTTATGGATTCTAGGAATCTTGGTAATTTTAAATTCAGTGAAGGACTGTAGTAGTTCAGCAGCAGCAGATCTATAAGATCTCAGTCTTTTGTCATTGGTGACAAAATTTCCCTTTACTTGTTGGATAACTAGGTCTGAGTCTCCTAGAATTGATACTTTTATGGCTTGTAGGGACTTTACTAGTTTGAGGCCTAGTAAAATAGCTTCATATTCTGCCATGTTATTGGTGCATCTGAAATTTAGTCTGTAGGCTCGACCTTCCGCATGACTGTTTTGTTTATTGTGTATCCAAACTCCAGCTCCTGCCCCTAATTTGTTGACTGACCCATCAAATTCAAGAAACCATAGGTTCTCTTTTTCTAGGGGATATTGATCCGGATTTAAACAGGAACACAATAGATTACAGAGATAACCATAAATACAGAGATGCGATAACCATAAAAACAGAGATGCAGCGGAAATAATACTTCATTTCATTACTGTAAAATACCGAATACAACCAGAAATGGAAAGAAACCAGCTAGGGCGATGGTAGCTTATCTCTGAGAAGAGATGTGGCGGCTACATGCCTCTGAACTGTTCCGAACTGTATTACAATGAGGCTCGAAGGCCTATTTATTGTTGAGAAACAATGGAAAACCCTTCACATCCCGAAACCTAACCCTAGAAGATGAAACGCCAAATTGTGGGCCCCGTTTGGGTAAATTGGTACATCAATTTCCCGGGGTCGTAACTTTGGCATACGATCTCCGTTTGACGCGTACAATAGCTCGTTAGAAAGATCTATCCGAGCACTACCACTTTGGGAAGGGCAACATCGGTCTATAGACCCATGTTGCCCCCAGATTCCCAAAAAAACGTCGTTTAGGGCCTCAAAACGGCTCCGGAAGTTCAGGACCCGAAAAACTGCTAAAAATAGTAAGTTGTGCTACAATTAAGGAAACTGAAAAGACTGAAAGAGACAGTTGTGGGGGTCCAAATGGGTTGGTGGGTGGCCACCAACATCCACCTGGATCATTCCTCCCCCCTTAGGAAGCAATGGTCCCCATTGCGTTGAGTTCCTCCATCTGCTGAACTTGTCCTGCAATCTCTGATGTGTCCAGTGATGATGGGAAGCATGGTCGACGATGGTCCACATTGAACATTTGGTGCAGGCGAAGGAATGGAGGAATGATGTGCTCCAAAGCATTGTTCCCCATAGCCTTGGTACTGCTGTAAGGACCATGTCGGAGTTGCCTGAGTTTCTTATGGGTTCTGGTAAGGCGTTCTCTCTGCAGATGTAACCAAACTTTGTTGCCCATCTGAAACTTGTGTGGTACCCCTGTGGATGAGGAGAAGTTGTTCCTGTGTTCTGTCATGACCTTATCCCTTTGCTGCTGCTGCTGCGTGGAGGAACCCTTTGCAGGGGTCATGGATGTAGCAACGATCTTCCCCTTACTTTGGGAGTGAACCAGACAAATGAATTTCCTAGTCTGTGATATGAGCTTGCTGCCTTTCTTAGCAGTGATCAAAGATGTGGCAGTAGGTGGAGCTACCTCTGGTATCCTGTATAATGAATCATTCAAAGAAATAATGACAGCACGAGGCCTTGACTCATACACAGCATGTCGCCTCCACAAGTATGGTTGGCCTAATAATACATCACAAACATCCAGAGGTGTAACATCACACAATACCTCGTCTGTGAAGGGCTTGATGCTGTAAGGAAGGCGGCACTGCTGGCGAACTTTCAGATCTCGGCCTTCATGAAGCCACCCGATACTGTACGGCTGCGGGTGTGGTGTAGTCGGTAGGCCCAACCGCTTCACGACCTCTGCTGAAATGAGGTTCTTTTGGCTGCCACTGT
This sequence comes from Pinus tabuliformis, assembly GCA_031772625.1. NCBI lineage: Eukaryota > Viridiplantae > Streptophyta > Pinopsida > Pinales > Pinaceae > Pinus > Pinus tabuliformis. The sequence continues at coordinate 153,183,969 of CM062805.1, read as the reverse complement.
CGACAATGAATTGCAGCGGCGAACCCTTCACCCACATCTGTGAGTGGAAAAGACGCTCCCCTTCCTCTGGATTTTCGGGCTCATCTTTCTGGATCTTGGCGGTGGCAACAGTGGCGCTGGGGTCTGCATCAATGATCTGCTTCCCTTTACCATTCCCCTTGTCGGGTTCTGGCTCAGGGTCGGAACATGCATCTGATTCGGAAGCCTTCAACTCGGCCACCAGCGACTGCTTGGTCCGACACTCACTTGTGTTATGAGTGGGACTCTTGTGGAACTCACACCACTTCCCTGTGTCTTTCTTCGGCTTCATGGTGTTGTTCTTTTCTTGCGGCTTCGACGGGTTGTCTTGGGTCACCCCGCCTTGGCTTTGTCCTTTGGGCTTCGGATTTGCAGATCCAAAGTCTCGCTTCTTCTGTTTGAACTTTTGCTCGATTTTGACAGCATATCGGTACGCCGTGCCGAGCGAGGAGATGTTCAAGAACACCATCTCTTCCTGGATGTATCTATGCAGGCAGCCACGGTATTTGAGTACCAGATGCAGCTCAGAATCTTTGATACCCAACTGTGTGCGAAGGGTATGAAAAATGTTTGTGAACTCCGGTACATCTTGGTCTCGTCCCTGCCGCAATGTGGTCCATTTGATGTATTTGTCCTCATAGCTTCCGACAGGGTAATACTGCTCCTTGATGGCATCCCGAAAGTCATTCCAAGTGGGTGCGGCTGAAAATAGTGAGCCTGTACTTTCATCCTTCTGCTCGCAGTAGGTTTCCCACCAGTCCTTGACGTGGGGGGCTGCTTTGAGAAGAGCAAAAACAATCTTTTCCCGACTTGAAAATTCATGAACAGAAAAATACCCATCTAGCAGATTTAACCATTCATCTACGGCATCTGCGTCTATTTGACCCTCGAAGATGGGGATTTCAAAATTAACTTGTACCTTGAACGGTGTGGCGTTTCCAGAGTCGCTGTTGGAAGCCGATGCGTCGCCTCTGGGTAGCCGCTGAAGGATCTGTGCAAAGCTATCCATCATCGCGTTCCTTTGCCGCTCGAGTGCTTCTTCGAGCAAGATTTTGATAGGATCTCCTGCCCCCTCGTCTTTCTTCTCATCCGCCATGGGAGGCCGTCGGGATCTGCGAGGCTGGTCTTGCAAAGGTTCGACCAGTTCAAGCCCTAACTCCTTATATCCCGACCTCGTTGGGGACATGCAAAGAAAAACAGAGAAAAAGCAGACCGCTCTGATACCACTGATCCGGATTTAAACAGGAACACAATAGATTACAGAGATAACCATAAATACAGAGATGCGATAACCATAAAAACAGAGATGCAGCGGAAATAATACTTCATTTCATTACTGTAAAATACCGAATACAACCAGAAATGGAAAGAAACCAGCTAGGGCGATGGTAGCTTATCTCTGAGAAGAGATGTGGCGGCTACATGCCTCTGAACTGTTCCGAACTGTATTACAATGAGGCTCGAAGGCCTATTTATTGTTGAGAAACAATGGAAAACCCTTCACATCCCGAAACCTAACCCTAGAAGATGAAACGCCAAATTGTGGGCCCCGTTTGGGTAAATTGGTACATCAATTTCCCGGGGTCGTAACTTTGGCATACGATCTCCGTTTGACGCGTACAATAGCTCGTTAGAAAGATCTATCCGAGCACTACCACTTTGGGAAGGGCAACATCGGTCTATAGACCCATGTTGCCCCCAGATTCCCAAAAAAACGTCGTTTAGGGCCTCAAAACGGCTCCGGAAGTTCAGGACCCGAAAAACTGCTAAAAATAGTAAGTTGTGCTACAATTAAGGAAACTGAAAAGACTGAAAGAGACAGTTGTGGGGGTCCAAATGGGTTGGTGGGTGGCCACCAACATCCACCTGGATCAGATATTTAATAACTTCTCTGTGATCTGGGATCATAAGTTGAAGTTCTGGTTTTTCACCTGGTTTGTCTTCTAGGACAGTCTGATCACTTGATTGAATTGGCTTAATTTCTAGAACAGCAGCTTTGCTTAATGATGGTTTAACCATTATTTCTTGGGTAGCAGTTTTTTCATCAGTGTCCTCCTCTTGTATGAGTGTATTGGTTTCAACATCACTGTTTGAGGGAGTTGTATTATTATTGAAGAGAATGTATGAGTCTATGTCTGAATGGACAGCATATATGGGAAAATTTTGGGGCTTTTCTTCACTGTTGACCATGTATTTCATTAATGTTTCTCTATATAGTCTCTTTGGTTGCCCAAAAACAGAGATGGTGGCGTATGACATGTCCAGTTGTAGGGAACCTTGAAGTTTAGCCCCCCATGACCTTGATAACAGCATCCCATACTTGGGTGGGATATCAGCAACTACAACATACATTAGAATTGTCTTATTTAGGTACTGAACAAGGGACACACATAGATATTTTATTAGGCCTAAGCACTTGACTTGGCTGGAGTCAAAGGAGAATAGGTCCTTATATGGTCTTGTAATATCTAGATTCAATCTTTCCATGACTGCTTTTGGCATGAGGTTGTGAGAGGCACCTGAGTCAAACATTGCATTATGTAATATTTTATCATGAACATGTAAACTGACATAAAAAGGTAAGATCCCTGTGACTACTGTTTTTCCATCAACTTCTGGACCGAACAACAATTCTGGGGTATCATCCAGCACATTGACATCATCTTTGTTGTTAGTAAGTTGAAGGGACTTCTTGATTTGTTGTTTATAAATGTCATGCTTGGCTAGTTCTGAAAGAGGAATGGCTACCTTCAATTTACCAATTTCAGTTTCTAGGTCAAAGGGTTTTTCAGATTGGGTCTTTTGGTTGTGGATGACAGTTCTTTCCTTGTTCACTAACTCTTCTTCTTGACTCTTATCTTGATCTTGAGGCCTGTCCTTCTTGCTCATCCCTTGAGGAGTGACACTTGGGTTAGGGTGCAAGGATGATGTAGCCATGGGCTGCTGTTTTGAAGAAAATGGTTCAGTGACTTCTTCAATGGTTACTTCCTTTGCAAGTGATTTCATTGTGTCATTTGGCTCTGTGACTATAGCTCTTTTGGGCTGCTGGCTATCCTTTATCTTTTCAGGCTGTGTTACATTTACAGTTCTACTCCTTAACTTGTATTGTTTATGGACTTCATAAACAACTGTCATAGCCTTGTTTAAAGTCAAATGACTCACCTGATTTGGTTTGGAAAAGCTTGATTTCATCATCCTCATGATCTTCTTGTGTTAAAAAGACTTGACTTTCCCCACCCAAACCCATTAAATTAATGTGGGGATCTTCATTGGGTTCACTTGATGTGGAAGTCTCAGCATAATTCTCTTGGAAAGGGGGTCTTATGTCTGGGTCAGAACTGGCCTTGCCAACGTTTGGATTTTGAGTTCTCCTAAAATTTGGATTCCTAGGAGGGTTGTTTTGTGGTGCTTACCATGATGACTTTCTCTCAACTGATTCCACTCTATCTCCCAATCTCTTCATACCAGTGAGTATTGCATCCAGTTTTTGATCAAAGGCTGAGGGTTCTTCTTTGAAGGTGGTTCTCTTTTCCAACCTTGCTATGTTTCTTTTGGCAATCAGGTTAGCTTCCACTGTGACAGAAACCTTTTGGGCATCTGCAAGGGTTTCAGGAGCTCTCTCCTTCAACTGATAGGCCATATCAGGGTCAAAACCATCAGGAAATTTGTACAAGGCCAAATTAGGAGGAGGTCTTAAATTTTGTGGGATTGCGTTATATACATTGTTGAATCTTGCACAATACTCCAAAACAGTCTCTTGGGGACCTCTTTTGATAGTGTCATATTCACCAAGTATGTGCAGAGGATCTTTCTTTTTCTCCCATCTGTTAGTAAAGGCTTGATAAAGCTCATCAGGAGTTGTGATGGAATTTGCATTCAGGGATCTAAACCAAGTTCTTACATCCCCAGTCAGACTTTGAACAAACATCCTCATTCTCACACTGTCATCATCTATTTTATAGGTCTCAAAATGATCTTGCATCCTTTTGGCATGCTGAATAGCTGTGAAAGGGCCAGTGGAGTCAAAATATGAGATTTTGGTTTGGTAATCTTGGGGTAAAGCTGCAGAATTAGCAGGTAACTGCAAGGGTGCATACATATTGGCCATATTTGCAGGGTTTATGGGATTGACAGGGATAAACGGGATAACAGGGACGATGGGTACTATAGGGTTGATGGGACCGGTAGAAACTAGAGTGTTGGTCAAGGGAATGTGTGCAGGAGATGAAGGTGTGAAAGGAGGGCTTTTAGATGTAGATGGTGAACTGGGGGAAACAGGGGTAGACCGAAATAGAACCTTGATAGGAGTTGGAACTGGTTCAGGGTGAGCTGTCTTAGGACTCAAATCACTAGGAATTTCCTGCCTTTGCTGTTTCCTAATTATTTTGGGGATTGTATTAGGATTTTCAAAAACTGCTGGTGGATTTGGGTCAGGGTTTGACCTAGTGTATCTGGTTTCCCTTTTAGGAGCCAGCTTCTGAACTTCTTTTTGAGTATGTTTTTTGGAATATTTTTATATCTGCAAGGACTAGGAAAGATTTTGGAATGGCTGTATATTTCTCAAAGCTAACATGAAGATTGACTGAAGCAGCATTTATCTGAACCTGTTAATGTAAAACAGAAACAGTTCTGAAGGCTTCCTGGCTGGCATTCAGACTTCATCTGTAGATTTAGGAGATATATAGTAATTAGAAAATCCTAAGGAGTTCCCCAGTGGAGTCGCCAATTATGTTAACACCCAGGTTGTTCCCTATGACTCCCAAGGGAATACGGTCGGGGTAACCACTAACCAATCTTTGGATTACAGTTTCTAGCCAAACTGTAATCAGAGAGGGCTCTCTCTTTATAATTTGTCTCTGTTTTGATAGTATTTTAGGCTAGCTGTGATGTTCAGGGTTTGGTTTTATGTTTTGGTTGAGGGATGTCTTCTGTACCTAAGGTGGAAACCTTCAGATAATTCTAGTCCATTGGGCAATGGAGTCTTTGGTTACTGGTTGTTTGAGAGGTAGATTAGGATTGCTGAAACAGCAGGGCCTTTTGAATATCTCATGAAACAAACTTGATATTATAATGATGAAATATGTCTAACCAGTGAAAAGCAATTAAGAATTTTCAACTAAGCTCGGTTGTGAGAAAGAGATGTATTGTAAAGGAGCAAACTTGAATTCCTAAACAATAATTCCTGTGGAAGATACAGTGTAGAGGTGCAGCAATTAAGAATCACACCTTTATAACCATAACTGAAGAAAACATTTGTAATAGCATAGATTGAATTCAGGGTATTCTATGAATAAATCCTGGAATTAGTCTTTTTCTCTACCATTAATTGTGAAATCTAGAACATGGATGCGTTATGAGAAAATAACAGAAAGAACATAACGCAAGTTTAAAAGAAACTTATTGAGCCATGATAACACGCAGGAATCCTGTAGCACTCAGCAATCGCATTACAATCCCTCAGACAACACAGAATTTGGAAATTCCATCAGCCTTTGTATTAAACTCTGAAAATTTGCAGCAAAAGAAATCTTGAAGAGAAATCAACAACCACCTGCAAGCTTATGCTAGGGGGAAATATATACAAACGGTCATACAAAATATCTAAGGCGTTGAGTCATCTGAGAAATAAATGTTTTCACCAACTTGTACAGAACATCAGATAAGAAGTTATTACTGCTTTTAATACAACATAAATGCGCTTTATGTCTGTCAGGAGATATTTTGACCTTTGGAGGCCACTGAGTCGGTCTGAACGTTCTGCTTTGATGCTGGAAAAGGCGTCTTTATGGTTGTCGTGCTATAACTTTCGGCCCTGCTACCTATTAGCTGTCAATTGTGATTTGTTGTCCGAATAGTTCTGCTGAGTTGGCTCAGCCCTTCCCTTTTCATGCATGCTGATCTTTCCAAGTTTTCCTGTGCATGATCACTTGTAAGTTTGAAAAATAAATAACAAAACTTGATTTACAGGCTCTGGCTTACAATATCAGCTGTATCATTTTGGTCCAGTATTCCTGCGTGGGCAATTGGTGTCTCAGAATTTCCTCTAATGTCTCATCTGCCTCTGTATATTTATAGAAATTGGGAGGCACTTCAAACAGATGTTTGATCTCATCCATGATAAAAAATAAGTTCTCTACTCTGTTGTATAGAATTTGTCCTGTTGCTGGCCTGTTTCCTCTGAGGTGCTGGCCTTCTCTGTGATCTGATTTGTGGCAAAGGTGTTCACCCTCTTGGCATAGTTTTCATGGGAAAGTAGTCTTCCTGCGCTATTCAGTAAGCTTGGAAGACATCTGTTTTGCAATGCCACAAATTTTTCCATGAATTTAGTGACCTCGGTCTGCATATCCTGGGTCCTTCTCTCTAGTGTCTGCACTAGGCTTCTCAGTGTTAGGACCCTCTTTATTAGCTGGATGGTCTCAGTTCTATTGGAGATTCCCATAGTAGCTAACTGAGCACTTGTTCTATTGTTAAGCACATTGATCATTCTGTTGGCAACCTCAGGCATATTGCCTAGAGTTTCCCTTGATCTCTGGATTTCCCTCTGTGCTTTTGCAATGAGCTCCAACTGCTCATGGATTGTCTCAATATACTGCCATTGGTCAGTGATGGATTGGCCAATGTTGGCCCATAACACTGTCTTGAGCTCAGCTATCACTTTATCCAATGTGAGCTCCTTTTCCAGCTCCTTTATCCTGTCTTTAAGGGCCTTTATTTCCCTGCCCTTTTCTGCTACAGTCTACTTGGATTTGTCATATCTTTCATTCAACTTGACCAAATTTTCCCTGGCCTCTTTTAACTCTGACATTTGGGCTTCCAGGGCTTGGATTTCATTCCTTAGCTTCTGCATGTCCAGGCTTGAAGCCTGGTCAGTTGTTGGCACTGGTGCTGAGGTGGATGGTGCTGCCTGCTCTGTTTGTTGAGTAGGGGGAGCAGTGGTTTCAGGAGCTTCCTCAAGGTTAATTATTTCAGGAGGAGGCTGAGAGGTTTGACCTCCTTCCTTTTGCTGCAATGCTGCCTGGGTAGCCTCTGACTCTCCCAACTTCTCTTGGGTTTGGATTAGCTGTTTGTATAGGGATACCAGCAAAGCTGTGGCATCTTGATCATGTCTCGGCTGAGCAATTTCTTCAGTTTGTGGTTGAATTGTTGCTGGGACTTTGACCATCTTTCTAAGGGTTGCCATGTCTGCATCCCTCAATTTCAACAATGCCTGCACAGCCTTAATATCCTTGGGATCATGCCCAAGTTCTATAATTATTTCCTCCAAGGCTTTAATTCTGTTATCCTTTGCTTGAGAGGATGCCCTTTCCAACTCAAGTTGGGCAGTTGTATTATTTAGGCTATTTTCTAGCCTGTAATTCACTAGTGTCTTATCTACCAAGGAGGCATACACCATCTCGCCCGTTTGCTTGTGCAATTCGATTTGATCCATTGGGTGGATGTCCTTGGCAAGGACCTCAAGATTGGTGCTTATATAATCTACAGGGGACTGTGGCTGTACTACAGCTGGCATAAAATGACCCATTATCATCTTGCCCTCATGAACATCATAGGCAGACATCAGTCTTTGCTGGTTGGTAGGAGCCATTTTCAGCAGATGATTATAGAGTTGTATTTTAAGTGGCTCATTTTTCCTTTTAATATCAATAAACTGCTGTTTGATTCCTCCTTCAGCTTCTCTTTGGTGGCTTGAGGAGCTGACTTCTCCTCCCATTGTTCTGTCTTGTCCCTGCTGGAAGGAACTAGCGGATGCTTCTCTACTAGGTGGGCCCATGCCCAGAGACTGTCCTATTGGCATTTCCTCCTCAGAGAGGGGATTCATTCTATGCCTTTTCTCTCCCTGATTTATGGATGATGTGAGGGGAGTCTCTTTGTCCCTTTTCCTACTTATATCCTCCTTTTGTGGAGTTTGGAGGACTGAGGCTTCAGTAGTAGTCTCTTGCCTAGGAGGCACAGTGTTCTGAGCCTGCTGCTCAGTGAAAATTGGGACCTCAGCTGCCCTTTCTTGCTGTAATGGCTATTCTTTGTCATGCTGTCCCTCTTCTTGCTGTTGTTCCTGCTGTTGTGGCTGCTCTACCTGCTGCTGTTGCTGCTGCACCTCCTCATGAGGTGGCTGTTTTGTTTCCATCTCTTTTTCCTTGCCTTTGCTAGAGGTTTGCTCACTAGCTTTGGCTGCTTGCTGATTTGCAGTTGAGGACGAGGCAACTGCTCCCACTTGTGTGCTTGGAAGAGTGAGTACCTGTGAACAAAGTTCAAGGTCAGCCATCTTTTTCAGATTTCTCACTGCTCTTTGATTCAACTCTTCTTGTGTAACAGGCTCCTCTAAGGTTCCTCTCCTCCATTTTACTTGATTTGCATATTTTTCTATGTGAGGGATCCTTACATGGTCATAACCTGAAAGCCTATACTTGACCCTTCTTAAAGTTATGAAGTGATTGGGGTCATATGGTTTCCATAGGAAACTGGTTTGCAGGCCAAGGGATTCTAACATTCTATCTACCTCTAGCCAACCATCTTCCCTTTTGTTGTAGATAAAGTGGCCAAGTTGGTTCCTGACCTTCAGCTGTGCTTTTTTACCTCTGCCTGAAAAGTGAAGCACATCGGCATTCCCAAACTGCCTGAAATATTCCAGGGCAAACAATCTCATGGGTACATATCTGGGCAATCTGTAGGGAGGCAATTCACACCCATATATCCTGATGACCGTGTGGTTCTGGTAGAAGTACCAGTCCCCAATGCTGTATGTTTTGGATAACTGAAGGATCCTTTGCATTTCATCAGTGAGCCTTGGAAGAGGTGAGCTCATTAGCATAGACATGGCTGGGTGGATGAGGAGATCTATGAACTCACAGTAAGTGTATGGAGATTCAGATCTGCAATGGAAGGCAGAGGACCAATAGACCACTGACCTTGGATTGCCATGGGCATCCACTCTTTTGATAGCAAAAGAAAACTTCTTGTGTTGATAAAATAAGATCAAATGATAAATGTAGGAGGTGTATCTGAACACCTTTTCTCGGGCCAAGTTCATCAACTGCTCATGTATTTTATCAGAGATGTAGGTGGCATAGTCATAGCAGATTGGAGACTTGCCAGGAGCGAGCATGAGCATCATTACCAGCACAGTTTGATCAACAAATTCAATTGAATTATAGCCCAAAATGGGACTAATCATGTCTGCAAGATCTCTGCCCAATTGGTTGAGGTATACTTGGTTGACAGGAGGATACTTCACAGAATCAGAGTCAATGTACAGCTGATTTAATTTGGTGACCTGAGCATCTTTCAATCTGGCTCCTTGATTTATCAAGTCTATGAGTGATAGAGGGACCAATTTCTTCTCAGTCTTGAAGCAGAGCATCTCTTTGATAGCTTCAGGGGTGATGTAGAAAACAACTGAGCCTGAAGGGTCAAGCACAGCCCTCTGAGTAGGGTCATAGTTTTCAGCACATAAGTGGATCAAATCAGGGAACTGGTTGACCTGAGGAAGCTTGAAGATAGGGAGAAAAGAGTCCCATATGCCCAGCACATCTGTTCCACTCTCATGTTTAGCCTTTATTTCATTTAGCAGGTGGATGTGGAACTTGGTTCTCATTAGCATTTCCTCTGAGATTTGATAGTCCATGTCTGCTAGAGATTGCCATTCCAATTCTCTCTGAGGGGCATTCAATGGAGCAATGTTCAATGCTACAGGAGCTACTGGTGGATCCATGATTTCCTTCAGGATTCTGTTGTTTATGGACTAGTGTTAGCGTGCAGGACAACACCAAAGAGTTTTCTTTGAAGAGGAAGGTGAATTACTCAGGAACAGAGGAAAAAAGGTGAGCTACAGCAATTGAAATACTGCTTAGAACATGAATAAGGCAAATGTCTGGCCTTACTCTCACTTTTACAGCAAATTGGTATAGTGTGGTTTACCAGTTCGCGAATGCGCGAACAGAATGTAGTTTTAATAAAATTTCAGGTAAACGAGGCTTAGTTGGTGAATTTCGACGTTCTAGGTGCAAATGAGGACCAGGCACAGAGGATTTGCTGGTGAATTATATATTTTTTCACTGTTTTAAGTTATTTTGGCAATTTACAGACAAAACCGGGCGTAGAAAGGATTTGCACGGATAAATACCTGATATACAGTCAGCAATGGTCAAGGATGCAGGTGAAATGGCGCGCCAGTGGTCTCGAGGTTGAATTCAGTAGGTTGGCGAAGGCTCGGACGTGAAATTCATGCAGAGGATACAACAATGTTTTTTGCAAAAAGTGCAAAAAACGCGACATTTCGGCCAAAATATGGTTTTTTTAGGACTTTGGCGCCTTTTTGGATGACGTCAGCATGACGTCATCAGGTGGGGTCAAGGTCGGATGACGTCAGCATGACGTCATCGGGTAACGTGGCGGCATACTAGAGGTCCACGGGGATGGTGAAGTGGCAAACAGGTGGGGCAGGGAAAATTTTAAGAACCCCCCTTAAATTTATAAATATAATAAATGGGCGAATCTCCATGGTATATAGGAAAAATGGAAGGCGATTTTATCAATAATATAATATGTATATATAATTTTTTGGCGAATCTCTCACCAGGCATGGCGAATATTTTACTCAATTATAAAATCTTGTAAGATCTTGGCAAGTCTTTCACTAAATAATAAAACTTTGTATGGATCTAAGACGATAGAATTTCCCCTTTAAATACTCTATGCTCACATGAATACCATGGGGGTCAATACCATGGGTTATCATAAACCTGGAGCTTAAAAATTACTATTAGTAATTTATAAAAATTAATAAAATTAATAGTTGATTTTCATTTTATTTTTTATTTTAACCAAGCTAAAATGTTTAACCTACATTAAATTACAACATCCATTTTTACTCTTGACCAAGCCCCAAGAGGATCAAATATTTTTTCACTCTATGCTAGTTTTCATATCACGATATTTGATACCTCTCGGGGGTTAGTAGATCCAGAGATGGATCTATGCTAGTTTAATTAATTCCCCCATTTAAATAGGCTACATTACAGGTGAATACCATGGGTCAATACCATGTGCCATTTTGGTGAATACCATAGGTCAATACCATGTGCCATTTTTATTTTTATTAATTCTAATATTAGGGTTAATAATGGTTTTTTGCATGGTATTAAAAACAATCTAATCCATGGTATTTGTCCCATAGTATTTTGCCCATAGGTTTCACCTAAATATAACCCATTTTTTGAGTGTTCGTAAATATAAGGTGAATTATGGAGTAAATATAAAAAAATGTTTTATTTGTTTACCATACCTCTTGTTTATTTATATTTTTATTAATTTACCATACCTCTGTTACAAATATGGTATTTGGCCCATAGGATTCACTTAAATAAAACATCTTTCTTGAGCCTTCATAAATAGAATGAGGGTTATGGACTAAATATAAAAAGAGGTTTTATTTATTTACCATACGTCTAGTTTATTTATATTTTTATTTATTTACCATACCTTTTGAGTAAGTATAAAAATACGTTTTATTTATTTACCATACCTCCACTTTACTTATATTTTTATTTGTTTACACCAAGTGACTTATGGAGTAAATATAAAAAATGTTTTATTTATTTACCATACCTCTCATTTATTTATATTTTTATTAATTTACCATCCCTCTTTTATAAATATGGTATTTGGCCCATAGGATTCACTTAAATAAAACCTATTCTTGAAAATGGGCGAATGGAAGGTTGTAACTCCTAATTTCAAGGGCTAAATTTACCTTTTTTACCCTCTCCCTTAAAATAAGGTTGGCTATTTGAGGTGATTTGTAAAAATGTACTATGATACAAAATATTCGTCCACTAAAAATTTAAAACCCCTTAATTTCGCCAAAGGGCGAACATTCGCCCCTAAAATTATCCTTGAGGTGGGGCAACTGGGGGACGGGGCGCTGACACGGCGGTGACGCTGGCGGTGACGCTGGCAGGGCGGATCAACCGAAACCGGAAGCGGTTAGCGGTTTCATATCGCACCGCTTTTGATACGGAAGCAGAAATGTCAGATGTACCTCCGATACGCTGTGGGGGTGACGCGTGGCAGAGGCCTAACGTCACCCTCTGACAGATATCGGAAGGTAACTCTCAGACGTCGGGGCCGGTCCGATATGAACGAGGGCCGTCGGATCAAAAGGGCCCGATCCGACGGTCGACAGATCGTTGAGGTGGCCGATCGATACGGACGGAGGGCGGGAATAAAATAATGTTTCTTTCGAGATTTGCGCCCGGCGGGACCTTTGGAAATTTGGCGGATTACGTGGTTTTTCTAATGTTTTTTATGCAAATGCGCTCTTGCGCCAAACTTTGGGTAAACGAGAAAAAGTGGGTTTTATATGTTTTTTGCAAACGAAGCGGGTTAGGGGTGGAAATGGGTTTTCACAAGGTTTCTTAGCAAATGAAGGGTTTAATGGGTTAAATCACTTCAGAAGGGGAAAGAGGGGCAAGGGTTAGGGCTCTTAAGCTGACCAGATGCCAATTTAATCCCTGATAGTGAACATATGGCTATAATGCCAAGGGGAGGGATATTTATACAATGTTTGGGGTTTATACACCATAGTGTTATAATAGTAGGGAAAGGGTAAAACAGGGGATTTATATAATAGAAGTTAGAGGTTAATATGGATGAAAAGGGTGAATGAGGAATGATATCACTAAGTTTATTTTGAAAATCACTTAGTTTAGGGAGTAGATCAAAATGAAAAGATTTTTTAGACAAGAAATGTGGCTTTTAAAGGAATAAGAACCACCATAAAACCTCAAATTCTTCCATGAATCTCAACTGATGAGGGGATGTCATGAATGGAAGTGAAAGGGGAAACTGGGAAGTTAGACATGCTCCTTTGCTTTGCTGCAACATAATGGAGAAGAGGACCTTCTCAATCCACTGATATTCCTTTGTAAACAGGTTATCAAACACTCTATTAGAGAGGACTGACACTTCTGCAACCCCAACTGCCTACCCATCTATTTGCCTAGCATTTTTTATTTCTTCATGGAGGGTGCACTTAGACTTGCAGACCCTCATATGCCTTTTTCTTTTCCTTGGCTTTTTTCCTTTTGATTTTCTATCTAATGCTGCCCTTATAGCTTCCAAGGTCCCAGATTAAGCAGTTGGGAACCTTACTTCTCTACCTAGCTACTGGTCTGCCAAGATTAAACGGTTTGGACAAACTTCTTTCTCTATTCTACAACAAAAAATTGAAACATGGCATGATCCAGATTAGGCTTTTGGATCACCCATCAAAATTGAGTCAACAAAGAACTTATGTACATACATTGTTTTCTCTAGGAAATATGGGATCTTTGCATCACCAAAGCAGAGCATATTGGACCTTTCTCTGCCAATCATGAAATATGAAACCTATTGATATAGGTAGCTAACACTCTTATTAAAGAATCACAAAAAGAGTCAAAGGAAGGGGCTTTGTAGTCTTTTCCTTGACAAATGAAAGCTTCCCTTGTAGAATGGAAGCTGGAAACAAATACAGAGTAGGCTGGTCCCAACTTAGTAAGGATGGAATAAATAAGGTTACTATCTTCTTTCTTAACCTTAACACCTTCCAAGAGATATCTAAGGGTCTTGAATTTGGACAAGAAATCTTCAATGCAAGAAAAATTATTAGGATCCAATGTAAGCAACTCATTTTCAAGTTGATGGGCTCTAATTTCATTTTTAATCCCAAAAACTTTAGTGATTTGTTCTAATGCTTCATGAGGAGTTTCAAGTTCTGCAATATGGAATCTAAGATCTGGAGAAATAGACATCCCTATCAAACCACGTGCTTGATCTTGTCTATTTTCCCATTTTGCAGCCTTGTCTTCATCTTTTGGTTTCTTCTCTTGGCCTGTGGCTATTCTGTAGAGACCTTTACTTCTAAGTAAATCTTCCATGTAGGATATCCATTGGAAGTAGTTATTGCTGTCAAGAATGACTTGGCATGGACTTTCCATTTAAAAAAAAAAATTGAAGCTGAAGATGCTGAAAGTAAGTGTTCTAATGGATAGATCTCAAAAAATTAAGCTGTTTTAAAAAAAATGGCTCTAAAAAAGGCTTCCGGATGAAGAAGTTATGGCTTTTTGAAAAAAAAATTGATGAAGTTGCCGGCAAAGTGCGCGAATGTGCGGAAATGAAAAAAATCCGCCCCCACAAAATGGAGACTAGAACCCAAGACCTCTGCTCTCTTAAAATAGCTTTGAACCAATTGATCTATACAAAAAATTTGAGAGAGAGAGAGAGAGAGGGGGGGGGGCTTGGTTTGCGTGCTTGCCTTCAGAAAGCTCTTTTTTCCTACAAAACACAAAACACAAAACCCAACACGGACATGCAAAGAAAACGAACCTTATGGCTCGAAGTTAGCTTTAGCCAAAAAACTAGATATTTTCAAAAAAGAACCTTGCGGCTAAAAGTTAGCTTTGGCCGGAAACTAAATATTTTTCTCAATGTTTCTGATTTTCCAAGATCACACTAAGGTGCAGTGAAAAGAGCATACGCATGAGAAAAAAAAAACTTCCTTTCTGTTTCTGATTTGCCCAGATCGCACAGAGTCGCAGGGCAAAGAGCATACGCAGAAATGAAAGGTATAGATCCAGTAATAAAAAAGGCTAAATAAACAGAAACCGAAATAAGTAGAGAGAAAATAACAGTAAACTGCAAATAAAGACTGTATACCTCCAGATCTAAAAAATGATGCAGCTAGGGCTACCGGAAACCTTTTCGCATGAAACGAAAGGGGTTCCTCACTGGAACAGATGCTCCAAACACAACAGAGCAGTCCTCTCGGCCCGAAAGCAGTCAGAAATAGCAGATCTAGGAAACGACAGTCGGATGCAGTTCTACCGGCTTCAAATTTGGATCACCAACGGACGCGGCCCTCAAATAGCTCCGATACCATGTAGGAATTTACAGGGTAAGTTCCTCAAAAAGAACACCAAAAGGACACCGCTCACAACCAGATCACAGATCAATACACCAGTATTTTTGACGTGGTTAAAACCCTCAAAGAGGGAAACAGTCCACGGCCTGCGCCAACGTGGCTACTACAAGCAATTTATTAATCAAGGAATGAAAATTTACATAAGCTTCTCTCATGCACGGATTACCCGAACAATGACCCTCCATGTGCTTTAAATAGAACTCATGGACCAATCGGGTGTCAAGCCACGGATCAAGTGTCGGTAATACTGAGGAGAGAGTGAACCGTCGGATCACTACATATCGTGACCGTCAGATTGTAAGTTACAAAATGTACAACGGTAAAGAAAGACACTTTACCTAACTCTATACTAGACCAAGTTGAACTTAACTATTTCCTATGTGTCGGAATATCCTAACACAAAAACCCACTTTCCTAAGGTTTTAAACCCCCCCCCCCCCCCCCCCGCCATACAAAAAATTAAATATAGCGGGCGGGTCCCCGCCCTAACCTTCCGTCACCTTACCTGTCCCGTCGACCATTAGATCTTGCCCGCCCAAGATCTACGGTGGGCGGGTGTTTTCTCACGCCGACAGCCCGAGGGTTAGCGTCCGGGAGTTCGGTGGTTTTACCGTCGTACTCCTGCCACGCGTTGCCCTCCCAGGTGTGGCGGAGCCTCCTCCTCCCAAACCGCTTCAGTGCAAAGGCGGTGTGCCCGAAACCTCCAAATCGCCCTCCCCTAGGTGACGTCAGTGCCACGTCCTCCGCCCAGTGACGTCATCCTACCGCGTCATCTGCCTGCGTCGGCCTCTTGCCACCATACTGCCAACTCACCATTGCCACGTCACTGCCACCGTGTACCGCCACGTCACCCGCCGTACATGCTGATGTCACCCTGCCACGTCACCGTTGTACTGGGTCCCACCCACTGACATCATGCTAACGTCATCAGCAAAAGAGGCGCGAAGGCAAAAATCATGCTTAGGAAGCCCGGATTCAAATTCTAAGGGAGTTTTTCATGCGCGATTAGCGCCTAGCGGTAATCGTGCATGGCTACGGGAAATGGGCCAAACTGGAAAGGCCCTCATCACGCAGGCCCCAGCAAGCCCGAAAGGCGCAGAATGACCCGTTTTTCTTCGCGAAGCATTTAGAAAGGGGCAAACACAATTTTTGAAGCAACAGAGGGCCGAACAACAGCCATTAACTATTGATTTGACAATTTCATACACAGCGAAAGAGAGAAACGGCCCGATTCAACTGCGAAAGAGTATCAGAGGAAAGATGGAGCGGCAAAGAGTATCAGTTGGATGTTTTAATCAAAATCTTCATTTCCGAAGGCAGCTTAGCATTGAATGGCCTCCAACAAAGTCAAATAAAGTGGTGTAATCCCATTAAAGCTCTCAAATCACAGTTAAAGCATTTAAAGCCGTCGAACAGTAATGGATCAATGCCCAAAGCACAGTTATTGCAGAAACACTTCACCAAGCCACCAAGGACAACACATTAACTCAGTTTTGATACGGCTGCCCTCAGCGCAGCTCAAAGATATTTTCTTGCATTTATTTTTGGATAGGATTAGGTTAAAGTAATCATTTTCTTTCAGACCTGTTTAGGTCAAGTTGTAATAGAAAATTTTCGATATTTTTTCCCTATTTATACCACCCTCTAGATTGTTTTAAGGGTTGGTTGGTTGATAATCTTCATTAGAGACTCGCACTGGATATCTGAGATGTTTTACTTAATCAAAGATTGATAAAAAACTTTGGAGGAATGGCTGTCTGCTCTATATCTAATGGTTTGAGGGATTGAATGTGGAATTCTTGTGTTGCAGCATGAATCAATAAGTGTTTCTTATCTCTGTTATCCAAATTTCACATATTCTTAAGTTACAGAAAAAAGGATTGGTTTAGAATTTGCTTAGCTGTACTCTATGCTCAATTTCTGTGGCTTCTTAATTTTTTAATCTTGAATTAGGCATAAATATGAATTCTGTTATGGCTCATGTTTGACCTTTTTCACATATGAGTGACTGTTATCTAGGAATTCTTAACTGATCCTAGATAGGGCTCATTTATCTTCTTTCTGCTAACCTGAATAAGAGATTCTTAATTGCCCCTCATTCCTTAGCCTTTAATCCATCTTTTTACCTTGAGTGATTGTTTCATACGCAACTAGCTTGCTCCATATTCCTTCTTGTGACCAAGAAAACACACAAGCAGTCCTACTCCTTGACTCCACGCCCAATGGTTCTAAAACTTTCATGCTATCCCTGCCTCTTTACCTGAAAGTATCATCCTTCCCAAAAAAACTTAAAAAAAAAAAAACCCTTGAACTCAATAGGTAGCCTAAAATCATCTTCAACAAAGCTAAAAAAGAAAGAGAGAGCCCTCTCTGATTGCAGGTGGGCTAGAACCTGCAGTCCAAAGACCGGTCCGTGGTTAACTCGGCTGTATCCTTTTGCGCTGATCAAAAGGACAACCTAAGTGAAAACATAATGGCGACTCCACTGGGGACAAATCGATTTTCTAATTGCCGTATATTCCTCAAAACTATAGATGAAGCCTGAATATCAGTCAGGAAGCCTTTGAAACTGTTTTTGCTTTGCAGTAACAGAAGTAAATAAAAGCTGCTTCAGTCAATCTTCATGCTAGTTTTAAACTATACACAACTATTCCAAAATTGGATCAGTTCCTTGCTAATTCTAAAAACATTCACACAAAATACCAAAACAAATTCAGAATCTGGCTCCCAAAAGGAATTCTCGTTATACTAGGTAAAATCCAGACCCAAATCCCCTAGCTGCTTTTGAAAATCTGAACTTAATCCCAAAGATTCTTAGGAAGCAAGATAGACAAGAAGATTTTGCTGATAATACTCCTGAAACAGTTCACCCTAGTTGTGTTCCAACTCCAATCAAATTTTTATTTCGTTCAAACCCCGTTTCCCCTTGTTCATCATCTACATCTCAAAGCACTCCTTCCACACCTCCATTCACTGCACATACTCCTATTACCACTACTGTTGTTCCAGTTGTTCCTGTTGTTCCTGTTGTTCCACTTATCCCTGTGAATATGTCCAACAGATATGCACCCCTGCAATTACCTTCTAATCCTGGGGCTTTGCCTCAAGATTACCAAACTAAAATCACATATTTTGATAGTACCGGTCTTTGCAAAGCCCTATAGCATACCAAGAAGATGCAAGACTATTTTGAGAACTACAAGATAGATGATGACAGCGTAAGAATGAAAATTTTTGTTCAAAGTTTAACAGGTGATGTAAGAACCTGGTTCAGATCACTTGCTGCAAATTCTATAACCACTCCGGATGAGCTTTACCAATCCTTTACCAACAAATGGGAGAAAAAGAAAGACCCTTGCACATACTAGCTGAATATGATACAATTAAAAGAGGTCCCCAAGAGACTGTTTGGAGTACTATGCAAGGTTCAATAATGTCTATAATGCAATACCACAGAACTTAAGACCACCCCCTGACCTTTCCTTGTATAAATTCCCTGATGGATTCGACCCGGATATGGCATATCAGTTAAAGGAAAGAGCCCCTCAAACCCTTGCAGACATGCAAAATGTTGTTGTTAGCATAGAGGCCAACCTAATTTCCAAAAGAAACAGAGCTAGAATGGAAAGAAGAACCACCTTTAAGGAAGAACCCTCAGCCTTAGAGCAAAATCTTAATGCTATTCTCAGTGGCATGCAAAGGCTGGGAGACAAAGTAGAGAGTGTTGAGAGGAAATCATCTTGGGAAGGACAACAGTCCAATACCATAAGGAACCCAAATTTTAGGAAAACGCAGAACACGAATGTTGGTAGGTCAAGCCCAGACCATGACATAAGACCCCCTTTCCAAGAAAACTATGCTGAGGCATCCACTTCTAGTGAACCCATAGAAGACACTCACATGAATCTGATGGATCTAAAGGGCGAGCACCAAACTTTCCTATCCCAAGAAGACCAAGATGAGCATGACTGTAGTCAATTTCAGACTAAGTCTGGTGAGTCTTTTGATTTTAAACAAGGTTATGACACTGCTGTGTATGAAGTACACAAACAATATAAGCTGAGAACTAGGACCATTGATATTTCTGAACCTAGCAAACCAAAGGATGGCAAACAGCCCAACAAGACTAAAGGCAAGGTTGTCATAATAGAACCAGCTAATATACCTGTCCCAAACCCGCATCAAGTGACTGTAGAGGACATAACACAAATGCAGCCTTCTATTGACCAGCCTTTGCCACTTTCTTCCTCGAAAGAAAATTTGAACAACATTCCAAAAAGCCCTCCTAAAGTTGAAAAACCGCAAGCAATTACTTCCCTTAGCACTGAAAAATAGGAGGAAATCTCTGATACTCCACTGGAAAAAGGAAAGTCTGCCTCTCACAATGCTAAAACCCAATATGAAAAATCATTTAACTTAGAATTAGAGATTGGAAAACTTAAGATATCCATCCCCCTCTCGAAACTTGCCAAACATGATGTGTATAGGCAACAAATTCAAAGATCACTTCAAATCCCAGAGAACAAGGATGATGTAAATGTTTTATATGACACCCCTGAACTGTTGTTTCGTCCAGAAGTTAATGGAAAGTCAGCATATGGACCTATTTCACCCTTTTATGCCAGTTTGCATATACATGACAAATTTTTGCACAACACTCTGTTTGACTCAGGAGCATCGCACAATCTTATGCCCAAAGCAGTTATGGAAAAGCTGAACCTTGATATCACAAGGCCCTATAAAGATTTATTCTCATTTGACTCAAGTCAAGTCAAATGTTTAGGCCTCATCAAAGACTTGTGTGTCTCCTTAGTCCAATATCCCAACAAGACCATCCTCATGGATGTGGTGGTGGTTGACATCCCACCAAAGTACGGTATGCTCCTATCAAGATCATGGGGAGCAAAGCTCCAAGGATCCCTTCAATTAGACCTCTCCTATGCCACTATTTCAGTCTTTGGGCAACCAAAGAGACTATACAGAGAAACACTCATGAAATATGTGGTAAGTAGTGAGAGAAAGCCTGAAAATTTTCCCATTTACTGAATCCATTCTGATATGGATTCTTTTATTTTGTTTAATGATGAAACAGGTCCTCCCACTGATGATGAGCCGCTGGCTCTAGAACAAGGCATACACATCAATGAAGAATCGGTGGCCCATACTGATAAAACTGTCAAAACAATCAAGGCAACCAACTTACAAGAAGAACCTCCCCAAACAGAAATTTCAAATTTGCCCAATCCTGAAATGGCTGAAACTCTTAGTACTAACCACAAGCAAGAAATCACATGGTATTTAGAGTTTGACGGCTCTATTAACAAATTAGGAGCAGGGGCAGGTGTATGGATTCACAACACACATAATAGTCATGCAAAAGGCCATGCCTACAGACTAAATTTCAAATGCACAAACAACATGGAAGAGTATGAGGCTCTGCTTCTAGGCCTTAAACTGCTCAAAGCTCTAGGAGCTGCAAGAGTGTCTATTCTAGGTGACTCTGATTTAATCATACAACAGATGAAAGGTAACTTTGTTACTAATGACAATAGAATGACGGCCTATAGGACTGTTGCCACTAATATACTCAATGCATTCACTCAATCCAAGCTTGCCAAAATCTCAAGAGATCATAATATTCATGCACACAGCCTAGCCACTTTTGCTAGTACATGCAAGCTTCCCTTTGAGCCAAACCACTACTTTACCGCTGAGATAAAACATAGGCCTGCTATCCCAAATAATGTTAAAGATTGGCAAGTATTCGAGAATGATGCCCAGATTAACAATTTCCTTACTCTTGAGCATGAGTTTTCGAATATTAACATTGACATGGATGCTATGACAGATGAACAACAGCAAACAAATGAAAATCAGAAGGCTGTAACAGCCAAACAAATCCTAAACCCAACTGTTTTTGACAATACAAACATAGAAGAGCTGAAACAGATGCATTTGGAGGAAATTGCCAAAACAGAGGCAAAGATTATTGACTTAAAGGATAACTTTTTGCCTGCTGGCCTAACTCCATTAGAAGACATGTTTGATGCAAATGATGTTCCTAAAAAACCAAAAATGCAACCATTGAATTCTGATATAGAGGAACATAACATTGGGACAGCAGAGAAGCCAAAAATGATCAAACTGCCCAAAAATTTGCCTCCTGATCAAAAACCCAAGTATATTGATTTATTTAAAGAATTCCAAGATGTATTTGCTTGGAGTTATGATGAATTGAAGTCCTATGACACCTCAGTAATCCAACACACCATTCCCTTAAAACCAAACCAGAAACCCTTCAAACAGAAACTGAGGAGAATCAACCCTATGCTTCTTCCCCTGATTGAGAAGGAAGTAAAGAGAATGTTTGAAGCAGGTATAATAGCACGCATCAGATTTTCTGAATGGGTGTCCAATCTTGTTCCCACAAGAAAAAAGATAGGTGAGATTAGACTTTGTGTAGATTTGAGAAATTTAAACCAAGTCTCCCTAAAATACCACTATCCCTTGCCCAAGATGGACCACATACTACAAAGAGTAGTGGGGTCATCTAGAATCTCTTTGCTAGATGGCTTTTCAGGTTTCAATCAAATGCTAGATTGGACACCCGGATGACCAAGACAAGACAGCGTTTACCACACAGTGGGGAACATTTAAGTATGTATAGATGCCATTCGGACTTAAAAACACTGGTGCTACCTTTCAAAGAGCAATGGATATTGCATTTGCCAAGGAAATACATGATTTCCTAGTGGTCTACCTTGATGACTTGACTCCATTTTCTAAATCTGATCAGGAGCACCTAAACCATTTGAGGCAAATATTCATGACATGTAGGAAATATGGCATTTCCTTGAATCCCAAGAAGTCTCTTTTTGGCCTTGAAGAAGGCAAATTACTTGGCCACATCATATCAAAGGATGGGATTAGAATTGATCCTGAAAGAATTCAAGCCATCCTCCAAATCCCATATCCAAGAAACATCAAGGAGCTGCAAGCTTTCCTTGGAAAGATCAATTTCCTAAGGAGATTTATCCCAAATCTAGCCAAGCTGATAAGACTGTTAAGCAACATGTTAAAAAAGGATGCCAAGGTAAAATGGTCTCTTGAGACCAAGCAAGCCTTTGAGAGCATCAAATTTGCCTTAACCCAAACCCTTATCCTCACCAGCCCACAGTTTGACAAAGATTTTATCATATTTTCTTTTGCATCTGATCATACTATAGCTGCTGTCCTTTTGCAAAAGGATGAACAGGGAGCTGAAAAGCCAATTGCATTTTTCAGCTGAGCCTTAAGAGATGCCCCTTTGAAATACCCAATCATGGAAAAGCAGGTCTACTCCCTTGTCAAGGCCATCAAGGATTTCAGAGTGTACATTTTATATTCACATGTGATTGCCTATGTCCCAAGTGTTGTTGTAAAAGACATACTAACCCAAGAGGGATTAGAAGGCAAAAGAGGCAAGTGGATTGCAAACATCCTTGAGTATGACATAGAAATAAAACCAACCAAACTGATAAAGGGACAAGGTTTAGCCAAACTGATGTCCGAAACAAACTTTCAAGCCTTGGACATTAACCAATTGGACAATGAATAGGAGCTGGCGACTCCACAGATCAGTGAAACCTTTTTGCAATCCCCATGGTATGCTGATATATGTTTTGTACTGTTAAACCTGTTTTCTCCCCCAGGATTGTCCAGAACCAAGAAAAGATTTTTGAAAATGAAGGCTTTAAAGTTTTGTGTCATAGATGGTGCATTATTTTGGAGAAATCATGAAGGTATATTGCTTAATTGTTTAACCATGAGTGAAACTGACAAAGTCATGAAAGAATTCCATGCAGGTGACTGTGGAGGACATCTATATTGGAAGTCCACTGCTGATAAAATTTTAAGGGCTGGTTTCTATTGGCACTCCCTTTTTGAAGATGTAAAGAAGTTTGCCATGTCATGTCATAAATCCCAAATCTTTGAGGGCAAAAGAAAGATGTTGCCCTTGCCCCTTAAACCCATCTCAATCGAAAATTCGTTTCAACAATGGGGTCTTGACTTCATTGGAGAAATCCATCCCTCTTCCTCAGGCAAGCACAAGTGGATTTTAACAGCCATCGACTATTTCACTAAGTGGGTTGAAGCCGTCCCGTGTAGGCAGGCCAATGACACTATCATTATCCAATTCCTTGAGTGCAACATCCTTTCTAGATTTGGCTGCCCTGAAAAGATCATTACTGATAACGTCCTTGCTTTTAAATCCAAGAAGATGATCAACTTTTGCCACCAATTTCATATTGCCTTGGGCCACTCTACAACTTATTACCCTCAAGGTAATGGCTTGGCCGAATCATCCAACAAAACCCTCATCAACATCATAAAGAAAGTGCTAGAAGAAAACAAGAAGAACTGGCACAAAAAGCTGGTGAATGCCCTATGGGCAAACAAACTTTCAACAAAGAGATCTATTGGGATGAGCCCTTATGAGATAGTATATGGCATGGAGGCCAGATTTCCTTCATCCTTGGGCATCCCTACTATCAGATTGTTACAAGAGATTCAGGCTGAACCAAATGACATCCAACGAAGAATCAATCAGACCATTCATCTTCAGCAAACCAGAGAACAGGTCTATGACAGAGCTCAAACTTTGCAAGAGAAGCTCAAAAAGATGTTTGATAAGAGAGTTAAGGCTGAGGATTTCTACATTGGTGACAAAGTTCTAAGGTGGGATTCATGAAGAGAAGACAAGGGCAAACATGCCAAGTTTGATTTTTTATGGAAAGGGCCATTCATTATTTCTGTTATTCAGGGAAATAACACATATTTTCTCAATTCTATAGAGGGCAGCACTGCTGAAGAAGGCCCTGTTAATGGTCGTATGCTGAAACATTACCATGATCCCTTTTAAGGGATACAATGCAGCTTTGTATATATCTTTTGTACAGTAATATTTGTATATATCAACACTTTGTTTTATTTTTCCGAATGTTAGAGGAGCAGCAGTAAATCTTGCGAAGACATAGCTAATGCAAGTATTATAATTTTAAAAAGCTCTATCTCTGCACTAATCTCAACAAAACAACAAGAGTAGCACTGTCACATCATGACAATTCATGGCAAAAAGAAGCTGTTTGTAGTCTTGCAGTCTTAAGTTTCACATCAGCGACTGTTTCTAGACCAAGCCTGAAGGAAATACATCAGTTTTGGTCTATGTTTTTCAAAGGAAATGCTCAGGCAACATTCTATATAATATCAAGCATGGAGAAGAAAGCATGCGATGCTATACAGTTCATAAAAATTCAGTTGAGGGAAAGTGTTGTTCTTATTCCAAAGTTTCAAGTATCTGACAGTCAGCACAAAGAAGTGTTTCTAGTCTACAGCAACAACAGAAGATCAAGGCAGTCTGACCTGCTGTTCTTGTCTTTTCACAAGGAAAAGCCATCCCCAAGTGGAGCCACTGTTAGCCTCCTGTTGCAACAGGTGTTCATATTTCATGATTGACATTTTTACATGCCAAATATGTCATGTTTCATGCTGCAAGGTTCCATATTTCCAAAAGAGGCCAAAGAAAAGGCCATGAAAGTGTGCCAGTCCAAGTGCCATTGATATCTGACCAGACAACTTAATCTTGGCAGATTTGTAGATAGGTAGAGAATCAAAGGAGCCCAACTGCTTAATCTGGGCCCTTGGCAGAAATAAGGGTAGACTTAGATAGGAGGGCAGTCAAAAGAAAAATTGTAAAGCAGGGTCTGCAAGTCTAAGTGCACCCACCCAAAAAGAAGAAAAAATGTTAGGAAGGTAGGCTGGGTAGGTAGCTGTGTGGTTGCAGAATCATGGCTTGTGATCCATTTCATGTTTTCAAATGTCATATTTATTCAGATCACAAGTTGAAAGAAGTTTTCATCTGGAGGAGCTCAAGATGGATATCTCTAACTTCCCCATTCTCCCTTATCCCCAAATCACTCACTAACTTCCCTGAAGAGGTCAAGATCTGCTTGATTCCTCTTAGTTTCATCATTTTCCATTATATTTGCCTGAGTAAAGGTCCTCTTTGCTTAGGAGTCCTGTTGTTTCACTCTATGAGTCACTTTTCCCCCAAAATAGCCTAAGGTCACATACTTAGCGCTTTCTGGTCACCTCCATATTAACTATTAATTCTATTATATAGCTCCCTATCTATCCCCCCCTCCCCTACTAAAACTATGTATAAAATTCCCCTATGTACATATTCTCCATCCCCGACACTATAGCCCTATTGTATAAGTTCTGGGAAATAACAGTCCATCTGGGGCTGTTAATTAGCCCATCCGTGTCCTGGAGTTACTCTGACATCTGGTTAGAATAACAACCAGTTCCCCTAAATCCTAACCCTGAAAAACCTATTTTTCCGCCTTTATTCTAAAGTTTTTCCTCTAAATATCTACCCCGGTGAGAAAAACCCGCAAAAACCCACTTTCCTAAGGTTTTAAACCCCCCCCCGCCATACAAAAAATTAAATATAGTGGGTGGGTCCCCGCCCTAACCTTCCATCACCTTACCTGTCCCGTCGACCGTTAGATCTGGCCCGCCCAAGATCTACGGTGGGCGGGTGTTTTCTCACGCCAACAGCCCGAGGGTTAGCGTCCGGGAGTTCGGCGGTTTTACCATAGTACTCCCACTACGCGTCGCCCTCCCAGGTGTGGCGGAGCCCCCTCCTCCCAAACCGCTTCAGTGCAAAGGCGGTGCGCCCGAAACCGCCAAACCGCCCTCCCCTGGGTGATGCCAGCGCCACGTCCTCCGCCCAGTGACGTCATCCTACCGCGTCACCTGCTTGTATCGGCCTCCTGCCACCAACTGCCAACTCACCATTTCCACATCACTGCCACCGTGTACCACCACGTCACCCACCGTACATGCTGACGTCACCCTGCCACGTCACTGGGTCCCACCTGCTGACGTCATCAGCAAAAAAGGTGCGAAGGCAAAAATTGTGCTTAGGAAGCCCAGATTCAAATTCTGAGGCAGTTTTTCATGCGCGATTAGCGCTAGGGCTACGGGAAATGGGCCAAAGTGGAAAGACCCTCATCGTGCAACCCCCAGCAAGCCCGAAAGGCGCAGAATGACCCGTTTTTCTTCGCGAAGCATTTAGAAAGGGACAAATGCAGTTTTTAAAGCAACAGAGGGTCGAACAGCAGCCATTAACTATTGATTTGACAATTTCATACACAGCGAAAGAGAGAAACGGCCCGATTCAACTGCGAAAGAGTATTAGAGGAAAGATGGAGCGGCAAAGAGTATCAGTTGGATGTTTTAATCAAAATCTTCATTTCCCAAGGCAGCTTAGCATTGAATGGCCTCCAACAAAGTCAAATAAAGTGGTGTAAGCCCATTAAAGCTCTCAAATCATAGTTAAAGCATTTAAAGCTGCCGAACAGCAATGGATCGAAGCCCAAAGCACAATTATTGCAGAAACACTGCACCAAGCCACCAAGGACAACACATTAACTCAGTTTTGATACGGCTGCCCTCAGCGCAGCTCAAAGATATTTTCTTGCATTTATTTCTGGATATGATTAGGTTAAAGTAATCATTTTCTTTCAGACCTGTTTAGGTCAAGTTGTAATAGACAATTTTGGATTTTTTTCCCTATTTATACCACCCTCTAGATTGTTTTAAGGGTTGGTTGGTTGATAATCTTCATTAGAGACTCGCACTGAATATTTGAGATGTTTTACTTAATCAAAGATTGCTAAAAAGCTTTGGAGGAATGGCTTTCTGCTCTGTGTCTAATGGTCTGGGGTATTGAATCTGGAATTCTTGTGCTGCAGCATGAATCAATAAGTGTTTCTTACCTCCATTATCCAAATTTCACATATACTTAAGTTACAGAAAAAAGGATTGGTTTAGAATTTTCTTAGCCATACTCTATGCTCAATTTCAGTGGCTTCTTAATGTTTTCTTCTTGAATTAGGCATAAATATGAATTCTGTTATGGCTCATGTTTGACCTTTTTCACATATGAGTGACTGTTATCTAGGAATTCTTAACTGCTCCTAGATAGGGCTCATTTATCTTCTTTCTGCTAACCTGAATGAGAGATTCTTAATTGCCCCTCATTCCTTAGCCTTTAATCCATATTTTTACCTTGAGTGATTGTTTCGTACGCATCTAGCTTGCTCCATATTCCTTCTTGTGACCAAGAAAACGCACCAGCAGTCCTACTCCTTGACTCCATGCCCAATGGTTCTAAAACTTTCATGCTATCCCTGCCTCTTTACCTGAAAGTATCATCCTTCCCACCAAAACTTAAAGAAAACCCCCTTGAACTCAATAGCTAGCCTAAAATCATCTTCAACAAAGCTAAAACAGAAAGAGAGAGCCCTCTCTGATTGCAGGTGGGCTAGAACCTGCAGTCCAAAGATTGGTCTGTGGTTACCTCGGCCGTATCCTTTTGCGCTGATCAAAAGGACAACCTGAGTGAAAACAATAGGGAGGTCATACTCACTTAGTTTAGTTATAGAGTCATGTTATTCTTTTGAAAACTATCTCTGCAGAATCTGCATATACTCAGGGGGCGAATGGACAGTATAGTGTATCTCAAAGGGGGAGAATATCTTGGTCTGCCCTTTGCCCTTGATGTCAAAGGGGGAGAGTATTTTGGTGTTGCTTGATATCTCTAATAGGTTATATAGCTTGAAGTAATCAACACCAATATGGTTTCCATCAAGTCTAAAAGGGGATATTGTTGGCATTATGGTATAGGTGTTGTCCTTTATGGAAACTCACTCGCAGGTCAGTATAGATTTGATAAAGGGAAACTCACATTGTAACAAATCAATTCAGAGGTAACATGGAAATGGATCAAAATAACAGGATTTTGGAACAAAGGACTATATATCAGAATCAAGAAGTTGAAGAAAAATGATGTTTTAAGTTAGTTTAAGTTGTATACGCAGGTTCACCTTGTCCAAGTAGTGTATACAAGCGGGTTCACAAAATAAAAAAGAGTGTATACATATGCATGCACTTTCACAGAAGGAAAAGTGCATATGGGATGGAAAATCAAGGAAAAATAAAGTAAAAGAATACCAAGGGTCAATACCATGGTATTAGCCCAAAATATTGAGAAGAGTAACAATTATTTGATCTCGTCTAAGAATACCACAGGTTCTAAGTGTTGTTTTGGTCTGAGGTATTGAGAAAGGCTAAAACTATATAATGAGGAGAAGATCAAAGGGTTGGGTGTGCAAGTGAAAGGGTTTTTCATGAATACTTCTATCTGAAGTATATCTTATGTTGTAAGGACTATGGTTATGATATGATCTAAAATATCTTGTGCACCTTTTGATACAATTTTGGATCAAGATCATGAGACCTAAAATGACTTATCATTGTATGATCTGATAATTGTTGGGCAAGATCTGAAAACTAGCGCATGTTTTTATCCTATAAATGTTATGATCTAGGAATGACTGAACTCTGGAAGAGTTGTGAACTTTTAAGTTAGTATTTGCAGATCTATACATTGGTTTGCCTTGGTGAAGGCACATATACATGCTAGTTTGACTCTTCCAAGTAGCGTATGCAAAAGAAAAGCATGTTATTCATAAATGAATGATATATTTGATCAATGCTATTGTTTTGTTGTTGTATGTCAATGATGTCTTCTTAGATCTGAAAGTAGAACTGAATGCATAAGGAGATTGAGTCTGATTGATTGATTGATTAAGTGAGAAGGGTGGTCTTTGCTGTTGTATGTTTAGATCTCTATAATTTGACAGTAGATCTTCAGAATGTTACTAGTTGGTACAATTTTGATTCAGACGTGTTTATAGTTCAGTAATTTGGAGGTATACACAGGTTTGGTTAAAGAAAGTAGCATATAAATGCAGGTTGGCTTCACTAAAGTAGCGTATACATTATGACATATGATTTTTGAGGTTGCAGTTGGTTCTAGATGATGATGCAGGTTTTTGGGTTCAGCACAATGTTATGGTGATAGTGTTCTGACTGTTCAGATTGACTGATTGTTGGTTGATACTATTATTATTATTGATTTTGAGCTTCAATGTTATTGATGGGTCCAGTGTGAAAATTTGATGAAACGTGGCCTTCATATTGTGTTCTTGTGTACCAGGATTATCTAGTCTAAAAATTTATGAAATGTGGTCCCTAGAGGAAGAGAGAAGGTTGTAGCCTTTTGTAGGCTAGCACCTGCGTACTTGTAAACATATCGACTAGTACAAGAGCTAGGGGGTTGTAGTTCCCTTCCAGTAGAAGCTAGAGAACGAGAGAAGGTTGTAGCCTTTTGTAGGTAGGTGCCGACATACTGGTATGAGTCTGCACCAGTACAAGATTATAAATAGATTTTATTTATATTAAAAGAAGACAGAGACGACAATAGCAGGTGGTTTTTCTCCTACATTGCGTTTCCACCTTAAATCTTGGTGTTCATGTGTGTGGCTTATGTGCGATGATTTATTCTGTTATTACAGCACATAGTTACTGTTTAATAAAGTACTGATGCACTAATTAAAGATCAAGACATGATGAATTAATTGAATCATAAGTTCATTGTATATATGTTGGTTTCCTTAATAACAATTGTGTGCAAACGCGAGTTCACCTCACTGAAGTAGCATATATAAATCTGATTATGAAATGAAAAATTATTGAATTGTAAATACTGATTCACTCCCCCCCCCTTCACTCTCAATATTATTCTCAACAAGGGAGTCTGTGGAACAATAGAGGATCGAGAGAAGAAGTTGTTTCTACAACCAACTAGATTTGTATTTTTCCATAGTTGTATATGCCTCTGTTTCAATTTGAAAATTGTACGAAAAGTAGAACATTGAAAAAAGTAGGTTCTAGCCTGCATTCAGGAGAGGTTGGTGCTTCTTGGAAAATCGACACTTGCTAACCTAAGGGGGTTGATGCTTCATGTGAGTGGGTGCTCACAAAAAAATTGATGTAATTTAGTAGGTGCTTAATTTACATCATAAAAAAAAAACAAAAAATTGGTAGTTTTTCCCTCTGAGTTTCCATGTGAAAACACTGGTATCAATATGTGTGTGTTTCTCATGTGATAGATTGTATGAACATATGAATGCTTAAAAAATTTCTCACTTTCTTTATGAATTAATTCTCTCAGAAGTAACATACAATAGAGAAACTAAAAGCTTTAAGAATATCACTATTATTGATTCACGCCCCCTGCCCCCCCTCTAAGTAATTTTTTATTTCAACAATTGGATCAAATCCAAGTTCCTTTAGGAACAGTCTAACCAATGGAAGGTAGATCTATAAGGAATTATGTCTAGGCAAGAGATTCAAGAGGCTTACTCAGGCAGAATACCAGTCTTTGATGGTATAAACTATGCCTTTTGGAAAGTAAAGATGGAAATGTATCTTATGTCCCTAGGAGTAAATGTTTGGACTTCAATGTTAGTAGACTACAATGTCCCTGGTATTCCTCCCACTGATGCAGATGGTAAAAAATTGTATGGAAATAAAGCTAAAGCCAAGAATGTCATTCTCTTTGGTCTTATTCAATCATAACTTGTAAAGGTTATGCACTGTAAGTCTGACAAGGATGTGTGGGTAAAGCTTAATCAGAGTCATGAAGGAGATGAAAATGTCAAGTAGGCGAAACTTCAAACCTTCAGAATGAGGTTTAAGAGCTTGAGAATGAGTGACGATCAAATCATAGTAGGATACTTCCTTAGACTTGATTAAGTAACCAATATGATTAGAGGACTTGGTGAAGAGGTCAAGGAAGAGATGATTGTTCAGAAAATATTAAGATCTTTTCCCATGAGATTTAATGCCAAAGTCTGAGTTATTAAAGAAATGGCCAATTTAAAGGATCTCAAGATGGATGAGCTACATGGTACTCTCACAGCCTATGAGATGAGATTAAGAAGAGAGAAGTATGAAACTAAGGAAGTAGCATTCAAAGTATCAAAAATGGCCAAGGAGCATAAACATCATCAAGACTTCTCCAGTTGTGAATATGATCAAGAGTTGGCTCAATTAGTCAAGAAAATCGTGTGGCTCACGAAAATATAAAGGGAAGTTTCTCTTTAAATGTTTTGACTATGGAAGAGTTGGACATTTTTCATCCAAATTCCCTTACATAGAAAAGGTTGAAAAGGAAGATGATGAGAAATTTGGAAACAAATCTCAGAAACATCAGAATAAAATTTTATATAAGTAAAAGGGGTTCTACTCCAAAGAGGATAGCTCAACACCAAAGTCGGATAGTGAAAACTCTTTGGAGGATGATTAAGATAAGTATTACTTATTGATTTTGGAACAGACTCCAAGAAACAAAGTATTAGTGACTCTGAAGAGGAAGAAGATGAAGAAGTAGTGGACCTTGAAGGGGAATTCATCAATGCTCTTGATGAGTTAAAGAAAGCAAGAAAAAAGAATAAGCCATTGAAGGAGAAACTACAATGTGCTGAAGAAGGTATGTATAATTTTGATAATGAGTTTATTTATCAAAAATAAAAACTTGAAGAAGTTATTAAGACCAAAGATAGTTTAGTCCTTATACTAGAAGGAAAATAAGGAACATGTGAGAAACTAGAAGAAGAGAACGAGCAATTAAAACAGGAAATGCTCAAGATGAGGAAGGAAACAATCTCAAAAACATGCAAAGATGAAATTATATCCTTGATAGTTAAACTAGAAGAATCTAAATGAAAGGAAGAGGTTCTTCAAGATTTGATCCATGAATGGGAAGAGAACTGGTAGAGTCTTGAGGCAGGGGTTGTCTCTCTAAGAACGAATCTTGAGGGAATGATGACCGAGAAATTTTTAAATGAAAAAATCGCAGAAGGCATAAGGTAAATAGATCATATTCTAAATATCCAAAGGCCCTCGAGAACCAAAATAGGTTTGGGATACTCAAACAAATAGGAATCCTCTATGGAGAAGATAAATTTAAGGTTTGTAGGATTTGAAGAACCACATAGCTATGCAAAGAAGCATCAAGAAAGAATCAATGAAGACAAAAGAGTAGCAAGAAAAATAGGAGATCATCAATGGAGAACAAATAGACCAACCAGACAACCAAGTTACCTTCATGCACAAACTCATAAGACTTCCAACAATAGGTATGCCTATTTATTTTATGGTCAGTGTTATAAGTGTCATATCTTTGGACATAAAGTTGTTGATTTTAGAAAGATCAAAGTTGAAAGAGATGAAAATCCTAGATATAATAAGTATCATAATTTTAGATATCAAAACTCTCCTCTCAGAGATCGAAATGTTTTTTATCCCCTATTAAATGAAGTCGAATTATTCAAATGTAATAATTTTGGGCACAAAGCAAGTGAGTGCGGAAGTAGGTTTAAATACCTATCTAAGTTCCAAAATATTAGACAACCAACTATCCAAAAGGACAAGGGGAGTAGGAAATGAAATACTAAAAATAACATGCAGCGTGGACTCGCTCTATCATCCCACAATCAAGAGAACAAATGGTATGTGGATAGTGGTTGTTGCAAGCATATTATTGGCGATAAAAGAAAATTTTTGTTGCGAAAATAAAAGGACAGAGGAAACAATGTCACCTTCAGGAAAAATGCCCCAGCAAGAATTAAGGGTAAAGGAATAGTCAGTCTTGATCAAAACACAAAGGCAAAAAATGTGTTGTATGTGGAAGGTCTCAAGCACAACTCCAAGGCCAAAAACACCTTCCAATTATGTACAAAAAGAAAATCATAAGAGTTAGATACTTGGAGATCAAAGACATGGTGTTTAGACCAAGAGAAAATTTGTTGGAAGTTCAAGTTGTGCAAAGTTGACTCTTCTATCACATATTGAACCCAAGAATCTCAACCAAGCAAGTGAGGACAAGTTTTGGGTGAAAGTTATGAAAGGA
The DNA here is from genome assembly GCA_031772625.1 of Pinus tabuliformis. NCBI lineage: Eukaryota > Viridiplantae > Streptophyta > Pinopsida > Pinales > Pinaceae > Pinus > Pinus tabuliformis. Next base: position 153,151,123 of record CM062805.1, on the reverse strand, counting down.
TAACTTGACCAAATTGAAAAGAATGACACTTGGGAACGGGTTCCAAGACCTAAAGAGAAAAATGTCATTGGAACCAAATGGGTTTTAAAAAACAAGTTGAATGATTAGGGCCAAGTAATAAGAAACAAGGCTCGATTGGTCTACAAAGGGTATGCCCAAATATAGGGGGTATATTTCAAGGAAACCTTTGCACCAATAATAAGGCTGGAAATTATTAGAATTTTTCTCTCCCTTACCAGTCATAAAAACATCAAGGTATATTAGATGTATGTGAATTTTACATTTATCAATGAAGATTTGGAAGAATAAGTTTACATTGAACAACCAGAAGGATTTATGCTCACCACAGATGAAGGGTTTATATGCAAACTAAAAAAGGACCTATATGGACTCAAATAGGATCCCATATCTTTGTACGAAAGGTTGGATAGATACCTTCAACAACAAGGCTTTAAGAAAGGTATTCTTGACAACAATTTATACATCAAATCTGAAGGTGACTATCTAGTAATTGTAGTACTATATGTGGATGACGTAATCTTTGGCAGCAACATGGAACAATTGGGGCATCAAATCACAAAATGTATGCAATCAGAGTTTGAAATATCCATGATTGGTGAGATTTCCTTCTTCCTAGGATTAAAAATCACTCAGTCACCACATGGATTATTTATCCACCAATCCAAATATCTCAAATAAACTTTGAAGAAGTTCGGGCTAGAAGATTTCAATCTAGTGAGCACACCTATGATTACAGGCTGCAAATTGTAAAAAGAAGATGAGACACCACTGGTAAATCAGACTAAATACAGATTGATGATAGGAATCTTGTGGTATCTTATAGCCTCAAGGCCAGAGATCATACAAGTTGTGTGTCTTGTGGCTATATTTTAGGCCTTCCCTTATGAAAGTCATGTTGTTGTTGTCAAAAGGAATTTCAAATATCTTCAAGGAACAATAGAATATCGAATGTGGTATGCTAAGAGAAAAGAATTTAAGTTGAAGGCATACACTGATGTTGATTGGACTGACAGTCTTGATGACTGGAAGAGCAACTTAGGTGCAACCTTCTTCTTGGGGAAATGCTTTGTGTCATGGGTCAACAAGAAACAAGCCTCCATTTCTTTATCGACTGTTGAAGCAAAGTATATTGTTGTTGCTACCTATTACATACAAATTATATGGATGAAGCGAACTTTAAAAGATATTCAGGTAGATTTGACTGATTACATTCCAATTATGTGTGATAATACAAGTGCCATCATCATCTCTAAAAATCCATTCATGCATTCAAATACTAAATATATTCCTATCAAGTTCCATTTCTTAAGGGAACAAATTGCAACCAATGTTGTCAAACTTGAATATGTGGCCACTAAATACCAACTTGTAGGTATCATTAATAAGCCACTGACAAGAGAACCCTTTGAATATCTCAAGTAGCAAATAGGATTTGTGACTCCTACTTCTATATGACTCCATTTTGGTAGGTGTTGGCAGCTACTCAACATGTGGGATCAACGGAAGAGTAGGATGCAATGGTTTAGGGGGAGTATTCAAGGAGTATTCTTTTCCATTGATGCCAAAGGGGGAGAATATTACTAGGGAATTAGAGAATACCATGCCTAACTTCAAGGGGAGCTTATGGTGTTTCCAACAATGCCAAAGGGGGAGATTTTTGGACAGTTGGAATTGTCTGGATAGCTAGTGGTTGTAAGTGTGTTCACATTGATGTAAATCGAATTAGAATGGTGATTGGAAGTATAGGATTAATTCTATGGTAGCTACAGGCTTTTGTTAGAGAATCATCATAGTAGCAAGCTTATTAAAAATCCATAAAATTATGACTATAGTGATTGGTATTCCAGACTCAGGAGGAATCATATGGTAGCTAGAGGCTACTAGTAGAGGATCATCAAAGTGGTAGGCTTATTAGAAAAGCCATAAAATTATGACTATGGTGGTTGGGAGTCCAGGAGGAATCTCATGGTTGTTGCAGTTTTTTGTAGAGAATCATCATAGTAGAAGGCTTACTGGAGAAGCCATAAAATGATGACTATGGTGGTTGGGAGTTCAGGATTCCAGGCACAAGAAGAAGAGTCAAGCAGAAAAGAATGAAAGAGAGTTTGCTGTCATTTTATAGGTAGTATATGGGCTCAAAGCATACAATGTACCCTCTCCATTGGAAAGTTCTCTGAAATATATTTCCAACGGTGTGTGGAATCCTAAAAATGGCCTCTTGGGTCAAAATTTATGGTCTACCAAAGTCAGATTCTTGAAGTCCTAAGCAGGACAAAATATCAGAGGTCAGTAGAGCGGAAATATGAATATCGAAGGTCAAAGAATATCAAAATATTGAAAGCCCAGAGCATAGGGCCATAGGAACATCAAAAGGCTAATATCAGAGTAGGTCATATCGAGATATCAAAAGCTGGAGGCCATCAGAACATCGGAGGTTCAATCATATTAGAATATCAGAAGGTTGAGGTCATCATAACCTAATAACCTCTTAATTCCTTATAATTGCAACTCTTTGGAAGCTCCAAGGTTCACAATGGAAAATAAATACAAAGGAATTTTGTGTAGGACCAAGGATCAAGGAGGCTATTTCTCTCTCCTATTGATAAAAAAATGGTTGCAGTTGATTGGTCCGTAAGAGCTAAAGTGCCAAATGATTTCAGCATGACGTGGTTGTAACGTGGACATGTGGCAGCTTGTTTTGGCGTTTTTTGTGGCCTAATAGGGTAAATCAGAGTGACACATGTCACCACTCAGGAGGCATCATGTGGAGAGATGACGAAAGCATGATGTAATCTCAAAGTTCAACATATCGAAGGTTGAGGACCTCATAACTCCTATGCAAATGACACTTGAAAAGGTTACGATAAAAGGGCTCTTATATTATCTAGCACATGGTCATGTGGAGACCAAAGGAACTAAAGGCTAAGCAGAGAGAGATAAAACGCAATTGGGACTTTGCCAAAGTTAGAATATGCAGGGACTCTGATATATTGCTAAATGGGTATGCTAATTCAATGGTCACAAGCCTGATCTTATGAGAAAGAAAATGATCTGGGCGCTTAGCGCCACAGAGCTAAATGTATCAGAACTATGTGATATCATAATGTTCCTTTTATATGGGTATAATAAGGTGTGGCTATAATGTAGCAATACAATGAGTTAAAACAATGAAAGGGTCAGAAGTTAGAGATTAAGTGCAAATCAGTGGAGTTGGTTTATGGAGTTAGTGGGATCTATAAAAAGCACTGAGACAAGGCAATGAGAACAACGTTCCATAAAGAAGAACTAGTGAGATGAAGAAATCCATCTCCTACTTCCTGTGCACGTCTTGTAGATTTAAATAAGGAATAGAGTGGCCACTCCTGATTGCTTTCAAGATTTGTGGAGCAATGAATAAGCATGGGAAGTCACGATAGAGTGTCTAGGCTAACTGAGATTAAATTCTTGGGATGGAGGATTACACAGGGAATCAGTGAAGAACTCAACAACTCATTCTTATGTCTAATTCCATGACAAAATCCAACCATCAGATGTAACAACAGGAGGAGGAGTCATACTGAGGTACACTCGAGCAATATGAAAACATGCAACAGAGACAACATTGTGCAGTGTTCATCAGAGGATCAAAAAAATTGATTGTCGTCGAGCAAAGCAGGGGAAGTGTGTATTGTTGAAGTGTTGAGCAAGGAGAGCATAGAGTGTGTTGTGAAATGAACAATGAGAGCAGAGTTGAAAGGTTTGTAGTAGTCTGCATGTGTGAGAGAAGGTAGAGGACTGAGAATATGTTGTTTTGAGAAGAGGATAGAGTGTTTTTGTATGAAGCCAAGGGAGTTTGTGGAACAGTAGAGGATCAAGAGCAAAAGTTATTTCTACAACAAACCAAAATGGTATTTTCTCATAATTGTATATGCCTTTGTTTTCGATTTGAAAATTGTACGAGGAGTAGAACAGTCGAAAGAGAAAGTTGTAGCCTACATTCAAAAGAGGTTGGTGCCTCTGGCAAGTTGGTGCTTGCTAACCTATGGGGGTTGGTGCCTCCTATGAGTGGGTGCTCACAAACAAACTGATGTAATTAATTAGGTGTTTAATTTACATCATAAACAATAACAAATTGGTGGTTTTTCCCTCTAGGTTTTGTTGTAGGTAAAACCCAACAACCCCATTATTTCAAATAATGGGGACCCTTTACATTAATTTTGGCTAAACACTTTTTATGATTTACATTAAGTTAATTATCCTAAATTTTTTCCTTTTTTAATTTCATCATATTTCTATTTTGATTGTTTCATTAAATCTGACTTTTCACAAGCTTTCCATTGATAATTGTTTTACCTCGTTTGGTCAACCAATTTGTAAATAACACTCCTTTGAAGTTTGATCATTTTCTTACCTGGACTAAAAAATGTAAAAAAAATGTATGATATTTCATTTTTTGCAATTAAAATAGTTATTCATTGTAAATATTAGCTTCTAATGATTTTTACTAATTTTTCATTTTTTCACTAATGGTCCTACAAAATGACCCAACGAAATTGTACAATATATGAAAATATGTTTCAGGATCTTGGTAATTTACTCTAACTTATTATTTTAAAACAAATTACCAAACACAAAACCCCAAAATTGCAAAATGACTGAAGTCTAATTTGTAAGATCATTAATTCATGCGGACTCCACTTCTCATAAAATCCTCCCTTCCAAAATTCCAAAATTTAAAATAACCAAAATAAAATTTGTGATGCGATATTATGATTATAATATATGGCACAAAACAAATTTCATAAATCACTCATTTAAAAAAACTTACAATTACAATTTTTGAAATATACACTGAATTAAATTTTATAACATAACCCGCCCCACCCCTCTAAGCCTCCTTATACCTCCCTCACTTAACCCTCTCCTCCTTATAACTCCACACTCTCCACCCTCACATTGACACACCATTAATATTGGACTCTTATAAACCTTTTGTATTTCAAATTTTTATTTAGAATATAATATTATATTATTACTATAATCTATATATATTAATTATAATTTGTATTAATTATAATTTGTATATGTAATAATTATGATATTAATATAATAGTATTTTAATTAATCATTAAATTAAATTTTTATATTAATTATTTTTTATAAGGAATTAATAATTAATTAAGTTTAATAAATTAATACAGTTAATTAATATTGATGATGATGATGATGGTTAACGTTCGCTGAGACCAAATAATGGTCTATCGGACCTAAAGAAACACATTATCTATTTTGATTTAAGATTTTATTCCTATGCTCAAAAATCTTGGAGAGAAGCCTCCCGAGCTCACTATAATTTTGACATTGTAAAAGGCTAAGAAGGTCAGTATTGTAACAAAGATTGTGAAACTGAGATCTAATGTGGTTATACGTGGGGCACTCTAAGAGGAAGTGATTTTCATCCTCGATGTTCCTATTCTCACATATATGGCAGATCCTTTCCGTCCATGGCGTTTTAGAAACTGCCCAACGACCTATTTCACTATGGAGCCATGAGAATTCGTTCTAATCTTTGCTATATTAATTTTCTTCTTTGAGCTAGTTAAAATAGAGAGATACTTTTGATCTTCTAGGGTGGGGTTGATGACCTTCTTATAATAACTTAATTTTCTTTTAGCCGCTAAGTCTTTCTCACACCACATTTTTTCTTTGAACTTAGAAGTAACAATATCTTTAATGTTATTTATGTTTTGCAATGCATCATTTTCGTTGATCTCCCAATAGTTTAACCAGGCCCTTGTGTCTTTATGCCACCCTCGATTGAGCCTTAGGTGGTTTTGGCTAGAATTTAAAGCTAGCTTAGGAAGTCTATGATCGTTTATGTTACTGATTTTGTGCTTGTACAACAGAAACCTAAGCATAGCTAGGCTCTCAATAGGGGAAAGACCTGCTTCTATAAGGAGAATAGGATAGGGTGTATTACTTTTAATTTTCAGGTTATAAGTTATAAAACGCTTCTGGATTTGCTCAATATTTCTCCATGATTCTCTGGAGATGCTGCAACCCCAAACCTCACAGCCATATAAGATAACAGGAGTGACTAAAGTTTCAAAGAGGAACTTCTTTTTATCCCACATTACAAGGTTTGCAATTTTACAATTATTTTCAAGACCATAGTAAGCTTTCCACCCCCCATTAATCCTTTTCTCAATGCTATGGTTCCAGTTGAGCTTGTGATGAATATCAATTCCTAGGTACTTGTAAGAATACACTTCCTCCAAGTTATTATTGTCATACATAAAATTAGCGTAAGTGTCCTTCTTGGATTTGATAATCATAACTTTTGTTTTGTCAGTGTTAACAGTCATACCCATGGTAGAGCAGAAATCCTTAAGAAGCCTGAGTTTCTTATTAAGATCAGATGGGCACCTTGCCAAAAGAACAATATCGTCAGCATAAAGAAGAAGGATGACGACTATCCCAGCTAAGATCGTGCCATCACATCCTACTTCCTCTAAATAGCCTTCGAGCTTATCGATGTAAATGCCAAATAGGGTAGGGGAGAGGGGGCAACCTTGTTTAACTCCGATGTTACACTTAATATCTTTCGATCACCCTTCATTGCTCTTTAGCTTGGCAATTACATTCTCGTATAACCTTATAGCGGCAACTCTCAACTCGAGAGGAACCTTTAGCTCTTCTAATCTATTCCAAAGGTTGGATCTAGGAACCGTATCGAAAGCCTTTCTAAAGTCCACAAAGCAACAAAATAAAGTGGATTTATCATTACGACATTCCTCCGCAATGATCCTAAGCGTAACAAGGTGGTCTGTTGTTGAGTGATGCCTTCTAAAACCTGCTTGGCCTTTAGCCCGCTTACCTTCACTTTCAAGCCATATGCTTAACTTTTTTTCCAAAATACTACCATATAACTTGGCTAAGAGAGGGCTGATCATAATTTTTCGATAATTAGAGGGGTTATTTGTATCCCCACTTTTAAAAATAGGGATAATGAGGCTCTCAGTCCAAGGTTTAGGGAACCCTTGCTTGACTGCTTGATTGAAAAGCTTGTGGATGTGGGGGATGAGGACAGGACCTCCAATTTTTAAGATTTCCGCTTGGTAACCTTCAATGTCCTTAGCTTTCCCATTAGCGAGACGATTAACCCCAAACTTAATGTCTTCTAAAGAGAAAACTTCTTTCGTTGTGAGAAGGGTTTCTAAATTATCCATGACATTTGGAGATTCATAAAGCTTTTTAAGATAGGAATTCCAATTGCAAATAGCAATTTTATTATTATCCTTAGTCTTCCTAGTTAGAATCTGCCTCCAAAATTTCTTAGGAGCTACCTTACAGAGGTGTAAGAGATTCTCCTGTCTTTGACGAATGTACTGCCTCTTTTTCCTTTTAGTTAGGGTTTTTTTATATTTTTATCTTGTCCATTTTAAGAGATTCATCAACAGCTTCCTTAATTGCTCTCCTTGCACTTTTACAATCTTTGTCATACCATGGATTGGTTTTGCTATTTCTTTTATTATTTGAAACTTCAATTGAGAACTTGTTAATAGAATATGAGAGGGTTGTAGTAAAATTATGATAGAGGTCTTCTATGTTGTCTATATTAGATAAAGGAAGCAAATTAGTTTTTAATTCATTTAGAAAGAGATCATTTTTATTTCTATCAAATATTTTTTTTCTCTGTAAGACTATGCTATTTATATTACAAAAAATTCAAAAATTACAGCAAAAATTACACCATGGCCGTGGCCCTGCATCTCCAGAGAGATTTTCCCCATAATGGACCTTTCAGAGCAACATCATTACAAAATTGGAACAACTTTCCATCCTTCCGACATAGCCAGCATCTAAATCGACACAGTAAACATATAAACCGCCACGATGGACACATAAACCGACACGATGGACACATAAACTGACACGGTGGACATATAAACCGTCATGGTGGACACATAAACAAACTGACAAAGACAGCAGAAAACCGACAAAGAGCATGAAAGACGAACAGAGAGTTGCGTTCCTGGCAACGAAAGACAGAGTGACAGAAGTGCTAATCCTCATCGGTTGTGTGAGGCTCATCCTTTGCTTGACCTTTGAGTTTCTGAGATTCCTCCATGTCCGAGCGCAGTGACCTCTGAACTGGCTCACTGGGACCAGCATCCGCAGCGTGAGTGGCTTGGGGAGAGTCTGCTCTGGTTGGTCGCTGCATATCAACCGTAGGAACTTTCATGTCAACCACTGGCACATTCAGGTTGTCCAAAGGCCCCCTGAGATTGCTGCAGTGTTCCACCATGACTGAGACAATGAGAGTGTTGTTCTCCAGAGTGCAGGGGATCCGGTAGCGAACAGCCGGATGTTCCACATGACCACAGTCCAGAATTTCTCCCCACCCATGCACATTGCTGCGGTCCACCGAGGAGGAAGGCGAATTGACTGGTCGCTGAGTAGCCGAGCGACCCCTGGAACCGCCACGGCGACTGCTCATTCTGGGCCTTTCTCTTTGCATCTTCGAATTATCCTCCAGACAAGAATTCCTCTGAGTAATCTTGCATTGTGCCAGAGAATGTTCCGTCTCTGCCAGCTTTTGCTCAGACCGCTTGAAGGAATGAAGACAGGCGACATGGGGTTCGAGTATATTGAGCGCCATTTTCCTCGTTCGTTGCTGCACATTGAATGCCGACTGAACAAGCCTTAAAACCCAAATAAATATACCTCCCATCGAATTTATTATGCCTGCGTTCTGGTATGTCGTGGCTCGTCCGGGCTGACACCTGCCCATGTGACGAGCCACACCTGACACCTGCCTTTCACGCTTCAAAGTCACCCGCATCTGGGAATTTCTATCAAATATTAAGTTCTTTTGGCTATAAGTATTATTTTCTATGGGAACTCTATGCATGACAAAATTGAGAGTTATAAGTAAAGGCCTATGATCAGAGTCAGGTTCATGGTCGTTTAAGATGTCAAAATTTATTATTTCGTTGTATAATGGGAGATCGGAAATAACATAGTCTGCCACGCTACTACCAAGCCCATGGATGCAGGTCATCTTGCTAGAATTGGGCCACTTCTTTAGACCGTTGCAAATTATGAGATCCTGAGCACTACAGAGCTTGAGTAGCTCCGACCCAAACAATTATTAATCAATTAATAATTGTATTTTAATTTAGAATTAGATTTAATTAAAATTTCTAATTTTAGTCTAGACAATAGAAATTTCAGAATTCTGATAATTTTAATACTCCAACTTCAGAAGCTCATAAATGGAGTTTTACTTGGCCAAATGAGGCCTGAGATAGCTCATTAGAAAAACAAAATCATGGAAAACATTTATAAAGTGCTTTCATTATCAAATTTGATCATTTATTGGGTCTAAAAGCTAGTAGAAGATCAAGCTACAAATTTTTAATAAAACTAATTTTCTGAGTTTAATTTTTTGCATTCTCATTTGCCCACGACTTCTTCTGAGTGCATATCTATTCGTCAATGATCTCCTTGCCCAATTAAATCCTCACATGTATTACTAGAAAACTCTGATTTATTTTTAATTATTTATTTAATTAAATTTGATTAGATATGTTTTGGTTTCACATTTGGTATTTTGATTTTATTTTTGCATTTTAATCTTGTTTTGATTATTTTTGCAGGAAAATTGTTGAAGAGATGAAGAGAAGAAGATATCAGTAAATGAGAGTGCTCCAACAATAGAAGAACGTAATTTTGGGACCATGAAAATTGATGGAGTAGATTTATTCTTCAACAAATTTTCTTGTTAATAATTCTTTTTGTAAATATTATAAATAACACATTTTAAAATGTATTAAGGGCTTCTCTCCTCTACAATTCTAGAATTCTAAAAGCACTTCTGTAATAGGGATTTAGAGTTGTAGGTGAGAGGAGAGAAAATATGAGATCTGGGGATTATTGAGGATTTTGCTTTTGCGTTCTGAATTATGTATGATGGGTAGAGTTTGCACTGTTGCATCTCTTGTTGTAACAACAGAAGTTCAAATATTGTAAAAACCTATTGGAGACCAGAGTCAGAGAAATGGATTCAATAAATTAGTATTTATGATACTATTGTTTTAAATACTAGTTTCATTTTATGATAGCAGGAATGTGTCATTTTATTCATATTTGTGCACTGTTGTTAGTATAAGTAATTTGTCTCAATCATATGTTATTATTTATCTTTTCTCTTATGGGTCGAATTTTTATTTCTAAGTAACTATTTACTGAGAAATCTATCTTTTAATATTGATTTAACAAATAATGATATGTTGTGAACTATTTCCTCATATTATCGTTTAATTATTCGAATTATTGATTTAACAATCAATATGATTTTGTAAACTACTTCCAAAATTTTGTTGGTTGATTATTTCAGTTAAGAGGTCTCTAAATAGAATGTGTATTGGTATTCATAATGTCAGTTAATTGAACTACTTTGTTAGCTTGATATTCATTATAAGCCAGACATATTTAAAATCTCAATCATTTAAATATCTTGCTCTTGGTTGGGTTAGATCTATATCTGCCTAATTGAGATAGGATTAGGATTCAGTTCATTTTGCTTGCATTTAGAATAATTTTGCATATAATTTAATTCTACATTCCTAAAAGTCCTTTTTACAAAGAGGAAAATGTTAGTTATGGCTTGGTTGAGCCCCAGATCAACTTAAAGATCACTTTATTGCCTGGTCAGCAACGTTGATCTGATGTTTCTTCTCCATTGGTGGATGAAAATCATATTTTAAGTTATTTGGAGATTGAGAGAAAATAGTTGGACCTAGTTAAACTAATCGGAACCACCATTCCAAATGGAAAAGAAGATGCTTTAAGGTCCGGACCGGGTGGTCATCCCCAATGTTGTTGCAGCAAATTTCGAGGCTTCAACATTTTGGCGCTAGATGGAGGGCCTGAAACTTGTTGTCTATTTTGACTCTTTGTATTCTAACATTTTATTTGTATTATAATGGCTCCTCTTAGACTTCCAATTTGGAGTTGTATCTACAAACATGCATCTTCCAATAATCCACCTGAAGTAGTAAGACTTTTGTCTCAGGTAAAGGTTAATGGTAAGAGAAATTCTTCTTCTTTTCATCGTGCCTTTCAATTTATTCAAAAATTTCAAATTCTACTTTTCATGATATTGATGAAGGCATTTTATACAGGATTTTTATTCTTACATTCTTGGCAAAAGCCAGAAACTAGTGTTAATCACTTCCAGTTGCCTCAATTCATAGTTGGGATCAATTTGTTACAATGTTCATTTGTAAATTTGACCGCTATAACTACGAACAGGTATGTGACAAAATCGAAGATTTACAAAGGTTGAAAATGAGTCTTTGATTTATTTTACCATTCGAATTCATTTAAATTTCTTGAAATTTAAAATTAAAGAAAAAACTTCAGAAGATGAATTATTAGATTGGTTTTAATATATTTTCTCTCTTCCTCCCATTCATAATTCATGTGAATTTATTTCAAGATTTACTCAATATCATTTCAATTTCATAACATAATTGAGAATTATAATATGAAGGTGCAAACAAATAATGATGAAGTAACCTCTATTATGTACGATCAATTTCTTCATTTAGTGCACACTTCCTAAAGTATTAATAATGATCAGAATGCACCTTCACATGTCAATGAATCTCAATCACAAATCTTGGAGAAATTTAATATTCAAATGCAAGAAGATATTAGCAACAATCTTGAAGAAAATACTGCTTTGAAATTTGAAAATTAGTATGCGTTAAATTCAGAAAATCATAACATAAATTAGCAAGTACAAGCAGAAATTGAAATTTCCAATAACACACAACCTATTGTGCACATTTCTAAATACTTTTATGATAAGCAAATGCCAAATTCAGAGCAACAAAGCAACATTCTGCAAGAAAGCACTAGTACACAAATGAATGAACTCAAATCTAAAATTTACAATGAACAGAATGCACAAGAGTTCTCAAATAGAGACGCTTTTAAATCCATTGCTTCTGATTTTCATTACTATCTCTATTCTGATGTTTTTGCTGATAGCAATTTATTCCCTCTTTGCAATAATTTTATTTCAGAAAACAGACAGGCTGATCTAAATGAATTTCCAATTAGTTTTTATCAAGATAGAGAATTAATTATTTATCATTCTTCTGGCATTAATGAACATGTGCTTTATATTCCTTCTTATTTTGATACATTGGATGAGATTGAAGGGAATTCTAATGCATGTCTTCAAATCATTTATAATAATTACTCTGATATTGAGGACGTTGATTTATTTTATTCTTATGAGAATCTTCATAAGAAAGTTAAAATCACATGTGAAAATGAAGAACACTCTAATTCAGAAATTGTTTCAAATAATTCTCAGTTTCAAATAATTAATCATACTCATGATTTCAGCATTCGAGAAACCATTTTGATTCATGATTTATCTGACGATCAAGCTCTCATTCCTACTAATAGTCATAATTATCTTTCTAATTCACAAGTTGGTATTAGAAATCATTCAAATTCTATTTTAAATCAAACCAATTCTTCTTAAGAGGAGATTATTTTAAATGATTCTCAATTGTGTTGTAACAATAATTGTAACACTTGTGTAAACTACGAATTGATTTTGTTATCTGTCTTTCACTTATGTTGTTTAACTTCAGATATTTTTTTTTTTTTAGTTTTCAATTTTTAGATACTTTGTGCTAACATATTGAACAGCTCAATATTGAACACTCAATTGATGCATTGCCTCAATTGAAAAAATGAAGATTCATATCATAATCATGAACATCAAGAGCTATTAATCTTCCAATTTCAATTGATGTTCATTTCTTATAAAGTGTTTCTATCTTCTCAAAGCAAGTATCAACAAGAGAATGTATTTTTACAATATGACCAACAATCTAATTCAATTAATAATCTTCCATTGTATCTAACAGATTTTTATCCATTTTTTATTAACCCATTTGAAAAATATTTGGAAAGTTTTCCTTCACAGAAGATTGTTAATAGTTTAAGAATTGCACATAACATTAACAAATTTATGAAGGTCATTGCATCTAAAAACTCATTTCCATGATTTGACCTGCCATCTTCTCTTTTAAATCCTTTCCAATCATTAATAGAAACTCATCAAAGTTTACATGATCCAATTGGAATTCAGTTAGAAAGGGCATTTCAAGATAAAGTAATTGTAAATAATATATTAGCAATAACTATATATTCCTTATTTAGATTTATTTTTCTTAGTTTAATTATATTTGTATTTTTATTACTAATGTTTGACATGTACATACATGTAGGAATTAAATTGTGTACATGGTTAAATTGGTAGGATAACTATACCTATTCATGTTTCCTTCATTAAGTTAGAAATATAAATAGATTAATTTAGATTAGATTTCTTTTATGTTTACACTTATTTCATTATTTCAGATTTTTAATAAAGCAAGTAATGAATCTGACTTCTTCTGGGCATCCCTTTTCATTTTCAGAAAGCGAATCAAAATATTTTAAGCTCCTAGATCATACATATGAAGAAATTTCAAGAATTTTCCATAACTTGACAATGTTTCACAAGTAATTTTGAAGAGCTCATTTTTACCACTCATGTCTTCCAATGTAAATTTAAGGTGGATGCAATACGAAAAATTCATTATTTAGCATTTTTAGATCAAATAATTAGATGATACTGAACACAGGAGAAATTGAAGATTCATGAGGTAAAATTTAAAGTCAATTTTCTTCCAGGTATGCGTTTACAAGTTCATCATCATCTATTGTTAGTTTTACTTTTTCAAAGCTTATTTATTATTTTTGTTTTGTTTCTTTTACAGGTCTTCATTGACCTAATTATAGATACTTAAGATAAGAATGCAACCAGATCTTTTTAAAATTCGCAACATGCTCAAGGAAGTATTATTAGTTGTTCATCAGAATTTGAGCATTTTTAAATTTTTCTTTCATTCATTAAAAACCATATTAGACCTTTAAAAAACAATACTGAAACATTTCAAGTTGAAATTTATATCACTGATATTGTGATGTCTATACATTTGCGATATTCCCATACCCTCCGATCTCTGATGAACCTTTCCACCTGATATCACATCATCCATATCACAAAATCTTTGTATCGCAAACATTTGATCAAAAGCAGCTCTTAACATTTACCGATAAGACACTGCCGATGCAAGACCTCTGATATTTATTTTCGCTCATTCTTCGATAAAATGAATTCGCTAATATTGCGATGTCCACACAACCTCGAACCCGATACAGTAGTTAAATTCAGTTGTAAAAGACATTGTGTCCATTGAGAAATCACAATTTTACTAGGACATATGTTTAAAAGTTTCGATGTCCCGGATCCGATATGAAATTAAATCCATATAATTAAATGATCGAGTTTGTTCTTCGTCGCACATCTGTGTATCAATGATGTTACATCCCATATTCAAATATTCAGATTGTCGATGTCTTATAAAATTCAAAGTCAGTCCCACCAATGAGCCATGTCATCTATTTCATTCCCATATATCGCAAGAATAATATTGGCATTTCCTTTTTCTAATTGCTCCGATCTCTGATATGATTATTCTTTGATATCACAATCGCTCCATCACAATTTCCCATTTGCATAAGCTCATATTGCAACGCTTCTATCGCATTGCAAAACTCAAATGACGTCTTGTCTTAACATCCTCCAATGTGATAAATTCCGATATATACCTCTTTGCCAATGAATTTTAAGTATTATATAACATTTAATCACATATTGACAAAGGTGAATCTCGCAGTTTGAATTTATGCATGGCAAAGAAACTTGCGATGTGAAACATCCGATGAGGCGCTCTTCTGTATAAAAGAATTCAAGGCACTTTTGGGCAGGGATTGTGGTAATGAATAAATTGATAACAAATTTTCAACATGATTAAATCATTTTTGATCTATTTTATATTTGATTTTTAATATATCACTGTATATTTAATATACGAAATTCAAGACCTCTCCATCTACACATATGTATTTCATTATCTTTCTTTTGGTCTTGATTCTGAACAATTTATGAAAATCATGGAGTTGATATGAAACTTGTAATATTAAGAGAACATTCATGGTTGCAATTAATTAAGAAGTATATCGTCATTTCTATTTCTAATGGATATGACTCATTTTCGATTCCTTGAACATGAAACATTGCATTCTTGGTTTACTGCTTACTTTAGTATAGATTTAATAAATGATGATTTTTGGTTACTAAGATTATAGTTAGTTCAAACTTCTTCGTGCTTTTAATTCTAATTAAAGGAAGAAGTTATCTTTTGTTGGAGAAAATTGTACCTTTCAGGTAAGATTAAATGAAATTCTCTAATGGTAAGTTTCATATGTCTACTTTCATTTATTTTCAATACTTTACTTTTGATTTTAGTTTTGTGTTAGTCTTTGTTGATCTTAAACTCTATTTTTACAGGTCTTCATGAACCTATTACACCTCTACCAAATTAGTTTGGAATTTCATTATCTTTCGTTCATATTCTTTTCAGATTCTTGAAAGAAGCATTAATGATCCTTATCAAACCAGCGAAAATGGGGAGTTTTCTAAACCTTTAATTGTTCCTTTAAGCATTACTTTTATTAAAAAATGTTTAAAATACTTTTTGCGGGTTTTTTTCTTCAAAACAAGAAAGTTTGCAACAAAAAAAGACTTCTCATTTAGCATATTATCCATCATCACTATTATTAATCCTCTACATTTTAAGAGCCTTATTTCTTATAATTGTGCAAGATAAGATTAAAAAAAAAATCAACATTAAAAGGAATGTACATATGCTTATTTTCTTTTTATTGAGATATTTGTATGAGTAGTCTTGTTGGAGTTTATCTTTTAAATTTATATTTTTTTCTTTCAGTTTTTGCTTTCTTCAATCATATTTTTGTTTGCTCATTTCTTTTCTTATTTTAGTTTAAGAATTATTTTCCTTTGGCTTTTGGTTTTGATTTCATTTTGGTGACTCTACCATGATTTATGTGAAATATTTTTTTTCCTCACTCGATAGCACTTAGCATACATGGGAAATCTCTTAATTCTATCAATTTGAATAAATTTCATTTATCATTAAAAGAAAATCCTTATGGAACCATAAAACCATCTTACTTTGAATATTTTTCATGGAGGAACACACATCTTTACTAAGTGATTGAGTTTAATTTTCAAGGAAAGAATTGATTTGAATTTAACACAATGAATCTCTCTCACCCCTCCACATAAAAGCCTTTGATTGATAGTTCTAGGGAAAGAATTTGGAGTAAACATTATGAAAGTATTATGTCCATTAAATATAAATCTTTGTTACCATTCCACTTCTTTCACTCAAACGCATCATAAACTAAAAGCTTGCAAAATGCGCTTATAAGAAAGGTGATTAAAAGAGGAATTATGGGAAATACAAATAAACTCGTCGGGGCTATGGACGCACATTGGCTGTGGAACTAGGTTTGTATGTCATAAAAGACAACTTCATCGAGGTATTGTTCAGGCCACTCGCAGCAAAGCGATGTTAGAGACCAATCATAAAATGAATATATTCTTTATGAAAAACTCCTACCTGTGTCTTCTTCTATTTTTCATATAATGAATTTCCCCAAATTTGGATTCATGACGTTTAATCGAATCTGTTTTGAGTACTTATCTTTACAAACCCATATTACTTAATCTATTTATGTGTGACCTTTGAAAATGTTTCATTATTAAACTGTTCCCTAAACTCCATTATTTTTTACCTTTGGGTAAATTAAAATTCATTATCTTTAACCAGAGATAACTGGTTCTTCCTAGTGTGTCACCATTGTTGTAGGGAAAACCTAACACCCCCATTATTTCAAATAATGGGGACCACATACATTAATTTTTGGCTAAACACATTTTTATGATTTTCATTAAGTTAATTATCCTAAAAAAAAATCTATTTTTAATTTCATCTGATTTCTATTTTGATTATTTCATTGAATCTGACTTTTCACAAGATTTCCATCGATACTTGTTTAGCATCATTTGGTCAAACAGTTTGTAAATATCACTCCTTTGAAGTTTGATCTTTTTCTTGTCTAGACTAAAAAATGTGAAAAATGTATGATATTTCAATTATTGCAATTAAAATAGTCATTCATTGTAAATATTAACTTTTAGTGAATTTTTACTAATTTTTCATTTTTTCACTAACGGTCTTACAAAATAACTTAGCGAAATTGTACAATAAATGAAAACACATTTTGGGATCTTGGTAATTTACTCCAATTTGTTATTTTAAAACAAACTATAAAAACCCAAAACCCTAGAATTGTAAAATGACTAAAGTCCAATATGTAGTATCGTTAATTCACACAAGCCCCACTTCTCATCAAATCCTTCCTTCCAAAATCCTAAAATTTAAAATTGTTGAAATGAAATTTACAATGCGATATTGCGATTGCGATATATTACATAAAACAAATTTCATAAACCACTCATTTAAAAAACTAAACTTGCAATTGAAATTTTTAAAAATATACAATAAATTAAATTTTATAACATAAAATTTTCATTTCACCTAGTGACATCACTCACCCTCCCCTCACCTCACTCCACCTTATCCCTCCATAACCTCACGTAAGCTTCCTTATACCTCCCTCACTTAACCCTCTCCTCCTTATAACTCCACACTCTCCACCCTCACATTGACACACTCTCCACCATTAATACGTGACTCTTATAAACCTTTTGTATTTTAAATTTTTATTTAGAATATAATATTATATTATATTATGATTATAATGTTTATATATTATTTATAATTTTTATATATTACAATTATAATATTAATATAATAATATTTTAATTAATCATTAAATTAATTTTTTATATTAATTAATTTTTGTAAATAATCAATAATTAATTAAATTTAATAAATTAATATAGTTAATTAGTATTAATCAATTAATTATTGTTGTCTAATTTAGAATTAGATTTTAATTAAAATCTTTTATTTTTAGCCTATGCAATAGAAATTCTAGAATTCTAGCAATTTTAATATTCCAACTTTAGAAGCTCTTAAATGGAGTTTTATTTGGCCAAATGATGCCCAAGACAGCTCATTAAAAATAAAAAACATGGAGAACATTTATGAAGTAGTTTCATTACCAGATTTGATCATTTATTGGGTCTAGAATCTAGCAGAAGATCAAGCTTTGAATTTTTAATAAACTAATTTTTTGAGTTTAATTTTTTGCATTCTCATTTGTACATGACTTCTTCTGAGTGTAGATACGTTCGTAAATGATCTCCTTGACCAATTAGATCCACATAGGAATCAATAGAAAGCTCTAACTTTTTATTTATTTATTTATTTAATTAAATCTAATTAGATATGTTTTGGTTTCAGATTTGGTATTTTGATTTTATTTTTGCATTTTAATTTTGATGATATATTTTTGCATGAAAATAGTTGAAGAGATGAGGAAAATAAGATATCAGTCAATGAGAATGCTCCAGCAATAGAATAATAGAATTTTGAGCCAATGAAAATTGTGGAAATGATTTATTTTTCAACAATTTTTCTTGTTGAGAATTCTTTTTGTAAATATTATAAATAACAGATTTTAGAATGTATTAAAGGCTTCTCTCCTCTGCAATTCTGGAATTATAAAATCACTTATGTAAAAGGGATTTAGAGTTGTAGGTGAGAGGAAAGAAAATCTTAGATCTGGGGATTATTGAGGATTTTTTTTTTCATTCTGAATTATGTATGATGGGTAGAGCTTACACTATTGCAGCTCTTGTTGTAACAACAAATGTTCAAATATTGTAAAAGACTATTGGATACCAAAGCAAAAGAAATAAATTCAATGAATTGGTATTTCTAATACTATTGTTTTAAATACTAATTTCATTTTATGATGGTGGGAATGTGTAATTTTATTCATATTTGTGCACTATTGTCAGTATGAGTAATTTGTCTCAATCATATGTTATTATTTATCTCTACTCTTATGGGTTGAATTATTATTTCTGAGTAACTATTTAATCATAAATCTGTCTTTCAATATTGATTTAACAAATAATGATATGTTGTGAACTATTTCCTCATATTATTGTTTAATTATTCGAATTATTGATTTAACAATCAATATCATTTTGTGAACTACTTCCCAAATGTTGTTGGTTGATTATTTCAGTTAAGAGGTCTATGAATAGAATTTGTTTTTGTATTCATAATGTAAGTTAATTGAACTACTTTGTTAGTTTGATATTCATTATAATCCAGACATATTTAAAATATCAATCATTTAAATATATTGCTCTTGGTTGGGTTAGAGCTATATCTGCCTAATCGAGATAGGATTAGGATTTAGTTCCTTTTGCTTGCATTTTAGAATAATTTTGCATATAGATTAATTCTACATTCCTAAAAATCCTCTTTAAAAAGAGACAAACTTTAGTTGTGGCTTGGTTGAGCCCCAAATCAACTTAAGGATCACTTTCTTGCCTGATCAGTAAGAGGGCTGATCTGATATCTCTTCTCCATTAGTGGATGAAAGTCATATTTTAATCCATTTGGAAATTGAGAGAAGGTAACTGGACCTAGTTAAACTAGTCGGACCCGCCATTCCTAATGGAAAAGGAGATTCTTTAAGGTCCGGACCAGGTGGTCATCCCCAATGTTGTTGCAGCGAATTTCGAGGCTTCAACAGGTTTCCATATGAAAACACCGGTGTCAATATGTGTGTGTTTCTCATGTGATAGATTGTATGAACATATGAATGCTTAAACGTGTTGCTCACTTTCTTTATGAATGAATTATCTAATAAGTAATAGACAATAGAGAAACTAAAAGCATATTCACTAAAAATCTCTAAGAATCTCACTATTACTAATTCACCCCCCAACCCCCTCAATAATTTCTTTTCTCAATAGATATGTATAATATCTAGTGGAATAGTCCACAAGGATGCGATAACAATAATGGTAATTACAACACATTCTCAATATGATAAGTACCAAAATTATCGAAATAGTTCAACTACTTTAGCACAGATGAAAGAAAACACGAATTACAAACATTAAAGAATAGCCTTAAAAATATCCATAATCGATGCAAGAAGAACGTGTTGGCCCATAAAGCTTCTTATATTAAGTAAAAGTTCCAAGACACACGTATACAATGAACATACCTAGCTCCAACTGTGGAGCATTCGATCCACTCCTTGCTCCTCAAAATAACTAGTATCTCTCCAATTCCTTGCGGGAGCATCCAAGGTGAAAACTCCTTTACTCTTACAATGAAGGTGTATATATAATAATAAGTAAATGAAGATTCACCTTTCTTTTAAACTGAGCAACATCTCTCCCTTAAACCCTACCCCCAGTACCTAGGGTTTAAGCTGTCATATTATTTTCTTGAAATAGAAATAAGCTTTCCTATATCATCATAAACTTAATCCACAGAGAGATTCCTTTCAACAATCTTCCCAACAACCCATATTTTAATATTGCTTCATCTTTGGAGAACGACTGGTGATCTTCTACAACAAATTTCATGATATAACTCTCTAAATTCGCTTGAACCTAAAAATATACAACTCGGTTCAATTTAGTATCAAGTCAGTGCAAAGAAGATAAATTTTTTGTAGTCCATATTCTACGAATGTGAAGGAGATTTCTAGTTCCCTTCTTAATATGAAATCTGCTAAACCAATTATGTAGTTCCTTAGGAAACTTACACCAAAAAATTTCATATTGGTCACATGTAGGTTCTGCATATAAAACTTCCTCCATAACCCACTCAAAGTTCTTCTATCTTACTTGAGCTTGTTGTATAATAAATGATTCGATCTTCTAGTACCACCATTCTTGAATATCACCTTCGAAAATCCTAAACACTATGATCTAGATCCCTTCATGTAGGTTTTAACCCCGTACAAAAATTACCTGCATACGAATTCTAAAACACAAAAAATAAACAATGCGAGAGCATAACACATAAAAAACATATACACAGAGATTTTCCCCTGGATCCCAAAACCGGGACTACTAGTTTGATTTTTCATTATATTCCTTTCAATGTTACAATACATATTTATACATGTGAAAGCATCAAATACCATGGACCGAAAACCATCACGTCCAAAACCATGGACCGAAAACCATCGCGCCCAAAACTATGTGAGAAAATCATGCACAAAACCATAGGTAGGTCTGCCCAACCTAATATAGCGTTCAAAAAATAATAATTCCCAAGGCGTTGCCCCAGTCCCCGTAGAGGGTGGCTACCTGCCCCCCTCAAACCTCCCCTGTGACCCCCCACCCTGCAATGCCCATTGTTTCTCTACACCAAGAGAACTTCTCAGATCTCACAGATTTTGTCAATGCATCTACAGTATTCTTCAAAGTGCCCACCTTTACCAGCAACACCTTTTTGTCTTCTATCATATCCCTCACAAAGTGATACTAAACATCAATGTGCTTCGTCTTTGAATGGTAAGCAGGGTTCTTTGCCAAGAAAATTGCACTTTGGCTGTCACAGTCTATTCTTATAGCTCCCTGTACTAACCCCATACTTGAACACAATCTCTGCAACCAAACTGCTTCATTTCTTGCATGAGTGGCTGCCATGTATTCTACCTCTGTAGTTGATAGTGCCACTATAGATTGTTTCTTACTCATCCAACTGACTGCACCTCCAAATAGGTTAAATACATACCCACATGTAGATCTTCTTTGATCCAGATCTCTAGCCTAGTTTGCATTAACAAAGCCACGGATATCCAAAACTCTGTCCAATCTTGGTCTTCCTTGGTAGCACAAACCATAATCACTAGTGCCACGCAAATACCTGAAAACCTGCCAATACTCCTTCCCTGGTTTTGACATAAACTTGCTCAATACTCCCACTACATGTGCAATGGCTAGTCTAGTATAGACCATCACATACATCAGGCTACCAACTGCACTTGCATATGGAACATGAGACCTATCCTCTTCCTCTTCTTGTGTCTTCAGACACTGTTCAGTAGATAACTTTGCGCCTATAGGAATAGGAACCTTCACCAGTTTACTATCTTTCATATTAAACCTCTGCAATATTGTCTCGACATACTTCCTCTGGTTTAACCAGAGCTTCCTCTTTTCCCGATTTCTTTTAATTTCCATGTCCAAAATATAGTTTGCAGCACCGAGATCTTTCATGTCGAATTTGGAGGACAATTGGGTCTTCAAATCCTGGATAATTTCTTTGTCATTTCCAACCAGCAACATATCATCCACATACAAGACCAGATAAATAACATAGTCACTATTTAATTTCAAACACACACAGTGATCTACTTTGCTTATAGTTAAGCCAAGTCCCTGTATAAATGTATCAAATTTCTGATACCACATCCTTGGTGGCTGTTTTAACCCATACAGAAACTTATTTAACTTGCATACTAGTTCTTTCTTACCCTTCACAGCAAAGCCTTTAGGTTGCTTCATGTAGATCTCCTCTTCCAGATCCCCGTGAATAGATGTCGTCTTCACATCCATTTGTTCTACCTCAAAATCAAAAGCAGCAGCAATGGATAAAATTAATCTAATAGAAACTACCTTGGCAACAAAATAAAAAATATCACCAAAATCAATTCCCGACACCTGGGAATAACCTTTTGCTACCAACCAAGCTTTGTATTTATCCACCTTTCCTTCTACATTTGTCTTCTTCTTGAACACCCATTTGCTGCCAATGAGTTTCCTTCCAGCCAGCAACTCCACTAGATCCCAAGTCTCATTTTTGTGCAAAGATGCCATTTCATCAACCATGGCCTTTTTCCATAGTTTTCTATCTTTTGAATCTACTGCTTCCTTCATAGTTCTGGGATCATCATCAGTAATAGATAAAGAAAAATTTGAACAGAAAACAGATGGACTATACGTTTCTGGTTGCCTTCTTTTTTGAACTGATCTTCTCACACCCGGAGTTTGTGGCTCTTCACCTTTTGATTCCTCCTCTATTGTAGAGTCTGAATCTCTCTCCTTAAGCTCAAACTCTATCTTCTCAGGTTCCTTTGGTTGGACTTCATGTTTAATAACATCTTTTACCTCTCAAAACACCACATCTCGGTTGTACACAACCTTCATTGTTACTGGGTTCCAAAGCTTATAACCCTTTAAACCATCCTTATACCCAATAAAGATGCACTTTTCAAATTTACTATCCAACTTGGTTCATTTCTCCTTTAGAACATGTACATATTCATCACATCCAAATACCCTCAGATGTGAAAGAGAGAGTTTCTTACCAGTTCATACCTCTTGTGGAGTCTTATCCTCCAACGTTGATGAAGGTGATATGTTGACCAGGTAACATGCTGTCTCCACCGCCTCTACCCATAATTGTTGTCCTAACCTGGAAACGCTGAGCATGCTTCTTTCCCTTTCCATCAACGTCTTATTCATTCTTTCTGCAACTCCATTTTGCTCAGGTGTGTATGGGTTAGTCTTCTGCCGTGCTATACCACACTTCTTACATAATTCTTCAAATTCCTTTTTGCAAAAATCTCCACTATTATCTAACCTCAACACCTTTATCTTCTTCTTTGTCTGGTTTTCCACCAGAGCCTTAAATTCTTTAAACCTGTAAAAGAAGTCTCCTTAAGGAAATAAATCTATGTATTCCTTGAGAAGTCATCTATAAATGATACATAGTACAAAATTACCCAGTGATGGAACCTTCACAGGTCCAAACACATCACTGCACAAGCTCTAATATATGTTTCTCCCTCTTACCACCAGAGGGGAAACTCACCCGATTCTTCTTCCCATATACACAATTTTCACAGAAATCAAAATATAGAGAGCTATTACTCATACATTCTACCATACCTTTACCATGAAGTATTTGAAGTCCCTTCTCTCTAATATGTCCAAGCCTTTGATGCCACAGCATGGTCTTCTCTCCAAAGACCACTAAATATTTTGCTCCACTTTCAGGAACCACGAAACTGTTGCACCCATCAACAATAGTGCTACCTTTCATCTTGTACAGAGTTCGAATCCGAACTCCCCGCATCAATACCAATGCTCCCTTAACCATCTTGCAGGTATCCTTCTCGGACACTATTTTTACACCTACATCATCTAGATTGCTTACAGAAATCAGATTTCTGGCCAATGCAGGAATATGTAGAACACCCAGAATTGTTCTAACCCTTCCACCTTGCAACTTCAAATTTACTTTTCCGTAACCAACGATTCTAGCCTTCCTATCATCCCCTAAGAACACATCACCACCATCATATTTCTCATACTCATAGAACCACTCTCTATGGGGAGTGAAGTGAAAGGATGCACCTATGTCAATCAACCATGCCTCATGATCTACATGTGTACTTGAAGAAGCCAAGTACACATCCCCAGCTTCATCTGAGGTGGTTTTCACCTCTGCAAAAGGAGCATCATCAGATCCCTTTCCTTTGTCAGGAGCTTTAGATTTACAGTCCATTTTGTAGTGCCCTTCCTTTCCGCATTTCCAGCACACCACCTTTACAGGTTTTCTTGGAGATTTAGATCTCCCTCTAGATTTAGATCTCCCTCTATATTTAGATCTCCCATTCGATGACTTTTTTTTCTTTTTCTGGGACCGTCCTCATATATACAAGGCATCACCATTCTGGCTCTCCATATTTTTCCATCTCATATCCTCCGTCAGCAAGGATGAGACTATTTCATCAAACTGCAAGGCAATTGCATTGCTTCCTATTGCACTAACCAGACTATTGACTTACCACAGCATTAAACACATTCAGATGCTCTGTCACCGAGTCTCCATCTTTCATACTCAAGTTATACAGCTTTTTTCGTAGGAATAGTTTATTAACCAGAGACTTATATTGGTACAAAGTCCCTAACTTGTCCCACAAAGCCTTTGTCATAGCTTCCCCTAATACATTCAACAATATTGAATCTGAGACACACAATCATATCGTGCTCTTTGCCTTGCGATCCAAACTCTTCCATTCTTCATCACACACTCCCATTGGTTTAGTACCCAGATCTACCGCAATCCACTGATCTTTATCTACAAACAGATCCTTCATCTTGAGTTTCCACAGCTCAAAACTATGACCATTAAATTTCTTGATCTCTATCTTTCCACTGCTCGCCATCTTATTTCACCACCAGAATCAATCCCACAGATCTCCCATTGAATGGGGTCTACCACAGGCCTGAGTGAAACCCCTCAGCAACAAAGGCGTCCCCTTGAATCCAAAACAGCTCTGATACCAAATGTAGGTTTTAACCCCATATAGAAATTACCTACATACAAATTGTAAAACGCAGAAAATAAAAAAACGATAGCATAACACATAAAAAAAAAACATATACACAGAGATTTTCCCCTAGATCCCAAAACCAGGACTACCAACTTGATTTTTCATTATATTCCTTTCAACGTTACAATACATATTTATACATGCCGAAGCATCCAATACCATGGATCGAAAACCGTCTCGTCCAAAACCATGGACCGAAAACCATTGCATCCAAAACCATGTGCGAAAATCATGCACAAAACCATAGGTAGGTCCGCCCAACCTAATATAGGGTCAAAAAAAAAAATCACAAGGCACTGCCCTGGACCCCGTAGAGGGGGGCTACCTACTCCCCTCAAACCCCCCTGTGACCCCCTCATTGCGTAATCGGCGCAAAAAAAAGGGGGGGCTTCTCCCCCCCTCTAACCCCCTGGTTCACTACATGGGCTAGTCGTGAAAGAATAACACAACCCAACACTTCATAATACACAAGTCTCGACAACAAACAAATTTGTTAGCACAAATATTGACTTAGAAGACCTAGGGTTCGACCATTGGTTGCCAACAATAGTCCTCGTTGTAGTCTCTCAAAACGCTAGCATTTTCATTCCACCACCAGGGAGAAACGTCTCACCCAAGAAATGCTGGGACATTCAAAGAAGAAGGGGATCGAGGGATAATTCCAATGATCAATTAAAAAATAGATTATTCATCACTTAAATAATTATACAACACTCAAAAAAATATTCAGAGATATTTATATAATCAAGGAAAAATCATCTATAGAGATAAATATTGAAATACACATTGAAACATCATAGTAAAATTTTTAAAATGGGCACTTAAACCATAACCATTCCATACACATACACACTGAACTAATCCTCACAACACCTTATTTTATTAATATAATTGGATCATTACATCACAGAACTATGAGAGTGCGCAAGGTATTTCACAAGATAATGAGAGAAAGTCACGGTGGAACCAACTTATAGTTAAAATACAGACACATAGCTTCAATCTTCAGTCCAACAACATTTTGACATAGATTAGATCTCTCTCTCTCTCTCTCAACTCATTTCCTACAATATTTTATAAATTTACTTCTCTTCTACAATCCACACTCGCTTGATCTAGTCTATTTTGATCACTTTGATCCCACACACTTTATTTGGTCCACTTTAACAAAATCCAAATGCTTTAGTCTATATTTTCTTGATCTTTTCAAAAACTAGCATGTAGGTCCTTCTTTCATGGCTTCACCAAGTCTCACGATAGTTGTTTCCTCAATTTCTACTTCCTTCTTTCTGATCTTGATTTCCACCTTGGTTGAACATTTATTTTTTCACTCCTGCTAATCATTTTTGTATCCTTTCTCTCGCCAAAAGTGATAAAAAATCACTAAAAAAATGAAGGACCCAATAGCCCATAAAATTTTGGAGCTAATTTTTGGAAGCCCTTTTCTTTGAGAGACAGCTACTTATAAGTTTGGATTCAAAGAAATACTCAGTCACCCACTTGAAATGAACTATCTAAGAAATGTGGGTCAGAGTATATCTTCATCTAGTTTTTTGCTTGATGGAAATTATCCTTCAAAAGAGTGAGAGTGGTGACTCTATTCTAAAGCAATTTATCAATTGCCTCCACTTTGGAATATCTTGGAATATAAGAAGTTGGCGAAGATAGGAGTTTTCCATACACCACCTCATATAATGCCATCTTGGTTACTTCATGATAATTAGTATTATACCACCATTCTGCTAAAGTTAACCATTGCACCCATTGATTTTGTCTTTCTAAAGAAAATCATCGTAGGCAGGTCTCCAAACATTTGTTTACCATTGTGGTTAGACATGATATGTTTTACTCATTTGGATTTGTGTGACATGTAGCTTAAACAAATCATGCCAAAAATTGCTAGTGAATATGGGATCTCGATTAGACACAATAGAAGTAGGCATGACATGCATTTTGAAAAGTTGATCCATGAAGACTTGAGCCACCAAAGCTGGAGTGAACGAGCGTAGTCAGGCACAAAAATAGGCATATTTGGATAGTCGATAAACTACCACCATGATGAATATCTTGATGCATGATTTATGGAGACATGTAATCGAAGTCCATGGAGAAATTTATCCATCTAGAAGCAGGTAATGATAAGGGTTGTAAGGTTCCTAGAGTCTTCACTATTTCCCCTTTGTTGTATTGGTTGAAGTCACATTTAGCTACAAATGTAAGAATGTCTTGTTTCATCCCTTCCCAAAAGAGAGAGTGGTTTTCACAAGCATAAGTCTTCTGAAGTCTTGAATGTCATGCAATGGGTGAGGGGTGTAGCTCCACTAGGATGTATGGTTTGAGAGTGGAGTTAGGGGAGGGAATCACATGATTCTGATATTGAAGAATATCTTCCACTAACTATAACCCAATTGGGGGTTAGGATCCACTTGTAACCTTTAGATTAGTTGGGATATAGATGGATGGGAAAATGATTCATTGTCTGCCTCCTCAATCTAAGTTTGTATGAGCAAAGATATGGATAAGAGGCTGTCATCCTCCTCAAACTGTCAAGACAAAGAATCGGCCACAACATTGTCTCAACCCTTCTTATAGACTATCTCATAGTCATATTCCAACATTTTGGTGAACAATTATTTTGTTGTGCAAACTATAAGTGTTGCTTCAAGAAATACTTTAGAATATGATGGTTAGTTCAGATCTGGAAACGTCGTCCAAGCAAGTATGGTCACCAAGTGCCTACTACATGTAGGATAGCTATCATTTCCTTCTCATAAATAAATTGACCCAATTATTTCCACTTAAGTGTTGGCTTATGAAAGTTGTTGGTTGACCTTCATTCATTAATATTTCTCCAATGTTCTTCCATGAGGCATCACATTCAATCACAAAGGGTTTTGTAAAATCTACGAGGGCCAACACTGGGGTGGAACACATGGCTAGTTTGAGATCTAGGGAGGCCTACTGAGTTGCTTATGTCTAGAGGAATGAATTTTTCCTGATAATATTCACCAGGGGTCTCACAATACATCCATAAGTTTTGACAAATTTGCAATAGTATCTCGTGAGATCCAAAAATTCCCACAGGTTTTTCAGGGTCCGAGGTTATGGCTAATCTTGCATTACCTAGATCTTTTTGGATCCACTTGTACTCCTTTGTGGCCCACAATGTGTCCCAAGTACTCCACCTCTTCCATCCCAAATTAACACCTCAAAAATTTAACAATTAATTTATTATCCTTCAAAATTTACAAAACCTTTTCAACATATTGAAGATGTATTTCCCATGTTTTGTTAGATGAGTATATCATCAAAAAAGGCTAGGAAAAAAATTTTCAGATATGGCTTGAGAAGGTGATTCATGAGACTTTAAAAGGTGGATGGTGCATTATAAAGACCAAAGGGCATAACCAAAAATCATAGCGACCTTCATGGGTTCTGAAATTTGTCTTGGGAGTATCTGGTACTTTCATTCTGATTTGGCGATAGCCTGAACGAAGATCCAACTTGGTAAAGGATTAGGTGCCATGGAGTTCATCAAGGATATCATTGACTACTAGAATAAGAAACTTATCCTTTATGGTGAGCTTGTTGAGGGACATGAACTCGGGACACATGTGCTGCTCCCCATCTTTATTTAAGACCATGACCATGGGGGATGAATAAGGGTTGGTCATGGGATGAATAATGCTTGACTCTAGTAGTTCTTGAATAATATCTTCAATATCATTATTTTGTGTGAATGGATACCTATAGGGGCATACATTTGGTAGTTGGATATCCATAATCAAAGGGATGTTTTGATTATGCTCACCCTGAGAAGGGGGTAGCTCCTGAGATTTTTCAAACACCTATTAGTGGTGACCCAACACCTTTTGTAGATCTGGATGAATGTTGGTAGGGCTTGATTCAATGTCTTGGATTGCATTGGTGTCCCTTTTATAAAATTTTCTCCATTCCATGTGAGATGATGATAGTAGGATCACCTACTTAGAGCCACGAGAAATGAATGTGTCCATTATGCTTGAAGCTCATATATATCTCTTGGAAGTCCATGGTAATGGGGACTAGTGTTCTAAGCCATTCAACTCTGAATGCAATGTCACAGCCTCCATTCTCAATGGAAAACATGTGGGTTTTAAGGTGATAATCCCCCATCTAAAGCTTAATTTTCTCACAACATCCTTTGCATTTCATGGTCCCCCATCAACTATGAGGATTTGAAAATTGGATACTTCCCACACAAAACAATAAACAACCTTAGCTACCAGCCTATGGAAAAAATTATGTGTGCTTCCACTGTCAATCAACACCACCATTGGCCTATGCTTAATAAAGCCTCTGATTTTAAGCATTTTTGGAGAAGAAATTTTGGCTAATGCATGGAGTGAGATTATTGGTTCATCTAGTGTTGTCATAGTATTTGTTACTTCTTCAGTGGCCATTTCAGGTTCCACATCCTCCTCCTGAGGCATGTCAGCTAACAGGACTGTTGGGCCCTAAATATAGTATATCATTCAGTATATAAAGCCTCCATTTATAAGTCATATTCTCACATTTATGATACTTTTCATAACAATTATACCATCAACTTCTGTTAAATGAAACTCTTCTACCTCGTGGTTAATTATGATGCATTTCTTATCTTTTTAATGGTTAAATGTATTTTTAACATGGTTTTTCAATGATTGTTTACTAATGTGGTTATGTGGCCAAGAAGAATGTTCGAATAGCGAAATTTATACCAGTTCAGTGACAATTTGGTAGTTCAGTACTTGATTTGGTACGAGTTCAGCAATTCGATACTTAACTTTGCATCTGCACGAATGGAGAAAAAAGTCAAAATTATAAAATATATTTTTATTTTGACTAGCATGGTAAATTAGGGGTCACATGGGCTTAGTAAGCTGGTAAAACTCTTGTAATATACCCATCTCACATGTGTGGGATCCTAACACATGATTCAAGTTAGAGCCAAAAATAGATGATTGTTTTGGAATTGCCATGTTTTGCCCCGATCTTTGTGCAAATGGTGGAGAATCACAAGAATATGGAAAATGGGTTTTTATAAAACATAGAAATTTATTTGTACATAAAACCATTTCCAAAAATTCAATACAATTTTAAATTTATAGTTGTTTCTTTGAAGTCGTTTTGTATACAATTTCTACAAAACCTAGATTGGAAAAAGATTCAAACAATCAAATTCATGCATGATTTTCGAGGCCATGGAATCGAATCAGGAAATTCCAAGAGAGGTTTTTGTTTAAAGTATGATGAATTAGAATCCACAGAAACAAATTTCCAAAAGACATTATGGTAGAGAATATATGGTTAATTATTTAACACCAAATTGTATAAAATTGTAAAAGAACCATAATTATGAGATTTTCCTCTAAAATTGTAAATTATATTTTCCGAGTTAAGGGGATTGCATCTTATATTTCCCCAATGAATTTTATGTATAAATAATGTCTAAAATGATAGAGATCAAAAGGGAGGAAGGAGGGGAGAAAAACAATTATGGCACAACCTTTTCGATTTTGTACTCTTGAACTGATGTTTTATTGAAGTTTAATATAATTACAGTCTCAGATTTTATGCTCATTTAATTGTTTATGTTCTCTTGATTTTCAAAGAATTGAACTAGCTTAGGATCTCTAGGTTGTGGCAAGGGCTCACCATGAACATAGAATCGATTCCTGTAATAATTGTAGTGTAGGAAGTGTGTTTTGATTTAGTAAATAAGATTACATTTATTTTCTGAATTGATTCACTAATAATTTTCAGAATTCCATTACTTCATTCCATACTTAATATTTCTTCCTTCTTTCAAAGATCTAAAGGTTATGATAGCTGGTTATATGTTTATTTAGTTTTTAAATCATCTTCATAGGAATTTTCTGCGTCTATCAATTTCTTTGGTTAATATCAAGATTCTGCAAGTTTGAAGAAGTAGGCTTCAGTTTGGAACATAATTCTAGGGAACGAGTTCTTACAATTTCAAGTTGAATCCTATATCCAAAATGGAATGGCTCAGTCATGAATGAATATGTATATGTTTAGCAAGAAACTCTAATAGTTGATGTTCAGGGATGATGTGAAGATTGATTAGGAATAGTGTGTCATTTATTTCATCAAGAAACAATGTGTTAATTCTTGAGTGCAATAGTATGTTTCCATAGTTAATTTTGAGCTAGATTAATTTCTTTAAGGATCTGAGAGTTATTTGTTTCCTTGCTCAGGTAGTTAGGAGATTGGTATCATTTGAATGCTTAGTTAGTTTCGAATTGGTCATTTAGTTTCGAATTAGAAAATCTATGCATTGTTTAC
This sequence comes from Pinus tabuliformis, assembly GCA_031772625.1. Taxonomy (NCBI): domain Eukaryota; kingdom Viridiplantae; phylum Streptophyta; class Pinopsida; order Pinales; family Pinaceae; genus Pinus; species Pinus tabuliformis. The sequence goes on along the minus strand of CM062805.1, from coordinate 153,119,425 downwards.
TCAAGTCGTTTGGTTGATTTCCATTGGATTTATTAGCTAGGAAATAGTGTGAATGATTTCTCAAGAACATTATTGAGTTTGTCTCTTGATTTGCAGCACCTTGGGGATTAGTTTTGCATAATGATTCTGAATAGAGTTAATGTTAAATTGATTTGAGATTATAGTTGGAGGTATTTTTTAATATTATTTATGAATGAGCTTTTGAGTTAGAAACAAAATAGTAATTTGATTTTTAAATGTAAAATAGATTTCATTATCAGTGATTCAGATTGTAACTAAATAGGTTTCTTCATTTCAACAATTTTTGGTGTGATTGTTAGGAACAGAGTTGAGCATTATGTACTTAAGTGCATACTAAGACATCATAGAGTAATTTTGAATCTAAACTAGAATGCATTGCAACTCAAAGTTTGCGAACTCTGGTTGTTAATTTAATTTAGGGAATCTAACGACATATAAAAATCCCTAACATTTTTTGCGTCGTTGTCGGGGAGTTGAAAACGGTCCAAGTAATATTTGGTTTGGTAGGTTGAGTTTTAGTAGATTAATATTTTTGGTAAGATTTGCAGGGAAACTAGAGGGCAGAGAGAGTGGTAAGACATGAGTGAAGAGCCATTCATGCACTATGGTGGGGTTTCTCCAAATTCTAGTTGTCTCTAATTGATTTTCTAGTTTCTTTTTCATATGCGTAGAATTAAAGGTAGGATCCAAAGTCTCATTTTTCTTTCTTTTTCTTTTCAAGTTTGTTTTCCTTTAGATATGAAGAGAAGAGAAGTCTAACTCATGCGAATAGATAACTTGGTGACAATAAGGTCTCAGTAGCATGGTGGTGCTTTGAGTACATGAATGGTTTGCTTTCCTTTGTTTTGAGTGTGTTTCCTTATTATTTCTTTAGGATTTTCAATACGAATTCCATGCACTAAGCCATGTGCATGATAGGGATTAGAAACCATCAAATAAATATTCAAGGATGATCAAGAGTTTGGAAGAACTCTCTCAAATCCTAGTTGCATCTAGGATTTCCGCATCTCGATAACAAATCTTGATAGTAGTCAAGAACTTATCAACCTCCCCAAAAGTGATAGAAAAACAACATCCATAAGAAGATCTTCACCCTTGCAAACTTGTCTAGGAAACTGAAGATTCATGGAACGCATCCAATGGAGAGAAACCATTAGAAATTGATATTGAAGAATTTCTGACATGCATATATGTGGATCCTCTAAGCACATAAGAGGATAATCATCTAATGCTAGAAGATATGAATGGCACGGTAAAGGAGGATATGCCAAATGAGCCAAATAAAGAGGTAAACCAAGAGCATTTTGGTTTTGTTAAAAGTTGGTTTCAAGCAATTGTAAGGCCATACCACTCATTCGTTCTTCCTTAATTCTTCACATCATTAAAACAATTGGTTCTTCATACTCAATTATGCATTGAAGATTATATTCTAAACTTGATTATGAATGCATTTTTATACTTGTTGTGCACATGGTTACATTGAATATACTCATATACATGAGGAGAGGAATTTATTTTTCTCAAGTAGAGTAGGATAATAAATAAATAAATAAATGTTGCATATAGTAGTTAGTTTAGTTCTAAAATATATTGCAACATCTTTCTCATTTGTTTTGTATAAGTGGAGATATTATCAACTAAAAAGTAATTAGTTGAAAATGTGAGATCTATGTTCGTATTGCATATTTTTGTTGGGGTCTCTTTCAACTACATATTGTTTTAATGAAGATTTCTACTCAATCTTATTTCCAATTGCAACATGGTTCAACTATTACTTTGCTTTCCCACTAATTATTTCTTTATGATAGTTAAATTTGTTTCTAGTTTTTCTTTTCAATAAAGTAAGCTATGACCATTATTTTGGAATCTTACGTGAAGTTGGAAATGATTGCATTGCAACATTGTCTAGTATTGCATACCAATTGTTTAGTAACATATTTCATCTAACCAGTATCGAGAATTCCAGTACCAATTTGTTATTTTGCAAGAAAAAACAGGATTCAAGGATATTGTTCATTTGGGATGCTTAAATAGTAGAAAAACATTTTCAAAAGCAGAAAATACATCTTCATCAATAGAATGGAACACTCAGTGGAGTATTTGATGTTATCTTTCGTTTTTCCTTAAGTTTTTAAGAATTATGCATTAATGATTTATCATTAAGACCACTATTTAATGAATATGATCAAATAAACAATCTTTTCCATAGATGATCCAAGATGGATCTTGTTGATTCTAGTCATAGTTTTTATGTAATGGTTGAAGACCAAGATGGTTGTAGATAGCAAAAATTGTTGAAATGCTCAGGATTTTGCAGTCCCAGATGCTCGCAAAATCAGTACCAAGTCAAAGAGATCATTGCGGTGATTCTAGTGGTATATATGGTTTTGAAAATGGCCTTCATATAAGGACAAAAAGGTGTTTTGAATTTTTCCTCCAAATAGGTAAAAATTCGAAGTCAACTTTGGTCAAAGTCAACATAGGTGCTGGTCAAAGTGCATGGTTCCAATGGACACTTGGCGCACTCGAATTCCACCAAGTGGCTCCTTCTAGGCCTCCACGGGATTTGAACCATGAACCAAAACTCAAACATCCAAGCACTCTACCATGCCACCATGACTTTTATTTGTTAATGTATGGACGTAATTCTATATTAAATTTTTATTGCATGTGGAAAATGGGGATAGGGTGGCAAAGCTCGCCACATCCAATGGCCCCACCAACCCAAAGACAATGTTAATCGGCACTAACAATTATCAGCAATCCCAAAATGGAGTGGAGTATTTGTGTCATGGCATGAGAGTATGAATACATTGTAACACCAACTCTTATATAGTGGAGGTCTCATAACATGGCGTAGAGTGTGATACATGGCACGGGAGGTGGCATTCAACAACACAGAGCATAAAGGATATGGAAATGGAAGCACGAGGGTTAAGCCATAGGATGAGCACAATTGGCAATGCCACATATGGCACGAAGTTATTAATGTCACATGCCATGGGTTATGATTTGATACCACTACCAAAAAGGTTACAATATATCACCACAATACTTTGTAACCATATGCTACGCTGGTCCAATGCCAAGCTTTGAGTTTTAAGTTAAACAGTTCAACAAATATGCCACAGGGGGCAATGTGACTACACCGATGGAGGTTTCAAAACTGTTGACTGTGTTATGCTCCTACACCAATAGGTGTCATATTTCATGATTGACTTGATGAGCTCTGTAATATGTTCATACCTATTCTTGTTGCAAAGGTTTCCATATTGTCGAAAAATCAAAAAATTTAAAATGTAAAGAGGGTATACCCTAAAATAAAAATCAAAGGGTGAAAAGAATAAAATGGTCAAAAAATGAGAAAAAATGAACTCCAAACAAAAATAGACCAGGAAAGTGTGCAAGTCTAAATGCCACTACTATTTCATTTTCTGTAATAAGCAATTGTGTGCAGCTTGTGAATCTTATGCCACAATTGATGAAGATTCAAACTGTTTAAACTTGGCTCATTCATTTTTCAATTTCATGCTATAGAGATAGAGAATAAAATCTAACCAAACTGTTTATTCTTGGCACATGAGTAGATAGGGAGAGTAAATAAAAGGAGCTCAAAAGTTTAAATTGAGCCCTTGGATGTAACAAGTTTAGATTTAGATAGACTTCCATATGTAAAAGAAAAAGTGTGATAAGGGTTTGCCAGTCCAAGTGCACCCAAATAAAGAAGAAAAAATGTCAGGTTAAAGTAGGTAGGGTAGGTAGATGGTGTTACAGAATTACTTGTGATGAATAATGTCTCTGAAATGTGTTAATTTCCTCTTTTATCACAAGTACAAGGTAGACATTTTACTTGATGCAGTACAAGCAAAACAAGGTTAAATTATTAACTTCCCATCACATTTTTTCCTAAAAATTTCATTAATTCCCCCTAAAGTATTAAAGTCTTTGAAAATCAAAGGGGCTTAGAGAATTTCTCCGACTTTTGGAGGGACTGGAACATCCACCCAATGATTTAAAAGCTTAAGTACTTAACATCATTCATAAACCATTCATTTCATTTCGTAAAGCTTTTCTAAGTAAAATCTTATTTTACTTAGAAATAATGCATAATATCACTTGAAAACCCTTTTCTCACTTAAATCCTAAGTTAAATACACTCATTAAAGGTTTTTATACTTGGTGCATTTTCCATTTCATTGTCATATTAACCTTTTCCTTATATTATATAATTCCCGCTTAACATTTACCCCCCCCCCCCTCCCGTATTTTTTAAATACATAAAAAACCCCAAATTCGATATATTCTGCCCCTGGTTAATTATAACCGTAAATACAGTTAAAGGAGGATTAATGAATCAATCTGTGATTCATTAAGAACCTTCCCCGCTGCACGAAAAATGGGATTAATTAACCCTTTGGGTTAATTAATAACCATCCCCCGACTAATCACATTCACCCCGACATAGTTAATTAGTTGTTAATTATACTGGGCCCCCGCTGCATTAAATCCCCGCCATATCCATCGACCGTCCGTCGTCCAATCATCCCTTCACCATCCAATGGTTGACGATGATATCGTGCCCCCCTAGTGACCGCGCTTTAACTGGCAATCACCAGGCGGTTTTCCGCCCGTACCTCCGCCACGCGTCGTGCGCTCCATATGTTCGCTCGCCCTCTGTCCAAAACTGCCTAGCCCCAAAAGCGGTGCGAGTGCTTACTATTTACCACCCTATGCTAACGACAAAACGTCACATCACCGCTTGCGTCATCTGCCCAATAAAACCAGAAAAACCCTGCCAACCTCATGTTTTGTTAAATAAAAGGATAAAACATCATTTTCATTATAATACGCTACAACTATGTTCCCTTGCAAAACATCGTCCAAAGTCAATTGCTAAGCTCTCCAACCGCTACCAGCTCAAGAAATTCACAGTAACTCGGCCCGGGAACGGTCGCCCAACCTGCCATTGCATTATTCAGTTCTTTGACACAAGTATTTATCCATTTTCACTGAAACCCTGTAATTTTGGTTTTCTACTGAAAATTCTACCTGAGAGGGCCGAAATTCAAGTCTAGAGCAGCCTATGTTGCCATAAACAGTCCCCAAACTTGCTGTTTGTTCAATTTTCCCCCCAGAAAGCCCGAATTCCATTTTGAATCCATAAGAACCAAATATGGAAACCCATGTAGCTCTAAATGTCGTGCCCCTCAACGCTCCCCACAGGCCGAGTTCTCTATGACATCTTGGAGAACTTTTTCAATATTGAGCATGAGGTAAAACACTTGTTCCAAGTCTAGCCTAATTTTTTCAGATATATAGAGACTGATGAAACTCTGAGGAAACTTCAAAAACACAGATTGCCAGAGCCAAAATGGTGGGAAGATATGTTGGAAATTTTGTAAATTTACTTTTGGTAAAATGTAGATTTTGGGCTTTTAACATAGCAAGATGAACAAAGATGAAAAGGGGTCAAACAGGTGAAAAGTATTGGTCAAAACAAGGCAGCCAGCACGGAGTTACTAAAGAGGACAGCAGCAAGCCAAATAAAAGGGTCTGCCTCCAGCACATTCAACGAGAAAAGGAATAGCACAACAACAGTTCACTTTCCTCTTATCTTTGAGACTAGTTGTCTCTATTTTTCTGTAAAAATAATTAGTCATCACTAGAATATATCTCACTCTGTTATAAGATATTTTTGTAAAGATTTTTTGTATAAATACCCCCTCAATTGGAGTATTGAGGGTGGATTCTTTGACATTGCTGTAATATTGACTATTTTGGAATAAAGTGTTGTTGGAACAACTCTTGTATGGCTTGTTGGATAAAGAATTGAAGCAAAGGACTTTTCACATATTTCTTGAAGCAAACACTGAATCAATAAGTCCTCCATACCTTCTGTTTTAAAGTTTTCCTTGTTTATTATAACATCTATGTTTCACATCTGAATGATAAACGAAAAAGAATAATCTAGAATATGCTTGATTGCACTCTATTTTCAATCGTTATTATTCTCCATGTTTTCTTCTGAACTAGTATAAATAGTGAATTCTTAATTGCTCATGTTTCCTAGTTTATTCATCTTAATCATTTAGTAAAGAATTCTTAATTTTTCTTTATTGATGGTTAGTCATGTTCTGCTCTTTTAAAGTATGTTGAAGGATTCTTAGTTGCCCTTTAATCCTTTAAGCCCATCCCATCTTTAAGTCTCTAATTGCTCCCTGTTTGACTACCTTGCTCTGTGAAACCATCCTTTGTTAAGAAACCAAGTCCAGTTAAGCCATCTTCTTTGACTCCATCATCCCAATGGACTAAGCTACTCAGTCTTACCCCTTTGCTATTAAATCTCACCACCCAAACTCAAACAAAACTCCTAAACTTCACAACTAGCCTAATATATTTTAAAACCAAGCTAAATCATAAAGAGAGAGCCCTCTCTGAGTACAGATTAGCTAGAATCTATACTTAAAAGTTGGTTTGTGGTTACCTCGGACCCCTTTCCTCTTCCAACAACTTCAAGGAAAATCTGAGTGATAACATAGTGGCGACTCTGCTGGGGACCTGAATAATTAGTTTGTTTTTGTTGTTTACTTTATAAGCTACAGACGAAGCCTGAACTTAGCCAGGTAGCCTTTGAAATGCTCTTACTTTGCAATTGCATAAGTAAATGAATGCTTCTTCAGTCTATCTCCAGTCTATTTTATGGATTGAACATCTAGTTTCAAATTCTTGATCGGTTCCTCTTATCAAATAAGTCTTTAAGAAAGTTCAAATCCCATACCTAAGAACTCTTAAAGAAACTGTAAGAAGTTGTATTGTCTAACCCATTTATACAAAAAACCAAAACATACCTAGAAACCTAGCTTCAGAAAGGACTCGTTACACCAGAGCTAACCCTGACCCAAATCCACCACCCGTGTTCGAAAACCCTAATCTGATCCCTAGGATTCTTAGGAGATAAGATATCCAAGAGAGTTCTGCTAGTTCTCGGCCTTTATACAGATCAAGATCCTATCTTGTGAAGTGGATTTACCTTGAGGACGAACCTTTTGATGAGTCTTTTAAGACCTCTTTATTTGTAACTTTTTCTGAATGTGGGTTAGCCCACACAGTTCATGATCCATTGTTTATCGAAAATTTACAACTTGAGATTGTCACTTCACATCTTGACAGACATTTGCAGAATTCCATTCAAACTGAACTTACCTCTGTAGGAACATCAACCCTTTCTATAATCACTTCAGCCTCTCCAAGTTTATCAATACCACCTCAGACATCTCAACCCCAAACCACCCCTCCAAGACCAACCTCAACTGTTGTTTCAACCCAACCTACTGCAATGGCAAATAGGTATACTCCCCTCAATTTACCTACCAATCTAGGGGTTATTCCCAAAGACTATCAAAGTAAGATCACTCCTTTTGATGGCTCTGGTACTTACACTGCACAACAACATACTAAAAAGATGACAGACTACTTTTAGATATATGAAGTTGATGCCGATGATGTTATAATGAGGGTATTTGTTCAAAGTCTAACTGGTGATGTTAGAACATGGTTTAGAGCCCTCCCTACAAACACTATCAATGACCTGCAAACCCTTTATACAATGTTCTTGAACAAATGGGAAAAGAAAAAAGATCCTCTCCATATTTTGTCAGAATATGAAAACTTGAAGAGGGGAACACAAGAAACTGTACAAGATTACTGTACTAGGTTCAATAATGTTTACAACGCTATCCCTCAAAACCTTAGACCCCCTCCAGATTTGGCACTAATCAAATTCCCTTATGGTTTTCATTCTGATATGGCATACCAACTTAGGGAAAGAGCTCCTCGAACCTTAGAAAAGATGCAAAGTATAGATGTCAGTGTTGAAGCCAACCTAATATCCAAACGAGCTAGAGCCAGAGCTGAAAGGAGGGTACCTTTGAAAGAAGAACCCTCGGCCTTTGAACAAAAACTAGATGCTATTATTAAGGGTATGCAGAAGTTAGGAGATAGATTAGAAACAATTGAAAGGAAATACCCTTGGGATGGTCAACCAAGCAACACTGGGAGAAATCCAAATTTAAGGAAAAACCAGAATACTGGAAAGACCGGCCCTGATCAAAACCTTAGGCCCCCATTCCAAGAAAATTATGTTGAAGCCTCAAGTTCTGATGAACCAACAAAAGATACCCAAATCAATTTGATGGGACTCAACAATGAGCAACAAGTTTTCTTAACTCAAGAGGACTAAGAAGCTCACATTCTTAACCAATTCCAAACTCAATCAGGTGGATCATTTGACTTTCGGGAGGGATATGATACAACTATTTATGAAGTCCACAAACAGTATAACCTGAGGAGCAGAAGAATAGATATTCCCGAAACCAATAAACAGAAAGCCACAAAGCAGCCTAACAAAGGTAAGACCAATACTACCTCTGTACATATTCTTTCTAGAGTAGATCCTAACCCAGCTAACCCAATTATTGAAGATGTATTCGATAATCAACCCAATAATACACAACTTTCCACTTCTATTCCCTCTAAAGAAAACGTGGAAGAACCTCTAGAAGTTGAGGTGGAAGCAACTTCAACCCATAACCCCACTCCTGAAAAGGAGAGAAACACAGAGAACACAGATGAAAAAGAGAATCCAACTGTCTGGAATGCAAGAACTCAGACTAAAAAGCCTTTAATCTGGAAGCTGAAGTAGGCAAACTAAAAATAGTTGTTCCATTGTCTGAACTAGCTAAACATGATGTCTACAGAAGCCAAATTAACAAGTCACTCAAAATCTCGGTTAATGAAGATTCAGTAAATGTTTTTGATGACCAGCCTGAATTGATTTTTGGCCCTGAAGTGAATGGAAAATCAGTAGATGGAGGAGTTCCTCATTTTTATGTAAGTTTTAACATACATGATAAAATACTTCATAATGCCATGTTTGATTCCGGTGCATCTCATAACTTAATGCCTAAATCTGTAATGGAGAAATTGGACCTAGACATTACCAGGCCGTATAAGGACCTCTTTTCCTTTGATTCGAGTCAAGTCAGATTTTTAGGATTAATCAAAGACTTGTGTGTATCACTAGTTCAATATCCTGCCAAAAAAATCTTAATGGACATAGTAGTAGTTGATATTCCACTGAAGTATGGCATGTTATTGTCCAGGTCTTAGGGTGCAAAACTTCAAGGATCTCTACAATTGGACATGTCTTATGCTACTATTTCAGTATTTGGGCAACCCAAGAAACTATACAGAGAAACCTTAATGAAATACGTTGTAAGTAGCTAGGAGAAACCTCAAAATTTCCCTATCTACTCAGTACACTCTGATATGGATTCTTTCATCCTTTATAATGCTGAAAGTGATTCCTCAAATGAATTGGAAGTTTTAGCAGTAGAACAAAAAGAAACTACAAATGAAAAATCTAGTGTTCAAATACAAGAAATTTCTGAGAACAATGACACACCAGACACCCAAGAGAAACCAAAAGAAAATAAAAAACCAGATCTCCCTATTAAGCAGATTCCTGAGACTCTTGACACCAATTATGAACACGAAATCCTCTGGCACTTAGAATTTGATGGTTCAATTAACAAATTAAGAGCAGGAGCAGGATTCTGGGTGCATAATCTTGAAAATGACCATGCTGAAGGCCATGCCTACAGATTAAACTTTAGATGCACCAACAATATGGAAAAATATGAAGCTCTGTTACTAGGTCTTAAATTGGTTAAGAAATTAGGAGCAATTAGGGTATCTGTCTTAGGAGATTCTGAGTTAATAGTTCAACAGATTAAAGGACAGTATTCAACAAATAATCCCAGAATGAAGTATTACAGAGATACAGTGATAGAGATTCTCAATACATTTCTGGAAACCAAGCTTGCCAAAATCCCAAGAAAACATAACTTGCAAGCTCATAGTTTGGCAATGTTTGCTAGCACCTGCAAATTACCATTCGAACCTAATCATCAGTTCACAGCTGAGATTAGACATAGGCCATATATACCTGACAATTTGAAGAACTGGAAAGTGTTTGATAGTGATAAGCAGATTAACAATTTCTTAATCTTAGATGAATAATTTTGTAACATGAACATAGATGTAGATACAGTTAGTGAATTTGATTAAACAAACAAGATAGAAACAAAAATTTCAGTAGAAAGCGCAACTCAAATGCTTCATCCAACAACATTTAATAACAAAGAAATGCAGGATTTTAAAGAAATGGATATTGATGAGATCATTGAAGGGGAATCTGAATTAATCAATTTAAAAGACAATCATTTGCCTCAGGGATTAACTCCTTTGGAAGATCTTTTTGATTTCAATGATATTCCAAAGAAACCTAAAATGGAACCCTTGAAAGCAGATATTGAGGACCATAATTTAGGAGCTGAGGATGATCCTAAAATGGTAAAGTTGTCTAAATATTTACCCCCTTACCGAAAACTTAAATATGTTGAACTAATGAGAGAGTTCCAGGATGTCTTTGCCTGGAGTTATGAAGACCTGAAATCTTATGACACCTCCATAATTCAACATACAATACCTCTGAAGGAAAACCAGAAACCATTCAAGTAAAAACTTAGAAGAATTAACCTTGTACTAGTTCCCTTAATTGAAAAGGAAATCAAACGAATGTATGAAGCAGGAATAATTGTTCCTATCAGGTTTGCAGAGTGGGTATCTAATTTAGTACCTACTAGGAAGAAAACTAGATAAATTAGATTATGTGTTGATTTAAGTAATGTTAATAAAGTTTCTCTGAAGGACAATTACCCCTTGCCCGAGATGGATCACATTTTACAGAGAGTGGTAGGTGCTTCTAGGATTTCTCTCTTGGACGGGTTCTCAGGCTATAACCAGATTCTGGTTCATCCTGATGACCAGGAAAAGACTGCTTTTACAACACCATGAGGCACATTCAAATATGTTAAAATTCCATTTGGACTTAAAAATGCAGGGGCGACTTTCCAAAGAGCCATGGACATAACACTTGCCAAAGAAATTCATGATTTTTTGGTTATTTATCTAGATGACCTGAATGTTTTTTCTCAATCAGATCAACAACATTTGGATCATCTAAGACAAGTATTCTTGAAATGTAGGAAATATGGTATTTCTTTAAATCCTAAAAAGTCTTTATCTAGTCTAGAGGAAGGCAAGCTTTTGGGTCACATTATCTCCAAAGAGGGTATCAGAATCGATCCTGCTAGAATAGAAGCCATTTTGCAAATACCCCACCCTAGAAATGTCAAAGAACTTCAAGCTTTCCTAGGAAAGATCAAGTTTTTGAGAAGATTTATCTCTAATTTAGCTGAATTAATTAGATTGCTTAATAATATGTTGAAAAAGGATTCTAGTATTAGATGGACAGTTGAAGCCAAGCAAGCTTTTGAAGAAATTAAAATGGCTTTGACCAGAACACCAGTCCTTACAAGTCCAAAGTTCGATAGAGACTTTATAATATTTTCCTTTGCATCAAAACATACTATAGCTGTTGTTTTACTACAAAAGGACGATCAAGGATGTGAAAAATCTATAGCCTTTTTTAGCAAAGCACTTAGGGATGCACCACTAAAATACAAAATCATGGAAAAGCAAGCTTTTGCACTCATAAAAGCTATTAAAAACTTTAGAGTCTACATATTGTATTTCCATGTAATAGCCTATGTGCCAAATGTTGTTGTCAAAGACATCTTAACTCAGGATGGAATTGAAAGCAAAAGAGGTAAATGGATTGCTACTATATTGGAGTATGATATTGAAATAAAACCCGCAAAGCTTATAAAAGGACAGGGATTGGCCAAACTTATGGCTGGATAATGAACAAGAGATGGCGACTCCACAAATCAGCTAGGCCTTCTTAGATTCACCTTGGTATGCTGATATAACTTATGTATTATTAAACCTGCAGGCTCCTCCAAGGTTATCCAGAACAAAGCAAAGGTTTTTAAAGATGAAAGCTTCAAAATTTTGTATTTTAAATAATACTCTCTTTTGGAAAAATCATGAATGTATTCTATTAAATTGTTTATTAAAAGAAGAAGCTGACAAGGTTCTCAAAGAATTTCATGCAGAAGATTGTGGTGGACACCTTTACTGGAAGGCAACTGCAGACAAGATCTTGAGGGTTGGATTTTATTCGCCAACCTTATTCACTGATGTAAAGAAATTTTTCACTGCTTGCCATAAATGCCAAATTTTTGAAGGCAAGAGAAAACTATTACCTTTATCTCTGAGACCAATTTCCACTGAAAAACCCTTCCAACAATGGGGCCTGGACTTCATTGGAGAAATCCACCCTCCATCTTCTGGCCAACATAAATGGATTCTCATTGCCACCACTTATTTCACCAAATGGATAGAAGCCATTCCTTCCAGACAAGCCAATGACATAGTGATTATAGGATTCTTAGAAACCAACATATTGTCTAGATTTAGTTGTCCTAAAAAGATCATAACTGATAATGCTGCTGCCTTTAAATCCAAGAAAATGATAAGTTTCTGTAATAAATACCATATCACTTTAGGCCATTCCACAACCTATTACACTCAAAGTAATGGTTTAGCTGAGTCTTCCAATAAAAGCCTAATTAATATTATTAAGAAATTATTGGAATAAAACAAGAAAAATTGGCACAAGAAACTTACCAATGCACTATGGGCAGAGAGACTCACTACAAAGAAATCCATTGGGACTAGTCCTTATGAATTAGTCTATGGCATGGAGGTTGTATTTCCTTCATCTTTAGGAGTTCCTGTAATGAAACTACTTTAGGAAGCTCAAGTGGAACCCAATGACATTCAAAGGAGAATAAATCAGACCATCCATCTGCAACAAACTAGAGAGGAAGTATATCATAGATCCCAAGTGGTACAAGAGAAACTTAAGAAAATGTTTGACAAAAGAACCAAGGCAGAAGACTTCTACATTGGAGACAAAGTTTTAAGATGGGATTCCAGGAGAAAAGATAAGGGAAAACATGGGAAGTTTGACTTCCTATGGAACGACCTTTTGTTATCCATGCTTTACAAGGGAACAATACTTACTATCACAAAAACTTGGATGACACAGAAACAGATGAAGGGCCAGTTAATGGTCGGATGCTGAAGAATTACTATGATCCCATTTTTTAATGTATTCTGATTTTAACATGTAAATATTATATCCTTGGTAATGGCATAGTTTGGATTGGATAGTAACTTGCTGGAGTTGAAGCCCGGAGAGAAGGCCCTAAGCTTCAGAAGGATTACTATCATACATACAATAAAGCAACTAGTAGAAGGAGATTTCAGAGCACAGTCAAACTCATTCAGAAGGCCATCTGACCTGTTGTTCTTGACTTTCCACTAGGGAAAGCCATCCCCAAGTGGAGCCAGTGTTATGCTCCTATACCAATAGGTGTCATATTTCATGATTGAATTGATGAGCTCTGTAATATGTTCATACATTTTCTTCTTGCAAAGGTTTCCATATTGTCGAAAAATCAAAAAATTAAAAAAATGTAAAGAGGGTATACCCTAAAAGAAAAATCAAAGGGTGAAAAGAATAAAATGGTCAAAAAATGAGAAAAAATGAACCCCAAACAAAAATAGACCAGGAAAGTGTGCAAGTCTAAATGCCACTACTATTTCATTTTCTGTAATAAGACATTGTGTGCAACTTGTGAATCTTATACCACAATTGATGAAGAGTCAAACTGTTTAAACTTGGCTCATTCATTTTTCAATTTCATGCTATAGAGATAGAGAATAAAATCTAACCAAGCTATTTAATCTTGGCAGATAAGTAGATAGGTATAGTAAATAAAAGGAGCTCAACAGTTTAAACTAAGCCCTTGGATATAATAAGGTTAGATTTAGATAGACTTCCTTATGTAAAAGAAAAAGTGTGATAAGGGTTTGCCAGTCCAAGTGCACCCAAATAAAGAAGAAAAACTGCCAAGTTAAAGTAGGTAGGGTAGGTAGATGGTATTGCAGAATTACTTGTGATGAATAATGTCTCTGAAATGTGTTAATTTCCTCTTTTATCACAAGTACAAGGCAGACATTTTACTTGATGCAGTACAAGCAAAAAAAGGTTAAATTATTAACTTCCCATCACATTTTTCCCTAAATATTTCACTAATTCCCCTAAAGTAGTAAAGTCTTTGAAAATCAAAGGGGCTCAAAGCATTTCTCTTACTTTTGGAGGGATTGGACCCTCGACCCAATGACTTAAAAGCTTAAGTACTTAACATCATTCACAAACCATTCATTTCATTTCGTAAAGCTTTTCTAAGTAAAATCATATTTTACTTAGAAATAATGCATAATATCACTTGAAAACCCTTTTCTCACTTAAAGCCTAAGTTAAATACAATCATTAAAGGTTTTTATACTTGGCGCTTTTTCCATTTCATTGTTATATTAACCTTTGAATTATATTATATATTTCCCGCTTAACATTTACCCCCCCCCCCCCCCCCAATATTTTTAAAATACATAAAAAACCCCAAATTCGATATATTTCGCCCCTGGTTAATTATAACCGTAAATACAGTTAAAGGAGGATTAATGAATCAATCTATGATTCATTAAGAACCTTCCCCGCCGCATGAAAAATGGGATTAATTAACCCTTTGGGTTAATTAATAACCATCCCCCGACCAATCACATTCACCCCGATATAGTTAATTAGTTGTTAATTATAGTGGGCCCCCGCTGCATTAAATCCCCGCCATATCCATTAACCGTCTGCCGTCCGATCGTCCCTTCACCATCCAACGGTTGACGATGATATCGCGCCCCCCCAGTGACCACGCTTTAACTCGCGATCACCAGGTGGTTTTCCGTCCATACCTCTGCCACGCGTCATCCGCTCCATATGTTCGCTCGCCCTCCGTCCAAAACCGCCTAGCCCCAAAAGCGGTGTGAGCGCTTACCATTTACCACCCTCCACTAACGAAAAAATGTCACATCGCCGCTTACGTCATCCGCCCAATAAAACCAAAAAAACCCCCGCCAACCTCATGTTTTTTTAAATAAAAGGATAAAACGTCATTTTCATTATAATACGCTGCAACTGTGTTCCCATGTAAAACATTGTCCAAATTCAATTGCTAAGCTTTCCAACCGCTACCAGCTCAAGAAATTCATAGTAACTCGGCCCGGACCGGTCGCCCAACCTACCATTGCATTATTCAGTTCTTTGACACAGGTATTTATCCATTTTTCACTGAAACCCTGTAATTTCGGTTTTCTACTGAAAATTCTACCTGAGAGGGCCAAAATTCAAGTCTAGAGCAGCCTGTGTCGCCACAAATAGTCCCCAAACTTGTTGTTTGGTCAATTTCCCCCCCCCAAAAAGCCCGAATTCCATTTTGAATCCACAAGAACCAAATATGGAAACCCCTATAGCTCTAAACGTCGTGCCCCTCAACGCTCCCCACAGGCCGAGTTCTCTATGACAGCTTGGAGAACTTTTTCTATATTGAGCATGAGGTAAAACACTTGTTACAAATCCAACCTAATCTTTTCAGATATACAGAGACTGATGAAACTTTGAGGAAACTTCAAAAACACAGATTGCTAGAGCCAAAATGGTGGGAAGATATGTTGGAAATTTTGTAAATTTACTTTTGGTAAAATGTAAATTTTGGGCTTTTTCCATAGCAAGATGAACAAAGATGAAAAAGGGGTCAAACAGGTCGAAGTGTATCAGAACAGGTGAAAAGTATTGGTCAAAATAGGGTGGTCAGCACAGAGTTACTAAAGAGGACAGTAGCAAGCCAAATAAAAGGGCCTGCCTCCAACACATTCAACGAGAAAAGGAACAGTACAACAACAGTTCACTTTCCTCCTATCTTTGACACTAGTTGTCTCTATTTTTCTGTAAAAATAATTAGTCATCACTAGAATATATCTCACTCTGTTATGAGATATTTTTATAAAGATTTTTTGTATAAATACCCCCTCAATTGGAGTATTGAGGGTGGATTCTTTGACATTGCTGTAATATTGACTATTTTGGAATAAAGTGCTGTTGGAAAAACTTTTGTATGGCTTGCTCGATAAAGAATTGAAGCAAAGTACTTTTCACAGATTTCTTGAAGCAAACACCAGATCAATAAGTCCTCCATACCTTCTATTTTAAACTTTTCATTGTTATTATATCATCTATGTTTCACATCTGAATGATAAACAAAAAAGAATAATACAGAACATGCTTGATTGCACTCTGTTTTCAATCGTTATTTTTCTCCATGTTTTCTTCTGAACTAGTATAAATAGTGAATTCTTAATTGCTCATGTTTCCTAGTTTATTCATCTTAATCATTTAGTAAAGAATTCTTAATTTATCTTTATTTATGGTTAGCCATGTTCTTCTCTTTTAAAGTATGTTGAAGGATTCTTAGTTTCCCTTTGACCCTTTAAGCCCATCCCGTATTTAAGTCTCTAATTGCTCCCTGTTTGACTACCTTGCTCTGTGAAACCATCCTTTGTTAAGAAACCAAGTCCATTTAAGCCATCTTCTTTGACTCCATCAGCCCAATGGACTAAGCTACTCAGCCTTACCCCTTTGCTATTGAATCTCACCACCCAAACTCAAACAAAACTCCTAAACTTCACAACTAGCCTAATATCTTTTAAAACCAAGCTAAATCATAAAGAGAGAGCCCTCTCTGAGTACAGATTGGCTAGAATTTGTACTTAAAAGTTGGTTTGTGGTTACCTCGGACCCCTTTCCTCTTCCAAAAACGTCAAGGAAAATCTGAGTGATAACGGACTGCGCCATGAAATTTCATTACCATTGGTTTTACTATGCTTAAATTGCATAACCATTGGGAAATATATATCATTTTTAAATATCGTATGCGCCAAACACCAAAGTCTTCAAACTATAGGCCAAATGTGACATGGTGAATCATCGATGCTCCACATTAAAACTATAGGATATAGTTTTACAACAAATTTGATACACACACACACACACACACATATATATATAGTGAAGGACCCACACCATCGGGTTTTAACAAGAAATTATATGGTGGTTGCACCATGTTAAAAATATATTGTTAAAACCATATTTAAATATGGTGCGGATTTTTTAATCTGATATGTTGTACAAACTTTGGATATGTGATACATTCCACCATTTCCTATATTTGCAATATAGTTGCAACAAACTCTAAACTTAGAATTTCGAAAACCTTATAAAAGGTGGTCAGTGAATCCATTTGATGTCACAGGAAACTAAAGCCCAGAGTGGTGTTGAAGTCTAGCTTTATTAGCTAGAAGACATTGAGCCATTGTACCATCGAAAAGAGAAGGGAGTTGTGCAACTCGATGTTGTTGATGTGAGCCATGTTATAAGCTCATTTTGTAATTGGTGTTCAAAAGTCTTTTGGAGTCTAAATTGGGAACTTGAATAACCGAAATAGGGGTTTTGGTGCACTCTGAACTCATCGGCAAAGCCTATTTAATAGTTGCAGCAATGAATTCTTCAGAATTCAGTACATGAACCGTTGTCTCTCCAAGTCACATTGAGACAGGTAATTGAATGATGTATTGTTGATGCATGATTTCTCAAATTCAGTTGAGGTTTAGAGTCCTTGCAGGAGACTCTTTGTTTTGTTGCGAGTGACACGTTGATTGCAGATTGTCAAGTGATATTGTGAGAGTTCTCTGAAGGAGGACATTTCCCTAAAGGGGAAATAGCCGAAATTATAAACAACAAATTGATGTACCTCTTCTTAAACATTGAAATATGAGCGACCTAGCCTTCTGAGCAGGGCCCAAGGATGTAGCCCAAGAGGGGTGAACTTCGTCATCAATCTTGTTGTCGTTGATGTTTGCGTGATTATTTGTGTTATGTTATTTATGGTTAATTTTCACATGTGAATTAATTCGTGCTTGAGGAAACACCAAATTAACATGATGTTTTAAAAGACCCATTTTCAATCTTGTCAAGTGTCAAAGAATGATCTTCTTCCACATTTTTAGATCATTTTCGGTATCAAAGGCAGTTCTCACCAAAGTGCAAGAAATGGGTAAAAGCACAAGGCAAATTCGATTGTAATAACTATAAGAGTTCAAATAGCAATATCAACAGGAGAACGTTGTATTGCAGTGCATGGTGCAAGTTTTCCAGGAAGACAAACAAAGACTACAAGTGAAGATCGAAGCCCTGCAGAAGAATAAAGAAAGGAGTATTCCTTCAAGTCGAAGTCCATCCACTGTAGGAGATAATGACATACCTCCACCTCATCAGGAAGATGAAGAAATTTCATCTCTATCTACCACTCCAAAAGCGCAATCAGTAGAAGAAGCCATTGATACTTTTTCCTCACCTTCTGAGGAATTTCCTTATGTACCATCATCTCATAAAATTGTTTAAGAAACAGAGTCTTCCAGTGATCCTGAGATTGGAGCATTAGAGAAGCATACCAAAGGAATGGGTATGACACTGATGAACAATATGGGATATTAGCAAGGAAAAGGCCTCTGCAAGCATGGCAAAAACAGACTCCAGCTAATATCAATGCAAGAAATGCCTAAATATGAAGGATTGGGATATGACCAATCAACCTGTGACTACTGTGGGAAGAGAGGTCACATCGTAGATCGGTGTTGGTCCTTACATACTAATTTAATGCCAAAGAAGATTCAGGATTGGAAAGGCAAGCAGACGAATCATTCTAGCAGTGATTCAGAAGGTGAAAATCACAATCAAAATTTTATGATGAAAATTATTAAAAGGATATATCCATGTACTCTCTGTGGGAGTAACACGCATTGTGTAGAGGAATGTTCGGAGCAGAAGGTTTACAGCAAGAAGGGGCATGCTACAAAGAGTCAAATGCATAACGATGACGTGACCCTGCAGGTAAATAAATGTCTGGAAAAGACTTGGATACAATCAGGCAAAATCTCAGCATCGTCGAAACAAAGCTCAAAAAGATCTAGCAAAAAGGCGATGAGTACAAACTCAAGAGAAATAAAATGTCCACAATGCAAGCTAAGAGGACAATTGAAGATCACATGTTCAATGCTTCCATGTGAGTCAACACCAGCACAAATAGGACAAGGGGAAGAAAAGAAAACTGGAGAGAAAAAATGTAATTCTCCAGAGAAATCTCCCATTTGGAACTGGGCAGATTTCATGTCGTATGTGTAATTCTGTATTTATGAATTATCGTCGCATTAGTAGGATAAGTTGCATCTGTAATAGGGTCTAGATGGGTTTTTATATTGATGCTTGAATGTAATAAATTCATGATTGAAATAAACTTTTGGAAGTTTAAAAGTCCTTTTTATTCATAGGTATGATCCAGGATGGATCTTATTGAGTCTAGTCATAGTTTCTATGTAATGGTTGAAGATCAAGATGGTCGTAGATAGAAACAGTTCTTGACATGCTTATAATTTTCCCAGATGCTTACGAGATTAGCACCAAGTTGAAGAGCTCATCGTGTTGATTCCAATGGTATATCCAATTTCGAAAATGGCCTCTGTCTGAGGAAGAATGCAGTTTGAATTTTTCCTCCAAACAGGTAAAAAGTCAAAGTCAATGCAAGGTGTTGGAAAAAGTGCATGGTTCCAATGGACACTTGGCGTGCTTGGATTCCACCAATTGGCTCCTTCTAGGCCTCCATGGGATTTGAACCATGAACCAACACTCAAACATCCAAGTGCTCTGCCATTGCACCATGACTTTGATTTGTTAACGTATGGGTGCAATTATATATTAAAGTTTTATTGCATGTGACAAATGGGGATAGGGTGGTGGAGCCCACCACATCGGCGGCCCCACCAACTAAAATACAATGGTTAATTAGCGTTAACAATTATCAACAATTCCAAAATGGAGCAAAGTAGTTGTATCGTGGCATGGGAGTATGGATACGTGGTGAGCTCCAGTATTGCAGCAATAATGTTGCAACTCCTAGGGCTTCCTTCTTTACTTTTATCAACCCAATAGTTTGTAACAAACTTGGAAGAGACGGTGCTATATGCACAAGTACTAGCTCTTACTGCAGGCTGTCACTTGATCAGCTGGTGCAAGTTCGCTAGGAGCTCAAGCCAACTTCTATGAGTTCTCAGAAGAAGATTTTACTGTGATGGAAGAAAGCTAACTCTATAGGGGCTATTCTACTTGCAAAAAGAGAAGGAAAACTGAAATGAAACGCAAACCCTAGTCTACCCACTAACCCTACTGTTGCAAGAAAAGAGATCAAAACTGATGAAATGAGTGCCATTGACTACTGAAAAGGTAAATTTCATTTATTCAAGCTACTTCTGAAAATAAATGAGGAGAAATCATCTTTTTATACTTTTGAGCATTTTTATCTAGAATTATTATGCTTGTGTTTGACTGGTTGTGGCTCAGTAGAGGTTTGGTGGCAAAAGGAGATGGAGTTGGATTTTGTAGAAGGTGAGGAAGGTGTGGAGGGGTCCTAAGAAGCCCCTAGTACCCTTATGGAGAATTCCATTGTGATCAGACTTCGAAAATCACTCACGGGAAATTCTACAGGAGGCTGCAGGGGATCTACAGGAGGTTCTACAGGAGGATCTACAGGAGGAGGCCGAAAATGATTTTTGGAGGTTTGAAGGTGGAAAAATGATGGGAAAAGGGAAATGAAGGCTAGATGAAGGTTTTGGGGGGTCTATAACTTTTCAAGGAAGATCAGGAACGAAAGAGATGATTGGATTTGTTCAAAGGGCAAGGAAGCAACTTTGTGAAAAATCGTAGAAATTAAGGCAGATTGGCGAAATGTGGTGAATGAGTGGGGAAATCTTGGAGAAGTGAGTTGGTGCTGGCTATTTGATGGAGGAATGATAAGCTGGAATGTTCTACAAGAGAGTTGCACACTTACTTCTCAAAACTGACCAAAGCAAGAACCAAAAAACAGAGTTTTGTCTATTTGGACCTAAATTCTGACCTAAAACCAAAAAAATGTTGAACATAACTTTATGAATAGAAGATTATGTGAGAAAAACCATGGTAAATTAACATGAAATGGTCTAAGCATGTGAATCCAAACTAATATCAGCTTCTCCAACTCGAAATATCACACTAGCAATTGCGTTGGAAAAGCACAAACAGTGTTTTTTGTGGCAGCAATAGTGCCTTGATCTCAAATCATGGTCCCAAGTAGGGAGAAAGGAGATCAAGACCTACTGGTAGCCTTTCTGGATCTTTTTCTGTCACTGCAGCAACTTACTCAAGCAACTTGAAGCAAAAACAACTATTCTAACCATCAAAGGCAACCTAACCTAATGAAGTAAGATTAACCTATACAATAGAAATTATCTCATGAATGCAAGAAAAATCATATAAATACACAAAGGAGGTGCTGGGAAGCTTGGGTTGGGCCCTAACCCAAGAGATTCAGCCCTCTGTAAAAGATCAGTGCTGGTTCAAAACTTGGTTCATCTTAATTTATCAAAAAATAACAGTTACATCACAAAAGTGTCTTCAAAAAGAGCTCGAAAATTAGCTGAGTACAAAGCTGCACAAAAGTGCAAAAATATACTATGAAATGGCTAAAATCTAACTAAAAAAACTGAGCACCTAAGCCCTGCTATTTATACAACTCGAGCCTCCAACAACTCTCCTAAAATCAAGGGGCTTAGCTTCCCAAAACTGCAGATAACAACAATCCTTCTTTACTTGCTCGGCTGCCCCTTGGATGCACTCATGTGGCTACTTGTGCTCTAAGTTTCTAATGGTGAATTCGAGGTAAGGGTTCATAAATGAAGGGGACACCCTCCTACAAACCCTCTCCCTTGTTCTTCCTCGAACTTGGTTGCCAAATGCTCATTAAACCTTTTATTTTGTCTCAAAATTGACCAAAAATCTGCATAAAGCACACATTAGAATTTTTGGCATAATGAATAACCCAATTCACTCTATTAGCATAAATATAATAAAAAACATGCAATAAACTAATGATAATGGTGGATTAAATCGAATTAAGAGGCAAAATGAGCCCATATAATTACCCATTTCTGGGGCTCATCAATACGTGGTAACACCAACTCTTATATAGCGGAGGTCTCATACCATGGTGCAGAGTGTGATACGTGGCACGAGATGTGGAATTGAAAGGCATGAAGCATAACAGATATGAAAATAGAAGCATGAGGGTTAAGCCATGGGATGAGCATGTTGGCAATGCCACGTATGGCGCAATGTTGTTAATATCACATGCCATGGGTTATGGTTTGATACCACCGCCGAAAAGGTTACAATATATCACCACCGGACTTTGTAATCATATGCTATGTTGGTCCAATGTCAAACTTTGAGTTTTAAGTTAAACAGTTCCACAAATATGCCACAAGGGGTGATGTGACTACACCACCAGAGGTCTCAAAATTGTTGACCATGCCACGGAGTTTCATTATTGTCGGTTTTACTATGTTTAAATTGCATAACCATTGGGACATATATATCATGTTTAAATATTGTATGCGCCAAACTCTAAAGTCTTCGAACTATAGGCCAAATGAGACATGGTGAATCGTCGTTGCTCCACATTAAAACTATAGGACATAGTTTTACAACAAATTTAATCTATATATAGTGAAGGAACCACACCGTCAAGCTTTCAAGAAACTTTATGGTGGTTGTGCCATGATAAAAATATATTGTTAAAACCATATTTAAATATGGTGTAGATTTGTTAATCCGATGTGTTGTACAAAATTTGGATATGCAATGCATTCCACCATTTCCTATGTTTTCAATATAGTTGCAACAAACTCTAAAGTTATAATTTCGAAAACCTTATAAAAGGTAGTCAGTGAAGTCATTCGAAGTCAAAGGAAAGTGAAGCCCAGAGTGGTGTTGAAGTCTAGCTTTGTTAGCTAGAAGACATTGACCCATTGTGCCATCGAAATGAGAAGGGAGTTGTGTAGCTCAAAGTTGCTGATGTGAGCTATTTTATAAGCTCATTTTGTAATTGGCGTTCTGAAGTCATCCAGAGTCCAAATTGGGCGCTTGAAGAACCGAAACAGGGGTTTAGGCGCACTCCAGACTCATCGGCAGAGCTTGTTCGATAGTTGCAGCAGTGAATTCTTCATAAGTCATTGCATAAACTGTTGTCTCCCTATTTCAAGTTGAGACAGGCAATTGAATGATGTATTGTTGATGCATTATTGCACAAT
The DNA here is from genome assembly GCA_031772625.1 of Pinus tabuliformis. NCBI lineage: Eukaryota > Viridiplantae > Streptophyta > Pinopsida > Pinales > Pinaceae > Pinus > Pinus tabuliformis. The sequence continues at coordinate 153,096,244 of CM062805.1, read as the reverse complement.
TTCAGTTGAGGTTTAGAGTCTTTGCAGGAGACACTTTGTTTTGTTGTAGGTGACAAGTTGATTGCAGACTGTCAAGTGATATTGTGAGAGTTCTCTGAAGGAGGACATTTCCCTGAAGGGGAAATAGCCACAATTGTAAACAACAAATTTATGTACCTCTTCTTAAATACTGAAATATGAGAAGCTTAGCCTTTTGAGCAGAGCCCAGAGACGTGGCCTAGGAGGGGTGAACTCCATCATCAATCTTGGTGTCATTGATGTTTGCGTGATTATTTTTGTTATGTTATTTATGGTTAATTTGCACATGTGAATTGATTTGTGCTTGAGGAAACACCAAATTAACATGATGTTTTAAAAGACCCATTTTCAATCTTTTCAAGTGTCAGAGAACAATCTTCTTCTACATTTTCAAATCAATAGAAGTTGAATCTAATGATAATTTCAAACTATTCATGGCTGAAATATATTTTCTGTTTTAGAATTTCATTTCTCTTATTCATGTAGATTTTTTATTATTAAAAAAAAGCAATTTCTCAAAATATAGTTCCCAAAGCATACTAAGGGGATTAAAACAAAGTTAAGAGGTCCATACAATGATACCAATTAGAAAAAAATCAATTTGAATACTATAACCATAAGACCAAAGCATGATATCTGAGCATGTTTATTAAGACTTGCAAGAGAATTGATGAAGTATCTACTCATAGTGGAACACTGCTTTAAAGGCCAAAGCATACATGAAAACTATGATTAGTAGGATCTTAGGTATCTTTTGGCTATTATTTGGCAGCATCATCCATCTCACATTAAAAATGACTCATTCATGGTATTTCCTTTGAGTACCTTATGCGTTCAAGACATTATGTAGGTATTCTAAGTCACTCTGAAATGTGTCAGCCTATGTCTTTAAGGGGCTTTCTAAAGCTTCTCCCCTATGTACCAATTGCAAAATCAATGTCCATAATATAAACCTAAAATGGTAGGAAACATGGGACTAGAGCCTTCAGTGTAAAATAGGTTTAAGAGGTTGAACTGTCGAGGCTATGGACACTACTAGAAACAGGTATTGACCTATGATACCACTAGGAAAACCCATTGGGGCTATGGACACTCATGGGAAATGGGGCATTTTGCCTAAATAAGTGTCAACCAAACCAAGGTTTTGTGTCTACACGTATGATGGTTACTCTATAGTGTTACAATAAAAAGGAAGCATGTGTGGGTGAAGTCAAGGGTAAAAATGAACTCCATAAATTTTTTGCTAAAGATTGGCCTTAAAGTAACCTTAAGACCTATATCATTATTTTTTCATACTATATATAAGATCTAGTTATCTTAAAAGTTGGACCTATGATCATTGAGAATTAATAAAATTCAACTGCACAAGCTTATCTGTAATACTTGGATAACTATAAGACTTTGGGATTTGGTTAGTAATGACTAATTTTTCATTGATTCAACATTTGTTGTGATCATAAAAAAATCCTCCTTTTCTACAAAGAAGGAGAACCCCTTAAATTTATTAAAGGTTTCTTTCTTGAGCATAAGACTGTTAAATATTGATAAAATCATATGTAATGAGTGATTTGGAATTTATTTTATGATTAGTGTTAGTTTTACATCATTTTAATAAAAATAAGATGATTTATTTTTGTTCAATATTCATCTCATTAGTTAAATTTTGGCATCAATTTCATTGGATGCACAGGTAGTGGATGTAATGGTCCTTCCATTCAAACGGCTCCTAGATTTTTCCATGGTCTTTGAGCCATCATGGGTATCTGTGGAGAGGAAGATGTTCGAGTAATTGAAGGTGATTGGGTAGAGGAGGCTTGTGCTCTAGTACCAGTGTAAATCACTATCTCGAGTTGTGAGGTGGATGATTGAATTTGTGATGAAGATGATGGAATGAATGAAGGTGTTTCAAGATGATAGAATCTCGCTATGAGCTTCAGATTGTGTTTTCTTAGTTTTCCTTCGAGGATTTGATAGAGGGCATTCAAATGAGGGGATCTCAAATGTTTTGCTCTATGACCTAGTTAACCTTTATGAGGAAGGAAACTAAGAAGAAACACTAGCTTGGGATAATTCAAATTCTTCTTGAGATAGAGAAATCTCCTACAGTTTATGGATTAAAGACTAAACTTTTGGAATTTCTGTAGAAGAAGACTGATCTGATTTCTTTGGAATCACAGTAGTGGATTCTAAGGATTTCTTTACAACTTCACGCCTAGGATTTGGGGATTTAGAATGCGACTGAGAAGTTGGAGGTGATGGTGAGGGAGTTTTACTCTTAGAATGGCTTACTGATTTAGATTTTCTTGCCATTCATAGTTAGGCCCTCCTTCTAGCGCCAAAATTTTGAAGCCTCGAAAATCGTTGCGACAACATGGGGGAAAACCACCCGGTCCGAACCTTGAAAGCAGCTCCTTTTCTGTTTGGTATAGTGGCTCCAACTAGGGATAATGGGACCAGTTTCCCAAAAAGGGTTGATTTGATAATGTTGATGGAATGATATAGGATGTAGTGGGAAATGAATAAGCTAAGTGTAATCTGATCTAACTACTAAACACATGAATATCTCTTTATTCTAACATTATCTAACTATAATATACCCAGGAATAAATATGCAATCTACAATGATATCTTACAGCAACTGGTAATAAAGATCATTCAACTGCCAAAAATAATTAAATCATTTAACAATAATCATTTTGGATAAATAGTTAGACAAAACGATTGAGAAAAATATATCGCATATAAAAATCGTTCATGTATTCAAAATGGAATCAAAGCTAACATCATACAGAAGTGCAATAATGCGAAACTATAATTCTAACTTTTATACACAAAACAATTGAAAGAAGAATTATTGCTTAATACATAAATAAAACATAATCATACAATAAAACTACCATATATGATAAGTCCTACTCATGTGCTTTAGAAATATTGACCCAATCTCATTCAATCCAACACGTTCTAAGAGTACAAAAGTGCATTTCAGTGGAACACGCTAGATATTTAAAGAAAATAGATCATGTTCCATTCAATTCATCAAAACCTCCTCAAATGTACAGAAGTTTAATGTCTTGAAAAGTGCTTTTGATAAAAATTTTGGACCCCTCTCTAAATGCATGAGAGGGGTTTAAATACTAAACTATATGTCTCAAAATGGATTATTACAAAAGTAGCTAAGGAGGTTTCAAACAAACTTCCTCACAATATGCAAAAATAAAAATAAAAGAAAAATAAATTAATGACTAACTCCTTTGAACTTGATCTCTGAGGTCGCAATTATCAGTCATTGGCTTGAGCTGAGGCAGCTGGCCAATTGCAGATTTTAATAGCTCAGCAAATATGGCATCTTTCAATGCTGGCACCATTTTTTGTGTAGAGGTTTTTAAACACCTTAGAGCTATCCACTGGCTATGTCGTTTTACTAGAAACTTCTAGTATGCTTCCCAATTTAGCCTATTTAACTGTTTGATTTCCTCCTCCTTTTCCTACGTTGCATGTTTCCACTACTGCTCTAGTTGTTTGATATTTGGAAGAAACCCTGGCACACACTCCTTGAAGAGATTAGCGCCATGAATATTTTCATTAATGGCTTCTATTATGTTGTTTGTTGCTATTGGTGTTGCCCTTTTTCCTATTTGAATCGAGAATCCCAATCCGTAAACAAAATATCATTATGAGTCTCTTCCAGCTTCGGTAGGTCAGCCTGTCTTCCATCCTCTGATTCTTGCCAGGTGATAAATTCAAAAACCCTTTTGTGGATTTCATCGTACTCAAACCTCATATCGATAACTTGGTTTGTTAATTTATCACTGGTCTCACAATACAAATTCATTTGCGATATTTTCTGGAAAAATACTTCCTTTTACTGCATTAGTGGGGAATTGAGGCTGAGTGCTTCTTTGATGAATTCATCGATTTGTGGATTATCTTTAAATGTATCCATCATGGCTTGTATTTGCAAATCCTTTTATGGTAAGATGTCTTGGTGTTGTATCCTCATCTGTTCGAATTCTCTTTGGAGCTGGGCTACTAGTAATTATGCTTGTTGATTAGATTTTTCTTGGGTTAATTGTTGTTATAGCAACAGAATTTTATGTTCCTTTTCCTTCAGCAGCATTCAGACCTCTATTGGTTTGTCGATGGTTGTTGTGGCATAGGCTCCTGTGAACTATGATATATTTGTGATATTCTCAGATGGGTCGATAGGTGAGTCCTTCCATACAATATCCATTGGTTCATTTTCTAGAGTCGTAACAACCATGGTGTCTAGTGTCCTTTTCTTCCTTTGTCTTTCGACTACAGCCTTGGGGGTAGGAGTGAAGAATAAATCTAACAGAGGTATTTCCTCAATTATTAAGACAATTTCTAAATTAGGAATAACAGGAATGATCCCAATATCCTAAGTGCCTATAGCTCCTTCCCCTGTTGTTTCTAGATTTTATTTATACAGAGTTTGCTTGGGAGTTTTCTTTTCAGAGGTTTGCTCAGGGTTTGTGTCTGTGTGGAGATTTTTATTGAACTTCTTCCATTCCTATTCTAGGTCAATGATTCAAGCTTTACCTGACTGAGTTAAAGTAGAAGAAACCTCCGCCTATTTCTTTGCTAAGGCCTGCTCGGTCATCTCCTTTGTACTTTTAGTTGTGTCCTTTTTAGACTCTTTATTTGTGTTTCCTCCCCCATTTTGAGACATTCACTCTGAGTGCTTTGACTCATGAGTCAACCTCTCTTGGGTTTCTTCTTCATATTTTTCTTTGGAGCTTCCCTCCAAGCTTACACTGGGAGTTGGCTCCCTTATTGGTTCAATCTGCAGTAGGTCCAATGGGACATTTAATAATCTCTTTTTCCTATACACATGGAAAGTGTTAATATCTTTCGAGGTCAAAAGTAGTGATGCCATATGAAAAACTTGTGAAAATATTTTTGCCTGTAGGAAGTGGTCATCAAAGGCATCCTCTTCATGGGTGAATTGTTTTAATTTTACCATAGTCATAAATTCCTTAACAGTGCCATTTGGGTCGTATTTCCTTCCCGGAACTATAGCTAATTTCAGAGACATAATAATCTCTGATTCTTTTAATGCATGCCCATAATCGTGTAGAGAAAAAGCACCACATTGTAATTGGAATGTGGGCCAAATGGCCTTTTTCTGCTCTTTCATTCCTCTGCTCAATCTACATTCCCCTATTGTTTGGTAGGCTATTTCTCTATCCATTAGTTTGTCGAAGACATAATATGGGAGGACATGCGGTGAAGAAATGCTCCCAAAAACTCTGATGTATGTGAATGTCTCTTCCCGAAACCATCCCGCTAGTGGAAAGATATCTACTTTGGCCTCTTTAGAAAACCTAGGGGTAGCTCTATCAAATATTGCTTTATGAATAGGTAGCATAACCCCTTGACATATTTTATAAAAATGGGGGTAGAATTGAGATTCCCACAAAATTTTATGGTATATATGGATGGGAAGCGGGTTCTGTACAGTCCACTTCCATCCCATATTGGGAAATTGAGAAGAAAAAAAATTGCATCCATAGCAAATTCACTCATGAATAAAGGGGGAAAAATCCTTAAAGAAGGACTTCTATTTCTTCTATATTCTATAATGGCCTTTGTGAAATTGTTTGATAAAATTTGAGCCTAGTTCATAATTGTTGCATTCACGGTTGCATCGATTAACAAGAGCCATTCCATGGAAAACTTGGTGTTATCAGGTCTGCCAAATAACCCACATATCATTGTTGTTGTGAAACTATGAGGGGGAGAAATGGATGCCGTTGAGTACATACCAGTTTTATCCCATTTGAGATTGCCTCCGCTTGATTTCTAGGTCTGGTGACATATAACGGGTCCTCATTTTCTTTGGCGAATTACTCAAGGAACTGTTTGTTGTAGAGCTTTTGAGGCTCCGATAACTGGTACGTTAGTCGTAGATTGTTTGTTGAGAAAGACCCCATGACCTCTTCTATGTTGTTCTTGAAGGTTCTGTCTGAGATGTCTACCTTGTCAATTACCCATTTGACCATATCCATGGGTGGTATTATCTTTGGTCTTGAAACTATTTGGTGCAAGAATGAACATGTTGCTTCGAAATAGGAGGTGTCAGATGATTCCTGAGCATCTGTCATGGACTTTTCTACTAGTGGCTTGGGGTTCTCTTCTTCTAACAAGTTATACATGGCCTCCCATGTCGTGGTTCCTTCGTCCTTGCTACATGTGGTATCAGAGAAAAGCAGCACCATGTCTGATTTCTCATATGCAATCGCCTTTCCCTTATTCGCCATTGTTTCTAACGATGTTCTCTGTAGAGGTTTCCTGAAATGGAGCAAAATGGAAGTTATCAGATAAACACAAGCGAGAATGACAGTGAGAATTAAATGATACAGTTAACCTCAAAAAGGTGACAAGAAAGGAGCTTTTATTCAAAACGCAAATGAAAAGATATCGTATCACGTCAAGCCACTCTTTAACATAAATGTCATTAAACTTATTAAATGGACACTAAGGTCTCTTATCGTTTCCTTTGTTACTCATTAAACTACCACATTGCAATCGAGAAGATAAACTTTAAGGTGGCGGATTTAAACTGTGAGAACGTCAATTTTTGCAATTGCGATAAGATTATCGCAATATAGCACTATCGAATTTTTGGTCGTGCATTTTCCTGGAGTTTTTTAATATTCTGCGGGATGCGAGATGTGAGACGAGCGGAATATTATTTATCATTTAGAGCGTAGTTTGCCTAAATGAGTAATTATTTCATAAGGTGCTTTTCACTAACTGTCGGAATTAAGTTATAATTTATAGCATTTTCTTTTATTGGGTCCAGTTTCTATCGCACTTCACGAACTCTCGCAGTTCATAAGATTGGCTTTTAAGTAAAGTGTCATGATAAGTAATGACTCGATCTACCACAATATTGTATTTCGCTTATTACGACATGCTTTGTGAGTTGCATCCTTTGTGAAAGTCGATGTGTGATTGCAATAAGCACTTCATTTTATAGGAAATGCCTTAAGTCTAGCTTTGAATGAAAAGTCTAATGATATCTAAGTTAAATGTGGTGATCCCTTCCATTTCAATTCATGGATTATGTTTGGAAATTAACACTTTAACACACTTGGTCCAGCGGTATGCGAAAAGGAAAAAATTGCCAATCTTAGAGGGTTTTGACTTGATATCTTGATTTATTTCTAAAAGTTTAAAAGAAAGCACCTAAGTGCTAAATTTTTCTTGGAGGGTTTTCTAATAAAGGGTACCCATTTATTAATAGAACATTAACTATTAAATCAATAAATGGGGGGGTTATTGAATAATACAACAGAATGCTAAACAGGTCTTGATCAAAGAAATTAAGGTAGTCTTACAATTGAAGCCAAAAGTATAACTATTAAATTAATGTTTGATACTTCCAGAGTTAAGGAGACAGAGGGGCCATCTAGAGGGTCCTTGATGGTTACACTTTTGGATATTGTTCCATGTTAAGGTTATTTTTTGAACTAGAAGCCACAAAAAGGAGGATTTTTTTGGCCATGTATTTTTTCTCCAAATGTTTAGTATTGACACCTTCTCTTGGTATTTCTTAATGCACTACTTCGAGATGATATGCTTCTATAATGATGAAGGAGCCTTTTGAACTGTACCCCATTGCATTTTATCTAGCTAGGAGGAGTGTGTGATTATTTTATGTTGGAGGATATGCAAAAACTAATTCCATTTCCTCCTATGGCTCAGAGTTCCATTCTTCTTGTGGTAGACATTGCCTCCATTGTTAGCTTGTGTCAGGGTTGCTCCAGTAGTCAAATATATTTATTAAACCATGAGAAATCATCTGTAGGTGTAAGATATCTAGCTAATATTTGTCTTGGAGTTTAGGGATATGTTGTCATGAAGCTTACCATAACATAGCAATGCTCCCATCCCTTACTTCCCAAAATAATGTTGCTAAATGATATGCATTCCTTTTTTCACCAAAGTCCATATAGATGAGCGAGAAAGGGGGAAATACCTTTGGATAAGATGTTGAGGGGAGTGTGAGGGGAATATTTCCAATTCCATATGCATTTTCATAGATGTTAGCCTCATTGTATCCATCTCATCCATGTTTTGAATCCTAGGAATTTTTCCAAGGTAGTGGGGTCACGCAAACCCAATCCTCATTTTAGTCTTGGAAAATAGTGTTTGTCCCATGTAACTATGGACCATTTATTTTCTGGGTTGGCCCCTCCAAATAGGAAAGAGCACTATAGCTAACAAATTTCTTGTAGAATAAAGGTCGATGCCATTATTATAAAGTAGAGATAAATGGGGAGGGCTTGAACAATTGATTTTAGAACTACTAGTTGTCATGCTACATTAAGGGGGTAGAATGTCCAAGCTTCTAGCTAGTTATTGATATTGATTAAAAGTTCCTCCCATAAGCTCGATTTGAGGGAGCTATTAGCTAGTTGATATCCTAGGTGTTTTGAGTGGATTTTGCTTATTTAGAACCCAAGGATTCTTGTTATATGTCTATGAACATAAGGTGGAGTATTAAAAATGAATACTTGAAATTTTGTTTTGTTGATTTTTGTACTTGAATCTTGGGGGAATTTTTCTTGAATTTGAGTGAAGCTCCTGGCCTCATGGATGGTAGGAGTTCCCATGCCCATTGTATCATCAAGAAATTATTGATGATTTAATGGAAAGTATGATCCAAATAATTGAATTCCTTTGATTTTGTTCATATTTGTCACTGCTTTGAGAGCTCTTCCCAACCCTTCTACTGTTAAAATTAAAAGGAAAGGTGAAAGCATGTCTCCTTTCTGAATCCCTCTGGAAGATATGAATGGACTGCTAGGGGAACCTTTTACAAGGATAGCAAAAAAGGTTGATGATATCAGCCTGTTAATATGTTTTATCCATTCTCGATCAAGGCTAAAGGCTCTGACAATGTTGAAGAGGTGTTTCTAGTTGAGATTCTTGAAGGAATTTGAGGTATTTAATTTGAGAAACATACTAGGTTTCTTAGATAGTTTTATAGATGGTATAATTTCATGGATGACCATGATACCATCTAGGATTTTGCGTCCTTTCACATAGCATATTTTCTCCGATGATATGAGCCATGCAAGGAGAGGTTTAGTCATGGTGGCTATGATTTTGGTAATAAATTTGTATATGACATTGCATAAGGAAATGGGACCATGTCCATTGGGATCCTTCACCTTGTTTTTCTTCAAAACTAGTGTGGGGAAGGTGGTGCCTAAGGATTTTAAAATGGATTTTGTTTTTCTATATTCTTCCATTTCCTACCAAATTTCTTGGCCCACTATAGACCAACAATTTTGGAAAAATTCTACTGTGAATCCATCTAGGTTGGGATCTTTGTTACAAGGCATCACTTTTATTGTAACTTCCACTTCTTCAAAGGATATTTCTTTGAGAAGAGCCTCATTTTGTTCTCGCATTACCAAGGAATGGATATTCTTAATGATATGTTGGGTCGTTTGTTGTCTTTTGGGAATCGATACTATTAGAATTTCTTGATAGTATCGATTGAGCTATATCATGGTACTCCTCTAATTTAACTCCATAAATTTTAAGGGAAGAAATGGAATTGTGATGGCAATGTTGTAGCATGGATTTATGGAAGAATGTTTTGTTTCTTTGTCCCTCTCTAAGCCATCATACCCTTGGTTTTTGTTTCCATATTCATTTCTCTTGCTTCCGACATCCCTTGAGTTCAGTAAGAGTGTCAACATATTCTTTAATTAGTGTCTCTGATTTTCCATGGAGGATGGATTTCTATTACAGAGTTTCCATCTTATTTCCCATTATTTTCTTTTCCTCCAAAATGCTCCCAAATTTTGATTTGTTCTAGCCTTTGAGTTGTCATTTGATGTACTTGAGTTTACGTTGGAGTTTATACATTGATGTGCCCTCCAAAGTTTCTTGGTCTTCCCACCAAGCTTTTATGTTGACTTGGAAGTCTAGATGATGAAACTAAAAATTTTATACATGGAAGGGTATATTCCCAGGACAGGTTTTGATGTCAATTTTAAGACATATAGGCCAATTATTAGAGTCCTAACTATGGAGAACAGATGCTTCCAGGAAGATGTCTTAGGACATGACGGATTTTGAAACTAGAAATTGATCCAGCTTGGATGTCACTTGTTGGGAACCTCCTCTCTGATTGTTCCAAGTAAAGGTTCCATTTATACTATCCAAATAAATCAAACGAAAAGTTTCCATTATTTCTTGAAATTGGGTAGAATCAACATCAAGTATTCTTATACCACATCTCTTTTCTTCTAGGGATTTTACCAAGTTGAAATTTCCAACTAGGATCTAGGGAGAGGGGGAGAGAAGATTACTATTGTTGGTAATTGAGTGGAGGAAAATGGGTTCTTCCTTCGGTAGGGGTGGTCCATAGATTTTCTACGGTGTCGATGAGTTGGATTTGGACAATCAGGATTCTCAGTATATCAAACATATTTAACATGAGAACTTTCTGGGCATTTTGAATTATGGAAAGATCATTGGATTTACATTAGGCATGGATTCCTATTGACTTATGATATCTACCACATTTATTGGTTATTTTATTAATTACATCACTTGAATATTTGGTTTCTTGAACCATCATGAAGGTAGGGTTTTCATAAAACCATTTTTCCTCAAGGATCCTCTATTTTCCTTTTCAATTGAGGCCTCTAATATTCCAAGAGATGATCTTCATGTCAAAGCTCTATTGGTGGTAGACTAAACCTTTTAGATCAATTATATTCACCCCGAATTAACCAACACATCTCCCAATTCTTCCAAGATATGTTGATTAATTTCCTACCTTTTTTCATTTCTTTCCTTTGCGGTTTTGTTATTAGCTTCATTGGCTAGGATTTCACTCCTAATATTCCTATGAATTATTGAATTGGTGTAGATTGATGGGATTTTAATTATGATCGCCCAAGGACCTTGAATTAATGTTCATGGAGGGTATTGGTGTCCTTTCCTTTCAAGGATTTTGTGATTTTAAGAAGTTCAAGAGAGTCTAGATCCATATTCTCGTTAAGATCTGTGGAGGCATCAGAGCCACTTTTTGGGATAACTTGATGTAAGGGGGCATGCAAGAGCACGACAGAGGAAAGGTGTGTCATGGAAGAGGTGGGCATAGGTGGATCAAAATTAGACATATAAACTTCTAGGGATAGCATAGTTGAAGAAAAGGCTTGGTTTTATAGGGAGGAAAGGAAGTTGAAACAATTATTAGTGGGAAGTTGCCTCCCCATATGAGTAGGTTGTGGGGGAGGGTTTTTTGAACCCTTTCCCTTGCCTCATGATTTTTTAAAGCCATCCTCATTTGAGGAAGGGACTGGAATAAGGTTGGTGTTTTCGGATAAAAGAGAAAACTTTGTGTTGATATGGTCAACTCATTGTATCTTTGGAAATGGAAGGATATGTGCTCATAATCTATGGTTTGCTTCTAGAGCTCATCCTAATAGTAAATGTCAATGGACTGTGGAAGCAATGTTGAGATATTCATGTAAAAACAAAAACAAGCATAAGAAATACACCTGGCTTGTTTTGTTTCCTCTGCAGCTTTGAAAATCTAGCTAAGGGCATTGTCAATGCCAACTAAATTTTCCTCATCCTAGAACTCTCGTGGCAATGAATACATCCGTGTCTAGATTGGTTTTGTGTTGAAGTATTCCTTATGAGGTATGAATCTTTCCATCCAAACACGAAGGTATAGCTCGACGAAGTTAAAGAAGTATGGACCATTTTCAAAGCCTCTAGTTTTATCTTCAATATTTTCAAATACTATGGTGAAGAATCCTTTTACTCCTAGTTCTAGTTTAATCCACTCCTTGGGTTTCCATTTTAGCTAGATCCAATGGGAGACTGCTTTCTCTGAAGCTAGATACCCAAAAAAAATCCAATCAAGTTTTGGTCTAGCGTGTATTGGATGTATTCCCTAATACAGATTGAAATTCAAATTTTGGATCTACTACTGCTTTGGGTAGGCAGCTTCTTGGCATTTGTTTCCCTTATAGTGTATTAGGATGCAAAACGTTTTTGTTGTTCCAAATTAGAGTTTTGGCCAGAAATTAGGGATAAATTCAAAAGGTTGCCCACCATGATTATAACCTACTACAATCCAACTTTATAAAAAATATATGCTCCCTCCTGTGGCACTAGCCATAGGAAGAGCAGTTGGAGGGCCACAAGAAATGCAGTTGCTAGGATTTTGATACAAAACCATATTTTACAAGATCAACTCTGCAAAAATTAAAAATTATAGTAAATTGCCTCATTCTTTTAAAAACATTAAAATATAATGATTATTTAAAAATATTAAAATACAAAATAGATTTAAGGATTTTCTCATTATTTTAGAGACATTGAAAATGTATGATTAACCTACTGATACTCCCAATATTTTAAAACATTAAAATATGGAAAGAAAGTAAAGATTGTAATCTTCATATTGCATTACTAAAAAAATAAACATAGATATAAATGACTTATGTTGGTTCATTATGAAACAAACAAAAAGAATAGCTGCAATGCAGCATAGTGCCTGTCTCTACAACTAATTAAGTGGGAAATGTGAAGGTGACTCGGATACTCATGATTCAAGGAAGGAGGGCAGAAGGAAGATTATTGTGCAGAAGGAAATACAATGTGCAGAAGTTTAACTCATTATGCGGACCTCGATACATTAAATTTCCTTCCACACAATAATCCTTTCGGAGTAAGATATTATGCAATATGATTCATGATGGATTCTATTCTATAATTTATTATGAATATAATTACTAATAAGCCTCCGCACAACCATTAGTTGCATCGATTAATAAGCCTCCGCACAACCATTAGTTGCATCGATTTACTAAAATTACATTTAAAATAACACTCCTTAAATGTAAAAATTATGCTTAAATAACCATTGCCTTAATTATTTACCATGTGATTTGGTGTCCCCCTTTATATGATTGTTCTCACATGTTATTTGAAGAAGCACATCCACAAAGCCTCGCTATCACTGGATGGTGTGAAGGTTTTGGCTAACCATCTATGATTAATTTTTCATTGTGGTTAAGTTCATGGAATGTTTTTTTTCGTTGTGCAGAGGTCCGCACAATGAACTTAGCTTCGTTGTGGTTAAGTTCATGGAGTGTTTTTTTTCATTGTGCAGAGCTCCGCACAATGAACTTAGCTTCGTGCAATGAAAAAGAAATGCACAATAGGCTACGTGAATCTCTTCGGAACTGCAACAGTATACACAATAACATCATCCATCAACTTGACATAAGTTAAATCGAGTTGCAGTGAGGTCCATAAGATTTCAACAAATCGATATCTGGGCACTTTCCGATGAATTGAATCTAACAGCGGAGGCAACTCTATGCATATTCTTGGCACCATGGGCACTTGCTGCTTCTTAGCATGTCCATGTTTCCCATCTCGGCCTTGTACACCACGTTGAAACATCCTTTTCCCATAATGTTACTATCAACCAGGGCATCCACGACTTCATTGGCCGAGAAATTGAGCTTCTAAAGGGAGTTCATCTGCCATGGCCACACAGTCTCGGATTCCTCCATTTCTCGGTCACCCATTCATTGAACTTGTTTCAATTAGGGATTGTACGCATTTACAAATTTTGAGGGAGTTGGGACATTAATGAACTAATTAATAATTTATTATCAATAACTATTCCCAAAATATCTCCCTCTAAGGTATGTGAACTTGAAGTGTTATGTGCTTCAATTGATGTCCCCACTCATTAATGTGTGGAGTTAATTATTCTGAAATATGGTATTTGTTCTAAAATTTGGTTACTATCAAGCTAACTTTGAGTAAACCCTATGCAATTAGCAAGAGCTACAAGAATCAAACCCTAGATATTGTTATCAATGAGCTAAGCTCTCTAGAAAGTTCAAATAACATGTGACCCTCTAGTTTTTTCCATAAAACGGAAGGACCGCATATGGTGGGCTTTTTTGGTAGTCCAAATTCAAGGGTTTCATTGACATAAGGGATCAGTAAATAAGAAAAAGTCATCAAACATAGGAGTTGGGTGACACTGTGGTGGATAACAACAAGACTCCCACCCATGATACAGTCCCGACACTGACCTATCAAATCCGTAGCAAAAGCATAGTCGACCAACGTTCCAGTGAGAGGTTAAGTTCATTACGCATTTCTTTATCAGTGTGCGAAACTAAGTTCATTATGTGGAGCTCTACACAATGAACTTATTTATGCATTATATAGTTTTTAGTTTTTAATAGTTTTAATAATTCTCTCTCAGGAGTTATCAGAGAACTATTGAGTTGCAATGTTTGGTTGTTGGAGATTTGTTGAGCTATGGTGTTCATTTGTTGTGAGCAGAGTGTTCTACGAGTGAGGGAGTGTTCCATGACTGCGGGAGCTACTGTGAGCTACTAGAGATATTTTATGAGATGTTGGAGAGTGACAGAGTGTTATGTGAGGGAGAGTTGTTAGGTAGAATGAGGGAGCTATTGTGAGCTGTTAGAGAGTTTTTGTGAGTTGTGAGGAAGAGTGAGGGAGCTCTAAGGGAATGTTGTGAGGGATATTTTTTGTGAGTTGCGAGGGACAACGGTGATGTGAGCTGCAAGGGAGCTACGTGAGAGCCGTGATGAGAGCTTCAAGGGAGTTGTGAGGGAGATGTGAGGTGAGAGTTGTGACAAAGCCCGACCTTTGGTAGTTGGAACCCAACAGACTCGACAATGAGGGCTGAGTGTTGGGAATTAAGGGAGGAGTGTGAGCACTGAGGGTTTGCATGTGGAGGAGTGAGGCCCACCATGAGGGCAGCGTTGAGATCTTTTTTCAGCTGAAGGAACAGGTCATACCTAGAATTTACTTTTCAAATAAAGGGACAGGTCAGACCCACATTTCCCTCATTTTCATATTATGTTATTTGTGCTTTTGGTCTTCATTTAAAAACATCAAACTAGAGCTCTATAAAATCGGGCCTATTAAATATTTGTTAACAAGAAAATTTTAAAGGAAAAAGCATTTTAGTATGGAGACAGGGGGGTCCAGTGTAGAAAAAACATTGGTTTTGGTGGAAAACAAGCATCCAAGAATATTCATATCAAATAGTTTGGAAACAGTAAATGGATTCCAAATGAGAATATTAGGTTTCGTTTTAAGGGGGTTCTTAGAGGAGGGTTGATGCACACCCTAGAACCACGATTTTTGTATCTCAAGAGGAGATAGGGAGCCCTACCCCAGCACTCTTACTAAGAATTTAAGTGGGACTTGGAGCCCCCTTTTGTTAGGGTCCTTTTAGAGTCGGTCTTGTAGCCCTCCATCAGCGATCAAAGCTCTTTGCATTTGCATAAGTAGGTGTCTCATCAGTGTCAATTTTTGCATCCCATTAGGCATGCCATAACCCTGATGGAGGAGCTGGTGTCTTTGTCCCCCTCTTGGCATTGCTGGATCAAGTTATTTCAGTCCTTAGTCACTTTCAGGCTTGTCTTGTCTTGTCTTGAGGTCAAATTCCTAGGTCTAGGGTTTTGGTCAAGTTTATTTACAAAGTCATATCTCTGAAGGTCAATAAGTGCCCAGCAAGCCAAAGGGATGATTTCAAAGGTGTTTCTCCGCAAATTTCTATCTTGTACA
Source organism: Pinus tabuliformis (assembly GCA_031772625.1). Classification (NCBI taxonomy): domain Eukaryota; kingdom Viridiplantae; phylum Streptophyta; class Pinopsida; order Pinales; family Pinaceae; genus Pinus; species Pinus tabuliformis. The sequence goes on along the minus strand of CM062805.1, from coordinate 153,080,587 downwards.
GTAAATTTTCTCCTTGGATTTGAAAACTTTGTTTTTAAAGCCAAGGTCATTTTTCAAATTTTTGTAAAAAGTGATGAAATTTCAAAAAACTTACAAAGACAGCATGTAACCCTGGCTCCCTTGCCAAGATCCCTAAGATGATATCCCTGCAAAAAGTATTGAGCAAAAGCATTAAATGAGTCAATTTCAGGACAAAGGAAACCAAAATGGTCAATTTTATAAAGTGTCAAAGAAAAACATTAGAAAGTGGGTTTGGGCATGAAATTATTTCAAATCAAAGCTATAAAAGCTCAATCTCCCTCCATTCACCCTCATTGTGCATCTAACTCACTTGCAAAGAGAGATTGGGCGAGTGTTTGAGCGAATTTGAGAGCTGGACAAGCGCGCGACCCGTCAGACCAGGTGCGCGACCCGTTAGAGGCGCGCGACCCGTCAGCAGTGTTCTGGCAGTGTAATTTTTCAACGGGTGCGACCCGTCAGTGGCGTGCGACCCGTTGGGTGAGGCGTGCGACCCGTCAGTGCCCTCCTTAGCAAACCGATTGCAAATTTATCCAAGGACCCTCCGAAATCGCCAAATTGCCAAGGTAGGCTCTCCAACTTAAGAATGGTTGCTTGTTATGGTCAATGGGAATCTTAATTGCATTTTTAAAGGATCTCCATGTGCAAGAGAAAAGCTCCATGTTGCTGCATTTTAAATTTGTAAAATATGCCTAGGGTTTTATGCTGTTTGAAAGGTATTCCCCTTGTAATCATTTTCCCCATTTCTCATGTCATTTTCCTTGTCTTTCTATATAAATTTCTCTTTTATTTGTAAAGAAAAATCCAAACCCTACCCCTCTTCCCTAAAAAAATGAAAAATTAAGCCCTAACCCTACCTCTCATTACCCATGTAAACAATGTATATAATTATGCATATGCAATGATTTTTGCAATGTTTTTCCCTTGAATCCCTGTTTTATATATTTATTCCCATTTTCCCTTTAAAAGTGTCCCTCCCCTAACATTTCCCCCGTGCTCCTTGTCCCCTTGAAACAACATATAAATCAACATTTTACAAGGCAGAAACATCAGTACATTTTGGCCACTCTGCTCCTTAAACAATGTCAGAAACCGAAACCTATGAGCAGAGTGATGACCAGGCATCAGCTTCAGAGATTGAGATACAGAGGAGGCCTCATAAGGGTGGTAAGGGTGGTCATCATAGGCGAGAGGAGCCCACCTCTTTGACATATTTACAAGCTTGTCCTATGGCAGTCTCATGTTTCCAGTACATGTCTTGCTATGAGTTTTGTGAGAGGATCTCTCGGATTCAGCACCACAGAGAGTTGGCTCGCCTGTTTGTTTTACACTTGCATGATGGACATGTCAACCTTGCCGGGGTGGACTTCACATTGACACCTGAGGTGATTGCACATGCCACAGGGATACCTAATGTTGGAGAGGTATGGAATAAGTGCAAGGTGCTGGACAGTGTTCATTTTGAGCCTTTCGTTAGACCAGCACTCATGAGACACTTGACAGGAGTGTTTCCCTTCAGATTTCTCAGGAGTGAGTATGCTCCCATGATGAGGCTCATCATGCACTATTTTACCTGTGAGGGCAGATTTTCACAGGTATATTCATACCATATTCGCCTCTTGATGCACTTCACCCGAGTACGGATGATGAACATCCCTGTTTTCTTCTATCAGAACATTGAGAAGATGGTGTCCATGATGCAGAGGAAGAGCCCGGCACAGCAGTACAGGAGCCTTTACCATTATGGTTTGATTCAGCTAGTGGTATTACATCAGTTGGCTCAGCAGGGCATCTCATGGGAGGAGTTCATCTCTCGTGAGTTTTTCACAGCACCATCACCGCCACATCCTGAGGTTATTCATGAGGAGGGAGGACCATCACAGCAGCATGACATCCCCATCACTAGACATGTCAACTCCTCACCTTTGGTTACTTATCAGAGAGGCCGGAGGGCCTTATTTGCAGCAGCTCGGCGAGTACTTTCTCCACAGCATGTGGAAGGGGTCTCGCCTTCTTCATCAGCTCAGCGAGTGTTATCTCCACATCAGGTGGAAGGGGCCTCGCTTTCTTCAGTAGCACAGGTACCAGGGAGGGGCAAACAACCCAAGATTGATGAGGGACCATCAAGTGTTCCGGATATAGAGTTTATTGATCTTGATGTCAGTTCTCCTAGCCGAGAGTCAAAGGAGATCATTCAGCGCCTTAGAGCTGAAAATGATGCCTTGCAGAGGAGATTAGAGGGGGCACAATGGACCATCACATACCTCGAGCAGCGCAACAAACAGTTGGAGGATGAGCAAGCACTTGATGAGCTGTGGAGGATTCGTAGTGATCACATTTTGAACCGGAGAAGACCCGGTGATCTATTGCCCGCTGACCGAGAGTCCATGCTCATCCGGGTAAATGCACACTTAAAGAGGCTGTTGGCTAAGGCCAACCAAGAGAACGAATTGCTGAGGAACATGAAGAACCATTATTGGGCAAGAATGCATGTGTGCAAGGCAAAGATGAAAATGTTCCAAAGGCGGTTGGCCAAGGCACAAAAAAGGAGAAAGAGGCCCAATCCCCTCCATATCTTGGTTGAGGCTTCACTGAAGGACCAAGGCACTAAATAGCCCAGCCACAGCACAAATCCCAAGAAATTTTGAAAATTTTGGGTCAATTTTGATTTTTCAGGCAATTTACAGGTTTTTGTCCATTAACGGGTCTCACCCCCCACGCGACCCTACATCATGGAAACTCCATTTTGCAAAAACTCAGCATTTATAGACTTGTCATGAGAAGTTACATATTCTCATCAATGGACTTGAGATTTTATGAAGTTTTGGGCCTCCAGAAAGTCAAAAAACAAGCAAAAATTGACTTTCTGCCACATTTTTGAGTTGCAGAAAGCAGTCTTGGGAGATTGCAATTTTGGAGGGGAAAATGACCACCAAATTCAGAAATTCAAGTTGGGTTGGAAATTAGACTCACATACCTTTCCAACAAGCCTACTCTTGCTCAATTTGGCCACCTGGAAGTGCCCCAAATGTGGTCCCAAAGGCGCGCGACCCGTCAGGCAGAGGCGCGCGACCCGTCAGGCAAACTTCTCCAAATTTCAGTGTACAACTCAGAAAAACGCAGTTTGACCCTGTTTGACTTTTTGGGGTGGATTATTATCCTCTTTGATGTAATTAATGTATTTTTATGACACTTTTACTCTTATGTACCTCTTCTAGAAGATTCATTCATGAAAAAGGTGAAAATTAAATGAATGAATTGGTTTCCTAGCTTATAGAGGCAAGTTGTTTTGACTGCCTAGTTTGTAGTGCTTAGTTTAGAAGTGGTTGAAACAGCTCCTAGGATAGTGAGCTCGACCCATGGAGGCAGGGAAAGAGGTTAGATGATCTATATTATGTACTTTCTTTCTCATTTTCATGGTTGGACTCTTGAGGGAGAAGCTATCATTGTATTATTCACTGTATCTCTGCAATTTTTGGCTAAGGAAGACCAGGGTTTTGCAGTCCTTTTTGGGATTCTTGTGGTTACATGTATTGATGGTGTGTTTCTCTATGTACCTGTAAGTGTGTTATGTGAATCATTTCCTTTCTTTTCCTTCTGCACATTAAACAAACGAAGTGTTAAAGTAAGAATTCATGATTGTCATGCTCTGCTTTTAAGTTTGTTTAATTTCAATGTTTTCTACTGTTTAAGGAGAATTCAAAGTTATTGTTTGCTCTCCTTAGCTCCTCACCTGTCATTCCTAACCATCCACCTCAATCAAAGGCATCAATACTGTCTCCTACCTCGCCCCAAAGAACCCCCTGCAGAAACTGTGTCCAATCCCCGCACCCAAAATTGCCATCCCCTCAATTTGCCACCAAAAACCCTAAAAACCCTAAATCAACCTTTTTGATCAGTTTACTAGCCTAAAATCAGTGTTACCCTATTGGTCATCTCATCCATTGAATATTTCACCGAGATAGACCGGAGAGAGCCCTCTCCTGCCCCGTAGGGTTAGCTACGAGGCTAAGTGGTTTTATGTTGCCTTGAGGTTTACCTTTCTCAGCCTGAGGTGAAATTTCAAGCGCTAACAGGTCCAACCCTAACCCCCTTATTTATGTAATAAGGTCAAGTCATAGTTCTAATTAGTTAAAGAGTCAATAAAACCCATATTAATAATTGTAAGTGGTTGACCCGCATTTAAAGATAGGGACCACAGTTAGTTGCAAATGGGTCATGCTATTAGATAGATGGTATTAAGAGAACCATGGTACTGACCCATGGTATTGCATGCATGAATCCTATATAAAGGATAGAGACTCCCCATTGAGGAGCGTCGTGTATTATTGTGTAATCGAGCCCTACTCTATTGGAGGTTGCCCCCTCGAAGGGGCAAGTGAACATTGCTTTCATCTCTAAATAATAAAAAACATGCTATTATTTCTCATTTTTTTCTGTGTTCTGGGTTGTGTTTCTTCATATATTTGGTATTTTGGCATCTTCTTGTAGGTCAAGAGCATAACAAGTGGTATCATAGCACTTTCCAGGGCTGGCCGTATCTCCATTTTTAGCATAATTTTTGTTTGGCTAGAGATGTGTTTCGATGTCTTTAAACCATGGGATATGTCGTTGAGCACATAAACCTGTGGATTTGGGGAGGCATGCACGCAGGAAATACAAGAGGTGGTCATGCTTGTTGGACTCCCTTGTAACCCTTTTGGGTACCCCTTCAACTAGTAGTGCATTAGATAGAACCATGCATAGACGGTCTTGCACGTACCCTCTGGGTATATTGAAAGCCCCCTAGGCACTTGAAACCTCGCCATAGATAAATCGTCGGTCGTCTTGCTCTACAGTACACTGAGAACAACACTCGAGGAGATTACACCCGCGTATGATAGGGTAGTCAGGTAGTACGGCTAAGGGTATGGTTGATCCTCCTTAGTTACTGCCCTAAAATATTGGGACGAGTACTACTATTGGACCCTTATGTATATTGCAATCTATAGCGCCTGACACTCCTTGAGACCATAGTTCCCTCATCTCTTTGACGATCTCCCATCATCTTCTTTTCCAGATCATATCTAGCAGGTTGGGTTCTGTCACCGCCACAACAATCAGACCCACTAGTTCAAGGTCTACCGCCACAACACCATTCAGATCTAGTAGCTAGGGTTTTGTCGCTGCCACAGTCCTACTCACATTCTGCAGTTGAGGGTTTCGCAGATAGACCTGGTCATTTGTGCAGGGAGGCTTGTGGCTCCTATACCCTGGGGTGATTCTCACAGGAAATTGAGAAGGATTAACATTTATGGAAATTGGCTACTGCATTATTGATAAGCGGGGAGTAAAACTCCTTTAGAAGTAAAAAACAAAAACAAAAAAAAAAATCACTTATAAGAGACTTAGCCCATAAGAATTATGACGACGGGCTGATCGAGGTGGTACCATTCACTTGTCAACTTCAATTTTCAGGTGGTACCAAATTTTTTCACAATGACGACAAGTGACCTGGATCTGTGTATGGTAGAAACTAGAGCTCAAGCTATGGCTAATGAGAAGATGGAGTCCCTTGAAAAATGGATGGGGGAATTAACGAGGAAAATCCAGACATTACATGAAACATTCACAAAGGGCAGGTTGGAGTTACAATCGGAGACATATGGTTTTAATGAAGACCATGAAGGAGAATCTAGCCATCATCTTCACTTCCATGGAAATCACCAACATTCCCACCCTCGACCACCCAAGCTGGACATGTACAAATTTGATGGCTCTAATCCAGCAATATGGCTATCACAAATGGACCAATATTTCACTCTGAATCACATCAGAGATGATGAGACTAAGCTATGTGTGGGAGGCCTTTACTTGGACCAAGAAATATGGCAATGGTGGCAGTGGCATCAAAAATGCTATCCAAGGACAATTACTTGGCAGACATTCGCAAAATCCATTTGTGACCGCTTTGAACGGGAATCGAATTTTTTGGGTCGTCTTACTAAGCTCAAACAGACGGGCACAGTAAATGACTATATTACAGCCTTTGAGGCATTAGCCTTCCGCACATCAGGTCTGGCAGATGAATTCTACTTGGAATGTTTTATAAGTGGTCTCAAAGACGCCATCCAAGCCCACGTCCGGATGCACCACCCACCCACATGGACAGAAGCTTGCACCAAGGCTATCGAAGTGGAACACGCTTTAGCGGCTCATTCACCTCATCCAAATTTCATATCCAAGGGACATCCCACCCAGGCTCAGGGCACTACCCAAACACTTAAGGTTCAAAAGGTGTCACCCACAGAAATGGAAGAAAGAAGAAATCAAGGATTGTGTTACTACTGTGATGACAAATAATCCCCAGGGCATAAATGCAAGGAACCCAAATTCTTTCAAATTTATGCTACTGATCAAAATTCATCTAAGGAAGCCCCACCCTTTAAGGGACCAAAGGAGGAAGATGAGGACAACCAGCAGGACAATGAGTTCCCAGCTATACCATAAGAACCAGTTATCTTGCTCCATGCTTTGGCAGGCATTCTTCTCCCCAAACTCTCAAAATCAAAGGTTTTATTAAACATCGCTCTATAGTAGTATTGATTGATAGTGGCAGCGCGCATAACTTTATCCATCAAAGAGTCGCAGAAGCTGTGCATTGTTTTGTCAGAGCAGTCTCTAACTTCTAGGTCCAGATTGTTGATGGGGGGACAATAAAATGTGAAGGCCATTGTGAAAATATCAAAATTCAGGTGGGATATTACCACCTAAAGACCCACATGTTTTACATCAACATGGGTGGGTGCAGCATTGTCTTGGGTGCTGAATTTCTCCACACACTCGGCCCAATCACAATGGATTTCCAGGAGTTATATATGAGCTTTAAGTAGAATGACCACACGCATACCCTCCGCGGACTCCAGGCAGGTACTCCTTCTATCATCAACTCACATAGGATGGAAAAGTTGTTAAAAAATGGCCGCCATGGAGTTATCACCCAATTTAATGCCATCCAAGCCTTCGAGCCCACTACTCTTCATATTCATCCTAAGATGCAATAGGTCTTAAACAGCCATCTGTGGGTCTTTGACAAACCTCATGAGCTTCTACTCTCTAGAGGGGAACATGATCATAGCATTACTTTGGTCCCATGGGCACAACCACCGAATGTGCACCCATATAGATACCCTTTCGCCCAAAAGAATGAAATTGAAAAAGTCATCAAGGAACTCCTAGAAGCCAGTGTCATTCGTCCTAGCATCGGTCATTATTTCTTACCTGTGGTCATGGTGCTCAAGAAAGATAGGGAATGGTGCATGGTAGATGAACTAAATGGGGCTCAATTCTTTACTAAGATAGATCTTCGCTCGGGCTATCACCAAATATGCATGAAAGAAGTCCACTGCTTTCCAAACTCATGAAGGCCATTATGAATTCCTATTCATTCCATTTAGCCTTTGTAATGCCCCATCCACTTTTCAAAGCTTCATGAATCACCCGCTCAAGCCATATCTCAGAAAATTTGCCCTTGTTTTCTTTGATGACATTCTCATCTACAGCCTCACCTGGGAAAAAACATCTTCAGCATGTAGACCTGCTCTTGCAACTATTCCGGAAGCATAAATTATTTGTAAAATTGTCCAAGTGCTCTTTTGGCATGAAAGAAGTCGAGTATTTGGGCCACATTATGGGGCATGAAGGTGTCAGGGTGGATCCCAAAAAGATCCAAGCAATGGAGGATTGGCCCCAACCAAAGACCTTGAAGAGTTTGAGAGGATTCTTGGGTCTCACTGGCTACTATCGCAAATTTGTCAGCAATTATGGTGGTATTGCTAGACCCCTCACTCACCTTCTCAAGAAAAATGCATCCCTCTGGACTGATGAAGCACAACAGGCGTTTATAGCTCTCAAAAAAGCCATGTGTTCCACTTCCATATTGGCACTACCCGATTTCACCAAATCTTTTGTGATTGAATGTGATGCTTTAGGTAAGGGTATTGGGGTTGTCTTAATGCAGAAAGGTCGACCCTTGGCCTTCACCAGCAGAAAACTAAGTGGGAAACATCTGGGACAATCTACCTATGAGAAGGAGATGATGGCCATCTTACATGCAGTGGATACCTGATGACCATACTTATTGGGGTGGTGTTTCCAAATCCACACAGACCATCAAAGCCTTAAATATTTTTTGGAGCAACAACTATCCTTGCCACAGGAAAATAAATGGCTAGCTAAAATGATGGGATATGATTATGAGATAATTTACAAGAAAGGGCGCGAAAATGTCATAGCGGTTGCTTTATCATGCCAATTTGAGGAGGATAGCACCCGGCTAGCAATCTCTCTGCCCATTCTAGGTTGGATTGAAGAAGCTCACAAGGAATGGTTTTCACATCCTTCGCTCTCCCAAATCATTAATAACTTGCAAGAAAATCCTAACTCCGCAGTGGGCTACTCTTGAAAGTATGAGATTCTTCACTACAAGGACCGAGTAGTGATATCACTGACTTCCACCCTCAAAATGTGCATTTTGGTAGAGTTACACTCATATCCCACTGTAGCCCAAGCAGGCTTTCAGAAGACTTATGCTCACACTCGTCGTTCCTTCTCTTGGACAGGCACGAAAAGGGACATTCTCACTTTTTTAGCTGAATGTGATGTGTTTCAGCACCACAAAGGAGAAACATTCAAGTCCCCAAGCACTTTACAACCATTGCCCATCCCTGCCTCAATCTGGATAGATGTTTCTATGGATTTCATTACTGGTCTTCTGAAGTCAGACAACAAGTCAGTCATCATGGTGGTTGTGGACAGAATTTCTAAGTATGCTCATTTTTCCCCCATACCCCACCCTTTTACACCCACTTTGGTGGCTCAATATTTCATGGACCAGATCTTCAAATTGCATGGCATGCCCACTTCCATTGTGTCTGATCGTGACCCGATCTTCACAAGTAACATTTGGCAGGAAATTTTCAAGCTACAAGGCACCTAAATACAACTAGGTACTTCATATCATCCCCAAACGGATGGTCAGACTGAAGCCGTCAAAAAATGTCTGGAGACCTACCTCATGTGCTTTACTTCAGAAAAGAAACATCAATGGGTACAATGGTACTTTAGCTGAATGGTGGTATAATACTAACTATCATGCTGCCACCAAGATGACTCCATATGAAGTAGTTTATGGTCAACTTCCCCCTTCACTTACTTCTTATATCCCTGGATGCTCTAAGGTGCAAGCAGTGGATCAACTCCTATAGAACCGTGCAACCATGCTAGCTCGTCTCAAAGATAATCTCCATCAAGCACAGAATCACATGAAGAAACATGCAAACCAACATCATTCGAAGCGCACATTTCAACAAGGGGATCACGTATTCTTGAGGCTGCAACCATACAAGCAAACATCACTCAAAGACAAGGGTCATTAGAAATTATCTCTGAAATTATATGGACCTTATCAAATACTTCAAAGCATTGGAAAAGTAGCCTACAATCTATCCTTTCCACCCACTGCAAAAATCCATCCCATCTTCCATGTATCATGCCTCAAGAAAGTGGTGGGGAATAATTTTAGAATTCAAACCAGTCTACCTGAATTGGATGAAGAAGGTTCAATCTAGCTCCAACTGGAATAGGTCCTTGACAAGTGAGAACGACATCTGTGCATCCGCACGATCAAGGAAGTCCTTGTTAAGTGGAAATACACCTCTCCAGAAGATGGGACTTTGGAACCAACCACTATTCTTCAGCAGTTTCCACAGCTTCAGCCTTGAGGACAAGGTTGTTTTTATGGGGGGCGCATGCTAGGGTCCAACCCTAACCCCCATATTTATGTAATAGGGTTAAGTCATAGTTCTAGTTAGTTAAAGAGTCAATAAATCCCATATTAATAATTGTAAGTGGTTGACCCGCATTTGAAGAAAGGGACCACAGTTAGTTGCAAATGGGCCATGGTATTAGATAGATGGTATTAAGAGAACCATGGTACTGACCCATGGTATTACATGCATGAATCCTATATAAAGGATAGAGACTCCCCATTGAGGAGCATCGTGTCTTATTTTGTAATCAAGCCCTACTCTATTGCAGGTTTCCCCCTCGAAGAGGCAAGTGAACATTACTTTCATCTCTGAATAATAAAATACATGCTGTTATTTATCATTTTGTTCTGTGTTTTGGGTTGTGTTTCTTCATATATTTGGTATTCTGGCATCTTCTCGCAGGTTAAGAGCACAACACCTTTTGCCTAGGGTGCATCAAGATAATGCATTTGACACAAAGGAAAAGTTGATTTTTGTGAATGAGAAGCATTCCAAGGGGATTTTAAGGTGCAGACATGATAAAAAGAAAAGGATGAGACAATCATAGAGAAAAAAATTATCTTAGAGAAAAATCAGCTAAAAGTAATGCAAGTGTTACTACCAAGTTACAGTCACCAGTAGAGGAACAGGAAGGGCGGAGGGTGGTCAATAGTTAAAACAAGGTGAGTTTATCGACACATGAGGGGTCTAGTCCAATGCTGGGAGAAAGTAAACCATCAAATAGAGAAGAAAAAAACATGGACACATTCAGCCCCAGAACCACTCCATTTTTATGGTCATCTAAGCTCTATGTTTGCGAACTCATGAGCATGAAAAAAAGAATTGAATTCATTGAGCTAAAAGGGCAATTCGATGATCTTAAGTTAAAATAAATTTCGAAGGCCAATCAAAAACTTGAAAAGGAAAACAATATCCTCAAAGAGAAGATAATAAACTTACAAAACAATATGGAAAGAGGGAAGCAAGAATTGGTCATGTTGAAACATGAATTAGAGAAAGAAAAAGTGGTAGAGGAAAAAGACATAGGGACAAGGACAACTAACAAAGAAATTTAGATGGAAGAGCTTTAACGAATGCTTGCAAATAGGGAAAAGAAAAAAAAAAGACAACAAATAGAAGAGACTAAACCCTAGGCTCTGTTAGAGTCGGTCTTGTCAGTCCTCCGTCAGATATCAAAACTCTTTCTGCATTTCATTTTTAGGTGTCTCGCTCCATTCACTCAGCTGCATTCCGCTAGGGGCATGCCATAATCTGACGAAAGGGCCTTATCATTCATTCCCTCATGTCTTGTGCCTACTGGCTTAGGTCTTTTCATCAATGTGTATTAAAGTCCATGACAGTTAATGTTTGATCTTTTAATGGACATAGTCATTTCGGTCATTAAGTCTAGGGATTAGTCATTGGGTCTTCAAACAATGTCCAATAAAGCTAGCAAGGCCAGAGGGAGGCTCTTATAAAGTTGTGATTCAAATATTTTCATCGTCATGTTGATAGATTACGATTGTTCTTCAAAACTCTGTTTTGAAGAAAAGTCAACAGTTTGTCATTTGTAATAATTTTCAAAAGTTTCTCAGTGGATTTCTCCAAGCGCAGCCCTGGTCTCCTTAGCCAAATTCCATGTCGGCTACCCCTGCAAAAAATTGCCAAAAATTTCATCATTTTAGTCAAAGAAATCAAAAGGAAGTGTGAAAAGTAGAGTTGTATTAATTGTGAAAAAGTGCCAAAGTGAAAACATTACAAAATGGGTTTTGGAGAAAGAAAAAATCAAATCCAACTCTTGCAAGATATTTCTCCAAGTATATAAATCATTTGTATCAAGTTACATTCATGAAATCTTATAGCAAAGTCGAATTTGGAGGTTGAAGAACAAATTGCAGTTTGAAAGGTCGTGATTGTGTTAAAGGTTGGAGCGTGGCGCACAGGTGGAGTGGCGCGGCGCACTGAGGGAGCGTAGCGCACTGGGCGCGACCACACAATGTTAAATAACACGGGCGCAGCGCACTCAAACGGCGCGACGCACTGGGTATGTTGCGCGGCGCATACACATAAAAGCCCGATTTTGCTCAGAATTGCAACAAATTGCCTTTCAATCCCTTGAATTTGCCAGGTGGGGTCGATCTCTCAGTGTTTCATCCATTTTTATGTTAGTATGATGATGGTTTATGGCTGCTTATGGTTGCACAAAAACTCTTAAACCCTACCACTTAAAGTCATCAAAACAAATGTTGTTAGGGTTGCAAATTCATTGTGTTGGCGCCAAGATTCCTCCTCCATTTCATTTTTCCTTCTTTCCCTCATTCCCTTCTTCCCTATTCCACTTTTCCCATTTTTCCCTATCCTAAAATGCTACTAAACTCCTATTCCCTATCCCCTCCGCTCATTTTTCAAAGGTAAAACCCCAAACCCTACCCCATATAAAATTTCCTAAACCCCCTACATGTCCCTAAATAAAATTCCTCCTCATAGTCCCTAATCCCTTCATATTATTCCCCTTCCTAACAGTCCATTGTTGCATTTTTCCCCTTGGTGGCAGATTTCAACACATCACAAAAGCAGTCCAAACACAGTTTTATCATCAGCATCTTTTTCTCTAAGGCAGTGGAAAAACAGCAGTCATGGCATCTGAACATGCATCGAACTATGAAATGGAAACCCAAAGTGACTCATCCTCGGAAGAACAGGCTCCCTGGAGGCCTCACAAAAGTGGCAGACATGTTAGAGAAGAACCGACCACCCTTACAGAATTGCAGGCCTGCCCTCTTGCTATGTCATGTTTCCAGCGTCAGTCATGCTTTGAGTTTTGTCAAAAGGTGGCTAGTGTTCAATTTCATCATGAGCTGGCTCGTCTATTCATGCTGCACTTACATGGAGATCAGGCTACTTTAGTTGGTGTCACCTTCACACTTACACCAGAATCTGTCTCACTAGCAACCATCATACCAAACATTAGAGAACCATGGAACAAGAAGCAGAAGATTGATCGGCATCATTATGAACCATATATTAAAACCACTTTCTTGAGGCAGCTCAAAAGAGTCTTTCCATTCCGATATCTGAAAGATGAATATGCTCCACTAATGAGATTGATTATGAAATACTTCAGCTGTGAGGGACGATTCTCTCGTCTTTATGCTTATCACATCAGGTTGCTCATGCATTTCACCAGGGTACGGATGATGAACATCCTGTATTTCATTTGCCGAAACATAGAGAGGATGACCACCTTTATATAGCATAAAACCCCTCAGCAGCAACTTAACAGTGTTTACTATTTTGCTCTCATCAAGATTTTGGTGGTGCATCAGCTTGATCTACAAGGTATCACTTAGGACGATTTCATCTCCCGTGACTTCTTTCGAGCTTCACAGGGACCTGCAGAGACTAGATTTGAGACAGGGGAACCTTCTCATCAGTATGAGCACCATGAGACCGCCAGTGTGCCGGTATTCGTCACATATCAGAGGGGTGCTAGACATTTGTTTGTAGCAGCAAAGCGAGTGTTATCTCCACCCGGGATGGAAGGGGCCTTGCTTCCTACATCAGCACTATAGGTACAGGACAGAGGTAAGGATCCAATTCATGATGAGGGGCCATCAAGTGAACGAGAGACCGAATTCATTCTCCTTCATGATGATGATATAGATACAGATCCAAAAAGTGCATAGCTTAAAGAGATCATCCAGGAGCAGCAAACAGAGATTCAAGTTTTGTCCCTTAACCTGGAAAGAGCCAAATGGAACATGAAATATCTGGAGCAGAGGAACAAACAACTTTAGGGTCGGCAACCTGAGATAGAGTTGCAACTGATCAAGGAAAACCAGCAACACATCATGGCAGCACAAGGTAGACCTGTGGAGCAAAGAGATGAGGACAGGGAGCATGTTTTAGAGAAAGTGAACATTCACTTGGAGTAGCTGGTGGAGAAGGATAATAGGGAAAAAGCAATGCTAAGGCATATGACTCACCATTACATGGCCCGAAACATGAGCTCCAAAGCAAGAATCAGGAGTCTAAAGGCGAAATTGAGGAAGGTGACAAAAAGACAAAAGAGGCAAAAAGAGAAATATCGGCTCCGAATCTTGGCCGAGGATTTGTTGGTCGATCATGACACATGATATAGAAGTTACAACCCAAATTTCAAGAAATTTGGAGCACATTTTTGCATTTTGAAATTTTGTGCACAAGAAACAGGTTTTTTCTCCCTGTGCGTTGCGCCACCTAGCGCGCGCTTTCGCTAGGGAGCTCCAAATGAAAAAAAGTTTACACTTTTGGATTTTCCATGGGAAATCATGATTTTTGGTGCATGGCCAAGAAGTTTGGGCCAGTTTTGAGTCCTCAGGAGCTCAAAAACACCCAAAAAATGACCTCTCTTCCCCTATTTTGACACACATGAAGCAGTCTTGGGATATTTCAGTTTTGGCGGGGCAAATGGGCACCAAATTCAAAAATTTCACTTGGGTTGGAAATCAGATAGGTAGAGCTTTCCAACAAGCACACTTGGGCTCAATTTGGACTTCAGAAGGTGCCTCAAAACTAGCTCCAAAGTGGTGCGATGCATATAGTTTTTGGTGCGACGCACAAAGACCCAAAGGTCAAAATCACTCCTGCTCCGCGAAATTTTGATTCGAAATTTTCTCCAAGTGGGCCCACTCATTTACAATACATTTTTCCCGGAATCAAAGGAAAAGTTTAAAAAACATTTCCAGCTTCTATCCAAGTGGCCAAATGAAGGCGAATAGGCACCCAAAAAATCTACGCTCATGTTTGCTTTTTTCTAATTGGTCCTCATAGAAAATTAAATGTAACTGCTGATGGTTGGCTCTTCATTTCCTGGGTTGATCGACTTTCTCATGGAAAAGCTTATTTATTGTATTGAGAGTCATTTTGTAAAGCGTTGGAATTTCTTGGAAACTGTGGGAGAGAAACCCAATCACTCACTGTACATTTTGACAGAGAATTAATGAAAGGTTGCAGCTCTGGTTCTTGAGATTCCTATGGCGTGAGTTTAGCAAATGTATTTTCTTTATGTTTCATATGTATTTCGTTATGTTTCATATTTTCATTCATATTCATTTCCAGTGAAAGATTTCTAAGTAAGAAAAGGTAGAATTCAGTGTACTGCTCTGCCTTGGGATAGTTTTCATGTTCTATGTTTTCTTCTATTGAAAAGGATTCATGTTTTTATGTCCTTTTCACACTCTTAAACGATATCTCCACTTCATATTATTTCAAATCTAATTGCTAGACTTTCCGCCTGTCTTGCCTCACGAAATAATCTGCATCTTTGAGTTAAATTCTCTGCTCATGTTGTTCCTCGGTCCCACACATCCCAAAAAACTTAGTCATTCATCAAAATACCTCTATCATATTTATTTACCTAGCCTAAAATTAGTATTCATTTTTTATTCATCTCAGACCCTATTGTTTATTTTCCTGAGTGTGACCCAGAGAGAGCCCTTTCCTGTTCTGGTAGGGCTAGCTACTAGACTGAGCGTGGTTTGTGGTTACCCTGAATTTTGCCTTCTTCATCCTAAGGCAGATTTAGGTGCTAACAGACTCAAATAGTGAAGGAACCATTGGTTTAGCAAAAAGAAACCATAGAGACACAAATAAGAGAAGAAAAAGATAGACAAGACAAGGCCACAAATTTCATTATAAAAGTTTTGAAGGATTATTGAGAGAAAGAGAGAACATATATTTTAACAAGGGATTTCCTCAGGGATGAATTGAAGTGGACAGGTTACATCCAACAAGAAAATATGATAGGTAGGAAATAAAAAAATGGAAGGAAAATGTTGGGTCCCTATAATACTAGTGATTACCCCATTACTATTGTAGTTATACCCCTTATTTATATTGTTGTGCCCCTATTACCCCCATGTTGTTATTTCTGTGCCCCATGGAATCCCTCTATTGTTATTTTTGTGGCTTTATATTATTATTGTTAGGTCGGCTGGTTTATATTGTGACTCCTTAGGTTCCTATATATAGAAAGGAGATTTTGTCATTTGAATCATCGAATAATTGTTCATTTATCTATCTTTTCTATATTTTCTATTGTTGATCTATCTTTTCTATCTTTTCTTGAGCTGGTTTCATAACATTTGGTATCAGAGCTTGGATTCTCGGGTTTCGCTGCTCCAAACATGTCATCGTGGCATTTTCACTATAACTTTTTCTTTGTGACGTTTCAAAAGTCGAAAAAAAAACCCATTTGAGAAGAAATCGCGCTGAACCTGGGGTGCGAATTTCAGAGCTTTTTACGTGATATTTGTAAAGATATGATCTAAGGAAGTTGGTCTTTTTGCAGACCCTTGAATTACATTCAATACAGGTGACCTAGGGAAAATCATCATAACTTTCTCTCTGGGGATCGGATTGAAATTTCGTAAGAAGGTACAGAAAGAGGACAGACTTTAGTTTCTTGTATGCATGTTTCAGATCCAAAGGTCGAAACAGTGACGAGTGGAACATCGTACAAGTTCGCTCTACTGAACTAGTCTATAAGCAAGTCACTGTGGGAGATTTCACATAACTCTTCCTTGGAGAATCCAATTTGGGTCAAACTTGTGGCATTGGAAAGAGGACACAGAGGGCTACTACAGCTCACAAATTCATAAGTAGATGATTGGAAAGTACATAGATACATCAGAGGCAATATCAAGCTCCTACAAAGTGAAAAAAAGGTGTGTAGATTTTCTTAAATTTTTGCTTAAGCTTGGTTTGAAAATTTATTTTGAAGGAATTAAAAGGGCATAGTAGAGAATTATCATCGATAACTGATGCCCCGAGGAAAGAAAATGCAAACACCTAGTAAGGAACCTGAAAGCTCTAGCATGACTCATGAAGAAGAGGAAGAAATGCAACATGATATATCAAAATTACAAGACCAAGTGCAACAATTGTCCCTTGCACAAAAAGGAACAGAATCTAAGATGGATGGTTTAAAGAAATATGTAGAAGCCAAGATGGATGGTTTAAAGAAAGGTGTAGAAACTAAGATGGACTGTTTAAAGAAAGGCGTAGAAGCTAAGATGATTGATGTGGAAGCTAAGATGGATGATTTGAAGATAGATTTGAAGACAGACATGGACGAATTGAAGATAAATATGAATAAGTTGCTACAAGAAATGGTCCCTAAGGGTGAAAGGGTACTAAAGGAAACTCATGATGAGAACAAAAGAAATGTTAATCATGATTCCATAGACGCTAATGTTGGATTGAAGACTCACCATATTCCAAAAATCGATATGAGGAAGTTTGATGGAAAGGATCCCGCCACATGGATATTACAGATGGAGCAGTTCTTCAATCTCAATAATGTGCAAAACACACAAAAGGTAGGTATGGAAACTGCATATTTGGAACCAAATCAGTTTGTATGGTATCAATGGCTTTGCTCTCGTAAACAATTTATCACTTGGGCAATTTTTACGGAAGAATTGATAGCACATTATGAAGATACAAAACAAAAGGGTTCAGTAATGGAGCACATTGAGGAGTTCCAAAAATTGAACATAAGGGTAAAAGATATTCCAGAGGAGCATAGGATTGATTTGATTCATTAGAATTGATAAGTCTCAAACAAAAGGGTTCAGTAATGGAGCACATTGAGGAGATCCAAAAATTGAACATAAGGGTAAAAGATATTCCAGAGGAGCATAGGATTGATTTGTTCATAGGGTCTTTAAAGGATAATATCCAACATGATGTTCGCCTTTGGGAACCTGATTCATTAGAGAAGGCATTCAGGTTAGCAAGAAAAATGGAAAGCAAAATTATGGCAACCAGGAAGCATACCACTCACAACTATAAAGACAGAAGTGTTGTTGCCCCTAGTCTTCCACAACCTATAAGGTTGACACCACAACAATTGGAAGAAAAAATAGCAAAAGGGCTTTGTTATAGTTGTGATAGCAAATACACTAAAGGTCATAAGTGTGCTGATAATAAATTATTCTACATAGATTGTGAAGAGGAAGAAGAAAAGGAGCAAGAAAGGTCAAAAGAAGAAGATATACTCCAGGAACAAAGCCTAGATGAAGAACAAATAAATCCGACCATATCTTGTAATGCATTGGTGGGAATTACCACTCCTCAAACCATCAAGATAGAAGGACAAATCAAGAAGAAAAAGGTAATAGTGTTGATTGATTGAGGAAGCACCCACAATTTTATTCATTGTAGGGTAGCAAAAGAATTGAATTGCTTCCTATATCCAGCACCAGAGTATCAAGTGATGATTGCAAATGGAGGAACAATAAATTGCTCTGGAAGGTGCCATAATATCAAGCTATCCATGGGAGAATATGTATTGACTAGCCCAATGCTTGCCATTCCAATGGGAGGTGCTGATGTTGTACTAGGAGTCCAATGGCTACAATCCTTGGGTACAATAGCTTTTAATTTTCAAGAACTTTTAATGAAATTTTCTACGAAAGGAAAGGAAGTTGAATTAAGGGGTATTGTAGGGAAACCAGGAAAGATAATCAGCTCTAATTGTATGACAAAGCTTCTAAAAAAGGAGCAAAGAGGTGTAATTGCACAATTATGTTCGCTAGATGTTTCCACATCGGAATCATCTATTTCTCCAGATCTCCAAAAAGTCCTGTACAATCATTCCAAGGTATTTGAGACTCCCAAAGGTCTCCCACCTATGCGTGATCATGATCATGCTATCCATCTGATTCCAGGAAGTGTTCCTCCAAACATCAGGCCGTATAGAGATCCCTATGTCCAAAAAAGTGAAATTGAACATATGGTTGCAGAAATGCTAGAGGCTGGTATAATTCAACCAAGTCAAAGTTATTTCTCTGCTCCAATAGTATTGGTGCACAAGAAGGATGGATCATGGCGCATGTGTCCGGATTATAGGGAGCTCAACAAGCTCACTATTAAAGATAAGTTCCCCATTTCTGTCATTGATGAATTACTGGATGAATTGCATGGATCAATTTACTTCACCAAGTTGGATCTTCGTTCGAGATATCATCAAATTAGAATGAAGATTGAAGACATTCCAAAAACGGCATTTAGAACTCATGAGGGTCATTATGAATTTTTGGTCATGCCTTTTGGCCTTACCAATGCACCTTCAACATTTCAAGGTTTGATGAATTCAATTTTCAAACCATTCCTTAGAAAAATTTTGTTAGTATTTTTTGATGATATACTAATTCTACAGCAAGTCTTGGAAGGATCATGTTGAACATGTTGACAAGCTGCTACAACTATTGGAGGAGAAACAATTATATGCAAAAAGATCCAAATGTTTCTTTGGAGTCCCGGAGGTGGAATATTTGGGTCATATTGTATCTCATGAAGGCGTTAAGGTAGACCCTAGCAAAATTAAAGCCATTAAGGAATGGAAAATCCCCACATCCATAAAGCATCTGCGAGGATTTCTTGGGTTGACAGGGTATTATCGCAAATTTGTCAAGAATTATGGGAGAATAGCAGCACCTCTAACAACATTATTGAAGAAAGATGCATTTTCATGGACTCCAGAAGCAACAAAGGCCTTTGAACATCTTAAAGAGGCAATGTGCCAAGCACCGATCTTAGCTACACCGGACTTCACAAAAACCTTTATTGTGGAATGTGATGCTTCAGGAAATGGAATTGGTGTTGTTCTAATGCAAGATGAAAGACCCATTGCTTTTGAAAGTCGTCCAATCAAGGGAAAGTTTTTAAGCAAAGCTATTTATGAGAAGGAAATGTTGGCAATACTCCATGCACTTAAGAAATGGCGAACCTACCTAATGGGAAGACACTTCAAGGTAAAAACAGATCATGATAGCCTTAAATACTTTTTAGAACAAAGATTATCCTCTGAAGAGCAACAAAAGTGGGTCACAAAGATGTTGGGTTATGACTTTGAAATCATCTACAAAAAGGGGAAGCAAAATGTGGTAGCAGATGCACTCTCAAGAAAGGATGAGGATGTGGACGGATTGTTGTGCGCCATTTCTATTATCCAACCAGATTGG
This sequence comes from Pinus tabuliformis, assembly GCA_031772625.1. Classification (NCBI taxonomy): domain Eukaryota; kingdom Viridiplantae; phylum Streptophyta; class Pinopsida; order Pinales; family Pinaceae; genus Pinus; species Pinus tabuliformis. The sequence goes on along the minus strand of CM062805.1, from coordinate 153,060,771 downwards.
ATAAACGAAGCAAGGGAGGAATGGAAGAATGATGAATAAGTGTGGGCACTTATTCGAGCTACAACAAGATTCCAGTATGCCTGATACATTTAGCTGGAAAAATGATTCGTTATGGTACAAAGATTTCTTATACCTCTGTAAGAATTCCCAGCTAAAACAAAAGATTCTTATGGAATTGCACACTTCTCCCTTAGGAGGGCACTTAGGATTTTTAAAAACTTACCACAGGGTTAAGAAGGAATTTTTTTGGGATGGCCTTAAATCATATATTCAAAAGTTTGTGGCAGAATGTTTGGTTTGCCAACAAAATAAAGTTGAAACAATTAAGACACTGGGTCTATTACAACCTTTATCCATTCCAAGCCAACGTTGGGAGGAGGTTTCAATGGATTTTATCACAGGTTTACCCAAGTCTGAGGGAAAGAGTGTAATCATGGTGGTAGTTGACAGACTTACCAAGTATGCACACTTTTGTGCATTATCACATCCATTTAAAGCCAGTACAGTTTCTACTGCATTTATGGAAACAATTCAAAAGCTACATGGAAACCCAAAGATTATTGTAAGTGACAAAGATCCCATTTTCACTGGAAATTTTTGGACAGAATTATTTTCTTGTCTTGGTACTCAGTTAGCTCATAGCTCATCTTATCATCCTCAATCTGATGGGAAAACTGAGATAGTAAACAAATGTTTGGAAGGATATCTTTGTTGCTTTGTATCTGATAAACAGACACAATGGGTCAAATGGTTGCCTCTCGCTAAATGGTGGTATAACACTTCCTTCCATACAGCAACAAAAATGACCCCATTTATGGCACTTTATGGGTATCAACCACCATCCATCACATCATATTTAAGAGAAAATTCTAAGTTTCAGGCAGTGGAACATCACATCGAACATCAACAACAAGTCCTCCAACTCTTAAAGGATAACCTCGTGTTGGCACAAAATAGAATGAAACAATAGGTAGATCAACATCGCAGTGAAAGAAGTTTTGACGTAGGTGATTGGGTATTCCTACGGCTACAACCATACAAGCAAATGTCCCTAAAGCAAGCTAAGAAGGATAATAAATTATCACCAAAGTATTATGATCCGTACAAGGTGTTGCAAAAGATTGGTACTATGGCATACAAATTGGAGCTTCCTGCAGCTTCTCGATTGCACCCAGTTTTCCATGTTTCATGTTTAAAGAAGGTTATAGGCAACAAGCTCCCAGTTCAAACAATATTGCCAGAACTAGACGAGGAAGGAAAAATTATATTGGAACCGGAAGCAGTCACAGAAACAAGAACTCGACAGCTACGAAATCGATCAATTTCAGAGTATCTTATCAAGTGGAAGAACTTATCCACTGAAGATTCCACATGGGAGGATGAGAATTTTATGCAGAAGTATCCAGAACTACTCAAGCATTGAGGACAACACTTTTTGAAGGAGAGGGGCATGTTGGGTCCCTATAATACTAGTGATTACCCCATTACTATTGTAGTTATACCCCTTATTTATATTGTTGTGCCCCTATTACCCCCATGTTGTTATTTCTGTGCCCCATGGAATCCCTCTATTGTTATTTTTGTGGCTTTATATTATTATTTTTAGGTCAGCTGGATTATATTGTGACTCCTTAGACTCCTATATATAAAAAGGAGGTTTTCTCATTTGAATCATCGAAGAATTGTTCATTTATGTAATGTAAAGGAGGTTGCCCCCTCGAAGAGGCTGAATTCTAAGGCGTTGATCTATCTTTTCTATCTTTTCTTGAGCTGGTTTCATAACAGAATATACATGTGAGAGTTACTTTAAGAATCACAGAAGAGAAAATAGCTATCCAAAACAATAGGGGCTACTTAGCACTCACTTTTATCTAGATGATGACTTGACATGGCACCAATAGGAAGATCGAAGGAATAAATGGGGAAGGTGAAATCAACAAGAGAAGCAGAGAAGTGGGCATGGCTGAAAAATGGGAAAGCCCAAATCAGTGACCATTTAAAAAATCACAAATAGGGATTCGGGGCCCCCCAGAAGTATCTAAGCATGATGAGTATCTAAGATTGGGGACTATAGAAGAAGGGAAATACATCATTATCCTTTTATAAACCGATGAGCATGGGGGATGCAGGGTTCCAAAATATGAAGGTTTCAATGTGGAATGAAGAAATAGGAACAGGAAAAGGGCATGGAGGGATCACAATTCTAATAAGAGAATCGTGGGAAGAATAGTTAAATTTGAAAAAGAATATCCAAATAAGCAATTTATATGGTTGAGTATAACTAACAAAAAAGTAACATTCATACTGGCTGCATGTTACTTTGCCCCAAAAAACTCAAATTTTTACAAGAAGACAAATTTAGATAATGAAGACCCTTTTGGTGCTTTGAAAAGAGATAACTTTGCCTTTGGGAGGTTAGGAGATATAGTGTTAATTGGGGACTTTAATACTAGAACAGAAAACAATCAGTCTATTCAATTGGGAAGTGATGAGAATATGGACAACAACCTTCTTTGGTTAGAGGAGATTGAGGATCACGCATGGACGAGGACCTCTCAGGATGGGAATAGGAGTGTCTCCCACTTTAGCATTGAATTGTTAGGCTTATGTAGCCTCTATGAAATGGTAGTTTTCAATGGCATGAAAGCTTGGCTGAGATCGGGTGGCATCGCATGTAAAACTTACAACGGTCAAAGTGTGGTGAACTATGTGATATTCTCCCAAAGCTAGATTTGCAATTTATCGAATTTTAGGATTGGGGCTTGTCCTATTGAGATGAATTCAGACCATCTTCTTCTCTTTATTAAGTTGGGCATGCACACAAGTGAGCTACAAGAAGTGCAGATCCAACCATCTCAAAATAAATCTCATAAGAGTGGGAGAATCCTCATGAACCAAGAAAATCAGGAGCTCTTTGTTGCGGCCCTGGAACAACACTTTTAAGTGACAAAGAACAACACAGATGTCAAAGAAGATAGTGCAGGAACATAGTGCTTTTGAAATAGTATGTTGATCCCTCTAATCCATAAATCCGTAGAGAGTTGCAAAATATCTCGTCCTAAGAAGAAGGTCTCAAACACTTTTCCAACTAATACTTGGTATGATGAAGAATGCAAGGTTTTTAAAAGGTCACTTAAGAATAATACAAGTAGTGAAACCTTGAAAAAGTATAAAAAATTGATTCAACCTAAAAAGGAAATTTACATGGCTACGAGAAGGAATGAATTAATTGCTTTGGGAAAGAACAGCCCCAAAGGTTTTTGGTCGAAGCTACAACAAACAATAAAGAAAATAGACAGTAATATATTAGTTTCACAATGATTAGATTATATGAATACCCTCTATGAGAGAGATCAAGAGAAAAGTAATCCCCCCATAATTAACTCTAAAATCGAGTTATTCTCAGTGGAGGAGGTCAAGTGAGGTATAAAAAATCTAGAAAGTGGTAAGGCTCAAGACATTGATGGTTTGCAGGCAGAATTTTTAAAGTGGGGTGTTGAGACCTTGGCTCTAGTCATTAAAAGGATATTCAATAGGGTCACGCAAGGAAATTTTCCACTGGAATGCACTACGAGCGTGGTTATCCTTCTTTAAAAAAGTGGAGACTTCAATCGTCCTGTTAATTACCACACTATTACGGTTAATCCTCTTCTTGGAAAATTGATTGGGAGCATGTTGAGCAGAGAATCAACAACTAGGCAGAAAACGGGGTAAAAGAGCTAAAGGGAAAGTTGGTTTTAGGCTGAGGAAATCTACTATTGATTATTGCATCACTCTCAGGAACTTCATCGAAAATTTTTAGGACGTCCAAAGCAAGGAGGCCTTTTGTTGTTTCATTGAATTCAAGAAAGCTTTTGACACTGTCCCTGGAGATAAACTCTAGAGAAGAATGGAAAAGCTCAGAATTCCAAGGGAGTATAGAGCAGTTGTGCATAAACTTTACGAGAAATTTAGCACCAAAATCAGAACTAAGGAAGGCTTTTTTGAATGCTTTGGTAGTGACATAGGGATTAAGCATGGGTGCCCTCTTTCCCCCATGCTTTTCAATCTATATACTTATAAGCTAGAAGAATGTGTGAACAACTGTTATAAACATTTTTGGGCCCTACAACCCCAAGCATGAAATTTCCATAAACCAAGGGCTCCTAAGTCCTTAAAAGTGTTGTTCTAACCCCTAAAGGAACAAGGTCAACAGATTACAGCTTCTCCCAGAAGTTCTCCATTAAAAACTGCTCAGAATTGGTCAAAACAGGATCATTTCAGCTACTCCACTGGTAAGTGCGTTGCATCTCACCTAAACACACTGTGTGGGTGCATTGCATTTCAAAAATCCCTTCTGTGGGGTGCGATGAGCGAGAAATGACAAATGGCAGTGTCATTCTGCAAGGTGGAGAGGCAATGGAAGCTTCCAGAATCTTCTCTTGTGACACTTGCCCCACTGAATTCGACCAAGGATGAGTAAGAGACCATCAATCTCCAAGTGGAAGCAAGAACTATTAGAGGGAAGACACTAATCAAATCTTGAGCTGACTCATCTCCATTACAAACATATATATATGGATCCCTCATCCCAGAGATCCAGAGGCTGGAATTTTGCATATTGTAAGGAATTGTTGTTGGTTTCTTGAGACAAACATCAGATTGTTGGGTGATCTAAGCTTTGTTTGAGGTGAAGAGGGGCTTCTTTGTTGGGAGGTTGATGCTGGGTCAGAACAACTGGTTGTAACTCCTCTTGGCTCTTTTCTTGTTTATCAATAAAAGCTATTCAAGTTTTCCTCCATGCTTTTGTGTCATTGATGCTTGCTACATTTGTATGGTCAACTTACATCTGATCCTAGATTGTTTATGATTATAGATCCATGTCTTTGTATAGTGCTATGCTTTTGTGATCTTACAGGTACTTTGTGAAGCTGGGCATGCAAGGGAGCAGGTAGCTGAAGATTATCAAAGAAGAGAGGGATCAAATCAGGAGATTAGCGCAAGACAGAGGTTGATCTTTCTGTTCCTCTCTATCTATAATTCATAAAGGAAAAACAAAAGTAGCTTTTCTCTGTTTGTTTCTAAGGCAGCTGTCACACCTTAGTGGAATAGAGCAGTTCTATATAGACACTTTTCCCTGTAACAAAATGGCGACTCCGCTGGGGAACTAATTAGTTTGTTTGTTTATCATTCTTTGTTGTTTGTTTCATAAACTTACAAGTAGCGTTCGAACTGCATTTTCCATAAAAAATGCAAAGTAGATAACTGCTACTTCAATCCATCTACTGGACCTGTTTATGATTTAAACAACTGATTCACAAACTATCTGATTGCCCTTGTGATAGCTCTTAGATCCTCCTTAGATCTACCCCTGATTGTTGCATTACTGATTGCTTTTTGCTCGGCCAAAACCCAAGAACTGAACTGCAAACTGTGACCCAGAACCCGAACAGAGTCTCGTTTCTGGCCCAGCGCAGGTACTGTTCAGAGAATCTGAATTTCAGTGCACTTCCCGAGTGGACAAGCTGCGCTGCATTTCAAATTCTCTGTGTTACAGGTGCGCTGATCAGACTAGCTCTGTGCAGTTGTGGCTTCTGTGGTTCATTCTTTCCAGTTCTATTCCTGAATTTTGCTGCCTGTGATCAGTATATGTCTGTTTGGAACCCCTTTTCCTTGCTGTTATTCCGCCTCCTTTGTACAAAAGAACTGCAGATGTTTTTGTGTGTTTGTTGAGTCATTTACAGTTCTCCTTTGCAAAAGTAGCATAATCGTACTGTCGTCCTTTGATTTGAAACTGTCGCAAGTGTCGATTTCAATCGTAGGAAAGAGTTTGATTGTTGTTGATGGTCGATTATCCTGTTACTATTGCTTTTGGTCTGAATTTGTAATTTTCTAGTGTCGAGAACAAGTATTCAGTTCAAAATCGTAAAGTGTTGTGATCATCTCCATTTTTTGATTTCGAAAAGAAACTTGCTGATATTTGTCGCTTGAAAAGAAATTCAGATTTGTGCATCAACTTTCTTTTTAGCATTCATATACTAAGAAATTCAAAAACAAATACATGCATGTGCATTTGCATATAGACAGTCTGATTGGCTTGATTTAGGAAAGTGCATTTAGAGTGTGCTCTTTGCTCTTTGTGAAAAGATGTTGTCTTTCTTTTCTTTAGTAGCTAGGGTTTTCATTGCACAAAGGAGATAAAAAGTTTGTTTATCATCTTAGATTGCATTTTAGGAATTACATCTACATCTCGTGGTGAACCTGAAAGGCAAACTTCATAAACAAGATCAACTTAAAATAAATTCAATGAATCTAACAACGCTTTGGAACTTAACGCACAACATTTAGAAGTCTAGGCTAGAGACGTATTTCGGCGTCGTAAAGCCTGGTAACTATTGTTCTCACTGATGGTTGGGTGATTCCTCCACTTTGAGACGATAAGTGCCAGTACGGACTTGTGCTCCCACGTACCGTCGAGTATATTTTGGGAGACCCCAATAGGCTTAATCCTTTATCCATAGGAAGCCATGTCTGCCGCCCTATCGATCGCAATGCACTGAACACAGCATTCGGGAAGATTGACTTCCGTACCGTAAAAAGTATTCTGCAGTTTTGCGATTGGTTTGGTAATCCCTCTACCTAGATTTCCAGAGCAGTCCCTTTCGTTCCTTTTCAGACTCCTTAACAGAAAATGTCCATCTGAGCACTTGTCACTTCAGGCTCATTAAAAATCGAAGGCGACTAGAGTCATCTTTTGTTTTTTCTCGACTCTTAAAAATTGAAAAAACAAGTTGTGTCAAAGCGTCTAAAATTTATTTTAAACAGAATATTCATTACCCTTTCCTACGTTGTTCTTGGGTTGAGAAAATGGAATCCACCAACCAAGGAATTCCCCTTGGAGGAAATCCTAGTCCCTTCTCCTCTTGGGGAAATGTTGGTGCACCCCATATGGCCACGTTGTCGCTTCCAGGACTGACAATTGGTTTGCCTGTATGGCTCTTCTCAACCTCTGTCGTTCAGAACACCGCAATTCCTGAACAATCGAATCAGCAACTAGATGAGTCTAGAGTTGCCCACCAACCTTCTACTTCCTCTAATTCTTCCTCTCCTCCTTCCTCTTCGCTTGATGGGGCTGGTAAAGCCAAAAGTCAAGTACCTAAGGAGAAGAAGGAAAAGAAGAAGAAGGAGCCAAAAGCGAGTGGGGGCAAACGAATGTTTTCTAGCGAAAATCCACACACTGCACCGACCAAGCCTAAATCTCCATGTGTCATTTGCAAAGGAGACCACTATCACAGAGATTGTCCTTGCATCCCTAGGATCTTAAGGGACTGGTCTCCTCGTTTGCACAACTCGATGTCGTCAACCTCTGAGGGCATGTTGAAAACACACCATCAACTAGTGAAAGTGAAGCACCAGGACAAAAAGGAAAATATAGATTTCCTTGTAAACTGTGCGAAGGCGATCATGCCGTCCACCGTTGTCCCTTCTTAGAAGAGGCTAAAAGAATTTTGGACGATCGTCCGGTTTCACCGTTACGACTTCCTCCTGGATATAAAAAACTCTTGCCAAGTCCGTCACTAGTTGAAAATCCGACTGGCCCGCTCAGGTGGTCGGCTGAAGCATCTATCATTGAAGACAAACCATCTGAACCCATACCAGACAAAAGTCAAAAGGTCAAGGCGGCAGTTGACCCGGTCTTGCCTTCAAAGGTTCCATCTTCATATGATACCGTCACCGAAGAGAACAAGGATGACACCGTCCAAATTCTTTTCATAAGCACAGACTCCAACGAACATGGGGGCAATTTACCCGTTCCTTTACCGCATGAAGGAAGTTCGTCAGAGTCATACCCGGTCGTCTATTCGACCCCACCTCTAAGCAACCTAGTTGTCTCCTTCGACTGGAATCAACTAGGCAGACCCCGTTTACCAGCTAGTATACCATTCTGAATCATTGTTCAAATATATAGAATGGTTATGGCTGGTACCATCATAGATGAAGGGGCTTCTGTGAGTATCCTTTCCTCGACTGCATGGAAAGCGCTTGGTTCGCCATCGCTTTTGCCTGAGATGAGAAATCTAATAGGCTTTGATAAAGGAACCAGTCGACCATTACGGATCCTTCCCAATGTGCCCATAACATTGAGAGGGAAAACCGTTCAGATGAACGTGATGGTAGTTCAAGGACCCCTGGATTAAAATCTACTCCTTGGACGAGACTATATTTATTGCATGAGAGCCATTGTCTCATCACTCTTTAGAGTGATGTGTTTTCCGCACGAAGGAAGAGTGGTCAAGCTCGTAGACCAGCTTTCATTTCCCGGATCACGCATAGCAAATAGTCATATACCATCCCTAAATGGTCTTTTCATGCAAGAAATGTCTCAATCCCCAGTCCGTCCACCCGATGAGCGTGAGTGATTCGGGGGACGTGACTGAAACCCAGGGGGGCATGCACCCTGGTATGCTTTGGCAGGAAAACTTCGGGTATAGGGTAGGTTTCCGCGAGAAAATATGACTAGTCTGTACTCCCATCTGTGATTGGAAGAGGGGGTTATTCTAGAACAAGATTCTCTTGTCAAAGTTACGTGAGTGGAGTAATCTCCTTCACTCACCTTTGTCTATTTCGGTAGACATCGCCGAAGAAGTGTTTTGTTTGCGCTGTGAATAGAACAATCTTTGGTAACCTGAAAGAGGTATACCTTTCCTGATAAAACAAATGTTTTGTCAGCTCGAATAAAAGGTGACCTTGAAACTCTGTTTTATACCTGGGGGCATGCAAACCTTTTGGCGTGCAAGCAAAGAGCGATCATTTATCTGTTTTTTGGATTGGTCGTTTCCTAACTTGCATAAAGAAAGGATGTGGGGAAAAACTCTAAAAGTTGTCGTTTTATATGAGACATTCTTATCGCACGACTGGATTAATCGAGCAGTTTTAGCACATAGTTCAAGCTCGTTAAAAAATAAACATATGCCATGAGCAAATGTTTCCTCCCATGTTTAAGCTCATTAAAAAATGAATTATTCCCCCGGTAAATAACCATCATGAATGTAGTACTTCAGCCATCAAATCCTTGGTCGTGTTTGCACCGTCACCTCCACTTTTTCATTGGTCGATCATTCACCCCCATTTGATTGTTTACCCATTTTGAGGAACAGCTGCGAAGAGTGATCTCACTAGCCATCCTTGTGACACTGTCGTGATTGGAAAATTCCAAACCTTACCTGGAATCAGCTGCTACCCATTTTATCACTCGTTCCTCAAAAGACGAGTCTCCTTTAAGCTCTTTTCAACTGACTCGTAAAATATGAAAAGATTGTCAAGCCATTGGCCTCTCCAACTCGTTAAAGGGATAGGAAGTGCTATCCCTCCTCTAGATTTTAATCTTTTTGGACCTGAGGGATTATTACACAAAAAGATCGAGCGCTTGTTTTGTTCGGCTCGTTAAAAGTATCGAAAATTCATCCCTTTTGTATTGTTTTATACTTTTTCGGACTTAAGGGATTAGATGACGAAAAAGGAATTTTGGAGTTACCTTTACATTCCTTTTCAGACTTTCTAAAATTGAAAAGGACCGATTTATCTTTGTTGTTAAACTCGTTAAAAGTATAATAGCGACAAACTTGTCTATAGACAAGAACGAGTTTCACTATCGCTAGGCTCGTTAAAACATAGCGATGGGTTTGCCCGAAGGGCAAATTATAGAACAAGCATATGTTATCCTCCTCAAGCTTGACAAAAATAAAGAGGTACTGGTCAGAAATGACTGGGGAAAATTGGGAAGAAAACTTGAAGAAACTTTGTTGGTAGCAAGTCGCTCTTGAACATGACACTTCCACTCCATGTCTGAGTCGGGTTGGGTTGTTTCATTCACCGGTCACATCACCATGGTCCCATCATACCATCCAAATTTGGGGTTAATGCAACCAATCCATCACAACAGTGTCGCTGATATGTTCAAGAGAAGTCATTCAGAGAATTTCACCTATGTCTCACCCACTACCATACATTTATACTCCATTCTTTCATGACCGCCACCCTGAACCTTATATCACCAAATCGTTTTCACCTCCATTAAAATCATTTGCTTCGTTCCGTGTCATTGATGTGGGATTCATTAAGGCCCTCCTGTGACGGATCACTTCTTGTCGACATCAGCTCATTATCCAAGAAGTTGATCTAGGAACACCCCATTCAGTACTTTGAAGCTTGCATGCCTCAATGGCAAGTTTCTCACTTCCGGCGACAGGTTTACATCAATGGCCTTCGACCGAAAGATTTTGCGTGGTGTTCGACACCAAATCCTTTATTCACACCATGTAAATTGTACTGCAGTACCTTGAGGGTCATTATCATTATCGGTGATTCCTCTCGCGCTTGTTAATAGTTTACATCATTGGCTGGTAATCAAGCGATGTCTTTCCATGTTCGACTTTAGAACATTTCTAACATGGATCGACTTGTACTCCGAGTGAAGATCGAACGAAATTGAAGACCCCGGATCTAGTTTCATCCATTCGGGCTGCGATATATATTCAGGGAAAATAAAGACATCAAATGTACATCATTGCTGCACAGATAATCATCCAATCAAAAGGATGATGGCTCTATCAGAATCATCAGTCTACACTCAGACGATTGTCTGTCATATGTACATGAAAATGAATTTATAAAGCTGAGCATGGGAATGCCTGCCCCAGCTAGATCATGAAAATATTATGAAGATAATGTATTGTATTGTATCTTATTACAGGTCTCCTCCCAGCATTGAAAGAACTTTGGATCCTCATAATGAAGCATTTCACCCGACATCAAAAAATTAACAACCTCATGCTTTAGGGGGCAACTATTATAGACATTTTTGGGCCCTACAACCCCAAGCATGAAATGTCCATAAACCAAGGGCTCCTAAGTCCATAAAAGTGTTTTTCTAACCCCTAAAGGAACAAGGTCAACAGATTGCAGCTTCTCCCAGAAGTTCTCCATGAAAACCTGCTCAGAATTGGTCAAAACAGGATCATTTCAGCTGCTCCACTGGCTAAGTGCGTTGCATCTCACCTAAATACACTGTGTGGGTGTGTTGCATTTCAAAAATCCCTTCTGTGGGGTGCGATGAGCGAGAAATGACAAATGGCAGTGTCATTCCGCGAGGTGGAGAGGCAATGGAAGCTTCCAAAATCTTTTCCTGTGACACTTGCCTCACTGAATTCGACCAAGGATGAGTAAGAGACCATCAATCTCCAATTGGAAGCAAGAACTATCAGAGGGAAGACACTAATCAAATCTTGAGCTGACTCATCTCCATTACAAACATCTATATATGTATCCCTCATCCCAGAGATCCAAAGGCTGGAATTTTGCATATTGTAAGGAATTACTGTTGGTTTCTTGAGACAAACATCAGATTGTTGGGTGATCTAAGCTTTGTTTTAGGTGAAGAGGGGCTTCTTTGCTGGGAGGTTGATGTTGGGTTAGAACAACTGGTTGTAACTCCTCTTGGCTATTTTCTTGTTTATCAATAAAAGCTATTCAAGTTTTCCTCCATGCTTTTGTGTCATTGATGCTTTCTACATTTGTATGGTCAATTTACATCTGATCCTAGATTTTTTGTGATTATAGATCCATGTCTTTGTATAGTGATATGCTTCTGTGATCTTACAGGTACTTTGTGAAGTTGGCGTGCAAGGGAGCAGGTAGCTGAAGACTATCAAAGAAGAGAGGGATCAAATCAGGAGATTAGCGCAAGACAGAGGTTGGTCTTTCTGTTCCTCTTTGTCTATAATTCATAAAGGAAAAACAAAAGTAGCTTTTCTCTGTTTGTTTCTAAGGAAGTTGTCACACCTTAGTGGGATAGAGCAGTTCTATATAGACACTTTTCTCTGTAACAACAACCCTAGTGGAGAGGGTGTTCAATTAGTAGGTTATGTGGTGAAGTTTCTTTTGTATGTATACAATCTTATTCTAATTGCAAATTGGCTCATGGTTTGAGAGAGAATTTGATGGAATTAAAGATCTTCTGTCAAGAGGTGGGGAGGTAGGTAAACACTAGAAAAACTAAAGTCATGATCTTCTCTTTGAAGTGGAAAAAAAAAAAGTTAGCTTTTTTTTGAGGGGGAATCCTTGGAGTCAGTGGAAGAGTACAAGTACCTAGGAATTTTGTTTAACAATAGGCTTAGTTGGGAGACATGCAGAACTGAAAGGATTCAAGGGGGATGGAGAGTGTCTTATCTTCTTCAAAATAGATGTAGGAAAGCATAATTATGGGATTGGAAAACCAAGAAAACTCTTTTTTGATTATTAGCTACTCTGGTTTTCCTAAATGGGTGTGAAGTTTGGGGAGCAGCATGTCAGAAAACAAATGGAGACAGGTAGAAAGAATTCAAAAACACTTAATCACTAGTAACCTTAAAGTCAAATCAATTGTCCCATATGAGATCTTTCTAGCGGAGGCAAGTTTGTTTCCAATGAAAGCTTTAGCAATCATCCAATTGTTAATGTATTTAAAAAAGGTGGAGCCCGACATGGAAGAACACCGGTGGGCTAATTTGATTGTGGCAGAAGATTTAAAGCATAGGAATGAAACTTGGAGGAAGCAGAATGACAAGTGCATGTGAAAATGGGGAATTAATTGGAAGGAATATCATATTTCTAAAGTGGATATAAAAAATTATGTACTTGAAAAATTCAAGATTTCCATGTGGGAAAAATAGGTTGGTCGTAAAAAAATTATATGTGTCAATAATTTCAACCCAACATGGTTGCATAATGAAAATAATTATCTGAGTGTCGCAATCAAGGGAAAGGTTTAGATTTCGATAACACAGCTAAGGACCAAATCCCATCATCTTAGATGTGAAACAGGTATATGGGTAGTTCCCAAGGAAGAGCAGGAATAAACAACTTGTGTCTTTTGTGAGGAAGGAGCGGTTGAAGCTGAATGGCACTTCATCATGGAGTGTCCTACCTATAAGGATATTTGTAGTCAACTCAAAAGCGACCTGAAAATGGAAAATATTTGTGAGCTATTTGTGGAAGGAAAGCTTCACAAGACAACAAACTTTTTTATCATGATTCACACCAAGATGGTTTTTATGGTGAGAAACTTGATAGTATGATGTTTTGTTGATTGGATATATGGGTCCCTTAGATTGTTTTGATCTCGTGGATATCATTAAAATTCTTCAATTCAATTCAATAGATTCGAATGCACAACCACAACACAAAAATTCCTATTCAATCAACTAAATGGTGTGTAGCGTCATAATATGAAAAAAGTAATGTAATTAATCTAAATAAACTTTGAATATATTATAAGGTCAATTACCTTTGACCAACATGAGAAAATTATCATCCCGTGGAGGAAATGATGAATAACAATATGGTAAATAGAAAATCAAGATTCTTTTTATTGGAGAAGCTTGAAAGGAAAAATAATAAAGTCACCCAATGAAGTAAAGAGGCTTACAACTTCAAATAATCAGAGAACAAGGTAGAATTAATTTCACGAGTTCCTAGGTGAAGGGGATGCTGCAATTTCATGAACTTTTGGGGGGCACAAGAGAAAAGATCATGTTATTTGGAGAAACACATCCACAAAGCCTATCTATCACTGGAGGGCATGAAGGTAGTGGCTAACCGGCTATGATTAATTATTTGGTGTGGCAAAGTTCATTGCCCATTTATTTTTCATTTTGGGGAGCTCCGCACAATGAACTTAGCTCCACACTATAATTTCTGACAGTGAAATAGAATAAAATCGTTGATAGAATTTACATTTCACAACATATTTTCATCAACCACATTTTTCCAATTAAAATGTTAAGACTTCATTTACATGAATCCTCGAATATGGACGATATGGGTTAAAAAAGGGACATCAATCACGATAGACTAACTCTAATAATATGAAATCCAATCTTCATGCCTAAGAAATGAAGTTTTTAAACAGCCTGACGTACGCAGGTTCGAGGGGTCGACAACCAAATTTCCCGACAAGATGGTCGGACAATGTCAATTTTCCATTGAAAATATTCATACTTAGTTTTTCAATCAAAATGGGATGGGAGGGACAGCATTCAGAATAATGTTACTTGGAGCAGTGGATAGAAGAAAGTAGCAGTGAGGAGCAGGGAAGAGATCGATTTCTACAGGCATGTAGTGAGGAATAGGTTGGACCTACATTTTTCTCAGAATAGGTTGGACGGAAAATGCATTCAAACATAAAAAAAGGACAAGAAATTTCAGAACATGTGGAGACAAATGATTTAGGACAAGTGAAAATTGCCTCATCTGCCAAAGTTGGGGAGTGGGTGTAGGTCAGTGTCAAACAAATCGAGGCATTTTAAAACAAAGTCTAGCCTGTCTAAAATGGGAACAGACATGGAAAAAATAGTCTCAAAGGGAAAGTACTCTGGCCCTTCTCAATAAGCACTCAAAGAATTTCCCTCTAAAATCATGTGGCAAAAAGAAGTCTAGAGGAAAATTCATTGATGATTTTGCCTTCTATAGTCCCACATACACACCTCTCGCTAAAAAATTCTTGCACCTCACATTACAAAAACTTTCAACAACATCATACAATAGGGGCTCCCCACAGATTAGACAACTAGTCTGGCAATACCTCTTTTCAAGAGTGGTTATCTCAATAATCCTTTCAATTATAGGACCATCATGATAAACCCTTTGTTTGCAAATATACTTGGAAGCATGCTAGAAAATAAAATTAGCAAGTGGGAAGAAGAAAGAGACATTAGAGGATTTTTGAGGTCTAAAATGGTCCTCTTAAGGAAATTATAAAATAATAGTGGAAATAATAAAATAAGATTACATTACATCATCAAATTTAGAGGGGAAAAAGAAAAAATTACTTTTTCAACTCGTATTTTCAACTTATCTCCCTATGGGTTTACTCAAATTTCAAAGGTGAACACTCGTTGGATGCAAAATGTGATTCCTCATCCAAGGAGTACCCATGTTTCATGCTTTCAATGGACCCTGCTAGACAAAAAATGGTAAATACATGAACAAGCGTGATTGCAATAACATTTTTCATGTATTTCTCATTTTTCGTGTAGAAAAATCCATCAAAAGTATGAAACGTGGGTTCTCCTTGGAAGAGGAATTAAATGTTTCATCCAACAAGCAATCCTGCTCGAAATTTGAGTAAAACCTTAGGGACATAAGTTGAAAATAAAGGTTGAAAAAATATTTTTATTATTTTTTAATCTTTTTTTACCCCAAAAATGTTAAATCATCCCCCATTGTTGACATCATCACCTTGAGTCGTATTGTTTCTTATAAAATTTATTTTGGTTGTACAGTTTTCTTAGGAGGCCCACTTTAGACCTTAAAATTTCTCTAATTTTAGTGTGCTAAAGGGAAAGAAGGTTTTAGACCTAAACATTCAACAGTTGATCATTGCATAACTTTAAGGTACATCATTGAAAAAGTTTGGGAGAAAAAGGAAGAAGTCTTTTGTTGCTTTGTGGATTTCAGAAAAGTGTTTGACACGGTTCCTAGGGATAAGCTTTGGCACATAATGTAGGAACTTGGGGTTCCTAAACATTTGAGAGAAGTTGTGCAAAGGCTTTAAGAAGAGGTGAAAGTCAAAATTAAAACTCCATAAGGCATTTCTGAAAGTTTTAGAAGTGATATCGGGGTCAAGTAAGGTTGCCCACTTTCTCCTACCATTTTTGGTTTATATATCGACAAGTTTGAGGTGTGGTTAAATTTGCAAGCGGGTGATGGTATATATTTGGGAAAGTTTGTTATAAGACTTATTTTCTATGCAGATGACCTTATTTTGATTGTTAAATCGACTCTTGGTTTGCAACTACGCTTACTATCCCTTGAGCATTTTTGTAGAAGTGTGGGGACACAAGCCAATATCGACAAAACTAAAGTAGTGGTTTTCTCTAAAAAAATAAAACACAACCAGCGTAAGTTCTAATTTTAAGGCAACATTCTGGAAGAAGTTGCGGATTACAAATACCTCAGAATTGACTTCAACAAAAATCTAATTCGGGATGGTTGTAGAATGAAAATAACTTTGGGGTGTTGGAAAGAATATTATGCATTTCAAAATATGTGTAGAGAGGCAAAGTTATGGGATTGGAAAACCACTCAAACTCTTTTTGAGCTTCTAGTGATTCTGATGATTCTCTATGGTTGTGAACTATGGGCCAGAAGTACATCCGACATGCAGTGGAAACAAATTGAGAAAAATCAAAAGCATTTGATTACAAACAAATTCAAGATTAAAAGTGCATTTCCTTATGTTATCTTGTTAAGTGAAATAGGGGTTGCTCCTATTGAAGCAATTGCTATGGTGCGAGTCATAAGGTATTTTAGAAAAAGTGAGCAAATGGAAGAGGGTAGATGGCTTAAGGTTGTCTTTAATGACATATTGTGCAACAGAAAAAAGACTTGGATGCAGCAAAATAACAAATGGTTTAGTAAATGGGGTATTTGCTTGAACATGTGTCCCATAAATAAAAAAGAGATAAAAGCTTTTGTTATGGATAAGTTCCACAAGCATAATTGGGGTAAGGAGCTAGGAAGAAACAAAAATTACTATATTGAAGTGTTTAATCCCACTCATAGTCATCAACCAAAAGCATACATAGAGGCCAATATCTCTTGGAGAACCAAAATTATTATTTCTCAGTTAAGGAATAATTCTCATCAACTCCGTTGTGAAAGAGGGCATTGGAAAAGGCCAAACGAAGTGTGGGAGGAAAGAGTATGCACTTTTTTTCTTCTAGAAAATTGGAAACAGAAAAGCATTTAATTTAGAATGTGAGGCCTTCAAAGAAAATAATGAAAGTTATGCAAATATGTTGGAAACTAGCTCTTGGGATAATCTATTTAGTGAGGGGCTTGTCGAGAAGCTGGGAGCATTTATTGTGAGGCTTCACAGAAAAAGGGTTGAATACATCAAGAAGATGAAGAAACAATTTGTCCCATAGGCTATCTTTAGCCTAGTGGACATTAAAATATTTTTCTTTCTTTCTTTAATAATTTCTCACAGCGAAAAAAAACATGCACACTTGTACCAATGGTACATAGCGTCTTAGAGTAATTATGAAATGTGATATTTATGTTACCCCCTCCTAGTTCTTGTGAAGGAACTCTCACATTGAACGCACCAATGTCGAGGATAGCACAAAGGCTATAGCAGAATTATTTCTATACACTAGCAAACCTGGAAGGAGGGTCATAGTCCTAAATCACTAAGCTCCCAATATTATTTTGTAGCACTAGGTTTGTTTCCCTTGAAAGAAAGGAGAGTGGGTTCAGATGATATTCCAATTCGAGCACATATGTATACATCCCAGTTTACTAGTAAAATCATCCTTGTGTCTCTATGTCGTAAAAATGTTCATGTAGTTTGTTAAGCCATTGAAATACTATTTATTTTTAGTCCATCCCACTAAGCAAAGGGATTATTCTGCTTTCCTTATCCACCTGGCTAAGTAAACAAAGCGCTTAGCTAAAATAAGAGATTCCCTATTTTGGGCTTTCTCCACCTGGTGGTACTCCACTTGGTGGCCAAGATCACCTATAGATAGATTAGTCATTTGTCTCTTCAGAGACATCCAATAAAATTTGAATGATACAGAGAAGATTAGTATGGCCACTGTGCAAGGATGATACATCCGGTAAAATTAGAACGATACAGAAAAGATTAGTATGGCCACTGCACATGGATGATACGAACAAAATTTTTAGTCCACCCAGCTAAGCAAAGGGATTATTCCACTTTCCTTATCCACCTGGCTAAGAGAACCAAAGTGCTTAGCTAAACTAAGAGATTCCCAATTCCAGGCTTTCTCCACTTGGTGGTACTCCACTTGCTGGCCAAGATCACCTATAGATAGATTGCCCATTTCGTCTTTTCGGAGACATCCGATAAAATTGGAACGATACAAAGAAAATTAATATGGCCACTATGCAAGGATGATATGCACAAATCGAGAAATAGTCTAAATTTAAAAAAAAAATGGCCACGGGCCCCTACCTCTGTTTTTATTGGCTTGAGACAGGCACTTGATCAATGTAGAAGAAATGATGACAGTATATGATTTGTTTGGACTAGATTAGCGAGCTTCCTCATTCATTTCTTGTCCGGTATATAGCGCTTGTGTGCTAATAACTGTCAGGAACAGTTACGCTGAATCAGAATAAAGTGATGGGTTGACAATTGAGTAAAGAGCAATGCATCCTCATATTGTTTCGGTCATTCTTTTCATAACCATAGAAAAAAGTAACCGGCCATGTGATGTTTCCATCTTGATATCCTGCCACATATGTAAGGTCCTAAGGTTA
Source organism: Pinus tabuliformis (assembly GCA_031772625.1). NCBI lineage: Eukaryota > Viridiplantae > Streptophyta > Pinopsida > Pinales > Pinaceae > Pinus > Pinus tabuliformis. Next base: position 153,042,465 of record CM062805.1, on the reverse strand, counting down.
TTTCTTTGCCTCGACGAAGAGACAACTTATGGATAAAGTGGGTAAGGGTAAATGGGTGAAGTAATGATGACTATCAATGAGTGCTTATCCCTGGTGTCTAGATGTGTCACTTATCCTGGGGCTTACAGAGCTTATGTTCTTACCTATTTTTCCAGTCAACCAAAGTTTTGCTAGATCCTCAATTAATCTACCAGTGGACCACTTTCTCCTCATCTGGGTTGTTTTTCTCATGAATTACAATGTATGCAAAAGTGCCAAGTAATGCTCCTTTTGTGGGTGCTAAAATGTACTCCCGAATTTCCTTGTAGTATCTAGATGTAAGTGTAGGGCCATTAACATTTATTTGTATTAGCTCCAATTATTTTCTACACAACCAAAGCTCTACGCACTACTAAAAAGGTATCAGCAGTAAAGCTTCACACACCGAGTGGTAATGCTAATTCCATATATGTTTATCCCTGGCCTATGCAAATAACCTACAACCGTGTCAGTGCTTGCATCAATGGGCAGAGCATTAGCATAACAGTGTTAGTGATAAGAGCAGCCACCAACTAATGGCCTCACAAAATTAGTTTTTTTTTTTTTTAATGAATTGTCTGGGACTAACAAATACCAAAAATTAAATGCCTTCCACCAGAGGAATAATGTCCCATTAGAGCTCACTAATAAATTTGAAATAAGATTACCACAAAAATAGAAAATTATTTTTGAAATTACAAGAAAATGGGAACATTAAGAATTTTCTCCAAATTTTGGTTAAAATTGCAATAAACTCGGGAAAAATGTTGAGAGTCAACGCACATCAAATCGAGGCGAATTCTATAGTCCCTAGTGAGGTAGGAACTAATAAAATTAAATAGTTTGTTAATAGAAAAATAAAATCAAACGAAGTGAACTTTAGTCCATAAAATCATAATCAAATTAATTGATTCAAATAATTTCAAGTAGTTAAAATAAATTATGACCAAAGGTTAATTATTATGTGCAAAATTAATAGGTGTACCTTATCTATAAAAATCCATAGCATATGATAAAAATTATTTTTAAAAAAATTAAAATTGAATTTTATGAATTTTTTGTAACTAATTTTTTTTTTTAATTAAGTTTTTTGGGGCAGTTTGATTGGTGATGGCTTTGAAAATAAAGTGTTATATGCAAAGAGGTTGGAATTGGCCTAGTATGACATGAGTACGAGACCAATCTTGATTCCTGTAAACACACAAACTACTACTCCTCCTCCTCCTCCTCCTCCTAATAATAATAATATTCTCCCAAATTTATTTTATATATGACAAAAATATTAAAAACTAAAAAAAAAAATGAATTCTAAAAAATTATTTTCCAATTAAAATTCTCCTTCATATAACAAATTATTAATAATTTTAAAAAATATTTTCCGTATTTCTTAATTTGAATATTATTTAATTGACTTAAATTACTCTATATATTTAATTATTTAAAAGAATATTCATTTTATTATAGTCACTAAAAATTATAATAATTTTAAACTATATTAAACATTGTAATTATGTAAACAAAACAATTTCTAAAACACGAATACAAGATATTGTTATTTCATTTTATTAAAACAACATAGGTTCATCTTTCTAGAGGATTCAAATCTCTTTAAGTGTAAATATTTTCTTAAGTTTTTAACTCTAAAAGAGGTTTACATCTTGAGATATTTGATCCTTCTAGTTATTTGGTAGATTTGGAGTAAATATGAGTCTATGTTGATTTATGCCTTAAAAAAATATTTTTTTGTTATTATTATATTTTTATTGTAACTATTAGCTGCCATCTAAATATAGAATGAATTACATATCATGTAATATCAGTTATATTATTTTTACATGGCATATGTCAAACCCATATTAATTCGTAAAGGAATTACATATTTCTTTAATATTAAAAAGTAAATAATAAGTGGTGGCATAAGGCAGAGGGATTCTTGATGAGCCCCAATTTTTGGTAACAATTTGGGCTCATTTAGCCTATTGACCTTGCTCAACCCTTCATCTTTTATCACTTATGCATTCATTTCTTGGTATATTTGTGTTATTTGTAGGAAGAAGGGCAGGCATTATATCTATGTGGCTAATACATGATGATTTCAGGTTTTTTGGCATTAAAGGGAGCAAAGACCACGCAAATGGAGACAAGGAGACATCCAAGGTGGCATTGCGGGTTTTTAGGGAGGTTGTCCACAGTCTTGATGACCTTCCTCGTGATTTCCACCCTTACTCCGAGCTCCAACAGCTCTCCCCACCGAGCTTAAAGGCAGCCAACGGATTCTACAGGAACAACAGTTTAACTTTTAGTTGGACAGCCAAGCTCCACTAATTAAGGAAGCCAGCTTGATCCTCATCATGTATAAATATTGAGGCCGTAGCCTTGGATAGGAGCTTTTTGAACTTTTGAACTACTGTTGCAATTTCTAAGCACGAGCTACAGCTCGGTTTTTTCTCTTTGTAAGTCAGTTTTGGCATGTTGTTAGACTCATGATTATTTAATAAAGGCAGGCAGCTTTGGATTCAATTCTGAGTTTTTAAGGAAGCTATAGCTCTCAGGTTAGGGCCCAACCTGAGAGCAATAGACCTCCTTTTCCTTGTATTGTTACTTGTCTTTCCTTTCAGCACTTTATTCCTCTGTTTTGACATGCAATTGGAAATTACAGTCTGCTGATTTGATTTCTTTTATGTGATTGAGTAGGATTAGTTTACGGTTCACGTGCTTTTAGTTGCTTAGATTAGAGTAGGAGGATCAGCATTCATTAGAGCTCCAAGAAAAGGTTGACAGTGCACTCACTGCCATCTCTGTTTAGAGATTGGGGGTGTAGACCGTACCAACCACCAAAAAAAACGCAGTCTTATACTTTCATTCAAGCTGCAACACAGTCATTTCAATTGTAGATCCATCCATGCATTCTGATCTTGAGCAGTACTTCTTCATTCCAACTCCATGCACGATTTTTCTCTGAAGTTTACATTGTTGTTCGTTGATTTAATAACACAGTTAGGATAGGTTGATGAATTCTCGGTTTTGTGCAGATTTGTTTCCTTTACACTACATTGCATCACTCTGTTATCTTCTTCTTCTTCTCAACCGCACCTAGAGCCACCTACCCAACCTCTGTTTAGCTCGTTTTCTTTCCAACACTTCTACTGTTCACGTAGCTCCATCTTTTTGACCTTCCATTGCTTCCGCCCTTCTATCCACCAACCAACTATACCCACTCTTTCCTCATCTCATATCTCTGTCCCTGAGCCATCATAAGCTCCCTTTCCATCCTACCTATCCACCCATACAACTCCTCCACTCCTCCATCACCCAAAACTCCAACCACAGAACATCCTGTAGAAGTTAGCAGACTTCCTGTAGAAATCCCGAGATTCCTGTAGGATCCCCTGCAGACATCCTGTAGAAGCCTGCAAACTCGGTTCCCGAGCACCTGAACGTTGTGGACTTCTGTGGAATGATGTTTTGGATCCCCTGGAACCTCTCCTAGCCCTCCTGACCTTTACCAAGCTTTCTTTCCCTTCAAACCACCCCTGCACAGTCAAAACCTAATAAGAAACAAGTCATAATAACTCCAACCACTTAAGCAAAAATATAAAAACAATGTTCTTTTCAGTAGAAGTAGTTTAAATTCATGCATCTCATATCACTAGAAGTAATGGCATCATTTCTAGAAATTTGCACTCCCACCATTGCATCATAGGGATTAGACTAGTCAGATTAGGGTTTACTAGGGTTTCCATGTTTTGTTGGCTTTCAGTTCATTCTTGCAAAGTAGGTTAATTTCCTTGCAGATAGTCTTCGTTCATCATTTAGAAAGCTTCTTCTGAGAACATATAGAAGTTGGCTTGAGCCCTAGCGGACTTGTGCCAGCTGACCAAGTGACAGCTGCGACAAGAGCTAGTACTTGTGCATACAGCACCGTCGCTTCTAAGTTTGTTACGAACTACTGGGTTGATAAAATTAGAGATAGGAAGCTCCAGGAGTTGTAGCATTATTGCTACAATACTGGAGCCCACCATCTTTTTGGCTCCGTTTCCGGGGAAGCGTCAGAGTATTAGTAATTGTTTCTTTTCTTCTATTTTCTTACTCTTGCCTTCTGCTAAGTAGTTTATTTCATTTCCATTCTGCAAAAGTAGCATAGACATTTCCTGCTTTCATAGATTAGCATTTCCTGCTTTCATAGATTAGCATTTCAATTCTGCCATTTCATTTCTGCAAGCGTAGATTAGTGTTTCAATTCTGCAAGCGTAGACTAGCATTTCCATTCCTGCAATTTCATTTGAGCAAAGTAGATTAGTTCTTTCCTGCTTTCAATTTAATTCTGCATCTTTATTTCAGTAAGATAGTTAGTTGTAGATCAATCTGTTTCAGTTTTGCAGGTACCAAAGAAAAAAAACAAAAGCAATCAAAAAAATTCTTTCCATTTCATGCCTCGTAGGAATCGAGATAAAACAGGCAAATTCTTACCCAACACCCCCACCACATCACTGAGTCACCCTTCTCTCTTCTTCGGTGACAGTGATCCAGAAGAACCTATAGGTGAACCTCCTGAGATATACGAAGATCCTATAGCAGAAGAAGAATTAGAGACCATCCCATATGAAGCTATGGCTGACAATAGAGGGGAAGAAGAGATAATAGAAGGTGCCTTCCCCATCCGAGAGACCAATGAGAGATGAAAATGAAGAACATTAGCCCCTCCGCTTTACCTCACTTCCATGGACTGACTACTGAAGATCCTGATACCTTCCTGTTTGAGTTTGTTGTCGTTTGTAGAACCTATGACTATACTGAAGATGAGCAGAAGCTGAAACTCTTCCCTTCAACTCTTAAGGATGCAGCATTACGCTGGTTCATGGGCTTACCTGGGAATAGTATCACTACTTGGGCTCAGATGCAGCAAGCTTTCAATACCAAGTACCGGGACTACTGTAGGTCCAAGGAAACCAAGGGAGAAATCTTTCGGATGACCATGGGAAATGATGAGTCCTTAGAGGATTATGAGGAGAGGTTCCAACTTAGCTATAAGCGGGCCAGGTGCACACTTGACCCTGAATCCCTCAATTTGGTCCTGCTCCGAGGAGTCCCTGAAGACCTCTTAGATACCCTTCACATGTTAGCTGGGGGGGATGTTTACCAACTGCCTTATGAGGACATCAAGACTGTGTTTAGAAAACACTCCAGGGCAGCTCGGAAACGAGGTAGAGGAAAACTCCTCTCAACTGGTGTCCCTTTCTCCAAACATGAGTTTGCAAATCAATTGGAAGATCTTAAGAGTGAGGTGAGACAGACCATTTCCATGCAGCTGGACACATTCAGGATCCAGCAGAAGAAGGAAGAAGCTGAGAGAGCCTTGGATATCTTCTGCCCTAGATGTACCAGGAGACACCCTAAGAACGAATGTCCATTGCATTCGGTTGAAGTGTGTTTCGTTTGTGAGGAGGAACATCCCACAAACCAATGTCCAACCTTACCTGGATTTAAAGCCATGTACCAAGGGACAGAAGCTCCCACTGAACCTCTCTATTACCTCAACCAAAGGAGGCCACAAGGACCTAGACCTTACCAGCAGGGGATGCAAGGGGCACCTCAAGCTTATTACAGCCCCAACCAATCGACTCCTATGCCTTCCTGGGGCCCCCCTGCTCATCCTTCTTGGTCTATGCCTCCTCCATGGTCTTATCCACCTCAGTACCCTACTCAACCCACTACTCATTCTTATCATTCAAATGCCCAACCACAGCCTCAGTGGAATGCACCTCAGTCAGGGTGGAGGCCCCAATACAACACTCCTCCTGCCATTTTGCCTCCACCACCAGTTCAACCTCAACCCTTACCTCCTGCTCCTCCGAGGCAACCTCAAATACCTGCTCAACCAAACCCGAACCCCAACAATAGACAGGCCCAGCAGGTATACAATGGGGAAACATCATGCCCTACTTATGCTGTGGAGATCCAGGAGATCAATCTTCGATCTGGAAAGAGTCTTCCGGATCGCCAACCTCCTCCCCTAGAGGATGAGGAAGATAAACTGGAAAGTGAACCAAAGGCTATTCCACCCTTTCCTGAGAGGCTAATAGCCACCACACAACCCAACCCAGAGGAGGATGAGCTTCTGGGTGAGCTCAAGCAGTTGTGTGTGAAAATACCACTTCTCCAAGCCATCAAGGATGTGCCAATATACAACAAACTAGTTAAGGAAAAGTGTTTTAAACACCCAGGCAGGCGAAAGAGAGATGCTTCAACCATCAATGTCTTAGGACAACTGTCTAACCTTATGTTAGGACAAGTCATCTGCCCAAAGTATCTAGATCCTGGGAGTCCTGTAGTAGATGTCCACATCAATGGCACCATCATACCTCACACCTTGATTGATCTGGGGGCTACCATTAATGTGATGACCAGGGATACCATGCTCAAACTCAATCTTCAGGGTTCCTTGAGGAAGACCTCGACAGTTCTGCAACTAGCAGATCGCTCCACTGTGACTCCCGAAGGGATTGTGGAGGATGTCTTGGTCTCTGTCGACTCTTGGGAATACCCTGCAGATTTCTTGGTTCTGCAACCCAAGGCAAAGCTTACTGGATATCCTCTTATTTTGGGAAGGCCTTGGTTAGCCACTGCAGATGCTTACATAAGTTGTCGTGCAGGAAATATGACCATCAAAAATGGTCCTATGTCCAAGCAGCTAGTCCTATACCCTCCTGCCCAACCTTCCTTAGAGCATGACTTACCACTTTGGTTGGAGGAAGGAGAAGAGGATGAAGTGTACTCAGCACCTTTGTGCACCCTAGATACCACTATAAGAGACCCCCCAACCGAGGATGACTTGATTGAGACCTTGATCCAGAATCCACCTTCCAGTGCACTATCCTTAGAGAAATTGGTGGAGGATGCCCAAGCCAGCACCTTAGTGGATCTTTGTACGACCAACCCTGTCACTCCCAGAGTCAAGAATGTGGAGTTCGGCCCTGAGAGAACGTTAAAGATCAGCTCCTCCCTATCTCCTCCCCAGGAAAAGGAGCTGTGTAGCCTGTTGGCCAGTCACCTAGATGCTTTTGCTTGGAGCTATAAGGAGATGAAAGGAGTCCATCCCTCGGTCTGTACCCATCACATATACATCAAAGAGGGTTGTAAACCGGTTAGGCAACCTCAGAGGAGAATGAATCCAGCCCTTAAGGACATTGTCAAGGAAGAATTGCAAAAACTGTTGGATGCCGGATTCATTTACCCCATCTCAGATAGTGAATGGGTGTCCCCTCTGGTGTTGGTTCCCAAGAAAAATGGGAAGTGGAGAATCTGTGTGGACTACCTAGAACTGAACAAAGCTACCAAGAAAGACCATTTCCCTCTACCTTTCATAGATCAAGTGTTGGATGGACTGGCAGGAAAGAAGTTCTTCTCTTTCCTGGATGGGTTTAGCGGGTACAACCAGATTCAAATCAGCCCGGAAGACCAAGATAAGACCACCTTTACTTGTCCTTGGGGTACCTTTGCCTACCGAGTTCTTCCCTTTGGGCTATGCAATGCTCCTGCTACCTTCCAGAGAGCTGTCTTGAGCATCTTCTCGGAGCTGGTCCATGATGCAGTGGAAATCTATATGGATGACTTCACTCCTTATGGGGCCAATTTCCAGGAAGCATTGTCCAATCTGGGAAAAGTCCTAACCAAATGCATTGAGATGAACCTCTCCCTTAGTCCTGAAAAATGTGAATTCCTGATGACTGAAGGGACCGTGCTAGGCCATACCATTTCTTGCCAAGGGTTACAGGTGGATCCTAACAAAATTGCTCTCATCAAGAAGGTTCCACCTCCTCAAAAGGTAAGGGATGTTCAGAGTTTCTTAGGATTAGCAGGGTACAGGAGATTCATTAAGGACTTCAGCAAGCTAGCCTCGCCATTTTTTGGCCTGTTGGCAAAAGATGTGGAGTTTAAGTGGACTGATGATTGTCAGAGGGCTTTGAATGATTTAAAGGACAAGTTGGTGTCAGCCCCAATCTTGAGAGGTCCAAACTGGGCCCTACCTTTCCACATCCACACTAATGCCTCGAATAAAGCCATAGGTGCAGCTTTAGGACAAGTTGAACAAAAACTTCCATATGCCATTTACTTTGTTAGTAAAAACTTGTCCAAAGCTGAACTGAATTACACTGTAACCGAGAAAGAGTTTTTGGCTGTGGTCCATGCACTGAACAAGTTCCGACACTATATCACTGGCTATCAAACATTTGTACATACAGACCATGCTGCAATTAGATATTTAATGAATAAACTAGATGTGAATGCTCGTATTATTAGATGGTTACTTTTGTTGCAGCAGTTTGATTTGACCATTGTTGACAAACCAGGTAAAGAAAATGTTGTTGCTGACTTTTTATCTAGATTGGATTTGTCTGCAGATGAGAATGGAACAGTGGATGACCAGATGCCCGATGAACATCTGTTTGCTATCTCAGCACTCTCTCCATGGTTTGTTGATATAGCAAACTACCTTGTTTCAGCACAGTTCCCTCCGCACCTATCTTCAAGAGAGAAGAGCAGAATCATCAGAAAAAGTGCCTCATTTACTTGGATCGGGGGCAATATGTTCAAGCTTGGCCCTGATCAGATCTTAAGGCGTTGTGTAAGGGAGGAGGAAGTCTTTGATATCCTCCTCACCTGTCATGATGGGCCTTGTGGAGGACATTTTGCAGCAAAGAGAACTGCCTTCAAGATCCTGCAGGCAGGCTACTATTGGCCCACACTTCATCAAGATGTCAGAAGATATATCAGCCAATGTGACCAATGCCAAAGAATGGGGAAACCGACTCAAAGGGATGAGATGCCTCTCCAACCTCAAGTGACTCTTGAGCCATTTGAGAAGTGGGGTATGGACTTTGTGGGTCCAATCAACCCTGCTTCAAGGCAAAGGTCTTACATCATTGTGTGTACTGACTACCTGACAAAGTGGGCAGAGACTAAAGCAATCAAAGCAGCAACAGAAGAAAGGTGGCCGAGTTCTTAAGAGAAAACATCTTCTACAAGTTTGGCTACCCAAGATAGCTAGTCACCGATCAAGGGAGCCAGTTCACATCCAACCTGGTTGAAGACTTACTAGCTCACCACAAGATCAAGCATAGGACTTCCACCCCCTATCACCCTCAAGCAAATGGGCAGGTGGAAGTCACCAATAGAGCATTAGAAGGGATCTTGACTAAGGTGGTGAGCAGCAGCAGAAAGGACTGGGCAGGTCGCCTGGTTGAGGCCACATGGGCTTACAACACAACCTGGAAGACCACCACTGGCTTCACACCTTATGAGCTGGTCTATGGGAAGAAAGCTTTGTTGTCCATTGAGTTCGAGTACAACACTTTGAGGATGGCAGCTCAGCTAGATCTAGATCTCAGCCATGCACAACAAGAAAGGTTATTGCAGCTGAATGGACTGGACGGGCACCGGATGCAGGCCCTCCTTCACTCGGAAGTGGTTCAACTTCAGAGAAAGTTGTGGCATGACCAACATCTCCATGACAAGCAATTTCAGCCAGGAGATTGGGCCTTGTTGTATGACTCCAGATACAAAGATTTCAAGGGGAAGCTGAGAACCAGATAGCTAGGACCATATGCAGTGGAAAAATGTCATGACAATGGATCTGTTCTTATTCGGACCCTTGATGAGGAAGCAATCCCCATGCTTGTCAATGGGCATCGATTGAAGATCTACAGGAAGCCTCTCTCAAGACAAGAGTTCATCAAAACTATGGAGAAACCAGTGTTGGTCATAGAGAAGGGTTCTGCCTCTCCTTTGGGCATACCCTGAAAGATCTAAAATAATAATAATAATAATAATAATAATAAATATCCTTGGGTGAAAACCTTTCTGAGGCGCCCAAGGCAGGTGGTAGGGGTGAAAACCTCATTGAGGCGCCCCTATTGTCTTTCAAAAAAAAAAAAAAACAATAAGAAAAAACAAGGTCAACAAATTCATAATGTGAAGTTGCATGCAGGTTGCAGGTGTACTATGGAGGAGAGGAAGCCTCTCAACTCAAAACTAAGGATCCTTATCATGCTGTCAGGGGACCTCACCAGCACCTCCTCCAAGAATACTCATTTTCTAATAGGTATGTGCAATTTTATCACGGCTTGAGTCTTCTACAGGAAGACGCAGATTTTCTACAGGAAGATGCAGATTTTCTACAGGAAGGTGTAGACTCTCTACAGGAAACGCAAACTTTCTACAGGAAGCTCTGTATTTCTACAGGAAACTTCCTGTAGAAGTTCAGGACGGCCCAGAATCCATTTTATGAGGAGATATAACGACTAAGGATCGGTTTGGACGCATGCAAGCTATTGTTATCTCCCTTGCACATTGTTTTCACCTCGTCCTGCCATCCTTGTCGACATGCAACGAAGTTACCTGCACCAGCAAAGCAGATCGATGAGTTATCAAGAAAAAGCAATTTTTAAATAATAAAAAAAACGTTGAGATCTCATACCATATCCATCCCAGTCATCCAGAAGCCCTGGGAGCGTGATCGGGAGGCCAGATCCTTCGTCGTGCAGCATGCACCCAAGGAGGAAGAACTGTTACAAGACATCCCGCGTGAGTCCTGTAACAGTTAAGCCCGCTAGAGTGTATACTATTCACAGCGCTGGCCATATGCAATGAAAACGCGGACGCATGCAGCCAAGCATCAACTCCATCATCGGCAGCCTGTAAACGTGAACCTCTGGGCCTGTGCAAATTCACCAGCAGCAGATAGATCCATTCATCATCGTCCAAAACCCGGAAAATCGTGTTGCAGCTGCGCAGGTAAGTGTCTCAACCCTTTCTTCCGTCAGATTGCATGAATTTTACTTTGAATTGTTTGCAAAGTGTGAAGTGAATGGGTTGAGTGGCTGTATGGCTAGTTGACTGGCCACGTCGACCGGTTAATGGTCCAGTCGGATGTTTGGGTGGCGGCCGTGAAAAAAGGAATTGGCAGCACACACGTGAGAGCAATCCCCGTCGGGAAAAACGGATTTAGCAGAAGAAACGGCGGCGGATCTGCTGGAGGGATGATGCGGTAGTAAGTGAACTCGCAGACAAATGATGGAACGACGTCATCCAACGGTCCGGCGGGGACAGCTCACACCCGCGCCACGGATTTCGCCGATTCAAATCTAATCGGCTAGATTGCCCGCATGCATTTATCATTCACCGTTTGAAACTCGAGTGATAATTCGGATCCCTCTGCAGTTCGAAACTCCGAGCCTTTGGCTATTCGAACGGCTGTGAAGCAACACCGAAAGCGCAGACCAACTGCAGTCTTCCCCAGGAATCACGCGCTGCTCCTACAGGAAGGCAGGTTCCTCACGTAAAAAGGTGTCAGATAAAAAGGTAACCCTGAACTCTCCATGCAATTGGTTTTTAAAGGTGGCAGAATCGTCGTCTACAGTCTGGTCGTAGGAAATGGTTGCAATTGTTGTTTTCCATGCATAAACTGTCGTTCTACAGGATGTCAGTGTAATTAAACTGTGTTAAGGTCCTCAGGGATAAGTTTCGTGGATTATGTGCATGACAGAAGCGTAATTCTACGCTCTGTCTCAGTAGGCCAAATTTCTTCCGCATTCGCCACCTCTAGCAACAGTTTTTATCATGCCGGGTGGGTTTATTAGACGGGAACCCACTGATTCATCAAAGTTAAGAGAAAACCAGGAGGTGGTGGAGCTCTTCACACGGGTGCAATGGATATCCTTTTGTGACAAGTTGCAGGGTTATGACGACGAAGTGGCAGAAGAATTTTTACAAGCTTTGAGGCCGAAATCCAAAACATTGGCCACCGTGAACTTCAGGGGCCTAAACCTCAAGCTCACCCCGCAATATATCAGTCGAATTACTGAAATTCCAATGGGTTTGCCATGGGATAAGGAAGAAAGGAAGTTGAGCCAGCAGGCAAAGAAAGAATTCTTTCAACCCGAGGAGGAATTCTCGGAGAACAAAAATGGGGTGCGTAGAACCAGTTTGCTGCCACCATGGAATGAAGTTAGCCTGCAAATCATGAAGTATATAACCTGTGAAGGCCGTTTTAGCATTGTGTACGGGTATCACTTTAGGTTGCTCACTGAATTAAGGCACCAGACTGATCTTCCTGTAGAAAATAAACTGAGCATTCCTTATTTCCTGCTACAATCTCTAATTGAGTGTGCCACAAAGTTAAAAGAAGGCATACCAGATCAGGTAGCCCACAATGGATTGATCAAACTTCTCGTGGAGGATGCGCTTCATTCATATAAGGTTCCTCTCTCATGGGAAGCATTCAGAAATTTGACAAGAGATGGAGACATAAGGATGTTGACTGAAGAAAGTGGTTCCTCCAGCAGTGAGGAAAAAGAATCAGTGGCCGCGGGAAAGAAAGAAATAGGCCAGAAGACCCCGACCACAGTATAGAAGAAAGAGCAAAAGAAGAGGCATGAGAAAAAGGATGACAAAGAAAAAGATGACACACCCATCTTGACAGTAAGAGAGAAAAGGTTGCAAGGCAGAGTGGACAAGGCTGAGAAGGTCCACATCAGCAAAAGTACCTCATCAACACCCGCAACCAAACCAAAAAGCAAAACTCATGCAACCAAGCAAGCCAAGGTGGTGACACCTGTGTCTACAGGAAAGCAGAAACAGGCTTCTACAGGAAGCCCGAAGATTATTGAAAAAGGGTCTTCTACAGGGAGCCTGAAAATTACCAAAACAGGGTCTTCTACAGGAAGCCCGAAATTGGCTAAAACAGGGTCTTCTACAGGAAACCCCGAAAAAGTGAAACCCAAGGAGAAGAAAGTTGATATTCATGAAAGGGAGGCAATAGCTGTGTTGGCCGCCCTCAGCACGCCACCTAAGCCAAAAGAGAAAAGGAAGAGGGAGACCCCTCTATACTTTGAAGCTCGAAGAAGTGCGAGAATAAAGACGGGTAAGCCACAGCCCCCATCCAGCAGCCAAATCACTACAGGGGATGCCCCTACTTCACCCAGTGAGAGGTCCCCCTCGAAGATATCGGTCACCTACGAGAGGGGGAACCCAAAAACAACTACTTGGAAAAGAAGGGTAGACCAATCGGCTTCAAAAGCCTGGCTCAAGGTCAAGGAAATAGAGAAGAGGGAAGGAGCGGCACCCTCATCACCACCAAGGGCAGAACAGGTAGAGCCACCAAGAGTAGGAAAGAAAGATCGTATTACGGAGCCTAGTTCTCGGCCAAGGACAAGGATCTGGGGCAAAATTGCTCAAGGATGAGCAAATATTTTAGCTGGGGGGTGATGATGAGCCCCAATTTTTGGTAACAATTTGGGCTCATTTGGCCTACTGACCTTGCTCAACCCTTCATCTTTTATCACTTATGCATTCATTTCTTGGTATATTCGTGTTATTTGTAGGAAGAAGGGCAGGCATTATATCTATGTGGCTAATACATGATGATTTCAGGTTTTTTGGCATTAAAGGAAGCAAATACCACGCAAATGGAGACAAGGAGACAGCCAAGGTGGCATTGCGGGTTTTTAGGGAGGTTATCCACAGTCTTGATGACCTTCCTCGTGATTTCCACCCTCACTCCAATCTCCAACAGCTCTCCCCACCGAGCTTAAAGGCAGCCAACGGATTCTACAGGAACAGCAGTTTAACTTTTAGTTGGACAGCCAAGCTCCACTAATTAAGGAATCCAGCTTGATCCTCATCATGTATAAATATTGAGGCCGTATCCTTGGATAGGAGCTTTTTGAACTTTTGAACTACTGTTGCAATTTCTAAGCACGAGCTACAGCTCAGTTTTTGCTCTTTGTAAGCCAGTTTTGGCATGTTGTTAGACTCATGATTATTTAATAAAGGCAGGCATCTTTGGATTCAATTCTGAGTTTTTAAGGGAGATATAGCTCTCAGGTTAGGGCCCAACCTGAGAGCAATAGACCTCCTTTTCCTTGTATTGTTACTTGTCTTTCCTTTCAGCACTTTATTCCTGTGTTTTGACATGCAATTGGAAATTACAGTCTGCTGATTTGATTTCTTTTATGTGATTGAGTAGGATTAGTTTACGGTTCAAGTGCTTTTAGTTGCTTAGATTAGAGTAGGAGGATCAGCATTCATTAGAGCTCCAAGAAAAGGTTGACAGTGCACTCACTGCCATCTCTGTTTAGAGATTGGGGGTGTAGACCGTACCAACCACCAAAAAAAACGCAGTCTTATACTTTCATTCAAGTTGCAACACAGTCATTTCAATTGTAGATCCATCCATGCATTCTGATCTTGAGCAGTACTTCTTCATCCCAACTCCATGCACGATTTTTCTCTGAAGTTTACATTGCTGTTCGTTGATTTAATAACACAGTTAGGATAGGTTGATGAATTCTCGGTTTTGTGCAGATTTGTTTCCTTTACACTGCGTTGCATCACTCTGTTATCTTCTTCTTCTTCTCAACCGCACCTAGAGCCACCTACCCAACCTCTGTTCAGCTTGTTTTCTTTCCAACACTTCTATTGTTCACGTAGCTCCATCTTTTTGACCTTTCATTGCTTCCACCCTTCTATCCACCAACCAACTGTACCCACTCTTTCCTCATCTCATATCTCTGTCCCTGAGCCATCATAAGCTCCCTTTCCATCCTACCTATCCACCCATACAACTCCTCCACTCCTCCATCACCCAAAACTCCAACCACAGAACATCATGTAGAAGTTAGCAGACTTCCTGTAGAAATCCCGAGCTTCCTGTAGGACCCCCTGTAGACATCCTGTAGAAGCCTGCAAACTCGGTTGCCGAGCACCTGAACGTTGTGGACTTCTGTGGAATGATGTTTTGGATCCCCTGGAACCTCTCCTAGCCCTCCTGACCTTTCCCAAGCTTTCTTTCCCTTCAAACCACCCCTGCACAGTCAAAACCTAATAAGAAACAAGTCATAATAACTCCAACCACTTAAGCAAAAATATAAAAACAATGTTCTTTTCAGTAGAAGTAGTTTAAATTCATGCATCTCATATCACTAGAAGTAATGGCATCATTTCTAGAAGTTTGCACTCCCACCATTGCATCATAGGGATTAGACTAGTCAGATTAGGGTTTACTAGGGTTTCCATGTTTTGTTGGCTTTCAGTTCATTCTTGCAAAGTAGGTTAATTTCCTTGCAGATATTCTTCGTTCATCATTTAGAAAGCTTCTTCTGAGAACATATAGAAGTTGGCTTGAGCCCTAGCGGACTTGTGCCAGCTGACCAAGTGACAGCTGCGACAAGAGCTAGTACTTGTGCATACAGCACCGTCGCTTCCAAGTTTGTTACGAACTACTGGGTTGATAAAATTAGAGATAGGAAGCTCCAGGAGTTGTAGCATTATTGCTACAATACTGGAGCCCACCAATTCTTTTGAATCCCCAAGGAATAATTATGGATAAATTCTTGTGGGGACTTGGTAGGAAATCTAATAACCAAGCTGAGATATATGGCCTATATATGGGATTGATGATAGCTCTCAATAGAGGTTTAACTAAGGAATAATTATGGACCAATTCTCATGGGGACTTGGTGTGAAATCTAATAACCAAGCTGATTTATATGGCCTATATATGGGATTGATGGTAGCTCTCAACAAAGGTTTAACTGGCATCACTATCCTTGGGGATTCTTTCCTTATTATTCATCGTAGGAGAGCTGCTTCTCTCCCAAATGATAACTTTTTAAAGTTTTCATTCCTTATAAGTAAAAGTACCCTTCAAGCTTTCTCTCATTCCTTTCACATTTAAATATCTCTGAACTCTGAAGCTAACATTCTAACCAACAAGGCTTGTCTGTTGCAAGAAGTTCATACATAAATTAATGACATTGGTGGATTTTCTCCGATTCCTTAAGAACATGGTTGTCCCTCAATTTCCTAGTACCCTTTTGTCCCTCTACTCCTTTTGATCCTAAAGAAATTGATAAAAATGGCAATGTTTGTATTAATAAAAATAAAACCCATTGGGCAGCTCTACGAAAGAGAGTCTGGACCAGGAGAGTCTGGCTTTGTAGAATGCTCTACATTGTTCATGTACATTACACATTAAATAGAAAACATGGTTTTAGGGAAGTTAGAACAGCATCCTAAGAAATAAAAAACTAATTCCTATCCTGAGGTTACGTGAACTAATTCTACCTATTCTAGGATATTCTCCATTATCTTCAACACTCCCCCTTAATGGAGAATGGGTTCACATATATTCCTAACATCTTCCTAAACATTTGAAACTTAACTTTTCCAAGAGGCTTAGTGAAAATGTTCGCAACATTATCGCATGTATTACAATATTCCAGATGAATTTCTTTGGATTGCACTTTCTCCCTAACAAAGTGAAATTGAGTATCAATATGTTTAGTGTTTTTGTGAAACACCGGATTGTTTGCTAGCTTGATTGAACTTTGATTGTCACATCTGATTGTTGTTGCGATTGTCTGTTCTTCCCCAACATCTTGGAGAAGTCTCAGCAACCAAACCGCCTCACACGTTGCTGCACACATGGCTTGATACTCTGCTTCTGCTGAAGACAAGGAGACTGTTTTTTGCTTCTTGCTACTCCATGTGATCACCCCAGATCCAAGACTTAATGCATAACCTGTTATAGATCTGCAATCATCTACATTTCCTGCCCAATCTGAATTTATAAATCCTGCCTGTCTAACATCAGAAGAGTCAGTGTAAATAATTCCATAATCTAGAGTACCTTGTAAATACCTCAAAACATTCTTTGTTGCATTCTAATGGATTTCGAGTGGCTTAGACTTAAATTGTATTAACACATTGAGTGCATAAGCCAAATCTAGCCTAGTGGTGGTTAGGTAGATCAGACTCCCAACCAGCTGTCTGTAAATTGTTGCATCCATTGCTTTTGAGCCATCCTCACACTGAAATTTGATGTTCTACTGCAACGGTACCGGTGTAGGCTTACACTGATCCATTCTAAACTTTTCTAACAGACCTTTGACATACTTTGCTTGAGACAGAAATGTTTGACCTGAGTCTCTCCAGATCTCGAGACCTAAGCAGTATCTGAGTTCACCAAGGTGCTTCATCTCAAACATCTATGACATTTATTGATTGATTTCATCAATTAGATATGTAGCATCACTTGTAATTATAAAATAATCTACATATAATGAAATCAACGCTGCGCACCCTTTTTCACCTTTCATGGTGTAAAGATTAGGGTCATTCTTCCTTCTATTATAGCCAGCTGTAAAAAAATGAATCGATTGACCTGGGAGCTTGTTTTAGTCCATAAAGTGCTTTCTTCAATCTACATACTAAATGTTCTTTTCCTTTCTGGACAAACCCTTCCGGTTGCTCTAGATAAACCTTTTCTTTTAGTTCTCCATTCAAAAATGCAGACTTTACATCTAGTTGGTGCATCATCCAATGTTTCTTAGTAGCTAAAGTGATTAAGATTCTGATAGTGTTCAATTTAGCTACAGGGGCTAAGGTTTCTTCATAGTCTATCCCTTCTTTTTGTGTGTACCCTTTTGCAACCAATCTAGCTTTTAGTTTTTATATAGTTCCATCTACATTAATTTCTAGTTTATATAACCATTTGCAACCTATGATTTGTTTTCCTCTAGGAATTTCAACCAATTCCCAAGTGTTACTTCCGATTATTGAACCATATTCCTGTTCAATGGCTATTTTCCATTCACTACTTTCATTTGCTTCTCTATAACTAGACGGTTCAACAACATTCATCATACTACTTATAAAAGCATTGTCCCTATATCCTGCAGGCATTTGAGCTTTCCTACCTGATCTCCTGAGTGGTGGGGTAGTGGTTTCAAACCTTATTTGATCATCATTTACTTTTTCTTCCTGTTGTTGTTGTCACTGTTGTTGTTGTTGTTATTGTTGTTGTTGCTGCTGTTGTTGTTCATCCTCTGCCTTTGTTTGCTGCTAACCCTGATTGTTCTCTGCTTCTTCTTCCTCAAAGTATGGAATGTCCCATCCATCATAGTGCTCATCAGGTTCTTCATTATCCTGCTCATGGAACTTAACATCTCTACTAACAAATATCTTATGAGTATAGAGATTAAATAATCTGTATGCTTTATATGATGAACAATACCCTATAAAAGTACATATGATGGCTTTTGAGTCTAATTTTCTTCTATCTTACTTTGGTATGTGGGAAAATGCTTTACATCCAAATATTCTTAAGTGTTTTGCTATGGGCTTATATCCATATAATGCTTCAAAAGGAGTTTTAGACTCAAGAATTTTTGTAGGACTCCTATTTTTCAAATAAATTGTAGTATTCAATACTTCAGCCCAAAAACCATTCGAAAGATTCTTACCTTTCAGCATACTTCTAGCACATTCCACCAGTGTTTTGTTCTTTCTTTCTATCACTCCAGTCTGCTGTGGAGTATGGGGTACTGTGAACTGCTACAAAATTCCATGATCTTTACAATATCTGATAAGCTCATCCTTCCTATGTTCTCCCTCTTGATCAAAATGGAGAATTTTTATCTGTTTCCCTGTTTGTCTTTCAATCATATTTTTAAACTGCTTAAAGTATTCGAATGTATGACTCTTCTTACTTAAAAAATACACCCAATACAACTTCATACAGTCATCAATGAACAATAGAAAATGCAGTGCACCTCCTAATGATTTTGTCTGCATGGGACCACAAAGGTCTATGTGCACTAACTCTAGTACATCCCTCTATTTCTTTTCTACTCTAACAGAGAATTCTTCTCTATGCATTTTTCCTAAAGTACAGGCATCACAATCATTATATACTTGTTTTAGCATAGGAAGATCTCTTACCATTTCCTTCCTTTGTAATAACAACAAATCATTGTAGTTGATGTGGCCGAATCTCTTATGCCGATGCTCTTCTGTAGTTAGGATCGCTGCTGGTAATGCTCAAACTGGTGCAGGTCTCACATCCAACTTGTACAATCCTCCTATTCGGATTCCTGTAGCAATTGTCTTCATCCCATCTAGCAAATCTTTAATGTAGCAGTTAAATTTTAAAAATTCAACTTTCAAATATTGATCTGTGATCATAGATAAATAAATCAAGTTCTTTGTTATGCCAGGCACATACATTACATTGTAAATTTTTTTAATATTACCATTAGGTAGAATGACAGAAACTTTCCCACATCCTTTGATTTGATGACTTTTGTCATCACCTAGGTAAATTTGTGTTCCTTCTTTGATTTCTTTAAAATCCTCCAGCCAGTGCTTATTCCTTATCGTGTGTGTTGACGCTGCTAAATCTACATACCAGATGTCTACATCAACATTTTCATCACGATCTACCATGAACAATCTTAAATTCAGCACTTGATCACCATTCACGAGATGACCTACATGTATTTTTGGCTTCTATTATTCTTCATGATATTTCTTTTTCCTACACTCCCTGGTAATATGACCCAATTTTCCGCAATAAAAACATTTAGTTTCTAAGTAGTTTTTATTCGAGTGCATACCTTGGGTCAGATTTGGCCATTTCTATGATCTTGCGTCGTTTTGTTGTTGTGGACCTCCTTTCCCTTTGTAGAAGTTTTTCCTCACCATCAATGCAAGACTGGCACTCTGGGGCTTCAGAGTCGATCTCCTCTCTTCTTCCTGCATCAGTATACCTGTCAGCTCTTCAAAATGTGGGATCTTCTCTCTGGCATTTATCTCAGTGATGAACATTTGATAATCATCAGTGACATCATTCATTGTAATGGTTACAAGATCTGTATCGTCCATTGTATGACCAATATCTAATAATTTGGTTTTCAGGTCCTTAATCCTTGCTACGAATGAAGAAATTGTTTCATTCTCCTCCATCTTCATGGATAGGATCTACTCTTGAGGAATAGAAGATGATTTGAATTCCTGATCTCGTACAATTCCTTCAGAATTCCCCAAATCTTTTTCGCTGACTTACCTTCTCTGATGTCCAATATAATGCAGTGTTTCACTGACATCTTTAACATTGTCCTTGCTCTGCTTTCTTGTTTCTCCCAATCTGGGATGCTTATCCAGCCATGGGCCTCGGCTCATCCCCATTCACAATAATCCAAGCACTTTGCGCTTCTAGGAGAGTCTGCATCTTGAACTTCCAATTTTCATATTTGGAACCATCGAGCTTGTTATGCTCGTTCATGCATGCTTCAAATATATTATTATTCATCTTGGCGATTTAGAAAAAAAAAATAGACAGGTAAAAGATGTTAAATTTACCCCAGATCTATGAAAGAGATAGATCATTGTTCTTCAATATTGTCTGATCTCGCAGCACACCCACAGATCACCGTGGATTTCTTCTCAACCTCCAGACAACCTTCTTTTGTCAGCTACAACCTTGTTATTGGCTTCCCCACGCAACTTCTCTGACGGCTACAGCCTTGTTCTTGGCGTCCCCTCGTAGTCGTAGCCTTGTTATTGACTTCCATGATCATCACAGAAGTTCCTGTTGTTTCTACGATGTCATCGCAGCTGTATACATCTTTGTTGCGACGAAAAAGTTAGAAAATATGCGCAAAGGAGCTACAGTACACTCGTCGCAAAGGTACACTCAAAACCATTGACGATTTCAGAATCGTCACAGTTATCCACCTTGCAACTGCAATGATCTCGGTTCAAAGAACCACCCACAAAATAGCGTACAGGTTCCTCAGCCCTGACACTCTGATACCATGATAAAAATGGCAATGTTTGTATTAATAAAAATAAAACCCACTGGTCAACTCTACGAAAAAGAGTCTGAACCAAGAGAGTCTGGCTCTGGAGAACGCTCTACATTGTTCATGTACATTACACATTAAATAGAAACATTGTTTTAGTGAAGTTAGAATAGCATCCTAAGAAATAGAAACTAATTCCTATCCTCAGGTTACATGAACCAATTCTACCTATTCTATGATTTTCTCCATTATATTCAACAGAAATCCCAAACCCTCCCCTTCTCTTACACTCTCACCCTCTTCCTACCCCGCTTACCCCCAGCATCAAAAGATGACTATTGAAATCACAATGCTCGATCATGATCCACCAATTCATCTCATTATTATCTAGAAAACATTACGCCACCCCCTCGTGGCAGCTTGTGAGTCCAAGTGGCATGCAAGCATGCCTCTATTAAATGACTTTGAAGAGATTAGATACTTCACAACATTTGATCGTAGGTTTCACATTGGAATATTCTTATTCATTGTGCCTTAATCAAGAGTACAGATGAAGATTAGATCGGGGTACCATTTTTCACTCATAGATTGTGAGGAAGGAGTCATTTCAGTTAGTTCCGAGATGATTGCAAAATCTTGAAGAGGCAGAATTCATTATGGAAATTTATAGGTTCTCATGTGGTTGCAAAGCTCCTCAAAGCATAAATCGGAGAACAATTGCATGTTAATATACACTTCTAGCATTCAAGGAAATTCAATACTTTGTCATCCACTAAGGAATATGAAGAAGATAGGGATAATTATCAGTGTGGCATCCCATTATTGGAGTCGTCGGAAGCTCAGTGATGAGCTTCATCTGTGTCTTTCTTGTGGTGAGCTCGAATTATGGTTAAAACACCATTGCAACTAGTAAATATGGCGTATTTCCCTCTCTAGTGTTGAGGTAAAAATATCAATTAGCTTTGTTGTTAGCCTCATGAAAATTAAATTGAGTGTAGACAACTCCACAATGGTAGTTCGTCAAGTTATCAGTGATAAGAAAGTGTTATTAATTGGGTCCAATTTCCCAATTCTAGGTTGTGTTTCCTAAGATTGGTCATGTTTCCTTTAGAATTCTTGGACTTCCAGTAGAGGCCCTTTATGTTTTGGAAAGACCTTTGTTCACACTGTCACCTCAGTTGGTCCCTGGGCTACCCACTGTCCCTGCTTGACCATAACCCCTCCAATGGACTCAAGCTCTTCAGTGTCTAAATCTTCAACCTCTACAGTTTTTTATGATTGCAGGAAGGTGCATGAGGCCATTACTTATAAAATCTATAACCTCCACGTCATGATTTATCAGCAAAAAGCATTATATTTTCGCTCCTTGGACATAATGGAAGCACAACAATAGAGAATATTGTGACTAGACGATGAGGTGGATGCCCTTTGTCGCATAATTATGAATCTCAAGCTTCAGTAGGAGAGACCTCCTAGCCCAAAAGTGGATCTAGTCCAAAACTTTGACCTCAATAGACCTACAAATGTTTCTAAGTAAAGTTCAGTATTTTTTTGTAATGACTTGCTACAAATGCATATGGTTTATGTAACAATTTTTTCAAATACAAACCACTAGGATAATAAGGGTACTTACTACACATGGGGTTTGTGATGTAATCTCGGTATGGGTAGTTAGTTAATGACAAGCATATCAGATGACCAAGAGAAATTTGTCAATGTAACTCTTCCAGGTATTTGCCACCACTAGGTGTGAATTTAATACACAAATATTCACTTTTGTTAAAAAAAAATAATAATAAAGAAAATATATATATATATATTACTTTCAATTGCTTTATTTCTATATAAAGTAGATGTAAAATTAAGGTGAAAATTGAAGTATTTTATTTATGACCAACATTGGTGGTTTTTTGTTATTACATTTATAGACAGAGGGAGTTGTCTATATCTTGTTTTTTTGTTATTACATTTACAGATAGAAGGAGTGGTCTATATGTGAGGCATTTTGGAGTTTATGGCAGATTCTTGCCAGAATCCGATGAAAAAAATTATGGTGAAATCTTGATTTGTATTGTTTAAACTAGTATTTTGGTTGCATATATGCATTCAACACCCTCCAAAACCCCTAAGGTAGTTCGATTGTGAATATTTCACTCGTTAAAGTTGTGATTTCAATGAATCCCTCCCAGATTCTAGACAAATTAGATTGGAAAATAAACTGGAAAACTTTTCACAAAGTCTCACTTATAGACAACGCATTTATATCATTTTTTATTGTAAGAATTATTTTATTATTTTAAAATGTAGCGTTATGTGACAACTTCTCCTTCATAGTGGATTTTAAATTGCATCTTGGCCCAACCAGCATAGATCCATCTTAACTCTAGGCCTACCAAGCACTGAGAGGAATCAAATCCCAATAGGTGTACAATTTTTCTCAAGTTTTGGGCTCAAAAATAGGTTTGCATCTTGAAAGATTTGATCCCTCTAAGATTTTGGTAGATCCAAAGCTAAGATGGATCTATTTTGGTTTATGGCTAATTTTTTTTGTTATTATCCTATATTTATTTCAACTATTACATGCCAATTAGAATCACGTATCATGGAATGATCTACGATTTTTGTTGAGCGAGCTTCGAGGTCTAGGGTTTAGTGTTGCAATCTTGCAGGCTCAGCAACAGTTCTGGAAGCACATAGAGACATATTAGTGGATCTACTTTACAGATGTCGAGGACTGACCCGACAAATGGTAAACGGGGGGTCCACTGGGACCCCATCCTTCAAGCAAGTCGTAATGCAGAAACAGAAAGCACAGGAAGGATTTAAAATCACTGGTTATGGAGAGCGTAAGGAA
Organism: Pinus tabuliformis; assembly: GCA_031772625.1. Taxonomy (NCBI): domain Eukaryota; kingdom Viridiplantae; phylum Streptophyta; class Pinopsida; order Pinales; family Pinaceae; genus Pinus; species Pinus tabuliformis. The sequence continues at coordinate 153,018,948 of CM062805.1, read as the reverse complement.
AACAGCGGAACCAGCAAAGAAAGGACACAACAGTTGCAAAAAGAAACAAGAAACAACCCAAAAATGAAAGAAAAAGTAAACAATGGACAGGATAATAATGACAAAAGCGCAGATGCAAGCCAAAGAGACACAGTACCAATAATTATCCAAACAAAGGGCGAAGAGGAACATGGGGCAGAGAAGCACCCTCGAGAGGAAGAGGAGAAAGCAAAGGCCTCAAACCCCAGCTCCAACAAAGCAACGCAAGGAGCATGCAAACCGAAAAAAATCAAAACCCTCTGAGTGGTCTTCTCAGATCTGGACATTCAAGCTTATAGAGACCACATGACGGAACATGTAATAATATGCAAGTTCATGGGACTATGGCCAACGGAACGAGCGCTCTGTCAATGGATCAAGCAACATTGGAAACCTAAAGGTGATGTTAAACTACACCTTGGGGCAAAAGGTTTTTTTACTGTTGTTTTTATGAACTTAGAGGACAAGGATAGAGTCTTCGATGGAGGTCCATACTTCTTTGCCTCAGCAGGACTCTATATGAGACCCTGGAAAGCAAACTTTGTGCCCGAAAAAGAAACCTTCACACAGGTTCCTGTGTGGATCCGCCTATTCTCCCTTCCAATAGACTATTGGGGACTAGCGACGCTTAAGCAAATAGGAGACCGTCTCGGAACCTTCATCAAAGCTTCAGAAGCAACGATGCAACGAAGATACACTTCCTGTGCAAGAATCTGTGTGGAGATGGATGTCTCAGGAGCCCTGCATGAAGGCCTATGGCTGGAATTCAGAGATGAGGACTATTATCAAGCCATCGATTATGAGCAAATCCCCTTCCGATGCAGAAGGTGTCATGAACACGGACACCTTGTCAGAGAATGCCCTTTAAACAGAACAGGGGAAGAGCACAAACCAGAGCAAGCAACAAAGAGCAAAGAAGCCTTCACAAAGCCAAAAACAAGACAAAGAGCTAACAGAAAAAGAATGTACAGAGCAGAGGCAGTCCCAGGCATCACCAACAACACCTTCAGCATTCTGGAAACCGATACAGATTCAGAAGGAACAAACAGGGAAACAAAACTTAATGAAGAACCAAAAGACAAGCAAGGACACAAAACAAAGGATGGGGAGGAAAATATAATCAGAACAGAAGTCCAAATGCAAGAGTTAGAAGACGAGCGCGATGAAGATACTGATATGCTAACCAGCGATGGGGGTAGTGAGGAGATGGAGCTCAATGAAGTTCTAGAAAAGGAAGGGGTGAACCTCCCAGATATGGAAAAAAATTGGAGAACTCAAGGACTGGAAAATATTCCGGAAGAAGAAATAAGGAAGATCAGTGATCTCTTCATCGCAAGACAAAAGGCGGAACTAGATAGGCAAAACAGGAGATTAGGAATAGCAAAAGGCACACGAAATCATTCAAAGAGCATATCTCTTAATCCAACAGGTTGGAAGCAAAGAAAGAGAAGAGGCCGAAGAACAAATGGGGAGGTATTGCACGACTTGGGGATTCTAATGATAAACTCAGGCAAAGTGAAGGCCCTAAATGCCTTCCCGTCTTACCAATAATATATCTAGTTATAAATGAAAATCATTTCATGGAATGCAAGAGGGCTCAATAGCCAAGCCAAATAAAGACTTCTTAAGAGAAAGTTCCAAAAAGAAAAGCCAGATATTATGTTCATACAGGAAACCAAATGTGCCATTAATCAAATGGAGAACATCAACAAAAGGCTGGGTAAACCTATAGAATTTATAGACGTAGCCAGTCAAGGATGGGAAGGAGGCATAGTTACTCTTTGGGACACCAGAGTAGTAGGCATCCTCTCAATGGAAGCTACACGATCGTTCGTCGCCACAGAAGTTCAAATGATAGGTAATTCTGAAACTTACCTATGCATAAATGTTTATGGACCGCAAAGATTAGAAGATAAATTTTCTTTTCTTAATTCTCTCATGAGTTTAAAGCTTAGACACCCCACCTCAAAGATAATCATGGGAGGGGATTTTAACATGATAACCTCTCTCCTGGAGAAGAAAGGAGGAATCAGAAGGCTCAATAAAGATACAGAACTCTTTGCTGAATTCATTGAATCTGCCAAACTAGTAGACATCCTTCCCAAAAATGGTTCCTTCACTTGGAACAACAGGAGAGGAGGAGATAAGCTGATTGCCTCTCGTCTGGATAGATTTCTGATTTCGGAAAGCATTTTACTCGAAGGAATAACAGTGGATTCTGACATTCTTCCCAGTGGAGGATCAGATCACTGGCCAATCTCTTTGGAGGCAACCTTCCTAGGGACCCCTAGAAACAAGCCCTTCAGATTCGAAAAGTTCTGGTTAACTCACCCCAACTTTGCACATTTGCTGAAGAAATGGTGGTGTGAACCATTGGATATCAGAGGAACCAGAATGTTCAAGCTCCAAAGCAAATTAAAACACATCAAAAACAGAATTAAAGATTGGAATGCAGCTGAATTTGGGAACATCTTCCAGGAAAAAACCATCATAGAAGGCAAGTTAAATCAAATTCATAAAGAATGGGCTTCGGGGAACTGCAGTGAAGACTCAAGGGAACAGGAGAAGGCATTGATGCAACAATGGCAACTCCGTTGTCAGCAGGAAGAGACACTTTGGAAACAAAAATCAAGGATCCAATGGCTAAAGGAGGGAGAACAAAATACCAAGTTTTTCCATAGATCCACGCTGGACTACAGGGGGGCAAACAAAATTCTTCGGCTCAACAATGAAGCAGGGGAAACTCTTCAAAATCACAAGGAAATATCAACTTTGCTCACCAGGCACTTCAATCATATAGCTCAGGAAACGTAGGAAGAAAGATCAGAGGCCATAGAGGAACTAACCCAAGCTATACCCCACATCATAACTTCTGAGAAAAACTCAGCTCTGCTAAGAGAGGTTTCGATGGAGGAGGTGGAAGACGTTGTCAAGAGTATGCCGAATGGTAAGGCACCTGGGCTTGAAGGTTTTACAATAAATTTCTACAAAGCATGCTGGCCTACTATTAAAACAGAGGTATGAGAAGTTGTCGAAGATTCCATATGCTCCGGTTCCATTCTCAAATCCCTGAACTCCACCTTCCTAAGGAAGGAGAAGCCAACTCCCCGAAAAAATTTAGACCTATAGCTTTATGTAATGTGATATATAAAATCATATCTAAAGTTATAGCCAACAGACTTAAGCCTATTCTTCTTGACTTAATCTCGGAAGAGCAGTCAGGCTACGTGGAGGGCAAACAAATTTTAGACAACATCCTTTTAGCTAAGGAGATGTGTCATACCCTTCAGACAAGGAAATTACCAGGCATGCTGATGCAGCTAGATCTCTCCAAAGCTTTCGACAAAGTCAACTGGAATTATCTGGAGGCCATTCTGAATGCTTTTGGCTTTGACAAACAATGGACCAAATGGATCCTTGCTCTGATTAAATCCACCAATTTTTCCATATTGGTCAATGGCTCCCCCTCTGAACCTTTCTCCCTCGCCCGAGGCATCAGGCAAGGAGACCCTCTCTCCCCATTCCTTTTTGTGATCCTTATGGAAGGGCTTAGCAGGCTCATTCACAAAGCAAGAGAGGAAGGAAAAATCAAAGGCTTACATCCTCTCCCCTCCATACCTGCAACAACGCACCAGCAGTTTGTAGATGACACAATGTTGCATGGCACTCCAACTGTGAAAGAAGCCAGGGCTTTCAAGAACATTCTAAACCTCTTCAGCAAAGCTTCAGGTATGGAGATTAATCATGCTAAATCTACTATTTTCTTCTTTAATACTCATCTAGCCATTCAGAACCATCTATCCAACATTCTTGGCTTTCGAAAAGGCAATCTACCCTCTAAGTATCTGGGAGACCTTGGTAAAAAATTCATTGGGAAAAAATCTTAGCGAAAATGGAGAAAAGATGTAAGCATTGGACTCATAGGGCTCTTAATTTTGCTGGAAGATTGGTCCTCACTAAAGCAATACTGCAAGCCATTCCGCAGTATCTGCTTTCCATCATGCCAGCTCCTAGTGGAATCCTACAGAAAATTAGAGCTATTCAAAGATCCTTTATGTGGAGTGGAAATGCTGAGAAAACGAAATGGGCACTGTGGCCTGGAAAAAATTATGCAAATCGAAAGCAGCAGGGGGCTTAAATTTAGTAGATCCCTACACCATCAATATGACATGCAGAGCCAAGCTGTGGTGGCGTTGGCTGAAGGAAACCAATCTGCCCTAGGCTAAACACTGGAAGGAGAAATACACTCCCGACTGCAACGAACAGGACTTAATAAGGTTACAGGAAGTGCTTGAGGGTTCTCCAATATGGAATTTGGCTAGAAGGAATCACAACTTAGTTCAGGACCATAGTTTCTGGGAAATCCGCAATGGGGAAACCGCCCTCCTCTGGGAAGATGCTTGATAGCAACTCCCAAAGCTGGAAAACCAGAGCTCGAAGATTTTAAAAGAGAATTCCAGAACAGGGGAAAGTTCACCGTCCACCACTACTGGAGTCATAGCAACAACGACCAGGAATGGAAAGAATGGACACTCCATGAAACTGAAAACCCAATTGAGGAAAACAATAATACAAGGGATCTACTAAACCATTTAAACAAAAGAAAAATCAGAAAGACCACAGAAAGTGACATGCTGAGATGGGGTATGAAAGGGAGTGGTAATTTCACTCTCAAAGAGGCCAGAGAGCAGCTAGAACATTCAGAGCAGGTGGAGGTTATGCAATGGAGTAACAAGGTCTGGGATCCCATGTTTTGGCCTAAAATAAAAACCTTTCTCTGGCTCCTAATGCGGCGAAAAACTCTCACCTGGGAGAACCTGCGCAAAAAAGGTTTCGAGGGCCCTTCCAAATGCCCTCTGTGCAATCAAGCTGAAGAAACTATGAACCATTTATTCAACACCTGTGAATGGGTTGATCACCTTTGGCGAGGGATGGAAACTATAATGCAACAAACTAACAAAGATAGGGAATCCATTCAAAATACTATTATGAATTGGCCAAGCGAGTACTCTAACAACTTAAGAATCAACAGTATATGGAAAGTCCTGCCCGACTTCATAACTTGGACCATATGGAAAGAAAGAAATAGAAGAATTTTTCAAAATGAGCACAGAAATATAGAGCACTCGCAAATTACCTTAACCCAAAATATTCGTCAATTAATCTTGGTAAAATGCAGAGATGATCCTAACAACCAAGCTTCGGCCGAGGACCAGAGAATTCTGAACGCCTTCAACCTAATCAACGAACAAAACATGTGATCCACTGAGCGCCAGCAAAAACTAAAAATTGTGCCAAAGGGCTGGAGTCGTCCGCCGGAAGGGTTTCTAAAGCTAAATTTTGACGGTGCCTCGAGTGGAAATCCGGGCCCGGCAGGCATTGGAGGAATCATCTGGAATCATGAAGGGGAAATTCTTTCACATTTACAGTTAAGCTCTAGGGGAAGGCACCAATAATGAAATGGAATTTGCAGCCATGGAAAAAGGACTAAGGATTCTCAAAATGAACCAAACAAGCAACGCAGTGGTTGAAGGAGATTCAGAGGTAGCCATAACAGTGGCCAGGAAAATCTACGGGGGAACGCCAGCCAGTAGGGTCACAAAACATTGGTGACTGTCCAAGGTCACAGACAATATTGCCAAACTGTTAGGAGAAATGAAAGGCCTCATCTTTCAAGTGGTAAGGCGAAATTCCAATTCGATTGCTAACCACCTGGCAAATCATGGGATTGAACACCCCAACACAATGTGGGACAGCTGTTGGCAGCATATTGACAACCCACAGTTAAGAGAAAAGTGCATGCAACTCTCCGGGTTAGATATGGTGACGGCAGAGGAGTCCGACCGGAGGGTCGAATAACTCAGCGCCATAATTGATTAGACAGGCTGACTAGACACGCTCCATTAATTTCCAGCAGACCTCGAAGGACAAGCGGGATGAGGGCAACTATGACAGAAGCAGGTGACAAAGATTTTTGCAGTTTCATGATCTGTGGTGATATGAGCCGCCGAAACATAATAAGGAAGAGGGACACTTGGCAAAATATGGAGCAAGCAGGGAGCGGTGACCGTAAGGGGATACAATTATTCCATAACCCAACCAAAATTCCATCACGCAGCAATTATGGTGATCTGACGTGCAAGTTGCACAGAGATAAGCGATCACACACCGGTAATCTCCCCGGAATTCGTTATTTAACCACTATCAAAGGCCAAAGGAAAAACATTGTTTCAGCGTGTAGCAAGACAGAACCTCCTCACTCTGCAGACAGAGCTCAGGATAATGCTAGGAGAGTTAGAAATACAATGGCAGGGGAGGGCAGCCGCAATAAGTCTGCCAACAATGACCTTCGGCAAGCGAGAGAGATGTATGAGACGCGAACCTCGCAAAGGAACAAGCGTAAGATTATCGACTTAGAAGCCATAGTCTAGGAAGAGGAAATCAAGCTTTCAGACCAGCAAATTGGGAAAGAAGTAGATTGGATCCAGGACCCTGGAACACTCAGCACTCGCGCCACTCAATTTGTCAGAACTCAAGCTGAGAGCTGGCGTATGAATACCCTTCTTGTGAAAGCAATGGATATTCAGGGTGAACACGCGGAGCAGCTACAAAAGCTTTAGCAATTCACAGATACCATGACGCATGATCATATGGCGGTCGTGGAGAGCAGTGAATTCAAGCTGAGTGCATTGCACCAACAGGTCGACACCATTGACAAGAAACTCACGATCCTGATTAAACTTTTACGACAAGTCATCGGTCAAGACAACAAGCCTTCAAACATGCAGAAGGGAGATCCGACTGGAGATCAGCAGGGCAATCCTCCCAAGCCAGGACAGGTCAACATGTCAAGGTCTACACCGGTCCTGGAGATGTTTAAACGTATCTGACTCTGAAGTCTCTCAGACTCCTCGTCCTCGGCGGACTTCTCTTTTGTTTCGCGGCTTGCTATCCTCGCTTCCCTCTTCTTAGCAGGTTGATATGTTCACTGTCCAAGTTTCCTCTGTTTATGTCTTTTTGTTAGTTCTAGTCCTCTGCCGCCCTGCGTGGTGTGCTGGCTTTCAGTTTTCTGTTACTCTGTTCTATTCTGGTTCTCCTGTGGTAAGGCCTGTAGTTTAGTGGCCCGTAGTCTACTGAAGCAGAAGTTTTGTACTATATTTTCATTTTGTTAATATCAAAAGTTGGCTTACAAAAAAAAAGAATCACATATCATGTAATATCAATTATATTATTTTTACATGGCATCCATATTAAGTCGTAAAGGAATTACATATCTCTTTAATATTAAAAAGTTAATTATTTTTGTCTTCACTTCCTTTACATATCTCTTTAATATTAAAAAGTAAATTATTTTTGTCTTCACTTTCAATTACTTTATCTCTGTAAAAAAAATGGATGTAAAATTAAGATGGAAATTGAAGTATTTTATTTATGGCTGAGATTGATTTTTTTTTGCTATTACTGTTTTTTAAAATTGTAAGTAGTATTTAATTATTTTTAAATGTAGCATTTTTTTTCTAAGTAAAATTGATCTATTAATAAAGACATAATGTACAAAGAGGCACCGGCCTTTGCGGTACTAGGTCAGTTATATGACCATTTTAAACATCAAGCCTTGATATCGCGACTACCCCAGTTGGGGAAACTAGTCCGAGAACGAGATAAGGAAAGTTCATTTTACCCTCATAGGGGCTACAGTTCCAAAATTCAAAAATTTTAACCAAAAGACTGTAAATTTCAGTAATACATCCATAGTGAAACCCACAGTTTAGCTCAAAATTCTCCACAGTGAAATAGCTCATGAGAACCAATGCTCGTAACCCGAGCTGGAAGCGAAATTCAAAATTGACCATAACAAAAACAAAAATAAGCAAATTATTGTCAATAATAAAACTATATATTATAAATTCAAAATTGACCATAATAAAACTGAATTATTGTCAACTAAAACTATATTTATAATTCAAATAATTAAGAAATGTCATAATAATTTTATATTTCAAATAATATTAACAAAATTTGTAGACATCTCTATTTAGTGTGGGGCTTCAATTTAATTATTAATAATATTAGGTGGATGGTACTAATTTAAATTTTACAAATATTCTTAATAGTATTCACAATTCAAATTTTGAAATTTATTTTCAAAGTAGATATGTTTTTTTGTCATTTTAATTCAATTGATTAATTTAAATATATATATATATATATATATATATATATATATATATATATATATATATATATATATATATATATATATAAGTGTCATGTAAGATGAGTTATGATATTTTGAGTATGTTTATTGATAAACCATGGCATTGGTCCATGATATTATAACAAAACCTATTTAAAATTAAGAATCTTCATAGTAAAATGAGGGTGAATCAATGAACCTCATGATTTAGAATTTTGTTAATGTATATATATTTAACTTATATATTAATTCTTTTTATAATTAATAATCATTTAAAAGAAAGTTGTAATTCAATTAATTTTAATTTTTTTAATCTTCATGATTAAGAATGTGGTTAATGTATAACTTATATATTAATTTTTTTATAATGAATAATAATTTAAATAAAATTATAATTTAGCTTTTTTTTTTTTTTAACAATATGAGATGCATCATTAGATAAGTGTTCTGATTTTTATCATTGGTTGATGCTTATTGGTGTTTATTAGCCATTTAATTTATATGACTATGCTAGTTTATTAATATTGAGTTCAAATTAGACATCAAATTGATGTATGAAATCTCTTGTTTATGATACAAAGGACCCACCTAAAATATATAAAAATATACATAAGATATACATACTTTAACCCCTCTAAATTTGAACTTATAATTTTTTATGAAAAAACACTTGTTTGTAACCATTAAACTTATTCATATATATATATATATATATATATATATATATATATATATATATATATATATATATATACTGAAAATTAGTTCCAATATAATTTCCAAAAAAAATTGATAACTAAAATTCTCCTCTTTCTTTTTCAAGTTGTATGAATTTAAATTTTCTATTAGTAAAAAATCCCCTATTTCTTTTCAAGTTGTATGAATTTAAAACGTGAGACAACAATTTAAATTTGCTTTGGAATAGGTTGATTATAAATTATAATCCATTTCTTTAAATTAGGATTTTTATGGAAACGTTTAATGGACTAGTTAAAATGTAAAGGGGGATATGTATTTATAGATTTAGTTTTGAGAATGTGGTCCAATGATTAGGTGGGGAATTTTGGTCTTCATAGGTTTAGTGGTCCAATCCTAAGCAAGATTATGTATGTGTGAGAACTGCTTCAATAGCAATTTCATTTCTTCAAAAGAAAAAAACAGCATTGCGGAGACCAGCATAGTCGACGAAACCCATTTATAGATTTGGTTGGAATATGTAGACTATAAGATATTTAATATAATTGTATTTAATTAAATAATAAAGTTTGACATATAATTTTAATGTTAGTTTTTGCTATGCATAAAAATTGTACATACAAAAAATTATAATAAATTAAAGATATTTGATTTGGATAAAAATAAAGTTGATAATTTTCTATCAAATAAAGATAAGGTGTTCTCTACTGAGGCCACAAATTCATCCGGAAAGTTATTTTTTGTCGGAATCTGGTGATTTTGTTTTTCAAAAAATCTGATCATAGGAATGTTTGAATTATTTTTTTGATAGTGGAAATGGATTTGGCACCATCAATAACACCCTGGGCACCCAAACTCCAGAGCTGTAACCCAAATTTCACAAAAAAATTGTTGAAATCTGGCAAAAATCATGCCAAAATTTCCACTATTTTCCGACCTAAATTGTGGCCTCGATAGACCACTCTTAAAGATAATATTAAAAATCATTATAATTTTGTGTCAGTTTTTTTTGCTTTTATTGATTTTTTATTCAAAGATATAGATTTAAAACCGAAACATAAAGATACAATGGAAACTTGACTTATCCCCAACGGATAGCTCAGTTGGTTGAGTTCTCGTTGCTAAGTACCTTTCCAATTGGGAGGTCACAGGGTCAAATCTCCTCGACGCCCTTGGGTTTAGGCCTAACATATTAGGCTGACAGGTAGATCCCTTTGGGTGTATATACCTGGATTATTTCTCGTGGATGTAGTAGCCACTCAATGACCCTGAACCACAATTGAAAATGAAAACTCGACTTCAATTAATAAATGGAAAATGTTGAAACTATATACATGCAGAATTAAAGCAAACTAGCTTGAATAGTGGTAGTTGATCTCTAAGAAGAGATGTGAGAGATACGCCCTTCTGAATTGTGTTACAATGAGGCTCTAAGACTTTTTATTATGAAGAAGCAATGAAAAACCCTAAACATCCAAAAACCTAACACTAAGAGATGAAGCATCAAAGGCTTATGGGCCCCGATGGGGTAAGTTGGAACTTCAACTTCCCAGGGTTGTAACTTTGGCATAAAATTTCCCTTTGGTGGATATGAGTTCTTGTTGAAAAGGTCTATCTGAGTACAATTTCTAATTGCTCTCATCGACACATTTCCCCAAAAAATGTCATTTAGGGCCTCAAAACGAGTCCAAAATTTAGGAGTTGAAAACTGTCAAAATAGGAAAATTGTGTTGTGAGCCAGTGGAATAGGTGGATGGCCACCAATATCCACCTAGATCAATTCTAAAAGAAAATATAATGACCATCATTTGGCATGATAAAGAGAATCAAGTAACTAATAAAATACTAAAAATTCTTTTAACAACTTTTTAAATTTTAACAAGGTAAATGGCTACAAATCTCTAATTAAAAGAAAATTATGTAACACATAAATAAAAAGTAGAAAAGCTTTGCACATATTTAAGCTAGATCCTAAGAAATTCTAGAGGAAAATTCAAAATTGTAAAACTAAAGAAAACAATATGATTCTCTTGGGAGGCCAAAATTCCTACCAACATTAAAACCCTTTATACAAATAAAGAAGTTTATTCCGTAAAGGACAGAATTTGGGGATATGCAGCTCACAAATGGAAAAGTTAAGGACCTTGAAGGCTACCAAGTACAAATATTAAAATTTGGAGGGCCTATCATCATCCTCCATATCTGGAAGCTCTTAAATTGAGCATTCAAGTAGGGTTTCCCTAAATTATGGATTCAAATTTTGATTGTACCAATTTATGAAAGTGCAAAAAACACAATCTATTTAACTTTATGTTCATTATGATTATCCCTATTATAGCCAAGTTAGATAGAATTATTTTGGAAAAGAAGATTAGGATAGGACTAGAAAACAATGAAAAAACAACTAAAGGCTATGTTATATTTAGAAACTATCATTTAACTATAAACCGCATTTTTATGCTTAGGATCATTGTGGAGGAGCATCACAATATTAAAACCAATATTCCATGTGTTTCATTGACTTTAGGAAAGATTTTGATATTGTGCCTAGTTTATCTTTTGAAATATAATAGAAGTTTTGGCATTATGGCTATATGTTTTCCTTGATGTCAACCTAGATAGTTGTATTGTTACTAATGATCTCACAGGAACACTATAGGTTTCACAAGAACAATACATGTGCAGATCTCTATGGAATGTGGAATTACAATTAGTCACTATTACTCAATTGGTTGATGAGATTTGATTGGGTAATCAATTGATTAATGAGATTTGATTAAAGTGGTCCAATCCCCTTTCATAAAGAATATTTAATTATTGGTTAATGTAAGTTAGTCAAAGTGGTCCCATTCCCTTTCACAAAAGAATATGTTATTATGGAGTTGGTTATCTCTTGGTCATCGACGCTTGAAGTGAAAGATTATTAATATGAATATTAGAGTTGCAAATCAAGTCATTAATAGTTGGAGATAAGTTTCTTGGACCGAATAAAATACACACACAATTAATGTTAGATGGTCAAATACCATCAAACGATCCATTAGTTTGTGGTTTTTCCAGTCTAGAGATAGCCCTCCAAATCTATAAATTCAAAATTCTAAGAGGCATTGGTCGCACACTAGTGAGATCGATCTAGCTTATTTTCTTCTTTGGAATTTTATTTTCCTTATGGTCTAGTACAAGGATCTGACACAAGCTGATTTGCAGAAGTAGAGTGTGATGTATTTGAGCGTTTTTGGTTGATGTATTTTGCAGAGATTGTTTGAATTGATTTTTCAAGGGACTACGCATTTCAATGGACGAAGATCTGAAGGAGGGGTCGATATAAATTAAGACATTTCTCTCATCCTTTTGGCATAGGTTAAAAGAACATGAACTTGATGTAAGATCTGGAAAGTGTGTAGGTGGTGTAATAAAAGGGTCATTCTTAATTTGGAACATTGTGCATAGTATTATTGGTCCCATGCATTTAAAATCAATTTTTTTGAGTTTTTGATATCATTAGATGCGCTAAGTTTTATCATAGACTATGGTGTAGCATCTTGTTACACAACTTTGGAGCTACAAGAATATTAGTTATGGCAGAGTATTGTTTATATGATAGTGTTTACCCATGAATCTAATGGTGTTGATGTCTTGTGAGAATTATAGTGTTTGTTTGGGTAGAGAACTTTGATTTATTTTCATAATGACCTTTGTTGTTGTCATATAAGTTTCTCGCAAGGTTGACTATGTGGATCTATCGATCAATTGATAAAAACTCTTATGGTCTTGTTCATTGATTTTTCATTGCATTGGTTATATCAGTAAAGATTGGTTATTTGATTTATTTGAAGGAGCCTATATACAGATAAACCCTCTATGAAATTGTTGATTTTTACATTGTGTGATTATAAGTGTGGCAAAGATTTAATGATAGAGACTCGTGTGCTCAAGTAATTGTGTTGTGTAGCTTCTCCTTGATTAATGTGGATATCTTGATGTTAAGAGAGGATTTTGAAACTATCATAAGTATTTGTATATATATTCTTAGCTATGGTAAGGAAATTGTCTTTCTTTGTTAATGACACTATGCAGAGGATGTATGTCTTGTTGGGTAGATGAGAGTAAAATACAGTATTGTTTTCAGAGGTCATATGCAGTGAGAGGTATAATGTTTTCAGAGGTTGTATGCAAGAATAAGGACAAATGTCTATGAACCTTGATACTCTTGAAAGTGATGAAGTAAATTCCTAAGATTGATATCAGTATGCTTGTATTTTGGCTATTGAATAGTGATATGATTTGAAAGGATATGTTTGAGGCAAAGTATTGACATGGTTCTTGTTGCGCAAGTGTTATTCTTGTGACAACAATATTATTCTTGTTCTAACAATATTATTCATGTGATAGAGTTGTGTGACCTTTTGTGACATAAGTTTATGATCAAAGATTAGTGTGATATGTTAATGGCTTGTCCTCTATTGTTTGATTGAAAGAGAGTTTGTATGTAGGGATTAATAAATGCACAGATCAGAAGTTGTTTACGAGGTCTACTTATATATACCTAATTGTGATTCACTGAATGGAGTTTGAATGATTCTCATGAGATATGTATGACAAATGTTATGAACCTATGTCGGTTGTTATCATTATAATATGAGTCTATTGGTATCACACGTGTCAGTTGAGATGCATTTTTTAGAGTTTATGAAAGGACCTCTTGATACAATGAAATGATGGATAATTAATGATGATGTATTTTTTGTTCCTTGTTTTCATGACTATTGACTTGGTAGTAAGTTGAGAGAATGATTTGATAGTGTTTGTATTGGTATTGATATTTTTGATGAGCTAAGGGTTTGAATTGGTACTTGACAAGATTTGTCTTGGTATTGATATTGCTGATGAGCTAAGGGTTTGAATTGGTACTTGACAAGATTTGTCTTGGTATTTGACAGTGATGTTAATATTTGGCTTGTTTGATTAGTGATTTATTTATTGGCATTCAGTTATTCAGATTGAGCATATTGTTTGGTGTGGGTCCAGTTTGAAAATTTGATTAAACATGACCTACATGTTTTGATGGTTGATTGAGATAAGTGTATCCAATATGAAAATTTTGAAATGTGCTCCATAGAGGCATTGAGGGTTGAATCCTTCAATGAGGGAATAGTACCATCCTTCTAATAGGATCTCGTAAACTTGATCAGGGAGCAATATCTTACTTCCAGTCGGAGCTGGAGAATTTGTGGAGGTTGTAGCCTCCTACAGGTAGGAGTCATGGTATTGGTAATTGTTTGCGCCATTACAATATGTAAAATATTTTATTCATAATAATAAATATAGCAAAGATGAAAACAGTGGTGGTTTTCTCCCACATTGGGTTTCCACCTAAAAATATGGTATCCCTATGTGTTGATGTGTTTTGCATTATTATGGTTTACATGATTTTATACTTAATGTTGCTCACAGTTCACTGAATAAGCTATGATTTATAACATAGTTCCCTCCTAATGAAATAATGGTTCAAGATAACTTTGGAAATGAAATCATAAATTAAGTAAATTTGAATTCAAAATGAAATACAGAGTCACCTCCCCCCACCTCCTCCCTTCAGTATTTCTAACAAGAGGATCTTAAAGTTCATTTCAAGTTAAGATTTAATGTTGTGATACGGTTATACAAAAATTCTATTACCAAATTAAAGAAAATTGAGAATTAAACAAAAGAAAATAATTATAGAATAGGAGTCAAGTAAGGTTGTATCCTCTCTCTTACCCTTTTTGGCGTATATATCAATAAGTAAGAGGGTTATTTGGAAGATGCAAGTTGTGTTTTCCCAACTCTAGCTAGTATGGTCATCATCCTTCTTCTTTACATTGATAATATTGTTCTTAGGGTGAGCAGTCCATATGATCTTGACAAACAATTACAAATTCACAAGGATTTTTTCTTTAGTATGCCTATTACTATTATCACTTACAAAACCATTGAATAGTATGTTAAATAAATCCAAAAAGATTGATTATGTTAACTTCATGTATCACAATAGTATCTAATGTTAGAAAGTGTTGTCAATGATGTCAAGGAGTTGTCATTGAGTGGCAAAGATTACTGGTGTAAGAGGTGGTTGCAAGAAGATTGGTGAACAGGTGTTATTGTTTATGAAATAGGTGTTTTATGGAAAATTATCTTTAGATCAAATTTTCCCTCAAATATTTAGCTCATATGCACTTGAAAATTACTCAAATGGATAGATCTCAAAGAATATTTTCCAATGGGATATGGAAGTCTAGATATCACTAAGGGGATCAAGAGTAATCTCAGCTTGAAAATTAGTTAGTGTTTTAGGGCATGTAACTAAATTTGGTAGTATATTTGGCAAATCCTCCAAACTAGCAGTTAACAAAAGTTAGAAAACCTCCACTAAAACCTGTAACTAAATTTGGCGGCATATTTGGAAAATATGACAAACTATAAATTAACTAAAGTTAGAAAACCTCTGCTAAAACCTGTAACTAAATTTGGCGGCATATTTGTCAAATTAGCCAAACTATCAGTTAATTAAAGCTATAAAACCTCTGTTAAAACCTATAATTTTCCAGAATTGTTAAAATCAGAACAATAGAAGAAAGATTGAAGACAAATTGTACACATGAAGACGAGTTAAGAAAACTGGAAACTAAGAAGAAAACAAGATAAAACCATCCGCTAAATGTATATTAAGAACTGAAGTTAACTAAAGTTTTAATTCTAAAAATATCAATGAATATTCTATATAAGCATAATTGTATCAACAACATTATGGAATCATAGAATGGATAGTATATGACATGTGTGTCTAGAGAAGAAAGATTGTAGAGAATGAATTGGTGATTGAGTTGTTTGAAATATGTGTGAAACTAATGGGTTGTTCATTGAGCAGAGAAGAGACAGAAAAAACTTATGGGGTTGAGTTTGAATAATGTATGAAAGAGGAATCAAGAAGGTCAAGCAATTTGGAGCTTGCATGCTAGGGAGTTTGTCCTTACTTTCAGTCAGTGTCAATAAATTAGGGGTTGGTGTTCCTTCTAGTTGGTGTTAATAAATCATGGAGTAGTTTCTTCCTTCAAGTTGGTGTCAGAAAAATTATTGTAACAACAAGTTGAAGATTTCCTTTGTAA
Organism: Pinus tabuliformis; assembly: GCA_031772625.1. Classification (NCBI taxonomy): domain Eukaryota; kingdom Viridiplantae; phylum Streptophyta; class Pinopsida; order Pinales; family Pinaceae; genus Pinus; species Pinus tabuliformis. Next base: position 153,002,892 of record CM062805.1, on the reverse strand, counting down.
AAGGAATTAAGAAGAAGATTCGTGGTACATCCAATGTCTTTATGTGTAGCAATGTGTATGTTAATATGTGTTTCATAGGTTGATTTCCAAACACTTCTTACATGAATTATGACTAAATATATTGAAAAGAGTAAATTGGAAATAATTGTTTAATTTGGTCATAATACTGATTCGCCCCCTCCCCCCTCCCCTCTCAGTATTATCCAATTTTCTAACCATTCGTATTATAGCAAGATTCCTTCAATATTAGTCTAATAGTTGGAAGGAAGATTAGGAATCATGGAAAACTAGGATTGGATCACTTCATATGGAGTCACATTTTTTAATGGATCAAACTATACAACCTGGAAGGTAAAAATGAAAGTTTATTTAATGTCTCTTGATTTGGATGTATGGTTATCTATAGAGTATGGAATAAAAGATGATGAGTTTAATGTGAAAGCTGAGGAAATCTTGAAAATTTTGTTTAATTCAGATTCTAAAAAAGTGATTAGTTATGAGACTGCAAAAGATATATGGGATAAGTTACAATCCATCTATGATAAGGGTCCTCAAGCTACAAGTGATATCAAGAATCATTCTCTGAAGTGTGAAGCACATAATGGTTCTAAGAATATTGAATATCATAAATAAGAACAAGAATAAAATTCCCCTGTAACAAATGGCCAAGTTGTTAATCATCACTCAAAGGATACTAAAGAGATGCAATCTACAGGTAAGTTGTTGTTTTGTTGTTATTGTAGAATGATAGGCCATCTATATTCTATATTTTCACATGTAATTTCTAATGAAAGAGATAGTTGTACATCTAGTAGTAGTGAAAAAGGCACTACATATATAGAAATAGTAGATCTAAATACTACTCAAGAAGATAATGAGTACACCTCTAGTAGTGAGGAAGGAACAATATCTCATATATCTACAAAAGAATTCTTAGACTCAAAAAGGGAAGAAGAGACTGAACAAGTGAAAGTGAAATGGACTTTGGATGTGTATCTTGTTCCCATTATGATGCATGTGTTGTCCTTGATGGCAACTCACTTGTAACAGAACAAGTATATGGTAACTAGATGAATCCACAGGTCGGTTCAGAGGTGACAGAGCGATGGAACATAATAACATAATGATGGGACAAAGGTTTACAGATCAGAAACGGAAGTCTGATAAAGGTGAATATTTGAAGATCTATACACGGGTTTATCAAGGCCAAGTCGTGTATACATGCAGGTACAAAGAAGCAAATTCATGTACATGTTGGCACACTAATTTAAAAATACCAAGGGTCCTTACTAAGGTATCAGCCCACAATATTGAGCGCAGTAACGATTACTTGATCCCGTCCAAGATTAGCACGGGCACTAGTGTAGTTTTGACCCATGGTATTGAATAAGTCTCTAACTATATAACAAGATGAAGATCAAAGTGCTAAGTGTGCATTTGAAAGGGCTTTTGATAAATACTTCAATCTGAAGTATATTTTCATTGTAAGGGCCATAGTTGACACATAGATCTGAAATAATTATGCACCGATGAATACAATGATGGATCAAGATCATGAGACCTGAAATGACTTTCCATTGTATGATTTTATCATCGATTGACTAGATCTAAGTATTGGCACATGTCTTTATCTTTGGATATTATGATCTAGGTCTCTCTGAAGTTCTGAAGAGCTACACAATTTTAGGTCAAAATTTGCAGATCTGTACGCAAGTTGGTCTTGGTTAAGTCACATATACATGTGATTTCTTCTCTTCAAAGTCACGTACATAAAGGAAACCTAAAATTTGCATATTTGTATGCAGGTTGGTCTCGGTGAAGTCACGTACATAAAGGAAACCTAAAATTTGCAGCTTTTTTTGCAGGTTGGTCTCGATAAAGTTGTATATACACGCAGGTTCATTTCTTCAAATTCGCATACATAAAGGAAGGGTTTATGTTCATAAATGATTGGTCCCTTGATCAATGTTGTTGTATCTCTGTTGTCTATCAATGATTTCCTCATGTTGATCTAGTTTGAGTGATAATGTCTGAAGTAGAGATAATTGAATGATGAAGTTGAATTTGGTTACATGTTGATTGGTTAAAAATATTATTGATGTTGCTAACAGTATGAGGGTTCTATAAGCTAACAGAATATTTTAGAATAACTATGGTAAACTCTGTGTCTGATTTAGAATTACAAGTTGTTAATATATTGAGATCTGTACATAGGTTTCTCTACAGAAAAGCATGTATACACACGGGTTTCCTTAAGTGAAGTAGCATATACATGTTGGCATATGAATGATTAGGGTTGTATTTGATTATGTGTGTTGATGCAGTATTATGAGTCCAGTTCTATGTTCTGGTTAGAGTGATCTCACTGTTTTTTTTTAATTAAGTTGGCGTTTGCTTCAGTTGATCTACAAGTTGTGATGTATTAAAGTAGGTGGATCCAGTGTGAAAATTTATGAAACGTGGTCCACGGATGTTGCTAAGGGTTGGAGACTTCAGTGAGGAAGTCGAAGCTTCCTTCCAATAGTATTCGGTAATCAGATCAGGGGGTTGGAACTCCCTTCCAGTAGGAGTTGGAGGACGAGTGAAAATTGTAGCCTTCAGCAAGTGGGTGCCTACGTACTAGCATGAGTCTACAACAGTACAAGAATGTAAGAAATTATTGATATTAATAAGTTTGAAGACTAAGACAACAACAGCGGTGGTTTTCTCCCACATCAGGTTTCCACCTTAAATCCTGGTGTTCATGTGTGTTGCTTATGTTTGATAGCTTATTCTATTCTTACTACACCTGCTTACTACCTTCAAATGCTTGATAAATCTCTTACATTATGGTTTAAGTTTAACAGATAAAAATTTAGTTGTTTTGCAAGTTTACTAAGAATACGCTAGTTTCTTTTACAACAATTGCGTACATACGTGAGTTAGGTTCAGTAACGTCACGTATATATTTCAGAAAAGAAATTTATTATTGTGAGTTTTTAAAATACTGATTCACCCCCCTCTATCAAACCACCACTCTTCAACGAAAATAATTTAATATATTGGAAGACAAGAACTAGATCTTATCTTCAGGCCCTTGGAGTAGATGTTTGGGAAATTGTGGAAGGAGGTTACCAATAGCCAACCGCAACTCCCACAAATGAAGAAGAAAAGAAGATGTATGAAACCAATGCCAAAGTTGTCAATGCATTATTGGGAAGTATGACAAAATCAGAATTTGTCAAAGTTATGCAGCTAAACACAGCAAAATAAATATGGGATAGAATCATTCAAAGCTATGAAGGTGATACCAAGGTAAAAAGTGTTGAACTCCAAACTCTTAAAATTCAATATGAAACTCTCAGAATGCATAGTAATGAAATTATTGCTAGTTTATTTCTATGTATAAATGAGATTGTAAATCACATGAAAAATATTGGTGAGGAAATACAGGACACCACTTTAATAGATAAAATCATAGGATCTCTAGCTCTTAAATTTGAGCCAAACATGTCTACCATTAGAGAGAAGCAGGATCTACAGACTCTTATTGTTTTTCAACTTCACAGGATCCTGACTACTTTTGAAATGAGGAAAAGAGGTCCCTTAGAAGTCAGAGAAGCCGCATTTAAATCATCTACAAAAGGAAAAGAAAATGAAGAACACAAGGAATCAACATATATATCATAAGAAGATGAGGTGAACTTTATAAATAAACTTCAACTGGGCACTGGAAGGTTCAGAGGTAAGCTTCCCTTCAAATGTTTTTCTTATGGTAGAGTTGGTGTTTATGCTGCTAAATTTCCTCATAAAGGCAACAATGACAAAGGTAAGGATACTACACAAGGTAATAGGAGACAGTTTGACAATAGAAGAAGTTATTATAATCATGAAGATAGTGATGGATTTTCAAATAGTGAAGAAGAAGAATCTAATCAAGATCTTAAATTACTCATGGATTTTGAGAAAAATACTAATGATTCTAATGATGCATTTGTGGATGCTTTAGAGGAAAAATATTTCTTTGAAGAAATTACTCAACTAAAAATTTGCTTGAAAGAAAACAAAGTAGCCATAGATACATTGAAGCAGCAACTCATAGAAAAGGAAAAGCATAATGAAAAGCTAGAATGTGAAGTAGCAAGTCTAAGAAAGGAACTTGAGAAAATAAAAACTTTGAATCTTATATTTGCTAAAGGATATAAAACCTTAGATGAAATTATCAAGGTACAATGCTCTCCTCTTATGAAGACAGGTCTTGGATACATTGGAGAACATCTCAAACGAAAAAGTCTTCAACCACCACCGAGATTTATTTAAATGCAGCAAAAACCAATCAGCAAAGCTTCAGTCCTCAGCAAAAGAATGAAGGAATTCCACGGGTAAATCATGTTCACTCCAATACAAAGATGAACAATAACAGAAGCACCAGTCAAAAGGTAAACAACACCAGAAGATTCCATGATCACAGAAATTTCTTCTTTAATGGACAATGTTTTTCATGTCATAGTTTTGGACATATGATTGGTCAATGTGTTGCATACAAAACCATCATGACTAGAGAAGCAAGAAAACAAAGGAATGAGATAGGAGTCAAGAAGAACATTTATAATAACTTCTGACCTCTTATATATGAAATGGAATGTTCATTTTGCAATAAATTTGGACATGAAGAATCTGAATACAGGAGAAAATTATAGCCAACATCTCAAAAAGAGCAAATATCAACAAATTCTAAGGTATGGAAAAGGAAGGAGTTACAGTCTGAAAGATGTGGCATAGCATTATTTGCAGAAGGAAAAGAAAATCAATGGTACATTGATAGCGGATGCTCAAAACACATGAAAGGTGATAAAGATAAACTTATTCCATACAATGCTTTAGAGAAAGAAAAGAATGTCACTTTTGTAAATGACTCACCTGTTGTCATTAAGGATAAAGGTTATGGATTTCTAAAAGAAATGGTTAAAGCTAGTAATGTTATGTATGTTGATGGATTAAATCATAACTTTTCGAGTGTTAACCAAATGTGTGACCAAGGAAATGAGGTGCTATTCCAATCAAAAGAATGTGTGGTTCGTGAACTTGACACTGGAAAGACCATAATAAAAGGAACAACAACCCCGAGAAATATGTATATATTGAAAGGTGGCCAAGAACAATGTTACCTAAGAAAGGTAGAGGAAAACTGGCTATGGCACAAAAGGTTGGGACATCTAAGCTTCTCTCAAATACGCAAATCAAGAAGGCTCAAAATTGTTCGTGATCTACCCAACATCACCCTACCAGAAAGTACCATATGTAAGTCATGTCAATTCGGTAAGAAAACCAGAGTTCAATTCAATTCCAAAGAAGGATCAGCAAGTAAGCCTCTTGAACTTATACGTACTGATTTGTGTGGAACAGTAAGGAAAACTTCACCTCATGGAGAACAATATTACATCTTATTCATTGATGACTTTTCTAGAATGTGTTGGATCGGTTGATTGAAACACAAAGATGAATAATTTGATAAATTTAAAGTCTTCAAAGAATTAGTTGAAAATGAATTAGATCTAAAAATCAAAGTTCTCAGATCTGACCGAGGAGGAGAATACATATCAGATGAATTCTTTGATTTCTGTGAACAACATGGAATAAAAAGTCAATTTTCTGTAGCTAAAACTCCTCAACAAAATGGAGTGGAAGAAAGAATGAATAGAATTGTTCAACAAATGGCTCGTGCTATGCTTGATGAGTCTGGAACTCTTGACACCTTTTGGGGTGAAGTTGCACATATTGTGGTAAATATTCTCAACAAGGCTCATGTTCGTGTGAATAGTGATGAAACTTTGTATGAACTTTGGTATGGTAAGCCTCCCACTGTAAAGCATTTTAGAATTTTTGGAAGAAAATGTTTCATCAAAAATAATGATGAAAAACTCAGTATTTTTGAATCTAGAGTAGATGAAGGAATACTTCTTGGTTACTCATCTAGAAGAAAAGGGTACAAATGTTACAATAAGAGACTTAGGAAAATTTTTGAATGCATTGATGTTGTGATTGATGAAGCATGTACAGATCCAAAAAAGGTAACATGAGAAAAAGAGGATGATGATGATGAATGCTTTCCCACATCAAATCGCAATGATATAGAAGAAGAAACTAATGAAGCAGCAAAAGAAGACACATCAGACAAAGAAAAGGCTCCATCTAGGTATGTTCAAAATAATCATCTAGAAACTCAAATTCTAGGAGAAGAGTAATCTAGGGTACAAAAAGAAGAACCCTTGTAGGATCTCCTAGTTATCTAGATTTATTATCCACCATTGAGGCACAAAATGTAAATCAAGCTAGTAAAGATGAATGTTGGGTTAATGCCATGAATGAAGAACTTGATCAAATTGAAAATAATGATACTTTGGAATTGGTTCCAAGGCCTCATGATAAAAATGATATTGGGACAAAATGGATATTCAAAAATAAGTTCAATGAAAATGAAAAGGTCATTAGGAACAAATCTAGACTTGTTTGTAAAGGTTATGCTCAATAAGAAGGTATAGACTTTGAATAAATATTTGCACCAGTAGACAAACTTGAAGCCACAAGAATGCTTCTTGCATTTTCATGTTTTCAACATTTCAAAGTTTATCAAATGGATGTAAAATATTATTTCCTTAATGGAAATCTAGAATAAGAAGTATATATTGAACAACCAGAAGGCTTCATGTTGGAGAATGATGAAAACCTTGTATGAAAACTCAAAAAGGATTTATATGGGCTAAAACAAGCTCTGCAAGTATGGTACTATCGTCTTGACAAATATATTCAACAATAAGGTTTCATAAAAGGATCCGCGGACAACAACTTGTAAAGAAAAATTGAGGGTGATAAACTACTAATTATTGTTGTTTATGTTGATGATATCACTTTGGTAGTAATGAGGAATCTATGAGTCAAATCTTTGCTTTTGTTATGCAACAAGACTTTGAAATGTCTTTACTTGGGCAACTAACCTATTATATTGGTCTACAAATGCAACAAGAAAAAGATCACATATTTCTCTCACAAACAAAATATCTCAAGCAAATTTTGAAGAAGTATGGGATGGAAAACTGCAAACATGTATGTACTCCCATGATGACAAGATGTAGCCTCAGTTCTAATGATGGTTCTCCGGCAGTAAACCAACCAAAGTACAAGTCTATGATTGGAATTTTTCTTTATCTAACAGGTACCATACCAGATATCATGCATACAGTTGGGATTAATGGACGTTTCCAATCCAATCCAAAGGAGTCACATCTTCAGGCAGTAAAGAGAATATTCAAATATCTCCAAGGAACCCAAGAATTTAGTGTATGGTATCCTAAAGATGAATATCTTACCCTTCATGCATACACAGATGCAGATTGGGTTGGAAATTTTTATGACTAGAAAAAAACTATTGGAGGTGCATTTTATATGGGGCCACGATTGGTCTCTTGGTTCAGCAAGAAACAAAGTTTCATTGCCTTATCTATAGTGGAAGCAGAATATGTGGTTGTTGCATCTTGTTGCACACAACTTCTCAGGATGATGAAAACATTACAATATATACAAATCAAACGTTATCCACCCATCTCCATCCTATGTGGTAATACAAGTGTTATTAGTATTTCGAAAAATATTGTTAATAACTCCAAGACCAAGCATATTCCAATTAAGTATCATTTTCTATGAGAAAAAGTGGTTGAGAAAAAGATTAACTTTGAGTACGTTCCCTCCAAAGAACAAGTTGTTGATATATTTACTAAACCTCTTCTCGAGAAGCATTTGAATATCTCAGACAAAAACTGGGAGTTGTCTCTACCTCATTTTGTTGTTAATATAGTCTGCTCAGTCTCCAGGTGAAAATTCAAAATGTTCATTTCTATGCGCAGGTTTCAGGAAGTATAGTCGCATATATATGCGAGTTTCTTTGTAGACAGTCATGTATATTTTTCTCTGATAGAAAAATAGTGGGACAAAATCAAGATCACCTTCTGACTGTAGATTAACCTAATTATGCAATATAACTAAAGCAAAATACTTAATCTACCTTTATAATCAAACTTGCAGAAGCTTAATAGATTTGAGCAAGATCAAGAAGAACACATATAACAGAGAAGAGGAATCAATACACATGAAACACAAAAGAATACTCTGGGGAAAGCCTCAGCTAAAAACCCCACTATCTGTATTATCATACAAGTGGAAATATATCAGGATTACACACAGCTTTAGCTCTCACAACTATCTATCTCTCAGTACAATCCCTCATTGCTGCTCATAGACAAAATAGACTACTCATATGTCTTTTCCTTTTCCCTCCAAGCCTCCTATTTACTTGCGCAGTTTTCCCTGGGTGATCCAGTTGTAACCTTGTGTGACATTGATCTCACACACTGCCCCAACACACTGTAAAACTGCACAAATCTAAAGGAATGAATTCCTTCTGCATGCAAGAGATTTTCTTATAGGAAAATTCTTGTAACTGATAGTACATTGTCCCTGTATTTAATCTCAATTGGGTCTTTGTCTGAACTAACATGCATGAGTTATCAATGAGAGAATCTTCAGTTATCTGGAGTACACTAGTTTGATGCATGCATGCATTGACTGATTGAACTCACAATTAGTTCCTCAAACTATTTGGAACTAATTTAACTAGACTTAACTTAGTTAACTGAGATAACTAATTACAACTCAAATACAACTCATCCTTAACTCCTTAATTAAGGGATACTCTCCTTAATTTAAGGGATAACTGTTGCATGACTTCACAATGACTTCTAGCTTGAGTTTCTCCAACTAATTAACTCAATATGAATTAATTAATTATTTTCCAAACAGCTAGTGAGACTAAATTTGAATTTTAATTCTCAATTTTAATTCAAGGACAAATTAAAATTGGAATATTCTTGTTGCCACATTTCAACACTCCCTCTCAACAAGAAAGGAATTATTTGTGATCTGGATTTAAACAGGAACGCAACAAATTACAGAGATAACCATATACACAAAGATGCAGCGGAAATAATACTTCATATCATTAATGGAAAATACTGAAATATGCTTACAAACAGAAATGGCAATAAACTAGCTAGGGCGATGGTAGCTTATCTCTGAGAAGAGATGTGATGGATACATGCCTCTGAACTCTCTTACAATGAGGCTCGAAGGCCTATTTATTGTTGAGAAACAATGGAAAAACCCTTAACATTCCAAAACCTAACCCTAGGAGATGAAACGCCAAACTGTGGGCTCCGTTTGGCAGTAAGTTGGTACATCAACTTCCCGGGGTCGTAACTTTGGCATATGATCTTCGTTTGACGCGTACAATAGCTCATTAGAAAGATCTATCCGAGCACTATCATTGCCTCCGGATTCCCCAAAAAACGTCGTTTAGGGCCTCAAAACGGCTCCGGAAGTTCAGGACCCGAAAAACTGCTAAAAATAGTAAGTTGTGCTACAATTAAGGAAACTGAAAATGCTGAGAAAGACAATGGTGGGGGTCTAGGTGGACTTGGCAGGTGGCCACCAATATCCACCTGGAAATGCTGAGAAAGACAATGGTGGGGGTCCAGGTGGACTTGGCAGGTGGCCACCAATATCCACCTGGATCATTCCTCCCCCCTTAGGAAGCAATGGTCCCCATTGCGTTGAGCTCCTCCATTAGATGAGGAAACTTCTGTTGAACTTGTTCCCTGGTGAGCCACTTGCCCTGCTGAAGGAGTTGGCCCGCTTTGACAACTCGATACAGTTGGATATTCTGTTGGCGAGTGTTCTTGATCTGTGTGTCCATGATCCGATCAGTTGCAGCTTGTTCCATGCAATCTGGATTTAATTCTGTGGGTTTGAGTTGTTCTGCAATGTCGGATGTGTCTAGCAATGGTGGAAAGTATGGCCGAAGGCGGTCCACATTAAATACTGGGTGCAGGCCAAGGAATGGGGGAATGTTGAGCTCAAATGCATTGTCTCCCATAGCCTTAGTAATGGTGTAAGGACCATATCGGAGTGGTCTCAATTTCCGATAGGCTCCAGTAAGGCGTTCCTTTTGCAAATGCAACCAGACTTTGTCGCCCACCTGAAACTTGTGTGGCACCCGATGTTGATCATGTCGCTGCTTGTACTTGGCATTTGATTTCTCAAGAATGTCATGGACCTGCTGGCGAATATGTTGGATGCGCTCAATGAAGCTGGTGGCCTTATCTGTTTCGGACTGGACATGAGCTGAATTCATGTGAGTAGCTGCAAGTGGCATGGCCACATCAATGGGGCATAGTGGCTGGAATCCCAAACCCACCTGAAAAGGGCTATGGCCAGTGGAGCTATGAAGAGCTCGGTTGTAGCTGTGTTGAACGTAGGGGAGGCTCTCGTCCCATGTGCGTGGATGCTTTGAGTTATACATGCGCAGAATGTGCACAATCATCCTATTGACAACCTCTGTTTGGCCATCAGTTTGAGGATGGAAGGCTGTGGACTTCGTGAGTTTGGTGTCTAGCATTAACCAGAGGCTAGACCAAAAGGTGCTGAGAAACCGACTGTCCCAATCTGAGATGATAGACTGTGGGATCCCAAAGTGCACCCACACTCATTCAAAGAAGAGTTTAGCAGTGGCTTCTGCTGTGATATTCTTCTTGCAGGCCATCATAATGGCCATCTTTGAGAACCTGTCGACGACCACAAAAACACAGTCATTTCCATGCTTAGTGGAAGGAAGGCCTGACATGTAATCCATGGAGATGGATTCCCAAGGTCGACTAGGGGTAGGCAACGGGGTATAGAGGCCTTGCTTCTTAATGGTCGGTTTGGCAATGGCACAGGCAGTACATGATCGGATGTACTTCCCAACATCCTGTCGAAGATTCGGCCAATAGAAATAGTTTTGCAGTACTACCACTGTTTTCTCGACCCCGAAATGCCCAGCAGCTCGACTGTAGTGTGCTTCCCAAATCATCTTGGCACGCTCGCTTGAAGGAACACAGAGGTGACCGAGGTGGCATAATAGGGCATCCTGGAGGTGAAAATCTGCAACCTGCCGACCCTCCAAGAGTGTCTGGTATGTGTGGCCGAATTCTGGGTCACTTTTGTAGAGAAGTGGCCAATCAGAAGTCTCGTGCCCGCAAGAGTTGAGCACGGTGGTTAGCGCCATGATCGGTGGTCGACTGAGGCAATCTGCAACATTATTGGTGCTGCCCTTTTTATACTTGATATTCAAGTGAAACTGTTGCAGGTATGTAGACCACTTCTGATGGCGATCATTCTGCAATTTCCCCTGGGTCTGTATGAACTGCAGAGGTCGGTGGTCTGTGTGGATGACCGTTTCCTTCCCTAAAATGTAATGCTTCCATTGTCGGTAGGCCTGTACAATGGAATACATCTCTTTATCATAAGTGGGGTACTTCCGGACTGTGTCTGAAAGTGTTTCACTGTGATAAGCCATTGGATGTCAATGTTGAGTAAGGACTGCCCCAATAGCATAGTCAGAGGCATCTGTCTCGACCTCAAATGGTTGCTGTAAATCTGGTAACGCGAGCACTGGTGCCGTGCAGAGGCGATCCTTCAACTCCCTGAATGCCTTCTGTTGAGATTCAGACCAAAAGAATTTTGCTTTCGCCCCGCCCTTGGTGACTTGACTCAAGGGCCAAGAAATATGAGAAAATCCCAACACAAACCTGCGGTAGAAGTTGGCAAGACCTAGAAAGTTGCGTAGCTCTGTTAGAGTGGTTGGAGAGGGCCAATCCCGAATGACTTGGACCTTGGCTGGATCGACATGCACCCCCTGTTCATCAATGATGTATCCCAGATACTGAACCTCGGTCATGCCAAAAGTGCATTTCTCCAAATTGGCACATAGCTTGTGTTGCCGCAGTGTTTGGAGAACCTGTCGGATGTGGTGGAGGTGTTCTTCCCAACTCTGGCTGAAGATCAGAATGTCATCCAAGTATACTACTACAAAGGAGTTGGTGAATGGCCGCAAGATGTCATCCATTAACCTCATAAAGGTTGCAGGAGCATTCGTCAATCCGAAAGGCATGACCAACCATTCGAAGAGGCCCTCCTTGGATTTGAAGGCAGTCTTCCACCCATCTGAGGGTTCAATTGGTACCTGGTGATATCCTGACCTCAGATCGATCTTGCTGAAATATTTCGCCCCCTTTAGTTGGTCTAGGAGGTCATCAATCCGCGGGATCGGGTACCTATTACGGACAGTGATCTTGTTCAGCGCCCGATAGTCAATACAGAGTCTCCACGTCCCATCCTTCTTCTGTACCAACACTATCGGGCTCCCACAGGGCGAAGAACTCGGACGGATGTGACGTTTCTGCAGGAGCTCCTGAATCTGCCTCTTGATTTCATTGTTCTCCAGAACGGAGCGCCGATAAATTGGTCCATTGGGTAGCGGCGCACCTGGGGTCAGATCGATGGAGTGCTTGACTTGACAGTGCAGAGGAACCCCTGCCGGGGAGGTGAAGATGTCTTCGTACTCCTCCACAATCTTGTCCATCTGTAGCTGCCGTGCAGAGGGACCCCGTTTGGAGTCCGCGGCCACTGTCTTCTTCTTCCCTTGAGGGCGTATCATCAGGAAAACAAATTTCCTGGTTTTGGAATTGATCTTACTGCATTGTTTTGCAGTAATCAAAGAGATGGCGGCAGGTGGTGCTACCTCTGGTATCCTGAACAACTTATTTCCCAATGTAATAATAACAGCACGGGGCCTTGATTCATACACAGCATGTCGCTTCCACAAGTATGGTTGTCCTAGTAATACATCACAAACTTCAAGGGGAGAAATGTCACACAATACCTCATCCGTGAAGGGCTTGATGTTGTATGGAAGGCGACACTACTGCCTCACGCGAAGATCTCGCCCTTGGTGAAGCCACCCAATGGTGTATGGTTGTGGATGTGCTGTGGTCGGTAATCCCAACCGCTTCACGACCTCTACCGAAATGAGGTTCTTTTGACTCCCGCTATCAACAATGAACTGTATCGGGGAGCCCTTTACCCACATCTGGGAGTGGAAGAGACGCTCCTCCTCCTCTGGATCTTCGGGTTCATTTTTCTGGATCTTTACGGTAGCAACAGTGGTGTTGGGATCCGCATCAATGATCTGCTTCCCTTTTTCATACCCCTTATCGGGTTCTGACTCAGAGTCGGAACATGCATCTGATTCTGAAACCTTTAGCTCAGCCACCAGTGACTGCTTGGCCCGACACTCACTTGTGTTGTGAGTGGAGCTCTTATGGAACTCGCACCATTTTCCAGTGTCCTTTCTCAGCTTCGCGGCGTTGCTCTTTGCTTGCAGCTTCGGCTGGTTGTCTTGGGCTGTCCCGCCTTGGCTTTGTCCTTTGTTCTGTGGTTTAGGGGCACCTTTCCCCTGCTTTGGATTCGCAGATCCAAAGTCTCGCTTCTTTTGTTTAAACTTCTGCTCGACCTTGACGGCATACCGGTATGCTGCGCCGAGCGAGGGGATGTTTAGGAACTGTATTTCTTCCTGGATGTACTTGTGCAGGCAGCCACGGTATTTGAGTATCAAATGTTGCTCCGAATCCTTGATACCCAACTTTGTGCGAAGGGTATGGAAAAGATTGGTGAACTCCGGCACGTCTTGGTCCCTTCCCTGCCGTAGCGTGGTCCACTTTATGTATTCATCCTCATAGCTTCCGACAGGGTAGTACTGCTCCTTGATGGCATCCCGGAACGAATCCCAGGTGGGTGCGGCTGAAAATAGTGAGCCAGTACTTTCATCCTTCTGCTCGCAGTAGGTTTCCCACCAGTCCTTGACGTGGGGGGCTGCTTTGAGAAGAGAAAAAACAATCTTTTCCCGACTCGAAAATTCATGAACAGAAAAATAACCCTCTAGCAGATTTAACCATTTATCTACGGCATCGGTGTCTATCTGACCCTCAAATATGGGGATTTCAAAATTAACTTGTACCTTAAAGGGTGTGGCATTTCCAAAGGAGCTGCTGGAAGCTGATGCGCCACTTCTGGGTAGCCGCTGACGGATCTGCGCAAAGTTGTCCATCATCGCGTTCCGTTGTCGCTCGAGCGCTTCTTCGAGCAAGATTTTGATGGGATCTCCTACCCCCTCGTCTTTCTTCTCGTCCGCCATGGGAGGCCATCGGGATTTGCGAGGCTGGTCTTGTAAAGGTTCAACCAGTTCAAGCCCTAACTCCTTATATCCCGACCTTGTTGGGGACATGCAAAGAAAAACAGAGAAAAAGCAGACCGCTCTGATACCACTGATTCGGATTTAAACAGGAACGCAACAAATTACAGAGATAACCATATACACAAAGATGCAGCGGAAATAATACTTCATTTCATTAATGGAAAATACTGAAATATGCTTACAAACAGAAATGGCAATAAACTAGCTAGGGCGATGGTAGCTTATCTCTGAGAAGAGATGTGATGGCTACATGCCTCTGAAATCTCTTACAATGAGGCTCGAAGGCCTATTTATTGTTGAGAAACAATGGAAAAACCCTTAACATTCCAAAACCTAACCCTAGGAGATGAAACGCCAAACTGTGGGCCCCGTTTGGGGGTAAGTTGGTACATCAACTTCCCGGGGTCGTAACTTTGGCATATGATCTTTGTTTGACGCGTACAATATCTCATTAGAAAGATCTATCCGAGCACTATCATTGTTGGAACAGGCAACACTAGTCCATTTCATGGACTTGTGTTGCCCCCGGATTCCCCAAAAAACGTCGTTTAGGGCCTCAAAACGGCTCCGGAAGTTCAGGACCCGAAAAACTGCTAAAAATAGCAAGTTGTGCTACAATTAAGGAAACTGAAAATGCTGAGAAAGACAATGGTGGGGGTCCAGGTGGACTTGGCAGGTGGCCACCAATATCCACCTGGAAATGCTGAGAAAGACAATGGTGGGGGTCCAGGTGGACTTGGCAAGTGGCCACCAATATCCACCTGGATCAATCTGCCACCCTGATCCTGTCTCTATGGAACTCGAATTTACACTTTGACAATGCCTTAGTCAAAATGTCAGCATCTTTCTCCTCGGTCGAAATATAATGCAACAACATGATCCTCCTCACCACATAGTCTCTGAGATGATGATACCGAATGTCGATGTGCTTGGACCTATCATGAAATACTGGATTCTCAGAGAGTTTGATACAACTCTAATTATCACAATAGATCATAGTTGGATCCATCCTCTGATCAAACAAACCAACTAGAATTTTTTCATCTAGATGGCCTCACATGTTGCTTGACTTGCAGCCATGTATTCAACCTCTACTAAGCGGAGTGCAACCGAACTCTGTTTCCTGTTGTGCCAAGAAACTACAGTTGACTCAAGGTTGAAAATTCCTCCTGATGTGCTCTTCAGATCTAATGCACTCCCTGCCCAATCTACATTAGTGAAGCCCTGTAGCTTCACTCCCTCTGTCTGTCTATACCATAATCCATATTTAGATGTGCCTCTGAGGTATCTCAAAACATGCTTAGATGCCTTCCAAAACATCTTGGTAGGTTGAACCATAGCTTGACTCAGATAGTTCACCACATAACACAAATCTGGACGTGTGTTCACTAAATACGTCAGTGAGTCCACAATCTGTCGATACACAGTAGCCTCTACTACTCCTGAAGTAGCATCCTCCTTCCTCCAGTTACCTACTAGAGGAGTCTGCATGGTCTTGTACTTCTCCATGTGGAATCTCCTGAGTATCTCATTGGCATACTTTCCCTGAGACACAAACAACTCCCCATCCTTCTGCCACACTTCCATGCCAAGGAAGTAATGCATGAGGCCCATGTCTTTCATCTCAAATTCTCTTGCAAGGTCCTCCTTGCAAGACATGATCAACTGATCATCACCTATTAATATGAGATCATCAACATAAAGAACAATGATCATTGGCTTACCTTTCACAATGATGTGATATAGGTTTTCATCTGCTTCACTCTTTGTGAATCCCAACCCAATGAAGTAGTTGTCGATCATGGTGACCAAGCACGAGGTGCTTGCTTCAGCCCGTACAAATCTCTCTTGAGTCAGCACACATGTGACTCACGATCGAAGGTCTCAAAACCTTCCGGATGCTCTATGTACACCTCTTCCTCAATCTTTCCATTGACGAATGCAGTCTTTACATCCATCTGATGGATCTTCCAACCCATATGTGATGATAGTGCGAACATTGATTTGATAGAGGAGTACCTTGCTACAGGAGAAAAAGTCTCATCATAGTCGATCCCCTCGACATGTGAGAAACCACGGGCAACAAATCTTGCCTTATGTTTCTCCACACTACCATTAGCAGCTTGCTTTACCTTGTAAAGCCAACGGAAACTCACAACTAACTTGTTCTCCGGTCTTGGAACCACATCCCAAACATTGTTCCGAACTATGGATTCATACTCCTCCACCATAGCATCAACCCAAATCGGTTGTTGTACTGCTTCCTCAAAGGAAGATGGCTCAGTCTCAACGCATTCACCAACAAGGGCCATGTAACCACTGTACCTCTTAGGTGACCTCCTCTGTCTGCACTAAGAAGATGGTTCTCCCACATTCTCTCTCGCATCCGACAACAATTTTTCAGCTTCTCGTGTGCGCTTCCGTCCCACTCTGGAAGACTCTTCTTGAGTGGATGTCTCCACTCCTGGAATCTATACATGTGGCTGCTCCGCATCAATCTGAGGCTCCTCCTCCTTAGGAACCAACAATTCCTCCACAACCTATAGTTGGAGCTCCCTCTCAAGGGAAACTCACATGGCCTTATGCTCACCAAACTTGAGATCTCTACAAACCACTGTCCTCCGACTAGTAGGCAAGAACACCCGATAGTTGTGGGGTGTGTCAGTGTACCCCACAAGTATCCCTAACTCAGTTGTCGGCTCAAGTTTCTTCCAGGCATCCTTGGTCACATGGCAATATACCGATGAGCCAAAGATCCTGAAGTGACCCATGTCTGGTCTCTTACCGAAGAAAGCTCCCTCTGGTGTTTTCATCCCAAGTATGCGATGCAGGCTTCTATTCTACAAATAGACCGTTGTGTTGCATGCCTCAGCCCAGAAATGAAGTGGTAGGCCTTGGTCATGCAGCATCGCCCAAGCTGCCCTGACAATCATTCTATTCTTCCTCATGACCACCCCATTCTGCTGTGGGTTATGAGGTGTCGTCAACTCCCGTTTAATTCCTTCCATTGCACGGAAGTCCTTAAACTCTTGAGAGACATAATCTCCACCATTGTTGCTTCTCAAGGCTTTTATCTTCTTCCCTGACTCTTTCTCAACTAAATCTTTGAACTCACAAAACTTTGAGAAGGTTTGGTCCTTCTTTTACATGAAATAAATCCAGTATTTACGAGAAAAACCATCAATGAAAATCACATAATACCTTTGCTTCACGGTGGATGCTGTCAAGAATGGTCCACACAAATCAGTATAAACTCGCTCTAAGATTGCTTCAGCTCGACTATCTCGATCATGAAAGGAAGACTTGGAGTAATTTGCCAAGGTACAACCTTTGCATGTGTCCACTTGCTCAATTTTACCTTTGGGAAGTCTGATAGAGATCTGCTGCATTATCTTCAATGCCCCATGATGCAACCGTTAGAAAATTATAAGTTATAGAGCAATGGAACAGATAGAATATAGCAGAAATATAAACACAGAAAACGCATAAAACTAGAGAGACACATATATACATGGTTCACCCATTTTGGGCTGCGTCCACCCCGAACAGCCAGTCCTTCCTTTTTATTATCCAGCAAAATGAAAAGACACAACCTACAGCCGATCTGTTGTAATATCCTCTGTTTTCTCTCACAGTCTCGCCTCTATGTTTCTCGCTTAGAGAATACTTATCTATATCACAACCTCAATACAATGCCCTCATACAAAGAGAGGGGTTTCCTTCTAGGGAAAAAAACCCTAAACTAAACATAAGTTCTACCATCAGATCATCCGCCTAATGAACGGCCCAGATTGACTAGAAATTACTATACTTTTACAAGGCAATTCTACATCTGTTTTTAGTTTCAGGGGTGCTACCCCCGAAACCCCTGCCGGGGGACCGCTGGCCCCTGGAGCCCCTAGCCAAGGGGGATCAGCCTCCCTGAACCCCTGCGGGGGGGACAAGTCCCCCCCGCACCCCCCCACATAGAGGAGTGTACAAACTTCCTGGGGTATACATCCAGAAACAAAGACCTCTAAATAATCATGCTCCCCACCCAACAATCTCCCACTTGGAGAATGATTGTAGCAACTCCACCGCTGCTTCATTTGCTGGAAAATGACTCCTCTTTGGACCTAGCTATTTCTCATCTTCATCGTCATCCTCGAAGACCAATTGAAACTGAGCATATTCTTAGTTTCTCCCTGGTTACAACTTTTGTTAGCATATCTGCAGGATTCTGGCTAGTGTGTATCTTTTTCAGCTTCAACTCTCCATCTTCCACCACTGATCATATGAAATGGTACTTGAGTTGTATGTGTTTTTTCCTGGAATGAAATGTTGAGTTCTTTGCAAGATGAATGGCACTTTTTCTATCACTGTATAACGTACCCATATCATGCTTCTTACCCAATTCACCCATAAACTTTTGTAACCAAATCATTTCTTTACTAGCCTCTATAGCAGCAACATACTCTGCTTCTGTTGTTGAAAGTGCAACAACACTTTGGATTTTTGAAACCCAACTGACAGTTGTTCCACCTACAGTAAATACATATCCTGTAGTGCTCCTCCTGTTATCTCTATCACCTGCCATATCTGCATCAACATATCCATGTAGAGAAATGTTGAACCACCAAAGCATAATGCTTGATTTGTGGTATCTTTCAAATATCTGAGAATCCATTTCACTGCCATCCAGTGTTCCTTTCCTGGATTGTTCATGTAGCTGCTTACAACTCCCATTGCATGTGCAATATCAGGCCTTTTGCAGACCATTTCATACATTAAGCTTCCAACTGCTGATGCATATGGAACTTTAGACATATAATCCATGTCTTCTTGGGTCTTTGGGCACATTTCCTTACTAAGTTTGAAATGGCTAGCAAAAGGTGTACTAACTGGTTTTGCATTGTGCATATTAAATCTTTCCAACACCTTTTGTATGTACTCATTCTGAGACAATGTTAATTTGTGATTTTTCATGTCTCTAGTTATTCTCATACCAAGGATTTGTTTTGCAACTCCCAAATCCTTCATTGCAAATGAATTTTCCAATTTTCTTTTGAGCACATTTATTTCCTACATGTTAGACCCTGCAACAAGCATGTCATCCACATTCAATAACAATATAATATAGCTGCCATCATTTTTCTTTTTCAGATAAACACAATGATCAGAATGACATCTAGTATAACCTTGTTCAAACATAAACTTGTCAAATTTTAGATACCACTGCCTTGGAGCCTGTTTTAATCCATATAAGCTCTTCTTCAACCTGCACACTAGTTTCCCCTTCCCTTTCACCTCATATCCTTGTGGCTGCTGCATATATATCTCTTCTTCCAAATACCCATGGAGAAAGGTTGTCTTTACATCTAACTGCTCAAGATGCAAATCTTCAACTGCTACTAGACTTAAAATAGTTCTGATTGAAGTCATTTTAACAACAGGAGAAAATATTTCATCAAAATCAATAACTTTCTTCTGTGCAAACCCCTTCACAAAAAGTCTAGCTTTGTAACTTTGTTTTCCTCCATCTTTTTCCTTCAACCTGTAAACCCATTTATTCTTCAATGTAGTTTTTCCTGCAGGCAACCTGACTAAGTCCCAAGTCTGGTTATGCATTAAGGAGTCCATCTCTTCTTCCATGGCTAGATCCACTTCTTCCTGCTTTCAACCTGCATTGCTTCTTCATAACATTCGGGTTCACCAGAATCAGTCAACAATAAATAATATAACAAAGGAGAGTATCGTTCAGAGGGTATATTTATCCTGGTAGATCTTCTAACACCACTTTCAGGTGTTTGGGGTGCATGTTTCTATTGTGGTGGTGGTGGTTGTTGTGGTTGTTGATTATTATTATTTTCAGGCACCTTTACTTTTTCAGTGATCTCATCAAGAACTGTGTATTCCTTGTTTTATTTTTCTTGTTTCTTTTCCTGCCACTGATTCTTATACAAGACCTTTTCATTGAATATTACATCTCTACTCCTAATGATTTTGTGATTTTCATAATCATATAAGTGATAACCAAAATCATTAACACCATATCCAATAAAGATACATTTCTTTGATTTTGCCTCAATCTTTATTCTATTTTCTTTATTAATATGGACAAAGGCCTCACAACCAAAAGGCTTTAAAAAGGAGTAGTTTAACTTTTTACCATCCATGCTTCCTCTAGAACACCACCATCCAAGGAACTTGAAGGCTCTCTATTTATTAGATAAACAGTAGTATCTATAGCATCTACCCAAAATTGTAAAGGCAATCCTGTATGCAATCTCATGCACCTTGCACGCTCCATGATTGTTTTGTTCATCCTTTCTGACACACCATTTTCTTGTGGTTTTCTTGGAACTGTTTTCTCTCTGCAAATTCCATGCTCTCAACAGTACCTATCAAACTATTTGTTGCAATATTCACCTCCATTATCTGATCTGAGACACTTCAATTTCTTTCCTGTCTCAATCTCAACCAAAGATTTCCACTTCTTGAAAGTATCAAATACATCAAATTTATTCTTAATACAATAAATCCAAGTTTCTCTAGTTTCATCATCAATAAAAGTAACATAATAACGAGAGCCACCGAGAGATGATACATGAGAAGGTCCCCATACATCTGTATGTACAAGCTCTAATTTTTCGTTCTTCTTTTCTTTCCCAACTCTAAGAAATCTAACTCTCTTCTGTTTTCCATAAATGCAATTTTCACAGAAGTTCAAACCCAACAACAAATTCCTTGAGCGAAGAATCTTCATCCCCTTCTCACTCATGTGTCTGAGCCTATGATGCCATAATGCTGCATCTACTCCTTTGGAAGTTAAAGCATTAACAGAGTCAGAAATACCATTGCACAAATACAATGTACCAACCTTTTCGCCTTATGCTATTACCAGGGCTCCTTTGGTGACCTTCCAAGCTTTATCTGTCAAATTTGTCACACAAACTTCACCGCCTAACTACCCTGTTGAAATCAGATTTTTCTTTAGATCTGGAACATGCCTTGCCTCCTTTAGTAGCCATTGGTTTCCATTCTACTATTTTACAAGAACCTTACCCATTCCAACAATTTTACAAGGCTTATCATCACCCAAACGAACTTGTCTAAAATCTCCTTGAACATAGTCATGAAAATATTTATTATCAGGTGTGGCATGGAATGAGGCCCCTGAATCTACCACCCAGGAATCAGTAATATTTTTGAAAGAAAGAATCAAAACATCTTGTAACACCTCACCTGTCACATTTGCTTCATGATTATTTTCCTGTTGTGCATCTCCTTCTTTTCCCTTCTGAGATCTATAATCTTTCTTTAGGTGTCCTTTCTTTCTGCATTTCCAGCACACTATCCCCGATCTGGACTTGGATCTGTCTTTCCTTGATTTATTGTGATATCCTGAGCTCTTTCCTCTTTCCATTTTTCTTCCCCTAGACTTTGCACTCAAAGCATTACCCGATGTCTCACCGGAGCTTTTCTGTCGCATTTCCTTGCTAAGGTAGCACTGACAACATCATCAAACTTTAAAGTAATAGATCCAAAAACAGAGTTACTAATGGCCATTACTAAACCATTCCAACTTTCTGGCAATGAGCACAAGAATAACAGAGCTCTAACTTCATCATCAAAGTTTACCCCTACAGAACTTAACTAACTTGTAACAGTGTTAAAATCATTTAAATGGTCTGCAACAGATCCACCTTCCGACATCTTCATATTAAATAACCGTTTCATAAGAAATACCTTGTTTGAGGCCGAGGTTTTTTCATATAGTTTCTCCAACACCTTAATCAAACCCTCTATCATTGTTTCCTTCGAAATGTTGAAGGTGACCGACAATGCGAGGCACAACCGTACTATTCCGAGTGCCTTTCTATCGAGAAGGTTCCATTCTTCATCTGTCATACCCGTCGGCATCTTTGTTTTTCCGCCGAATGGTAGGTATAGATCTTTCTGATACAGATAATCTTCCATATGCATCTTCCATGGCGGGAATTTTTGGCCGTTAAATTTCTCAAACCTAAACTTACCATCTTCCACCATTGCTCCCACTCAAACTAGGAACCCTTCTCTCCTGCGAGCTTGTTAGCCAAATAGACCTTCGCCTCTAATACCAGTTGTTAGAAAATTATAAATTACAGACCAATGGAACACATAGAATATAACATAAATATAAACATAGAAAACGCATAAAACCAGAGAGACACGGATATATGTGGTTCACCCGAACAGCTAGTCCTTCCTAGTCCTTCCTTTTTATTATCCAACAAAATGAAGAGACACAACCTATAGTTGATCTGCTGTAATATCCTCTGTTTTCTCTCACAGTCTCGCCTCTATGTTTCTCACTTGGAGAATACATATCTATATCATAGCCTCAATACAATGCCCTCATACAAAGAGAGGGGTTGCCTTCTACGGCAAAAAAACCCTAAACTAAACATAAGTTCTACCATTAGATCATCTGCCTAATGAACGGCCCAGATTGACTAGAAATTACTATACTTTTACAAGGCAATTTTACATCTATTTTAGCTTCGGGGGTGCTGCCCCAGAAACCCCCGCCTGGGGACCACTGGCCCCTGGACCCCCCAACCGGGGGGGGTCGCCCCCCCCCCCCCCCGAACCCCCACGGGGGGGACAAGTCCCCCCGCACCCCCTCGCCTAGAGGAGTGTACAAACTTCCTAGGGTATACATTCGGCTAAAACAAAGACCTCTAAATAATCATACTCCACACCCAATAGCAAGTGGCCCAACCGCCTATTCTATAACTCGCCAATGTCTTGGCTTTGCACCAATTATACTTTCAAACTCAATGCAGCATAGTCATCTACCTCTAGTTTATAGAGATTCTTCACTCGAATCCCAATCCTCTTGGTCTGACCCGTGGCTATGTGTCCCAAGAACGCCTTTCCTTTACTGAAGACAACATCGTAGCCTTTTTCCTCCAACATCGTGACCGATACCAAGTTCTTCTTCAGTCCAGGCACATACTTCACATCTGTCAAGGTGAGAGGAGATCCATTCTCCCTCTGAAAATCAATTGTGCCCACTCCTGAAACACTGTACTTTTCGTCGTTACCAATCTCTATGTGCATCTTGAGGTCTTTCTCCTCCAAGGTATTGAATAAAATTTTATCGTCTGTCATGTGGAATGAGGTTCCACTGTCAAGAGACCAAACACAACCCATCATCAATGAAACCATGCATGCGATGAGGGTAAAATCCAATTCGAACTGAGAGGCTAATGCCTCACCTTCTGATCCTTTCAAGGATCCCTTCTTGGATTTCTTCAATGGGAAATTAGTTGCATAATGGCCCATCTCATGACAATTAAAGCATCTCACTTTAGATTTGTCAATCTTCTTCCCTCCATGAGAAGAATTCGATTTGGAATGGGAAGCCTTCCCTTTCCCTTTCCTTGCCTTACTTGCTAAGGCCAGATTTTCTTCATCATCATGCTTAGATGAAGAACCATCTCTTGCGCTCCTCCTAATCTCTTCTTGCATTAGATGCAACCACAGTCGTTCCCAATCTGGCAGTTTCTGCCTTCCATTCACAGAGTCCTGGTAGCTATTCCAGCTCTTTGGAAGGCCGAGGAGAGCGAGGCTCACCATATCATCATGAGTTGTAGTTATTCCCACACTACCAAGCTCATCTCTGCAGGTGGTGAGCTTGTTTAGATATGTAGAAATAGTATCGCCCTTCTCCATCTTGATTTTCTGAAGCTTATACTTGAGCACTAGTTTCTTCTGGTTGCTACTGTTCTGATAGAGGTCCTTCAATGTCTTCCACATTGAGAATGAAGTCTCCTTCCCATAGAGACTCGAGACAATATGGTCTCGAAATCCCTCCAGAAGAATCTATCTCGCCTTCGCCACACACTTCTTCCATTCAACCAATTCTTGTGCATTAGCTACAGCTGGCTTGGGGATTTCTTGATCAATGAAATCCTTCAAACCATTTTCTTCTAATACTGCTTCCATGTGATCTTTCCATGCTATGTAATTCGAGCTTCCATCCAGATCATACTCAAGTATCAAGCCATTGAACGCCATTGGTGAACTTTGAATTATGATAAGAATTCGATTTTGCACATGAAACCAAGAATTTCAACCTTTGAATTTCCCTTCTCAGTATACTTTTTCACAACTTTGATCACCTTTGCTTCGATACCATGTAGAAATTTTGACTGTAGATTAATCTGATTATGCAATATAACTAAAGCAAAATACTTAATCTACTTCTACAATCAAACTTGTGGAAGCTTAATAGATTTGAGCAAGATCAAGTGGAACACATATAACAGAGAAGAATAATCAATACACATGAAACACAGAAGAATACTCTGGGGAAAGCCTCAGCTAAAAACCCCGCTATCTGTATTATCGTACAAGTGGAAATATATCAGGATTACACACAACTTTAGCTCTCACAATTATCCAGCTATCAGTACAATCCCTCATTGCTGCTCCTAGACAGAATAGACTACTCATATGCCTTCTCCTCTGCCCTCCAAGCCTCCTATTTCCTTGCGCAATTTTCCCTGGGTGATCCAGCTATAACCAGGTGTGACACTAATCTCACACACTGCTCCAACACACTGTAAAACTGCACAAATCTCAAGGAATGAATTCCTTCTGCATGCAAGAGATTTTATTATAGGAAAATTCTTGCAACTGATAGTACATTGTTCCTGTCTTTAATCTCAACTGGGTCTTTTTCTAAACTGACATGCATGAGTTATCGATGAGAGAATCTTCAGTTATCTGGAGTACGCTAGTTTGATGCATGCATGCATTAACTGACTGAACTCTCAATCAGTTCCTCAAACTGTGTGGAACTAATTTAACTGGACTTAACTCAGTTAACTGAGCTAAATAATTATAACTCAAATACAACTCATCCTTACATCCTTAATTAAGGGATAATCTCCTTAATTTAAGGGATAATTGTTGCATGACTTCACAAAGACTTCTAGCTTGAATTTCTCCAACTAATTAACTCAAGATGAATTAATTAATTATTTTCCAAGCAACTAGTGAGACTAAATTCGAATTTTAATTCTCAATTTTAATTCAAGGACAAATTAAAATTGGAATATTCTTGCTACCACATTTCAACACTCACATGCTACTGACAACTATGACTTGATTTTTCTTGGTCTGGTTTTGATGGGTATAGTGTATTGATATGGTATTGAGTTATGTTTTTCTCATTGATATTTATCTTATTGATGAAGATGCTTTGATGAATGAGTTGTTGACAATGAATAGGTAGCACAGGTTCAGGGGGAGCATTAGCCTTGCATAATATAATGCATTGTTGGCATTATGGTTGGTAAATTATGCTACTATTAAGACCTTTTGGTATCAATTATTAATGTCATATACGTCATTTGATGTAAAGGTCATGTGGAGACCTATGATGTTATAATTGTCATATTTAGTCATGTATGGACTTTTGAGGTCATGTCAAATATGTAATCCCACTTGGTTGGAAGTGTCAAAAATGTAATCCCACTAGGTTGGGTGGATGAGTCAAATATGTATCCCCACTTGATTGGGTGATTTATGTAAGTATGAGTCCTTGGTGATAGGAAGGTCATATTCAGTTGAGTTATAGAGTCATGTTCTTCATTTGAAAATCTTTCTGAAGATTCAGAATGTGCTCAGGGAAAGCATGGATAGTATAGTGCAAATCATATCCAAAGTGGAAGCTTTGGTCCACCCTTTTCCCTTGATTTCAAAGTGGGAGAGTATTTTGGTGTTTGACTAACAGTTATTTGATGTATCTAACAAGTTTCTACAGGTTGAGGTGATCAACACGGACATGGTTTCCATCAATTACAAAGGGGAAGATTGTTGGCATTATGATGCATGTGTTGTCCTTGAGGGAAACTCACTTGTAACAGAACAAGTATATGGTAACTAGATCAATCCACGGGTCAGTTCAGAGGTGACAGAGTGATGTAACAGAATGACAAAATGATGGGACAAAGGTTTACAGATCATAATCAGAAGTCTGATAAAGGTGAATATTTGAAGATCTATACGTGGGTTCGTCAAGGCCAAGTTTCATATACACGCAGGTACAAAGAATCAAAGTCATGTACATGTTGGCACACTAATTTAAAAATGCCAAGGGTCCTTACCGAGGTATTAGCCCACAATATTGAGCGCAATAATGATTACTTGATCTCATCCAAGATTACCACCGACACTAGTGTATTTTTGACCCATGGTATTGGCTAAGTCTCTGACTATATAAGGAGGTGAAGATCAAAGTGTTAAGTGTACATGTGTGTTGTTGGGAAAAGTATCCAATACGGAATGACCCTATCCCACTCTAAGGGTGATAGTACCTCAGCAACAACTGAATACAAAGCTATTCAAGATTACTTCTTTATGAGATGAGAGAGAGAAGAGAAAGAGGATCCACTAACTGTTATCTTCCGCTAATGGTTGATCCAATCTTCCCTCTTTGCTGCTTGCTCCTAACTCCTTGCTCTTTCACTGGCCCAGCTACACAAAGATCCTGTAAAAGCACAAGAAAAGGAAACTACAAGAAGAATACATCCATAATTGATTCAAGGATTAGAATAAATCAAATATACAAGCATCAATTCACCATTGAGACACATGCATATAGAAGAACCTCAAATACTTTATTAATGGAAGAAGTAAAGTTCTGAGAGTGTTACAACCATAATAGGCCCAATCCAGCAACACCTCCCAGCAGAAAGAAATCTCCTCTTCACCTCCTTCAAGCAAATCACCCAATATTTCTATACTCAAACCAACAGCACTTCCTTACTTGCACAAAATTCCAGCCTCCATAGACCTCATGAGAGAGCTCTATATATAGAAGTTTTGGAGAAAGCATGAGTCAGCTTGAGACTGACATGAAGCTGACTAATGTCCTCTCCTACTTCAGTTAATCTTCAGTTCTTGAGTCCACTTGGAGTCTCTTGCTTCCACTTGGAGATCTAGATCCTCTTACTCATCACAAGGCGAATTCCCTGATCCAAGTGTCATTTTGGAAGCTTCCTGGGCATTTGACACCTTGCAGAATGATTGTGCCACTTGGCCAATCTCGCCCAGCGCAGGTAGCCTTCATTGATTTTGACATTCAGCGCAGGTACAGAGTGGAGCAGTTGACATTCAGCGCAGATGCTCAGTGGAGCAGCTGACATGATCCAGAAATAGCTTGTTTTTGAGTGTTTTCAGGTGGAGAACTGATTTTCAGTGTTGTGGTTTGCTGACCTTGTTCCTCTAGGGGTAAGAACAACATGTTTAGGGACTTTGGATCCCTCAGATTATTGACATTTCATGCTTCATGCTGTTAGGCACAAAAATGTCTATAACAGTTGCCCCCTAAAGTATGAGGTCGTTTATCGGGTGAAATGCTTTATCAGGAGGATCCGAAGTTCATTCAATCGCTGAGAGGTGCCCTGTAATAAAATACAATACAATACATTATTTTTCATTATGCTTTCATGATCTAGCTGAGGCGGGCATTCCCATGCTCAGCTTTATAAATTCATTTTGGTACATAGAATAGATGATCGTCTGATGGTAGACTCATAATTCTCTGCTGAAATTATCATCCTTTGAGTAGGATGATCATCTGCTGCAATGATGTACATAACAAATGTCTTTATATTTCCTGAATATATATCGCAGCCCGGATGGATGAAACTAGATCCGGAGTCTTCAAAACTCGTTCGATCTTCACTCTAAGTACAAGTCGATCCATGTGAGAATTGCGCTGAAGTCGAACATGGAAAGACATCGCTTGATTACCGGTCGATAATGTAAACCGTTAACAAGTGCGAGAGGAATCACCAATAATGACAATGACCCTCAAGGTACTGCAGTACAATTCACGTGGTGTGAATAAAGGACTTGGCGTCGAACACCACGCAAAATCTTCTGGTCGAAGGCCATTAATGTATACCTGTCGCCGGAAGTGAGAAACTTGTCATTGAGGCATGCAAGCTTCAAAGTACTGGGGGGGGTTGTTCCTAGATCAACTTCTTGGATAATGAGCTGAAGTCGACAAGAAGCGATCCATCAAAGGAGGGCCTTAATGAATCCCACATCAGTGACACAGAACGGAGCTAATGATTTTAGTGGAGGTGAAAACAATCTGTGAGATATGATTCAGGGTGGCGATCATGGGTGGATGAAGGATAATGTATGGCAGTGGATGGGACACGGTTGACTCTTTCTGAACACATCTCTTGAACATATAACGACACTGATGTGATGGATCGGTAGCATTACCCCAAATACGGATGGTTTGGCGAAGACCATGGTGATGAGACCGGTGAATGAAACAACCCAACCCGATGTGATACGGAGGACAAAGTGTCATGTTCAAGAGCGACTTGCTACCATTAAAGTTTTGAGGTTCTCCCAATTTTTCCCCAGTCATTTCTGACCAGTACCTCTTTATTTTTGTCAAGCTTGAGGAGGATAACATATGCTTGTTCTATAACCTGCCCTTCGGGCAAGCCCATCGCTATGTTTTAACGAGCCTAGCGATAGGGAAACTCGTTCTCGTCTAAAGACAAGTTTGTCGCTATTTAATCATTTTAACGAGTCTAACGACAAGGAAAACTCGGTCCTTTTCATTTTTAGAGAGTCTGAAAAGGTACAGAAAGTTAACTCCAAAATTCCTTTTTTGTCATCTAATCCCTTAAGTCCGAAAAAGTATAAAACAATACAGAAGGGATGAATTTTCGATAATTTTAACGAGCCGAATAAAACAAGCGCTCGACCTTTTTGTGCAATAATCCCTCAGGTCCAAAAAGATTAAAATCTAGAGGAGGGATAGCTCTTCCGGTCCTTTTAACGAGCTGGAAGGCCAAAACTCGGCAAACTTTTCATATTTTACGAGTCAGATGAAAAGAGCTCAAAGAAGACTCGTCTTTTGAGGAACGAGTGATAAACAGGGATAGCAGCAGATTCCAGGTACAGGTTGGAAATTTCCAATCACGGCAGTGTCACAAGGATGGCTAAGTGAAATCACTCTTCGCAGTTGTTCCTCAAAATGGGTAAACAATCATATGGGAGTGAACGATCGGCCAAATGGAATGGAGGTGGCGGGTGCAAACACGACCAAGGCTTTTTATGGCTAATAAATTTACGATCACAATGGTTATTTACCGAAATAGGTTCATTTTTTAATGAGCTTGAACTCTGGGGGAAACTCTTGCTCACGCTTTTCTATTTTTTAACGAGCATAAATTCCACGGTAAAACTGCTCGAATCTTGCGTTTATTTTTTAACGAGCATGAACTCTATGCTAAAACTGCTCGATATACCAGTCATAAGATAAGAACGTCTCCTGAAAGATCCCATTTTTTATAGAGCTTGCGCCTTACCAAAGCTATGCTCCTACTCATCCTTTCTTTATGCAAGCTCGGAAACGGCTAATCCCAAAAACAGATAAACAACCGCTCTTAGCTTGCACTCCAAAAGGTTTGCATGCCCCCAGGTATAAAGTACAATTTCAAGGCTGCCCCTACTTATCCGATAAAACCTTCGCTTTAAAGGGTGAGGCTTGCCTCTTTCTGGTTACCCAAAGATGGTTCTATTTGCTGCCGCAAATGAATCTCTGTCTTCGACACTGTCTCTCATAGTAGACAATGGTGAATGACCTTTGTCAAACACGTGACTTTAACAAAAGAATCCTATTCTAGAACAACCCCTCTTCCATCCACGGACGAGGTACGGACTAGTCATATTCTTTCGCGGAAATTCTACCTTATACCCAGGGTTTCCTCTGCCCGAAGCAAACCAGGATGCATGCCCCCTGGGTTCCAGTCCCATCTTTCCGAATCACTCGCACTCATCGGGAAGGAGGACTAGGGTGGAGACATTTCTTGAGTAAATAGACCATTGAGGGTTGGTATTTGACTATTTGCTATGCGTGATCCCGGAAATGAAAGTTGGTCTACGAGCTTGACCACTCTTCCTTCGTGTGGAAAACACATTACTCTAAAGAGTGAGGAGACTATAGCTCCCATGCAATATATATAGTCTCGTCCAAGGAGTAGGTCATAATCCAAGGGTCCTTGAATGACCATCACGCTCATTTGAACGGTCTTCCCTTTCAATGTAACAGGCACATTGCGGAGGATCCCTAATGGTCGACTGGTTCCTTTATCAAAGCCCGAGAGATTTCTTATCTCAGGCAAAAGCGTCGGGGAACCCAATGCTTTCCAAGCAACAGAGGAAAGGATACTCACAGATGCCCCTTCATCAATGATAGTCCCAGCCATCACCATTCTATAAATTTGGACTATGATTCTGAATGGTATACTAGTTGGCAACCGGGGTCTGCCTAGTTGGTTCCAATCAAAGGACACAACTAGGTTGCTTGGTGGTGGGACCTATTAGTGTCAGCCTTTCCAGCCTTCCTACAGTGATCAAATATGCTCTTACAAAGTGGTCTCAGAGTGTCAAGGTCAAATTTTGTCATTTCAGTGAGTCTTCAAGCAAAATTTGGTCACTAGGCATTAGGTCTAGGGTTTGCCCAAATGTCAGTCCATGTCATTATTCAGCTGAGTTTATCATCATTCAGAGGGTTGTCATTATCATCTCAGTGTCTAATGAGTCATTTCACACCTTGTCCATGCTTGAGTTGCCACCCAGGCAAGGTCATTTCCCTCTCCTAGGGTTTTGAAGGCAATTTCTCTTGGACGGTCAAATCACCGGCAAAACTTGTTTCCTGATGTTCATACACCTTCCCCTATCCTTAAAGTACCTTATCAAACACTTCCCATCCCTTAGATCCGCCAAATTCCTCATTTTTGCGCAAACCCTAGTTTCTAGCTACAACCTGGCGATTTTCTAGGTTTGGCCTGTGTTTTGTCCTTTTCGACCCCTTCCCCTCACTCAATCTCTGAGATTCCACTTTCCCCTGCTTCCTAACATCCCTCCCCACTCCCAAAAATTTCCCCAAGAATTTAGAAGCCCTCTATCCCCTTCATTTCGCTCCATTTCGACAAAATCCCTTGTTTCACACATCGGGACCAGTTTCACTCAAAAGCTGTTTATGAGCAATCAAAGATGAATTTTACAACACTGAGAGAGGTTTTTGTCCAAAACATGCCAGGGAAGAAAAACCTCTTTCACTTTTTACACAGGTGTCATGGTTTGAGAGAAATGTTAAAAATACCGGCGAGAACGAAGGTGCTCCAAGGACGGTTGGCCAAAGCACAAAAACGAAGGAAAACGCCCGATCCACTCCAAATTTTGGCCAAAGCCTCTTTGATTGAGCATGGTACTTGATTGGGGACTCCCAGCCCAAATTTCAAGAAATTTGGAGAAAATTTTGTCATTTGTGAATTTTTTGTACAATTTTACAGGTTTTGGCCATTGGAGTGGTCTCACCCCACGCGCGACCACTCGTGGGGACAGCTCAGAATCACAAAAATTTGACATTTTTGGAAAGGGCATGCAAAAACTAGAATTAACTATACTTGGGGTCAACTTGATTTTGAGATTTGGGCCTCCAAAAGCTCAAAATACATCAAAATTTTGACTTTCTGCCCACTTTTTGAGTTGCATAAAGTGACCTTGGGAGAATTGACTTTTGAGGGTCAAATCAACTCCAAATCCAGAAATTCCACTTGGGATGGAAAGTAGACACACAGAGCTTTCCAATGAGCCATCTTGCACTTGATTTGGACAACTGGAACCCACTCAAAAAGTGCTGCAAAGGGGCGCGACCACTCGAGCAGGGGGCGCGACCACTCGAGCTAAAATTGCCAGTTTTGACTTTTCAGGCCTGCAAACTCTGTTTTTTACCTTGGTTGATCATTTGTATTTGTAAATGATGGATGTATGGATAATTTTCATGGCACATTGATAGATTAATCTCTCTTAACCCTTCTAGAAGCTTCCTTGATGTAAATAGTGAATATTTAATGCATGGATGAGTTAGCTAAGTTTTAGAGGCAAGTTGTTTTGACTGCCTATTATCTAGTGCTTAGTTTAGAATCAGTTCAAAATGCTCCTAGGAAGCTGAGCTCGACCCCTAGAGGTGGGGAAAGGAGTTAGATGGTCTATATTATGCTCTCTCTTTCTCATTTTCATGGTTGGACTCTTGTGGGAGAAAGCTTTATTGTGTATTGTACATCTATTTCTGCAATTTAAGGAAAGGAAGGCCAGGGTTTTGCAGACATCATTGTGGATTCTTGTGGATTGATGTGTTGATGGTGTGTTCTCTACATGTTCTTGTAAGTTTGTTTATCTATTCCACATCTCTCTTTTGCTTCTAATTGGACAGATGAAGTGGTAAAGTTTGAATTCATGCTTTGACATGCTCAGCTTTTTAGTTTGTTCAATATTTATGTTTTCTACTGTCTAGAGAGGATTCAAAATGGTTGTTTGCCCTCTTTAGCTCCTCCTCTATCATCCTTGATCATCCATCTCAGATTAAGGCATCAGCGCCCACTCCTACCTTGCCCCAAAGATCCCCCTGCAAAAACTGTGCTCAATCCCCGCACCCTGAATTGCACTCCCTCCAATTGCCACCAAAAACCCCAAAAATCATTAAATCAACCCCCCTATCAATTTACTAGCCTAAAATCTTTATTCTTAATTGGTCAGCCTAATCATATTGAAAGATCTATCAAATCTGACCCGAGAGAGCCTTCTCATACCTCGTAGGGCTAGCTACGAGGTGAAATGGTTTGATGTAGCCTTGAGAGTTTGTCTATCTCAGCCTAGGTGAATTCCAAGCTCTAACATATTGGCGACCATACTGGGGAGAACAACTAATCGTTTTCTCATTGACGTGTTATTTCATAAGTCTTAGACGGAGCCTGAAGTTACGCCAGGTAGCCTTCGAAAACGCTCTTGTGTTACATTAGCGTTAGTAGATAAACGTTGCTTCAGTCAATCTCCGTGAGCTTGTGAACGTAGCGCTTCATTGACTCTTTACCCCAGTACATGTATCAAGTTCAGATCTGATTGTTGATAGTGGACAACGATCAGACACTTGAAAGGCTGAAAATCATTCACTGGCGACACCTTCACTGAAAACTCTAGAGATCAATGCTTCATGGTGACTTCACTGCAGGAAGATCAGTAGCTTTGAGATTTTCAAGATGGATCGGATCGCAAGAAGATACGCTCCCTTGAGCCGAGATCAAATTCCAGGTTTTCCGAATAAAATTCCGAAGGTAGATTGGTCAAAGAATCTGCCTACATTTAAAGATGATGGTAAGAAGGATGCTGCTTTACATCTAGTTAGATTTCACATGCATATTCGCAAGTTGAAGGTTGATTTTCCTGAAGATTGCTTGATGAAGATATTCTTGGCCACTCTGGAAGGTGAAGCCCAATCATGGTATGAAAGTTTACCGCCTGCTTGTATTTACTGTTTAAAAGATTTTCATGCCTTGTTTATTGAGAGATATAAGGATTCTTATCCATCATTGAATTTAGTTCAAGACTGTTGCAAGCATGCCTATAGTTTTATTGAAAGCCTTGAGAAGTTTTATGAAGATGACAATTTCATGGATGAAGAGATCATGGAGGCTCTGTATGAAAAGCCGTTTCAGCAGCACACAGAAATCTTAGAGGATACTTGTCAAGATCAGCAGGCTGAAGATTTCCATATGGCTGAAAATGAGGAAAGAGCAAATGTTATTTCAGATCTGCCCACAGAAGAAGATAGCGAGCAGGGTAGTCAAGATTCATGTGTTGCAGTCAAGTCAACTATTTCAAATCAACATTCAGATCATGGTGACCAAGAATACCTTGTGCCGAATCCTGAAAAGGAGAGTTTTGTTGTTGAGATCATGGACAAAGTTCTTGATCCAAATGTCCTTATGCCATCAGAACAGAGCCTGCATGAGGAGGTACAGCAAGATGAGATCTTTGTGCAAGTAAGTGATGAATCTCCTTTCAATAGCTCAGTAATAAATGATAGTTTGAATGCCTTGTCATATGAAGATAATTATTGTTTAAGCAGAAGAAAACAAAAGGCATTGTCTCCTTTGTCTGAAGAGGAGATAGATCAGCTTTTGAAAGGTCAAGCTACAGCAGATTTGCAATGCACACATAGTCAGGAAAGTGTTGGGGAAGCTTCTTCCTCTGTTGAAAAAGATGACTGTCTTGTAGATCAGCAAATAGATAATGTTTTCCTTCACAAAGATGATAATCCGGCTGTCATATCATTTGAAGATCACCTACCATATTATCTGACTACCGAAGATCATAGCATACAGGATTACCTTTCAGATTCTTCATATGTTTCATGTGCTGAAATGTTTTTCCAAGAAGAGATCTGCTCATCTACTTGTTCAGAATTTTTTGAGGACCAGGAACATACTCTTTCCGAAGCACATGATGAAGGCATATCAGAATTTGAAGCAAAGGAAACATTGTTCTTTCAGCAGGAGGTGGCAGTGGCAAATCTTCATGTTTTTCACGATCCTCTAGCAAGTTTGTTGCAGCCAGCAGTGATAGTGTTTATTGCAGTGTTCAGTGATGAAGGAGATCATGGTCAGCTATGTTTTTGGATGCCCGGTTACCAGTATCTATTGTTGATCATGAGATCTGATTGGGAGAATCAGTCAAGAAGGCATTTGCTTGATTGGTTACATTGGCATTATGATATAGTTTGATGTATATTGTCTTGTAAGAAACACAGGTGGTTGTCATCATGATTTCAAATCTTGATGGACTGCTGCCCTTTCAAAAAACTTTGTAAAGTCTTGTTTTAAGTCAGTTATGAGTCATTTGTGTTTGGTCTGTTGAGTGAGTTTTTCAAGTTACTTCAGTTTGCCATCGAGTCGGTTTGAGTCAAGTTTCAGTTAAGTTTCAGTCAAGTTTTCATTCAATAAATGAGTCAAAGTCTTGTGTCATTTGCCAAAATAATGACTCCATCGCCCAATGATTGCAAGCACTGGTCTGCTCTCCCAGAGGTCTGAGGTTCTTGGCACCTCCAAGGAGCTACCATCCCCATTGGAGCCAATGTTAGTGTCAGTCTTTCCAGCCTTCCTACAGTGATCAAATATGCTCTTACAAAGTGGTCTCAGAGTGTCAAGGTCAAATTTTGTCATTTCAGTGAGTCTTCAAGCAAAATTTGGTCACTAGGCATTAGGTCTAGGGTTTGCCCAAATGTCAGTCCATGTCATTATTCAGCTGAGTTTATCATCATTCAGAGGGTTTTCATTATCATCTCAGTGTCTAATGAGTCATTTCACACCTTGTCCATGCTTGAGTTGCCACCCAGGCAAGGTCATTTCCCTCTCCTAGGGTTTTGAAGGCAATTTCTCTTGGACGGTCAAATCACCGAAAAAACTTGTTTCCTGATGTTCATACACCTTCCCCTATCCTTAAAGTACCTTATCAAACACTTCCCATCCCTTATATCCGCCAAATTCCTCATTTTTGCGCAAACCCTAGTTTCTAGCTACAACTTGGCGATTTTCTAGGTTTGGCCTGTGTTTTGTCCTTTTCGACCCCTTCCCCTCACTCAATCTCTAAGATTCCACTTTCTCTTGCTTCCTAACATCCCTCCCCACTCCCAAAAATTTCCCCAAGAATTTAGAAGCCCTCTATCCCCTTCATTTCGCTCCATTTCGACAAAATCCCTTGTTTCACACATCGGGACAAGTTTCACTCAAAAGCTTTTTTTGAGCAATCAACGATGAATTTTGCAAAACTGAGAGAGGTTTTTGTCCAAAACATGCCAGGGAAGAAAAACCTCTTTCACTTTTTACACAGGTATCATGGTTTGAGAGAAATGTCAAAAATACCGGTGAGAATGAAGGTGCTCCAAGGACGGTTGGCCAAAGCACAAAAATGAAGGAAAACGCCCGATCCACTCCAAATTTTGGCCAAAGCCTCTTTGATTGAGCATGGTACTTGATTGGGGACTCCCAGCCCAAATTTCAAGAAATTTGGAGAAAATTTTGTCATTTGTGAATTTTTTGTACAATTTTATAGGTTTTGGCCATTGGAGTGGTCTCACCCCGCGCGCGACCACTCGTGGGGACAGCTCAGAATCACAAAAAGTTGACATTTTTGGAAAGGGCATGAAAAAACTAGAATTACCTATACTTGGGGTCAACTTGATTTTGAGATTTGGGCCTCCAAAAGCTCAAAATACATCAAAATTTTGACTTTCTGCCCACTTTTTGAGTTGCAGAAAGTGACCTTGGGAGAATTGACTTTTGAGGGGTCAAATCAACTCCAAATCCAGAAATTCCACTTGGGATGGAAAGTAGACACACAGAGATTTCCAATGAGCCATCTTGCACTTGATGTGGACAACTGGAACCCACTCAAAAAGTGCTGCAAAGGGGCGCGACCACTCGAGCTAAAATTGCCAGTTTTGACTTTTCAGGCCTGCAAACTCTGTTTTTTACCTTGGTTGATCATTTGTACTTGTAAATGATGGATGTATGGATAATTTTCATGGCACATTTATAGATTTAATCTCTCTTAACCCTTCTAGAAGCTTCCTTGATGTAAATAGTGAATATTTAATGCATGGATGAGTTAGCTAAGTTTTAGAGGCAAGTTGTTTTGACTGCCTATTATCTAGTGCTTAGTTTAGAATCAGTTCAAACTGCTCCTAGGAAGCTGAGCTCGACCCCTAGAGGTGGGGAAAGGAGTTAGATGGTCTATATTATGCTCTCTCTTTCTCATTTTCATGGTTGGACTCTTGTGGGAGAAAGCTTTATTGTGTATTGTACATCTATTTCTGCAATTTAAGGAAAGGAAGGCCAGGGTTTTGCAGACATCATTGTGGATTCTTATGGATTGATGTGTTAATGGTGTGTTCTCTACATGTTCTTGTAAGTTTGTTTATGTATTCCACATCTCTCTTTTGCTTCTAATTGGACAAATGAAGTGGTAAAGTTTGAATTCATGCTTTGACATGCTCAGCTTTTTAGTTTGTTCAATATTTATGTTTTCTACTGTCTAGAGAGGATTCAAAATGGTTGTTTGCCCTCTTTAGCTCCTCCTCTATCATCCTTGATCATCCATCTCAGATTAAGGCATCAGCGCCCACTCCTACCTTGCCCCAAAGATCCCCCTACAAAAACTGTGCTCAATCCCCGCACCCTGAATTGCACTCCCTCCAATTGCCACCAAAAACCCCAAAAATCATTAAATCAACCCCCCTATCAATTTACTAGCCTAAAATCTTTATTCTTAATTGGTCAGCCTAATCATATTGAAAGATCTATCAAATCTGACCCGAGAGAGCCTTCTCATACCTCGTAGGGCTAGCTACGAGGTGAAATGGTTTGATGTAGCCTTGAGAGTTTGTCTATCTCAGCCTAGGTGAATTCTAAGCTCTAACAGGACCGAATACACGGCCGGATACGATCCTGACGATGTTCCTTCCTGCAATAAAGGAATGGGCGCATTGCCCTGATGCTCATCAAAATCTGTGTTGATGAAAAGAATCTGGATGGTGTCATCCTTATTCTTTTCAGTGAGGGTGTCATTTGAAGATGAATCTTCAATGACGGTGTCATTTGAGGATGAAACCTCTGAAGGAAGAACCAGGTCAACTGCCGTATCGACCTTTAGACTTTCGTCTGGTCTGGATTCAGTAGGTTCATTTTCAATGACTGACGCTTCAGCTGACCACTTGAGCGGGCCAGCTGTGTTTTCAACCAACGAAGGACTTGGCACGAGTTTTTTGTATCTAGGAGGAAGTCTCAACCGTGAAACCGGACAATCTTCCAAAACTCTCTTCGCTTCGTCTAAGAAGGGACAACGGCGGATGGCGTGATCGCCTTCACACAGTCTACAGGGGATCTAGCTCCCCCCTTTTGTCTTGAACCTTCACTTTCGCTGGTTGACGGTAAGCACTCAACCTGGCTATCAGAGGTTGATGCTCCCGAATTGTGCAACCGAGGGGACCAGTCCCTTAGTATCCGGGGAATACAGGGACAATCTCTATGGAAGTGGTCTCCTCTACATATGACACATGGCGATTTAGGCCCGGTCTGTGATGTGTGTGGGTTTTTGTTAGATGTCTTTTGCTTGCCCCCAGCCGCCTTAGGCTCCTTCTTCTTCTTCTCTTTCTTCTTCTTTTCCTTCTTCTCCATGGGAGCTTGGCTTTTGCCGGCTCTACCTTTCGAAGATGAAGGATTGGAGGAAGGGTTAGAGGAAGTAGAAGGTTGGTGGGAAGCTCTAGACTCATCTAACTGTTGACTCGACTGTTCAGGAACCATGGTGTTCTGAACTACATTGGTTGAGAATAGCCAAATAGGCAGGCCAATTGTCAGTCCTGGAAGCGACAATGTGGCCATGTGGGGCGCACCAACTTCTCCCCAAGAGGAGAAAGGACTAGGATTTCCATCATGTGGAATTCCTTGGTTGGGGCGTTCCATGTTCTCAACCTAAAGATCAACGTGGGAATAGAAGGTGATTATGTTCCGTTTAAAATAAATTTTATAACGATGCTTAGACACAACTTGCTTTTTCACTTTTTAAGAGTCGAGAAAAAGCTAAAGATGACTCTAGTCTCCTTCGATGTTTTAACGAGCCCGAAGTGACAAATGCTCGGATGGAATTTTTCAGTTATAGAGTTTGAAAAAGGCCAAAAGAAACTGCTCTGGAGTTCTAGGCAGAGGGTGTGCCAAACCTTTCGCAAAACCACAGAATACGTTTTACAGTACGAGTGGTCGATCTTCGTGAATGCTGTGTTCACTGTATTGCGATCAGTAGGGCGGCCGACACGGTTTCCTATGGATAAAGGCTTTGATCCTATAGGGGTCTCCCAATATATACGCGACGGTACGTGGGAGCACAAGTCCGTATTGATACTTATCGCTTCACCGTGGAGGAATCACCCAACCACTCAATGCTAAGATATCACGTTTAACGACGCCGGAACACGTCTCTAGCTTAGACCTCTAGATGTTTGCGTTATGTTTCAATGCGTTGTTATGTAAATTCAATTTATTTTAAGGTTGATCTTGTTTAGCAGTTTGCCTTTATGGATCACCACGAGATGTATGATAACACTCCTAAATGCAGTCTAAGATGATAAGCAAGCTTTTCAATCTTTCAACTTTGAAAACCTTAACTACTGAGGGAAAAGAAAGATAACATCTTTTCACACAGATCATAGAGCACACACTAATGCACTTTTTCCTTAAATCAACATGCAAACTGTCATAATGCACATGCACAATGCAAGTATTTCTTTTCTCTTTCTTAATGTTGGTGCGATACAAAAAGAAAGCTGTTGTATAATTTCGAATTCAATTTCAAGCGAAAGCAAACAAGCTTGTCCAAAATCAAAAGACACCTTAAGATTTACTTGTTTCGACACTAGAAATATATAAATTCAAACCATATGACGAAATCAAAAACTCAATCAGCTATGAACAGCAAATAAACTAACTCTTAAGATCAAAACGACACTTTATCACAGGTCTAGATCTAAGAGGCCACAACAAGACTAGTTCACTTTTGTTATGGGAAACTGTAAATGCAAAAGAAATACACAAAGAACAAACACAGTTTCTTTATACAACCGAGGCGGAATAGTGACAAGGAAAGTTGGTTTCAGATAGGCACATTGACTGGTAACAAACAGCAAAAACAAGAGTGAAAACAGGGCAAGAAACAGCAGGCAACCCCAATAGCGCAAGGCAAGACTGGTCCAGCGCAGGTGGGACACTGTCTGTTTGACCTTCAGCGCAGGTAACCCCTTCGGGAACTGCACTGAAGAACGAAACTTTCGTTTCTCTTGGTTTCCGGGTCACAGATTGCTAAAAATTTCACAGTTTTTGCTCAAATCAGAAGCTATCATTCAAGGACACACTAAGGGATGGAAAGGAGGATGAAAAGCTATCACTAAGAGCTTATTAGAGTCCTTGTGGATCAGCTCTTCAAATCATAAACTTGCCCAGAAACTGGGCTAGAGTAGTTGCCCTCTACTTTGTATTTGAAAAATCCAAATACAGTTCGATTCGGTACTCCCCTTGTTTATGAAATGAATAGCAAAAACACAAACAACCAACAAGATACGCTCCCCAGCGGAGTCACCAATTTGTTGTTGGGAAAAGTATCCAATACGGAATGACCCTATCCCACTCTAAGGGTGATAGTACCTCAGCAACAACTGAATACAAAGCTATTCAAGATTACTTCTTTATGAGATGAGAGAGAGAAGAGAAAGAGGATCCACTAACCGTTATCTTCCGCTAATGGTTGATCCAATCTTCCCTCTTTGCTGCTTGCTCCTAGCTCCTTGCTCTTTCACCGGCCCAGCTACACAAAGATCCTGTAAAAGCACAAGAAAAGGAAACTACAAGAAGCATACATCCATAATTGATTCAAGGATTAGAATAAATCAAATATACAAGCATCAATTCACCATTGAGACACATGCATATAGAAGAACCTCAAATACTTTATTAATGGAAGAAGTAAAGTTCTGAGAGTGTTACAACCATAATAGGCCCAATCCAGCAACACCTCCCAGCAGAAAGAAATCTCCTCTTCACCTCCTTCAAGCAAATCACCCAATAGTTCTATACTCAAACCAACAGCACTTCCTTACTTGCACAAAATTCCAGCCTCCATAGACCTCATGAGAGAGCTCTATATATAGAAGTTTTGGAGAAAGCATGAGTCAGCTTGAGACTGACATGAAGCTGACTAGTGTCCTCTCCTACTTCAGTTAATCTTCAGTTCTTGAGTCCACTTGGAGTCTCTTGCTTCCAC
The DNA here is from genome assembly GCA_031772625.1 of Pinus tabuliformis. Classification (NCBI taxonomy): domain Eukaryota; kingdom Viridiplantae; phylum Streptophyta; class Pinopsida; order Pinales; family Pinaceae; genus Pinus; species Pinus tabuliformis. Next base: position 152,962,013 of record CM062805.1, on the reverse strand, counting down.
TTGGAGATCTAGATCCTCTTACTCATCACAAGGCGAATTCCCTGATCCAAGTGTCATTTTGGAAGCTTCCTGGGCATTTGACACCTTGCAGAATGACTGTGCCACTTGGCCAATCTCGCCCAGCGCAGGTAGCCTTCATTGATTTTGACATTCAACGCAGGTACAGAGTGGAGCAGTTGACATTCAGCGCAGATGCTCAGTGGAGCAGCTGACATGATCCAGAAATAGCTTGTTTTTGAGTGTTTTCAGGTGGAGAACTGATTTTCAGTGCTGTGATTTGCTGACCTTGTTCCTCTAGGGGTAAGAACAACATGTTTAGGGACTTTGGATCCCTCAGATTATTGACATTTCATGCTTCATGTTGTTAGGCACAAAAATGTCTATAACAATGTGAAAGGGTTTTCGATGAATACTTCAATCTGAAGTATATTTGCATTGCAAAGGCCATAGTTAACACATAGATCTGAAATAATTATGCACCAATGAATACAATGATGGATCAAGATCATGAGACCTGAAATGACTTTCCATTGTATGATCTACTCATGGATTGACTAGATTTAAGTATTGACGCATGTTTTTATCTATGGATATTATGATCTGGGTCTCCCTAAAGTTCTGAAAAGGTGTGCAATTTTAGGTCAAAATTTGTAGATATGTACGCAGGTTGGCCTCAGTGAAGTCGCGTATACACGTGGGTTCATTTCTTCAAAGTCACGTACATAAAGGAAACCTAAAATTTATAGATCTGTACGTAGATTGGTCTCGATGAAGTCGCGTATACACATGGTTCGTTTCTTCAAAGTCACGTAAATAAAGGAAGGGTTTATGTTCATAAATGACTGATCAACCTAATTAGTGTTGTTGTATCTCTATTGTCTGTCAATGATGTCCTCATGTTGATTTGGGTTTAGTGATAATGTCTAAAGTAGAATTGATTGAATGATGAAGTTGAATTTGGTTACATGTTGATTGGCTGAAAAGATTATTCATGTTGCTAACTGTATGAGGCTTCTGTAAGCTAACAGAATATTTCAAAATAACTTTGGTCAAATCTGTGTCTGATTTAGAATTAAAATTTGTTAGTATATTTAGATCTGTACGTAGGTTTCTCTACAGAAAATCATGTATACACACGGGTTTCCTTAATTGAAGTAGCATATACATGTTGGCATATGAATGATCAAGGTTGCAGTTGATTCTCTGTGTTGATGCAGTATTCTGAGTTCAATTCTGTGTTCTGGTTAGAGTGATCTCACTGTTATGTTTGAATTATGTTGGTGCTTTATTCAGTTGATCTATAAGTTGTGATGTATTAAAGCAGGTGGATCCAATGTGAAAATTTATGAAACGTGGTCCACAGATGTTGCAGAGGGTTGGAGCCTTCAGTGAGGAAGTCGAAGCTTCCTGCCAGTAGTAGTTGGTAATTGTATCAGTGGGTTGGAGCTCCCTTCCAGTAGGATTTGGAGAATGAGTGAAGGTTTTAGCCTTCAAGTGGGTGCCTGCATACTAGCATGAGTCTGCACCATTACAAGAATGTAAAAAAAAAATTATATTAATAAGTTTGAAGACTAAGACGATAGCATCGGTGGTTTTCTCCCACATTGGGTTTCCACCTTAAATTATGGTGTTCATGTGTGATACTTTATTCTATTCTTACTGCACCTACTTACTACTTATCAAATGCCTAATAAATCTCTTACATTCTGGTTTAAGTTTAGCAAATAAAGAATTAGTTGTTTTACAAGTTTACTAAGAATACACTAGTTTATTTTACTACAGTCGCGTACATATGCGAGCTGCGTTCAGTAAATTCATGTATATATTCCAGGAAATAAAATTATTATAGTGAGTTTTTAAAATACCAATTCACCCCCCCCCCCCCCCCCAAGTATTTTTCCAACATATCTAGTAGTTCTTCTGATGAATTAGAAGATCTTGATGAAAAGGTATGTTTCAGAAGGAAGCTTATATCTACCTTAGAAGAGGTCAAGATGCTTACAACCACAAATAAAAGACTAGAAGATGATATTTTTGAATTAAATGACTAGTTTTCTCGATATCAGAAGCTTGAAAAGAGTACTAAGATCTTAGATGAAATTCTCAGTAGCTAGCAATATCCCCTCATCAAGGTTGGACTTGGTTAGAAAATAAGAATCATGCTTTAAGAAGGTAGAAATATACACCCATGTTGAAGAACATAAAAATTACACCAATTATAAAGCATATGTTGCCCTTCAAGTGCTTCAATTGTGGTAAAATTGGTCATTATGCTTCTAAGTGTCTAGAAAATAAGAATAGTGAACATGAATCCAAGGATAGGAATAGAAAAGTTTATAAGAACAAGTAGAGGTATTTTCTTCCTTAAGAAAAATGTATTCAAAGGAAAACTATATCCTAGAAAGCATGTAATATTCCAAGAAATGGATATGTTAGTAGTAACAAAGGATATGGTAAGAATAATGTTAAGAATTACATTTTCTTTTCTCCTCTCTTGAATTGTGTTGAGTGTTACAAGCATGGAAATAATGGACAGAAAGAAGTTGTGTGTAGACTTGGAAAGGATATATCTTTATCTCAGAACGATGTAATCAAAGGCATATATCATGTTAAGGATCAATGAGGCCAAGTTTCCAGCATCAATAAGATCAGCATGACAAAAGTAGCAAGAAAACATTAGAAACCTGAGTTTATCTTAAATAAAATTAGAGGAAAATTAACATATTTGATTAAGATAATTTCATGGTGGATCTCTCTAAAAGTGTCAGCCACAATAATAATATTCCTCAAGTAGGGAAAATAAGTTTTATTCTTGTTAGTCCTCCATCACAGAATAAGAGAAAATCGAGTACAAAGAAAGAAGAACTAAAGGAAAAACTTACTCAATGTAGGCTATGAGAAGAAGGTGATGCCACTATCAAAACTCAGCACACCAAGGCATGGAAGAAAAGGGAATATAATATATTTAGGGGAGGTAGATCCTTTTTCCCTCTTCATTGAAGAGAAGAGAATGGCTTCAAGTGAAGGAAACGATGGCAGATGCAAGTAGCAAGAAGAAATATATAGAGCAATTCATTTGAATGTTTGAGGTAAGTCGTGCCCACTTGCAGTTACTTCGATCAATGCAAATAAAATCTATACAAGAGATAGAAAAAGATAACATAGTCTCAGTAGTACACCACAACATCTAAATTCACATGAAGAAGTTAATAATCATTAAACATGAACCACAACAAAAGTGTGGCGTTAAAAGGCACAAATGTAAAGACAAGCCCACAGGGAGAGTATTCAAGAAGAAGTAAAGAATTCAAAATATTAGATAATGTTAAGGTAAGTTATATATAGTACATGAGCCTAGGGAGACAAGCACAATCATAATTGTAAGCCTAGATGATACTTAGACTAACATGCATTAGTGTGCTCTTGGCTCTTAGACTAATAGTATTATAACTTTTTCATATATTAAACCTCTAGCAAGAGAACCCTTTGAATACTTTAGCTAAATATAGGGAGTAATTTCTCTCTCCTATCTCAACAAGGTCTTCTCCACATGGATCTGTCAAGATCAGTACAATCATGAGCATAAAAAGAAGTTTCCAGGTCCACAGAAACTCACTAATCATAGGGGGATATTAGTTTCAGGGGGAGCACTTAATTTATTCTTCTTTGATGTCAAAGGGGGAGGATAAGAAAACAATAAAGGAAAAATGAGAAAACATTGCATAATTAATGTTTTTGTTTTGACAAGTGAATACATGCATCTTTTCATAGCAAAGGGGGAGATTAAGGCAAACATTGAATGAGTAAAAATTGGAATAATATGCACTACGCTTCTCTGGAACAAAGCGGAGAATGAATAATGACAATGTTGTTGTGTTGCCATCAATGAAACTTCCTTGACTGGTAGAAATTTTTTAATGGTCTTTCCATAAATTCCAAAGGGGGGAATTGTTAGAAAGTGTTGTCAATGATGTCAAAGGAGTTGTCATGAGTGGAAAAGATCAATGGTGTAACATGTGGTTGCAGGAAGATTGGCGAATAGATTTTATTGTTTATGAAATATGTGTTTTATGGAGCATTATATTTAGATCAATTTTTGCCTTAGATATTTAGCACAGATGCTCCTAAAAACTACTTAAATGGATAGATCTCAAAAAATCCTTTCTGATGGTATATGGAAGTTTGAAAATCGTCAAGGGGATCAAAAATAATATTAGTTTGAAAATCAATTAGTGTTTCAAGGCATGTAACTAAATTTAGAGTTATATTTGGAAAATCCTCCAATCTAGAAATTAACTAAAGTCAGGAAACATATGCTAAAACCTATAACTAAATTTAGTGATATATATGGCAAATCTGCCAAACTATTAGTTAATTAAAGTTAGAAAACCTCTGATAAAACCTATAAATAAATTTGGCAGCATATTTGGCAAATTGTTCAAACTAGCATTTAACTAAAGTTAGAAAACCTATGCTAAAACCTATAATTTATATCATTTCTAAAACCAACAACCAAACTCATTTTTTCATTCCAAAACTGCAGAACAAAGATTGAATAAAAATTGTACACATCAAGATGAGTTAACATAAGTGGAAAATAAGAAGAAAACAAGATCAAACCATAAACTAAATGCAAATTAAGAGTTGAAGTTAACTAAAGTTTTAATTCTAAACATATTAGCTCATATTCTTTATAATAAAAATTGTATCAGCAACATTATCATTGAAAAAAAGAATGGGCAGTATCTAAGGTGTGTCTCTATATAAGAAAGATTGTAGATAATGCATTAGTGATTGAGGTTTTTGAGATATGTGAGCAACTAATGGGTGGTTCCTTGAACATAGAAGAGAATTGATTTATTTATGTATGATAGAAAAATTTTGTGGGTCTGAGTTTGAAAATTGTATGAAAGAGGAATCAATAAGGTCAAGAAAATTAGCGCTTTCATGTTAGGGAGTTAGTGCTTCCTTTCAGTAGGTGCTGATAAATCAATGGTTGGTGCTCCTTTCAGTTGGTTCTATTAAATCATGGAGTGATCAGTTCCTTCTCGTTGGTGCTAGAAAATATATTGTAACAACAAGTTGAAGCTTTCCTTTACAAAAGGAATTAAGAAGAAAATTGGTGGTATATCTAGTGTCTTTATGTGTTGCATGTGTATGCAAATATGTGTTTTGTAGGAATTCATAGGGTAAGTTCCTTAGATAGAACACCAAAGAACATCGCTCACAAACAGATCACAGATTGGTACACTAGTATTCTTGACGTGGTTAAAACCCTCAAAGAGGGAAACAATCCATGGCCTAAGCCAACTCGGCCACTTCAGGTAATTTATTAATGTAAAAGAAATAAAATTTACATAATCTTATCTCATGAACGGTCACCTTACAAATGACCCTCCATGCTCTTTAAATAGATATCATGGACCAATCAGGTGTTAAACCACGAATCAAGTGTCGGTAATACCGAGAAGAGAATGAACCGTCAGATCACTTCATGTCTAGAACATATCATGACTGTCAAATTCTAAGTTACAAAAGGTACATAGTAAAGATACACACTTTACCTAACTATACACTAGACCCAGTTATACTGAACTATTTCCTATGTGTCGGAATATCCTAACATCCCCACTTAAGAACAACTTGGGATAGGATTGAAGGTCGTACAAAGATGACACAATAGGAGAAGGAAGGATGAATTAGCGCATATTCCCCCTTAGTGACAACTTCCTGAACTTGAACCATAAATCGAAGTTTAGTAAACTTCGCCTCTGTGAGAGCCTTTGTAAAGATGTCTGCAACTTGATCATCAGTTGTACAATATTTCACTTCAATAACATGGTCATGAATGAGCTTTCTGATGAAGTGCATGTGTAGTTCAATGTGTTTTTTGCACTGATGTTGGACTAGATATTTTCATATTTGAATGGCACTTTGATTATCACACCAAAGTGTAGTCAGATGTTATTGTTGAAAACCAAACTTTGAGAGGATCTGAAGAAGCCACGGGGCTTCCTTACTAGCTTCTATGGTGCCACGATACTCTACTTCTACTGAAGAAAGAGAAATGGAACTTTGTTTCTTGCAAGCCCATGTAATAGGTACAGAACTAAGAGTGAAGACATAACCTGTAATAGACTTCCGATCATCAGGGTCACCAACCCAATCGGAATCAGTGAAACCAACCAATAGAGGAGATGATTCTGCATTGTAATGAATCCCAAACTGAAATGTACCTCGAACATAATGACGTATTATTTTAGCTTCTTTCCAATGACTTGCATGTGTCTTTTGTATAAACCGAGAAATAAGGCTAACAACGAAGGAAATGTCAAGATGGGTATGGGTCATATACAAAAGTTTTCCAACAAGTTGATGTTATAAGGTAGCATCAACTTCAGGGGAAGTACAAGTGACTGAAAGTTTGACTCCAGACTGAAAGGGAGAAGGGGTTGGCTTACAGTCTTCCATGTGAAAGTGGTGTAGAATATCATAGGCATACTTGGACTAGGAAAGGGAAATACCTTCTTTGGATTGCAAGACTTGAAGACCAAGAAAATAATGTATGTGTCCTAATTATGTCATTCCAAACTTATTTTTAACGCTAGATTTCACATGGTTTACAAGGTTTGGATCACTACCAATAAGGATAAGATCATCAACATAAAGAACAAGAATGATAAGAGACTTACCCACTTTCTAGGTGTAGACAACATTGTTAGAATGACACCTAGAAAAACCAGTATCTAAAAGAAAGCTATCCATTTTGGCATACCAATCACGAGGGGCTTGCTTGAGACCATAAAGGGATTTCTTAAGCTGACATACAAGACTAGAGTATATTTGTATAAAGCCATGAGATTGTTCTATATAGATTTCTTCATGCAAGTTCCCATGCAAGAAGGTGGATTTAACATCCATTTGACGAACTTCCCATTTGAAAGAGGTAGCAAGGGAAAGAACAAGTGGATAAAGTTCATTTTGGCAATAGGGGAGAAGGTTTCAGTATAGTCAATGCCTTCAACTTATGAAAATCCCTTAGAAACAAGACGATCTTTATGTTTATCAACGTTTCCATCTGGTCCAAACTTGGTTCTGTAAACCCATTTGCATCTAACAAGTTTTCGTCCCTTTGGAAGAGGAACAAGGTCCCATGTATCAATTTCCAATAGTGAACAATATTATTCATTCATAGTTGTGTCCCAATCTGGATGGCCTAAAGCTTCTGCAAAAGTGTCAAGATCGTAATTCACTGAAGCTTCAGCCAGTAGAGAAGAGGCTCTATCAAACTGAGAATGTGTACGACGTTGATCTATAGGATCACCTATTGCATCCCGAGTAGCATGGACCCATTTTGGAAGTTGAGGAGCTGAAGGAGGATCCTGAGAAAGTGGAGGATTGTCATCCTCATTGTCATCATTTGAAGAAGAAATATTTTTAGAAGTAGACGGGACAGAGAGAGGTGGCACATCCATAGAGATAGGCTCGTATTCCAATATATTTTCAGCAAACTTTACATCTCTTCTAATGATAACATTTTTGGATTTAGGTCGAAGAAGTCTATATCCTTTGACATCTTTAATTATCCAATAAAAATATATTTTTCACTCTTACGTTCTAAGGCTTTATGTTTCTCATCTGGAATATGGGCCCATGCTTCACTTCCAAAAACATGAAAGTGATTTACATCTAGTTTAATTGAGCTCCATGCTTCTTCTGAAGTGATATTTTCTAAAACCTTGGTAGGAGTGTGATTTACTATGTAATTTGCATAGTTAATTCTTTTTGCCCAAAATTTAAGAGTAAGTCCTTTAGATTGAAGCATACAATTAGTCCTTTCTTTTAATGTGTGATTCTTCCTTTCATCTACACCATTTTGCTGTGGAGTATATGGAACAGTATGTTGCAATTGAATTCCATGCTCACTGCAAAAGTTGATGAATTTTTTGTTAACATATTCTCCACCATTATCAGATCTTATCTTAAGAATTTGATGTCCATATTGTTTCTCAACAAAGGCCTTAAAGGCCAAGAACATGTTAAAGACTTCACTCTTGATTTTTAAGAAGTATACCCAAGTGCATCTAGAGAAATCATCAATGAAAGTTAAGAAATACTTATAGCCAGAGAATGAAACAACTTGAAGTGGACCACATAAATCACTATACACAATCTGTAAAGTGGTTGAGGGGTGCCAAGAAGCAAATTTTTTAAAACTATCCCAATGATGTTTTCCGAGTACACATCTGAAACAAACACCATCTCTGCAAGATACCATAGGAAGACCCGTCACCATATTTTCTTTACATATATTTTGAAGGGAGCGATAGTTTAAGTGACCAAATCGCTCATGCCAAAGTTTGCTCACTTTGTCATTATGAGCAACAAATATCGAGGGAAGATTTGATGACCCAAAGTTGTTAAACTTATACAACGTTATAGAATCATCAGCATTGCCGGTAGCTAAAATCTATCTAGGATCTCTTAGGTCCTTAATTACAACATCATGAGGTGAAAATTCAATGATTTAACCTTCACCTGAATGAGTTATCTTATATACAGATAGAAGGTTGTAGGATAAGGTAGGAACACATTATACATCATTAAATTGACCATTGTTTAGATGAATAGTTCCAGTCCCTACAACACTAAGAGATCTATCATCACCAACATATATATTTTTGGTGTTACAATCATTTAAAGAAGAAACCATGGCTTTGTTTTTTTCCATGTGATAAGAAGCTTCAGAATCAATGAGCCACTCATGAGAATGAGAAAAATAAGATACATTTATTGCATAACCAAACCGAGATGCTTGACAACCACATGCAAAAAGTGTTATTCCTAAAGATGAAGTTGAAGTTGAAGAGTGCTCCAAATGGATGTTATTCTTCTTCATTACTGCTTCCAAGGCTTCCATCTTCTTAAAGCATTTGGATTCTAAGTGGCCATCATGATTACAAAAGTTGCAATGTCTATCAGTGTTCTTTCCTTTGTTTTTATTTGCCTTATCATTTTGTTGAATTGATTTTTCATTTTGAGACTGAAATTTCTTAGGACCCTTGTTTGATTTAAGACCATTCTTTTTAGGATACTTCTTCTTAGGATTCTTTGAATTTGGTTGTTGTTGGGCTGCTAAGGCTTTCTTAGAAGATTTTCCAATATTAAGAAGACCAAGATGTAAGAGTTTTTCTTGTTCTCTTATTAAAGAATCACAAAAGGCATCAAAAGAGGGGGACTTGTAGGCTTGTCCTTGAGAAATAAAGGTTTTTCTAGTAGAATAGAAGGTGGAAACAAACACAGAGTAAGCTAGTCCTAACTTAGTAAGAATGGAATAGATAAGACTACCATCTTCTTTCTTAACCTTAACATCTTCCAAGAGAAGTCTAAGGGCCTTGAAATTGGATAAAAAATCTTCAATGGAAGAAACATTATTGGGGTCCAACATAAGCAACTCATTTTCGAGTTGATGGGCTCTAATTTCATTTTTAATTCCAAAAAATTTATTGAGATGTTTCATTGCTTCATCAAGGGTATCAAGTTCTGCGATATGGAATCTAAGGTCTGGAGAAATAGACATCCCTATCAACCCACATGATTGATCTTCCTTATTTTCCCATTTGGCTAGCTTATCTTCATCTTTAGGTTCAGATTCTTGGCCTGAAGCTATTCTATAAAGACCTTTACTTCTAAGTAAATCCATAATGCAAGATAACCATTGGAAGTAGTTGGTGCTGTCAAGAATAACTAGGCATGGACTTTCCATTTTAAAATAAACTGAAACTAAATATGCTGAAACTAAGTGTTCCAATGGAAATATCTCGAAAAATTAGGCTGCTTTAAAAAAAACAACTTTGAAAACTACTTCCGTATGAAGAAGTTATGGATTTTTGAAGAAAAGTTGTTGAAGATGCCGATGAACTACGTGAATGTTGGGAAGTGAATGATAATGTTATATTTAAAAAAAATCACCCCCCCCCCCATTTCCAAACTTAATCTAATTAGCTCACTTTTAAAAAAAGATTACTTTATGTGACCCACTTTTATAAATAAGTGAAAGTCATTTTTACAATGGTATTTTATGAACTACCCACTAAATTGTAACTTAAATAAAAGATAAAGTGACTTCGGAATTATAAGTGACTCACTTTTTATAATGGGTGAGAAAATTTTTGCATAAACTTTAAAACATATGTTACATGTGCTTTTTGAAAAAGTAACTCAACAAAAGAAAGACTTGAACCCAAGACTTTTATTCTCATAAAGTAACTTCGGACCAAGTGAGTTAGTTTAAAAGGTTAGTAATTTTTGAAAAGGAGGAGGGGGAGTTTTTTTTTTCTCACTGAAGCTTTGGAGTGCGTTCTTACTTGAAAAACATTTTTTTCCCTACAAAAAAAAACCACACAACCCAAAACAAACATGCAAAAGAAATCCAAGTTTTACGACTTAAAGTTATATTTGGCCGGAAACTAAATATTTTCCTCAATGTTTCTGATTTTTCGAGATCACACTAAGGTGCAACGGAAAGGAGAATACGCTTGAGAAAAATGATTTCTTTATGTTTCTAGTTTGCACAGATCACACCGAATCACGGGGCAAAGAGCATACACAAAAATGAAAGGTATAGATTTGGTAATAAAAAAAATGATAGATGACTATAAACCAAAATAAATAGGGAGATAAATAATTGTAACTGCAAATAAAGACTATATACCTGCATATCTTAAAAATGACATAGCTAGGGCTACCGGAAACCCTTTTGCATGAAATACAAGGGGTTCCTCAATCAAACAGATGCTCCTAACACAATAGAGCAGTCCTCTCGGCCCTAAAGTAGTCAGACATGGTAGATCTAGAAACCAACAGTCGCATGCAATTCTATTGGCTTCGAACTTAGATCACCAATAGATACGGCACTCGAATAGCTCTGATACCATGTAGGAATTTATAGGCTAAGTTCCTTATATAGAACACCAAAGGACACCACTCGCAAACAGATCACAGATTGATACACCAGTATTATTGACGTGGTTAAAACCCTAAAAGAGCGAAACAATCCACGGCCTAAGCCAACGCGGCCACTTCAGGAAATTTATTAATGTAAAAGAAAGAAAATTTACATAAGCTTGTCTCATGAACAGTCACCTTAAAAATGACCCTCCATGCTCTTTAAATAGAGATCATGGACCAATCGAGTGTTAAGCCACAGATCAACTATCGGTAATACTGAGGAGAGAATGAACCGTTGGATCACTTCATGTCTAGAACATATCGTGACTGTCGGATTGTAAGTTACAAAAGGTACATAGTAAAGAAACACACTTTACCTAACTATACACTAGACCAAGCTATACTTAACTATTTCCTATGTGTCGGAATATCCTAACACGTTTCATATGTTGATTGATGATGTTCCTTACATGAATTGTTGCTAGAGAGATTGAAAAGTGTAAATTGGTGATAGTTGTTTAATTTTGTCACAATATTGATTCAACCCCCTTCTCGGTATTATCATGGTTTCTAACAGCTTGGAGGAAGTAAGTTGATGCAAATATCTTGAAATTATTTTTTATCACAAGCTTAACTAAACCATAACATTGAAAAAGAGATAAATGGAGGGTGGGAAGCTTATTATGGACATGAAAATGGTTGTGAATCATTGAAACTTTAGTTATGGGATAAGAAAAAATCCTTGTTGAGATACTTGCAACTTTCATTGTCTTATGGTTGTGATGTTTTGGGTTGCAAAATCTATAGAGAATTGTGTATAAATATGAAGCAAATCTAAAAGTGCTTTAAATTTTATAATTCCAAAATTAAATGGAATACATCGTATCCTATCTTTTTCATAAAGGTAAGTTTTCCCCCCATTAAGAGCATGGATATGACTAGGCATTTAATGTACAAGAACAAGATGAACAACATGGAAGATAAGAGTTTTCCAAATATCACTTTAAACTCCAATTAAAATCACTTGCAACTCAAGCATGGTTGGAATAAAGATTCCCAATCTTGACTAAATCATTGGGAATCATGGAAGATGTCACTATTCTAAATAATGATAATATTAAAAATAGTATATTTAAATTTAGGGAGAATTTTTGGTGTGATAAAGAATTAGAGGATAGAAAAAAATTAAGGTACTATAAGGAGGTGACCAATCCTAATATAAAATATAAAAACTTAAAAAAAAAAAAACTCTATGTTTTTACTATCATATACAAGAAAATCAACATTACTAAAAAAGAACAAAATCTCATGAACTCGACAGTGAAACATGGAATTGGAAAATTACTAAAACATCATGGGTCAAAATAATTTTTCATCTTTGTAACATTAAGAGATTTGAAGATGAAACACATTTTTCTCTTGCAATGTCATGTTACCCACCATTTTTTGGGTGATATCCCAAGGAGAAACTTTTTTCTCCAAAATGGTCCTCAGTCGGCAACCAGCAGCCACCAACTAGCTCGTTGTGCCATTTCTTCGCCACTTGAGCCAGTGGTGTGGTCCCTCGCCCATCTACCATGATCATATGTTTGAAGATGGGCCTCCTGAACCTAAAGGTATGCCTTGTCACTTGGTAATTGAGTATTGTAGTTTGCTTATCATGGACACTTCTAGGCATGGACTAATGGGGGGATTCGGCGGAAATAATGGGTTAGGTGTGTACTCTTGTCCCCTAGACTTCATTTTAGATGTTTACCTTGGATTCTAGTCCCGCGGGATCTCTTTTACTGACCATTTTTCTTTTGGGATGGTATTTCACGAGAAACTTTGATTTTAGTTGTGTGGTCCCACTCCCTCATCCACATATATTGCCCCCTTTCCACTCATTATAACCCCATTCATCATTTCTCCCATATGGGTCCACATAGGGATAACTCTCCCCTCCCCTTGCCCACACCTTAGGTTGGTCCTAGAATGAGGCCCTGGAAGTTGATGCAACTGAAAACAAAATTAAAAGCATAATTGGCCACATTCAATAGGAAAATGTACCACAAAATGAAAAAGACGATCGGGACAGACACATTTAGCACGTGGGAAAAATCCAATACATGAGCTCTACCCCATCATCATGATCATCACCCTAGTTCCTATAGGCTCTAGATGAACCTCCTTTATCATTTAGGAACCCATGATTTTCCAAACCCCTGGTGGGAAATGAATTGTTGTACCTTAAAGGGGATATCCACTACCATATCTCATACACCATGCTCTTACCCCTTGAGCCCCGAGAGTTAATTAAAAAAAATCATAGAAAGGAAAAATGCATATAAAGAAGGATGGAAAAATAAAGGTCAAGGCACCTCATGTACCATGATTTCTCCCTCCTATACATTATATACCCAAGTGTGTGCTTCCCTTTTACTAGTTACCCTTGTACCCCAACATGTGGCCCAAGGCTGCCCCTTTTCATTCCCTATTCCATTCATCTCTTTATAACATGCCATCACTTTTTGAATGATGTACCTTGGACATATTATCCCCTCTAGAAGTAGAAACCACCTAATGGGGTACTTGGTTAACTCCATTTGGAACCTAGAGACATTAACACATGCTAAAGCCCATTATGAAAGGGTGTGCCATTATGAAGTCCCCACCTGTTTTCCATAGTTTGTAAGATCTTTTACTCGATTTCCTTGATGACCTGTTGTACTGGAAGGGTGGGGGATGCATGGGATCTTATGCAAGATTGCAGGTGGTCTCCATCTTGGGTTTGGTCTCCCTATATGGGGTTCTAATCCTCTAGGGTGCTACATTGGAACATGTAGGGTGTGTGTTGATAGCCATGGCCTCCACAGTAGTAGAAATCACTCCATGGATCCCCAGAGATGTTCATATATTGCTCGAGATGCACCTATTGGACAACAAAGATGCACCTGGTTCACCTTTTCCCAACCATCCCCACAGTTGTACCATGCTCATGGAAGATGACCCGGAACTTGTATGCTGATGTGGTATCACTTACACCATCATTTGTGCCCTTATAGATGGTCTACAAGAATCTTTGACTTACTTGGAGGCCCATGAGGTCACTTGTGTGCCCTCATAGCCATTGAGAGAACCATAGGTTTATTATGGGGAGAACAAGGGGTCAACCCCTTGTCCATTACTTTTGGAAGTTTCAATTCATCATTTTGTCACTTATGGACTTCATGAGGTCTCTTAGAGATCCAAACGACATTCATTATTGATTATTTGACCTCTTGGGAAGCTTATTATTTTGTTTATGAGCTATTTTGGTGGGCTTGTTAGCAATAAATAGTTATTTACACATTATTTTAGTTGATGGGCTAATGTAGGCTCAAATTAGGTAATTCAAAAAATATCCAATGGTATATGGAAATCTAAAAATCGCCAAAGGGATCAAAAATAATCTTAGTTTGAAATTCAGTTAGTCTTTCAGGGCATGTAACTAAATTTGGTGTGATATTTGGCAAATCCACCAATCTAGTAGTTAACTAAATTTAGAAAACCTCTACTAAAACATGTAACTAAACTTGGCAATATATTTGGAAAATATGCCAAACCAGTAGTTAATTAAAGTTAGAAAACCTTTGCTAAAACCTGTAAGTAAATTTGGTGGCATATTTGGCAAATCAGTCAAACTAGCAGTTAACTAAAGTTAGAAAACCTCTGTTAAAACCTATAATTTTCTAGAATTTCTAAAATCAAGAATTAAACTTAATTTCTCATCCCAGAACAATAGAACAAAGATTGAAGACAAATCGTACACATCAAGATGAGTTAACATAAGTGGAAAATAAGAAGAAAACAAGATCAAACCATAAGTTAAAGGCAAATTAACAATTGAAGTTAACTAAAGTTTTAATTCTAAAATTATCATCTCATATTCTTTATAAACAAAATTGTATCAGCGATATTATAATTGAATAAGAGTATGGATAGTATCTAAGGTGTGTGTCTACAGAAGAAATATTGCATAGAATGCATTGATGATTGAGTTGTTTGAGATATGTGAGCAACTAATGGGTGGTTCATTGAGCATATAAGATCATTTATTTATGTATGTATGACAATAAAAACTTATGGGCCTGAGATTGATTATTGTATGGAAGAGGAATCAAGAAGTTCAAGCAAGTTGGAGCTTGCATGCTAGGGAGTTGGTGCTTCCTTTCAGTTGGTGCTAATAAATCAAGGGTTGGTGCGCCTTTCAGTTGGTGTTGATAAATCAGGGACTTATTTCTTCCTTTTGTTTGGTGTGAAAAAACATATTGTAAAAACAAGTTGAAGCTTGCCTTTGGAAAAGGAATTAAGAAGAAGATTAGTGGTACATCCAATGTCATTATGTGTTGTGTATGTGTATGCTAATATGTGTTTCATATGTTTATTGATGATGTTGCTTACGTGATTTTTTCCTAGATAGATTGAAAAGTGTAAATTGGAAATACTTGTTTAATTTTGTCATAACACTGATTCACCCCCCCTTCTTAGTATTATCTTGGTTTCTAACAACTTGGAGGAAGTAAGTACATGCAAATATCTTGAAATTGATTTTTATCACAATCTTAACTAAATCATAGCATTGAAAAATGGATAAATGGAGGGTGGGAAGCTTATTATGGACATGAAAACGGTTGTGAATCAATGGAGCTTTAGCTATGGGATAAGAAAAAATCCTCGTTGAGATACTTGCAAATTTTGTTGTCTTATATGGTTGTGATGTTTGGGATAGCAACATCTATAGAGAATTGTGTATAAATATAAAGCAAATCCAAAGTGCTTTAAAATTTATAATTCCAAAATTAAATGGAATACATCATATCCTATCTTTTTCATAGAGGTGAGTGTTTCCACCATTGAGAACATAGATATGACTAGGCATCTAATGTACAAGAACAAGATGAACAACATGGAAGACAAGAGTTTTTCAAATATTACTTTAAACTCCAATTAAAAGAACTTAGAAATTCAAGCATGGTTGGAATAAAGACGTTCATTCTTAACTAAATCATCGGGAATCAAGGAAGATGTCACTATTCTAAATAATAATAATATTAAAAATAGTATATCTAAATTTAAGAAGAAATTTTGGTATGATAAAGAATTAGAGGATAGAAAAAAAATCAAGATATTATAAGGAGGTGACCAATTCTAATAAATAAAAAAAAACTCTATGGTTTGACTATCATACACAAGAAAATAAACATTACTAAAAAAGAACAAACTCTAGTGAAACATGGCATTGGACAATTGCTAAAACATCATGGGTCAAAATAACTTGTCATATTTGTAACATTAAGATGGTTGAAGATGAAACACATTTTCTCTTGCAATACCCCACATATACTTAAATCACAATTTTAAAATATTTATTACAATATCAACTTTCTTAATCTTTTAACCAATCAAATCCATGGTTATTTGGAAACACTTTTGTTAAAGATTTTGTAGTATAAAGATAAACTTTAAAACAAATTAGGTAATTATTTACCTTTCTTATGGTCCAATAGATTAACTTTGATCTTGGATGTTAATCATTATCATCGTCATCAAATTTTGATTTTTGATATATTTAATAATGAATTGAGTTCAAAGTATTTGAATAATATATTTAATACTTTAATAATATTAAATATGTTAAACTTAAGATAAGTTTGTTGAAGTTGTCCAATCTTCCTCTCTTCTCCTAGTTTTTATTGTGTAGTCATTAGCATCATATATTTAATAATAAATATCATTATCATTATCATCAATAACAATTTAATAACGAATTTACTTATTTCATATTTTAATCAAGTCATAATCATCAATATTAACAATATTTAAATAATATATTTAATATTTAATTTCATCATAATCATCATCATCTCTAAATAATAAATTTAATATTTTGGTTGGAAACTAGGAAATAACTGAGGGGAGGGAAAAAATTGAAATCTTATGGAAAAACGGGCGAGCTTCTGAAGCGAGAATGGCTAGGGTTACCTTCGGTGCCGCCGATATACTGCGCTGTGAAGAGGCAGAGACTACTGAGAACCCCGGGAGGATCGCCGAACCAGCCGAACAGCATGCGCGTCATGGATCTGGTACTCCAGCGGACTAAACCACAATCTCTCTGCAACAAATCGGTCCCCAGATGAAGATTGGTATGCATACAGGTCATGGATGACTCCCTACTATCTGTTTAAGGGTTTTTATCAAGATAAATCTTTCGCTCTTTCGGTAACAGGTTACAGCCAGGGTAACATATCCTGCCAACGACCAGATCCGCTATCGAAAGCGCAAATCTACCCTGATCCGCAGCATCTAAATGCGTTTAAGGGTGAGCATGGAGTGGACGGGCTGGAGTTGGCCGCGCGAACAGGAGAGAACACTGCTCCCCCATTTCCAGACGGAAGAAGGAGGGGCAGCACAAATCTGACATCAGAGAGCCCTTGGAAGAAGCGACCACGAACCTCTGGTCATGAATCAAACAAGGCACGCTCAGAATCAAACGCTTTTGAATCAAAAAAATGGACGATAGGAGATGGAAAGCCACACATTGCAGAGGAACAACAAAAAATCCCCAAAGCTGCTTTCCAAATGCTAGATCTGGAAAACAAAACAATAAAGAGGGGCATGGACATGGTCACTAGAGCCGCATCAGTTGCATCTGGAATACTGCAAACAAGAGAAAGAAAGCCCTTCTCCGACGCGCCAGACCTAGAGAACAATCATGAAAACCAGGGCTTGAATAAGGCTGAATCATCAGATCTGAAACAAATATTTATCAGATCGATAGAAGGAAGACATTGTTGTGTACAAATCAAGGAAGGGATGGAGGTTCTGGACTTAAAAAAGTAGATCCAGATCAAACTGGGGATTCCGGCAGCATACCAAAGTCTCTTATTCTCAGGATTCTGTATGCAGGACCAACATACCCTCCAACAATATGGAGTTGATAAAGATTCAACCATCATCCTCAATCTGAGACTCTGCGGCGGATGCAAAGGAACCAGCTCAAAAAATACAGGCTCCTTCCGCGATGCAGTCAAAGGAAAGGAACCAATGCAACACAAACCAGCCTCCACACCAGAGTTTCCAGGACCCTACATCGTGGAACAAAAGCCAGAAGCACCCATGCTTACGGTATCAATGCCGGAGGTAACAGATCTATACTCGGATTTAACTCATAACGTTGTTATATGCAGATTTAACGGTTATTGGCCCAAAGCTGATGCACTGCATCAATGGATTTATACATCATGGACATCCAATTGTGAAATATATCTATGCCCTAAAGGTTTTTTTATAGTCAGATTTAACACAGAGCTGGAAAGAGACAATATCATTAATCAAGGGCCTTGGTTTTGGGGCAATGCTGGTCTCCTCCTCACACCCTGGTTCCCAGATTTCGACGCCAATACCATGGTAGTATCGACAATGCCAGTTTGGGTTAGGCTGCACAACCTACCACTGCATTTTTGGCATCGGAAAGCTTTAACAGCCATTGGGAATTCCTTAGGAAAACATCTCAAAATAGACGAAGACAGAGCCAATCGGGGAATATTCACATATGCCAGAATATGTGTAGAGGTGGATCTAAGTCAAGGACTTCCAGATCACATCACTTTGAACTTCAATAATTCACTGTGGGTGCAACAACTAGACTATGAGAACATGGCATTCAGATGTCGCAGTTGTTTACAGACAAGGCACCTACAATATGCATGCCCACTGAACTATAAGGAGCCTAAAGGTAATAAGAAACAACAGAAAAAGCCAAAAGTTTGGCAGCACACCAAACCACTAGAGGAGGAGGCACTAAACACAGAGCCCACAGACATATACAGGACACAGGAAAAAATGCAAGAAGACACTAAAGAGCCCGAAATAGAGCCAAATAGCATGGTACGGCATCAAGAATTACAGCTGGAAATCAGCGGTGCCAAACGAGCACACAGCCCCGAAGGATCGGACTCGGATAAGGAACAACCTGGGCACATAGAGGAAAATCAACTTGCCATTATTGACCCCACTGCCAACACTGGAGTCTAGCGTAAAGTGGAGAAGAAAAAAGTAAGAAAAATATAGGCCACTAGACACAATTTTATAATTCGGTTATATTCCTGTCATTACGGGAACAGTCTTTTATTACTCTGTGTTCTTAATTTTGTTATGCTGCCTGTTATTACAGGAACAGCCATATGCATATGCTTCAAGCATCTACAAAATGTAATTTTATCAACATGAATAAAATTACGATTTTTTCCTTAAGGGAAAAAAATAAATTTAATATTTTAATATTATTAAATATGTTAATTGATAAAGGAATTATTGTAGTGAGAATTATGTTAGTAATAAGTGAGAATTATGGCCAACATGGAGGGGATTTGAGGGAACAGGGAAAGGTGGCTTCCCAAGTTGCCTTTGCCCTTGTTCATGCCTCCTTTCTTGTCGATGTTCCCTCATTGTAGTGAGTTCCATGCCATGCAGTGGCTCTTGACGTGGACTTCTGGTGATCAGTTGTGGCGTGGAGGTATGTTTGAGAGGGAATTTTTGCATTTCGTGCCCCTTTCCTCTATGGTTGGGTCTCGTTTCCAAGTCTCTCTTTTTGGGCATCATTCTCTACTAAGATCCGTGGGATTTATGTTCTCATGTCTCTGTTGTCATTCGCCTTTTTTCCTTTGGCTTGCTCTTTGGTGTTGTCTCTATTGTCGCTTTTCCCTTTTGTTATTGTTGGGTGCAAGGTTGGAGGATTGTTGGGTGCAAGGTTGGAGCTTTGTCATCTACTAGTGCAGGCTCGTTTCTTGGCACGGTGGTTTTGGGGTTAGCAGCTCTTGGTTTCACCCCCATCATTAAGCTTTTTATTCAGGGGTTTATTCTATTATTGTGTTATGTATTGGATGTTGGTCTTGGGCGTAGTTTTATGAAGCCCTTATAGGTCTTTTTTTGTGTCGAGCTTGCGTGTGCCCATTTTTTGGGCTTTTGTTGGGCTATTTCTAGTATTTCCTCTGCTCTAGTGTTGGTTTCTTGGCCTTTTCCTTTAATCGTCATAAAACATTTTTTTGTTTGGCCTTGAGATAATGTATCTGTAATGCGCTCGGACATCTGCAAAAATGTAATTTTTTTGTTGAATAAAATTACAATTTTTTTCTTTGGAAAATTATTATAATTAAATTATTTTTTAAGATATAAAGTAAAAATAATTTTATTAAAGAAAAAAAAACAACTTTCATTAAATATTTTTTAGTGCAAAAATAAACTTAAAAACAATTCAAGTAATTTTTTTATCTTTCTGAGTTCTAATCAACTAACTTTTATCAAATCATTATTGTCATCTTCATCAAATTTTGATTTTTAATATATTTAATAATAAATTTAGTTCAAAAATTTTTAATAACATATTCAATATTATTAAATATTTTAATAATATTAAATATGTTAATCAATGAGTAAGACTAATGAGTTTGTTGTAGTTGTACCATCTTCCTCATTTTATCATAATTTGTATTGTGTCGTAGTCATCATCATCCTAATATATTTAATAATAAATTTAATTATGTAATATTTCAATCTAGTCATAATCATCATTATTGACTTTTTAGCAATAAATTTAATATTTTAAGCTTATTAAATGCATTAATTGATAAATGGGAATTATTATAGTTTAGAAAAATTCTTAGTATTTTATTAAAGAAGATTTTGCAATTCAAAAATAAACTTTAAAATCTAACAAGTAATTCTTTACCTTTCTTAAGGTGCAATAGACTAACTTTGATCTTGATGCCAATCATTGTGATTTTGGCATCATTGTGATTATCAAATTTTGATTTTTATTTATTTAATAATGAGATTAGTTAAAAAAAATTGAATAACATATTTAATATTATAATAATATTAAATATGTTAATCAATAAGTGAGACTAATTATATTTAATATAAGTTTGTTGTAGTTATTTTATTTTCTTTCTCTTCTCTTTGTTTTTATTTGTGTCGTCATCATCATCATAATTAATAATTAATTTCATTATCATTATCATCATCATCAATAACAATTAACCCTAAATATGGGAAATATGAGGAAGGTGTTTATGTTATCTCATGTTAATGTGGGACTCCGTACATTGGTGAAACTCGCCACTCAATAAATCAAAGAATTCATGAACACGCAATCGACATCAAATGTAGAAGGTCCCTCTCCTCAAACATAGAAGGTCTCTCTCCTCAGCTTTGGCAAACATGTGGAAAAGACAAAACATCATCGAAGAAGCCAGAGGCCAAGGTCATTGCAAGGGTTAATCATTTTCATCACCGTAAGTTTGAAGAGGTCATGGAAATTGAAAGGAAGCCTAATAATATGAATAGAAATGATAGTTAAATTATTAGCAAGTGTTGGATCCTAGTCTTGTCTTATTAGATGTTTGGAATTAATTTTTACCTTTATTATTTGAACTTGAATTTTATTTTATTTACTCTTCTTTCCTCTATTTATTTATTTATTATTATTATTCTTTCTTTTATTTTTATTTATTTTATGTTATTTTATTTTTTATACATTATTTATACCATTTCTTTGTTTGTGTTAATTTGACTTCTTTATTTCATTTAGTTATTTAGTTTGAATTTATTTATTTCATTTATTTATTTAGTTTTATTGTTTGAATTTTTAAGATTAAACTTTTGAATTATTTCTATTGAGTTTTTCTTTTAAAAAAATAATAATAATAATAATAATTAATTTAATTCTTATAATAAAACAATTTTGATCTTTATTTTTGTTAATAATACTATTAATTATCATAAAAATAATTTACTTGTTATTTCTTTTATTTAATTTATATTTTATATTTTTAAAATTAGTTTTTCATTTTTTTTATTATTATTTTTCTTATTTATTTGGTTTTATTTGATGTTTCATTATTTTGCTTTGGCGAATTCTTTGATTAAGACAATATATTTTTTTGTATTTATTCATTTTTTCTAGTTATTTATTAAATGTCATTTTATATAATTAAAATAAATAAGAAATATAAATTATAATATTTTTTAAGCAAAATTAGTCATTATATTCTTGTCTTGAAGATGAATCATGCTTAGTTCGACTGAATATATGATTTTTACCTAAAAATTTCTCAAAATTGAATAATGAATTTAAATGAAAGTCTTTTAATAATCTATTTAATATTTTAATTTCATCATAGTTATCATTATTTATCTTTGAATAATATATTTAATATTTTAATCTTATTAAATATGTTAATTGATAAATGAGAATTAAAATCTTTGTCTGAAGGTGTGAACCTCTTTTAGAGTTAAAAGAGATTTGATCCATGTCCACCTTTGGTATATCCAGAGTAAAGATGGATCTAGGTTGGTTTAATTATTAGCATTTAAATAGGCCACATTAGAGGAGAAAGCCATGGGAAAAAAATCATGGATTAAGAAAACCAAGGAAAAAACCATGGGTTGAGAATTGTATGTTTTTTATTTATTTATTTTAATTTTGTTTTATTTATTTTGAATGATTGAAAATTTTAAACATTACAACATCTCTACCATACTAGTTAAGACCAACTTAGATTCATCTTAACTACCAATCAAATTTCTTTTCACTCTAAAAGAGGTTTGCTATCAAGAGATTTGATCCCTCAGAATTTAGATGGATCTAGGTTGGTTTAATTTCCCCTTTTAAATAGGTTATATTCCACATGAATACCATAGGTCAATATCATAAGTTCTCAATACTATGGATTAATACCATAGACCATTTTTATTTTTATTTTATTTTTATTTACATTATATTACATTAATTTTTTTATTTTATTTTTATTTTTATTTTTATATAGTTTGATTTAGTGAAACTATTATTACATTACAATAAATTCTTAGTAATAAGTAAACCACATGAAATTATTCATTGATGATTTTTAAAGGTGTATGCTTTTACTCTTACCAGATGACTTTGGGTTTTGGGTTGTTACCCTGTTTCCTTATGTATTATATGAGGAAGATAAACTCAGCTAATTAAAATTAGTTTTAGATCTTACTGCATGACCAATAATTTGATTCCAACCTAGATAATACCCCACAAAAAAGCTAACTATCCACATAAAAGCGATTTTTTCTTAGAAGCATCACGAAAACTACCTACAATCAAGTTATGTATTTTCTAATAACATTTAACTTTAACACCATACATAAAAACAAATACTACCCTAATACCAAACTAAACCTTATTTTTCTTTATGAGAAATAAAATGTTCATTAAGATATTGGAAAGTTTAAAACTCGAAGAAAAACCAAAATAATATTTTACCTCAGCACATTATTTTTTTTTGTGTCATTCTTTCAAATTTTCTCTCTAATGAGTGGAGCCTCCACTAAAAATATAAATGATGTTTAAAAAATGTAAACACAATTCAATTTTCAAAAAAACTCGAGCATTAAAACCAAATAAATTTACACACTTTCTATATATTTTTTATTAATATTTCATATTAAATATTTTCTTTTAACTATTTTATATGTACTTTAATTATTTTATATGTACTTATATCATGTTACCCTTCTTTTTTGTAAGATGAGAAATGTATATTAATGTTTCAAAAAACGTAATTGTTGTTCGCATATTATTGTTTTGTCATTTGGTAACTAGAGTAGTATTAGATATTTAAAATCTTAACATTACTTATTGCCTAAGAAATTAGTTTATTATTTAAACTGAAAATATAACTAAACAAAATACATTGTTTGAGAATTAGAATCAAAGCTATGTCATTATCTAAAACTTTGACTAGTAAGTTGGCTTACTTGATTATGTCATGTTATAGGACAATCCACCTGGATTGGTGGAGGAGAGTAACTTTCCTCTTTAGAGGGGGTAAAAGTAGTGTATGCCCATTTCTTGGCTAGGATAGAGACTTTTTTATCTAGTTTCTTAATTTCTCTATCATTTTTTCCATGCAGACCAGAATCTCATGTTCAGTGTCTTACCTTGCAATGAAAAATTTACCTACAATAGTTTTGATGTGCCAATATAAGTTGATTGCTTGCATATAAGAGGTTTGACGAGATTGACTTGAAGTACCAATTTTTGGGATCCATTTCCTTGTCTCCATTTCAACATGATGGTCAGGAATGAACCTACGGTCTCGATGGACTTCCACTTCCACCTATAATACCCCCGCTAGTTTAGGATGTAAATATATGTACATTGATATTAGGTTGGTGAGCTAGATGTATATAATGTTAAGCTAGTGAGCTAGATTTTTTTTGTGGGCATGTGTACCTATGTATTTATGTTATATATTTTGGGGCCAACATACCAACGCATGTGTGACGGTTTTGGTTAAGTGGTTGGAGGGCCAAGATTTTAAATATGATGTAATTGATTTACATATTTTTATAATAATATAACATAAAATAGGTTGGTTGTGGATCCCACTCCATGGTAAAGAGTATGGGGGACAGTGTGACTCCACGGTGATAAGAAATGGGGTGTTTTGGTGACAGGGGTTGGTTACAATGGGAACTTAGGGCCCATGTGGCTTCAGTGTGTGCCACATGACAGGCAGTGATGGGATATATATATATATATATATATATATATATATATATATATATATATATATATATATATATATATATATATATTGTTATTGTTATGCTCTTAACCTGCAAGACGATACCAGAATACCAAATATGCGAAGAAATATACCTAGAACATAGAACAATGAGCAATAATAGCAAGTATTTTATCATTCAAAAAGAAAAGTTCACTTGCCTCTTTGAGGGGGCAACCTCCAATAGAGCTGAGCTCGATTACAAAATAAGACACAATGCTCCTCGAAGGGAATCTCTATCCTTTATATAGGATTCATACATGCAATACCATGGTTCTTATTAATACCATCTATCTAATGCCATGGCCCATTTGCAACTAACTGTGGTACCGTCATTAAATGCGGGTTAACCATTTACAATTATTAATTTGGGCTTTATTGACTCTTTACTTAAGTATAACTATGACTCGATCTTATTACATAAATAAGGGGGTTAGGGTGGGACCCTAACATACCCTCCCCCATAAGAATAGCCTTGTCCTCAAGGCTAAAGCTGCGGAAACGTGTCTTTCCACTTGACGAGGACTTCCTTGATCATGCAGCCACGCAAGTGCCATTCTCGTGTCTCCAGGACCTGTTCAAGTTGGAGCCAGATTGACTCTTCTTCATCCAGTTCAGGTAGACTGGTTTGAATTTTGCAATTGTTCCCAATGACTTTCTTGAGGCATGAGACATGGAAAACTGGATGGAATTTTACAATGGGTGGCAAAACTAGCTTGTAGGCAACTTCTCCAATGCGTTGAAGTACTTGATACGGTCCATAGAATTTTTGAGATAGTCTTTGACAACCCTTGTCTTTGAGTGATGTTTGCATATATGCTTATATGGTTGCAACCTCAAAAATACTTGATCCCCTTCTTGAAATTAGCGTTCTGAGCGATGTTGATCTACCTGTTTCTTCATGTAGTTTTGAGCTTAATGAAGATTCTCTCGAAGATGGGCCAGCATGGTTGTGCAATTCTGTAGGAGTTGATCCACTGCTTGTACCTTCGAGCACCCCTTGATATAAGAACTAGGGGAAGGAGGGAGTTGACCATAAACTGCTTCATATGGAGTCATTTTGGTGGTGGCATGATAGTTGGTGTTATACCACCATTCAACTAGAGGTAACCACTGTACCCAGAGATGTTTCTTTTCTGAAGTGAAACACCTAAGGTAGGTTTCCAAACATTAGTTGACTACTTCAGTTTGACCATCAGTTTTTGGCTGATAGGAAGTACTGAGTTGTAGTTGGTTACCTTGTAGCCGAAAGAGTTCCTGCAAAAGTTACTGGTGAAGACCGGGTCATGCCATGCAAGTGGGCATGCCATGCAATTTGAAGATCTGATCCATGAAAGATTGAGCGACCAAAGTCGGTGTAAAACGGTGGGGTAGGGCGCAAAAATGAGCATACTTAGAAAGTTTGTCCACAACCAACATGATGACTGACTTGTTTCCTGACTTTAGAAGACCTGTAATGAAATCCATAGAAACCTCCGTCCATATTGATGTCGTGATGGGCAACGGCTGTAATCTGCCTATTGATTTGACTGTTTCTCCTTTCTGGCGCTGACAGACGTCGCATTCAGCTACAAAAGTAAGAATGTCTTTTTTCATGTCTGTCCAAAAAAATGACCTTCGAGTGCGAGCATACGTCTTCTAAAAGCCTGAATGTCCTGTAGTGGGAGATGAGTGCAACTCCGCCAAAACGCAGCTTTTGAGGGTGGATGTTGGTGATATTACGACTATGTCCTTATAGTGAAGAATCTCATCCTGCCACGAGTAGCCTTCTGTGGAATTTGGATCCGCCTGCAATTGATTAATGAGTTGGGAGAGCCAGGGATGTGAAAACCATTCCTTGCGAGCATCTTCAATCCATTCTGGAATGGGAAGGGAAATTGCTAGCCGGGTACTTTCCTCCTCAAATTGGTGGGATAATGCATCTGCTACGATATTTTCGCGCCCTTTCTTGTAAATTATCTCATAATCATATCCCAGCATTTAAGCGAGCCATTTATTTTGTTGTGGTGAGGATAGGCATTGCTCTAAAAAATATTTAAGGCTTTGATGGTCGATGCAGTTTTTGAAACGTCGCCCAATAAGTATGGTTGTCAGGTATCTACTGCATGTAAGACGGCCATCATCTCCTTCTCATAGGTAGATTGTCCCAAATTCTTCCCACTTAGTTATTGGCTCGTAAAGGCCAAGGGTTGACCTTCCTGCATTAAGACCACCCCAATACCCGTACTCGAAGCATCACATTCAATGACAAAAGATTTGGTGAAGTCGGGTAGTGCTAAGACTGGAGTGGAACACATGGCATTTTTGAGAGCTGTAAAGGCCTGTTGTGCTTCATCATTCCAGAGGAATGATTTTTCTTGAGGAGTTGAGTGAGGGACCTCGCAATGCAACCATAATTACGGAAAAATTTGCGATAGTAGCCTGTAAGACCCAAAAATCCTCTCAGGCTCTTCAAGGTCTTAGGTTGAGGCCAATCCTACATTTCCTGGATCTTTTTGGGGTTATCACTGATACCTTCACGCCCCACAATGTGGCCCAAATACTCAAATTCTTCCATGCCAAAAGAACACTTAGACATCTTGACAAATAATTTATGCTTGCGGAGCAGTTGCAAGAGTAGATCTACATGCTAGAGATGTGTAGCCCAAGTGAAACTGTAGATGAGGATGTCATCAAAGAAAACAAGGACAAATTTTCTGAGATATGGTTTGAGCAGGTGGTTCATAAGGATCTGAAAAGTGGATGGGGCATTACAATGAGCGAATGGCATGACCAAGAACTCATAATGGCCTTCATGAGTTTGGAAAGAAGTCTTTGGAATGTCGACTTCTTTCATGCGAATTTGGTGGTAGCTTGAGCGAAGATCAAGCTTAGTGAAGAATTGAGCCCCATTTAGTTCATCCAGCAAATCATCAACAATTGGTATGGGAAATTTATCTTTGATTGTCAACTTATTAAGGGCCCTGAAGTCTGGACACATACGCCATTCCCCATCTTTCTTGAGCACCATGACCACCGGTGATGAAAAAGGACTAATGTTGGGACGAATGATGCCTGCTTCCAAAAGTTCCTTGATTATTTTTTCTATTTCATTCTTTTGGGCGAACGGATATCTATATGGGTGCACATTTGGTGGTTGGGCCCCTAAGACCAAAGTGATGCTATGATCATGTTCCCCTCTCGAGGGTGGAAGCTCATGAGGCTTGTCAAAGACTGGCAGATGATTATTTAAGATCTGTTGCATCTCAAGATGAATCTGAAGAGAATTGGGTTTGAAGGCCTGGATGGCATTAAATTGAGCTATAACTCCATGGTGCCCCTTTTTTAACAATTTTTCCATCTGATGTGTGTTGGAAATAATACTGAGAAGGGGGGGTGAATCATTATTATCAAATCAAACACTTCTTCATTTTCATACTCTGATTCATATACGCTACTTTAGGTAAGGCAACCCGCGTGTATACGCAATTGTGTTTAATGCAACTAGCGTATATCCAGTAAACTTATGATTCAGTTAGTTGATCTTTAATGAGTACATCAGAACATTATTAACCATGTAGACAGTAAACAGGTGCAGTAAAATAGAACAGATCATCACACATAAGAAGCACACATGAACACCATGATATAAGATGGAAACACAATGTGGGTGAAAACCACCTGCTGCAATTCGTCTCTTTCTTCCTTTAATATGAAACTTCTTTTTACAATGGTTCTGTATTAGTGCAGTCTTATACCGGTATGCAGGCTTCTACCTACAGAAGGCTACAATCTTCTCTCGTTCTCCAGACTCTCCTGGAAGGGAGCTACAACCCCCTTTGCTCTTGTACTAGCTGATGTACTAGTACGTAGGTGCTGACCTACAGAAGGCTACAACCTTCTCTTTTCTTCCAGGGACCACGTTACATAAATTTTCATACTGGATCCATAAATACAAAACAATCACCACTGCAATATCATCATCAACTTATACCTGCATCATCAATCTCTGAATCACCCAATATTGAATCACTGAAACCCTGTCATCAAAATACAGTTACCAGAACACAGACTAGAGCCCAGAACTCTGCAAACAACCACTAGAACCAACAGCAACCTGAAACATCAAATCTCATAATGTATACGCTACTTGACTGTGTCAAACCAGCGTGTATACACTCTTTCACCAAAGAGAACCTGCGTACAAATCTAAAGATAATTACTTATACCTTCGCTGCAATTTCCAACTTTATCAACCACATAGGAGCCTCCTTGATTCAGATCGAGCCAAGCATCACAAACCCATAACCAGCATACTAGATCTCACACTTCATTAGATATTCATCACTTGCACTTGCACCCCTTGGCCTAATGATCTTCTCCTTATATAGGTTTAGGATTCTCTTAATACCATGGTCCAAAACCATGTAGAACCAATACCTTGGACCCAATACCTGGGGTCAAAACTTCGGACCAAATACCATGGACCAATACCAAAATACCATGGACCAAATACCACAGACCATAGACCAAAACTTAGTTTTCCAATATGTACGTGCCTTTCCTTCTGTGAACCTGCGTGTGTATGTATACGTGTCTTCTGTTCTACTCATCCGCGTGTATACGCACTTTCATCAAGCTTAACCTACGTATAACTCTCTCTTGACCTTCTGCACTATGATCTGTCATCTAAGTGAGTTGCCACCAAGGACAACACCTGTATTATACCTCTGAGTGAGTTGCCATCAAGGACAACACATGTATCATAATGCCAACAATCTCCCCCTTTGGACTTGATGGCAACCACCACTCCAAGTCACTCTCCCCCTTGGACATCAAGGGCAAAGGGCAAACCAAGAAGTTCTCTCCCTGGGCATACCTTCTGTTGTCCATACTCCCCCTAAGTACCTATTGCAATCTCTGATTGAGCTCCCCCTCTGTACATGCCAAGATGTACCAATCCGTCCATGCTCCCCCTGAGCACATGCAAGGTCTTTATAACAAAGACCAACAATCTATTCAAGACCATGATAGTCATCAGCCAATATATGATCTGTACCATAAGCATCAGCATTCAGTCCTGTAACCTACAATACCATTCTTTTGATCAAGCCACATAAGCATCATCACCAAAGACTTCTAACCATAATGCCAACAATGCATTATTTGAAGTATATTCTCCCCCTGAGCCTGTGCCAACCATCATATACCATGACCAAACCATTTCCTAAGTCTGTTCTGCTGCTTTTTCTTTTGAGATCCATATACGCGACTCTGCAACCTTTAACTCACGTATATATGCGACTTATCTTCATAATATATGCATATGCAAATTGGAATACTGAATATCTACACTTTCAGTTTCCCCTATGTCTGTTATGTTAGCTAACTGAGTTATGCCACATCTTTCTGTCTCTAATTCTGTCTGGAATTGAGATGATGTATGATCCTCTTGCTTTGGTGTTCGAATTTTGCTCCTGCATTCCCTTACTTTATGTCCAAACTTGTTACAGGCATAACATCTTACATGTTTCATGTTCCTTCTCTTGCAATCAACTGCTTTGTGGCCAAACATATTGCAAGCAAAACAATATCCCTTGAAGTACCTGGAATGTGATGATCTTGTGTGACGGTCTTGAACCATTCTACTTCTGCATCTGGCTGCAACATGTCCAAGATTATGACATACATAACATTCAACATTATTCATCGGAGGAAATAATCGTCTATCACTTCCATAGTTAGGAATAAAAGATTCCCTTGGTTGCTGCTGGGGTTGAACACTTATCTCCTTGTTGATTATTTCAGATTTTGTATTAGAATTCCTTTCCTCCCCTTGTGAGCTAGATTCACCTTCGACAGTTTCATAAAAACCAAGACCAGTTTTGATAGTAGGGGATCTTTGACTACTAAGAATATCATCCAAAATATTAGTACTGTCTTGAAATCATAACAGTTTATCTTTTTCTTCTAATTTACCTTTCAAGATATTTACCTCAACCTGATGTTGTTCTTCCTTTTCCAGATACTGCTTCCTTATGTTTTCTTCAACTTTTCTTCCTTCTTCCACTTGTTGCCTTAATTCGAGCACTTCATGTTCTTGTTCTTCAAGAGCTTCTTTATTCTGCTTCTTTGCTTATTTAAGATCTTCTTTTAGAGAGAGGAACTTTGATTCAAGTCTCTGAATTGTTATGCTCTGGTCTTTTACTACATCTTGTAGCTTCTCCCTTACTCTGGTTACTAACTCCAGCTGTTCTTTTAATCTGGTAACTTCTTCTATGTCTACGTCCTTATTTTCATATGCCATGAGAATTCTAATGTCTTCATCACTATTGGATGAGACATTACTTTTATCATGAGTATAATAACTTATATTACCTTCTTCAGACATCTTTCCTTTGTTATGAGGGCATCTAGCAGCGTAGTAACCAACTCTACTACATGAAAAGCATTTGAAAGGTAGCTTACCTTTGAACTTTCCAGATCCTCGTTCAAGATTCTTGACAAAATTTACCTCATCTTCTTCTTCTTAAATGTATCCTGATTCATTGAGTTTTTCCTTTCCATTTGTTGATACTTTGAATGCAGCTTCTCTCATGTCTGATGGTCCTCCTATTCTCATCTCAAAAGCAGTTAAGATTTTGTGAAGCTGCGTCATAGTGATTTTCTGTAGATCCTCCTTTTCTTCTATGGCAAACACTTTAGATTCAAATTTAGCAAACAAGGATCTCAAAACCTTTTCAACTAGGACAACTTCCTTAATTTCTTCACCCAAATTCCTCATACAATTAACAATCTCATCTATACGCAGGAAGTAATTAGCTATGCTTTCATTACTATGCATCTTAAGAGTTTCATACCGTATTCTGAGAGTTTGAAGCTTTTCACGTTTTACCTGATCATCTCCTTCATAGCTTAGAATGATTTTGTTCCATATTTCTTTGGCTGATTTGAACTGCATGACCTTGACAATTTTTTATTGTGACAAACTTCCCAATAAGACAGTAACAGCTTTGGCATTAAGTTCATATTGCTTTCTCTCTACTGTATATGTAGGAATTGCTGATGGATATGTATATCCTCCTTCCACGATTCCCCAAACATCCGTTCCAAGTGATTGTAGATATGTTGTGATTCTTATCTTCCAGTAGACAAAGTTTCTCCCACCAAAGATTGGTGGCCTGATGGATGCCTCTCTTTCTTGATTACCCATTCTGATGGATCTTCCTTCAAGCGATCAAGCTTCTTCTGAAGGACCTGCTCTGATACTAATTGTTGGAAATAATACTGAGAAGGGGGGGTGAATCAGTATTATCAAATCAAACGCTTTTTCATTTTCATACTCTGATTCATATACGCTACTTTAGTTAAGGCAACCAGCGTGTCTATGCAACTGTGTTTAATGCAACTAGCGTATATCCAGTAAACTTATGATTCAGTTAGTTGATCTTTAATGAGTACATCAGAACATTATTAACCATGTAGACAGTAAATAGGTGCAGTAAAATAGAACAGATCATCACACATAAGAAGCACACATGAACACCATGATATAAGGTGGAAACCCAATGTGGGTGAAAACCACCTGCTGCAATTCGTCTCTTTCTTCCTTTAATAAGAAACTTCTTTTTACAATGGTTCTGTACTAGTGCAGTCTTATACCAGTACGCAAGCTTCTACCTGCAGAAGGCTACAACCTTCTCTCGTTCTCCAGACTCTCCTGGAAGGGAGCTACAACCCCCTTTGCTCTTGTACTAGCTGATGTACTAGTACGTAGGTGCTGACCTACAGAAGACTACAACCTTCTCTTTTCTTCCAAGGACCACGTTACATAAATTTTCATACTGGATCCATAAATATAAAACGATCACCACTACAATATCATCATCAACTTATACCTGCATCATTAATCTCTGAATCACCCAATACTGAATCACTGAAACCCTGTCATCAAAATATAGTTACCAGAACACAGACCAGAGCCCATAACTCTGCAACAACCACTAGAACCCACAGCAACCTGAAACATCAAATCTCATAATGTATATGCTACTTGACTGTGTCAAACCAGCGTGTATACGCTCTTCCACCAGAGAGAACCTGCGTACAGATCTAAAGATAATTACTTATACCTTCGCTGCAATTTCCAACTTTATCAACTGCATAGGAGCCTCCTTGATTCAGATCGAGCCAAGCATCACAAAACCATAACCAGCATACTAGATCTCACACTTCATCAAATATTCATCACTTTCACGTGCACCCCTTGGCCTAATGATCTTCTCCTTATATAGGTTTAGGCTTCTCTTAATACCATGGTCCAAAAACCATGTAGAACTAATACCTTGGACCCAATACCTGGGGTCAACACTTCGGACCAAATACCATGGACCAATACCAAAATACCACGGACCACAGACCAAAACTTAGTTTTCCAACATGTACATGCCTTTCCTTCTGTGAACCTGTGTGTGTACGTATACGCGTCTTCTGTTCTACTCATCCACATGTATACGCACTTTCATCAAGGTTAACTTGCGTATAGCTCTCTCTTGACCTTCTGCACTATGATCTGTCATCTGAGTGAGTTGCCACCAAGGACAACACATGTATCATACCTCTGAGTGAGTTGCCATCAAGGACAACAGTTGTATCATAATGCCAACAATGTGAGCTCATGATAGAGGGAGCTCCCACCTGGAGTCCGCGGAGGGTATGTGTGTGGTTGTTCTACTTAAAGCTCATATATAACTCCTGGAATCCATTATGATTGGGCCAAGTGTGCGAAGCCATTCATCACCTAGGACAATGTCACAGCCTCCCATGTGTATGGCAAACATGTGGGTCTTTAACTAATAATCCCTCATTTGAAGTTTGACATTTTCATAGCGTCCTTCACATTTCATTGTTCCCCCATCAGCAATTTGGACCTGGAAGTTAGAAACTGCTCGTACAAAACAATCCACTACTTCCACTACTCTTTGATGGATAAAATTATGTGTACTTCCAATATCAATCAAGAATACTACTGGGCGATACTTAATAAAACCTCTAATTTTGAGAGTTTAAGGCGAAGAAATCCCTGCCAAAGCTTGCAACAAGATAACTAGTTCTTCAGGTACATTGTCCTGTTGGTTATCCTCTTCTTCCTCCTTTGGTTCCTCAAGTGGTGGGGCTTCCCCCAATTAACTATGATCAGTAGCATCTATTTGAAAGAATTTAGGCTCCTTGCATTTATGCCCGGGGGAGTATTTTTCAGCATAGTAGTAACATAATCCTTGCTTTCTTTTTTTCCGCCATTTCTACAGGGGACACCTTTTTAATCTTGAGTGTTTGGGTAGTTCTTTGAGCTTGTGGGGGGCGACCCTTGGCAGTGAAATGTGGGCGATTAGACTGGGCCGCTAATGCACGTTCTACTTCACGAGCTATCCTGCAAGCATGTATCCATGAGCTAGGGTGGTGCAGTCGAGCGTGGGCTTGTATAGATTCTTTAAGACCACTGACAAAACATTATGTGTAGAACTCATCTTGTAGACCTCCAGTGCGGAAAGCTAAGGCTTCAAAGGCTGTAATATATTCATCCACTAGTCCTGTCTACCGAAGCTTAGTGAGACGACCCAAAAAGGCAGACTCATGGTCAAAGCGATCCATAAGAGCTTTTTCGAATGTCTCCCAAGTCAAGGGCCTTCCATATCAACGTTTATTCCATTGCCACCATTGTCATATTTCATTGTCCAAGTACATGATACCCACTAAGCTGAATGGCATTATCCAGGATGTAATTCAGATTGAAATATTGCTCCATTTGTGCTATCCATGCAACCGGGTAAGAGCCATCAAATTTATACATGCCCAGCTTGGGCGCTTGCGGATGGGATTGTTGGTGGGTGCCAAATGTTGAGATTGCAACAAGATGATGGAGCTTAGTGAAAAGAGTCGCCTTCACTAAGTGGGCCCGCAGGCTATTTTTGGCGCAAGTCTATTTTTAGACTATGTCTATTTTTAGACATATGGATCATGTCTATGGATTGCAGGTTGTTGTTTATGGATGATTGATCAAGTTGGGAAAAAATAGATGGACTTCTATTTTTGATGAAAGTGTGAGTGATCACAGTGTGAGTGATCAAAGTCTATTTTTAGACTGGCTGTCAAAAATAGAAAAGTCAAATATTATTATCTCACAATAATATTTGGACTATAAACTTAATCTTATTCTCTTGGAGCACTTCAGCTTGAGCTACAGAGGTGGCACATGTAGCTGTCAAAAGGAAATACGCTTTTCTTATGAGTCAGTTGAGTTGTTGCATGCATGACTTCAGTTAGAACTCAATCAGTTGAGTTTGGTGGAGTTGATTGTGGAGTTGATGGAGTTGTGTTCAGTTTAGCTTTGTTAAACTGGTTGTATTTAGTCTAACTGGCAAATAGACTAGAGATGAGTTGGGTGAATTAGTTATTAATTAATTCACAATTTATTAACTCATAATACAACTAATGAATACATCAGTTAACTCAGTTGCATGTCAGTGCATGTTCAGTTCAACAGGGACAGGTGGTAGAGAATCAGATTGCTATCAGTTGTGCACCAGATCTTGCACAATCAAGGGATTGAGTATGCCAATGAGTTTGCTCACATATTTTCCCACATTATAGCTTGTGCTCACGCCCAACAAAGAGTGAGTGACTATTTTGCAGGTGAAAAACGAGTTTGGTGAGCCATTCTCATCAGTTCTTGAGCAGGTATTGAGCAGTGGAGGCAGGCAAGCAATGGAAGAGATTTGGAGATCAGATCTGAGCTGTATTGTGTGTAACAGAGGTGGAGATACTTGTGAGAATTATTATGTTGTGTAATGTTACATGACTCAATCATTAATATACAGATAGTTGGGGTTTTTAGCGAGATGCTTTCCCCGAGATACATACTATGTTAATGTGTGAATGCTCTTGATGTTTTATTGTTATTGATGCTGCTATATTGATGATCAACGTAGAGGAGCTTATGTATTGTGTATGTTTTCCGCAATAGTACATGATCAGGATAATCTCCATTGAATATGTGTTAAATTATTCAAAATTTCTACATGGTATCAGAGCTAGATAATTGTAGAAAAAGTTTCTACATGGTATCGGAGCTGCTTGATTTGTAGAAGAGATTTTTACAGGATATCAAGCGAGGATCGATCATCATATCTACTATTCAGGAAGTGTTTACATTGTATTTCTTTAGGCAGAGTCTATAATCGGGCCAGGTAGCCTCTGGATTCATCCTTCTTTTGGAAGGTGAAATATCCGGTAAAAGCCCATACAGTCAATCTTTGTACGAGAAATATTTTGTTCTCCCGAATCTTAGATCGGAAGCGGTTGAGTTGGTAGCTGGTGGAATTCGAATTTGCAGCAGTGTTGTTGAAATGTCTTTCAATGGATTGCAAATGTTATTCCAAAGCAAGAGCGACCTGACGCTCAAGGATAAACTCAGTAACAATAAAGGTGAGAATGGATCTTCATCAAAGGTATATGATGAAGAGAATTGCGCTTTGGCTGCCAAAGCAAAGAAGGGGAAGAACAAGAAAGCTTCTCATTCCGGTGCGAAAGGCAAGAAGCAGGACATGTCCAAGGTGAAGTGTTTTCACTATCACCAGCACGGACACTATGCCACTAATTGTCCGCAGAAGAAGAAGAACAAGCAGGCTGCTGGATCTTTAGCAGGAGAGGCTCTAGCCTCACAGTTTGAGCTTGATTTTTCATTGATCGCATGCTTGGTTTCAAGTGTGATGGGATCAGTGTGGTTCTTGGACAGTGGTGCGTCTTTTCACATGACGGGAGATAGAGATTTGTTCTCTGATCTGGAGGACAAAGATCTGGAGTGCACATCGAGATGGGCGATGATGGTAGATACAGTGCGACCGGTATCGGTACCATTTCCTTTGAGAGGGAGTCTGGTAAACCCTTTTATTGAAGGAAGTCATGCATGTTCCAGGATTGAAGAAGAATCTCATCTCAGTGGCTATGTTAGAAGACAAGGGGTATGATGTTGTTTTCAACGAGGGAAAGGCCTTCCTGCGCAGCAAGACAACTGGTGAGACCCGGAAGATAGGGGTTCGAGTGAGGAACCTTTATCAGT
This sequence comes from Pinus tabuliformis, assembly GCA_031772625.1. Taxonomy (NCBI): domain Eukaryota; kingdom Viridiplantae; phylum Streptophyta; class Pinopsida; order Pinales; family Pinaceae; genus Pinus; species Pinus tabuliformis. The sequence goes on along the minus strand of CM062805.1, from coordinate 152,925,344 downwards.
TGCATGTAGATGGATGCGCAGCAATGGCAGGCAAGGCAGAAGGATTGGTGAGCCGGGATGATGGCGAGTTGTGGCACAGGAGATTGGGTCACCTTCACCATGGAGCCTTGAAGATACTACAGCAGATCACTACAGGGCTTCCTAAAGGCACACTTGCGCAGTCAGATCAGTGCAAGGGGTGTACTTTGGGGAAGTTTGTGAAAGCCACCTTTCACGAGAAGGATATTCGCGCCGCGACGATCCTTGAGAGAATTCACACAGACGTGTGTGGACCTTTCTCAGTTGCTTCGACAGCAAAACATAGGTATTATGTGATTTTTGTTGATGATTTCTCTCGTAAGTGCTGGATCTTCTTCATGCAGAAGAAGAGTGAGACATATTCAAAGTTCTGTGAATTCAAAGCACTGGTCGAGAAGGAGTCGAGGAAGAAGGTGAAGGCTCTTAGGAGCGATAATGGTGGTGAATACATCTCGGACGAGTTCAAGGATTTCTGCAAGACAGAAGGGATTCGTAGAGAGCTCATAGCTCCCCATAACCCACAGAAGAACGGGGTAGCTGAGCGGAAGAACAGAACGATTGTGGGTGCTGCACGGGCAATGTTGCATGATCAGGGCCTACCCCTTCACGTGTGGGCGGAAGCATGCAATATAGCAGTTTATGTGCAGAACCGTTGTCCTCATAGGATACTTGGCATGAGTACACCTGAGGAGACTTATTCTGGTAAGAAGCCTGATCTTTCTCATTTGAGGATTTTTGGTGCTAACGTTTACATGCATGTGACGAAGGATGCCAGGAAGAAGTTGCAGCCGACCACAGAGGTTGGGATATTTGTGGGGTACACTGATACGCCCCACAACTATCGTGTGTATTTTCCAGACAGTGGTAAACTGTTGTGCGACGGGATATAAAATTTTAGGAGGAGAAAGCCATGAAGTGTTCGCTTGAGAGGGAGCTACACTTGCATGCAGATGAGGAGCTATTAGTTCCTAAGGATGAGCTTCAGGACGTGGATCAGCCACAGGACGAGGTTCATGGAGTGGAAGAGACCACTCATGCAACGCCAACCATCAGAGGGCGAAAGCGCTTGACAGAAGTTGAGCGACTGGCTCAAGATGCAGAGAAAGTTGTAGGACCACCTACAGCCCAACGCAGGCAGAGACAGTCACCTAATCGGTACACTGGATACATGGCTCTTATGAGCAAGTGTGTTGTGACTGAGCCATCCTCTTTCGAGGAAGCTGTGGAGGATCCTGCATGGGTAGACGCCATGGTGGAAGAGTATGATTCTATTGTCAGAAACAGTGCATGGGAGATTGTTCCTAGACCGGAAGGGAAATCAGTGGTGGGTTCGAGATGGATATACAAAGTTAAGCATGCAGCTGACGGGAGTGTGGAGAAGTACAAGGCAAGATTTGTTGCCCGAGGCTTTTCACAGATTGAGGGGATCGATTATGAGGAGACCTTTGCACCTGTCGCAAGGTATTCTTCCATACGGATGATTCTTGCTCTCTCAGCGCAGATGGGATGGCACATTCATCAGATGGATGTGAAGACTGCGTTCCTCAATGGAGTCATTGAGGAGGAGGTGTACATTGAGCAACCCGAAGGCTTTGAAGTCTTCAGCAGCGAGTCGCATGTGTGCAGGCTCAAGAGAGTGCTGTATGGGTTGAAGCAAGCACCACGTGCTTGGTACACACGGATAGACAGCTATTTCACAGGACTTGGATTCTCCAAGAGCGAGGCGGATCCGAACCTATACTAGATTGTGGTGGAGGGTAAGTTGCTTATCATTGTACTGTATGTTGATGATTTGATTCTAACGGGTGATGAGCTGTTGATACTGTCATGCAAGAAGGATCTTGCTACAGAGTTTGAGATGAAGGATTTAGGCCTCCTTCACTATTTCCTGGGATTGGAAATATGGCAGGGCAGTGGTGGACTGTTTGTTTCTCAGGGCAAGTATGCTCGGGAGATACTGGAGAAGTTCAACATGCATGGCTGCAAGCCTGTTGATACTCCTCTTCCTGGAGGTTGGAGGAAGGAGGATGCCACTTCGGGAGAAGAAGTAGATGCCACTGTTTATCGACAGTTGGTGGGGTCGCTGATGTATTTGGTCAATACACGACCTGATATATGCTATGCAGTTAACCAGCTTTCACAAGCTATGGTTAAGCCTACCAAGCTCTTCTGGAAGGTGGGCAAGCATGTATTGCGCTACTTGAGAGGCACATCGGGATATGGTTTGTGGTACAGACAGGAGGATGAGGTGAAGCTATGTGGCTTCACGGATGCAGATTGGGCAGGGAGCCCAACAGACAGAAAGAGCACATCAGGAGGGGTCTTCAGTATTGGATCGACAACAGTTTCTTGGTACAGCAGGAAACAGAAATCCGTGGCACTCAGTTCAGCGGAGGCCGAGTATATGGCAGCAAGTTTGGCTGCATGCGAGGCTATATGGATGAGGAAGATCCTAGTTGGTTTGTTCGGTTCTCATTTGGATCCTACTGTGATTTATTGTGATAACCAGAGTTGCATTAAACTCTCGGCTAATCCTGTATTTCATGATAGATCTAAACATATTGACATCAGGTACCATCATATCAGAGATTGTGTGCAGCGGAGGATCATGTTACTTTCGTACATTCCAACGGAGGATCAGGATGCTGATATTCTGACGAAGGCTCTCACCAGGAGCAAATTCGAGTACCACCGAGGTAGGATAGGGGTTGCTGATAATCCATATCTTGTCGAGAGGGAGTGTTGAGATTGCAACAAGATGATGGAGCTTAGTGAAAAGAGTCGCCTTCACTAAGTGGGCCCACAGGCTATTTTTGGCGCAAGTCTATTTTTAGACTATGTCTATTTTTAGACATATGGATCATGTCTATGGATTGCAGGTTGTTGTTTATGGATGATTGATCAAGTTGGGAAAAAATAGATGGACTTCTATTTTTGATGAAAGTGTGAGTGATCACAGTGTGAGTGATCAAAGTCTATTTTTAGACTGGCTGTCAAAAATAGAAAAGTCAAATATTATTCTCACAATAATATTTGGACTATAAACTTAATCTTATTCTCTTGGAGCACTTCAGTTTGAGCTACAGAGGTGGCACATGCAGCTGTCAGAAGGAAATACGCTTTTCTTATGAGTCAGTTGAGTTGTTGCATGTATGACTTCAGTTAGAACTCAATCAGTTGAGTTTGGTGGAGTTGATTGTGGAGTTGATGGAGTTGTGTTCAATTTAGCTTTGTTAAACTGGTTGTATTTAGTCTAACTGGCAAATAGACTAGAGATGAGTTGGGTGAATTAGTTATTAATTAATTCACAAGTTATTAACTCATAATACAACTAATGAATACATCAGTTAACTTAGTTGCATGTCAGTGCATGTTCAGTTCAACAGGGACAGGTGGTAGAGAATCAGATTGCTATCAGTTGTGACTATAGTTGTGCACCAGATCTTGCACAATCAAGGGATTGAGTATGCCAATGAGTTTGCTCAAATATTTTCCCACATTATAGCTTGTGCTCACGTCCAACAAAGAGTGAGTGACTATTTTGCAGGTGAAAAACGAGTTTGGTGAGCCATTCTCATCAGTTCTTGAGCAGGTATTGAGCAGTGGAGGCAGGCAAGCAGTGGAAGAGATTTGGAGATCAGATCTGAGCTGTATTGTGTGTAACAAAGGTGGAGATACTTGTGAGAAGTATTATGCTGTGTAATGTTACATGACTCAATCATTAATATACAGATAGTTGGGGTTTTTAGCGAGATGCTTTCCCTGAGATACATACTGTGTTAATGTGTGAATGCTCTTGATGTTTTATTGTTATTGATGTTGCTATATTGATGATCAACGTAGAGGAGCTTATGTATTGTGTATGTTTTCCGCAATAGTACATGATCAGGATAATCTCCATTGAATATGTGTTAAACTATTCAAAATTTCTACACCAAAGAGGTCAAGGGACTGGCTAGACTCACCCTCACTGTGTTCAGTGCCAATATATGCCTCCTTGCGTGCCTTCGCCTTGCCCTTAGAGAGTGTTGCATTTAATTCCTTCAGCTGCAACACTACGTCTTTCAAGGTTGTTTCAAGGCTTTCCATCCTCTCATTCGTGATTGCTTGAGCTCTAGTTTGTACCATGCACCAAGGCGATGTGCTTGAAATTTGGGACCACCTGAATTTTTTGGCACTAACAATTGAATGGTACCACCTTGCTCAGCTCGTCGTCCTAATTCTTATGGGCTAAGTCACCAATAAGCGCCACAGGGGGTCTCATTTTACTCCGAACAGAGTTTTACTCCTTCCTTAGGAATACTGCAATAGCCGAATCCCAGAAATGTCAATGCTGCCAAAAGTCTTGCGAAAATCACGCCCAGGTATAGGAACCCACACAACTACTCAGATCTAGATGGTGGATCTGATGAATCTGAATGGCGGAACTGATAGTTGTTGCGGATTTGATGGCTCTGAAAGATCTGAATGGCTGATCTGATAGATGTGAACGACGGAACTGATTGCTGTTGCGCGACAAAAACCCCACTTGCAAGATCTGATCTGGCCAAGATTATGTGTGATCCAGAGATAGATCAGGGAACTATGGTCTCCAGGAGTGTCAAGTTCTACAGATCGCAATATACATAAGGGGTTGACAGTAGTACTCGGCCCAATTTTTTAGGGCACTAACCAAGGAGGATCAACCGTACCCTTAGCTATACAACCTGACTACCCTATCGTACACGTGAGTAATCTCTCCGAGTGATGTTCTCGGTGTACTGTAGCAGCAAGACAGCCGATGGTTTATCTATGGCGAGGTTACCAAGGGAGCTAGCGGGCTTCCGATATACCCAGAGGGTACTTGGAAGACATTCTGTGCGCGGTTCTGTCTAATGCACTACTGCTCGAAGGGGACCCACAGGTATTACAAGGGAGTCCAACAAGCATGACCACCTCTTGTATTTCCTGCGTGCATGCCTCCCCAAATCCGCAAGTTTATGTGCTCAACGACAGATCCCGTGGTTTAAAGACGCCGGAACATGTCTCTAGCCAAAAAAAAATTGCTAAAAATTGGAGATCCCACCGGCCCTAGAAAGCGCTCTGATACCACTTGTTATGCTCTTAACCTGCAAGACGATACTAGAATACCAAATATGCGAAGAAATATACCCAGAACATAGAACAATGAGCAATAACAGCAAGTATTTTATTATTCAGAAAGCAAAGTTCACTTGCCTCTTCGAGGGGGCAACCTCCAATAGAGCTGAGCTCGATTACAAAATAAGACACGATGCTCCTCGAAGGGAGTCTCTATCCTTTATATAGGATTCATACATGCAATACCATGGGGCAATACCATGGTTCTTATTAATACCATCTATCTAATACCATGGCCCATTTGCAACTAATTGTGGTCCCGTCATTAAATGCGGGTTAACCACTTACAATTATTAATATGGGCTTTATTGACTCTTTACTTAACTATAACTATGACTCGATCTTATTACATAAATAAGGGGGTTAGGGTGGGACCCTAATATATATATATATATATATATTCCTAGAAAAGAGATAGGAGATTATCATCATCATTATTATTATTATTATGTTGATTATTATGATTATAATTCTCATGTTATTTGTAATTATGATTATTCATATGATGAGGAGAATTCTAGAGGATTATGGATGGATTTTGGTTCTAAGAAACTAATTGGTGAGACCTGATATTGGGTTCTAGACCAGCTAGGACTTATTTTGGTTTATGTCTTGGAGGGTGTCTAAGATCCCTTGATGCAACATGATCTCCTAACAACTCTGTGTTGAGAAGTTATCGGTTGTTCGTAAGGTGCCCGGGGAGGTGGACATTGTAGAGGGCCCGATAAGGCTTGGAGAAGAGTGTGCCACTTGGGTGCAGGTTCGTGGAAGCAAAGCATTGTGACTTTAGTCATGGCTATTGGGTTGGTACCTAGGTCATGGATATGTTGTTGTTTCTAGCTCACCATTTCTTGTGAAGTTGCATCCCTGGCTCGAGGGTGACCCATGGTTGAAATTCATGAACTATACGATCTATGGTAGGGTGGAACGTGGAGATCCAGTAGTCAATCAATTTTTCTTTTGACTAGAAAAGTATTCCATGTTATATGTTGTTATGTAACCAGATCACAAACAAAAGAAAATATAGATCAACAACTTGAAAATAATCCTCTTCAAGGGGGAAACCTCCTTTAACATCACATAAATGAACAATTCTTGGGTGATTCAAATGACAAGGCCTCCTTCGTATATATATGAGTTAAGGGTCATAATATAATTAGGGTCTGGGGCACAACAATAATAATATGGGGGGATAAACTAGTATTATAGGGACATAACATGCCCCTATCCTTCAAAAAAGTGTTTTCCTCAACACTTGAATAGTTTTAGATACTTCTATATAAAATTTTCATCCTCCCATGTGGAATATTCAACGAGTAAGTTCTTCCACTTAATGAGATACTCTGAAATTGATCGATTTCGTAGTCACTTGGGTTCCTGTTTCCATGACTGCTTTAGGCTCCAATATTATTTTTTCTTCTTTGTCAAGCCCTAGCAATATTGTTTGAACTGGGATCTTGTCACCTATAACCTTCTTTAAGCATAAAACATGGAAAATTGTGTGTACCTGAGAAGATGCAGGAAAGCCCAATTTGTATGCCATGGTACCAATCTTTTGCAACACCATGTAAGGGTCATAGTACTTGCATGATAATTTATATCCTTCTTATCTTGCTTGAGGGATATTTTTTGTATGGTTGTTTCATTCGATTTTGCACCAGATTCAGGTTATCCTTTAAGAGTTGAAGAACTTATTTTTGATGCTCAATGTGGTCTTCCACTACTTGAACCTTAGAATTTTCTCTTAAAGACAATGTGATGAATTTGGATGATATCCATAAAATGTCTATTGTAGTCGCTCCAACAACACCCAAAAGTTTAGGCAAATTCAGAATTTTGGGTCCCCCTTTGCTCACCTCAGACCACTAAGGATGTGATCGGATCTTAAATTGGTAAATTTGTCCATGATTCGCTCTCATTCAACCATGTTGATGCGCCCACTCAAGCGATGAAAATTGCATCCACTCATTGTGTTCTATCTAAGAGATTTACCTTATGATCGTATTAGGGTTTCGATGGTACACCAAGAGTCTCATGACTTTAAAGCTTATCCTACTACAATTTGCGTTGCAATTTGATGGAGGTACCATGCATTGATGGATAAGTTTTCACTAAAGATTTCATTTTGACTACATTAGGGTTTGGAAGACCCACTGAGTTTATTCACCCTTGCAAGCCTAAATTGTATGCCTCTAGGGGCGTGCTCTAACTGGCAGTATATCATACCTACATATAATAATATATTTGCATGAATATTCTACCTTGATCATTAAGTTGACTATTATGACTAAAGACTAAATTACCTTATCAAAATGTTTCGGAACCCCATCATTGCATGAAATATCATTCTCACAAGAAAAGATTTAAACGCCTAAGCCATTTTCATCTTCAAAAGCCTTTTGAAAGTCTTCATTGAATGGTTGTTGAATTTGTTTGTCAGACTCTTGTTGCTTATGTTTCCAATGTTTCTTATAGGTTACAATCTAAATTAACCATCCAAATCATTATATTTACCTTTACATCACTCATCTAGGCTCTAGAACAAATGCATCATTGACTTTCCAAACAAGAAAGACAATTGACCCTATTTCCTTAAGTCGTTAAAGGTTTATTAATGGTAGAATCATTGATACAATGTGATGTTTAGATTCCAATCATCTTTTTGTGTGACCTTGCAGAGGGAAACCAAACATTGGGCCTTTGAGAGAGGAAAATAACCAAAAGAAGAAATAAATAATTTCTTCGGAAAATAGTACATGTATGATGCTGGACACTAAAATAAATGTGAAGAGAACATTGAATACATATATCAAACATCAGATGCGCGTGTTAAGCATGCATGTAACGTATATGGGACGAGTCCCTTTTAAGAGACTACAACCAATGGTGTCGCACTACAAGATTCATGAATTGCCACGACCAAATCTACTCACCCATAACGCTTATAATAATGAGACCATACACACGTTCAAAACTGATTAATACGTCGAAAAATGCAAAAATATGTGTGGCAGTGGGAGAATACGATGAGCACCAACTTAGAAGGAATAGATCGATCATTTGGAAAAATACAATGAGGAATATAACAACATCGAAATGCTCATATTGATGCGTGGGAAGATGATTGCAAACCATATTTTCTTTTAATGTTTCTATCGTTGCATCAAAGGTATTTTCTTTGACCATCAGGTCCGACATTTTGACAGGGAATACCGAGTCGACCAGGGAGATTGGGACTCCTGGCATGGGTATACCATCGCACATAATCATTGAGAGGGTGTGATGCAAAGATGCACCAAAGGCGATGATATTGTTTGTATATGGCCATGTTCTAGCAATGTTTATGCCGATTCTCCATATTCCATGGAGCTTAGCGCAGCAGAGGAGAGCCTCCTTCCCTTCTTTCAAAAAGTATGAAATATATCCAATGACATCCCAGGTGAATTATGTTCCTCGTCGAGTGGGTTTGGGTTCGCTATGAGGGGGGAAATTATGCTGAAATTGTCAATCTAGTTTCTTAGAAGGGCATTGATTTGCCCTAATTCATTCAGAATCTTCATTAGGCGGCATTCCACCATCATTTTCACTTTCATCTAGAGATAATTTAGAGATGGCAGAGAAAATTAATCAATCTTTAGGTGCACGTCAGGGGCTACGCCGGGCCTATTAAAGCCTTACTCGTGGTAGGAAATCCAATTAAGTCGTATGTATGTGGCTTAGGTGTAGGGCATGCACTCCTAATTGTCGTTCAAGCAGCACCATCAGCTGCTCTTGCACCAGCATCTGCTGCTGTACATCGTGCTCTTTTGGGAGTAAGGAACTGTCTCGATCATGACCATAAGAAAGAATCTCAGGAGAAGCGGTTTCAAAAAATTCCTATTCTAATATTGGCGGACGAAATTTGAGCCAATAAGTGGAGAGATTATAAGTGTTATACGCCCTCCACCACAAGCCCTATCAAAATATATAGAGATATGATTATCACCCAAAAGTCGAAGGAACTAGCGACTGCAATCATACGTGTAAATGTAAGTGTAATAAGAAGAGGAATCGCACACGAAAATATACATGCCAAAGTTCTGGGGAAGTCTAGTGCGACTATAGCCATGGAGGTCGTAAATCAAAGTTTCAAGCCTAGCCATACAAGCAAAAAATGCGACTTGGGAAAGATCACGACTATGCGACGTACAATACACTGCAACCATCAGGTTGTTGTCTCTTGCTAGGATCTCCCCCAAGGAACTTTCTTTCATTTATTGTAGGGTGGACTTGCAGTGATTTCATGATCAAGTGAGATTGAGCTCAGGCATTGGTTTGACACCTACTCCCATGGTCGAAATCTCAGGTACACTTGGTAATGAGAAAGTTTCGGCGGGTGATAAGATGGCTTTATAATTGCCTGACTTGAAAACCATGGGTTCCACTTGAAAACCATGGGGAACCTGACGCACTCATCCAACACAAACGTAGGCCTAAAATGTCAAAATCTGGGAACTTGTGTGAATATGTACAAGTTGCACCTCTATTTGAGGTCGCTCACCACTCACACTACCATGTCCCTCCTTCCCTTGCAGCCTAGCAATGCAACCTAGCTACAATGATTTCACCTCGAGTAAGTCACATCACCATCCAAGGCGCAAAGTCGCATTTGAAATCACCATGGGAGGAATGAAGGAGATAACGCTCTCCTTAATGGAGTTGTCCTTTACTCGAGATAGTGAGAGTTAAATTGCTATATTTTCATGTGAGATGCCATTTTCTCTAGGAATGATGAAAAATCCTTATACCTTTACTTAAAACGTGACTCGATGGAGTACCTCTTATATGGTGAAAATTTCAGAGGGCTCTTTGGAATTAAAAAGGTGATGGATAGGGATTAAAAAGGTGATGGATATATGGCTTAGGTTAAGAGGAATGGCTTTGAAAAATGTCAATGCCCAGGCTGAAAAAAAAACCACCATTATTAATGTTTTCCTTCCGGGGTCTGCTATGAACATTTTGAAGCCTAGGAAAACCCTGTAGAGACCACATGCATGGACAACGTTGTGTCATAGAAAATGACTATGCAGGGTCCAAATTAATGGCTTTATTTCAATCAATTAATTTTGTTTTAATGTATTTATTTGTTTATAAGATGCGGGACCCATGTTATTTGTTTTAAGGTAGAAGATGTTGATTTGCATGGAGAAAACTAGGCTTTCTCACCGATGCTACATAACTAGGGTTTTGAACCAGCAAGAAAAATTGGATCTATACAGTAGTCCAAAGCTCTGTGCCGACCTTGGTGGCAGACGTGGTAGCAAGCGAATATGCATTCGAAAGAGAAGAGGAACACCAAATCCTTGTTCAGTGGTTCTTTCAAATCTCCATGGATTTACAACAACATTGACAACAAGAACCCAAGAGCTTCTCAAAACCTCTTTATTCTCCTCATGTCTTCTCTTCTGTCACCATGTAAATGTTTCTCGTCATAATTTCAGCAGCTATGTTGAGACTGATTTGAGAATGTAATAGGAATTAGGCATGAGAGAATACTGGGGGAGGTTAAGAGTCATGAGGGTAGGTGAAAGGACACAGGGGGTAGGTGAAAGGTCACCCTTCCCACTCCTATAAAGTGGCCCTCATGCCTCATAATGAAGAGGGACATTAGCACTTGACTTGAGGTTAAGATTAGATAATTGATTTATGCTTGAGAGCTAGAGGCACTCACCTCTTGGAAGCTAGTAGAGTGGAGTTGTAGTGATGCTAAGGTTTTGCATTAGGAAAAGGTATGAGCAGCCCATGCTCCACTATTGTGTTTTGATAAATTGCAAGGTATGTAATTGAAGTTGCAGCAACATTAATAAGATGTTATTCATGTTTGGTACTGATTCCCATGCTTACTCGTGGTGGTTGTATTGGTTTTCTGGTATTTTCACTGTATTTGTATGTGGGCTTTCATATACGCAATATGTTATGGAATGGTTCATAGTTGTTACATGTATGTTTTTCTTTTTAATTTGTGTTTACTTATTTCTTGCCATGTTAGTGATCTATTGTGAACTATTTTGCGATTAAATTCCAGTATGTTCTTTTTTATGTATGTCTGATTGGGTTTTGGCTCACTGATCCCTCTCATGGCATACCTCTTCTTGTTACTGTTGAGACTTGTTTGTACCTCTTTGTGCAGTTTGTCAATCTTGGGCTAATTTTCTTTCATTGCTTTGGCATTTCATTCTTGTCCCCACTCTGACACCTTCGCATTTGATAACCAAGAGCGGAAACATTCATGGTGGAAGTCGGGCCCACATACCAAATGGGGCTCCTATCCCAAATGGTGTGAGGTCTAATTGGGACTTCACACTGGGGAGACCCCCCTAATTGTTGGCAGTACATTTCATCCTGTCAACAAATTGGTGCTAGAAGGAGGGCCAGATGACAAGTTGAGCCCTTGGAGCCTGCAATTTAGTCTCATCTCTGTAAATGGATTTGTCCTAAATCTCAATCTTGGGGTGTTTCTCTAACTTATCCATTTTTCAATGTTCAATCCCCGATGAGCATCTCTATCACTTGCCTCTGTTGAATTTTGATGGTGAGGATGGAACATCCATAACTGAACACAATTTTTATTTCCTTAAGTTTTGCGAATCTGAGATCAATGATGACAAGTTTTCTTGTGTGCTCTTCTCTCTCACCCTTGAAAGTCGCGTCAAGCAATGGTGCCACATGTTTTCAGTAGCTTCTATCCATTCGTTCAAGCAACTCATCAGTAAGCTCTGACAAGAGTTTGAGACGTACGATTTTCAAGATGTGTTTAGAAGGATAAATAAGCTTAGGATGAAACCTAAAGAATATTTAGAGGATTTTGCTGCTATATTTGTGCATCTTTCTTTTGAATTTCATGAAAGAGATGTTGATTAGGTGTATCTAAGTGAAATGTTTCAGCAATTTGTTCTCGTTTCTCTACAACACCTTCAATCTGAAACGAAGCCTAATTCTTAGGGGTATCATGATAATCAACAAGTTACAAGTTTCCCATATCTTGTCCCTAATATCATCTTGTCAATCTCTCTAAGTCGAGAACAACCTCAAAAATCCAAGTAGGAAAACACTACTTGTGAGAGTTCTCATCCTCCCCCTGATTTGCTACATAATGAAATTTTGGTCATAAATGGTTATGATGATAAAAAGTGCTTTCAAGGAAATGAATCAAATTGTCTTTCCTCTGAAGCTCTCTTACATCCTTTTGATTTTGAATCTAAAAATTATGTTTATGCAACATCTCTCTGTGCTGACGAAACTCAGCTCGAGCCTGTTAAACATATTCCTAGGTTTATTCTTGAATTTCATTCACTTTTCGACAATGACTCGGGTCTTGTCTCAAATAAATTTGATTGTCCTATCAAATCCGCGAGCCATGACATCCATGCATATACATTTCTCCCTCTGGTTGACACTAACGTGCAGGATGTGAGTCTTGGTCCGACTGGTGCCCCTTCATCTGACCATGTTCATCCTTTATACCCCGATTTATTTCATGAGCCTACTACAACAGTAGTTTCTATAAATCATTCAAAACTTTATCCTGTTGTTTTTGGGTGTAGTCATGTACATCAGGGTGATTTTCCACAAACATATTATGAGAATGTTGAACCTCTTGTTCCTAATCTCTTCCATTTGTAGTCGCTAACATGTGAAGAAGAAAACCTTACATCTTGGCCAAGTCAATATGGTTCTCTCATTGATACTTCTACACTTCAAATACAAGAAGAGCCTTATGTGCCAGGTACCCTCAGATGGTTGTATGGTCATTCTTTCCCTAATATTAAAACCCTAACCCTAATGATTGTGTGTGGTTGTGATGGTTACTCCAAGAGGTAGCTTCTCTTAGAACTGGTCATCAAAAGTCACATCCTAGGAATATTTCCTATGAGTCTAACTCATTAGCAAGGAAAATATGAACATGTTGCGTGTGGGGAACCCTAATCATCTTGAAGTTTGAATGACCTATACCCATAACCTGAACCTTGTGCACAGCGTGGTCTTGAATATTTCAATGACTTGTTTTCATTGTTCACATGTTAATTGGAGATGAGATGTGGAATCTTGGCATGAGGAAAAACCTAAACCAGAATATCTTTTAGTTTCTTTCAATCAAGAAGCAACCTCTTTTTCCCACAAAATAAGTTGTGATCCCAAATTCGCCCTGGCGCAATGAACGCCTAATAGTAAGTGCTAACGTGCACATGAAAGAAAATGAAATTAAATAAAGTGTAAAGGATCAAGAAATTCTTCCTACATAGAGAGGTAATGCAACGAATCCGCCAGGGTACTAACCAGGCTCGCTCGCATTGAAGCAACATTTGTGATTTCTTGAAGTGACTCTGTTAGGGTACTATCCAGGCCCACTAGCAGTGGAGCAACACCAGAAACCTATTTTAAAATTTTGGATACAATAAGCCCTCTGCTTTGTTCTTTGCATCATCTCTAACTACTCGCATGTGTGAAATTCTATGTGGGTGTTTAATGGTTGGAAGGGCCTAGTTAAGACACAACGAAAGGGCGTATCTGTAAAGGTCAAAGTAATGCACCTTTCATAATTCACAAGACTCGATCTATTGTAAGGATGTAACTAGAGATATTGGATTCTACAAGTAGTTCGCCAATTGTTTTAGCCGCTACAACAACACCCAAAAGTTTGGGCAGATTCAGAATTTAGGGTCCCCTCTGCTCGCCTCAGACCACTATAGGATGTGATCGGATCTTAAATTGGTAAATATCTCCATAATTCACTCCCATTGATCCTTGTTGATGCACCCACTCACAAGATGAAAATTGCATCCACTCATTGTGTTCTATCTAAGAGATTTACCTTATGATCGTTTTAGGGTTTCAAGAGGTCTATTTTTTCGATGGTACACCAAGAGTCTCACGCGACTTCAAAGCTTATCATACTACATTTTGCATTGAAATTTGATAGAGATACCATGCACTGATGGATAAGTCTTCACTCAAGATTTCATTTTGACTGCATTAGGGTTTGGAAGATCCCATTGAGGTTATTCACGCTTGCAACCCTAATATGTATGCCTCTAGGGGCATGATTTAACCAATAGTATATCGCACCTACATATAGTAATATTTTTGCATGAATATTCTACCTTGATCGTTACGTTGGCTCTTGTGACTAAAGACTAAACAACCTTGTAAAAATCTTTCGGAACCTCATCATTGCATGACATATCATTCTCACGAGGAAGGATTTTGAACAACTAAGCAATTTTCATCTACAAAAGCCTTTTGAAAATCTCCCTTGAATGGTTTCTGGATTTGTCTATCGAGCTCATGTTGCTTATGTTTCCAATAATTCTTATAGGTTACATATCTAATGTAACCATCAAAATCATTATATTTACCTTTACATCACTCATTTGGGGCTGTACAAGAAATGCATCATTGACTTTCCAAAAAAAAGACAATAGAGCCTAATTCCTTAAGTCGTTAAAGGTTTATTAATGGTAGAATCATTGAGACATTGTGGTGTTTAGATTCCAATCCTCTTTCTATGTGACCTTGCAGATGTGTTCTCTGGGAAACCAGACGTTTGGCCTTTCAGAGAGGGAAAAATAACCAAAAGAAAAATAAATAATTTCTTCGAAAAATAGTACATGTATAGTGTTGAAGACCGAAATAAATGTGAAGAGAACATTGGATAGTGTTGAAGACCGAAATAAATGTGAAGAGAACATTGGATAGTGTTGAAGACCGAAATAAATGTGAAGAGAACATTGGATAATTATGTTAAACATCATATGCGCAAGCTAAGCATGCATGTAATGTATATGCGATGAGGCCCTTTTAAGAGACTACAACCAATGGTGTCACACTACAAGATTCGGGAATTTCCATGACCAAATCTACTCACCCATAACGCGTATGTGGAAATCATGAGACCATACACACGTTGAAAGCTGATTAATACGTCAAAAAATTCAAAAAAGTGTGTGGCAGTGGGAGAATACGATGAGCACCAACTCGGAAGGAATAGATCGATCATTTGGGAAAATACAATGAGGAACATGACATCAAAATTATCAGATTGATGCTCTAGGAGAAGATTACAAACCATATTTTCTTTTAATGTTTCCAGCGTGGCGTCGAATGTCTTTTCTTTGACCATCAGGTCCGACCTTTTGATAGGGAATATCAAGTCGACCAGGGAGATTGAGACTACTGGCATGGGTATACCATCGTACAAAATCATTGAGAGGGCATGATGCAAAGATTTACCAAAGTCGCAACGATATTATGTGTATATAGCCATGTTCTAGCAGTGTTTCTGTCAATGCTCCATATTCCAGGGAGCTTAGCGCAGCAGAGGAGCGCCTCCTTCCCTTCTTTCATAAATGTGAAATATATCTGGTTACTTTCCATGTGAATTATGTTCCTCGTCAAGTTGGTTTGGGTGCACTACGAGGGGGCCAATTATGTTGAGTTTCTCAATCTAGTTTCTTGGAAGGGAAATGATTTGCCCTAATTCATACAGAATCTTCATTAGGCAGCATTCCACCATCATTTTCACTTTCATCAAGAGATAATTTAGAGATGGCATTGAAAATTAATCAACCTTGAGGTGTACATTAGGGACTACGCCAGGCCTATGAAAGCCTTACTCATGGTAGGAAATCCAATTAAGTCGTATGTCTGTGGGTTAGGTGTAGGGCATGCGATCCTAACTGTCGTTCAAGCAGCACCATCAGCTGCTCTTGCACCAGCATTTGTTGTTGTACATCATGTTATTTTGGGAGTAAGGAACAATCTCGATCATGACCATAAGAAAGAATCTCAGGAGAAGCGCTATCAAAAGCTTCCCATTCTAATATTGATCGGTGACATATCCAATACGTGGATGTATTATAAGTGTTATACACCTGCCACCGTAAGCCTTATCAAAATCGATAGCGATATGATTATCACCCAAAACGCGAAGGAACTAGTGACTACAACCATATGTGTAAATGTAAGTGTAATAAGAATAGGAATCACGCACAAAAATCTGCATGCCAAAGTTTTCGGGTAGTCTAGTGCGATTATAGCCAGGGAGGTCGTAGATCATCGTTTCAAGCCTAGCATTACAACCAAAAAATGTGACTTGGGAAATATCACGCCTATGTGACCTCTTCCTAGTCGATAAACCACATTGGTGTAAATCAATGATGTTTGTGACGTATAATATGATGTGACCATGTGATCTCTTTCAGGTTGCGGTCTCTTGCTACGACCTTCCGCAAGGAACTTCCTTTGATGTATGGTAGGGTGGGCTTGCAAGGTTTTCATGATCACCTGAGATTGAGCTTAAGCATTGGTTTTACACCTACTCCCATGGTCAAAGTCTTAGGTACACTTGGTAATGAGAATGTTTTAGCTGGTGATAAGATGGCCTTAACACTGCGTGACTTGAAAACCATGGGGAACCTGACACACTCATCCAACACAAAAATAGGCCTAAAATGCTAAAATCTAGGAGCTTGAGTTAATCCATACAAGTTTCACCTCTATTTTAGGCCACTGACCGCTCTCACTACCATTTCCTTCCCTTGCAGCCTGGCAATGTGACCTAGCTACAATGATTTCACCTCCAGTAAGTCGCATCACTGCCCAGGTCGAAAAGTCACATTGCAAATCCCCGATAAGTCACCAGAAACCAAGAATTGTGACCCAACGACCACGTCATCTTGCAGCATTAGTCGCAAGATAGCAAATGAGAAGGTCATATTCTCATGCTACCCTCTGTCTCTTGTGACTTTGCAACTTGCTTCTCCTCCACGATCTCGTGATCTTCCTCACCTTTGTGACCTTGTGACCCATCCCATTCTATGACCTGACCTCTACTGCAACTATGTGACCTGCTCAATAAATGATGCGGGTGACCAACTCTGCAAAATGGGATTGTGACCTAGTCGCACCCTTCTTTATGACACCGTAGTTGGGACTTGTGTTTTTCTTTTGAAGACGATGTTTGTGACTTGATTAGATCACCAATCAATGCAAAAAATAAATGTGACATTTCTCTCCTAAAATAAAATGTGATATGCTCCAAATTCGAAATGAAACATACAACATTGCATCGAAAGACCTAAAGAGTTTTAAATAAGAGCAACACTAGAGGCTAAAAGGTTTTGGATAGTTTTAATAGTGTGTGACAAACATGAGGGACGCTCCCAACATTTCTTCATATGTTTTCTTGTGAATTAAGAGTCTCATATTTTGATTGGAATCATGGGAGGAATGCACGAGAGAACACTCTCTTTAATGGAGGTGTCCTTTACTTGAGATAGTGAAATTTTAATTTTTATCTTTGCTTGTGAGATGCCATTTTCTCTAGGAATGATGACCAAACCCTATACCTTTACATAAAACATGACTTGATGGAGTACTTCTTATATGATGAAAATTTCAAAGGGATCTTTGGGATTAAACAGGTGATGGATATATGGCATAGGTTAAGGGGAATGGATCCAAAAACGTGAATTCTTAGGCTGAAATAAAATAACCACTATTAATGTTTTCTTACGGGGTCTGCTGTGAACATTTTGAAGCCTGGGAAAAGCCTGTAAAGACCACATGCATGGACAATGTTGTGTCACAGAAAAGGACTATGTGGGGGTCCAAATTAATGTCTTTCTTTTAATCAATTAATTGTGTTTTAATGTATTTCTTTGTTTATAAAGATGTGTGACCCATGTTATTTGTTTGCAAGCAGAATATGTTGATTTGCATGGAGAAAACTATGGTTTCTCACATAGGCTACATAACTAGGGTTTTGAACCAACAGGAAAAATTGGATTTATACAGCAGTCCAAAGGTCTGTGCCAAACTTGGTGGGAGATGTGGTAGCAAGCGAATATGCATTCGAAAGAGAAGAGGAACACCAAATCCTTGTTCAGAGGTTCTTGCAAATCTCCATGGATTTACAACGGCATTAACAATAAGAACCCAATAGATTCTCAAAACCTCTTTATTCTCCTCATGGCTTCTCTTCTATCACCATGTAAATGTTTCTTGTCATAATGTCAGCAATTATGCTGAGACTAATTTGAGAGTGTAATAGGCATTAGGCATGATAGAATAGTTGGGGAGGTCAAGAGTCATGAGGGTAGGTGAAAGGACACAGGGGATAGGTGAAAGGTCACCCTTCTCACTCCTATAAAGAGACCCTCATGCCTCATAGTGAAGAGGGAATTTAGCACTTGAGTTGAGGCTAGGATTAGATAGTTGATTTATGCTTGAGAGCTAGAGGCACTCATCTCTTGGCAACTAGTAGAGTGGAGTTGTAGTGAAGCTAGGGTTTTGCATTAGGTAATGGTATGATCATCCCATGATCCACTATTGGGTTTTGACCAATTCTAATATATGTACTTGAAGTTGCAACAACATTAATAAGATGTTCTTCATGTTTGGCACTCATTCCCATGCTTACTCATGGTGGTTGTATTGGTTTTCTAGTATTTTTACTGTATTTGTATGTGAGCTTTCATATACGCAATATGTTATGGATTGGTTCATAGTTGTTGCATGTATATTTTTATTTCAAATCTATGTTTACTTATTTCTTTCCATGTCAGTGATTTATTGTGAACTATTTTGCGATTAAATTATGGCATGTTCTTGTTTATGTGTGTCTGATAGGCCTTTGGCTCACTGATACCTCTCATGGCATACCTCTTCTTATTGATGTTGAGACTTGTTTGTACCTCTTTCTGCAGTTTGTCAATCATGGGTTGATTTTGTTTCACTGTCTGGGAATTTCATTCTTGTCCCCACTCTGACACCTTCTCATTTGATATCCAAGAGTGGAAACATTCATGGTGGCATTTGGGCCCACATACTGGATGGGGCTCCTATCCCAAATGGTGTGAGGTCTAGTTGGGACTTCACACCAGGGAGACCCCCCTAGATGTTGGCAGTACATTTCGACCCATCAACAGTGCCATAAATGGGGTCATTTTTGTGTGGTATGGAAGGAAGTGTTATACCACCATTCCACCAAAGGTAACCACTTGACCCATTGTGTTTGTTTATTAAATACAAAGCAACAAAGGTATCCTTCCAAAAATTTGTTCACTATCTCAGTTTGGCCATCAGATTGAGAATGATAAGATGAGCTATAAGCTAATTGAGTACCAATACAAGAAAAAAAATTGTCCAAAAAATTCCAGTGAAAATGGGATCTTTGTCACTTACAATAATCTTTGGGTTTCCATGTAGCTTTTGAATTGTTTCCATAAATACAATAGCAATTGTAATGAATTTGAAAGGATGAGATAGTGTACAAAAGTATGCATAATTGTTATGTCTATCAATTACCACCATGATGACACTCTTTCCTTCGTACTTGGGTAAACCTATGATAAAATACACTGGGGCCTCCTCCCAACATTAACTTGGAATGGCTAAAGGTTGTAACAGACTTGTGGTCTTAATTGTCTCCACTTCATTTTGTTGGAAAACCAAACATTCTACCACAAACTTCTGAATATTGGATTTAAGACCATCCCAAAAGAATTCCTTCTTTACCATTTTTGAAAATCATGAGTGCCCTCCTAAAGGATAGGTGTGCAATTACAAAACAATATTTTTTTGAGCTAGTAGTTCTTACATAGATATAAGAAATATTTATACCATTATGAATCATTTTTCCAAATAAGTGTATCATATGTATTAGGACCTTGTTGCAGCGATTGAATGAGTGTCCACACCTCTTTGTCATTCTCCCATTCATCCCTTGCTTCATTTATCCAGTTAGGTTAGATAATAGAAATGGAACAGAGCACTGCTTCCATATCCTCATCTCTTCGTGAGAGTGCATCTACAACAACATTTTTCTTCCTTTTTTGTGGATGATTTCAAATGCCCCAACATATTTGTGACCCATTTTTGTTTCTTCTCTATACATAATCTTTGTTCCAAAAAGTATTTTAAGACTATCATGATTTGTTTTTACCTTGAAATGTCTTCCCATTAGGTAAGGGTGTCATTACTTTAGGTCATTTAGTATTCCAACATTTCCTTCCCATAAATAGGTTTGCGTAAATACTTTCCCTTGATTAGATGACTCTCAAAACCAATGGGTCTTCCTTCTTGCATTAAAACAACACCAATTCTGTTTCCTAAGGCATAACATTCCACAATAAGGGTTTTTGTGAAGTCTCATGTAGCTAAGACCAAAACAAGGCACATTGCCTCTTTAAATGTTCAAATGCCTTAGTTTATTTTGGAGTCCAAAAAAATGCATCTCTCTTTAGTAATGTTGGTATAGGTTTTGTTATTTTCCCATAGTTCGTAACAAACTTGTGATAATACCGTGTCAACATGAGAAATCCTCAAAGTTGCTTTAAGGTTGTTAGGATTTTCCATTCCTTGATAGCTTTAATTTTGTTATAGTCTACCTTAACATCCTCATGAGACATAGTGTGACCCAAATATTCCACCTCTTGTACCCCAAAGAAAAATTTGGAGGGTTTTGCATAGAATTATTTGTCCTCAAATAGTTTAAGCACCGTGAAAACATGTTGGACATGATATTTCCAAGACTTTTGTAGATTAATATATCATCAAAAAATACTAACAGAAATTTTCTAAGAAAGGGTTTGAAAGTAGAATTCATCAAACCTTGAAGTGTGGAAGGTGCATTGGTAAGACCACAAGGCATGACCAAAAATTCATAATGAACTGAATGAGTTTTTAATGTTTTTTTTCAAATGTCTTTGGTCTTCATTCTAATTTGATGCTATCTATAAAAAAGATCTAGCTTGGTGAAGTAAATTGCTCCATGTAATTCATCCAATAATTCATCAATGACAGAAATGGGAAATTTATCTTTAATAGTGAGCTTATTGAGCTCTTTATAATCTTGATAGATATGCCATGATCAATCCTGCTTGTGCACCAATACTACTGGAGAAGAGAAAGAACTTTGGCTAGGTTGAATTATGCCAGCCTCTAGCATTTCTGTAACTATACATTCAATTTCACTATTTTGGGCATAGGGATATCTATAAGGCCTAATGTTTGAAGCGACACTTCCTGGAATCAAGTGAATAGCATAATCATGAATAGGTGGGATGCCTTTGGGAGTCTCAAATACCTTGGAATGATTTTCTAGTACACTTTGGAGATCTTGAGAAATGGATGATTTCGATGCTTGAACATCTAGAGAGCATAATTCTACAATTACGCCTCATTGTTCTTTCTTCAAAAGCTTTGTCATTCCATTAGAGTTTATTATCTTCCCCAATTTCCATGTGATACTCTTTAATTCAATTTCCTTTCCACCCAAAAAAAATCAATAAAGGTTCTTGAAAATTAAAATTTATCATCCCCAAAGATTGTAACCATTGGATTCCTAATACAACATCAGCACCCCCCATTGGAATGGAAATCATTTGACTATTCAATATATATTCCCCCATGGCTAGATTTATATTATGGAAATTCCCTGAGAAATTTATAATACCTCCATTTACAACCATCACTTGACACTTTGGTGTTGGATATAAAAAGAAATTCAATTATGTGGTTACCTTACAATGAATAAAATTGTGGGTACTACCTGAATCAATCAGCACTAGTACCTTTTTCTTCTGATATATCCTTCTATCTTGAGAGTTTGACGAGTGATAATTCATGCCAATGCATTACAAGATATGGTCGGATTCATTTATTCTTTCTTAGTGGTTGGTTCCTAGTGTATATCATCTTCTTTTGATGTTTCTTGTTCCTTTTCTTCCTCCTCTTCAAAATCCATGTAAAATAATTTGATCTCAACACACTTATGATCTTTAGTGTATTTTCTATCACAACTGTAACAAAGCCATTTTTCTCTTTTTTCCTCTAGTTTTTGTGGTTTCAACATTGTAGGTTGTGGGAGGCTAGAAGCAGCAACATTTCCATCTTTATAGTTGTCAGTGGTATATCTCCTTGTTGCCACAATTTTGCTTTCAACTTTTCTTGTCACCCTAAAGGCATTTTCCAATGAATTAGGTTCCCAAACACAAACCTCATCTTGGATGTTATCCTTTAAATTCACTATTAAGACATCAACCACATGCTCCTCTAGAATATTAGTTACCTTGATATTCAATCTTTGGAAGTCCTCAATGTGTTTTTCCATTGAACCCTTTCGTTTGAGATTTATCAATTGGCTAAAAAAGGTATTTCTCTTTGAATCCTCATAATGTGCTACCAATTTTTCTATAAAAAAAAAATCAAGTGACAATTTATTTATGAGAACAAATCCATTGATGCCACACAAACTTATTTTGTTCTAAATATAAAGATGCAATGTGTACCTTTTCTATTTGTGGCACATCATGTAGATCAAAGAATTGCTCCATATGTAGTATACATGTTACGGGATCCTTGCCACCAAACTTCCTCATATCAATCTTTGCACTGTAGTTAGTATTTAACCCACTGTTGGAGTCTCTAAAATCATAATTCATATTCCTTTTGTCCTCATCATGATTTTCATGGGGTACCTTGTCACCACCAAAAAGCATTTTTTGTAGCAACTTTGTCAAAACTACGAGGTACCTTTTCATTTATGTTTTTAAACCATCCTTCAAACCTTCCATATTGAAATTCATCATTACTTCCATGTCTAATTTTAAACCATACTTCAAACCATGCATCTTAGCTTCCAATTCATTTTTTACTACTCTTTGAGAGAGCCAAATTTGTTGCACTTGGTCTTGTCATTTTGATATATCATGTTGCATTTCTCCCTCTTCTTCATGCATCATACTACAGCTTTTTGTTGCCTTATTGGGTGTATCCATTATTTTGTTTTGACAAATTTTAGAACAAAATAATTATATATATGCTTCAATATGCCCTTTCAATCACTTCGAACTGATTTTTCAAACAAAAGTTACGCAAATTTAAAAAAAAAAAAAAAAAAAATACACACTTTTTTCTTGCTTTTAGGAGCTCAATCTTGAAACTATTGTATCTTTGTAATTTCAACCTCCTAAGGTCTAAAATTCCATATTGTGGTATCCCTTTAAGTCCTCTTTCCAATACCACTAGTTACACCGAGATTGGATTCTTCAAGATAAAGTTAGACCAAATCTTCCAAGATGACCTACTTATGGACCAGTTCAATAGAGTGAACTTGCACAGAATGTCACATGTCATTTTTTCATGTTTCGACCTTGAAAATGGTACCCAAAATACTACAGTCCACTAAATTCAACCAATTCTTAAGAAATTCAATTTATATTCCTGAAACAAAAGTTATGATGATTTTCCCTGAGACCCCTGTTTGAGACAGAATTCAAGAGCATATAAAACCCTGAAGCCCATGAATCATATATCTGATAATATAGTGAACCAAGATCTAAAATTTTTACACAATGTTTACCAACATTTCAACTCCATTTTGTCAAAATTTCAGCTTATGAAGTGTAGTAAAAAAAATATTATAGTAATAATTCTAAGATGACCTATTTGAAGCAGCAAAACCCTAGGATCCAAAGCTCTAGTACGAAATCTTATGTAACCAAATTACAAACAAAAGAAAATATAAATCAATGACTTGAAAATAAGCCTCTTCTAGAGAGAACCTCTTTTACATCACATAAATAAACAATTCTTGGATGATTCAAATGACAATATCTCCTTGGTTACATATATATGAGTATAAAGGGTCACAATATAATTAGGGCCTACATAAAAATAATAATGTAAGGGCACAACAATAACAATAATGGGCTTCTATGGGGCACAACAATAACAATATGGGGGCTACATGGTGAACAACAATAACAAATGGGGGGCTATACTAGTATTATAGGGACCTAACATATGCCATACTAATTATTGAAATTATGTCAAAAATTTGTGTATTTGTATATGTTTATGTGGTTCTGTGTAATCTCATATGCTTTTATGTGTTCTAATGATAAACCTAATTTGGGAATTGCTTGTATTTATTGAATGTAATGTATCAGTTTATATGAATATGCTTGCAAACCCTAGTTATTGTTTGGTGTTAATGTGTCTAAATATGGATAATTAATTGTTAATTCCACTATGAAATTAAGTAGCCAAAGTTTATATGTGACAAGTATTTCATTTTGGACATTTACTTGACATTCATGTTCAGGAGAAAATTGCCAAGTTCTAGAACAACCATGGCATAGTTAGATCTTTGTGCTTCCACATTTGAATTAGATATTTTTGAGCTAGGTGGTTGTGGTAGTGTTGCCCAACAGGTAGTTAGGACATTACAAGGTGGTATCAGAGCCCAGTTTTCAACACTAGGCCTGATTGCGCCAGAATGAGAATAATATTTTATTGTCCACCAAATATTTGACAAAAGTACAACGGTGGGGTTGATTAAAATTTACCCCAAAAGAGGACATAAGAGCCAGGAGAGCCTCAAAAGAATCAAATCCATGTAAATGAAGGAAAAATATCGAAAGAATCGCTAAATTTTAGCCTCATTATGATAAACCTCATGCAAATGACACCATTCATGTGTATCATGTTCTATTTTGTTATATATATAACAAACTAAATATATATATATATATATGGCATATTAAATAAAATGCAAATGTTGGAACTATATAAGGTGTATTTGTTATATTTGTTATAAGGTAAGGTTCCATAGCAGAACCTTTATTTTTCCTACTGTTGTCGAGGAAAAATGTCCCACCAATAAATAGGGAGTCTCCCCAGTGTAAAGTCCCAATTAGGCCTCACAACATTTTGGATAGGAGCCCCATTTGGTATGCGGCCTTTCCTACCACCATGATAGTTTCACTCTTAGCTATCAAAATGTAGAGATGTTAGAGTGAGAGAAAAAGTGAAGCATTGGACAATTGGGATGAGATCAGCCAAAAACTAATAGCTTGTAGAATAGAATACACAAGTATAACAACAAAAAAATAAGAAGATGCATGTCAAGAAGGGTTAGTGAGCTAAAACCATCTCAGCAATACATGAATAAGAAAGTGCCAGAAGTTAATTCCAAATTAGTTCACAATAAGGTTCTAGAATAGCATGGAATAAGGAAACAAAGATTCAAAGCAGACATGCAATCCATAATCCATGAGTTAGTTCGTTAGCATATACCCAACATGTAATCACACATGCACACACAATGGAAATACTGGAAAGCATTTACAACCACCATGAAAGTGGATAGGAATCAATGTCGAAAGTGAAGAAATTCTCATTAATCATGATGTGAACTAAAGTACTTCTCCAGTAGGTACATCAAAGCCCAATATTGGAATGTAGACTTCTTGTATCATTTCCAATAGCAAACCCTATCCCCACTAACACTCATCCTAAATCTTTCCAAGAGCAGAGTACTTTCATCCCCTTAAGCACAAAACAACTCTCTAATGTTATCCTAGCTCAGGTACTAAAAGCCCCCTCTAAATGAGACATGAGGGTATATTTATACAAATGGGGAGGTGGCTTCTCACCTTCCCCATGACCTTTTGTATTGTGTATGCTATTTTTTATTCCTCAAAAAATCTTAAGGGGGAATTTGAACTGCCTTCGAAGATGATCAACAATGTGATGAAGGAAGACTGCAGTTGCACTTTGTAGTCGTAGCCACACTTTATAGTCACAGTCACCCTCTATAGTCGCAGTCGCACTTTGTAGTCATAGTCACCCTTGTAATTGTAGTTTCATTTTGCATTCGCGGTCGTACTTTGTAGTTGTAGTCAACCTTTATAGTGAAAGTCACACTTTGTAGTCCCAGTGACCCTTTGTAGTCACAGTTGAACTTTGTAGTTGTAGTCACCCTTTATAGTCGCAGCCGCACTTTGTAGTGAAAGTCATAGTGGATAATTATGATTGGATTAAATCACATGCTACAAATGCAAGTTGAGCTTACAGAGTGCGATGAGGAGAAAGGGCACAAGTCACATTTATAAAAGGTATTAAGTCACCAAACACTGCAAAAGCAACTTGCAACTTGGGAAGGTATCATATAACCTCTATCAGAAATCATAGTTCTATAGGTAATATTATAATTCATTACGAACTAAACTTGTGATTTACGACTTTGTGATATTAGCCCTATAGTCTAAGTCAGAAATTTCATTTCTAGAGGCCAAGCAGCATAGCACTGCAAGTTGCAATTGCAACTTGCAATAAGAACAAAAAACACAAGTCTTTAAATGCTTAAAGGTGAAATGAAGTTAGATTCAAGTCAAAGGAGAAGTGAAATATTTAGGAGGTCATAGGGAAAGAATCCTGAGAAAATTTCAAGTGGATGGGACTTCAAACTCATTGTTGAATGTAACATCACAGATTCATTACCACTTATAAACTCAAGTATGGATGAAGTCAAGTTGATTTATGCAACAATATTCCATCAATAAATCATCAGTGTACCATGATGTATCTTCTAATCCCATTGACCTAATAGTATTTTAATCCCATTAAGAGTCGCTTCTAGTAGTAGTAAGCCTTCCAATCTGATTACAACCTTGTCCAAACGTTGGACATACAAGAATATGGATAAGTATAGCCCTGACAACTTCTCTAAAACAAAAACGAAAATCACCTAGATAAACATAAATGCAAGAGCTATGTTGCAAGATCCTTTGCAAAATTGATTGAATACAAATGTCATAAACCCTAGTGTAACTATACATCAGAGAAACTTTTAGGTCAAAAATGAGCCTCAAAACAAAAATATACAATAAAAATAAACTTTATAAGAACCAATAGGATTCAATATGATGAGGTAATCTAATCTTATTTTATTATTTCCACTATTATTTTATAAAATTCTCTAGGAGACCCATTTTAGACCTCAAAATTTCTCTAAAGAGATGGGAATGAGGATGAAGCAAGGCAGGAAATCATAAACAATGTGTCTCATGAAAATACACATAATTGTAGATTCTTATGATAACTAGGTCATTAGAGGGTTTCAATAATTTCAATCCACACGGATACCGTTAAAACCTGAAAGCAAAGGAGGGATCCAAAATTTAGGTAGATTAGAATGAAAATTTATGGGGTGTTGTAGTTGCTACAACCATTGCCAAACCATTAGTAGAATCTAGCATCTCTACCTTATTCTCTTTAACATATAGAGTCTTATTAATGATGCAAGGAAGTATTGAATAGACATTGTGGGTATTGCTTCAGGTTACCTACCCATTTACAAATATTCCCTTCATTTGTCTCCTTAGCTAGGTGATGTTAGTATTTAGACACTAAAACAAGAGCTCACGTATGTAAGTCTTTGATGATGATCTAAATAACATGACAGAATGTTTATTGTGTTCAGAATTTTAGAGTGGGTTTTCGGTGTTGCTTCGTTTTCAATTAGCATTCATAGCCCCAGCAAAGTCACTCAAGAAATCACAAGCATTGCTTCATTTCCAGTGGGCATCCATGGCCCCAGTGAAGTTTCTTGCATCACCTCTTTGCGCAAGAATCCTTTCTCATTCCTTTACCCTTTTATTTAATTTTTATTTTTACATGCACATTGGCATCATTTATTAGGGGGTTCACTACACCTGGTTGGATGAAGGATCTCGACGTATTTTACAGCCAAGAAAGGTTGCTTCTTATTTTGAAGGAACTAAAAAAAATTGACTTAGGTTTTCCTCGTGTCATACTTATAAATCACATCTCAAACTAACAAGTGGATAATGAAAACACATAAGTCAAAAATTTTGAGGACCAGACCAAAAATAGATTTCAAATTATAGATATAGGCTTTATGAACTGATTAGAGTTCCCCACAAATACCAACTCATATTTTCCTTCTTAAGAAAGCAATCTCATTTAAAGGATATAATAGACGAGATTTCAATACTAGGGTCTACAAGATGTTTCCTCTTGGAGTGACTATCACAACCACACACAACCATTGGTTGATATTTCATCAATATGGACAAGGAAAGTAAGGTAGATAAGGAAGCTCTTCACGAAACCATTTATGTACAAGCCAGAAAAGAAAGTGCGAAGAACAATATTTAAATGAAAAGGTATATGAAGCATGCAATGAAAACTAAATACAACTGAAAAGAGAAATGCAAGAAAAGCAAACTGGATAAGAAGGAAGTGATTTACGCAACAAATACTAGACTAAAAGAAATATAAAAGAGCATTGTGATATAATTCAAACAAAAACTAAATGTGAAGCAATGCAATGAAGCTAACTAAATTCATATGAAAATAATGCAAGCATGAAACCAACTACGAAAGAAAATGTGTGCATAAATATTATAAAAATAAAACAATTGAAAGTAAACCTAAACCCTAATCTAATTGAACAGGAGATCAAGATTATGTGAATTCAAACTTCCAGTGAAGCCATAGAAGTTCCTCCCAAACTGCAAATACAAATATATCTACGATTAGCACCAATACGAAATAATGTGTAAAAACAAAGATGTTTACCTACGTAACTTTCTTAAAAGATAGAAGGTCCCACCTGCTGGAAAAAGAATTTTTAGGGAAGATCAGTCTAGCCAAGCCACAATCCTATCTTAATAGACAGAATGATAAACATGAAAATTTTGAAAACCCCTCACAAATTTGCATTCATTTACACTTTCATTCATACTAAGAATAAGAGAAGTAAGAGGTTTCTTATTTGTAGAATATTTTTCCAAAAAGATTCCTCTAGCCAATCAACAATTTTGTCTTTATATTCAAAATGACGAGCTTGAAAACCCTAAAGTATTTCAAATATGAACATTTAGATGGTCCAACTATGATATGAGAATAATTTAGCGACAAAACCCTACTCTAATATTGTTCAAGGATCTTGTCAAGAACATGAGGACCTGACATAACCATCTGTGAGAGCTAAAGTGCCTCACCATCCTAACAAACCTCTGAACCTTCAAATGGTGGATCGTCAGATTTTGGTGGCTTGGTGAAATCAACAAATATAGAAAAACAAATATCATTGGATGTATTAGTGATATTGTGATTATTTGTTTGACAGTTGCTAAATCTAATTCTTCGATCAAATTTTTCATTTACACATAAGATTCTTCATTTCTCAAAAATGGAGATGAACCAACTGTAGATATTTCATGAATGGTTTGGGTTGTATAATTTTCATCTTCACATGCCAAGGATTGTGAATCAAAAGAATTATGGGTTGAGAATTCATTGGTTTCCTCTTCCAAATGTAAGATATCATTACCTTATATGTGATCACAAGTTGGGCCAACAAAATGGTAGTATAGGAGATTAAAAATGATTGTTGGTATAGTAGATTTGGAAAATGAGTTAAGATACAAGGAATAGTGAGAACAAATTGAAAGAAGAATAAAATAATCTCTAGAGGAAGCATACATCAAAACATGTTTCGGTATTCAGGAAACATGAGTTATGCTTCATAAAATTATTTGAAGATTCGTTGTTATCTAAGATAATTGTGAAAAAACAAGAATGCTTACCTACATAACATGCACAAGAGGAAGAAGGTATAGCCTGCTAATACAATAGATTGGCATAAAAGAGTGCTCTAGCCATGTCATAATTTGTTCTTCATATGTATCATGATGAACATGAAAACCTTGGAAACCTTGCAAATGTGTGCATCCCTTCACATTATTTATCATATTTCAGACAAGAAATGATGGGTCAATTATTTATAGAAGAGTTTAACAAAAAGGAATCTTTCGGTCAATGAGAAATTCTATCTTGATAATCAAAATGATAGGCCTTGAAAACTTGTACATCTCTTGAAGAAATGCATTCAAACCCTAAATTTAGTACAAGATAGATGAAAGGTTGTATGCTTGAAGAAGAAGTAACCAAATAGGATTCTTCCATCTGATTAACAACTCTATCTAGACATTTAAGAAGAATAACTTGAAAATGTTGAAATTATTTCAAAAATGAGCTTACGACTAGTGAAATGGTGCTAAGAAGAGAATCTTGCGAGAAAACCCTAATCTAACATATTTCAAGTATCTTATCAGGATTATGAGAACTTGACATAACCATCAGCGAGCGCTGAAATGCATCTCTCCTAACATTTTCCTAAACCTTTAAATGTTGGATGATCAAATTTTGAGGTTTTGTTCATATCAGCAATTGTATGCAGACAACCATCATCAGTTATATCAATAAGATTATTATTTCTCGGATGGAAATTGTTAGTCATTGGTTTGCTAAGATCTTTCAATATCACCAAATTGGTCATTCAATACATTAGATTCCTTTGGTATCATAAATGAAGATGTATCGAATGGAAGGATTTCATGAATGGATTGAACTAAAGAGTTATCTTCTCTCAATTCCAAAGATTGTGAACTAGAAAAGAGATGGGAAATAGTTTCATGGTTTTCTTCTTCCGAAGTTGTTAGCTTATTGCCTTGTGTTTGCTTGATTTCCATTTTTTCAGAATGAGAGTCTAGAGGATTTAAAATTTTTCCAATTGGAGTCGACTCACCATATGCATTAGGACAAGGAGAAGTGTATCGAAGAAGGTAAGGACTTGATTCCCATAAGAAACTCTTCTATATTGAGATCAAATTCCAAATCTAGGTTTTTCACACCCACATCGCCTTGAGGTGTTAACAAATCAAGAGATGTACTAAGATGAGGGTTGACAAAGCCATTGGTATGATTCAATTTTTTTTATTTCACTAGAATTATCACTCAAAATATGATATTCTTCATTAACCAAGAGTGGAGAGACATTAACCAGAGGGTTTTCATGAATGACCTGAGTGGAGGAATCATCATCTCGACATGCTGAGGATTGGAGATCAAAAGAAAGGTGAGAAGTGTTTTCATTATTTTCTTCCTCTACATGTAAACCATTGCTACCTTGTATCTAGTTATTACCTAGCCCCGCAGAATGATAATCGAGAGCATTTGAAGCGATTGTTATGGTAGCAGATTCATCGAGCAAATCTAGGTGCAATGAGTTATGAGTTGTGGATAAAAGAGGATGAAAATAATCCCTCGAAGAAACATCACTTCCAATCAAATCTAATTCAATATTTGGAACTTTTTGCATCAACAAATCAGCATCCATACTATGTTCCATGGGGTTGGTCAAACATTTAGTATTATTCGAAACAAAACCTTGGTTGCAAGCAAGTAAAGTTAGAAGCATATGACGAGGAGATTCATTAATGGATTATGGAATATGTTCAACAGTAAGAGGTGTTTTACCAATTTCATTTCCATGTTTCCCTACATCTGAAAAATTAATAATGGATTGTACAAAACAACTCTACTCATTTTCATGCAAAATATCTTCATTACCTAAATTATTGATAATAGAAATTTCATTATTAGCACAAGAAATTTTTTCTTCAGGTAATGAAGCGAAAGGAGGATGATGGGACTCATTGGTGGTAACTCCATTCTCTAGTATTTAGATTTTCCCTAACTCACAAAAGATGGCAATAACAAATTAGGGATAAGATCTGGTTGATTTGTAACTTACAAATCACCAGGATCATTGGATGACTGATTATGAACATTTATTTTAGATTCAAATTGTTGCAAAGAAAGGTAAACCAATCACTAAAATTTTTCATCCAAATAGATCTAAGCTACGTTTCTCTCATGAAATTGATAACAAATATGGATAAATCACCATCAAAATATTCCAACTATTCATTTGGTTTCACTCTAAGCTCGTTGTTAATTTATGGTATGTTCTATGCTTAGAGCAGTTTACTTATCTTTCTTATTATTATCCACAAATTAGCAATCACATGTACAATAAGTAAAGTGTAGGTAGAACATTAAACGATCGAGAGAAAACAAGCCAAGACACGAGACACCAGATGTGGCGGCTAGCCAGGGACAAACCCTAATATGGGGAAACCCTTTGATCAAATCTTCTTTTATCTTCAATAATTCAACAGAGAGAAATAGTACAAAAGTCTGATTTATATTAGCAGCAGCAAACCCTAGATCAGTGACATCATCATCATCAACATCACTGGCATCAGTATCATTGGCATCACCGACATCCTCGGCATCACCGGCATCATCGGCACCAGCATCATCAGCATCACTGGCATCATCGGCACCATCATCACCGGCATCATCGGCATCAGCATCATCGGCATCATCAGAATCACCGACATTAGCATCATCGGCATAACCGGCATCATCGGCATCACCGGCATCACCGACATCACCAGCATCATCGGAATCATCGGCATCATCAGCATCAGCGACATCATCGGCATCACTGGCGTCAGCATCATCAGCATCACCGGCATCATTAGCATCATCAGCATCATCACCGGCATCATCGGCATCACCGGCACTAGCATCATAGGCATCACCACCATCACCGGCATCAACATCATTAGCATCACCAGCATCATCGGCATCAGCATCATCGGCATCACCAGCATCATCGGCATCACCGGCATCATCGGCATCACTGGCATCATCAGCATCACTGGCATCATTCCTTCCACACGTATGAGAGAAGAGTCCCTTTCTGCGCAGTAGAAGAAGAGCCTGTTTTCTGCGCAAGAGAGAGAGAGAGATGTGATGAGATGTGTGTCCAAATGAGGAAAATGCCTCCTGTATTTATACGCAAATGTTGATGATTGAATAGATGCAACGGTTGAGCTTCTAAGCCTACATGAATTGCTGGTCGGCTTGATAATTATTCCATAATCAAAATAAATTCATATCTCCACAAATACTTATTGGAATCGGATGATCTTTAGATCAATCCTACACCTCTTGACGAGAGGAATCTAATAAAATATTATCAACCATGAATAAGATGACCCACATGGATTTTGGCCCTAGTTTCTAATTTTAACACTCCCTCTCAACTAGGGAGAACTCCATCTGCAATTCGTTTATTGATCGCTACTATTCATCCATCAAATGCATTGCCCTATACAGCTTGACCCCTACTCTGCTCTGCTCTATCGTGCTTGCTCTGCTCTGTTCTGTTCTTCCCTATTCTGATCTGCTCTACGCTACTATGTTCTGCTCTGCTCTACTTTGTTTGAATTATGAAGAAGAAGAAATGATCGAGGATGTATCATATTGACTCAAAGTCAGTCTCAAAGTGTGTAACATTGGTCCCAGACTAGTCCTCAACCGACCCAAAGTCAGTGTTGTAGTGGGTATAACTCCTACCACTGGTCCCGGACCAGTATCATCCTCCACTGACTCAAAGTCAGTCTCAGAGTGTGTACCACTCATCCCAGACCAATCCTCAACTAACCCAAAGTCAGTGTCATAGTGGGTACAACTCCTACCACTGGCCCCAGACTAGTCCTCCACTGACCCGAAGTCAGTCTCAAGGATGTACCACTGGTCCCAGACCAGTATCAACCGACTCAAAGTCAGCGTCATAGTGGGTACAACTCCTACAACTGGTCCCAGACCAGTCCTCTACTAACCCGAAGTCAGTCTCAAAGTATGTACCACTGGTCCCAAATCAATGAAGGTCATCTTAGCATAGGGAGTACGGTAGATACAGTAATGCATCCATCGATACTGCTATGGTCCCTATCCTCATTTCCCTGCTCATTGATCAGATGAGAGGTACTTCCCACGAGTCCCAGACTGCATGGGTAGGATGCCTTGACAGGAGAACTAATCATCCTATCCACAGGAGAGCGAATCATCCTATCCAGTGGATGCCATGGAGAACTAATCATCTTGGCCCATAGGAGAGCAAATCATCCTATTCCACAATCACCATGGAGAACACATCATCCAGGCCTCACAGGAGAACTAATCATCCTGCTACACAATCATCATGGAGAACACATCATCCAGACCTCACAGGAGAGCTAATCGTCCTGCTACACAATCTTCATGGAGAACACATCATCCAGACCTCACAGGAGAACTAATCATCCTGCTATACAAGAGAGTGAATCATCTTGTCCACAGGAGAGTGAATCATCCTGTCCACAAGAGAGTGAATCATCCTTTCTCATTTGAGAGAGAATCATCTTGTCCCAGTGTGCACCACCAGGGGAGGGTGAGTCACTTTGTGGTCGTATGTTGCTTCAGTAAGAACCGCAAGCCCCCAGAGCTCCCAGAGCTCAATGTATGCAACATGCAGGACCCTTTTACAAGGGTCTCTTGACGACTCCAAGTCGTTCGGGAAAATCACAGATTTGATCTTTCCCTGGGGCTTTTTCAAAATGTCAGCGACCTGTACATCAGTCTCAATGTGATGGAGCCTCCTTGCTCATCGACTTACCATATCCCAAATAAGGTAGCATCTGATGTTTATCTGTTGGAGAAATCATCAAATATGGGATTTCTCTTTAATCGAATCCCACCTTTGGTTGTCACAGAGAATCACAGTGGTATTCATCATGTGTACAAACAGCTCATTGAAGAGCTTCCACAACTAGACTGCCTCACAGGAGGCCATGCTAGCAGCAATGTATTTTGCCTTGGCGGTGCTCAGAGCCACTGACTTTTGCTTCCTTCTCATTCAGGATATCAAGGCAGATTCCAAAGAGAACCAGCACTAAGAAGTTCTCTCCACACTGCCTGCTCACTGAGCATTTGAAATCATGCAGTTTCATATTTCCAACAGTGTATCTCAATCCATGAGAGATTGTGCCCCGAAGACATCTCAGAAGATTCTTGGCATCAATCCAGTGAGACTCAACCAAATATGAGCTCACCATGCTAACTGCAAAACATATATCCAGACGGAGGTTCACCAAGAACAACAATGTGAATGAGTTTATGAAACTCAAAGGCATTTCCCAAATCTAGTCCGACATCACTACCATATAACTTTTGAAATTTAAGATCCTCAAGGTAGTCACAGGCTTGCAGTCCACAATACCGAATCTTTCCAATATCTTCACCACATATTTTCCTTGAGATAGGAAAATTTCCCTCGGCTTCTGCTAGACTTCAAGTCCTAGGTCCTTCATTTCAAATTCATAAGCCAACTCCCTCTTACATTTGTGAATGAGAGGGTCTGCACCTGTTAGAAAGAGGTCACCCACATACAGCACTAGTATGAGAGGTTTGTCATCTTCAACCTTAGAAAGGTTAGGATTGGCTTCACTCCTAGTGAATCTCATCTTCATCAAGTAGCTATCGATCCTCTCATACTATGCTCAGGGTGCTTGCTTCAGCCCATAGATAGCCTTCTTCAACCTGCATACATGAGATTTTCGATCATAAATCTCAAATTCTTTGGGTTGCTCCACGTAGACCTCTTCTTTGATCGAACCATGCAAGAACGCGGTCTTGACATCTATCTAATATAGGTTCCATCCTTGTGAAGCCGCAAGGGCTATAATCGAGCAGATGGTGGTATATCTGGCAACAGGTGCAAATATCTCGTCATACTCTTTTTCTTTTGGTTCCCTGGTGTCAGCTTCTTGAGATCTCCTCATTGTAGGAAGATTGTTCACGTGACTGAGATCCACATCTTCGTCAAAGGTGACATCATGACTAATCACGACTTCCCTTTGATCGGTTACATAGATTCTATAGCCCTTAGTATTTTCACTATATCCCACAAAGATTCCTTTCTTTCTAGATGCACCCAATTTATTCCTTTTCTCTTTCAGGACATGAAAATATACAGGGCTTCCAAAAATTCTAAAATGAGATATATTAGGTTTCTTACTGGTGAACATTTCTTCAGGAGTCTTGGAACCCAATGCTTGATGAGAGCATCAGTTTTGTACATATATGACGGTGTTTGCAGCTTCAGCCCATAGAAACTTCGGAAGTATTTGATCATGGACTTGCATGGCATAGACAGCTTCCACAATCGTATAGTTCTTCCTTTCTGCCACACCATTCTGTTCAGGAGTATATGGTGTAGTAGTCTCCCTCTTAATGCTAGCCTCTTACCATCGCTGAAGGTCACCTTGTAGCCTTTGTCTTCCATTGTCAAGATGGACACCGGGTTCTTTTTGAGTTCAGGTACATATAATACATCCTGGAATTTCTAGCCTTCTTGAGTGGAGGCCACCAAGCGCTTGTCGATAGAGTCCTGGATGATCTTCTTTGTTTTGACTTCACTGGTTTTCCATTTGTTCCTGGCAGCAGTGGGTGCATTTGATGGAGTTTCAACAATATTACCTCTCACATGGTCCAACACTCCTTGATTCTAAGGTTAGATCGAGAGACATCTTTCATCCTTGATAGCCAGACTTCTCACGGAGCTTGTCTTCGGTGGGGAAGAGTGTTGAGGACCCCATAGTTCTTTTAGGATAGCCTTGCCAATCTTCTCTTCAGTGATTACTCTTGCTCTTGCTGGGGCTTTGTCTTCACCTCAGCTCTGATACCATGTTAATTTATGTTATGTTCTATGCTTAGAGCAGTTTACTTATCTTTCTTATTATTATCCACAGATTAGTAATCACATGTACAGTAAGTAAAGTGCAAATAGAGCATTAAACGATCGACAGAAAACAAGCCAAGACACGAGACACCAGATGTGGTGACTAGCTAGGGACAAACCCCAATATGGGGAAACCCTTTGATCAAATCTTCTTTTATCTTCAATAATTCAGCAGAGAGAAATAGTACAAAAGTCTTATTTATATCAGCAACAGCAAACCCTAGATCAATCGCATCAGTATCAGTGGCATCAACATCACCGACATCAGTATCATCGGCATCACTGGCATCATCGGCATCACCAGCATCATTGGCATCACCGGCATCAGCATCACCAGCATCAGCATCACCGGCATCACCGGCATCACTAGCATCACTGGCATCATCGACATCAGCATCATTAGCATCATCGGCATCGTCGACATCACCGGCATCAACATCATCAGCATCACTGGCATCATCGGCATCACCAGCATCATCGGCATCACCGGCATCACCAGCATCATTGGCATCATCGGCATCGTCGGCATCACCGGCATCAGCATCATCGGCATCACCATCATCACCGGAATCATCGGCATCATCAGCATCACCATCGGCATCACTGCCATCATCGCCATCATCGGCACCAACATCATCGGCATCCCCAGCATCCTCGACATCACCGGCATCAGCATCATCAGCATCACCAGCATCATCAGCATCACCGGCATCACCGACATCATCGGCATCATCAGCATCACTGACATCATTCTTTCAACACGTGTGAGAGAAGAGTCCCTTTCTGCGCAGTAGGAGAAAAGCCTCTTTTCTGCGCAGGACAGGAAGAGATGTGATGAGATGTGTGTCCAAATGAAGAAAAGACCTCCTATATTTATACACAAATGTTGATGATTGAATAGATGTGACTGTTGGGCTTCTGAGCCTACATGAGTTGCTGGTCAGCTTGATAATTATTCCATAATCAAAATAAATTCATATCTCCATAAATATTTATCAGAATCGGATGATCTTTAGATCAATCCTACACCTCTCGACGAGAGGAATCTAATAAAAATATTATCAACCATGAATAAGATGACCCACATGGCGTTTGGCCCTAGTTGCTAATTTTAACACTCGTTGATCATTTTAAATAGACTTTGACAATCATACTTGTCGAAAGCATCATGAATCTCCTTAATGAATTGTTTGAAAGAATGGATAGACACAGATGGTAAGGTTTTGCACTATTATTTGACATGACCTTCAAGCGTAATGGTTAAAATTCTGCAAGCGGCATCTTCACAATGCACATCATTAGAAATAAAATCTTGAAGAAATCGAATTGTATGTTCTAATACAGATATTTTCTGCTCATCATCAAACTTCTTTTGTGACAAGCGATTAACTATTTACACAAGGAAAACAACCCAGGATAAAGAATTTGGATGGGGCCATTTCAAGATAGAATGTTTAGATATAGGATCCATGGGCTCAGCTTGTCATTTGGCCCTCCTTCTAGCATCAAATCTGTTGATGGGAAAAAATGGTATGCCAACACTTAGGGGGTCTCCCCAATGTAAATTCTGAATTAAACCTCAAACCATTTGGGATAGGAGCCCCATCTAGTATGTGGGCTCAGGGACCACCATGATAATTTCACTCTTTTTTTTCTAAATTAAGAGATGTTAGAGTGAGAGAAAAAATAAAGTGTTGGAAAATGGGGATGAGATCAACCCACAATTGATAACTTGTAGACAAAAATACAAGAGTGTAAAAGAAAAACAATAAGAACCATGCCTCAAGAAGGGTTAGTGAGTTAAAGCAAACTCAGAAATACATGAATAAGAAAGTTCCAGAAGCCTTAATTGGAAATTAGGTCTCAATCAATTGTCAGCATAGCGTGGAGTACGAAAAAAATAGTTGAAGCAGATGTGGAAGCCATAAGCCAAAAATTAGTTTGTTAACATATACCCAACATGTAAGAACACATGCGCACACAATGGAAATATTAGATAGCTAACAACCACTCTGAATGTGCATAGGAATTAATGTCGAAAGTGAAGAACTTTCCATTAATCATGTTGCAAAATCAAGTACATGTCCAGTAGAACCATCAAATCCTAGTAGTGGAATGTAGGTTGCTCATATCATTTCCAAGACCAAACACTAGCCTCACCAACACTTTCCCTAAAGGCTACTAGGAGCAGAGTGCTTTCAGCTCCCTAAGCACAAAACATCTCTCTAATGTTAGCCTAGATCAAGTGCTAAAATTCCCCTCTAAATGAGGCATGAAAGTATATTTATACAAATTGGTAGGTGGTTTTTCACCTTCCCCATTACATTTCCTATTCCCTACGACCTTTTGTATTCCTCATAAAATCTTAAGGGGGAAGTTGAACCACCTCCAAAGCTTATCTTTGATGTGATGAAGGAAGGCTGCAGTCAAGCTTTGTAGTCACAGTCGCATTTTGTAGTCATAGGATCCCTTTCTACTTGCAATCCCATTTTGTTGTCACAGTCACCCTTTGTAGTCGCAGTCACACTTTGTAGTCACAATCACCCTTTGTAGTGAAAGTCGCACTTTCTAGTCATAGTCACCATTTGTAGTCGGAGTCACACTTTGTAGTTGCAGTCACCCTTTGTAGTCACAGTCACATTTTGTAGTGAAATTCATAGTGGATAATTGTGATTGTATTAAGTTTCATGTGATAAATGAAAGTCAGGATTGTAGAGTGCGATGAGGAAAACAAGGGGTCATAAGTCACATTTCTAGAAGGTAGTGAGTAAGTCACTAGATACTGCAAGTACAACTTGCGACTTGGGAAGATATCATATAGTCTTTGTCACAAATCGGAGTTCTAGTGGTTGGAGTATATGTCGTTAGGAAGAAAACTCATGATTTGTGACTTAGTGAGACTACCCCTATAGTCTAAGTCACAAATCACATTTCTAGAGGTCAAACAGGGTAGCATTGCAAGTTGCAATTGTGACTTGCAACAAGGACAAAAAACACAGGTATTT
Organism: Pinus tabuliformis; assembly: GCA_031772625.1. NCBI lineage: Eukaryota > Viridiplantae > Streptophyta > Pinopsida > Pinales > Pinaceae > Pinus > Pinus tabuliformis. The sequence goes on along the minus strand of CM062805.1, from coordinate 152,885,849 downwards.
CAAGGCTTAAAGGTGAAGTGCAATTAGATTCAAGTCAAAGGATAAGTGAAATATTTGGGTCATAGGGAAAGGAGCCTAAGAAAATTTCAACTGGAGGGGACTCCAAAATCATTGTCACATGTAACATCACAAACTCATTACCACCTGTAAACTCAAGTATGGATGAATCCAAGATGATTTCTCAACACCATTCCATCAATTATCATCAGTGAACCATGATGTATCTTCTAATCACATTTACCTAATAGTATTTGTTTCCCATTAATATTTTCTTCTAGTAGGAGCAATCCTTCTAGTCAGGTTGTAGCCTTGTACAAACCTTGGACATACAAGAACACACAATCATAGTCGAAAAAAGACACCTTTCACGTAGGTAAACATAAATGGAGGAGAATTGTTGCAAGATCCTTTGCAAATTTATTTAAATGAAAATGTGGTAAACCCTAGTGTGACTATAACATGGGAATGATGATGAAGCAATGCAGCCAGGCGTGGACAATGTGTCTCATGAAAATACACATAATTGTAGATTTCAATGATAACTAGGTCATTAGATGGTTTAGATAATTTCAATCCATAGGGATACCATTAAAACTTTGAAAAGAAAAAGAAGGATACAAAATTTAGACTGGAAAAAAAAATTGGGGGTGTTGTAGCGGCTACAACACCTACCTCACCGAATGTGTTACAAGGTTGGAGGAGCGCATGTCAATACCAAGAAAAACCAACGAGAATATATGTTACGATGAAAGGGTGTAGGATGGGCCATAGGCCACGGTGCCGAGGAGTTAACTAGAAAGTGTTGCCTCAAGATACAAAGGTTGACATTTAAGAGCTCGAAAGTAGTGTGGCAGGCCACTCGAGCTGAGTTATGGTGGCGGGCCATAATTTGAAACCCATAAAAAGACACATATGTATGGAAAAGACTACATCAATAAGTGGAGTTTGAAGGACGTTAAATGACAGGGGGATCCACACTAATAGACAAAATCATTGTTAGTGGAACCTTGATAAATGGGCTAAACCAAACCCCATTGGATCGTGGAAGGCCATTAAAGGTAGGGCATGATGGGATCTTATGTCCATATAAATCATTGGATCAAAGAGATCCATACCGTTGGATCCCATCAGAGTATAATTTAATGATTAAACTCACACTCGGTTGAAATATGATGGTAGCAAGGTTGTCTAATTAGCGCAATCTTTATCGTCAATAAGGGAGGCCACATAAGCCACCCCCATCGTTAGACTATTTTCCTATTACAATCATAACTGTGAATCTACCAGGAGAGGTCTGTGAGCATTGGGCATAATGTTTGTTAATGTCGTAGAGGGTGAGGACGATATGGTGGAAACCAAGCTCGTGCCACTCATGGGCCATGCAGGTGCAAGAGATGTGGGCCAGTATGCCACCTAAGGGTTGAGTTGGCCCAAGAAACACATTTATATTTTACATACATACATACATACATACATACATACATACATACATACATACATATATATATATATATATATATATATATATATATATATAGATATATATATATATATATATATTGTTGTTAAGATGATTTATTGATAATCGTTCATCAAGGGGGTGAATTTAAATTTATATTTATGTATATATGTGTGTGTGTGTGTGTGTGTGTTCAATTTTTTTTTTTTATGTATTTTTTGTGTGGAGTGTCTGGTTTTGTGGAGGACCCCACGCTTATTGATTATAATAATAAACATGGATTATTGTTCTGTGTCAAGAGTGTTGGAAATAATGAGAGGGGGGTGAATCAATATTCCTTATCAATTAGCACTTTTAAATCTTTTCAGAGCATTAGTTAATCTTCAATTATTATTAATGTTTATGAAGTGATAACAATAAATAAAATAACACAATAGGCACAAGAATTTTAGGTGGAAACCCCCTCCGGGTCGAAAACCACCAAACGCTTTTCTAGTAAATTCTTTAATCTTCAGCCCCAACTAAAATGAAAGCAACAACTTCCTAGAATTCTAGAAATAATTCTTCTCCAACTCCCACTAGAAGGACGCCCCAACGCTTTGGTTTCTTCAATAATCAACTGAATGGATGCCCCAACACCCTAGCAAGCCAAAACTCGCCCTAGCACCACCCTACCACCCTGAAGTTTTTGCAGGCCCCAACTTGTAGGTGACTTCATACACCTCCCTACCACCCTATAATGATTGAAATGAGATAAGAGTGTGGATTCATGTACCAGGGACAATGATCCATGATACAATATGACCTACAATGATTTTGGCCGAACACCCAATCACAATATGACCTGCAACCCAACCATGACATCATCCCAACAGAGACTCCTATACCTCCTAATAATGCCTTTTCGAATCTAGGCAGATTGACTCTTTTACAATAATGTCTCTTCCAATGATGACACTTTTACAAATGACTCTTTTACAACTTTACAATGATGACTCTTGGCCTTGACACTTCTTCAAAATATATGGATGGTTGTCATGTCTTCAAAGGATGTCATGCTACAATTCTTCCTTTGATTTGATACTTATGCTCTTGAATTCTTGCTTGAATTTGTACTTGAATCATCTTCTACCTACATGCAAATTTTCCCAACGAAACCAATCCCAAAACAAAACAAAATACCTTACAGCTTACCTCCGCCTGCAAAACACATGTAAGTGCATAATAATGATTAAATACAAATTAAAATTACAATGCGTACTTGAAGTGTGCTTGTCACTTTTGTTGTTGACTTGTTGCAGTAGTAGACAAAAACTCCCACTCTTGATATAGTTCTGGACTCTATGCAAGACTATATCCAAAATTGACCTAAAGATATATACAATAAAAATTGATGACATACCCTAGACTTGTGATGGGCCAAGTTCTAACTACAACAACAGAGACCATTCTATCAACTATGACAAGACAAGTAACATGAACTTACAACATCATATAGATTTAGCATACTTGGTGTAGCATCAAGAATATGGAGCATCAAATGTGTAGTATCAAGAATAGGACATCCGAAATGTGGTATCAAAACTAACTATGACATATAGAGACATAGAGATATAACCGAGACCCTGTATGTACTAACATTGCCTTGGAAAAACATATGTCAAAGATGATACTCGTATTTCAAATGTAAACACTAATCATACATACCTTGCTATAGGATACTTACCCTTGACTATCGATGTGTGGTCCTTACTGCAGTGATCCTTGAATGCATGCTTTTTCTTGCCTTCTAGGAGCTCGATATTGAATCTATTGTATCTATGTAATTTCGGATCTCTATGGTTTCAACTTTCATCCTTTGGTAGCCCTCTGAGTCCTCTTTCCAACCCCACAGGTCTAATCAATATTAGATTCTTCAAGAAAAATTTATGCCCAATATCACACAGTGACCTTATTATAGACTAGTTCAGTAGAGCGAACTTGTACGAAGTGCCATGTGTCACTTTTGCAAGCTTCGGCCCTGAAAATGCTACTCAAAAACCTATAGTCCATCCTATTTCTATGACTATTTACTAAACTTGAATCCAATTTTCAGAGAGAAAGTTATGACAATTTTCCCAACGTCAGATGTTTGACATGGAATTCGGGAGCTTGCAAACACCCTAACTTCCTCATATCATATCTCCGAAAATATAGCGAACCAAGATCTAAAATTTGGTCACCAGGTTCATCAATATTTTGGCTCAAATGAGTTTTAATTTAAGCTTTTGAAGCTTCGCAGGAAAAACGTTATAGTGAAAATTCCACGATGACCTGTTTGAAGCCACGAAATCCCTACTAGAGGAGGATATGAGGGTCATTATTTATATGAATGTCATGAGTTGAGAGGGTCCTCAACAAGTAAACGTTGGAGGAATTTTAGGGGAAAAAATATTTATTAATTATTGACTATTCAATGACCACAACAAATTATGAGTGTCATGGCAGAACCCCATAGGATTTTAGCCCACTAACTGGGTTACTAACTTCAAACATGAATATCTCTCAAACCGTGAAGAATTACTTGGTGTGCCATATATCAATGGAAAAATCTCGACGCGTAGAACCCATGTAGAATATCCTTGACTCAAAATAGAGTAATTTTTCATGTCAAAATTCCCTTGCAAGATCAGGGTAGCCCCTGGTGCTACTTAGGTTGACATCAATGACAAGCATGAATCAACAATCTGCCCCTTTGGCATTGATGGCAACACAAGTGCTCCCCCTACGATCATGACACATCTTCCTACTGCCTTCTCTCCCCCTTTTTCATCAATGGAAAAGGGTAACTCCCCCTGAAAAAAAACCATCCTAAGAACTTGTACACACCTCCACTCCCCCTTTCTACTCGAGTAGATAAGAGAAAGAGTCTAATGAAAACTTGGGAGAATCCCAAGCTTTTGGTGAAGATACTAAAATTCTTCACGAGGTAATGCTTTGGTAAATATGTCATAAATTTGTTCCTTTGTGCCAACATATTCAAGCTTGATATTCCTTTCGGAGACCTTCTCTCTAACGAAATGATATTTAATTGGAATGTGCTTCATTTTGGAATGCATCAAACGATTCTTGGAGATATTGATGGTGTTGGCGTTATCGCAAAAGATGGGAATAGACTCATCAAACTTGACTTGAAGATCTTGAAAAGTTTGCTTCATCTAGAGAACTTATGTACAACAAGCTATTGTCGCGATATATTCTGCTTCTGCTATGGATAACGAGATTGAAGACTACTTATTACTTAACCATGAAACAAGATAACCACCTAGATAGACTGTTGTTCCACTGGCACTCTTACGATCATCAACACTTCCTGCCCAATCTGCATCTGTATAAGCTTGGATAACCAGATCATTTCCTTTGGGATACCATAGACCATATTTTGTTGTGCCCTTAAGATATCGAAGAATTCTTTTGACAGAAATAATATGAGATTCTGTTGGTGCTACTTGGAATCTTGCTACTTGTCTAATTGCCCACATCACATCAGGTAGGGAAGCTTTCACATATAGGAGACTACCAATCATGGATCTATACAACCTTTGGTCCACATCCTTTGACGAATATTCTAAGCTTAACTTGCAACCTGTTATCATGGGGATAAGGACTGGCTTGCAATCTTCCATATGGAATTTTTTTAGCATTTCCTTGATGTACTTAGTTTGATATATGAATATTCCTTTACCCTGCTGAGAAATCTGAAGTAACAAAAAGTTTGTCAGCTCACCAAGCATAGACATTTCAAACTCACTTTGCATTTTTGTGGCAAAGTATTTACTTAATCTATCATCATTGCTTCCAAATATTATATCATCCACGTATACCTCGATAATCGTTAGGTTATCTCAATCCACTTTCACATAGAGATTGCTTGTTAGTGCTTCCTTTCTTCAATCTGTAATACTTCAACTATTCTTCTCCCCCTGAATATATAATGAAACTACCATCTTGTTCAAACTATCTGTCTATCAATCGTAGACTTGTGTCATATAATGTTGCATAGACTCGTCATATTCAAATTTCTAGTAGTCGATAAGCTGAATTGTTCAGAATAGTGTGTCCTTGAATGGACTGTCTTGACTCGAGTCATTAACCAAAGCAATTGTTGATTCTTCACAATCCATTATGAATCGTGAAATCATAACTGTTGAGACCTTATTTCCTTCTTTCTTTTCTTTCCCATCTTGTAATTGTTCATCCTGTGTTGAAAATAGCAACAAGAAATGATAAAAATAGAATCTAGAAATTCCAATTTTAATTTGTCCTTGAATTAAAATTGTGAATTAAAATCGAATTTAGTCTCACCAACTACTTGGAAATAATTAATTAATTCATTATGGATTAATTAGTTGGATAAATTCAAATTAGAAGTCTTTCTGAAGTCATGCAAGATTTATCCCTTAAATTAAGGAGATTATCCCTTAATTAAGGAGATAAGATTCAGTTATATTTGAGTTGTAATCAGTTAGCTCAGTTTATTAAGTTAAGTCCAGTTAAATTAGTTCCAAACTATTTGAGGAACTAATTGTGAGTTATCAGTCAGTTGATGCATGCATGCACTCAACTAGTGTACTCCAGATAACTGAAGATTCCCTCATTAGAAACTCATGCATGTCTAGTCTGAGAAAGACCCAGTTGAGCTAAATGTTAAGGACAGTGTACTATCAGTTGCATCTGTTTTCCTATAAAGGAAACTCATGCATCCAGTCAAGGAAAGGTTCCTTGAGGATTGCGCATTTTTACAGTGTGTAAGAGCAATGTTCCACTTGGTTGAAGGTGAATCATCCCAGAGGAACAGCGCAAGGAAATAGGAGCTTGGAGAGCAGAGAGGAAGGCTTGTGAGAAGCTTTGATTACCTGTGAGCATCCAGGAGGATTGTACTGGGAGCTGGCTAGCTGTGAGAGCTAAGGCTTTGTATAGTTCTAATGTATTTCCACCTTGTATGATAATACAGATAGTGGGGTTTTTAGCTTAGGCTTTCCCCTGAGTATTTTATGTGTTTCAAGTGCATTGATTCTTCTTCTTCTGGTTATATGTGTTCAGCTCAATCTTGCTTAATTTTAAGCTTCCCCAAATTGATAGTAGAAGTAGATTATAGTATTTTGCTTTGGTATATTGCATTAACGGGTTAATCTACAGTCAGATTTTCTACATGATATTAGTGCGAGACTTGTAGAGAATTTGCAGAATTTCTACATGGTATCAGAGCTAGTTAATCTATAGAGAAATTTCTACATGGTATCAGAGCTAAGTTTATCGGAGCTATGAACAGTACACTGAGAAGAGAATTCGAAGTTTGAATATCAGGGTTGCAGGTGCAAATATAATTCATATCATACTTCAATGGGGATGGGACATTATACGACTAATTACCCATCGAAGAAGTCCAAGAAGGGATCCTCAGAAGGATTGAAAGGTGAGGCATTAGCCTCTCAGTTCGAAATGGACTTTACTCTCATCGCATGCATGGTGTCATCGATGATGGGTTGTGTTTGGTATCTTGACAGTGGAGCCTCATTCCACATGACCAGCGATAAAAGTTTATTCAATGCCTTGGAGGAGAAATACCTCAAGATGCGCATAGAGATGGGTGACGACGAAAGGTATAGTGTTTCAGGAGTGGGCACAGTTGCTTTTCAGAGGGAGCATGGAGCTCCTATCACCTTGACAGATGTGAAGTATGTGCCTGGACTGAAGAAGAACTTGGTATTGGTCGTGATGTTGGAGGACAAAGGCTACGATGTTGTCTTCAGTAAAGGAAAGGTGTTCCTTAGACACATCACCATGAGACAGGTGAAACAGATCGGTTCACGAGTTAAGAACCTATATGCTCTTGAGGTTCAAGATGCATGCAAAGCCTTGAGGAGAAAGGAAAATGTTAGAGACATGGTGGTTGAAAGGGAGAGTAAATTACCTCTCAACACGCAGTCCCAAAAGAAGTCTCAGACAATTGTGGAGGAGCCACAATTGAAGTGGGTAGAGGGATCACATGTCGCCATACCTCCAGGTGTGAGGTGCGGCGATGTGAAGTGATAGTCCCAAGAAGGCTGAAATTGGGTAGGATCCATTGAGAGGTTTTATCTCATGGATTGTACCTTGCTACGGGAGCCCAAAGTACATAGTAGTAGGAGGAGTCAATGGGATTGATGCAGTCAGAGATCAAAGTGACAGAGGCTAGAGCAGTCATATATTTAAGAGCGCAGAGAAGGATTGACAACAATGTAGAAAGGCAAAGTCAGTAGAAGCGCAAAGTTTTCAATTGACAGAGGCAATAGCAGTCAGATGCATCATACTGATTCAGGTTGGACGTTTTTTTGTTTCTGGAGTTGCTGGAGAAAAAACACTAGAGAGAAGTGTTGCATGCATAACATTCCAAAGGTTCACAATCGGGATAGAGTTGAATTCCTTTCTTGTTGAGAGGGAGTGTTGAAAATAGCAACAAGAAATTATAAAAATATAATCCAGAAATTCTAATTTTAATTTGTCCTTGAATTAAAATCGAATTTAGTCTCACTAGCTACTTGGAAATAATTAATTAATTCATTATAGAATAATTAGTTGGAGAAATTCAAGTTAGAAGTCTTTCTGAAGTCATGCAAGAGGTATCCCATAAATTAAGGAGGCTATCCCTTAATTAAGGAGATAAGATTGAGTTATATTTGAGTTGTAATTAGTTAGCTTAGTTTACTAAGTTAATTCCAGTTAAATTAGTTCCAAACTGTTTGAGGAACTAATTGTGAGTTATCAGTCAGTTGATGCATGCATGCACTCAACTAGTGTACTCCATATAACTGAAGATTCCCTCATCAGAAACTCATGTATGTCTAGTCTAAGAAAGACCTAGATGAGCTAAATTTCAAGGACAGTGTACTATCAGTTGCATGTGTTTTCCTATAGAGGAAACTCATGCATGCAGTCAAGGAAAGGTTCCTTGAGGATTGTGCAGTTTTACAATGTGTAAGAGTAGTGTTCCACTTGGTTGAAGGTGAATCATCCCAGAGGAATAGCGCAAGGAAATAGGAGCTTGGAGGGCAGAGAAGAAGGCTTGTGAGAAGCTTTGATGGCCTGTGAGCATCCAGGAGGATTGTACTAAGAGCTGGCTAGTTGTGAGAGCTAAGGCTTTGTATAATTCTGATGTATTTCCACCTTGTATGATAATACAGATATTGGGGTTTTAAGCTGAGGCTTTCCCCTAAGTATTTTCTATGTTTCATGTGCATTGATTCTTCTTCTTCTGGTTATATGTGTTCAACTCGATCTTGCTCAATTTAAGCTTCCGCAAATTGATACTAGAATTAGATTATAGTATTTTTATTTGGTATATTGCATTATCGGGTTAATCTACAGTTATATTTTCTAAATGATCTTAGTGCGAGATTTGTAGAGAATTTGCGGAATTTCTAAATGGTATTAGAGCTAGCTGATTTATAGAGAAATTTCTACATCTTGTACTTGTTTTCCTTTCTAAACCTTCTTATTCTCGTCGTCAAGATTTTCATTCATGGTTGATTCCATCTTGTACCTACAGTTACAACCTAGGTGTCCATAGTTATGACATTTGTAACATTCGATGTTATTCATAGAAGATTATGTTTAGTGTCTATCTTGTGATCCTGTAAATTTTCTTCTAGGGTTTTGCCAATAATAGTTGTACCTATATGGAACTTCAAAATCCCTAGCCATATGTCCAAAATTGTTACATTTGTAACATTCGACATCATCTCTCAAATTATCATATATGTTGATATTCTGTTGAGTTCCAGAATATCCATTTCTGAGAGATCTCCTGGAATTATATTCATTCCAAACATACATGAGACATTCTATAGCTCTATGTCCAAACCTTCCACATGAATAAAATTGACCATAAAAGATAGGTTGATACCTGGGAGGAAATATTCTTCGTTGAATTTTCTTCCAAGGTTCGTCGTATGAGTCTTGATCTCTCGATCTAGCTGGGAGATTTACCTACGTGGTAGATTTTGCATATCCATCTTCTTTAGTTGTCATAGAAGGACTTGACTCTTTTTCAAATTTTTATTTGTAACCAAGACCAGTCTTGTCATTGCATGCTCGCTGGTTGTTGATGAGTTCGTCCAAAGTATTTGAGCTATTGACGTAGTTTTGAAGAGTTTTTCCATTTTTTACCTCCTTTCGTAAAGAAACGGTTTCATCTTTCAATGCTTATCTTTCCTTGTTACTTTCATTTAATTCTTTCCTGAGTGATTCTTCAATTCGTTTGTATTCTTCAACCTTGATTTTAAGATTTAGGACATGTTCCCTTTCTGTATTTAATTCATATTCAAGATTTTTGATGTGATTCTTCTCAGCCTTGAGCTCTTTGATAACCCTGATCACTTCGTTTTGAAATTCAACCTCAATCATCTCTTCTTCCTCATCAGGTGCCTCTTTCTTATTGTGCTTGGTCATAAACAATACACTTTCGTTGAATTCTTCTTCATTATCATTGTCTTCTTTGGATGAGGAGGTATCTTCTTTGGAGAAGAAACTTTTCTTAAATGATTTCTTCTTGCCTTGCTTGTTTAACTTCCTAGGAATTTTCTTTTGGAATTTTCTTGCTTGTTTAACAACCTCATTTTTGTGAGGACATTTGGCTGCAAAATGCCAACCTCACCAGAATCAATACATATTAATGGAAGTTTACCTTTGAGTTTTCCTGTACATGTTCTCATTTTCCGCGTGAAATATGCAAACTCTTTATCTGAGAATTCTTCCTCATCTTCTTCCCTTTCCTCATCCTTACAATTGCAAGTTTTTGCTTTCACAGTTTGCTTGTCCTTACTATTATTCTTGGATGCAGAAAATGTTGTTTCTAAGTGAGATGGTCCATCCTCTTCTTCAATCCTCATTTCATATGCCGTAAGAATTCCATGCAATTCATCTATGCTGATATTGGTCAAATACAATCTATCTTCCAAGACAGATACCTTAGGGTTAAATCTTGTTGGCAAAGTTCTAAGGATCTTTCGGACAACAAGTTTCGTTTCAATGGGTTCTCCCAAACCTTCAATATATTTGTTGTTTCATCAACATGCTAGTATGCAGCAATATCTTTATCTTCCCTCATTTTGAGTTGCTCAAATTTTGCACTGAAAATTTGAAGCTTTGCTTCTTTCACCTTTAAGTCACCTGCATATATATTTTCAAGCTTTCCCCATACCTCTTTAGCAGTTTTACAACTCAATACTTTAAGACAAACAGATTCGATAAGCCCACCGATAATAAGATCTTTAGCCTTTGCATCATATACCATATTTTTCTTACCTTCTCAATCCTGGGTTAGTGTGAATCCTTTGTCAGTGATTTCTCATACTTTGTATCCTTACGCCAACAAATGAACCGACATTCTTCCACTGCAAAGTGCATAGTTATTTCCATTAAACAAAGGAACTCTATTCTTAGTATACTCCATGATCTCCTTCCAGTTGTTAGACTGTTATTGAAGGAACCAAGCTCTAATACCAATTGTTGGAAATACTAAAATGGGGGTGAATTAGTGTTCCTTATCAATTAGCACTTTTAAATCTTTTCAGAGCATTAATTAATCTTCAATTATTATTAATGTTTATGTAGTAATAACAGTAAATAAAAGAACACGGTAGGCACAATAATTTTAGGCGCAAAACCCCCTCCAGGTCAAAAACAAGTGAACGCTTTTCTAATAAATTCTTTACTCTTCAGCCCCAACTAAAATGAAAGCAACAACTTCCTAGAATTCTAGAAAATAATTCTTCTCCAGCTCCCACTGGAAGGACGCCCCAATGCCCTGGTTTCTTCAGTAATCAACTGAATGGATTCTCCAGCACCCTAGCAAGCCACAACTCGCCCTAGCGCCACCCTACCACCCTGAAGTGTTCACAGGCCCCAACCTGTAGGAGACTTCATACACCTACTTAACACCTCCCTGCCACCCTATAATGATTGAAATGAGACAAGAGTGTGGATTCCCATACCAAGGAAAATGATCCACGATACAATGTGATTTACAATGATATTGATCGAACACCCAATCATGTTATGACCTACAACCCAACCGTGACATCATCCCAACAGAGACTCCTATACCTCCCAATAATTCATTTTCGACTCTAGGCAGATTGACTCTTTTACAACAATGACTCTTCCAATGATGACACTTTTACAAATGACTCTTTTACAACTTTACAATGATGACTCTTGGCCTTGACACTTCTTCACAATATACGGATGGTTGTCATGTCTTCAAAGGATGTCCTGTTGCAATGTTTCTTTTAGTTTGATACTTCTGCTCTTAAATTCTTCCTTGAATTTTTAATTGAATCATCTTCCACATGCATGCAAAATTTTTCGGGTGAAATCAATCCCAAAACAAAACAAAATACCTTTCAACTTACTTCCGCCTACAAAACACGTGTAAGTGCATAATAATGAATAGATGCAAATAAAAATTGCAATGCGTACCTGAAGTGTTCTTGTAACTTTTGTTGTTGACTTGTTGTAGCAGTAGACAAAGACTCCCACTCTTGATATAGGTCTAGACTCTATGTAAAACTATATCCAAAACTGACCTAAAGATGTATACAATAAAAACTGATGACAGACCCTAGACTTGTGATGGACAAAGTTCTAAGTACAACAAAAGAGACCATTCTATAAACTATGACAAGACAAGTAACATGAACTTACAATACCATATAGATTTAGCAGACTTGGTGTAGCATCAAGAATATGTAGCATCAAATGTATAGCATCAAGAATATGTAGCATCAAATGTATAGCATCAAGAATAGGACATATGAACTGTAGTATAAAAACTAATTGTGATATATAGAGACATAGAGATATAACCGAGACCTTCTATGTACCTACAGTGTCCTACAAAAACATTTTTCAGAGATGACACACGTATTTCAAATGTAAACACTAATCATATATACCTTTTTGTAGGAGACTTACCCTTGACTGTTGATGTGTGGTCCTTACTACAGTGATCCTTGAATGCATGCTTTTTCTTGCCTTCTAGGAGCTCGATATTGAATCTATTGTATCTATGTAATTTCGGATCTCTAGGGTCAAAAATTTCATCCTATGGTAGCCCTATGAATCCTCTTTCCAACCCCACAGGTCTGATCAAGATTGGATTCCTCAAGAAAACGTTATGCCCAATCTCCCACGATGACCCGATTATAGACTAGTTCAGTAGAGCAAACTTGTACGAAGTGCCACATGTCAATTTTACGACCCAACAATGACATCATCCCAACAGAGACTCCTATACCTCCCAACAATTCCTTTTCGACTCCAGGCATATTGACTCTTTTACAATAATGACTCTTCCAATGATGACACTTTTACAAATGACTCTTTTACAACTTTACAATGATGACTCTTGTTCTTGATATTTCTTCATAATATACATATGGTTGTCATGTCTTCAAAGGATGTCCTATTGCAATGCTCCCTTTGATTTGATACTTCTGCTCTTGAATTCTTTCTTGAATTTGTACTTGAATCATCTTCTACCTGCACGCAAAATTTTCTCGGCGAAACCAATTCCAAAACAAAACAAAATACCTTTCAACTTACCTATGCCTGCAAAACACATGTAAGTGCATAATAATGAATAAATACAAATTAAAATTACAATGCATACCTGAAGTGTGCTTGTCACTTTTTTTGTTGACTTTTTGCTGCAGTAGACAAAGACTCCCACTCTTGATATAGGTATGGACTCTATGCAAGACTATATCCAAAACTGACCTAAAGATATATACAATAAAAACTGATGATAGACCCTAGACTTGTGATGACCAAGTTCTAAGTACAACAATAGCGACCATTCTATCAATTATGACAAGACAAGTAACATGAACTTACAACATCATATACATTTAGCAGACTTGGTGTAGCATCAAATGTGTAGTATCAAGTATAGGACATCCAAAATGTGGTATCAAAACTAACTGTGACATATAGAGACATAGAGATATAACCGAAACCCTATATGTACTTATGTTTTCCTGCAAAAACATATGTCAGATGATAATTTTATTTCAAATGTAAACACTAATCATACATACCTTGTTGTAGGAGACTTACCCTTGACTGTTGATGTGTCGTCCTTACTGTAGTGATCCTTGAATGCATGTTTTTTCTTGCCTTCTAGGAGCTCAATATTGAATATGTTGTATCTATGTAATTTCAGATCTCTAGGGTCTAAAATTTCATCCTGTGGTAGCCCTTTGAGTCCTATTTCTAACCCCACAGTTCTGATCAAGATTGGATTCTTCAAGAAAATGTTATGTCCAATCTCCCACGATGACCTGATTATACACTAGTTCATTAGAGCGAAATTGTACAAAGTGCCACGTGTCACTTTTGCGAGCTTCAGCCCTAAAAACGCTACTCACAAAACTAAAGTCTATCCTATTTCTGTGACTATTTACGAAATTTGAATCCAACGCTCAGAGAGAAAGTTATGACGAGTTTCCCAACGTTAGATGTTTGACATGGAATTCGAAAGCCTGCAGAAACCCTAACTTCCTCAGATCATATATCCGAAAATATAGCAAACCAGTATCGGAAATATGGTCACGCGGTTCATCAAGATTTCAGCTCAAATGGGTTTTAATTTCAGCTTCTGAATCTTCGCAAAAACAAAGTTATAGCAAAAATTTCACAATGATGTGTTTGAAGCCATGAAATCCCTACTAGAGGAGGATATGAGGGTCATTATTAATATGAATGTCTTGAGTTGAGAGGGTCCTAAACAAGTGAACATTGGAGGGATTTTAGAGGCAAAAACGTTTTATTAATTATTGATTATTCAATGACCACAACCGATTATGAGTGCCATGCCACAACCCCATAGGGTTTTAGACCACTAAATAGGGTTATTAACTTCAAACATGAATATCTCTCAAACCGTGAAGAATTACTTGGTGTGCCATATATTAACGGAAACGTCTCGACGAGTAGAATCCTTCTAGAAGATCCTTGACTCAAAATACAGCAAGTTTGAATGTCAAAATTCCCTTGCAATATTAGGGTAGCCCATGGTGTTGCTTGGGTTGACATCAATGACAACCACTAATCAACAATCTCCCCCTTTGTCATTGATGGCAACACGAGTGCTCCCCCTGCAATCATGACACCTCTTCCTACTATGGGATTTTGAAGTTCACAGACCCCAACATGTAGGGGACTTCATACACCTACCTAACACCTCCCTACCACCCTATAATGATTGAAATGAGACAAGAGTGTGGATTCCCATACCGGAGACAACTATCCACGATACAATATGATTTACAATGATTTTGACTGAATAACCAATCACACTATGACCTGCAACCCAACCATGACATCATCCCAACAAAGACTCTTATACCTCTCAATAATTCCTTTTCAACTCTAGGCAGATTGACTCTTTTACAATAATGACTCTTCCAATGATGACTCTTGGCCTTGACACTTCTTCACAATATACGGATGGCTTTCATGTCTTCAAAGAATGTCCTGTTGCAATGCTTCCTTTGATTTTATACTTCTGCTCTTGAATTCTTGCTTGAATTTGTACTTGAATCATCTTTCACCTGCATGCAAAATTTTCCCGGTGAAACCAATCCCAAAACAAACAAACAAACAAAAAAACCTTTCAACTTACTGCTACTTGCAAAACACATGTAAGTGCATAATAATGATTAAATACAAATTAAAATTACAATGCGTACCTGAAGTGTGCTTGTAACTTTTGTTGTTGACTTGTTGAAGCAGTAGACAAAGACTCCCACTCTTGATATAGGTCTGGACTCTATGCAATACTATATCCAAAACTGACTTAAATATATATACAATAAAAACTGATGACATACCCTAGACTTGCGATGGAACAAGTTCTAAGTAAAACAACAGAGACCATTCTATCAACTATGACAAGACAAATAACATGAACTTACAACATCATATAGATTTAGAAGACTTGGTGTAGCATCAAGAATATGTAGCATCAAATGTGTCGTATTAAGAATAGGACATCCGAAATGTGGTATCAAAACTAACTGTGACATACAGAGACATAGAGATATAATCGAGACCCTGTATGTACCTACATTGTCTTGAAAAAACAGATGCTAGAGATGATACTCGTATTTCAAATGTAAACACTAGTCATACATACCTTGTTGTAGGAGACTTACCCTTGATTGTTGATGTGTGGTCCTTACTGCAGTGATCCTTGAATGCATGCTTTTTCTTGCCTTCTAGGAGCTCGATATTGAATCTTTTGTATCTATGTAATTTTGAATCTCTAGGGTTTGGAATTCCATCTTGTGGTATCCCTATGAGTCCTCTTTCCAACACTATGGTTCTGATCAAGATTGGATGCTACAAGAAAACGTTATGCCAAATCTCCCACGATGACCTAAGTATATACTAGTTCAGTAGAGCGAACTTGTGCGAAGTGCCATGTGTCACTTTTGTAAGATTCGGCCCTGAAAACGCTACTCAAAAAACTACAGTCCATCCTATTTCTGTTACTGTTTACAAAATTTGAATCCAATGCTCAGAGAGAATGTTATGACGATTTTCCCAACGTCACATGTTTGACATGGAATTCGGGAGCCTTCAAAAACCCTAACTTCATCAGATCATATATCCACAAATATAGCGAACCAAGATCTGAAATTCAGTCATGAGGTTCATCAAGATTGTGACTCAAATGGGTTTTAATTTTAGCTTCTGAATCTTCGCCTAAAAAATGTTATAGCGAAAATTCCACGATGACGTTTTTGAAACCACGAAATCCCTACTAAAGGACGATATGAGGGTCATTATTTATATGAATGTCTTGAGTTGAGAAGGTCCTCAAAAAGTGAAAGTTATAGGGATTTTAGGGGAAAAAAATATTTATTAATTATTGACTACTCAATGTGTTGGGTCCCTATAATACTAGTGATTACCCCATTACTATTATAGTTATACCCCTTATTTATATTGTTGTGCCCCTATTACCCCCTTATTGTTATTTATGTGCCCCATAGAATCCCTCTATTGTTATTTTTGTGGCTTTATATTATTATTGTTAGGTCGGCTGGATTATATTGTGACTCCTTAGACTCCTATATATAGAAAGGAGGTTTTATCATTTGAATCATCAAGGAATTGTTCATTTATGTAATGTAAAGGAGGTTGCCCCCTCGAAGAGGCTGAATTCTAAGGCGTTGATCTATCTTTTTTATCTTTTCTTGAGCTAGTTTCATAACATTTGGTATCAGAGCTTTGGATTCTAGGGTTTTGCTGCTCCAAACAGGTCATCGTGGCATTTTCGCTATAACTTTTTTTCTGCGACGTTTCAGAAGTCGAAAAAAAAAACCATTTGAGAAGAATTCGCGCTGAACCTTGGGTCCGAATTTCAGAGCTTTTTGCGCAATATTTTCGGAGATATGATATGAGGAAGTTGGTCTTTTTACAGACTCTTGAATTACATTCAAAACAGGTGACCTGGGGAAAATTGTCATAACTTTCTCTCTGGGAATCAGATTGAAATTTCGTAAGAAGGTATAGAAAGAGGACGGACTGTAGTTTCTTGTATATCATTTTCAGAACAAAATATCAAAAATTGTACACGTGGCACTTCATACAACTTCGCTCTTCTGGAAAGGTCTATAATCAGGTCATCTTGGGAGATTGTGCATAACTCTTTCTTGGAGAATCCAATTTGGATCAGACTGGTGGCATTGGAAAGAGGACACAGAGAGCTACTACAGGTCACAAATTCAGAACTAGATGATTGGAAAGTAAAGAGATACATCAGAGGCAATATCAAGCTCCTACAAAGTGAAAAAAGGTGTGTAGATTTTTTTAAATTTTTGCTTAAGCTTGGTTTGAAAATTTATTTTGAAGGAATTCAAAGGGCATAGTAGAGCATTATTATCGGTAATTGATGCCCCGAGGAAAGAAAATTCAAACACCTAGTAAGGAACCTGAAAGCTCTAGCATGACTCATGAAGAAGAGGAAGAAATGCTACATGATATATCAAAATTACAAGAACAAGTGCAACAAATGTCACGCTCACAAAAGTTAACAGATGCTAAGATAAATGGCATGGAAGCTAAGATAAATGGTGTGGAAGCTAAGATAGACAATTTGAAGATAGATTTGAACACAAATTTGAAGATAGGCATGGCAGATTTGATGACAGATTTGACAATTTTCTACAAGAAATACTTACTAATGGTGAAAAGGTAGTAAAGGAAACTCATGATGAGAACAAAAGAAATGTTAATCATGATTCCATAGATGCTAATGTTGGATCGAAGAATCACCATATTCCAAAAATCGATATGAGGAAGTTTGATGGCAAGGATCCCGCCACATGGATATTACAGATGGAGCAATTCTTCGATCTCAATAATGTGCAAAACACACAAAAGGTACGTATGGCAACTGTATATTTGGAACCAAATCAGTTTGTATGGTATCAATGGCTTTGTTCTCGTAAACAATTTATCACTTTGGCAATTTTTACGGAAGAATTGATAGCACATTATGAGGATACAAAAAGCAACACTTTTTTTAGCCAATTGATAAGTCTCAAACAAAAGGGTTCAATAATGGAGCACATTGAGGAGTTCCAAAAATTGAACATAAGGGTAAAAGATATTCCAGAGGAGCATAGGATTGATGTGTTCATAGGGTCTTTAAAGGATAATATCCAACATGATGTTCGCCTTTGGGAACCTGATTCATTAGAGAAGGCATTCAGGTTAGCAAGAAAAATGGAAAGCAAAATTATGGCAACTAGGAAGCATACCACTCACAACTATAAAGACGGAAGTGTTGTTGCCCCTAGTCTTCCACAACCTACAAGGTTGACACCACAACAATTGGAAGAAAAAAGAGCAAAAGGGCTTTGTTACAATTGTGATAGCAAATACACAAAAGGTCATAAGTGTGCTGAGAAGAAATTATTCTACATAGATTGTGAAGAGGAAGAAGAAAAGGAGCAAGAAAGGTCAAAAGAAGAGGATATATTCCAGGAACAAAGCCTAGATGAAGAACAAATAAATCCGACCATATCTTGTAATGCATTGGCGGGAATTACCACTCCTCAAACCATCAAGATAGAAGGACAAATCAAGAAGAAAAAGGTAATAGTGTTGATTGATTCAGGAAGCACCCACAATTTTATTCATTGTAGGGTAGCAAAAGAATTGAATTGCTTCCTATATCCAGCACCAGAGTGTCAAGTGATGATTGCAAATGGAGGAACAATAAATTGCTCTGGAAAGTGCCATAATATCAAGCTATCCATGGGAGAATATGTATTGACTAGCCCAATGCTTTCCATTCCAATGGGAGGTGCGATGTTGTACTAGGAGTCCAATGGCTACAATCCTTGGGTACAATAGCTTTTAATTTTCAAGAACTTTTCATGAAATTTTTTGTGGAGGAAAGGAAGTTGAATTAAGGGGTATTGCAGGGAAACCAGGAAAGATAATCAGCTCTAATGGCATGACAAAGCTTCTAAAAAAGGAGCAAAGAGGTGTAATTGCACAATTATGTTCGCTAGATGTTTCCACATTGGAATCATCTATTTCTCCAGATCTCCAAAAAGTCCTGGACAATCATTCCAAGGTATTTGAGACTCCCAAAGGTCTCCCACCTATGCGTGATCATGATCATGCTATTCATCTGATTCCAGGAAGTGTTCCTCCAAACATCAGGCCGTACAGATATCCCTATGTCCAAAAAAGTGAAATTGAACGTATGGTTGCAGAAATGCTAGAGGCTGGTATAATTCAACCGAGTCAAAGTTCTTTCTCAGCTCCAGTAGTATTGGTGCACAAGAAGGATGGATCATGGCGCATGTGTCCGGATTATAGGGAGCTCAACAAGCTCACTATTAAAGATAAGTTCCCCATTCCTGTCATTGATGAATTACTGGATGAATTGCATGGATCAATTTACTTCACCAAGTTGGATCTTCGTTCAGGATATCATCAAATCAGAATGAAGATTGAAGACATTCCGAAAACGGCATTTAGAACTCATGAGGGTCATTATGAATTTTTGGTCATGCCTTTTGGCCTTACCAATGCACCTTCAACATTTCAAGGTTTGATGAATTCAATTTTCAAACCATTCCTTAGAAAATTTGTGTTAGTATTTTTTGATGATATACTAATCTACAGCAAGTCTTGGAAGGATCATGTTGAACATGTTGACAGGGTGCTACAACTATTGGAGGAGAAACAATTATATGCAAAAAGATCCAAATGTTTCTTTGGAGTCCAGGAGGTGGAATATTTGGGTCATATTGTATCTCATGAAGGAGTTAAGGTAGACCCTAGCAAAATTAAAGCCATTAAGGAATGGAAAATCCCCACATCCATAAAGCATCTGCGAGGATTTCTTGGGTTGACAGGGTATTATCGCAAGTTTGTTAAGAATTATGGGAGAATAGCAGCACCTCTAACAACATTATTGAAGAAAGATTCATTTTCATGGACTCCGGAAGCAACAAAGGCCTTTGAACATCTTAAAGAGGCAATGTGCCAAGCACCAGTCTTAGCTACACCGGACTTCACAAAAACCTTTATTGTGGAATGTGATGCTTCAGGAAATGGAATTGGTGTTGTTCTAATGCAAGATGAAAGACCCATTGCTTTTGAAAGTCGTCCAATCAAGGGAAAGTTTTTAAGCAAAGCTATTTATGAGAAGGAAATGTTGGCAATACTCCATGCACTTAAGAAATGGCGACCCTACCTAATGGGAAGACACTTCAAGGTAAAAACGGATCATGATAGCCTTAAATACTTTTTAGAACAAAGATTATCCTCTGAAGAGCAACAAAAGTGGGTCACAAAGATGTTGGGTTATGACTTTGAAATCATCTACAAAAAAGGGAAGCAAAATGTGGTGGCAGATGCACTCTCAAGAAAGGATGAGGATGTGGAAGCATTGTTGTGTGCCATTTCTATTATCCAACCAGATTGGATAAACGAAGCAAGGGAGGAATGGAAGAATGACGAAGAAGTGTGGGCACTTATTCGAAAGCTACAACAAGATTCCAGTACTTCTGATACATTTAGCTGGCAAAATGATTCGTTATGGTACAAAGATCGCTTATACCTCTGTAAGAATTTCCAGCTAAAACAAAAGATTCTTATGGAATTGCACACTTCTCCCTTAGGAGGGCACTCAGGATTTTTAAAAACTTACCACAGGGTTAAGAAGGAATTTTTTTGGGATGGCCTTAAATCAGATATTCAAAAGTTTGTGGCGGAATGTTTGGTTTGCCAACAAAATAAAGTTGAAACAATTAAGACACCGGGTCTATTACAACCTTTATCCATTCCAAGCCAACGTTGGGAGGAGGTTTCAATGGATTTTATCACAGGTTTACCCAAGTCTGAGGGAAAGAGTGTCATCATGGTGGTAGTTGACAGACTTACCAAGTATGCACACTTTTGTGCATTATCACATCCATTTAAAGCCAGTACAGTTTCTACTGCATTTATGGAAACAGTTCAAAAGCTACATGGAAACCAAAAGATTATTGTAAGTGACAGAGATCCCATTTTCACTGGAAATTTTTGGACAGAATTATTTTCTTGTCTTGGTACTCAGTTAGCTCATAGCTCATCTTATCATCCTCAATCTGATGGGCAAACTGAGATAGTAAACAAATGTTTGGAAGGATATCTTCGTTGCTTTGTATCTGATAAACAGACACAATGGGTCAAATGGTTGCCTCTAGCTGAATGGTGGTATAACACTTCCTTCCATACAGCAACAAAAATGACCCCATTTATGGCATTTTATGGGTATCAACCACCATCCATCACATCATATTTAAGAGAAAATTCTAAGGTTCAGGCAGTGGAACATCACATCGAACATCAACAACAAGTCCTCCAACTCTTAAAGGATAACCTCGTGTTGGCACAAAATAGAATGAAACAACAGGCAGATCAACATCGCAATGAAAGAAGTTTTGATGTAGGTGATTGGGTATTCCTACGGCTACAACCATATAAGCAAATGTCCCTAAAGCAAGCTAAGAAGGATAATAAATTATCACCAAAGTATTATGGTCCGTACAAGGTGTTGCAAAAGATTGGTACTATGGCATACAAATTTGAGCTTCCTGCAGCTTCTCGATTGCACCCAGTTTTCCATGTTTCATGTTTAAAGAAGGTTATAAGCGAAAAGCTCCCAATTCAAACAATATTTCCAGAACTTGACGAGGAAGGAAAAATTATATTGGAACCGGAAGCAGTCACAGAAACAAGAACTCGACAGCTACGAAATCGATCAATTTCAGAGTATCTTATCAAGTGGAAGAACTTATCCGCTGAAGATTCCACATGGGAGGATGAGAATTTTATGCAGAAGTATCCAGAATTACTCAAGCGTTGAGGACAACACTTTTTTGAAGGAGAGGGGCATGTTGGGTCCCTATAATACTAGTGATTACCCCATTACTATTATAGTTATACCCCGTATTTATATTGTTGTGCCCCTATTACCCCCTTATTGTTATTTTGTGCCCCATAGAATCCCTCTATTGTTATTTTTGTGGCTTTATATTATTATTGTTAGGTCGGCTGGATTATATTGTGACTCCTTAGACTCCTATATATAGAAAGGAGGTTTTGTCATTTGAAACATCAAGGAATTGTTCATTTATGTAATGTAAAGGAGGTTGCCCCCTCGCAGAGGCTGAATTCTAAGGCATTGTTCTATCTTTTCTATCTTTTCTTGAGCTGGTCTCATAACACAATGACCACAACCAATTATGAGTTCCATGCCACAACCCCATAGGGTTTTAGCCCACTAACTAGGGTTACTAACTTCAAACACGAATATCTCTCAAACCGTGAAGAATTGCTTGGCGTGCCATATATCAACGGAAACATCTCAACGAGTAGAATCCATCTAGAATATTATAGAATAAAAATAGTGTAATTTGTCATGTCAAAACACCCTTGCAATATCGGGGTAGCCCCTGGTGTTGCTTGGGTTGACATCAATGACAACCACTAATCAACAATCTCCCCTTTTGGCATTGATGGCAACACAAGTGTTGCCCCTACGATCATGATACCTCTTCTTACTGCCTTCTCTCCCCCTTTTTCATCAATTGCAAAGAGTAACTCCCCCTGAAAAATGACCATCTTGCGGACCTATACACACCTCCACTCCCCCTTTCTACTCGAGTAGATAAGAGAAAGAGTCTAATGAAAACTTTGGAGAATCCCAAGCTTTTGGAGAAGATACTCAAATGTTTCACGCGGTAATGGTTTGGTAAATATGTCAGCAATTTGTTCCTTTGTGCCAACATATTCAAGCTTGATATTCCTTTCGGCAGCCTGCTCTCTAACGAAATGATATTTAATCAGAATGTGCTTCATTTTGGAATACATCATAGGAGTCTTGGAGATAATGATGGCGTTGGTGTTATCACAAAAGATGGCAATAGGTTCATCAAACTTGACTTTAATATCTTGCAAAGTTTTCTTCATCTAGAGAACTTGTGTACAAAATGTCGTTGCTGCGATATATTATGCTTCTACTATGGATAACGAAATTGAAGATTGCTTTTTACTTAACCATGAAACAAGACAACCACCTAGATAGAATGTTGTTCCACTAGTACTCTTACGATCATCAAAACTTCCTACCCAATATGCATTTGTATAAGCTTGGATGACCAAATCATTTCCTTTGGGATACCATAGACCATATTCCGTTGTTCCCTTAAGATATATAAGAATTCTTTTGATGGTAATAATATGAGATTCTTTTGGTGTTGCTTGGAATTGATACTTGTCCAATTGCCTACATCACATCAGGTCGGGAGGATTTCACATATAGGAGACTACCAATCATGGATCTATACAACCTTTGGTCCACATCCTTTGATGAAACTTCTAAGCTTAACTTGCAACCTGTTATCATAGGGGTAAGGACTGGCTTGCAATCTTCCATCTGGAATTTTTTTAGCATTTCCTTGATGTACTTAGTTTGATATATGAATATTCCTTTATCATGTTGAGAAATCTGAAGCCCAAAAAAGTATGTCTTTGCATTGTAGTGTCAAAGTAGTTATGTAATTTTTCATCATTGCTTCCAAAGATTATATCATCCACATATACCTCGATAATCGTTAAGTTATCTCGATCCACTTTCACATAGAGATTGCTTGTCAGCGCTTCCTTTCTTGAATCTATAATACTTCAACTATTCTTCTCCCCCTGAACATATAATGAAACTGCCATCTTGTTCAAACTACCTGTCTATCAATCGTAGACTTGTGTCATATACTGTTGCATAGACTCCTCATCTTCAAATTTCTAGGAGTCGATAAGTTGAATTGTTTAGAATAGTGTGTCATTTAATGGACTGCCTTGACTCGAGTCATTAACCGAAGCAACTGCTGATTCCCCACAATCCATTATGAATCGTGAAAGCATAACTATTGGGACCTTATTGCCTTCTTTCTTTTCTTTCTCATCTTATACTTGTTCATCCTGCACTTATTTTCCTTTCCAAACCTTTTTATTCTCGTCGTCAAGATTTTCCTTCATAGAATATTTCTTTTGGTGTCTATCTCATGATCCTGCAAATTTGCTTGTAGGGTTTTTCCAATAATAGTTGTACATGTCTAGAACTTCACAATCCCTAGCCATATGTCCAAAATTGTTACATTTGTAATATTCGACATCATCTCTCAAATGATCATATATGTTGATATTCTGTTGAATTCTGGAATATCCATTTCTGAGAGATCTCCTGGAATTATATTCATTCCAAACATACATGCGACATTCTACAACTCTATGTCCAAACCTTCCACGTGAATAACAATGACCATAAAAGATAGGTTGATATCTGGGAGGAAATCATCTTTGAGGAATTGTCTTCCAAGGTTCTTCCTGTGAGTCTTGATCTCTCGATCTAGTTGGGAGATCTAACTTCTTGCTAGATTTGGCATATCCATCTTCTTTAGTTCACATAGAAGGACTTGACTCCTTTTCAAATTTTTCTTTGTAACCAAGACCAATCTTGTCGTTGCATGATTGTTGGTTGTTGATGAGTTCATCCAAAGGCTTTGAGTTGTTGGCATGGTTTTGAAGAGTTGTTTCCATTTTTTACTTCCTTTTGTAACGAAACGATTTCAGCTTCCAATGCTTATCTTTCCTTGTTACTTTCCTTTAATTCTTTGTTGAGTGATTCTTCAATTCTTTTGTATTCCTCAACCTTGATTTAATATTTAGGACTTATTCTCGTTCTGTCTTTAATTCTTCAAGAGTTTTGACATGCTTCTTCTCGGCCTTGAGTTCTTTGATAACCCTGATCACTTTGTTTTGAAATTCAACCTCAGTTATTTCTTCTTCTTCGTCTCCTTCTTCATTAGGTGCTTGTTGCTTATTGTGTTTCGTCATAAACAATATTCTTCCGTTGAATTCTTATTCGTTATCATTGTCTTCTTCGGATGAGGCTGTCTTCTTTAGAGAAGAAACTTTTCTTAAACCATTTCTTCTTTCCTTGCATGTTGAACTTCCTAGGACTTTTCTTTCCTTTCGTAACAACCTCATTTTTGTGAGGACATTGGCTGCAAAATTCCCAACCTCGCCACAATCATAACATATTAATTGAAGTTTACCTTTGAATGTTCCCATACCTGTGCTCATTTTCCTCGTGAAATAGAAAAACTCTTTATCTTAGAATTCTTCTTCATCTTCTTCCTTTTCCTCATCCTTACAATTGCAAGTTTTTGCTTTCGGAGTCTGCTTGTCCTTACTATTCTTCTTGGATGTGGACAATTTTGTTTCTAAGTGAGATGTATCATCCTCTTCTTCAATCCTCATTTCATATGTTGTAAGAATTCCGTGCAATTCATCTATGCTGAGATTGGTCAGATTTGATCCATCTTCCAAGACAAATACCTTAGGGTTAAATCTTGCTGGAAAGGTTCGGATGATCTTTCGAACAACAATTTTCGTTTCAACAATTTCTCCAAAACCTTACAATGTATTTGTTGTTTCATCAACACATTGAAAGTATGCAACAATATCTTCATCTTCCCTCATTTTGCGTTGCTCAAATTTTGCCCTGAAAATTTGA
Source organism: Pinus tabuliformis (assembly GCA_031772625.1). NCBI lineage: Eukaryota > Viridiplantae > Streptophyta > Pinopsida > Pinales > Pinaceae > Pinus > Pinus tabuliformis. Next base: position 152,860,215 of record CM062805.1, on the reverse strand, counting down.
AGCTTTGTTTCTTTCACCTTTGAGTCACCTGCATATATATTTTCAAGCTTTCCCCATACCTCTTTAGCGATTTTTCAACTCAATACCTTAATATAAACATATTTGATAAGCCCATTGATAATAAGATCTTTCGCCCTTGCATCATATACCATATTTTTCTTACCTTGTTCATCCTGGGTCGGTGTGAAGCCTTTATCAACGATTTCCCATACTTCGTATCCTTGCGCTAGCAAATGAACCTGCATTCTTCCACTCCAAAGTGCATAGTTATTTCCATTAAACAAAAGAACTCTATTCTTAGTATATTCCATGATCTCCTTCTAGTTGTTAGACTTCTATTGAAGGAACCAAGCTACAATACCAATTGTTGGAAATACTGAGAGGGGAGGTGAATCAGTATTCCTTATCAATTATCACTTTTAAATATTTTCAAAGCATTAGTTAATCTTCAATTATTATTAATGTTTATGCAGTAATAATAGTAAATAAAAGAACACAGTGAGCACAAGAATTTAGGTGGAAAACCCCTTCCGAGTCCAAAACCACTGAACGTTTTTCTAATAAATTCTTTAATCTTCAACCCCAACTAAAACGAAAGCAACAACTTCCTAAAATTCTAGAAAAGAATTCTTCTCCATCTCCCACTAGAAGGATGCCCCAATGCCCTAGTTTCTTTACTGAATGGATGCCCCAACACCCTAGCGAGCCACAACTCGCCTTAGCACCACCCTACCACCCTGAAGTGTTCACAGACCCCAACATGTAGGTGACTTCATACACCTACCTAACACCTTCCTGCCACCCTATAATGACTGAAATGAGACAAAAGTGTGGATTCCCGTAAGAGGTACAATGAGCCACGATACAATATGATTTACAATGATTTTGACCGAACAACCAATCATGTTATGACCTGCAATGCAACCATGACATCATCCCAACAGAGTCTCCTATACTTCCCAATAATTCCTTTTCGACTCTAGGCAGATTGAATCTTTTATAATAATGACTCTTCCAATGATGACACTTTTACAAATGACACTTTTACAACTTTATAATGATGACTCTTGGCCTTGACACTTCTTCACAATATACGAATGGTTGTCATGTCTTCAAAGGATGTCCTGCTGCAATGCTTCCTTTGATTTGATACTTCTACTCTTGAATTCTTGCTTGAATTTGTGCTTGAATCATCTTCTACCTGCATGCAAAATTTGCCCGGCAAAACCAATCCCAAAACAAAACAAAATACCTTTCAACTTACCTCTGCCTACAAAACACATGTAAGTGCATAATAATGAATAAATGAAAATTAAAATTACAATGTGTACCTAAAGTGTGCTTGTCACTTTTGTTGTTGACTTGTCACAGCAGTAGAAAAAGACTCAAATTCTTGATATAGGTCTGGACTCTATGTGAGACTATATCCAAAACTGACCTAAAGATATATACAATAAAAACTTATGGCAGACCCTAGACTTGTGATGGACCAAATTCTAAGTACAACAGAGACCATTCTATCAACTATGACAAGACAAGTAACATGAACTTACAACATCATATAGATTTATAAGACTTGGTGCAATATCAAGAATATGTAGCATCAAATGTGTAGTACCAAGAATAGGACATCAGAAATATGGTATCAAAACTAACTGTGACATATAGAGACATAGAGATATAACCGAGACCCTGTATGTACCTACGTTGTCCTGAAGAAACATATGTCAGAGATGATACTCGTATTTCAAATGTAAACACTAATCATACATACCTTCTTGTAGGAGACTTACCCTTGACTATTGATGTGTGGTCCTTACTGCAATGATCCTTGAATGCATGTTTTTTCTTGCCTTCTAGAAGCTCGATATTCAATCTGTTTTATCTATGTAATTTCGGATCTCTAGGGTCTAAAATTTCGTCCTTTGGTAGCCCTCTGAGTCCTCTTTCCAACCTTACAGGTCTCATCAATATTGGATTCTAAAGAAAACGTTATGCCAAATCTCCCACAATGACCTGATTATAGACTAGTTCAGTAGATCGAACTTGTACGAAGTGTCATGTGTCATTGTTGTGAGCTTCGACCCTGAAAATGCTACTCAACAAACTATAGTCTGTCCTATTTCTATTACTATTTATGAAAATTGAATCCAATGCTTAGAGAGAAAGTTAAGACGATTTTCCCAACGTCACATGTTTGACATGGAATTCAGGAGCCTGCAAAAACCCTAACTTCCTCAAATCATATCTCCGAAAATATAGCGAACCAAGATCGAAAATTCAGTCACGAGGTTCACTGAGAGTTCGAATCCAATGGGTTTTAATTTCAGCTTCTGAAGCTTCGCAAAAAAAATAAAAATTAATTAATTAATTAAAAATAAATAAATAAATAAATAATTTATAGCGAAAATTCCACAATGGCATGTTTGAAGCCACGAAATCCCTACTAGACGAGGATATGAGGGTCATTATTTATATGAATGTCTTGAGTTGAGAGGGTCCTCAACAAGTGAACATTGGAGGGATTTTAGGGGCAAAAAATATTTATTAATTAATGACTATTCAATGACCACAACCAATTATGAGTGCCATGCCACAACCCCATAGGGTTTTAGCCCACAAAATGGGGTTACTAACTTCAAATATGAATATCTCTCAAACGTGAAGAATTACTTGGCATGCCAAATATCAACGGAAACGTCTCAACGAGTAGAATCCATATTGAAGATCCTTGACTCAAAATAGAGTAAGCTGTAATGTCAAAATGCCCTTGCAAGATCAAGGTAGCCCCTGATGCTTCTTGGTTTGACATCAATGACAACCACTAATCAACAGAGTATGTCATGGACCTCTTGGAGGTCAAGTTGTGATGTGCTACGTGGGTGTTGAGAATTAACAGGCCCATGTGACGGGAATGGAATCACCAGTGAATGAAGGCTAGGTTCCTAAAGGCATGAGTTGTCTCCCTATGAGAGCAAACTAGACATGGTAATAAGAGATTAAGTTTAATCTTAGCAACTTAATGAAGAATTGTAAGAGAGAAGATAGAATGAGAGAGGAAAAACTTTATAGGGGAATATCTTTACGTCCACAATTCAAATTTGAACTGTTGATAGCCAAAAGAAAGAGAATTGTGAGCATAATACATTGGGAAGATAGGAATTTTATTTGGTCGCAGGAAATCCCGGGAAATTAAGGAAAAAGTTACAATGATTTTGAAAAGAATAAGAGAACTCAGTTAAAACTTCTTGAATGTGTAACTTTTTTCCCAAATTTCATAATTTCACAAGAAAACAGTCTACATAAAGCTACTAGCGAGCAGAAAACGCTAGTGGCTACAAATATTTTATTTGGACAAGAATTTCAAGGAATTTTTGCTGAAGAATTGTACAAGTCCAGAAGAAAATAGATATCATGAGAATTAAAGAGGAAGGATATATGTCGAGCATTAACAACCCAAAAGAGGAAGTTGGAGCAACGAATATAAGTGTAGGAGATGCTGGAATAGAATCAAATGGTCACGGAATGAGTAGGTCAGAAACAGAGATCTAGAGGAGACTATGAGAAACCTCAAGATGGAGATTCTCAATTTTAAACCTGATAATGTCATACTGGTAAAAGAGAAGCAATAGGTCAACGCTCAAATTTTGCATAGTTTGAACAGAATTCGGTAGTAATTAGACTAGCAACCTGAGTCTAGGAAATCTCAAGAAACTGAGAACAGGTTTGGTAAACAAGGGTTTGGAATTTCAAGAAATGTTAAGAGTGATGACCAATAGTATTTATACGCATAAAGGAGGTCACATAAGAGAGCTTACACCACTACGGAGACATACAACATCCCTAGTGTGTCACCTATGAGAAGGTATAGAAAGAGAAGATCTCACAGGGACAACCTACATGGGGAGTTGAGAAAGATTAAACCTCCCACTTTCAATGGAGAACATAAAAAGGGAAAATAATTTGAGGCCTGGATATTGGAAATGTATTGCATCTATTTAACTATTCTTCGAATATGGAAGCTTGAAATGTTATACACAATCGAAAAGGAAAGGCTCACCTATGGTGGGAAGAACTTAAGGAAGTGAAGTATTTGGATGAAAAGACACTGACATGGCCAAAATTTAAGGAATACTTCAATGGAAATATTTATCTAAACATTGCTATGAAAATAAGATGCATGAGTTTTTCAAACTAAATTTGTGAAACATGATTATGGAGGAATATGTTAGGATGTTCATAGCAATTTTAAGGTATGTCAACTCTATTAAGGACGAGAAGGTAAAAATTTAGAGGTACGTTAGTGGTTTGCCTTCATTATATGCAGATAGAATGCAATTAAATAAGCCCAAAACCCTAAATGTTGTCATGAGGAAGGTTGAGCAGTTATATGAGCAGAAAAGAAATAAATTTGCTATACAAAAAGCACGGGACAATAAGAAGAAGAGTTTTATGGAGAAGATAAAGAAGGGACTCAAACCCTCACCATTAAAGAATGAGTCACAAGTGAAACATTAGTTAGCTTTGGTTTTCAGTGAAACCAAGGGCAATGACTTTACAAGCAAGAAACCTCAGTCCAACCTATGAAGTGTTGGGGCTTCCAGGGATATCATAGATTTAAAGACTACCCTCATAAGGGTGGGAGACAGAGGACAATGCACAACATGAAGACAAATTATACAGTGGGAAAAGTGGGAGGAAGCATTCCATGGATCTATGTTGCATTGGATAACAAGCAAGCATAACACCAAGCGCATATGATCGAAATTGAAGGCAAGTTACATAACCAGCCTACTTTTATTTTAATTGAATCTAGAGCTAGTCATGGTTATATTAACCCAAAATTGGTAGAAAAAAATAATTTGGAGACAACCAAACACCAAAAGGCATGGTTGGTTCAATTAGTTATAGGAGAAAAGAGAAGAGTTACAAAACTGATGAAAGAATGTCTAATTGATATGAAAGAACTGAATACTAAATCTGAGTTGTATATAATATTGTTAGGATCTTAGAACTACAAAGTTTAACTAACTCAGTACCAAAAAAGTCCTTACTTAGGTCTTCAAAGCTTTTCTTGATCTACTAGCTAAATCAAGGTCCCCATCTAGTCAGAGAGGATTAGGTTTGAATCATTACTTAAAAGAATAGCTTGGTTAGATGGAGTTCTAACATTGAAGTCTCCTAACAAGAGGATATTACCTTCATTCCTTAGACTATGAATATCCTGCTCTAAGGTATTACAAGGGAAATTCTTATCTAGAATGTTTTTTCTTATAAAAGGTAGAGTTGATATGTGAGACATAACAAATTGTGATACAACCTCATAGCATTATCGTCTGAGATTTCGATCCAAATGTATCGATTGAGGGCATCTACCTTATGAAGCAGAATTGGAGGAGATACTCTCTTTTATATAAAAAGTTATTCCTATGTTTCCCTTGCGAGAATATTTATTGTTCCAAGTTAACCACAAAATGAATCCATCTATGTGAAAGACCTTAGACTCATCATGCTCCCAAGTTCCAACTAAAAAAATAATGCTAATTTCACCCAAGATCTAACTTAACATAGGAATTTTACGCCATGGAACTCTACACCTATCCCTAATAATAGCTTTTCATGTTCCTAATTTGCCTTCCTTTCTTACTGCCTTCATCTTTTGACCCTAGTTTCTTAATTTAGCTTGGTTTCTTGAGATGTGATCCTCATTTATAAACATTCTTGTTCCTTTTAGGTTTGGTGATTTACTGAGTATGAAAATTTATGGTCACTACAACTTACCTTAAACACATATCATCTTATCTTTTAGCTCTTTCCCGGCCTTCTTGCTTATATGAGATAAGTTGCATCAATGTGACTTATTTTTTAGTAGTTATTTTTCTATTTTAAAGACATCCTCATCTTTCTACTCTTTTATACTATCAATTAAAAGAGCCAAAGCTCTTTTATTGCACTCATGATCTAGCTCAATTAGCTTGTTCATTTCTTCTTTGATGGGTTTAATGTCTAATTTATTATCCGTACTACTTGGGGCCATGTTGTTGTTGTTGTTATTGTTTTTTTCTTTTTTCTTTTCCTTTTTTAAATCTCATTTCTCAATATGTGATTTTCTTTAATCATCGAATGTTTTTGCTTTTCTATTTCTTGTATCCTATCTTCCATTATTTTTAGTTGGGTCTTGAACCCTAATATTTTTTTTCTAGCAAGTTGAATTTGATCTCAATCAATATAACTAATTCTAATGTATTTTCTATTTCTCTTATTCCCTCCTTTTTTCCATTGAATATTGAAATGATCATAAAGACTTTCTAGAGTAACTTGCTTGGCCCTCCCTTGTTAGGTTGAGGTTTCAACATATGTGGCTAAGTAATTTAGTCATCCATCTGAACATAAAAAAAATTATTACACCGCGAAATAAAAAATCACCAAAGAGTATCATGAGCATCCAAATGATATATTTCAATCTACAAGAACTCCACCGAACAATATTAGAAATATCAACCGCAAAATATTGTGACACCCACTACAAAATTAATATATTTGTGTTACCTCTTGAATGTACATCATAGAATTAAATGGCTAGAAACTCTGTACGGAGAAAGTGTCAATTGTTCATAATCCCATCACTACAAAAGTAAGTGATTAGAACACTTTTATTGAAAAAGTAGTGACAACTATACATTGTTATCACGTTTAAGTCATTGTATGATAGATTGCAGTTATAAACATAACATATATAATAATCACAAAAGTTAAAGATGGTTTACAAAGTATGATACAAATTCCAATAGTGATGGCATTACTAAAGTAGACCATGTGTTATACAAAAATGTTTTAGTGGCCGACTAAATTTTACCATTTTTCTATTTCTTCAATTCACCCAAAATTTTCTAAAAACTACATAAAATTTTCAAACTTTAAATATTTATATGAAATATCACTAACATTTTAAAATTTAATATAATTTAAAAAAAAATACATTTTTTTTTATTTTTCTCCATTATCACATTAATCCAAAACCTTTAACAAAACTCTAACTAACAATCCTCCTAAAACATCCATGTAGTACTAATTATCATATCAATCCAAAGCCATTAACAAAATCCTAAATAACAAACCTCATAAAACATCCATATACCCTAATTAAACTAAAATAATAATAAAAAATGATAAAAAAAATTACTTAATACAAAAATATAAAACAAAATTATAAATTTATATACAAAAAAATCATCCAAAATATACAAACCTTTAATATAAAAATACAAAACGGATTTATAAATATAAAAACTCACAAAATTATGAAACAAATTTATAAACATTTATTTATATAAACGCTCACAAAATTATGAAACAAATTTATGAAAAATTATTTTACATAAACCTTTTAAATTTCAAATAAAAGGGTTTTATATACATAAATTTTACATGCAGTTATTAAGCAAGAAAAATGTCGATTTTATGGTTTCAAAAAAGGAAGAACTAATTTTCCTTGGCAAAATAATCCCAAATTATTTTGGAAGGAGCTCCAACCGAAAATAAAATTAAAAAATAAATAAAATAATTAATACAAACTAGAAATAGTATTACAGCATCTGAATGGTTTGACTGTGCAAGACAACTCTATCAGCAAAATCCCAAGGGTGACCCTCCCCCTTGGCCAACACTGATACTTAACTCTTCACGATGCAAGAGGTAGAGATGGGTATCAAGAAGTTGGGTGTTGGAAAAGAAAGACTTAGCTGAACTCCAGACAAAATATCTAAAGTGGGGCTCAAAGATTCTTGCACCTCACGTTACAAAAAATTTCAACAACATCATACAATAGGGGCTCCTCATCCTCACAGATTGGACAACTAGTCTGGCAATACCTCTTTCAAGAGCGATGAGGCCAATAATCCCTCCAATTATAGGACCATTATGATAAACCCTTTGTTTGCAAAGCTATTTGGAAGCATGCTAGAAAACAAAATTAACAAGTGGGCAAAAGAAAGAGATAAGTGTTGATCATTGTATAACTTTAAGGCACATCATTGAAAACGTTTGGGAGAAAAGGGAAGAAGTCTTTTGATGCTTTGTTGATTTCAGAAAAGCGTTTGACTCAGTTCCTAGGGATAAGCTTTGGCACAGAATGGAGGAACTTGGGGTTCCTAAACATTTGAGAGTAGCTATTCATAGGCTATATGAAGAGGTGAAAGTCAAAAATAGAACTTCAATAGGCATTTATGAAAGTTTCAGAAGCGATAACGGGGTCAAGCAAGGTTGCCCACTATCTCCTACCCCTTTTGGTTTATATATCGACAGGCTTGAGGAGTGGTTAAATTTGCAAGGGGGTGATGGTATCTATTTGGGCAAGTTTGTTATAAGGCTTCTTTTGTATGCAGATGACCTTGTTCTGATTGCTAAATTGGCTCTTGGTTTGCAAGAGCACTTACTATCCTTTGAACATTTTTGTAGAAGTGTGGGGATGCAAGTCAATATCAGCAAAACGAAAATAGTGGTTTTCTCTAAGAAAATAAAACATAACCAACGTAAGTTCTACTTTGAAGACAACATTCTATAAGTTGTAGATTACAAATATCTCGGAATTGACTTCAACAAAAATCTATGCTGGAATGGTTGTAAAAAGAAAAGAACTTTGGGGGGTTGGAAAGCATTTTATGCTTTTCAAAATAGGTGTAGAAAAACATAATTATGAAACTAGAAAACCACTCAAATTCTTTTGGACTTCTAGTGATTTTGGTGATTCTCTATGGTTGTGAACTATGGGCCAACAATACATCCGACATGTAGTGAATACATTGAGAAAATTGAGAAAATTCAGAAGCGTTTGATTACAAACAAATTCAAAATTAAAAGTATGGTTTCTTATGCTATCTTGTTAAGTGCAATAAGCACTGCTCCTATTGAAGCAATTTCCATGGTACAAGTCATAAGGTATTTAAAAAAAATTGAGCAAATGGAATAGAGTAGATGGCCTAAGGTTGTCTTTAATGATAGATTGTGCAAGAGAAAAAATACTTAAATGCAGCAAAATAACAAATGGTTTAGTAAATGGGGTATTTGTTTGAACGTGTGTCGCATAAACAACAAAGAAATAAAAAAAATTGTTCTGGAAAAGTTTAACAAGCGTACTTGGGATAAGGAAATAGGAAGAAAGAAAAAGTACTATATTGAAGTGTTTAATCTCACTCATAGTCATCAACTAAAAGCATACATAGAAGCCAATATCTCTTGGAGAGTCAAAAAATTTATTGCTCACTTAAGGACTAATTATCATCAACTCTGTTGTGAAACTGGGCAAAAAATGCCAAAAGAAGCATAAGAAGAAAGAGCGCATTTTTTGTTCTTTTAGAAAAGTGGAAACAGAAAAACATTTCATTTTAGAATGTGAGGCCTTCAAAGATAAGAAGGAAAATTATGCAGATATGCTAGTAGCTATCTCTTGGAATAATCTATTTAACGAGGGGTTTGTCGAAAAGTTGGGAGCATTTATTTTGAAGCTTCATAGAAAAAGCGTCGAACACATCAAGCAAATGAAGAAGCAATCTATCCCATAGGCTATCTTTAGCCTCTGGACGTTAAAATAATTTATTTCTTTCTTTCTTTCTTTTTTTACAAAAATAACCACAAAATTTAAAATTCAATAAAGGGGTTTTACTAACTATTTAAACAATTATGCAACAAATAAAAAATGAATAGAATTTTCAATGAACTTCAAACATAATTACCATTATACATTTATTATATTTACATTTGTTATTAAATTAATGATTCTAAAAAATATTTTTTATTTATATTAATATTTTTTTATTATTTATATTAATATTTTTTTATTATTTATATTAATAATTTATTCTTTATAGTAATTAATAATTATTTATTTATTTTTTAACTTATTTTTAATATTAATAAAAATTTGATTTCACTTATTTTAATATTTTTCATTAATTATTGTGAGCATTTCATTCTAGATAATCTTTTTACCATTTTGTCTTTTTTTACCATCAATGTCTCTCCATTTATGACTCTGCACCTCTCACCTATTTATCTCTCAAAACTTGATCAGATTCCATATCTGAGGATGAGCCACACTTGCAAGCTCGAAACATCGTCCAAAAATTTTGATGTGAGTGATCCACAAATGCTAAAACAAAAAAAACTTTCAAATACTTATAAACTAGAGCTTATATTAATTAAAAAATCACAGTTAAAAATAGTAATAATAATAATAAAATAACAAATGTGAAGCCTTAAGAGAAATAAAAGTTCTAAATTAACAGCCCTAGAAACATGTAATTTTAAGGACATCCTAATTAAAAAGTCATTTTAATACTTCTTAACAACGCTTTCAATATTTGATAATCGTGAGGCCGTTTAAGGGGCTCGATTGGATTGGCATATGTGCCGATATTTCAATATTTGATAATCGTGAGGCCGTTTAAGGGGCTCGATTGGATTGGCACATGTGCCATTATTTGCATGATCATGGCATCTTCATTCATAGTACAATAACCTAACCCCCTACCTACATTTTGCAGAAGACACTAACCTAACCACCTATATCTTGAGATGCCCAATAACTTAGCCTCCTATATAGACGTCATCTAAAAATTTATTACCCGCACTCTAAATCCCGAAGATGCAAAAAAATCGATTCATACAAGCATTTCCAACATTTCCCAACGTAAAAAGAATGAAAAAAATGACAATTTTACATGTGAACTTTTACATGCATTCCATGCAAGCAATGGTACACTCAATTCATGATACAACAGATTAAATAACTGCAGTCACCTCTTCGACTGCAAATGTCATAACCCTGAAAAATGGGCTATCATAACTGGAGAATTCGACAAGCCAACAATATAACTTTCAAGGGCCCAAATAAATAGTACAATTCAAGAAAACAAAACTTCACAGAGAAGACAGAAGAAAAGATGGCTTTAGAACAAAATTAGGGATACATAAAACAGTGGCATTTGTCCAAATGATGAATCCTTCTAGTGAAATGAAAATAGCCTCCTAAGTCGATACAATCAGACTGCCTTAAACTAGAAAACTCATGCTGCTTTAGTCTTGCGTGAGGGAGGACGACGAAAAATGCTGATAAGATCATCCAAACCCTGTTTGCAAAAGTAAGAACTCACATTAGAAAACATAACGCTGACAAAGAACGATATTATGAAAAACAGGCTCCAAAATGCAGAAACTTACCCTTGTTGTGATCACCAGGAAAATAAAGAGAACACTCAAATATGTTGCCACTGCCAGCAAGATAACTAAGTCAAAGGTTACGCTTGCAACCTGCATTAATAGAGCTTACAGGTGTCTGATAGCTGACAAACTCTCACAAATGGGAGCAGTGATTGAAAATAATATACGTTTATATTTACTTAAAAATACATGACAGAATCATAACATCCCAGGACCAATTAATAAGTTGGATTGGTTAATTACAACACGATTTCTAGAACTTCTCACCTCCCTGTTTTCATTGTGCCTAAGTGCACAAAAATGTTTCAAAGCAATAGATTGACAGGCACACAGAAATTAAAATTAAAATTTAAGGTGACAACCTGACTACATACTTGGATTATACTTCTCAATAGTATCCATTTCAAGTTAATTCTAAAATTTATTCTCAATAAACACCAGGTCAGAACCATTTTGGGTCAAGTCATAAAGCTAAAATGATTTGTGTCAAGTCAAATTAGCATGCTACTTTGTTCCCTCAAGGGAAGACAACCCAACTGACAAATTTTATGGCAATCCTATTTCATTCAACTATTCCGTGGCAAAATCCATGTTTTTATGGTTATAATCAACCAACCAGATTCTATTCATTCAATAGATAGGAAGCATGCATGCAATGCTATAAGTTTTCAAAATCAAATCATAATACCTGCAAACATGACCCGTCCTTCAGAAAATTTACGAACAATATAAATGTAAAATTATTACCTGGTAGATACTAAGCTTTGCCTGCGTTACATCATAGAAAGTGAACATGCCATCCATCGATTCATGTTGCACGCTGACCTCGACAGTATGATCAGATAATTCCTGTCATTTAAACAGTTTATGTTTGATTATAAAGAGCACAATCAATAAAATATTAGAGAATGTTAAATACTTGTTGCCAGATTAAACAGAACTATCTCTGATTAATTAACCAACGTAACTTTGAAATGCATGCATAGGAAACAAATAAACCACTTTAATTACAACCTGGATATGCTAAATGAGATGATACGGACAGAACTGTGATTTATGATATGTTGAGGTAGGGATGTTGAGAAAGCTATGAAATAAGCTCCAAACATTACCAATACTCAATGACAAATGTAGGCATCATATCAGACAAGCAGGGTGTTAAGATGTATTCTGATATCGGTATCGTTGTACCATTCTGCAAAGATTGCCATTTGCACTACCGTTCATGTTTTCTGTGACACAATATGCTATTCTGCGAGAGTTAGCACTTTCACTTCCCTGCATCTTTTCTATGTTGCACAATGCAGCTTGAATATTCTCATCATATTTGAGAAAAACCCCAACGATTGGTTTTGAACAAACTGGAGTATACAGAAACCTAGAGGCCAAGTCATCTCCAATGCTATGCAAACAGCTAAGTCACTTTCACTTCTGCATCTTTTCTATGTTGCACAATGCAGCTTGAATATTCTCATCACATTTGAGAAAAACCCCAACGATTGGTTTTGAACAAACTGGAGTATACAGAAACCTAGAGGCCAAGTCATCTCCAATGCTATGCAAACAGCTAAGTTATAAATCAGTGCCAAGACATCTCCACTGCTGTACAAACAACTAAGTTATCCATCAGTGATAGTTTAAATATGAAATCTTCCTGACAGGTTCACATTGACAAGGCAAAGACAAACATTTCAATGAATCTATGGAGGAAACAGTGAACATGGTAGTTTTAGGATACATTAATTACTAATTAATGATCTAATGAACCGATAAGAGGCTGAGGGAATTTCATAAAGTCAACCAACATAATGTTTTCCAGACTTAATGTAACGTCAGATCTGTGCAATGTAAGGTGAGAGACGTCGCTGACACCAGTCAAAATCATAAATTGTGACCAAAAAATTGTAAATCACATTGAAAAGAGACAAAATATGGAGACCAAGATGTACGTATTCAGGTGTAGTCAGCTTTCAGTGGAACCATAATTCAAGAAATGTGCAAGTCCCAATGCTATTGTAACTGAAAAGTCATAATATTAAATAAGACTCACAAGAAAAATTACGACTTCATACATGTACATGTCAATCACATAATAACCTAAGCAAAAGCACAAGCTCATTTTTAGGTTCATACTATTTTTTAATTAACAAGCAGTCAAAATATACAGCACAGCCCCACCTCCAAAAAGTGCACAATTAAAATAGAACTTGTTGTGAAACCAACCATTATATAAATTTATCATCCCATGACAATGTGCAATCTAATTAACAAACATGGAAAATTACTGTCCTTTCATGTTTGAATTAACTAACCTTTTTCAAACCAGTAATAATGGGATCTGTTTTTGTGAGAAAAGGTGCAACTCGAGGAGTTCGAGAAAGTAGGTCCAACCAAAGCTTTACATAGGAAGGATTCACAGCCAAACTACTCCCATCCGCAAAAATTTCAATCTTCCTTCCTTCATGATCATAAATATACCTCTGTCACAGAAAAGTTGCATATATTGCATTAGGCCTCATATGCTGGTATATCAAACAATGCAAGCACTTTTCAAATGGCTTTAAAATCTACTTAAACAGCTAACATCAAAAAAACAGAAACTCTAGCAAAAATAGATTCACTTATGGAATATGTCAGAAAATCATACGTTCACAAAAAATAATAGATAAACAGGAGGATTATTATACTTAAGAAAAACATTCTCAGAAACAAAATAATGAAGAGCAGCAAACAAGAACTCAAGATATCCTGGTGAGGTAAGTCACATGACACCACAATAAAGCAATATGGTTTTTCGAGTATCCAATACAGGCTAGGTAGACCCCCAAAACAGGACATGGGGTGATACACAAATGGTATAGATAGATATAGTAGCCCTGTTACCCACCAAAAAGTGGCTAACCCCATAGGAGAAATTTTTCTCCTCCTTGGACAGCCAGCCAGCCAGCAGCCATTATTGATCAACACTTGACATGATCAAAAAACAAACCCTCCACGTATATGCTCTGGTCAGGTTTCTTTCTCCCATCCGGCATTCATCTTTGAAGGAAGGTGGGTCATGCATCAGCCAGTACTTTTACCATTTTGCAATTGTTGATTTGGATAGCTTGGGAGGTACTCCAAGCCCCAGGGTTCGGGGTTTGGAGGGCAAAGCGCTACAAGGGTCACTTGTGGGCTTGGAACCCATTCCATGAAGCACATTTCTACGTGTGATGGCATGAGACAATAGAGGGTGAAAAGGAGAATCCAACGCTTCGAGAATTGTCGAATTCCGAGTTGTAGAAGTGGACATATGAATTTTTGAAGGTAATTTTGGGGTTGACACCGTAAGTGTCAAGGTCAGCCTAGGGAGTTTTTAGGCTTATGACAGTTGGCAGCCCCTTGTGATGACGTTTTAGCAGCCCTCCTTCATGGTATATATAGGAGGTGATGTGAGGACTTCCTCATCCATTTTGTGCAACAAATACACGAGAGAAGAGCTCGTTGAGAAGAGACTTAGCCCTGTCTTAGCCGCAGAAAGGAGAAAGAGAAGAACAGGTGGGCCGAGGTCTGTTTTAGGGCATCTTTAAGGAAGCTGAGATGCTGGTTTGAGGGCCAAGGCAGGGAAGACACGTTCCAGGGCTGTTTGAGGTGTTTCTTGGGTGGAACAGCCTTGGGGAAAGGCAGTGTTGCTTGCTGTGGGTAGGCTGCAAGCCCTACCAGCTGTTTGAACGGCAGCATAGGGTGTATTGAGGGCTTTATGCCCAGAACAGCAGCAAACCAGAACAGCATTTCTCCAAGGGTAGGCCGCAGTCAAGGAGAGCAATTCTGGGCCAGATTTGAGGGTTGTTAGGGACTGTGTTTGGGTGCCCTGACCAGTCCAGAATTGCAGCAGTCAAAGAGACTTCAAACAGTCAACTGGAGTATGCATTTTAGATGCATCATGTGTGTGTTGGGTCATAGTTTATGACCGGATTTCGATCAGTTTACCTTGCAGCACGTGGGTGCCATTTGGAGGACTTTCTGTGGAGGTGAAAAGTCCATCCTAGGAGCAGAACCTACAGTGAAGTATTGGGCATCATTGGTCTGGTGGAGGGCAGCGTGCTGATAGCCCAAAGTAGCCCTAGACAAGCTATCTTGAAGTGACGAAGAGGAGCTGAAGATTGGGTGAAGTTTGGTGCTGAAGTGCAGCACCTTGATGGACAAAGGTGACAGCTAGCCTGGCAATTTGGTAGCATCAGAGATTCTAAGATTCTAACCTAGACCCAAGATCGTGGGAATTCAATATGGTATCAGAGCGTGTTTGAGCTACTTTGGAAGTCAGAGAATCAGAGTTGTGCACAGCGAAGTACGGCTTAAGAGGGAGTCGGTCACATTATAGGTGACAATGTCGAAGGTGCAAGCTGGAATCTGGTATGAGGACAAGTTGGAGGGGTTGTACAACTATAGTCCGTGGAAGGAAAGGATCAAGTTGGTCTTGTAGGTGAACAAGATCTGGGAGTTTGCCAAGAAAGCCATCAAGAAACCCACTGACCCAAAGTAGCTGGAAGTGTACGAAGATTTGGATACGAGGGTGAGATTGATCATCCTAGATGATGTGAAGGATGCCCTAATACCTCATTTGTTCAGGAAGAACACCACACATGAAATGTGGATGGCTTTTCAAAATTTGTTCCAGAATAAGAACGAGAACCAGGTATTGGTATTGGTATTGGAGGATAAGTTGAAGTCCACCAAGATGATAAAGGATGAAAGCATGACTTCGTCTTTGACGAGATTGTCTGAGGTCAACGATGACCTTGATGTCGTCGATGTGACTATTTCAGATGGAGATATGGTGAGGATTGCCTTGAAAGGGTTCACTGAGCAATGGAAGCCCTTCATCAAAGGAATCGTTGCCAGAGAGAAGTTGCTAGACTGGAATAGGCTATGGGACGACTTCATTCAAGAAGAGTTGCTAGACAAGGATCTTCATTCAAAGAAGACTTTCGATGATGACGTAGCACTTGCAGCGCGAATGAAGAGTAAGCAGAAGGACTTGAGTAAGGTCAAGTGTTTCAATTGTGACGAGATGGGTCATTTTTCGTCGAGATGTCCGATGAAAAATAAGGGAGATGACAAGAAGAAGAAAGGAAAGCAGGTTGTCTGTGTTGCCACTTCTGCTGAGATAGATGATCTTACCAGGAGATTGGAGGAGGGCTTTGCTATGATCTCTCATTTCTCGCAGGGTACTGTTGATGAGGAAGGATGGTACGAGGACAAAGGTGAGACGAAACATATGACAGGGTCACAGGAGATTTTTGAGACTCTAGCTGAATGGGACTCGAAGTTGCACATGGCGTTGGGCGACAAGAGTCAGTTGAAGATCTGAGGATCAGGGGTTGTGCCATTCAGGATGGAGACAAGGCGAGTGATGCGGATCCAGGATGTACTATTTGTACCAATACTCAAATATAGCGTGATTTCTGTCTCGATGATCGAGAAGAAGGGGTTTGAGGTCTTGTTCCAGGCTGGGAAGGCAAGACTCAGGCCTAGAGGCTCTAGCTCCGCTGGTATTGTACTTGGAGTTAGAGTGCATGGTCTACATAGGCTAACGGGAAAGCCTATGGATCATGAGAAGCAAGTGGAGAAGGTGCAGGTTCCAGAGAAGCAGGTGCAGGTGCATGTGCAAGCTTCAAGAGAAGGTACAAGTTCTCGAGAAGAAGGTTCACCTTCTCGAGAAAGTCTAGGTTCCAGAGACTCAGAGGGAGTCGAGTTCGAGAGGGAGCTTGCAGATTCAGAGGGAGACTTTACAGTCCAAGAAAAGTGCATGGTCAGTGGGGAGCACAGGGTGCTCCTATAACTACCAAGAAGGAATCATGGAGAGAGTAGAAGACGTTACAGGATAAGAACTAGGGTGCTTCCAGCATAATAATGACACTTCCGAGAGAGGCATAGTTCACAAAACAGGTATTGTTGCAATTATGAGCGCCAAGAGTTGGGCAAGTGTTGCAAGTAGCGATGATGATGAGTACTTCCTAGTCTTGGAAGTACCTCCCTCGCTAAGAGGGAGTGTTGAATTGGGTAGCTTAGGAGGTACTCCAAGCCCTAGGGTTCAAGGTTTGGAGGGCAAAGCACCACAAGGGTCACTTGTGGGCTTGGAACCCAAGTATGGGGTTTTGCACCAAATCGTGTTTTTGGCATTTCCATGAAGCAAATTTCTACATGTGACGGCATGAGACGATAGAGGGCAGAAAGGAGAATCCAATGCTACAAGAATCATCGATTTTGAGTTGTAGAAGTGGAGATATGAACTTTTGAAGGTAATTTTGGGGTTGACACCATAAGTGTCAAGGTCGGCCTAAAGTGTTTTTAGTCTTATGAAAGTTGTCAACCCCTTGTGATGATGTTTTAGAAACCCTCCTTCATGGTATATATAGGAGGTGATGTGAGGACTATTCCTCATCCATTTTGTGCAAGGAATACACAAGGGAAGAATCTGTTGAGAAGAGACTTAGCCCTATCTTAGTCGCAGCAAGGAGAATGAGAAGAACAAGTGGGTCGAGGTTTGTTTTAGGGCATCTTTAAGGAGGTCGAGATGCTGGTTTGAGGGCCGAGGCAAGGAAGACACGTTTTAGGGTTGTTTGAGGTGTTTCTTGGGTGGAACAATTTTGGGGAAAGGCAACGTTGCTTTTTATTGGTAGGCCACAAGCCCTTCCAGTTGTTTGAAGGGTAGCATAGGGTATATTGAGGGTTGTTTATGCCCAGAACAGCAGCAAACCGGAACAGCATTTCTCCAAGAGTAGGCCACAGTCAAGGAGAGCAATTATGGACCAGATTTGAGGGTTGTTAGGGATTGTGTTTGGGTGCCCCAACTAGTCCAGAATTGCAGTAGTCAAAGGGACTTCAAACAGTGAGATGGAGTATGCATTTTAGATGCATCTTGTGTGTGTTAGGTAATCCGTAATAGTTTATGACCGGATTTGGATCAGTTTTCCTTGCAGCCTATCGATGCCATTTGGAGGACTTTCCGTGGAGGTAAAAAGTCCATCCTAGGAGAAGAACCTACAGTGAAGAATTGGGCACCATTGGTCTGGTGGAGGGAAACATGTCAATAGCCCAAAGTAGCCCTAGACAAGCTATCTTGAAGTGACGAAGAGGAGTTGAAGATAGGGTGAAGTTTGGTGTCGAAGTGCAACACCTTGATGGACAAAGATGACTGCTAGCCTGGCAATTTGGAGCTCAGGAACTGGGTAGCCCAGAGAGCAAATTTGGATCAGCGACGTGTACATGCTACAGAAGTGACTTGCAACAGTGTTAGGTGGCAGACCTCCTAGAGTCTCGATGTGTTCTCCTTTGAAGGACTAAAGGGTAGCTAGTGAGCAATACGAGAGCAAAGGACCGACGGGACAAGATACGACATCGAATCTGCGCAACATGTTTGTCATTGTATACAACAGTCTATGGTATACAACAGTCTTGTATACCATAGACTGTTGTATTATTCAAATTTGGTTTAATATAACGAAGATTGGGTTGTACATTATTGTACAATTTTGTTAAAAATTATGTAACTTGTGCATATGTGATTTATTGTTTTATATTTTCCATTGTGCAAAGCAGTTCTTGTTGAGATTCTTGGTTTGGTAGCGTCCGAGATTCTAAGATTCTAACCTAGACCCAAGATCGTGGAAATTCAACAGCAATCATGTGCTATTGTTTATTGTTTTGGGGCATACTTATATGAATCAAGGGGTGATTCAGATAATTGACCAATCTCGGCTATATTCTTGTTCCCTCACTCAACCTGGGTGGTTACTTTTTTATTCTACTCTAGTGGGACCTCCTCTAAGGCCTTAGGGTTATAGGGACACCACTAAGGAGCAACGTTGTGAACATTGGCATCGAAATAAAATTGGCAAGGGCTCAAAAAAACTAAAAATCGTAAAAATCAGGATAATATCAGTAAAAATTGGCAAACATTAGCAAAATGAAGATACCATCAAAATTTCAGTAAAAATCGACAAACATCAGATAGACCAAAAAATCGTGATTTCACAATAAAATCAGGACTTTATCGAGATGTTTGCAACATTGCTAGGGATGCTTTGATTGAAGTAGTGTGCATGTGATATTCCATACGTATCACTTTCCATCATTCCCTCTATGTCAAATCCATTCTTCGAGCAAGTGGCCATTGGCCATGGGGATTGGCACTCTCTCATCCTCATCCTTGTGTCTAGGCAAAAAAACATTGCCCTAGAGGTTGTTGCAGCTAAAAGAACAATAAAAACAAAGGCAGCCATAATAAAAGAAAAAGAAAAATGAAAAAGATGGCTAGGACTAAAATTAGCATGTGGGAAAAATCCTAGAATGAGATCTACCCCCCTCATTAGCCATCACCTGGTTCCTAGAGCACTTGATGCTCCACACATAAAAAGGAACCCTTGTAATCTACCAAACTTGATGAGCAATACATCACCTCTTTTAAAGGGGTAACATGCTAAATCTTTCAACTGCAAGTTTGGGCTCCTGAGTTATGCAACATATCAAAGCATTATCATAAAGTAAAAGGCGCACCAGGGGGTGGAAAAATCAGTCCGAGGAAAGGGATAGCTCATGCCTCTACAATTTCTCCCTCCTTACATTTATAAACTCGAGATGATGGACCACCATTAGCAGTCACTTGGCCCCAAAGTCTCTTGCACCTATGGACTAATGGGTTGACCTGGGACCTGTCACTTCCCCTTGGGGGTTGGAAACACCTAATAGGATTATCCACCTAGCCATCCCAAACATAAGAGAGGGAACACCTATATGGGACTTGGTCTAGTTAGATATTTGATGGTGATCTTTGTGTGAAGTATTGGTTGTGCCCCCAACTTCAAGTATGGTCCACTATGATGCATCCATGTTCTTAGTTATGTAATGACTGGTTGATTTACACTTGATCCAGAGTCTAGATGATGATGGTCATCCTTGAGATGACTAGGGCAGGCATGTACATCACCTTAAAGCAATGTTCCACCAAGTCTCCGGGACGGGGAGACGCGGGTGTGGGGAGATGCACAAGGGGGGCGTGTGGGAGTACCCTCAAATTTTAGGGAAATTTAGGGGGACGGGGGGACATCGGGGTATATAATTTTTTTTCCTTTTTAATATATATATATATATATATATATATTAAATTCATATTCAATAATGAAAGCATAAATAGAATGATACATACATAATTGAACTAAATAATGAAATACATTGCTCCATACTCATCATCCTTACTAATACATACATGATTCATCCACTTTGATCCATATTCAGTATTCATTATTCACCATTCTCGAATCTACATTGATTTAAAAATTAAATTCATCATTCATCATTCCAGATTCTAAATTGATTTAAAATTAAAATTCATCATTTATCATTCTAGAATCTAATTAGTACTAAGCAAAATAGACTATAATAGATACTGAAATCTAAAGACTAGAACAACTAAAACTCAAAAACAATGGAGTGATGAGTCTAAAAGTCACTCTAAAGTACACAAGGGTTTGGTGCTCTTGATTAAATACTAATTCGATACCCTTGTACATGACAAAATGCAAGGGAAACATTGCACTCCATCGAATCCTGAACCCCTGAAAAATTGATCTAAAGACTGGAATAATAAAGTGATATAATTAAAACTCAAAAACAATGGCGTGATGAGTCTAAAAGTCACTCTAAAGTACACAGAGGGCTTGGTGCTCTTGATTAAATATCAATTCCATACCCTTGTACATGACAAAATGCAATGGAAACATTGCACTCATCGAATCCCGAATTCCTAAAAAACTGTTAAGTCTGCTAGATTTTGAGTGAGATCTAAAATTCTACTTTCTCCATATGAAATCCAATGAGGTCAGAACCACTCTCAAACATCCTAAGTCATTTCATGGTAATGTTAAAAATTTAAGTAAAAAGATGAAAATGAAAGATAAAAGAGAATGTCACTTTTACTTTAAGAATTTAACATTACCATGAATAGTGTAGCATTAGTAGGAAAATATGGTCAAATACTACGTTTTCCCTGTCATAAATCATTGTTTACAAGCAAATTTAAGGGGGTACGCATAGCCCATTTTGAGGGGGCGTCCCCCTTTTGGGGATTCGTGTCCCCCACACTGGGGAAACATCCCCCCGTGCATTTCCCCAGGGGTCCCCTCGTCCCGGGTGCATGGGGTGCGAGGGGTGCATGCACCCGACCCTGGGGGACGCGTCCCCGTGGAACACTGCCATAAAGCCCCATTGCTTAAGAGATATGATGCCACGTCATCCCTTTTTCTCTTGTGAGGGTGATGTAGGGCACTTTTTGTTCATGACATCTTAGCATGAAGATACTTTTGATGACTTGTACATGATTCTTGAGCATTTCTTGGAGTATGGAGCACCTTTTAGCCCTTACCTTACATATTGAAGGCTTATTGAGCTAATTTGGAGGGTGACGTCACACTATTGGAGCATTTATTCCCACATATGTGGGCTTTAATTGCATATTTGTATTGTTTTTGAGCTATAAGGTTGGTTTGTAAACTCTTTCTTATGGAACACTCAAAAGTGAACTTCTCTTTACAACTTTTAAATAACTTATTTGTAAAGTGGGTGGAAGAAGGCTCATATAAATAGAGCCTCCTCCCCACTTCATTATTCATCATCATGCATGTGAATTCAGCCTCCTTAGAGAAGTGAAAATTTTTGAAAATTGGTAGCTATGGTCGGTATTTTCATTGGAAAATCAAAGGAGTAAATTCATATTTTTCATGTTGACCAAGTTGACCTAAAGTGTACAAGTCGCCCCAGATGATGAAAGGGTTTAATCCCAAGGTCAAACCCTCCTCCTAAGACATAAATAAGACTATGTTGACCTTCATTTGGCATCATCATACATCACATCATTCGATCTAAAATAGAAAGGAGAAGATCACATGTGCGAAGGAGTCAAGGAGTATTTCTATTCTGCATTGACCAACCTTATATTCTTTTGTTTAACCTACGTGTTGAAATTTCTAAGTCTAACACGTTAGAAATTCTTCCTGCACTATATGGTTTATTTCACCTACTTGTTTATTACTTAACAAGTTATTTAACCATATAAACACTGAAAATAAACACAAATGTAGTCTCAACTCATATGCAGATCATCAACTAAAATAATAGCCAAACACACAAGGGACACCGTTGTTTTTGGACAATCGTCCCTAGAAAACCCCAACTTGGGAAAACCAATACAGCAATTCAGAGGGTTTTACTATTAAGCAACTTTCTTGAGTACAACTTGGGTGCCAAACTGGTTCACCCAACAGAGATTTATATCTGGCAGTAATACCTCTCTTTGGAAGCAAATATTCAACAAGTCTGCCCCACAAAATTCCTTCCAGCACTTCTCCAAGGCTCTACGTCAGCCCTGCTAGCCTTTGCGTCAGCCCTGCTAGCCTCTGCATCAGCCTTACTAGCCTCTAGCCCTCTGCGTCACCCACGCAGGCCCTGCTAGCCTCCGCGCAATCTCTCTGGCCTTTTGCGTGGCTCCTATTGGCTCTGCGTAGCCTCCTCAATCACTGCGCTGGCCCTCTAGCATTATCTCTGCCTCTATGTTATGTATTCACTACCCCTCCCTGCAACTCAGATCACATGTTCGATTTCTCTCAGCAAACCCCGCTCCAGAAAATCAAACTGACTGATCAATCTTGGTGTGTCTCCAACTGACCCTCAAACCTCCTCTTATACTTTTCGTATTCAGTCTTCAACGGCCGAGATTAAATCTCTAATCAACGGCGAAGATTAGATTTGGCTTCATCCATGTCATTTAGAACATTCTCACCTAGTTTTATATTAATACCCATTAATATTTTAATTTTCTTAAGTTTAGACTTAGGAACTCCATTAAAAATATTAATTATTTTAATATTTCTCTAACCGGGTGGAATTTCCCAAAACCATTTCTAGGTCTTGGAGATCTCATGTGCTTTAGCCTCTCCACCAATTTTCATGGCGAGAGCACATCCGATGCTACCACAAATCAACACTCCCTCTTAGCGAGGAATATGCTCTAGCAATGCTCCACCACTGAACATCACACTGATCATCCAGCTCCGGTATCTGTGCTGATGCTTGGTTTGTTGCCCAACATAAATTGCATTGCTGCCTCATATACTGCTACCCATGGCTCTGCCACTGCCACTTAAATTTCTATCACAGCTCCCTCTCAACATGCAGCATCATGCTGCCCATAGCACTACCACTGCCACTGTTACACTACAACTCAGTTATCAAGAAGTAAGTAACTAATCTACCCAAGTACAAACATCCTTGTCAGCCTAGAAGCCTCCTGATGCTGAAGCTACCTCTGCTGCTATCTGGTGCTTTCTCTGTTGCCTCTGCGCTGCTGCAAACACCTTTGTGCCTCTCGCACTGCTGCAACCTCCTCTCTGCCTTTCTACCCTACTGCAACCACCTTTGTGCCTCTCGCATTGTTGCAACCTCCACTGCGATGCTACAGACCTCTGCACTATAACATTGCCTTGTCGCTCTATCGACATCTTGCTTCTATCAACATCCACCATCCTGCTACTGTCATTCAGGGCACCCGCAACCGAATATGATCCAAGAGTTTGGGTACCTCAAGGATCTTGCCCCTCATCTTCTATAGTCCTCCTGAATACAACTCGATGTCTCTCCACCTCTTCTTTAGAGGTGCATGAGCACTCATGGCACAGTCGTCATTCGTCTCGACTTCTTTCTTCGCCTTAGCTGGAGCTACCTTGGAGTTAGAAGCCTCTCCTTGTTCTTCCAGGGACACTAGTTTGCATAATGACCCAGCGCCCCACAATGGAAGTAATTCACCTTGGAGATATCCTTCTTCTTCCTCTTCCCTTATTGTCTAGCAAATGCCAGAGTCGCATCCTCCTCTTTCTTGATTCGACCTCCTTTGCCACTACTACCCGCCTGGTCATCCGTCTAATCTCTTCTTGGTGAAGAGCTACCCACATCTCTTCCCATCCTAGAAGATTAGCTCTACCCAAAATGCTTTGGACAAATGTATCCCAATCCTCAAAGACTGCAATTAGGGCGGTCCTCACCATGAACTCCTGATCCGACATGGCCCCTATGGAAGTAAGTTGGTCTCGAATCTCTTGCAACCTACTGAGGTATAGATCTATCTACTCCCCCTTCTACATCTGATACGACAGTAGTTGATTCTCTAATAGCATCTTCCATTGCACAAAGTGCCCTGATACAATGTTGTCAAAGTATCCCACATCTCCTTTGTCCTGTTCTTCTCGGCAATATGTGGTACCACATGATCCTTGACCCCATCAAGGATTATGCACTTTGCCTTCGCCATTGCATCCTCATACCTTTCATTATCAACTGGGTCGACTGGGATAGCCACAGTTCTCAAGGTGAAGCCCTTGATGCGATGTCTATCCAGAACAGACAGGATCCTGACCTTCCAGATGACAAAGTTGGAAGCCCCGTCCAACCTATCCTGATCCCTCAGTCAGTTCACTGCCATCTCCATTCTTCTTCTGGACTCCCTCTGAGTCTCGACTTCCCTCCTAGAAGTTCTCTCCTAGACTCCCTCTGAGCCTCGATTTCCCTGCTAGAAATCTTCCTACCAACTGTCGATCCGCTCCTCTCTGATCCTCTTTTCAACTGCAACTCGAATCTGGATTTCTTGGCTAGAAATCCGCCAAGGCAGTGACTCCTTCTACCTTGGTTTTGTCCCGTTAGGTACTACTCTGCTCCAACAGAAACAACACCCCACCAACTTCCCAAACCACAATCTGCCGACATCTCCCTAGGCCC
This sequence comes from Pinus tabuliformis, assembly GCA_031772625.1. Classification (NCBI taxonomy): domain Eukaryota; kingdom Viridiplantae; phylum Streptophyta; class Pinopsida; order Pinales; family Pinaceae; genus Pinus; species Pinus tabuliformis. Next base: position 152,835,195 of record CM062805.1, on the reverse strand, counting down.
CGGTAATTGAAGAACTAAGCCTCTCAGCTCTGCGCAATCCCGACAAAGGCAGAATCACTCCTCTGGCCAACTACGTCAAGCCTACCTAGCTAAGTAGGATGACGTGGCTCTTCGTGAGCCTCTTCTGCCTCTCTCTACCTCTGCGCTGGCCCTCTCTCTGGCTCAAAATGATGATGCAGGCCCTCTACGTCACTCCTTATCTGCTGCCTTATGCTTAGGAGCAACACTGTCTCTTGGGAAAGTTGCCACTACTGCAAATTTCTGATATTGCTGGTGCCTTCAGTTCTCCTGTGATCTGCAATGCTCTGATACCATGTTGAAATTTCTAAATTTTACACATTAGAAATTCTTCCTACACTATTTAGTTTATTTCACCTACTTCTTTATTACTTAACAAGTTATTTAACCATATAAACAATGAAAATAAACACAAATGAAGTCTCAACTCATATACAAATCATCAACTGAAATAATAGACAAACACAGAAGGAACACCGTTGTTTTTGGACAATCGTCCCCAGAAAAACCCAACTTGGCAAAACCAGTGCTGCAGTTCTGAGGGTTTTATTATTAAGCAACTTTCTTGAGTACAACTAGAGTGCCAAACTGGTTCACCCAACAGAGATTTCTATCTGGCAATAATACCTCTCTTCAAAAGCAGATATTCAGCAAATTTGCCCCACGAAAATCCTTCTAGCACTTCTCCAAGGCTCTGCATCAGCCCTGCTAGCCTATGCGTAGCTCTGGAACCCCCCTGTGTTAGCTCTCTGGCACCCTGTGTCAGCCACTGCGTTGGCCTTCTGCATGGCTCCTGTTGGCTCTGCCACTGCGCTGGCCTTTTGTGTGGCTCCTGTTGGCTCTACCACTGCGCTGGCCTTCTGGCACTATCTCTGCATTTCTGCTATGTACTCATTTCCCCTCGCTACAACTCAGATCACTTGTTCGATTTCTCTCAGCAAACCCCGCTCCAGAAAATCGAACTGACCAATCAATCTTGGTGTGTCTCCAACTGACCCTCGAACCTCCTCTTATACTTTTCTTGTTGAGTCTTCAATGGTCGAGATTAAGTCTCTAATCAACGGCTAAGATTAGATTTGGCTTCATCCATGTCATTTAGAAAATTCTCACCAGTTTTATATTAATACCCATTAATATTTTAATTTTCCTAAGTTTAGACTTAGGAACTCCATTAAAAATATTAATTATTTTAGTATCTCTCTAACCGGGTGGAATTTCCCCAAACCATTTCTGGGTCTTGGACATCTCATGTGCTTTAGCCTCTCCACTAATTTTCATGGCTAGAGCACATCTGACGCTACCACAAATCAACACTGCGTTGACTTGGGCTTGTTTGCATCTATTTTAACAAAATTTTCACTGTCTTTGGAGGTCAAAGATTGTAGAGGTCTATTGACTTTATCTAACCGAGATTTTGTCCTATTTCTAAGTCGTTGACCGCAAGTTGACCACAGGTCAAACCTGAGCTTTGACCGAGAATTCGATAGGTTCTACCTCAGGCCAAAATTTGGCCCTTTGTTGCAAACTTGACTTTGACTAGTGTTGATTGTATCTTCTCTCTCCTTTGACTGAGTTGACTTGGTATTTGTTGAGGTCATAAAAATGAAATCTTGTTGGATTATTCTAATGTACACTTTCATGAACTGAATTCTCTCTCTCTAAGGAAATATTGTTGGGTTTTGCCCTAGCTGCTAAGCTAAATATTGGTATCTCTTGTCTCTTGTTTTACTAATCATTGTGATCTCTATTGCTCTACTGAAGAAAATGAATGGTTGAAATTTTTCATGTATAATTGCTTAATGATCGAAATGTTATAAGAAGACTAATTGTATCTTTGGTAGTTATCAATTTGAAAATTTGTACTAGTCTTGATTGGCACTAGAAAAACAACACAAATTACTTTGTCTATTTCGCTACTTGGTAAAAATGTGATTTTGGGGAGCATCTTATATTCGAGATTAATTTTTTGCATTGGAGATGTCTTTTTGGGATTTGAAGAAGGCTTTTCTTGGAGGAATTTCTAAGTTTATTTTTGAATTTTCTATATTTTACGTATGAATGAATTTATGCTAGGGTTTCTCAATGTTCCATGAGTAAATTCATATTGTTAATTTCTCCCCATAAAAAAACATAGCTAGGGTTTTACAAGAGGAAAATTATATTTCACTCGTACTTCCACAAAATATAGCAAACTTTGTGATGGAGTTCACAAGGCAAGGGCCAAACCTTGTGGCAACAATTGTTAAAAAAAATTCACCAGCTTTGGTTTATTTTCTTTCAATAATTTAAACAAAACCCAAAAAACAATTATCTCAAATAAATTATGAAACCACTGATAAAATAAATAGATTGATTTTTTGCATTGGAGATGTCTTTTTGGGATTTGAAGAATGCTTTTTTTGGAGCAATTTGTAAGTTTATTTTTGAATTTTCTATATTTTCCATATGAATGAATTTATACTAGGGTTCCTCAATGTTCCATGAGTAAAAGCATATTGTTAATTTCTCCCCTCACAAAAAAATATAGCTACGGTTTTACAAGAGGAAAATTATATTTCACCCATACTTCCACAAAATCTAGCAAGCTTTGTGATGGGGTACACAAGGGAAGGACCAAACCTTGTAGCAACAATTGTTAAATTTTTTATACCAACTCTGGTCTATTTTATTTCAACAATTTAAACAAAACCCAAAAAAAAATTATCTCAAATAAATTATGAAACAATTGATAAAATAAATACATTGGTATATTAACTCAGTGATATTTTGGTTATATGCACCCTTGTTATACACGAGAAATTTTGCATATTTGTGTATAATAATTTGGATTCATATGGGATGCAAATGAATTATATGTTCTTTTCAAAAATTGAATATTTTATGTATTTTTTGGTTGACCAATCTTTTGGTCTAGTTGTGATAACATTATTGACGATGATGTGACCATTTTCCCTCAAGCAAACAATAGTAAATTTGTTGTTTTTCATTGCCATGATTCATCTCATGAGATACATTTATTTTTTATTTGATATGATTTTGTATCATTCTATTAGATCTTATGACTTAAGAAGAATGTCATATTTCAATATCAATATTTGATGTATCACTTGACATCTTATACATCTTATATATCGATTTTATTTCATATTTACGTAGCAATAAGTTTGTTTGATATTGATGTAGTTACATAAGTTTAAAAAATTGATAGTTTTGGGCTAATATTAGATGCTTTGCTTCGTCATATCATTAACAGATTTTCTTGAGATATATACATAGTGTTTGTAGGTACCTTAGTCCTGACTCCTTGGTATCCAAGTTCACAAACCATGGGCATGAATCGACTTTCTTTGGATCCCAAATATTTATGTGGTTGATTTAAAGTTTAAACTTCACTAAGGCGATAGTGTGCATTGGGTTTCTAAAGTATTTTTAGCCATTTATCAAAGAAAAAGTTTCATAAAAATTATCTCTAAATTTATTTCAAAGCCCTTGTATATTTGTAATTTTTTTGTAAATAGATTTGTAATTTAACTTTGTAAATTATTTGGCTAATTGGGGTCTTGAGATTTTGTATACATTTGGGGTTTTGAGTATTTTATCTCCATTTTGCAGGTGAAGTCAAGAGAAGAAGTTGGAATAGGGCCATATCTAAGCCCTTAAGTGTAAGATCTAGTCTCTAAAATTTTTGCAGGTCCAACCATTGGAAATTTTGCAGATTCAAATCTGAAGCAAATAAAATTTTCAGAAGTTGGGGTTTCGAGTTTTAGGCCTCCTAGGCCCGGATCCGGCCTCTCCAAGGCCAGCGTCTTCCTTCTCTTGCCTTGCACCAACCTATATCCCCCCTGTGTCATCTTTTTAACCCTCTTTAGGGTTGGTTGTGTGGCCTTGGGGTTTTAGGGCCTTAATTGGCCTGGTTGTGGGCCTAGGAGGCCTTAGCCCCCCCTTCCTTACCCTAAATGGATTCCCTTTAGGCTAGTCATGGGCTTCTCAAGCCCTAGTTTGCTCTCTAGCCCTAGTGTCCAGGCCTTTAGGACTTTTCCTGCCTCCTTGCCTTTCGCTTTTCCCTCCTCGGGCATTTTTGACCCCTGATCAGCCTTCCTTTAGCCTCTAAGCCTCAATGCTAGCCCCACTGGGCCTAGCGTTGGCCCTAGTTTGCCATAAATCCATCTCTGAATTTTCTGCACTGAATACTTGGTGGTTTTGTATGATTTTGGTCTCAAAAACTTTGATTTTCAAGTAGCAACTTCATCCGAAAATTTTGGCAAGTTTGGGCAAAGTGATCTTCAAGGCCTTAGGCCTAGGGTTTGCTCTCTAAACCCTAACTTTTTTATTGTTTCGCTACTGCTATAATTTTCACTTTATAACAGTGATACATAGGCCCTAAAATCACATTAAGTTGGTTAAAATACTCTAAAAGTGCAAAAATCAATTTTCCTAAAATTTGGCCAGTTGGGCATTGGTTATCTAGCCTAGATCTAATTTTTTGTTTGCTGGAAATTACTGGATAACTGAGTATATCAGATCTGAACTTTTCTGAATAATTTCCCAAAAACGCTAAAAAACTCAATGTTTTCACTTTCGGCAATTTTTCCAAGTTTTGGGCTAAATTTGGCTCTTGTGGCATAGCTAACTCGCTGATTTTCTAACCACTGTTTTAACAAATTTAACATATCTGATATTTTCTGAATTTCACACCTAAAGTTCCTAAAAAATCAAAGTTTTTCAGTTTGGCAAGTTAATTCTAAGTTTTGGGCAATTTTGACACTTGTTCAAGCACTAATAGCTCACTAGTTTTCTGGTTTACTTATAAATGTAATAAGTTATTTCAGATCTGATATGTCACTGAATGCTGCAGCTTAAAGTGGGCTAAAACTCATAATTTGCATTGGCAAAGTGTTGGGTGTCTCTGTGATCATATCTAGTCACTATAGGCTTGTTATCTCTTGGATCTAAAGCTAAGTTGCACGAAACGGGGAAACGGGTACGAGTTTCCGAAACGGGAAGCGATACGAAACGCGACCTCCCCAAATTTTGGAAACGGGGAAACGCGAATATATATATGTGTGTGTGTGTGTGTGTGTGTGTGTGTGCAATCATAAAGCATAAATGATACATTATAATCTATTACACTTAAACATTAAGATTTAATTTACATCACATTTACTCAAGAATGATCACATAATGAAAATAAAAATATCAGAATATCCAAAAGCAACCTTTATTTATATTAATACATGAGGCTGCAAGTACAATAAAGACTATAAGGCTGCAAGAGAGAGATCCAAATCAGGATTTTCTGCATCCACATCCCATTCTTTAGAAGGACCACTGTTGTATTGGGAGTCTCCTCCTACATAGTCGAACGACCTTAGTGCTCTTGATTGAATACATGTTTCATACCCTAGTGCCCTACATGATCTTGATTATTGGGAGTTTCCCCTACATAGAGGGCTTGGTTCTCTTGATTAAATACAAGTTCCATACCCTAGTACATGATAAAATCCAATGGAAACATTGCAATCCCTCCAATCCTGAAATCCTGAAAAACAAATAAGTCTGCTGGATTTTGAGTGAGATCTAAAATTCTACTTTCTCCATATGAAATCCAATGAGGGCAAAACCACTCTCAAACATCCTAAGTCATTTCATGGTAATGTTAAAAATTTAAGTAAAAGGATGAAAATGAAAAATAAAGGAGAATATCACTTTTAATTTAAGAATTTAACATTACCATGAACTGCATATCCCTCAAACTTCCTGATGAATTGCATATCAACACTAGGGAAAAAAAATTCACTTTTATAACTTTAGACACGCATCTAGAAGCAACAAAAAGTCACTAACATACCCTAAAAGTAAATTAAAAATAAAAAATAAAAAAACACAAGTTAATGAGGAAACGTGGGTTGTACGGCCATGAAACGCGTTTCTGACCGTACTCGCCACGTTTCCATTTCGGGAAACGTGGTAGTACGGCCAGAAACGCATTTCACGGTCGTACCAAACGCGTTTCCGCGTTTCGTACCCGTTTCCGTACGGAAACGAACCTCTATACCACGTTTCCTGCAACATAGATCTAAAGTGATTTTCTTACTGCTGTCATAAGACTAATAATTTCCGAATTTTCTTAAATATTACTGTTGATTCGGGATATTTGAGATCTAACATTCGCTTGCCTTGTTTTAAGTTACAAGAATTTTTTAATTTCACTTAAATCACTCATACACTTAAGCTCTAAATTATTGATCTTGTTGATAGTATAAGCTACTCAAGAAGTTCGACTTACCCAGTTGTAGTGATTCAGCAAGGGCGCAGTTGAAGCAAAGGGAGACACCAGCAGCGAGGTTTTCGGCAGTGTGAATTTTCGGAGAAATTCTCAAGAGATTTCCAACATTCTAATGTTAGGAAGGGAGGTTGAGTTTTCTAACAGAAGAGGATGAATCAGACAATGTGAAGTGTTAGTGTGTGTTTCCAGTTAGCCAGTGCATGTTTCAAACGTAGGAGTTCGATTTCTAGTCTAGGGTGGTGATCCAGAGGAAATGCGAGTTGCCTCAATGAGTAGCAGCAAGCAGTGCCAGTTCCGAAGAGGGTTTCCTAAGGCAGTGTGAGTTCCCGAACAACAGAATTGTGCAGTCCAGTTAGCTAGTGCGAATTGCAGGCAGGAGTGCGAGTTGCCAAGAGGAAGCCGAGTTGGTTTGCTGGAGTGAAAAGGATTTTCCCAATTATTTTGCTAAATGAGATAAAATTGGCAGAAGCTTTGCCAGTGAATAAGCAAGCAATTGTATTCTCTATTTTGATGAAGAACATTAATAAAACCCTCATCTACTGCATTGGTTTTCCCTTTGGGGTTTTTCTACGGACAATTGTCCAAAACTAACGGTGTGAAATTTATTTTGTGTGTATTATTTCTTAGTTCCTGTATTTTATTTTCTGCAACATTTTTATTTGTGAATAATTGCAGTAGTGAATTTATCGTTATTTGTCGTAAAGTAATTTACAGAAGACAAATAAACTGCAAAGTTAGAGGATAAATATCAAGTTACTACATTCATGGAAATTTCACACTCACTCTACCCACTAGCCAAGTAACCCAAGGCAACATAGTCAAAACCTTGTCACTTAGGGGGCACTCTGGACCCTGATGCTATTTGAGCCGTTCTCCCTAGCTACCACATTACATGGCACTCGATTAATACCCTTGACCTAGGGAGAATGTATGCCCTAATGCTACAACATCAACACTCCCTCTTAATGAGGGAGGCATTCTCAACCACTCCAAGCTTGTCCCTGAAGTATACAAACTTCATCCAAGACAGAGGCTTTGTTAGAATATCAACAACCTGCTCGTCTATAGAAATGTATTGGAGCCTCACTACTCCTTTCTGTACCATGTACGAGTGATTCTCCTTGGGTACATGAATGTAGATGGGACAACCAAAGATCCTCAAATGCCCGACCTCTTGTTTCTCACCTATGAAAGTCTCTTTAGGAGTCTTATTCCCCAAAATCCAGTGAGCACTTCTGTTATGAACATAAACAATCATTTTGGATGCCTCTCCCTATAAAAACTTGGGTAAATCCTGATCATGAATCATTGCCTTAGTAGCCTCCACAACAAACTTGTTCTTCCATTTGGCAACCCCATCTTGTTGATGTTTGTAATATAATTGGAAGTAGTTACCAAATTTGAAAAAATTTCTCTAGTCCTGTGTTCACTAGAAAAACAACATGGTATCATAGCTAAGGTGAAAGATCTAGAGCATTGAGATCACTTGGAAAAAGGATTTGAAGAGCATCATTCTCGTGACCAGTCATATTCACCATGAATACCTTCATGAAGTCCGAACACAAATTAGAAGGAGCCTCCAATTTCATGGAGTGGAAGACAAGGGTGGATCTCATTCTTGCTAGAAATAAAGTCTTGGGCATTGTGACAGGAAAAGTGGCTAAACCAGGAGATCAAGCTTCTCAAGCACAAGTTGAAAAATATCAAGAAGAGGACATCTTAGCAAGGAGTATCATTGTTGAATCAGTAAGAGACCATCTTATCCCTTACATTGCTGATCATGAGTCTTCTAAAGCTATGTATGATGCTCTCATTAGTCTTTATACAATCAACAATATGAATCAATCAATTAGCCTCAGAAATCAGCTTAGAGATGCCAAGATGACAAACAATGATATTGTGGCATCCTACTTTATGAAGCTATCTCAAATCAGGGATCAACTAAAGGCAATTGATGAACAAATTTCTGACAAAGAATTAGTGACTACTGCTCTCAATGGATTGCCTACCTCTTGGAGTGCTTTTGTATCTGGAATTAATGCTAGAGAGACTCCTCCTACCTTTGAAAAATTGTGGACTGCCTGCACTCAAGAAGAATCTAGCCTCGTGAACAGAGGTGTGATTCCAAATGAAGTTTCACAAGCCTTTGCTGCTCATTCAAAAGGCCACAAAGGAAAGAAGAATTTTGGGAAGTTTCAAAGAAATAAAGGTCGAAAATCTGCCTCAAATCATAATCAATGAAGCAGATCAGCACCTCAAGAAATAAAACCTCCTCCCTCTAGAAGTATTGATTTATCAAAAGTTGAATGTTACTGCTGTCATGCATTTGGTCAATTTCAAAGGGACTGTCCTCAAGGAAAGAAGAGAAGCAGAGAGCATCATGCTTCTACAGCTGAAGTTGGAGAACCTTCATCCAAAAGGAAGCCAAAAGATCACAAATCTAGTGATGAAGAATATTCTTTTATTTCTACTCTTACAGGTTCCCTTGCAGGACATGATGAAGTTTGGTTGATTGAGAGTGGTGCCTCTAGGCATATGACTGGTTGCCATGACAATCTTACAGGACTGATGGAGAAGAAAATACCTCAGTCAGTGGAACTAGGAGACAATGGAAAATATGAAGTCAAAGGCATTGGGTCATCCTCATTTCAAATGGAATCAGGTACAAATGTTTCTATTAACAATATTCTTTATGTTCCTGGTTTAAAGAAGAATCTCTTGAAGATAAGGGCTATAGAGTTTCATTTATGGATGGGCAAGTTCTTGCTTGGAAGAAAGATTCTTCATTTGAATCTGCAAAAGTAATTGGTGTACGAATAGGAGGCCTATATCGTCTCCTTGGAAGATCTGTCCAAGCTCTCTTACACAATACAACTGATTTATGTGAGCTTTGGCATCGAAGGTATGCCCATGTCCACTATAAATCTCTATCTAGAATGAAGAATTGTGTCAATGGTGTCCCTGAAATCAAAATTGATCATGATGGATTTCTGTGCTCTTGGAAAGAATGTAAGAGGTAGATTCTCAAACAGTGGTAGCAGATCTAAGGAAATTATTGATCTCATTCATTCCGATGTCTGTGGACCCATTCCTGTCAAGTCTTTGGGTGGCCATTTATATTATGTCACATTCGTTGATGATTATTCTCAAAAAACATGGATTTATTTTTTGAAATCCAAGGATAGAAGTATATCATAATTTCGTGAATTCAGAGCACAAATTGAAAATGCTACAGGAAAGAAAATCAAGACATTAAGATCTGATAATGGAGGTGAGTAAATTTCTAATGAACTTATTGCTCTATACAAAGATTCTGGAATGAAGAGGGAGCTCATCGTTCCCTACAATCCCGAACAAAATGGAGTCACTGAAAGAAAAAATAGAACAATTTTGGACACTGCCAAAGCTATGATCCATGATCACGATTTGCCTAATTTTATTTGGGGGGAATCTGCAAGGACTGTTGTCTATGTTCAAAATCGTTGTCTGCATCGAATCTTGAATCATAAGACTCCTAAAGAAGTCTTTTCAGCGCAAGAAGCTCCTAAACCAAAGGAACATGTCTCTATGGAAGATGTTCAAGAAGAAGAATATCATGAAGAAGATGATCCTCCAAAATTTAATGTACCAAAAACCAAAAAGAAACCCGCCTGGCTGAAGAATACATTAAAAGATTAAGGAATTTAGACTTATGTGATCCATAACATTGTTAAGATAGTCTTCGGCAAAATCACATAACCAATCTTTTGTCGACGCGTTTCGAACCAACCAGTGTGGTTCATCGTCAGGACAAGTTGAAGAACCAATCCGGCTTAGCTAGATTAAATAGAGTGTGCAGAGACTCCAACAGCTATAATGCTAACGGCTAATTTGACCTAATGAACCTGGTCAAACTACTAAAATAGTTAATTAATATTTCTAGAAATAGTTAAATAGGTAAATAAAGGAATTTATTTGTTAATTTAAGTATAATGTTAATATTTTAATTATAATGGTCATTATATAATATATATCCTATGATTTAATATTATTCACTTATTATTTAAATAAATGAATAATAATAAATTAATTTAAAATTAGATATATTATTAATATTATTTCGAATATTAAGAGAATCTATTAATATTTTAATTATAATGGTCATTATATAGTATATATTTTAAATGATTCATTATTATTTAATTATATTATTGAATAATTATAATATAATTTTTATTTAATAATAAAAAGATATATCATTAAAAAATTGAATTCATTGTTAGTTTAAAAATAAATAGATATATTATTAATATTATTTCAATTATTAAGTTAAACTATAGTATCATATTAATAATTATAATGGTCATTATATAATATATATTAAATGATTTATTATTATTCAATTACTATCTAATTACACGCGAATGGTAATAAATCACTACTATTTTTATAATTTAGTTACATTAGGTAATTATGTAATAATTAATTAATGGTCCATTGGTAAGTTAGTTCTTCATTATTTAAATATAATGGTCATTAAAATAATAATATATGTCTATTGACTAATCTATAACTTACTAACTAATTATTAATCCCAAACAAATTGTTAAAAATTAGAGGTAACTAAGTCCTTAGGTAAATAAATTATTACCTATAGGGTTGAATGATTATTCCTAAAAATATAACTACAATTATTGGTTAATCATAATTTATCCTTTAAACCTAAGGTTAAGCTTCTATTAATAATCGACATTTCAAAATTTATTTATTTAAAAATATTAAAGTCAACTATGTTATAAGGTAAATATTATTATTATTTATAAGGATTAAAAAAGGGGGTCTTTTTAGACATTAGTTAAAGGGAAACTCAATTAGTCATAGAAATAATTATCAAGGTATAATTAATAAATTTACGAAAAAATAATAATAATTGCCTACACACAGCATTATAATATAGATGGAAGACAACATATGATCAAAGTAGGCTCATGAACCAATCCATTATATCAAAATGGTACCCAATGGCAATACATAGTCAACTGTCATACATGATCGAAGACTCAAAACAAAAAACACATAACCAAGGAGGCTAGAAATGGCCTCTACAACAAAAGTAAACTATGACGGTGACCAGACTCCAGTACTAGTACTACAATACTACTGGCTAGTAGCCACTGTCAGAGGAGCCAAGATCATGTCGATCAATCTCTGGATCATCATCATCAGAGTCAGACAGGGGGCCCCATGGCTCCTCATCATCATCATCATCCCCAACTGCAACTGTAGAAGTGGTACCACTGCCAAGCTGTGCAACTGCAGCAGATGCAAGCTGAGATAGAGTAGATATACAGTTGCGCTTCTGTCGTGGCTGAGCAGAGGAAGCACCTACAACTGGAGTCCTTGCTGGCTGTGAGACTGAGGCTGGTGGATTGGGATCTGCATTCAACTGAATAGGCTGAAGTTGAACAACATGTTCAAGTTCAACTGATGTCTCCAGATCTAAATCTAAATCAAGATCCTCATTAGGATCAAACTCTGCTGGACAACTCTCCACTACCCAATCTGATGTTGGATCAATGTCTTCCAACACAATGGGATTTGAATCAGGTCTTTTGTTCAGCAAATGGTTTCGTCTGAGCCGAAGGTTGTATTGGACAAAAACTAGATCATTTAACCGTTTTTTATCCAAACGGTTTCTCTTCTTTATGTGAATCCTCTCAAAGACAGCCCAATTGCGCTCACACCAAGATGCACTGCAAGTTTGACTCAAAATACGAATTGCAAACCTTTGCAATTCATGACAAAGGCCTCCCACCATTGTGCTGCAAAAAACATAGGAGTGTAATGAGTTAGCTCAAAAAAATTACAAATTATATCTAACTTTCAAATTATAAACAATTTAACAAACTTTAAAAAAAAGGTAAAACTATTAAGAATTTGAAAATTGAAATTTTTGTTTACCTGGCTCATCTGCTTCTCTTGCAATCTTTGCTAGGTTCTTCCCAAAGGTACCTGCTGCACTGCTGAAGATATTGGCCTGTCGGTGTATCTCCAGCTGATCAGAATCCAATGGGATCATGCGTTCAATGCAATCAACCAATCCATCTCTGACCTCCCCCCTCAAAGCTCCTGACTCCTTAGCTTTATAATAATACTGTGGGTTCAAAAAATACCCAGCTGCATGTATAGGGCGATGGAGTTGATTGTTCCATCTTTCATCAATGATTGCCCAAATGGGCCCATACTTTGCCACTCTATCCTTGTATACCATCTTTATTTGCTCCTTTGCTTGATCCATAGCCTCATAAATGAAGCCCATAGCCAACCTTTCCCCATCCACCAACCGCAACACCTTAACTAGTGGCTCAGCAAGCTTCACAATCTCTGCTACCTTTCTCCAAAAAGTTTCTTCATGGACATTCCTTTTCAATTCTTTGCCTTCTGGTTTGTTAGACCAATTGCTTTGATTCCATTCATCACTGGAAAACATCTTTTGCAAGTTTCTATGTTGGGAAAGCATAGATTGCAATGTCAAAAAATGTGTAGCAAATCTAGTGATGGCAGGCCTAATAATATCCTTGCCCCCAGTGTGTTTCCTCATGAGGCTCAAAACCAATGTATGATTGTAGATAAATTTTGTTATGCTTTTGGCATGATCTATAGTGTTTTTGACCCGATCTAATTTTCCAATATCCTCAAGCATGAGGTCTATGCAATGTGCAGCGCATGGGGTCCAAAAGATGGTCTTGTGTTTTTTCTCTAACAGTTTACCAGCAAGAACATAGTTAGAGGCATTATCTGTGATGATTTGAACAACATTAGCCACCCCCACCTCCTCAACAACCTAATCCAATAGCTGAAACAACAAGTGGCCATCTTTTATCTTATTAGATGCATCAACTGATTTTAAAAACATGGTTCCCTGTGGGCAGAAGACAAGAAAGTTTATGATGGTACGATTTCTTTGATCAATCCATCCATCTGACATGATGGTACACCCTGTTCTTGCCCATGAGTCTCTGAACTCTTGCAAATACTCATTAATGGATTGAATTTCTTTCTGCAAACGAAACCCCCTTAGCTCATGCATAGTAGGGCCTTTGAAGCCTTTTCCAGCAGCATGTATGGCATCAAACATAGGCTCATAATATGGTGAACGAGCAGCATTAAAGGGGATATCAGCATCATACCACCATCTAGCTATGTAATCACAAGCAGTCTCCCTCAATTCTTTCTTCCAATGGTCATCTAAAGTGGGCTGCATTTGAGTTTTACTAACTTCAGGACCATGTGCATCTGATGGAGAGGAGGGAGTGAAATAACTTTGATAGTCACATCACCCTTTTTCAAATTCATTCTACCCTTTCCCTTATCTTGAACAGAACCAAAAGAGGGAGGAACATATCGGAAAGGGTTGGATGCCTCAGTTTGAGGGATAGAGGAAGAACCCTCAAAATCATAGTGGGGGTTGGTAGCCATCATTTTTTGTATCTCCCTCTTCCTCCCAATTTCAGCCTGTATGTCTTTTTGCCTAGCCTTATCTTCTTTAAATTTCTCAAAGCTGGCCAACAAATTCTTTCTAATCTCCCCAATTTCTAGTGAGGTACATGGGGTAATTTGGCCTCTAATCCTTGCCAAGTGTTGTTTCAGCCTATGAATGCCCCCAGGACCTTCCTTAATTTTCCTATGGCAAAATTTGCATTGCATTTGACTATCAACCATTTCAACATATGCCCAAGCAGGATCTCTTGCTCTAGGTGCCATTTTTTGACTAGGAAATGAAAGCAAACAATCTGAAAATGAAAAAAAAAAAAAACATTGATTCAATGTTCATTTATTTGACAAAAAACACTCTCTAAGCTTTCTAGATATGCACCTAAAATTTACTAAGCAAAAACAGATTTATAGAGGTGGAAAAAAATACCTCCAGGCACAAACTGCCTCCTCAAGCTTGCTCCAAGAATCAGCTCCTCAATGCTGCTCCAAATGGCTACCCAAGAAGCTCCTCACTCCAGCTACAATGCTCCTCCAAGACTCCTCACTGCTGCTCCAAAACAAGCTCAAGAACTGCTCACTAACTCTCAAAGAAGACTCACTCAAATGCATAAGACTGCTGTGAGTGAATGAGAGCACTTGGGTGTGTTAAATAGGGTTTGGGAGGGGGAAATGGACCCCAAAAATCATTTAGCATATTCATATAACTGTTTGGGGTCCAAACCAAATAAAAAACAATTAAAAAAAATTATATTTTTTGTTGTTTACGTGTGCCTGGGCCGTTCCTTTGTGACTCGGTCGAGTCATAACGGAAACGGCCGGTTTGGCCGAGTCATCCATGACTCGATCGAGTCATGACTGCTTCCTCTGCTCAACCACGACAGAAGCGCAGCCGCATATCTTCTCTATCTCAGCTTGCATCTGTTGCAGTTGCACAGCCTGCTAGTGGTACCACTTCTACAGTTGCAGTTGGAGATGATGATGATGAGGAGCCATGGGGCCCCCTGCCTGACTCTGATGATGATCCAGAGATTGATCGACATGATCTTGGCTCCTCTAGCAGTAGCTACTAGCCAGTAGTACTGAAGTCTGGTCACAGTTTACTTTTGTTGTAGAGGCCATTTCTAGCCTCCTTGGTTATGTGTTTTTTGTTTTGAGTCTCTGATCATGTATGACAGTTGACTTTGTATTGCCATTGGATAGTGCAATGGGTGCCATTTTGATATAATGGATTGGTTCATGAGCCTACTTTGATCATATGTTGTCTTCCATCTATACTATAATGCTGTGTGTTCGGAAACATGAATGAAAATCTTTAAAATTATGTTTAAAATCTTTAAAATTATGTTTTTTATAAAAAAAAAAATATTTAATGTATTTTTTAAAACAACCGAGTCACTGAAATCAAGCCAGCCGAGTCATTACCATTTTGGAGTCGCAGTCGGAGTTTTAAAACATTGCTATCAGTTATAACTTATAACCTGGACCACATTTTCTTCTCCAACCTCAAGAATAGCTTCCTCTAAAATCTTGAAAATAAATTCAGAGGTCTTCTTATTCCTTGATGCATCAACTACTTTCATAAAAGGTACCCCTTTAGGGCAATAAACCAACACATTAATAAGAGGTCTATGATTGATATCTGACCAACCATCTGATAAAAGTGTGCACCCTATTTCCTTCCAAGAGTCTTTGATCTTTTGCAAATTGTTTGTAACTCTTTCTTTTGACCTCTTCAAGAAAGTGGTCCTTATAGTCTCAAAACTAGGAGGGACATATCCTTTACCAAAACCTGCCATCATCTTACACGCATTGATGAAGTAAGGGCTTCTTGCCACATTAAATGGAATTGCAGATTCAAAAAACATATCAGCTACAACATCATCAACTTCTTGTTTCTGCATGGGCTTCCAAAGAGAATTTAATGTAGCTGTCCCACTTGATTTACCGATCTTTGACTGAGATGAACTCCCAACACCAACCGTGCTTGAAGAAAGTGCAAAAAATGAATTGTAATTCATTGTAATTTCTGTTTGAACACGTTGTCTTTTGTTTTCATTTGTTTTCTTAGCCTTTTGTATATTGCCATAATCTTTCTAAAGTGTCTCCTTCATCTCTGCAGACACAATCTTGCAACCTTCAACGCCACCTCCTTTGCCATTAGTGAAAGAAAGTAAGTGGTCCATGACTCTAGTTAAAAATCCAAAAAACTCATTATTACATAGCTTGCATTTCAAATGCCTCCCATGAGGCCCATCCAATTTCTCCACATATTTCCATCCTTCTGCCGTTGACTTTGGAGGTGCCATGACAAATATGTCTGCATTTTTGTTGGCAATGGCATATTAAGCTTAAAATTTAAATAAATGATAAAATAGTGAAATTCAAATATAAATAAAACTTGATATTTTGATTAAAAAGTAAGAAGTAAAAAAATCTATTGAATCATACTAGGTCCTGCCTCCTAGGATACATGGTTTTGCACAATTTTCTTTTACTTCTCATTCTCTAGTTAGTGAGATTGAATGCCAATCCTCAAGCAAGCACAATTTTCTTTTACTTCTCAGTCTCTAATATCTATTTAGTGAGATTGAATGTCAATCCTCAAGCAATCATTAAGTTCAATAGCAGCCAACTCTCAAACCCACAATGTTCACTATGCAAATGGAGATGCATGAAATATTCTTTTCTGATCAAGGTGAAAGTGACATAACTTCAGGCTTCAGCCTAACATTATGTTTTTTAATATAAATTCTAATTTGAGTTTAGACAAATTTTAAATCTTCCTCCTATATTTTTTTCACAATCACTAGTGAATATTTTTATTATAAAAGGCTCTAGCAAAATTTGAGAGAAGAATTACAAAAATTTCTTGTTACCGGATACATAGAGAGGTGGTAGACTAAGACTTAAGTATATTGTATGACTGTCATACTATGACACAAAAAGAACTGAAATTAATTAGACACTAAAAGTTAAAACTACATCAGGCTCTGCTAAATACTAATGCTTTGCTCCTGAGTACACAACAGTGTAGCTGATACATGACGAACATGGTAACACTGAAATTTTGAGTGTAACATTTGTGTGTGAATTAGGCTCCAGACACCTTTGATCAATTTGATAAAGTTCCTCAAGTATGCTGAAACTTCTAGCTGAAGGGATGCAGTTATGATGTTTTTATTATATTTCTACAATGTCGTATTAAGATTTTTGCAGAGCTTTTTATTAAAGGGAATGAGAAAATTTCTCTTTGTATAAATTTGTTAACAGAAAGTATCCTTTAGAAAAACTATCTGAGAGGGTACATGCATAAAAAAGCCTCATAATGCAGCAGTTTAGCTGAAACAGAGCTGTAAGCTAGCATTGACAAATGCTTTATCAAAAGGGACTGTTAGCCTGAAAGACGGCTATAAGTTGTACAAGCAGCATTTCCAAAAGAAAACAGGGGAACACTCAGAGTCACAGGGGGTTGGATTCCAGAGTGTCTAGCCCAAGAGGGCAATACCTAAGGCAACCTAAATCCAAATGAATGATGATTGAGGAGGGTGCTTGAGGACTTAGGGTAACTCTGGTTTTGCGGTTTTAGACTTTTAGTTGTGGCACATAAATTCCCAGATTTAAACATGTAAATTTCAACCTATATAAAGATGAATAACAGCAAGATTTCTTTAAGCAAAGGACAAATTTGAAGTCACAGACTCACATATGAAGCTGGAAATTCCAGATTTATAAACAGAAATGGGTGAATGAGGGCTAATTAGACTTAAATGGCAATCTGAAATAAATAATTTTCTGCTATAAATTTCCAGATTGTAAAACAGAAAATAAAAGTTTATTTTTTGTGTTTTTTGGATGGTTGAAAGGGGAGGACTATTGCATATTTCCTAGATTGGGCATATGGGTCAAATGGACTTCTAAGAGAGTTATTCCAACAAAGTGTTAGAGTTTATGATAGCAGCAAACAGAACATTATAAGTTTATAACAGTCTTAGGACCTAAGTTAGTTGGAAACTTTACTAAAGTGCAAGAGGAAAGGATCTAAAAAGATCCACTTTCAAGCTACTTATTTCCCCTTCAGAGAAACACAGTTAGAGACACTCTAATGTTGCTGCTTGCAGCCTGGGAACTTATTGTTTAAAGTTTAAACTCATAAAGTGACAAACTCGAGCATATGACTTGCCAAGGTGCCGCTCTCCTCAATACTAGTAACATTGAGTTGCAAGTCTGAGTCAAATTCATTTAGTTTTGTAACACTTATGTGGAGCTGTTGACATTCTGTTTTTTCCTATTTGCAGTTGCACACCATGTAAAACACTAGATCACATACTGGGACATTTACCATGAATGTTTTCTTGCAGAATCACGTTAACCTGTAAGTTGTAACATATGTAGTAGTTTATTACATTTAAAACACCCTATTCTATTCCTTGACAAATAGAGTAAATATTGACCAGCAATGTAAGTTCAGTGTCCACGGTTGCTGATCAGGTGCCAATGGGGTAGCCTCAAAAAACTGCTATAAATCATTTCAAATGTAAGTCTTATGGAAGTGAATGAAGATATGTCCATATGCCAAGGGACGAAAATGATGTTCTTAATACTGCACTCACATTCAAATCTCTTGAGTTGATAAAATTTGAAGAAAAGTCAGATACATGCTGTGATATTGATAATGGTTGGCTAGTCTCAAACTCGGCTTGGTGCATAAAAAGAGCCCAACTGAATACCCAGTAGCAAGTTTCACCCATGAGTACTTGCGGCAGCCAACAAGGTTACATATTTGCAAGAACTCAGGAAACTGCAAGGCTGAGAAAAAACAGGATATCCTTTTCTAAAATATGATAACCCTCAATGGAAGTTGAAACAACCAATTAAAGTACAGTTTACAATAGGATGGCTGGTAAATAACCAGACACAATAGAGACATTACAAAAATGAACATGGCAAATCTGAAGACCAGTTCTTAAATATAGTCTGCAGGGACATTGGTTCGGTTGTATGCAATGTGCATATCATTATTCATATATGAGGTATAATGGCAAGCCCAATCAAATGATGGCTGAGGCTGCATTCACACGGCACACAGGCAAAAGATCCAATCCCAATGATTAAACAATTGAAGGATTGTTGTAGTGGCCTAAGAGAACAGACAGGGTTCAACAGTAGAATCTACCTAGCTATTAAGCAAGTATTAGATTCAGGCTTCAGCTGTAGGAGCATTTACCCAGTAAAATGTTGCACACCAACAATCAAATGACCCAACAATCAGAATGCCCTGTCAAATAATAATGGCGTGGGTGCATAATGCATTTAGTTACTACGGCCAAATTCTAACCCACGTGACTCAGATATCAGATGATATAAAAATATGAATTGCAACATTATTATAATTTATATCATATATGATGGACCAGAGGGTTGACGGTACATGTGTTCACTGTTACGGGGAATGTGTTTCAACTTCTGTGCACACGGCAGACTGCAGTCAACGCCAAAGCTTGAACGGAGGTGCAGCAAAATTGCAGATCACGATTCTACAGCAACCAGCTTACGGGCTACAACTCGGGCCACAGGCCATGGCTATAGCATACAGTTACAGGCTCACACGGGTGACGGTAGTCGGCACGGGCTCAAGCAGGCACAGCCGCCTAGTCAGGACTCAGGACTACTCTAGCAATGAGCCAGTGACTGAACTCGCAAGGTGTTGGCAGCAAGACCACAGCGATCTCCTCAATGCACTGCACAGCATACGGCGCAATCAAACGCACTCGACCGACCGGCGACAGCTTGTGCCAAATCCTTCCAGCACCATCGTTTATAAAGAACATTTTGGCGGGAAGCATTGCAGAAAACCAGTATGCGACCCATGGTTTTCTCGTAAACCGTCAAAAAAAATCATCGAACCTCAAAAAACAATTGTTCAAATTCGTGTTAATGTTCGTTCAGGTTCGGGTTTGGATGAGGTTCGAATTCGTTCAGGTTTGTTGTTCAGGTTCGAATTTCAGGTTCGGCGACCCTGAACGAATTTCAAATTCTTTTTAGGTTCGCCGAATTTCGAACCTGAACCTTCAAATTCAGCGAACCCTGTGATGTAGGTCCCGGGCAGTGCAGAGCTAGCAGGCTACAGCAGTGCGAGAGGTACAGAGGAGGTTGCGACAGTGCAGGATGGCACAGAGAGGTGTGCAACGGTGCAAGATGCAAGGAGTTGTTGCAGCAGTGCAGAGGTCAGTAGAGGGAGCACTTGTTAGCGGCAAAGAGAGCTTCAGCATCGGGAGTGTTTCTAGCCTGACAGGGATGTCAGAGGTTGGGTGGATTAGTTACTTACTTCTCAGTAACTGAGTTGCAGTGCAGTAGCGGTTTGCAGTAGCACGATGAAGCATGATGAGATGGGTTGCAATGCAAATGCAGTGTTGATGGACCAGCAGCATCACGGATGCAAAGGGAGTTCTCATACAAATGCAGAAGTGGCAATGGCAGGGCCATGGCCATGGCCAGCAGTACAGGATGCAGCAGTGTAGAGGATGTTGGAAGGGGAGGCCTAGCATCAGCACAAGTACCAGTGCCGGATAATCAGAGTGATGCTCAGTGAGGAGTATTACTAGAGCACAGTCCTCACTAAGAGAGAGCGTTGATTTGGGGTAGCATCGGATGTGCTCTAGCCATGAAAATTGGTGGAGAGGCTAAATCACATGAGATCTCCAAGACCCATAAATGGTTTGGACAAATTGCACCCCGTTTGGAAGATATTAAAATAATTAACATTTTTGATGGAGTTCCTAAGTCTAAACTTAGGAAAAATAAAATATTAATGGGTATTAATATAAAATTGGGTTAGAAGGTTCCAAAAGCCCTAGATCAAGCCAGATCTAACCTTAGCAGTTGATTAGAGATTTAATCTCGGCCATTGGAGGACCAACGAGAAAAGTATAAGAAGAGGCTTGAGGGTCAATTGGAGAATACACCAAAGTGATCAGTCATTCATTTTGCTAGAGCGGGGTTGCTAAACAAAGTTGAATCAGTGATCAGCAACGAGGGGCAATGAGTACTAGGTAGAGAGGCAGAGACAGTACTGAGAGACCAACGCAAAAGCAGGGAGAGCGAGAGCAACAGCCAATTCAGGCCACGCAAAGCCCAGCAGAGACAGCATAGAGGCCAGAGGGACTGCATCATCCATGCAGAGGCTGTTGGAGTGATGCAAAGGATCCTAGAGGCTGCGCAGTGCCTCAGAGGGCTGACGCAGAGGGTCCTGGGCTGACGCAGGCAATGTTTTGAAACTCTGACTCCAACTCGAAAACGGCTAAGGATCGACTCCGACTCGGTATCGAATCAGCTGGTTTGATTTCAATGACTCGGTCGTTGTAAAAAATACATTAAATATTTTTTTATAAAAAATATAATTTTAAAGATTTCCATTCATGTTTTGAAACACAAAGCTTTAGAATATAGAGAGAAGACAACATATGATCAAAGTAAGCTCATGAATATATCCATTATATCAAAATGGCACCCAGTGCACTGTCCAATACAAAGTTCATACTTAGCCACCAATGCCAGAATTTTTTTATGCCTCAATCTAAGGACAATCACTAGACTACAACAACAATAATACCAATTCTCTGCCCCTAATGAAGTCTCAAAACCCTTGATTTAATTATGGTCAAGCTCTAGAACAATCAATGATAAATATGTATTTATTAGTCCATTGCCAAAACGTTTGCCTTTTTAAAAACATTGTATGGCTCAATGCATTGTTTCAATTTTCTAATTCATGCCACTAGGATAACCACACTTCGGCCTTGTAATTTTCAAAACTTTCTCACAGTGATAGATTACTTTAGGGCTATAAATATGCAATAAACAACAACCCAACCAATGATATGTAGGAGGCGAAACAACTTTTAACAAATGTGCTTCAGGATTTTTGTCAAAGAGCTCAGTCGGCTGAGTTGTTACCGAGTCGGCCAAGTCATTACCGAGTTGGCCGAGTTGTGACTGATTCGGCCGAGTTGACCAAGTCAATGACTAGCTCGGTAACAACCTAGCCATCCGTTCCATTTCGGCCACCGAGTCGACCCGGCAAGGCATTGGCTCGGTCTGAGTCGAAGTCGACTCGGTCGTTTTTTGAAACAATGGACGCAGGTTAGCAGGAGGCTGACACAATGGCCAGAAGGGCCATCGCTAAGCTTCAGTTGTGTCGGAGAGGGTTTCGTGGGACAGTTTTTCTGAATACCTGTTTCCGAATATAGAGGTATTACTGTCGTTTATTTTTCTCTGTCGGGTGAGCCGGTTAGGCACCCAATCGTACTCAAGGAAATATTGCATAATAATAAACCCTCGGAATAGTTGCACCGGTTTTCCCGCATTGGGTTTTTCCAAGGACATTTGGCCAAAAATAATGGTGTCACTTGTGTGTTTGTTTTCTTTCAGCTGATGATTTGTAGATGTTGAGATTGTCCTTGTGTTTATTTTCAGTATTTATGTGGTTAAATAACTTGTAAAGTAATTAAACAAGTAGGTGAAATAAACCAGATAGTGCAGGAAGAATTTCTAAAGGGTTCGAATTAGAAATTCCAACAGTATGATGCCCTAACTAATTTATTTACAGTCAACAACAGTGGTCAAGTCATGAGTTTGAAGAATGAGCTTCGTGATGTGAGAATGACAAATGATGACACTATGGATTCATATTTTATAAGAATCTCTCAACTGAGAGATCAACTTCAAGCAATTGATGAAGTCATCTCTGAGAAGGAACTTGTGCCTACAACACTTAATGGACTACCTAGATCATGGGATGCATTTGCAGGAAGTTCCCACTTTTGAACAATGTTGTGAACATCGGCATTGGGATAAAATTGGCAAGGGTCCAGAAAACCAAAAAATCGTAAAAATTAGGAAAATATCAGTAAAAATCAGCAAACATCGGCAAAATCAAGATACCATCAAAATATCGATAAAATCGACAAACATCAGCTAGACCAAAATATCGTGATTTCGAAATAAAATCGGGATGTTATTGAGATGTTCACAACACTACTTTTGAAGAACTATGGTCGTCTTGTGCTCGGGAAGAATCAAAGATTATATCATGAGATAGAAAGGAAGAAGACCCTCAAGCATTTGCAACACATTCCAAAAGGAAGAATAGAGAAAAGAATAAGTTTGGATTCCGGAATAGAAAACCAAAAGGAAGTCCTGCTCCTCAAGGAAAGAAGGATATGTCAAAGATTCAATGTTACCATTGTTGCAATTTTGGTCACTATATGAGTCAATGTCCTGAAAGAGAGAATGATAGAAAGAGGAGAGGAAAACATGTTTCTACAGCAAACATTGATGAAAATCTAAATAAATCTAAAGCTAACAAAGATTTATTTTACTTTTTTGCTCTAACAAGTTCTATTGCAAATGATGATGGTATGTGGCTAGTAGATTGATGATGGTATGTTGCTACTAAATTTTGAGCCACTGACTGAAATTATTGCCTAGAAAACCATGCCACTGATAGCCCTTTTTCCTCCTCGAAATATGTGCAAGAGCCTCCATGATTTCTGTGTTGTGGTAGCCTTGAAATTCATGCCATTGATCTTAGATATTTGAGCTGCTATTTTCCTATAAATTCGGGCCTCCACAAATTTCAGGTTCTGACACCTCCCCGAAACTCTTGTTGCCCCTATATTTTCGGGCCTCCACAAATTTCACACTGGTTTCCTAGAAATGTGTGCCAGGTTTCTAGCTTAGAAACTCAGGCTGTGAGAAGACTCTCTTTGTTGTTGTGTTGTGGAATCTCTCCAAGTTGTTGTAGATTTCCCTCTTTGGCAAATGGTTGCCATAGCCTCAAACTCTTCTCCTTCTCCTTGCTCTTCTCTTCTCCAACTTGCACATGAAGAATAAGAGCCCCATCGTTTAGAAGCTATCTCAACCTCCTCTTCTCCAACTCTACACTTGAAGAATAAGAGCCTCCTCCTATAGAAGCTATCTCGGCCTCCTCTTGAAGCCCTTTCAGCATCCTTTTCTCTTCTCCTTTTCTCCAACTCTCCATTTGAAGAATGATTGAGCTCTCCTTTCCTTTTTCCTTTTTAGTCTCTCATAATGAGGTGAAGCCCTAACCCTATGATCAAGGGCTAAGATTAGATCTCAGCTCTCCTTGATCAAGGGTGGAGATCTAATCTCCCATTGACCCCCTTTTATGTCTCCCCCCTCATTAATGAGCTCCCTAGTCACTTTATTGCTGTTATTCTACCTTGTATTTTTTTCCACGTAAATTCACTTTAATAATATAAAGTACCAGTGTTACTTGGGAGCGGGAGCGAAAGCGGGGAGCAAGAGCGAAAACGGGTGCAAGAGCGACATTTTCAGAAGCTCCCGTTTGGGAGCGAATCCCGTACCGTTTTTTATATAATATATAGATTTTTTATATTTTTATATTTTGATACATATATGTCAACAAAAACATGTAGAATGATGAATTAGATATAAACAAACACTAACAAAAAAAAAACATAGATTGAACCATATAACAACAATCATCTAGAAGTTATAATCTTCATCAACCATGTCCACAAGTTAGTAACATAGTAACATACAACATATTGAGTCTCATGATTCATCAATCTTAAAGTTTCAAGCTTTCAAAGTTCAATATATAACATTTATCATCATTGATCACCAAAGTTGTACTTGTAAGCTAAGTGTAACCATTACAACAAATAATATCTAACATGAAATGAAATGTTATAAAATGAAATGAAACAACTTTCAACTTTCATGAAGCATCATATTCATAATTCATTACTAATGAGTTATAATTGCCAACTTCAAACTTAAATTGTCATTTATTGTTTAAAAAAATATCATAATAAATATGAAAGAGTCAATAGTTATAAAACTACTAGAAACTAGAAAAGACAAACAAATATATTATCTATTGCTTATACTTGGGCCTCTTGCCACCACGAGAAATGTCTAATTTTTTAGTCTTGTTGGAAAATCAAGGTCTTTGTCATTAATATCACCCTCTAAGCATTAATATCCAGAGGTAACTTTGTCATTACCTCTGTATCTGTAAAATTCTACTTTCTCCATATGAAATCCAATGAGGTTGGAACCACTCTCAAACATCCGGAGTCATTTCATAGTAATGTTAAAAATTTAAGTGAAAGGATGAAAATGAAGATTAAGGAGAATGTCAATTTTACTTTAAGAATTTAACATTACCATGAATTGCATATCAATACTAGGGCCATAGGTTTGATCATTACGCTGCCCCACTCAAAACTTATTTGTTTCTTTGAAAAAAATTGCATTTGGAACATTACTCCAAAACAAGGCTAAACGCTCCCGAAAACGCAGGGAGCATTTTTTTTAGGGAGTGATTTCGGGAGCGCGCTTCCAACCCGCTCTCGAGTCGCTCCCACCCGGAGCGCGGATTGGGAGCGAGATCAGAGGGCGCTCCCCCGCAACACTGTAAAGTACCATGTACTTTTTCTTATAAAGTCACTTTAGAAACATAAAGTAACTTTAATATAATAAAGTACATTGTACTTTTAAACCTCATAAAGTGTAATGAATAAAATATATATAAATAATGTAAATGATAACAAGCATAAATAATTATTAGTTAATTAGTAATTAGGTTGAAGAGGCATGTCTAAATGAGACATGACTCTTCATGAAGAGACACTTGCTTGGTATATAAGCAAGCCTCCCGTTCTCATTTGTAAATCATTCATTATCATTCTTATTCATTTTAATATAATATTTATATCCTTAATGGATAATTTGATATTCCAAGTCTTTTGGAGTAATTAATTTGTAGAAGGAACTTTGTTTGCTTCATTTGGTATCAGAGCAGTTCGGTCCTCTAGGTTGCTTAACCGGTGCACAGAGCTCGTTCTCCGATCCAAGTCTTTGGCTATCGACTCTTCGTCAAATTTATTGTTGTTGCAGTTTAAGCGTTTCGCTAAATATTTGGGAGTTTCTCCTTTTCTCCATTTTTCTAGGCCTTTGGCCATAAATATAAATATAAAAATAAAAATAAAAATAAATAAATAAAAAATTAACCAAAAAAATATATATATAAGTAAATAAATAAAAAAGAGAAGAAAAAACAAAATGGTTACAAAATCTCATACCAAGTATATTTAAAACTTTTACCTGAAGAAGCCCGTGGTTTTAAAAACAACCCATGGTAATTGCCCATGGTATTTTAAAAAGTTAAAAAAAAAACAAAAACAAAAACAAAAAACAAAAGGAATACGTTTTACTTTTTACGTGGAGAGCATTTTAACGGAGGTTTTAAAAACAACCCATGGCAATAGCCCATGGTATTTTAACATCGTGACCGTGTCATATAAAAAGACATGACCTTTATATTTATTAAGTGGGGTGACATTAAAAAGTTATCAAGGGAGTAATTAAGTATATAAAAAAGGGACCAATTTATTATTAAAAAAAAAAAAAAATGAAACTATTATTATTATAAGATAATAAAATTATTTTGAAAAAGGGGTCTTAATATAAAGAAATACATACATATATAGAGAGCAACAATATAAAGGAGTATTTTTTTTAACAATCCACATTAAGGGAGAATATTGGAAATATATATATAAAAAAGGGAGATAAAATGATAAAACAAAAACAAAACAAAAAACCATACGAAGTTAAAAGAAGTGAAGACAAAAGAAAAAATATGGAATCCCTGTGTTGGGAACAAAAACAATCAATTGCAAGAGATATAGAACAATTTATACAATAATGGAGCGACGGGTTGAGGAGAGAAAGAGAATGGATTCTTTCTTCCATTCTTTACATCCATCATCACTTCCACAGAATGATGTTATCCAGTGTACCGAGAAAGTGCAGCTAAAAGATTAAGAGAATAACAAAATAGCCAAAATTCAACAAAGCAAGGAAGTGTTAGAACACGAACATAAAAATCTTGTGGATATACATTACAAAGAAATAATGGAAAAGGATGAAGAAATTTCTCGTCTCAAGGACCACGTCGAAAGATTACTTGTGCAAGTGAAGAAGACTAAGGTCACAAAGAGGAAACTTTGCATTTAAAGAACCTTAATAAAAATTTATTAGAATAAATCAAAGATCTAAAAGATGAAAATCTTAAAATTCAAAACACTGAAAATAAGGTTGATAAATCAGAAATCAAAGAAGTTTTATGACTGGAAAACCATAATCAAAGTCTACTCACTCAAATTAAGAAGCTTAAGGATGATAAGAAAGCATTAAAAGATAAGTTGGAACAATTCACTCAAGAAGAAGCATCGAAATCTCTAGTCGTAACAGTCCAAGTTGAAAATAAGGGAACGAATACCGATCCAGTGAATATGACAACTCAAGAAGACAAGTCAGTTGAAGAAACGGCACACGTAGATGTTGCAGTTTAGACAATGGACATCCCAAGTGAATGTTCCATAACCAATTCAACAACATCTTCGCCAAAAGAAAATCTAAAAACTTTATATCGGCATCTGAATCATGAGAATAGACAAATCAACCAAGCTGTGTATCGAGACCATTCAAACCGTAGACAACAAATTAATGTTTCAGAGAATAATGTCATAACATCAATTCCATCTTATGCTGACAAGTCGTTACAAAATTTTAGTGATCAAAATGCTATACAGAAGATTAATCTGGGATGGTCTGATCCCTTCTCAATGCAACAATTTTGTTTGTCCCTAAGAAGATCATATCAACTTGTATCAACGAGGATGACTATTTCACTCAAGAAGAAGCATCGAAATCTCTAGTCGTAACAGTCCAAGTTGAAAATAAGGGAACGAATACCGATCTAGTGAATATGACAACTCAAGAAGACAAGTCAGTTGAAGAAACGACACACGTAGATGTTGCAGTTTAGACAATGGACATCCCAAGTGAATGTTCCATAACCAATTCAACATCTTCGCCAGAAAAAAATCTAAAAACTTTATATCGGCATCCGAATCATGAGAATAGACAAATCAACCAAGCTGTGTATCGGGACCATTCAAACCGTAGACAACAAATTAATGTTTCAGAGAATAATGACATAATATCAATTCCATCTTATGCTGACAAGTCGTTACAAAATTTTAGTGATCAGAATGCTATACAAAAGATTAATCTGGGATGGTCTGATCCCTTCTCAATGCAACAATTTTGTTTGTCCCTAAGAAGATCATATCAACTTGTATCAACGAGGATGATTATTCCAAGAGAGAAAGACATTCGAAGCCGAAAAAGAGATAAAGCCTTTTTTCATCGACAAGCTTTGAGGACAAAGCTTTTTGAGGAAGGAGGCAATGTAACGAATAAAATATATACAAATAATGTAAATGATAATAAGCATAAATAAGTATTAGTTAATTAGTAATTAGGTTGAAGAGGCATGTCTAAATGAGACATGACTCTTCATGAAGAGACACTTGCTTGGTATATAAGGAAGCCTCTCGTTCTCATTTGTAAACCATTCATTATCATTCTTATTCATTTTAATATAATATTTATATCCTTAAATGGATAATTTGATATTCCAAGTCTTTTGGAGCAATTAATTTGTAGAAGGAACTTGTTCACTTCATAAAATGACTAAAATCGTGTGACTTTAATAACTCCTAAAGTCACTTACTAAAAAGGTTTCTTATGTGTTTTTCTAGACAAAGGAAAAAAGCAATAGAAAACGCTTCCTCGGTATCCTTTTTCTCAACAGTATGTACTTGCAAGTTGTAACCTTATCTTATGTATATATGAAGAGTTCCCTGCTGCCTAAACTTCGTGCACTTGCAGATCTGAATTTCAATGTATGTTCTCATGATGATTGAGTAGTTTCCAGTGCCAGTTATGCATGATGATTTAACATGACAGTAAACAGATTTTGTTAATTGATTTGTCAAACATATAGAAGCTAAGTGGGCAGATTTATAGCTGTAATAAAATATCAGCAATAAGTAATTTCTTCAAATCCATTTTAGTGCAGGGAAGTCTGCTCAAAGGACCGGAAAATATCTCTCTTGAAGTACAAATGTTCAGTTATTATATTCTTGGGCTGCCTCACGTATTTGGTTGGACAGAAGTTAAATGTGTGCTGGCGTAATTTACATTTCAGATTCAAACAATTTCTTCAAATCCATTTTAGTGCAGGGAAGTCTGCTCAAAGGGCCAGAAATCCCTTGAAGTACAAATGTTCAGTTATTATATTCTTGGGCTGCCTCACGTATTTGGTTGGACAGAAGTTAAATGTGTGCTGGCGTAATTTACATTTCAGATTCAAACAATTTCTTCAAATCCATTTTAGTGCAGGGAAGTCTGCTCAAAGGGCCGGAAATCCCTTGAAGTACAAATGTTCAGTTATTATATTCTTGGGCTGCCTCACGTATTTGGTTGGACAGAAGTTAAATGTGTGCTGGCGTAATTTACATTTCAGATTCAAACCTTATGCAGAAAGTTCACAAGAAATAGATTCAGGAACTCAAGTTTGAGCTGAAATTTCATAATTCCCATTGAATGCCATTTCTGGAAAATTCCGACACAATATTCACATTACATAATTACATGGCAATACACGATAATAAATAACTACTATGACCATAGTCATAGAACAGTAGAACTTAACTACTAAGACCATAACACTGAAAAGCAATCCGTTTAAGTTCATATTTGAATGGTAATGGAATTAGTGTACGCACAAGCGTATATGTAATGCAGAAGAAATAATAATACCTTAAAAAATCAAACTGCTTACTTAATCTAACACTTGCATATTTGTTGTATATAGACACAAAGAATAATTACAATTGTGACAGTAAGGTGAAGAAAATTCATCTAAAAGTTTCTAGCAGGTACAAAGAAAACAAGAAAGAAGATTTTTAATCAAACTTGACTTGAGATTGTTTCTTTGCATCAAATAGAAAAAAATAGATAAATAAATTGTATTAGTTATTTCTAGTCAAAGAAGTACAGTAGAAAGCTTACAGCGAGGCTTTCAGCAATCAACTTGATGGTTTTAATCACGGCAGTATCCTTTACATGGTCCCTGTTGTAAATTGCCAAACAAAACACGGTGATAGAACATATAAATAATAAACCTCTCGGACATAAAACCATTGTTGATTTAAACCAAAGCTAAAAAATTCAGTAGATATTCTATTTATTTAATTCATACCTGCTATCATATAAGCCTCCAGCATGTTCTAAAAATTCTGGAGGTGAAGAAAGTTCTGATAGAGTGACAGCCGTAACTCTGTGCCTTGAAAATTGTTCATGTTCCCATGCCACCTGCACCATGCCTAAACAAATTTATACGGGACATGCCAAAACAAAAACAATGGGAAAACATAGATCCTTGCCAATAGATATTTTAGATTTGAGAGAGCTTGAATTTCAGATTGCAATATTTTCCATACAATTTCAGACATTCATTTCAAAATGAAAATACTAAAACTTTTCATGTTCCTAAATTCTGAGAATTTCATGTCCTCAACATAAAATTTGCAGTTCATGGCATATAACACAAACATAAAACAAGTCAAGATTAAAAATGGTGTGAAATTCATGCTGCAAGCTACACCATATCTTGAATGAATATGCTTACTCGGGGATTTGAAATATTTATTTTTTTGTGTCTAACACCTACAGGAACTCCTAACTCTTTTGCAACATCTGAAATACCCTGCATTAAAGGAAACATGCCAATTAGCAGAAAACAAGCGTTCATGTGGAGAACGAATATAGAGAGAAAAATAAACAAACCTTTAAGTAAAATACCACACAACATAGAAGACATAACCATACATCAAAAATTTGTTTTATGTAAACATTTTCAGGAGGTTTTGAAACATGAAGCCAAAGCTCATTCTTCCATGATCCCACACTGTTCAAGCAAATAGCATAGTCAATGCTTTCTCGGACACGTTGATCAGAACTCCTTAGCCACTGGATGAAAACAACAAAATTTAAGACCGATCAAAGTTTCTGTCAAGCCATGAAGACAATAGCTTTCAAAGTTCAAATACAAGAGAAAAAAAGGAACCAATCTCAGATAAACAAAGATAAACTCACCTTGAAAGTACCTTCATAATTATAAGGTCCACCAGAGGTTAATCCAAACATCAAATTGTACCTTCCTCTTGTCTTTGGATTTGCATAAAGGCGAGAAAATAATCTTGCAAGTTCTAACAAAACCACTACTCCACTTCCATTGCTGTCACTACCTACAGACAAAGCCTGCAGCCATTTTACAAGTGTTAAATTATTAAATTAAAGTAAAGACCAATAACTGAGCACTAAATTATATGTAGCAAGCCTTGTGTAAAATGCTTTAAAAAATCATACTGGTGCAGCGCCAAAAGTATCATATGATGCCACAATAGCAATGGTAGGGAGCTGGCTTGAATCTCCATCTCCTCGTAGTCCTGGCAACCATCCCTGTAGTTACAGCAGTTTGTGTGAATGAGGACCATGTTAATACAAGGAGAGTCTAAAATCAAAATCAAATTTAGGAGTAACAAACCAGACCTTGGCTTTAACTCAAGCCATTGATAACAAAGGAAAAAAGCAAATTCCAAGGACCCTTTCTGACTGAAGACACACAATGATCCCGGTAAAAGTGGGCAATGTCAATAATAAAATAAAATACAAGCTGTTTATATCAAATCCAACAACATATCCAGACAGTCAGGTGACCCAAACCAGATCACAGCTTTTAGAAGCATAAAGAGAAAACAGACCCATAAAGAGAGATTGAAGAGGACTAAAAAAATGGTTATCTATGCAAACTCCAAGCATTGAAGTTATCATCAACATGATAATCAGTATAAGGTAAATTCTAAATTGTTTGAAGGGAAAATATAAACAATAAAGGGACACAAACAGCAATGAGAAATAACAAAGGGTTGGAAAATAGGGGGAACCTGCACACTTGGGCTCGATTGACCCTGCAAATACTAAAATATGGGGGAAAGCATCCGCATGAAAATGATAATAAAAAATGTAACTATGTTTGATTGATTGATAGTATATTGATTTGTCAACAGTGACTTGTTGGATTGGTGAAAGCAGGGCAGAAACCTGCACACTTAGGGCTCGATTGGCCCTGCAAATACTAAAATATGGAGGAAAGCATCCGCATGAAAATGATAATAAAAAATGTAACTATGTTTGATTGATTGATAGTATATTGATTTGTCAACAGTGACTTGTTGGATTGGTGAAAGTAGGGCAGTATTAGATTGTTATATATTTAATGTAAATATAAATAATGATTAATTAATGATTAGTATAGAAGAGCCAAGTCCCTAAGGACATGACCTGACCATTCATGAAAAGGCACCTGCCTAGGTATATAAGCAGGTCCTCATTTGTAACAGTGTCATCATCTCATATATCATATATTCTAAGTCACCTGACACGGGGATTCGGGACACGTAGGATTCGGGATTCGTGGTGTCGGATTCGGGACACGCTGACCCCCGGAACAAGACACGTTAGGACACGTTATATATTATTTTATTAAAATATATATATATATATATATATATATATATTTAAATATATAATATATATATATATATATATATCTTAAAAATTAGTTATTAGCATATTTCTTACACAAATTTTAATTAATGATACAAATTTATTGATTTCAAACATAGATCTTCATCTATAGCTATTAGCATGCATAGTACATACAAAATTCAAATAAATGTCAGTGGTACTGGTCACATAAATGATAAATGATAAATCTATTAAAAATTTAAATCATGATTCATAATTCATAACTGAAAGACAACTTACAACTACAAGATACTAAGATAGTAAGATAAACACACTGACAACTGTAGTTTTCTCATTAAGTCATCAAATCAAAATCTGTTACATAGGTAGTGTTGGTGCAATGCCAATGGCAAATAGAAATAGAAAATATAAAACAACTATAAGTCTAGACTCTATAGGTATAAAAGCCTCAGGCCCTCAAGCCATCAATCAGCATCAGAATCAGCATCACTGTCCCCATCATCATGGTCCCCACTGCTCTCCTCTGCATCCTCCTCCTCCCCTGTATCCATAGTCGCCTCTGCATCTGCTGGTATGGAGGTTGAGTCATCAAAACTAATAGGGTCTAGCACTGGATCACCGAGATCCATGTTGGCCAATGCCAACTCAACAGTGGTGTCCAGACCCATATCTTCAGGAAAGACATCCCACATCTTTGTCTTTCCCCTCAACCACTCTTCCCTCTGCCTGTAAATAAGACGAAGGTTGGTGTGCACATACACCATTGTCTCTGCCCTGGACTACTCAAGCTTGTTCTTCTTCACAGTATGCAAATTCCCATATGTGCTCCAATTCCTCTCGCAACAAGAGGATGAAGTCACCTGAGAGAGGATCCTCATGGCTAACTGCTGAAGAGGACGGCTTGTTGCCCCATGATATGCCCACCAAGAGTAGGGCTTCTTAAGCCCCCTGTCTCTAATCACATCATAACCTGCAAACCGACCAGTGCCAGTGGAAAACTCTGTAAAGGAATCCTCCACCTCAGCAAGCAATGCACTATCCTGATAAATCCGCTGAAGCGCCTCTTTCCTCCCCTGTGAGATTTCACCATCCATGTGAGGAGGGAATCTGCGGGAAGGTCCACCATTCAGCCACTCATGGCTGTAGTATTTGGGGTTCAATGAGTGAGCCAAACAATGTAAAGGTGTACAATTCTTGTCCCATCTGCGGACAAGAATATCATGTATGGTATCGCAGAAGGCCTCTGGTGATGTCTCATACGGGGGGCACTCACTCTGTAGAATAATGCTCCTCACAGACTCAATCATGGAATCCCATCCCTCATAAACCTCTCCTAGGATGGGTTTGTCTGTATCTGCAACTCGAAGCAAAGAGATGATAGGGTCCATGATCCGAATAATTAGATCTACCCTCTCCCACCAAGCATCATCTAGTACCGTGTCCTTCACTCTTTTAGAGGCTGCCTGATCTGTCTTTCTCCAAAAAGACCAAAACTCAGAAATAACCATGGACCCAAGAGCAGTCTTGACCTCCCTCACCCTCTTCAACATCATGAATGAAGATGCAAACCGTGTATCAGCAATCTTCAACAATGATAGATTGTTGTACTCCTTGTAGATAGTGAGGGCATTTGTATGATTTTGCACAAAGTTACGGATATGTCTTGCATCCTCAATAATGCTTCCAATCCAAAGCACATCAGAAGCAATGGATTTCAGTGCTAAGTTCAATGAATGGACAATGCAAGGTGTCCAAAACACTTGTGGATATTTAGCTTCCACAATCATGCCAGCCGCCTTGCAAACAGGGGCATTATCTGTAATGATTTGCACACAAGAATCAACACCTACCTCTTCAATAACTCTAATAAATAACTCACCCATAAATTGTGCATCCTTGTATTCGCCAAGTGTATCCACTGCTTTCAGGAAAACTGGACCATTCAAGGAAGACACCATGAAGTTGATGATTGGGTGTCGTGCTGGATCTGTCCATCCATCAGAAACAATGCTAACCCCAGATGTTGGCCATGATGCCTTAATAGGCTCGAGCATTTTTTGCACCTCTTTTTTTGCCTTCGTCAACAATGTGGTTCTCAGCTTCTCTGACCCAGGAGGCACATACCCTGCTGGAGCCCCTTGAGTTAGAGCTCGGCACATCTCAACAAATAAAGGTGAACGTGCAACATTAAATGATATGAAGTTTTGATAGAAAAAGAAGGCAATGGTGAGATCAAGCTCGTCCCGTCTCTCTTTTTGGAAAATCCTGTCCATTGGACCAAGTGATCTTCTTTTTAATGCTTGTCCCCCAGTAGAAGTAGAACTCTCAAATGGAAATTTGGAGGTGGCTTTCCTCAAAAATGGAAGGGGGTCTTCATTCTTGCCCTTGGGTGCTTTTGATTTTGAAGCCAGTGCCACATGTTCCATACCAACATGGGCCTCCTTTACCAATTCTTTTCTCTTTGGTTTAGGAATATCTTTACAAGCTCCAATCCCCTTACCAGGTATAGCCAACAAATGTGCTCTCACACGGTGATATGTGCTTGTGAAAGAAATGTTACAAAAGCTGCATTTCCATTGCACATTGCCTCCTCCCTTTCCCTTGCTGTTTGACCCATCCTCTCTTGCGACATATTTCCACAATGGATATTTTTCATTGTCTTTAACTCCTCTTCCCTCAAGATTACTTGCAGCAGACTCTGATGATATTGGGGGAGGAAGAGCATCTCTACCCATGACATTCTTGCCCTTCCTTGCTGCCCCTGCCGTTGATTGAGCCATGTTACCTCAACCTGTAAAAAAATTGAACAAACAGTCAAACTGCTGTAAAAATTTTAAAATGCAAACAGCAAAAGAAATGAACAAGAATCAAGTTCAATGAAATCTCAGAGCTTGCTTCAGATAAGGTCGGGTTAGGCCTTGGAAAGACAAGCCAAGTTGCCTTATATAGATGCCTCAGCTTGCCACTGTGTTGCTTCTGTTCTAGGGCCAAAATTTAGGCCTCAGGACCTACATCTAATTCAGAGAAATATACCATCAGAGGGGGCTGAAAATCAGCCTCTGAGGTGGCCAAAAAACCACAGAAAAACCTCAGATGTGTGACCCTGTGAAAGAGTGAAAAAACTTAAGGAAAGAGGGCCAAGACTTTGCCCAGAATTCGCTCTAAGGATGCTCAATGTGCCTCAGAAATCCGAGTTGTGGGGGGCAATTTAAACCTCAGATATTTTGCAACAGAGGTCAAAAAAATGCCAAAGGGTGTGCAAAACTCTGTTCATAATCCCAGTGAAAAAGCCTTGCTCAGACCCAGTGAAAACCATCCATCAAAAGAATAAAATTTAACCCCAAACCCTTTCTAGAATTCGGCCTGCTTCTTAGTGGCGTATACAGTGGGCCGTGGCGTATACTCTATTTATTAATTTAACTATGGTTCATAATCCTAATCCATATATGATATATATTATGATCGCACAGAAATGGATCGCACAGTGATAAAATTATAAACTTATTTGCTTTCTGTCAAATGAGGTAAACTGTAAAAGCAGTTAGAGAGTTAAATATTGGCTGGAGATGCGGCCATTCCGTTAAATATTGTGGAAAATGGCACCGTGGCTGTTTGTGGGAGGAGTTTGACAAATTTTAGGTCGATAATGAAACGGATAAGGCGTGAATCGTTCAGCAAATTTATATCTTGAATCAGTGAATCACTGATAAGGCGTGAATCGTTCAGCAAACTAACCTTAAAGTTTAAACCTGCAAATTGCAATGCGCTCCAAATCGCTGTTACTCGCTCCAAATCGCTCCAAATCGATGTTAAGGTTGCAAATGCGGTCAAATGGGAACTATAACAGCGAACTTAAACCTACAGCAGCCGGAAAAACGAATCCGAAACCAGGACTCCTCTCCAAAATCGCGACACGTTTTTCATTTTTGCTGACTCGCTCATGACACGACGTACCCGGATATGACACGACGAGTCATGGAAATATGACACGTGTCAGGACAGAATCGTGTCCGATTCGTCCGATTCGGGATTCGTCCAGGGGTTTGGACGAATCCGGTTTCGTAGCATATATTTTATACATTCCTATATATATATATATATATATATATATATATATATATATATATATATATATATATATATATATATATATATATATATATATATATATATATATATATATATATATATATATATATATATATATGACCCTATCATGGGTATTTATATATTTCAAATCTTCCAAGTATTTTACTGCGTATATGAATTTTGTTCATAACATTTGGTATTAGAGTTGTTTGATCCTCTGGCCACTCAATTGTTGTAGAGAACCAGTGTGATCCGGCCTTTGGCCATCAATCCTTTGTCAACCTTATTGTCGTAGCAATTGAAGCACTTTGCTACACAAAATTTGGAGTTTCTCCATTTCGCCAATTTCGTCATTCAAACCCTTCGTCATTTAAAAAATATTATTAAATATATATAAAAAAAAATAATAGAAATTAAAAAAAAAAGACTTGAAAGAAAAAAATTACAAATATAGGAAATATAAAATTAAAAAAAAGAGTGAAAAATTATTAAAAAGGGTCAAATAAATATATTGAAAAAAAAAAAAAAAAAAATATATATATATATATATATTATGTTTAAAAAAAAAGACAAAAAACAAACATCATAAAAAATAAAAAATAAAATAAAATAAAGTGTGCGTTAAACATACCTGTAGCCACTACCTTATCCATTGTCTGCATAGAAGTCGATGTCATTTTTATGCCAGTCTTGTCCATCACCATTGCCGCCAACCACTAGACTATCTAGCCTACCATCCACCTTGTTGAGGCCGCCAAACTGTATAGATCTATGTACAGACTTCCTCTGGACAAGACGTTGGGAATTATTGAATCCGAAGAGTGCCGTAACGCAAGGTCAAACATCAAGACTTCTCGATTTTATTAAGCCCAGCTTCATCATAATTTTATGAGTGGAAAATACTTCGAGTTGAAACGTATTAGAAAATCACAGTCTTAAAAATCACCTCCCACCCTCGTGGACATTTCATGTGCATTTTGTGTGGTGCCATTGTGGAAGGTGGGGACAAGACCATTTAATCAATAGCAAAACATACAGCACAAAATCATTGCCTAAAATTAGATTAAAAGGCTTAAGCACCCAAACATAGGAGATAAATTTATATGAAGTAAAAACGGAACATAAAGCCCCTTTGGAAAAGATAATAAAAGG
Organism: Pinus tabuliformis; assembly: GCA_031772625.1. Classification (NCBI taxonomy): domain Eukaryota; kingdom Viridiplantae; phylum Streptophyta; class Pinopsida; order Pinales; family Pinaceae; genus Pinus; species Pinus tabuliformis. The sequence continues at coordinate 152,797,658 of CM062805.1, read as the reverse complement.
GAATATACATATATATATATATATATATATAAAGAGAATTATATCTTTTATTTAAAAGGGGCATTTAAAATATTTAATATATATAGTAAATATATATAAAGGAATATCAAGTGAATCATTTAAAGAGTTTAGAAAGAAAGAAAGAAAATTATTTAGATTGCTTCTTCATCTGCTTGATGTATTTGGCCCTTTTTCTGTGAAGTGTCACAATAAATGCTCCCCGCTTCTCACAAACCCCTCACTAAATAGATTATCCCAAGAACTAGCTGCCAGCGTATCTGCATAACTTTCCCTGTTGTCTTTAAAGGCCTCACGTTCTAAAATGAAATGTTTTTATGTTTTCACTTTCTTAGAAGAACAAAAAATGCATACTCTTTCCTCCCACGCTTCTTTTGGCCTTTTCCAGCACCTTGTTTCACAACAGAGTTGATGAGAATTAGTCCTTAACTGAGCAAATAAGAATTTTGGCTCTCCAAGAGATATTGGCCTCTATGTATGCTTTTGTTTGATCACTATGAATGGGATTAAACACTTCAATATATTACATTTTCTTTCTTCCTAGCTCCTTACCCCAAGTATGCTTGTGGAACTTATCCATAACAAAAGCTTTTATCTATTTGTTGTTTATGGGACACGTGCTCAAGCAAATACCCCATTTACTAAACCATTTGTTATTTTGCTGCATCCAACTCTTTTTTATGTTGCACAATATGTCATTAAAGACAACCTTAGGCTATCTACCCTCTTCCATTTGCTCAATTTTTTTAAAATACCTTATGACTCTCACCATAGCAATTGCTTCAATAGGAGCAGCCCCTATTTCACTTAACAAGATAGCATATGGAACTGCACTTTTAATCTTGAATTTGTTTGTAATCAAACGCTTCTGAATTTTCTCAATTTGTTTCCACTGCATGTCGGATGTAACGCTGGCCCATAGTTCACAACCATAGAGAATCATCAGAATCACTAGAAGCCCAAAAAAAGTTTGAGTAGTTTTTCAATCCCATAACTCTGCCTCTCTACACCTATTTTGAAAAGCATAAAATGCTTTCCAACCCCCCAAAGTTCTTTTCTTTCTACAAGCATGTCAGCTTAGATTTTTGTTGAAGTCAATTCCAAGGTATTTGTAATCCGCAACTTCTTCCAGAATGTTGCCTTCAAAGTAAAACTTATGCTGGCTATGTTTTCTTTTTTTAGAGAAAACCACTACTTTCATTTTACTGATATTGACTTGCATTCCCACACTTCTACAAAAATGCTCAAGGGATAGTAAGTGCTCTTGCAAACCAAGAGCCGATTTAGCAATCAGAATAAGGTCATTTGCATGCAAAAGAAGCCTTATAACAAACTTGCCCAAATAAATACCATCACCCCCTTGCGAATTTAACCACTCCTCAAGCTTGTCGATATATAAACCAAAAAGGGTAGGAGACAGTGGGCAACCTTGCTTGACCCCGATATCGCTTCTAAAACTTTCAGAAATGCCTGCTAAAGTTCTAATTTTGACTTTCACCTCTTCATACAGCCTATGCACAGTTTCTCTCAAATGTTTAGGAACCCCAAGTTCCTCCATTCTGTGCCAAAGCTTATCCCTAGGAACCATGTCAAACGCTTTTTTTGAAATCAACAAAGCAACAAAAGACTTCTTCCTTTTTCTCCCAAACTTTTTCAATGATGTGCCTTAAAGTTATACAATGATCAACTCCGGAATGTTTAGGTCTAAAACATGCTTGCCCTTTAGCACGCTTATCTCTTTCTTCTACCCACTTGCTAATTTTATTTTCTAGCATGCTTCCAAATAGCTTTGCAAACAAAGGGTTTATCATGATGGTCCTATAATTGGAGGGATTATTGACATCACCACTCTTGAAAAGAGGTATTGCCAAACTAGTTGTCCAATCTGTGGGGAGCCCCTGTTGTATGATGTTGTTGAAAATTTTTGTAATGTGAGGTGCAAGAATCTTTGAGCCCCACTTTAGATATTCTGCTTGGAGTTCAGCTAAGTCTTTTGCTTTTCCAACACCCAACTTCTTGATACCCATCTCTACCTCTTGCACCGTGAAGAGTTCAGTATCAATGTTGACCAAGTGGGGGGGTCAACCTTGGGATCATGCTCATAGAGTTGTTTTGCATAGTCAAACCATTTAGAAGCTGCAATACTATTTCCGATTTGCATCTTTCTTGGTTGGAGCTCCTTCCAAAATAATTTGGGATTATTTTTCCCAAGGAAGATTAGTTCTTCCCTCCTTGAAACCATGAAATCGACATTTTTCTTGCTTAATAACTGCTTGTAAGCTTTGAGCTTTATGTTATATCTTTGTTTGACTCTAAACACTTCTCCTTGCCTTTTTGCATTCCTTGTCAAACCAAGCATTAACCAGAAAGCTATTTGTTTCGGACTTTTTTTATTTTTGCTCTTTTGCACTCTACAACTACGCATTGAATTAAATGTGTTAATTCATGACTATGAAGGCCGTGAATTGTGATTTTCTCCTTCTCAAAGAGCCTCTCTAGCGTCATTTTGAAGGTATTACAATTTTCTGGAGTCAAAAGAATTTTGCTCTTTGGGAGATTTTGTTGGACGTGTTGAATTTTTACTCTAATTGTTTCTTTCCAATCCAAGAGAAACTTAAATAAATTGGCTTGTGATCTTATTTTAACTTTTAAGTCCCAAAGTTGATCTCCAATCAAAACTTCCTCCATGCAAGCAAATTACATAATCTACCACACTTGCTCCATTGTAAGTATTGCAAGTGAAATTATGTTGATTTTTAATGTACCTTGGACAAGTGGTTTCCCATGGGTTAGTCTCTACCTAGGGAAAAGTGTCCAAGATAATTATTTTCCTAAGTGTGACTTTATAAAGTGAAAGTAACTTTATAAGTGATAAAGTCAATATTAACTTATAAAGTGAAAAGTGACTTTAGACATAAAGTACAATGTGGGTATTTTATTTAATGGGTGAGTTAAAAAGTAGAAAGTGAGAATTAAATGCCATGTATTCTCATCCCTTGATCTAAATGAATCTAATCCATTAGATCTTGGGGTTGCCTAAAAGTCATTTATTGAAACAAAAGGGGGAAAGAAAAGAGAGATTGTGTTCATTCTTCATGAGCAGATTGGAGAAAGGAGGGTGAAAGCTGGAGAAAAGTTCCGAAGGAGAAATTTGTTGAAACAAGTTGGAGTGATTTCTGGGCAAAGCTAGACATGAAAATCAAGGCATAGAAGACAGTAGAAGGTATAGTACGAACAACATTGAATGTTGTGAGTTGCACGTCATTCAAGTGGTTATCTTCCTGGCAGGAGGATCACATGGAAGGGGATCCAAGGGGTCCACGCATTCCATGGGATCATCGTCAAGATCAGACTCAAGCCCAGGCACAGAAGGGAGTTCTAGAATATCGATGGCATCATTCCTTCTTCTCAACATTGGAAAGAGGAGGAGTGTCCCTTGCTTTCCCAAGGGCAGCATCTTCATCAAATGTCACATCCCTGCTATACTCTATGTTCCTTTGACCAGGCACATATATTCTATAAGCTTTAAAATTTTCACATTATCCAACAAACGTACCTTTCTTTCGAGAAGCTTCTAGCTTGTTCCTCTTGTCTGTTGGCGCATGAAAGTAGATGGGACACCCAAAGATCCTCAAATGTCCAACATCGGGCCTTATACCTATGAAAACTTCTTCGAAGTTTTATCACCCAAAGCTTGATCAAGGTCGTGTTTTGAACATAGGCTATTGTGTTCACCACTTCACCCCATAGAAACTTTGGTTTGATCATGCAACATAGCTCGTGCAGCTTCCATAATGGTCTTGTTCTTACTTTCAGCCACTCCATCTTGCTCAGGGTTGTAAGGTACGATGATCTCCCTTTTTATTCCAGCATTCTTGCAAAGTCAATGAGATCACTTGAAATGAATTCTCCACCATTATCAGACCTCAAAACTTTGATTCTTTTCTGTATTTGATTTTCTATCAGTGCTTTGAAGTCCTTGAACATATCAAATGTCTTGTCCTTGTGCTTCAAGAAGAATATTCAAGTTTTGTGAGAGAAGTCATCCACAAAGATTATATAGTATAGATAGCCCCCAAGAGATTTCTCCGGCATGGTTCCACATAGATTAGAATGTATAAGTTGAAGCATCTCATTTGACTTGCTTCTACTAGAAGAGAATGGTCCCCTCGCCTTCTTTCCACTGGCACATCCAGGACATACTGCATCATGATTTGCTTGGACCTCAAGCATTCCAAAAAACATCTTACTTACCTTAGGCAAGGCATCATAATGAAGGTGAGCGAACCTTCGGTGTCACAACTCACATTGATGATTGCTATTATGGACAAATGCTCAGATTAGTCTTTCATTAACTTTATAAAGGCCCCCAATCCTTGATCCCAAAGTGAAGGCATCCCTCAAGCAAGATTCCATAGGTCAAGTAAGAACCTTTCCTCTTATAAAAGCAACTCTCGTTCCCTTGTCCTCCAAGGCAAATATTGATACAAGATTCTTTTTCAATCCCAGCACATATAGAACATCCTGTAGGTGAAATATTCACCATAATCCAAATGAAATGAAACAGAACCAAATCCCATCACAAGGTAGGTGGAATTGTCCCAAAGAATGATCTTCAAATTTGTCTCCCTCTCAACCAGGTTTGACAGGACTTCACGATACCCAGTGAAGTATCTAGAGGCCCCACTATCCACCAACCAACTATCAAACAAATCGAGAGGAGAGGAACTAGAAAGAGAAGAAATAAGAAAGTACTTAGATTGAGTAGCAGTTGCATTATTTCCATACCCTGAGTTCCTTGATCTCTTTTGAGGATGGTGGCTTTCTTCACGATCATCAGGAGCATCTCTTTTTTTTCTATTATTGAACCTGTTGTTGAAGCCACGATTATTGTTGTAGGATCTAGGAGCATCATTCTTTTCTTGGAAATCTTTAGCAAAGTGACCATGCTTATGGCATTTGAAACATTCAACTTTGTCCATTCTAAATCTTCTTTGAGCAGCGAATGTCGTGGACTCCCCCTTCTTCATGCTTTTGAATTCTCCCTCTAGATATCATCCTGGTTTCTTCTTGACTGCAGTTGCCAATGAGCTCATCAAATGTCGGGAACTTGTCATTGTTGCTAATAGTTGTAACAAATGTCTCCAAAATAGGCGGAAGACCTCCAAGTGCAATTAGTACTAGCTCTCTATTAGAAGTAACTTCTCCAGCAAACAACAGTTGATCCTTGAGTTGGGATATCCTCATGAAGTAGGACTATACAGTCTCTCCTTTATTCATTTTGATGTCCTTCAGTTGATTCTTCAAAGAAAGAATGTGACTCAGGTAGTTGACTCCATACATCCCGACCAACGTATCATACATTTAGTTGGACTTTTCCAATTTTGAAATATAAACAATCAAATGATCTCTCAATGAATAAATAATAATCTTCTTAGCTTTGATCTCACCTTTCTTGTACTTAACTTTGATAGCAGCGGAAGCATTCTCTGGAGGCTCAGGTACCTTGCCTTCAACATATTCCAAGACATCATTTTCATCCAAAGTCACATCCAACCTGGTTCTCCACACTACATAGTTAGATGAGTCATTCAGCTTCTCTTCAATCTTGAAGTATGAGGTAGACATCTTGACCAAGTCAAATAAGCTCCTTCAAATTAGATTCCTTCAAAGGTGATTGCTCTTGTCTCCTTGGGCTTGTCTTCACCTCAACTCTGATACCATGTTAATTTTCCAATGTTCTATGCTTATCACAATCACTTATAACAATTCTTCCTCAATTAGCAATCAATTTCCAATATAATTTTAATCTTCCAGCAACAATAAGCAATTGTACATAGAACAGTAAACCAAATGCGCAGTAGAAGACAGCCAAAAACAAAAGAGACACAAAGTTTGGTCAAACACTAAGCAAAAACCCCACAAGGGGGAAAACACTCTCCAAATTCTTCGTTCAGCAAAGAGATAGGATGTCCAAGTACATCAACAATGAGTCAAAGGTCAAAGCCTTGACTATCCAAACCAACTATCCAATATTCAATCAAAGATAAGCCCGAAAGTCAAATCTGGTCAAAATTCAAATCTACAATTTCTTGTCAAAGTCAACAGTAGTCAAAGCTTCCCTAACCAGTCAACAGTCAATGGTCAAAGTGCCCAGAAAAGTTGAGTCAAGGCAACAAAGAACTCGGCCTCCTCAGCTCAGTCAAAATTGGTCAAAACAGTCCACAAATCTTCCTTCTAATCTAGTCAACGCACCAAGTCAACCTGCAGTCAAACCTGCCTCATATCTGCGGTCAACTGTAGTCAAAGTGCCAAAAAATTCTTGACCTTCTCTCTCCTGAATTCAGCCTCTAAAACAAATCCAAAATCCCAAGTCAAATCAAGTCAAACCATGCCCAAGCTTCCAAAAGTCAACACTGGTCAAAGGCCCAAAAACAAAAAGTAAACACAGTCAACAGATTCTCTCTCCCCTTTTCGCACATTTGAGGTTGGACCTGCTATTTTCAGAAGTAGTCGAGCCAATAGAAAATGAATGGATGAATGATGCCTCCAAGTGATGTGACATGTGGTCTATTTATATGTGCCTTAGCAAGTCAAAATTCCTTGCCTAGGCCAACTTGTACTTTTGTGTAGTTGTGGGTTTCACATTAACAATAATATTTTTCCTTGTGCAAATTAAATTCTTCCAAGGGCTAGTAAGCTAAGTTACCAGATCCCGCATCGAGAGGGTGAAGAATGGCGGTTCCGCAGATCTGAACCGAATCCGGATCTGAATCCGCCAAAATACGGCTAAAATACGTATGCATGCAGATTTTGTTATTTAAGAAACGTTTCGTTGATGGAGGAAACGGATCCCAAGCCAAATTTGTCAAGTTGCTGGAACCGCCCAAACGGGTGACTGTTTGTCGCTTTAAGTTTACCTTTTGGGCTAACTATTTGTCGCTTTTGGTTTACAGTTTTTTGGTTTTAGGTTTTACTTTTAGTTTTATAAACGTGGTCCCTCCCCTTTGTCCGCACTCACACTGAATATCCCACCCAGCAATTGTTGAATATTGAACTGGGCCTTGCTCCATACAGCGACAGTGAGCATAGCGACATAGCCATCGAACAAGCCGTCGCTGGTCGTGACAAAGCTATCAAGGAAGTCGGCGTCAGTCCGCCATTGCCGCCAGCCAGGAACACTGCCATCAGTCAGTTGTTGCCCCAGCCAGGAATGCTTAGTCACCGTGCTCAGCCACCGCCTCGTTGCTGCCCGTTGCTACTCAGCTAATAGGTTAAAATTTTATTTTTTCAAATGTCATATAAAATACACAACAAATGGTCTAGTTTTTAATTTTTTTTTGTTTTATTTGGAAGGTCAATTGTATGTTTTTTTGTGTTTTTTTAATGGCCCGCAAACGCCAAATGGTGGATTGTATAGTCGCAAATGCCAAATGGTCATTTTTAATTTTTTTGTTTTTGTTTTTAAAGGCAAATGCCAAATAGTCGATTTTTTAATTTTGTTTTTAAAGGCTTGCAAAATTCAAATGCCAAATGGTATTATTGTTTATATAACAGCGAATGACATTCTATAGAGTATATATATAACAGTTAACTATTTAGTATTATTTAGTCAATTTAAATTTTATAGTTATGAAATATTCAAAATTCTATTATATAGTCAATTTATAACTATTGCTAATTTACTAATTACATCAAATGCCTAGTATTATAATTATTATATTATATAACAACAAATGGTAGATTTATAACACTTGTATATTAGCATTCTCTTTATTTAATATTAATATATATTATAATATATATTTTATTGTTCCCTCTTATATAATATAAAGTTATAATATATATTATATATCTTTAATAATAATTTTTATAAAGTTATAAACTTATATAATTAATAATTATATTTCATATTATGATATTTGTCATCTCTAGCATGTATATCATATAGATATATGTTATATAATCAGTAATTATAAAGTGTCCACTGTCTACTATTAATTAATAAATCTAAAGTGTTTTTTAAAATTTAAAATATATATATATATTTTGTACGTGAGGTATCCTTGCCATATCCGGATCTTGCATTTTCAAAAAACTTGCGGATCCGTATCCGTATCCAAATCCTAGTAACATAGCTAGTAAGGTCTCCAAAGGATGAGCAGGGCTTCCCAAGGGAGGGAATTTCTCCCTGAGCTGCCAAGTTTCAACAGACCTCGAGGTGCTGCAAGTAAGACCAACTGCAATCACTGGAGTTGTAACAGAATGACGCTTGACAAACACATTCAAAAATACATTATGGTTTATACCTTTCACCAAATCTACATGTATCCGTATAATGTAGGACAAATGTTATCAGTTTTAAAGAAGTCTGAACAAATTCAAGATCTCTGAACTACACAAATTGACCAATACATGGAGCTTGCTAAGTCATCTACACCATATATGGGCAGTGCCTAGTCTGATTTAATCATTAAGTTTCACTCTATGGAAATAAATTTTCTATCCTATGAGATAATGAAAATGGAAAACAAGATAACAGGTATATAGTAACATGGGAATCAAGTGTCCTTTATTACTTTCAAAAAAAATGTAAGTACTTTGTAAATCTGAAAATTACTATTTATTATTGTTTTTGTTAACACTATTCACATAATCAATTACATACTCATTCATTTTTATTAGTCTATATACTAATAGGATTTTTATTGTTAGTTTGCTCCTCTCAGCAGAACCTGAGGAAATTTTTAGGCAATGAGCACAGGCAAAACATACTTATAGCAGAACCAAATGAACAAACATAAACTTTCACATAATTTCTTTTTCTACAGTTTGAATTTCCACAGTAAACTCTCAACTGTTTTCTTGTTAATGCTTCCTATCAGTATAATGTAGGACAAATGTCATCAGTTTTAAATAAGTCTGAACAAATTCAAGATCTCTGAACTACACAAATTGACCAATACATGGAGCTTGCTAAGTCATCAACACCATATATGGGCAGTGGCTATTCTGATTTAATCATTTGAGTTTCCATCTGTGTGGAAATAATTTTTCTATCCTAAGAGATAATGACAATGGAAAACAAGATAACAGGCATATAGTATCATGGGAATCAAGTGTCCTTTATTACTTCCAAAAACAATGCAAGTACTTTGTAAATCTGAAATTTACTATTTATTATTGTTTTTGTTAATACTATTCACATAGAAATCAAGTTGCACCAGCTAGCAACCAACATAATACCAAAGATAGGTGTATTCCAGTTCAATTAAATACACAAATTCATTTTTATTAGTCAATATACTAATAGGATTTTTATTATTAGTTTGCTCCTGTCAGCAGAACCTGAGGAAATTTTCAGGCAACGGACACAGGAAAAACATATTTACAGAAAAACCAAATAAGCAAACATAGACTTTCACATAATTTATTTTTCTGCAGTTTGAATTTCTACAGTAAACTCTCAACTGTTTTCTTGTTAATGCTTGCTTTTCAAAACAAACAGATTCGAGTTATGTGGATGGTATTATGAAAGACATTCACAAAACCTGAACCAGGTAACAGATAAATATACTCTTCATGTCAGTAAATCTTGATCTCAAATATGCATATTTAACAGAACACTGTAACAAAACAAAACACAGCATCAAACTTTAATGTGCTAGAGATGGTCAGATGGTCAAAATAGAAGGACAAGGATTTGATACTCCAAAAGTTCAGAAGCTAGTTTCACCATGCCATCAAATGACCCATATCAGATGCACTTCCATACAAATGTTTCAGTTCATTAGCAGCATCTGTACTAGATTTAAGTATAATTTCAAAAGGTTTCAGCTTAAAGGGCATTGCACAATACCATACAGAAAACAGTGAAATATCTGCAATACATTCTAGAATTCCAACTTGATACAAAATTATTTAACAAAGTTCAGCTCTGAATACAAACACATACACATGCACGATTATGCACACACAAATCATGAACACTTGAAAGTAGAAGAACATAAAGAAAATCATGTCAAGTTAATTACAACGGATTATTGAGAATACAACAATGGAATAGAAAGGCCAGAAAATAAACCTGAATATTTGTAAGACTTGGAGATGCCAGCTTTCTTGGTTCCTGAACTGGCAACACAAGCTTATAACTGCAATGCATAATTACAGAAATAAACCACAAAACAACGAAAAATGTGTCAATGTAGCAGACAAATATTGAACATATACATGCACCACATTTGTGTGTCAAAATAAATTGTATATCTGAACTAATAAAGAAAGATATTATAATTTATATTTGTGTCCACAAATTACCAAACAGTAGTCAATGAAACAGGAAAAAAATATGAACATGTTAGATATAATCAAGGGAATGCATGGACATGTATAGCCCTGCAAATATTGAGCTGCAGCATAAATCATCACCCACAATTGCAACTTACCCAATACTTGATGAATAAGATTTACCAATCATTGCAAATCAATTAAAGGATATACTATGGAGCCTGGCCAGTGCCTTTCATTGTGTCCAATCACAGTTCTAATATTACTCAGCGTTATAGAACTTGTAGTCAAAAGCCATAATAAGATTACCATTAATTGGTATACATTTTTCCTTCTTTCTTATAGATAAGGTAGAATATGGACCTCTACACTAGACCCAGCATCCCACTTTTGCTTTGTGCAAATCTCCATACTAGTGGCTGAAAAAACATGATAAGTAATCTTATTTGTTGTCCAGGTACGTTCAGGAATTTCCTTCTATGAAGAAAAGGTCCTTAATAAAGAAGACTAAAAAGAAATATTTGTTCATACATGAAATAAAGGTTGAAATGAATCCATTTGCTTCCCCAAACAATGGATGGAATTAACTTTTAAATTCATGGTAGACTGAGCATCAAAACATAACATACTCTTAATTAGTCTTAAATCTCCATTTCAAACACAGTTGCCAAATATACTGATTTATAGCAATGTGATGCTCAATCTCAGGTCAAGGAAGATGACAACATATCCTAAGCTATCCAATAAGAAATTCCAACCAATGCAATATATGAAACCCTAGGAAAGATATTTATTAATGATGCAAAGAAATCTAACAGCACTTTGGAAGGTGAAACCCCAATCGTTTGAAGAACATCCCTATGAATATCCTATTAAATGAACTTCTTAATTTTTATATTTTTTGGATGCAAATTAAGACGATTAAAGGAGAATATAGTAAGCAATACAGAAATAATGGACTGTCACAAAATTTATATTCACATAGAAACTTTGATGCACCAAACTTCTCTCAATCTCAAGGAAAGGGTAAGATATGTGTATCTACTCAAACTACTGCAAGTATCACCCACAGATCAAAGTTGATGTAAATGTGAAATAGACCAAAATATGGTCTCACGGAGGTTGAACAACATCGCAAGCCTATGATGTGCGATAGGTAACTGTGTCACTATTCTGCATTCCTATCTATGCATACTCCATCAATTATGATATCTCTAAAAGCCCCATGGAACCCCTCACACTCCAATCTAAATCTCAGATAGCAAACATACATAGGAGGAATCGTGTTAACAGCAGCAATTGTTTTTACTTGACACAGAAACACAGCAGCAGACCTTAAATTCATAACTACATGTGCTTCGGAAGAGGGAACAACTAACCCCTTCCCACCAACCCTAGACACTGACAGACTCAAGTAGAGGAAGTTGTTCAGGCAAAGTCAGTAGAGGAATGCACAAGAAGTACGAAAGAACTTAACCTTAGAGCTCATGGACTCCCTCCCACTGAAACACTGTCAAATCCTTTACATCTAGGCACATTCTTCTTTCATGATATACTGGATCTAATGGATATCAGTCTCAAGCATGTGTGGATGGATGCAAGCATGGTACTTTTCCTCCATTTTAGGACGACAGAGGACTGACTCCAAGCCCTTCAGCCCAAGAAATGATTATCCTCCCTCTCACAAAATCTTTCTCGACATTGATCTCCTCAAACCTCAACTAGTTGAGCTCAAGCAGTGGAGGGAAGATGTTATAGCAGCCAAGAAAGAGGGGAACTAGGTAGTCATCCGAGACCCCAAAGCAATGATTTAGGATCCTTCACCACTAGATGCCCTTGACTTTGGTCTAAATGATGACTAAGATGGTTAGGGGGGATTTTGTCCTCCGTCTCCATTGCCTGTTGGAATGCAATGAGGCCTTTTGGTCTTCTCTAGGGACACGTCAAGATGTTGTGTCCTGTGACCTCATCCTTCCCACAAAGACACATGCCAGCCCAATGAAAACACCACCATGGATCCATAGGTGCCACTAGGATTGGTCATGCCCATAAATTCATGTTCCAATAGCATCGAAGATAATGGTGTTGCTTGCTTTATCTATGACTGTCTCCAAGGTTGTGTTTCCATGGTTGCCTCAGACAAGCACACTACATTCGTATGGGTCCAGATCTGTAGGAGTGTCCCCTACTTGAGTATGCCTACATTGCAACCTACTTTCCTCTCATCTTCCTCACACTTTGCACATCACAAAGAATCAAAGGGGGACCCTTTCAACGACTTTTATGTCGACAATTGCGACTACTTTGCTCTCAATGAGATTATTCTTTTGGGGGATTTCAATGCTTGTACTAGTCTCAGTACAAAAATCAGCACTACAGGAAATTGAATGACTCCAAAATCTGCAGTGAGAAATCAATGTTAATAGATAGAAAAAAAAATTCCCAACTTGGCACTCGCAAATCTCCTCTCAGTTTGCGTTGGTATTGTTACCGCTCAAACTAGCAAGGGTCCTAGGAGGGGATCTTATAGGGCAGCTACTAGGTCAATGGAAACAATAGAGCGATAGCCCATTGTCACCTCAGCTAAGGCTCCCAGCTCTTTACGGACTTTCACCAATGGGAGGAGACCCATTGTATAAGGAATCACGAGATGAACGGACCAATGAAGAGATGAGGGGTGATTCCTAAGGCCTATTCACAAGAGAGACTCAATTGTATGGCTTGCTTGCTTTGGAAGCAAGATGATGGGCTCTCTAGGAAGGGCTAAAAGGGCTTTTTGAGATTGGGGTTTGGAAATGTCCTATCAAGGAAGCCCCTGGTCTCAAAAATCCTTATGGATACTTGGCTTTTGAATGATTTTTGTGGAATTGGAGTCAACAGGTTGTAGGACCACCAAAGGCCAAGTGGACCCAAAATTAGGTCAAGGTTATGGAGTTGATCGACCAAGGAAGCACTTTACCTAATTAGGGAAGGGAAGAGGATCAAAGAAAGAATCTTATTTACTAGCCAATGGGAAACCAAGGGCTAGAATGGATCTTCGAGCTAGGGCTTGAAATATCTCAAGATCCCACCGTCGGAATCTCATGAAATTTGGAGGGCTTCTTGAGGAGACACAAGCATAGTTGTGGGCAAGAGATCAAATTATTTAATTGATAAGTCGTCATAAAAGTGATGTCGTAGTAGACCTATGTAGGCTAGACCTAGAAAAAGAGGGGAAGGTGAGAAGAATTCTCTTTGAAAATGATCACCTATGTAAGGATCAGTGCCTAAAACTTTGGTGAAGATGGAGTCAAGATGAAATTTGTGATTTAGATAATCTACACCCAATCAAAGAGCCTCTTAGACAACTTCGCATGGCAATTCAGGCATGAGAGCAATTGCTAGAACTATATATACTTCAATTTGCAAGAATCAATGACTTATCAAGATATGTTCAATAGAAACAATATCTAGGAACATTCACCCTTTCACATATGATACACGAGATGATGCAATGCTACAAAAGGCTAAATTTCCACAATTTCACATAAGAAAAGCAGTAAATTTCAGATCTAGTATAGCGAAAATCCCAGCAACATCAATGTATTAAAGCAAATAACAATTATAGACAAGAAAATAATACTTTCATGTGCAAATAGTATATCCAATCACCAAAATTATGCCAATAATGAAGCTCCAAGACAAGAGAGAGATATCCAAACAACAAAATTCATCTATTACATCCAAATTCTTCCCCCAAAAGGGATAGTGAAAATCCTCACAAGAGAGAATAACCCAATCCAAGTAATGATGAGAGAATGAATCACCTCTCATCTATTTATAGAATGTCTAATGAGTTCGATTTAGCTAATTTGGCCTAATTGAGCATCTCAATTAAAATAATGTGAATAATTGGTGACATGCCCACCTACTCAATAACATAATAAGAAGCCTCCCAAGAGGGTCGAATGAAGAACAAAATAGGTCGTTGGGCCTTCCAAGAGACCTAATGAAGTACAAGGGGTGCCATGATGTAGAAATGGACTCCATTCATAGTGGACAAGGGGTTGGCCCCTCGTTTTCCAAGCAAAAACCTGTAGTGCTCCCAACTGGGTGTGGGGGCATAAAGGACATCCTCATGGGTCTCCAAATGAATCGAAGATACCTGTAAACCATCTGCAAGGGCTAGAATGATGACATAAGCCATCCCTTTGGAGCGAGAGAGATCCTCTAGACCCTAGAACATCTGCCAAGTGTATGGTGCAAGTGTGGAGCCGATTGGGCATGGTGAACCGGGTGCATAATCCTAATCCAAAATGTGGAATACAAGCAATACATGAGCATTGTTGGGGATCCACGAAGTAATCTCTGCTATGTTAGAGGTCCAAGGCTCTCAACGCTCACCCTACAAGTGCCAATCTGGCCCTTTGCAGAGCTAGGACCTCATATAGGGAGACCAAGCCCCAAATGGAGATCCATCTGCAACTAATCTAGGTGGATGTTGGTGGCCACCCACCTATCCCACATGGACCCCCACAACTGTCTCTTTCAGTTTTCTAGTTTCCTTAATTGTAGCACAATTTACTGTTTTTAGTAGTTTTTCAGGTCCTGAAATTCCAGAGCCGTTTTGAGGCCCTAAACGACGTTTTTTGGGAAAATCGGGAGCAACATGGGTTGTAGATCGATGTTGTTCTTCCCAAAGTTATAGTCCTTGGATAGATCTTCCCTACAAGTGCCAATCTGGCCCTTTGCAGAGCTAGGACCTCATATAGGGAGACCAAGCCCCAAATGGAGATCCATCTGCAACTAATCTAGGTGGATGTTGGTAGCCACCCACCTATCCCACATGGACCCCCACAACTGTCTCTTTCAGTTTTCTAGTTTCCTTAATTGTAGCACAATTTACTGTTTTTAGTAGTTTTTCGGGTCCTAAAATTCCAGAGCCGTTTTGAGGCCCTAAACGACGTTTTTTGGGAAAATCGGGAGCAACATGGGTTGTAGATCGATGTTGTTCTTCCCAAAGTTATAGTCCTTGGATAGATATTTCTAACGAGCTATTGCGCGCATCAAACAGAGATTGTATGCCAAAGTTACGACCCCGGGAAGTTGATGTACTAATTTACCCAAACGGGGCCCACAGTTTGGCGCTTCATCTCCTAGGGTTAGGTTTTTGGATGTTTAGAGTTTTGCATTGTTTCTCAACAATAAATAGGCCTTCGAGCCTCATTGTAACACAGTTCAAAGGCATTTAGCCGCCACATCTCTTCACAGAGATAAGCTACCATCGCCCTAGCTGATTTATTCCCATTTCTGCTTGTAAGCATATTTCAGTATTTTACATTAATGAAATGAAGTATTATTTTCGCTGCATCTCTGTATTTATGGTTATCTCTGCAATTTGTTGCGTTCCTGTTTAAATCCGGATCAGTGATATTAGAACAGTTTGCTCTTTCTCTGTTTTTCTTTGCATGTACCCAATGAGATCGAGATATAAGGAGTTAGGGCTTGAACAAGTCGAACCTTTACAAGACCAGCCCCGCAAATCCCAACGGCCTCTCATGGCAGATGAAAAGAAAAAAGAGGGGACAAGAGATCCTATCAAAATCTTGCTCGAAGAAGCCCTCGAGCGACAAAGGAATGCGATGATGAACAGCTTTGCCCAGATCCTTCAGCAGTTACCCAGAGGCGACGCATCGGCTTCCAACAGCTACTCTGGAAACGCCACACCCTTTAAGGTACAAGTTAATTTTTGAAATCCCCATCTTCGAGAGCCAAATAGACGCAGATGCCATAGATAAATCGTTAAATCTGCTAGATGGGTATTTTTCTGTTCATGATTTTTCCAGTCGGGAAAAGATTATTTTCGCTCTTCTCAAAGCAACCCCCCACGTCAAGGACTGATGGGAAACCTACTACGAGCAGAAGGATGAAAGTACGGGCTCACTATTTTCAGTCGCACCCACTTGGAATTCATTCTGGGATGCCATCAAGGAGCAGTACTACCCTGTCAAAAGCTACGCAGACAAATACATAAAGTGGACCACCCTACAGCAGGGAAGGGACCAAGATGTGTCGGAGT
This sequence comes from Pinus tabuliformis, assembly GCA_031772625.1. Taxonomy (NCBI): domain Eukaryota; kingdom Viridiplantae; phylum Streptophyta; class Pinopsida; order Pinales; family Pinaceae; genus Pinus; species Pinus tabuliformis. The sequence goes on along the minus strand of CM062805.1, from coordinate 152,781,295 downwards.
TGACAAACATTTTTCATACCCTTTGCACACAGTTGGGTATCAAGGATTTTGAAGTACATTTGGTACTCAAATACCACGGTTGCCTACACAGGTACATCTAGGAAGAGATGGAGTTCCTGAACATCTCCTCGCTCGGCACGGCATACCGATACGCTGTCAAAATCGAGCAAAAGTTTAAACAAAAGAAGCGGGACTTTGGATCTGCGAATCCGAAGCAAGGGAAAGGTTTCCCCAAATCGCAGAACCAAGAACAAATCCAAGACGGGGCAACCCAAGACAACCCGTCGAAGCCACAAGAAAAGAAAAACACCACGAAGTCGAAGAAGGATAGAGGAAAGTGGCTTGAGTTCCATAAAGGCCCCACTCACAACACAAGTGAGTGTCGGACCAAGCAGTCGTTGGTGGCCGTGTTGAATGCTTCAGAATGAGATACATGTTCCGACCTTGAGCCAGAACCCGACAAGGGGAATGGCAAAGGGAAGCAGATCACTAACGCAGAGCCCAATGCCACTGTTGCCACCACCAAGATCTAGAAGAATGAGCCTGAAGATCCACAGGAGGGGGAGCATCTTTTCCACTCACAGATGTGGGTGAACGGTTCGCCGCTGCAATTCATTGTTGACAATGGATAACAAAAGAATCTCATTTCAGCAGAGGTCGTGAAGCGGTTAGGCCTACCGACTACACCACACTTGCAACCGTACAATATCGAATGGCTTCACCAAGGACGAGATCTCCGAGTTCGCCAGCAGTGCTGCCTTCCCTACAGCATCAAGCCCTTCACAGACGAGGTATTGTGTGATGTTGCACCTCTGGATGTTTGTGATGTATTATTAGGCCAGCCATACTTGTGGAGGCGACATGTTGTGTATGAGTCAAGGCCTCGTGCTGTTATATTACTTTGGGTAATTCATTATGCAGGATACCGGAGGTAGCCCCATCTACCGCCACCTCTTTGATCACTGCTAAGAAAGGAAGTAAGCTCATCTCCCAGACTAGGAAATTTATTTTTTGTCTAGTTCGCCCTCAAAGTGAGGGGAAGATTGTCGCCACATCCATGACCCCCGTGAAGGGTTCCTCCACGCAGCAATAGCAACAAATGGATACGGTCATGAAAGCAAACAGGAACATCTTCTCCTCACCCACAGGGACATCATAGCACTGTCAGGTCAAGCATTCATTCGATCTGACTCCCAGAGCACCTCTACCCAACGGGCCGATATATCACTGCTCCATTCTGAAAAATGACAAGTACAAGAAGCGACATGGTCCTTACACCAGTATCGAGGTTGTGGGGAACAATGCTTTGGAGCACAGCATTCCCCCATTCCTTCGCTTGCACCGAGTGTTCAAGGTGGACCGCCCTCTACCATGCTTCCCACCATCACTGGACACATCATAGATTGCAGCACAGCTCACCAGGGACCCAGCTCAGCAGAAGCTTCCTCATCTCAGGGAGGAACTCAATACAATGGGAACCATTGTTTCCTAATGGGGGAGGAATGATCCAGGTGGATGTTGGTGGCCACCCACCTATCCCACTTGGACCCCCACAACTGTCTCTTTCAGTTTTTTAGTTTCCTTAATTGTAGCACAATTTACTATTTTTAGCAGTTTTTCGCATCCTGAACTTCTGGAGTCGTTTTGAGGCCCTAAACGACGTTTTTTTGGAAAACTAGGAGCAACATGGGTCATTGACCGATGTTGCTCTTCCCAAAGTTAGTCCTCGGATAAATCTTTCTAACGAGCTATTGTGCACGTCAAACGAAGATCGTATGCCAAAGTTACGACCCAGAGAAGTTGATGTACCAATTTATCTAAACAGGGCCCACAGTTTGGCGCTTCATCTCCTAGGGTTAGGTTTTTGGATGTTTAGGGTTTTGCATTATTTCTCAACAATAAATAGGCCTTTGAGTCTCATTGTAACACAGTTCAGAGGCATGTCGCTGCCACATCTCTTCTCAGAGATAAGCTACCATCGCCCTAGCAGATTTATTCTCATTTCTGTATGTAAGCATATTTCAGTATTTTACATTAATTATATGAAGTATTATTTCTGCTGCATCTTTGTATTTATGGTTATCTCTATAATTTGTTGCGTTCCTGTTTAATTCCGGATCAGCAACCCTGCATAAGATCCATTGTGTCCCCTTACCCTCCAATACAACAAATCATTAGACTAATCAAGTAAAAGAGTTTACAAATCATGGAATCAATGAGGCATTTTATGGTGGCATACCCTTCTATAGTGGGCTTTAGCATGTACAAGTGTCTCCAAGCTCAATAGGGGGTTAACCAAGGACCCTATTAGATGGTTTAAACCTCTAAAGGGGGTGACATGTCCATGGTACATCCCTCAAATGGTGTGTGGCAATGATATAATAATGGAGCAGAGTGGGGATCAGGGGAAATCATTCAGAGCACATGTCATGGTTCATGGTTAAATACAATAAGAGAAGCTCACACCTAGATATGTGAGCATAGGAGGGAGCAAATTGTGGCACATGAATTACCCCAGCATTTGTTTTTCAACCCTACTTCATATGCATTTTTCCTTTTAATGATTTTTCTTCACAACTGCTCGGGGCTACAGGGGATGAGAGCATGATGTGTAATATATAGCAATGAATACCCCCTTAAGGTGGGGTAGTTCATCGCCCACTAGAGGTTGTGACAATCACGAGTTCCTTAATAATAGAGGGGGTTCATCTACGGCCCATAGGAACCAAGGTGATGGCCATGGATAAGGAGTAGAGCTCATGTTTGGCTTTTGCCCACGTGCTAAATTTGTATGTTCTGGCCATCTTTTACATTTTGTGGTACATTTCTTGTTGAGAGTGGCAAAATTATGCTTTTTCCCAGGGCCCCAGCCCAAGGCGTGGACAAGGGGAGGAGGAGGTGTTGTCCACTGTCACGCACACCTAAGTTAGTGAGAAAAGCCCTTAACCCCACAAGGTGTGGTTGGTCGCAAATTAAAGAGATGGGGTTGTCACCTATTCCCAACTCTCTCCGTTTAATCTTTCTCCCAAGTCAGAGCTAGGGGGGTGGTCCCTAAAGGAAAACTAAGTTAGAAGGTTTCTAGGAGATGTTAAAGTGAAATGGATTACTTTTAAGATTATGAGCAAATATAATGTGAGCGATATGAAATAAAATAAACTTCAACAACCATCAACACATGAGATAATGATAAGCATAAACAAAACCAATCCCTTCAAATAATGCTTTAAGAATAAATAATATTTGCTCAAAATAAAATGAAGTGCTTCAAATTGAAACACAAGCAATCTTGTCAATTAAACAAAAGATGTTAGCAAGATATGATACAAATGCAAGATATAAAATATGTTTTCAAGAAATGCTTTCAAAGTATATAATCATTCACATATCCAAAGCATGTAAAGAAGCAATATAGAATGACTTGCAAAGGAAACAAGTTAAAACTTTACTTGCAAAAATGAACAAGATGATACTTGCCTAAATAAGATAATCAATTCAAAACATTTTCATCAATGACAAGTACATGAATAATTTGCAAGTAAAATGTATTAGCATGAAATGTTGTTGAACTAAGAGTTTAAATGCAATTATCTTGGTTAATTTTAATTTAAATGTCTAGTCTAGGTGTGACCTTTCTTTCGATTGTTTTGAAAGAAGGCTCTTATGTAAGTTGTAGAAGGAGATCCAAGAAAAGACAACCAAGGTTGTTTTAACGATACCTCCCTTGGAATATCCAACACACCCGATGCCTCCGGCGTTGTAGATATTGTGGCTCTGACAACTGCAAGGTCACCGTGTTAACCACATAAGAGGGACTATGTCCCTCAAGTTGATGAAACAAAGGTGTTCCTAAAAGATGTCTTTCAACCAAGCTTATGCTTGGAGATAAATTTTCATTAGAGATGCAAGCTATGTTAATATGCCTAAATGAAATGCAAGTTTATTAGTGTTTGTAAAAAGAAATGCTTCAAGTACATGGGGATTTGTTCAATGAGATAATTTAGATAATTGCTCAAAATTGTACAAAATACAAAGATGTAAGCTTCATATGCACATAAAATTGTAAGTTGTTCAAAGTAAGTGATTTAGCCAATTATATCTCCATGATCAACCAACTAAAGCAATGAAATGAGATAAAGCTTCAAAGTATAATATGCTTGCAAAGTGGGCAAATAACTTTAAAATAAATGAGCAAGTAACCAATGAACTTATAATGAAGCAAATTGTCAAATTAACTAAATCAAACTTTGCCACATGAATTGAGATGCTTGCATATAATGAAATAAGTTGCTCCAAAGTAAAATCATAAGTTGTACTTAAAAGCAATGTTTCAAATGCAAGGCATAAAATAGAAAATAGTAGCAAAATCAAATTTAAAAAGTTACATTGTGATGGTGAAATTGTGTTAATTTTTAAGGCATGCAAAATGAAAAACTAAGTAGACAATAAAAGATCAATCCACCCACGTCTCTACTTCTAAATAAGGAGAAAATGATGTCTTGAGTGAAACCCAAGCTCCTACAAGAAAAATTAAGCATTTTTATTAGATTGTTACAAAGATGAGAAACCTTCCAAAGGATCTCAACTAAAAATTTCAAGCGGAATCTTTTACAACATATGAGGTTTTTCAAGCACTAGATTTCTTTTCTGAAAGTCAGAATCAGAAACTAAGGTAAGTACAATAAGAATTCTCTCAAATTTGAAAATGTTGGGTGTCTCTCGGTATTCCAAAGATTAGCCTCCAATGGTGAATAAAATCTTGCATAAAAAAGGAGCTAGACCTCAGGCCTCCTAGAAGGTGACTTTAAAGGCTTGAGAGGTCCTACAAGAAAATAATTAGAGTTTTCCTCAAGTCTCTTGTTATCAATACTCCAACTATGGGCTGCAAAACAAAAACACAATTAGTGTAGAGAGCACATGTAAAACAAGTAAATATCATACAAATAATGTACAAGAAACCAAATCAAGTGATAGAAGTGAACCCCATCACTTGGTTTAGCTTAGAAAAGCTCTTACATAGCTAATATGAATCAATGAAGCACTATTTCGAAATCTTAAATTTTTAAAATAATTTCTTGTATACAAACTACGCCCAAACGAAATCCTACAAAATATTTTTCGTAAGATAAACTAAGTGAATCCAAAAAACAAATGAGGGTTCCTTTGAAGGTGCTCTAAGAGTGGTTTGGTCTCCCAAATACTTCCCCTCATGCTTGATCCAACAAAAATTCTTCTACAACACTCAATCAAACATTAGTCTATATAGATTTAGATAAACAAACAATGAATTGAAACTTCTAGAAATTTATTTGAAAATAAACTAGAATTTTCAAATTCTAGAGCCTACTTTCAAATCAAATGTTAATCAAGTTTACAAGAATATATGGAAAATGAAATAATTCAAAGTATAGAAACATTATATTGATAGCTCACAATGCACCATGCTCCAAAGGAAGAACAACCATGAATGGACCCACAAAGTTTTTTTATTAAAACTCGTGAAAAGTGTACAAAGTAGCAGTGCTTCCACAAGCACAATAACTAGTAATAAAATATGATACATAATGAGAGCCCATGGCTCTATTATATAGAAGTTTAGGAGCCAATCCCAAGGCAAAGGGTGACAATCCCAAGACAAATGGGTGACCATCCCAATGCTCCATGCAAATTCAAATTTCCTAAGTGGGAACTTGATTTCTTCCTTAGAGGCCCATGCAATCCTTGATGAGGGAGTTCAAATTAGATGAGAGGACATGTGGGAGAGTGAAGTGGAGTGGTAGGAGACCACTCTCAACCTCACTCCAGTGAACTCTAAACCAATCTCAAGTCAACTCATGATATCTCCTTGAAGCTCAACTTAACCTCTTCAAATAGTAGAACTTGTCACTGAAACTCGTTGTCTTCTCCACAAAAAATTCGATTTGTTTGATTTGTGGCTTATGTGGAGTCCACATCACTTGGTAGCTCAATGTTGACCTTTAGATGAATTTTCACCTCGTTTCCACATCATTTCAACATGTGTGGATATTTATTTTTCTCCATTTATTTAATTGTTGGGCTAATTTATTGCCACATTTTCCACAAAACTTAGGAAATGTGGGTTTTGAGGGTCTAGAACTCACTTTTTATGCCTCAATGTGTCATAATAGAAAGTTGAGGGTGAGAGGCGTAATTTTGAGCACACATACCCCACACAACTTCTCTAGACATCACTTATTACATATTGCATTCAGATTTTATTCAAATTTCCACCCAACAGGAATTTAAAAAAAAAATCACCCCTAGACCTAACCAAATTCCACGAAATTTTACAAGTGATCTAGTATGGTAATATACAATGACTCTAGACACGGACTCAACCAAGGCCTCGCCACCACGCCGTACTTCGGTTTTGGGGATATGCTTGGAGGAAAAAACTCAATTAATTATTAAATTCTTGGATAAAAATGATAATAAACCAAGTGAAAAAAACCTCCCAGAGTAGACTCACTTGATGACTCAAACACATCATATTAGAATCACTTTAAATTATCCCCGTAGGGCTTGTGGAATTTGGATACAATAGAAGAAGATGTGAAGAAGAAGTAGAGTTGAAAAAATAGAGTGATATAATGATCTTTGATGGTACAAGCACTCTTTGGTAGATCCTTGGTCATGGATTCTTCAAAAATCTTCAGGTGCCACTCCAATGGTCAATAGGAGGCTAACCCTATGTCGGCCCGAATGGGAAAATAGATGAATGGGGCTAAAATGAGTGGAAGGGGAGTGGTGTAGGTGGTATCGAAAAGCGAGACCACACAACCAAAATCCGGATTTTCCATGTAGTGCTAACCCTAAAGCCAATGGTCAGTAAAGGAGATCCCATAGTATTAAGATACAAGGGTAGCCACAAAATCAGGCAGTAGAGACAAGAATACAAACCTAACTCATGCTTTCCGCCAAATCCCCTCAAAAATCCATGCCCAAAAGTGTCCATGACAAGTAAGGAAAATTACTCAATTATACCAATGAAAAGCCATACCTTTGGGGTCGGGTGGTCCACCTTCAAACATACATTCATGACAAGGGGTCAAGGGGCCACATGGTTGGCTTAGGTGGTGGAGTCGATGGCACATTGAGCTATCTGGTGGCTATCAGGGGTTGTTGGTTGCCAGCTGAGGACCATCTAGGATAAAACTTTCTCCTATATACACTACATACAAGGGGTTGATAACAAGTACCTTTCCAACCTCAAGGAGGTCCCTAACTACTCTGTAATATTCCTAAGTGGAAATTATCAGTAAATACCATAGCAATGAACTGGGAACATCAAGATAAATTAAAAACCACAAACACAAATCAGAACACCAAGAAATCCAGCAAAACAAACTGAGCCATTTTATTAATTGGGTGTTAGTTTTGTAGCATCGAATAGGTGTTCTAGTCTCAGCTTTGCTCAAAGAGGCTAAGAAACCAAGATCTTCAGAACCCAGAAAAAGTTTTGGGAGAAAACACCTAGAAACAAATCAATTAAAATAATTGATCGATTATTAAAAAAATGCCCAAGTCTAAATTAGGGAAATCGGTCAATTAAAGGGAATTAATTGAGAAAAGTGAGAATGCTCTAGAAACTCACACGGATTGAGTTTGAGATGATCTTAAACATTGATGGAGATCTAATCATGGTCGTTGTTTCACCAACAAGAGATTATAAGAGTAGGACGATGTGTTGGAAAATGACACATTGAGCTAGTGGGTGATCTAGGCGGATAGAATTTCCTAGAGAGCATAGATTCAGCAGAGAAGAGAATTTGAGCAAGAGATCAGTAGCAGAGGCATAGAAGCAGTAGCGGAGATTCACATGGAGGTTTCTAGTGTCGGAAGAGTCAGCCAAGGTCGAATTTATTCCAAATAAGGTTGCACGGGGGCCTGCGTGAAGCCTTAAGAAGGCAATTTGATTCAGTCAGAGGAGAGGTCGATTTAGTTGTCCAAACCAGGATAATTTTCCAGACGGTAAGAGAATCACTTCCAAACTCAGCAATAGGCAGGACATTTGATTCTGAGGCTAGTTTCAGTGGGCAGTTTGTTGCACGATTGCTTATGGAGAAGGGAAAAATTCCCTCGGAAATTTTGCTTACTATTTTCTAAGGAGAGGATTACCAGTTTGACATATAGATATTGTACTCAAAATTTTGTTGTTGAAGAATAATAATAAAACCCTCATCTGTTGCATCGGTTTTCTCACAATGGGTTTTTCCAAGGACATTTGTCCAAAAATAACGGTGTCAATTTTATTGTGTGTGCACTCTATTTTCTCAGTTCTAATTTTTATTTTCCACAACATTTTTAGTGTGAACAAATTGGAATGTGATTTATTCATTATTTTGTCGTAACAAAATAAGCTGCATAATTAATCAGTTAGAAGAATACATTCCATTTGTTACATTTCAAGGAATTTTCAGATGGTATCGTAGGAGTTTTGGTCAGATCAAGGGCTCAATGGTGACAGGGAGAGAATTTTGTAGTTTAGAGGGAGATTTGAGCGAATATCTCCCAGATTTGCACAGAGGTTAGCCAGGGGAGCGAATTAGCAGAAGAATGGTTCGATTTTCAGTTTGCAGGTGGTAGAAAAATCGAAGAACCTCAATTGTAGTGAATTGCAGGCAGTGTTGTTGCTAGGACGCAGTTTCACTAAGCAGATCAGTGATTTCATTGAGTAAATCTAGGCGCAGTGATTTTGCAGCAGTTTTTGTGGTAGCAAATCAGTGTCGAGAAAAGGAGAAAAGGCACAAGAAATTATACTCAGGATGTCTTCAGTAAATTTCTCAGCATTTTAATATTCAGGAGGCTACAAATCTGTCTTCCATATTGGAGGACGAATTTGCTAAGATAGCTTGCCTATCTAGCTCAGCTTCACAGGGAGTCTGGTATATAGACAATGGATCGTCAGCTCACATGACAGGAGATACATTTCTCCAGCTACAAGGAGGAGGAGAAGGAATTCTAGATAACAATGGGAAGCAAGACTATATGTACTCTAGCCGAGAGAGGTACCATTGACTTTCAAAGGGAGTCAGGAGCAAGCACCAGTGCTACTGATGTATTGCATGTGTCTAAAATAGGTATGAACCTAATTTCACTTTCCCAGCGACAAGATAAATGATATGATGTCCACTTTGTAGGGAGGAAGGTGTTCATCAAACACCAGAACTAGAAGAAGGTGAAACAAATTGGGGTACAAAGAAACAGATTGTATAGGTTGCAGTTCGACTCTCCAACGGCACTAGTTAGCAATGGTCGTAACAGTGGGAGAGACTTACATGAATCATGGCACAAGAGGATGGGACATTTACATCATGGAGCACTTAGAATGCTCAGGTAGATAGTAACAAGTGTTCCAGAATTAGGCACGGAACATGATGATGTGTGCAAAAGGTGCGTACATGGGAAGTATGTTAAGGCAATGTTCCCAAGAAGCAACAGCAAATTGGATGGTGTGTTATAGCTTATACACTCAAATATTTGTGGTCCTACGTCCACTAGATCCCTAGGAGGGTATGAGTATTTCATCACCTTCATTGATGACCATTCCAGGGAAACCAGGATCTATTTTTTGAAGACCAAAGATGAGGTCTTTAGTCACCTCAAGGAGTTTAAGGCTTTAGCAGAGAATGTAACAAGGAAGAAGATCAAGGTACTTCGCTCAAATAACAGAGGTGAATAGATAGATAGTGACTTCACAGGTTTCTGTGCAAAGGAAGGCATCAGGAGGGAGTGGAGAACTCCATACAATCCATAACAAAATGGGGTTGTGGAATGGACGAACATGTCTATAGTTGGGGCTGCTAAGGCGATGTTATATGACCAGGATTTGCCCAAGTTTTTTATGCACAGAGGCATGTAACACAATTGTGTATATACAAAACAGGGTTCCTCACAGGGCATTAGGGAAGATAACACCAAAAGAAGTCTTCTAAGGGAAGAAGCCAAGAGTCAATCACTTCAGGATATTCGGTAAATAGCCTATTTCCATGTACTATAGATGAGAAGCGCACCAAGTTGGATCAGACTGCAGAAAAGGGATACTTCATTGGGTATAGCGAAACCTCTAAGGCATACAGGATCTGCGTTCCTAGCAGCAAGGAGATTATCGTGAGACGGGACGTAAGGTTTATGTAGGACAAAGGTTTCAAGAAATCTCGCGAGATGGCCGCAGGTGATAATCTTGAGCCAACAGAAGCTCCATTGGTCCAGCAGCAAGGGCAACCACAGGGGCAGCAGCAGGGACCGCCGCAAGGACAGTCACAGGGATCTAGTACTATTACCAATATCAACACATCCTCAGGTGCAGGGAATCCAGTGGGGGAGCAGCTGAGACGAGATGAGGAGTCGGTCTATCCTCCCACCACTAGTGGTCAAACTAGCAGGGAAGCTCACCAGACATTGAGAGATTCAAAGGAGTTCATCGGAGCACCCAGGAAGAGCAAGAGAGAACACCAACAGCCCGACAGGTACCAAGCATTGGTGGCACAGGTTGTTGAACCTTCCAGCTATCAGGAGACCGCATAACATCAGGTGTGGGTAAATGCCATGGTAGAAGAGTATAGTTCTATCATGATGAATGATGTTTGGGAGGTAGTGTCGAGACCTGAGGGCAGGGTCAGTTGTGGGCTCTCCATCGATTTATAAGATTAAGTACACTGCAGACAGCGACGTACTTCAAGTACAAGGCTAGGTTCGTGGCAAAGGGTATACACAAAAGAAAGGGATAGACTACGAGGAGACCTTCTCTCCAATTGTCACATATACTTCCATCTGGTCAGTTATATCACTAGCAGCGCGGATGCGATGGCAGATTCACTAGATGGATGTCAAGACAACCTTCTTGAACAAGGTGATAAAGGAGGTATATATAAGTGCTTCGACACACATGAGAGGAGCACACATGTGTGCAGACTAAAGAAAGCTTTATACGGACTCAAACAGGCTCCCAAGGTATGGTATGGTCGGATTGACAGCGACTTGCTTCAGATGGGATTTATCAAAAGTGACGCAAATCCCAACCTTTACTATTTGATGGTAGAGGATGAGCCACTCATCCTAGTATTGTATGTGGATGACCTCTAACTTAATAGGTCATCAGGGCTCATAGAAAACTGCAAGAGGAACCTAGCAATAGACTTTGACATGCAAGATTTGGGGCTGATGCATTACTTCCTAAGCTTGGAAGTATGGCAGAAGGACAAGGAGATCTTCCTTGGTCAACGGAGTTACGCTACAAAGATTCTTAAGAGATTCAAGTGTTGCTTTTGGGTAGCATCGGATGTGCTCTAGCCTTGAAAATTGGTGGAGAGGCTAAGGCACATGAGATTTCCAAGACCCAAAAATCATTTGGAGAAATTCCACCCGGATGAGGAGTTATTAAAATAATTAATATTTTTAATGGGTTCCTAAGTCTAAACTTAGGAAAATAAAAATATTAATGTGTATTAATAAAATATGGGTGAGAAAGTTCTAAGTGATGAGGATCAAGCCAGTTCTAATCTTAGTCGTTGGTTAGGGACTTAATCTCGGCCGTTGAAGACTCAACAAGAAAAGTATAAGAGGAAGTTTGAGGGTCAGTTGGAGACACACCAAGTGATCAAAGAATTCGATTTTCTGGGGCGAGGTTTGCTAAGGAAATCGAGTTAGTGATCAGAGTTGCAGCGAGGGGCAGTTCAGCAAGGGATTTTCATCTGAGGTTGAAGAATACATAGTAGAGAGGCAGCGCAGTGCCAGGAGAGACAACGCAAGCCCTAGAAGGGCTAACGCAGAGGTCGTAAAGCTGACGCAATGAGACACAGAAGTCGCAGAGGCTGACACTAGGCCTCAAAGGCAGCGCTAGGGAGATTCTATGGGGAAAACTGGGAGCAGATCAGTAGATTCTGAGCCAGGAGAGGGTGACGCAGCTCTTGGAGGAGTGACGCAATTCTAGAACAGTTCTTGGAGTAGCTTTAGTTGTCCAGCATAGGGAACAGTCGAAGTCGTTGTGGGGTTTGATCATCCAGTTATTGATTTGTCGAAATATCTATCTCCGGATAGAGGTACTATTGCTGAGAATATTCTTTGTTGAGTGAGCCATTTCTGGCACCCTAGTTGTATTCACGAAATCTGCTTAATGATACAAACCCTCTACATGCTGCACTAGTTTTCACGAATTGGGTTTTTCCAAGGACACTTCCAAAAATAACAATGTCCCTTATGTTATTATCTCAGTTTATTTCAGTGCATGATCTGTATATTTCTGAAGGTTGCAATAGTGTTTACTTCGATGTTTATGCAATTAAATAACTTGTTAATGTAAAGAACAAGTAGGATATTGTAAAACAGTAATGGCAGTAGGGATTTCTGATGTGTTAGATTCAATAATTTTCACATCAAGATCCAGGATTGTGGACCCTTGTGTACGCCTATGATTACAAATTGGAGGAAGATCGATGCATTAGAAGATGAGGACGTTGATTTGACCTTGTATAGACATCTTATCGGTTCCCTCGTGTATCTAGTTAACATCAAACCAGATACATTTGGACGGTGACATGTTGTCACAGTTGTCAAACACCAGCAGTGTAGGGGAAGATGTTATGGGAGAGAATACCTTCCCTATTGAGAGGGAGTGTTAGTTTTTGTAGTCGGAGATCTAATCATGGTTGTTGGTCCACCAAAGACAGATTATAAGAGCAAGACGATGGGTTGGAGTTAGACACATTGAGCTAGTGGGTGATCTAGGCAAATCGAATTTTCCAGAGAGGAGATTCAGTCGGGAAGTGAATTCGAGCCAGAGATCTAGCAAAGGCAGAGGAGCAGCAGTAGATACTTCGACTAAGGTTTCCAGTGTCGGAAGAGTTAGCCAGAGGAGGTCGAAATTATTCCACAAGAGGTTGCGTAGGGGCCTATGCAAAGAGCCCTAAGAAGGCACTTTGATTCAGCCAGAGAAGATGTTGATTTAGTTTTCGGAGACCAAGATAATTTTCCAGAGGGCCAGAGAATCACTTCCAGAGGTAGAAACAAGCAGAATGACTGATTCAAACGCAATTTCAGGCAATGCGAGTTACAGGCTACGCAGAGGCCTGCGCAAGGGCATTCAAGGGCCACTTTCAGTAGGAATCTTGTTGTAGGATTGCTTGTGGAGAAGGGAAAATTTCTCTCAATAGTTTTGCCATTATTTTCTCAGGAGAGGATTGCTAGTTCGGCATTCAGATATTGTACTCAGAATTTTGTTGTTGAAGAATAATAATAAAACCCTCATCTGTTGCATCGGTTTTCCCACATTGGGTTTTTCCAAGGACAATTATCCAAAAATAACGTTGTAAATTTTATTGTGTGTACACTCTATTTTCTCAGTTCTAGTTTTTATTTTCCGAAAAAAAATTATTGTGAAGAAATTGCAATGTGATTTATCCGTTATTTTATCGTAACAAAATAAATTGCATAATCAATGAGTTAAAGGAATAAATTCTAGTTGTTGCATTCAAGGAATTTTCACACTAGGTACATAAAATCAGAAGGAATGATAGAAGTTGGGCTTGTTATGCAGGCTATGCAAACCCAGGTGAAATATCTCAGGCCCAAATGAGGAAATGGCTCGAAACTGTTGTCGGTTGCCAACTAGAACTTTCGCCCCGGACTCCTCTCCTAAAACCCATAAAAACCAGGCAATGGTTTGGGTTGATTCCAGGTGATGAGAAAGCCCTCCAAGTGGTGAAGTGGCCCTCTTGTTGGCTATATGCACTGCTGGCTAACATTGTTGCTAAAGCAGCCCCAAATCCACCATTGAAGAAGTCTCCAAGCTACATTGTGGAATTATCTCTGGAAACCCAAATCCTTCCAACCCTTGGCCCTTCGGATCAACTCCTCTCCTATACCTACACAGGCTCTGCCCAGAAACCCTCACACACTGCCAAAAATGAGTGAATTCAGTCCACAAGAATGGCCCAACACCAGCGCTGCAAAATGTCACCAAAACTCCAGCTCCAAGATAGGAAATCCACCTATAGTTTTCTAGCTCACCCAAATCATTGTAGTTGTGCCAAATTTTGTTACTCGAACTACCTCTAGGCCCTGGTAGTATGCACGACGGGAAATTATGCTGCAAATAAAGCTTTATGGAAGCCCGGGAATGGACTCCCCTGTTGATCAAAGTTTTCATTGATGTCAATATGGCATTGTTGAAGATAGTTAAAACCCTAAAAATGTCATAACCCTAATTGCCTGAAATGCCCTAATCTAGAATTGGTTGAATGATGGATGGTGCCCATGAAACCCTAAGCATAATGCAATACTAAAACCCTAGATGTATATGTGAAAACCCTATGTGTCATGGAGTAAACCCTATCCCTAGAAGCAAACCCTAGCAAGAATCCTTAGCATGATGAGCAAACCCCAACTATATAATGATGAAACCTTACAAACCCTAATTATTGAAGAAACCCTAGCATTATATTTTGATGTCTTAAGCCCTGAATGATGTTTCAAATATAAATCTAACCTTTAAACAACAAATACATATAACCAGCATATAAAATAATTACCTAACGTACATATGAAACCATGACAATACATAACTAAATTATGTTTCCAAAACGCTGTATAAAAGAACATGTACAAGCATAAAAATTTTAACGTTGGACGTCTACACAATTAAATTAAGTTGCCAAAAGATTTTATAGCATTAATTGGTCGACTCTACCACATACATTACATAATACATATTGGCTCTCCATATTATGTCACATAACATGTACAAGTTGGTTGGCTCCATTAATTCGCAAGTCAATTCCTCTAACTTATGTCGGCTCTTTAAAACAAAAAGACACAACCTTTCAAATATGTTGTAATTCCTATAAATATAAATCAAGATAATCATTGGAAACGAATTATTCACTGAGATATAAAAATAAAAAAATAAAAAACGAAGAACAAAATATTCACATCTCGTGAGCTTTAGAGAAGACTGTGAAGAACTCGTGAAGCATTGTGGTGAACGGTGAAAAACTCGTAGAAAATTTGGATTTCTGTGACAGTGAGTTAATTTTTTGAAGCAGCGAGTTCACTTTGGTATCATCTTTGTGGCAAGGAATCTTTTGTGCAAAGTATCATGTGATAATTAGTCATTTTGGGCAATTTTCCTGTGATACCAAGTCACTCTGGGCACCATTTTTATGGAAACAGGTGCATCAGATGAGGGTTTCTTTATTATTCTTTAGCAAAATCTCATGCACAAATTACAACCAGCAAAACAAGAGTGAGAAAATTTATAGACGCTTCCTGACAAATTTTTGATCCAAGTGAAGTACCCCTCTTTCCTCTTAATCCTTCTGCATCCCTCTGCGTCAATTTTCCCACATTGGCCCAGCGTCTAGCTGCCCACGCAATCCTTGTGTCAACCTGCCTTTGCACTGCCTCTTTCTGTGTCAACCTATTCCTACTCTGCGTCTTTCTGTCTCGCTCTCAAAGGATGTTGATGCCCTCTCTTCCTTTCTCACCTACAACTCTCCCTCTAATCCGATTTTCTCTTGTCAAACTTTGACCAGTGAGAAAATCAATCTTACTCGGGTAACTGCGTATCTACCTCTAGTGTGTTCTCCAAGTGCCCATCAAGTCTCCTCTTATAATCCTCTTGTTGATCAAGCAACGGCCCAGATTAGATTCTAATCAATGGCTAGGATCATATTGACTTGATCTCTGCCTTCTTCTAGAAGTTGCACCCAAGTTTAGATTAATACCCATTAATTATTTTAATATTTTAAGTTTAGACTTAAGGTCCCATTAAAAATTATTAATTATTTTAATAAAATTATTTCTAAGTGGAATTTCCCAAAACGATTTCTAGGTATTGGAGAATGCATGTGTCTAAGCCTCCCTGCAAAATTTGAGACTTAGAGCACATCCGATGCTACCAGAAATCAACACTCCCTCTTAGTGAGGAATGTGCTCTAGTAATGCAACCTGTTGAAGCATCGCCTTGTTCTGTAACATCTCCCCCTACGCTTGCTGATGTCTGACATCCTATCCACCAACTATTGTGCAAATGTTGCATCTGTATTGTTGCTGACCCTGCCACTTGTCAACACTGCAACTCCCTTTGTCACTATAAATGAGAAGTCACTTGTTTTTGCTACTGAAATGGATTCTCTACCATACCCATTTGCTCTCTGAACTGAATGAACTTAGCTCTTCCTAGAGCCCTTGTGGGTATGTCTGCTACCTGATCTCATGTGGGGACATACTGCAGCTGTATTGCCCCACGCTGAACACAATCTCTGATAAAGTGACATTTGATATCAATGTGTTTTGACCGATCATGAAATATTGGATTCTCAGAGAGTTTGATACAACTTTGATTATCACAGTACACCCTAGTCGCTTCCATCCTTTTTCTGAATAAGATCACAAGAAATTTTCTAAGCCATATAGATTTGCACGTAGTTGTGCTGGCTACCATATATTCTGCTTCTACTGAGCTCAGAGCTACCGACATTTGCTTCCTGTTGCAACAAGATATCATCCCTGATCCAACACTAACGCAGTACCTCGAGGTACTTTTTCGATCTATAGAACTACCTACCCAATTTGCATTCGTGAACCCATTCAATCTGACGTCCTCCCCTCGGGAGTATTTCAACCCATATCTGACTGTTCCACGCACATATCTAAGAATGTGTCTAGCTGCTGCCCAATGCACCCTTTTTGGTTCTACCATGAACTGACTAAGAGTGTTGACAGCAAAGCAAATGTCTGGCCTAGTGTTGACCAGATACATAAGCGACCCAATGTGTTGTCTGTACAAGGTGGGGTCCACTTCCTTGTCTCTTGATGCATCTATTTTCTTACAGTTGGTGATCATGGAAGTAGCCATGGGTCGACAGTCCTACATTCTGAATCTCTTCAGAATCTCTGTAGCATATCTTCCTTACCCAAGGAAGATCTCCCCAGAAAATAAGGCATCAACCCCATATCCTTCATGTCCAATTCAGCTTCAAGATTCTTCTTACAATCTTGTATGAGCCTGGATGATCCTGTTAAAAGCAAATCATCCACATATAATACCAGAATAAGTGGCTCATTCTCTACCATCAAATAGTAGAGATTTGGATCAGCATCACTTTTGACAAATCCCAACTGCTTCAAGTAACTATCAATCTGACAATACCATGCTCTGGGTGCCTGCTTGAGCCCATACAAGGCTTTCTTTAATTTGCAAACATGAGTTCTCTTCTAATGAGTTTTGAAGCCTTCGGGTTGTTCTATATACACCTCCTCTTCTATCACCCCATTCAAGAATGTTGTCTTAACATCCATCTGGTGAATCTCCCATCCCATTTGAGATGCTAGGGATATAACAGATCTGATAGAGCTGTAACGGGCAACTCGGACGAAGGTCTCTTCATAGTCTATTCCTTTTTTCTGAGCATACCCCTTTGCCACAAACCTAGCCTTGTACTTCTCTATATTGTTATCTGCAACATACTTGATCTTGTAGATCCATCTTGATCCTACAAGTGATCTCTCTTTTAGTCTAGGTACTACTCCCCATACATCATTCATCATGATAGAGTTGTACTCTTCTACCATGGCATCCACCCATACTTGGTGTTGAACAGTGCCCTGAAAGCTAGAGGGTTCTTCAAACTGAGCTACCAATCCCTGGTATCTGTCAGGTTGTCTCCGCTGCCTTTTCTCGGTTCTAGGAGCTCCAACAAACTCCTCTGTGTCCCTCAGTGTCTGTCGTACTTCTTTGTTGGTTCTACCACTGGTGAGTCCTGCCTGTCCTCCTTGCTGCTCCTAGACTAGTGGAACATCTCCTGACTGGTCTTCTATTAGCATCTCACAAGATTTCCTGAAAGTTATATCCTCCATGAACTTTGCATCCTGTCTCACTACAATCTTCCTGTTGCTAGGAATCTTCTGTATGCTTTTGAGGTCTCGATGTATCCTACGAGATACCCCTTTTTTGCAGTCTAATCCAATTTATTGCGCTTCTCGTCTGGAATGTGACAGTATGCCACGCTTCCAAATATCTTGAGATCACTGACTTTCGGCTTCTTCCCTGTGAAGAACCCCTTCAAGCGTTTTCTTCCCCAATGCTCTATGAGTTCTATTCTAGATATACACCATTGTGTTGCAAGCTTCTGCCCATAAATACTTAAGTAGATCCTAATCATACAACATAGCTTTGGATGCGCCAACAATATTTATATTTTTTCGTTCTGCTACTCCATTATGTTCTGGTTTTAATGGAGTTGTCCACTCTCCTTTGATGCCCTCCTTTGCGCAGAAATCTGTGAAGTCTCTGTCCGTATATTCTCCACCATTATCTGAACGCAATACCTTTATCTTTTCCTTGTAATGTTTTCAACGAGAGCCTTAAACTCTCTAAACAGATCAAAGACCTCACCCTTGGTCTTTAAGAAATAGATCCAGGTTTTTCTAGAGTGATCATCAATAAAAGTGACGAAGTATTTGCCACCACTAAGAGCTCTTGTGGAAATTGGACCGTAGATATTTGAGTGTATCAATTCCAATACACATTCTGCCCTATTGTTACTTCTAGAAAAATTTGCTTTAGCGTACTTCCCTAGCCCGCATCCTCGGCATAAGTCATCATGCTCACTACTAAGGGTTGGTACTCCTGTAATAGACTCTCTGAGCATTCTCAGTGCTCCATGGTGTAAGTGTCCCATTCCCCTGTGCCATAATTCATTTCATTCCTTCTCACCATTATAGTTGTTGCCTATCAGTGCCATTGGTGACTCAGATGCTCGTCCATGCGCCCGTCTGAAATGCTATGGTGCCTCTCCCTACTGGAGTACATTTCATTATGTTTCCCATAGTAATTTGGAAGTCCATTTGTTCTTCTTGATAGCTCGAGAAATGTTCTCGTACTCCCGTCATATGAGTTGAAGCCCCGCTATCAATGTACCAAACATCTGTTGACACTGAATTTGCTAGGCATGTGAATTCTTCTTCTAATCTGGTAGACAACTCTGAGACACTTTGAGTATCCATCTTGTGCCAATTTCTGACGCTATCCTGCCCCAGCAACTGCTGCAGGAAAAACTGCATCCCACCTGAGACAACCCCTCTCGCTGAATCTTTTATTGCGTTGTTCCTTTTGCACTGACAGATTTCGATCAGGAAGACTTACCCCTCTATCTACTCTCTCAGAGTCTCTTGGCTTGAACTGCGCAAGCCCCTTGGAAATTCGAATTACTACCCCTGCAAGAATTTTAAATTCCTTTTTTCCTTCAACGTTGGGTCTTCCGGCTTCTTTCTTCTGCTTCACCTCAACTCCGATACCATGTGAAAATTTCTAAATAGAAATCTTACTTCAGTTATTAATATTATTTCTTCTACTTATTATCCCATAACTAATTTATTCACAGTGTTCTTGCGGCAAATATCGAAATATATTCTACTACAGCCTTCACAATTAAAATATTGCGGAAAGTAAATGCAAGAGAAAATACTGGCACAAATACAATCACAATAACAGTTATTTTTGGACAATCGTCCTCCAAAAAACCCAATGTGGGAAACCGGTGCAGCAGATGAGGGTTTCATTATTATTCTTCAACAAAATCTCATGTACAAATTACAACCAGCAAAACAAGAGTGAGAAAATTTACAGACGCTTCTTGACAAATTTCTGATCCAGGTGAAGTACCCCTCTTTCCTCTGAATCCTTCTGCATCCCTCTGCGTCAATTTTCCCACACTGCCCACATAGTGCTTGTGTCAACTTGCCTTTGTGCTGCCTCTTTCTGTGTCAACCTATTCCTACTCTGCATCATGTTGTCTTGCACTCTCAAAGGGGATGTTGATACCCTCACTCCCTTTCTCACCTGCAACTCTCCCTCTGATTTGATTTTCTCTTTCCGAACTTCGACCAGTGAGAAAATCGATCTTACTCAGGTAAATGAGTATCTGCCTCTAGTGTGTTCTCCAAGTGCCCATCAAGTCTCCTCTTATAATCATCTCGTTGATCAATCAACGGCCCCGATTAGATTCTAATCAATGGCTAGGATCATATTGACTTGATCTTCGCCTTCTCCTAGAAGTTTCACCCACAGTTTAGATTAACACCCATTACTTATTTTAATTTCCTAAGTTTAGACTTAGGGTCCCATTAAAAATAATTAATTATTTTAATAAAACTATTTCTAGGTTGAATTTCCCAAAACGATTTCTAGGTATTGGAGAATGCATGTGTCTAAGCCTCCCTGCAAAATTTGAGACTTAGAGCACATCCGATGCTACCAAAAATCAACACCCACTTGCAGTCAAACTTCAACCAAAGATGGAGGAATAACTCGACCCGAGTGTGAAATATGGAACTCAGCTTGTGTTCTGAAGCAGAAAAACCTTCCTTGACTTTAACTCAGCCAGGGAAAGAAGTGCTAACTCAGTTCTCTAAGAAAAAATGAACTTGTCCTCTTTGGGATGGGATTTCGACCTCTAACAACCACTGAAAGTACAACCTCCTAAACACTTGTTCGAATCCCTCTTTCTCAGCAGAACTAATCTATGTTTGGTCTTGGGTTCTTGGCATTCAGTAGATTTGTCTCCAACCTAAAAGAATGAAATAGAAAATACCAAGACAAACAATAAAATCAACTAATAACACATTTCTACCTCAATGTCTCCTGAAAATCTCCTTCTCCTTTGAATCCCAATGGTGAAATCTGAGTGGTCTCACTCCTTGATCAGTTAAACTGTAAAGTTTCAACATTGAAACCAGTTATGGCGGCTAGGGTTTTCCAGACCCTAAACTCTCTCCAAAAACTCTCCAAGAGTTCTTTTTCTCAAAACGAAAGTGAATGAATGAGGAGAGAGCCCCTCATTTCCATTTGTATAGCTCATTTACCTTTTCCCTCCAATTAAATATTAAAAGCACTTTTCCTTTCTTTATTTAATAAAGTGACTTTTATTAACTAATTAAAGCCACTTTTAACTGCGGAAAAATGCTTAATTCGCCTCCATGGTCACACCAGCCAGCTTTGAAACCGGATTCGTCCCCCTGCCCTCTCGTGGCCCAAATTGGGCGAATCGGACACAATTCGGTCAAATTTGTGTCCTTCCTATTGTGTCAGATCGTGACACAATCGTGTCCCGATTCTAGGACACTATCCCGAAAAAGTGACTTCCGTGCAACATTAAAAGGCCGATTTGGCCATTCTATTTCCACATTTACCTTTCCTCTTGCTTGTGGGTTTGCTATGGGTGTAAGAGAGAAAAGAGCAAAGGGTGTGGGAGCATTTCAAAGGAGATTCAAGCAACAGGTAAGTGCATTTTCTCTCTATTTTGCATGTGCATTTCTTATACAAATTTGTGCATCTTTTGTTTATTTTTTTTAAGCATTCATGGCTCAATCAAGGGCAGCAGGGAAGGGGCAAAGGAAGGGGAAGAATGTCCCCATTAGAGATGCCCCTCCTGTTCCAATTTCATCCGGGTCTACTACAAGTGTTCCCTCTATTGCAAGTGAGGCTGCAATAGCAGCATCAAATGTTGAGGGAAGACAGCGGCCTCAAGATAAGAAATATCCCTTGTGGAAATACGTCACAAGAGAGCAAGGGCCAGGCAACAAGATGAAGGGAGGAGGCAATGTTGCTTGGAAATGTAGCTATTGCAACACTAATTTCATGAGCACATATTTACGTGTGAAAGTTCATTTGTTGGTTTTTACCAAGTTGTGGAATTGCAGCTTGTACAAAGGTGTCTTTAGCAAAGAGGAAAGAAATGGAAAGAGAGACCAATGTTGGTATGGCAAATGTGGCTGCAAAATCTCAAAAAACAAGAATGATGACCCCCTTCCATTCTTGAGGAAAAGCAACAACAAATTCCCATTTGAGAGTTTTGGTGGAGAACAAGCAGCAAAAAGAAAGGCAATTGCACTTGGTCCGATGGACAAAAATTTTCGAAAAGAGAAACAGGAAGAGCTTGATCTCACCGTTGCCTTTTTTTCTATCAAAACTTCATATCCTTTAATGTTGCATGCTCACCTCTATTTATTGAGATGTGTTGAGCTCTAACTCAAAGGGCTCCATCAAGGTATGTGCCTCCTGGGTCAGAGAAGCTTAGAACCACATTGTTGATGAAGGCAAAAAAAGAGGTGGACAAAATGATTGAACCTACTAATCAGCGTGGCCAACATATGGGGTTAGCATTATTTCTGATGGATGGACAGATCCAACATGACACCCACTCATCAACTTCATGGTGTCTTCCTTGAATGGTCCAGTTTTCTTGAAATAAATGGATGCACTTGGACAACACAAGTATGCACAATATATGGGTGAGTTGTTTATTCAAGTTATTGAAGATGTAGGTGTTGATTCTTGTGTGAAAATAATTACAGATAATGTACCTGTTTGCAAGGCTACTGGCATGATTGCGTAAGCTAAATAACCACAAGTGTTTTGGACACCTTGCATTGCCCATTCATTGAACTTAACACTTAAATCTATTGTTTCTGATGTGCTTTGGATTGGAAGCATTATTGAGGATGCACGGCATATCCGCAACTTCATATAAAATCATACAAATGCCCTCACTATCTACAAGGAGTACACCAAACTATCATTGTTGAAGATTGCGGATACACGGTTTGCCTCTTCATTCATCATGTTGAAGAGGTTGAGGGAGGTCAAGTCCGCTCTTGGGGCCATGGTTATTTCAAAGTTTTGGTCTTTCTAGAGAAAGACAGATCAAGCAGCCTCAAAAAGAGTTAAGGACACAGTGTTAGATGATGCTTGTTGGGAGAGGGTAGATCTACTTATTAAGATCATGGACCCTATCATTTCTTTGCTTCGATTTGTAGATACAGACCAACCCATCCTCTGAGAGGTTTATGAGGGATGGGATTCCATGATGAAGTCCGTGAGGAGCATTATTTTATAGAGTGAGTGCCCCGAGTATGAGACAACATCAGAGGCCTTCTTCACCACCATACAAGATATTCTTGTCAGCAGATGGGACAACAATTGCACACATGTACATTGTTTGCCTCACTTATTGAACCCAAAATACTACAACCATGAATGGTTGAATGGTGGACCTTCTCACAGATTCACTCCTCACATGGATGGTGGAATCTCACAAGGGAGGAAAGATGCATTCAGGTGTGATTTTCAGGATAGAGCGCCCCTTGATGAGGTGGAGGATGCCTTTGCATATTTTTCCACTGGCACTAGTCGATTTGCAGGATATGAGGTGATTAGAGACAGGAGAGCTACGAAGCCCTATTCTTGGTGCGTAACTCATGGCGCAACAAGCCCTCCTTTACAGCACTTAGCCATGAGGTTCCTCTCTCAGGTGACTTCATCCTCTTGTTGCAAGAGGAATTGGAGCACGTATGGGAATTTCTATAGTGTCAAGAAGAGCAAGCTTTAGTAGTCCAGGGGAAAGACAATAGCGTATACGCACACCAACCTTCCTCTTATTTACAGACAGAGGAATGAGTGGTTGAAGGGAAAGACAAAGATGTAGGATGTGTTTCCTAATGATATGGGTTTGGACAGAAGTGTTGAGTTGGCATTGGCCAACTTAGATGTAGATGAGCCAATGCTAGAGCCTGTCACATTTGATGATGGTGATACTGTAGAGGGGTCATCCTCCACACCAGCGATGTAGAGATGACTTTGGATATAGAGGAGAGCGATGGTGACCATGATGATGAGTACAATGATTTTGATTTTGATGATGAGAATTGATGACTCATGAGCTACCTACTGAGTTGAGGCTTGTATACTTGTAGTTGTTTTGTATTTGTTATTTATATTTGCCATTGTACTACCTATTGTAACACATTTTGATTTTGATGACTTAATGAGAACATTACAGTATCTTGTCTTTCTCCTATTGGATCATTGATGAATTGAATATGTATTGTGATTTATCATTTATGTCACAATTGTATTTGTATGCATAATGTTACTTTGTAAAACTTAAATCTAGATGAAGTTCTATGCTTGAATCAATGAATTTGTATCATGAATGAGAATTTGTGTAAGAAATATCTAATTTTTAATATATATATAACGTCTCTTATTCCGAGGGGTCAACATGTCCGTGTTCGACACTCGAATCCATGTTTCCTTTGTGTCACGTGTCCCCGTGTCAGGTGACTTAGCCAACCATCCAATGCCCCTTTTTATCATTCTGCCTTGTAAATATTTTCGCCCCGATTCCAACGAACTATTACCTTAAGGTGTTTCTCCAAGTAATCACCCTAAAACAACACCTTAAAGATAATTAATTAAAAATTGCGTTTTAATAACCCCGATTTATGGGAATCGTCGAAATGCAACAGAACCAAGATCGCACTGTGCGAAACTAATCGTGATGGTGAAATATGGCAAACGATCTCAATCAAACCATGTAGAACTCCTCAAAACCCTCCTGGCCCACCAACAATGTAATCCAACTCCTGTGACCTCGCTGACATAAGCTCTAGAGACTCCTCCTATTGGAAATACTGAGAGGAGGGGTGAATCAAAATTTCCTTTTACAATTGTTATTTTACCAGTTATGATCTCTTAAAAGTAGAACACAAAATGAACAATAAAAGAATAAATTTGTTAACAATAATGACGAAGGACTCCAATCCCCTTTACAACGAATCAAGTACAACGACCGTTCAAGGCTTCAACCCTAGATGAAGACTCCAATCTTCATATCAACTAGTATCCACCATACACTTCACCAAGCACCAACTTGGTCTTCTTGAGTACTCCAATCCTCTCTACTGGCTCAGGCTCCAACTTGGTCTTCTTGAGGACTCAAATCCTCTAGGGCTCCAACCCTTGGCTTTAGTTCTTCAAGATGGTTTTAGTTACTTCTTCGGGATTTCCAATATGCTCTTCAACAACTCCAAGATCTTGCTTCAACTATTGTCCAAAATTCTCTAGGGGCTAGTCCATCAAGGTCATCTTCAACATGGCTTAGTATGTGTTTCTTTATTCTTCATATCTACACAAGCAAGCTTCTTCAAAGACTACTTCATCAGAGCTTCAACAATGCTACTTCAAGGGATGATGCTCCAAGCAATACTTCAAAAGATTGCCTCTAGATTTCCCCCAAGATTACTTCAGGGTTTGCTACACAATGTTCTTCATGATCTCTTTGTGATGTCTCTCCAATAGGGCTTCCTTAAGAGGTCTAATTAAAGATGCTCAAAAGGTGTTCCAAAAAATGCTTTACAAGATTCTTCAAAGTCTACCACGAGATTGTCTTCACAAGTTTCTTCAAAGTTTGTCACAAGATCTGCTATGTTTTGATACACTGCAGGGTCTGTTCCTTCAATGCCTCAGATTCAAGACTGCCTTCAAACTTCTCCAATGATGATCTTAGAATCAGTTCCATATGTGCCCCTTCCAAATAGCCCTTTAACAAGACTTAAAGAAAAACGAAATTAAGGTCCAAAACTCTTATGGTTGTAGTGTGAAAATTTCTAAATCTAGAAACAGAAATCCTATTGCAGTGACTGGTTTAACATCTCCTACTTGTTATTTCATTCAACAAGTTATTTAACTACATAAACATTGATGTAAACACTACTGCAATCTATACTGATATACAGATCATAAACTGAAGCAATAATTGGACACACACATAAGGGACACCATTATTTTTTGACAATATGTCCCCAGAAAAACCCAACTTGGGAAAACCGGTGCAGCAGATAGAGGGTTTTATAATATTAAACAAACAGAATCTGAATACAACAGGTTGCCTCTCACACCAGCAAATCTTACAAAGAAATCATGGCAGCAAGAAATACATACGAGGGTTTACCTAGTCCCAAGCCACGATTGATCCAATGAGCGATCTAGCACCCTCCCAGCAAATATTACGTAGTCCCTACACAATCACTGCGTGGACTTGCGTCCTACCTCTAAAGGACTGTGTCACCCCAACTGTAGGATCGATCAGTTGGATGAAGACTGTCATTCAGCCCTACCTCAGAACTTTGCTTTCCCAGCAAAATCTCGGACTATAACGACACTCTGCACTGCGACTGCATGAGCCCGTCCTGGACTGCGTAAGATCTGCGTGAGCCCCTCCTGGGCTGCGTAGGCCTCTATGTTGTCTTCTTGTTGCTCAAGTTGCCCCTCTGCCACGTACTCTTTCGCTCGAAACTTACTTTTCAATCCAAATCTCTGCTTCTGCCCCTCACTGCAACAGAGCACTGGTTCGATTATCTCAGCAAACTGTGCCCCAAAAAATCGAACTTACTGATCAATATGCTCACTCAGTGTATCTCCAACTGACCCTCAAGCCTCCTCTTATACTTTTCATGTTGATGAATCAACAACCGAGATTAAGTCTCTAATCAACAACTAAAAGATTAAATTAGACTTGATCCTCGTCTCTTAGAAGCTTTTCACCCATATTTTCATTAAGACCCATTAATACTTTTATTTTCCTAAGTTTAGACTTCGTAACCCAATTAAAAATATTAATTATGTTAATAAAAGACAATCTGGGTGGAATTTCACCAAACGATTTCTGGGTCTTGGAGATCTCATGTGTTCTAGTCTCTCCACAAAATTTTGAAGCTAGAGCACATCCGATGTTACCCAAAATCAACATGTAGCAGATCCAAAGAACACCAAAACAGAACACCAAAGTCACCACAGAACATCAAAAAAAACTAATACATTTAAGCTTTAGTGACAAACACTGAATTGCAGGCCTGAGTTAGCCTCGGGGCTGATTTCCACAAGTTGTGATAGAGATGATTTGCAAAAGGCCGAAGGTTGCAAGAGGTTGCTTCAAGATCCGAAATTGGTTACAGATTTGTTACTGGACCGAGTTTGCTAGGAGTCGGTCCACAGGTCCGTGAGGTTTGAAATGCCACAGGTTGAATTTTTTAAATGTCACAAATCCATAATTCCAGGTGCTACAGATCCGCATTTAAGAACCTCAGGGCCATCAACAGGGATTTGAATTTTACATAACAGATACCACAGAAAAAATGTATATCCACAAAACTTAAGCCATAGATTCAAGTCTAGTCGAAATCTAGTTTTTAACATGGCACTTTTCAACTAATAATTGAAGTCCGGTGGAACTAGATTTCTTCTTTTCTATTTATGTGAATTAGGATCCTCATTATTGGATTTAGTTTGTGGCTCACAACCTACAAGTCCTTTCTTAATTCTAACTTCAAATTAGTTCCACTTAGTGTTTCAATCATAGTTTTAAAAACCGGTAACCGGTCAAACCGGCCGGTTAGCTAGCTGGCCGGTCCGAACCGGCCTAAAAACCCGGTCAGACCCTTCATTTGCCTGATTTTTGGCCCTAACCGGTGAAAACCGGCCGGTTTAGGACAAAACCGGCCGGTTTGTTACAAACCGGCCGGTTTTGTCCTAAACCGGCCGGTTTTAGGCACAACCACCATAAAGTTAAAAAAACATGTTTTTGACTGTGTTTGAGGGGTTTTGGGGGGGGAGACTAAGGGTGTTTCAACCCTAACAATGTTGGCAATTAATGGTAATGTTAAATTCTTAAAGTAAAAGTGACATTTCCTTTAATTTTAATTTTCATCCTTTTACTTAAATTTTTAACATTACCATGAAATGACTCAGGATGTTTGAGAGTGGTTTCGACCTCATTGGATTTCATATGGAGAAACTAGAATTTTAGATTTCACTCAAAATTCAGCAGACTTAATGGTTTTCAGGATTTCATGGTTTGGGGGTAAACAATAAATGCAATTAGAGCTCCAAATGATAAGAAAAACTCCTGATCTAGATCCCATTGTGTTGGACGATATTGATCCAACATCAGAATGGGTGGAGACTGAAGAACCTGTGTTTGAGGCTGATTTTGATATCGACATGGCTTTGGCGGGGGATGAAGCAGATTATGTGGTGGCATCAGAACCAGGATCAATAGCGGCATCAAGGAAAGGCAAGGAACCAATGGAAGGCACTAGTCATGCAGGTCGACAAACTCGTGCTTCCATTAGGTCCACTTCTATTGTCATTGGTGGCATTGATACTGAGGTTGCAGATCAGGCTGAGGCATCCTCAGACTCTGAACCAGATGATGTCTGTGTAGCTCCTGATGATGATCTTGTGTCTACTACTAGTAGTGGTAATGAACTTGATGATTGATCATGTGTATACTATAGACTTGTAGTAGGCCAATGGCCTCATAGCTTGCAGCAATGTTTTTGGACTTTATAGGCCATTTAGAGCCTCATTTGTTATGTATTTTGCTATTTTGTTGATGATATGTATTGCACTCGGTGCCATTTTGATGTATTCACCTTTACATGGTATATAAATGAGCAAACTTTGCATATTTTGTCTCTATTGGCTTGGAATCATGGTTTTACATCTTAAAAATAGTTTTGTTTCATTAAAAATTAATTATTTAATGTATTTTTTTAAAACCGGTTCGTTTAGACCAAACCAGTACCGGTTAGACCGGTTCCGATCGGTAAACCGGTTCATTAGGTGGACCGGTCCGGTCACCGGTTCCGGTTTTAAAAACATTGGTTTCAATAGGGCTTCTTGATCATATATTGTTAGGGCTTGCCAACCAACCTTCCATCATGATGCTTGAATAATGCTAGAGCTTCTTCATCCATTGGTCTGCTTAGGGTTTGTTGACCACATTTTTGTCAACAGTCAAAGGACGCAGAATGAGAAGACATGAAGAATTTTTTGCAAATTTCAGATTCATCAGCGAACACATGTTTTATCAATCGTAAACCCAACTTCTGCAAGTTGTAATGTAAAGGATGCTAGTATGACCATTTAATTATGTAATAACACCTAGGTAAGCCTTTGATTTTGGTGACAAATTTTATCCTAGGAGCTTTTTTAACGTCACCAAATTATGTGTGTTTTTAAACATGGATAATCAACAGAGTTTTTCATTGACAAGGTCTTAGGTGAGTCCTAGTGTTATATCGAGTCTTTGTAAAAGTGGTTTGGGAATAATTTAAGCGCATTTGGCTAAATTATTTTATAACAAACCACTTGTTCGATACTAAATCATATCGTGTCGCAGAATTGGGTAATGTCATGAGAGTCTATATGTAAATGTGTATTCCCCCTTTGAGGGTTGAGATAATTGTAATATCTTGATGTAAAAATATTTTAGTGCATGGTCCCTTGCAATCAGACAACATGGCTAAAATATTTGAGGGTGGAAAAAATTTATTAATCCCTTCTAGTGTCAATTAATTAATTTTTCTGGCAAAAAAAATTAAATCCTAAGCCAAAAAAAATAATTAATTTTGAGCAAAAAATAATTATAGAGAAATTAATATTTCTCCAAGTGGAAAATAATCAAAAATTCGTGGGTCAAAAAGGAAGTCAATTTTTGGAGGTCCCCCACAAGAAAAAATGGATATTTTAAGAAAAATTGAGCCCTTGGATCTTAGTGGTTAAATCAAAGTCAAATTTTTGAGAAAATTAATCAAAAATATTAATTTTTGGATTAATTAAAAATTGGTTTTAAGAAAATTTCCAATTTTCCTCAAAAACAAAATACGACGGTGAAGATTAAAAGATCCTAAAGCTATTTTCGATTGTCAATAATATTTTGACGGGGATCAAGCCAACTATATGTTATTTCCACTTGGAGGGATTTCTCTACAAATAGAAGTCATTTTACTTCTATTTGGTATCTCTGGATAACGTAATTTTTGTAATGTTGGTATTAAGCCATTACTCTGTTGGGAACGTTTATATATCATAATAGAAAGACTTTGGAGTTCAGTTCATGGTGTTCTTCTTCCATTGATCTATGGTATGGCTACTTATGTGCTATCCTATATTGTGCTAAATGGTTTATATGAATTGTTATTTCATTTGTCGGTGATAAGAGCATTCTATTGGTAAAAATATATCTTTAGCTTAGGTCATTTGGTTCACCATATGATCTAACGATTTCACTTGAGAAAAATTATAGAGATCTACAGGTACACTAGCCCTTGGGCTCCAAGTTTGGGGCCAATATTCTGACTTTTCAGAAAATACATTTATCCATTGCTATTATTCAAAATATTTGTCCAAAATTTAAATTTGCAAAACATTGTATATTTGTAAATAATTTGTAAATTATTTCTAACTTATTTGTTGTGCAGCAATTGGGGTTAATTTTATTGTATATATTTGGGGTTTGGGAATTCTTTGATTCATTTGTGTAGGTGAATTTCAAGGTGATTGAGAAAAAAAATTCTTGGGATTTTGAGCTAAATCTAGGCCATGAGGGTAAGATTTAGTCTCAGTCAAATTTGTAAGCTCACCATTCAGCATTCTTGCAGCATTTCCGTGGAGAAAATTTTTGTTTGCAAGCACTAGCCTAGCCGTTTAGCCTTATAATCCCTAGTTTCCCCTCTCTTGGCCCTCCTAGAGCCCTCGACCTCCCTCCAAGGGAGTCGTCCATCCTCTTGGAGACCTCAGCCTCCCTTCCCTAGCCTGGGCGCAACCTTTTCCACAGCCCCATTTCCGTGAGTCACAGCTCCTAAGGGGTTATTTCCCCTAAGCCGCAACCCTAGGATTGGGCTAACACTTGGTTTTGCAGCTTAACTAGCCTATTCGGCTAAGGTTTCAAGGGTCAAGTTGCCAAGCAAGGCCACAACCAGCCACTAATGCCCTAGAAGCAGACATAAGAGGGTTGATCTATTTGTTTTCAGCTAGTAAATTGTGTTGCAGGTCATTGGCCCAAGTCTCAAGCCATTTGGAGGACAACTAGTCAACAAACTAGGTCATTATGCCCAAGGGATTGCTCTCTTCCTCCATATTTTCCTTCTTGTTCTGTTATGCAAATCTGAATCATTTTATTACAACAGTGTATTCAGTAACTAAAACACTATAAATCTAAGCCTAAATCCATTAATTAATCATATAAGACATTCAAGAATACTCTTAAGTCACTAAAGATTAAATCTTGGATCATATTGATTGCATACAAGTGGATTTTGTGAGTTGTTTAATTAGTTTTCAGATCTGATTCATATGCTACAACCATCTATATTTGAGCTACAGCAGTGATTAAGTTCATAACAGTGACATAATAACTCATTAACAATCATATTTTACATTTATACTGTCACTTGTGTTTATTGGGCTTATATTTTTGGGCATAATTCATCATTTCTAAGAGCTGTAGCATTAGTTTAAGGTCTGATATAAAAATTTGCAGCAGTGCTAAAAGTGCTGAAGCTTATCTAATTTCACTTGGTTTATGTTCCTTACATTTTATGAAACTTGGATAAGCATTTAATTGTGTGATTTGAGTCGTTTTTCTACTGCTGCAATCTCATGTTTATTGGCTGATCTATAGTTTTGTTTTACACCATTGGCATCTATTTTCACTCTTGCATTGTCTCACATAAGTGCTCTAATTGATTGATAAGTGCCTTGGTTAATTGTTTCAAGTGACATTGTGGATAAATGCTCTATTGATAAGTGAAGTTATAGTTCATGATTAAATTGAATCTCTCTTGTGGGTACGACATTTGATTCTATCTCTTGTATATCTAATTCGCATATTGGTTACTTGTGGATTATATTGATTTTGTCTTGTTTATCACTTAAGCAATTTTCCATTGGCTTTATCTCCTTGCATTGTTAAGTTTAAGCACTTTTCTCTTGTGGTCGGGATTAACTTTCACCAAGTACTTCGTTGTCATAATCGAAGATCATTGTAATTAAGTACTTAAGGAACATTAGGCGATCTCACCTTCAGAGCACTCATCATCTTTCATTTGCATCCTACGTCTAGTCCTGCATTAATTAACTAACCTCCAAGCATAAGCTTGGTTGATAGAAAGATAGGGCCACCCTTCTTATTGTAGCTTGCTAAGGATAAATCCTCTTTAGTGGTTAACATGGTGACTTTGTAGTCGTCAAAGCCACAACCTTTGCAGCGTCGGAGGCATCAAGTAGTTAGATTTCAAGGGGGGTATCGTTAACCAAGCCATTGTTTGCTTCACCTTGACATCTCTCTACAACTTACTTTAGAGACTAGCCTCAAAACAGCCAAGGATTAAGGGATACATTTAGCGAGGCATATAATTAAAATAAACCAAGATTTTTTGCATCTCACCTAGGTTCGAGGATTTGCATAACATATAAGATAGCAAAGCAACTCCAAGCAGCAACTGTTCATCCCGTCATTTGGTATATAATTGATATAAAGCAAGTGTTTGACTCCCTAAGACATAGGTCTCACGCAATAATATAATTTAATCTCTAAAACTTGCTAAATCAACCAAGTGGCTAGGCCATTCAGTTGTGTCTCCTAGATTTTTTGGTTGCCAACAAATCTCGCATTCTCACATTCCATAGGGACTACACACCATAGCCTGTTGTTTAGAGACAGCTAGAACAGAGAGGTCGGGGATTAGAGTGACAGCACCCGTCTTGTTAGTTGTCACATCTTACCTATACATTTTGAGTGACAACAAGGTTTATGCTAGGGCATCATATACATGGGGCTTGCAACAACAATTTAAGATTATGGCATCTTCTAGAGCTAGGGCAACACGTATCTAAGGCTGGCCATCATCAATGACACATGGGGCTAGTTTCAACAATGTTAAACATCATATTGGCATCAATGACAACCTTATCCAACACCTCCTAATCTCATCACAAGATAATGCAAAAATTGGGGACATTACATCAATGCTAAACATTGATCTACTAAATTTGGGTGAAGATACTTGTGTTTGACAAAGAAACCCCCCATGGCCTTTTAATAGGAGTTGGACTTAAAGGGTGGGATTTGTGCCAAGGTTACAGTGGACACTTAGGCATCCCTCTTATTAGCTTAGTTCATAAGCAAAGTAACAATCAGTGAAATTGTGAAAAAACAATAACAATAATTGAACAACAAGAAATTGAACGCAATAAAATATAGTCTTGTCCTTCAACTCATATGAGCCAATTCATTATTGACTCAACCGACAAGGATAGAATGCATAACTCTCCAACTAACATATTGATGAGGAGAGACACATTAGCTCATGGTACAGTGCCATATTAACTCAAAGGACCTATTACTCAATATGTTAGTTGGACACATATACATTTCATCTTTGTTTGTTGAGTCATTAGTACACATCTCTTATAATTGTGTTGTAACACACAATTGTATTAGCTTTAATAAAAAGCATCACTTTTGGTGGTGGTCAAGTCCTGATATAGGGAGAAATAATTGAATTCCCTGTTTGAAGTGGGACAAGTTGTGTCAATTTCTCTCTTTCACACAGTGACACATGCTTGATTTTCATCTTGCATTAAAATGGTAAAAAACAATATTGTATTTCCTAAGCTCAATAGTACAAATTATTATGGAATCTTGTAATCAATAGCTATTATAAACCCACTAATGAATTCAGAGGTCTATATGATCAGGAAAATAACATGAAAGGAACTTGATAAAAGAGATACTGAAGTTTTTTCACCAATAGGAGGTGCAGTTGCTGAAGCCACTTTTCCATGAAACATCTATAGAAGTATGGAATATTCTTAAAAATAAATATGGGGGAGCATCTGCCGCTGAGTTGCAGAGTCTACGATGGAGATTTGAAAATGCAAGAATCAGACCGTGAATCAATTAATGTTACATCACAAAAAAGCAAGATTTGGTTAATCATATGAGGTCGCTGAATGAAGATACAACTGAAAGAAGAATGATAAAGAAAATCTTAGCCCAGTATTAATATCTGAAATTTCTTTGGGATCAGCAACTGAAAAGGCTATGACAAAGACAGAAAAATTGAATGATGAATATCAGTTTTATTCATTAAATTAAATCATTAAAGAAAGCCCAAATTCATGACCTGAAACCAGACACTAAATAAACCATTTATTTACTTAACCATATACAAGAGTTTGTTCTGGTGTGATATAGTTTTAACTTTTATCCAAGGGAAATGATGGTACAGGCAACACTGAACCCAATCCTCTAATCTGGAAATGCTTTTTGTTCAGACTGAAAAGGTTATAACCAAGCTATTTAGTTCACACTCAGAATAACTGAATGATAGATATTAGTTTTATTCATCAGGTTAACTCAACAAAGAAAACTCAAATTCAAGACCAAATGCATTCAAAGGGTGTCTATCAAAACCAAGGACAGGGAACAGCAACTGCATCCAAAGAGGAATTAGTATGGACATTGAACAAATGGGAATCATGAAACAGACTACCTCCAAATCAGTATCACGCAAAAGTAGGGTGACAGCAAAAGAAAAATTTGTCTCAACTCAGAAATGAATTGATAGTATAAATTCGCGATGCTGTGCAAGAACTCTGGAATTTCTTATCAATAATGAACTACCAATTTCTGTCCATATCAAAGGATAAGCAAGTTATTCCTTTTCTATTTCCTGAACTTACAATATGCACATCTTTTGCAGCAATCCTGTACAAGGGAGACTTAAAACATAGTATAGCCCAAGTCATTAAACATTAGGATACTCTACACTGAATCATGAAAAACTAGAAAGAAATATGTCAATGACATTAACGGATGTCAGCAAAGCTTCTTGGAAGAATAACTACTTCTCAGAGATCTAAGGTATCATGCAGTACATTTTCAAACCTGTCCTTGGCACCAATTCCATTGTTTAATTATGTTAACTCCAAGGTAAGTGCTAAAAAGAAAAACACACAAACGGAATAGAAATGATTACCTGCCCCAATTCTTAACAATCCTTATCTATGAAGCTGGAATATCCCTGGATAGGATTTTTGTTTTGCAGGGATATTCCAACTTCATTGGCATATTTGCATGTGGAAACATGCAAAGCCTATCTAGTGAAAAATAATTTAATTCTCATATATTCCATTATATGATCTCTTATAGTTTAATGGAAATTCCTCCACTGATAAATCACAGATACAAAGCTCTTCAGAGCAGATGGCTATAAAAGTAGCCATGTTTAGACAGGTTTTAAATTTTAATGCAAATAAAAGCAATTGTAAATCCTGCTGCTTGCATGATATCAAAAATTAAGCTCTCCAGTTTCACAAGTGCACTTGTTAATGACTATTGTAATGACCTCGTATCTAGCACATTTATATGTGGATACCATCAAAAAGCCATGCAAAGTACTCATAACCAGAAAGGCATGACGACAACATGTAAGAAACTAACCCTCCAGTTGTTGCAGTTGCAAGCTGCCCAGTAGCATCATTCTGCTTGATATCAGTTAATATTGCATTCAGCTTCTCTTCCTCAAATGCAAAATAAACAGGGTACTGCAATTATTTCAGAACAGTGTCAGCAACCTCTGTCTTTGTTACGCATTCAGTCACCAAAATACATATATTTAAAAGAATAAATGTTAGCAAGGTTTCAAGAAATAAAGAATATAATGGAAAAAATGTCAGCAAGTTTTCCTCCTAATGAAGAATATAATAAAATTAAGTAAATAATTTAACATGTCAAAAACACTCCAGCACTCCAAATACTAGCATTTAGATGAACCTATCTGAAAATGTAAGTCATGTATACCATGCTTTAAACTTTGAAATGCAGATCAGAAACCAAATATCAATCATACACCCACTATAGAGGCATAATTCTGAAATCCTAATTAGACTTGCATCTTCCACTACTATTGAGTCATTGACTTACCAAAACTAAAAATGCCTATGATAGATACCAAACACTAGTCTAAATTTTCAATGAAGTTTGCAAAATAAATAAAATCTTACAGGGTGAGTTTGTAAGATTTATGTGGATACAGGTTACTGGAATATCACACATCCCTCAGGATCTTTATTTTGAGATTTGCTACCTTCCACCTGCCACTTCAGATTTGACCCTGCACAGAGATTCTTACAGGGATCCATACCAAGACCTGTATGCTGACATCATACAGTACTTTGTGCTTGGGAAGGTCATCGTTCTAGGGGACTTCAATGCCGTACCAAGGCCCAACAAATTCCCCTTCCTGAAAGGTCATAGGATGCATTCTGCTACTAGAGATTGATCTAGACTAGGTTTGCACAACTTGTCAAATAGTGCCATGGAACCCCTCTCAACCTATGGGAAACATCTTCCACATCCTGGTGAATCCCATGACCTGTTGATTCTGAATGGTATATCCGGCTTCTCTAACTCCAGCAAGCTGACATGTTTTCATCATGCTGAGGGGGCTCGTGTGGTAGGCTAAATCCTTGCCAAACAAGAAAAGCCTCAATATATATGTGAGCTCTCCACCAGTCAACTAACTACAGCCTACCACACCATCCTCTCATACTTACCTGTTGATCCATCAGATAGGAGCAACAAATGGCCAACAAAGCCCTAGAGTGCACCAGACAACAGAACGGTGAGACCTCGGTATTCCTCCTAAGTCCCCGCCCCCACTCTAGGATGCCAACCAATATTATCAATACGGTTTCAGCAGTACTGGTCCACACATCGAGCCACACATTCTCAGAGCGTTAGAGAGATCTGCTCTGGACAGCCTCAGAGTAGAGCAACTCCCACCCATCAAACTACTTCCCAGACCCCAAAAAAGTAGCCAGAGGTTCATTTGGAGATTCTTTCTATCGACCTTGGATGCTACGAGTATCCCTCGCTCATTCAATCCCCTCAAGATCATACAATTGGGCCCCTTGATGGTTTCAGAGGACTCCGATAACAAACTAGGGCCCTACTTTCCCCCTTCGACCATGACCATCAATCTCAAAGTACTTTGACACAACCTCATCCCTCTCTCAATCTCAAAGTACCTTGAGGAGGTGATGCAAGAAAAACTTGTGGAAGAACGCAACAGATAGGCAAAAGAACTGAATCTCAAGGTGAGAGGTCTCCCCTTACCCCACCCCTCTCCGGATCCTATGGAAGTGAGGGCTAGGTTCCTTCGGGACACCCTTAGCCTCCCCGATATAGCTTTGGACAAAGCCTGGATGGGCTACAACTCCACTCTCTTCCTCAGGTTTCGGACTGCATCTGATCGACTCTGCGCCCTCAAAGCTAAGCGGAAGTTGTTTCCTCTTCCCAACAGGATTTTCTTGGACGAGGACCTCACTCGAGCACAAGTTGTGGGACTTAAACAATCCAGAGAACAGGTTATGGCAGCACGACAGGCAAGGAAATGGGCAGTTATCAAGAATCTTCGGGCAATCATTCGGGACTCCTTCCCACTTGGGTGAGGTTCCAAATGACGGGCCCACTTGGGGAGGCGAAAGGGTACAGGCATTTCTATCCGTTGTTGGAATGGCAATGGATCTTTCTGGTCATCGTCGGGACTCTTGTATGACGCTCTCGAATCAATGGACATCCTCTTCGTGACCAAGACTTATGCGAGCCCTATTCGACCCCTCCCAAACATTGAAGATTACCATTGGATCTCAATTTGCAGGCAAGAGACGAGGAGCTCAGGACGGGTCAAAGGATCGGGTGGAGTTACTTGTTTGGCTAGTGACCCACTCAAAAACAGGGCATCTTTGGTAGCTGAAGATGAGTTTGTCAAGTTTATGTGGATTCAGATTAGCATCAAAGTCTCTGCTCTGAGGGACATCTAAGTCTAACTGTTAGAAACCCTTCATGTACTTTACTGATTTATTCCTACCTACTTGTTCTGTTAATTAACAAGTTATTTACCATGAAAATATTGGAAATAAATACAAGTACATGCTCAACACATTACAGATCATCAACTGAAGGAAACAAAACAAGCACACAAGTGACACTGTTGTTTTTGGACCAATGTCCCCAGAAAAACCCAATGCGGGAAAACCGGTGCAGCTATCTGAGGGTTTTATTATTATGCAGTTTCTGAATACAATATGGGTGCCAAAACCGGCTCACCCAACAAAAAATAATCTCGGCAATAGTACCTCTCCTTCGGAGACAGATGCTCTGGCTGAAACCTCGGATAAACACTCTGGCAACTCCTCAGCTTCAATCTGCCCCACGAAAACCCCAGCGTCAACCTCTAGGGACTGCATCAGCCCTTTTTGGCCCAGGGTCACTCTGGCTTGGCCTGCGTCAACCTCTGGAGGCACTGCTCAGTCCTCTAGCCCTCTGCATCACTCACATTGGCCCTCTGAGGCACTGTGCAGCTCCTAGCTAGCTTTGCGTGAGCCCTAGCTGGCTCTACGTGAACCCTTGGCTAGTTCTGCGTTGCTCTCTCCGGCTACTGCGCTGATCCTCCTGGTGTTGTCTCTGCCTCTCTGCTTCTGTATTCACTGCCTCTCAGCTGCAACTTTGATTCCTCTCTCAACTTTCTCATCAAATCACCCCCCAAAAAGTTGAAATCTTGATCTCTTGGTGTGTTCTCCAAGTGACCCTCAAGCCTCCTCTTATACTTTTCTCGTTGACAAATCAACAGCCGAGATTAAGTCCCTAATCAACGGCTAAGATTAGATCCGGCTTGATCCATGATTTTTGGACCATTCTAACACAGTTTTATATTAATTCACATTAATATTTACTCCATTAAAAATATTAATTATTTTAATATCTCCCAAACTGTTTAGAATCTGCCCAAACCCTTTCTGGGTATTGGAGAACTCATGTGCCTTGGCCTCTCCACCAATTTTCGTGGCTAGAGCACATCCAATGCTACCCCAAATCAACACTCCCTCTTAGCGAGGACTGTGCTTTAGCAATACTCCTCACTGAGTATCACTCTGATCATCCGACATCGGTCTCTGTGTCAATGCTAGGCCTATTGCCCATCATCTACATTGTTGCATCCTATACTGCTACCCATGGCCCTGCCACTGCCACTGCTGCATCCGTATTGCAACTCCCTCTCATCCTGTTGCATCGTGCTGCCCATAGCACTATCATTGTTAATTGTTGTATTGCAACCCAGTTACTGAGAAGTAAGTAACTGATCTCCCAACTCTGACATCTCCGTCAAGCTAGAGACACCCATGATGTTGAAGCTCCCTTTGTCGCTAACAAGTGCTCCCTCTCTGACCTTTGCGTTGCTGCAACTATTCCATGCATCTCGCACCATTGCACACCTCTCTGTGCCATCTTGCACTAGTGCAACACTCTCGTGCTTCTCGCATTGCTGCCTCACGTTGTCTTGGGAATCCTGCACTGTAGCTCCCTCTGTCGCTCCATCCGCATCCATCTCTACTGACATCCGCCAGTACTGCTACTCCTCTTCAAGGCTCCCGTAGCAAGGTCTAATCCAAGAGGCTGGGTACCTCGAGGATCCTGCCCCTCATCGCCTGTAGTTCGTCTAACTACAGCTCGATGTCTCCCCACTTCCGCTCAAGTGGCGTGTGAGCACTCATGGCATAGTCATCATTTGTCTCCACTTGCTTCTTCGCCCTTGTTGGCGCTACCTTGGTCTCAGAAGCCTCTCCTTTGCTCTTCTTCCTCGGACACTGGCTTGCATAGTGACCCAGTTCCCCACAGTTGAAGCATTTGACCTTGGAGAGGTCCTTCTTCTTCGTTTCTCCTACTTTCCCTCAGATGCTAGGGCAGCATCCTCCTATTCCTCCTCCTTGATTTTGATCCCCTTGTCGCTACTTCCCGCCTTGCTTAGCCTTCTGATCTCTTATTGGTGAGTCGCCCACATTTCCTCCCAATCTGGAAGGGTCGCCCTACCCAGTATGCTCTGGACAAACACCTCCCAGGCTTCAGAGACTGTGTTCAGGGTTGTTCTCACCATCAATTCTTGATCCGGATCCGGCATGGCCCCTATTGAAGTCAATTGATCCCAGATCTCCTTCAATCAACCGAGGAAGGTGTCGATCTGTTCTCCCTTCTACATCTGATACGACCGCCACTGATTTTCTAGTAGCATCCTTCTCTGCACAGAAGTATGCTAGTACAATTTCTTTAGGGCCTCCCACATCTCATTTGTCGTGTCCTTTTCAGCAATATGTGGTACTACATGGTCCTTGACCCCGTCAAGGATGATGATCTTGGCCTTCACCATTGCCTCCTCGTACTTGTTGTTCTCAGCTGGGTCAACTGGGATCGCTATCGTCCTCAAGGCGAAGTACTTGACACGATTTTTGTCTAGAACGGACAAGATTCTGGCCTTCCAAACTACGAAGTTTGAGGCTTTGTCCAGTCTGTCTTGGTCTCTTACCCCGTTCACTGCCATCTTGTTGCTCCTCTACTTCCCTTCACGAAGTTCTTGGTGTGACTCCCTCTGAGCCTCAATTTCCCTCCTGGAAACCCTTCTACCAATGTCAAGATGCCCCCACTCCGATCGTTAGTGCAGTTGCACCACTGATCCGTTTTTCTTGGCTAGAAATCCTCGACAGCAACTCCCTCCTCCTTGGTCTTACCCAGTTAGGCATTGTTCTGACTACAGTACCCCACCAGCTTCACTATGCAATTTACCCACAGCATCCTAAGCTCCAGCGAACTTAAGGTTAGAGCTTCTAGGCTTTGCACAATCCTGGCACCAGCAAAATTCGCACCTCCTGGCCATGGGGGTCAATCCTTCCTGACTAAGAAAGATGACAGGGCACTGCGTAGGTCGAGTCTACTCCCCTCTGCCACTGTGTTGATCCTCTTCCCAGCTCAAACTTGACGACGCAGGCACTGCGTCACCCCTTCCATGTTGCTTCTCTGCTAGGAACAACTGTCACTCGGGACAGCTGTTTTCTGTTGCTGCTGCTCTGCTCGGTTGATGTCCTCAGTTCTCCTGTGATCTGCAACCACCCTCTGATACCATGTTGGAATTTTTCTAAGTCTAATTGTTAGAAACCCTTCATCTACTTTATTGATTTATTCCTACCTACTTGTTTTGTTAATTAACAAGTTATTTACCATGTAAACACTGGAAATAAATACAAGTACATGCTCAACACATTACAGATCATCAACTGAAGGAAACAAAACAAGCACACAAGTGACACCGTTGTTTTTGGACCAATGTCCCCGGAAAAACCCAATGCGGGAAAACTAGTGCAGCTATCTGAGGGTTTTATTATTATGCAGTTTCTGAATACAATTTGGGTGCCAAAACCGGCTCACCCAACAGAGAATAATCTCAGTAGTAGTACCTCTCCTTCGGAGACAGATGCTCCGACTGAAACCCCAGATAAACACCCCGGCAACTCCTCGACTTCAATCTACCCCACGAAAACCCCACCGTCAACCTCTAGGGACTGCGTCAGCCCATTCTGGCCCAATGTCACTATGGCTTGGCCTACGTCATCCTCTGGAGGCACTGCTCAGTCCTCTGGCCCTCTGCGTCACTCAGGTTGGCCCTCTGAGGTACTACCAATGTTGCACGAAGCGGGAGCGAAGCGGAAGCGTTTTTTGGAAGCAGAAGCGTGGAAGCGTCATTTTCCAAAAATCTAGGAAGCGAAGCGTCCGCGAAAGCGTCTGCTATATATATATATATATATATTTTTATATTTTTTTGCATTTATACTCAAAACAAACATCCCAAATACCAAATTAATTGTAGAAGACATGAAAACATGCATATTTTTGCATAAATCAAGATAGATATGGCATCCATGATTCCATTGTAGTTACTAGTATGTACAACAATCATCTATATTCTAGCTATTACAAACATACATCAAATTTTTAAGCATATTATAAAACATAAAACATTTAAGCATATTATAAAACATAAAACATAGAGCATATTATGATTTATCTAGCAAGTGAGCAACTGTCAACATTTGTCATGTCCAAAATTCAAATAATAATGTTTACAAAATATGTCACTTGGTCACCGCCAAGCCAAAAAGGTTCAAAATTCAAATTCACAAGTCTACAAGTCTAATGAGTAATCTATGACAAAAAGTAGTAGATTGTGAATATATCTACTAATCTCTCCTCCTTCCACCACGAATAGAATGTGGTGGCGGGCCTCCACGTGGCGGCAATGAAGAAGATGGTGCCTGTGGAAGTCGTGGAACTGAAACTGATGAAGAAGAACCCCCTGTTGTTGGTGTTGAACCATGGAACCTAGGAACCAAGGGACCAGATGGGGGTGGGGGTGGTGGCATATCAACACGGTCATCATCATCCTAGAATCGCTCAAAAAATTCATGCAAAAAAAAAAACACTAGTTAACAAAAAAATTAAAAACATGAATTAGAGAAATGCTTTATAAGGGAAAATTGGAAAATTCATACCACAATGGACATACCTGGATAAGAGCATCCTCTAATTGCTCTAGTCGCAACACTCCATCCTCCAAATTGGGCTCCTCTGGATTCTTGTCCCAAATCAACAAGTCTTTATTAGACTTTGCATCTTCACAGTAATGGGACAACAATCGCAAGTTGTAATGAACATAAACCAAGCTCTCTGCCCAGTCTAAACTCAACCTGTTCCTTTTAACACTGTGGATGAAAGAATAAGAGCTCCAACACCTCTCTGCAGAAGAAAAGTTTACCACCTGTGATAGCACCCGCAATGCCAAACTCTGTAGAAGTGGAGTACCCCCTCCATGCATGTTCCACCACTCAAGAGCAGAAAAAGGCTCTCGATCTTTAATTGCATGCATGCTCCCAAATGGACCAGTGTTGAGCGTATAGTTGCTCACCTGTCTCCGTACCAATGCAGCCTCCTCCTCATCAGGGATTAATTTACTCAATGCAGCCATATATTTTTGGTGAACCTCTTGATCTTGGTGTGGTTTTCTCCTGCTTCCCCCCCCAGGTGTTGGTGTTGAAAGCCATGATGGATGATAGTATTTAGGTGTCAAAACATATGCTAATGCATGCAATGGAATATTTAGCATTTCCCATCGGTTTTGCACCTCTACACGAATATAATTGTACAAGGTGGTATCTCTAGGCTCAACAATGTCTTTAATTTGCCCCAACATGCTATCCATTTGCTCATACACCTCCCCAATTACCGGTCGATCTGAATCTGCAAACTTGATCATGTAATAAATTGGTTTGGTGAATTGCAAAACATATTTAACCTGTGACCAAAAGTAACTGTCAAGAACAGTGTCCTTGACTGCATTAGCACCATCTGTGTCAGTGTTAATTTCATCCCATGTTTCAGCACACACCAGATTAGTTAAAGCTTGTCTCACCTTCACTAGCCACCTAAAGGTGAGGTAATAACTAGCAAATCTTGTCTTTGCAATTTTAAGCAATTGCAACTTGGAGTAAGTGCCATAGAAGTAGTTTACCCTTGTATGCCCTGTGATGAATTTAATGAGCTGCTTCCCTTTCCTGTAAACCTCAGCAATCCACCCACATTCTTTGTGTTTCACAATATCATGCATCAAAAGGTTCAATGTGTGAACCAGGCACCCAGACCAAAAGATGTGTGGATGAGTACGCTCAATAATTTTTCCTGCTGCCTTACAATTTGCTGCATTATCTGTGATCACTTGAACCACATTATTCGGACCAACATCTTTGATTGATTTCAATAGGAGATCTGCAATGTTTTGTGCAGATGCAGTGATGGAGGAGGAGTCATGACATGCAATAAACACTGCACCACTAGAAGAAACACCAAGAACATTTATCAAATGTTGGTTTCTAATATTTGTCCACCCATCTGATACAATGGATACCCCAGAATCTACCCACTCATTTGTAAAACGTGTCAAAGCTCTTTGAACCTTAGCTTTTTCTCTTTCTAATAACATTGTTCTAGCTTTCTCATAGTTGGGGGCCTTGTATCCTTTTGGGGCTTCATTGATGGCCTTTAACATTTCATGCCAATAGGGAGAGCGAAGCACATTGAATGGTACACCGCAAGCACAAAGAAAACGGACTATCTTTCCATCCACATCATCCCTCCCAGCAACATTAAGGAAATCCCCTATTGTTCTTCTACCTCCAGAGCTTGCAGAAGTACCATGAGGAGATGAGCAACTACCAAATTTAGAGGTTGCACTTGATTCAGAATGAGTTTTTTGTTTCTTGTTTTTTTGTTGTGCAGCCATCTCTATTTGGA
Source organism: Pinus tabuliformis (assembly GCA_031772625.1). Lineage (NCBI taxonomy): Eukaryota > Viridiplantae > Streptophyta > Pinopsida > Pinales > Pinaceae > Pinus > Pinus tabuliformis. Next base: position 152,737,415 of record CM062805.1, on the reverse strand, counting down.
TGTATTTTCTTCTTTCTTCAGTTGAAATGTTTGGGCAAATTTGTACCCCCACAGAACCCTTTTTTTCATCACTGTCCAGCACCCCACAAAGATGCCTCCTCAGACGGGTATATGAACCACAATATGGTTTTCCTCCATGACAACCATGAGGGCACACAAATTTGTAAGATCCACCACCCTTTCCCCCATCAAGTTTGGTCACATAGTTCCACAAGGGTGTTGATGTAGCTTTCCCATCTTGTGTTTCAGTGTCCCCTTCAAGTTCATCCCCTTCCTCTTCAAACCCTTCCTCCTCATCATACATTGGGTCACTACTATTAGGACCATCACCAATGTCCTCTTCTGTTTCTTCCCTTCGATTCCTCACCATTGCCATCATTAAAACCAAGAGTGGAATGCTAAGTTGCATGAAATGTGGCCCTAGGGGGCGTTTCGCCAGGGGAAACGAAACGAAACGCGTTTCCCCGTACCGTACGGCCGGAAACGCGTTTCCAAGCCGTACGGGCCACGTTTCCCCAAAAAAACATTTGTTTTTAAATTATTTTTTTTTAATGTAGATCTCTTACATTTGTTTGCCCTAGTGTTGATATGCAGTTCATGGTAATGTTAAATTCTTAAAGTAAAAGTGATATTCTCCTTTATTTTTCATTTTCATCCTTTTACTTAAATTTTTAACATTACCATGAAATGACTCAGGATGTTTGAGAGTGGTTTCGCCGTCATTGGATTTCATATGGAGAAAGTAGAATTTTAGATCTTACTCAAAATCCAGCAGACTTGTCTGTTTTTCAGGATTTCAGGATTGGGGGGATTTCAATGTTTCCATTGGATTTTATCATGTACTAGGGTATGGAACTTGTATTTAATCGAGAGAACAAAGCCCTCTATGCAGGGGAGACTCCCAATAATCAAGAGAATGTAGGGTACTAGGGTATGAAACTTGTATTTAATCAAGAGCACTAAGGTCATTCGACTATGTAGGAGGAGACTCCCAATCAACCACGAGACAAAAAATTAGAAATTTCTCGTGGCTGATTTTGGATATTTCTATTTTCATTATGTGATTATTCATGAGTAAATGTGATGTAAATTTAGATACTTATAGTCTATTCATTGACAATTGACAATTTTATCATAATGTAATAAATTAGAATGTATCATATATGCTTTATGATTGCACATATTTCTTAAATTCCTAATATATATATATATATATATATATATATATATATATATATATATATATATATATATTCGCGTTTCCCCGTTTCCAAAATTTGGGGAGGTCGCGTTTCGTATCGCTTCCCGTTTCGGAAACTCGTACCCGTTTCCCCGTTTCGTGCAACCTTGGTGGAATGATACATAGAAGCCAAAAGAACACCATCTTGGAATATGGATATAGGTGGTGGACAACGGCAACCTGTAAATAAAGGAGCAAGTAGAAACAATGGGAAAGAGTAGGAGAGGGAGGAGAAAAATACAAAAAAAAATTCAAAAAAACAAGGGAGTTTGGGGTTTGAACTTACCTCTTTAGCTCTTGTAGATGAAGTCCTCCAAGCTCTTGCTCCAAGCTCCTCCTCCTTCTCCTAGCTCCTCCTTCTTCACTCCTCCAAGCTCTCCTCTCTTCTCCTCTCCTTTCCTCTCTTCTCTTCTCCTCTCCTCTCTTCTCTTCTCCAACTCTCATAAACTCAAAGTGAGAAAATGAGGAATGAATGGGGGCTTTATTCTTTTCATTCCTCACCTTAACCTCACCCTAACCCACCCCCTTAAAGTTGAGTGAACATAACTTTAAAAAAAAATTAAAAAAAAAAATTGTTTTTCTCCCTTGGGCGCGCCCCTTTCCGCCGAAGCGTAGGGAAGCGTGCGTGAAGCGCACGCTTCCTGCTCCGAAGCGCCACGCTTCGACGGCCCGAAGCGCCGTACGAAACACGCTTCGGAGCCGGCGCTTCGTGCAACGCGCTTCGGAAGGCGCTTCGTACGGCGCTTCCGTACGGGGCGCGCTTCGGAGCTTCGGAGCGGGGGGGCGGGGGGGGCGCTTTGTGCAACACTGGGTACTACACAACTCCTGGTTGGCTCTGCGTGAACCCTTGGTTGGTTCTGCGTCACTCTCTCCAACTACTACGTTGATCCTCCCGGTGCTATCTCTGCCTCTCTGCTTCTATATTCACTGCCCCTCAGCTGCAACTCTGATCGCTCTCTCAACTTTCTCAGCAAATCCAACCCCAAAAAGTCGAAATCTTGATCTCTTGGTGTGTTCTCCAAGTGACCCTCAAGCCTCCTCTTATAATTTTCTCATTGACAAATCAACGACTGAGATTAAGTCCCTAATCAACGGCTAAGATTAGATCTAGCTTGATCCATGACTTTTGAACCATTCTAACACAGTTTTATATTAATTCACATTAACATTTTATTTTCCCTAAGTTTAGACTTAGGGACTCCATTAAAAATATTAATTATTTTAGTATCTCCCAAACTATTTAGAATCTGCCCAAACTCTTTCTGGTTATCGGAGATCTCATGTGCCTTAGCCTCTCCACCAATTTTCGTGTCTAGAGCACATTCGATGCTACCCCAAATCAACACAAAGGATATGGATCCTTAGCCCTTCTCGAGAGAGTGCTTTCAACATCACTTCCAGGACATCTCGTCCAAGATGAGCCTCATGGACACCTTGATCCGTCCCACTGTTCTTTATGGCTCAGAGATTTGGGGAGCGTCTTTACTTGAGTCAAATTGGGCTTTAGCTGAGAGAGTCCAGATTCTTCTTCTCCGCCGCATCATTTGGTGCAAACTGACAATACCGCAACACATCATCCTTGCAGAGTGTGGGGCTCAGCCCTTTCAACTTGAGACGGTCTTCAAATTGGTTTCATTCTTGCATCATGTCCCGGGCTTTGCAGACTCGATAAAGAGAAGGGACTGATATCCTTACTTGGCATATTCCTCTTCTGAGATTATTGCCCGTTCTACTCCCTCAGGCCGAGCCAGATGTTGGTTTACAGGAGTTTCAAATCTCTTAGAGTCATTGGGAATTCAGTTGCATCGTCTCCCTCCTTTCCGATATTCCTTAGATGCTCCTAGTCACCTTTTACCTACTAGACAGGAGCTAAACAAGATCATCAGGGAGGACATCTACATGCAGTTCTTCCTGGTCCCCTGGGTCAATCCTCTGAGAGGATTGGCCCAAAGATGGCCTTCTACGCTAAGCACTTCTTGGAGTTGAGGGGCAAGCTCATTGTTCGAACCCAGTATTCGTTTCACCACTGGATGCATGCTCTTCGTATTCCTCTAGGCTAGTATAGAGTAGGTTCTCATAGACTTCGAGTAGAGACGAACCACCAGGTGGATAGACCAGACAGACTCTGCTAGGAATGTCATTTACAGCAAGAGGAGACCGAGGTGCACTTCATTCTTGGATGCCTTGTCTACTACGAGATCAGAGGAAGGTTTAAGTGTGTGTTCAGAGATTCTTGGACCCTCGCCGACTTTTTCAGGTATCTCAATCAGAGATGTTTGGCCCTATATATGCAGAAGGCTCTCAAGTTCCAAGCGCATATTCTTGAGCCTCCCATCAGACCAGACCCTACACAGAGGATCACAACATTTTTCCGGGTACTACCTTCAGACAGGGGCACCAAGAGATTGATTGATACTAATACGTATCCACACTCCAGATCAATGAGAATCTGTGGGACCTCACCCTGCCACACGAGATCTCAGCAGCAAATTTGTCTCAGATCCGTTCCTGGGAGACGGACTAGGTCCTCCAGCATTCAGCAACGCGCGAACCCCCCAGGAAATTATTTAGTGGGCAGTCTGCACTTTCCACCGACTCTTCATTGGACCAATAGACTTTGTTGAGTTTATTTTGTGTTATTCATTCAGCCTCGGATGTTAGGAGAGATGGGTCTGATCCTCAGACCTATTAGCTCATGGATCTTCTTCGCTAGGGCCAGATGTTGATTTACTTCATGCATTGTATCTTTTATAGGAGACCGTTCGGTTCTCCCGCTTTGTATGGACATTACTGTACTCAACAGTCCCTTTGACCTACTTTGTGGTCATTCGTTGGACATAAATATAATTATCTTATCTTATCTTATCTCTCTCTCTCTCTCTCTCTCTTTCTCTCTCTCTCTTTGTTGACAAGTTATTGAGTCGTCCAAACTCAGTGTTTTGTATTATTGTACCTTTATCACATTTTTATACATATGTTTTGATGTTATACTTATGTAGGTTTCTTTCTCTATATCGTTTTCAACATTTCTAGAAGTTGTGCTTGCACTCCCACATTATATTCAAACTAATTGTATTTTTCAGTCTCATTGACCTACTTTTATGGTCATTCGTCGAACATAAATATAATTATCTTATCTTATCCATGTCAACCTTCCCCACATAAATATAATTATCTTATCTTATCTATGTCAACCTTCCCCATCCCCCTTGAATCTTCATTGTACCACCATATTTTTTGAGGACACAACGTAGGATATTTGCACTACCCACTTCTATTAATTTCTTCCATGACTCTCCAATTTTGACTCCCTCAAGTCAACCTACAAGTACAATTATCTTCCCTTAGCTATCTAGGAGGTGGCCTTTAGCTCTCACCCTCCCACAGGGCCACAACCGATGCTTCTAAGTCCAATTCCGGTTCCTTAGCTATCTGGGAGGTGGCCCTTAGCTCTTACTCTCCACAACCTGTTAGAAAAGGAATACCATGGACAGGTGTTCCTAAGGCTTGGTGTCTAGCCTAAGAAACAGTGTCCTAATCTGACCCCCTTTACTTAACTTTATGGGAATAAAATTAAAGTGAGTTTATAAAGTATAAAGCCATAAAGTGACTTTAAGAGAAACAAAATCATAAAGTGACTTTAAGAGAAACAAAATCATAAAATGACTTTATAAACATAAAGTGACTTTAAGAGAAACAAAATCATAAAGTGACTTTAAAACATAAAGTGACTTTAGGTCATAAAATACCTTTTGAGTAATTAACGAAAAGGGGACTAAGAGCAAAAACTGTCTCATGGGTCATTAAGAGATTAGATCTCCACCCTTGATCTAAATGGCTAAGATCTAATCTCAGCCATTAGATCCTAGAGTTAGGTCTCTCCTTTTAATGAGAGAATAAAAGGGAAAAAGTAATGGGGAAAAGGCACGATTTGCACACTTGCTTCATGAGATTTGGAGACAAGGAACTAAGGAGGTTGAGAAGAAAAAGTACAGCAGAGGAAGGAGGGTACAGCAGCTACAGCAACAAGGAAATCAGCATGTATTCCAAGGAGAGCAAGAGGCACACATACTAAGGCATCTTCCTGAGTGTTTGACTGAACTCCAACACAATTATTGAGGCAGGCTAGGCTGAAAATCAAGGAGTTGTCTGAGTGCATTTATTGCTGTTAGAGGGCCTGAATTTACTGCTGTCAAAACAGCATGTTTTTCAAGAAGGCAGCCTCAAAATCAGAGGTATATTGACAGGGCATTTATTGCAGCCTGTCAGTGCTGTCAGACAGTAATTTATGACCACATGTGGGCACAGAAAACAAGGCAAACAAGCACAAGATTCTAGGAGACTTGCTACAGAGTGAAAAACGAGGAAATCTGACAATGAGATAAGTATTTTTTAATTGTTGTAATAAATGCTGAAACAATCCTGTCTGAAATAAAAATATCCCTCTCTCACTGGTTTTCCCTTCGGGGTTTTTCCAAGGTCATTGGACCAAAAAATCAATGTTAAAATTTGAGTGGCTGTTAGAATTTTTTCTCAGCAAAAATTAAAAGTGTAGAGCCATGTCTTTCTAGTTTTGAATATATTCATGTTTATGACAGCAGCATATGACATGTTGGGTTGGGCATTAAACTGATGTGATTTTGATTTCACCTAAAACTGGAAACCGGGTTGGGACTACAACTTTCTACATGGTATCAGGCTGTGGTGAACAGACCTGCTGAGAAACAGTGACCTAACAGCAAGTTTAAAGCAAGGTTGAGAGGGAGCACAGTTTAACCTTGGACAGATTTGCAACTGTGAGTTGGTGAGAAAGTCAAATGGCAATAGGGTTGAGGGTAGAAGACAGTTTGACTAGCACTCAAAACTTCAGCCCATGGAAGGAGAGGATGGTCTTGCTTCTTGAGGATTTTGAGTTGTGGGAGATGGTTGAGAAGGCAGTAGTACCTCCCACAGACCCAACATTGTTGACTGATTTCAACAAGAGAAATGTCGAGGCTAAAAGACTTATTTTAGATGTTGTTAAAGAGCATCTCATTCCCCATGTCTCAAGGAAGAAGTATGCTTTTGAGATGTGGGAGTCTTTGACCAAAATTTACCAATGAGCATAGGAAAATGGTACTTAAGGAAAAACTGAGGCAAACCAAGATAACAAAAACCGACACGGTAGCTTCAAACCTCACCAAGGTTACTCAAGTGAGAGATGAGTTGGAAGCCATGGGAGAGGTCACTCTTGAGGAGCAGCTGGTTAGATGAGCCTTGAGTGGCTCTTCTAAGAAGTGGGATGCCTTAATTGATAGGTTAGTAGCCCGTGAGAACTTTCCTTATTGGAGGAGGATGTGGGATGATTTCCATCAAGAGGAGATAAGGCAGAATGCCAAGGGTGGTGGCCAGCATGGTGGGGAAGATGAGGAGGATGTTGAACTTGCTGCAAAGGGCAAGAAGAAGGCCAAGAAGGGCTCCACAAGTGGGGCCAAGCAAAAGGATAAACAGAAGGAGAAGGAAAAAGACATGAGCAAAGTGAGATGCTTTGTTTGTCAGAAGATGGGACATTATGTTGTCATTTGTCCTAATAAGAAGAAGAAGAGAGTTGCAACTTCAACTGAGGTGGATGTGTTTTCCATTGAGTTTGACAAAGAGTTTTCCTTGGTGATTAGTCTTGGCACGAGTGAGACACCCTCTAGTGTTTGGTACATTGACAGTGGAGCTTCACATCACATGACAAGTGCCAGGAAGCATTTTCCAGGTCTTATAGAAAGGGGAGTAGATCTAGAAGTGGTACATGGGTATGACTCTACAGCGAGGGGCTATGGGACCATCTTGAGGAGGTCGAGTCCTTGATATTGGACGAATGTCAAAGTCCATAATTGTGTGTAGGACTTCAATGCATAGGGTTGTGCACCTTTGTGAGTTGCACAAAGAGTTGGGCCAGCCTTGCGAGATGCCCAGAGTCATTAAGTACTAGAACCAAATCCCTGGCTTACAGAAGATGAGCTCTGAGCCTTGGGGCTCTGGTAGAGACCATGAGGCTTTATGCCTCATTCTGTTCCTTGGGATTTCCTGGCGTTGTGATGTAACTTCCAATGCCCACTAGTATTAACAAAGGGTGTGGCCAAACATGAAGTAATAAATAAACAAATAAATAAAATAATAAGTTAAATGATTAAACTTAACTTCAAGATGAAGTTCCTTATAGAGGGGGGTTTATGTAATGCCCTGTATTAATAATAAAATAAATGAAATAATATTAATATATAAACAAGTAAAACAATAAATAATAAAGAAAAGATAATAATATAAATAATAAATAACAAAGAAAAGTTAATAATAGTAAATAAATTCACAAATAAACTATAAAATAGAAAAAATAAGTAAAGTTAGCAAAAAGTAAAAAGGAATAAAATAAGCAAAGAGTTAAATAGAATAATAAGTTAAATGATTAAACTTAACTTCAAGATGAAGTTCCTTGTAGAAGGGGAGTAATAAACTATAAAAATAGAAAAAATAAGTAAAGTTAACAAAAAGTAAAAAGGAATAAAATAAGCAAAGAGTTAAATAAAATAATAAGTTAAATGATTAAACTTAACTTCAAGATGAAGTTCCTTGAAGAGAGGGAGTATGTAATGCCCCATATTAATAAATCAATAAATAATAATATTATTAATAAAACAAATGAAATAATATTAATATATAACAAGTAAAACAATAAATAATAAATAAAAGATAATAATATAAATAACAAAGAAAAGTTAATAATAGTAAATAAATAAAACAATAAATGACAAATTGAAGTTCTGAATAAATATTCAAAGATAAACTATACAAATAGAAAAAATAAGTAAAGTTAACAAAAAGTAAAAAGGAATAAAATAAGCAAAGAGTTAAATTAAGAAAAAAGGTTAGTTGGCATGATGACACATGGATTGTGTGCATGTGGATCCCCTTCCAATCCCCTTTATAATAAATGGGTGAAAGGGAGATGAGAAACATTCATTCTTTCCAGAAGAGTGTTGGGAGACAAAGGGTACATTGGTTGTACTAATTGATTCAGGGCTCAGGGGTGGTCAATTGTAGAAAGATTATGTGCAGTTGAGCCTACAGTTGGGTGGAGTCGTCCTCAAAACTTTGTTGCGGTCAGTAGGATCCAAATAGCATTACAACTCCGAAATCACCAGTAAGATATATCTTCGCTCAACAGGTAAGTCTTCTCTGCTCATGGTTTTTGAAAATTCTATGCTAATCAATTGAATCTTTATGTTGATTATTAATAGCATGGCTTGATGTAATTAGTTGTATGTTTTGATTCTGGGTCGTTACAATAAGGAACTAGGGTCTCCCCACTTGTTTGTTTTGGTTTTCCACCTAAATCAGTTCGAGGGTTTTAAACTTCTTTGAAAGGGGGGGCATTACTATCTCAAGCGCTTTGTATTTTGCTACAAACAAAGAACAAAGGTCGAAGACGTCACAAAAGAGGGTCATTCCTAAGGAAAATTAAAAGTTGCAAGGTACATTAAGCTAAAGTGGGGGCTATTTTCGAAAAGACCAGGCCCATTGCCTAGACAAGAACCGGACATAGCAACTTAGAAGGGTATCTACTTCACACTCTAACAAAGGGAGAGACTCCAAGGCATGCCTAAAAAGCCAATCACCAAAAGATACAAAATTCTCTACATTTTTAATATTGTTTTCTAGATTAATCACATAATCATTGTTTTTCGTCGACATTTCGAACCTACTCTGGTTCATCCTTAGGACAAAGATGAAAAATCTTATCTATCCATATGTTTAAATAGTTGAGATGCATCATGTTCTAGATATAAACGTTGGAGAGAGTCAAATCAATTAACAAGATTTAATCTTAAATTAATAATTGAACGTTAAGTTATAAAATGTTTAATAATGAAAGTTTAGTTATATGAAACTAACCATTATAGGGTCAAAATTAATTTCCATAAAATAGGACAAAAAATAAACAAAAAATCATAAATTAAAAAGGAAAAATAATTAAAACCTAAATATTTATAATAACGATTAAAGCAAAATTTTCAAAATATTATTATATATTTATTATAACAATATATAAAATAAGTATACATATCATTTTACAAAATCTCCAAATATTCTTAGATATTTATATATTTATATTATAATAAAATTATTATATAGAATTTTATTATATATTATTATATATATCCATTTTTATATAATTTCTAATGGATTGTTAGGTTAACATGAATTTGGGACATTTTTACCAAGAAATTAAAGATTATATTTTATAAGATGATATTTACTAGTGAATGGTTTTTTATAGGAAAGTGGCCGTTATGGGATCAAAATTATTTTCCAAAATATAGGAAAAATAAATATAATACAAATATTTATAATCTTTTATTATATTATATATTTAGCAATCAATTACAACAAAATTTCAAAATGTTTATATATCTTTATATATATTATTATTATAATAGTATTTAAAATTATTATATATATCATTGTACAAAATATCCAAATATTATTATATAGTTACATATTCATATTATAATTAAATTATTATAATATTATTATATATATTAATATAAGTTGTTATTAGTCCACGGGGTCTTGGATAGACAGTAATCAGGTGCGTTGTTAAGGCACTCCTAGATGTTAAGTCATCGGTTCAATTCCCTGCCCTATTCGAGTGTTATTCTTGGACATGACCATGTTGTAGCCTCACCTGTAAAAATTTCTGATTTCCCACCCCGGTTTTCAGTTTCTCCTTATTTCTCCCATATAGTTAAATGCCCTTTCCCATAACCATACATTCAACAAGCTGGAAAAAATAAATATTGCTGAAAACACAAATTCTGGAAATTTTACAGAATGCTGGAAATTGCAGAAATAAAAATCAGCAGTAATAAACAGCCATTAAAACACATTTAAACACAGAGATTTTTGGTCAACTTGACCCTGGAAAAACCCCCTACAACTCTTGGGGAAAACCAGTTTGAGAGCTCTTCTTTATTTCTGGAAAATGCCTTTTTACAGTAGGAGAAATGTTCAGCAAAAAATCAACAAACAGACTTTTACAACTTATCTCAGCCTTGCTGAAACACCGTTGCTGTTACACCGTTGCTGTTGCTGTTACTCCGCTTTCAACTTTGCTGTGACACCGCTTGCAGCTTTGTTGTTACTCTGCGTGCAGCGTTGCTGTTACTCTGCGTTCAGCTTTGCTGTAACTCTGCGTGCAGCTTTGCTGTTACTCTGCGTTCAGCTTTGCTGTAACTCTGCGTGCAGCTTTGCTGTTACTCTGCGTTCAGCTTTGCTGTAACTCTGCGTGCAGCTTTGCTGTTACTCTGCGTTCAGCTTTGCTGTAACTCTGCGTGCAGCTTTGCTGTTACACCGCTTTCAGCTTTGCTGTTACACCGCCCAGAAATCTCCCTTGCTCTCTTGCTCTCCTTCTCTCAATCTGCTCATGAAAGAATGAATGATCTTTTTCCCTCCTTTTCCTCCCTTAACCCAACCCTAAATGACTTTTGGGTGATCCCTAAATCCAATGGCTGAAATAGATTTAGATCAATGGCTGAGATTAAATGCTCATTTAAATCTCACTTTCTATTTTTTAATTCACCCCACTTTAATAAAGACCCACTTAGTCATTTATTTCCAAAGTCACTTTTCCTTTCTAATTTTTTTCATTGACTTTATAAAGTCACTTTAAAATTAGACTTAGTAACTTTATCACTTAAAGTCACTTTCAAATTAGATTTAACTTTATAAAAATTATAAAGTTACTTTAGGAGAAAAATTAAATTCTTTTGGACTCTTTTCCCTAGGCCAAAGATCAAAGCCTTAGGGAACCACCTGTCCTTCGGTACCAAATTTCAACACTCCCTCTTACCGAGGAAGGTGTTCCTCACCACACCCATCTTGTCTCTGAAGTAGACATGCTTGCCCCGTGGTAAGGCTTTGGTAAGAATATCTGCAACCTGCTCATCAGTGGAAATATACTCAAGCTTCACAGCTCCCTTCTGAACATGGTCTCTGATGAAATGATATCTGATCCCGATATGCTTTGACCTGTCATGAAATACTGGATTCTCCGTGAGTTTAATGCAACTCTGATTATCACAGTAAATCACTGAAGGTCTCAACGGCTGACCAAATAAGCCAAACAACATCTTGCGAAGCCAGATGGCCTCACAACTAGCTAGACTGGCTGCCATATACTCTGCTTCCGCTGAACTCAGTGCTACTGACTGCTGCTTCCGGCTGAACCATGACACTACTGCTGAACCCAACCCAAAACAGCACCCTGAAGTGCTCTTCCTATCAGAAGCACAACCTGCCCAATCAGAATCAGTGTATCCTGCCAACCTCACTCCATCTCCCTGCCTGTAGTCCAGACCATAATCCACTGTCCCCTGCAAGTACCGCAAAATGTGTTTTGCAGCCACCCAGTGAACCTTCCTAGGCTCACACATAAACTGACTCATCGTGTTGACTGCAAAACAGATATCTGGTCTGGTGTTGACCAAATACATCAAGGAACCAATCAGCTGCCTGTACAATGTGGGATCCACCAACTCGGAATCCGAAGCATGAAGCTTCTTCCAGTTGGTGATCATCGGTGTCGACATGGGTCTACAATCCTCCATGTGGAATCTGCTAAGGATGTCCACAATATACTTCCCCTGCCCCAGGAAGAAATGCCCCTCCTCCTGCCACACCTCCAAACCCAAAAAGTAATGCATCAAGCCGATGTCCTTCATCTCAAACTCCGCCGCAAGATCTCTCTTGCAGTGCTCTATGAGTCTCTCTGCACCTGTAACGATCAAGTCATCCACATACAGCACCAGAATGAGAGGCTCCTCACCAATCACAATAAAGTAAAGGTTCGGATCTGCCTCACTCTTTGTGAAACCCATCCCCTGCAAGTATGCATCTATCTTGGAGTACCAAGCTCTGGGAGCTTGCTTCAGGCCATAAAGGGCCTTCTTCAATCTGCACACATGGGACTCCTTCCCATGCACCTCAAAGCCCTGTGGCTGCTCAATGTACACCTCCTCCTGTATGAAGCCATTGAGAAATGCGATCTTCACATCCATCTGGTGGATCTTCCAACCCATCTCTGCTGCTATCGATATAATGGAGCGAATCGAAGTATATCGAGCCACGGGAGCGAAGGTCTCCTCATAATCAACTCCCTCTACCTGTGAGAACCCTCTAGCCACAAACCTTGCTTTGAATTTCTCAATGCTGCCATCTGCAGCATGCTTTACCTTGTAAAGCCATCTGGAAGTAACCACGGATTTGCCCTCAGGCCTCGGCACCACCTCCCAAACATCATTCTTCATGATAGAAGAATACTCCTCCTGCATGGCCTCTCTCTAGACCTGCTGGCTAGCTGCCTCCTCATAGCTAGAAGGCTCAATGTCAAGGATGTTGGTAACCATCGCCATATAGCTACAAAACCTCTCAGGTGGTCTACTCTCTCTGACCGGCCTCTTCGGCTCAGCAACAGATGTGGCATCTCTCAAGGTGTCCTTAAGCCACTTGGGCTTCCTCTTCCCTGAGCATGCTTCTCCCATAGGAGAATGAAACTCCTCCTCCTCATCCCCATCAGTAGCCTGAACTCCTGACTGTCTGTCTGCTGTCCTCCTGCCTGCACCTGAACCTGTAGAAGCTGAGGTACCGTGTGAACTGTCCATCAGTGGACTCCCTAGTGAGTTGCTCTGTGAACTGCTCTGCATGCTACCCGGAGCACCACCCCTCTGGCTCGGCGAGCCACTGCTCACTGATGGACCTGACATCCTCATAGATGTACCTCCGGATCCTCCTGATCCCTGCCCACTGGATCCCTGCGACTGACTCAACTGCTGCTGAGGGTCTGGCTGATCCAGATACTCTAACTCCCGTGACCTCCTAAAGGCCCTGTCCTCCTCGAACTTCACATCCCATCTGACAACAACTTTCCTCTGTGCAGGACTGTAAATCCGAAAGGCCTTTGAGGTCTCACTGTAGCCCACAAGGATACCCTTCTCTGCGGTGGGCTCTAGTTTGGTCCTCTCCTCCTTGGGTATATAGGAGTATGTAATGCATCCAAAGATATGAAGATGACCAAGATCAGGCTTCTTCCCAGAGAAAGCCTCCTCCGGAGTCATGTGCCCCAAGGCACGATGCGGACTCCTGTTCTGCAAGTAAACAGCTGTGTTGCAGGCCTCTGCCCACAAGAATAATGGCAACCCCTGATCATGTAACATGGCTTTGGCAGCCCCTATGATGGATCTGTTCTTCCTCTCCGCAACCCCGTTCTGCTGGGGGTTGTAAGGAACAGTGAACTCCCTCCTAATGCCTGCCTCCGCACAATAGTCAACAAACTCTCCAAGGGTGTACTCTCCTCCATTGTCCGACCTCAGGGACTTGATCTTTCGACCTGTCTGAGTCTCCACAAGAGCTCTGAACTCCTGAAACTGCTTGAAGACCTCACTCTTGGTCTTCAAGAAATAAATCCAGGTCCTCCTGGAGTGATCATCAATGAAAAGAACATAGTACTCATATCCACTCAAGGAAACATGAGACATCCGACCGCTCACATCAGAATGAATCAAATCAAGTATCCCAGTCGCTCTGCTGTCACTGCTGGGAAAAGGGGATTTGGCAAACTTGCCCATCGCACAACCTCTGCAAGTATCATGGTGATCAGTACTGAAATCTGGCACACCTGTAGTGATCTCCCGCAATGTCCTCAAGGCTCCATGAGACATGTGCCCCATCCTGCGGTGCCAAATCTCACACAGCTCAGAACTGCTAGCTCTGCTGTCGGTACTACAACTCAATGCCAAAGGGGGCTGGAATGCAAACTTGTACACCTTTGCATGGCGTACACCTATCACTCTAGCTGAATCAGCTGGAGAGCCCCTGGGATACATCAACACCTGTCCTTCCCTGAACAGTACCTCATATCCTCTGTCCTCCAAAGCTGAGACGGATATGAGGTTCTTCCTCATCCCTGGCACATAAAGAACCTCTGACACCTTCAAGGGAGGTTTGGACTCCCTCTGAAATGTCACTGTCCCCACCCCGACTGCTCTAACAACTCTGTCATCACCGAGTACTACCTCAATATCAGTGCCACTCTCTGAAAGCTCTGAGAAGTACTCCCGAACTCCTGTCATGTGACGTGAAGCCCCACTGTCCACATACCAGATACCTGTAGATGCTCCGCTGATCGAGGGAAAAGCATGCTCCCTCTGAACCTGTGTGGCAGGTGATCCTGCACTAGAGGACTCACATGTAGTGAACGCAAACTCCCGGTCAAAACGACCTGCAAAGTCCTCAATCTCAGCTGACGCTGCCACATCCTGGGTCTTCCCCTTCTTCTTCTTCTTCTCCGGACACACAACTGCATAGTGTCCCATCTTCTGACAATTCCAACACTTCACTTTGGAATAGTCCTTTTGTGAGTTACCCTGTTTACCTTTACCTTTGCCTTTGCCTCCACCACCGCTTGTGGAAGCCTGCTTCTTCCCTTTGCCTTTCTTGCCTCCTGCCATCAGTGCTACGTCCTCATCCTGCTCAACTGGCTTGGCTGCCCCAAGCTGTCCTTTCCTGATCTCTGTCTGAATACAATCATCCCAAAACCTCTCCCATGTGGGAAGGGTCTCACGTGCACAAACCCCATCAGCAAAGTTCAACCATGAACGAGGGAGGCCATTCACTGCAATACGCACCAACTCAGTGGATGGAATGGCCTCTCCAATCGCTGCCAACTCATCTCTCACATTGGTAATCTTTGTGAGATATCCAGCTGCACTATCATTCCCCATCTTATTGTTCTTCAGCTTCTCCTTCAAGACCATCTTCCGGTTCTCATTGGTACTCTGGTAGAGATTGGACAATGTTGTCCACATCTCATGGGCATTGCTCTTTCCTCTCACATGAGGAATGCAATGGTCTTTGATTCCGTCTAGAATCAGCCTCTTACCCTTGTTGTTCTTTTTATTATAAGCTGCCAACTGAGTAGCATCAGTAGGCACAACAACAGGGTGCTGTGCTGTATGCACCATGATATCCCAGACTTCTGCCTCCTCAAAGATACTCTGCATTCTCTCCTTCCAAACGCTGTAATTTGTATGCCCATCCAACCTATCCTCCACCCTCAATCCCAATGACATCTTGTTGTCCTAAAACTGAAAAATAGCACTGCTGTGGTAAAGATAAACCTGCTGTTTATGAAAAATCAGCTTGCTGGAATTTTCTGAGTGAAAAAATCAGCAGCTGTATTTTTTCTCTTTTGCTGTCCCAAACTGCCCTTCAGCACTCAAGCTCCGATACCATGTAAAAATTTCTGATTTCCCACCCCGGTTTTCAGTTTCTCCTTATTTCTCCCATATAGTTAAATGCCCTTTCCCATAACCATACATTCAACAAGCTGGAAAAAATAAATATTGCTGAAAACACAAATTCTGGAAATTTTACAGAATGCTGGAAATTGCAGAAATAAAAATCAGCAGTAATAAACAGCCATTAAAACACATTTAAACACAGAGATTTTTGGTCAACTTGACCCTGGAAAAACCCCCTACAACTCTTGGGGAAAACCAGTTTGAGAGCTCTTCTTTATTTCTGGAAAATGCCTTTTTACAGTAGGAGAAATGTTCAGCAAAAAATCAACAAACAGACTTTTACAACTTATCTCAGCCTTGCTGAAACACCGTTGTTGTTGCTGTTACACCGTTGCTGTTGCTGTTACTCCGCTTTCAACTTTGCTGTGACACCGCTTGCAGCTTTGCTGTTACTCTGCGTGCAGCGTTGCTGTTACTCTGCGTTCAGCTTTGCTGTAACTCTGCGTGCAGCTTTGCTGTTACTCTGCGTTCAGCTTTGCTGTAACTCTGCGTGCAGCTTTGCTGTTACTCTGCGTTCAGCTTTGCTGTAACTCTACGTGCAGCTTTGCTGTTACTCTGCGTTCAGCTTTGCTGTAACTCTGTGTGCAGCTTTGCTGTTACACCGCTTTCAGCTTTGCTGTTACACCGCCCAGAAATCTCCCTTGCTCTCTTACTCTCCTTCTCTCAATCTGCTCATGAAAGAATGAATGATCTTTTTCCCTCCTTTTCCTCCCTTAACCCAACCCTAAATGACTTTTGGGTGATCCCTAAATCCAATGGCTGAAATAGATTTAGATCAATGGCTGAGATTAAATGTTCATTTAAATCTCACTTTCTATTTTTTAATTCACCCCACTTTAATAAAGACCCACTTAGTCATTTATTTCCAAAGTCACTTTTCCTTTCTAATTTTTTTCATTGACTTTATAAAGTCACTTTAAAATTAGACTTAGTAACTTTATCACTTAAAGTCACTTTCAAATTAGATTTAACTTTATAAAAATTATAAAGTTACTTTAGGAGAAAAATTAAATTCTTTTGGACTCTTTTCCCTAAGCCAAAGATCAAAGCCTTAGGGAACCACCTGTCCTTCGGTACCAAATTTCAACATCACCAATGTCGAACTTTTAATATATATATATATATATATAAGTTGTTATTATAAATTTTTATTATATCATTATACAGAAAACTCAAATATTATTATATATTTATATATTCATATTATAATAAGATTATTATATTTAATGTTATTATATATTATTTTATATAATTATTAGATATATTTATATTTATATGATTTCTAATGTTATTATTATCATTAAAGACAAAGATGTTATGACAATATAGTAATATAATGAAGCATTATTAATAAATGAATAACGTGATGAATTAAGGAATGAATATATATATATATATCTATATATATATATATATATATATACACCAAGTTAAGAGGGTTTTCTACTTGTTGGACCTGTGTTTTCAGCGAACAAAAACGAGTTCTACAGGCCTATAAATAAGTATCTTACACTAGAACTTGTAATTTTTCAGCTCCATATTAGTTTATAAGCAAAAACTTTCGTTAGAGTTTAATTGCTTTTGTTTTCCAGTTGTATAAATCATAAATAATTTTCTGGAAAATTTCTTGGTTAATAAACATAACCCAAAAATGTGAAAATCAATTTTCAACTAGCTGAAGATTGCTTTTTCTATCTAAATTTAGTATAAGGTAGGCCCCAAAGCCTCTTTAATCACCCTCTAGACATTTCACATTCGAGGGTAACTCCCTAGGAGTGTTTTACACACAGTGGATTTGTTGATTAAGAAAAATACGATGTTGACCCTCGTTTTACGTAGGTTTCACACACTGTCATATAAGACAGCAAGCCATTTTCACTTGTAATTTCTTAACCAGACTTCAAAACTGATAAATAATTGTATAATTGGTTAGGACAAGTTCAATAGACCAAAATCCATAGGTCTCCATAGGTCATATGCTATATCTTTTTAGTATTTTGACTACTAAAGTCTAATATTATTGTAGAAATATGCTCTGTTGTTTTAGCTTTCTTTTTATGCAAGACAGCAGAGTCACAGACAAACCATGAACAACTCCACCCCATTGATTCCATACAAGGCACTGAGCATAAACCGGACTTGTTGGGAAATATTTAGGGACTCCTCCCTTAGTTGTTTAGGAGGTATTGGGCTTAAATAGTGGGGGCTTGGGCCAAGATGACAGTGGATCCTTGCCCTATGCGCCCATCTAGCAAGGTTGTCAGGACCTTAGTGGCCTTGCTAAAAAGATCAGTAACATTTTTTGGCCTTGTTATCCAGAAGAAAGTCATTCAAACTAATCATGTACGACATTACTTCACTTTGGTAAGCGTGTTATTTTGTATCTATACTTAATGAGATACTTGTTTAAGGACTAATTTAGGATCTCATCTGGCGAATCCACTTCACAAACATAAAAGGTATAGTACAAGGAGGCTGCCATCCAAGGTAAGAATCAATGAAAGTATTGGTGAATCCACATTTATGATTGGTGAGCAAATTCAATTTAAAGGATCATTATTCTAATGTGTGAAGGATGGGCTCTAATAAGAGTTCATTCTTTGACCGGATATATATTCCTTGTTGGAAACTTGGTTATACTAAGAGGGGGGGTGAATCAGCATAACACTGATTGGATCATCATTAACCAATTTTTACTTATTAAACAATTAACTTATCCATTAATTAACCAACATAACATATAAGCAATAGATCAAAAACACAATACATGAAAAGGCAAACTCAAACCACATAAGCAACACAATCATAACATACGAACACCAAGGATTTTAGATGGAAACTATTCTAGGAGAAAGCCACCAAACGCTTTGTCTCCTTGTTCTTCTTGTCAATCTTCTTTTACAATGTATTGGCACCAACCAGCATGCAAACACAAACTTGCGAGATATGCAAGCACCCAGTCGCTTTGTACATCAACTTTTGCAGGCACCCACCTACAAGAGGCTTCAACTTCTCTTTTATTCTACAAGCTACAACTTGTTAGGTGCATCCACTCCCTCTTCCTATGTTGAAAATGTAAATTAGTGTCGGTCTTCATAATTGTATTTGAGTCATAATGTAATGTATTTGTCAAAAGAAAGAAAAAGGAATTTGATTATTAAAGAAATTGACTTATTAAAGCATGGGTTTCATGCTTGGTTCAATGGTTTATAGGTCAAAGCCTCCATTGTAGGCTTCTAGGGTTTATGTCAAGTGTGCTTGTCCATGTCATAATGTAATAGACCCTTCTTGGGCATTGTCAATCAAGAAACAAATTTATTTTTATGTAAATTAGGTCTTCGAAGCCTCCTCCACCAAGTCAGCTTCAAACTAGACAAGTCGACCTAATTGAGGGGCAGAATCTCCTATATAAAGGCAATAGCTCGACCTCATTTGGAACACTCTCAACAAGTTAAAACTACAATTTCTGGGACAAGAAAAAGTGTGAAATTCAAGGTACAAGAAGGAAAGGGATAGCGAAAAAAAAAGGACTTTATCAAGCATAAAAAGTCAAAATTTTCTCTCTCTCTCTCTCACACGTGTGAAGTTGTTGAGCTGCTAGAAGGGCCGTAAAGGCAATCCTGAAGCTGGGTCGAAATTCTAAAGTTGGGGGTCAAAGTTCTAAAGCTGGGGGTCGAAATTCTGGGTTGGGGTTGCATTTGAGAAGCTGACACTTGGTAACTTTGGGAGAGATCATCTATTGGAATGAAGGGTTGACTTGGTGGAGGAGGAAGGTCTTTTGGTTTAGGGTCTTGGGTTATCTCAACTTGAATTTGCTAGTGCAAGAGTTGTACTGAGTTTTCCCCTATAGAGGGGTTTTAGCCCTGGTTGAGTGTCTACATCTATTGTCATTGATCTTCGTGTTTTGTTTTCATGATTGCTTGATGAAACAAAAGATAAAAGAAGAACATAAGAAAGTTAATAAGAACACAAATATATCACAAGTAATTATCAACATAAGAAAATCTTTCTGCCTTTACGATTTTCTAACATGGTATCAAAGCTAAGGTGAAGAAGGAAGAAAAAGGCAGCTTGAAGATCTATTGAAGAAAAGGGGATCAAAAAAAGGTCATTGAGGAAAAGGATTATATGAGGAGAGAAGCCTACTATTTACAAGAACTATGTCAACTACAATGAAGAGAGAAAACAAACTAGAAGGAGCCTCCAACTACAGGGCATGGAAAAAGAGGATAGATCTTATCCTCGCTAAGCACAAAGTTTTCGACCTTCTTCAAGGAAAATTCAAGAAGCTTACAGAGGATGCAAGAAAGGAGAAGATCAGAGAAACAGAAACCTTGGCCATGAATCTGGTGGTAGATGGAGTAAACGAAAATGTAATTCCATACATATCCAACATAAACTCTGCTCAAGAAATGTATGAAGCTCTTTCCAAGTTATTTACCATCAAGAACATCAGTCAAATAGCTAGCCTCAAGAATGAACTAAGGACAATAAGGATGACAAAAGATGATATTGTGTCATCATATTTTGTAAAAATGACTAGAATAAGATATGAACTCCAAGCACTGGATGAGGTTGTACCATCAAAAAGAAAACGCAATTGTTGCTCTTCTAGGTCTACCAATTCTTGGTGTGCTTTTGCATCAAAAATTAGCAGTTGGAAGGATACTCCAACCTTCGAACAAATGTGGAATGCATGCAGTCAAGAAGAAGCTCGAATATCATTAGTAAACAACAAAGAGGATGAAGAAGACAACACATCTAATGCTTATTTTGCTCATCACAAGAAAAAGGGAACCTTCAAGAAGTTCAAAGGACCAAAGAAGAAAGTTGACCTATCCAAAATTGAATGTTACAATTGTCATAAGATGGGTCATTACAAAAATCAGTGTCCTAAGAATCCAAAGAATAAGAATAGAGATAGGGAACAGGCAAATATTACCAATGAAGCTCCACCTAAGAAGAACAAGACTGAAGAATTGAAAGTCAAAGACTTATACTACTAAGTCCCTTCTTATATATCCTTCTTAGTCTTGTATTGTTTTCCTTTATGTTTTGGATTCTAGAGTTTATAGGTCTAACATGTCCTGTTAAAACATTTTTGAATTATTTTGATAAGTTGTAGGTATCCCTCAAAAGGATTGGATTAAGGGGGGGGGCCTTCACCATTTTACCAAAAGAAAAGTATCTTGTTCCTTGTTCCCTCTTTTATGTTTGGTTTCCCTGTCATATCAAGATTTGTTTGTATTCTATGCTAATAACCTTTTATATTTTCCTTGGTTAAGAAAGCTTGCAAAATACACAAAGGTTATGAAGGAGACTTCAAAGGAAACCTTGAAGCAATAAGGAATTTTTATTGCAAAGGAAGCTCTTCAAGAACTAAAGGTATGTCTTAGACTATAAGTTGTGTCACAAGGTTCTCTCCATACAATAGGTATGATCATTCTCTTTTGAAATTTGTTTCATATTACTAACATCCTTATGTCTAGGATTTTGAGTCATAGAGATTCTTGTTAGGGTGATTAATCATTAGATTGAATCTACCATCGTTATATTATCTCTTGCCATTTGATCATTCTTGTGAAATCCTAACCTTTAGGGTTCACTGTAAAACGCTAGCCTATTAATGCTAAGGGTATGTCAATATTTAATACTGAAACCCTAATCTACTTAGAAGTTGTTGATAAAGTCTATAAATATTATTCTTTTGAAGTTTAGGGCTTTAATAATAAAAAACCTAGTCCTTTAGGGTTTGATGTTAATGTCTAGGTTATATATTTAAACCCTAGACATTTAGGGTTTGATGAATTAGGGGTTATGAAAAAAACCTTGTTTTAACTAAAGTAAGATCCTAGGAATGAAACCCTAGGTGTATATTCATCTGTTTGATCGAAACCCTAGCCTAGTCAAAATTATTCAATGTTCTTATCTTGGGTTTCCCTAATAGATATTGATGTTAAATAGATACGTATATGCAAGTATGCTAACTTAATGTTTTAGTTTGTAAAATCTAGGGTTTGTAACAAAATCCTAGTAGAGATTGATATTCTAGAACATGATGATATTGTTTTTTATTATTGATATGATTTAGCTTTGACGATAAATCTAGGGTTCGCAACAAACCCTAGTAGAGTCTTACATGTAATTCTAAACGCATAATGTTGAAACATTAGTACTATGATTGGATTGTTATTTGGCTAAATCTAAGGCTTTGTGTCTCGCAGATGGATTCTAGGATTTATGACAATATATAAAAGATGTAACCATTGTTGACTATGAACCTAACTAAGTTTAGGTATTTGATGTCTAAACCCTGAAAGTTTTGATGCTTCCATTGTAATGACATGATTTTGACTTCATTTGTATTTGGTTGCAAAGTTTTGCAAGTACATGATCTTCAAGATGTTGAGGATGTTCGTAATTGAAGATGATAATGATGATAAGCATGATGAAGGAAGATGATCAAGATGACCTTGTCCCTAGGTTGAGAGGGAGCTTGGATAGAAGAAAGGGTATATTTCCCCAGTTAAGAGGGAGAGCATGTTATGACGGTTGTAGTAAATACCTTAAAGGAAGAATGAATGAAAGTACTACAAATGAATGTTCGTGATTCATGAAGTTTAAAACAAAAGACTTGAGAAGTATTGAGGTTGTATTTGGTGTTGCTAAAGAAATGAAAGAGGAAAGCTTCTGATACGATGTATTTGAATAACTTGATGATGATATAAGCAGCATCAGAATGAATGAGGACCCTTAAGGTTTGTGTTTACTTATATGTATTTGAAAGTTTATTATTAATTGTGGTTATGTATCAAGAAAATCTCTCCACAAGAAGGTTGAACATTTTGGAAGCATGCTTGGACTAGTGGATATATCTGATTTATGGAGAGAAGAGGCATCGTGTGTAATACAAAATGTCTGGGAGGACATCTGGCCAGCTTATAGTAGGGAGGATGGCATTGGTCATGGAGCTCCGACCTTAGATACACACCTAGATCTTTAGGTTGGTGATAGAGCTTAAAAGTTTGATGGTACCTAGAGTGGCTAAAGCTTGAGTTCCCCTTAGTCCCACCTTATTAGAGTACCCTAGTCAGGTATCTAATCTATAGCACTGTGTGTGTTGTGACTCTTCATAGAGTGTATCATTTTGAGATCTTCCATGTATCTTTGTATATGTATAATTATGAATACCTATTTAGTTAAGAGGGAGTGTTGAAAAATGTAAACTAGTGGCAGTCTTCATAATTGTATTTGAGTCATGATGTAATGTATTTGTCAAATGAAAGAAAAAAGAATTTTATTATTAAAGAAATTGACTTATTAAAGCATGAGTTTCATGCTTGGATCAATGGTTTATAGGTCAAAGCCTCCATTGTAGACTTCTAGGGTTTATGTCAAGTGTCCTTGTCCATGTCATAATCTAATAGACCCTTCTTGGGCATTGTCAATCAAGAAACAAATTTATTTTTATGTAAATTAAGTCTTTTAGGCCTCCCCCACCAAGTCGGACTCAAACTGAACAAGTCAACATAATTGAGGGGCAGAATCTCCTATATAAAGGCAGCAGCTCGACCTCATTTGGAACACACTCTCAACAAGTTCGATCTGCAATTTCTAGGACAATAAAAAGTACAGAATTCAAGGAACAAGGAGGAAAGGGCTAGTGAAAAAGGACTTTATCAAGCACAAAAATTCGAAATTTTCTCTCTTTCTCTCACACGTGTGAAGTTGTTGATGTTGAGAAATCTAAGGGTAGCAAGTGTAGGAGATCTCTCTTAATTAGTTTCTTCTTTAACTTGATTAGTATTGTGTTCGCTTCATCAAACAGCTATCAAATCATAAAGAACAATGAGTCAAAGGACACAAGACATAGGCGATCAACTAGGGCAAAAGCCTCTCCAATATTGAGAGGAAAACCCACATAAGTCTTCTTCTTATAGAATATTCAATTGACAAATTCTAAGACCTTGACCCTTGACTAACTCCTCCAAGACCAAGTCAATGCTTTTTCTGGATGTACTTCTTCTTCTCCAAGTCAACACTAGTCAAACTTGTGTCCCGGCTTCAGACTTTAGCCCTAACTTAGAATTTTCAGCTCATTGTTGCAACCCTACAATTTCGGCTTCTTCTACAAAAACCCTAGGTCACACGTGTGGCTGGAATGTGGACAAATTTGCCTCCTTTTGACTTTTCTTGACCTTGACTCCTCTTGACAATTCGGCTTGTTAAATAGAACTTTTTTTGACCCAAACTTTGACTCCTTTGAGCGACTCCTTTATATAGGCCTTCTAGGGTCCTTAATAGGCTGACATGTCTCCTTGGATAGGCCAACTAGCTCTTTTGTAGGCTGACTTGATGATAATCACTTGACAAGGTCTTGGAGGGTCATTTGACTTGACTTTGACTCAAATAATTTTTCCTTTACAATATGTAACATGCCCAAATGGGTCTTCAATACATGACAATGACTCAATTGACTTTATGACAAACCTAGAAGCACTCAATGGGTGCTTGAACTAAAAATAATTTCCCTTGAACATGAAACCCATGCCTCAAGAATAACAATAATAAAATTATTTTTCTCTTTCATTATATACATAAAATCAACACTCCCGCTTAACTATAGAGGTATTCATAATCCATACAAGGTACTTGGACATTCTCAATCTGAAGAATTCTCATAAGAAGAGTCGGATTGGTAACCCATTTGTATAGCATCATATCATCCAGCATTGTCACATAGCAAGGCCTTGACTAACAGCTCTATCTCTCCACAAGATCAGAGCACAATGTTGGCGAGACCAATGATTTATAGACACCTTCATCATTGTCTCTCAAGGAACATACCCCACTCGGGTGTTCACAAGGTATGTCCTTCCAAGACTATTCTTATCTTGGATTCCCAATCCTCAAAGAATATCGGTCCTCTATGACTACTCTTATCTTGGATGCCCTACCACATCCTCAAAGAGTATTGGATGCCAAATGCTTACCCAATCCTCCATTCTTTCTTCCCAAGTGAAGACAAGAATGATGTGTCTATCTCTCCCTCTCAACTAGGGAGGATATACCCATTCCAATGAAGGAATGTACCCATTCCTATAAAAAGAATGTGCCCAAGCTCCCTCTTAGCTTAGGGACTTGCTTCCAAGTTTCTATCAGAAACTTGCTTCCAGGCTCCCTCTTAACTAGGGATTGGCTTATTAAGCAAAATAGATTATTGCCCATAACCTTTGCGCAAGTTTTACAGGTTTTCATACAGCACAAAAAGTTATTTTCACTTGTAACTTCTTAAATATATTTCAGAACTGATAAATAATTGTATATTTCATTAGGATAAGTTCAGTAGGTCAAAATCTATACGTCATATGCCATATCTTTGTAGCATTTTGGCTAATAATTTCTTTTCTAGAAATCTGCTCTGTTTTAGCATTGTTTTTACATAGGACAGTAGACAAAACAAGAACGTCTCCACCCCATTGACTATATACAAGGCAGTGGACATAAACTGGAGTTGTTGGGGAATATTTAAGGACTCCTCCCTTGGATCTTTAAAAGGTGTTGGGCCTAAATAGCAGGGGCTTGGACCAATGTGACAGTGTTTCCCTGTCCTGTGTGTGCCCATCAAGCAAGGCTGTCAGGGCCTTAGTGACCTTGCTAAAAATAAAAAGATTGATAACATGTCGATTTAGCACTTGAAACCTATATTGCTGCAAAATTTAGATTTGGAGGACAATTTAGTTCAATGCTTCAGTATCTCCTGTGTAGTTAATTATATTATTTCAACATTAGCAATTCAACCTGATTAAAAATGGAATCAATGAAGTCTCCATCATCTACCATGCAACACATCAAAACCAGTTAAAATGACTGGTTGAGTTATTGCCATGTATTATCATTGTTTACAGAATTATCCCCCTTTCAAACCTTTTGGCATAAAGAATCCCATCATAGTTTACTTTGAAGTTTGGGGCCTGGGCCACTGTATTTGATTCCAGGGGAAAAACAAAAAGCAAATTCTTTCAGTTATCTATGAAATAGACAAAAAGAAGCGACACAGTATTTCAGGTATTTATTAAAATAGTCTAAAAGGAGAGACACTACACATAGATACATGATCTTTCAAGTATCTATAAAAATAGGCAAAAAAGAAAGACATAATTTGCAATCACGTTGAGTATGCTTCAAAACATATTTGATACCAATTTAGCAATTGAAATAAACTAGAAGATAAATAATGCTTGAAATTTAGTGGCGGTGGAGCATTTAATTTGACACTGCAGTATCTACGGTGCAACCAACAGTATTGCTTCAACATTACCAGTTTCAACCTGATATGAGGTGGGCTGATATGATATTTTCCAGATCTACTATAAAGCATATCAAGATCCAAAACTGGTCGAAAAGATCGGTCAAGTTGCTAGCATTGGTTTTCTTCATGCACAAGACCATCCACCATTCAAACTTTCCAAAAATAGCCAGATTTTCATGATTCCCATCAAAATTTATTTTGGACCACTATAAAACTAGCTTTGGTGTTGTTTAATATGCCTGATTGTCTATTACCATAGGCTCAAAACACAAAATGGAGTTTCGAAATTTCTGTTACGAGGATAGCTTTAGGGATTGAAAAAATTTTGATCTACACTCACAGGTATATTATTATGAATCAACCATTGTTCCAGCTCAGCATATATTCTTTTTTCATTCCCATCTGATTCTTCTGCATCATCCGTCTCATTTCCTTCCATGTTCACATCTGCAGATTTTTTAGGAAGCAGGAGCAAGAGACCCCCTAGTAGGCGCTTGTTCACCAGATAATCTGTTTAGCAAGTAATAGTTCAGAATGTTAGCCATTTGATCCAAGCATAACAGACAAGTGCTATTATTGTGAGTGACAAAAGGCCAAAAACAGGCCAAGCTCCCTGTGCGATTAGCCATGCACTAATAAACCGCTTCAAAATGCAAATGTTCTCCATCAACATATCAATATCCATCCAGTATGAAGAAGCATTAAGGTTTAATTTCTTCTCCAAAAACTAGTAGTTAATGTGTTAAAAATTGTGCACATGCAAGTTTTTTAAATTAGATGAAGTCCTACGAAAATAGATTTGATAAAGTAACAAAAATGTTCAGTAGCACCTTTCAAAGACGTTATGAGTATTGATGTTTTAATAGAGAACTTACCACCTTTCAAAGACGTTATAAGTATCGATGTTTTAATAGAGAACTTACCACAGCCATATTTCTCATTCCAAAGAATAACAAACGTGACATTTTAATAGAGTAGTCACCCCAATTATACTTTTCGTACCAAGCATAAACAACAACCTGTTGCCGGGATTTCCTCTAAAATTTGTTTTAGATAAACCTATATAGAAAACATTTATTCAGAAGGCAGTGAAAACAATACAACCTTCACAAAAAAAAGACGAAGTCACCATAACTCACAGATGTGATGCTGATATCAAATGCAGAGTTAAGACCAAAACTGATCTTTTAATTACAATAGTAACATCTTTAACGAACCAAAGAACTGCAAGACAACCTTCACTATAACACCACTTCAATCGCTAACAAACAAGTCCCCTAATTCTGACAGAAAGGTTTTGTTGAAAAAGGTACCAAGGAGGTGTTTCCTAGTGTTTTTTTGCCTAATCCTAGGAAAACAAGTGAACCCACCTTTTTAGTGTGACTATGAGATCATTAAAGTCATCTTTTTGTCACCTTATGACGTCTAAAAGTACATTGTACTTTTATAATATTAAATTGACTTTATGAGGCAAAAAGTACATGGTACAACAAGTTATTAAAGGACTAGAGGGGTTCATTAATGAAGGGGGAGACCTGAGGGTGGGTCGATGTGAAATTAGATCTCCGCCCTTGATCAAGAGACGCTGAGATCTAATGTCAGCCCTTGATCTTAGGGATAGGTCTTCTCATCCTTATGGAAACTAAAAAGGGGGAAAGGCAAATGGAGGCTCATTATTCTTCATGTGTAGATTTGGAGAAGAGGAGAGGAGAAGAGGATAAGCTGAAGGCGAAGGCTCAGATAGAACACATTTGCAGCAAGGAGAGACCGTACAGTAGCCCAAATTTCTAGGCTGAGAGTGTGGCATGAAAATCAGGAGGGTAGAGGAGGTACAGCAGTTTGCTCCAGTGCATTTTTCGAGGCAGGTACAGGCACAAATTTTGAGGGAGTCATGCTGCATTTATTGTTGGTCTGACAGCATGAAATTTGAGGCAGAGAAATCAGGTCTGACAGCATGAAATTAAAGGCAGAGAAGTCAAACTGTTGCATAAATTTCAAGTGCCAGAAGTGCTGAACAGTGGCACAAAATTCGAGGTTTAAAGCCTGAACAGTGAGATGAATTTCAAGGGTAGAAGTGCTGGACTGTGGTACAACTTTCTAGAGAGCAACACAAATTTCAAGGAGCTGGCCTGAATTTCTAGGAGGGAGATAAGTACCCCTGTTGTAATTGTGTAAATTTCTCTGAGAAAAAGAAAATAAAATCCCTCTTCCTACTAGTTTTGCCTTCAGGGTTTTTCCAGGGTCTAATTGACCAAATATCAGTGTCTAAATTTTGTTCACGCTTGTGAGATTTATCAGCTGATTTGTAAAAAAGTAGCGGTATCTTCGAGTGTTTTAATTGAATTTATATTCAAGTTTAAATCTCAGCAATGAACAATGGGGGTTGGGCATTAAACTTGATGTGTAAAACAAATTGAAACTGGGTGGGGCTACATGACACAATTTTCCACAGGAGGCTGATTATAACAAGCACAACAGACAAGTTTTAAAGGACTTTGGTAAACACTGTCTGTTTGCAAAAAGAGTAAAGCTTAAAGCTTTAGGTCACTCTCTCATCTCATAAGGAAAGGCACGTGCCAAAACAACATTAAACAAACACCACACCATAGACAAGTTACATAAGAAAAGCCACCCTTGCTTGGGAAAAAAGGCCATAGAAAAATTGTTTTAAGCATGCAATCCATTGATGACCATGAACTCTCCAGAAGTGTAGTTCTTGGGAGCATTTTCATGAGTGCACTAGCGTGGGTGCTTCTATCACACTTTTTGCAGACTCGCAATTCTAAAACAGGTGCAAGGGCCCTAGAAGCACTCCCCTGTAACACTGATCCAAAAACATAATCACGAAGAAGCCAAGATGCAATCTTGGCATGTCATTCATCATCTTCATGAATGTCACAAAAGCAACAGTAAGACTAGATGACATCATCATCATCCAAAGAGACTAACACTTTGCTCCAGAAGGAAAGTCGCAACAACGGTCGCTGTTGAGAGTTCTCAGTGGCAAAAGCAGGCTCCTCGTAGCCACAAAAGAACCATGGCGATAGTAGAGACCACCAAGATGGTCAACACAGCTAGCCACTTCAGGGGGCATTGTAACAAGCAATCCCCCCATCAATATGGCAAGTTCCTACTTGTTCTTAACTTCATATAGTCATCTTGGAGAATGACCATGAACTGCCATAGACAATGTTGGCCATATTGAGGTGGGGATCAAAGGGACACCTGTTGGAATATTCACCAATACTAAAAAAGGGGGGTGAATTAGCATTGGGCACTTTTTACCATTTCAGGTTATCATGTAGACATTAACAATTAACAATACCATTCAACAATGCACAACATCACACATAGTACACAAGAGATTTTTACGTGGAAACCCAAATGGGAGAAAACCATGAAACACTTTTAATGTGTTAAAGATTACATCAACAAGAAGCACCAACTTCCAAGTTTCTCCAGCACCAACTAGAAGGAAGCACCACCCCCCTGGCTTTATTTGCTCCAATTGAAAGGGATGCACCAACACCCTGCAAGCTCCAACCTACCCTAGCACCACTCTACCACCCTGAAGTGTTCTCAGGCACCAACCTGAAGGAGACTTCAATCTCTGTCTTGCACCACCCTGCCACAATTAAGAATGAGAGATAAATGAATATTATAGATCACACTGGTCACCCTGTTCAATCACTGCACTTCTTGTCCAACCACTGCTGTCAATAACCTTGGTGTCATTGTTGTAATATCACACACTGTCATAGTACCACCTTTGCTTTTGTCTGATAGGCAAGCATTGGTATGTTGTCATAACACTATCACAGTCTTGTTGTCAATGCCATTGTTTTGTATTGTACTATCTATTACTTCGCACATACACACTAATGAACGCTACCCATGCTCAACTGAACAAGTTCATCAATATTGTCAATCAAACCCCCACCTGATAGTCATCGAGTTTGAGCCTACAACCTCAAGCATGTAACCTATGTCCTCTATCAAGTCAGCTACAGCACGTTTGTTGACATACATGGACTTCAAATCTCTTTTTTGTGATAAAACGAATGGGAGAGGATGTTATTCAAATCAACGATTGGTTCTTTTCAACTTGGTCTCTGCTTGCATAGTTGTACAACAAAACATCACATCCCTCCTATACACCAAAGCTAGCATTTTATGTCCACATAACAATACGGTGACCAATGTGGAATAGTCAATTTGCCCACGTATCTATATGACAACCAATCATGGAATACATGGCTCATTTCAATGTTTTGATCCACGTTACACAATGCGATGGCATATAAGTTTTGAGAATGACGAGGCTTAGTTATAGATCATAATTATAACCTCTGCCAGATATTGTTATATCTATGTATATAGATTATCCATATTCATGTTTTTCCACTCTACCAGAACTAGAGTTTGCTTTCGTGAAATCGAGCTCGGGCTCTTGCCGAGACTGGATTCTGCCTCTTACCTTCGGCCACTGCCTCTGCTACCTACAATCGACCTCTGCTATCTCTGATTTGACCTTTAAACGCAAAACAGCAAACTCTGTCATATATGGTCACCCTTTGCAAAAGTCTTGCATCACAACTTCGTCAAACTTATGTCAAGATTTTGTTATGAACATAGACTACCACCATTTCAAGCCATGACATATTTTGGAATTATGTCTTTGTTCAAATTGTATCATGTCAACAATTCATGGTATACAACCTATGTCATGTGAAGCTAACCATATTTCAGTTATAACTTGGCCGAGAACCCTCCAAAAATTCTGCAACAGGCTAATCACTGTATTCAGACCAGATCATACCGAAACCCTGCAACAAGTCAATCACTATACTATAACCAAATCAAACGAAGTCTCTGGTCAGGTCAAGTTCCAACAAAACTCCCCAAACAATTGTAAACAACGAACTATGAGACCATGACAATGAGACTACAGATTATTATCACTACCTCGTGTACTTGATCGCTTCTCTATTACAGGCCAAGAAAACCAAACAATCTAAACTTATGATTCAATCTAGATCAAGATTTATACAACTTCAGGCTATTGAATTTGAAACTGCAGATCGACCTCAGAACTCGCATTCTTCTTGATCCACACAAGACTGTTGTTCAACTTAAGCCCAAAGATATGTAAATATATATAGGATTTGTCAAGTAGTTGGGGGAGCATATGAGCCGACATGGCACCAATATTCACGCCTAGAAACAAAGAACTGAACCGTCATAGATTACGCTTTCAAATAAAGTTCTCCCCTTTTTATATTTAAATAATACAAAAACCAAATGTGACTCACGAACGTGACCCATGCATATTTTCAATAAGCTTGGTGCTGACTTTTAGAAGAATGCCTTTAACAAACCATTTAATATGCCGACCTAAACTCATAATTTTAATTTGAGAATAATATTCCAACCAAGGCCGACTTGGTGTTCAACTTGCATTATAACATGCATTGGGGGGCCATCCCATTATGATTTTGTGTCTTTATGTTTTACTGGCTTTGGGTGAATAGGTCCATGCATTGGGGCACACTATCTTCAAATGAGCATATCTCCTCAACCGAGAGGACCCACATGGCATGCCACCTATCGTTGGAAACGACATGACAAGTACAATCAGATGATGATGCTCTAGCATGCAATTTCATGTTCAACTGCCTCAACAAGTGTGGGGAAGTGCAAGGCCTCTTGGCCGCTACTTTCAATTAGTGGAATCTACTGACGTATAATTAAAGTGTTCATGTCTTCTCTTCTTCGCTGCTTCGAAAGAGGATGTGCTGTTTATGTTGATCACCAATGGTTGACTATGAAATCAATGATGACACCAAATGATGGGTAGGCATTGTGCCCAAGAATGATGATGATCACCCCCCAATGGTTGGGGGGCCTCGAGAGTTCAATCAAACACCAATTTTTTTGCTTTTTGTTTTAATAATGGTGGCAGGTCCTATTAATTTTTAAAAGCTAGATTGTTCTCTGTTGTAGATTATTGAGTTTCTAAACCTTTTCAACATTTTACATTACATTCACCCCATAACACCATATCATCATTAGCAATTATCTAGAGAGAACAATAATATCAACAATGCAGCAGAACAATAAGGAACAACAGAAGAAAAGCATACACAATAGAGACATCGGGATTTTGGTTAGAGACTAGGGAAAAACCCCACAAGGGTGAAAACCCAACCAGATTCTTCTTCTATTAGATATTCATCAAATGTTCAGCTGAGATACAAGGTACAATAAGCATGAACGACATCCAACATCATCCAATACATTAGGCCTCCTAGGCCAAACCTGGCAACAGACAAATTTACACAGGACTCAATATCATTGTCACTAGAGTACTATAGATATATTGTTATCATTGTCATCTAGATTACAGTTCATTGTCATTTCAAGGTCAATATCATGTCATGGTCATTGCCATATCAAAGATCATTCTCACTATCATCCATCAATGTAACTGTTATGCAAACAAGGTCACTATCATCAAAGTCATTGTTTTACTGTCACATAGATCATTGTATCACTGTCAACAAGGTTACTATCTCACCGTCATCAAGGTCATTGTTTCACTGTCAACAAGGTCATTGTATTGTTGTCACAGAGATCATTGTCTCGCTGCCAACAAGATTACTATCTCACTATCATCAAGGTCATTGCTTCACTGTCAACAAGGTCACTACTTTGTTATCACATAGATCATTATATCACTGTTAACAAGGTTACTGTTATGTCAAGGGTTACTCTGTCAAATATCAAAAGTATATATGTCCAAAAATGTTATTGTTGTAAAATTGTGAGTCATAAAAATATTGATGTGAGTCATTGTATGTTGTGAACCTCAGAGATAGTGAGTCATAGAGATGCGCTACAAGCCACTGTAATTATATGCAAGCCAATAGAACAAGTCATTTTAACAATGCGAACCAATAGAACGAGCCATTGTAATAATGTGAACCAATAGAATGAACCACTATAATAATACGAGTCAAATGTTGTAGAATGCGTGCACTACGTATACACATGCGAGCCACACAAAAACAAAGCAAGCCTCAGAAGAATACAATACGAGCCACATCGAACCATAGAGAGACATACAAGCCACAGCAAATTATGTATCAATGTGATCCACAGAGAATTACAAACCAAAGAGAATAAATGTGATGCTTGTGTCTTAAAATGATAGGGTATATATATATAGTTATTTCCACCTATGAAGGGTCATGTCCCTTATGTGAACTGACTTGTTCTATTTGGTGACCGAATTTGAAAATTCAAATTTAATATTTCCCTCCTTGAATTGGAGTCGGCTTTAGCACAGTAAATATTTCCTTTGCCCAATTTAAATTCCCTTTATTATGAGAAGTTGGCTTGATGAAGACCTTATTAATTCACATCAATTACCAATAATATTTGTTTATCCAATCAAGTGCAAGAAGGGGCTTGAATGGGGGAATTGGGTTCTATGGGAAATTTGTCCCATAGCTCCCTCAATTTTTAACAAGTACACAGATAAGCATGCCCCATTTATGGAACTTAAAAATTGTCTTTATGTATTTTAATTACTTTGTGAAACTAAGTCATTTTGATTTCTTAGTTGTTTGGCCTACAATATGAGTAGATATGCACCGCATATTTTGTAGTTATAGAGTGATGTGCATTGTTGAATTCAAACTTATGTGCTTAAGTCAACTCCAATTAAAAGAGGGAAAATCCAAATTTTGAATTTCAAAATTTTGCCTCCAAAAGTTAAGTTAGCTCCTCCAAAAAGTTAAGTCAACTCAGTGAAAAGACACCTATTCAGTCATTCATCCACTATATGTTTTCATTCATCCTCCTCCATTTGGCACCAATTCAGATAATACCTACATCTGATCTTCCATTCATCTATACAAAGATGAGAGATGGAAAGCGATCCAAAACTTGACCAGAATAGTCCAGCGCTGACTGAGCCATCTTTCATCTCTGTTTGACCTCAGTTTGACTTCACACGTGTGGGAGAAGATCGAAGTTTTTCTGTGTATCTTTCTAGGGCAATTTGAATTCTGATTGTCAGGCCAAATAGTAACTCCACGAATTCAATTCATTTTAATCCTTCAAGTTGGTCTTTATTATATACATGAGAGAGAGACTGTTCACTTCATCTCCCGGTGACTGTTCATATTCTTTATTATTTATTTACATTAATTACATTCACCCAATCCTGATGATTAGGTGTCAACATTCCCCCCCTTAATCTGAAGGGATGTTGGTGAGTCCAAGCATCATTCTTAATCTTTCAAGATTTTCTCTTCCAAGCGCTTTGGTGAAGATGTCTGCAATTTGCTCATTAGTGGAACAATGACGGAGATGGATTGTTTTGGCCTCAATATGATGTCGAATCAAATGATATTTAGTATTGATGTGCTTCATTCGATCATGGAACTTTGGGTTCTTGACCAACTTTATTGCAGAGGTATTGTCAATCTTGAGTGGAGTTGATGGTACTTGTTTTACCTGCAAATCTTCAAGAATTTTCCTGAGCCACACAATTTCTTTTGTTGCCTCAACGACTGCCACGTATTCTACTTCTGTTGTGGAATCTGTTGGAACTGATTGTTTGCGTGATCTCCAAAAGGCAGCTCCTGATCCAAGACTCATAGCATATCCTGAAGTAGATACCCCAGTTTCTTTGTCTCCATCGAAGTCTGAATCAGAGTATCCAATCAAGCTGAAGTCGTCCACCCGTGTATACTTGATTCCAAAGTCTTGAGTTCCCTTCAAGTACCTTAGAACTCTTTTTGCAGCAGACCAATGTACCTCACAAGGCTTTTGCATAAAACTGGAGAGGATTCCAATAGCAAACGAAATGTCTGGACTAGTAGTAGTTAGGTAGTTGAGACTTCTTACAAGTTGTCTATACTTTGTTGCATCCTCAAATTCTTTTCCTTCAATAGATGTGAGCTTTAAGTTTTGTTCCATTGGAGTAGTAAGAGGATTGCATTTTGTCATGCCAAACCTGTTTAACAGATCTCCAATGTACTTCTTTTGAGAAAGAAATATGTACTTTGGATGTTGAGTTACTTCAATACCAAGGTTGTAATGAACATAGCCCAAATCAGTCATTTCAAAACTTTTCCCCAATTCCTTCTTTATGGATGCAAGGTAGCTTTCATTGTTCCCTGTCATCAAAAGATCATCTACATATACCACAAGATATACAATTGTTTTGCCAACTTTCTTGACAAATAAAGTTGCATCATCAAGATCATAATGTTTGAAATTAAGTTTCAGAAGATGCTCAGTTAGTTTTTCATACCAAGCTCGCGGTGCTTGTTTGAGCCTTTGAGGCCATACAAGGATTTCACAAGTTTGCATACTTTATGTTCATGTCCTTTCACTGCAAATTCTTCAGGCTGGGACATAAAAACATTCTCTTTTAGATCTCCATTCAAGAAAGCAGTTTTTACATCCATTTGATGGACTTTCAAACCGTTCTGAGCTGCTAGGGCAAATAGTGTCCGGATGGTAGCCCATTTTGTTGTGGGGGCAAAAGTCTCCTCATAATCGACCCCTTCCTTCTGTGCAAAACATTTTGCCACAAACCTGGCTTTGTGCTTGTCAAGTGAGCCATCAACTTTAAACTTGTTCTTGTAGACCCACTTGCAGCCAATTGGTTTGGTTCCTAATGGAGGATCAACCAGCTTCCAAGTGTCGTTCTTTGTGAGGGCATCATACTCCTTTTGCATAGCTTCTTTCCTTTCATCATTAGAAGCAGCTTCTCTGAAGGAAGTTGGTTCAAAATTTGTACACAAGTTCAATTCACAATCATAAGAAACATCCATATCAATAGATGAATTAGAGTCATCTACATCACCTCCATTTTGTCGGTTTGAATTTCTAGTTCCTGTCTTTCCAACCTCATCAGGATGAACACTTTCAAGTGTCTTTGTCAGCCACTTTGGGGGACCTTTCTTAGATGGTCCAAGTTGGTCCATTGATTGAGTTGGGAATGAATCAAGATTCAGCCTCCCAATTCTACCAATCACATCACTTAAAGCATCATCCATTGTTGGAGTTTCATGCGGGGAAGAGAGTTCTTTAGAAGAAGATTCCACATGTTGATCTAGTATAGGAATCCCCCCTTCAAGATGTGGAATCTGATTATCAAATTCTTGAAATGATTTTGCATTTGCGAATCTATCCAAGCGATCAAGCTGCCGCTCAACAACATTGTTAGTTTTGGATGATTCAAGAAAAATTACATCTCTAGATACAACAAACTTCTTATTGACTTCATGATAGAGATGGTATGCTTTGGAGGTGTTTGAATACCCTAGGAAGATACACTTACGACTTCTTGCACCAAGTTTGTTTCTATGTACCTTTGGTATCAAGGCATAACAGGTGGAACCAAAGATGCTTTATTGAAGGAACATGCCCATACCACATTTCATATGGAGTCTTGTTTCTAATAGCATTAGATGGACATCTATTCTTTATATATGCAACACATAGAACAGCATCAGCCCAAAACATTATCTTTACATTTTTGAAGAAGAGCATGGAGCGTACCATATTTAAAATTCTCATATTCATTCTTTCAGCTACACCATTCTGTTGGGGATTATAAGGCACAATTGTTTGATGTTTGATCCCATGTTGGTGAAGACAGTTTTCAAATTCATTTGATGTGTATTCTTTTCCATTCTGTTGGGGATTATAAGGCACAGTTGTTTGATGTTTGATCCCATGTTGGAGAAGATAGTTTTCAAATTCATTTGATGTGCATTCTTTTCCATTATCAGTGCGAATAGACCCAATATGACATTGTGCATCATTTTCAATCCATTTATGAAATTTCTCGAATGTTTGAAAAGCATCAGATTTGTTCTTCAATAAATAAACCCAACACATTCTGGTGTAGTCATCATATATTTATTTCCATTTGCAGAAGGAACAGACATTGGACCACATAAATCTAAATGAATGAGTTCAAGTTTTCTATGTGCTCTTGAATGTGAATCATGAAAAGACTGTTTGCTATGCTTTCCTAGAATGCAAGCATTACATTGCTTAAATTTCCTAGGAATTGTAGGCAAACCAGCAACACCATTTTTCTTCAACAAGCGGAGGATGTCATAGTTCAAATGTCCAAATCTAGCATGCCATAATAAACTTGATGGAAGTGTACCTTCTTCATAATGAGAATTATATGAGAAATGTTGTGCACGAGCAGAGGTACCTTGCAGCTTGAGAAGCCTTTCTTCTTCTATTCCCCTCATGACAAGTGAGTGGTCAAATGATTTTCTCACCTCAAGCTTGCCATCAAACATATGAATGGAGTGACCTTGCTGGCAAATGTGAACCAAGGACAGCAAGTTTCCCTTCAGCTGTGGGAGATATAGAACATGATGCAGAAGAA
Source organism: Pinus tabuliformis (assembly GCA_031772625.1). NCBI lineage: Eukaryota > Viridiplantae > Streptophyta > Pinopsida > Pinales > Pinaceae > Pinus > Pinus tabuliformis. The sequence goes on along the minus strand of CM062805.1, from coordinate 152,700,045 downwards.
AGTCTGGAAGACCAGGCAATTTAAGCCACACCAACTGTATCATATCATATTTGGGAAACCGTGGATAACCACACCAACCAACAGTCTTTAAAAAGAAACCACATTGTGATGATTGCATACATATGTAGGGAGAATGCACCATAAATAGACACACACAAAAAAATTGTACAGCGCTGGACACAAAACTATACAACAAAGGTATATATCAGCAGCGTGATACCATATAGCGTTCTGATACCAACAGCGTTCCGATACCGAGCGTGTAGTGGTCCTTCACGCAGCACTCCCTCACACTTCCGGCATCAGAATTAGAACTCAATATAGTCTGGTCACTGTGAAGCCATGCTACCATTCAAATCAAAAATACGGAGTATTTTCTCATGTCCTCCAGTGAGTAAAAGGCTTGCGCTCTCAGAAAAAGCACATGCTCGAACAATGTGCTTGTGCACAAAACAGTGCAACTCATCTCCTATCAACGCATCCCATATTTTGGCACTAAAATCAGTTGATCCTGATGCTGCACGTAAAGCATGATTATCAAGACAACAACACACTCAACAGCGGCACTCTCAACAGCACACTCAGGCGCGCATTCTTGAGGGATATGGGAAACACTTCGATTGGTCTCTGAAGGCAAAGTAATGGAAGCCAAAAAAATAACCAGAGAAATCTTGTTTATTTAAGAGCAGAAGGGCTCCAATACAGAGATGGTTTCGGAGTTTTTTTTTTTACACTCACAACAAGACAGGGATTAGGATTCTTCTGTCTGCCTCCAACGATTACGACTGACAATTCCTCCAACGCCTTTGGCAATGTCCAGAAGGTATTATGCAAGGAAGATATTATAGCAAAGCAGCGCAGCGTAAAAAAGGTCGTTAAGAAGAGGTCGCAAAAAATTATTATGGCAGAGAGCCCAGCGAGAAAATATGGCAAAAAAACTGATACAAGGGGTTACACAAAACTTAATTTTGGGAGCTGGCTCTGATACCATGTCAGATTGAAAATGATGCACAATGTCATATTGGGTCTATTCGCACTGATAATGGAAAAGAATACACATCAAATGAATTTGAAAACTATCTTCGCCAACATGGGATCAAACATCAAACAACTGTGCCTTATAATCCCCAACAAAATGGTGTAGCTAAAAGAATGAATAGGACAATCTTAAATATGGTACGCTCCATGCTCTTCTTCAAAAATGTAAAGATAATGTTTTGGGCTGATGTTGTTCTATGTGTTGCATATATAAAGAATAGATGTCCATCTAATGCTATTAGAAACAAGACTCCATATGAAATGTGGTATGGGCACGTTCCTTCGGTAAAGCATCTCAGGGTCCTTGGTTCCACCTGTTATGCCTTGATACCAAAGGTACATAGAAACAAACTTGGTGCAAAAAGTCGTAAGTGTATCTTCCTGGGGTATTCAAACACCTCCAAAGCATACCGTCTCTATGATGAAGTCAATAAAACGTTTGTTGTATCTAGAGATGTAGTTTTCTTGAATCATCCAAAACTGACAATGTTGTTGAGTGGCAACTTGATCGCTTAGATAGATTCGCAAATGCAAAATCATTTCAAGAATTTGATAATCAGATTCCACATCTTGATTCACATTCAAGAGCTCTGATACCATGTCAGGCCAAGTAGTAACTCCATGAATTCAATTCATTTTATTCCTTCAGGTTGGCCCTTATTATATACATGAGGGAGAGACTGTTCACTTCATCTCTCGATGACTGTTCATATTCTTTATTATCTATTTATATTAATTACATTCACCCAATCCTGATGATTAGGTGTCAACACTAATGAAGGTGCACAAGGCCGAAATTTGACCTATTTGACTTGAGTTGACCAGTTGTTCAAGAGGTCAAAATTCCTCAGTTTGACCAAGTTTGATCTGGGCTTGTTTCTTGGTCAGTTTGACTTTGTTTGACTGGAATATTATATTGTATATTTTGTTGAATTGAACAATTTCTCATAAGAAAAGGTTGTTGGGGTTTTCCCTAGTCAGGATTTCCCCAAGGTATTATTTTTGTGTGTCTTGTGATTAGTTGTCTCTTCATGATTCTACTATCATTATTGTTTTATAGTTGAGATTTTATATGTATAATTACTTAATGATAAATGTGACACAAGAGGAATTAATTAAGAAATCATTGGAAGTAATTATCAAACTAGAAGATCATGAAAAGTCAACATGGTATCAAAGCATGGGTGAAAGAGCAGCCTTGAAGAACCCAGCGTGTTTCAAATTATCCTCTAGGGCTTGTTCTCTCATAGTTGACACTAGCCCTTCTCATTACCAAAATTCAAAGATCATCCCTAGAGGAAGCCCTAGTCCAAACCCTAGTTGTGAGTTGAAAGAAGAACGAAGATTATGGAAGATGGTTGAATCCCTAAAGGCCTTAGTGCATCTATTAGAGGGCCAAGCATCAAAGGCCGAGGAGACTGACAAGGTCGCCAGAAGAAGTCTGTAGTGCCTCGGTCAGTGGAAAAGCCAGCGACGTTGTCTTTTGTGTAAGAGGTTTGCTAAAGTTCATTTGCAAAAGGTGGTTTAACAGCATGATTTGATGCTTCCTAGATTTGTAACCCTTAGATTATGGAGTTTGTAAGCCATTGTATTTTTAGGTCATGGAAAGGATTCTCTCTTGTGTGTTAAGGAGTGATTTGGTTGATGCCTTGTATATATTGAAGTCAAAATTATATTGCTATACTTTTGATTGATTTGTTTCAAGAGAGTTGTATTCAGAGGGAGAGAAAAACTCAAGATCTTAATTCATTACTTAAAGGGGAATATCCACGATGGAAGGAGATCTAGAATCTTTTGCATCCTAGCATCTAGAACAATTCCCTTCAATTTAAGCACCCAAATATGTGCCCAATCTTGCAAAGTGGAAAGAGCATTTCATGGTCGACAAGTGTGAAGCATCTGTGAAGGACCATTTCAAATATCACATGCTCATGCAAACTGAAAATTGTTTGTTTGCCTCAGTTGATGGAGTGAGTTCTCTTAGAAGATTTCTATGGAAGACACTAAAACATCTTATTTTTATGAAGCATTCCTTATTTACTCGCAATATTTTGTTAGTCAAAAAAGAGGCATATTATAAGCCTTACAAAGGCTATATTGGATCATTATACATCTACTTGGACTAGATGGAGAATTCCTCGATTCACTGATAACATCACTTTGTTGACAATCACATATGCATAGGCATGGAACTCCATGGCACATTACTGTCCTCTTATGATTTGGATGAACTGTCTCATTTGCATTGACTAAAGCAAGAAAATTTTCACATGACAAATGATCTTATGTCTTAGGGATTGTAAACCCTAGAAGACCTGAAAGGTATGTCTTCAATAAGGATTTTGCGTACTATTGTTCAGGTGCTTGTGCACTGTAGGAAGATGTTGTAAGGACACTACCATTCAACCAATGAGTGTACACACCCGTTGTTTTATAGCATGTAAGTCATCTTGAAGTAATGACATCATCAGAGTCTTGAATTTGGATTATGGTTCAAAGTTCGATAAGGCCTGCTAAGAGGGATGGACCAAGCATTGGAAAATCTACTAGGGCAGTTATTTAAACAATTCTCCTTATCCTTAATAATTATTAATTAGTTGTGAACTTTATTTAGCTTCTTCGTGTTCTTTATTAAATTCTCTTTATCAAATAATTATCAAGAGCATAAAGCATTAAGATTATAAAAGACAGAGGACACAAAATATAGGCTCCAAGCCAGGGCAAAAGCCCTCCAAGGGGAAAACCCAAAAGAATCTCCTTTTCTTATAGAATATGATCAAATGAGAAAAACAAGACCCAAAGACCAAAGTCAAACCTTCCCCAAGCACCAAGTCAGCCCTCCAAAGATTCCTTCGAACAAGTTCAAGTCAACAAGGTCAATAAAAGTCAAACTTCAAGATTCCTAGTCAAAGCATAATCTCAACCCTCTATTTCAAACCTGCAACTTCGGACCTGCAATTTTTGGCCTTCTGCAACTCGGACCTGCAAATCTCGGCCTCTTGTAGCACTGCAAAAACCCTAATTTCGCACGTGTGGGCAAAAAAGATTAGATATTTGTCTTTTTCCTTCACTTTGAATTTCTCCTTTGCCTCTAGACTTCTTCACTCTTCTTTTTCTTGCTTCCTTGTTGCAGATCGAATGTGTGTTCAAGTGAATTGAATCTCCTTTTATATACATGCTTTCCATGAGGTTGAATAACCTTCTCTAAGCTGACTTCTCACTAGTAGGGTCGACTTTTGCTTAGAGGCTTATTTTGACTTTCTTGACTCAAAATAAATTCTTTTACATATTACATCTTGCCCAAATGTGTGTTATACAGGTAGTATTGACTCTCTTAACTAATGACAATAATTTTTATGTCTTGACAAACCCTAGAAGCATGAAGAACATGCTTAACCTAGTTGACCAATCAAAAGAAGCATGAAACCCATGCTTGAAAATAATATTTTTCTTTCTTCTTTTGCTTGTTACATAATATATACATAATGACATGAGTACAATGACAATTATGAAGACCAAAACTAGTTACATTTTCCCAACACTCCCTCTTAACTAGGGAGACATTCATAATTATACAACTGGTACAAGGATATTATCAAACTAAAGAGTTCTAATAATAAGAGTCAGATTAATAAGCCATCTTTAAGCATCAACATCATAACCAACATTGTCAACATAGTAAGGCCTTAACTTGACAAGCTCTATTTATATCAGAGCATAATATTGGGAGGCTTTATGTGAGACACCACACTACCTCTCAAGGTACATACCCCATCCAAATGTTCACTAGGTATGTCGTTTTAAGACTATTCTTATCTTGGATTCCCAATCCTCAACAATATCGGTCCTCTTCGGCCACTCTTGTCTTGGATACCTGTCTAATCCTCAAAGAGTGTTGGTCAACAAGACTACTCCCTATCGTGGATTCAATATCCTCAAGGAGTATCAATCTTAGATGCTTAGCCAATTCTCCGTTCTCCTTCCTAGTGCCTTCACTAAGACTTACGGTTGTTAGTCTTGGTCTAGTGCATGACACATGGAAAATATGATGTCCTTAACACCAATCCCTCTCAACCTAGAGAGGAGATCCTCATTCCCTCTTGATTGGGGAATAGATCCTTGCTCCTTCTCAAACATTTAAGGAGACTTCTTACTCCCTCTAAAGCATAGAGGAGATTATTTCAAGTCCTTTTAATTAGGAACCTTTCTAATGTGTCTTCACCAATACATCAGCTACTAGTCCTTCATGGAGATCTTCAAGTACCTACATGGCCCCTACTCTTCTTCATACCTTCATGAAAATGAGCTTTCTTCTTCCTAAATGTATTGGAGCCAAATTGTGATAAGATTCAGACCATCAACCTTTCATATCACCTTCCTCTAGCCATCATCAACAAAGGCATTATATTTAGCCAATCAAAGTAGAGCTGTCATAGCTTCCTTTAGACATGAAAGTGATCTCCATCATTCATATGAACATCGGGTTATCTCTTTGTACTGCTACCTCTTAATCCCAAGATGATGTTAAAATGTTGGCCATACAATCCTTCAAGGATTACCAAAACCATCCACTCTATCCAATTGAGTTCAAAACCAACAATTGTAGATATACTTGCCTCAATTGCCATTATGCTTTTTTGCAATTTCCTTCGAGGTAGCAAAACATATTGATCAAATAACCAAAACCTTGGTATAAAATATCAAAATTACCTCAATATGATGGCCTCTTTGGATTTTGCTTACTTCTGAGATCAACATCCTTTCACATGGTCTATCTTCATCTTTTATCAATGATCCTTCTCCATGCTAATCACTTGTAATCAAAGAGCCTATGGAACAAACTAACCAGTAAGTTGCAATTTCTTCTTTCTTGGAGTTGTCATTATCAACTCTCTTTCTTTTGTCAAGAAACCATATTCAATGTTGATTAATATCATGTCTAAGTCATGTCATCTTGTGGAAGAGTCTTGATCCTTAACCATTCCAAAGTATGACAAACTTCTTCTTACAAGCATCAAGTAACCATATGGAGGACTTAATGAGCACATTTTTATAACGAACTCCTTTTGCAAGATTCTTGTAATTATGAACCCTATCTTAGAAGAGTTACTTAAAAAGGAACATGCACACCTTTGCTTCCATACAACCATCTAGCCATACTTCCTTTGAATGGGCTTGCTTCCAACCTTATTGAAGATTAAGCTTTCATTTAAGAGGAGAAAGACTTTAACTCTTCCTCTCACACTACAACAACCATTTGCATACCTTCATCCTACAAGACTAATGTTTCCATACTAGATGGAATATATATCAGTCATAATGCTTCTTCCAAGAACCTTCCTAAATGATGGTTCTAATTGAAGGATCTTGATGATCCTTCTTTGCGAGATGACTACCTCTAAGATTATGTTAGAAATGCTTGTATGAATTGAAAGACTTTAACTCTTCCTCTCACACTGCAACAACAATCTACATACCTTCATCCTACAAGACTAGATGGAATATATATCAGTCATAATGCTTCTTCCAAGAAACTTCCTAAATGATGGTTCTAATTGGAGGATCTTGATGATCCTTCTTTGCAAGATGACTACCACTAAGATTATGTTAGAAAATGCCTGTACGAATTATAATGTGCAATATGGTCCCAATCTTCTCATTCTTATAAGCTAGATGATTCCTTCCAAAGCAATTTGATCATGTAGATTCTAATTCTACAATCATATGCTTCTTTCTATGATGCCACATCTTACAAAAACCAAAGACTCTTCTAGAGAATGCAAAGGTGTATGCTACTCTACTTTCTACTTTCTAATAAAAGAAAGACAAATTGCAAATGAACCTGATAGAGATGGAGCTTCCTTTAATAGTAAAGATCCTTGGGATCTTCTCCTTTCGGCTTCTTCTTAGGTTCTCCCTTTTCTTCAACTATGTGAGTTTCGCTCCTTTCCTTCCTTTTGTTATCCCTCTTGAAATGTCCATACTCATTGCTTCCAAAGCATTGTATCTTGGACATATCTTGTTTTCCTTTGGACTTTCCAAACTTCCCTTTCTTCTTTTTCTTGGATTTTACAACAAAGGCTTGAGACTTCTCATTTGATTCGGTATCATCCTTTACCTTCAATATTGTTTCTTCCAAGACTCACTGAACCCATAGTTCATCAAAAGGAGTAGTATCATGTCTTGAGTAGACATTAGTTTCAAAACTACTCCAATCAGGGGGCAAAGCATTTAATACACAAGTAGTCATTTCTGAATTGGAAACAACCTCCCCAAGCCCTTGCAACTAGTCCCTTATCTGTGGGATCTTCATACGATAAGTGGCCATATCTTCATCCTTTGACTTCCTTATTCTATATAGTTGATTCCTCAAGGATATCTTTTGACCTAATGTACTTATAGAGTACAACTTCACCAAGTTATCATAAATTTCTTTAGACGATTTCAAATCAGCAACAAAGGGAATGAGATGATCTTTTATGGATTCGATAAGAATCCTTTGTGTCCGCACTTCTCCCTTCTCGTATCTTGCTAATTCTTGAGTCTTCTCCTTGTCTGGTTGAGTTACTTCACCAAGAACATATTCCATGACCTCATTTTCTATGAGCACCAAATCAATCCTCTTCTTCCATGCTAGGAAGTTTGTTGACCCAACGAGCTTGTTGCTTTCCTTGCAAAATGTAGTCATTTGATATATAGATTGAGACATGGAGCACAAAATGGTACTTACTTGTCAAATGAGTGTCCTTCTTGATGATGTCTCCAACTATCTTGATGCTTTCAAGACCTTCAAAGAGACTTCAAATATGCCCTAGAATGATGACTTCTAGGATGCCTTCAACAATAGTGTCTTTAAACAACTTCAAAGAGTGGATGATGATCCCAAGATTCTTTGATGCTTCCTTTCCTTCAAAGATGTCTTCCAACGAGCCTTCCAAGAGAGAGAAATCAATATTCTTTCTCAAGATAGAGCAATCTTCCTTCAAGATGTTCCTTCAAAAGCAAAGAGCCTTCAAGAAAAGTAGATGTCCTTCTTTACATGATGAGGCCTTCAATAAGATATTGATATAATAGTCTTTCTTCCTTCAATGAGAGCTTGATATTTCTTAAGGTGATGAGGTCTTCTTCCTTATGCCCTTCCTTGTGTCCTTAGCAAATGATCTCCTTTCGAAAAATAACCTTCTCTTATCTCAACAATATGATCTCCAAGTTATACCATGTTGGAAAATCTACCAAGGCAGTTATTTAAACAATTCTCCTTATCCTTAATAATTACTTGTGAACTTTAGTTAGCTTGTAAGAAGAACTTCAACGTAAATCACATGACAAAGGTCTTTCCTCATGTGATTTACGCTGAAGTTCTTCTTACAACTATTATGGGTCACAGAAGCCTCAATTCAATAATTTAGTTAGCTTCTTCGAGTTCTTTATTAAATTTTCTTCATCAAATAATTATCAAGAGCATAAACCATAAAGATTATAAAAGACAGAGGACACAAAATATAGGCTCCAGGCCAGGGCAAAACCCCTCCATGGGGAAAACCCAGAAGAATCTCTTATCTTCTTATAGAATCTGATCAAATGAGAAAACCAAGACCCACAAACCAAAGTCAAACCTCCTCCAAGTGTGAAAATTTCGAAACTCGAAATCCTACTGCAGCAACTGATAATATTTCTTCTATTTGTTAAATTAATTAAACAAACTATTTGTAGTTTCCTACAGAAAATATTTGAAACATATACACTGCATCCTTCACAAAACAAATACAATAGAAAAATAAATGTTGGAAAATTAGAGAAATTCTAGCACACACATAAAAATATTGACACAGTGACTTTTGGACAATTATGCCCTTTAAAACCCAAATTGGGAAAATCGGTGCAGCAGATAAGGGTTTCTTTATTAATTCTTCAGCAGAAATTCAAGTACAAGAATTCAGACATCAGAACAGAGGAAAAAATATTGAGAGAAATTTAGTGAACTCAACTCACCCTCTGGCTCTATCTCCTTTGTTGAACTTCAGCCATTGAGAAAATCGATCTGCTTGGGCCACTGAGTAGTTGTTGGTGTGTATTCTCCAAGTACCCCATCAAGTTTATTCTTATAATCTCTCGTTGAGACATCAACGGCCAAGATTAAAACATAATCGATGGCTAAGATTAACTAGAACTCGATCCATGTCTTTTTCTAGAAGATTCTCACCATGACTTAATTAATACCCTTTAATTAATCATATTCCCTAAGTTTAGAGTTAAGAACAATTAAAAAATGATTAATTATTTTAACTAAGTCGTCTCTAGGTGGAATTTCCAAAAACAATTTCTGGGTTTTGGAGAATACGTGTATTCTAGCCTCTCCACCACATTTCATGGCTAGAACACATCCAATGCTACAAAAACTAACACCATGCACCAAGTCAACCCTCCAAACACTCCTCCTTCGAACAATTCCAAGTCAACAAGGTCAACAAAAGTCAAACTTCAAGATTCCTAGTCAAAGCAAAATCTCGGCCCTCTATTTTAGACCTATAACTTCGGACTCACAATTCTCAACCTCCTGCAGCACTGTAGAAACCCTAATTTCGCACGTGTAGGCAAAAAATATTAGATTTTTTGTCTTCCTTCACTTTGAATTTCTCCTTTGCCTCTACGCTTCTTCGCTCTTCTTTTTCTTGCTTCCTTGTTGCAAATCGAATGTGTGTTCAAGTGAGTCGAATCTCCTTTTATATATATGCTTTTCCATGAGGTCGACTACCCTTCTCTAGGCTGACTTCTCACTAGTAGGGTTGACTTGTGCTTGGAGGCTTATTTTGACTTTCTTGACTCAATATAAATTCTTTTACATATTACATCTTTGCCCAAATGGGTCTTATACAAGTAATATTGACTCTCTTGACTCATGACAATAATTATTATGTCTTGACAAACCCTAGAAGCGTGAAGAACATGCTTAACCTAGTTGATCAATCAAAAGAAGCATGAAACCCATGCTTGAAAATAATTATTTTTCTTTCTTCTTTTGCTTGTTACATAAGGTATACATAATGACATGAGTACAATGACAATTATGAAGACTAAAACTAGTTACAATTTTCCAACACCAAGTGTGTTCCATACACTTGTGCTGAGAACGTTCAACATCCTAAAGTATTATGTATTGGATTGAAGTGTAGGAACATTTCCTTTGGTTGCATTTAATTGCAAGATACATATTTAGAAGCGAAGTGTTGTTTTTGAAGTTGCAAAAATCTAAGTCTCTAGAATACTAATGACATATATTATGAACTTTATGCTGTTGCAGAAATATCTTGTATGACTGAGTAAGGGCTCTTGTCAAGTATGCAGAAGATGTCTTGCATTGTACTATTGTGATTATGATTGTATTCGCTAAGATATGTTGTTTGTGTTAGGGTGCCACTACTTGATTCTAGCTTTTGCTAAAACAGATTAGTATATGACAGAGTTTTCCTACGAACATTTGAGATATGATCAATTTTATTTGATTCAAGAAAGTTACTTCAGAGACAAAGGGAGTTGAGAAGAAAGGCTCTCACACATAGAGCAAGAGAAGTCATATCACTTGTGCTAAAGCATGAGCCCTTCTTGGAAGAACTGGTAAACCCAGGGTTTGTAAACCTTAGAAACGTATTGAAGGCTATAATTTAGAAAGCCCTTGCCAGCTTTCTTGAAACTCTCCAACTACTTGGATGAATTACTAAAAACAAGGCAATTGAAACTAAAACCAAATTTACTTTCACCAAGATACAATGTCTCTGCCACTGACTACATTCTGGAAATTCTCCCAAGACTTATGAAGTCCCAGAAGCGCAAGACTGACAAGGTCACTATCTGCTATAGTATCACCCACTACAGTGACTCATCCCAAACATGGGTCAACTTGGAAAGATATGTAATGATGGGCTCTCCTTTGCTCATCTGAATACTTCTTAGCTTCTCCTTCAAGGCAAACTTCTTGGCATCAAAGGAACCCTAATACAGATCTAAGATGGCCTTCCACATCTCATATGTTGTCCTCTTCCAATGAGATGAGGGAAAATATGGTCTTTGCCCCCTCAAGAATGATCCTCCTGGCCCTGGTGTTATTCTTGTTATGATGAATCAATTGTTGGGCACATCTTGAGGTGGATTTATTTGATTTGCTACAAATTCTAGTACCCCCATTATCTTCCAACACCATTGATATTCACTCCTTCCATGAGCATAAGTTTGAGGCTCCCCCTAAAAAATGATATCCCCTTAGTCCTTGGAACGCCATCCTACTATCCAAAGAACTGCTCTTCGAACTCTATTGCAAGCCTTTTGCTCAATCAGCTCTCTTTACTGATTGATCAATCTGGTGTTGGTCTTTATGTTGATCTCTACTCTGATACAATGTTAATTTTCTTGAAACTCTGCAACTACTTAGATGAATTATTGAAAACAAGGCAACTAAAACTAAAAGAAAATTTACTTTCACCAAGATACAAAGTTTCTTAACAATTTATAAACAACGGAAAATAATCGAGAAATAAAAACAAATCACACAAATTGACATGCTTGTTTACCCAAGAAACCCAAATGGTAAAACCTACTTTCTTTGTTGTGGTATTTTATTGATTGAACTTGAGCAATTGGATCTATTACAAAGCAATATGTCTCTCTGAGAACAAACTTGATCTCCTATTGAACTAGCCAAGCTCGCCCTATTTGTCTTGCTCCTATTTCCTTGCGCACTAGAGCCCCTATTTCCTTGCGCCCTTTCTCCCATTTCCTAGCGCACAAGGGAGCTCCTATTCTTTAGTGCAAATCCCTATTTCCTTGCACACTTGTGATTTCCTATTTCTTAGGACACAAACTCCTCAATCATGCGCAACTCACAAACAAAGAATTGATCTCACAAATTCATATGAATTATGTTCCTTTGTCCTCCTCTTTATAGACCCAATTCAGGCATGCAAGGAAGGCCCAATTCAATTTTAGAAGTCAAGTTCTGATAGCGAGTTAATTGAGAGTGATACTCTTTCTCTCTCCAATCAACATGGAATCTTAACTCATTCTTCCTTCAATTAAGGCTGAAGACTAACTTGCTCTAACTGAACTTGTAACTGCCACCTTATTATGTAGTCAAACTGAAGAAGACTCCACGTAACTGAAGCTCTAACTCTACACATGCCATCTTGATGATCATTCCAATGAACTGGAAATAAACTCATCCTAACTGAAGTCAATCTCATGAGCTCACACTCATGGCTAGAGAAAGACAAATCGAGGTCTTCGCTAGCTAAGGCACAAGCCAAAAGACCTTCACTCGCTACATTTTCAACAACCCTAGGGTTTGTGAACACAACCCTAGAACTAGACCGAAAGTATTGAAAATCGATGATTTCGCTAAAAGAAGAAACCCTAGCTCATGCAAGAAAGGCAAGGAAAGTGACATGTATTAATAGATGATGATGGGGATGATGAGTTTGCAGATGAGCAAGGATCAAGAGGGTGTTGTCAATTCCCTACAATCCTCAGATCAAAATATAAGTATTTCATATCCTTATTCCTTAATTATTATTATTAATTTAATTCTGGTTAACCTCTTATCTTTGTTTCTTTTGTTGGGTTATAATCATTTCTTCCGTGACCTCCTAATGAGGGTTGCACGTACATCGTCAAGGTTGCCAAGGCTTTAGCAGCAAATGGAAGCATTGGGAAGAACGAAGCAAATCTTGCGACAAGAAGATTCTCCCGGAGTGATTTGTGTTCAAGAGGGAGGAATTGTACAAATATATAGAATCGTGCCTAATGACTGAAAGAGCTCTTAGTTAAAAGGGAGCGGGCAAGCTAGTTTGAAGGATGCCATAATGGACGAAATTGTGTCGAAGAGAAGTCAATGATGACTTCCAAGAGGATCTACAAGATGAAGTACGTTGTAGATGGCAACAAAAACTATCGTCATGACAAGTTGAAACACATCAAGTTCATGGTACCACCACATCTAGAACATGGTACAAAAGGAAGCAGTAAGGCTCCTATGAAGATGAGAAAGTTGCTTACATTCTCACAAAGCCTTTGTTCCAAAGTGAAGTTTGTATACTTCAAGGACAAGTTTTGAGCAGTTGAGAATGCTTCCCTCAGTTAGAGGGGGCGTTGATGTTGTAGCATCAACGACAGACATTCTCCCTATGTCAAAGGTACTGACCAGGTTGCCATGTAATGTGGTTATGGAGAATGGTCCCGAGATCATCAAGGCCCAAAGTGCTCCATATTGGAGTGACTGCCAAAATGGTCCAGAGAGCATCAAGGCCCAAAGTGCTCCACTAGATTGCAAAGAAGTACTTGGCTAGTGGGCAAAGTAACTGCCTTTAGCATCAGGCAGTGTATTACCATTCAATTGGCATGAAGGAAAGGTAGTGGCCCACGGTTTCACCATACGTCACAGGTGTTGACCATGTTCCAGGTGACGACTTGGATAATTGGTGACCCAGGACTAGTATTATTAACCCCAAAAGGCCAGTGGGACCCCAGAAGGCCATTGGCCAATGAGTGACTAGAAAAATTTGCAAAGAGGATGTGTCTAGTGGGTGACTAGATTCCTTAGCATGATGTTGATGCAGGATGATTTCCATGTGGTTATGGAACAGAACATGAAGTGGATGGATACATCAACATAGATAGCTCATTTAACCTTTTCTTGGGATAGAGAAATTTTTCAACAAAGAGAACATATGAAGAAGTCAAGGTGAATACCTCCCTAACTAAGAGGGAGTGTTGAATTTTGATAGTTACGATTGGTATTCTTCAAATTTAAAAGAAGCAAAAATTCAAATTTATGTTCTTAAGTCGACTCCAAGTAAAAGAGGGAAAAACCAATTTTGAATTTCAAAATTCTGCCTCCAAAAGTCAAGTCAACTCAGTGAAAAGACACACCTACTCAAGCTCATTCATCCACTATATATTGCCATTCATCCTCCTCCATTTGGCACCAATTTGAATCACACCTACATTTGATCTTTTGTTTATCTATACAAAGAAGAGAGATGGAAAGAAGTCCAATGTTTGACCAGAATAGTCCAGCATTGACCGAGCCATATTTCGTCTTTGTTTGACTTCACACGTGTGGGAGCAGACCGAAGTTTTTTTGTGTATCTTTTTGGGCAATTGTCGAAATTCTGAGGAAGGTACAGTACCTATTTGCCTGAGCTGACCAGTTGTCCAAGTGGCCGAAATTTCTCATTTTGACCAAGTTTGATCTGGGCTTGTTTGTTGGTCAATTTGACTTTGTTTGACTGGAATATCAGATTGCATCTCTTGTTGAATTGAATTTCTCATAAGAAAAGGTTGTTGGGTTTTTCCCTAGTTAGGGTTTTCCAAGGTAAATTTTGTACGTCTCTTGTGATTGGTTGTCTCTTCATGATTCTATTATCATTATTGTTTTATAGCTAAGATTTTATATGTATAATTACTTAATGATGGATATGACACAAAAAATAATTAATTAAGAAATCATTGGAAGCAATTATCAGACTAGAAGATCATGAAAAATCAGCATGCCCTTTGTTTTCCTTTTTCTTAAATGTTTTGTATCACTAGAGTTAATTGCTATATTCCTCAAATAAAGAGAAGCTAAAAATACAAAACATGCCAGCTAAAGAGCTCCAATGAACTTATTATACCCATGCATCTTTGACTAGAACACCACATCTATGCTTTGTAATTTGCTTCATGTTGGAGATTTGACTAGAAATTCCCCCTACTCTTTTGGTGGACAGCGTGATGCCATAAATTTCTAGGTCCCATTGACAACTTCAGCTTGGACATCGACATTAATATGTTTTGTGAGGACTCATAATTGATTTTATACCTTATTTTGCGTCATAACCTAGTGACCTAATTTATCACTCTTTCTTTATAATGCACATTTGGAAGAGTAACTACAATTGAACTAAAATCAAGCGAAAGTCAGCTCACCCAACTTCACAAGAAAGCTTGACTGCCAAAGATTCTTTCAAATGTCATTTTAGTTGAAAAGTACTGAAAGAGAAGCTTGAATTTATTTAGAAATTAAGAACTTAATGTTGAAAATGTACTGAGCAAAATCTTCTAGCTTGTGCCTTAGCCAGTGAAGACCTCAACTTGTACTCAAGGCTTAGACTTTAGTTAGGATGGGCTATTTCCAATTCACTGGAATAATCATCAAGCTAGTATGCACAGAGTTGGAGGTTCAATTAAGTGGAAGTCTACATCAGTTTGACTACAGGATTGGTTGGTAGATCAAGTTCAGTTAGAACGAGTTGGGTCTTCAGCCTTGATTGAAAGAAGAGTGAGTTAGATCTCTAGCATTGATTGGAGAGAGCACAAGTTAACAACTCCAGTGATGATTGGAAGGAGAGCGAGTAACACTCTCAATTAACTCGTTATCAAAACTCGAGTTCTATATTTGAACTAGCCTAATTTAGCATGGATCAAACCTATAATAGAGAGGATGAATACACAAGTAAATACAATTGTGTTGTGCACAAAGGTTCGTGAAAAGACAAAGTTCACAAGTTGTGAGAGAGCTTTGTATGTGGAGAGCACATAGAGTTTGCGTCCTAAGTAATAGCAGATCACAAGTGCATTGGGATTTAGGAGCTAGGATCAAGGGTTGGCGGGGCAAGTCTAGGCTAGATCAGTAAGAGAACAACTTTGTTCTCAAGAGACTGATTGCTTTGTATTTGATCAATTTGCTCAATCAATAAATATCACATCAAGAAGATGGTTTTCTCAGTCGGGTTTCCCATCAAAAATAATTGTGTCAGTATTGTGTGTTGTGTTTTTATATATGTGTTTTTATTCTGTTGCATAGAATTTTTAAGAAACTTTGTATCTTGGTGAAAATAAACTATATTTCAATTTTCAACTATTCATCTAAGTAGTTGCAAGGTTTCATGGAAAATTTAACATGGTAGAGTAGAGATCAGTGTAAAGACCAGCACCAGATTGACCAATCAATGTAGAGTGCAAATCAAACAAAAGGCTAGAGTTTTTCTATTGCCGCTGAGTGAAGTTTTTTTACATGCGTTTTTTTTGGGTCGACACAATAAAAAAAACTGATTAAAAAAAAAGGTAAAAGTCAAAAAGGGCCCGATTTCTTTTATAAAGGGAAATTTAAAAAAAAAAAAAGTGTTGGGCCTTGGTGGCCAACATCCCAGTCACCACTAGTCAGTGGGCGGCCACTAGACCAACAAAGAATACACAACGTACCAACGCATAGAGGGCCGAACTGCGATGCCAGGTTGAAGGGGGCAACAGCTGAGATAATGGTGAGCAGGGGTCAAGGTGGCGGCAAAGGTTGCCAACGAGCCCGCAAATCGCCAACTAGCCACAACAGTGGCACCCGACAACTAGCCAATGAATTGATGAAAGAACAGCCAAGTGGGTGAGCACGTTGACGCAGGGGTAGAGCCAACAGGGCATGATCAATGTAGGCATTCATTATTAAGGTTGTCAAGGGAGACGTGGACAAGCCACCACAACAACTCGACGGCCACACACAAAGGTGATCAGAGCAAGGAAGACTCAATCGAGCCGTAGCGAGTAAGCATGACAACAACGAAGTGTGGATCAGCATGTCACGGGCAAAGCCACCACTACAAAGGGACTTGGACGAAAGAAGAAAGATATCTATCAGGAGTGTGCCAGAGTTGAGGAGAGAGTGGCAGAAGTTGTCGACATCAAGCTTGAGTCACCAAGGCTAACAGGCCATCAAGAGAGTCGTTGGTACGTGCAACACATGGGTAGAAAACTATGGCAAACAGTCAAGGATTGGGTTCAATCAAGGTCGAAGTGAAGCGGTATCTATCTCTACAGCCAATAGCTAAGGAAGTCACTGCAAGTGTTATGAGCATGGGCGAGGTGGTCAGTCATGAACAAAAGCACCAAGTTGGGGCGAAGTGGCAAGTAGGACTACAGGCAACTTTGTAGTAGGTAAAACAACAGTTGAGAATCGGGTTGAGAGGCAGCCACTAGGCCCCAAGTCGTAGCAATGCAGGGTACGACCAGCAGAAGGGATTGGATCAACAGAATGTTGGGATACAGTCAAGCCAACAAGCCAAGGAAACGTTGGTCGAGATAGTTGTGGGATAGAGTCGACTAGCAAAAGTTGCCAACTAACCCACGTGGGGATCTCTTGCTGGAGTGGCAACTGACAAGGACACCAAGCTGCTAGAAAAGTTGTGTTAGTAGCTGTAGATCCGGAACTTAGGCCAGAGGCATGGTCACAGCCCACAATAATTTGATTGCAATCGAGGATCGTGTTGCGGTCAAGGTGCCACATTGAGCATGATAAAGTAACTATAGGATGCAGTTGGCAGCGAAGAATCATTGGGTAGGGGCTCTGACGGGACAAGTTGCAAGTGTCAGCAGGGTTCAGCGGATAGAGCATGGTACAAAGGACAGTACGAAGTTTTCCTGCAAGATTGGCAAAGGTCAACCCTTAGAGGGAGAGAGGGAGACCATACTAATCAAGGGATTGGCAGCAAAATTCGTGGGTATCTCAAGGGACCGATACAAACCCACAACTGTGCTAGGAGTACTTAGCACAAGATCTATGTTAGTGACAGAGAATGAGCAAGAGGTTGTGAAGACTGAGTTGAGACCGAGGACTCAAACTTCTAATCTGGAAGATGTGTAGGAGGCCTCTTCCAAATCTATCAAGACCAGTTGGTATAAGCTTACACGATGGATGCTTAGGTGCAGGATCCTAGGAGCATGGTTGGAAGGAACAGGTTTTCATATCAAATTCCGCAAGAGAAAGCAAGGAAGTCTTCTAGTTCAGACGGAGCAATTGTAGCAGTGGATAACGTGGTGGTGTTGAAGATAGATCCAAGTGGATGAGGTTCTTCCAGAAATACCTTCCTCGCTAAGAGGGAGTGTTGAAAATGTCGCGAGCAAGGTCTTATGGCTTATGCCTTAGCCAGTAAAGACCTCAAATTGTCCTCAAGAGTTAAACTTCAATTAGGATGAGTTATTTCCAATTTATTGGAATAAACATCAAGTTAGCATTCGTAGAGTTGGAGCTTTAGTTAAGTGGAAGTTTTCATCAGTTTGACTACAGGATTGGTTGGCAGATCGAGTTCAGTTAGAACGAATTGGGTCTTCAGCCTTGATTGAAGGAAGAGCGAGTTAGATCTCCAATGTTGATTGGAGAGATCACGAGTTAACAACTCGTGTGATGATTGAAAGGAGAGTGAGTAACACTCTCAGTTGACTCACCATTAGAGCTCGAGTTCTATATTTGAACTAGCCTAATTTAGCATGGATCGAATCTATAAAAGAGAGGACAAAGGCACAAGTAAATACAATTGTTTTGTGCACAAAGGTTTGTGACAAGACAAAGCTCACAAGTTGCGAGAGAGCCTTGTTTGTGGAGAGCGCAGAAGTATTAGATCACAAGTGCGCTGGGATTTAGGAGCTGGGATCAAGAATTGGCATGACAAGTCTAGGCTAGATCAGCAGGATATCAGCTTTGTTCACGAGAGACTAATTGCTTTGTATTTGATCTATTTGCTCAATGAATAAATACCACATCAAAAAGAGGGTTTTCCCAGTTGGGTTTCCCAAAATAAATAATTGTGTCAATATTGTGTGCTGTGTTTTTATCTCTGTGTTTTTATTCCGCTGCATATGAATTGTTAAGAAACTCTGTATCTTGGTAAAATAAACTAGACTTCAGTTTTCAGCTATTTATCTTAGTTGCAGAGTTTCTTGGAAAATTTAACACTTAATTCACATGTCAGGATGTCCCCTGCTGTCAGGCAAATACCATCAAACCCTCCTTTCATGGTATACTCCATATATAGTGAGGGATCCCGTATTGTCAATCCTTAGCTATCAGACCTTTTCTGTTTGCAATTAATCACTTACAATACACCAGCCCAATATCTATATTTCTCACGTCATGTTTTCAATAACGTGATAAACAAAACCAAATCGCAGGTTCCTCCTAATTGTACACCAAAACTAGTGCTATATTAACCTTGAAATAGAAATTCTCTGGCTCAAGTGAGAATAGACTTGTATTTAAGAAATTTTAAGGAATGTAAAAGGTCACACTTTAGGATGGTTCAGAACCAAGTTCACTGAAACATTGGGTGCCATGTAGTGCTGTCTGTGGAAGTGATGCAACTCCAGATGGACTAAACAGCGCCTGGAGGATGGCAAAAACCACCCATAGTGCTAGTTAATTGCAACTTCTGCGGCATTTTGCAAGTTATAAAATCTCAATACCAATAGCCTAACGTGAGTATTTATATATTGAACAGGTCAATCATCTATTATTTACTTAAACACAATTGTTGGATGTTCAGTTTTCCCAGGCCAGGTTTACTTATGTTTCAGTTGGGTTTGTATCTGCCATACGCACACAAAATACTTTCTTTGGTTATAGGCATCTGGGCATTTCAATTTGTTGACACCTTTAACTGAAAGGCACACTATGGATCTAAAGTCAGTTGCTGTTGTGAGCAGATTTCTGCACTGAGAGCTATGTTTTGGAAATCAGGTTTCTTGAGTAAACTGTTTAATTGTAAATCAATGCTTATCCGGCATAATTGTATGTCCACCTTAGGCGCTCGGTTAGTAGCCCAACCCATTGAGCGTTTTGTTGTTGAGAATAGTGTAAGTCTAGTAAGCAACAGTAGTAGTACCAGTGTGCCCTCTACAAGGCACCTCACTAATCTCACAATATATACAGCCAATCACAATTCTTAAATCCATAAAAACAAACGTTTATGGCACATGTTTAGCGTCCTGACTGTTGACATGCATGTGGAAGATAAATGAGTCCGGTCTGCTCATCCTTTAGGCTTTTTCATTCTAATTTTAGGTGGCCTCTTGTACTTTACTAAGGGATTTTTGTATGGGCTTTTCATCTCGAATGGAATCTTTGGTCACTTTGACCCAGTCTGGCTTCTAAAAAATATTTTGATTCCATTTTTTATTTCTCAAACTTTTATTTTTTCTTAGAAGAAATATTTTTATATTCCCATGAGGAATATACATGTTTCGGTAACAAGGCTTGAAGTCATTATAAGGATATCCTCATTATGAGTTCAACATGTCACATGTCGTAATTGAACCCGGGTGGGGAGGATAACAAATTTCCCCCAACCACCCAAGCTACATCCAATTGACTTAATTTCTCAAACTTATTATCAAATGAGAATGAAACACAATTATAATGCATTAGCCGCACCCTAAGTCATCCCGTTCATGTTTGTGTTTGAATTCAAGGACATTTATCTACGTTTTGGCCCTTTTCCGGCCATATTTGCCCAAAATCCGGCAGGTGTTTGTGAGATTTGCAGGTTTGAGCTGTGTAGTTTGCGCAATCCAAGTGTCCCAGGAGTTTTCAGGGTGCTAAATCCATTTGAGCATTCAAAAATGCGATATAACCAAGAAGAACTTACAATCTCATGAAGAATTGAATCACCAGATTCGGGCTGAGAAGGCCAAAATGTAGAATAGTTAGACTGCACCATTAGAAAAACAGTTTGCCAGTCAAAAAATACTACAAGTTTCTCCATGAAGTTTAACATATACAAATTTATAAATTCATAAAAATTCCACATTGTCGATTTAATGAACCGCTGCTAGATATTCAACAAATTTCAGTTTTTTTATTGGGCAGTGGGAGGGAGGACGAGGAAATTACCATAAACAACAACCAAGGCCACACTATTTACCCATACAATCTTTTTGCAATTGCAATCAATGAGATCAGTGCCTCCTTCATGTTCTCTAAAGCTCTAAGGGTGCAGTTCAAAAGATTGTCCATTTGGACCAATTCGCTATAACACACTTTTTATTTTCAATTGCGATTGTGCAGATTAAATACGGTTCTGTGAGTGTAATCTGTGTTCCGAAATGTAAGAGAAGTCTTGTTTCGATAGTCATACTGTCCACAGAGTTCACTGGACAGTTCTCTGCAATGATACTGCAGGGGTTCTCTTAGTGTAATATACAATTCAGTAATGTAAGAGAATTCATGTTTAACCAGTCATACTGGCTGCAGGGTTTAATGGACAGTTGTCTGGAATGGCACCGCGGTTTCAATGGTGGCTCGACACTTTTTCGAAGTGAATTGTTCGGAAGTGATACCGTTGACTACTAACTGTTTTAGTAGTGACCAGAATTCAGTTTTTGTAATAGTTTAGGGGCCATGAGTAGATTTCATTTCAGTTTATTCTCATATATTATTTTATGAGATTTTGTCAATGTGTAATGCCCAATCTGGGTATGTAAAACTTATTTTGAGTAATGTTAAAATAAGATGGGTTATGCATTAAGATGGAAATGAAATGAAATTTTACCGTCCAATCTGGGTATGTAAAACTTATTTTGAGTAATTTTAATATAAGATGATGAGTTATGCATTAATGATGGAAATGAAATGAAATTTTAAAGTCAAGGAGACTAGATATAGTCTATGGGACCTTTACCAAGATATAAGTTATTCGCAGTTAATGAGAAAAAAGATATGTCAAAACCTATTTCAAAAATAAAAAATTACTTCACTTAAAAATCGGGTAACAGGACGGGAGGAGAGCTAACCGTGAATAAGAGTTAGGTTAAGTTCTCTGATGGGTACTATGACCACTGTGCGCGAAAGATCCGTCCCGGCAGCGAACAGCATCGATCCAGCGTGATGGTTAAGGCCGGCGCGGCGCGAACCGAAGGGCATCCCTCCAAAATCATACTGTATAATCCTATACACGTCCACGACGGCCGCCGCGTCACAGAACTCAACGCAGGCCGCAATCAAGCAGAGCAAGGCCAGGACCGTCTGCATCGATTCCGCCATCACTCTTTCCCCGCTCTTTTTCCCAACCGCAATCCGCAACCCCATATTAGAGTCTATATTGCAGAGGCTAGTGTTAATAAAATACGTAAAACGCCCGTTTTTAAGAAGAAAAATCTCTTAAATGTTTCATGATTAGTGTTTCGTTTCCCTGTCAAGGGTTTTGCTGTATTAAAAAGAGAGAGAGGTTAGAAACGCTGAAGCTGAGAAGATTTCTGGTGGGCAAAAACAGAATTCATGGATATTGCGGGTGAAGTGGAGAAGATTTACAGAGTAAACAAGCTCCAAATGATTCAGCCGAGTATCTTCAAGGCTTCTCCTTCTCCTAAAACCCTCGTTTGTCTCTGTATTCGGCTCCCACAGCTCTGAAACGAGGCCGTTATTTTATATGAATTTTCTTGTCAGACGAACATGGCCCGATTGGTTTGAAGCCTTGAATTTCTTTGCATATGTCGATTTTTTATTTTTATTTTTGGTATAAACTTGAAATTTTGTCATTATTTATAGGTGTCTTGTCCCATGTTCACTCACTTAATGGGAGAGAACTTGGATCGGTAGAACTCTTAAATTGTTAACTTATTATCCCCACCACCATCATGATGAGGGCAACTTCACCTTTCTTCCTTGTCGCATGGAGAATTCAAAGAACAGTTCAGAATTTTATGAGATAAATCAATTTTATGGGATTTATCGTTGGTAGTATTATTATAGGCTTAAATTAAGGGAGAGAGAGATAGTGTGTAAGTTTTAGTATTCAAGTTGTAAATATTTTTTTTTTAAATTAGATTGTTATTTGAAGTTTTTAGTAGTCAAATTGTAAATAATGTTTTTTTTAAATTAGATTGTTGTTTTAATTTTTGGTGGTTAGTGTTTTTGTTTAGTTGAGAGCAAATATGATGCATAATATTTATTTTTACTGTTGTTTTGAACTTAGAACTAGATTTTTTATCATATTAGATTGTTATTATTATTAATATTATTATTATTTAAATTTAAATTAGATTATTATTATTATTTGTTGTTTGGATATTTAAGTTATTCGGAGCTAAACGATTTTTTTTATTAATGACATTAACTTGTGATGTTTTTATTATTAGTATTAGATTTGTTGAATTGAGGCTCCTGATGATGAACCACATTAGTTGGTTCGAAACGCGTCGACAAAGGTTTTCTTCAAGTGATTTACGTCGAAACTCTACTTAATAAAAGTATCAGATTTCTTAATTATCTTTTATTTTCATCAAGATTAATGCCAATCAACATATAGAAGAGAACACAAGATATAGGCACGCTGCCAAGGCAAAACCTCCCTCAAGGGGAAAAACCCAGTCACAAAATCTTCCTTCAGTAGATTTAAGATGAGACAACCAAGACCCTTACAATTTGAACTCGAGACTACCTCCATCCATCAAGTCATCCTGATCATTCTTCTTCATACTTTGATCTTTGAAGAGATCATCTCTGCAACCAATCTAAGCTCCTCGATCCATTGTGATACTAAGACTTGTCTATTGTGATAGCACCATTGTAATAGCTTCACTATAAGAACACTGAATCACTATAATAGCATCACTATGTTATGCACCGAGACCTTCTTCCTGTGGTAGCACCGAACTAGATCCATTATAATATCACTGAAAAGTATGCACTGTATTAACACCAAAACTATAGTAGCATATGCCTTTTGTGGAAGCTTCGAATTGCAATCCGCATTATCATTTTTGCTGACTATAATTGCACTGAAATTCAAAAATCATCTGAACTGTCTTCTCTGTGATTTTATGCGAGCTTCTGTGGTGTCACCGAAAATGTTCTCTCCGAAATTTTGTTCTCTGAACTTGTTAACTAAGGAAGGCATTAAGCTGGTATATATAATAGTTTGTCCATTTAAATGAGCTGACATGATATTTTTGAAGAGCAGCGTCACTGAATTGAGCCGACATGCTGATATATAATTTTGAGGCCGACTTGAAGAGAATTCTTTCAAAAGCAAGAAGACTAGATGGATGGAGGAGTCTTCACATTTTGATTTTGACAATAACCTAGAGCCAACAATGGAGGCTTGACCTATACATTTGACCCAAGCATGAAACCCATGCTTTAACAAGTCAAATAGAATAATAATAAGATTATTTTCGCTTTCTTTTGACAAATATATTACATTTTGACTTCGAGTACAATAATGAAGACCAAACCTAGTTACATTTTCCAGCATTTGTAACCTAGAGGAATCGGCAACTGGGTCAGTTTCATACTCGCTTGACACGGGGTCAATTCTGGTCGCTATCACTATACCTATGGGAGCCTATGACCTGTCCTCCTCTCTGTAGACCGAGTCAGGACTTGGGGATTAAACCTTAGATCTCTTGGTTTGCATGATTTCACATCATTTTGATCATGAATTGAGCTGCCCCATGAGATAGATTATTATTATTACCAGTGTAGATCCATCTTAACTCCAGATCTACCATCCCCGTTGGGGGTGAGGAACGAGGACAGTACGAGGGAAGGAGGGAGTAGTAATCTCCCACGCGGCAGCAATTATGCATAGACGTGCTCTACAGTGGGCATTGGGAAATTGCTCGTTGAACGTTCTCGAGGCTCCTCTTGGTTTAATATTGATGGTGTTGGTCTAGATTTGTTATTGTAATTGTAGGGAAATGAGATTTGGTACATTGGAGGGTGATGCTAGTTCTGACTCTGCAAGTCTCCTCGGAGCCATGAGTTGTAACTTAAGTGGGTGGGAGGCTCATGCTACAACCCGCAAGCCAGGGAATGGCAGAGTGCAGGAATTGAGTGATGATGCATTTTCAGTCTGGGACCCAAGCTCAAATCCTTTTCAGCGCCACTGGGCGAATGGACTCCATTTGCAATCTTTCTTTTGCCCCCTACTTGTTTTTTTCTAGGTTGATTGGAGGTTGAATTTCTGGGAGGTGGTTTGGCTTTTTACTACTTGTTCTCAAGTAACTCTTACCCCATTTGCATTCCTCAGAAGGGTAGTCTGGTTATTGTATGACGTGTGGGTTGCATTTCCCTCAAGGGTAACTGAATTATTCCATTGTGCTTGTGGTCAAAGTCCTCAAGAGGTTTTCTATTGTCTTGTTTTGTTTCTTTGGGAGAATTTTGTTATCTAGTGGCTGGAAGATAGTGAGAAAACAATAGTATTGGTTGTTTCTTTTATTGGTTTTCAAGAGAGCCTTCCCTTGACCCTTTCAGTGCTGAAGGAGGGAGTCTTGGGCCAACTTTTTTTATGGAATCATTGTTAGCCAGGCCTTTGAAATCTCGACTCTCTGGCCTAGTCGAGTACCTCGATTTACTCCTATTTGATGGGTCTTGTTATCACTCTAGGAAACTCTCCTAGGTTGCAGCTCGGAGATGCCTGGTAACATATAATCTTCAATATTGTTCTCTGAACTATTGGAATGGGTGATGGTTTGGATCAAGCCAAATAGCCATTTCAACTATGTTTTCACTCTAGACATGCATGAACACCCTCATCTTGACAAGGCTTTAGACCCCTAATGCTCAATAGTTTGTAGATTCAATGGATAGATGAAGAATACTGACCATACTTGCAAATGCATATATATAAACACATGTGAATGGCTAGCTACAGGCAGTAAATGAAGAATAGTGACTGTATCGGCAGATGCATATAGAAACACGTATGAATGGCTAGCTACAGGCAATAAAAGAAGCTTGCAAATCTAATTTATCAACGCAGAGATAAGATGACAGTTATCTGGCATTAGATACAAAAGAAAACATGAACAACCTGTTCAAGTGCAAGCTTAGAACAAAAGAGGAAATGAACATTGAACATATAACAACAAAAGAAGCTTGTATTTGCTAGAATGAAGATGAGAAGCTTGAGTAGCAAAGTCTCAATAGTCTCCATAAGTTGAACCCTTATTACATTTAGTTTTCAGCCTTTTATAGGCCTTTTATAATGCTCCTGAGCTCTCAAAGGCTCGATTTATCCTCCCTGTCTTGTTAACTGACTGATGCCTTGACTAGGCAAGCATGGGCTCGAAGGTTCCTTCTTGTCACAGAAGAGTAACCGCATTCAGGTGGTTTGTTGTGTTGGCAGGGAGATCTCCCATGCCAGAGATGCTCCATGATATTTATACTTGTTTGGATGAGTTGTGCGTGCTGTGATGCTCCATGATCACTTTCCGGCCTCTGTTTCCTGACAATCTGTCTCTCGGCCTGTGTTATGTGGTGGAATGGGTCTTCGAGCCTTTATAATCCCTTTAAATGTTTCCAATGATTGTTTTCTGCTTTTACACAGAAAACGTTGCAACATTATAAATCCCACCATTCTCTATTCTTCTGGACTTCAAAAGTCCTTAAATATGGCTTATTTTTCTATCAAGTCCGTCCTTTGGGTTGTTGTCGCCTATCGCAAGTGGCCTGGTCCCTTGCTTCCCTTTGTATTTGGAAATATGCTTAAAACACTTAAAATACATTGAAAAGGGCCTTTGGCGGACATGAAAATATTATGTATTTTCATTCCCGAACCCTTTCGGGTCTGGGCTTTATCGCATCGGCGCTGCCCAAGGCTCCCTTTGTATTTCGTTATATAACGAAAATACACAAAATACATTGAAAATGGCCAATCTGCGGACTTGAAATATTATGCAATATTATTTAGAACCTCGTTGGGTCCGGTTCATCAGGTCACACCCATATATATGTAAAGTCCCCGCCCCATGGTTAGTGCCGATAGCGATCTTGCGACACGATGTGGGCTTTCGATCTGTGCACTTGATCGACGGTCCACATTGCATCGCTAATCGCAATCGCAAGTTCCCTTTGTAATCGTCGATGCCCGCTGATTGCCTCCGCCGATAGCGACCTACCAATCCGGTCATCGAAGATCGCTGATCGGCGGTGTCTTGCGCTGATTGCCACTGCCTGCCTTTGCCGATTACGATTTGCTGCTTAGATCGGTGCCGTTGATCGGTTAGATCTAACGGTTGTTGTGCGTTGGACTATTTAAGCCTGCGATACATGGTTTTTGAGTGTTTTAGCCTCCCGATAGTGCATGTACGCCCTTCCAAGGGCTCTTTGCATGTGATGGTTTTATCCTTGGCATGATTTTAAGCAAATTTGGAGACTTTGGGGCATATTTGGATCCATTTTTGGGCCTTTTGCCAACAAGGCTAACACTGGCTCCTTCTAGGGATGAAAGCCTCCTTGTGAGGTTTCAAGAACTACAGAAAAATGCCTTTCCTGTAAAAACAAGATCAAATCTTCCTCCTAGTGTTCCATTGGGCATGGAGTCTATTTTTCAATGAAATAAAAACTGGAGAAAACATATTTATAATACCAAGGCTTTAAAGCCTTAAATGAGATAAAGTTTTAAAAACCGTCCATTTACTGGGCCATCAAAAACACCTTCCCCCTCTAAATTGTGCAAAATGACATTGTTGCTCATATGAACTTGAGCAATGACAAGCGGTCCTGTCCATGAGGCATCAAATTCATCAAAGACTTGCAAAAGCCTATTAATTTGATCATCCTCTTCAAAAACTTTCCAGCATTTGACATTGTCAGGCATAGATGGTCTATATTTCACCTCATCTCTGTATGCTTTCAGCCTTGGATGTTTTGCTTGGAAAGTTTTATTCACCTGAAAAGTTAATATAAAAGATGAATCAATGCATTTCTGTGTGGGGGACACAAGGACTACACCTGCTCGTGCAGCTTCCTTAGAGCAAGCCCCATCAAAGAACATATCCCAAATCTGTGGGCCTTCTTCCTCTGTGATCTAGCAAACTGGTTTTTTAAGCTGCGTGGAGGCCAACTGAGATTCTTCAATCTGAAGAAAACAAGCTCCAAAATTAGTGTCAACAGCATAGATGGGATGATTAGTGGGATGCCTATCATCACTGATAATATAAGCCAACTGAGCCTCTCTATACAACCTCCTATTTTCACCTCCAAAAACTGGGATAGTATCATAGGACAGATCATTTTGCAATGCTCCACCTAATCTATTGATCCAGCCTCTGGAAAGCGACATGCCAAACTTGGGGGGTATACACAATATCCATCATCATGCTCTTCATAGGGAGCTGAGGCAAAGTGATGGCTAGGTCCTTGATTAATCCCAAACATTTCACCTTTCTAGAGTCAAAAGAAAATAGGTCATGATAAGGCTTGGTAATGTCAAGACCCAATTTATCCATGATAGCCTTGGGCATTAGATTATGGCTAGCTCCAGTGTCCAGAGAGCAATTGTGAAGGATTTTGTCATGAATAGTCAGAGATACATAGAATGATGGGGAGTTGTCTTCACAATTTTCAATCATTGGGCTAAGAATAACAGTTAGTTGGTCATCTTGTAGATTTACATAGTCAGTGGAGGCTTGGATGGCTTTAGGCTCAAGGGCCTCGAGGATGGATCTTTTGAAGAACTCATTCTTCACTAGTTCAACCAGAGGTATAGGTATTCGTAGCTTCTGAATTTCTGATTGAAAACTAAAGGGAGAAGGAGACTTGTCAAGGCCTCTTACCTCGTGAGCTGGAGCTTTGAGGATGATAGGATCAACTGTTGGTTGCTTCTGCTTATTAGCTTGTTGTTCTGCACGGACAACAGCTCTTTGAACAGGAGTTTCCTTAGCATTATTCATCGTCGACCTCAGATTATATTTGTGCTGATCTTCAATTTGTAGAACAACTTCACCGTCCCACTCTTCGCTGATCTGGTTATTGAATAATGAATTTTCATAGGAAACTAAGGTCAAAAAAGGGGCACTGCCTTTGTCTACCATACAATGGATCTCATCATCTTCATCAAACTGCTCCTCTTCCATGACTATATTTTGAAAAGGGGCCTTCACCCTTTGGTCTTTATTGGCATCTTTGCTTCTTTGCAAAATCTGCAACTGCTCATTGGTTCTTCTATATGGATTTGGATCTCTAGGAGCAAAGGTATTAGGAACCCTTCCTTTCCCAGAGTGCTGCTCAATTTTTAATTTGGAGATTTCACAGGGTAATGACTCTATCATCTTAGTCATTTTATCTATCTTGGGATCTGAAGATGATGAAGGCTCACCCCTTTGTCTCCTTATATCAACATTTCCCTTGAGCTTCTCAGCAGCGATGATGTTTGATTCTACTTCCAAGGCTGCATCCTGCATATCAGCCAAAGTAACACATCGCCTCTCCCTCAACAGTAGGCAAAAGTTAGAATCAAAAGCACTGGCATAGATGAGTTTAGTAGAGGTAGTGGTGTGCTTTACCTCAGCTGGTATCTTGTTGTACATGTGGTTAAACCTCTTATTAAAATTAGACAACAACTCACTATTTTCCCTCTTTAAGTTCCCAAACTCAGTGTGGTAGTAGAGGAGATCCTTCTTATCTCCCTAATGCTTTAGAAATGCATCATCTAAAGCCTCAATATCTGCTATAGAACTTCAGTTATCAGAACCATTTTCTAGCCTCTCCATCTAGGCTTTGGACAAAGACTCTCATCCAGACACAATCTTCACTAATGTCCAGGTTATCAGCATAGCTATAGAATGATTCAATATGTTCTTCAACTGTAACACCTTCAGTCCCAATGAACTTAGGCATATACTTCTGATATTCTCCAGTAGGCATGGCATTCAAAGGAGTGGGCAGTATTAGAGGTCCATACCTAGCAGCTATGATTCTTTCCATTTTGGTGGGTGCTTGTGGACCTGCCATAACTGTGGTGGTTATAAGAGTACTGGTAGTCTGAATGATAGAGGGTTGAGGAGTGACTGACAAGACTAAAGGAGTATGATGGATAGGAGGTGAGGTTTCCTTTGGGCTTACAATAAAAGGAGAACCCAAAGAATAAGGAGCTTTATGAATCTCTGACAGTTTTTCTTCACTGCTAGTATTAGATATTATACTCTCAACATGTATTTGTTCTATTGCAGGATTTTCTTGAAGAGATATAGAATATATTTTAGGTTTACCTGAACCTGATGCTCCTTTTTGCAATGTCTTTCTTTCTTTGATGATTTTTTTAGGGTTAGGTACTAAGTCAGCTTGTGACTTCTGAGGATTTCTCCGAGTATGCCTCACAAACTGAGCCAGAACTACGAAGTGGAGTTGCCAAGAGGTTCGGCCTCCAGTAGAGTTGCTAGATAGATGATTACAACCAAAAAAGTGCCCAGACTTTGTCTATCATCAAAGTTGGATCTATGTCATTTCCCTAGGAAGTTGTGCTTCAGTTTCCTCTCCCCGGCAACGGCTCCAATTATGTTATCACTCCAAGAAGCTCTCCTAGGTTGCAGCTCGGAGATGCCTGGTAACATATAATCTTCAATATTGTTCTCTGAACTATTGGAATGGGTGATGGTTTGGATCAAGCCAGATAACCGTTTCAACTATGTTTTCACTCCAAACATACATGAACACCCTCATCTTGACAAGGCTTTAGACCACTAATGCTCAATAGTTTGTAGATTCAATGGATAGATGGAGAATACTGACCATACCGGCAGATGCATATATATAAACACATGTGAATGGCTAGCTACAGGCAGTAAATGAAGAATACTGACTGTACCAGCAGATGCATATAGAAACACATATGAATGGCTAGTTATAGGCAATAAAAGAAGCTTGAAAATCTAATTTATCAACGCAGAGATAAGATGACAGTTATCTGGCATTAGATACAAAAGAAAACATGAACAACCTGTTCAAGTGAAAGCTTAGAACATAAGAGGAAATGAACATTGAACATATAATAACAAAAGAAGCTTGTATTTGCTAGAATGAAGATGAGAAGCTTGAGTAGCAAAGTCTCAATAGTCTCTAAAAGTTGAACCCTTATTACATTTAGTTTTCATCCTTTTATAGGCCTTTTACAATGCTCCTGAGCTCTCAAAGGCTCGGAGTGTCTTAATCTATCCTCCCTGTCTTGTTAACTCACTGATGCCCTAACTAGGCAAGCATGGGCTCGGAGGTTCCTTCTTCTAACAGAAGAGTAACCACATTCAGGTGGTTTGTTGTGTTGGCAGGGAGATCTCCCATGCTAGAGATGCTCCATGATGTTTTTGTTTGTTTGGATGAGCTGCATGTGCTGTGATGCTCCATGATCACTTTCCGGTCTCCGTTTGCCAGCAATCTGTCTCCCAGCCTCTGTTATGTGGTGGAATGGGTCTTCAGGCCTTTACAATCCCTTTAAATGTTTCTAATGACTGTTTTCTATTTTTACATAGAAAATGCTGCAACATTGTAAATCTCGCGGCTTATTTTTCTATTAGGTCCATCCTTTGGGTTGTTGTTGCCTATCGCAAGTGGCTTAGTCCCTTGCTTCCCTTTGTATTTGGAAATATGCTTAAAAACACTGAAAACACATTGAAAATGGCCTTTGGTGGACATGAAAATATTATGTATTTTCATTCCCGAACCCTTTTGGGTCCGGGCTTAATCACATCGGCGCTGCCCAAGGCTCCCTTTGTATTTCGTTATATAATGAAAATACACAAAATACATTGAAAATGGCCAATCTGTGGACTTAAAATATTATGCAATATTATTTAGAACCCTGTCGGGTCCGGTTCATCGGGTTGCACCCATATATATGTAAAGACCCCGCCCCATGGTTAGCGCTGATAGCGATCTTGCAACGCGATGTGGGTCGTCGATCTGCGAGCTTGATCGACGGTCCACATTGCATCGCTGATAGCAATTGCAAGTTCCCCTCCATAAAATCCGATACCCGCTGATTGCCTCTGCCAATAGCGACCCGCCGATACGATCATTGAAGATCGGTGATGGGCAGTGTCTTGCGCCGTTTAGCACTGGCTGCCTATGCCGATTGCAATTTGCCGCTTAGATCTAGGTTGTTGATCGACTAGATCTAACGGTTGATGTGCGTTGGACTGTTTAAGCCTGCGATACATGGTTTTTGATTGTTTTAGCCTCCCGATAGTGCATTTCCGCCCTTCTAAGGGCTCTTGGCATGCGATGGTTTTTATCCTTGGCATGATTTTAAGCAAATTTGGAGATTTTGGGGCATATTTGGATCCATTTTTGGGCCTTTTGCCAACAAGGCTAACAGGTCTAATATGTGTGAATCGAAGTTGTGTTAGTTATGAGCCGCAATTGTTGAGATTGTGTGGTCGTTCACATCGGGGCGGTGGACAACAAGGCAAGGGAGAAAGAAGACAAGGGGCTCAACTAGTGGATGAAGGTGAGCTCAAGGTGCCACAAAGAGGATCTCCTGGGCATGTTGATTTTCCACCTCCTTTTGATTCATTGAAGCCCAAATTCGCCTAGTCCAAGCCTCAATGGACCAGCTAGCTCAAGACTGCCAAACAAACCACAATGATATGATTAGTTTCTTTTCTGATATCCTGCACAATCAAGGACGCATTCTAGACTGCCAAGCATCGCTTCGGCGTAACCAACAAAGGTTGCATGACAAGATGGATGGTTTTGAAGGGCGGATGACACATATGGAATCTCACATCCATGATGCCTTTCATCGCCCAACTGACAGAGGAAACGAAGCTCAAGCCCCAAATGATGATAATTTTCAATGAAGTGAGTGGGTTCTTTTAGGTTTTTCTTCATTGTTGTGCCTAGTGGGTTGTTGATATGAAGTTATCTAGTTTTCTGCAGATCCTCTTAGTTCTTTTTTGTATGTATCTAATGGCCAACAAATCCGGTAGGAGTGAGGCCTTGTTTTCATGCTTTTTGTTTGTCCCGCGATGTATCATTCTCTTGAAGTAGTAGGAAAATGTCGTCTTACAAATAAAAAACTTTGGATATACCAAGTGTCAAAAGGGATCAAATCCCTTTTTATTATAAAAGAGGTTTGCACCTCAAGAAATTTGATCTCGTAGATCCGGAGTTAAGATGGATCTAGGTGGGTTTAATTATAATTATTAATATTTATTCTATTTTATTTTATTTGACTAAGTAAAAACGTTTTAATTCCAATTCTAATTTTATTTTTATGTAACTTGAGGGAGTCAAAATGTTTAATAGGACAACACATGACATTACAACAACTCTTCCATATTGAGCTGGAGAGCGCCTCTAAGCACAATGATTATTTAAATTATTTATTATATTAATTAATTTATTAAATTTAAATAGTTTATTTTGTTAAGGAATTTAGACTTTTGTGATCCATAACATTGTTTAGATAATCTTTGGCAAAACCACATAATCAATCTTTTGTCGACGCGTTTCGAACCAACCAGTGTGGTTCATCGTCAGGACAAGTTGAAGAACCAATCCGGTTTAGCTGATTAAATAGAGTGTGCAGAGACTCCTAGCCTCCTCATTCCCCTTGTGTTTAGTCTTAGGGTTTCCGTCTTCCCCCTCCTTAAGTTTCTTTTTTGGCGGTTTAATCCTAGTAAGTTTCAGGGTATTAACCTTATCCCGTTTATGATACTATTGGATATATTATAATTAGATTAGATTTTTTGGTTCCATTATTTTGATTAAATTTGCTTCCTTTACTAATGTCTAAAAAACCCTTTTAAACCTTATAAGTCCTAATGACATAATTAACTTTAATAATGGAATAACAGATTATTGAGTATATATTGATTATTTAATAACTATAAATCAGTAATTCAAATATTAAAGGAGACCTAGTTTACCAAATAACCATTAGGTTTAAAAGATAATTAGATAGTATTATAAATAAATATATATATGATATAACAATAATATATTAATAAACACGAACATTACTTTATTCTAATAATAATAATATTTTAATAAGAATTCTATTTCTCTGTTTTTAATAATATGGGAATTATGAATTATTAAATAGATTTGGATTTATTAATAAATATATATTATTATTTTAAGTTCGAATGGACCATTATATTTAAATAATAAATAATAAAATGGTATATTTTTACCTAAGATAACTAAATTCTAAGAGTAACATTTATTTATATTTAAATATTAGAATAATAATAATTATAGATTATTTAATAAATATATGACCATTATATTTAAATAATAAACATGGATATTATATTATTCAATACTCAAATTATCAAATGATTTTAATCTTAGATATAATTAACAAATTTACCTGTTTTAGCTATTTAGAAGTTTGAATTACAGCTATTTATATGTTTATAATTACCTGTTTTAGCTATTATATAGGTTTGAATTACAGCTATATATTAATAAACATATATTATTATTTTAAGTTCGAATGAACCATTATATTTAAATAATAAATAATAAAATGGTATATTTTTACCTAAGATAACGAAATTCTAAGAGTAACATTTATTTATATTTAAATAATATTAGAATAATAATAATTATAGATTATATAAATATATGACCATTATATTTAAATAATAAACATGGATATTATTCAATACTCAAATTATCAAATGATTTTAATCTTAGATATAATTAATAAATTTACCTGTTTTAGCTATTTATAAAAATGTTAATAATTAAATTAGTGGTTTGACCAGGATCCTTAGGTCAAATTAGCCGTTGGCAATATAGCCGTTGGAGTCTCTGCACACTCTATTTAATCAGCTAAACCGGATTGGTTCTTCAACTTGTCCTGACGATGAACCACACTGGTTGGTTCGAAACGCGTCGACAAAAGATTGATTATGTGATTTTGCCGAAGATTATCTAAACAAAGTTTATTTTGTATTTTTTTTTAGATTTATTTACTTGGAGCCATTAATACTAGAGTCATTTATTACAAGTATGAATAGTTTGTTTTATATTTGTTATATTTTATTTTTTGAGATTATTTGTTGGGAGTAAGTAATACTTGAGTTATTTATTATGATTTTTTCTTACGAGTTTCAAAAATTTATTTTATAACATGATATTTCTTAAAGTAAGAGGTAGGATTAAAATTAGTGAAATTAATTCTATAACATTAATTGTCACCTTTGAGACTTGCATCTAGTAAGCAAGATTTCCTTGAAAACAAGATAGCAAAATAAGTAAGATTGACTTTGTGGGGAGGGTGGTGGGTATTTATCGTTAAACATGTTTAAGCAAAAGTAATGTAATGACTAGGATTCCTTGGGAAGATTTTGCAAATGGGATAGAAAGCTTAGCGAACTTGACTATGAAGGGAAACTCTATGGTTAAGCACACTTAAATTAGAGTTGTACTAGGATGGGTGGCCTTATTTAAAAGTTTTGGTTATCAAGTGCAACACCAAGAGACAATGATTGACATCATGTGATTCATTTCACTAGTTTCAATCCCATTACTTCAGTGCAATGAACACCCACTAATGCATTAACTGTTGAGTGGCTTATTCAAGTTCATGAGAAATTTGCAATTAGTGAATGATAGTAGTGGGAAATGAATGGTTGTAGCGAATAACTTGAGTATTAAATGCTCCATGCACTTATTATTGGAAAATGATATTTCATAATGCTGGACTATGGAAGTCCAACAAATGCTTAAATAAAGAGAATGAAGGTTAAAGTACAAGAGGTGATGATTAATGTGGTGTGATTTATTTTGTTAGTTTCAATCTCACATCTCCCTTGCCATTGTGAGCATCACCTAGTGCAATAAGCATTAAGTGGGTTGTTCAAGCTCATGAGAAATGGGTTAATGGTGAATGACGCTCATGGGGGATTCATCGTAGTGAAATACTTAGAGTATGATATATTCCATACAATTATTCTCAAGAAAAATAAGATTTCATAATGTTGAAAAGGTGGATTTATAATGTTGGATTATAGAAACCCCGCACATGCTTAAATAAACAAATGGGAGATCTAGATCAATGGTTCGTAAGGCACAATACTTGATAATGTAGCAAGTTAAGTGCACTTACTATGGGGAGAACCCTATGGTTAAGTGCACTTACTATGGGGGGAACCCTATGGTTAAGTGCACTTACTATTGGGGGAAACTCTTGTTAAGATTGGGTAGCATCAAGAGGTACTCTCACATGCCCTTGGTGCTAGGCTTGTGAGAGAGAAACACCCATAAAGTGAGTGTGTGGGTTTTGCACCCAAGTTCGGCTTTTTGGACCCAAAGAAAGTAGACTTGAAACCCAAGGAAGAGCATTTAATAATATAATTTAATGTTAATGTTATTTTGGGGGTTCCGTGAAGGACAGAGACATAACGACAAGTATAAAGAAGGAGCCAATGGAGACGCTAGTAAGAAAGAAGCATTAAGGACTATTCTTCCTATGTGGTGGAAGAGGCTACAAGGATTTAGCCATAAGTCAAAGGAAAGACAACCTTTGGAGCAAGAGAGAGGACGAAGGATTGTCTTACGCTTACTAAAAGAGATTGCAACCAAGGAGGAAGTAAGGTTGAGTTATGTGGTTGTAAAGGAGGTTAAGGGCCATTGAAAGTAAAAACAACTAACCAAGGGCTTATGGAGGCTAGCTAAGGGCAAGGAGTTCTCTGTGTTCTAATAGCAAGTGGCTGAAAGTTTTGGTGGAAAGGGATAACCACTAGTTAAGGAAGATGAGAACTGAAAGGACTCAGCCTCAACCCAGATACTTTGGTTAAGTATTTTGTATTGTATTTGGCATTGTACAGGATTGTAAACAACTATTATCCCTAGTATGGGAGCCCTATGAATTTGTTGATTCAAGGAATTGTGAGAAACAAGTTTTGGGAATAATTATCGTGTATTGTACATTGACCTAATTGTTGATATATCCCACTCTAAATTTTTTTTTTGAAGTTATGAATTTTCAGTGTGTTTATGTTTTCTAACTAAAGCATAGACTAGACCTAGGATGTGTGGATTTTTAACATGGTAGTAGAACTACTTTGAAGAGTAGTTAGGTCAAAATTGTGCACAAGTGGCAACTCTAAGAGGGAGTTGAGTTTTCTTGTTGTTTAAGGAATGAAAGTTGGTCAGAATAGTTTATGGCTTGAGGTTTGAGGATCGGTTGGAAGGGATATGCAACTACAGTTCATGGAAGGAAAGAATCAAACTGTTGTTGTTGGTGAATGATTTGTGGGATTATGCCAACACCCAGAATAAGGAACCAAATGATGAAATGACTTTGGATTCGTATAACCTAGCTGATGTAAAAGCCAAGTTGGTCATTCTCGATGGAGTCAAGGATCACTTGATACCTCATCTCACTGTGAAAGGCACTGCATGGCACATGTGGGAAGCTTTGAAAGCATTGTTTCATAACAAGAATGAGAACCATAAGATGACATTAAGGGAGAAGTTCAACGACATCAAGATGATAGGATCAGAGAATGTGGCTTTGTCTTTCATAAAAAATTTGAAAGTTTGTGATGACCTTGAAGCTATAGGGAATAATGTGCAAGAATCAGAGCTGGTGAGGACTACATTGAAGGGATTATAAGAGAAGTGGAATCCATTCATCGAAGGAGTAGTCTCATGGGAGAATCTTCTAGATTGAAATAGGTTGTGGGATGATTTTATCGAGGAGGAACTTCAGGACAAAGAACTTCAACGGAAGAAACTTGATGCAGAGAATGTTACCCTCACTAGTAACCTGAAGAAGGGCAAAGAGAAGTTCAATGATGATAACAAGAAGATATTTTTTGAGGGAAAAATGATATTTATGGATCCTAGCTCTTGGCTTTTAGGGTTTCCCTAGCTGCAACATTAGTTAGCTCATATCTGATATGAAGAAGACTATAGCACTTCGATCTTGGACTCCATTTTGTGATTTGGCCGCTGAAGATTAGTTTTCACTGAAAGAGACCCTAGCAATTGTAGTTGCGGCTTTCATAAGGTTCAAGCTTGCAATTGAAAAACGTACCATGGGAGGCTTGTCAGATCTGATCTTGTAGATCGATTTGCCTCTACTCATTATGGAGTAGGTGGCTGCATTCAGAGCATTGTTGCTAGTGCAGAAACTGTGAGTGCGTTCTTCTCCCCCCAAAAGTTTGTGAAGAAATTAGTTGAGATTCCGGACATGGAACTCTCTCTGTTAAATCCATGCAAGAAAGCCTTATCCCTCTCAGAAAAAGCATTGGTCGGCAATTTTATGGGCTTATGGACGAATCCAAAACTTGTTGAATCCTATATCACGGAACAATTGACCCCAAAGCTTCAAGGTCAAGTAACTTTCTTTGCAATAGGCAGGTGTTTCTTCATTTTTGTATTTGTGAATAAACTGGAAAGAGATATGATTTTCATATCAGGG
This sequence comes from Pinus tabuliformis, assembly GCA_031772625.1. Classification (NCBI taxonomy): domain Eukaryota; kingdom Viridiplantae; phylum Streptophyta; class Pinopsida; order Pinales; family Pinaceae; genus Pinus; species Pinus tabuliformis. The sequence goes on along the minus strand of CM062805.1, from coordinate 152,662,054 downwards.
CTGTATTTTATGGGGATCGGAGGCCTCTTTATCTCCCCATGGACTTTGGATTTCAATCCAAATTCTGAAATGTCTTATGTGTCGGTGTGGATTATGAAACACCCACCTCCCACATCTACCAAAGCAACTGACCAACCGGGGTAAACATGTGATGAGATGCCACTATGATATGATAAGGCCTCCTAAGTCATGTTAAGGAAGTGGAACTGGCGGAAAAATATCGTACAGACATTAATTATCAGCTACAATACCCTTAGGAGACATGTTAGCCACTCAGACAGCCTATCCCTGGGTGCCACTGATGTTCTGGATCTCTTAAGCCATAGTCACTCTCATGCTATGGGCAAGGGAGCGACTAGAAACCCAAAGTCACTCTCACAGGCTTGCCTGCCAGCGACCAGAGACCAAAGATGCCAGTGCTATGCCAATGACTCTAGGATTTGAGCCACTCTTTTAGGTCCAAAGCCAAGGTCACTACCCAAAATTGAACCATCTCTTCAAATCAGTAAAATAACATGGAAATGACGGTACTAAAGCAATCACTTGTTTAAGACCTTGATTGGACCCCTACTAGCCATGACAGGCATTTCGTCAAACATATTGCAAATGTGTAATCTACAAGTGTAATTAACAGTTCTAAGCATAGGGGTCTCATACTTAGTTGAGAATCACTAAGAACCATTAATGCCTCAACACATCAACTTCCATTCCATCCATTAGGTCATAGACACATTGATCATTCAATTATGAGTAAAAACATGATGAGATCCACACATGGCTACTGTCATAAAACACATACATAACCAGCATAATACCAACAAAAATACTCATGAAAGTACATCCATATAGACCACATCCAATCCATCAAAATGCTCATAGAAATACAAGGAGAAATAACCCTTCATTAATGATGCAAAATCCAAACCTAGGATGGGACTTCCACGTTCCACCCAATCATAAAATGACTGAGCCAAATCTCTCTTCAGCCTTTCACCTGCATGCCATATTTCAAGCATGAATGCGGGATCTCATATAACACATCAATAAAAACTCATCCAGGGCTTCTAGAGGCCATCAACCTCAACCCATCAAATAATGATTCCACATCACGGTCAGACATCACCAAACCATCATCAGATTAGTCTCCATCCAGGCCTTCCAGGACTAGCAACTCAACCCACCAAGGGCTTCTAGAGTGTTTGTCCAACCAAGGCTTCCAGGAATAGTAACTCAACCCAAGTTTTTACAGGGCTTCTATAGCGTTTGTCCAATCATAGATTCCAGGACTAATAACTCAACCCAGGCTACGGAAACATGAGAACCAACCGAAACAAAACAATGAAAGTAAACCCACAATTTCCATGGATATCCAGGAAATGGAAAGGCTATGCAATCCACTGTCAATCCCGACCATCCTCCATGCCAATGACAAATCACAACAAAAAATCCACATGCATATTCCATGCATTCCAAAACTAGTGAAGAAAACATATATGCAACTCGATGCCTGCAAGAAAATTCGATGTAGTTGTTGATCATAATGCCCTCTTTCGCTTTCCTGCTCTTCCTTTGCCTTCATGCTCCAAGAATCCAAGTATGCCACACCCTCCAAGAGTGCTCCAAGAAAACTCTATCTCCAAGAGTGCTCCAAGAAAACTCTGTCTCCAAGAGTATGAGAGAGAGATAGAGTAACGAGAGAACTCCAAAACTGAACTGACAAAAGGTTACCAACTGATAGTTTGAAGCCTTTTTATGAATGAGGCCTCTATTTTCTTCATTTTCCATTATTTTCCTTCAATTTCCTCCTCACATGCAACGTGTGACCTTTCACCTCCCTTTTCTCCTAATTTCCATTATTTTTATAAATAAATGTGCCAAAATGTCATTTTGCCTTTCCAAAGCCTTAACAATTGCCTTTGTGAATTTCCTTAGCCATAAACAATCACAAGTGATCCCCATCACTAGTATTTTTCCCAACATTCAGCTTGGAATAAGTGTCCCATCATCCGTGGCTATTATTTTGCCTTTATTTACTTTTATTACATGGAATTTTCACCAGGGTTGTTACAGAGCCCTCCCCCTTGGGGGAACACCGTCCTCGGTGTTCAACATCTATAACCACAAGACTGTTGTAAGCAAAACATATTTTTGATGGAGCTTTATAACTTAGCTCGATTCAGTATTTACAATGATCAACCTGCTGAGAAGAAACCAACATAATAACATGACATCATAACAACATACCGCATAGTGGAGCTTTATAACACAACTTGTGGCGGTGTTTACATCCATATACATATGTACATAAACCAACATCATCAAAACAGATACCAAAACATATACCAAAATCACACCAAAACACCAAGCCAAAACCGCTTTGCCTCTACCGGCAAACAAGGAAGGTTACATAGCCCGCATCTGATCCGCTATCTCCCATGTAGCTTCATTGGGCCCAAAGTGATTCCATTGCACCTTAACTTGCTCAGATCTAGAGAATGAACACCTTTTTTTGCAATATACATTGAGGCTCCCGTTGGAATTCTCCATCTGGTTCCACCTGCAATACAGACCAGTCAATCACATGATCAACATCCTTAACATATTTCTTAAGCAAAGATACATGGAAAACATCATTGACTTTCACTATCGGAGGCAATGCAAGTCGATAGGTTATTGTCCCAATCCTCTCAATAATGTTGAAGGGTCCACAAAACTGTGGTGCCAACTTGGCACATGATCCAATCCGCAAGGAGCTCTTCTTCAATTTTATGTGCAAGTGCACTTATTCCCCAACCTAGAACTCCTTGAATAACCTGTTCCTATCGGCATAACTCTTATGCCTATCCTGTGTTGCCTTCAGATTCTTCTTGATTACCTACATTTCATGTTCCATCTTTGCCAATATATCTAGTCCAATCAATACCATGTTAACCAGATAATTCCAATTGATGGGAGTGTTACAATTCTGCCCATACAATGCCTCAAAAGGACTCGTCCTCCATGACTCTTGATAACCGTTGTTGTACGCGAACTCAACCAATGGAAGGTACTCTTCCCACTTCCACTGCTGATGCATCACATACATTCTCAACTTGTCCTCCAATATCATGTTGATTCTCTATGTATGCCCATTGGTCTACGGATGATAAGTTGTGCTAAAGGCCAATGCTATGCCCAAACCTGCAAACAACTCTTTCCAAAATTGGAAGTGAACTTCGCATCCCTGTCTGACACAATCTTCTTTGGAAACCATGCAATCTGACCACATCTCTGATGAATACCTCTGCTACATCGCTAGTTGAGAATGTAGACTTAATTGGAATGATGTGTGCAACCTTTGTCAACCTATCCACATTGACCATGATGGAATCATGTTGTCTCACTGTCTTCAACAAACCTATAATGAGGTCCATGGAAATTACCTCCCATTTCCACTCTAGAGTCGCGATCGGTTGTAGCAATCCACTTGAATGTTTACACTCTGCTTTCACTCGCTGAGAGTTGAAACACCTAGCCACGAACTCTGCTACATCTCTCTTTGGATTCGGCCAATAGTAAAATATCTTCACTGTAGTAAATGTCTTCTGATAACCTAGGTGACCTGAATAAGGTTCACATGAAACTCCCTCAATATCACCTTCTTGAGCTCATTGTTATCCGATAGATATCCTATCTCGGAATCTGAAAAACTCATATGTTGTATGACAATAATCCCTACCCTTTGCACCTGCGCCTATACCTGTACTTGTACTGCAACGTGTACCTGTACTACAACATGTACATGTACCTACACCTGTACCTGTACCATCATCCTACTGCAACCTGTGTACAATCTCCATATATTTGACATCCTACTGACCTGCCTGCAAGATCCTATCATGTAAGTTCAACCCATAGGAACTACCAAGTGATTTACCTGTACATGTCTACTGAGAGCATCTGCTACCCTATTCTCTTTACCTTTGATATACCTGATATCGAAATCAAACTTGTTGATTGTGGCCAACCATCTAGCCTGCATGTCGTTCAGACTCGATTGTTCAAACAAATACATCAACCCAATGTGATCACTCATAAGTTCAAATCTCCTGCAAAGAAGACAGTGTCTCCACATATTCAATGCATGTATGATTGCTGCTAACTCCAAATCATGTGTCGAGTAGTTCTGCTCGTGCTCGTTTAGTTTTGGGGACTCATAACATACCACCTATCCATCCTACATAAGGACTCCACAAAGTTCTCCCTTGCAACCATCTGTGCATACCACAAACTCTTTGTTTGGATCTGCAATTTGTAGCATTGGTGCATGTGTCAACAACTACTTAATTTTCTCAAAGCTAGCCTCACACTCTTCAGTCCATTCGAACTTCTTACATGTATTTTATAGTGATGTGATAAGATAAGCAATTTGCAAGAAGTTCCTGATGAACCTCCTATAGTAGCCTACCAAACCCATGAAGGATCTCACCTCATCCACACTCTTAGGAGCTACCCACTCCATGATGGCCCTTATTTTCTCTAGATCTACTGCAATTCCCTCCTTGGAGACAACATGCCACAAGTAGTGTACCTTAGTCTGAAAGAAACTACACTTACTAAGCTTAGCATACAATTGATGCTCTCTTAACAACCTCAACGTTGCTGCTAAATGCTTGGCATGTTCTTCCTCGTTTTTAGAGTATACCAGTATATCATCAATGAAAACAATAACAAACTTATCCAAATATGGATGCAACACACTATTCATCAAACACATGAATGTAGTTCGAGCATTAGTTAAACCAAATGGAACAACAACGAACTCATAATGCCCATACCTGGTCCTGAATGTGGTCTTGTAAATGTCCTCCTCTTTGATGCGTACCTGATGGTATCTGAATCTTAGATCAATCTTCAAGAACATTGTTTCTCCCTTCAGCTGATCGAACAAGTCATCAATCCTCGACAAAGGGTACCTATTCTCGATGGTCACTTTGTTTAACTATCCATAGTCAATGCACAATCTAAGTGCTCCATCTTTCTTCTTTACGAACAATACCGATGCACCCCATGGTGACACACTTGGCCTAATGTATCCCTTGTCCAACATTTCCTTCAACTGCAACTTTAACTCAACCAACTCAGGTGTGCTCATCATGTAAGGTGCTTTTGATGGTGGAGCTGCCTCTGGCATTAACTCAATAGAAAAGTCTACCTCCTTGTGAGGTGGCAACTCTGAAATGTCCTCAAGAAACACATTTTGAACTGTTGTAGAACTGGGTATTTGCTCAACACATCTGTATCCTCAACTTTCTTACCTTTATCACTATAAATGTGCACTGCAAATAACTGGCACCCTTTCCTGTGACTATGCTTTGCTTGCATAACTATCACCATCCTAACTAATGTGGATTTCTTCTTACCCTGTAAGAATCTTGGTTCTCCACTGTCATCAACACACTCAATAGCTTTATTATAACAGTCTACCTTAGTTCTATGAAGATACAACTAGTTCATGCCCAACAACATATTGTATGAACCCAACGTAATACATTTGAATGTATTGCGGTAAGCATACCATTCAAGTCAGATGCACAAGATCTTACCCAATGATGAACTCGTTTCTTTGTACTTGTAGCCAATGACACTAACCAAGACTTTGCATGCAATTCCTTACTCAAACCACACTTATCCACCAAGTTAGGACTAACATAGATATAATTAGATCCAGGGTCAATCAAAATAGAAATAACTTGATCACAAAGCTTACCTTCCATCTCAATGTCCCTGCTTGTTATCCAATGTTGCATAAATACGTGGAATACTCTGACCAACATCCCCAACAATCTGTGCTTCCTACGCATTGTATATCTGAGGTCTACCACCTTGATTCTGTGGACAGGCTCTCCTGCGATGATATTTGCCACAAGTCCAAAACTCTATAGGCTTCAAACCTGTCTCCTTGTTATGTTCTCCTCACCAGAATCCTTGTCCTCTATCTAATGTATTGAACTTCTTAGGTGGTGCAACATTCTCCTTGTTACCTGTGTCCTATGGTCGTACTTGCTTCTTGTCCCATTTTCCTTTGTTCTTTGCATTGCCTTTCTAGTATGGCTTAGTCTCAATTATGTGCTTCGATTGTTCATAACAATGCTTCAGTTTTTGGATGGCCTCCTCCAATGATCTAGGCTCGTCGAACTCAATCCTATCTTTGAATGCAACCGGTAATCCACTAATGAATCTCTGAATCTTAGCCTTCTCCTCCTTGAGGTAAGGCACATACCTCAACAAGTCCAAAAATCTACTAGTGTACTCATCATCTGTCATGGATTCAATCTTTAGCTCATAGGATTCTTTCACCCTGTCATTGAAGTATATTTCCAACAAATACTTCTTCTTGAATAGCCGCTCAAACTCACTCCAATTCAAATATTCCTCATTTATACCTCTAACATTCTTCACGTCTTCCCACCAAATGTTTGCTTTTCCTTTGAGACTGAATGTAGCCACTCTAGCTTTCATGTTCTCTGAATAGTCATGCAATCTGAAGAACTTCTTCATGCCTAGCAACCATGCCTCTGCATCTTGTGATTTCTTTACCTATCCATCAAAATTAGGCGACTATGCTTTCTTAAACTCATTTAGAAAAAATCCCTTATCACTCCTCTTATATGGATGATACCGATGACGATCATAGTTCTTATCTAAATCAAAACTAAAATCATACCTATGTTTATCGCTTCTCCTATCCGGAGTGTCCAACAATCTGTCATCTTTGCTTATGTCATCTTTATGTGATCGATAACCACCATGTGATCTACTACAATACGCCCCATTAGTTATATCCTCCTGCTCATGGTTGATCCGAAGCGGTCCCTATCGCTGCAATTTTGACAAGCTCTGAAGTATGACTACATTTACCTCTGCTAATTTTTTTTGTGCCTATATGGTTCTATCATTATCTGCATTATAGCTCCTTATTTCTTCCTTCAAACTTCTTAGTGTCACTGCCAATTCGGAAGAGTTCCCAACACCATACTTCTCTTCTGATTCACAGGGAGAGTCTTTGTAGTTAACCATCTTGCTAGCCATTTGATATTTCTTCCTGCAAGGTGTATCATGTTAGCTAAACCAAATCACAATAAACCAACGTACCTTAGTATAGCTCGGGGAGGATACCTTGTCTGCAAGATCAACAAATCAACGTGATACATGTATAACATAATCATGACATCATATAGAAACATAAAACATAATCATATGACCATGTAACCGTCATTCTAGCTAGGGTCCAGTCATCAATGCATGACCTAAACAATAACACACACCACGACCTTGTGCATGAAAACCACCATCATTACATCACTATACACTTGACCACATGAAAACATGAACATGCAAAAGCAATGCATAACCATCCACACATATGCATAAACGCACATGACCAAGCATGAGTGAATAATACTTGAAATCAAATATGCAATAATGATACATGCAACCCAACATACAAGAATGTATCCAAACATGCAAGAATGTAACCAAGTATACTGCAACGATACATGTATACGAAATAAATCAACATGTAACCATTCATACACTCACAATGATGCATTCCATAATAACACCTCAAATTTCACATGACAACATCACTACAACCATGAACAACATCATGCAACTACAACAAGCACATGGAATGCAAGGGTGAGAGACACACATGTAACTAACATGCATGCATGACCAACACATAGCCCATCCAGTTCGAGGGGTGAACCATGCTCTGATACCACTATGAAACACCCTCCTCCCACATCTACCCAAGCAACCGACCAATCGGGGTAAACATGCAACGAGAGGCCACTATGATATGATTCAACCTCCTAAGTCACGTTAAGGAAGTGGAACTGAAAGAAACACACCATACAAACATTAATTATCAGCATAGGACCCTAAGGATACATGTTAGCCACTCAAACAACCTGTCCCTGGGTCCCACTGATGTTTTGGATCTCTTAGGCCATAGTCGTTCTCATGTTATGGGCAAGGGAGCAACTAGAAACCCAAAGTTGCTCTCATAGGCTTGCTTGCCAATGACCAGAGACCAAAGTTGCAAGTGCTATGCTAACAATTTTAGGATTTGAGCCAGTTTTTAAGGACCAGAGCCTAGGTCACTGCACAGAATTGAACCATCTCTTCAAATTAGTAAAATAACATGGAAATGATAGTACTAAAGCAATCACTTGTTTAAGACCTTGATTGGACCTCTACTAGCCATGACAGACATTTTGTCAAACATATTGCAAATGTGTAATCTACATGTAATTAGCAGTTCTGAACATAGGGGTCTCATACTTAGCTGAGAATCGCTAAGAACCATTGACGCCTCAACACATCAAATTCCATTCCATCCATTAGGTCATAGATACATTAATCATTTAATTACAAGTAAAACCATGATGAGATCCACACATGGTTGTTGTCATAAAATGCATACATAACTAGCATAATAGCAATAGAAATACTCATGAAAGTACAACCATATAGACCACATCCAATCCATCAAAATGCTCATAAAAATACAAGGAGAAATAACCTTTCATTAATGATGCAAAATCCAAACTCGGGATGGGACTTCCACGTTCCACCCTACGGTAGAATGGCTGAGCCAAATCTCTCTTGAACCATTCACCCTCGTGCCATATTCCAAGCATGAATGTGGGATCTCATAGAACACATCAATCAAAACTTGTCCAGGGCTTCCAGAGGCCATCCACCTCAACCCATCAAACAATGATTCCACCTCACGGTTAGACATCACAAAACCATCATCAAATTGGTCTCCATCCAAGCCTTCCAAGGCTTCCATAGCATTTGTCCAACCAAGGCTTCCAAGACTAGTAACTCAACCCACAACTTATTCAGGGCTTCCAAAGTGTTTGTCCAACCAAAGCTTCCAGGACTAGTAACTCAATCCACCAAGGGCTTCCAAAGCGTTTGTCCAACCAGGGCTTCCAAAACTAATAACTCAACCCAAGCTAAGGAAACATGAGAACCAACCAAAACAAAACAATGAAAGTAAACCCACAATCACCATGGATATATAAGAAATGGCAAGGCTAGAAAATTCACTATCAATCCCAACCATCCTCCATGCCAATGATAGATCACAACCAAAGATCCACATGCATATGCCATGCATGCCAAAACTAGTGAAGGAAACATACATGCAACTCAGTACCTACAAGAAAATCTGATGTAGTTGTTGATCCCGATGCCCTCTTGCACTTTCATGCTCTTCCTTTGCCTTCGTGCTCTAAGAATCCAAGTATGCCACACCCTCTAGGAGGCTCCAAGAAAACTCTAAGTTGCCAAGAGTATGAGAGAGAATAATGAGAGAGATCCAAAACTGAACTGACAAAAGGTTACCAACTGATCCTCTGAAGCCTTTTTATGGACTGGGCCTCTATTTTCTTCATTTTCCATTATTTTCCTTCAATTTCCTCCTCACATGCAACGTGTGACCTTTCACCTCCCTTTTCTCCTAATTTCCATTATTTTCATAAATAAATGTGCCAAAATGCCATTCTGCCTTTCCAAAGCCTTAGCCATTTCTTTTTCCAATTTCCTTAGCCATAAATAATCACAAGTGATCCCCATCACTAGTATTTTGCCCAAAATTCAGCTTGAAATAAGTGTCCCACCATCCTTGGTTATTTCTTTGCCTTTATTTATTTTTATTACATGGAATTTTCACTAGGGTTGTTACAGATTCAATTGCCTCACATCCTTCTCCATCTTCGGGGACCTAATGCACTACAAGGGATTGGAAATAAGGTAGGCTATTATATGGAGAAATCGGAACCAAAAAGATGCAAATTTTATTGTGCTCACATTTGTATCGAAGTAAATCTCTCTGAAGGTTTACGGAAGGCCTAAAAATAAATTTAGGGGAATGGAGCCATATCCAAGAATTGGGATATGAGAAAATTCCCTTTAAATGCCTCATCTGTCATTCTCTTGGGCACTTTACCAAAAACAACCCTCAATAAAAAAAGGACGAGCAAGCTCAAGCCCTTGTTTCTAAAGAAGGGCAGACCCATACCCCCATATCTAATGAGGGAAATTTTCAACCAGTTCAAAAGAGAAGGAAGAATCAAATGAACAAGGTTGAATATTCAAATAAATTTGTCATAGAAGTTCCTTAACCTTCCCTCCATGAAAATTATTTTGAGGCTCTTCAAGCTCTATAACAAGGCAAAAATAATCCTTTAGATAAAACCTTAAAGGAGGATCAAGGAAACTTAGCAGTGTGGGGAAGAATGAAGAGAAAACTCCTTCGATGGTTGTCTCTTCAGATATAAAATCACACTTTGTGGCAAAAGTATTAACAATGCCAGATTCTGAGCTTGCAGATGAGTAGATTTGCTCCAATGTTTTACAAGCAAGCTATGAAAATCAATGCAACTCACACTAAGTATAGGAAGCAATGTTGGGCAATCACTCTCCTCAAATGCAGCATAACCGCCTCTCATAAGAGGTCGGAAATTCCATAAGGAAAAATGAGAACGTGAAGCGGATGTCAATTTGGCTTCAAGATCCCAACTTCGTGTAGACTCCTTGTTGCAAAAATCTCCCAAATAAGTCAATGTATTGTTTCTGCATATTATTATGTTTGGAATTTGTAAGAATGTACTCTTGTAATCACGAGGAAAGTCTTAGTTGTAGGAACCGTGGAAGTTATTGGGATTTGTCTCCTAGAATCTTAGTCAGTTTCTCAGTAGAAGATCCTCTGAAGATGGTGAACATGTAAGGAATTTCCTAGTTTTTTGTTGCATCTGAGCACAAATTTAATAAAATTCTTTACTCATTCTTGTTAAGACAAAGTGATGACAACAAGAAGTTCAACATCATGAAGAAAGGCTTAATGTAACACGCCACCAACCACATTTACTCGCTTTTACAAACCCTCTGGGTAAATGTGAAGTAGAGTGCTACTATGACATGACCCAACCTCCAAGTTCTAGTTATGGAAGTGGAGCTGACAAACTGATAACTTTACTGAAACCCCTTAGAAACCCTAAACCACTCAAAGGTTGCAAACTAACCCAGATGGTCAATCCCTGATTTAGACCCCTTTTTAACCGACTTAACACCCAAACCACACACAAAACAAGGAAAGGGTGTAGTTATAGGCCTCGAACCACATGCATAGGCTAGCCTCCATGTAGTTATGACCTAAATTCCTCAGTTCAGTGCCTGTGGTCCTGAGATTTGAGGCACTTTTCCAGGCTAGCCTCCAGACCACTGCCCAGAACTTCCTGTAACCTTCCAAAATCACATTTGACATAGAAACAATGCTAACCTTCAAACTTGAATCAAAAACTTGACCTAGACTACCTATAACACATTAGACATTTCATCAAACTTATGGTAAACATGTAAGCTACGGGTCATGAATGCATATCTAATTGTAAATCTGTTTACTTTAGCTGAAAATCACCAAGAAGGTCTAATGCCCTCTCAAGTAGCTACAACAACACTAGTTATTCCATGAAGTTATCAACCATTCAATAACTTATCAAAGCATAACAAGAGTTATAGCTAGAGCACATCATAAATCATGCTTATAACCATCATATAACTAGAATATTAACCATGACAAAACAACCATCAAATCATCATAATAACAAGTACAAGTACTCAGGAATCACAATAGGAAAATAACTCATTAATTTATGCAAAAGCCAACCAAGTTAGGGACTTCCACGTACCACTCGACCATAGATTGGGTTGTTAAAAGTTGTAACAAGAAATTCCAATTTAATTTGTCCTTGAATTAAATTGTAATTCTATTCTCATAGCAACTTGTAATAGTTAATTAAGTTAAATTGACTTACGAGTTAGAAGTCTATCTAGGTTCATGTAGAGTGATCCCTAAATTTTCGGGGCCCAGGTTGAGTTCTTAGGAGTTGTAATTAGATAACTCAGTCTAACTGAGTTATAGTCAATTAAACTAGTTCTAACTATTCGAGGAACTAGTAGAGGTCTAGTAGTGGAGTAGTGCACCAATGCATCCCAAGTACCACACCAGCTAACTGAAGATTCACTCATAAATAACTCATGCATGTCAGCTCAGAGGAAGACCTAGTTCATACTAGAGTGTAGGGACAATGTACTATCAGTTGTATAATTTTTCAAGTTGTACAAATGGTGCATGCAATCAGTTGAGTACCTATGTTTCGATTCCGCAATTACGGAGGAAGGATTTCCCAATTCAATATGGGCTAATTCTCTCAGGATTTTCGCAAAGAAGTAGGGGCTTGGCAGGCAACAAAATTGGCTAATTGTTGGCTTGAGCTGGCTTGTGAGGTAGAGAGTTAGAATATACTTGAGCAAGAATTGTTCTAGTGTAAACAATCATTGTATTTTCTTCTTAGACCTTCTGGTTAATGCATTATAGATAGTCAGGGTTTTAAGTAGTTGCTTTCCCGAGAGAAATATTGTGCTATGTGCAATTGATATTCTTCCTCTTTCTGCTTATTGTTTTCATCAATCATTTTGGGTTTCCGCTAAGAAGAGTAGAGTAGATTCTTGTCTTGTGTTTTAGTATATCACATGAGCTATTGAATATACAGAAAGATCTACATGGGCTAACCAAATCTTTCTTTCAACCAATCAACCAGTGCCATGTTTCAAACATGAATGTGGGATCTCATGGGATAAACCAAGACAAAAACAACAAAGGAAATCGAGAGGTTAAACCACCTCCACCCTCAAACTATTGTGATCTCACCTAAATCAGTCTCAAGATCAGAAAACCAAACCAAGCTTGGATGCTTCAAAAAAATTTCACCAACCTTGAGGAATTTTTCTGTCTTCACCCACCTGTTGAGGGATTCTCAGAGTAAACCATCTCCACCCCCAACCCTTGGGAATTTTCTTAATACCACCTCACCCAGTTCCAAAACTTTTCGGCAATCCAAAGCTCAACCAAGAAATGAATTCCATCACACCATGACTATCTAGGAAATGGCAAGGCAAGGTTAAAACCACTATCAAACTCGACAAAACCCATGCCAATGACAATAAATGAACCAAATAAACAAATTCATGTACCATGCATTCACACCTCAACTAGGAAATCACACATGCAACCTGTTACCTACAAAATCTTCTTGTTGAAGTTGTTGATCCAACCTTCTCCTTGCTTTCCTTTACTTGTATTTGTCTGCTTTCCTGCTTTCTTTCTCCTCTTGGAGCTCTCTCTCTCTTTCTCTTGAAACAGATCCAAGACAAAACTAACAAAAAGTTGTGTATTGATCCTTTGATGCCTTTCTATTATTGATGTCTCATTTTTCTTCATTTTCCTTCTAATTTCCTTAACATGCAAATATGTGTCTCTTCACCTTCATTTTCTCCTATTTTCTTTTATTTACGTAAATAAATGTCAATTAATGCCTCCTTGTATTTACCAATTTTCATAGGCATTAATAAACCAAAAGTTATTCCCACCATAGTGTTTTCCCAACATTCAGCTTGGAATATGTGTCCCATGACCTTGGTCTTATTTTGCCTTTATTATCCTTTATTGCACGAACTTTTAACACGGGGTTGTTACAAACCCTTCCCCCTTAGGGGAAAACCGTCCTTCGTGTTCTATGACACCTATGACTAGCAAACCACTGAAAACAAAACATATTGCCTATGGAGCTTTATAACATAGCTTGATACAATATTTACAATGACATCTTGCTGAAAACAAAACAAACATACTGCTTATTGGAAGTTTATAACACAACTCATTATGGTATCTATAACAACATCCATATACGTTTACATATACCAAAAACTTATTTGCTTGAACCAACAAATAATGAAGGATATAAAGGCCGCATATGATCAACCATCTCCCATGTAGCTTCATCGGGTCCAAAGTGCTTCCATTGCACTTTAACTTGCTCTATTTGATCCACATGACTCCAAAAATAGAAGTAGCCTTGAAATAACTCAAATATGAAAGTCATCAAATGGAAGTGAAACCATGACCAAATAATTATCGTCGCCCTAATTCCAACGGTGAAAATGACACTCAAATTTGAGTTCGTATGCTCAAGTTATAGCTAGTCAAAGTTCTCGTCAAACTTGGCCAAATGGCAGTCACTAACAAGGCAACAATTTGGTAGAGTCTCGGCGCACGGAATCCATCCACCGAAACGGGTGGATGCCTACTTAAATTACTTGGTGATCCCCAAATCCATTGGTGGGAAAAACGCTCGTTATGGGTTAAATTTAAAATATATTAAAAAAAAATAACCGAGTAGTTGATCAAAGATCAAGCCCGACCAATGGATGCTATCTCAAACGGTTAGCAGAGGCCCCTATATGTCGAACCGTTAACTCTATTGCACATAACAAAACAACAATGGTGGGGTTGTGGGGTTTGAACCCTCGACCTCCCGACGCCCTCATGACTATACAAAGATCGATTGTCATTGGGCCAAACAACCCGATGATATTTCAAATGCCGACGAACACTACTTAAAGGCCTTCATATTTTCCATTTGGAGTATTGGCAGAGTGCGGAACCAGGAGCGGCTAGGGGCGAGAGAACCCTAAGCAGGGAATCTTGCTAGATGCTGAAAAGATTCCTTGGGGGCTAGAGGTGCGAGTGTCAAAATTTCACAAGTTTATTGTCATGTTTGCACGTTTTATCGCCAGGAATCCAACCGTGCAGTCTGTTTCTCCAACCGAGGTCTCCCTTTTCAATCCATCATCAGAAGTGGAGGTATAAGGTTTCATTTTTGTAAAGTTACTTGTAACTTATTTTTTTGCTACCATTGAATGAAAGAAGGCCTCCCTACTTTCAACAGGGCCCGTAGACGTAGCCCACAATGGGTGAACTGTAATCAAATCGTTTGTGTGCCTTTGATATTATGATTGCTTTATGATTCCTTCTTCTTTTCATATGTTTAAAGCTACTTGGTTACATGCTCTTTTATATGCAATTATGTATGTATCCTTGAAGTTAAAAGGTCTGGATCAAGTTTGGTATCAGAGCAGGTCTGCTTGACGTGAGTTGCACGAGTGAATGCTATCTAGGAACAAGTTCCAAAGAGGTGAAGGAAAACTTAAATCCTTTGATCCCAAAGCGGGTGTGCACCACAAAGACGATACATGACAAATGAGGAAGCTCGAATGGAGGAAGAGAAAAATTATTGCAAGATCTCCTTCACTATGACAGAGAAAGTTGACAAGTTGTTTGCAGAATATGAGAAGACAATCAAGCCTGAGAAAAAAGAACTAGATGATCATGCCTCAGTAAATCACAAAGGTGGAGGAGAAGAGCCTCCTCCCTATTTGTCCTCTAGTGAGTTTTTCTTCGTCCTCTTCTTGTCATTCTAGCAGGAATCACAAGAATGCATCTAAAAAGCCCTTTTTAAAGTTGGATGTCAAGTTTGATTTCCCTGTATTTAGTGGAGAATCTAATTTATAAAATCTATATAAATGGATAAGATAGGTTGAAGTCGATTGCCACATACAACAAATCAAAGAGGATGAAGCCAAGATCCAACTAACATCCCTTCGATTGAGTGGCACTGCTCTCTTTGGTGGGAAAGAAAACTGCAGAAAGGTGGTAAGAATAGTCATAAACTTATTTCATCTTAGTCTGATTTTGTCTATAATATAAGAGGACAATTTTACCCATTCGGATAAAAACATAAAGCCATGATGGAATGGAAACATTTAAAACAAAGTAAAGGTCAAATTGTTCAAAATTTTACAGAGGAATTTAGAAAACAAGCATTAACATTGAATGTTCCACTAGACACTTCTGAGATGTTGATGAAATATATTGTCTCTTTACATAGTTATTTGCATCATTCATTGTTATTATTTGAACCTAAGTCTCTTGATGAAGCTAGTGTGAAGGTTGTATGTCTTGAAAGCAATGGGGAACATGAGCAAGATGACTGCCTGAAGAGGGCAACAACATCCAAGATAAGAGAAGCAAGGCCCTCTTGTACTCATTATGAGAAAGAAGGGCATGATGAGGAGAATTGTTGGAAACTACGTTCACAATTGAGACCTAAAAGGAACAACAGGAAAGTGAAGCAAAATACAGTTGCAACTATGTAAGAAGACCAGGAATCTGAATCAGAGGATGATGAGAAGGTCATAGCTACGAGATTTGTAGGTGGTGGACCAATTGACCTTGGATTAGACTCAAGTGATGAAATGAAGATTGCAAATCTTGAGATTGCAGTGGATGGACCCATTGACTTGGGTTTTGATTCGGGCGACGAGACAAAGATTTCAGCAGATGTTGTGCCAAAAATAAAAAGAGCACCAAATGCAGCTTGACTCCAAGAACTCAAAGAAATCAATAAAAGCATTTAGGTGGAGAATTATGAACTAAGGATGCTCCTACAAGAAGCAGAGAAGGAGAAACAAAGGTTGCAACATCAATTACAAGCCAAGGAGGAGGCCTTGGAAAAGTTGCAACATAATAAGCCTAAGGTACAAAGTGATTCTTCAATTTCATGTACTTTTTGCAATGATGATTTCACTACTTTTGAGAAACATACTTGAGGAATTGGAATTTTTTTTTGAAGAAAATGGGGTATCAAGGAAAGGGCCTCGACATTGTGAATCCCATCAAAGTGGAGGAATTGTCTCGTTATGCAGGACTTGGATATGTCAGAAAAGAGGTTGGTGAATGCTCCAATGCAAACAGTAACCAACCACTAATAGATGATGAGAGCACTTCGTCACATTCCAGTGATAGTGAGGGTTCCATGGGAACTTATCAGAGGCACACTAGAAATAAGCGTTCCAAGATGATCTAGAAAGTTTGGAGGAGAAAGAATCGTTGTAGTCACTGCAACGAGGTTGGACACCAGAGAGCCATGTAAAACACCTATGAAGAAACCAATGGGAAAAGTTGCTCATCAAGAGAATCAGCTCCAAGATGATGACCCCTTTACTTTGTTGAGTAAGATATGGTTTTACTAGATATAGTAGCTCGCCATGGCACATTTTGTAAATCATATGTTGCGAATAATTGTAAAAGTGATGATGTGGTTTCCATCACTTTTTTTTTACATCCATGGGAAAATATGGGTAGATCAACCTCGAAGGGAATATTTTAAAGCTCGTCGACCAGACTAGTAAGGCCTAACCCCAAGGGCATCGAGGAGAATTAACCCTATGACCTCCCGATCAATGAGGCACTTAATAACGGGGACTTAACCAGTTGAGCTAACCCTTGGGGCTGTGTTTTCCATCACTTATTAAAGCAACAATGATGTTTTTGGCCTTTTGTTGATATATGGGGTATTGGTTTCTATCATGATTTAAACTTTACCAAAAAGTGTGTGTTATAAACTCTTGACAAGTATGGGGTTTTTTGAGTCATGTGTGGTTTTGTATATGATTGCAAAGAATGTACCAATGCATGCAATGCAGATGTTGAAAGTGTGGTTTGATGCGGACATAGACAGTGTGCAATATGTGTTCATGCTTTTGGAGGACCAAAAGCTCCTAAGTGGGGAGAATGATTGAGGTGGCTCTAGAAATAGAAGTGGCCTTGAAATAGCTCAAAAATCAAAGTCATCAGATGAAAGTGAAACCATGACCAGATCATAGTGCTCGTCTCCCTGATTCCAATGGTGTGAACGACATTCAAATCCAAGTTCATATGCCTTAGTTATAGTTGGTCAAAATTCTGGTCAAACTTGGCCAAATGACAGTCACTGACGAGGCAACAATTTGGCAAAGTCTCGGTGCACGAAATCTAGCCACCGGAACGGGAGAATTTGTTGCCTATTTAAATTTCCCGATGACCCCCAAATCCGTCAGTGGGAAAATGCTCATTATTAGGTAAAATTAAAATATATTAATAAAATAAAATAACTGACCAGTTGATCAGTGGTCAAGCCTGACCAACTGGACCAGTGGGTGTTGGCATATATATATATATATATATATATATATATATATATAACCGATCGGTCGATCGGCGGTCAAGCCTGACCAGTCGGACCAATGGGTGTTGGTGTATATATATATATATATATATATATATATATATATATATATATATATATATATATATATATATATATATACACACAAATGGTTGGTGGAGGTCCCGATTTGTCAGACTATTAACTCTATTCCATATAACAAAACAACAACGACGGGGTCGTGGGATTTGAACCCCCGACCTACCGATGCCCTCGTGACTATACAGAGACTGAGCACCATTAGGCCAAACGACCTGACATTATTTCCAATGCTGATGAAAATTAAATGAAGGTCTTCACATTCTCCATTTGGAGGACCAACAGAGAGCGGAATCAAGAGCGGTAGAACCTTGAGCAAGGAATCTTACTAGATGCTGAAAATATTCCTTGGGGGGGCAGAGGTGCCAGTGTCATAATTTGACAAGTTTATAGTCATTTTTGCACATTTTCTCTCTAGTAATCCAACCGTGTAGTTTGTTTCTCCTGTCGAGGTATCCATTTCCAGGTCAACATCAGAAATGGAGGTATAAGGTGTATTTTTTGTAAAATTGCTTGTAACTTATTTCTTTGCTACCATTGAATGAAATACGACCTCCCCACTTTGAGCAGGACCTGAAGACGTAGGCCACATTGGGTGAACTCTGTAATCAAATTGTTTGTGTGCCTTTATTCTGATGATTGCTTGATGATTTCCACTTCTTTTCACGTGTTTAAAGTTACTTGGTTACATGCTCTTTTATATGCAATTTTGTATGCATCCTTGAAGTTAAAAGATATGAATCACTATTTCTCAATTTCAGAGCATGAGTTGTTTCCACTGCAGTATGCATTATGGTTCTTGCTGGAATTTTCCCTTTAGTTCCACCTACAATACAAACCAGTAAATCACATGATCAACATCCTGCACATATCCCTTAAGCCGTGAAACATGGAAACATCATGGACTTTCATTATCAGAGGCAGTGAAATTCAACAGGCCACTGGTCCCATCCTCTCAAGGATCTCAATGGCCCACAATACTGAAGTTCCAACTTGGCACATGACCTAATCCTCAAAGATCTCCTCTTGGGATTGATGCAAAAGTACACATGCTCCCCAACCTGAAACTCCTCGAACGACTTGTGCTAATATGCATAACTCTTATGCCTGTCTTATGCTACCTTCAAAATCCTCTTAATAACTTGCATTTCATATTCCATCTCCCCCAAAATATCTGGTCGAATCAACACCCTGTTCACTGGGTCACTCCAACTGATAGGAATATTACAACTCCACTCATAAAGAACCTCAAATGGAATCATCTTCAAGGAATCTTAATACCCATTAATATATGTAAACTCTACCAGTGGAATATACTCTTCCCACTTCTTATGCTGATGCATGACATACATCCTCAACACATCGTTAAGAATCTTGTTTGCCCTCTCTGTTTGTCCATCTGTCTGTGGATGATAAGATGTATTGAAAGCCAACTTTCTCTCCAAAGTTGCAAACAACTCCTTCCAAAACTTGGAAGTGAACCTGACATCATTGTCCAATGTGATCTCCTTGGGAACACCATGCAATCTCACTATCTCCCCGATGAAAATTTGAGCTACCTAACTAGTTGAATTCATAGATTTAACTACAATGAATTGAGCTACCTTTCTTAACTTGTCAACCAAAACCATTATGGAATCATGCTGCTTCGATATCCTCCGCAATATTGTAATGAGGTCCATGGAAATGACCTCCCATTTCCACTCTACATTCGGAATCGATTGCAATAAACCACCTAGATATTCACACTATGCTTTTACCTATTGATAGTTCAAACATCTAGCAACAAACTCAACCACCTCTTTCTTCAAGTTTGGCCAATGATAAAGCTTATTAACTCTTGTCAATGTCTTATGATATCCCAGGTGATCTGAATATGACTTGACATGAAATTCCCTCAAGATAAGCTTCTTGAGCTCACTGTCATATGGCACTTAAATCATGTTCCTGAATTTGACCAAACCATCTGTTGTGAGGTGATACTCATGTCTATCACCTTCACCCTGCTACAGTAATCTATGCCTCAACTGCTGATACTTGTCATCATGTTATCCTGCTTGCAAGATCTGCTGCTACAAATGTGTCCCATAAGAAACCACTACTAGAATGTGATTCACCTGCACTCTCCCACTGAGAGCATTTTCAACCATGTTCTCCTTGCCCTTGATGTATATGATTTCAAAGTCAAACTCACTGAGAGTAGCTAACCATCTAGCTTGCCTGACATTCAAATTAGGTTGGTCAAACAAGTACCTCAGTCCATTACGATCACTAATTAGAATGAACATCCTGCCAAGAAGATACTGTTTCCACATCTTCAAGGCATGAATGATAAATTCCAACTCAAGATCATTAGTCACCTATTTCTGCTCATGCTCATTCAAATTCCTTGACTCTAGCATACCACCTGTCCTTCCTGCATGAGGACTCCACCAAGTCCTCTCTTGTAAGAATTTGTACATACCACCAACTCTTTCTCAGGATCTACAACCTTCAAGACCGAAGCATTTGTAAGCAAATACTCCAACTACTCAAAACTAGTTGTACATTCCTTTGTCCATTCAAACTTCTTTCCTTTTCTCTGCAATGATGTATTAGGATAGGAAATTCATGAGAAGTTCCTGATGAACCATGTGTAATAACCTGATAGTCCCATGAATGATATAACCTCATCCAGATTCATAGGAGTTGGCCATTCCATGATAGATCTAATCTTTTCCATGTCCACTATTATACCTTCCTTAGAAACAACATATCCCTAGTAATGAAGTTCAATCTAAAAGAAACCACACTTGGTAAGATTGGCATACAATTTATTCTCTCTCAACAATCCTAACACTATTGCCATGTGCTCTATGAGCTCTTCCTCATTCTTAGAATATATCAATATGTTATCAATGAACACTATCACAAACTTGCCTAGATAAGGATACAACACATTATTCATCAAACACATGAAAGTAGCTAGAGCATTAGTATGACCAGACATAACCACTACAAACTCATAATGGGCATACTTGGTACGAAATGTTGTCTTGTATAAGTCCTCTTATTTGATGCATACCTGATGATATCCTGATCTCAAGTCAATATTCAGAAACATTGTTGCTTCCTTCAACTAATAAAACAAGTCATCAATCTGCGATAAAGGATACTTGTTCTTGATCATCACCTTGTTCAACTGCCAATAATCAATGCACAACCTGTGAGTACCGTCCTTATTATTCACAAACAACATTGGTGCACCCAAAGGCAACACACTTGGCCTTATGTATTATTTATCAAGCATTTCCTTAAGTCATGAATTCAATTCCACTAACTATGGAGTGCTCATCTTATTCAATGCCTTTGATGTTGGTGTTGCTCCTGGTACGAGCTCAATAGAAAAGTCCACTTCCCTATGAGGAGGAAACTCTAAAATATTTGCTGGATATACATCCTTAAACTGCTACAAAACTGGATACCCCTTCAAGACTTCAACATCCTCAACATCCTTCCCTTTGTCACTGGAAACATGCACTGCAAACAACACACACCCTTTCCTACGAATGCATTTTGTTTGCATAGCTGTAACCATTCTTACTGATGTAGGATTCTTCTTTACCTACAAGATTCTCTTCTCTCCATCATCATCCAAGCACTCAATAGCCTTCTTGTAACAATATACCTTAGTCCCATGAAGGTACAACCAATCCATGCCCAAAATCATACTGTATGAACCCAAAGGAAGAACATTTAGATGTGCCGATGTAGGCATACCATTAAGCTCAAATGCACAAGCTCTCACCCAATGGTGAACTCTTTTCTTGGTCTATGTAGCCAACTACACCAACCAAGAATTTGCATGCACTTAGTTATTCAAGCCACACTTATCCACCAGGTCAGGATTAACATAACTATAATTAGATCTAGGATCAATCAAAATGGAAACAAATCGATCATAGAATTTAACTTCCATCTTGGTAATGGATGTCTGGTGATTCGTCTGCTTGTTATCAAATGATGCATAAATCTAAGGAATGCTTTGTTCAACATCCCCAACTATTTACGCCTCTTGATCACTATAAATATGAGGTTTGTCACCCTGATACAATAGACAATCTTTCTTGCAATCATCATCGCCACAAATCCAACACTATAATGGTTCTCCACCACTACCCTTATTATGCTTCTCTCCAGGTTGAGGTCCATGACCCTTCTCAAATGCACCTCTTGTAAGGAACCACATTTTCCTTTTCACTTGCATCTTGAGGTATTTCTTGCTTCAGAGGCCACTTTCCCTTAGCCTTCTCATTCCCTTTTCATTCACACTTAGGCTCAAACTTTTGCTTCGACTTCTCATAACA
Organism: Pinus tabuliformis; assembly: GCA_031772625.1. Classification (NCBI taxonomy): domain Eukaryota; kingdom Viridiplantae; phylum Streptophyta; class Pinopsida; order Pinales; family Pinaceae; genus Pinus; species Pinus tabuliformis. Next base: position 152,639,667 of record CM062805.1, on the reverse strand, counting down.
ATGCTTCAATTTCCTGATGATTTCCTCCAATGACTCAATCTGATCCTTAAATGCTAATGGAAGTACACTGATGAATCTTTGAACCTTCGTCTTCTCATCCTTTAGGTAAGGCACATACCTCAACAACTCCAAAAATTTAGTCATATACTCTTCATCTACTGTGCAACCCATCTTCAACTCATAAGACTCCTTATCCTTTCCATTATAATATCTCTCGGACAAATACTTCTTTCTGAAAATTCTCTTAAATTCATGTTAACTCAACTTGATCCTAATGCTTATAACATGCTTGACATCTTTCGACCATATATCTTCTTTTCCCTTAAGACTAAAAATAACTATCGTGGCTTTCATATTCTCTGTATAATCATGCAATTCGAAGAATCTTTTCATCCCAAGAAACCATGCTTCTGCATCTTTCAGTTTCTTCAGTTCTCCATCAAAGGTAGGAGGCTTGACTTTCTTGAACTCATCTGGAAAGTACCCCCTCACGCTCATCTTGTAAGGATGATTGTGATGATGACCATTATATCTATTTGAAGTAGTACTAGAATAAAACCCATAACCACTACCTCTCATGTCAGGTGTATCCAACCATCTTCCACCTCTAATCGTGTCATCCCTGTCCAACCTGTTCCCTGATCGAGATGTGCTACCATATGCCCCGTTAGTCCTTTCCTCCTGTCCATAACTGATTCGTGGTTGTCCCTATCTCTGCAAATATGATAAACTCGGAAGGATCACTACATTGACCTCGACTTGCTTTTCCTGAGCAATGGCAATCCTTTCTCATGACCAAATTATCCTGTCATTATCTATCTTACAACTCCTGATTTCTACCTTCAAACTCCTCGAGGTATTTGCTATGTCAGAAGAGTACTCTTCTCCTTGCTGCTCAGATGATCTATAAGGAGAGTCACATGAATTGTAATCCACCATTGTTCTTGTCATCTATGATCTTCTTCTTCCTGCAAACATACCATGTCATATAAACCAAATATAAACACAATCAAACATACCTTAGTGTGTTTCATGGGAGGTTATCTCGTCTGCACAAAAAAATCTAGATTAGTATGATATAAATGTATATACACACAATGACACCATCATATCAACCTATCAACATCATCTCAATCATTAAGCATGATGCAAAAAATGTAACATCGACTATATACATGACAACTATAGCCACTACAACGCATGCATACGACTGACATGCATGCATAACAATCACATCCCACCCATCTAGTCCAAGTGACTGAACTACTATGAAACAAAGTGCCAGTATGACATTAGCCGACCTCCAAGTTCTAGTTATGGAAGTGGGGTCAACAAATCGACAACTTTATTGACAACCCTCAAAGACTCTAGACCACTCAAAAGGTTGTGTGAAGGCTGCAAACCAACCGAGATGATCAATCCTTAAGTTGGACCCCTTTTTCACTGACTCAACACCCAAAATACATGCACAACAAGGCAAGGGTGTGGTTATAGGCCTCCAACTGCACGCATAACTTGTCTCCGTGCGGTTATGACCTAAATTCCTCAGTTCAGTGTTTGCGGTCCTTAGATCTGAGCCACTTTTCCAAGTTAGCCTCCAGACCACTGCCCATAACTTCTTGTAACTTTCCAAAATCACATTTGGCATAGCAACAATGCTAAACCTTCAAACTTGAATAAGAAACTTGACCTAGACTGCCTATAACACAGTAGGAATTTCGTCAAACGTATGGTAAACATGTAAGTTATAGGTCAAGGATGCATATTTGTGTGTAAATGTTTGTACTTTGGCTGAAAGTCACTGAGAAGGTCTAATGCCCTCTCAAGTAGCTGCAACAACACTAGTTACTCCATGCATTCATCAACCATTCGATAACTTATCAAAGCGTAACAAGAGCCATACCTAGAGCACATCATAAATCATGCTTATAACTAGCATATAACCAAAATATTAACCATGATAGAATAACGAGCAAATCATCATAATAACAAGTAAAAGTACTCATGAATCACAATAAGAAAATAATTGTTATTGACTTATGCAAAAGCCAACCAAGTTAGGGACCTCCACGTACCACTCGACCATAGATTGGGCTGAACCAAATCTTTCTTTGAACCAATCACCCCCGTGCCATATTCCAAGCATGGATGCCTTATAATTTCTTCCCCGTACCTTGAGGAATTTTCCTATCTCCACCCACCTGTCGAGGGCTTCTCAGAGAAAACCATCTCCACCCCAAACCCATGGGAATTTTCTTGAGACCACCTCACTCGGTTCCAAAACCTTCTGGTAGTCCAAAATTAAACCAAGAAATGAATCCCATCGCACCATGGCTATTAAGGAATTGGAAAGGCAAGGCTAAAACCATTATTAAACCTGACAAAACCCATTCCAATGACAACATATGAACCAAATAAACAAATGCATGTACCATGCATTCACCGCTCAACTAGGAAATCACACACGCAACCTGTTACCTACAAAATCTTCATTTTGAAGTTGTTGATCCAACCTTCTCCTTACTTTGTTTTCCTTTTCTTTCCTTTACTTGTCTTTGCTTGATTTCCTGCTTGCTTTCTCGTCTTGGAGCTCTCTCTCTCTCTCACAAAATTGATCCATGCCAAAACTGATAAAATGTTGTGTATTGATCCTTCGATGCCTTTTTATTATTGATGTCTCATTTTTCTTAATTTTCTTAGAATGCAAATTTGTGTCTTTTCACCTTCCTTTTCTCCTATTTTCCTTTATTTCCATATATAAATGCCAATTAATGCCTCATTGCCTTTGTCAATTGCTTTGCCAATTTCTATAGTCATTAATAGACCAAAATTGATACCCACTATAGTGTTTTCCCAACATTTAGCTTGGAATACATGTCCCATGACCTTGGTCTTATTTTTACTTTATTAACCTTTATTACATGAACTTTTAACTCGAGGTTGTTACACTTAAGCAAAGTGAAATGCTTTGCATTTGAAGAGTTTGGTCATTATGCGAGCAAGTGTCCACATAAGAAGAAAGGAGGGAAAGAGAAGAAGCCAAAGATGGTGATGGTTGCTCCAACTACAATTGATGAGGATGAGTTCACTAGGCGATTCAATGAAGATTTTTCTTCTATCTCTCATTTCTTTGGGAGCATCATTCATGAGGGTGCTCAGTTCCTAGATAATGGGGCCTCAAAGCATATGACAGGATCACTAGAAGTGTTTGAGAGCCTATCCAAGTGGGACTCTAATCTACATGTGAATATTGGTGATAAGACTCAACAGGCAGTCAGAGGAACTAGGATTGTACATTCACTATGGAGTTAGGTGGAATTCCAAGAGTCAAGGATGTAATTTGGGTACCAAAGCTCAAGTGTAGCATGATTTGAGTCTCAACGATTGAGGAAAAGAGGTTTGGTGTTTTATTATAGGATGGAAAAGTGTTGCTCAAGCCTAGTGGAGCTTTTTAGCACTGCGTAAATTTCTCCAGGCTGAGGAGAGAAATCCCAAAGGTAACCACAAACCTCTTTTGGACCAAAATCTAGCCCTTCTGGTCTAGAGAGGGCTCTCTCTATAGGGTCTTTTAGTCAATTAAACAACTGAGTTTTTCAGATTTTAGGCTAGCTCTTAAGCACAAGAGAAATGAATTTGTTTTATGTTTTTAAAAGTTTAATGACAAAGTGATAGAGACATGCATTGGGCATCCTTGTTTATAAAATCTCAGTGATTAAAATGGGATAGTGAGAAGTTCTTTACTAAGGGAAAGATAACCAACACTTTGGATCTTTAAAATAGGTTCTAGTATATGGCGGAGGAAAATAATATTACAGTCCACTAATCATAAAGAATCTAGGGATGAATTTTATACTTAGCTTTGGATGAAAAACATGGAGATTATTTGAGAGGAAAACAAAGCACCTATCTTAGATGAAATATGCTTTCATTAACCTCTTTCAAATAATAAAGACAGTTGATTTATGAATAACTGAAAGAAATGGAGTATGAGTAACTGAAAGAAAAAGGACATATAAGAATAGAGGAAAACACATCACCAACATATGTTGACACAAGAATCCTTGAAAGAAATAACTATGGTCTTATTCATTAATCAATGAAAAAATCACAACATACACTAAATTTTGTCTCTTGTATTTGCCGATCAAATCCTTTCTTCATAGTTTCTGGTGGTTTTAAATACTTTTTCAACACAACATGCCCATATGACCAAATACATTGCATCACTTATCCACTGAGTGGATCAAATCAAATTAACTTAACAACATGATGTTTTTTTGAACAAGAAAAACTAAACAAAACTAACATAAAAACTGCAGTTTTTCATCTTTAAAAAAAAACACAAAGTAATTTATCATTTCTCCTAGATAATGGCCCATCCATTCATTTTATCTTTATCTTTAGCATCACAATAGCAAGGTCGAAATTTGATGAGTTGAAGTAGGACCCATCTGATGTCTCAAACCTTTCAAAAATACGTCTTCACAAATCAAATTTCAAAAAATTTCATAATTCTGCTAGCAAGAAATTGTAAAATGGGTCTCGAAGTAACACCCGTAACTCCAAAATGGTAGCCCCTGTGTAAAATTTGAGATATTTTTTTTGTAGATGAGCTTGTTATAAAGAAAAACCTCTCTGAGTTTCTTCAAAATTTTCCCCATCTCCTCAAAAAATCCTTTACAAAATAATGGCTAAGACAAGCAATTTGCATAGTCTGAAAAATATGCTTTGAAGATGCACTTGAATCTCCCGATACATGGAACCTGTACAAAAACTGGAAGAGGTATTTTTCATTTGGCCTGTCCTTGAGAAAAACCTATTTTAGTTTCCCAAAATTTTCCTCCATCTGATTGGAAATTGTTATGCAACAAGATGGCTAAAACATAGTATTTGTGTAGCATTAGGCAGCAAAAACAGGGGTTGCGCAACACTGGTTTACAATGGTTGTATCTTTGTTCTATGTGTCACTGTCTTTGTTGTGGATCGATCTAGGTATCCTATAGTGATGATGTGTCATTTAGCGCTTTCTTGGCTTGAGCATGGGTGTATGGAGTATGGGAAATGATTAAGGTTTAGGGGTATGATGCATGTGTGAATGGTTAGGTATGAAGGTGTACATGAGACCTCATTACTCCCATTGAATGAGAGTTTTTCACAAATTTAACGATGTCGGATAATGGCTTTGAGACTATGACAACATCAGTAGTCATAGGCTAAACTATTGCTCAAAAACTGAAAATCAATGGATAAGGAAAATACATTTGATGACAAAAACCTATGACCCTGACATTTGCTCCAATGGGGATGGAAGCTTCCCAGGGAGGGGCCAAGAACAAAATCACAGAATAGTGGCCTAAACCATTGGGCGATGGAGTCAAACATTCAAAACTGAAGTTCACTGACAAACTACAAATTTCGACTATTCATTAACTATACTTATGGCAACAGACCATTGCGATCTTAGTGCCTTCACCTCGGGCTTGAAATCCTAATGACAACTGCCCACCTGCTGAAGGTATATATACAATCATGTGAAATGATCCCTCCAGTGTAGCCAATCAAGAAAATGACTGTTTGGCTTATGCTTGTATTCAGCTGCACCAGACATAAAGGAAAATTCTGAAAATGGAAACTCAAACTGTCTACTACGCATCTCCTCATGATCCATAAATATAATAAAAATCATATCCCTTGATGGCCACAACAAATTAGCAAAAGGATCTTCAATAATCAAGAACATTACCATGTCTTGAATGTCAGCATAAATACAAGCACTCCCTTCATTTTCCAATGCAAAATCTTTTTCAGAATGAAAGAAGACAATATGTTCATCAAGTTTTTCACTTGCATCAGGAAAAAGGGAAGTGCTTTCTTGAAAATAGACATTTGAGACAACCACCTTATCAATAACAAGAATGTCCATATATATGGGATCCAAAACAACCTGCTCTTCTTCATAATTTTTCTGTAATCCTGGGTAGCTATCAACGTGAACGATTTCATTGCCTAAAGTTTTTGTGTATGTAGTTTCATAAATTTGTTCTTCATAATTTTCTTCATGGGCTGCAAATTGAGACAAGGAATGGCATGAAGGAGCATTGGAAACACTGTCTTCATTCCTATTTTGGTTACATGGAAGCTGACAATCTTACTCTACTAGTTCTCCCTCCTGATCACAAGACTACTGCAAATTGTAATCAACTACAAAAGATGGAACATGGCTATCATCATTGAGATCCTACTCGGTTTTACTTTCAACCAAGGGAGAAGACACTTGTTCTTCTTGTTGATGGAAAGGGTTATCATACAAAGCCTCCAGAATATCTTCATCCATGAACTCTTCAGCACCATAAGGATTCTCTAGATTTTGAATGAAAACCTCAAAATGGTCACAACAATACTCAACCAATGACAAAGAAGCATGAGATTCTCTATATTTTTCAAAAAATGTTGAATGAAAATCTTTAAGAGAATAAATACTAGTAGATGGAAAACCTTCATACCAAGACTGTGCTTTTCCTTCTAAGGTTGTCATGAACATCTTCATCATACAATCTTTAGAAAATTGAACCCTCAACTTGTGTGCATGCATGTGAAATTTAACAAGATGTAGAGCAGCATCCTCTCCATCCTCATCTTTGAATATTGGGAGATAAGTTGACCAATCAACACGAGGCATCAGATTTGGAAAGCCAGGAATATGAGATCTATCCATAGGAGCATACTTGACATTTGTTCTTGCAATTGAACCCATCTTGATTCTTGGATCCTGCTGCTAGTGGAGTCTTCAGATCATGTTGAAACTTGATTTGAAGTCGTCAGGTGAATGGTTTAGCCTTTTTTATGTGTCTAAATGTTGTCTAGCATCAGCAATCAGATCTAAACTATGATGATCTTTCCGGGGGAATATGAAACCATTCACTCCCTGACAACGACACCACAATGTTAGCACTTTGTAAATTTCTACAGGCCGAGGAGAGAAATCCTAGAGGTAACCACAATCCTATTTTGGACCATAATCTAGCACTTCTAGTCTAGAGAGGGTTCTCTCTATAGGATCTTTCAGTCAATTAAACAACCGAGTTTTTCATATTTTAGGCTAGCTCTTAAGCACAGGAGAAATGAATTTGTTTTATGTTTTTAAAAGTTTAATGACAAAGTGACAGAGACATGCATTGGGCATCTTTGTTTAGAAAATATCAATGATTAAAATGGGATAGTGAGAAGTTCTTTACTAAGGGAAAGATAGCCAACACTTTGGATCTTTAAAATCGGTTGTAGTATATGGTGGAGGAAAACAATATTACAATCCACTAAGCATAAAGCATCTAGGGATGAATTTTATACTTAGTTTCAGATGAAAAACATGAAGATTATTTGAGAGGAAAACAAAGCACCTATCTTAGATGAAATCTGCTTTCATTAACCTCTTTCAAATAATAAAGACAATTGATTTATGAATAATTGAAAGAAATGGAGTATGAGTAATTGAAAGCAAAAGGACATATAAGAACAGAGGAAAACACATCACCAACATATGTTGACACAGGAATCCTTGAAAGAAATAACTTTTGTCTTCTTCATTAATCACTGAAAAAATCACAACATACACTAAATTATGTCTCTTGTATTTGCCGATCAAATCCTTTCTTTATAGTTTTTGGTGGTTTTAGATACATTTTCAACACAACGTGCCCATATGAAAAGATAAATTGCATCACTTATCCATTGAGTGGATCGAATCAAACTAACTTAGCAACATCATGTTTTTTTGAACAAGAAAAACTAAACAAAGCTAACATAAAAACTACAGTTTTTATCTTTAAAAAAAACACAAAGTACTTTATCATATCTCCTAGCTAATGGCTCATCCATTCATTTTATCTTTATCGCTAGCATCATAATAGAAAGTTTGAAATCTAATGAGTTGGAGTAGGAACCATTTGATGTCTTAAACCTTTCAAAAATTTGAATTCACAAATCGAATTTCAAAAAACTTCATAATTCTGGCAGCAAGAAATTGTAAAAATGGGTCTCCAAGTAACACCTATACCCCCCAAATGGTATCACCTGTATAAATTTTGAGATAGGTTTTCTTATATGAGATTGTTTGAAAAAAAAACCTCTCTCATTTTCTTCAAATTCTTCCTTAGCTCGTCAGAAAATCCTGTACAAAACAATGGCTAAAACAGGCAATTTACACAGTCTGAAAAATATGCTTTGAAGATGCATTCGAATATCCCGATCCATGACACCTGTACAAGAACTGGAAGAGGTTATTGTTATTTGGCCCATCCTTGAGAAAAACCTCTTCCAGTTTCCCAAAATTCACCTTCATGTGATCGAAAAGTGTTGTGCAAAAAGATGTCTAAAATAGAGTATTTGTGCAACATTAGGCAGTGAAAATATGGGTTGCGTAACACTGGTTTACATTGGTTTTATCTTTGTGCTATGTGTCACTATCTTTGTTGTGGGTTGGTATAAGGTCTCCTGTAGTGATGATGTGTCCTATATCGCTTTCTTAACTTGGGCATGGGTGTAGGGAGTATGGTAAATGATTAAGGTTTAGGGGTATGATGCATGTGAGAATGATTAGGTATGCGGGTGTACATGAGATCTCATAACTCCCATTGACGGAGATTTTTTCACAATTTTAATGATGTTAGGCAATGAATTTGAGACTATAACAACAACAATATTCATGGGCTAAATTGTTGCTCAAAAACTGAAAATCAATGGATAATGAAAATACATTTGACAATAAACCTATGACCCTAACAGAGCTAACTATTGCCTAGGAGAAGTTCTTGGAGTTAGAGAGAATGGTATATATATGCTAAAGGGAAAGCCTATTAACCAGAGAAAGAAAAATGTTCAATGAATCATAGGAGTCTAGTTCCAGGCAGAGTTCGCCCATTTAGAGGGAGAGTTAGTGATCCCATAAGAGTGCATCATTAGAGAGAAGAAAGGAAACTTCCCTATCTGACAAGAAGGATCCATGGACTAGTTTAAAGGCCTATCAGGAAAATAAGATGCAAGAGGATTATAGTATCAAGGAAACTTCCAAGAAGGGTTCTATTCTTACAATAGGTTTTTCTTTGGTAACGAGAGCTGAAGTTTATGATGAATGTTGGAGAGCAGTTGTGGAAGATGATTGCATTCCAGTGTGGGAAGCATAGATACTTCCAAGGAATGGAAGTACCTCCCTTGCTAAGAGGGAGTGTTGATATTTGGTAGTAGTGGAGAGTACCCCCAAATTCCCTTGGTGCTAGGCATGTGAGAGAGAACAACCATAAAGTGATTGTGTGGGATTTGCACCTAAGTTCGGGGTTTTGGACCCAAAGTGAGTTGCCTTGGAGCCCAAGGAAGAGCACTTAATAATCTAATTTAATGTTAAGGTTGAGTTGGAGGTTCCTTGAAGGAAATAAGGGCCTCTTGATGTAGGTTTTAATTCCGTACATAAATTACCTGCATACAAATTCTAAAACAAACAGAAAATAAACAATGGCGAGAGCATAAAACATAGAACAAATATACACAGAGATTTTCCCCTAGATCCCAAAACCAGGACTACTAGATTGATTTTTCATTATATTCCTTTAAATGTTGCAATACATATATATACATGCCGAAGCATCCATAAAACCTAATCCATTAACCATGGATTAGAACATAATTGTGGTTCCCTTGACCGGATCTAAAAAATACCATGGATAGAAAACCATCATGCCCAAATACATATGTGAAATCCATGCACAAAACCATAGGTAGGTCTACCCACGTAATATAGGGTACAAAAATATTTTTCTGGTGTTGCTACCCTCGACCTCGTGTACGGGGGCTACCTCCCCCTGCTTACCCCATGACATGGGGGGCAGCCGCCCCCCTTGCTGTGCCCGACGCAATGTACAGGGGGGATGCCACCCCCCCTGTGACCCCCCTAGTCATGGAAAGAATATAACACACACCCACCATTCTCCACTTGTTCTTTCTCTTTCCACAATGGGCAACATGAGAGCTTAGTCATTGATCTAGCCCTGAAACGACCATTGTTTCTCTACACCAAGAGAAATTCTTAGTGCTCACAGACTTTGTCAATGCATCTGCAGTATTCTTCAAAATGTCCACCTTTACCAACAACACCTTTTTATCCTCAACCATATCCCTCGCAAAGTGATAATTAACATCAATGTGCTTTGTCTTTGAATGATAAGCAGGGTTCTTTGCCAAGAAAATTGCACTTTGGTTTTCACAATCTATCCTTTTAACTCATTGTACTAACCCCATACTTGAACACAATCTCTGCAACCAAACTACTTCCTAGCTTGCATGAGTGGCTGCCATGTATTCTGCCTCTGTAGTTGAAAGTGCCACTACAGACCGCCTCTTACTCATCCAACTGACTGCACCTCCAAATAGGTTAAACACATAACCACTTGTAGATCTTCTATGATCCATATCTCCAACCCACTTTGCATGAACATAGCCATAGATGTCCAAAACCCTGTCCAATCCTGCTCTTCCTTGGTAGCACAAACCATAATCACTAGTGCAATGCAAATACCTGAAAACTTGCTTCACTTTTGTCCAATGCTCCTTCCCTGGTTTTGACATGAACCTGCTCAATACTCCCATTGTATGTGTAATGTTGGGTCTAGTACACACCATTGCATACATCAGACTACTGACTACACTTACATATGAAACACGGGACATGTCCTCTTCCTCTTCTTGTGTCCTGGGACACTGTTCAACAAATAACTTTACACCTACAGAAATAGGAACCTTCACCATTTTACTATCCTTCATATTAAACCTCTACAGTATTGTATCGACATAATTCCTCTTATTTAACCAGAGCTTCCTCTTTTCCCGATCTTGTTTAATTTCTAGGCCCAAAATATAGTTTGCAGCACCAAAATATTTCATGTCAAAGTTGGAGGACAATTGGGTCTTCAAATCCTAGATAATTTCTTTTTCATTTCCAACCAGCGACATATCGTCCACATACAAGACTAGATAAATAACACAGTCACCAATTCATTTAAAATACACACAGTGATCTACTTTGCTTCTGGTGAAGCCAAGTCCTCATATAAATGTATCAAATTTCTGATACCACATCCTTCGTGACTATTTTAACCCATACAAAGACTTTTTTAACATGCATACCAGTTCTTTCTTACCCTTCACCACAAATTCTTCAGGTTGCTTCATGTAGATCTCTTCTTCTAGATCCTCGTGAAGAAATGTTGTCTTCAAATCTATCTGTTCTACCTCAAAATCAAAACCAACAACAACATATAAAATTAAGCAACAAAAACATATAAAAGTAATCTAACAGAAGCTACCTTGGCAATAGGAGAAAAAATATCACCAGAATCAATTCCCGACACTTGGGAATAACCTTTTTCTACCAACTACACTTTGTATTTCTCCACCTTGCCTTATACATTCATCTTCTTCTTAAACACCCATTTGCTACCAATGGGTTTCCTTCCAGCCGACAACTCCACTATATCCCAAGCCTCATTTTTGTTTAAATATGTCATTTCATCAACCATGGTCTATTTCCAGAATTTGCGATCCTCTGAATCTACTGCTTCCCTCACAGGTCTGGGATCATCATCAGTAATATATAAAGCAAAATCTGAACAAAAACTAGATGGACTATACCTTTCTGGCTACCTTCTTTCTTGAACTAATCTTATCATAGCCGGTGTTTGTGGCTCTTCATCTTCTAATTCCTTTTTTGTTGTAGAGTTTGATTCTTTCTCCTTTATCTCAAACTCTATCTTCTCAGGTTCCATTGGTAGGACTTCATGTTTAATAACATATTTTACCTCTCTAAACACCACATCGTGATTGTACACAACCTTCCTTATTTCTGGGTTCCAAAGCTTATAACCTTTTAAACCATCCTTATACCCAATAAATATGCACCTTTCAGATTTACTATCAAACTTGGCTTTTTTCTCCTTTGGAACATGTACATATGCTTCACATCCAACTACCCTTAGATGTGAAAGAGAAGGTTTCTTACCAGTCCATACCTCTTGTGGAGTCTTATCCTCCAACGTTGATGAAGGTGATCCGTCGAGGAGGTAACATGCAGTCTCCACTCCCTCTACCCATAATTCCTGTCCTAACCCATCACAACTGAGCATGCTTCTTGCCGTTTCCATTAACATCTGTTCAGTCTTTCTGCAACTCCATTTTGTTGAGGTGTATATGGAGTATTATTTTGTCGTGCTATACCACACTTATTACAAAACTCTTCAAATTCCTTCTTGCAAAACTCTCCACTATTATCTGTCCTCAACACCTTTATCTTCTTCTCTATCTAGTTTTCCACCAAAGCCTTAAATTCTTTAAACCTGTCAAAGACTTAAGATTTCTTCCTAAGGAAATATATCCATGTATTCCTTAAGAATTCATATATAAATGATACATAGTACACAAACTTACCTAGTGATGGAACCGACACAAATCCAAACACATCCCCATGCACAATCTCTAATATTCGTTTCGTCCTCTTAGCACCAGATGGGAAACTCACCCGATTCTGCTTCCCATGTACACAATTTTCACAGAATTCAAAATCCAGAGAGAAATTAGACATACCTTCTACCATACCATTACCATGAAGTATTCGGAGGCCCTTCTCTCCAATGTGTCCAAGCCTTTGATGCCATAACATGGTCTTTTCTCCAAAGACCACTAGATTTTCTGCTCTACTTTCAGGAACCACAAAACTGTTGCACCCATCAATAATAGCGCTACCCTAAAGCTTGTACAGAGTTCCAATATGAACTCCCTGCATCAATACCATTTCTCCCCAAACCATCTTGCAAGTATCTTTCTCAAACAATGTTTTAACACATGCATCATCTAGCTTCCTTACATAAATTAGATTTATGGCCAATGCAAGAATATGCAGAACACCCAAAAGTGTTCTAATCCTTCCACCTTGCAACTTCAACTTGAATTTTTGCGACCAATGATTCTAGCCTTCCTGTCATCCCCTACGAAGACATCACTGCCATCATATTTCTCATACTCACAGAACCACTCTCTATGGGGAGTGAAGTGAAAGGCTGCATGTGAGTCAATCAACCATGCCTCATGATCTGCATGTGTACTTGAAGAAGAAGCCAAGTACACATCCCCACCTTCATCTGATGTGGTTTTCGCCTCTAGAGAAGGAGCATCATCAAATACCTTTCCTTTCTTAGGAGTTTTAGATTTATAGTCCCTTTTGAAGTGCCCTTCCTTTCCGCATTCCCACCACACCTTTACAGGTTTTCCTGGAGATTTAGAGCTCCCTCTAGATTTAGATCTCCCACTCGAGGAATTATTTTTGTTTATATTCTGGGACCATCCTCGTACAGACAAGGAATCACCATTCTAGCCTTCCATATTTTTTCGTCTCATCTCCTCTGACAATAAGGATGATACTATTTCATCAAACTATAAGGTAGTTGCATTTCTACATATTGCAACAACTAGACTATCCCATGAATCTGGTAGAGAACAAAACAAATTAATGCCCTTATCTTCGTCTGAAATTTTAATATCAAGAGATAATAATTAACTTACCATAGTATTAAAGGCGTTCAGATGCTCTATCACTGAGTCTCCATCTTTCATCCTCAGGTTATACAACTTTTTCCATAGGAACAGTTTATTCACCAGAGACTTATATTGGTAAAAATTCCCTAACTTTTCCCACAAAGCCTTTACTGAAGCTTCCCCTGATACATTCAACAATATTGAAGCTGAGACACACAATCAAATTGTGCTCTTTTCCTTCTGATCCAACTTTGTCCAATCTTCAGCTGACTTTGTTGTTGGTTTAGTACCCAGATCTACCACGATCCATTGATCTTTATCCACCAATAGATCCTCCATCTTGATTTTTCACAACTCAAAACTTTGACCTTTAAATTTTTTGATCTTTATCTTTCCAGTTCTCACCATCGTCTTCACCACAAGAATCAATCTTACAGATCTCCCATTGAAGAAGGTCTACCACAGGCCCGAGCAAAAACCCTCAGCAGCAAAGGCATCCCCTTGAAGCTGAAATAACTCTGATACCAAATGTAGGTTTTAACCCCATACATAAATTACTTGCATGTGAATTCTAAAACAAATAGAAAATAAACAATGGCGAGAGCATAAAACATAAAACAAATATACACAAAGATTTTCCCCTCGATCCTAAAACCGAGACTATCAGATTGATTTTTCATTATATTCCTTTCAATGTTACCATGCATATATATACATGTCAAAGCATCCACAAACACCAATCCACTAACCCTGGATTAGAACATAATTGTAGATCCCTTGATTGGATCTACAAAATACCATGAAAAGAAAACCATCATGCCCAAAACTATGTGCCAAATCCATGCACAAAACCATAGGTATGTCCGCCCACCTAATATAGGGTCCAAAAATATTTTTCCTGGGGTGCTGCCCTAGACCCAGTGTAGGGGAGCAGTTGCCCCCCCTGCTACACCCAACACAACATATAGGGGGGCCTTCCACCCCTCTGTGACCCCCCCCCACCCCCCACGTGGGGTAGTCGTGGAAAGAATATAACACACACCCAACATTCTCCCACTTGTTGTTTTCTTTCCATAGCGGGCCACAAGAGAGCTTAGTCATTGATCCAGCCCTGCAATGCCCATTGTTTCTCTACACCAAGATAACTTCTCAATGCTCACAGACTTTGTCAATGCATCTGCATTATTCTTCAAAATGACATTGAACATCGATGTGCTTTGTCTTTGAATGATAAGAAGGGTTCCTTGCCAAGACAATTGCAATTTGGTTGTCATAGTCTATCCTTATAGCTTGTTGTACTAACCCCATAATGAACACAATCTCTGCAACCAAAATGCTTCCTTTCTTGCATGAGTGGCTGCCATGTATTTTGCCTCTGTAGTTGAAAGTGCCACTACATAGTGTCTCTTACTCATCCAACTTACTGCACCTCCAAATAGGTTAAACATATACCCACTTGTAGATCTTCTCTGATCCAGATATGCAGCCTGTTGGAAATAATACTGAGAGGGGGCGGTGAATCAGTATTGTCACATTAATAAAACTTTTTCATTTCCATAATCATATTCATATATGCTACTTCCACAACTTCTTATGATTAAGTTAATTGATCTTCAATGAGTGCATTAGAACATTATCAACCATATTATCAGTTAACAGATGCAGTAACATGAAATAGATCATCACACATAAGGCACACACATGAACACCATGATATAAGGTGGAAACCCAATGCGGGAGAAAACCACCTGCTGCAAGTCATCTCAATCTTCTTCTTAATAAGAAAATCATTTTACAATGTTTGTACTGGTGCAATCTTATACCAGTACGGGAGCTACAACCCCCTTTGCTCTTGTACTAGCCGATCCATTTACTGGTACGCAGGCTGCTACCTGCTACAATGCTCCAAAGATTTCCTTTAGCTCTTGTACTAGCTTAGATACTAGTACGTAGGTGCTGGTCTACAATCTTTTCTCCTCCAGGTACCTCGTTTAATCAATTTTCAGACTGGATACACTGAAGCACAACACATAATCTAAAAAGCCACTTTTCATCCAATTTTCATACTGGACCCAACAACATTGAATCTCATAATCAAACAACCTTCTAACTTACCCAAGCACTAGATCAATACATATACAAGTGAGTCATCAATCAGATCTAGTCCTGATTCATTCATCCATCAATGTATAAACATTTAATCAATCATTGTTGTTATCAGAACTTAATACCAGAAACCAGACATCACTTCAAAACCCATAACACAGCAATGATAAATATGGACAGCTAAGTAGATTTCATGAGAAGTACGCAGCTTCACCCATATAACACCTGCGTAGAAGTACACACTGTTTCCAACTGAGTTCTTGCATACCCAGGCACTCTGCCTCACAGACTTCCTGCGTACCTGCGCTCTGTGTCCAATGAACTGCCTGCGCCCCTCCGCATCTGCAACGCTTCTGGGCCTGCGTATCTGCGCACCTGCAGCGCTTCTGCGCCTGCGTATCTCCGCACTTTTCTTTCACTGTACTTGCGTACCTGCGGGAGGGTTATAATTCCAAGACTTCAAGATTAACCCAAACTGTCAGATCTACAGATCTGAACATGCGCCGAGGAGATATCAACCCATTAGTAGATCCGATTTGTAGTTCTCATGTCTTTCCTGATTTAGATCTAGCTTTCTCTCACAAACCCATCACTAGAATTTCAGATCTAGTTTCTCTTAAGATCTTCTTATTTCACAAGTGTCTAGCCAAATGATCTCCTTTTCTTTATATAGGCAAGTTATTCCTAAAATCATGGATCAATACGGGCTCAATAATAATAATAATAATATAAAACAATACCACGGGCCAAAACCATAGAATCAAGAACGACGGGCTAAATACCACGGGCCAAATATAGGAAACCCCAAGTGAACGCGCTTCTCTGCCTTGAAGTAAGTGAACTCGGGGTACACACCTTCTGAATGGGTGACCTGCCTGTATGTACGCAGTTTATCTAAGTCATGCCTGCGTGTACACATCTTTTGCAAGGTGTACCTGCGTACCCCTTATTTTCTTCAATATTTGAGAGCTCATCATCAATCTCTGCTACTGACCTCAAGTACCGTGATCTATTACCTGTATGGGTTGCCATCAAGGACAATACTTTAGCCATAATGCCAACAATCTCCCCCTTTGGACTTGATGGCAAAGCTTACTAAGAACTTGCTATTTGATTCCTTTGAGATGTCCTGCATCTATGTATGATGTCACATCTGATATCTCTTCTGTAGATTCATCTGAATGTATATAAGTGAGATGATATTCTATGAGAGGGTTGCCATCAAGTACAACACATGCATCATAATGCCAACAATCTCCCCCTTTGGACTTGATGGCAACAACACCAAATCACTCTCCCCCTTTAACATCAAGGGCAAAGGGTTATGCTCCCCCTAAGAACATGTTCCCCTTGATTATAAACCAGATCTGTTAAAGTTTCTGAATGAGCTCCCCTTTTGTATATGCCATGGTGCACCAATCTGATAATGCTATTTCTGAGAACAAGCTGAAATATCTGCTTTGCTATATAGTGTTGTTCATGCTCAATCTCCCCCTGACAGTAAGCAAGGTCTGCAAAAATATGTTCTACAAGAAGAACATGACTCTATATGACCTTCCTATCACCAAGAGACTCAATACATATATCTATCTCCCATCAAAATGGTGATATACTAAAAGTTTACATATGATAACATTAAAGAATAACATCATTCATCCGAGGCATAGTGGGGAAACCAACATAGGTCGTTACATGACCTGAAGAGATGACTACAATAGAGGCACACTATAAACATCAGCAACAACACTATATGATCTACTCCATAGTATCTGTCAACAAAAACTAGATCAGAAACTTGCATTAGTGCATGAATCATCAAGGTCTGTCTATCATCATATAGGTAAGAGCTCATCATCATCATGTCTTCAACAATGCAAATTTGAATAATCATCCTTGTATCCAGCCAACAATCCTCATCCATTTGTGCCATGAATGAAAGGAATCATGCATCATAACTGTAACACAACAGCATATGAGTGACTCATCATGAATAAGTGCTTCTCCTTATCCTCATGAAAGTTACCATGTAAGCATCATTAGAGAATCAACCACAAATCTGATCCAAGAACCATGTGAACAACTCATAGTAAGATGAATCATTTATCTATATAAGCATCATCACCAAGGACTATTAACCATAATGCCAACAATCCATTAAGAAACATATGCTCCCCCTAAACTGGTGCCATCTGTCACATCTTATCAACAAGAAAAGTCAGCCAATAAATGCCTTAAGACAGATACGCAGTTTCTCATTATACGACCTGCGTGGCTCCGCACTTCGTCTTTCGCTCCTCTGCGTATCCACGCACCTGACCTTCTGTGTTTCTGTGTATACACGCAAACAGCCTTCTATTACAGTGCGTACCCACGCACTTGTGCCATCAGTTGCGCTGCATACCTCTCGCAGCCTTTGCTTCTACCACGCCGCGTACTTCTGTGTACCTCCGCAGGTTATCCTTCTATCGCACCGCGTACCTTCGATCTTGCTACGCACCTCTTCTTCTGTCTCGCCGCATCCGTCTGCACAGGGACTGTGCCTTTGTTTGCGTACCTTCGCACCGGGACTTACGCTCTGCTGCGTACGCCCGCACTTTCACAGTAAATGATCTGCGTACCTCTAATTAGAACATAATTAACAATCCTCCTCTGTGCTACTGACAGTCAGATTCCCAGATCTGATCTTGTGCTCGAGAGATCATACTTCATAGATTCACTTCACTTTCCCTACTGCCTTTCTTCAAACAATCATATACGCGACTGTGCAGTATCCAACTCGCGTATATACGCGACTTCCCTTTATGGAGTTTGCATATGAGATTCAAGACAATGAAGTTTTGTACTTTCAGCTCCCTCTTATTCTGGTATGTATGTACGTTGTGTTGTGCCGCCTTTTTCTGACTGTACTTCCTTTTTCCTCCATATCTTCAAGCGTGATGATGACATTTTCTCCTTTTGATATGGTGCCCACACTTTGTTCCTGCAATTCTTGGCTATATGTCCAAGATTGTTACATGCATAACATCTTACATGTTTCATATTCCATTTGTAGCAATCAGCAGCTTTGTGACCATACATATTGCAAGCAAAGCAATATACATTAAAGTACCTTGAATGTGATGATCTTTCTGCATAATGGTCTTGAGCCCTTCTTCTTCTACATCTAGCTGCAACATGTCCAAGATTATGACATACATAACATTCAACATTATTCATGGGAGGAGTAAAGGATTTTCTTTGAGGAATCTCTTTCCTTGGTTGATGATGAGATTGATCTTTCATTTCTTCGTTGATCACTTTAGAGTTCCTTGCCTCACCTTGTGAACTAGATTCACCTTCAACAGATTCATGGAAACCAAGACCAGTCTTTATAGCAGGAGACCTTTGACTACTAAGAATATCATCCAAGACTTTAGAACTATCTTGAAATCGT
This sequence comes from Pinus tabuliformis, assembly GCA_031772625.1. Classification (NCBI taxonomy): domain Eukaryota; kingdom Viridiplantae; phylum Streptophyta; class Pinopsida; order Pinales; family Pinaceae; genus Pinus; species Pinus tabuliformis. The sequence goes on along the minus strand of CM062805.1, from coordinate 152,620,556 downwards.
AAAAGCTTATCCTTTTCTTCTAATTTACCTTTCAAGATATTTACCTCAACCTTAAGCTGTTCTTCCTTTTCATGAGATTGCCTTTTCAAATCTTCTTCAGCTTTCCTTCCTTCTTCCATTTGTTCCCTTAGTTTGAGAATCTCATTTTCTTGTTCTTCATTCAGATCTTGCTGCATTTGACGAACTCGGAAGACATATTCCAGCTGAGATTTTAAGTTGATGACTTCGTTGTCTTGTTTTTCAATTGCTTGATTTAGATCTTCATTCTGCTTCTTTGATTCTTCAAGATCTCCTTTTAGTGAGAGGATTGTAGCTTCAAGATTTTCATAGTAGCTGGATCTATCTTTGAGTTTCTTGATGGTTGTGCTTATTTCGTTGACTTCTTTTCTTAATGATGTCACTTCATGCTGCAATTTTTGACATTGGCCCTCCTTGTCCTTGAGTAGTTTTCTTACCTTGTTTCCTTCTTCTAGTTGGGCCTTTAGTTTGGTAGCTTCTTCTTTGAAGTCACATTCCCTTTTGTTCAATAGATCTTGTTGATCTCTAATTTTGTCTGTCAGCCTTTCAAATTCTACCTCTATTTGATATCTTTCTTGTTCACCCATAAGATCAAATTCAGTAGTTTCGCTATCACTTTCATCTTTTCCAAAAGGAAAGAAGGCTGGAACATCAGAGGATAATATATTCATACTGATAATGATTCTGAATCTGATTCTGAATCTGAAGAGCTTCTTATACCTAATCCCCAATCGATTCTCCCATTGTCATAGTTCTTCTAAGATGACTTCTTCTTCTTAGGTGCATTCTTCTTAAGTTTCTTTCCCATTGTTCCACAGATCTCCTTCAAGCGATCAAGCTTCAATCAAAGGACCTGATCTGATACCAATTGTGGGAAATAATACTGAGAGGGGGGGGGTGAATCAGTATTATCACATTAATAAAACTTTTTCATTTCCATAATCAGATTCATATATGCTACTTCCACAACTTCTTATGATTAAGTTAATTGATCTTCAATGAGTGCATTAGAACATTATCAACCATATTATAAGTTAACAGATGCAGTAACATGAAATATATCATCACACATAAGGCACACACATGAACACCCTGATATAAGGTGGAAACCCAATGCGAGAGAAAACCACCTGCTGCAAGTCATCTCAATCTTCTTCTTCATAAGAAAATCCTTTTACAATGTTTGTACTGGTGCAGTCTTATACCAGTACGGGAGCTACAACCCCCTTTGCTCTTGTACTAGCCGATCCATTTACTAGTACGCAGGCTGCTACCTGCTACAATGCTCCAAAGATTTCCTTTAGCTCTTGTACTAGCTTAGATACTAGTACGTAGGTGCTGGTCTACAATCTTTTCTCCTCCAGGTACCTCGTTTCATCAATTTTCATACTGGATACACTGAAGCAGAACACATAATCTAAAAGGCCACTTTTCATCCAATTTTCATACTGGACCCAACAACATTGAAGCTCATAATCAAACAACCTTCTGACTTACCCAAGCACTAGATCAATACATATACAAGTGAGTCATCAATCAGATCTAGTCCTGATTCATTCATGCATCAATGTATAAACATTTAATCAATCACTGCTGTTATCAGAACTTAATACCAGAAACCAGACATCACTTCAAAACTCAGAACACAACAATGATAAATATGGACAGCTAAGTAGATTTCATGAGAAGTACGCAGCTTCACCCATATAACACCTGCGTGAAGTACGCACTATTTCCAACTGAGTTCCTGCGTACCCACGCACTCTGCCTCACAGAATTCCTGCGTACCTGCGCTCTGTGTCCAATGAACTGCCTGCGCCCCTCCGCATCTGCAGCGCTTCTGGGCCTGCGTATCTGCGCACCTGCAGCGCTTCTGCGCATGCGTATCTCCGCGCTTTTCTTTCACTGTACTTGTGTACCTGCGGGTATAGATAATTCCAAGACTTCAAGATTAACCCAAACTGTTAGATCTATAGATCTGAACATGCGCCGAGGAGATATCAACCCATTAGTAGATCTGATTTGTAGTTCTCATGTCTTTCCTGAATTAGATCTAGCTTTGTCTCACAAACCCATCACTAGAATTTCAGATCTAGTTTCTCTTAAGATCTTCTTATTTCACAAGTGTCTAGCCAAATGATCTCCTTTGCTTTATATAGGCAAGCTATTCCTAAAATCATGGATCAATAGGGGCTCAATAATAATAATAATAATATAAAACAATACCATGGGCCAAAACCATAGAATCAAGAACGGCGGGCCAAATACCACGGGCCAAACATAGGAAACCCCACATGAACGCACTTCTCTGCCTTGAAGTAAGTGAACTGGGGGTACGCACCTTCTGAACGGGTGACCTGCGTGTATGTACGCAGTTTATCTAAGACATGCCTGCATGTACGCATCTTTTGCAAGGTGTACCTGCGTACCCTTGATTTTCTTCAATATTTGAGAGCTCATCATCAATCTCTGCTACTGACCTGAAGTACTGTGATCTATCACTTGTATGGGTTGCCATCAAGGACAATACATTAGCCATAATGCCTACAATCTCCCCCTTCGGACTTGATGGCAAAGCTTACTAAGAACTTGCTATTTGATTCCTTTGAGCTGTCCTGCATCTATGTATGATGTCACATCTGATATCTCTTCTGTAGATTCATCTGAATGTATATAAGTGAGATGATCTTCTATGAGAGGGTTGCCATCAAGTACAACACATGCATCATAATGCCAACAATCTCCCCCTTTGGACTTGATGGCAACAACACCAAATCACTCTCCCCCTTTGACATCAAGGGCAAAGGGTTATGCTCCCCCTAACATGTTCCCCTTGACTATAAACCAGATCTGTTGAAGTTTCTGAATGAGCTCCCCTTTTGTATATGCCATGGTGCACCAATCTGATAATTCTCTTTCTGAGAACAAGCTGAAATATCTGCTCTGCTATATAGTGTTGTTCATGCTCAATCTCCCCCTGACAGTAAGCAAGGTCTGCAAAAAGATGTTCTACAAGAAGAACATGACCTATATGACCTTCCTATCACCAAGAGACTCAATACATATATCTATCTCCCATCAAAATGGTGATATACTAAAAGTTTACATATGATAACATAAAAGAATAACATCATTCATCCGAGGCATAGTGGGGAAACCAACATAGGTCGTTACATGACCTGAAGAGATGACTACAATAGAGACACACTATAAACATCAGCAACAACACTGTATGATCTGCTCCATAGTATCTATCAACAACAACTAGATCAACAACTTGCATTAGTGCATGAATCATCAAGGTATGTCTATCATCATATAGGTAAGAGCTCATCATCATCATGTCTTCAACAATGCAACTTTGAATAATCATCCTTGTATCCAGCCAACAATCCTCATCCATTTGTGCCAAGAATGAAAGGAATCATGCATCATAACTGTAACACAGCAGCATATAAGTGACTCATCATGAATAAGTGCTTCTCCTTATCCTCATGAAAGTTACCATGTAAGCATCATTAGAGAATCAACCACAAATCTGATCCAAGAACCATTCTAACAAATCATAGCAAGATGAATCATTTATCTATATAAGCATCATCACCAAGGACTATTAACCATAATGCCAACAATGCATTAAGAAACATATGCTCCCCCTAAACTGGTGCCATCTGTCAGATCTTATCAACAAGAAAAGTCAGCCAATAAATGCCTTAAGACAGATACGCAGTTTCTCATTATACGACCTGCGTGGCTCCGCACTTCGTCTTTCGCTCCTCTGCGTATCCACGCACCTGACCTTCTGTGTTTCTGCGTATACACGCAGACAACCTTCTATTACAGTGCGTACCCACGCACCTGTGCCATCAGTTGCACCGCGTACCTCTCGCAGCCTTTGCTTCTATCGCGCTGCGTACTTCTGTGTACCTCCACAGGTTATCCTTCTATCGCGCCGCGTACCTTCGATCTTGCTACGCACCTCTTCTTCTGTCTAGTCGGGTCCGTCCGCACAGGGACTGTGCCTTTGCTTGCGTACCTCTGCACCGGGACTTACGCTCTGCTGCGTACGCCCGCACTTTCACAGTAAATGATCTGCGTACCTCTAATTAGAACCTAATTAACAGTCCTCCTCTGTGCTACTGACAGTCAGATTCCCAGATCTGATCTTGTGCTCGAGAGATCATACTTCATAGATTCACTTCACTTTCCCTACTGCCTTTCTTCAAACAATCATATACGCGATTGTGCAGTATCCAACTCGCGTATATACGCGACTTCCTTTTATGGAGTTTGCATATGAGATTCAGGACACTGAAGTTTTGTACTTTCAGCTCCCTCTGATTCTGGTATGTCTGTACTTTGTGTTGTGCCGCCTTTTTCTAACTGTACTTCCTTTTTCCTCCATATCTTCAAGCGTGATGATAACATTTTCTCCTTTTGATATGGTGCCCACACTTTGTTCCTGCAATTCTTGGCTATATGTCCAAGCTTGTTACATGCATAACATCTTACATGTTTCATATTCCATTTGTAGCAATCAGCAGCTTTGTGACCATACATATTGCAAGCAAAGCAATATCCATTAAAGTACCTTGAATGTGATGATATTTTTGCATAATGGTCTTGAGCCCTTCTTCTTCTACATCTAGCTGCAACATGTCCAAGATTATGACATACATAACATTCAACATTATTCATGGGAGGAGTAAAGGATTTTCTTTGAGGAATCTCTTTCCTTGGTTGATGATGAGATTGATCTTTCATTTCTTCGTTGATCACTTTAGAGTTCCTTGCCTCACCTTGTGAACTAGATTCACCTTCAACAGATTCATGGAAACCAAGACCAGTCTTTATAGCAGGAGACCTTTGACTACTAAGAATATCATCCAAGACTTTAGAACTATCTTGAAATCGTAAAAGCTTATCCTTTTCTTCTAATTTACCTTTCAAGATATTTACCTCAACCTGAAGCTGTTCTTCCTTTTCATGAGATTACCTTTTCAAATCTTCTTCAGCTTTCCTTCCTTCTTCCATTTGTTCCCTTAGTTTGAGAATCTCCTTTTCCTGTTCTTCATTCAGATCCTGCCGCATTTGACGAACTCGAAAGACATATTCCAGCTGAGATTTTAAGCTGATGACTTCGTTGTCTTGTTTTTCAATTGCTTGATGTAGATCTTCATTCTGCTTCTTTGATTCTTCAAGATCTCCTTTTAGTGAGAGGATTGTAGCTTCAAGATTTTTACAGTAGCTGGATCTATCTTTGAGTTTCTTGCTGGTTGTGCTTCTTTCGTTGACTTCTTTTCTTAATGATGTCACTTCATGCTGCAATTTTTGACATTGGTCCTCCTTGTCCTTGAGTAGTTTTCTTACCTTGTTTCCTTCTTCTAGCTGGGCCTTTAGTTTGGTAGCTTCTTCTTTGAAGTCACATTCCCTTTTGTTCAATAGATCTTGTTGATCTCTAATTTTGTCTGTCAGCCTTTTAAATTCTGCCTCTATTTGATATCTTTCTTGTTCACCCATAAGAGCAAATTCAGTAGTTTCGCTATCACTTTCATCTTTTCCAAAAGGAAAGATAGCTGGAACATCAGAGGATAATATATTCATACCTGATAATGATTCTGAATCTGATTCTGAATCTGAAGAGCTTCTTATACCTAATCCCCAATCGATTCTCCCATTTTCATAGTTCTTCTGAGATGACTTCTTCTTCTTAGGTGCTTTCTTCTTAAGCTTCTTTCCCATTGTTCCACGGATCTCCTTCAAGCGATCAAGCTTCAATCAAAGGACTTGCTCTGATACCAATTTTTGGAAATAATACTGAGAGGGGGGGTGAATCAATATTATCACATTAATAAAAAAATTTCATTTCCATAATCAGATTCATATATGCTACTTCCACAACTTCTTATGATTAAGTTAATTGATCTTCAATGAGTGCATTAGAACATTATCAACCATATTATCAGTTAACAGATGCAGTAACATGAAATAGATCATCACACATAAGGCACACACATGAGCACCATGATATAAGGTGGAAACCCAATGCGGGAGAAAACCACCTGCTGCAAGTCATCTCAATCTTCTTCTTAATAAGAAAATCCTTTTACAATGTTTGTACTGGTGCAGTCTTATACCAGTACGGGAGCTACAACCCCCTTTGCTCTTGTACTAGCCGATCCATTTACTAGTACGCAGGCTGCTACATGCTACAATGCTCCAAAGATTTCCTTTAGCTCTTGTACTAGCTTAGATACTAGTACGTAGGTGCTGGTCTACAATCTTTTCTCCTCCAGGTACCTCGTTTCATCAATTTTCAGACTGGATACACTGAAGCACAACACATAATCTGAAAGGCCACTTTTCATCCAATTTTCATACTGGACCCAACAACATTGAAGCTCATAATCAAACAACCTTCTGACTTACCCAAGCACTCGATCAATACATATACAAGTGAGTCATCAATCAGATCTAGTCCTGATTAATTCATCCATCAATGTATAAACATTTAATCAATCACTACTATTATCAGAACTTAATACCAGAAACCAGACATCACTTCAAAACCCATAACACAACAATGATAAATATGGACAGCTAGGTAGATTTCATGAGAAGTACGCAGCTTCACCCATATAAAACCTGCGTAGAAGTACGCACTGTTTCACACTGAGTTCCTGCGTACCCACGCACTCTGCCTCACAGACTTCCTGCGTACCTGCGCTCTGTGTCCAATGAACTGCCTGCACCCCTCCGCATCTGCAGCGCTTCTGGGCCTGCGTATCTGCGCACCTGCAGCGCTTCTGCGCCTGCGTATCTCCACACTTTTCTTTCACTGTACTTGCGTACCTGCGGGTATAGATAATTCCAAGACTTCAAGATTAACCCAAACTGTCAGATCTACAGATCTGAACATGCGCCGAGGAGATATCAACCCATTAGTAGATCCGATTTGTAGTTCTCATGTTTTTCCTGATTTAGATCTAGCTTTCTCTCACAAACCCATCACTAGAATTTCAGATCTAGTTTCTCTTAAGATCTTCTTATTTCACAAGTGTCTAGCCAAATGATCTCCTTTGCTTTATATAGGCAAGCTATTCCTAAAATCATGGATCAATAGGGGCTCAATAATAATAATAATAATATAAAACAATACCACGGGCCAAAACCATCGAATCAAGAACGACGGGCTAAATACCACGGGCCAAACATAGGAAACCCCACGTGAACGCGCTTCTCTGCCTTGAAGTAAGTGAACTGGGGGTACGCACCTTCTGAACGGGTGACATGTGTGTATGTACGCAGTTTATCTAAGACATGCCTGCGTGTACGCATCTTTTGCAAGGTGTACCTGCGTACCCCTTATTTTCTTCAATATTTGAGAGCTCATCATCAATCTCTGCTACTGACCTGAAGTACTGTGATCTATCACCTGTATGGGTTTCCATCAAGGACAATACTTTAGCCATAATGCCAACAATCTCCCCCTTTGTACTTGATGGCAAAGCTTACTAAGAACTTGCTATTTGATTCCTTTGAGTTGTCCTGCATCTATGTATGATGTCACATCTGATATCTCTTCTGTAGATTCATCTGAATGTATATAAGTGAGATGATCTTCTATGAGAGGGTTGCCATCAAGTACAACACATGCATCATAATGCCAACAATATCCCCCTTTGGACTTGATGGCAACAACACCAAATCACTCTCCCCCTTTGACATCAAGGGCAAAGGGTTATGCTCCCCCTAAGAACATGTTCCCCTTGACTATAAACCATATCTGCTGAAGTTTCTGAATGAGCTCCCCTTTTGTATATGCCATGGTGCACCAATCTGATAATTCTCTTTCTGAGAACAAGCTGAAATATCTGCTCTGCTATATAGTGTTGTTCATGCTCAATCTCCCCCTGACAGTAAGCAAGGTCTGCAAAAAGATGTTCTACAAGAAGAACATGACTCTATATGACCTTCCTATCACCAAGAGACTCAATACATATATCTATCTCCCATCAAAATGGTGATATACTAAAAGTTTACATATGATAACATAAAAGAATAACATCATTCATCCGAGGCATAGTGGGGAAACCAACATAGGTCGTTACATGACCTGAAGAGATGACTACAATAGAGACACACTATAAACATCAGCAACAACACTGTATGATCTGCTCCATAGTATCTGTCAACATCAACTAGATCAGCAACTTGCATTAGTGCATGAATCTTCAAGGTATGTCTATCATCATATAGGTGAGAGCTCATCATCATCATGTCTTCAACAATGCAACTTTGAATAATCATCCCTGTATCCAGCCAACAATCCTCATCCATTTGTGCCAAGAATGAAAGGAATCATGCATCATAACTGTAACACAACAGCATATGAGTGACTCATCATTAATAACTTCTTCTCCTTATCCTCATGAAAGTTACCATGTAAGCATCATTATAGAATCAACCACAAATCTGATCCAAGAACCATGTGAACAACTCATAGCAAGATGAATCATTTATCTATATAAGCATCATCACCAAGGACTATTAACCATAATGCCAACAATGCATTAAGAAACATATGCTCCCCCTAAACTGGTGCCATCTGTCAGATCTTATCAACAAGAAAAGTCAGCCAATAAATGCCTTAAGATAGATACGCAGTTTCTCATTAAACAACCTGCGTGGCTCCGCACTTCGTCTTTCGCTCCTCTGCGTATCCACGCACCTGACCTTCTATGTTTCTGCGTATACACGCAGACAACCTTCTATTACAGTGCGTACCCACGCACCTGTGCTATCAGTTGCGCCGCGTACCTCTCGCAGCCTTTGCTTCTATCGCGCCGCGTACTTCTGTGTACCTCCGCAGGTTATCCTTCTATCACGCCGCGTACCTTCGATCTTGCTACGCACATCTTCTTCTGTCTCGCCGCGTCCGTCCGCACAGGGACTGTGCCTTTGCTTGCGTACCTCCGCACGAGGACTTACGCTCTGCTTTGTACGCCCACACTTTCATAGTAAATGATCTGCGTACCTCTAATTAGAACCTAATTAATAGTCCTCCTCTGTGCTACTGACAGTCAGATTCCCAGATCTGATCTTGCGCTCGAGAGATCATACTGCATAGATTCACTTCACTTTCCCTACTGCCTTTCTTCAAACAATCATATACGCGACTGTGCAGTATCCAACTCGCGTATATACGCAACTTCCCTTTATGGAGTTTGCATATGAGATTCAGGACACTGAAGTTTTGTACTTTCAGCTCCCTCTTATTCTGGTATGTCTGTACGTTGTGCTGTGCCGCCTTTTTCTAACTGTACTTCCTTTTTCCTCCATATCTTCAAGCGTGATGATGACATTTTCTCCTTTTGATATGGTGCCCACACTTTGTTCCTGCAATTCTTGGCTATATGTCCAAGCTTGTTACATGCATAACATCTTACATGTTTCATATTCCATTTGTAGCAATCAGCAGCTTTGTGACCATACATATTGCAAGCAAAGCAATATCCATTAAAGTACCTTGAATGTGATGATCTTTCTGCATAATGGTCTTGAGCCCTTCTTCTTCTACATCTAGCTGCAACATGTCCAAGATTATGACATACATAACATTCAACATTATTCATGGGAGGAGTAAAGGATTTTCTTTGAGGAATCTCTTTCCTTGGTTGATGATGAGATTGATCTTTCATTTCTTTGTTGATCACTTTAGAGTTCCTTGCCTCACCTTGTGAACTAGATTCACCTTCAACAGATTCATGGAAACCAAGACTAGTCTTTATAGCAGGAGACCTTTGACTACTAAGAATATCATCCAAGACTTTAGAACTATCTTGAAATCGTAAAAGCTTATCCTTTTCTTCTAATTTACCTTTCAAGATATTTACCTCAACCTGAAGCTGTTCTTCCTTTTCATGAGATTGCCTTTTCAAATCTTCTTCAGCTTTCCTTCCTTCTTCCATTTGTTCCCTTAGTTTGAGAATCTCCTTTTCTTGTTCTTCATTCAGATCCTGCTGCATTTGACGAACTCGGAAGACATATTCCAGCTGAGATTTTAAGCTGATGACTTTGTTGTCTTGTTTCTCAATTGCTTGATGTAGATCTTCATTCTGCTTCTTTGATTCTTCAAGATCTCCTTTTAGTGAGAGGATTGTAGCTTCAAGATTTTCATAGTAGCTGGATCTATCTTTGAGTTTCTTGATGGTTGTGCTTCTTTCGTTGACTTCTTTTCTTAATGATGTCACTTCATGCTGCAATTTTTGACATTGGTCCTCCTTGTCCTTGAGTAGTTTTCTTACCTTGTTTCCTTCTTCTAGTTGGGCCTTTAGTTTGGTAGCTTCTTCTTTGAAGTCACATTCCCTTTTGTTCAATAGATCTTGTTGATCTCTAATTTTGTCTTTCATCCTTTTAAATTCTACCTCTATTTGATATCTTTCTTGTTCACCCATAAGATCAAATTCAGTAGTTTCGCTATCATTTTAATCTTTTCCAAAAGGAAAGAAAGCTGGAACATCAGAGGATAATATATTCATGCCTGATAATGATTCTGAATCTGATTCTGAATCTGAAGAGCTTCTTATACCTAATCCCCAATCGATTCTCCCATTGTCATAGTTCTTCTGAGATGACTTCTTCTTCTTAGGTGCATTCTTCTTAAGCTTCTTTCCCATTGTTCCACAGATCTCCTTCAAGCGATCAAGCTTCAATCAAAGGACCTGCTCTGATACCAATTGTTGGAAATAATACTGAGGGGGGGGGGTGAATCAGTATTATCACATTAATAAAACTTTTTCATTTCCATAATCAGATTCATATATGCTACTTCCACAACTTCTTATGATTAAGTTAATTGATCTTCAATGAGTGCATTAGAACATTATCAACCATATTATAAGTTAAGAGATGCAGTAACATGAAATATATCATCACACATAAGGCACACACATGAACACCCTGATATAAGGTGGAAACCCAATGCGAGAGAAAACCACCTGCTGCAAGTCATCTCAATCTTCTTCTTCATAAGAAAATGCTTTTACAATGTTTGTACTGGTACAGTCTTATACCAGTACGGGAGCTACAACCCCCTTTTCTCTTGTACTAGCCGATCCATTTACTAGTACAGAGGCTGCTACCTGCTACAATGCTCCAAAGATTTCCTTTAGCTCTTGTACTAGCTTAGATACTAGTACGTAGGTGCTGGTCTACAATCTTTTCTCCTCCAGGTACCTCGTTTCATCAATTTTCAGACTGGATACACTGAAGCAGAACACATAATCTAAAAGGCCACTTTTCATCCAATTTTCATACTGGACCCAACAACATTGAAGCTCATAATCAAACAACCTTCTGACTTACCCAAGCACTAGATCAATACATATACAAGTGAGTCATCAATCAGATCTAGTCCTGATTCATTCATCCATCAATGTATAAACATTTAATCAATCACTTCTGTTATCAGAACTTAATACCAGAAACCAGACATCACTTCAAAACTCAGAACACAACAATGATAAATATGGACAACTAAGTAGATTTCATGAGAAGTACGCAGCTTCACCCATATAACACCTGCGTAGAAGTACGCACTATTTCCAACTGAGTTCCTGAGTACCCACGCACTCTGCCTCACAGACTTCCTGCGTACCTGCGCTCTGTGTCCAATGAACTGCCTGCGCCCCTCCGCATCTGCAGCGCTTCTGGGGCTACGTATTTGCACACCTGCAGCACTTCTGCGCCTGCGTATCTCCGCGCTTTTCTTTCACTGTACTTGTGTACCTGCGGGTATAGATAATTCCAAGACTTCAAGATTAACCCAAACTGTTAGATCTATAGATCTGAACATGCGCCGAGGAGATATCAACCCATTAGTAGATCTGATTTGTAGTTCTCATGTCTTTCCTGAATTAGATCTAGCTTTCTCTCACAAACCCATCACTAGAATTTCAGATCTAGTTTCTCTTAAGATCTTCTTATTTCACAAGTGTCTAGCCAAATGATCTCCTTTGCTTTATATAGGCAAGTTATTCCTAAAATTATGGATCAATAGGGGCTCAATAATAATAATAATAATAATATAAAACAATACCACGGTTCAAAACCATAGAATCAAGAACGGCGGGCTAAATACCACGGGCCAAACATAGGAAACCCCACGTGAACGCGCTTCTCTGCCTTGAAGTAAGTGAACTGGGGGTACGCACCTTTTGGACGGGTGACCTACGTGTATGTACGCAGTTTATATAAGACATGCCTGCGTGTACGCATCTTTTGCAAGGTGTACCTGCGTACCCCTTATTTTCTTCAATATTTGAGAGCTCATCATCAATCTCTGCTACTGACCTGAAGTACTGTGATCTATCACCTGTATGGGTTGCCATCAAGGACAATACTTTAGCCATAATGCCAACAATCTCCCCCTTCGGACTTGATGGAAAAGCTTACTAAGAAATTGCTATTTGATTCCTTTGAGCTGTCCTGCATCTATGTATGATGTGACATCTGATATCTCTTCTGTAGATTCATCTGAATGTATATAAGTGAGATGATCTTCTATGAGAGGGTTGCCATCAAGTACAACACATGCATCATAATGCCAACAATCTCCCCCTTTGGACTTGATGGCAACAACACCAAATCACTCTCCCCCTTTGACATCAAGGGCAAAGGGTTATGCTCCCCCTAAGAACATGTTCCCCTTGACTATAAACCATATCTGCTGAAGTTTCTGAATGAGCTCCCCTTTTGTATATGCCATGGTGCACCAATCTGATAATGCTCTTTCTAAGAACAAGCTGAAATATCTGCTCTGCTATATAGTGCTGTTCATGCTCAATCTCCCCCTGACAGTAAGCAAGGTCTGCAAAAAGATGTTCTACAAGAAGAACATGACTCTATATGACCTTCCTATAACCAAGAGACTCAATACATATATCTATCTCCCATCAAAATTGTGATATACTAAATGTTTACATATGATAACATAAAAGAATAACATCATTCATCCCAGGCATAGTGGGGAAACCAACATAGGTCGTTACATGACTTGAAGAGATGACTACAATAGAGACACACTATAAACATCAGCAACAACACTGTATGATCTGCTCCATAGTATCTGTCAATAGCAACTAGATCAGCAACTTGCATTAGTGCATGAATCATCAAGGTATGTCTATCATCATATAGGTAAGAGCTCATCATCATCATGTCTTCAACAATGCAACTTTGAATAATCATCCCTGTATCCAGCCAACAATCCTCATCCATTTGTGCCAAGAATGAAAGGAATCATGCATCATAACTGTAACACAACAGCATATGAGTGACTCATCATGAATAAGTGCTTCTCCTTATCCTCATGAAAGTTACCATGTAAGCATCATTAGAGAATTAACCACAAATCTGATCCAAGAACCATGTGAACAACTCATAGCAAGATGAATCATTTATCTATATAAGCATCATCACCAAGGACTATTAACCATAATGCCAACAATGCATTAAGAAACATATGCTCCCCCTAAATTGGTGCCATATGTGAGATCTTATCAACAAGAAAAGTCAGCCAATAAATGCCTTAAGACAGATACGCAGTTTCTCATTATACGACCTGCGTGGCTCCACAATTCGTCTTTCGCTCCTCTGCGTATCCACACACCTAACCTTCTATGTTTCTGCGTATACACGCAGACAACCTTCTATTACAGTGCGTACCCACGCACCTGTGCCATCAGTTGCACCGCGGACCTCTCGCAGCCTTTGCTTCTATCGCACCGCGTACTTCTGTGTACCTCCACAAGTTATCCTTCTATCGCACCGCGTACCTTCGATTTTGCTACGCACCTCTTCTTCTGTCTCGCCGCGTCCGTCCGCACAGGGACTGTGCCTTTGCTTGCGTACCTCCGCACCAGGACTTACGCTCTGCTGCGTATGCCCGCACTTTCACAGTAAATGATTTGCGTACCTCTAATTAGAACCTAATTAATAGTCCTCCTCTGTGCTACTGACAGTCAGATTTCCAGATCTGATCTTGTGCTCGAGAGATCATACTTCATAGATTCACTTCACTTTGCCTACTGCCTTTCTTCAAACAATCATATACGCGATTGTGCAGTATCCAACTCGCGTATATGCGCGACTTCCCTTTATGGAGTTTGCATATGAGATTCAGGACACTGAAGTTTTGTACTTTCAGCTCCCTCTGATTCTGGTATGTCTGTACGTTGTGTTGTGCCGCCTTTTTCTGACTGTACTTCCTTTTTCCTCCATATCTTCAAGCGTGATGATGACATTTTCTCCTTTTGATATGGTGCCCACACTTTGTTCCTGCAATTCTTGGCTATATGTCCAAGCTTGTTTCATGCATAACATCTTACATGTTTCATATTCCATTTGTAGCAATCAACAGCTTTGTGACCATACATATTGCAAGCAAAGCAATATACATTAAAGTACCTTGAATGTGATTATCTTTCTGCATAATGGTCTTGAGCCCTTCTTCTTCTACATCTAGGTGCAACATGTCCAAGATTATGACATACATAACATTCAACATTATTCATGGGAGGAGTAAAGGATTTTCTTTGAGGAATCTCTTTCCTTGGTTGATGATGAGATTGATCTTTCATTTCTTCGTTGATCACTTTAGAGTTCCTTGCCTCACCTTGTGAACTAGATTCACCTTCAACATATTCATGGAAACCAAGACCAGTCTTTATAGCAGGAGACCTTTGACTACTAAGAATATCATCTAAGACTTTAGAACTATCTTGAAATCGTAAAAGCTTATCCTTTTCTTCTAATTTAGCTTTCAAGATATTTACCTCAACCTGAAGTTGTTCTTCCTTTTCAAGAGATTGCCTTTTCAAATCTTCTTCAGCTTTCCTTCCTTCTTCCATTTGTTCCCTTAGTTTGAGAATCTCCTTTTCTTGTTCTTCATTCAGATCCTGCTGCATTTGACGAACTCGGAAGACATATTCCAGCTGAGATTTTAAGCTGATGACTTCGTCGTCTTGTTTTTCAATTGCTTGATGTAGATCTTCATTCTGCTTCTTTGATTCTTCAAGATCTCCTTTTAGTGAGAGGATTGTAGCTTCAAGATTTTCATAGTAGCTGGATCTATCTTTGAGTTTCTTGATGGTTGTGCTTCTTTCGTTGACTTCTTTTCTTAATGATGTCACTTAATGCTGCAATTTTTGACATTGGTCCTCCTTGTCCTTGAGTAGTTTTCTTACCTTGTTTCCTTCTTCTATTTGGGCCTTTAGTTTGGTAGCTTCTTCTTTGAAGTCACATTCCCTTTTGTTCAATAGATCTTGTTGATCTCTAATTTTGTCTGTCATCCTTTTAAATTCTGCCTCTATTTGATATCTTTCTTGTTCACCCATAAGAGCAAATTCAGTAGTTTCGCTATCACTTTCATCTTTTCCAAAAGGAAAGATAGCTGGAACATTAGAGGATAATATATTCATACCTGATAATGATTCTGAATCTGAAGAGCTTCTTATACCTAATCCCCAATCGATTCTGCCATTGTCATAGTTCTTCTGAGATGAATTCTTCTTCTTAGGTGCTTTCTTCTTAATCTTCTTTCCCATTGTTCCACGGATCTCCTTCAAGCGATCAAGCTTCAATCAAAGGACCTGCTCTGATACCAATTGTTGGAAATAATACTGAGAGGGGGGGGTGAATCAGTATTATCACATTAATAAAACTTTTTCATTTCCATAATCAGATTCATATATGCTACTTCCACAACTTCTTATGATTAAGTTAATTGATCTTCAATGAGTGCATTAGAACATTATCAACCATATTATCAGTTAATAGATGCAGTAACATGAAATAGATCATCACACATAAGGCACACACATGAACACCGTGATATAAGGTGGAAACCCAATGCGGGAGAAAACCACCTGCTGCAAGTCATCTCAATCTTCTTCTTAATAAGAAAATCCTTTTACAATGTTTGTACTGGTGCAGTCTTATACCAGTACGGGAGCTACAACCCCCTTTTCTCTTGTACTAGCCGATCCATTTACTAGTACGCAGGCTGCTACCTGCTACAATGCTCCAAAGATTTCCTTTAGCTCTTGTACTAGCTTAGATACTAGTACGTAGGTGCTGGTCTACAATCCTTTCTCATCCAGGTACCTTGTTTCATCAATTTTCAGACTGGATACACTGAAGCACAACACATAATCTGAAAGGCCAATTTTCATCCAATTTTCATACTGGACCCAACAACATTGAAGCTCATAATCAAACAACCTTCTGACTTACCCAAGAACTAGATCAATACATGTAGAAGTGAGTCATCAATCAGATCTAGTCCTGATTCATTCATCCATCAATGTATAAATATTTAATCAATCACTGCTGTTATCAGAACTTAATACCAGAAACCAGACATCACTTCAAAACCCAGAACACAGCAATGATAAATATGGACAGCTAAGTAGATTTCATGAGAAGTACGCAGCTTCACCCATATAACACCTGCGTAGAAGTACGCACTGTTTCCAACTGAGTTCATGCGTACCCACGCACTCTGCCTCACAGACTTCCTGCGTACCTGCGCTCTGTGTCCAATGAACTGCCTATGCCCCTCCGCATCTGCAGCGCTTCTGGGCCTGCGTATCTGCGCACCTGCAGCGCTTCTGCGCCTGCGTACCTCCGCACTTTTCTTTCACTGTACTTGCGTACCTGCGGGTATAGATAATTCCAAGACTTCAAGATTAACCCAAACTGTCAGATCTATAGATCTGAACATGTGCCGAGGAGATATCAACCCATTAGTAGATCTGATTTGTAGTTCTCATGTCTTTCCTGATTTAGATCTAGCTTTCTCTCACAAACCCATCACTAGAATTTTAGATCTAGTTTCTCTTAAGATTTTCTTATTTCACAAGTGTCTAGCCAAATGATCTCCTTTGCTTTATATAGGCAAGCTATTCCTAAAATCATGGATCAATAGGGGCTCAATAATAATAATAATAATATAAAACAATACCACGGGCCAAAACCATAGAATCAAGAACGACAGGCTAAATACCACGGGCCAAACATAGGAAACCCCTAGTGAACGCGCTTCTCTGCCTTGAAGTAAGTGAACTGGGGGTACGCACCTTCTGAACGGGTGACCTGCGTGTATGTACGCAGTTTATCTAAGACATGCCTGCGTGTACGCATCTTTTGCAAGGTGTACCTGCGTACCCCTTATTTTCTTCAATATTTGAGAGCTCATCATCAATCTCTGCTACTGACCTGAAGTACTGTGATCTATCACCTGTATGGGTTGCCATCAAGGACAATACTTTAGCCATAATGCCAACAATCTCCTCCTTTGGACTTGATGGCAAAGCTTACTAAGAACTTGCTATTTGATTCCTTTGAGCTGTCCTGCATCTATGTATGATGTCACATCTGATATCTCTTCTGTAGATTCATCTAAATGTATATAAGTGAGATGATCTTCTATGAGAGGGTTGCCATCAAGTACAACACATGCATCATAATGCCAACACAGCCCAATCTGCATCAACAAAGCCACGGATGTCCAAAACTCTGTCCAATCCCGGTCTTCCTTGGTAGCACAAACCATAATCACTAGTGCGATGCAAATACCTAAAAACCCGCGTCATTGCTGCCCAATGGTCCTTCCCTTGTTTTGACATGAACCTGCTCAGTACTTGCACTGCATGTGCAATGTCGGGTATAATACATACTATTGCATACATCAGGCTACCGATTGCACTTTCATATTGAACACGAGACATGTCCTCTTCCTCTTCTTGTGTCTTGGGACACTGTTCAACAGATAACTTTACATCTACAGGAATAGGAACCTTCATTGGTTTACTATCCTGCATATTAAACCTCTGCAGTATTGTCTCGACATACTTCCTGTAGTTTAACCAGAGCTTCCTTTTTGCCCAATCTCGTTTAATTTCCATGCACAAATATAGTTTGTAGCACCAAGATATTTCATGTCGAATTTGGAGGACAATTGGGTCTTCAAATCCTAGATAATATCTTTGTCATTTCCAACCAGCGAAATATCATCCACATACAAGACCGGATAAATAACGCGGTCACCAATTCATTTAAAATACACATAGTGATCTGCTTTGCTTCTAGTAAAGCCAAGTCCCCGTATAAATGTATCAAATTTCTTATACCACATCCTTGGTGACTGTTGTAACCCATACAAAGACTTTTTTAACTTACATACCAATTCTTTCTTACCCTTCACCGCAAAGCCTTCACGTTTCTTCATGTAGATTTCTTCTTCCAGATCCCCGTGAAGAAATGTTGTCTTCACATCCATCTATTCTACCTCAAAATCAAAAGCAGTAACAATAGATAAAGGTAATCTAATAGAAGCTACCTTGGCAATAGGAGAAAAAATATCACCAAAATTAATTCCCGACACCTGGAAATAACATTTTTCTACCAAGCGAGCTTTGTATTTCTCCACCTTGCCTTCTGAATTCATCTTCTTCTTAAACACCCATTTGCTGCCAATGGGTTTCCTTCTAGCCGACAACTCTACCAGATCCCAAACCTCATTTTTGTGGAAAGATGTCATTTCATCAACCATGGTCTCTTTCCAAAGTTTCCATACTCCGAATCTACTGCTTCCCTCACAGTTCTGGGATCATCATCAGTAATAGATAAAGAAAAATTTGAACATAAAGCACATGGACTATACCTTTCTAGCTACCTTTTTCTCGAACTAATCTTCTCACAACTAGAGTTTGTGGCTCTTCATCTTCTTATTCCTCTTCTGTCGTAGAGTTTGATTCTTCCTCCTTTAGCTAAAACTCTATCTTCTCAGGTTCCTTTGGTAGGACTTCATGTTTAATAACATCTTTCACCTCTCTAAACACCACATCGGAAGTGTACACAACCTTCCTTGTTTATGGGTTCCAAAGCCTATAACCTTTTAAACCATCCTTATAACCAATAAAGATGCACCTTTCAATTATACTATCCAACTTGGTTCTTTTCTCCTTTGGAACATATACATATGCATCACATCCAAATACCCTTAGATGTGAAAGAGAGGGTTCTTACCAATCCATACCTATTGTGGAGTCTTATCCTCCAACATTGATGAAGGTTATCTATTGACCAGGTAGCTTGCAGTCTCCACCACCTCCGCCCATAATTCTTGTCGTAACCTGACAACATTGGGCATGCTTCTTGCCTTTTCCATCAACGTCATGTTAATTCTTTCTAAAACTCCATTTTGATGAGGTGTGTATGGAGTAATCTTCTACCATGCTATACCACACTTCTTACATAACTCTTCAAATTCCTTCTTACAAAACTCTCCACTGTTATCTGTCCTCAACACCTTTATCTTCTTCTCTGTCTAGTTTTCCACCAGAGCCTTAAATTCTTTAAACTTGTCAAATACTTCAGATTTCTTCTTGAGGAAATATATGCATGTATTCCTTGAGAAGTCATCTATAAATTATACATAGTACATAGAATTAACTAGTGATGGAACTGACACAAGTCCAAACACATCATTGTGCATAAGCTCTAATATCCGTTTTGCCCTCCTAGAACTAGAGGGGAAACTCACCTGGTTCTGCTTCCCATATACACAATTTTCATAGAAATCAAAATCCAGAGAGCAATTAGACATACCTTCTACCATACCATTACCATGAAGTATTCGAAGGCCCTTCTCTCCAATATGTCCAAGCGTTTGATGCCATAATACAGTCTTTTCTCTAGAGACCACTAGATTTTCTAGTCTACTTTCAGGAACCACATAACTGTTGCACCCATCAATAATAGTGCTATCCTTAAGCTTGTACAGAGTTCCAATCTGAACTCCCCGCATCAATACCAATGCTCCCCAAACCTTCTTGAACATTGTTTTAACACTGCATCATCTAGCTTTCTTACAAAAGTAAGATTTATGGCCAATGCACGAATATGTAGAACACCCGAAAGTGTTCTAATCCTTCCACCTTGCAACTTCAACTTGAATTTTCTAGACCAATGATTCTAGCCTTCCTGTCATCCTCTAAGAAGACATCACCACCATCATATTTGTCATACGCGCAAAACCACTCTCTATGGGGAGTGAAGTGAAAGCATGCACTTGAGTCAATAAAAAATGCCTCATTATCGACATGTGTACTTGAAGAAGAAGCCAAGTACACATCCCCACCTTCATCTAAGTTGGATTTCGCTTCTGCAGAAGGACAACACTAGATCCCTTTCCTTTTTCAGGAGTTTTAGATTTATAGTCCCTTTTGAAGTGCCCTTCCTTTACGCATTTCCATCACACCTTTACAAGTCTTCCTAGAGATTTAGATCTCCCACTCGAGGACTTATTTTTGTTTCTGTTCTGGACCGTCTTCGTATAGACAAGGCATCACCATTTCGGCCCTCCATATTTTTTTGTCTCATCTCCTCTGATAGCAAGGATGAGGCTATTTCATCAAATTGCAAGGCAGCTGCATTGATACCTATTGCAACAACCAGACTATCCCACGAATCTGGTACAGAACACAAAAAACTTATGCCCTTATCTTCATCTGAAATTTTAATATCAACAAATAATAACTGGCTTACCATAGTATTAAAGGCGTTCAGATGCTCTATCACCGAGTCTTCATGTTTCATCCCCAGGTTATACAACTTTTTCCGTAGGAATAGTTTATTCACAAGAGACTTAGATAGGTCCAAAGTCCCTAACTTGTCCCATAAATACTTTGCCGAAGATTCCCTTGATATATTCAACAATTCTGAATCTGAGACATACAATCGTAATGTGCTCTTTGCCTTCCGATCCAACTTCACCCAATGTTCAGATGACATTGCTGTTGGTTTAGTACTTGGATCTACCGTGTTCTATTGATCTTTTTCAACCAATAGATCCTTCATCTTGAGTTTCCACAACTCAAAACTCTGACTCTTAAATTTTCGATCTCTTTCTTTCCACTGCTCGCCGTCTTCTTTCACCACAAGAATTGATCCCACAAATCTCCCACTGAACAGGGTCTACCATAGGTCTGAGCAAAACCCCTAAGTAGCAAAGGTATCCCCTTAAAGTCTAAATAACTCGATACCAAATGTAGGTTTTAACCCCATACATAAATTACCTGCATACGAATTCTAAAACAAACTGAAAATAAACAATGGTGAGAGCATAAAACATAAAAACAAATATACACAGATATTTTCCCCTGGTTACCAAAACCGAGACTATAAGATTGATTTTTCATTATATTCCTTTCAATGTTGTAATGCATATATATACATGCCGAAGCATCCATAAACTCCAATTCATTAATCCTTGATTAGAACATAACTGTAGTTCCCTTGGCCGGATCTACAAAATAACAAGGACAGAAAACCATCATGCCACAAACCATGTGCGAAATTCGTGCAAAACCATAGGTAGGTCTGCCCACCTAATATAGGGTCAAAAAATATTTTTCCTAGGGCACTACCCCGGACCCCGTTCAGGGTAGCAACCAAATTGCTTCCTTGCTTACATGAGTGGCTACCATGTATTCCGCCTCTGTAGTTTAAAGTGACACTATAGACTGTCTCTTGCTCATCCAATTGACTACACCTCCAAATCGCCGAGCTTATCTCGATTGCACATTGTTTGGGCTTGTCGACGTGGCCAACAAGCCCTCTCCATCTCAGTTGACGTCCGTTTGCATAAACGGATAACCCTTCCGGTTGCCAAACTCGAAAAACTGTTGGGTGAGAATTTGCAATTTGGAGCGCGTGCCCCCATGTGTCTTTTCATTGTACTGCACAACTTGTGTCCGTACATTCGCCTCTGTTCAACCATGGTTCGAGCTTTTCACCAAGTCCCTTATGAACGCAAATAAAGCACGCAGTACCTCTCATTTGAAATTTGAAATTTGAACACCCCACGCACCACATGAATACCTGGAAGGCTGGCTTTCTAGCAATATGTATGTTTTTGAGCTAGCCCGTAACCATAGTATGAAGATGTTTTGGGTTTTATTGCAGAAGCTTGGGCAAGCTCTTTCATTATTGCAACCAATTGCAAATACTTGTGGCCTAAATAATCCGAATAAGGGTTGCCATTTCGTCCAGCAGGCTTCCAGTGAAAACGAAAGCGCTTCTTCACACCAAAAAATGTATATGGTGGAAACATATTTGAGAAGTTGGCGTTTCCATTGTTGAGGAGAGAGCTCTGGCTATGCAGCAGGCATCCTCCAGACAGTCTGTATGTTCGATACAACTATTATTCCCACCCTGTGGACCTGCAAAGATGCATGTACTGAATACAAAGTCTCCGAGGAAATTTGCATATACAACCAGAAGTGAGTCCTCTCATGGCGCGACTGCTAATGGATTTCAGAGTTGCAACAAAACACACGGGACAATGCAGTCGTGGCTCAGTTTTGCCGTGAATACGATGAGGCATTTCCATGGAGGATGTTAGGTTGGGGCTGTGGTTAACCAGAACTGTATGGAGTTGATAGTCTCAGGATCGTGGATGGCTCAACACATAAAGAAGGCCTGGAACCAACACACGCCACCACCATGATGTTTGCATTTATAATTTTCTTAATATTTTTTTATATATAACAAGGTTAACCATAACGTTTTATTTTTATTGTTACAAATTGTGATATGTATGCAAATATATGGGAATGAAGATTTTTTGAGAAATATTCTGAACGGACGGAAATTCACACTGCTTCATGTAATTGCCTTAGTTAAGACTCTAGAAAGTTTTGTGAGGTGTAGTCGTCGGTGAGTTACTTGGGTAGTAGGTCGATATAATGTTAGAAAAGTTAGACTATAAATAGCGTTACTCTGTATTGTAGCGTTAACTATAAAGAATGTTACCGTGTATTGTAGCGTTAACTATAAATAACTTTATTATCGTCTCTTCTTTCTCTTTAATCTTGACGTTATAGAAATTTTATTCCGTTTATTGTTTTTTCAAAATTTTCATAAATTAATGTTGATGTTATTGAAATTTTATCAAAATTTTCATAAATTAGTATTGAAGTTACTGAAATTTATGAAAAAATTATTAATTTTAATGTTCTAAATATTAAGAATGTTTTTGAGATTATATAAATATTATAAAATATCATTTTATAAAATCTATTATTTTCATACTTTCCATATATCATAATATATTGTTTTATAAAATCTATTATTTTCCTTTTCTCTACAGTATATAATATTTTTTCTTTATTGACCTAGAGTATATAATATTTTTTATGATGATGATGATGATGATGGTTAATGTCCAGTGAGACCAAACTTTGGTGTATCGGACCTAAATAAACGAATTATTTAGTTTGATTTAAGATTTTATTCCTATATTCAAAAAACTTGGAGAGAAGCCTCCGGAGCTTATTGTAATTTTGACAACCTAAAAGGCTAGGAAGGTCAGTATTGCAACAAAGATTTTGAAACTGAGATTTAATAATTTGTTATTAAAATATTTTTTTAATATTTTTCATTTTCAAATTTTAAAAAGTTATTATTTTTATGAAATATTATATTAAAAATATACATAATGTAATTTTTTAATATTATTTTGATGTTGAAAAAGAAATGTAAATTTCTAAATAAAATTAATAGAAAAGAGAAATCAAAATTTTCAATTCATTCTTGAGTATGAGGTTAAATGTTATTTTAAAAGTATATGCATTTAATATGTCATGGTAAGATAAAATTATATTTTCACAATAAGATGGACCTAGTACTTGGGGTTTATGTGTGGGATAAGGTTGAATGTCATTTAAAGGCACATGGTTGCATATTTTAAATTAAGATTAATTATTTTTTGGTTTTGGAGTAAGATTTAATTTTTTTAAACTAAAAGTTTAGCTTTCTAAAATGTAAATAAACATTTTTTTTTATAGAATAAATGAAATTTAGAATTACTTTTAATTAATTAAAATTTTGGATTTTCAAAAAGTGAATAAATAACTTATTACTCAAAACCTAGAAACATAAGAAAGAATAAATATCTACTTATAAATTAATATTAATTTTCATATATATATATATATATATATATATATAACAATTAATTATAACCATTTTTATTATAAATATTCCTCTTTACTTTTGCTAAAAACCAGAATATCATCAAGGTAAAAAATGACAAATTTACCTGTATACTCCTTCACAACTTCGTTCATTAGTCTCATGAATGTGCTAGGTGCATTAGTGAGCCCAAAAGGCATCACTAACCAATCATACAGTCCACTATTTGTTTTGAAGGCAGTTTTCCATTCATTGCCTTCCAGAATCCTTATTTGATGATACCCACTCTTCAAATATGTCTTAGTAAAGTATCTGGATCCACTTAAACAGTCCATTGAATCAGCCATTCTCGGCAAAGGAAATTTGTACCTGATTGTTATCTTGTTGATAGCTCTAGAATCTGTGCACATGCGCCATTCTTCTCCTTTCTTCGGACTGAGTACTGTTGGTACATCACACGGGCTCAAACTCTCTCTGATCATCCCCTTGTCCATTAGTTCCTGTACTTGCCTTCCCACTTCAGCATTTTCCTAAGGAGTTAGTCTATATGTAGCTTTATTGGGTAAACTTGCCCCTAGTATTAAGTCGATATGGTGACTAATACTTCTAATCGGTGGTAATACATTTAGTAATTCATCCACAATGATATCCATAAAATTATCTAATACAACTTTAATTTCTTCAGGCAAATCAAATTCGTAGAATTTAAGATTACCTTGGGCCTCCCTACAATAACAAAGTGCAACTCCTTGCTTTTGTCAACCTCCTGTAGCAATTATTTACCACTTATCAACATGATATTGTTTTCAGGCAATCATTTATCAACATCATTCTTCAATGGCAATAACATGTGCTTGTTTCCATCCTTCTCTATGGTATAGTTGTTCCTTCTCCCATCATGAATCGCTTTCCGGTCAAATTGCCATGGTCTCCCCAATAGTATATGACATACATCCATGGGCATTATGTCACATATGATTACATCTTTGTATGTACCAATCTATATTTTCACATTACATTGCTCGGTCACAATGACTTGATGGCCCTTCTGTAAGAAAGACACTCTATAGGGTGCAGGATGTGTTTTCCTTGCTAAGCCAAGCTTATCCACCATCTCTGTGGACACAAGGTTGTTAGTACTCCCACTGTCAATTATGACCTTATAGCACTTACCCTTTGATTTACATGTGGTTCTGAACATGTTGTTTCTTTGCGCAAGTTCTCCAGCCTCCTTTTTTGCTCTAAGCAAACTTCTTCTAAATAGCAATGATTCACCTTCTTCCGATGATTATTCTTTCTCCACAAGTCGAGGTCACTGAATGGCACAAGAAACAAATCAAGATATGATAATCAACTATTTATCTTCTCTAATATTAAATGGTTTGAAATATTGTTAACACAACAAATCAAACAAGTTGAATTAAGATGTTTTAACTAGAATGTGAATTTCCTTGACTAAGGGATTGAAAGGAACTCATCACTTACATAATTTAAGACAACAATTACTTTGGCTTGATTATTCAATCTATTTTACAATTTTATCATATTTATTTTCTTTTATTTCACTACTTCGAAGAATGTTTATGACTGGAATAGATAATGTTTTCTTTATTTCACTACTTCGAGGAATGTTTATGATAGAGAAATAAAATGTTTTCTTTTGCTAAAGATATACTTCAGAAATATTGGTAAGGGTTGAATAGAAGGTAGGAGATTATGTCTTTAAATAATTTAATGTGAGATTGATTATTTGCTAAGGGTTTGCAAATGGGGTAGTAAGCTAAGTGGGCTTGATTGTGGGGAAAACTCCATAGTTAAGTATGCTTGAGCTAGAGGAGCTCTGGGATGGGTTACCTCCCGGGAAGTCCTAGTTACTGAGTACAATCCCCAGAAGTGATGATTGACGCTATGTGATTCATTCACTAGTTTCAATCCCACTTCTTCACCCCTTCGAGCATCACCCAATGCAATGAGTGCTAAGTGGACTATTCAAGAATCATGGGAAATTAGTCAGTTACGACTACCTCTCATGAAAATGTTCATATGTTAATTACTTCATATATGTTAATTACTTCCTTAACGCAGTTGAATCCCAAAAATGATATCTAATATAATGCATTGCGAAAACCCCTTAATACTAAAATTCAAAAGAGTGAAGGGAACTCTATTTGAATGGTTCATGAGGCACAATACTTGCTAAGGTTTTGCAAACGGGGTAGCAAGCTAAGTGGGTTTGATTGTGGGGAAAACTCCACAGTTAAGGGCGCTTGAGCCAGAGGCAATCTGGGATGGGTGACCTCCCAGGAAGTCCTGGTTACCGGGTGCAAGCCCCAGAAGTGATGATTGATGCCATGTGATTCATTCACTAGTTTCAATCCCACTTCTTCACCCCTGTGAGCATCACCCGATGCAATGAGTTCTAAGTGGACTATTCAAAAATCATGAGAAATTAGTCAATTACGACTACCTCTCATGAAAATGGTCATACGTTAATGACTTCCTTAACACAGTTGAATCCCAAAAAATGATATCTAACTTTTCATTTGTTGAAATATGTAGTATAGGGGACATGACCACAATCATCCTAATTGGTTTGATGATGATGAGTTGTTCATTTCTCTCGACCCAATCGTAACAATCAATAAGCTTGTGCTTAGAATGAATAAAGAACTTGTTTGTTTGATTCACATTAGAGATAAAAGTCCTGAGATTAAATATAGGATCAACATCTTCAGAGATATCAAGTAATAACCTATTTTAAAGCGATTTTTTTGTCATAAGTTCAATTATGAATGTTTTTTTTGAACTTTTATATTATCTAATTGAGAAAACACTTTCTTTTTTATATGGGATTTTTTGGTAGAGGTCACACCAAATCATATGGCCACCATAAGCCATCTTTCAATGGCAGAGAATATCATACATGAGGATCCTCTACCAGAAGAGGAGCACAAGGTAGTCATTCCAACAGTGTCGACTAGTGCACGAGGTAAATAATTACGTTGCAAATGTATTTTTAGTATAGTAATGAACTACAATGATATTACTTTTGAATGAGTTCTTTGAATCATTGGGTAGCCTTGCCTTCTTTTCATGTAGAAAGAGGATTACAATTTAAAAACATATAATTTCAAATCAATTATCAATTATAACCTTTCTTGTTTCAACTCGAGAACATGTAGAGGATGAGGCTACAAAAGAAGAGGAACATATGATCACATCTGAAACTACTCCTCTTGCCTCTTACATTGAAGAAGGTAAAGAAAAATCTAATGCTATTTTTATTAATGAAATACTTGTAATAATACTAAAAAAAAATATCTAACATTTCTTTCTTGTTATAGCTGATGATCCACCCCTCTTGCGGCAGCCTTGTTTGGTGCAGGAATTGTGGTTAGGTAGACTCCTTCAACACTTAATTGTCAACCTGGGGGTTTCATAAACTTAGAGATGAAGCACAGGAAATGCCAGAAATGATATGAACTTTTCCAAACTCTATTCCTACTTCTTTAATTGTAATCTTGCAGAATCAAAAAGAAAAGATCACCCGGCAATTTACACCAAAGATATTCTAGTGTTGGAATGTGAAAGAAAGTACTCTTGCAGGAAAATAAATGAAAGGAACTCTCAAACTTCTTGCAAACAATCTTGACTAATGAAAATGTAAATCTATGTTTATCTTCAGTATAGTTGTGTGCCAGGTTAATAATTGGACCCTTGAAGATATCTGACTTCTTATAGATCTTTCTACCTGCACTAAGTTATTATTCCTATACTTCTGCAATGTGCTTGCACTAGTACCAGAACAAATTTTAGGTGTTGGAAGTATATTTTACACCTATACTAAAGATTTATGTCTTCATACAGGAGCTCTAAGCCTCAAGACTAGAGCACTCTATTCCTGTATCAGGATATCGATTCTTGTACCAGAACAGAGATTCCTGCACCAAGTTTTCCAATCCTTCTTATAAGAAAATAAAGAATGTGTTCACTTAAAGAAAAGGCTTACAAAGGTGAACAAAACTTCAAAATAAATTTCTCAAACAAAAGATCTTCAACCAATCTTAATATCTATAAGAATTAATTTCCAAAGTCAAAGTGCACTCTTCCTTAATCAAGGAACTCCTTCATGCAATCTAAAGAAATCATCTAATTGCGATAGCAGGCTTCAATCCTGTAATAGTTATTCACACGAATTGATCTGTATTCATAACCTTCTTAACTTAGAAAGATTCTCTTTGAAAATAATTACACATAGAGTCCAATCTTTCCCTAAACAGTATGAAGTACAGGTACAAATTAGTGTGTCACAACGGTGTTCAGTTTCAAATTACCAAAAGATGTTTAGTTCGAGATATCAAGAACACTTCGGAATGAAAATCACGCACTGCAGAAACGCATTAAGGCTCATCAATCATATAAGAATAAAAGACTATTACTGTAATGAACCAAAGGAATCAATCTGCGAAACTGTAAATGCACTAGTGCAGGAATGCGTGCTTGCATGATCCAGGAAGAAACGATATTAAACTTCGAAGAAAAGAAATCATAAAATTAAACTCAGTCGAGCATGCACACCACGGATTTGTCACATAGTGATGAAATCAGATCTAAACTTTGCAGAAGAATAAAAGCATCTATTTAATTCACACTTTGCATTAAACGAAATTAACACACCTTAATCAAAAAAGAAGAATACGAGGGAGAATGAGATGGGTTGGTTGGGCCCTATCCAACCAGCTCGTTTCCCTGTTTAGGAAACGTAAAGATTCAGCTCTTAATCAACACATCAACACAAAATTACAACGCAAGATTGAAAAATCATTGCGTAGTCCCTTTCAATTAATAATCAGTAAATGTACATCATGAGTTCGAATCCAGCCCAGAACGAGGGCGATACCAGCAAAATTATAGAAGAGAAACATTATGATATCCTTACTATAGCTATCGCTTGCTACCATTTTCTATCTGAATCCTATAATTTCTACATTTGTTCAAGCCTGCGGTCATAACCAAATTACATCAAGCGTTCCAATCTGAGCCTTTTGGCTATAACAAAAGAATAATAACAGTTCATACTAAGCCTTTCAGCTATAACAAAACGCTAATCTAAGTATTCAGTCGGTGACACAATCTCCACCATATCCCTGACTTTTTCTCCACTCCAAGCCCAACTCGAGTTGATCATTCTGGAATAAGGTGTTCACATTAGGTGGTGAGTTGTCACGATAGTTAAGGATTCTCCAGTGGTGTAGGAATCCTACCTGCACTCGACCATGCTAATGGTATGATCAATACATTTCCTATGAAATACTTTAGGGAAATAAATATTAGTTTCAAAGATTATTAAAGGTAAAAAATCTATGAAAATGATTAATTAAGCACATTCGTAACCCTTAAACATGAAATATAAAGCTAGTACAGGAAAAGGCGCGATTCTTGGACCAGTGCAAGAATAAGGAGGTTTGCAAGGTTAAAACAGAGGTCTAAGGTTATGGTTTTAAAGGGAAAAGGGAGTTAAAAATTAAGAAATTTAGCCTACCAACATCCTCCCCTCCTTAAGTTGTTGTGGATCCTCACACAACCTTTACCTATTGCAAAAAAACCAAAATATGCGAGCCTCCCTTCAATTCTAAACTTGTATGCTAATCTCTGCTTTCATTGTCTTTTCCTTTCTGCTTCGAGCCTTTTTGAGTTTCTTAGTCACCTTTGTAAGACGTTCATAGGACTTTGAGGCTCGAAATTTCCATATCTTAACTTGTATTTTCTGCTTCTTCACTTCTCCTGTGAACTCTGCATTTGCTTATTTTTACATTGTATTCTTCTCTTTCATGGCTTGGTTTAATACCTCCAAGCCGTAAAAATGTTGCTTGAGATCTTCTATCTAATTGTTCATATAGAGAGTGGACTTCTCCACTCCCAGTTCCTCTAGTGCAAACTTCTCGGCGGTCGATTCCAGACATGTGCCAACATCATCAAGGTCGAGGTTATCCTGGCCACCTTTTAGTTCCTGCATTTCAATATCATCAAGGGTTTCAACACCCGGAGTCTCAATGTCACTAAGGGTCTCAGTGCCCTGCATTTTTACTTTATCAGGGATTTCAATACCCTACTCATCCAATTTACCAGGGGCTTCAGTACCCTGCTCCTCAAATTCATTAAGGGCTTCAATACCCTCCTCATCAATCTCACCAGGGGTTTCAGTACCTTGTTCTTCAAAATCATCGAGGGTTTTAGTACTCTGATCGTCCATCACACCAAGGGTTTCAGTACCCTATTCATCCATCTTGCCAAGGGTTTCAGTCCCAGGAACTTCAGAACCATTAAGGGCTTCAGTGTCCTACACCTTGTCATCCACCCAACCCTCTGTCGGGTCCTTGCTTGCACTCAACATCACTTTTCTTTTCCTCATCCTGCCAAAGAGAACCGACAAGGGTGTGTCATCTTCCTTCTCTACATAGTCATGATCAACCACTGTGTGGGCCGCTGCCTCAACAAGGACCGAAATATTATCGTAACTTAGTGAAGCGGGTGGTGAGTCATCCAACAGTATCAAGGAGGTCGACTGAACATGACCCGCCCTCGAAGAGGAAATCCTTCTCCTGGCTGACCTCCTGGTCTTGGTAGGGTGCGAGGTTAGCATTTCTGATTTCTCTTTCGTGCTTGCACTCTTCCTCTTAGCCAACGTCCCTGCACTCTTCTTCTGAGCTGAATTTTCTGCACTCTTCTTCTTAGTCAACTTTTCTGCACTTCGCCCTGAAACTCCTTTAATAATTCCTCCCAAGTCACATTTTTAGCTTCCAAATCCTTCTTAACTAAGATTATGATTAGTATGTGGTGAAATAATTTATATGCAACCTAAATGGACTTCCCTTTCTGAACCATTTTCGCCATCTTTTCTAAGCTTTTGAGCAAACAATAAGGGAAATTGATAAGCTTACTAGACTCAAAGTGAAAGAGTAGGCGTATGTGATAGAGGAAAGTTAGTGAGTAGCATCCCTCACAAGTAAGGAACTTTTGCAACACATACATGAGATCCTTCCACTTTCTTATCATAGCATTCCGTTGGAGGCCATTCTTCGAGTCCACCTTCTGCTTTGGGTAGACCATGAACCGATGCCACAATTTCTTCTCTAACTTCTCCTTCTTAAACCATTGTTCCCCCACTGTTGGTAAAATTGTAGCCTGAGATATGGACTCCTCTGTGACTGCAAATTCTAACGAACCAACCTTGGCTCGGCTCCCATCTAAGTTCTAGGTGAATTCTATTGCCAAAGTTGAGTTGAATCCATCGAATTTCTATAGAAACGGGAGGAACCCGGATTCCTACAATATTACAAGACTATTCCTGTACTCAGTTGTTTGTTCCATCTCTTGTATGGACTGTGGCTCAATCCTTATAGGCACCATGTCTGTTTGAATTCACCCAATATTTGTCTCAAGTTTTGAAAATATATTACAACATAAAGAACTCAAATGATGGTAGAACTATACATCTGCCACTATATTAACCACTTTCCTGAATGGTCATGCTTCATCATTAAAATTACACGGATGTAAATACGAATTGGTTCAAGTACAGGCAGATAATGATGATTGGAAGAGGCAGAGGTTTAGATAATAATTCCATGTAATGGTCATGCAAGGTCGGATATGGAGTAAGGCCATTATTATCAGGTGATGAGTTTTCCAAGGAAAGGCAAGTATTGGATTTTAGGAGAATCATACCATCCTGCATTTACTCCATGATCTCACATAAGGTTTACTTAGTACTTATTAAAAAGATGAGATTTCATAACCTAAAATATCTTTGTACTTAAACGATTTCTTCCTAATTTGGTAAATGATAAAGCAAGGTGTTAATCATAATACAAACCGAATGCCATGATCTATAGGTGGTACAATTATTCTACCTATACAAAAGTTCATAAAACAAAAGATAAGCTTTCAATACACATTTTTGCACCAGGTGTTCCTACACCATAACATGTGTTTTTTGAATTGGGTGCGCTCAGCAACGAGGATTCTTGTACTGAACGTGCTTGCACAAACCATGCCTGCACCGAGCATGCTTGCACTTAGACATGCTTTCACTACCCATGCGTGCACCGAGTTTTCTTGCACTTGAACACACATTCCTACACCAGGTGTTCCTTTCATTATGTAAACTATACATCAAGGATTGATATATATAATACACACATATGTGTAATATTTAATTTTAGATCCCATGTGTATATCACATTGTGATGCATATGTGTGCATTATTATCAAATTTTAACAAATTTTTTTAATATTTATATTAAAAATAAGTTACAATTGATTTAAACACCATAGTAATAAATAAAAAAGAGTTGTCCTTTTGATAAAAACCAACATTCCTAGCAAACAATATGTGCTCAAAATCAGTCGAGCCTGCACACCACGGATCTGTCACATAGTGATGAAATCAGATCTAAACTTTGCAGAAGAATAAAAGCATCTATTTAATTCACAATTTGCATTTATCGAAATTAACACACCTTAATCAAAAAAGAAGAATACGAGGGAGAATGAGATGGGTTGGTTGGGCCCCGACCAACCAGCTCGTTTCCCTGTTTAGGAAACGTAAAGATTCAGCTCTTAATCAACACATCAACACAGAATTACAACACAAGATTGAAAAATCATGGCATAGTCCCTTTCAATTAATAATCAGTAAATGTACATCATGAGTTCGAATCCAGCCCAGAACGAGGGCGATTCCAGCAAAATTACAGAAGAACAACATTACGATATCCTTACTATAGCTATCGCCCGCTACCATTTTCTATCTAAATCCTATATTTTATACATTCATTCAGGCCTGCGGTCATAACCAAATTACATCAAGCATTCCAATCTGAGCCTTTTGGCTATAACAAAATAATAATAACAGTTCATACTAAGCCTTTCAGCTATAACAAAATGCTAATCTCAGTATTCGGTCGGCGACACAATCTCCACCATATCCCTGACTTTTTCTCCGCTCCGAGCCCATCTCAAGTTGATCGTTCTGGAATAAGGTGTTCACATTAGGTGGTGAGTTGTCACAATAGTTAAGGATTCTCCAGTGGTGCAGGAATCCTACCTGCACTCAACCATGCTAACGATATGATCAATACATTGCTATCAAATACTTTAGGAAAAGAAATATTAGTTTCAAAGATTATTAAAGGTACCAAAATCAATGAAAATGATTAATTAAGCACATTCGTAACCCTTAAACATGAAATATAAATCTAGTGCAGGAAAAGGCATGATTCTTGGACTAGTGCAAGATTAAGGAGGTTTGCAAGGTTAAAACAGAGGTCTAAGGTTATGTTTTTTAAGGGAAAAGGGGGTTAAAAATGAAGAAATTTAGTCTACCAACATCCTCCCCTCCTTAAGTTGTTGTGGGTCCTCACACAACCTTTACTTGTCGCAAAAAAACCAAAATATGCGAGCCTCCCTTCAATTCTAAACTTGTATGCTAATCTCTGCTTTCATTGTCTTTTCCTTCCTGCTTCAAGCCTTTTTAAGTTTCTTAGTCACCTTTGTAAGACATTCATAGGACTTCGAGGCCCGAAATTTCCATATCTTAACTTGTCTTTTCTGCTCCTTCACTTCTCCTGTCAACTCTACATTTGCTCATTCTTGCACTGTATTCTGCTCTTTCATGGCTTGGTTTAATACCTCCAAGCCGTAAGCATGTTGCTTGAGATCTTCTATATGATTGTTCATACAAAGGATGGACTTCTCCACTCCCAGTTCCTCTAGTGCAAACTTCTCGGCGGTCGATTCCAGACATGTGCCGACATCATGAAGGTCGAGGTTATCCTATCCACCTTTTAGTTCCTGCATTTCAATAACATCAAGGGTTTCAACACCCGGAGTCTCAATGTCACTAAGGGTCTTAGTGCCCTGCATTTTTACTTTATCAGGGGTTTCAAGGCCCTGCTCATCCAATTTACCAGGGGTTTTAATACCTTGCTTCTCAAATTCATTAAGGGCTTCAATACCCTCCTCATCCATCTCACCAAGGGTTTCAGTACCTTGTTCTTCAAAATCATTGAGGGTTTTAGTACCCTGATCATCCATCACACCAAGGGTTTCAGTACCTTTTTCGTCCATCTTACCAAGGGTTTCAGTCCCAGGAACTTCAGAACCATTAAGGGCTTCAGTGTCTTGTGCCCTATCATCCACCCGACCCTCTGTCGGGTCCTTGCTTGCACTCGACATCACTTTTCCTTTCCTCATCCTGCCAAAGAGGACCGACAAGGGTGTGTCGTCTTCCTTCTCTACATGTCATGATCAACCACTGTGTGGGCCGCCGCCTCAACGAGGACCGAATAATATCATTACTTAGTGAAGTAGGTGGTGAGTCATCCAACAGTATCGGGGAGGTCGACTGAACATGACCCACCCTCGAAGAGGCAATCCTTCTCCTGGCTGACCTCCTGGTCTCGGTAGGGCGTGAGGTTAGCATTTATGATTTCTCTTTCGTGCCTGCACTCTTCTTATGATCCGATTTCCCTGCACTCTTCTTCTGAGCCGAATTTTTTGCACTCTTCTTCTTAGTCGACCTTTCTGCACTTCGCCTTGAAACTCCTTTAATAATTCCTCCCAAGTCACATTTTGAGCTTCCAAAGCCTTCTTAATTAATATTGTGATAAGCCTGTGGTGATATAACTTATATGCGACCTGACTGGACTTCCCTTTCTGAACCCCTTTCACCATCTTTTCTAAGCTTCTGAGCAAATAATAAGGGAAATTGATGAGCTTACTAGACTCAAAGTGCAAGAGTAGGCGTATGTGATAGAGGAAAGTTAGTGAGTAGCAGCCCTCGCAAGTAAGGAACTTTTGCAACACATACATGAGATCCTTCCACTTTCTTATCATAGCATTCCGCTGGAGGCCATTCTTTGAGTTCACCTTCTGATTTGGGTCGCCCATGAACCGACGCCACAATTTCTTCTCTAACTTCTCCTTCTTAAACCATTGTTCCCCCACTGCTGGTAAACTTGTAGCCTGAGATATGGACTCCTCCATGACTGCAAATTCTAACGAACCAACCTTGGCTCGGCTCCCATCTAAGGTCTGGGCAAATTCTATTGCCATAGTTGAGTTGAATCCATCGAATTTCTGTAGAATGGAAGGAACCCAGATTCCTGCAATATTACAAGACTATTCATGTACTCAGTTGTTTGTTCCATCTCTTGTATGGACTGTGGCTCAATCCTTATAGGCACCATGTCTGTTTGAATTCACCCAATATTTATCTCAAGTTTTGAAAATATATTACAACATAAAGAACTCAAATGATGGTAGAGCTATACATCCGCCACTATATTAACCACTTTCCTAAATGGTCATGCTTCATCATTAAAATTACACGGATGTAAATACGAATTGGTTCAAGTACAGGCAAACAATGATGATTGGAAGAGGCAAAGGTTTAGATAATAATTCCATGTAATTGTCATGCAAGGTCAGATATGGAGTAAGGCCATTATTATCAGGTGATGAGTTTTCCAAGGAAAGGTAAGTATTGGATTTCGGGAGAATCGTACCATCCTGCATTTACTCCATGATCTCACGTAAGGTGTACTTAATACTCATTAAAAAGATGAGATTTCATAACCTAAAATATCTTTGTACTTAAACGATTTCTTCCTAATTTGGTAAATGATAAAGCAAGGTGTTAATCATAATACAAACTGAATGCCATGATCTGTAGGTGGTACAGTTATTCTGCCTGTACAAAAGTTCATAAAACAAAAGATAAGCTTTCAATACACATTTTTGCACCAGGTGTTCCTACACCATAACATGTGTTTTTCGAATTCGGCGCACTCAGAAGTGAGGATTCTTGTACTGAACGTGCCTGCATTGAACATGCTTGCACCAACCATGCATGCACTGAGCATGCTTGCACTTAGACATGCTTGCACTACCCATGCCTGCACCGAGTTTTCTTGCACTCAAACACACATTCCTGCACCATTTGTTCCTTTCATTATGTAAACTATACATCAAGGATTGACATATTTAATACACACATTTGTGTAATATTTAATTTTAGATCCCATGTGCATATCACATTGTGGTGCATATGTGTGCATTATTATCAAATTTTAACAAAAATTGTTCATATTTATATTAAAAATAAGTTACAAATCTAGACACCATAGCAATAAATAAAAAGAGTTGTCCTTTTGATAAAAACCAACATTCCTAGCAAACAATATGTGCTCAGTAAGGAAAAATTTAAACTATCCTTCACAAAGGATTTTAAAAACTTACAGCTAATGTAGATCCTATAAAAGTAACACATGTTGTACATAACATGAAACACAAATGGAAAAACATGTTTTTTGAGAGCTTCATCTTAACCAAAATTAGTGAATTGAGATTCTTGTTTTCCCAAGTCCGTGTCTCCATTCATTTGGTTGATTGTTTCCTCCTCCTTGAGATCATTAAGAGTAGAATTCACCAACATCCTGAAATTTCTGGCAACTTAGTGGGAGCCTTTACCAGACATACCACATTCCTTAACATTGAGCGTTGAACTTCTAGAATCTATATTTGCCTCTTTTGTTACACAAGAGTGTACATAACCAATACTTTTATGATATGCATTAGTGCTTATTCTCATGAACCTTATTGGCGCCCACTGAAAATATAGATGTCATGTTGTTGCTTATAAAATCCTAATGCCTTCAAAGTATTCTATGATTTTTTGTATTTCCCTCATCTATAACCAAAACTTCCACAAATATCCAAACATAGAAGTAATAAGAACCTAATGGAAAAATTTTAGAAACTCGGACTAGGCTTCCCCAACTGACAAGTATGGAAAACTAGATTAAGATTCCAACATGAGAGGAAATATACATATTATCCTTAAGATAATACAACATGCATAAGAGTACAAAGAGACCATGAGAAACTAGCCTAAATTCCTTTTTTTGAAATTGAACAAAGCCCAAAAATTGGGGCGAGAAACCTCTACACATAAGGGAAAACCCAAGAAAAGGAGAAACTTGAGGCCCTTATTGTGCAAGCCATGGAGTAGGAGCTCCAATCCAACACATGCACTCCAAACAAGGACTTAAAATATAAGCAAACACAAGTGTAGAACACCAAGCCTAGGGATAACCCACTAGGGATAGAGCCAAACAAACTAAGAAAATGGCAATGACTAATAGCAAGATTCAAAAGGGAGGGGATACCTGAGGTTTCAGATAAACCTAAGCTAATGACTACCAATATGCCTTACCAAAAACACCTACATTCTGAGCCGTCATCTCACCTATCTCATGCATAAATTCGTTGTGTATATAAAGTTGTTCTCTAAGATTTAATACAAACATGTGTAAGGATTACATATGGGCAATGCACTTTGCATCCCACCTCCTTTTTGTTATATTAAGACGACTTGTATTCATTGACATGTTTTCATTGATGAGAATGGCAGGTGTCACCATGCATAAACGACTTTGGATAAAGACTTAAGGGGTAGCTTGGAAAGCAATACCACCATTTTTTCAAACTTCAACCGATTTTGAGGTCAAATTTGCAAGGGTTTCCACTTGATGACTTAAATCCCTCATAACTTGGAAAAAGGTGACATACTTGAATCGAAGGGTCTAGGTTTTTATTCTCACAATAGGGTAGGATACATTACTTTTAGAGAGGGCTTTATTATTATTTATGATATTGATAACTATTCTCAAACCACGAATGACAATAAAGTTCTCACTCTAGCTACATTTATAAAGAGTAATCATTGGAGGATAACATACACCTCAACCTGATTGTTTGTAGCTATTGATAAATCCCTTTTATAAGTCAATTCTTGATTCCCATCTAAAAACGGGTTTTTTATCAACATTTCACTAGGCTATCTCAATACTTCTATCTCCCCATGGGACCAATCTCTCAAAAGCATTACAAAAAATCAAAGAAAAACTAGGTCAGAAGCCATAAAGAATCTTCTAGTCCTTTTGACATTTTCCAATAGGTGAGTAATTTCATTTAAATAATCTCACCCCAATCGAAGACAAACTTCCTATGCAATGTATTTTAGATGATATATAGAGCATACTTGGGTACATGACATATATTTTCTTGCCCAACTAGTTTATAAAATAGGTCAACTATCTCTTGATATGGTTTAGCTAGTTCCTCAATGATCTGAATTGAATCCTCGCCAATATCTCTTTATAAAGTTTGCAATATGCATTCAATTTTTATTTTTATTTTAAAAGTCGAGGAAGTGTCCAAAAATTTACTTAGAAGTTGAAATGTAACATTAATGATGAAGATTGTGATAAAGAATGACATTCAAAGGAAGAGAAAAAGAAAGGAGAGATGAGGAAATGAAGAAGGGAAGTAGCAAAAACAAGATATGTGCTT
Source organism: Pinus tabuliformis (assembly GCA_031772625.1). NCBI lineage: Eukaryota > Viridiplantae > Streptophyta > Pinopsida > Pinales > Pinaceae > Pinus > Pinus tabuliformis. Next base: position 152,582,078 of record CM062805.1, on the reverse strand, counting down.
CATGATTGAAGGAGAAGAAAACATTGAGTATGTGGCATGATAAGTGATACAAATTTCATGTTGGTAAATAACAATACACTATATTTTTGTATAGCTCGCCTTTTTGCAATCAATTTCCCACTTAATAAAATATTCAATCAATCTGGCTTACCCTTTTGGATTCTAAGGTAAAATTCAGCGTGTTAATGATCATGTGTGTTAATGGTTGGTGCTTGAGTGTTTCTTTGGTTGTTAAAAGTGAAGGCCACACTAACACTCTGATTACTTTGGTACATTAACTATTTTTATTTCAATTTCCTCACTATGTGGTAGTTATAGTGTTTCACCCTACTAACACTTTTGTTGATGGCTCTTGTCATGTAAACCATAAACTATGGTGGTTTCTAGCTTGGTAACTTAGGTATTCTAACTTTTGTAACTCATACAGTAGGTGTTTATCTATTTCTAGATTGTTTGGCACATATTATAATGTGTGTTTTTCATGATTAGCAACATGGATTGTTAATACCACTAGCATTGAATCTGTCAAGTTGTTGGTGAGCCGCATTATTTAGCTAGGCATACTAGTTATGAATTCATTAAATCTTTGTTTTCCCACACACTTCCAATATCTTCATTCATTCATGGTGTGCTAGTAAAGGAAAATAAGAGTGTTATGTAAATGTTCCTAAACGCAATGCCACATTCAAGCTTAAAAATAACAGTGTCATGAATTTATGGTTGCAATTTGGTTTTATTCTAGTTGAATGGATTGCTAGTTAATTAATTAGCACATTAATATTTAATTTTGTTAGGATTGTAGGTAATGATTATAACATTGTATAGCCTTAGGTATTCATTGACAACCAATCTTGCCACATTCAAGCTTAAAAATAATAATGTCATGAATTGATGGTTGCAGCATTGTTTTATTCTAGTTGAGTGGATTGCTAGTTAATTAATTAACACATTAAGTTTTAATTTTGTTCGAATTGTAGCTAATGGTTATAACATTGTATAGGCTTAGGTATTCATTGACAACCAAACTTTATTCAATTGAGTAATCGATGGATACCCGTAGCCCAATTAACAGTTAAATGTGTGCTAGTATTGTTTTTGGGCATTCTCCATTACAGACCACAACACAATGACTAACCAAAAGCCTAAGTGCAGTGATCTCTAACCATCTGCTTGAATGAGGGCCCATAACACCCTTTGACTCCCTCAAAACCATGAACATGGTGAATAACTACTATAACTCCATTAGCATAATTAAACGACTAGCTAAAATATTGTTAAATGATCCATCACATAAAAAGGCAATAAATCATATCTAAATTCATCTTAAAATATAAAGAACAAAATTCATTTATAAAACAAAAAAAACAAACCTATATTAATGAAACAAACATAACATAGACATACCATTTACAAATCAATTAACATTAACCTAATACACCTTAAAACTCACTTGTCTCATCTATAAAATCCATTTATTAAAAATGTTAAATCCACCTCTTTATATATTTATATCTCTTTAATCCTTTATATCTAACTAAATTATAATGTATTCACTTACCTTTTTGAAATGGTTATAAATCCACTCCCTTTTCTTTAACTAAATTATAATGTATTCACTTACCTTTTTGAAATGGTTATAAATCCACTCCCTTTTCTTTTACATTTTTTTATTTGCACATTTAATGTACATAACTTAATCACTAATAATATTATTATTAAAATGAATTGACTCTTAATATATTCATTATTTTGTTTCCCATTAATATAAATCCACTCTCTTTTATTTTACACCTTTTCATTTTCACATCCAATTTACATATTTTAATTACTAATAAATATTATTATGAAATTATATATATATATATATATATATATATATATATTCCCTACAGTTAAAATGAAAACCTTTGATAGCAATCAAATTCCACTTTTTTATAACAACGTCTTTTCATAAGGTTATCATATCACAAGCTAGAGAAAATCAAACTTTATGGTCATATGGTTAAAAATATGATCATATTCATTTTTTCCTTAAACTAGGTTGAGAGGATTTAATAATAAATACTTTACTTGAGTCTTTGGGCACTATTTCCGAGAAACAAGATCCCATGAAAGAGGAAGAATCCCATGTACTTTCCATGGAATCAAGATGATTTATCGGGACTCCCTTTAGTGGGTCAGACAAGCATGTGGGGAATAAGCATGGGGAAATTAAAATAATATAACATCAAAAGGCGAGTTATCATTGATAGTCCCGAGTCTTCTTTGACCTAGAAGTTACCATTATGAAACCTTTTGTGCTCTCGTATAGATTCTTCTTTCGTTAAATATCATGACCACTCGCAAGTCTTTTATGTTATTGGACCCTAACCTCATAGATATAATCAAAAACCTGCCACCATGGTGGACAAAGACCATGAATACATGACTTGATAATGAACTTAATCTTTTATGTTATTGGACCCTATGATCATAGATATAATCAAAACCCTGCCACCATGGTGGACAAAGACCCTGAATACATGACTTGATAATGAACTTAAAACCTGAAAGGACAAGGGAAGGACAAGGGAATCACATGCATGGTGCACACATCGAGGAATGTACATGTCAAGAAAATTTGAGCTTTTGTCTCTTTGTGAAACGAGGATCATGGAAGTAGGAGGGGATCCTTCAAATGATTCAATGATAAGATAACATGAGAGGATTATTTAAGGAGAGTTAAAGTAATCATATTTGTTTTATTATGGATGTTTTTTAATTCAGGTGGGATGGTAATGAGAAAGAAAGATTTTATTATCAGATAATATTCTTATGCAGTTAATTTTGAATAATGTTGACTGTAGGGAAGAAACTTTTTTCTAAGATCACCGGGATGAAATGGAAAAGATACCACAATTTGTATTTTCTTATGCTTTTATGAGTAAAAAGAAAGATATTAATGTGGGAGTAAAAAGAAAGATATTTTCTTATGCTTTTACGAGTAAAAAGAAAGATATTAATGTGGGAGTAAAAAGAAAGATATTAATGTGGGTGTGGATCAAATAGAAAAGTAGTAATATACCATTTATAAAATTATTTATAAAGTTGTTTTCGAGGTTTATTCAAAAGCCCTAACTTTCTTAGAACATATCTCTAAAATTGTAATAAACAAATGTCTAAAATTTTATCACATATACCTATAATCTCTCCTCTATCTTCTCCAGATTTTATAGTTTGAAACAACTCATAAAGAAAGTTATAGTGAAAATGTCAAGTTGATTTATTTGAAGCATATTTTAGGAGCATTCAGGAACCCTAATTTGCTCATAGCATAAATTTGAAACTACAATGGAAAAAGATATGAAATCTATACCCCATGTACCTATATATCTCTTTTGTATCTACTTTAAATTTTATAGTCTGAAACATCTTAGAAAGGAAGTTATAGCAAAATGCCAAGTTGACTTATTCGAAGCATATTTTAGGAGCATTTAAGAACCCTAAATTCCTTAGACCATATCTCTGAAATTATAGTGAAGTGAAGTTGGAAACTTCTACCACATCTACCTAGAGATCTCTGCTCTTTCTCCTCCGGGTTTCATTGTCTCAAACATCCTATAAGGAAAGTTATAATGAAAATTCCAATTTGACCTATTTGAAGAAGATTTTAGGCACATTTAGGAAACCTAACTTCCTCAAAGAATATCCCCAAAATTACAATGAACCAAAGTCTGGAATTTTGTCATATTTACCTAGATATCTCTCCTTTTCTCCTTCAAGTTTCATAGTCTAAAATATCTCAGAGGAAAAGTTATAGTGAAAATGCGAATATGACTTGTTCACTCCATAAATCACATTTTGCTCCACTTTTAAGAACCTAAGAGAATTCCCTAGCTTTTGTTTGGCACCTCAGATCTCTTTTTGCTTGGATGGTTTTCAAATGCACCCATCTATTTTTTATTTATAGTTTTTCTACATTCAGTTATGGGGCTAACTTGTAAAATTGGTTAGGCCAACCTATACCTTCTAGCTAGGCCAACCTGAAAAAATATTTCATATGTCCTTGTTCCTATGGAGGTAGAGGGTGTCATATTCCATCAGAAAAGTCTTGGAATAAGATATTCAACCATATATATTATGCTCCCATTTGAGCTAGTATTTAGAGTAAAATTTCCTTCAAATATAGGGTATCCAATCTAGGCATCAAAAGCCCAAAATCAAAATTTCCAATAATATCCATCTTGTGTATATGTAGTGTCCCCCTATCTTTGAATTAAATGACAATAATATTTCCAACAATATCCCCCTTTGTCATTGATGGCAAGCCTTACTCATGTTTGCAACAATACTACAAGCCTCCCTAACCTTTAGTTGGGCATCCATCTCGGTCTCCCCCTAACTTTGGCATTCTCGATCTCCCCTTGTCTTTGACATCGATGACAACAAAATATTCAACAATCTCCCATTTTTTCATTAATGGAAACCCAATAAATTTGTGCACTAGTACATTAAGGTTCCTCATGTTTGCAAATTCTCCATCTCTGTGAATTTCCCCCCTTTGACATCAATGGAAAAGGCTTATTGCTTCTAAGTGTAATACTTCACACATCTACAAGTTACTCTTCCTTTTGCATTTAACTTCTTTTATGATATCAATAGAAAAAGGCATATTCCCCCAATCTACAACTTATTTTTTGCAACATCTTCTTTCACTGCACTTTAACTTCCCCTATTAGCAACTGACTTCTCATTTTTCTACAACTTCTGTTTTTTCTATAAATGTTGTCTATCCCTTAATACTTTTCTTTTATGAAACTTCTTATATTTGTCATCAAAGGCTTGATCGCCCTAAACTTATGTTACTTATCATCTTCAACTCTCATCCTTTAATATAGGACTACTCCCCCTGAACTAATGCTTCTTCTCATTTGTAATTTTCCCCCTATTCATATGATAAGAGAAAGATATTTCTCCCCCCAGGATTATACTTCCTTTTACTAATGATGAGCGAGAGATTACACTCTCATACTACAACATTCTCATATTCATTACCTCAAATATTGCTTTCTTTTTCCTCCAACCTTCTAGACCCTACCTTCCTTGTCTTACATCCTTTAGAATGAAGTGTGACCTCATATACTTTATGACACCATTTTACTACACTTATAAGGTTGTGTTTCAAACCTCCAACATATAGGATATTTTAAGTTTTGGTCCTTCCATCATCAAGGTTGATTGTCCCCTTTCTTGTTAATTTTTAGATTGTTCTATGTTGTATCAATTACTTTATCCCAATTCCAAACTTCAATTATCAATATTTCCAATTAAAATTAGTCTTTTCATTCATAAACTATAATTGAAGATAGAATAATATATGTAATGACAAAGAAGACAATCAACACATCAACAAGATAAACCGGATTTGGTCAAAGACTAGGGGAAAACCCCACTAGGGAGAAAACCCTTTGAAATTCTTCTTTTATTAGATTATCATAAATGTCTAGCAGAGAGTACAATGAGCCCAATACAATATGATCAACAATACAACCCAACAACTTCATAAACCAGTTTACAGTGACAAAATATATGAAAGACAACTTGATTCAAACTTCATACCACTTCAAAAAACTTCAGATGATGGTCAACTGTAGTCAACCCCCTGGATTCTCCCTTTAGGTTAGCGTGTGTGCATCTGTAGCTCCTTGGATGCTACCTTAGCCTTAGAATGTGTGTGTCTGTGGACTAAATTTCTAAGTGTCGTGCGTGCGTCCGGAACATAAACCCTAATTTTGTGTGATCTTTAGATCTGTGACTTCGGACCCTTGCACAACCTTTTCCTTTGCCAATGTATCGAACCAAATCAGATAGAAGAGAAGAAGATGCTTGATGTGATGATGTCCAAATGAGATTCTGGGTCACTTATATTTATAGGCTTCTAGGGGTGTCCAACAATGTCCATTTGATGTTGAGGCCGACCTATCCAAGTGTTCGTGAAAGCGAAGCTGACCTGATCCAATATCCATGAGTGGGTGCACAAAATCAAAAACCAACTTCTCCTTGTTCGAACAAGGTGATCTTTAGGTTGATTTTGGTCCTATCAAAAATAGGAACTCAAGTCCATCATCATCTCCATCAAATGAGTTGTCCAAAGTGGAATTTGACTGTAGTTTCATATTTTTAACACTCCCTCTCAACTAGGAAGAATTCCACCTGTAAAACTTGTCCATCGATCAATGTATCATCATGTGTACAAATATGCTCAACTCTATCTACTGAAATATTCTCGAAACTAAAGAAGAAGAATCATGGGGAGAAAAAGCTACCACCCTCTGTCAACATGCTACAACCCTGAATATCTCTCAGTAAGCTACTACCCAGAAATATGTCATCGGGATACTACCCATAAATATATCATCGGGCTACTACCCAGAAATATCATGGGGGAGCTACAACTCAACCCATGTTGTCTAATAGGTGATGTAGGGGAACTACTACTTCGAAGTTACCACAAATTTTCCCTTCGATCTCGAAACAACATCCCATACATCATTCTTCATAATAGATTCATATTCCTTGGCCATAGCATCTTTCCAAACTTCTTCTTTTACAACTTCTTTGAATGTGGAAGGTCCAGCTTGAATCATAGTGCTCATCATTGTAGCATATCCTTGGTACCTGCATGGCTTCTTCCTTTCTCTAAACGATCTTCAGATGAGCACATGACTATTAGCATCCTGAAGAGTGTCATAGAGCTAAAGTGGTCTCCTCCTAGTAGGAGGATTACTATGAGGGTAATCTAAGGGATCCATGAGCTCATGGGATCATCAACAGTATCAATCTCAGTTTCAATCACGGACGGACCACCCAAGTTATCCATATCACCATTCTTCTCAAGAGGAGGAGGTGGAGGAAGGTCTCTTTCTTTTCCAAGAGTGACATCTTCATCGAATGTAATATCCCTGCTAATTTCAACCTTCCTTTGACCAAGAATATATATTCTAAATGCTTTAGAATTTTCACAATACCCAACAAACATACCTTTTCTTCCTGTAGCTTCCAATTTGTTCCTTTTGTCCTTCAGCATATGGAAATATATGGGACATCCAAATCTGCAGAGATGACTAATGTCGGGCTTCACACCTGTAAATACTTCTTCGGGAATTTTTTTTCCAAAACTTGATGAGGCACCCTATTTTGAACATATATGGCAGCATGTGAAGCTTCAGCCCAAATAAATTTAGGAAACTTTTGATCATGTAGAATCACTTGAGTGACTTATAATATAAACCTGTCCTTCCTTTCAGCTAGACCATTTTGTTCGGGAGTATATGGCACAATTGTTTCCTTCTTGACACCTTCCTTTTTGCAAAAGTCAATGAATTCATTTGACATGTATTTTTCACCATTATTGGACTTGAATATTTTGATCTTCTACCCTGTTTGATTTTCAACCAATACTTTGAACTCCTTAAATGTTTTGAAAGCTTCATCCTTATGCTTCAAATAGTATATCCATGTCTTCCTTGAAAAGTTGTCAATGAATGTGATGTAGTAGAGAAATCGACTAATAGAGTGCATGGGAATCGGTCCACATATGTTGGAATGAATTAGATGGAGGATGTCAGTGGTCTTATTTTCACTAGAGGGGAATGGCCCCCTTGTCACATTTCCACTAGTACATCCCAGACAAACTCCATCATGTTGAGTTTGAACATTTGGAATCCCTGAGGCCAAGTTCTCCAGTTTCATAAGAGCATCATAATGAAGATGATCCAATCTTTGGTGCCATAATTCACTTAGATGATTTGTATTATGAACCAATGCTAGTATTGGTCTTCTAGTGACCCAGTAGATTCCTTCATATCTTCTTCCCAAAGTGAATGCATCTCTGATAAGTGATCCAATAAGAAAAGTAAGAACCTTTCCTTTGATGAAAGAAACCCTCATCCCTTTGTCTTCCAAAGTGGATATTGATACCAATTTCTTCTTTAACCCGGGAACATACATTACAATGTGTAGTACAATAGATTCCCCAGAATTCAAATGAAATTTGATGGATCCAAACCTTTAATGGGATGAGTGGAGTTGTCTCCAAGAACTATTTTCAAATTTGACTCCCTCTCTATCAAATTATAGAGAACTTCCTTGTAACGAGAGAAGTGATGAGTGGCCCCACTATAAACCAACCAACTATCCGATGAATCCAGAGGAGATGAACTAGTAAGAGTGGAAACAATAATATATTCAGATTGATTCACAACAGTACTTTCATACCAGGGGAATTTTGACTTCTTTTGTGGATGATGATATTCTTCATTGTCACTTGGAGCATCTTTTCTTCTTCTATCATTCCTTCCATTGTAGTCATTCCTTCGGTCATCTCTCCATATTTGATCATTGAACATGTTGTTGTTGCTTCTAGTATAATAACGTGGTCCATTTTTATTCTCGGGGCAATCTCAAGCATAGTGCCCTTTCTTATGAAAATTGTAGCATTCAATCTTCATATATTCCTTTCTTCCACTAAAATTTTGAGGAGGATGATTTCTTGAATTTGATGGACCTACTTTCCCTTTATTATTCTTCTTCTCATGAGCGATGTATGCAACAGGTTCTCCTTCTTCATGCTTTTGAATCCTTCCTATTGTTATCATCCTTGACTCTTCTTGAGTGAGCTTTCCAACAATTTCATCAAATGAAGGGAGGACATTTGTGTTGCTTATAGTAGAGATTAATGTTTCCCAAATAGGAGGGAGACCTCTTAGACTCACGACCACCAATTCACTATTAGGCACAACTTCTCCAACTCTTTGCAATTGATCTCTAATATGAGATATTCTCATTATGTAAGATTGTATGGACTCTCCTTTGTTCATCTTGGTATCTTTTAGTTGATATTTCAAGGTGAGGATTTCATTCAAATTGTTGACCTCATACATGACGGCTACCTTATCATACATGTTTTTATACCTTCTCAAGTTTCTAGCATATTCAAGTAGATTATCTTGTAATCCATCCGCTCTAATTTGTTTTGCTTTCAACTCACCTTTATTGTGCTTGTTCTTGGCAGCAACGGATGCATTCTCAGGAGGCTTGGGTACCTTTCATTGAATGTAGTCCAAAACATCATTGTTATCATCTATGATCTCAAACCTAGCTTTCCATTCAGCAAAATTAGATGAGTCACCCAGCTTCTCATCACTCTTGAAGTAAGAAGTCATATTGACTTTGGCTATATCACTTCTTTCAACTTTCCAAAGATGAGTGCTTCAAGGCTTGTCTCCTTTTGGGCTTGTCCTTTACCTTAGCTTTGATACCATGTTAATTTTCATATTTTTCTATGTTGTATCAATTACTTTAGCCCAATTCCAAACTTCAATTATCAATATTTCCAATTAAAATTAGTCTTTCCATTCATGAATAGTAATTGAAGATAGAACAATATACGTAATGACAAAGAATAAAATCAACACATCACAAGAGAAACAAGATTTGGTTAAAGACCAAGGGAAAACCCTTTGAAATTATTATTTTATTAGATTGTCATAAAATGTTCAACAGAGAGTGCAATGAGCCCAATACAATATGATTAGCAATACAACCCAACAACTTTAGAAACCAGTTTACAGTGGTAGAATTTATCAAGGACAACTTGATTCAGACTTCAGATAACTTTAGAAAACTTCAGATGATGGTCAACTATAGTCAAACCCCTGGACGCTCCCTTCAAGTTAGCGTGTGCGTGTCTGTAGCTCCTTGGACGCTACCTTGGCCTTAGCATGTGTGTGTCTGTGGACGAAATTTCCCAGTGTTGTGCATGTGTCCGAAAAAGAAACCCTAATTTTGTGTGAACTTCAAATCTGTGACTTCGGACCCTTGTACGACCTTTTCCATTGCCAATGTGTCGAACCAAATCAAATAGAAGAGAAGAATATGCTTTATGTGATGATGTCCAAATGATATTGTAGGTCACTTGTATTTATCGGCTTCTAGGGGTGTCCAACAATGTCCATTTGATGTTGAGGTCGACCTATTCAAGTTTGCATAAGAGTGAATTCGACCTAATAAAAAAAAAAATCAAAAACAAACTTCTGCTTGTCCAAACAAGGTGATCTTTAGGTCAATTTTTGTCCTCTCGAAAATAGGAACTCAATGCCATCATCATCTCCATCAAATGAGTAGTCCAAAGTGGAATTTGACCGCAATTGCATATTTTTAACATTTCCAACAAACCTTGTTGATGCATTATCTCCAAGAGTAACATTACCTCCATCATCTTATTTTAAAGTAAGAATTTTACTCTTTAATATTGTCATGTGATATGAGAATCAATTGTCAATATATCATTGACTTACTTTTCTTTGAGTACATAAAGCAAGTCCACATTCCTCTATTATTCTTGCTTTATTTTCCATACTTTTGTACATTGTTCTTTATCCCTGATAATAGCTTCTTTATTACCTTGCATAGGAAACCTTATTGTGCCACTTATGCAATCACATGCTTTGTGCCCATAGTTATTGTACTTGTAACATCCAATATGATTCAATAAGGGAAAAACTAAGTTGTGTCATCTAACACCAACTTTATTATGGTTTCTAGGTTTTTTTCTCACAAACCATTCAACGAGATCTTATAGGAACCTTTGCTTCCATTTCTCATAAAGTCAATTCTTCTACAATTGATAACAATATGAAGAAAACTATTACAAGCATAGAAACAACCAAAAAATTTAATTTGATACCTTGATGTAAAAGGGATTCTTGGATAAATAGTTCTTTTAAACCCATTCTTGTTACCTTTGTGATAAAACTCATATCCTTGTTGGTCCTTAACTCCATTTCTAGTGCTATTTGAATTATTTATAAGGCCCTTTGAAAAATCATGTATGGGTTGGTCCTCAACTCCTTTTCTAGTGTTGTTTTCATTGTTGATAGAGCCTTTGAGAACATCTACACAGTTCTTCCTTGCAATCCTTCTCTAGTGCCTTTCAACTTGATTCTTCTTGGGAGATATCATGACTTTCTTTATGCCAAGGCCTATTTTGATTAAAGGGGGCTTCTAGGAGCTAAGGATGTTATCTAATAACTTAGTAAATTTTCCAACCCTCAATCTTTGGTTCAATTTATCATTTGCTTTATCAAATTCCTTTCTCAAGAAAATATCTTCAGCTTCTAGCTTTTTACAATCTTCTTCCTTTTCTTTAAATTGGCTTCTCCTTAATTCTTCTACTCTCTTCGCTTCTTCTAGTTATGTCTTTAATGTGATTATTATTACTTCATCATAATCATGATCTTTCTTTCAATATTTCTACAATATCCCCTTCCGAATTTTAATATAGCCTTTGAGTCTATTTATTTCTTCTAGGGCACCAACACGCCCTGCTTGAATATTTACTACCCTACTAGTATCATCATCCTTTGAATTTGATTCCTCTATTTGATTGTCTTCATCTTCTTTTGTATCTGATTTCTTCTTAGAAAAATCACAAGCGTTGAACTCTCCTATCTTCTTTGAATCTTTGGAAGATACTTCCTTTTTCTTTGGCTCTTCTATCCTCATTTCATATCCAATATGATAATTATTCTGCAAGAAATCCCACATTTCTTTTGTTGAATTAAAATTCATTACCTTATCAAACTTTGATTTTGATAGGCCACTCAATATGGCACTCATGGATACTACATTAAATTTATTTTCCCTCTCCATCCACTACATATTTTCAAATATCAGAGCCAAGACACATTAGATAAGTTCTCATCCTTACCTTCCAAAAGGAATAATTTGTTCCATCAAACATACGAACCTTGATTGAACCTTCATGAATAACCATGGTTCCTATGAGATTTTCGTTCTAGTGGCTAGACTACTTCTGAAGAAACCTATTCTTAAATCCAATTTGGATTCACAATTGTAGTGGTGGGGAAGTAAATCAATATAAGACCATTTCTTATTAATTGAAACATTCATGCATCATAACAAAATACTATCACATATGAAACACAAGATATAAATGAAAACTTATTTTTTTAAAATTTTGTAGGCACCAAACTATAGGAGACAGAAATCCCCCATGATGTCAGATTTGTAGGCACCAACTTATAGGAGACATCAAACATGTCTATTGTAAGATTTGTAGGCACCAAACTACAAGAGACACCAATACCCTTTGTTGCAAGATTTGTAGGCACCAACTGATCTGAACTTAAACATGAATGCAACAAAATACACATATAACGATAAACACGTAGATGCAGCAGAAATAACATTTATTTTCATTAATATCAAATACTAAAATAAGCTTACAAACATAATGAAAATAAAGTAGCTCAGGCGATGGTAGCTTATCTCTAAGAAGAGATGTTGAGGCTACATGCCTTTGAACTGTGTTACAATGAAGCTCAAAAGCATATTTATTATTAAGAAATAATGAAAAACCCTAAACATTCAAAAACCTAACCCTAGGAGATGAAGCGCCAAAACTATGGGCCCTGATTGGGTAAATTGGTACATCAACTACCTCGGGTCGTAACTTTGGCATACGATCTTCGTTTAACACGCACAATACCTCGTTGTAAATATATATCCGAGGATTACAACTTTTGCATGGAAAACATGAGTTGTTAACCTGTTTTTTTCTTGGTTTTCCCAAAAAAATGTCCATTAGGGACTCAAAATGGCTCTAGAAGTTTAGGACCCAAAAAACTGCCAAAAATAGTAAATTGTGCTCTAATTAAGGAAACTAAAAAACTAAAAGAGACAGTGGTGGGCGTCCAAGTGGAATAGGTAGGTGGCCACCAATATCCACCTGGATCAGTCCTCCCCCCTTAAGAAGCAATGGTTTCCATTGCGTTTAGTGCCTCCATGAGATGCGGAAACTTCTACTGAACTTGGTCCTTGGTAAGCCACTTGCCTTGGTGCAGGAGTTGGCCAGCTTTGACAACCCGATATAGTTGGATCTTCTATTGGAAAGGGTTATTGATCTGTGTGTCCATAATCTGATAAGTTGTGACCTGTTCCATGCCATTTGGGTTTAACTCTGTTGGTGTGAGTTGTTCTACAACGTCTGATGTGTCCAGTAATGGTGGGAAGTATGGTCGAAGGCAGTCCACATTAAAGATTGGATGCAGGCCAAGGAATGGGGGAATGTTGAGCTCAAAATCCTTGGTAATGGTTTAAGGACCCGTTGTGTTGTTCAAAAACCCCCCCATTTATTGATTTAATAGTTAATATTCTATTAATAAATGGGGACCCTTTATAAAAAATCCTCCAAGAAAAACTTAGCACTTAAGCGCTTTCTTTTTAAATTTTTAGAAATAAATTAAGATATCAAGTCAAATCCCTTTAAGACTAGCAATTCTCGCTTTTATCGCATATCACTGGACCATGTGTGTCAAAGGTTAATTAACAACTGGGATCCGCGAATTGTGATGGAAGGGATCACCATAATAAACTTAGGATATCATTAGACTTTCCATTTAAAGCTAAGAGTTAAGGCTTTTCTTGTGAAATGAATCACCCATCGCAATCGCATATCGGCTTTCACCAAAAGCACAACTCATAAATCATGTTGGAATATGCGAACCGCGATATTGCGGTATAGCAAGCCAATACTTATCGCATCGCGGTGCTTTACTTAAAGGCCAATCTTGTACAAAAGTTTGCGAAACGCAATAGAACCCGAACCCGATAAAAATAAATGTTATAAACTATAAGTTAAGTCTGAAGCTTAGTAAAAATCCACTTCACGTAATAATTATTCATTTATACAGAGTGCACTCTAAAAAATTAAGAGTATGTTGCTCACCTCGCATCTCGCAGAATTCTAAAACAACTCCAAAAAAGCACAACCGAAAATGCGATATTGCGATTTGTGATATTGTGATAATCTTATCGCAATCGCATAATCGGAATTTCGCACTTTAAACTCGCCACCTTAAAGTTTTTCCTTCCCATTTTGTGATGCGATAGTTTAAATGAGTAATAAAGGCCATGATAAAAGATCTTAGTGTGTATTTAATAAGTTTAATGGAATTTATGTTAAGAACGGCTCGATGTGATTTGATATCTTTTCATCTGCATTTTGAATAAAATCTCCTTTCTTGTCACCTTTCAAGGTTAACTATATCATTTAATTCTCACTGTCATTTTTGCTTTGTGTTTATCCGATAACTTCCATTGCTCCATTTCAGGAAAACTCCGCAGAAAATATCATTGGAAAGAATGGCAAAGAAAGGAAAGGCGAATGCATCTGAGAAATCAGATATGATACCACTTTTCTCTGATACCACATGCAGCAAAGATGGAGGAACCATGACATGGGAAGCCATGTATAACCTGTTAGAAGAAGAGAAGCCCAGGCCACTGGTAACAAAGGCCACGGCTGATGCTCAGGAATCATCTGATGCCTCCTATTTTGAAACAGCATGTTCATTCTTGCACCGAATAACTGCGAGACCAAAGATATTACCATACATGGATATGGTAAAATGGGTAATTGATGAGGTAGACATCTCAGACAGAACTTTCAGGAATAAAAGACAAGAGGTCATGGGGTCTTTCTCACCAGACAATCTACGACTAATGTACCAGCTACCAGAGCCTCAAAAGCTCTATAGCAAATAGTTCCTTGAGCATTTTGCCAAAGAGAACGAGGACCTGTTGGACGTTACATAAACCTGGAGGTCAAGCGGAGGCAAACTCAAACGGGATAAAACTGGTATGTACTCAATAGCATCCATCTCTCCCCCTCATAGTTTTGTAACAGCAATGATGTGTAGGTTATTCGGTAGACCCGATAGCACCAAATTTTCTATGGAGTGGCTCTCGTTAATAGATGCAACAGTTAATGCAAAATTTATGAACTAGGGTTAGATTTTATCAGAAAAATTAGCAAAGGCCATTATGTAATATAGAAAGAAGAGAAGTGTTTCTTCAAGGGTTCCCCCCCCTTTCTTTATGATTGCTTTTGTTATGGACGCAATATGTTTTTGTTCTAAGTTTTCGAACATTGGATGGAAGTGGACTGTACAGAACCTGCTTCCCATCCATATATACCATAAAATTTTGTGGGAATCTCAATTCCATCCCCATTTTTACAAAATATGTCAGGGTGTTATGTTTCCTATTCATAAAATTGTTTTTGATAGAACAATCACTGGGTTTTTTGAAGATGCCGAAGTAGATATATTTCCAATAGCCAGATGGTTCGAGGAGGAAACATTAACCTACATTAGATTTTTTGGGAGCATTGCATCTCTGCATGTCCTCCCATATTATGTTCCAGATAAACTATTGGCCAGAGAAATAGCTTACCAAACAGCAGGGGAGGGTAGTTTAACCTAAAGCCTGAGAAGTCGACTCATGAGTCAAAGCACTCAGAACGACAATCTCAAAATTGAGGAGGAAACACAAATAAAGAGTCGGAGAAAGATACAGCTAAAAGTACAGAGGAAACAACCGAACGGGCCTTGGCAAGGAAGCAAGCAGAGGTTGCCTCTACTTTAGCTCAATCAAGTAAGGCTCCAGTCATTGACCTGGAACAGGAATGGGAGAAATTCAATAAGAAGCTCCATACAGACACAAATCTTGAGCAAACATATGAACTGCAAACCCCCAAGCAATCCAAGCATAAAGCAAATCTAGAAACGACAGAGCTAGGAGCTACAGGTACTCAGGATATTGAGATTATTCTTGTTGTTCGTACTTCTGGAATTGTCTTGAGAATTGAGGAGATACCTCCATTAGATATATTCTACAATCATACTCATAAGTTTGTAGTTAAAAGACAAAGGAAGAAAAGGAAACTGGACACCGCGACTGTTACAACTCTAGAAAATTAACCAATGGATGTTGTGTGGAAGGAAACCACTGTTGACCCATCAAAGAATCTCACAAAGTTGTCGCAATTCGCAGGACCCTATGCCATAGAAACCATCGATAAGGCGACAGAAGTCTGAATGTTGTTTATGCAAAAGGAATAGAAAATTATGTTGCTTGAACAGCAATTAGCACAAGAAAAAACTAATCAGCAAGCAGAGCAATAGGTAGCCCAACTTCAAAAAGAATTCGAGCAGATGAGATTACATCACCAGGCCAACTTATCAGAAAATTTATAAAATGCAAGCCATGGTGGATAAATTCAAAGATAATCCACAAATTGATGAATTCATCAAAGAAGGGGTCATCCTCAATTCCCTATTAATACAGCAAGAAGAAATATTCTTCCAGAAAATCTCTCAAATAAATCCTTGCTGTGAGAACCATGATAAATTGATGAACCAAGTAACTGATATGAGATTTGAATATGAAGAAATCCACAAAAAGGTTTCTGAATTTATCACCTGGAAAGAATCTGAGGATGGAAGAAAGGTTGACCTACCAAAAGTGGAAGGGTCCCACAAAAATATTTTGTTTACAGATTGATATTCTTGGTTAAAACAGGCACAAAGGGCAACAACGATAGTAACAGGAGAAGCAAGCAGCATAATAGAAGTCGTAAAGGAAAAGATCCATGGCGCCAACCTTGTCAAATGATGTGCACCAAGGTTTCTACCAAATGTCAAACAACTAGAGCAGCAGTGGAAACAGATAGTGCAGGGAAAAGGAAGAGGAAATTAAATAACTAACCAAGCTGAATTGGGAGACATATTGGCAGTTTCTAGTAAAACCACAAAGCCAGTGGATGACTCTGCGGTGTTTAACAACCTCTACACAAAAGATGGTGCCAGCATTGACAGATGCCATATTTTTTGGGCAGTGAAAATATACAATTAGCCATCCACCTTAGCTCATGCTAATGATTGACATTTTCAACCTGAGAGATCAAATTATCAGATTAACTTAGTTCAAGTTCAAAGGAGCTAGTCATTAGTTTAATTTTATTTTTAGTTTTATTTTTACCCATTTTGAGGAAGGTTCTTTGAAATCTCCTCAACTATTTCTGTAATAGTCTATTTTGAGGCATATATTTTAGTATTTAAACCCCTCTCATACATTTAGAGAGGGGTCCAAAATTTTATCAAGAACTATTTTCAATACATTACACTTTTGTACTTTTGATAAGGTTTTGATGAAACGAATGGAACAAGATCTATTTTTCTTTGAATATCTAGCATGCTCTACTGAAATTACACTTTTGTACTCTTAGAATGTGTTGGATTAAATGAAATTGGGTCAATATTGCTGAAGCACATGAGAAGGACTTATCATATATGGTAATTTTATCGTATGATTATGTTTTATTTATGTATTAAGCAATACTTCTTCTCTTGATTGCTTTATGTATGAAAGTCTGAATTATAGTTTTGCATTATTGCACTTTAGTATAATGTTTTAGCTCTGATTCCTTTTTGAATACATAAATGATTTTTATATGCGATATATTTTTCTCAATTTTTTTATCTAACTATTTATCCAAAACAATTATTGTTAAACGTTTCATTTCTTTTGGTGGTTGAATGATCTTTATTACCAATTGTTGTAAGACATCATTGTAGATCGCATATCTTATTTTATTCTCGAGTATATTTATAGTTAGATAATGTTATATTAAGATATATGCATGTGTTTAGTAGTTAGATTATATAAAGCTTAGTTGAATCATTTCCCATTACATCCTATATCATCCCATCAAAATTATCAAATCAATCTTGTCTGGAAAACTAGTCCCATTATCCCCAGTCAGAGACACTATACCAAACATAAAAGGAGATGCTTTCAAGGTCTAAACTGGGTGGTTATCCCCCATGTTGTCGCAACTAATTTCGAGGCTTCAATAGGAACATATCGTAGTGGTTTGAGCTTCCGATGGGCTTTGGTAAGGCGTTCTTTCTACAAATGCAACCAAACTTTGTCACCCACCTAAAACTTGTGTGGCATCCAATGTTGATCATGTCGATGCTTGTACTTGGCATTTGACTTCTCCAAGATGCCATGAAGCTGTTGGTGGATGTGTTGGATGCGTTCAATAAAGATGGTCACTTTATTAGCCTTAGATAATACATGTGTGGATTTTATCTGTGTAGTCGCATGAGACATGGCAACATCAATCAGACACAATGGTTGAAATCCTAGACCCACTTGAAATGGACTGCGACCAGTCGAGCTATAGAGAGCTCTGTTATAACTATGTTGAACATAGGGAAGACTCTCATCCTAGGTTCGTGGATGCTTGGATTTTCACATGCAGAGTATGTGCACTATCATCTTATTTAACCTTCATCTGGCCATCAATCTGGGGATGGAAGGTAGTCTACTTGGTGAGCTTGGGTTCCAATAGTTTCTATAACCTTGACTAGAATGTGCTCAGGAGCTTGTTATCCCGATCTGATATAATGGTCTGCGGGATCCAAAAATGTACCCACACTCATTCAAAAAAGAGTTTGGAAATGTCCTCTGTTGTGATACTCTTCTTGCAGGGCACCAATATATCCATCTTAGAAATTTTGTCCACGACCACAAATACACAGTCATTACCATGCTTGGTAAAAAGGAGACCATACATATATTCCATGGAGATGGATTCCCACGGGTGGTTGGGGGTAGGAAGAGGTGTGTACAAGACTTGTTTCTTGATGGTTGGCTTAGCGATAGCACAGGCAGTGCGGGATCTGATATATTTACCAACATCTAGTCAGAGTTTTGGCCAATAAAATTACTTTTTTAGTACAGCCATAGTGTTCTCCACACCAAAATGTCCTATGACGTGACTGTAATGGGCCTCCCAAATTAGCTTGGCATGTTTGCTTGAAGGAACATAAAGGTAGCCCAGGTAGCATAATAATGTGTCCTGGAGGTGGAAATCAAGAACTTTCTTTCAATCTACTAGCATTTGGTATGTGGAGATGAACTTTGGATCATTTTTGTATAGTTGTGGCCACCCAGAGGTCTCGTGGCCACAAGAGTTGAGAACAGTATTCAGTGCTACAACTGGGGATCGGTTGAGGCAATTTGCAACATGATTGGTGCTTCCCTTTTTGTATTTAATGTTCAAGTGGAATTTTTGCAGATATGTAGACCACTTCTTATGGAGATCGTTCTGCAACATCCCTTGTGTCTGTATAAACTGAACAGGTTGGTGATTGGTGTGGATGACCATCTGCTTCCTTAGAATGTAATGCTTCCATTGCCGACAAGCCTGTACGATGGAATACATATCTTTATCATAGGTGGGGTACTTCTAAATTGTATCTGAAAGTGTCTCACTATGGCTAATGGATGCGTGTGTTGGGTGAGAACTGCGCCTATAACATAGTCAGAGGCATCAGTCTCAATTTCAAATGGTTGCTGCAAGTTTGGTTGTGTGAGTACCGATGCAGAACAGAGGTGGTGCTTCAAATTAACGAACGCCTTAGTTGGTACTCAAACCAGGAAAACTTTGCTTTCGCCTTTCCCTTGGTAATTTGACTCAAAGGCCAAGTGATATGGGAGAATCCCAACACGAACCTCTGATAAAAGTTTGCAAGGTCCAAAATCTTGTGAAGCTTTCTTAGAGTGGTCAAGGATGGCCAATCCCAAATGACTTGGATCTTAGTGGGATCCACATGCACACCACGTTCATCAATGTAACCCAGATATTAGGCCTAGCTCATGCTAAAGGTGCATTTCTCCAAGTTGGCACATAGTTTGTGTTGCTGAAGGGTTCAAAGGACCTACTAGATGTGTTGCAAGTGTTCTTCCCAGATCTTGCTGAAGATGAGGATTTCATCCAGATAAAAAACCATGAATGAGTTGGTGAAGGGTCATAATATGTCATCCATTAACCTCATAAAAGTAGCAGGGGCATTTGTCAACCCAAACGGCATAACCAACCATTCAAAAATGCCTTCCTTGTGTTAGCGCTCAAATCTGCCTCAGGCTGAGGAAGGCAAAACTCAAGGCCACATCAAACCACGCGCAGCCTCGTAGCTATCCCTACGAGGACAAGAGAGGTCTCTCTCTAGTCGATCTCGAGAAAATGAGCAATAGGATGCGAGATGACTTCAAACTGGAACTGATTTTAGGCTAGTAAAGAGATAGAAAGGGGTTTTTTGATAAATGACAGGGTTTTCTGGACTGTATGGGATCAAGAACAGTGCGAGCAGGAATTTAAATGAAAGATGCAGATTATTACATAAGGCAAGATAGGCAAAAGCTTAAACATTCAATTTGAATTTATATGGAATGTGAAGAATGTTTGAGAATGCTTAAAAGGGCATGGATTCATGAATCCTTTTCAGACGGAGGAAAACATAGAACTTGAATACTTTCCCAAGGCAGAGCAGCAAGCTGAATTCTGCCCTTCACACTTAAAAATATTCAACATGCAATGATTATGAATGAAACAATAAACATCACAAGAAACATATGAAAACAGAGAAAAACATAATGCTAAGTTGTTACCACAGGGATCTTATGAAACAGAGCTGCAAACTTTCAATTAAATCTCTATCAACTGTACAATAAAACTCTGTATTTCTCCTCACACCTCTGCCAGAACTCTCTCTACCCTTACAAATGATTTTTCATACAATAAATAAGCCCAGGAGAAAACAGATCGACGAAAGTATGGAACTGTTTCAACTGAAATGATGAAAATAGTAAAAGAGCCACTCATCGGTTCTAAAGAACAGCGTTACATTTTCATTCGAGACTTTCTGTGACCAATACAAAGGCGGAAGCTGTAGTGTGAACCTTCCAAATCATAACTGAAGACAAATATAAGCAATTTGTCCCTATTTTTCTGCCCAAGTTGGTAATCTGCGTTTAATTTGGGTTTGACTTTACTTTTCCTTTGAATAAGAACTAATCTTTAATAAAAATAACGCAATATCTTCTCCAATATCAGTGCATACATATCCATTTATTTGTGGGAAAAGCTCATGCCATTCATAATTTCCAATACTCATTCGCATGATCACCTTTGGTTGCCTAACCAGCGGTCTTATCTTTATGCAGTAACTAAAGCACGAATCCAAAGAAGTAGAATCGAAAACATCGCGTACAGGCAAGGCTGTTGCCACCATGTCACAAATGCGCCAGTTTGACCTTTCAATACACCGCTTCAGCATGGGAAACATGAGGAAAATCACCGCAACTGCATTTAGGCAGCAAATATGTGACAACAGTTAAAATATACAAGGAAGGGAAATTCCACATGCTAATGACTAGTAACATGCAGGGATATACATGTTATCCGTGCGAGAACTCCAATGACTGACATCAACGTGAACCACGTTTTGAAGAATCGATGTTTCTGCTCTTTTGCACTAGATGCTTTGGACAAAGCAGTTTCAAAAGCACTGAAGGAATCTTGTGTAACAAAAGGCAGCGATAGAAGTACTTCTCTTGGTGCAGAATGTCGGTTGGAAAAGTGAACAAAAATCTCACGACAAAGGCTAACAAGATCTGCATGGATCATTGCATTTGACTCCAAAGTTAAACCTTGAATAACTGCGTCAAATAAATATTTTGCCACAAAATTTTGGAGTTCAAAATTGCTTGTCGAAATTGATATACACAATATCAAGACCATGCTACTTCAAGCTTCGAATGCTTTTGGGTAGAACATCATAACCACTCACTCATATACCATCGATTTGATATAAGTAGGAGTCGATCATGAAGTCAACCTTACTAAATCACTTAGTGTGAATATCACAGTGGATACCCAGGTCCAAAACCATTTAAAACCATGGTCATTCAACGTTTAATCTTGTGAGGAATTGTTGTTCAGACCAGTGAGCCACTTAGGCGTTTAAATACCTTGGTAGGGGACAAGACATTATATTAAATTTCATTTTCTTTGTATTAACAATTGCCCTTCATACCTTGGTTAAAATCCATATTGGAACATGTCATTGGAATTCGAATGCATAATGTGACTTGGGGGAGCCACCAAAAATTTGAACCATCAGGGCGAGATGTTATTCTCACGCCACACCATGATTTGGTATCGATATCGATACACCATTAGGTCAGAATATTGTTTTCACTTTGCACCTTGATTTGAGAATGGCCCTGATATTATATGCGTAGCGCGCTCACCAAGTGCGTTGCGCGCAGCATGTGCGTAGCGTGCTTGCTATTTTGCACAGGCCGGTGAAGCCCAACGCGTAGCGCGCGCCTTGTGCGTAGCACGCCCTCTCTATGGGTAGCGCGCACCTCCAGTTGAATTTTCAGCGAAAAACTTCAGTACCCAAAACTGCATCTTTCTAAGGATTCATGCCATACATAAAATTGGTTGTAGAAATTGAATTGAATAATTGTTTGCAAACGATGATATATCTACAATCCTTCAAGCAACTTTAACTCAGCTTTTGCCATCAATTCCCTCATATGTCGTGTGAAATGTCATAAAAACAGCGCCTATGTATTTCCAAATACCTGGAAATTAAAATATAATGAAGATTCATTGTCATTCTTTCTCTTTTCTCCTTCATGTTTGATTCACTTTATCTTGTGACATATGCACCAAGCAGAACCATTTTCCATGTCCTCCGTTCCAAACCACTAAAGAGCAGCTCCAACAATCTTCATAAAGAGTAACTCCAACATAAAGGTGATGGAACTAGGGGAATGGAGACACCGAGTGAAGATGGAGACAATGGTTTCCAAAACATAAGGATGCTTAAAATCAGTGAAGAAAAACCTTTGCAACTCATATGGTGACTGTTAACTCTTGTCTATCTGTTGCAGGGTTGCTGAAACTGGTGAAGATAATACGGTGACAGAGCTGCCTTTGAAGCTGAAACAGGGTTGTCATTTGAAGAGTTGGAAAATTTGAAACATTTTGACAACTTACCTATTTATTACAAAGACACATCTGATGATTTCTTCTTCAAAACGGGGTTTTGAAGAAGAATCCATCTCGCATTGATAACCATCTTGAGATAGAAACTCACTGAACCTTCTTCTAGCCTGTAGGAATCATTTGACAAGTTTGAAGACCAACTATAAAAACTTGACTCTGAAATGACTCTTTTCTGGACCACAGTAACATCAATGATTGCGAATGACGAGAAATGAACCTTGGTGAATTATACTCTGACAGAGGAGTGACAAGACTGAGTCTAACACCTTGGATTTCAAGGCAGTCTTCCATATGTCTGTGGGCTCTATCGGAACATGGTGATAGCCAGACTTCATATCAATCTTGTTGAAATATTTGGCCCCTTTGGTTTGGTCCAAAAGGTCATCAATCTATGGGATTGGATACCTGTTCATTACAATGATTTTGTTTAGTGCTCGATAATTAATGCAAAGCCTCTAGGTCCTATCCTTCTTTTGTACAAGCACAATCGAGCTCCCACAAGGCCACCATAAGGCGAGGAACTCAATCGGATGTGCCCTTTTTGCAACAACTCCTGGATTTTTCACTTTATCTCTTCATTTTCCATAATGGAGCAATGATATATCAGCCCGTTGGGTATACGTGCTTCAAGATTCAGATCGATTGAATTCTTGACCTAAAAGTGCAAGGGTACCCCTGTGGGTGAGGAGAATATGTCCCTATATTCTTCCATGACGATATCCACCTGCTTCTACTACGTGGAGGAACCCTTCATGTTGGCCATGGATGTGGCTATGATCTTCCCCTTACTTTGAGAGTGAATCAGAAAGAAAACAAATTTCCTATTTTGGGAGATGATGTTACTACATTTCTTAGTAGAGATCAAAGAGATGGTGGTAGGCAGGGCTACCTTTGGTATCCTGTATAACTTATTACCTAAAGAAATAATAACAGAGCAAGGTCTAGACTCATATGTAGCATGTCGCGTCCATAAGTATGGTTGTCCTAATATTACATCACAAAATTGAAGAGGAGCAACATAACACAGTACCTCATCCATGAAGGGCTTGATGTTGTACGGAAGGCAGAACTGCGTGCTGAAGCAGAGATCACATCCTTGGTGCAACCACCCGATGGTGTACGGATTTGGATGTGTTGTAGTTGGTAGGCCCAACTACTTCATGACCTCTGCTGAAATGAGGTTCTTTTGGCTCCCGTTGTCGACAATGAATTGCATCGGAGAACCCTTCACCCACATTTGTGAGTGGAAGAGGCATTCCCCCTCCTCTAGATCTGTAGGCTCAATATTCTGGATCTTGGTGGTGGCCATGGTGGCACTAGACTTTGCATCAATGATCTACTTCTCTTTATCATTCCCCTTGTCGGGTTCTAACTCAGAGTCGGAACATGCATCTGATTCGGAAGTCTTCAACTCAGCCACTAATGACTGCTTGGCCTGACATTCACTTGTGTTGTGAGCAGATATCTTATGTAACTCACGCCACTTTATCATGTCCTTCTTTGTATTCATGGTGTTGTTCTTTGCTTGTGGCTTCAGTGGGTTATCCTGGATCGCCCCTCCTTGGCTTTGTCTTTTTCTCTGTGGTGTGGGAGCGCCTTTCCCTTGCTTCGGATTTTCAAATCCAAAGTCTTGCTTCTTTTGTTTAAACTTTTGCTAAATCTTGACAGCATATCGGTATGTTGTACTAAGCGAGGAGATGTCCAGGACTCCACCTCATCCTGGATGTATCTGTGTAGACAGTCGCAGTACTTGAGTACCAAATGTCGCTCAGAATCCTTGATACCCAACTTCGTGTTAAGGGTATGAAAAGCATTAGTAAACTCTGGCATGTCTTGGCCCCTTCCCTGTCGCAGCGTGGTCCACTTTATGTATTTATCCTCATAGCTCCCAACAGGGTAGTACTGCTCCTTGATGGCATCCCAGAACGAATTACAAGTGGGTGGGGATGAAAATAATGAGCGTGTACTTTCATCCTTATTCTCACAGTAGGTTTCCCACCAGTTCTTGACATGGGGATCGACTTTGGAAAGTGAAAAAGTAATCTTTTCCTGACTGGAAAATCATGAATATAAAAATATCCGTCTAACAGATTTAACCATTTATCTACAACACGTGCATATATTTTACCTTAAAATATGGGGATGTCAAAGTTAACTTGTACCTTAAAGGGTGTGGCACTTCCACAGCAGTTGTTGGACGAAAATGCCTCGCCTTTTGGGTAGATGGTGAAGGATCTGGGAAAATTTGTCCATCATCGCATTCCTGTATTGCTCGAGGGCTTCTTCGAGCAATATTTTGAAAGGATCTCTTGCCCCCTCGTATTTCTTATCTTCCGCCATGGAAGGTCGTTAGGAATTGCGAGGTTGGCCTTGCAAAGGTTCGACCAGTTCAATCCCTAACTCCTTATATCCCGACCTCGTTAGGGACATGCAAAGAAAAACAGAGAAAGAGCAGACCACTCTGATACCACGGATCCGAACTTAAACATGAATTCAACAAAATAAAAATATAACTATAAATATAGAGATGCAATAGAAATAACATTTCATTTCATTAAATATCAAATATTGAAATGAGCTTACAAACAAAATGGAAATAAACTAGCTCGGGGGATGGTAGCTTATCTCTAAGAAGAGATGTGGCAACTACATGCCTCTAAACAATGTTACAATGAGTATTGAAGGCCTATTTATTATTTAGAAATAATGGAAAACCATAAACATCCAAAAACCTGACCCTAGGAGATGAATCGCCAAAACTATGGGCCTTGTTTGGGTAAACTGGTACATCAACTACCTAGGGTCGTAACTTTTGCATACGATCTTTGTTTGACGAGAAAAATACATCATTAGAAACATCTATCTGAGGACTACAACTTTTTCATGGAAAACATCAATTTAACACTCATGTTTAACATAATTTTCCCAAAAAACGTCATTTAGGGCCTCAAAATGGCTCTGGAAGTCGAGGACCTGAAAAACTGCCAAAAATAGTAAACTGTGCTACAATTAAGGAAACTGAAAAACTGAAAGAGATAGTGGTGGGGGTCCAAGTGGAATAGGCGAGTGGCCACCAACATCGACCTGGATCACCAACCTATAGGAGATACAAATCCCCTCAACAGAAAATATTCGTAGGCACCAACCTACTTCACTAAATCTACTTGCTACTTCTAGCTTCACCATGTCTGTTAGCTACTCCTACCTTCACCAAGTCTGCTTGTTACTTCTTCCTTCAACAAATTTTCTTTCTACTTTTGCCTTTAGTAGGTATGCTTCTCCCGAAATTTGTTTCTTGTGGGCTCTTCTCAAGAACAAACTTGTACAAGATGCCAAGTATTTAATTTTTACAAATTTGGATCTTAACTTTTTATTTGAGGCACTTATGATGTCTTCTTAGATCTCTAAAATTTTCACAGTATGAAAAGTCCCAAAAAATAAGTTATACCAAAATGCTAAACTTACCCATTTTAAGTTAATTTCAAGAGTATTCATAGACCCTAACTTCCTCATATAATATCTCTAAAATTATAGCGAATTAAGGTATGAAATTTCAAACACAGGTACCTAGAAATATCTCCTTTGTCTCTAGATATAGTTGGAAACATCTCAAAAAGAAAGTTATGGTGAAAATGTTAAGTTGACCTATTTGAAGCATATTTAAGGAGCATTTAGAAACCCTAACTTTCCTCATAGCATATATTCAAAATTATGGAAAATCCAGGTCTAAAATTTCTACCCCGTGTACTTATATATCTCTCCTTTATTTCCTCTAGATTTCATAGTTTGAAACATCTCAAAGCTATCATGAAAATGCCAAGCTTCATGTTTGAAGCATGTTTCAGAAGCACTGAAGAACCCTAAATTCCTTAGAGCATATCTCCTAAATTATAGTGAACCAAAGTTTGAAACTTAAACAACGAGTATTTAAATATCTCTTCTCTTTCTCCCCCAAGCTTCATTGTTTGAAACATCATAGAAAAATTTATGGCAAAAATGTCAAGCTAACATATTTGAAGCAGATTCTAGAAGAATTCAGGAACCATAACTTCCTTATAGCATATTTCCAAAATTCTAGCGAACCAAAGTTTAAAATTTCTAGCATTGGTATATAGAGGTCTCTCATATGTCTCCTCCAAGTTTCATGGTTTGAAACACTCCAGAAGAAATGTTATAATGAAAACTCTAAGCTAACTCATTCACTCCACAAATCACATTTTTTCCCCACATTTAATACCCTAAGAGCATTCCCTAGCATTTGTTTTACACCTCAAATGTCTTCTTTCTTTGATAGTCTTCAAATGCGCTCATATTTCCTTTTATCATGCTTATACATTCACTTATGGTGTTGACTTGTAAACTAGATGGGTCAACCTATACTTTATGGTTGGGTCGACTTGAAAAAATCTTTTATATCTCCCCATTTTTATGGACATAGAAAGTTCCATATAAGGTTGGAAAGGACTCAGAATAAACTATTCAACCATATATATTTTTCTCCCAATTAAGCTAGGTATTTAGAGTAAAATTGGCTTTAAAGACAAGGTATCCAAACTAGGCATCAATAGCTCAAAATCAATATTTCCTATAGTCTCCATCTTACACAATTTATCTTGGATATATACTCTTCCCTTATCCTTGATATCAATGACAACAATATTTCCAACATTTTTGTATCTTAATTAATTCAAAATTGTCCATGAATGCTTTCTACCAAATGCTGACATTCAAAGAAGAATCATTTAAACATTTGATTGAAAATATTGGATTGTGTATGGGTTGAGTATATGTTGGAGTATGAAGTGTTAATGGAATAATTTGTAAGTTGATGTGTTGTTTTACATCTCCTATCTATAAATAATGGAATAAACAAAAACTTCTAATTATATGTATATTTTTTCATGGTATATAGAACTTGTAGAAAACAAAACATGGAATGGAGCCACTAGTAAATATGTTGACAGACAATGCAAAGCACAACTTCAAAAGAATTTGTATTGTTTATGAAGTAGTTGCTTGATCTGAAATCACTCGTGAATGATCTCAGTTAATTAATGAAGGTATTACCGACTCAAGTGCTGGGGTGTGCCTATGTTATCTTATGCAACGGATTGATAAGATTTCGAAATACACAGACACTGAAACAGTAAGAGAACACAGTAAGCAAACACATAAACACAACATATTTAATGAGTTCACCCAATCCTCCTGGGCTATGTATCCTAGTCCAGCCTTCAGTGGTGGCCTTTCTATTGTGTCTTAAAAAACAGAGTTTTACAACAGTGAGCTCAAATTGAGTCTCACTCAACAGATAATGATCAGTAGGAATGTACTTGGACTCACCAAGTCTCTAGAGTACACAGACTCCCCTTTCTGAATCTCAACCTCAACTGGTCTCAGTGGTATGAGCCCAATTTGGTACTCAATACCTGACAGGTATACACAGAGGAGTTGCTTAAACCTCTCAAGCCTTTTCTAGAGTTCACAAACTCTCGGACTCTCTCTGTCTTCGTTTGCTCAATGTTGCCTTTACTCTGCAAGTCAGCTCGGCTTCTCTGTTCTCTGCAATTTTGCTTCTCTCTCTCTTTGCTCTCTTTTCCTGCTTCTTTTTTCCCTACTCTCTACTTTCTCTGTCTATTCCTGGCTTAAATCCAATCTACTCCCTGACTATTCGTTTCTACTTCCCAGCTTTCTGGATCTCCTACCTCTGTCCGCTGGAATTCCCCTGCTTTACGTCATTACCACTGTAACGCTTCACAGAGAGGTGGCCACCTATTTCCCTCGTGAACTGAGTGTCAGTTCTCTTTGAACGGTCATTATTTCCATTGCTCTAAGATCACCCACAAACTGTTGCCTCTGCCAACTCATCGGTCATGCCGGATCTCAAATCTTATCCTCCTCAATCTATTTCCATATCGAATCCATTCACCCATGGGATTGCTTCTCCGCCGTTGATCTGGGGCCTCCAGATCCTACAGTCTCCGTCCATATCGCGCGGGTAAGTAGCATGACCTTTACCCACGTGATGAGAGAGGTTTTCTCTCTCATCCGCTGGATGCATGTCACACGTTGTATGGAATCGCGCAGGTCTCGGCCGAACTCGCTTACCGCTTGAGGGCCTTCCGATATCATGTTGGTTTTAGCGTGGGGCCTGCCTTTTAACGGAATCAATGATTTCCTTGCGGTTCTATGCTTTTCCCCGTGACCAAGCGCTCGGGGCTTTCCTTCACTGAGGGGGACGCCCTGCGATCAAAAACTTCCTCCGTTTCTGGATCTGACTTCCCATTTTGCCAGTTTGTGCCAGCATGCGGTTACCATGGGCCAACGATATGCGTGCTTCGACCGAGGGTCCTTGTTGCTCCATGTTGACCACAAATTTCCATTGTCCAGAGGTTTTTTCTCGTAAGCTCGACATCCATAGCACTTTGAAACTTTGGTATGAGTTTTACAGAGTTCAAGAAACTTTTAAGAGTGTTTGAGGATCCAATTCGGATCATTGCTACTATGGTACACTTTTTAAATTACACAAACATGTATATCATACTATAAATACATATATACTCATTACACTTAATTTTTGTGTTTGTAAATAACGCATGAAGAGGTAGAAAAAAACATTGCAAATAACCCAATTATAATATCCCCTGCAAGTGAGGAAGATATGAGGCAAGTGAGAAACTAGAGAAATAACATCACTTTGAGTAATGAATGGTAATAAACAATTCAATATTACAAGTTTTATATTTTGGAATGCTTGTTTATAATAATTACATATCTTATTTAAAAAAGACCCATAATTATATTCATATCAAAATGATGAATTTACATTATGCATATACACTTCAAGAGTGTATTCATGTATTACCCCAATTAAGCAACTATACATTAGCAACACGCCCAAGGATAAAATCGATAATAATATTAAAACAATTGTACATTTTTTCATCCATAAAAATTTGTAAAGAAAAAAATGCTACACCACCAAAAATTGTTTGCAAAATTCAGAAATTAGGCATAAAAGCCAATATGTCCATGGGTGAGCAAAAAAGGGGACAAACAAAGTATCAAAAAAGTATGTAGTTGTCCCAATTTAGTAGATTTCTACACCGCTGAGAGTAAGAAATAACAATAAATATCAGACAAAATACATAGTTGTCCATATGCATACAAAATAATAGGATTTTCCATGAATGTCAGCAAAAAAATGACAGTTAAAACAAGAGTTGTAAACAAAGCCAAAAGAGATATAAAATAAATATATGTGGATCCATGAGTAAACAGCCTTAGACTACATTTTTCACCTGGATTGGATTACTAAAATGACGATGAAAGTATTCATATGACTGGTCATTAACTTGTTCAATTATAGCCCAAAGATTATTTTCCAAAAGGAGACCATCTTTTGACAAGTTCTATGTTGCATGATTCCTTTCCCTATAAATATGTGAGCATGAAAATAATATGAAGGTATCAATAATACGCTTCATCTCCTCTAGAATACAAAAGAGATATATCTTCCTACAAACATTAGTGTTATTAAGACGATTAATAGATAGCACTGAGTCTTCAAATATGTGTAACTGAGTGCGACCCTTCTCTTTGGAAAACAAAAGCAAGTTTTTGCAGGCCAGATGTTCCACTTGAATATTTGTCCAAGGTCCCAACGCCATTTTGACTTTGCAATTATGATCCAAAAAAAGGAACAATATAAACTCTCTTACACTACACTGACCATTAATTATAGAGGCACCATAAAAAAGGTCCCACAGATTAGAAGTATCATCACTTTCAGGAATAATGCTTTAAGGGTTGCAATACATTTTTGATGAGGCTAGTGACATAAAATGGCCAACATCTCATCTGCAGTGTGCATAGGAACCGAAATCTTGTCCTAGAAAATCGCCTTGTTCCTAGCCAACCATACCCCCCAACCAACAATAAGGGGTGGAGCTTTGAACTAAAAATAACAGGGATCGCTACACCAAGTATTCTAGGAAGCCTCCAGATCCACCCCTTCCCAAGGAATAGAGTCTCTCGAAGCAGTAATAAAGATCTTCCATACCTGTTGATAGAAAGGGAAAGCAATAAATAAATGAAAAACACTTTACCCATTGTTTTGACATAACGAACACCAACTAGGCC
This sequence comes from Pinus tabuliformis, assembly GCA_031772625.1. NCBI lineage: Eukaryota > Viridiplantae > Streptophyta > Pinopsida > Pinales > Pinaceae > Pinus > Pinus tabuliformis. Next base: position 152,551,162 of record CM062805.1, on the reverse strand, counting down.
GACACATGAACCTTCTCTGGAGAACGTCCCAGGTTGGAACCTTCTTCATCACAAGACACCACATGAATAATTTGATTTTAGGGGGAATTTTTTTTCCATACCGCCTTCCAGCACCATTTTTGCTCCACTTCCACTCTATTTTCCATAAGGAAAATGAATCCTAACTTTGGAGTGTAGGATCCAAAATAGGAAATATACCAAACAAGTTCATCAAGTATGTCAGACAATCTAATGTGACCATCAAATAAAGATTGTAATTACTCCTACCACGAAACCTAATACTCCCCCTCTAAACCAAGCTCCTTAACTGATAGTCATCCTTACCACCAAATGGCTATAAGATCAGGAACAAAATTATGTGCAATATTTTTGTAACTTCTATATCTGAGCATATTAGTTAAAGGATGGGCCATCAGGTGACTCATGCCACTATCGAGCCATGGATCAAGGCCAATGCTAACCCTATCACCTCTACCAACCTATCAGGCTAGACCACTTCCAACGATATCAAAATAATTGAGGACTACCCTCCAAATGATTGATATATTTGATCTTGGTTTTCCCAACCTTCTTAACCATTCTTCTAAAGAAATAGGAGAAATGTACTTGTGAATGACCATGGATGCCTATAGGTTTTATGTTAAGATCAAACTCCAACTACATTTGGTATCTAATGCTTTTGAAAAATGGAATAATTTCTTTAAACCCCAGCCTCCCGAGGCTTTTGGTTTAGAAATGGTGTCCCATTTGACCCATGACAACACCCCTGACTCTTTTTTCTAGCCAAAAGGAAGAAAGAGAATAATATCCAAAGTTTTTTTTAGACATGTTTGTTGGGCATGGAATCCCCCCACGGCATGTTTTGGGGCTCAAAACCCAAGTTCTGAGTTGATATTGTTGTAAATCTCCGCGAATTGCGGGCGCAAAATGTATGTTAGAGTCATAGGGTTGTCCGCCCTAGTTTTGAATGTATTGTCGGCCTAGATAGAAAAGTAGAAGCACAGAGCAAGTGTCTAAGCTTATCTTGGGTCGTAGAGTAGGAGAAGGCTCTGCAGCTAAGTGCGCAAAGGCCTAGTTGTCCACAACTGAGTGTGCGGACCCTTGCAGTTGAGTGTGTAGGGCGGAGTCGACTCTGTAACTGGAGAAGATAATAATAAAAGAAGTTTATTCCAAATTCTGTAGATCCGTTCTTGAGTTATTACATATCAATTGCTAATGTACAGTTTATTTACTGTGCGCACTTGTATGAAAGATTTATATTTCTAAGTATACTTTACACATGCAAGTAAGCTAAGTTAATCAACTAATATCAGATTACTAGTAAGGACTGGGGTAATAACATTGTTCGGCCCCCGAGTAGGGTTGCGCGAAGGCAGCACCTCAAGCTACGAGGAACGGGTAAGTGCGCGTAGCGACATGGACGCAGGGTCGAACTACAGACCACTTGAACCCATCAGACATCTCTAGGGTGCGAAAACCTAGTTCTAGCACCCTCCCATACTACTTCGCGTGAGACCTCAGTCCACGCTCCGCAAACTATTGCTGAAAGGGCCAGTAGTACTGGGATTTTTTTGGATAAATCACCTCGGAACCTGGATCAGACCCTACAAGCCAACAAATGGTTTCATTGCTGGGACCGGGACCTGCATAAGGGATGTCTGATGTCGTGTCATTGGAATCCGACGAAGAAGGAAATTGAAGGGTGGTTGGACAGAAATATTCACGAGTTCGCGGCGTAGGAAAACAAGAATCTACGAGTATCAAATGAACAGTGGTTAGAGCACTACTTATATATGGAAATCCATGAAATTTTCTTTGCATCCTTCCCCTCTGAGTTGTATGAGTGGATCACGAAGCTAGTAGATAATCAAGGAAGGTGTAGGCTCGACAAACTGATTGTGTGGACTCCAGAATTAATGCGCAGACTAGAAGCATCGAAAGATAAGATCACGCCCGTTGTGGACCACTGATTAGATTGAATTATAGGAGGGTTGATCACCGAATTCGTGGTAGATACTTCAGTCAGCTACAGTGAGGCAGAACGACACTTCCTCAAGGGACCGCGAGGTAAGTACATTAAATCTTTGAACACTTGGATTAAAATGCTATTGTGTGAAAAGCAGGTTATGTGAATAAATTGATGTTTGGGGCTACGCGGAGTGGGAGGATCTATAGAAACAAAGGTAGCGCAAAAATAGAAAACAGCCCCTTGATTTTTCCTCAGCGAGAAAGCGAGGAAGAGCTCGTAAAAGTTTCACCAAGAAGTGCGATCAATCTGATAAGGCAGTGAATTCTGCGCATACCACCTCCACCTACACCACCACTGGTTTCACCATCTTCACCCCCATCTCTCCCCATACCACCTCCGCCACCACCACAGTTCAATATGGCCAGCGCAATAAAATTGTTGATGTTCAGAGGAGTAGGGAATGAAGATCCGGACCAATTTTGGTTCGTGGTAAAAGTTGTATGGGAAGCACAAGGAGTCATGGATAACAATATAAAGAAGGCAATGCTAGTAAGCGCATTGCAGGATCGCGCACCAACATGGTATATTAAGCATTCTAATGACCATCCAAACGCAGGGATCGCAGATATCCAAGGTGCGTTGAACAAGGAATTTAGCAGGCCAAAATCGGAGACACAATCGATTATCAGGTTTAAGGAAATCACGATGCTTCTAGGCGAGACGCCATGGGATCTGGATCAGAGACTGAAGAGTGTGATTCACAAAACCAACAAGACCTTGACAAATGGACAGAACCATGCATGGTTTGTAGCGTCACTAACGTCGCATTTAAGGATGACTTTGTCACAGCAAAAGTTATCCACCCAGACCAAAGCTTTGGAGATTTCAATGAGACTACACGAGACCCTAATACAAGATCCTGTCCTAGGAGTCCAACAAATCCACGCACAACTGAAAAAATTTGTGTTTGGAAATGCAGAGTTTGAAACAGGACAGGACAACTCAACCAGAGGCGCGTGCGGAGGTATGGTGCATAAAATGCAAAGGCCAGGGGCATGACAAGGACCATTATCAAGTATTTGTGAACTACTTGGTGGGAGGAGGGTCGATGCCATTAAGACCAGAGGCACAAGCAGGACCGAGCGCGATGCCTACATTATGGTGCGCGATTTTTCAGATAGGAGGAAAACATGCTACGGATAATTGTCATCTCTTGCAGAAGTATACAAAGATGTCCTAGCAATTGTTCTATAATTTCTGCAAATTAGTAGGCCATGATGAGCGCACCTGCAGAACTTATGAGCTGATGATAGATCAGACTCATACCTACAAGGTGCAGACTGAAACACGAGCCCTCGATCAAAATGAAGGAATGGCGTGCATTGGATTTCAAGGGCGTGAACGAGCTCGAGGTGGAATGGGATCAAGAAGGGGTCGTGGATAGCTGATTTGTTACAATTGTAGAGGGCCAAGGCATTATGCCCGTGATTGTACAAATCTGACGAGAGCATCATGTTTATATTTTACTCAGTTTAATCATGAGACAGACGATTTCCTGCGTTGATAGCGAGGTTGCGCGATAAAGGGATACTCTAGCCTCCCCCAACTGAGAATTTTCAAATGATGAAGTCTGAGCCGCGCGAAGAGGACCCAAATTTAAATTTCATGCTCCGAAGCAGTATCACGATAGGAGATGACAAGGGCAAGGAACCTGAAGAAAGTTCTTGCGTTAGCAAGGCTCCTACAAAGGAACCAAAGTTCGATTTGGAGTGCACGAAGGAGACATTCATGGAAGCTAAGAAGAGCTTCACGGAGGCCTCCACTTCTAGTAAGGATCACCTAGAACAGGAGATGGATGCTTCAATGCTCACTACCTTTATGGAGGCATGCATGAAGTTGTTATGCGACAGCAAGGCTGTGAAGGGACTACAGGAACTCATCACTAGGTGCTCTGGGTCAGGAGAAATGCACGCAGTCCGGAAGCTCGAAAAGCATATATTGCAAACAGGAAGGGAAGTGAGATTGACTGCGCAAATCAGAGAGTATGAAATGGATCAAGTGATTTTGGATCTAGGATCATATGCGAATGTACTTCCAAAGTAGACATGGGAGCGCATGGGCAGGCCCACGTTGCAATGGTCCCCTATTCAATTGTGAATGGCGAATTAGCAGAAGATCCTACCAATGGGAAGATTGTAAGGAATAATGGTAGACATCAAGGGTACAAGGGTGCTTTCAGATTTCAAAGTGCTAGAGATTATCGATGACAGCAATCCCTATCCTACACTACTCGGAATTGATTGGGCCACTGACATGAACGAAGTGATAAACCTAAAGAATCGCAAAATGATTTTTGAGAAAAAGTCACTACGCATAGTGGTAGCTTTAGACCCTATGAAAGGATCGCGCTACACAGAGCCAGTACGCGACGACAAGAGAAATGACAAGCTAGATTGTATTTACAAAATCATCGCAAGGGAGCAGGATTGGGTGAATCCAAGAGCGGATGGCAGGATTTCGTGGGAGCGTGAAAGCTCCTGCACATCGGATTCAGATGAGGAAATAGAACGATGGCAGAACCGGTTACACGAGGTAACCACGCTCAATTGCAACATAATGATAAGATCACTACACTGCGTGACAACAGAGGTAAGGGATCTACCTATGTATGACAGTTTGATCGTGGTGGATGAATTCCTGAAAAAATTTGAACGAGAAGTGCTAGAACAACAGCGTTTTGACGCTTTAAAATGGGCACTGCGCGCTACACTCGCAATATGGTGGGGTACGCATCAAAGAAGTTTTGAGGACTGGCGCGGATGCAGAAGGATGATGCACCTACGATTTGGGAAACCGCAAATGTGGCTAGCAGACAAGTATGACGGACAGGATGATCCACGTACACACCTCGCGAACTGGACCAAGGTCTACGAGGAAGAGCCACAACTTGAATGGGTGCATTTGTTATGTCATACTCTAGATGTCATACCAATGAATTGGTATACTGATATAGAGCTCATCCATGGAACGAGCTAATGGGACATCTTACGCGAAGGATTCTTGTTAACCTTCACGTTTGAAGATCATTGGTGGATATTGTGGATGATGCGCTACAAGCAGTCAAAGTAGTTATCTTCAAAATACCCCAAGAGCCAATGAAAGTGCTTCAGCCGGAATGGGCGACCCAGCTGAGCTGCATGTTGGGGTGCTACAATGTAAATATTGAGGAGGATGATGAGGATCCACGGAATATTAACATTCCAGAAACTGAAGGTTGTCGCGAGGTTCGAGGACAATTGATTGAGGATCCTAACATCACCGTGCCACTGAAAACAAAGCAGGTAAACATTGGGACGGAGGCGGAACCAAAGTATGCAACGCTCAGTGACTAATGGGATGATGCCATGGTGGATAAGGTCATTGAGTTACTCCGAGAATACCAAGACTTATTCCCGACCAGAATTACAGATTTAAAAGGGACTGTTGGTGACTTAGGGATGATGAAGATCACCCTAAAACTTGACGCGAAGCCGGTCAAGCAGAGGCCTTAATGCTTGAATCTGAAGTAAAAATAAAAGGTCTGCATAGAATTAGACAAAATGCTTGCAGCCGGAATTATTGAGCCAGTGGAATAATCTGACTGGGTAAGACCTATGGTAGTACAGGAGAAAAAGTAGAAGGGAGAAATAATAATATTCATGGACCTCAGGAAGCTGAGTGACGCCCACGTACACAACCCATTCCCAACACCGTTCACAGATGAAGTATTGGAAAATGTTGGCAAATAAGAAGCATATTTGTTCACGGATGGGTTCTCAGGGTACCACCAGATCAAAATCACATCAGAAGACAGGAGCAAGATGACCTTTGCAACGAAATGGGGTTGCTTTCAATACACCGTTATGCCATTTGGAATAAAGAACGCACCAACCATCTTTTCACGCATCATTGTTGCCGCATTCAAAGAATACATCCACAAGTTCCTAGAGGTCTATCTGGATGACTGGACTGTTTTCAGATTAGTTAAACACCATGTAGCAAGTTTATGCTTGATGCTGGATACTTGCCGACAACACCAAATTGCGCTAAACCTTAAGAAGTGCACATTCCTCATTCCCTTTGGAAACCTGTTGGGAAACGTGGTCTGAAAACAGGGGTTGATGGTGGACCCTACGAAGATTGCAGTAATTCTAAATTTGGAAGCATCGCGAAGTGTTAAACAGTTGCACGCTACCTTGGGACACACAGGATAGTACAGAAATTTCATCAAAATCTATGCCCAAATCACCGCGCCGTTGGAGAAACTATTGAAAAAGGATGTCACATTCTACTAGAATGATGATTGCATGAAGAGCTTGGATGTCCTAAAGGGGAAATTGGCCTCCGCTCCAATCCTGGTCTTCCCAAAATGGGATGAGGAGTTTCATGTCTATGTTGATGCATCGTGTATCACGCTAGGAGCAGTGTTCACACAAGAGGGCAGCGAGGGATTGGACCACCCTATCGCGTTTGTAAGTCATAGATTGTCTAAAGTTGAGAAGAACTATTCCAAAACCGAGTGCGAGGGGTTAGCGATGGTGTATGCGCTCCAAAAATACCGACACTATTTGCTAGGAGGACATTTCAAGATGTATACAGACCATTCCGCACTAAAATACTTGGTCAATAAGCTTGTGTTGGGGGGGCGCATATGCATGTGGCTCTTATTATTTCAAGAATATGACTTTGAGGTCGTGGTCAAACCTAGACGCCTGAACGCAAGACCGGATCACTTGTCGTGTATTGAGACAGGCAAGGAACCTACTAGTTTGGAGGAAGGATTACCTGATGCACAGCTCTTTGTGGTGTGCATCACGGATGAGCACTTCGAAGATATAATCCACTTTCTAACAACAGGGACTGTGCCGAAGGAATACTTCGTCCAACAGAAGAAGGAATTGGTGGTGCGTGTGGCAGATTTTTGTATCATCACGGGGCTCCTATACAAAATGGGAAATGATGAGATATTGCGAAGATAGATACCTGAATTTAAACAAAGTCAGATCCTTGCGGAAGCACATGGGGGCATTGCGGGAGGACACTATGCAGGACACGTGACCGCGCAAAAGATTCTTCGGGCAGGGTTATGGTGGCCAACCCTTCATCAAGATTCAAAAGTCTACTGTAAGGCCTGCGATATATGTCAAAGGACCGAAAAACCATCGCGAAGGGATGAGATGTCGTTGAATCTGCAAATGACACTGCAACTGTTCAAGAAATGGGAAATTGACTTTATGGGACCTATCAAACCTTAGGGAAAGATGGGCGCGTGCTACATCATCACTTCGACAAAGTACCTGACATGATGGGTGGCAGCGTAGTCGATCAAAGACTGCACAGCTGCTACGGCTGCGAATTTTTTGTTCGAAAACGTGTTGACCTGATTTGGCTGTTCGAAAATCTTAATGAGTGATCATTGAACACAGTTCCTGAATGAAACCATCAGCACGCTCACCGAAGAATTCCAGGTGTATCATCATAAAAGTATGCCATACCATCCACAAGCCAATGGGACTGTAGAAGCCTTCAACAAAATATTGGAGATTGCGCTGACCAAAGTGTGCAACGCACATCGAAGCGATTGGGACCTGCAGTGCTATGGGCTTACAGGACAACGTGTAAGAAACTGATGGGACAAACACCTTTCCGGCTAGTTTATGGCATGGAAGTTGTCATGCCGATGGAATATATCGTGCCTACTCTACACATAGCAATGCTCATAGGAATGACAGACCACGAAGCTATGGAGGAAAGGCTCGCGCAATTGGAAGAACTTGAGGAAGAACGGTTCTTGGCTGGGTTTCACCAACAGGTACAAAAGAAGCATGAAAAAACCTAGAATCACTGCCATATCAAGTTGCACACCTTCATGGTAAATGACTTAGTGCTGTTGTATGACAGTAAGTTTGAAAAATTTCTGAGAAAATTCAGAATGCATTAGCTGGGACCATATGTGGTTAAGGAGGTCACAGATAGAGGTGTGGCCTAGCTCGTCAAACTAAATTGAGAACCCTTCCCAGGAAAGTAAATGGCAGTCCCTTGAAGCCCTACACAAGTGGGCCAGCTATCTGACTAGCCAGCCGAAGCATAGTCTTCACGCTCCGAGGAGCCAGACAAAGGCGCGGGACTATAAAAATACGCAGTAGATGCCAATACAGATGTAGGGAAACAATGCAGATATAGAGGTCTCAGAAGAATGGATGCAGCAGGTTCAATAAGCAACAGCTCACTGTGTTGCAGACATCAGTACCATTAGAGAACAGTTGGAGGGACTTCGCGCCAAGATCGCTACCCTGACACAGTGACTCAAGGGTGAGTCACGATGTTTGTGTTGGGGGCCTGTTGAGCATGGAATCCTCCCACGGCATGTTTTTGGGCTCAGAGCCCAAGTTTTGAGTTGATATTGTTGTAAAGCTCCGCGAATTGCGGGCACGAATTGTATGTTAGAGTCATAGAGTTGTCTGCCCTAGTTTTGAATGTAATGTTAGACTACCCATGGTCTGCGGACCATGGGATTGTATAAATAGAGCGAAGATCTAAGTGTAAAAGATAGTTAGATAGAGCGAAGTATGAGATAGAAAAGTAGAAGCACAGAGCAAGTGTCTAAGTGTATCTTGGGTCGTAGAGTAGGAGAAGGCTCTGCAACTGAGTGCGCAGAGGCGTAGTTGTCTGTAGCTGAATGCACAGGGTGGAGTCTAGTCTGTATTAGGTAAACTTGACTCAGGATAGAGTCAAAGTTGACCAGGTTAAACAGTGATGGTTTTGGGGCACATGGTATTGTGCAGCCATATTATTTTGATCGTGGTATTATATGTAATGGAGCTTATAAAATACTGGAAGGACTTCATTGTAATGTAAGACCTGGAGGTGAGTGGTGAAGGCTCACTTGGTCGGATTGGCCAGGGTTTTGGCCAATGCTAATGAGATCTTATTAGGTTGGGTTTTTCTCCAGATTTGGGGTTTTCCCGAATAAGCATTTGTGTTTATGTGTTTATGGTTGTTGCTGGTTATTTTCTTATATATATTCCTCTCAGTAATTATTTATGTTATGCTAAAGTTCTTAACATCCGATGTCAGAGCCAGATATTGGCTTCAAAGGGATTCTTTGATGCCAGGGGTTTATAGTACCTGATGAGATCAATGCAGCCTTTTTACAGATCTGGGTCTGGAAAATAATGGTGGAACAATCGTACATGGACGAACCTCGAGGAGAATGTGTGGAAGATAGTGTCGTAACTACTAGGGATCACAGTGCATTTGTGATATTTATCGGTTTGGAACATGCTAACGAATTGTTTGGGATTCATGCGGCTATTTAAAGAAGGTTGAGAGATACCTTTGGTCAAAAAAAAAAAATTGTTCATTTTCTGCTATGTGAGGCCACCGGTGTTGGAATCTACAAGGTTCTCGGCCTCGCAGTTGGAGCGGTTTGATAGAAGTTTCTGAGCAAATCAAATTGAGAGAGGATGGATCAAAATCACAGTAGCAATAAACAAAAAAAAATAATGAAGTCAAAATTTTTGCATGTAAATGGGCATACTACTGTAAGACCTAGTAAGGCATGTGTACCCCTCGGTGATCACCGGTAAAGTCTGGGTTAGACCTAGGTGGTAGGGGGAATGCCGGGTTAACAATACCCCAAGTAAAGACTCTGAGGGGGGTAAGAGCTAGAGTGAGCAGGATTGTCTCACATAGCAGGTTTGGATGGAGTTAGTCAAGGAGCCCCAAGTCAAGTTTAAGGGGGGAATTGTTAGGTAAACTTGACTCAGGATAGAGTCAAAGTTGACCAGGTTAAACAGTGATGGTTTTGGGGCACATGGTATTGTGCACCCATAGTATTTTTCCTGTGGTATTATATGTAATGGAGCTTATAAAAGACTGGAAGGACTTCATTGTATTGTAAGACCTGGAGGTGAGCGATGAATGCTCACTTGGTTGGATTGGCCAGGGTTTTGGCCAATGCTAATGAGATCTTATTAGGTTGGGTTTTTCCCCGAAATTGGTGTTTTCCCGTATAAACATTTGTGTTTATGTGTTTATGGTTGTTGCTGGTTATTTTCTTATATATATTCCTCTCAGTAATTATTTATGCTATGCAATAAATTTCTTAATAGTCTGTAACCGGAGAAGAGAATAATAAAAGAATTTTATTCCAAATTCTGTGTATCTATTCTTGAGTTATTACATATCAATTGCTAATGTACTATTTATTTACTGCGTGCACTTGTATGAATGATTTATATTGCTAATTATACTTTACACATGCACGTAAGCTAAGTTAATCAACTAATATCAGATTACTAGTAAGGACTGGGGTAATAACGCTATTCGGCCCCCGAGTAGGGTTTCACGAAGGCAACACCTCAGGCTGTGAGGAACGGGTAAGTGCGTGTAGTGATGTGCGCACAGGGTCGAACCACAGACCACTTGAACCCATCAGAAATCTCTAGGGTGCGGAAACCTGGTTCTAGCACCCTCCCATACTGCTTCAGGTGAGACCTCAATCTGCTTTCCGCGGACTGTTGCTGAAAGGGACAGTAGTACCGAGATTTGTTTGGCTAAATCACCTTCGAACCTGGGTTAGGCCCCAACAAGCCAACAATGTCTGGGGATCCAAGCTAAATAAGCCCAATAGCAGAATGGCTTCTAATATCAATTTTATAAGAACCAAGTTACCTTCTATGGAAATCCATTTATGGCACCAAAAATTTATTTTTTTTCCACCTTTGCAATGAGCTAAGTCTCGTATGCTTTGTTGTGACAATTAGGGTTTAACTGAAAACCCAAATATTTCAAACCTTGCTCTAACAACTTGGAATCATATGGGAGAAGCTAGGATATATGATGAATCTCTACATCAATTAGATTGTAGTGAGATATGGTGGATTTTTTAGGATTGATAGGCATCTCAGACGCATGCCAAAAGAGAGAGAGAATCTACAAAAGCATTGATATATACCCAACTTCACCATGGAAAAATATAAGAATATCATCAATAAATAGGAGGTAGGTGCTTGTCGGATTCCTAAGAAAACCATGGAAATCCCCATGCCATTTAGAATCATATAGAAGATGACTCAATGCCTCACCTACTAGCATAAAGAGAAGGATAAAAAGAAAAACCCTTGCACAACCCTCTTTGCACATAGAAAAAATGAAAATTTGAACCATTTATGAGGATAGTAAGAGAGACCTATTATATGAAACTCATACCCAGTTTACGAAATCAAGGCTGAAACCCAAATGGGTAAAAAGGAGCTTGATAAATATCCAATTTACTCTATCGTAGGCCTTGGACAAATCTATTTTGATAACTACCCCTTTCAGATTTTGTGTTTTTATGTTGTGTATACCTTCCTGGGCCATACTGATAGCTTCATGAATTTGCCTCCCCTCCAAGAAGGTGAATTTCTCCAGGGAGATGAATATAAAAGGAATGGGTTTAATCCTTGACGCAATAATCTTGTAAATGGAATCACATAGGGATATAGGCTTAAATTCCAAGAAGGAGAGAGGATGGTTATCTTTTGGAATAAGAGCAATGAAAGTGGAGTTAAAATCCAGATAGATTCTACCCTCCTTCATTGATTCTTCAATTACCCCTATGAGATCGGGGCCCAAAGTATTAAGCAGCTCCAGAAAAAATTTAACACCCTAATCGTCCAGCCCAGGGCTTTTATTTCTTTGGAAACTATGTAGCACTGCTTGGATCTCCTCTAAAGAAATATCCACCATTATTTCCTTGCTTTCTTCTTCATCCACTATTCTAGGAAAGAATTGTGCAATTTGTATTTCTTCAATGATTGATGTTTCCAGAGGAGCTCTGAAAATATCTTCAAATTATCATTTACCCATGTTCTCCAACCCATCAAAAGATGAAACCTCGTAACAATTTTCATCTTGTGGGATCCATATGATATTCTATTTTCTGACCTTTAGAAAAAGCCTAGAAAAACTTAGTGTTTTCATCACCACATTTTAACCATATGGCTCTTCTTTTTAGGTGCCACTCCTCCTCCCTAGTGGCAAGAAGTTCAATATTTCTTTTTTAGAGGTTCCTTCAAATCACATTAGACTCCTCAGAAGAGAAACCTTCCCCTTCTAAGGATGAGATAGGCAGGAGTTTCCTTTCTGACTTCTCCAACTCATGGAGATCCTGTGATTTCTTCATTTTTGCCCAATCCTTTGTCTTTAATTTGATCATTTTTAGATTAGCTTTGAATTGGGTTGTTGCCAATTCTTCTGAATGGGACTTTACCAAAGTAAATAACTCCTCATCTTTTAACCATTTTAATTACACTTAAAAGAGTTGGATGGTTTCTTAAGGGCCCCTTTTAAGTCCAAGAAAATGGGGAGTGTTTTGAAATGCCTCCCTCGCCAATTCATTGTTTGATCATGGGAAGAGAATCCAAGCGTCCTTCAACAAGGAGGAATCTATCATTTTTCTCTGCAACCTAGTCATCACCAAAATGAAAGTTCCTCTAGGTAGGGAATATTTTAACTAGCTCCACATCCACCAACATATTGCAACAAGGCCTACTTCTGAAGAAATATGCTAATGGATTCAGCCTAGCCTGAGGTCCCAAGATTTGGAAGGACCTAGAGAGAAATTTAGATCACCACTGATGATGATGTTATTTGATCAAAGGAAATATCTATTGAAAAGGTTCTCCCCTGTGTTATTTTGGGTTGGGCCATAGATGTTAATCAACATAAGAGCTTGACCCAAAACCAGAGAAGAGACTTCAATCCCCATAATAAACTCCATGCTCCAGATATTTGAAACTTGAACTTGAAAAGGTTTCAATACCACCGCAAGCCCCCCCCACCCAAGGCATCCATGACTGAGAAATTCCAACCCTTCAAAATGATTTCAAGGCACAAGGTTATCTAAACACCGTAACCAAGAGTTTCTTGAAGGTAGATGATATCAGGTTCATTTGCATTGACGAGCCTCTTCAAAAAAAATCTTTTGTGGGATAAGTGATACCCCACCAAATGAAAGACATAACTTTCATTTAGGTGACTCCATAGAGGATAGGCTACCTCTAAGGCTTCACTAATAGACAATTGCTTGCCAGAAGCAAGATTTCCACGACCTTTATCCTTAGCTTTGGAAAGGAATTATTTCCTACCTCAACTTCAACCTTCTGTAGGGGACAGAGAAATTTGTCCCAAGCCCCAAACAATACCACTCTTTCGAGGGACAACAAGCCAAGAATGGAGATTTTATAGGACAACATCAAATTCATGGAACTCATATTAGGTGAAAATAGAAGAGGATGATGGTGAAGAAATGTCACCTAGTGCATTTAGACAAGGGAAAATAACTCGAATAGGAAAGGTAGAGGAAATTCGAGAATGGTTGCAAGAACTGGCTATATAGGAGACCTCATATACCATAGGAAAGCGTAACTGATATTGAGAAAAAGAAAAACAAACATCATTGATAATAGGATTTGAGGAAGAAGGGGAGGGAATTGATAGGGTACCTTCGTATTCTGGAGCCAAATGAACTGAAGGTTGGACATCTGGCTGAGAACCCACAATCATCCATTGAGTTACTTGATCATCTTCATCGATAGCTTGTGATTTCAAAATAGATACAGAAACCAAATTCTCCTGAGATTTGACCCCTTGCTTATTATCATTGATTAGACCTGAAAATTTACATCTTTTCGCCTTCTTCTACAAGGGTAGCATGCAGTATTTTGTGAGGTGTCCATGTTTATGACACCTCTTGAATTTGAATGGAACTCCTTCATAGTCCAACCCCAGGGGAGAAACCTCAAGACCCATATTAATTGCACCAAAAAGCCCACCATGGAGATACACAATAATTATGATTTGAGCCATGGACATATCAATAGTGATGAGATAAGGGGATTCATGCTCTAATTAAAACCCTATAATATTACCAATATCTCGAAAAATGAACTCATGTCATATATGGGCAAGGAGACTCAAGATTCTTACCCAAAGGGGAATGATGTCTTTATGCTCATGTCTGGCATTCAAAAGGGGGGTCCAGGGTTTGAAGACTGCAAGCGAAGAGTCGATATTCAAAACCCTACCCATGACTTGCTTGACATCCTCTTCATCCTGGAATATAAGATGCACCCATCCTTTGGCTAGAACCCTAATACTCATAGTGACTTTTAACATAGTGTGCACCACAAGCTCTTCCCATTTGGTAAGAAAAGGCAAGCTAATTTTTTGTCCTCGAATCCTATTAACCAACGACATTTGACATAAGACCTTCGCCTATTGTATTGCCAGATATGCTCCAAGGGATAAAGACATCATCACATCCTCAGTTTGTTTAATAAAATTATCTTTCTTCCTTTTACCCTAGACTATGTACTTTTCCTTTTTGTACATACCTCCTTCTAACATAGATATGGAATCCCTAATGTTAAACAACACTTCAGGACCATTATTGAAAGACATCACATCCTCCGCCTATGACACCGTATCCCTTAAGAAGTAGCTCGTCGATGTTGAAATTGGGGTAACTATGGGATGGATTTCCCATAGTGAAACCCATCTACCCCAAGGAGAAACCATCTTGCCCCTAAGAGAATTCAATTGGGTAAAAGAAATATTATTATTTAATGTGGTGCAAACTTGGACAAGCAATCATAATATAAAAATACATTTAAATATTATTGTGAGAAAATTCAAATTCAAGTAATTCCCTCCAAATTACAAGTCGGCCTACCCCAATAGTCGTGACTTTTCGCTCAAAGTAACAACTATATATTGACAATAATCCTCTATCATTTTGGCATCAATTACTTGAAATGATATGTGATGGTGAGGTCACTGTGACGGAGGCAGGAGTCATAAGGGAAACCAAACCATAGATTAAAAGAAAATAACCAATCACATAAAACTAATAGCGGCGTTTGTAGGTTTTGTGATGTTTGAGTTTTTTAAAAGTGCACCAAATAAAAATGTCAATACGTCGATGTTCCGATATCAAAATATCAAATATTTTTAAAAATCAGGGATTTTAAATCGGGATTTTCAAACATCTGAAGTTTTATTTCGAAATGGAGGAGGTGAGGATGGAGTGGAATTAACAATTCTACAAAATGAACTACAACCACTTTGCAATTTTGAGATTTCGGGCAGGGTAATTTCTTTTAAAATCATAAACTGAAATAAATTACCGAGATCCTGAAAACGCGTTTTTTAACTGTTCAACAATTTGGCTGGGTGATTTTGTAGGACCGTTAGTGAAAAATGAAGAAATTAGTAAAAATAACTAGGAATTAATATTTACAATGAATTACATCCACTTGGGGTAGCTTAATTGGCAATGGTTGTGGAAATGAAGTCTCACCGAACCATAAGTCTTGGGTTCAAATCTTGTGCTATCCCCCGATCGGGTGAGAAGTTGGACATGATGAAGATGTCGTCCTACCAAGCTTACAAAAAAAATAGTTGCAATGAATTACTAATTTAATTACAAAAATTAAAATAATATACATTTTGTAACCCAGGTAGTAAAAAGTATCGAACTTCGTATAGGCACCATTTGTAAATCATATAACCAAATGAGATTAAATATGTACCGATGGAAAGATAGTGAAAAGTCGAACTCAATGAAGAAATCAAAATAGAAATCTGGCGAAAATGAAAAAATGACAAAATTGTAGGACACTTAACCAAAAGAAAACTATTAAAAGGTGATTTTTCCAAAAATCAATGAAAAGTGTCCCCATTAAAATAAGTCAAAAATGGGGGATGTTGGGTTTTCCCTGCAACGGGCCCGCACTATATCTCAGTGGCTCACATTCCAATTATCTATGGCTTGCACTATGCTCTGTGGCTCACACTATATCTCCAAGGCTCACATTTCTTTTTTTGTGGCATATTGTATTCACAATAGCTTGCACTTCAGTTATGTGTCTCATATTGTATTCAAAGTGGCTTGCACTTCATTTCTATGGTTCGCATTTGCCATTCTATGGTTTGTATTATTATCTCTATGGATTTCTTTAATTATGTGGCTCGAGTTTTCCATTCTATGGTTCGTTTTGCTATATTTGTGGATTTATTTACTTTTGTCACTCACATTTGCCATTTTATGGTTTGTATTGTTATCTTTGTGGATTTTGTTACTTTTGAGGCTCACACTATACTCCTTGGAATTATATTTAATGAGACAATATTCTTGATGATTGTGATTTGTATGTATATGACAATGATATTAATGCATATGGATATAGAAATAATCTTTGATATGGAATTAACCCTCAATATGACAGTGAGCTATTATGACAATGACCGAATGATAGTGACAGTAACTTAAAGTCAATATGACAATGGCAATATATGGACATTGATGTATGACAACGGATATGACAATGGTGTATGGACATTGATGTATGGTAGCTCATATGACATGGCAGTGATTCCTATGCTTATGACCCTGATTTGTGTGTAGTTATGCATAATTATGATAATGATATATGTTAGAGTGACCTTGAGTATTCTCGATGACATTGATAACAATATGTCTACAAATGACAATGATAACAATAAGTGTTCGAATGGTAGTGATGAATTAGTTGTGTCGTAGTGTTTCTATGATAAATATGTATGGCCCATGCATATGACAATAACAATGTAATTGTGCCTCTATAACATGACAGTTGTGACAATGTCTCTATGACAGATGTGACAGTGTATATGATAGTGAAGTGATGCTTATGATCATGACATATATGACAATGATGCTTGATGTTATCTTATGAGGATATGTATGATCTTGGATTGGCGTTATGTGGCCTAATGTGATTTATGTATCATGATATTTGAACATTGTATCTTAGTTGAACATTTGATGAATATCTAAGAAGAAGAATCTAGTTGGGTTTTCCCCCATGTGGGGTTTTGCCCTAGTCTCTGACCAAAATCCTCGTGTCTTTCTTGTGCAAGCTTTTCTTATGTTGTTCCTTTATGTTTCACTATATTGTTGATTTTATTGTTCTCTCTACATAATTACTAATGATGATATGATGTTATGGGGTGAATGTAATGTGAAAATGTTGAAAAAGTTTAAAATTGCAATTATCTACAATAGTGAACAATCTAGCCCTAAAATTAATAATTGAGGGAAGTTTTGGGGGGGTATGGGGAAGAGAAAAGGATTTGGTAACCATGGACAAGAGGAAACCCTTACTAAAACCCTAGCCCTTGGAAACACAGGCGTTTTCCACATAAATATGTGGTCCAAACCTTGAATCCCAAGGTTCAAAATATTGCAGTAGAGTTGTGGACTAAGCTAGGAATCCCAAACACCAAGGGTCCATTGAAACCCTTGGAAACTAACGACTTCAACAGAAGACACCCCACCACCAAAAATCCCAGTAGGAGAGAGAGAAACATTAGAGAATGACAACTTGCCTCTAGATGTAGCAAGCCCTAGATTTCGTGGTTCAAAGGAGTAGGAAGGGACAAACCTGGTCTCCCCATCTAAGAAAGAGCATACCCTCCATGAACCCCATGACCTAACTAGGGCGATTAGGCCCATATGCCTTAGTATTTCAACATGTCTTGCTCATAGTTGAGGATATCCTCATCCCACATGGTTGGGGGATAAGTCACTTCCAGGTCAAGTAAAGAATACCCAGTGAAGAGCCACCTGTAACAAAACCTTTACCTTACTGTAACGATTTTTTAAAAATCCTTAGAATTGTAGTGGGTTCAGGGAAGCTGAGGCATTGAACAACAAAAATAATAAATGAAGGTTTTGGATTTGGGAAGAGGTACTTGAAAACCGCCAAATTAACCGCATACATAAGATCAAAAACTACGAGAAACACTTCCCAAAATTCCATGATAAACTTGCGCAAAACTTCACTTCAAACCCTAAGCTCCTTCATTCCTACCCACTATCTTTCATGTTGTCCAAACACTACTTGATCTAACTTATGAATAAATGTTTATAATTTGTTCTTTACCTTTAATGATATTACCTCCTCATCATGTTTGAATAGTGTTCAATCATGAATGAGAAAATGTGTATCTTAAGACAAAAAGGTATGACACATTAATTAAAACACAAAAAATAATATTATTGTAGAAAAGTATTTGATTTCCTTATAAGTGATTTAAAAAAAAAAAACTCCATTTGCATACCCAACAAAATATTAAATAGCATGTGGGAAGTTTTTGCTCTTAAACATATTGAAGTATTGTATTCATTCGTACACACTGATGTGTTCCACACATGTTGAAGTACTTGTGTGTTTAAACGATTACTATGCACTAATTTGTGTTAAGGTTTTGTAACATACCGAAACTTTTGAATTTTCAAATATATAATTACAAATTTGTGCAACTTGAATCAAAATATGTTGTGCAATTAATGACATTTTTTTTAATCAAGGGGAAATTGGTAACTAGAACATACAATCTTTGACATCACCAAGGATTACATAATCATTGTTGCCTCTAGGGATCACATAGCATCGCTACTAAGAAAACCCCTTGGGCTTGACATGATAGCCCACAAACCATACCAAGTCAAGTTAACTAGGATTTGAATGAAAGTGAGTGGCATTATCATCGCGAGTCCCAACCACTCAATCTACTCCTGATAGTTTCGATTAATATTAAATTACATGAATCATAATTTTGTTTTCTTAATCTTTCTAAAATATTGCTTTAATGGTAACATTTACATATAATTTCTTTTTTAAAATAAAAAATACTAATAACTTGTAGATGAATCAATTACACACTACTTAATTGTAGTTCAAAACCTTCAATTATCGTATAACAATTAATGTTGTTAAATATATGTTTTCTTATATATTCTACTCTAATATGATATTATCACACTAATAATAAATGTTATTTTATAGTATTTATTTATCTAAATAATTAGTTAAATACATGTAACTCAAAACTTTGAATATGTAACTCATTTTATCTATCAATGAAATAAGTTGTTTTTTCTTTGTGAAAAAAACAGTGTTTATTTGAAGTGTGAATAAGATATACACTACGTGCAATTTTGTTGTTGCCACATGATGCTTGACCAACCATGAGATTGATACAATTAACACAGTGAAGTAATCTATTGATATAATAGAGTGGAGTAATCTATTGCTTCGATTTCGAATCTGTGCTAATTATAAATTATGGCAACCTACTTTGCAATTCGGCCATACTATTCTTTCACAGCGAACTTATCAATTGGGAAATGATATTACTATTCCCTTATATATATATATATATATATATATATAAAGTCATTTCAACAATATATTACTCTATAGGCAATTTAAATCAATGATGGATTACCAACTCTCATTTTTAAAGATAATAAATGAAATTGTAAGGTTTTTAAAAATTAAATTTGAAAATATATATATATATATATTTCAAATTAATAAAGAGAAAATATATTACTTAAGAGGATACATATTTTTAACAAATTTATTTGTTAATGATATTATAAATTAGATATTTGTATTCCTTTCACAATTAAAATTTAGGTTTAAAAATATTTTTCTTAAGAAGTATTACAGTTTTACTTTTGGTATGTGGATATTTGAAATGTGACTCTAAATTTTTCTTTTGGTTAGCTTGTTGATCTTTTGATTATCCATTGATTGAGCATCCTACTGACTTTAATATGTACTCTCCTTCCTTGAAGACCCCTAAAGTACAATGAGATTATATGAAAGGTACCAAACTAACAAAATGAGAAGATGGTGAAGTTGCTAAGTTTTGAGAGGAAGTCCCCACCTCGTGAACACTCTCTAATAGAACAAAATATTCAACAATCACACCATTAAAAATAGTAGCATTACGACAACCATCCAATATTATGATGCAAAAGGTATGAGCCCTCTAGCTCAAGGTTCCATTTTATATGTATTGTGATTGAAGCAAGTTGTCAATCTCATGGTAGGGATGTTGTAATGTTTAACATTTTGATTAGGTCAAAATAAAACAAAACAAAATAAAAATAAAAATAAAATAATTTTTCCCATGGTTTTTCCCATGGTATTCTTTTTTATGTAACTTATTTTTCTCATGGTATTCTTAACCTATGGTATTCTTCTATAATGTAGCATATTTAAAGGCTAATAACTAAAACAACCTAGATCCATCTTAACTCCATATCTACCTAGCGTCGAGAGGGATCAAATCTCTTTTCATTCTAAAATAGTTTTGCACCTCAAGAGATTTGATCCCTCTTAGCGCTTGGTAGATCCAGATTTAAAATGAATCTAGGCCAGTTATTTATAATTCACCCACACATGTGTCATTCATATGTAGCATATGTCACTCATATGTAAAACTGCATAAGTAATCCATTATTTATAAATATAAATTAGTGATCAATCATCACCCAACTACTACAATTTCTATTTTTAAACCTACGTGTCCCCTTGATCTCCTCCTTTTTTATTATTTGAGTGGATGCACATATATTCACTACTTTAATTATTTAATCACTCCCTTTGATATCTCCTGATCCACTTTTCTTTTCCCAAATTTTTCCTTTTTTTGAATTCTTTGTTCCTCTTTCTTGTTCCTGATTCATGGGTGCACTAGTGATTTCTAGTTAATTAAAATTATTTATTTTCTATTTCATACAAATTCTAAAATGCATTTGTACTTCTATGGTTATTAATTAGATTATTTTATTTGCCTTTAGATATGAAATGTATTTATATGTATGCTCAATAAATCAATCAACCATGCATTTTAATATTTCTCATTGATAAATACCACCTTTTTGTATGCTTAATCAACTATCTTTTGATGTGCATTCAACAACTTATAATCAATATCAAGGGTGTCATGTTTTTACATGCCTTTCAAGAGTTTCCTTTCAATAAGTACCAAGGGTGTGATGTTCATGAATGCCCTTGAAACATCCACTTTCTTTGATTGGGGAAAGGTGCGACTATTGAGGTGATGTTAACTCTACTTTGACATTGCCTTGTTGAGACAATAATGGTTACTACAGAGTAAGGATGTCTCCTTACTATGTTCCCCTCAATGGAACCTTGTGAGTGATCAAATCCATGACCTACCCTCACAACAACGTGTAGGCTCTAAGCAAAATCAAGCTTTTAAACCTAGGTTGTGGGAAATGAGTGCTAATAGGTGAAAACATGAAAATTGTTCTTTATCTCATGATGATACCTTATACACTTCTATGAAACCCTATTACTTATGTGTAAACTAATCAACAATCATATTCCCTATGCTTGCACACACTTAAACCAATACATCAAATTTTTATAGGCATAAATTAAAACATATCATTGATCACATGACATATCTTGACTCAACCCAGAGCCCAACAATGTTAACGAACTTCCATGGAAATTTACTCCTATGGCTTCCCTATCATACTAAGCAAACCATTAACAACATCTAAAAATAATTTCACATTGAATATATCCATTTCAATTCATCATAACCACATGAATCTATAATTCCAATTACATCATATAAGTGTATATTTTATCCATAGATATTTTCACATAAACATTTAACAAAAAAAAAATTCAAAATTATTATTATGTCAAAAAATGCTAATCAAAATAGTCAAAGAGTTTGAGTTTCGTCATAACATATATCAATAAACTAGGTCATTTTGAAAACAAAATGCCCTCAAATAATAAATTAAATCTCTCGAACTAGTTAAGACAAATAGGGAACCACAAGTTTTTACTAATGGTGCACCTTTATCATCGTCATGCATTAGGGTGTTCTATTAGCATTGAGTCGAGAGGGCTTGGGTCAACTTGCTAGTTAA
This sequence comes from Pinus tabuliformis, assembly GCA_031772625.1. Lineage (NCBI taxonomy): Eukaryota > Viridiplantae > Streptophyta > Pinopsida > Pinales > Pinaceae > Pinus > Pinus tabuliformis. Next base: position 152,529,353 of record CM062805.1, on the reverse strand, counting down.
AAAGGTTTTGATCGTGCCCCTAGAGCATTGTTTCCTTGTATAAGTTTAACATATACTTGATCCCCTTCTATAATTTTATAGGCGGAAAGGTTAAATAAACATATTGATATACACAAGATTATAGCACACATTCGTGCTAATAGCTATAATAAGTGCCCCAATGCTCCTAAGTACAAAATCAACATTACTCCTTTCAATGATGTCATTGCTATTGTCATTACTATTAATATTATCATTATCATAATAAAGACTTTGTGGTGAACAAGTATATATGTGCACCAAAGCTTGATAATATGTAATACACACTTATTACTTTGTTTAACAAGTGTGGAGTTGTTTACTATTTCAATGCACATAGCGTAGGAGCACTCCCTCCCTCTTCCTCGTGTTGAAGGCCACTATCTCTTGGGGTATTGTCCCTCCTCTTCCCCACCCCCCCTACTCTATACATAACCATGTGTTCATGTGTTGGTCATAAGCTTGCTCAAAGGTCCTAGGAAAAATCCCCTATGCAGTTTACATGGATATGGCCATCACCCAAATCATTGAATGTGTGGGTTGAAAAGAATTGTAAGCCTCTCATACATGGTAAAATATCTATCTCTTTTTGTGGCATAGGTTTCTTCATTATCCTCTTTGAAAACAAATTTGATAGAGATGTGACCTTCAAATGTGAACCTTGTTTTATGGGGGCTCAAAAGGATTTATTTAGATAAGTGGAACCCTGATTTTAACCCCAATAATGATGTTCCATTTGTTGTCCCAATCTTGGTTAAACTCTCTTATCTTCCCCTCCATAATTGAAATAGTGAGACTCTTATATCCATTGAGAATGCCTCGAGGAGATACATAGACAGAGATGAAACTTTAGGGAATGGCCTTCCTAGGTCCCCCTCCTCAACCTAATCAAAATTAGGTCTCTAGAGGAGGATCCAGCTTTCAATAAAAACAAAGGACCTACTCAATCAAGAAAGATGTATGAAACTTTAGAACATGAAGAAGAAGAAGGAGATGCAAAATAAGGATAAGGAGTCCCAACATCAAAAAATAAATCTTTCTTCCAAGTATCTCTAGGAAAAATAACCTAATTTTGGTTTGGAGGAAGAAGAGGAGCTTCCTCCTCTTAAATAACAAGGAAACACCTAAGAGGATTACACAAAGGAGTTGGTAGACGAGCGAACGGGAGGGAAATGGGGAAAAGAGCAAGGCCAAACTAAATTTTTCAAATGAGAAAGTAGGAAATCCCACAAAGACCTGATGAAAGAACAAGCAAATAAGTTAAGGATGTGGAAACTCGTCAAAGAATAGACATAACTTTCTTTAAGGGTACAAGAATGGAAAAAAAATGAGGACCTCCCCCTGTTCACAAAAAATCAAGACTCAATAGTAAATAATGAAAATTATATCTTGGAACTGTAGGGGATTGAGCTTTGATAAAATATTAACAAAAGTAGGAATTTTAATCAAACAAGAGAACCCGTCCATCCTCTTACTTCAGGAGACAAAAATGGGAGAACATGATCTTATCCAAAAATGTGGCTTCATTTGGAAAAAAAGTGATTCCCCCATTATCAGCTCGCATGGGGAAGCCTATGCACCTTATGAATGGAGATGTCATTTCAAATCCTTTCAATGGAAATATCACCTCATTGGTTGACTATAAGTATACTCCATCATAAGACCCAAAATGTATGTTCTATTGCTAATATCTATGTTTCTATGCTTTACCAAGAGAAGATTACTTGTTGGAATTCGTTGTTAACGTTAAATGACTGAGAATTTAGTAAGGGAGTCATATTTGATGGCGATTTCATTCCTACTTTGTATCCAAGGTAAAAGAAGGGAGGGTATTTGGTAAGAGACCCCTTCAAGGAACATATGGAAGATCATATTTCTTCCTTTGAACTAGTGGATATCAAACTAGTGGGAAAAAAGTATGCTTACACCAACAAGAGAATTGGTCTTGGGAATATTGCAGCCCCCCTCGATAGATTCTTGTTATAGTGATATTTTGAATCAAAATGTCACATTTTATTCTAGCATTATTTCATGGGGTGGCTTAGATCACAAGCCAATTTCTCTATTAATGATCCCAAAGATGGATTATAGTCCATTTCCATTTAGATTTGACCCACTTTTCCTTAATCATCAATATGTAATAGGAATCATTTATACGGTCTAGAACCAATGGATTTTGGATTCCCCATATTTATATGTTAGAATAAACTAAAAATACAAAAAATTAAAGATATCACTCAAAAGTTGGGCCAAGGAAAATAAAAGAAATTGGAAGCAAGAAATCAACCTTCAGAAAAAACAACCTAGAATCCGTTCAAAAAAGGATGGAAACTAAAAGAATAACAAATGGAATCATACAAGAAGAAAGGACAACATTTCAAAAACACTGCTCAAAAGTAAAAAAGGAAGAAGAAACCTAGAGATTAAAGTTAAGAAGCGTTTGGCTCAAGGTGGGAAATTGGAACACCAAATTCTTCTATAACCAGGAAAAATTAGAATATGCGTAAACAATATACAACACATAAAGGTAAATGGGGATAAAATATAGGAATTCTCCAAGATTAAAGAGGCTCTTTCAAGCACTATAAAGACCTGTATACCAAACTAGAAAATAACAACACAACAGAGATCAATTTTTAAACCGGTATCCGAAGAAGAGATTTGGAATTTTTTAGTTACTTTTAGTAGATTCTACCCAACTTGCCTATGCAATGTCTCATATAAGTTGATCTATAATTTAATGGTGCTTCGACTTATACCTTTCCTTCCTAGGCTTATTTTAGAAAATCAAGGGGAGTTTGTTGAAGGAAGGCAGATAATGGATAAAGTTATTCTCACTGAAGAAGTTATCCACACTAGCATGATGAGGGGGGAAAGGTATGATTATTAAACTCAATATAGCAAAATGCTTTTGATAGGGTGGACCAAAATTTTCTCCTGGAGAGTCTAAAGGAGGAGGGGTGTAATGACAGAATTGTTAATTGAATTGTTATGTGCATTTCTAATCCATGGATTTCTCCTTTGGTAAATGGCAAACCAAGGGGTTTATTTCAAGCTTCAAGAGTTCTTAGACAAGGATGCCCACTTTCTATTGCTCTCTACATTCTCATGGTGGATGCTCTCAATAGGAGGTTAGAACATGAAATAATTATTGAAACTCTCTTAGGAATAAGGCATGGTGCTAATATTAAAAACATAAATAAGTCCCAATTCATTGATGATACCCTCCTGATTGTGGGGGGGATTCCATTATTATTGCAACTCATTTTAAAACCATTTTAGAAAAAATCATTATCACCATAGAAGGACAGATAAATTTTGAGAAAATTTAAATATATCACTAAAATGTTAGTGGAAGAAAGTTAATTCAACTAAGCAAGTCACTAGGATTCAAAGCAGTGGAAAGTTGGTCCAAATTTAATTATCTAAGGACGCCTTTATGCATCAATACCTTTCCTCATCCTTCATGGAATCTGGTCCTTACAAAATTGGGGAAAAAACTAGAACACTTGAGAGTTATTTGGTTAAATTTGGCAAGAAGAGTAATCTTAATCAAATTGATGCTCTCAGCCTTCCCTTAGTTTTGATTTTCTATTCTATTAATTCCTACTAGGATAATACTTCAAAACTCTCAACTGTTAGAAAATTCTTATGGCAAGGGAGAAGTCAAAGACAAAAAAAAAACCACCTAAAGTGGGCAAATGTGCACAATTCTAAGAACCATGAGATTTGGGAACCAAAGATACTTGTCTAATGAATATTGCCATTGGTGCTAAGATTGTTTGGAGACTCCCTTCCTCTAAAAATGAATGGTGGAAAGAGGTGATTATCTACAAATACTTAAATGGTGACAGGTCAGTGTGGCTCACCTTCCATCCTACAATCAAAGGAGGATCTTCAATTTGGAAATTAATTTATGATATTGTCGCTCTAATCTCCAACCACATTACTTGGGTCCTGTAAATGCGAAATTGATAAATCTGTGGAATTGTAATATCATGGTACTGATGAGCGTCAATATTGCAGCAAGGATGTTGCAACTCCTGGGCTACCATATTTACTTTATCAACCCGGGGTTTGTACAAACTTGGAGGTGACAGTGTTGTATAGACAAGTAAAAGTGATGGTTCTACCAGTTGTCACTATTCAGCTGGCAAGAGACCACTGGGGTTTCAAGCCAAACTTCTATGGAGTCAGAAGAATCTTGATTTCTTGATGGAAGAAAGGTAAATCTACTCTAAGAGAGAGCTACTCTACTGCAATCATGGAGAAGGTCGACATTTAATGCTAAATCACACCATTTCCTAATTAACTGCTAAGAAACTATGCTTTGCAGAAATGCTAAATCAACATGAACCAAATGCCACTATCTACGTTATAGAAGTAAGAAGCATCAAACATCCCTAATGTGCAAGTAAAGAGACTGAACTAAATCTGTTTTTGCCTTTTTGCCTTTTTTGCAAAATCAAGTATGCAAACTAATTTCTTCTGTTGATGTGGCAGGTGAATTAAGGATGTTTGAGGATGCTTGGATAGCGTGGGAGGCCCTTGGGAGGATTTTGGTGACTTCCTAGAGGTTTTCCATCAATTCGGCCTCAAAACAGGCCATTTCAGTAAAACCTACAGGATGTACTAGAAACTTACAGGATTCCCTGTAAACCCACAGGATACAGGCAAGAGAAAAATGTGAGGTATTGGAGGTGATGGAAGGCCTAGGAAAGGTGTGTGATGGGTGGAATGGTGTGGGAAAAGGTCTAGGATCACTCATAAGTCAACAACAAAGATAAGAGATGGTTGGATTCCCTCAATGCGCTTGGAAGAATTTCTATGAAAAATAGTAAAGGTGATGGTGAAAACAAGGGATGGCTAAGGTGGATGGAGTGGAAGGTGGCTGCTGGCTATGAAGCCTTAGTCTCCTCCTAAAGCACCTACTCCACATAAAACATGTATATCTTCGGAAAAGCTATGTAAACAAGAAACATTCTCATAAACTAGAAAAGCAGAATTAATGAAGTAACTGCCTACATTATGCATGAGGAAAGTTGCTGAAAGGAATGAAAGCATGGATGAGATCTACTGCAAAAATGAATATGAAAAATATGACAATAGAATCCTACCTTGCAAAACTAACCAAATACTAATTTAAAGACATCAAACTCCAAAGCTCATAAAAGAACTAGAAATCTGTGTTTTTGGGGCTGCTTAAGGGTCCCTTCCCCAAGTCACGATCCCAGAGGGAGGAAGTGAGGCTGAGACACCTACTGAAAAAATTATGGTGCTCATTTTATCCCTGCTAACCTGCTACTGAAATAAAACAAAAATGGAAGCAAACTGATAAGCAACCAATCTAATCTACACTCGTTGTAATGGAAATGCATCTAAAAGCAAATTAATTATGAAGCTATGAAACTACACTAAACATACATATATAAGAAAGAGGATCCTTGGCTGCTAGGATTGGGCCCTAAACCAAGAGCTTTAGCCCTCTGAGTTAACTTAGTGCTGGCTCAAAACAAAACTCATTCTTATTACAAAAACAACAAATTACATCAATAGAACTTTCACAAGTCTAGAGCTCAAAAATAGCTTAGAGTTTTTCAATAAAAATATGAGTCCTAATGAGGCTCTAGGCCTCTCTACTTATACAACTGAAGCCCCCAATGACTTCCTTAAAATCATGGAGGCTTGGCTCTCGAACTCGAGAGAAACTAGCTCTTTGTCTCTCACTTGCTCGGCTGCCTTCTAATCCTCATGGCTTGGTTGCTTGCACTCCGAGTTGGCGTGATGGATGGAGGAATATTCAAATGGGGGATAAGTAAATGAGTAGGATTTACCTCCTACAATCCCTGTCCCTTGTCCAATTAGAGTTTTAACCTTAGTATTTTCAAAAATTCCTTGATTTTCTCCTTTAATCCTGCATTCAATGCATATTAGTCCACTAGGCATAATATCCAACTCTAACTCATCTCATAAACAAAATATAATCAAAAACATGTAATAAGTTGTGAGAAAAGTTGGTTTGACTAAGCTAGGAGGTGAATTAAGGCCCATATAATTACCCAATGATGAGGCTCATCATCACCCCCCTACTGAAAGTGTTGCTCATCCTCTGAGCAACTCAATCAATATCCATATCCTTCATACCTCTAGTGGCCTCCCTGACATCGTATGCCTCTATTGTGATCTCCTCTTCTTTTTCATAGAAGCTTGCTTTCCTTTCTACCTCCTCCCACTGCCTCCTTTCTTCTTCTTCCTTCCTTCCTTATAACATTCCTAAGAGTAGTGGTGGATTGAGTTTCAGGCCAATCCAATTGACTTTCAGCCTTTGCATAGATTTCTTGTACATGGGTGTCCTATTTAGTGCTTCTCTCAATATTTGTGGAGAGTGGTACTCTCTTATATTTAAGTTGTATGGCGATGTGTTCCATCTCCTTATGCAAGCATGTATGTTATCATCCCCTAATAGCCTTAACGTGTCCTCAAAATGTGAAATTTCTTGCTCTTGGGCAGTAAGATATCTAGGTGCAAGTTGAGGATCATTTGCAATCAAATTATGGGTATTGATAAGGGCCATGGGATCTAATTGTTCAACTCTGATCATAAGAGGTTCAGTTTGCTCTCTTGACAATATCTTCTTCATCTCTACAGCCCTTCACTCCTCATGGTTCATCCATGATGCCAAATCCATCAACTGTAAATATCCTAGCTTAGCATTAGGATCCCATACATTTATGTGTGTTACGGCCATGTTGTGCAAATAAAACTCAGCCATCTTGGCCCTATCTTCTAGTGTGTTATGATCACAAGAATCAATGAATGGCATGTAGTCCTGAAATGGCATGGTGCCTCTCTGTGCTAGGGTCTTGATTTGGAACTGCAGCCATTGTTCCTTGAGGTATAGGGCATAGGATTTAGCTGGAATCCTACACTGTATCGCTTCCAAAGAGAGACTGGCCATACATGCCAATTGATTCTCTCTTTCCTGCAGTTTTCCTCTCAACCATGCATTTTTTGTCTCTAGTTTATTTTTCATTATGGCCTCTCTGTCTCTCAAGCTACTTATCTCTCTGCCCATCTCCTTGAGCTTCTCCTCCATGTGCCCAATGTCTTCCACCCCCTTTGATTTGGCACTCTTCATCCATCGGTGAGTTTTGGCCCTCTCCTTCTCCAGCTCGAAGAATAGTGGAATAGAAAAATTTTGAGGTATGACCCTGCCTCCTTCAATAAACCTCTAGGAGGAGTCAAGATTTGGTTGGGGGCTAGGTTCTTTTGTTTATGGGTCCTCTTATTTAGTTTCTTACTTCTCTCCTACCTCCCTTTCCCATTTTTGTGCCTCCTGTAGGTTCAACAGAGTATCTTGTAGGACTGCTTCTGCTTCTGTAGATTTTGTTGTGTATCCTGTAGGATTTATTTTCCCTTGGAGGAGGTTGATCTAGTCATAGGCCTTCTCACATAGGTGATAGGAGACTTAAGGGAATGCATTTTCTCCTTTTGTTTAGGGGAGCCTTCAATCACAATAGGAATTTTGGTTGGTGTTTGGGGTTTCCCCTATCTTATTCTTGTGCTTTTCCTTGTCCTGAAATATAAGGGGGTCTGCCTTTACCTTTTACCTTTATGCTTGATGGGGGTGCTATGAGCAATGAGGGCAGCTGCAACCTCTCTCTCAGTGGGTTTTGGAGACACCCTAGGTGACTCCTCCTTGTTTTTTGTCCCCTCTTTTCCATTTCCTTCTTCACCTATGTCCTTCCTTTCTTCTTCCTCTTGTAGATCCTCAACATCTTTATCAGTTTCCTCCTTAACATCCTCCTCTGTTTCTTCATCATCCTCCTTCTCTTTCTCCTCTTCCTCTTCATCTTCCTCATTTTCTTTTGTTTCATCTCCTTCTTCATCCATCTCATCTTCATCTCCCTTTGTTTCTTCTTCTTCATGCTCTACATCTTCTTGCTCTACTTCAGTCTCTTCCTCTTCCTCTTCTCTAACAGTAGGACTAACATCATATGTGAGAGCTTTGATGTCTTCCTCTGCCTGCATGTCTCTGAAAACTGACAATGTTATAGGAATTCTGAGGTTTTGGAGGGCATATTCTATAAGTATCCTAATTAACCCATGGTGAGCTAACTATTGGGAATTTCCTTCTTGTACTTTGATGCTTGAATCTATTAGTGATTGCAGCAGGAAGTATGTATGTTGATCCTATGGTGAGGGGTGTTTCTGCTCCAAATCTCAATTCTTCGAGAAGAATAAAATGATAGCCATAGACCACACTATACATATCCTCACATGAAATATATTTGATCAATTGATAGCTTACCTCATTCCAGCGATATGGCAGACTTGCTCTCCTTACTCCATTTTTGTCCTCAGTGGGTTCCTCACCTTCTAAAAAGAATTTCCTTTTGGAAACCTGGCTATCTCCTTTGTCTTCTTTCCTCCATGGTATTCCTAGGGAAAGTGTGGTAACTCTACTGATGAGCTCAGTAGTGAGTTCTCTGGAGAAGCCTCTTACCAGAATAGTGGCATGGATTCTGGTGAGTGGAATGAGGGGGAGAGCAAAATCTCAGGCCACCTTATCATCATACCCTCTGAATTTTTCGAAAAACCCCATCCAATTATGCCTGGTGAAGATGTCTATTACCTGAGGGTGTTGTTGGATTCTCACAGTGTTTGTGGGATCCCTCTTATTAAACCATCATGTCATCTTGGTTGGTGAGGTTTTGAGGGGATGATATGGTTGATACAATGCAGATGCAAGAAACTGAGGTGACTGTGTTGACAATTCTCTTGCACAACTACCAAATTTACTTCATACTAGAGGATTTTTTGATCAATTTACTTGGAAATAGGAGTGTAATTACAAATCCTACCGATTCGTAATGCTTGTTGTGGTCAACCCCTGAGATTTCCCCTCTGAAACTCCTCTCGCCTATCCTATAGACTGTCTCTGTGTATCCTGTAGAAATTCCTGTGCACGATCCTGTAGGAATTCCTGTGCAGTAACACGATGGAGTTTTGCTTTCGTTAGGTTTCCTGGGTATGAGAGCGACCTGTGAGAGTGAGCTTCGAGGGAGTGAATGCATGGGGACGATGATTATTTCCTCTTATGGTCATTCGGGGTGAGGTGGTGTGCTGGCAGCTGAGGTGCGTTTCCATTTTCGGAATGTTGGTCCCCACTACCACCTCATCAATCCCCACTCCTTGTAATTAGCTCCCACCTTATGCATCCGTAGCTTTAACTGCTTTTGTCCTTCTCCTTCTCTGTTTTTGAGTTGATTGCTGCCACGTGTGAGAGAACATCATGTTTTGTCTTTGTTGACTAAGCAAAGGTGGCCAAGTTAACTGACCACCTTTTCACTTATAAACCAAATTACTCGTAGCTTTTACATTTTTTTTACTACATGATGAATGTGAGAGAGCGAGAGGGATACTTGCCTGTGGTGCTAGTGCCTTGCTGCAGTTGTTGAAGACTAGAGGTGCTTGTTCTGTGTATTGGCTACATGTTATTCTTCTTCCTTTCTTGTTGCTTTCTGATGATCCTTTTGTTTGTGCAGGTACCTGTTATTGAAGATGGTGGTGGTGCTGCTCCTTGGTGCTCCTTCTGCCCTTGGATCATCATGATGGACGTTTGTTGTCATTATGAATTGTATTCTATGGGATAGGCTGCTACAGGATTTCCTACAAGATGTCTTATAGCTTCTTCTCCCTTAGAACTCTTAAACATACACTTTTCTGTGGTTGTGAGGATGGTGACATGGATGAAGAGAAAGACTAGGAGTGTGGAGAACAAGGAATACTCAAGTGATGCTCTCTATTCCTCCCTGTTTCCCTTCTTTTCGAAGACTGAATTTTTTTATTTTTGTATTTTTTTTTAAACTAATTTTGCTTTTAAGTGTGAATGCAGGGGTGATGGAATGATGGTGAGTAAGGTATGGTGATGGGATGGAGATGAAGGGTAGGTCATTTTTTTCTTTCGGGTCGCTTCCTTTAGGATTTTTGGGTCACTGTGATTCCTACAGGGTCATCTTGTAGGTTTTCAGGGGATCCTGTAGGTTTATAAACTGAAGGAAAGGAGTGGAAAGAATGAGAGAAATGGTGGAGTGATGAATGAAAATGAGTGAAAAAATAAAATGTGAGGGAAATAGGTCTTTTGGTGATCCTCCTTTGCTTCCTGACTGTCCTTCTTGCTGACAAGCAAAAAAATAGAAATTTTCATGATTTTTCTCATTTTTTTTTTTTTTTGTTTTTTTTTTTTTTTTGAAAACAACTAAGCTGACTCTGATAGGTTTTCATCCTAGCTATTTGCTTTGGGCACCTCAGGAGAGGTTTTCACCTAGGGATCTTTTTATTCTCTTTTTATTCTTTTTTTTTTTACACTATTGGACCACCCCAAGAGGTTTTCAACCCAATAATGGGAATCAGGCGCCTCATGGAGGTTTTCACCTGAGCCCTTATTTTTTTAGTTTTTTCTCTCAGTGATTTGGTGAGGTAGGAGCTGAAACTTGCTCCATTATCATCATTGTTTTATTAATATCATCAATGAAATCTTGTCTTGACAAAGGTCTCTTGTATATTTTCAATCGATGTCCATTAACAAGTAAAGGGATGGCCTCTTCATCTATGGTTCTGATCTAAGTTGGACCATTATCATGGCATCTTTCTACAACATAAGGTCCTAGCCATCTTGTCCTTAACTTTCCCTTGAAGTCTTTATACCTAGAATCATATAACAAAGCCCAATCACCTTCTTGGAATTGCTTTTCCTTGATGTTCTTATCATGCTATATCTTCCTCTGCATTTGAATTACCTCTGTATGTAGGAGGGCCTGCATTCTGAACTCATCCAAACCATTCAACTAGAACAATCTCTCTTTTTGTGCACTGCTGAGATCTAGATCTAGTTGGGCTGCCATCCTTAATGTGTTATACTCAAATTCAATGGACAGCAAGGCCTTTTTCCCATAGACCAGCTCATAGGGTGTGAATCCAATGGTGGTCTTCCATGTGGTATTATAGGCCCAGGTGGCCTCAACTAGTCTATCTTCCCAATCCTTCATGTTGCTGCTTACCACTTTGGTCAAGATGCCCTCCAACGCTTTGTTGGTCACCTCCACTTTCCCATTAGCTTGTGGATGATAGGGAGTGGAGGTTCTATGCTTGATCTTGTGCTGGCTAAGAAAGTATTCAATCATGTTGGAGGTAAATTGGCTGCCTTGGTTTGTGACCAGCTCTCTAGGGTACCCAAATTTGTAGAATACATTCTCCCTTAGGAACTCAACCACCTTCTCCTCTGTTTTTGCCTTAATTGCCTTGGTTTCAGCCCACTTAGTCAAATAGTCAATGCACAAAATCATGTATTTTTTTTGCTTGGAAGTAGGTTCAATAGGCCCAATGAATTCCATGCACCACTTGTCAAATGGCTCAAAAGTCACTTGAGGCTGCAGAGGCATTTCATCTATTGGAGTAGGCCTTCCCATCCTTTGGCACCGATCACACTAACTAGTATATATTTTCACATCCTGATGAAGAGTGGGCCAATAATAGCCTGATTGTAACACTTTGAATGATGTCCTCTTTGCTGCAAAGTGACCTCCACAAGGCCCATCATGACAGGTCAGAAGATGTCGAAGACTTCCTCCTCCCTGACACGCCTTCTCATGATTTGATCTAGGCCAAGTTTGAATAGATTGCCCCCAATCCAAGTGAAGGGGGCACTCTTCCTTACTATCTTGCTCTTTTCTTTGGAAGACAAGTTCAATGGGAACTGTGCTAATACAAAATAGTTTGCTATATCAGCAAATCATGGAGAGAGAACTGAAATAGAAAATAAGTGCTCGTCCAGTAACCGGTCATCAACCATTCCTTCTTCACCTGCAAGAAAATTTAATCTGGACAAAAATTATGTAACAACATTTTCCTTATTAGGCTTATCAAAAATAGTTAGATCAAATTGTTGTAATAAAAGTAACCATTTTATAATCCGACCATTCACATCTGGTTTATTCATTAAATATTTGATTGCAACATGGTTAGTATGCACAAATGTTTGATAGCCTGTAATATAATGGTTGAATTTGCTCAATGAATGCACAACAGCCAGAAGTTCCTTTTCTGTCACTATGTAATTTAGTTCAGCATTTGACAGATTCTTACTGATAAAATAGATAGCATAAGGCAATTTTTCATCTATCTGACCTAGGGCTGCTCCTATGGCTTTGTGTGAGGCATCAACATGGATATGTAAGGGGAGGGCCCAATTAGGGCCTCAAAGAATCCTTGTAGTGGTTAACTTGTCCTTTAGGATGTCTAAGGCCTCTTGACAACTTTTTGACCATATAAACTCAGAGTCCTTGGCCAACCACCCAAATAAAGGAGAGACCAACTTGCTGAAGTCCTTTATGAACCTTCGATAGTATCTAGCTAACCCTAGGAAACTTTTGACATCTCGTTTCTTTTGAGGAGGTGGGACCCTTTGGATGATAGCTATTTTGTTTGGGTCCACCTACAGTCCTTGCTGAGATATTGAATGACCTAGCACGGTCCCTGCAGTCATCAAGAATTCACATTTTTTGGGACTAAGAGACAGGTTCATTTCAATGCATTTGTGTAGTAATTTGCCTAGGTTAGACAGAGCTTCTTGAAAATCACAGCCATAAGGTGTAAAATCATCCATATAAACTTCCATCGCATCATGGACTAATTCGGCGAAAATACTCAGGACAGCTCTCTAGAAAGTGGAAGGAGCATTGCATAGGCCAAAAGGAAGGACCCTATAGGCAAAAGTACCCCAAGGACAAGTGAAGGTGGTTTTATCCTCATCTTCCAGGCTGATCTGGATTTGGTTGTACCCGTTGAATCCATCTAGGAAAGAGAAAAACCTTTTCCCTGCCAAGCCATCTAGCACTTGGTCAATGAAGGGTAGAGGGAAATGGTCCTTCTTTGTGGCTTTGTTCAACTCCCTATAATTGACACAAATTCTCCACTTACCATTTTTCTTTGGAACTAACACCAAAGGAGAGACCCACTCACTGTTGGAGATAGGGTAAATGAATCCTACATCTAGCAGTTTTTGCAGTTCTTCTTTAACTATATCTTTAAGAGTTGGATTCATCCTCCTTTGGGGTTGTCGGACCGGCTTGCAACCTTATTTTATGTATATGTGGTGAGTACACACTGAGGGGTGTACTCCCTTCATTTCTTTGTAACTCCAAGCGAAGGCTTCTAGATTTTCCTTTAGCATGTTGCATAACTTCTCTTCTTGGAGAGCAGAAAGAGATGGATTGATTTTCAAGGTTCTCTCAGCATCGAATTCTATGGTTTTGACATGGAGTGGGTTGGAATCGGCCAAGCATAAGTCAAATGGATGATTGTTTTTGGTTTCCTTTACTACATCTTCTAAGGGCAATGAACTGCGAGTTGGACTTTGGAGCAGGTGTTCAATCAAATCATCCTCATCCTGTTGTCCTTCTCCCATGGTTGTTTCTAACGTATAAAGTTGGGCGGAATAAACTTCATCTTCTTCCTCCTCCTCTAACCATAAAGGTAAATCATGCTCTAGAGATGGTTGAGCAGGAGGGTATACGACTAACTGCTTGGACATATGCCCATTCTTGATGGTCATATTCCCAACTCTGCAGCTAATGTAAGCATCGGCAGTGGCCAACCATGGTCTCCCAAGGCTGAGAGGGTAATCAGTCAGCTTAGCCTTAGGCTAGAGAACTAGGAAATCTGCAGGGTACTTCCAAGAGTCAATGGAGACCATCACATCCTCCAAAATCCCCTCAGGGGTTACTGTGGAGTAGTTTGCAAGTCGCAGAACTGTTGTGGTCTTCCTCAATGAACCTTGGAGGTTGAGCTTGAGCATGGTGTCCTTGTTCATCACATTAATGGTAGCCCAAAGATCGATCAAAGTGTGTGGGACAATGGTGCCATTGATGTGCACATCTACTACAGGGCTTCCAAGTTCCAAATATTTTGGACAGATTACCTGCCCCACCATTAATTCGGACCGTTGTCCAATGATATTAATGGTAGGGGCATCCCTTCTTCGCCTCCTTGGATTCTTGAAGCACTTCTCCTTAACCAACTTATTATAAATAAGAACATCATTTATTGCTTGGAGAAGTGCGTTATAGACATTTTTGTGCCTTACAGCTCTAAGCATGAAATGTCCATAATCCAAGGGATCCAAAGTCCCTAAAAGTGTTGTTCCTACCCCTAGAGGAACAAGGTCAACCAATGACAACTTCTCCCAGAAGTTCTCCACCAAAAACTACTCAGAACTAGTCAAATCAGGATCAATTCAGATGCTCCACTAGCTGGCTGTGTTGCAAAGCACCCAAATACACTGGCTAGGTGCGTTGCAACGCACTTGAATGCACTACCCATGTGCGTTGAGCGGGAAATGACAAGTGGCAGAGTCATTCAACGAGGTGGAGAGACAATGGAAGCTTCCAGAATCTTCTCCAATGACACTTGCCTCACTAAGTTCGACCAAGGATGAGTAAGAGGCTCTCAGCCTCCAAGTGGAAGCAAGAACTGATAGAAAGAAGCCACAAGTCAAAACATAAGCTGACTCATCCTCTCTGCTTACATCTATATATGGATCCCTCATCCCAGAGATCCAGGGGCTGGAATTTTGTACTTTGCAGAGAATTGTTGTTGGTTTTGAGATTGAGATTAGTGCATCGGGTGATTTATGCTTTGTTGGAGGTGAGGAAGGGATTCCTTTGCTGGGAGGTAGATGCTGGATCGGGACTCACTTGGTTGTATCTCCTCCTGGATCTTCTTATCATATCAATAAAACTATTTGAGTTTCTCCTACATGCTTGTGTATCAGTGGTGTTTTGTTATATTTGCATGTTTAGCTTAATCTGATCCTAAGCTATTTATGAATGTAAATCTATATCTTTGTGTAGTTTTTCCTCTTCTGTGATCTTGCAGGAACTTGGTGAAGCTGGCCAAGTAAGGGAGCAGGTAGCTGGAAGTTGTCAAAGAGGAGAGCGATTGGATCAACAAACTAGCGCAAGACACAGGTTAGTTTATCCTTCCTCTCCATTTACATTTCATAAAGAAGAATATGAAAGTAGTTTTCCTTGTTTGTTGCTAAGGCACCGTCACACCTTAGAGTGGGATAGGGGCGTTCTGAATAGATACTTTTCCCAACAACAAAATGGAGACTCCACTGGGGGTCGTGTCTAGTTAGTTTGTTTGTGTTTCTCTTGTTGTTTGCTTCATAAACACGGAAGTAGCAATCGAACTGCATTTGCCATTATCAAATGCAAAGTAGCTGCTACTTCAATCCACCCACTAGATTTGTTTATGATTTGAACAGCTGATCCACAAATGCTCTAATTGCCCTTTGTGATAGCTCTTAGTCCTCATTTAAATCATCCCTCTAATTGTACCTTACTGATTGCTTTTACTCGGCCAAAATCCATAGATTAAACTGCAAACCGTGACCCAGAACCCGGATAGAAGTCTCGTTTCTGCCCCAGCGCGGGCTCTGTGAAGAGGTTCTGCATTTCAACGCAGGTCCCGAGAGGGCTACCTGCGCTGCAATTCAGTTTCTCTATGCAACAGGTGCGCTGATCAGCCCTTGCCCTGTGCAGCTGAGGTTCTTTGCTTCACTTTGTTCAGTTTTATCTCTAATTTTTGCAGCATGTTATCAGTATGTGTACTTATCTGAAAACCCCTTTTCTTTGCCTTAATTCCGCCTCCTTTGTACAAAAAGACTGTAGGTGTTCTTTGTGTATTTGTTACATCATTTACAGTTTTCCATTGAAAAGTAATCGATATGCCCAGGGTGCGTTGATGGCAGAACGAACCCATCAAACCCCAGGGGCTCAGAAAAGCAGAGAATGAAGCACAGAATGCAGAAAAGAAACCATGAAAAGAAAGAGCTCAGGTTTAGCTCCTACCTGGTCCAGACGGCGCCGAGAATCGTCCACGGGATCTCCCGAAATCAGCTGATGAAAATCAAGGGGCAAGAGGCGCCTCTAAAGCTCCAACAAACCAAGTTCAAATGAAATGGTAAAATGAGAGGTAAAAACACTTTTTAATTGCTTTAATTCCGCTTCCTTTGTACAAAAAGACTGTAGGTGTTCTTTGTGTATTTGTTACAACATTTACAGTTTTCCATTGAAAAGTAAAATAGTCATACTATCATCCTTAGATTTAGATCTGTCGTAAGTGTCGATTTTGATCTTAGGAGAAAGTTTCTTTGTTGTTGACAGTTGACTATACTTTTTATTTTTGCTTTGGTTTGAATTTTGTCTCTTTCTAGTGTCGAAACGAGTGTTTACTTCAAAATCATAAAGTGTCGTAATCTTCTCTACCTTTTTTATTTTGAAAAGAAGCTTGTTTGTGTTTTTCACTTGAAAGCAAATTCAAATTTGTACATCAACTTTCTTTTTAGGCATCAATATTAAGAAAGTGAAAAAAAATACATGCATATGTGCATTTTCATATTGATAGTTTGTATGGTTTGATTTAGGAAAAGTGCATTTACAGTGTGCTCTTTGCTATTTGAGAAAAGATTGTGTCTTTCTTTTCCCCTTGTAGCTAGGATTTTCATTGTTGAAAAGAGATAAATGCTTGCTTATCATCTTTAGATTGCATTTAGGAATTACATCTACATCTCGTGGTGATCCAAAAAGGCAAACTTCTAAGAAAGATCAACTTAAAATAAATTGAATGAACCTAACAACGCTTTGGAACTTAACGCACAACATAGAGGTCTAGGCTAGAGACGTGTTTCGGCGTCGTAAAGCCTGGTAACTGTTGTCCTCACTGATGGTTGGGTGATTCCTCCACTGTGAGACAATAAGTGCCAGTACGGATTGTGCTCCCACGTACCGTCGAGTATATATTGGGAGACCCCTATAGGCTTAAAACCTTTTATCCATAGGAAGCCGTGTCGGTCGCCCTACTGATCGCAATGCACCGAACACAGCATTCGGGAAGATTGACTGTCGTACCGTAAAACGTATTATGCAGTTTTGTGATTGGTCTGGCACACCCTCTACCTAGATCTCCAGAGCAGTCCCTTTCGTTCCTTTTCAGACTCCTTAACGGAAAAGGTCCATCTGAGCACTTGCCACTTCAGGCTCATTAAAAATCGAAGGAGACTAGAGTCATCTTTTGTTTTTTCTCGACTCTTAAAAACTGAAAAAGCAAGTTGTGTCTAAAGCGTCTAAAATTCATTTAATTTGGAAACATATTTCCCCGTTTGTATTTTAGTTGATCGAGTAATCCACAATCGTGGAAGAAAGTCAATTGAAACCCCGTCGTTCGCGGAGGCTTACGAGTCAACCGTCTTTGTCTCCGGAATGGAAACTAGTACGGACAAAGCGAACTTGTTTAACCGGTTCCAAATCTCCTATTAAAGTCAGAATGAGTGTTCCAACAACATCTGAGATTCTGGTTACTCCAAACATTTTTGGGAACCCTGCCTCTACAGAAGAAGTTCAACAGCCACAGAGGGACAGTGATACTGATCCAAGTCTGAGAGTAAACACTTGTGTTACTGAACCAGTTACAACCGGTTTGGAAAGTCTTACTCTTCAAACATCTGTCGCTGTCGATTCCACCCCTTCTTCGGCACCAGAAATGTTTTACGGACCTGACGGTCTTCCCCTTCCACCTGGTTTGATTGCAATTGAAGAAATTGTAGAAGATACTCAATCAAGTACTCCAACGCACCTTGGAGTCGGGGTCACTCTATATCCTTCTTCATCAGAAGTTAGTCTACCACCAGTGGAAGTTCCTGTAGAATCGCTAGGTAATCTTATGGATAGACTCCAAATGTCTGAACAACCGTCAACATCTAGGACTATGTTGACTGACACAGCGACAGCAGAACTCCCTGCCGTCACTCCGACAATGTTGGTCGGCATACCGTCTGTCCCAACTAGCTCTCAACCGCTAGAAGGAGCCCACTCAGGGGCTATTTCGACAGTCTGGTCCGTTCCTGTTTGTTCAACCGGAATAATATTCGGTAACTCTTATGTTGAGTCTCAAAAAATTGATCCATCTAAAGGTCAATTTTGGCAATCCAGTCCCCAAGGGCAGACAATCCCCTTGAGTTTCGGATTACCACCGTATGGGGGGCAGTATGCCCTTTCATTACCCCCTCCGGGAGGATATCCATACGGGAGTTCACAACAATATTCAGGTTACACTGGAATCACCTCAAGTGGTTGGGTACCTATGCTACCTCAACAACCAAGAGTTGTGTATTCAATGCAACAATGTGTACCTATGTCGAACATCCCGACTACACCAGCTATTGTGATGGTGTCACAAGCTCAAACGCTGCCTGTTGTGTGCCAACCTCAGATTTCTCAGGTTGTAATGCAACAGCCCCTTGACCCTGTGACTCAACCACAATCGCCAACTAGTGGGGCGACACAGGTCCAAACGGGTACAATTACCCCACACCTTGGTCCAACGGTTAGTATAGCGCAACAGCACATGGCTTCACAACCGTGGCTGGTGAAATACCAACAACCACAATTCCAACAAGTATACCAAGGTTTTGAGCAGCAGATCTTTGCGAACAATGGATAGTCGTACATTCAAAACAGTCAAAATCAACCATTTTACAATGGTCATGTCCACCAACCATATCAGTCATACCAGCATCAACTGCATTATGCTGGTATGCAAAGGCCAACTGTTCAGGCGATTCCATCATATCCTGGGTATGCTTCACCTAACTTGAATCAACAGTTACCACTCGTGGCAACTTTAGAGTTACCTGATTTACACCGGTTAACAAACGATCCAATTGCTTACGCCCCTTAGTGGCCAGCGATTCCGCATAAACTTCCATCAGATATTCCTAAATTTAATGGAAATCCGGGTGAAGATCCATCAAATCACGTGATGACATTTCATCTATGGTGTTCATCAAACACCCTCAACGATGATTCGATAAGGCTTCGCCTCTTTCAGAGGACGTTAACGGGTCCAGCGGAAAAATGGTATATTGAATTGCCTAGAGCTTCGTTCGACAACTTCAGTACCTTAGCCACAACCTTTTTAACCCATTTTCAATTACCGATAAGGTATGAAACGGGAACAGAACTCCTTACCAACTTCAAACAGACAACGGCCACTCATATATCCGATCATATACATGAGTGGCGACGTCGTCGCAGGATGGTAAAAACATACGTTCCCAATCAGCTATTAGTTGAATGGTTTATCAAGTCATTATTACCTTCCATCACGGAAGATGTGGCAAAGGGGGAGTCGTAACGGAAGAGCAAGTTATAGCTCGTGCGCAATATCTGGACTTGATCTATACTCAGTCCGGCACGCTCTACGACAAAATACCTGACGCCCCTAGACCGGAATTCTCAATTCCTCCTCCTCCTAAATCGAACAATGACTCTCACGCCAGCGATGGCGTGATTGGCAAAACAGACACGAAATCGACAAAGGCTACATCTAAGAAGGCCCGTAAGATTTCATATCAAAATGCAAAAGACGAACTTCTTGCTTCGGAAGTAAATGTCGTATCGACAGATAAGGGCAAAGAAACCAAACAACCAGGAAGCAAGAAGAAACAAGGCAAAGGGAAGAAGAAGAAACAGGATGAGTCATCTCCTGAAAAACCTTCTTCAAACCCTCCTGGAAATAGGAAACCCTCTACAGGATGTCACATATGTGATGAGGATCATTGGACGAAAGAATGTCCATACAAAGCTGAGCTTAAAAGATTCTTTAAGAGTTCGAAAACCTCAAATGTGCTAACTGATCCGTTTCCAAATCCAGGAACAAATCTGGCTGATAGTGGAAATGCTTCCCCGTCTCAAGTGCTAATGTTGTCGGTTTCAAAACAGCAGAATGATGCTTTGATTTCGACAAGGAACAAAGATTACGGGAATCCGCAGCTGTCGAACGACAAGGATAAAGATCAACCAAGTAGTTCGACAACAACTTTGACAGAAGTTGTACCGCCCACCATTCCTGAATTAACAATAAAACCGCCAAAGGGAGTATTAGACAAGTTGACATTTAATCCCCGCACTAGAGCGGCGCAGCATTATAACATAGTGGAAGATTTGGCCCAGTCGCCATCCGCTATGTCGACTCTTGAAGTACTACAAAATTTCCCATCCCAAAGGCAGGCTTTGTTATCAGCCATTGGTGGAGTTGATCCTAAGGATTCCAATCTTGTATCCTTCGACCACAAAGGATACGATCCTCAGTTACCAAACCAACTAGATTTCCTTATTCAAGTGAAAGCCCTCAACAAAACTGTGCATCGAACAATTATTGATGAGGGGGCATCTACATGTATTATCTCGATGAGTTACTAGAAAATTTAGGATCTCCAACCTTGTCGCGATCTTCGACGACGTTAAAAGCATTCGACGGAAGGACATATACCCCATATGGTATCCTAAATAACTTGAAAGTTGAACTAGGGGGAAAAATAGTAGAAATTGATGTTGAAGTCATCGATGGGAATCTTGATTACAACATCCTACTAGGAAGACCATGGATATATGCCATGGCAGCTGTTGTGTCGACCTATTTTAGAAAGATTGCATTTCCCTTTCAAGGGGGGATTACAATCGTCGATCAACAAAACTTCCTCCCCAATGGTTCTCAAGTTACAGGAAGCATTCCCATGATACATGGAAGCCCCCATTCGCTTCAGAATATCAGAGTAGGCCTACTAAAAGATCCTATACTAATGGGAACTTTCACTCTTCCACCTCCAATCAATCTGGCGGAAGTAGCGTCGATAGGAACCTGCAATATGATATCTTCGACAAAGATCTCAGAAAACGATATCAACATGGATCATTCAATGGTTTTGCCCCCAAGCCCAATAGAAATATTATAGCAATCAATGTTTCTAGCATGGGAGGCAAACCCAAATCAACGCTCATCAAGCGTTTGGGTAGATAGGTCTAGAGAATATGGTACCCCTTCAGATCCTTGGTCGCGAGTGCATGGAACCGACGAAGGAATTGTACAATCAATGTTGATTGAAGGGGCACCATGGAGTGATTGCCACCATCGTTCCCTTCTTCCAGATTATGAAGAAGATACTCAAGATGACCTTTATCATCCTTCAGTTTTTGAATTCCTATCAAATACTGTAAATACGGTGGATTCCGAGCGAAACTTATCCAACATTGAAGAGACTACAGCCATAAATATCTCGACTAAAACAGATGTTGTAGAGAATATTTATGTCGGCAAATGTTGTTCTCCTTCAGAACTGGAAATATATAACGCTCTTTTTCGCGAATTCGGAGATGTCTTTGCTTGGTCATACAGTGAAATTCTAGGCATCGACTCGAGTATCGTTGAACACGAAATTAAGATGTATCCAGATGTCAAACCGGTAAGACAACGGCTCAGGCAGGTGCACCCCAAGAAAGCCGCTGCAATTAAGGCAGAAGTCGAAAAACTTCTCCATGCTGGTTTCATCTACCCGGTTCCTCTAACCGATTGGGTATCGAATATTGTCCCTGTTATGAAGAAACAAGGGACAATTAGACTGTGTGTCGATTATAGGGATCTAAATCAAGCTTGTCTGAAAGACAACTACCCTACACCCTTCATCGACTAGATAATTGATGAATGCGCCGGATGCGAAATCTTTTCATTCATGGATGGATTTTCCGGGTATAATCAAATAAATATCCGCCCATAGGACCAGTCAAAGACTGCAGTCATTTGTCCATGGGGCACATTCGCATATCGAAAATTACCCTTTGGTTTAAAGAACGCAGGGGCGACGTTTCAGAGGGCAATGAATTATGCCTTCCACGACATCCATCGTTCAACCATATCTCGATGACCTTCCAGCTCATTCGCGAAAGCGGACTGATCATCCGCAGCATTTAAGAGCGATATTTCTACGTTGCTGACACTACAAGATACGACTCAATCCACACAAATGTGTATTTTG
Organism: Pinus tabuliformis; assembly: GCA_031772625.1. Lineage (NCBI taxonomy): Eukaryota > Viridiplantae > Streptophyta > Pinopsida > Pinales > Pinaceae > Pinus > Pinus tabuliformis. The sequence continues at coordinate 152,507,401 of CM062805.1, read as the reverse complement.
CGTCAGTTCTGGTCGTTTGCTTGGCTTTGTAGTCTCCAAGGATGGGATTCGTCTCGACCCGTGCAAGGTCCAGGCAATCATAAATTTGCCTCCACCTTCAAATTTGCTTCAGATTCAGAAACTCCAAGGGAAAGAAAACTTTCTGAGGAGGTTCATTCCAAATTACGCCGAACTTGCTAAAGGTTATACACGTCTTTTGAAAAAGGAGGTACCCTTTGTCTGGGATCAGGTTGCGCAAGCTTCCTTTGATGCTTTAAAAGATTCCTTAATGAAAGCGTCATTAATGTACGCCCCCGATTATCAAAGAGATTTTAATCTGTATCTGGCTGCAGCAGATACAACCATTGCAATGGTTTTAGTTCAAGAAGTCGATGGAATTGAACACCCTATATATTATTTAAGTAAAAACTTAAATGATACAGAAAGCAAATATTCTTATGTTGAAAAACTAGCGCTTGCAGCTATTCAAGCGATACAAAGATTTCGACACTATGTCCTCTTCCGGAAAACTACCATTCTGTCAGATTGCAACCCCATGACTTATATATTGTCACGACAGTTGCTGGGGGGCAAATATTCAAAATGGATAGCAATACTTCAAGAGTTTGATCTGGAATTTTTAAAATCCAAATCAAAGAAAGCTCTAGTTTTTGCAGAATTATTATGCGATCTCCCATCGTCGTCCAACGATGAAACATCCGAAGAATCAATCGTGGATGAGAATTTGCTTCTGATATCTACAAGCAATGAGTGGTATGGAGATATAATAACTTATCTCCAAACCCAAAAGTTTAGGCCTAACACCTCTCATTCTGAACAAAAACGTATTCAATACCAAGCAAAAGACTACATGATCGTCGGTGATACACTTTACCGTCGCGGTATCGATACAGTTCTGAGAAGGTGCCTCACCCATGAGGAGGCCGAAAAAGCCCTGAATGAGTGTCATTCAGGAGCTTGTGGGGGGCATCAATCTGGATATGCTACAGCACAAAAAATCTTACGAGCAGGATACTTCTGGCCAACAATGTTCAAAGATTGCATAACCGCAGTCAGAAGTTGCCATGCTTGTCAAATTTTTGATAGCAAAACCAGAAGACCACCCGCACCTCTACAGCCAATAGTTGCTGTTGGGCCGTTCGCCAAATGGGGCATCAATTTCATGACATGTAACCCCACCTCGACCGGGGGGCATGGGTATATCATAGTCGCAGTTGACTATTTTACCAAATGGGTCGAGGCGATGCCTACATTAGATAATACTGGTGAAACAGCTGCCCTTTTCTTTTTCAATCATGTAGCCGCCAGATTCAGCGTACCACAGGCTATAGTCACAGATCATGGATCGCATTTTCGCAATCACATGATGCTCGAATTAGCTGCCAAACTAGGATTGTCTCACGACAACTCTACTCCGTATTATCCGCAAGCCAACGGACAAGTTGAAGCGATCAACAAGGTCCTAAAGCACATGTTGCAAAGGATGATCGGAGGTCACAAGAGAAGGTAAGGAATGCAACCGGGTTCACACCCTTCCAACTGGTATATGGCCTGGAAGCAGTCTTACCAGTCCAGTGCGAAATCTCATCTCTTAAACTCGCAATCGATCTCCTCCCCGGAACTTCAGAAGAAGAGGCCCGTTTCTTGGAATTAATCCAATTGGATGAAACCTGTCGTGATGCCGCTTTGGCTAACGAAGCCCATAAGAAACGAGTCAAGGCGCAGTTCGACAAAAATGGCAAACCCCGTGTCTTCTCAGAAGGTGACCTGGTCTTGCTTTACGACCAAGAATCCGATAAATTGGGAGCAGGTAAATTTAACTCTTTATGGATGGGCCCCTATATTGTTAAATGGGTGTTAGCAAAAGGAGCCTACGAGTTAATGGATTATGACGGAATTCCACTGGCGCAACCTTGTAATGGGTTGTACCTCAAGCGTTACTATGCTTAAATAGTAACCAATATGCTTTTGTTGTATTTTGTTTTCGCTAAAGTGTTCGTTTTGGTCGAGTAATCCACCTTTTTACATTTATTGTAGATGTCAAACCTTTTGGAGACATGTGTTGGATATGCCGACGGAGCGAGTCGTAGTTCGCGGAACCTGTCCTCCGCAGCCTGGGCCATTTTTTATCCAAGCGACGAGTTAGTAAGTTTCAGAGGTGTATGTATTGGTCAGTCAACGAATAACATCGCTGAGTATAGCGCGTTGATAGAACTTCTCTCTGATGCCATCACCCATGGTATACGCCGACTAATCGTCAGGCTAGACTCACAACTCGTAATACTACAACTCAATGGTATATATTCCATCTGAAACCCAGCTATTTATCGCATGTTCCTAAGGGTTAAGATTTTGGAAAGACAATTTGATTTTATTCAATACCAACATATTTCCAGAAACTTAAACACATTAACCGACTCATTAGCAAACTATGTGTTAGATAGACATTTGCAAAATTTATAAAAAGAAACATGTGGATCATATAACTCAACCAGAATAAAACCCCGAAAATCAAAAATATATATATAACTGTTTATGGTTTACATATAATGTTCGGTAACCAAGACAAAATCGGTCACATGACCCAAAAACTCAGAATGCTAGGGGGCACCCTAGTCTAATGATGCTCGTGATAGCAAGTCACAGCCTGTGCGATCATGCGTATGAGACGAGTCCATCGTCTAGGCACACCAGTAGTATGCCGCTGTAACTGCAAAGGTAGCTCATCGATCCTCACATCTGGAATACCGAGAGTAAGGCTCTCAACCTGCTCCTGCACAGCTGTGAGAGTCTCGGCCACATCAAGGTCACGAAGGATAACCCTCCTGGCGGCCTCTCCTACTGGGGCAGCGGCTAGCACTCTCAGGCAAACTATTGGACGAACAGGACCAACATCTGCATGTACACATGAGTTTGATTAAAGTCTTGATAGAATAAAGCACAAGGACATTATAAAACAGTAAACAGTGATATGGTCAAAGATTTTACCAATAGCGCCCCACTGCTCGCCATCCGGTAGTACTAAATCCGGATCACCCCGGAAATCCATGCCAGCATATGGGTACTTGGCATAAGTCATCTCCTGACGATCAAACCACCTGAAGAAGGTATCAGAAAACGAAATCTGAGACTGGCCAGCATGCCTAGACATATGGTCAACCCATCTCTCCATACGTGGTTCAGTAGGTGAAGGTAAGTCGAGTGCAATGTACTGCGGCTGCATCAGTGGTATCTTCTCCAAGGCAAAGGCGGTCAAAATAGAACCGAACCCAAAGTTCTTCAACCTCCCGTCCTTTATCTTGGTCAACTGACTTTTCATCACAAGAAGTACTGCATCACACCAGTTGAATATTTTCGGTTGGAGGCATTCCAAGGCATGCTGCATATAGGATCTGTTGGCTACATGAAGAGACGCGCTACCAGCCATCCTGCCAAAAGTAAACAGGATAGACCTAAGGGACCTGTCAGTGACATCAGGGATGATGATCTTGTCGTCTTTACTCGGCTGAGATCCTTCCCTGCAATACTGGTGGACATAATCTCTCACAGAGTCACTACGTCGGGCCGAACCTGACAAAGAAATGGGGGCACCCCGCCTCGACAAGCCAGTCAAGAAGTAAATGTCTACTGCAGTCAAGGGGGTAGATTTGCCCCTAATCTGGAAAACTTGATTGATAGGATCCCAAGCATCGATCAAATACTGCAGTAGGTTGATCTGCTGTCTCATGCTAGAGATGCGGAAGAACTCCAGCAAGCCACAGTTCCGCAGCGCGTTCACTGTAACCGGATCATGTAGGACAATCATGTCCTCTTATTCATGTTCTCGTTCTCGCCATGTAAGGGTCATTTTGCTCTGAGATCTCTGAAAAACAAACAAGAGAGGAGTTAGATCCTAGTTTTGATGAGAAACAGGCAAAAATTTTCATCAAAAACTGTGCAACAAATTCCTTTTCTGCGCCCAACGCACCTGCAGCAGTGTTCCACCTGCGTTGAATGTCAAATTGCCTTCATACTGGTCAACATTCAGCGCAGGTTTCGATACGCCCAGGGTGCGTTGATGGCAGAACGAACCCATCAAACCCCAGGGGCTCAAAAAAGCAGAGAATGAAGCACAAAATGCAGAAAAGAAACCACGAAATGAAAGAGCTCAGGTTTAGCTCCTACCTGGTCCAGACGGTGCCGAGAATCGTCCACAGGATCTCCCGAAATCAGCTGATGAAAATCAAGGGGGAAGAGGCACCTCCAAAGCTCCAACAAACCAAGTTCAAATGAAATGGTAAAATGAGAGGTAAAAACACTTTTTAATTGCTTTTTACGCAGTTCAAAGTAAAATATTAGCATTTTAATCTCATTTCCAAGCCAATGTTGTTCATTTCTAACTATTTTGATGAAGCAATTGAAAGTACAGTACTATCTTTGAAAGGACGAAGCTATTTATGGTAAAAAATCAAAACTAGACCATGTTATCGAGCAGTTTTAGCACATAGTTCATGCTCATTAAAAAATAAACATAAAACCGAGCAAGTGTTTCAATGCGCGTTTAAGCTCGTTAAAAAATGAACTATCCTCCGGTAAATAACCACCGTGAATGTAGCATTATCAGCCATTAAAGCCTTGGTCGTGTTTGCACCGTAACCTCCACTTTTCCATTGGCTGATCATTCACCTCAATTTGATTGTTTACCCATTTTGAGGAACAGCTGCGAAGAGTGATTTCATTAGCCATCCTTGTGACACTGTCGTGCTTGGAAAATTCCAACCCTTACCTGGAATCAGCTGCTACCCATTTTATCACTCGTTCCTCAAAAGACAAGTCTTCTTTAAGCTCTTTTCATCTGACTCGTAAAATATGAAAAGATTGCCAAGTTTTGGCCTTCTAGATCGTTAAAGCGACCGGAAGAGCTATACCTCCTCTAGATTTTAATATTTTTGGACCTGAGGGATTATTGCACAAAAAGATCGAGCGCTTGTATTGTTCGGCTCGTTAAAACTATCGAAAATTCATCCCTTCTGTATTCTTTTATACTTTTTCGGACTTAAGGGATTAGATGACGAAAAAGGAATTCCGGAGTTAACTTTACGTACCTTTTCAGACTCTCTAAAAATGAAAATGACCGAGTTATCCTTGTCGTTAAACTCGTTAAAAACATTAATAGCGACAAACTTGTCTTTAGACGAGAACGAGTTTCACTATCGCTAGGCTCGTTAAAACATAGCGATGAGTTTTCCCGAAGGGCAAATTATAGAACAAGCATATGTTATCCTCCTCAAGCTTGACAAAAATAAAGAGCTACTGGTCAGCAATGACTGGGGAAAAATTGGGAAGAAACTCAAATAATCTTTATTGGTAGCAAGTCGCTCTTGAACATGACACTTCCACTCCGTGCCTGAGTCGGGTTGGGTTGTTTCATTCACCGATTACATCACCATGGTCTCGCCATACCATCCACATTTGGGGTAAATGCTACCAATCCATCATATAAGTGTCGCCGACATGTTCAAGAGAAGTCATCCATAGAAGTCACCCGTGTCCCATCCACTACCATACATTATACTTCATTCCTTCATGACCGCCATCCTGAACCATATATCATCAGATTGTTTTCACCTCCATCAAAAAATCATTTGCTCTGTTCCGTGTCATTGATGTGGGATTCATCAAGGCCCTCCTTTGACGAATCGCTTCTTGTTGACATCAGCTCATTATCCAAGAAGTTGATCTAGGAACACCCCATTCAGTACTTTGAAGCTTGCATTCCTCAATGGCAAGTTTCTCACTTCCGGCGACAGGTATACATCAATGACCTTCGACCAAAATATTTTGCGTAGTGTTCGACGCCAAGTCCTTTATTCACACCACGTGAATTGTACTGTAGTACCTTGAGGGTCATCATCCTTATCGGTGATTCCTCTCGCGCTTGTTAACAGTTTACATCATTGACTGGTAATCAAGCGATGTCTTTCCATGTTCAACTTCAAAACATTTTTCACATGGATCGACTTGTACTTCGAGTGAAGATCAGACGAGATTGAAGACCCCGGATCTAGTTTCATCCATCCGGGCTACGATATATATGCAGGAAAATAAAGACATTGACATGTATAGCATTGCAGCACAGGCGATCATCCTACCAAAAGGATGATGACTTCATCAGAATCATCAGTCTACCATCAGACGATTGTCTGTCCTGTGTACATAAAAATGAATTTATAAAGCTGGGCATGGGAATGCCCGCCTCACCTAGATCATGAAAACAGTATGAAAATAATGTATTGTATTGTATCTTATTACAGGTCTCCTCCCAGCATTGAAAGAACTTCGGATCCTCCTAATAAAGCATTTCACCCAATAAACGGCCTCATACTTTAGTGGGCAACTGTTATAGACATTTTTGTGCCTTACATCTCTAAGCATGAAATGTCCATAATCCAAGGGATCCAAAGTCCCTAAAAGTGTTGTTCCTACCCCTAGAGGAACAAGGTCAACCAATGACAGCTTCTCCCAGAAGTTCTCCACCAAAAACTACTCAGAACTAGTCAAATCAGGATCAATTCAGATGCTCCACTAGCTGGCTGCATTGCAAAGCACCCAAATACACTGGCTAGGTGTGTTGCAACGCACTTGAATGCACTACCCAGGTTCGTTGAGCGGGAAATGACAAGTGGCAGAGTCATTCAACGAGGTGGAGAGACAATGGAAGCTTCCAGAATCTTCTCCAATGACACTTGCCTCACTAAGTTCGACCAAGGATGAGTAAGAGGCTCTCAGCCTCCAAGTGGAAGCAAGAACTGACAGAGAGAAGCCACAAGTCAAAACATAAGCTGACTCATCCTCTCTGCTTACATCTATATGTGGATCCCTCATCCCAGAGATCCAGGGGCTGGAATTTTGTACTTTTCAGAGAATTGTTGTTGGTTTTGAGATTGAGATTAGTGCATCGGGTGATTTATGCTTTGTTGGAGGTGAGGAAGGGATTCCTTTGCTGGGAGGTAGATGCTGGATCGGGACTCACTTGGTTGTATCTCCTCCTGGATCTTCTTATCATATCAATAAAACTATTTGAGTTTCTCCTACATGCTTGTGTATCAGTGATGTTTTGTTATATTTGCATGTTTAGCTTAACCTGATCCTAAGCTATTTATGAATGTAAATCTATATCTTTGTGTAGTTTTTCCTCTTCTGTGATCTTGCAGGAACTTGGTGAAGCTGGGCAAGTAAGGGAGCAGGTAGTTGGAAGCTTTCGAAGAGGAGAGCGATTGGATCAACAAACTAGCGCAAGACACAGGTTAGTTTATCCTTCCTCTCCATTTACATTTCATAAAGAAGAATACGAAAGTAGTTTTCCTTGTTTGTTGCTAAGGCACTGTCACACCTTAGAGTGGGATAGGGGCGTTCTGAATAGATACTTTTCCCAACAACAAAGTGGAATCTTTACGCATAGATTTTTCAATTCTCCTAGAAGTTCAGTCTCTTCTGGGTAGGCTAGAGTGGTTAGGTTAATCTCTTAGGAAAGGGTGGGTTCACTTTAAGATTGCTTTCCTATATTTCTTCCTCAACCTCCCTAGGTGGAGGTGGAGCTTGGTTATCCGGGAGAAGTCTCCCAAATCTCAGGTTAATCTCCTAGATTTCCATAGCATAAGCTGGATATGATGTCTCTCCACTGTATTCTTGTTGAGCCTGTCTATTGTTCGGGTTCGGATTTGGTTGGCCAGGCATCTGGGGTTGCTTGGGTGGAGCAGAGTGTATCAGTTGTGGTTGGACATCTGATGGAGGCAATAAAGCTGGAGCATTGTCGTATAGGGGCCTCCACCCCTAGGACAGTGCATTCCACCGAGGTTGTGGCAGAGCATAAGGTTGAAATGACTGGCTGGCTAGCTGGGAGTGATACTGAGATGTAAAGGACCAAGGAGGGGGTGTAGACCAGGAAGGATGAGCAGGGGGTCCCCAAGAAGGCATGGTTGTGGTTTGGTTGGGGTTGTAATATGCATGGGACGACCCTTGCATGCCCTGCTGGTATGGTCTAGGCCCATGAGGTCTCCTTTGGTTTATGTAGCAGAGCTGCTCAATGACCCCTTCAGCTCCTTGATATACAGCTTTGAGTCCAGGCAAAGAAGGGCACTTATCTGTGGAGTGGTTTTCTTCACAGACTGAGCAAATTTCAATAGAATTCAATGGACATTCATTCCTCAGATGCCTCCAAGTTCATCTAGGACAAAAAATGGCCAAGGTTCTCTCTGCTTCCTCCTGCTTTCTCTTAATGTACATAGTGTCCATTTGCAAGGCAATGGTTTGCAACATCTCACTTTTGAAATCTTCTAGCATGTTTCCAATTTCACCCTTGATGGATGAGTTAGAAGAGGATGTACTGACCATAGGTTGACTACCCCTACCATTTTTCCTAGCTTCCCTAGAAAGGTTTCTAAAGACAGTCTTGATATCCTCATAGGGTAATTGGTAGATATCTCCTCTTGCTAACAAATGTAGGGTATCCAGAAGATCTTCCCTTACTCCTCTAAGTAGGACTAGCTTTAGTGACTCAAGGTCAAGTGTGCACCTGGCCCTTTTGTAACTAAGTTGGAATCTTTCTTCGTAATCCTCTAAGGATTCATCATTGCCTATGGTCATCCTGAAAATTTCATCTTTAGTATCCTTTGACCGACAGTAGTCTCGATATTTGTTGTTAAAGGCTTGTTGCATTTGAGCCCAAGTTGTGATCCTATCCCCAGGTAAACCCATGAACCAGCGCAATGGTACATCCTTGAGGGTAGATGAAAATAGTTTTAACTTTTTCTCATCCTCTCTATAGTCATAGGTTCAACATATAACAACAAACTCAAATAGGAAAGTGTCGGGGTCCTCTGTGGTCAGGCCATGGAAATGAGGTAGGGAAGAAGGGCTTATATTTTTCATCTTAGTGTCCCCATTGGTTTCCCTTATGGGGAAGGCACCCTCAACTCTCTCTCTATTCCCTCTGTCATTTCTGTTTTTAGCCATTGGTTCAGTAGGAATGGGTTCTTCTTCTTCTTCTTCCCCTGTAGGTTCTTCAAATATGTCAAGTTGCTCACCTAAGGGTTCCTCGAGTTCACAGCCACCGAAGAAGAGGGAAGGTTGGTTGTTTGATGCATTGGGGTTATTTGGAAAAAATTTCCCTAAGTTTTCCCTATTCCTACGAGGCATGAAAGGAAATGTTTTTGGTTTGGTTTTGTATATTTTTCAAACTTGGAAAGTACTTTGTAGAATTGAAATTGCTAATTGAATGAAAACTACTGACTGAATGAAAAAGCTACTTGCTGAATTGAAATCTTACTTGCAAAATGGAAGAAAGGAAACAACTAGATTACTTTTGCAGAAATAAACTAATGGCAGAATATTGAAGACAAGAAATAGAAGAAAAGAAAGCAATAATCACATTTTACTCAGACACCTCCCCGGCAACAGCGCCAAAAGGTGATGAGCGCCAATATTGCAGCAAGGATGTTGCAACTCCTGGGCTACCAGTTTTAATTTATCAACCCGAGGTTCGTACAAACTTGGAGGTGACAGTGTTGTATACACAAGTAAAAGTCATGGTTCTACCTGTTGTCACTATTCAGCTGGCGAGAGACCACTACAGTTTCAAGCCAGACTTCTATGGAGTCAGAAGAAGCTTCATTTCTTGATGGAAGAAATGTAAATATACTCTAAGAGAGAGCTACTCTACTGCAATCATGGAGAAGGTCGACATTTAATGCTAAATCACACCATTTCCTAATTAACTGCTAAGAAACTATGCTTTGCAAAAATGCTAAATCAACATGAACCAAATGCCACTATCTATGCTATAGAAGTAATAAGCATCAAACATCACTAATGTGCAAGTAAAGAGACTGAACTAAATCTATTTTTGCCTTTTTGTCTTTTTATGCAAAATCAAGTATGCAAACTAATTTCTTTTGTTGATGTGGCAGGTGAATTAAGAATGTTTGAGGATGGCTGGAAGGGTTATGAGATGGTTGGATGCTGTGGGAGGCCCTTGGGAGTCGTTTGGTGACTTACTAGAGGTTTTCCATCAATTCGGCCTCAAAACAGGCCATTTCAGGAAAACCTACAGGATGTACTAGAAACCTACAAGATTCCCTGTAAACCTACAAGATATAACCGAGAAAAAAATGTGAGGTATTGGAGGTGATGGAAGGCCTAGGAAAGGTGTGTGAAGGGTGGAATGGAGTGGGAGAAGGTCTAGGATCACTCAGAAGTCAACAACAAAGATAGGATATGGCTGGATTCGCTCAATGTGCTTGGAAGAATTTCTATGAAAAAGGATGAAAACTAGTGAAGGTGATGGTGAAAACAAGGGATGGCTAAGGTGGATGGAGTGGAAGGTGGTTGTTGGCTATGAAGTCTTAGTCTCCTCCTAAAGCACCTGCTCTGCATAAAACATGTATATCTTCCAAAAAACTATGTAAACAAGAAACATTCTCATAAACTAGAAAAGCAAAATTAATGAACTATCTGCCTACATTATGCATGAGGAAAGTTGCTGAAAGGACTGAAAGCATGGATGAGATCTACTGCAAAAATGAAGATGAAAAATATGAAAATAGAATCATATCTTGCAAAACTAACCAAATGCTAATTTAAAGACAACAAACTCCAAAGCTCAAAAAAGAACTATAAATATGTGTTTTTGGGGTTGCTTCAGGGTCCCTTCCCCAAGTCATGATCCCAGAGGGAGGAGGTGAGGTCGAGACACCTACTAACAACCTTATGGTGCTCCTTTTATCCCTGCTAACCTGTTGCTGAAGTAAGACACAAATGGAAGCAAACTAATAAACAACCAATCTAATCTACACTACTTGTAATGGAAATGCATCTAAAAGCAAATTAACAATCAAGCTATGAAACTACACTAAACGTACATATACAATAAAGATGAGCCTTGGTTGCTAGGGTTGGGCCCTAACCCAAGAGCTTTATCCCTCTGAGTTAACTCAGTGTTGGATCAAAACAAAACTCATTCTTATTACCAAAACAACAAATTACATCAATAGAACTTTCACAAGCTTGGAGCTCAAAAATAGCTTAGAGTTTTTCAATAAAAATCTTAATCCTAATGAGGCTTTAGGCCTATCTACTTATACAACTGAAGTCCCCAATGACTTCCTTAAAATCAAGGAGGCTCGGCTCTCGAACTCGAGATAAACTAGCTCTTTGTCTCTCACTTGCTCGGCTACCTTCTAATCCTCATGGCTTGGTTGCTTGCACTACGAGCTGGTGTGATGGATGGAGGAATATTCGAATGGGGGATAAGTAAATGAGGAGGACTTACCTCCTACAATCCTTCTCCCTTGTCCCATTGGAGTTTTAACCTTATTATTTGCAAAAATTCCTTGATTTTCTCCTTTATTCTTGCACATTCAATGCATATTAGTCCACTAGGCATAATATCCAACTCTAACTCATCTCATAAACAAAATATAATCAAAAAAATGCAATGAGTTGTGAGAAAAGTTGGTTTGTCTAAGCCAGGAGGTGAATTAAGCCCCATATAATTACCCAATGATGAGGCTCATCAACTACATCCACCCCTGAATTCCTAAATGGCCCTCCAACCTCTAGAAGACTAGCTAGTTCATTGAAACAAGAAATATTTAGCTAATATTTCATTATGGGATGAAGATGACTAGTGGTTGAACTAGGATCTTTAGAGGGTTTTAATTCGGCTAAATGAAGCAAAATCAATTCTTCTAGAAAAGTTATATGGATGCCTCCCAAACCATACTGAGAAAGAGGAATCTAATGATTGGAAGGAATCATAATATAATGTCTCTGCAAGTTATCATACCTTAGTTTTTCCACAAGGAGAATCACCCAAATCAAAATTATGGAGAAATGTTTAGCTCTCTCACAACCTCCCAAAAATTATTTTTTGTATGCTGGTTCTTGATGCTCAAAAATATTTTAACAATGAAAAACATCATCAAGAGAGGAATTCATGGTCCTTCAAGATGTCCTCTATGCTTAGAAGCTAAGGAATATATACCCCATATTTTCCTAAATTTTAAATTTTACAAGGAAATATGGAGCTTAACTCTTCAAAATCTATTTGTAAGATTAATCTAGCCAAACTAAGTTCATATTTTTTTTTAGGTTTGGCATGAAAACTACTCAAAGACCTTTTAAGGGAAGAGTTAATTCATGAAAATATGGGTTTCCCTTCCCAAATTCATTTATTTGAAGAGTTAGCTTACAAGAAATTGAAAATAATAAACCCACATTACAAACAGTGGCTCTAAAATCTATGAATTTGATGGTGGAATACCGGAGGATGAAAGAGGAATCTTTCTCCTAGACAATAGTGAAGAAGAATGATTGGGGTCATTGTTTCATCTCCCTGGGTGAGTATCTCCCCAATACAAAAATAAAGTGTTTGTTAAAGGTAAATATTGCATAAGAGGATCTTGAAAGGAAGTTGAACAATGGATTCAATTTAGGAAATGTCACACTCTCTTTTCTAATGGAGCATCGAAGAACAATCTAGGGGTGCCAGGAGTGGGAAGGGTTATTTTTCTACCCGAGGGAAATGATAGAAATAGTCGTCGCTTGGGAGTTAGGAAAGAGAACAAACAACAAGCTTAATATTGTGCATTATAAAAAGGCCTCCATTTAGAAAAAGAAGCAAATGTCTACAAGATTTCAGTTCTAGGAGATTTTGTAGAAATTCTCCTGTAGATTAAACTGATAATGCAATGTAACTGAAGCAATATACTTAATCTACTTCTACAATCAAACTTGCGGAAGCTTAATCGATTTTGAGAAATATCAAATAGAACACATATAACAAATGACGAAGAAAGCAATCACACATGAACGCAGAAGAATACGCTAGGGAAAGCCTCAGCTAAAAACCCCAATCTCTGTATTATCATAAAAGTGGAAATATCTTAGGATTACACAAAGCTTTAGCTCACAAGCTATCCAGCTCTCAGTACAATCCCTCACTACTACTCATAGACAGAATAGACAACACATATGCCTTTCCTCTGCCCTCCAAGCCTCCTATTTCCTTGCGCAGTTTCTCCTGGGTCCTCAAGCTGCCACTTGTGTGTAATTACCTCACACACTGCTCACTAACCTCTAAAATAACTGTGCAATCCTCAAGGAAAGAATTCCTTCTGCATGCAAGAGATATCCCCATGGGAATATTCCTGCAACTGATAGTACATTGTCCCATCCTTTGATCTCAACAGGGTCTCTCTCTTAACTGACATGCATGAGTTATTTATGAGAGAATATTCAGTTATCTGAAGTACACTAGTTGCATACATGCATGCATTGACTAACTGAACTCACAATCAGTCCCACAAATTGTTGGAACTAATCTAACTGGACTTAACTCAGTTAACTGAGCTAACTAATTACAAGTCAAAGTACAACTCATCCTGATCTCCTTAGTTAAGGGATAACTTCCATAACTGTTGCATGTCTTCACATAGATTTCATGTTTGATTTTCTCCAACTAATTAACTCGAGATGAAATAATTAGTTATTTTACAAACAACTGCTGAGATCAAATTCGAATTTTAATTCTCAATTTTAATTTAGGGACTAATTAAAATTGGAATGTATCCCGAAATTCTATCTATAGCAATGTTATTTTTAGAATTTATTGTTGTTATTTTCAACACTCCCTCTTAACAAGAAAGGGATTATCTGCCACCCCGATCCTGTCTCTATGGAACTCAAATTTGCATTTTGATAATTCCTTATTCAAAATGTCTGCATCTTGCTCCTTGGTCGAAACATACTGCGACAACATGATCCTATTCACCACACAGTATCGAAGATGATGATACCGGATATCGATGTGCTTGGACCTGTCATGAAATACTGGATTATCATAGAGTTTGATACAACTCTGATTATCACAATAGATCACAGTTGGATCCATCCTCTGATCAAACAACCCAACAAGAATTTTCCTCATCCAAATCGCCTCACATGTTGCCTGGCTTGTAGCCATGTATTCAGCCTCTGCTCAACTAAGTGCAACTGACCTCTGTTTCCTGTTGTACCAAGAAACTGCAGCTGAACCAAGGTTGAAAATTCCTCCTGAAGTTCTCTTTCGATCTGATGGACTCCTGTTTGGTCAATTTAGTGTGTCCTAAATTGCTATATAAATTGTCAATCCGGGAGTCGTAAACTGCTGAAGTGAAGTGCACTATATATGCAAGATAACTGATTTCTTACTTCTTTGTCGTTTTTTATTTTTGGTTTGTTTTTGGGTTTATCTTTTTTTGATTCCCTAATGTGAGATGGCAATTCTAAAATTCAAGTATGGATGTAAGTGTTCAAGGCAATGGTGACCTCTAAAATAATTTCCAAACTTCAAAGTTTTCAAAAAGGTTTTCAAACTTGCAATGATGAAATCAATTACTAAGAGAAAATAAAAATGTACCTAAATTCTAATTAAACCAAACAGTGAGCTAGTGACTATGAAACCCAGTATCCTTGCTGCTGTATAAAAAGAAACTGAACTCAAAGAAATTCAAAAACTGTAAGCAAAGTAAACTAAATCATATTACATCAACTCATATTCTAACCCCTCACCATTCGACTCGCTCTGGCTATAGGAGGTAATCATAAACAAATTGAGTAATCTGATATCTAAATTGCATAAAATGAAACTAGGATCAAACTACGCATTCATACTTCAATCCCTCACCATTCAACTCGCTTTGGCTATAGAAGGTAACTGAAAATGACATGAGTAATCTAATCACTAACTTGCAGAAAAATAAACTAATATCAAACTACGCTTTCATACTTCAATCCCTCACCATTCGACTCGCTCTGGCTATAGGAGGTAACTGAAAATGACATGAGTAGTCTAATATCTATCTTGCAGAAAAGTAAATGAACAAAACTAAACTAAAAGAAATAAACAATGATGGAATTAGAACTAAGAAAATAAATCAGCAGAAGGACAAGATAATTTCATGTCATTAGTCATTAAAAAGCTATGTGCAATTTCCTGGGCTATCTATTAGAACCTGAAATAAAGACACTGATCAGTTAATAGTCATTAGAAAGCATAAAAGAAACTATGGACAGCAATCAACATGAATATCATAAGCAGTGTAATATATACAAGCAAGCGATTATGGCATCAGGAACGTAAAGGAAGAAAGCATGAAACTATACAGTAATTACAGAACCTTGGTGTACAGGGGCCCTCTGCAACCTCGGCCAATCAGCAATCAATCACAAATTGAACTTAAAAACATTGTCTTCTCATGTATTAAAATGCAGTCATAACATAAGGATTAAGTCACGACACAGTGGGCTCGTAAAACAATCAAAATTACATACACAAAGCTAGCTAATATGTGTATGAGAATGCGTTATTTATAACTGAGGAAGATACAATTACTTCCTAAAATCTGCGGTAATAAACAGACACGTGAATAACCACGTCCAGAAATCTAGCATGATGGTCGCCGCGACAATTAAATCCAAGGAGGGTGGCTGTTAGATTTGGTTCATGGAGCAGTCCACAAGTGTTAGCACGCCTCCTGAGATTTAGGAATTTTCCACGCAAGTCTTCACATGGTGAAAAACAACGTTCTGCCACTGTAAAACTCTTAGGTTGACCACCGCTTTGACTGTCCTTGACCACGACCTTCTGTGACGGATTCGGCTGAACCAAGAGGACACGTTCCATGTCCACATCATTTGCAACTTTCCCATGTGGCCGGATTCTCCTGTAGACACCTGTAACATGGACTTCAACAAAAAGGTTGCGGAAAGTTGAGCTGGCTGCGGAAAGTGACAAGATTCCGCAGCGGACTGAGCAAAAATCTAGATCAAACAGCAGTCACAATACATAGTTAGGAAACCATTTTATATGCTCTTTTTAAACTAATATGCAATGATTTGACAGCTTGGAGGTTCAGGTAACTGGAAAAAAAGGCTAGAAAGGTGTATAGGGAAGATGAAAGTTTGGGACTCAACATACCCCCACTGTGAAGGTGTTGCATGTCCTCATGCAACCAAAATTTGGTCATCACCCTTTATTCCATGTGTTCTGAAGCCTCTGCTAGTACATCCAGTCCTCTTTTCTTCTTTCTTGGTGCTACCACCATCCTGGGCTTCCTTATCAAACATCTGAATTTGAGATTGATTAATTCCCTGCTCAACTTTCTGCACTTTTTCTTTAGTTTCTTGTTCTTTTTCTGCCACAGTCCCAAATGTAGCATAGTATTATCATGAATGATTTTTTCCACTTTGATTTGCTCCTTTAATGCTTCGTTTTCTTGTTTAATGTGCCTGTTTAAAACCTCCAATTCAAACACTTCCTGTTTTAAGGATTGGACTTGTGCTTCTTGTGTTATGTGAGGCAGAGTGGATGATGTGCTCGGGTCTGCAACTGTCTTCTCTAAGGATTCGAGGTAATCATACACCTCTTGCTGACTTGGATCTATTTCGGGTGTTTTCCTTGGGCTGACTTCAAAGTCTTGTTAAGGAGGAGGACTAATTTCTAATTCTGGCCGAGAAGGACTTACATAAACATCTAGAGGACTGGTTTCAATATTTGGCTGAAGATGAGGTGGACTACAACCAGCTGGAGGTTTCTCGGGTGTTTCCCCACCCAAGTCGATGAAGTGGGGTCCTTTTAATTGTGTTTTCCTCCACTTTCCTCTAAGCATGTTGCTTCTTCTTAAATACTGTGGGCTAGTACTCTCTTTTTCCATGCTCTCTTTTCCTTTTTCTTTCTTCTTGGCTGTAGCAGCTTGTTTTCGAATATGCACTAGTCTCTCAGACAACACTTGATATTCTTCCTCTATAGATGGCTCTGGTGATTGGTAGACATCTTCTATGTTCCTTTTTCCTTTCAATTTCCTCTGTTTTCTGTCCTTAGTTCTTTCCTCCTTCTCTTTTTGACCAACTTATTTAGTTTTGCTAATAAGAGAGTTGTGGATTATGGCACTTTTTTCTTTTCTCCTACTTCTTCTTGGTGTCTTTGGTGTACTGCTTTCAGGTGCCTCAGATGGCTCTTGAAAGTAATTTCTTACTAAAAACCGTTCCCAGGTATCTTTGTTTTTCTTCAATTGGTCTTCAATGAGAATCCTCACAAGCCCATGATGATATAAATGAGGTTCTATGTCTCCTATGTTCTTTTGGACTGTGGTGCTCATCTTTTTCAAGCTCAGCAATAAGAAATAGGGTAGATTAAGGGTTTGATTCTCTAAGAAGTTCATCAATAACCTAGTATGATACATGTACATTGCTCCAAAGCGGCCTTCACAAGTGATGAACTTTTGAATGATTAACAGTAAGCTGGCCCACTCTTCTTTTAATGCATGAACAGGAATTCCTTTTGTAAATATAGTAACGTCCATACCTAGGTTACATAATATAATTCTCCATGCCTGCTCGTCCAAACTTTTGTTTTTAAACCAACGTTCACCTTCCTGGGGCAGGTCTGTAGCAGCTGCTATTGATGCTTCAGTGACCGTGAACTTAAGGTCTCCAATTTCCACCACCTGACCATTGAAAGACCTTGCAAAGGCTTTTGTTACCTCCTTATTGTGGCCCTTAAATTTTTGAATGAAGCGTAGCCATTTTTCCTTCTTCAGCAAATCTTTTACTTGAGGGTATCCTTCTAAGAACTTAGGCCCTTCCGGTTCTGCCCTCAATAACCGTCCCATCCTTTCCTCTGTTTGAAATTCAACTGAAATTCAACTGCGTGTGAGGGTTTAGCAGAGGTAAGATGGCTAGGTTGCAAGGTTTGTGGAGAAAAAACAGTGGCTGAAATTGGAAGATGGATAACAGCTAACGAGAGTGTTCAGGAACTGTAAGCGGAAACAGAGGATGAGCAGCCGAGGTGAGTACACAAAATGGAGTGGAGACGTATGTGAACGAGGTGGTAATGTAGTCGTGGCTTTAACAAAATGGCAGGGTAGTGAAGTGAAGTCAGAATTTTTGAACTGAACGGCTGCATACGAGATGTTACACGTTTATGAAATGGCTGCGAAAAGCGGTGGAGAGGAGCTGTAATGAAATAGGTCACATCTCATGATTACAAGTGGAGTGTGAAAGTGCAGTCAACTACGAGTTAAACTCGAAAATTAATCATGAGACTGTTTAGGGAATAAATGCATGGTTCATGGAATAATGTCGTGGAATGGTAATGGATCTATCGTGGTAATCATTGCATATAGTGGAGCTTTAAGGTTTAATAACTATGCAAATTTGTGCCTTTGATTGCTATTTGAAAGAAATTTTTACTCATACCTTGGAATCCTTGTCATTTGTTGTCCATTAGCCCTTAATCAACTGCTCCTTATTGATGTCTATAGATGATCCATGTCTTCATAGCATATGCTCAGTCATACCTGCTTTTTCATGATTATTGCACTAACATTTTGACTCTAAATTTGAAAAACAGAGTGGTAGCTGCGGAAACTGCTTCTGGCTGCGGAAACTGATTCCAGCTGCGGAAACTGACACAGCACCCACTTGGCTGAATAAAGATAGTTAGATAATAACTAATTGAGTGGAAATGGTCATGAAAGATACTTTTATTGATGAAATGGATGAAATGGAGTGGGATGAAGTGGAGTGGAGTGAAATGAAAATGAAATGGAGTGGGATGGAAATGAAGTGAAGTGAAAATGGGAAAGAAAGAGAGATTTTTTTGGAAAATATAGAGTGTCAAGTGTCCCTGATTTTCACTCTACATTTTCTGTATAAGACTGCCAATCAGTGATTGGTTTTCAGGCTTATACAATTTTTTTTTTATTTGAACAGAAAGGAACAAAGGCTAGGCTGGTGGGGAAGAAGGATTCTTCTTCACCAGCCTTATTACAGAATTCTCTTGAAACATTTTGACAAATTCCTCTTTTGAGAGTGGTTTATGATAAATCTTCAATCTGTGGCCATTCACAATAAGAGGAGTTTGAAATTCATCAATGGTCTTGATTCTTACCACTCCATTGCTAAAGACTTTGTCAATCTCATATGGCCCAAGCCAATGGGTCTGAAATTTACCTTTGAAGTCTTTAAACTTGGAATCAAATAGTAATGCCCAATCTCCCTCTTGAAACTTTTTCTCTTTGATGTATCTATAATGCCACTTAGCTCTTTGATGTTGAACTAGATCAGTTCTTAGGATTGCTTCTTGTCTAATCTCATCTAGCTCATTCAACTGCTCCATTCTGTGCTTTTGGGCTTCTGATAGATCCATCCCCAACTGAACTGCCATCTTGAAAGTTTTGACTTGAAACTCAATGGGGAGCAGGACTTCTTTCCCATAAACAAGTTCATAGGGAGAATGTCCTGTCGTATTCCTCCATGTAGTTCTGTAGGCCCATAAGGCTTCAGGAAGCCTTTCTGCCCAATCTCTTCTGTGTAGATGAACAGTTTTGGTGATGATGCTCTCAATAACTTTGTTTGTAGACTCCACTTAGCCATTTGCTTGCAGATGGTAAGGAGTAGATTTTCTATGCTTGATTTTGTATTCTTCCATCAGCTTCTCCATCATGTTGGATGTAAATTGACTTCCCTGATCT
This sequence comes from Pinus tabuliformis, assembly GCA_031772625.1. Taxonomy (NCBI): domain Eukaryota; kingdom Viridiplantae; phylum Streptophyta; class Pinopsida; order Pinales; family Pinaceae; genus Pinus; species Pinus tabuliformis. Next base: position 152,487,848 of record CM062805.1, on the reverse strand, counting down.
GTCACAATTTCTCTTGGGACACCAAAGCGAGTAAAAATATCCTCATAAAGAAAACTAAAAACTGAATTTTCAGTAGCAGAAAGTAATGCTTTGGCTTCTACCCATTTAGTGACATAATCAGTGCATACCAATATATACTTCTTCTGTTTATATGGTGGATTAATGGGTCCAATGAAATCTAAATCCCATTTTTCAAAGGGTTCGATGAGTACCTGTGGTTGTAATGGCATTTCATTTGAAAGAGTCAGTTTCCCTACTCTTTGGCAGCTGTCACACCTTTTGACATATTCTTTTGTATCTTTGAAGAGGGAAGGCCAATAATATCCTAAAGAAAGGATTTTATAGGCCATCATTTTGTCAACAAAGTGTCCACCGCATGTTTCATCATGACATGCCTTGAGGATGTCAGGCATTTCATCTTCCCGAACACATCTTCTGATCACACAATCTGGCCCTGTTTTAAACAATTCATTAGAAATCCATGAATATTTTGAACTCTCCTGAATAATTCTTCTTTTTTCACTAGGAAATAGATGTGTAGGTAGTTTCCCTATAACCAAATAGTTAGCAATATCTGCATACCAAGGAGTCTTAGTAGTTACTACGAATAAATATTCATCTGGAAATTTATCCTCTACAGGAGAATCTTCGTTAGTATTTTGGATCTTAGACAAGAAATCAGCTATTGTATTTTGTTTCCCTGGTCTATCCAACACAGTAATATTGAATTCCTATAAAAGTAAGAGCCATCTTGTAACTCTGCCATTAGTAACAGGTTTGTTCATTAGATATCTAATCGCAGAATGATCAGTATGGACAAAAGTTTCATTGCATGTTATATAATGTCTAAACTTATTGATTGCATGAACAACAGCTAAGAAATATTTTTCAGTCACAGTATCGTTCAACTCAGTGGGAGTCAAATTTTTACTGGTATAGTAAATGGCATAAGGAACTAAATCCTTTTGACCCAACACAGCTCCTACAGCTGTAGCTGAAGCAACTGTAGAAATATGGAAAGGAAGTTTCCAATTTGGCCCTCTCAAAATGGGTGCTTCAGATATTCTTGTTTTCAAAGTTTCAAATGCTGATTGACAATCAGGATCCCATTTGAATTCACAGTCTTTTGTAAGCAATTTGAAGAGTGGAGATGCTATTTTGGTGAAGTTTTCTATAAATCTTCTATAGTACCCAGTAAATCCCAGAAAACTTCTAACATCTTTTTGACAATTCGGAATAGGCAACTTGGAGATGACTTCAACTTTTGATTTGTCAACTTTAATCCCATCTCCTGAAATGTGATGTCCCAAATCAATACATTCAGTAAACATCATAAAGCATTTTTCATGACTCAATGAAAGGTTGGTTTCTTTACATCTTATAAGGACTTTTTCCAAATTCTCTAATGCCTCTTCAAATGAATCACCATAAACTGTAAAATCATCCATATAGACCTCTACACAATCATGGATTAGATCAGAAAAGATTCCTAGTACTGCCCTTTGAAATGTTGAAGATGCATTACATAATCCAAAAGGAAGCACTTGGTAAGCAAAAGTTCCCCATGGATAGGTAAATGTGGTCTTATCTTGATCTTTAGGTGCTACTTGAATTTGATTATAGCTACTAAAACCATCCAAAAATGAAAAGTACTTTTTGCCTGCTAGAGTATCTAATACCTGATCGATAAAGGGAAAGGAAAGTGATCCTTCAAAGTTGCTTTATTCAATTCCCTGTAATCAATGCATACCCTCCATTTACCATTCTTTTTAGGTACTAAAACCAAAGGGGAAACCCATCGGCTATCTGAAATTGGATAAATGAAGTTTACATTGAGTAGTTTTTGGAGCTCTTCTTTCACTATCTCCCTAAGGTTTGGATTCATCCTTCTCTGAGGTTGTCTGGTTGGTCTACTGTTTTCCTCGATGTAGATGTGATGAATGCGAGTCTTAGGGTAAATACCTTTCATATCAGTATACTCCCATGCAAATGCAGTAGAATGTTTTTGCAAGATTTTGGTTAGCTCTCCCTGTTGTGATTTTTCCAAGTTTTTGTTGATATTCAATGTTTTACCTGGAAAGATCTCAATGGCGGAACTACCAAACTCTTCCATAGAGTAAAGAGACATTTGTCTAGATGATAGATACTCAATGTCAGAATCTCACTGAAATTGTGTGTGGTCATTTTCTGAAGATGTTTCAAAGTTTTCTAATGTGTTCAGAATTTGACTATCTTCACTGATTTCAGAAATGGTAAAGACAGGTTGTATAGTGTCCTCATCTTCGACCCATTCATTATCTCCTACTTTTGTAATTTCTTTTGCTGGAGGATACAGATTGAATTTCTTTGTCAAATTACCATCAAAAATATACATATCCCCAGATCTACAACTGATAAAAGCATCAGTTGTGGCTAGCCAAGGTCTTCCTAAGTTGAGTGGGTGACCTCCTAGATTACTTTTGGGAGTTAAAATCATGAAATCTACTGGATATTCCCAAGAATCTAAGGAGACCGAAATGTCTTCTAATACACCATCTGGTTTGATAATTGATCGATCTGCAAGTTGCAGTAGAGTAGGTGTAAAAAGAAGATTAGGAAGTTTTAGATGTTCCATAGTCTGTCTACTCATAATGTTGATAGCGGCCCCTAAATCAATCAAAGTATTTGCAATTTCTACCCCATTGATATGTGTTTTTACAATTGGACTACCGGGATCTACATACTTCTGCATGGTAATTTTTCCCATCATGATATCTGCATTCTTTCCTACCAGGTGGATTCTTCTCATATCTCTTGGTTTCCTTCCTGGTCTTTTGAGACTCAACACTTTTATTGTTTTTGCTAGAATAGGAATCTCTCTAATGGCTTGTAGCAAGGGAATATTGATACAGACATTCTTTAAGTCATCTAGGAAATCATAATCAGGCAACAAGATTTGTTTTTCCACCCCTTTGTCAATTTGTAATCTTTCAGGAAAAGGAGGTGTGGATGAAGATGCAGGTTGCTCAGCTATAGGAGTTGTGGGGGTTGACTCTTTTTCTTTTCCTTTTTGAGTGCTTGGGTTTTGAAGATATGCTTCAGAACCTTTATTGGCTTCAAGAGAATCTTCCTCAGAAATGCTTTTCTTTTGAGCATCTATAGAAGGCTTTTCTAAAACTCTACCAGATCTGAGTTGTACATCATTGGGAGGAACAATCATATAGGTAGGAAATTTTTGTCCTTCTACCATGTAAGAATTTTGAGGGTTTTTATTATTGGGATTTGGCAATGGCTGGGAAGGTAGTTGATTTGTCTTTTGTGGAATGGAAGCAAGAGTTGGGAATTTGGATTCTGTTGAGAAGGTTTTTGTTGTTGTGGAAATGGCAATGAAAGTTGTGGATTTTATTTGGAAGTTGTGGAGCTTGTTGATTTTGAAAAGATGGAGGATATTGATAAAATTGAGCAAATCTCCCATAAGGATTTTGCATACCTTGTACCCATGATTGAAATGGATTTTGAGGTTGGGACCAAGGTTGTTGCCAAGGATTCCAATTTGGTGGGGGTTGAAATTTCGTGGGGTTGTTAAACCCTTGATTTTGTTGCCCTTGCCAAGGTCTCCTTGAAACAAAACAAAGAGACTCAACTGAATTTGGTTATCCTTGAAATACAACTTTGAGCCCAGGAATTGAAGGACAATCCTTGGTCTAAGGGGCATTCCCTTAGAGCATGTTTCTTCCTACATTTTGGACAAAAGATGGCTAAAGCTTCAGCTTCTTCTTTCTGCTTGTTTTGTATCTTAAGGGTGTCTAGTTGCTCACTAAGACTCCCTAAAATATCAGTTTTAAACTCATCAAGCATGTTGCCAATCTCAGCCCTACTTACTGATCCAATTGTAGATTTGTTTGCTCTAATGATAGAATGATCTCTAGGCCCTTTTTCGGTTTTAGATTTTCCCCTTGAGAGATGGACACACAGCTCTGCTATATCATGAAGTGGAAGTTGAGATATATCTCATTTTCCCATCATATTCAAAATACCTATCCATTCTTCTCTAATGGCTTTTAATAGAAGGGCTTTCAAGGTTTCCTCATTTAGGTTATTCATTTTTGCTCTTTTCGGGTTGTATTGAAATCTTTCAAGTAAATCCTCCAAGTTTTCATCTTCTTTTTGCACCATTTTGAATACCTCATCCTTATGATTGGTGGGCATACAATAGTCCAGGTATCTATCCAAAAATGTTTGTTTCATATCATTCCAAGTCCTAATAGATTGAATGACTAATCCCATGAACCATTTTAGAGCAGCTCCCTTCAATGTTGAAGGAAACAATTTGAGTTTTTGTGAGTCTTCCATATAATCATAAGTTCGGCACACGACTTTAAACTCAAATAGAAATGTTTCAGGATCCTCACTTCGCAACCCATAAAATTTTGGGAGGACAGATGGTGAGATGTTTTTCATTGTTGTTCGAGATTCCTCATCAACTATAGGAAATCCAAATGAGTTATCTCCATCCCTATTTCCCCCATTGTTACCTCTACCTCCTCCATTATTTCCTCCTCCTCTACCTCTACCTCTACCTCCTCCAAATCCGTTTACTACTTCCTCTGTCATGATAGTTTCCTCAGAGATTTCAGAGTCCTCTGGTTCTTCTACTAATGGCGAACAAGGAGGAATTTCGCCCTCTTCTTCTTCAGGTGATTCTACTTCCTCGATTACAATGTGTTTTCCTATAGAAGTAAAGAAAGGGTCTTTTCCTAACTCAGATTCGGTGGATAGTGTGGGAGAGTCTCCTAATTCAGCTACTGCCTCTTGAATTCCAGGAATCCTAAGGCTAGGAGTGTGAGTTGGAGATGATGAAGGTGTATCTTGTCTATACCTTGAAGTAGATGGAGTTGTAAAAATCGAACTTTTGGCCCTAGCTATAATCCTTCCCCTAGAATCTCTTGCTCTATGCATGTCATTTTTTTTTCTTCAAGTCGGGCTAATAATTCTCTTTCTGATCTTCCAGAACGGTCTAGGTGCAAGAAGAGAGCATACTCAAGATATTATTGAACCAATAACTCTCTTTTCTGATCCTCCAGATCACACTAGGTGCAAGATGAGAGCATACTTTGAGAAGTTATCAATTTTTACCTTACTTGAATTTTTTTTTTTTTTTTTTTAAGAAATTGGCTACCTAGTTTCACTTCCCCGGCAACGGCACCAAAATGTTTGGTCAATTTAGTGTGTCCTAAATTGCTATATAAATTGTCAATCTGGGAGTTGTAAACTGTTGAAGTGAAGTGCACTATATATGCAAGATAACCGATTTCTTACTTCTTTGTCGTTTTTTATTTTTGGTTTGTTTTTGGGTTTATCTTTTGTTGATTCCCTAATGTGAGATGGCAATTCTAAAAGTCAAGTATGGATGTAAGTGTTCAAGGCAATGGTGACCTCTAAAATAATTTCCAAACTTCAAAGTTTTCAAAAAAAATTTCAAACTTGCAATGATGAAATCAATTACTAAGAGAAAGTAAAAATGTACCTAAATTCTAATTAAACCAAACAGTGAGCTAGTGACTATGAAACCCAGTATCCTTGCTGTTGTATAAAAAGAAACTGAACTCAAAGAAATTCAAAAATTGCAAGCAAAGTAAACTAAATCATATTACATCAACTCATATTTTGACCCCTCACCATTCGACTCGCTCTGGCTATAGGAGGTAATCATAAACAAATTGAGTAATCTGATATCTAAATTGCATAAAATGAAACTAAGATCAAACTACGCAATCATACTTCAATCCCTCACCATTCGACTCACTCTGGCTATAAGAGGTAACTGAAAATGACATGAGTAATCTAATCACTAACTTGCAGAAAAATAAACTAATATCAAACTACGCATTCATACTTCAATCCCTCACCATTCGACTCGCTCTGGCTATATGAGGTAACTGAAAATGACATGAGTAGTCTAATATCTATCTTGCAGAAAAGTAAATGAACAAAACAAAACTAAAAGAAATAAACAATGCTGGAATTAGAACTAAGAAAATAAATCAGCAGAAGGACAAGATAATTTCATGTCATTAGTCATTAAAAATCTATGTGCAATTGCCCGGGCTGTCTATTAGAACCTAAAATAAAGACATTGATCAATTAACAGTCATTAGAAAGCATAAAAGAAACTATGGACAGCAATCAACATGAATACCATAAGCAGTGTAATATATACAAGCAAACGATTATGGCATCAGGAACGTAAAGGAAGAAAGCATGAAACTATACAGTAATTACAGAACCTTGGTGTACAGGGGCCCTCTGCAACCTCAGCCAATCAGCAATCAATCACAAATTGAACTTAAAAACACTATCTTCTCATGTATTAAAATGCAGTCATAACATAAGGATTAAGTCACGGCACAATGGGCTCGTAAAACAGTCAAAATTACATACACAAAGCTAGCTAATATGCGTATGAGAACGCGTTATTTATAACTGAGGATGATACAACTACTTCCTAAAATCTGCGCTGATAAACAGACACGTGAATAACCACGTCCGGAAATCTAGCATGATGGTAGCCGTGACAATTAAATCCAAGGAGGGTGGTTGTTAGATTTGGTTCATGGAGCAGTCCACAGGTGTTAGCACGCCTCCTGATTCCGCAGCTGACTGAGCAAAAATCTAGATCAAACAGCAGTCACAAGACATAGTTAGGAAACCATTTTATATGTTCTTTTTAAACTAATATGCAGTGATTTGACAGCTTGGAGGTTCAGGTAACTGGAAAAAAAGGCTAGAAAGGTGTATAGGGAAGATGCAAGTTTGGGACTCAACAGCTCCATGCCCAATATGCATCTGTGAAGCCCTGAAGCTTCACTCCCTCTGTCTGTCTTTACCATAATCCATACTAAGATGTGCCTCTGAGGTATCTCAGCACATACTTAGCTGCATTCCAAAACAGCTTTGTAGGCTGAACCATAGCTTGACTTAGTTGGTTCACCGCAAAGCACAAATCTGGTCGTGTTCACTAAATACATCAATGAACCCACAAGCTGCCAATACACAGTAGCAGCTACTACCTCACCCGAAGTAGCATCCTCCTTCCTCCAGTTACCTGCTAGAGGAGTCTCCATGGGCTTGCACTTCTCTATCTGGAATCTCCTGAGTATCTCATTGGCATACTTGCCTTGAGACACAAACACTTCCCCATCCTTCTACCACACTTCCATGCCTAGAAAGTAGTGCATGAGACCCATGTATTTCATCTCAAACTCTCTTGCAAGATCCTCCTTGCAAGACTTGATCAACTGATCATCACTTGTTAATATTAGATCATCAACATAAAGAACAATGATCAATGTCTTACCTTCTACCATGATGTGGTATAGGTTCACATATGCTTCACTCTTTGTGAAGCCCAACCCGGTGAAGTAGCTATCAATCCTGGTGTACCAAGCACGAGGTGCTTGCTTCAGTCCGTACAAAGATCTCTTGAGTCGGCACACATGCGACTCACGATCGAAGGTCTCAAATCCTTCCAGTTGCTCTATGTACACCTCTTCCTCAATCTTGACATTGCGGAATGTAGTCTTCACATCCATTTGATGGATCTTCCAACCCATCTGTGCTAATAGTGCCAGCATCGATCTGATAGATGAGTATCTTGCTACTGGAGCAAAAGTGTCATCATAGTCGATCCCCTTGACCAGTGAGAAACCACGGGCAACAAATCTTGCCTTATGTTTCTCCACACTGCCATCAGCAGATTGCTTTACCTTGTAAAGCCAACGAGAACTCACAACTGACTTGTTCTCCAGTCTTGGAACGACGTCCCAAACACTATTACAAACTATGGAGTCATACTCCTCCACCATAGCATCAACCCAAACTGGCTGCTGCACTACTTCCTCAAAGGAATATGGTTCGGTCTCTACACATTCCCCAACAAGGGCCATGTAACCAATGTACTGCTCAGGTGACCTCCTCTGTCTGCGCTGAGAATATGGCTCTCTCACATCCTCTCTCGCATCCATCAACAATCTGTCAGCTTCCCTTGTGTGTTTTCACCCCTCTCTGGAAGACTCTGCATGAGTGGATGTATCCACTCCTGGAACCTCTACATGCGGTTGCTCCGCATCAGTCTGAGGCTCCTCCTCCTTAGGAACCAAAAGTTCCTCTTCTGCATGCAACTTGAGCTCCCTCTCAAGGGAAACTCACATGGCCTTCTGCTCGTCAAACTTTAGATTTCTGCGTACCACTGTCCTCTGACTAGTAGGCAAGAACACCCGATAGTTGTGGGGTGTATCAGTGTACCCCACAAGTATCCCCAAATCGGTTGTTGGCTCAAGTTTCCTCTGGGCATCCTTGGTCACATGGCTATAAACCGATGAGCCAAAGATCCTGAAGTGACCCACATCTAGTCTCTTCCCGGAGAAAGCTTCCTCTGGTGTCTTCATCCCAAGTATGCAATGCGGGCTTCTGTTCTGCAAGTAAACCACTGTGTTGCATGCCTCAGCCCACAAATGAAGTGGTAGGCCTTGGTCATGCAGCATCGCCCGAGATGCCCCCACAATCGTTTTGTTCTTCCTCTCAGCCACCCCATTCTGTTGTGGGTTATGAGGTGCCATCAAATCCCGTTTAATTCCTTCTGTAGCACGGAAGTCCTTAAACTCGTGAGAGACATAATCTCCACCATTGTCGCTTTGCAAGGCCATGATCTTCTTTCCTGATTCTTTCTCAATCAAGGCTTTGAACTCACCAAACCTTGAGAAGGTTTGATCCTTCTTCTGCATGAAATAGATCCAGCATTTACGAGAAAAATCATCAATGAAAATCACATAGTACCTTTGTTTAGCGGTGGAGGTTGTCGAGAATGATCCAAACACATCTGTATGAATTCGCTCCAAGATTGCTTCAGCTTGACTATCTCGATCATGAAAGGAATATTTTTCATAGTTACCCAAGGTACAACCTTTGCATGTATCTACTTGCTCAAGTTTACCTTTGGGAAGTCCAATAGAGATCTGTTGCATGATCTTCAAGGCCCCATGATGCAAGTGGCCCAACCTTCTATGCCATAACTCGCTAATATCTTAGCTTTGCACCAATTCTGCTTTGGAACTCAATGCAGCACAGTCATCTACCTCCAGCTTGTAGAGATTCTTCACTTGAATCCCAATGCTCTTGGTTTGACCCGTGGCTATGTGTCTCAGGAATGCCTTTCCTTTATTAAAGACTACATCATAGCCTTTGTCTTCCAGCATTGTGACAGATACCAGGTTCTTCTTCAGTCTAGGAACATACTTTACATCAGTCAGGGTGAGAGGAGATCCATGCTCCCTCTGAAACACAACTGTGCCTTCACATGAAACACGGTACTTTCCATCATCACCCATATCTATGCGCATCTGGAGGTCTTTCTCCTCTAAGGTACTAAATAAACTCTTGCCGTCGGTCATGTGGAATGAGACTCCACTGTCCAACTACCAAACACAACCCACCATCGATGAAACCATGCTTGTGATGAGCGTAAAATCCAATTCGAACTGTGAGGCCAGTGCCTCACCATCTCATCCTTTCAAGGATCCCTTCTTGGATTTCTTCTGTGGATAATTTGTTGCATAATGGCCCACCTCATGACAATTAAAGCATCGCACTTTAGATTTGTCAATCTTCTTCCCACCATGGGAAGAACTCGATTTGCAATGGGAAGCCTTCCCTTTCCCTTTCCTTGCCTTACTTGCTAAGGCTAGATTTTCTTCATCATCATGCTTGAATGAAGAACCATCTCTGGTGCTTCTCCTGATCTCCTCCTGAATCAGATCCGACCTCAGTTGTTCCCACTCTAGCAGTTTCTCTCTTCCATTCACTGAGTCTTGGTAGTTGTGCCAACTCTTAGGAAGACTAAGGAGAGCAAGAATCACCATGTCATCATCGGCTGTCGTGATTCCTACACTTCCAAGCTCATCTATGCAGGTGGTGAGCTTGTTCAAATATGTAGAAATCGTGTCACCCTTTTCACACTTGATTTTCCGAAGCTTGTCTTTCAGCGCCAGATTCCTCTGATCATTGTTGTTTTGATATAGATCCTTCAATGTCTTCCACATTGAAAAAGGTGTCTCCTTCCCATGGAGACTCGAGACAATATGGTCTCGGACTCCCTCCAGAAGAATCCACCTCACTCTCGCCACACATTTCTTCCATTCCGCCAATTCTTGGGCATTAGTTGTTGTTGGCTTGGGTACTTCTTGATCAATGAAGTCCTTCAACCCGTTGTCCTCTAATACCACTTCCATGCGATCCTTCCAGGCTAGTAATTCGAGCTACCATCCAAAGCATACTCGAGTCTCAAGCCATTGAACGCCATTGGTGAATTTTGAGATGTGATAAGAAATTTATTATGTACCTACAATCAAGAACTTCAAAACTTTGAACTTCTCCCTTCTTTGTATATTTTTCTTCGCTTTGATCACCTTTGCTATGATACCATGTAGAAATTCTCCTGTAGATTAAACTGATAATGCAATGTAACTAAAGTAATATACTTAATCTACTTCTACAATCAAACTTGCGGAAGCTTAGTCAATTTTGAGTAAGATCAAATAGAACACATATAACAGATGAAGAAGAAAGCAATCACACATGAACACAGAAGAATACTCTAGGGAAAGCCTCAGCTAAAATCCTGATCTTTGTATTATCATACAAGTGGAAATATCTCAGGATTACACAAAGCTTTAGCTCACAAGCTATCCAGCTCTCAATGCAATCCCTCACTACTGCTCATAGACAAAATAGACAACACATATGCCTTTCCTCTACCCTCCAAGCCTCCTATTTCCTTGCGCAGTTTCTCCTGGGTCCTCAAGCTGCCACCTGTGTGTAATTACCTCACACATTGCTCACTAACCTCTTAAATAACTGTGAAATCCTCAAGGAAAGAATTCCTTATGCATGCAAGATATATCCTCATGGGAATATTCCTACAATTGATAGTACATTGTCCCATCCTTTGATCTCAACTGGGTCTTTGTCTGAACTGACATGCATGAGTTATTTATGAGATAATATTCAGTTATCTGAAGTAAACTAGTTGCATGCATTGACTAACTGAACTCACAATCAATTCCAAAAACCGTTGGAACTAATATAACTGGACTTAACTCAGTTAATTGAGCTAACTAATTACAACTCAAAGTACAACTCATCCTGATCTCCTTAATTAAGGGATAACTTCCTCAAACAAAGGGATAGCTGTTGCATGTCTTCACATAGGCTTCATGTTTGATTTTCTCCAACTAATTAACTCAAGATGAATTAATTAATTATTTTACAAATAGCCGCTAAGATCAAATTCGAATTTTAATTTAGGGACTAATTAAAATTGGAATGTATCCTGAAATGCTATCTATAGCAATGATATTTTTATCATTTCTTGTTGCTATTTTCAATAGATTCCAAGTTGATTATACAAGGCTTGAATAACAAGAAGTTTCCAAAGGATAATAAGTTAAAGGCGATATTCAAAAAAATATGGGGGTGTTGAATGAAGTCCACCATATCTTAATACAATTCAATACCAATGAAAATATACAAGAAAACAGAGGGTGATCTTTGGGATTGGACAACTACTAATCAATGGAAATGAAAGGTTCCTCCCCCTCCCTAAGAATCATGATTACAAATTACATCATTCATAATATTGGTTCCGTCATTTTGACTAGCCAAGTGGACTCACGAGATCTAGTGCATCATGCACTGGTGCGGTGGAATAATAGGAGCATGAGTTGGTTTTTTAGTCCTGGACAGAAATGGGATTAGGCGAGGATGGTGAGATACATTTTATAGCAGGTAAACCTCATCTTTGTGACGATGCAATTTGGATTTGGGTGGAGTATGGTGGCATATTTTATCTCTTAGAATTACATCATTATGGATAGGGTGGTGTTCACAGGAAGGAACATGCGCAAAGTCAACCTCAGTTGGAGGATGACAATATTCACTTGTGATGATCCCTAGCAATGGTGGCTGGCTACGAGAACCAAAGAGTGTGAGAGATGAACTTCATAGAAGGACTGGAAAGGTGTGGAATCACCATCTTCAATAAAGAGTTTGAGTTCAACTATGTTTGTTATAAGAGTGTTCAACACGGAGATATTGTGCATAATTTCAAAGTGCTTCAAGGAACTAACTCGGGGGACTGCAATTAAAACTTGTTTTTGTTCGATCTTTGGTTGGCACTATAGGAGGATTTTACTCCCCTTTGCTCGATACCTTCTTCTTAAGTTTTCCTTATGTCTCATTTGTAGTTATTTCTCCCTTTTTACTTGGTGGTTAAGCTTTTATTTCAAGATTGGCTCTATTTGTTGGTTATTCTTTGTGGGGGCAAGTTATTTGTGGGGTCAAGTTCTCAATTTGATGTCTGAGAGAGGCCATTTCATCTTCCATTATTTTCATTTTTGTTCTGTGGAAGTGATGCTAACAACCATTTGATTGATTTCATCTTGCATTTTGTAGATGGATGTCATCCATAGAGTAGTGATCATGTTGATTCAACTAATAGTAGTTGTCCACATACAATTTGTGATATGACTCAATTCTCAAAATGAAATTATCCAACTATTCAAAGTTCTGGAACTTGTTAGGGAGTCTAGGAACTTAAACTTTTATTGATGGTTATGTCATGTTCTCGCAATCCTAATGAGATCCCCGAACCATGTCAGATCTATATTTCCTCTCAAAACTCTTTCCTTTGTATTATTTCAATGGATGAAAACTCATTCTTGATGGCCTTTGGGATTTTTTGAAATAGCTTTTCTATTTATCAAGTTTGGGTTTTGATCAGATTGAGAACTTAGAGAGTTAACCAAATGCAAGATGAAATCATCTCTCTTTATCTTAGGTACAATCAAATGGTTGTTAGCGTCACTTCCACAGAACATCAATGAAAATAATGGAAGATGAAATGGCCTCTCTCAGACATCAAATTGAAGACCTGAAAAAATCCTTGCATAAGAATCAACCAGAACATTCAAGGACTAATAACAATTCCAACCAGGCAGATCAAGTGATTCCCTATTTAAATCTTCAACCATCTCAATTCCTTAAGGATAATGGCATTGGGGTCTCTACGCACTCTTAGTTTTATGATGAAATGTAAATTTTGTCTAGTCCTTTTAGTTTTTTGGTGTTTGTATACTTGTATTACAGGATTTTTAACAGACAAAGAAATGGAAATGAAATTTCGGATGTAAAAAGGGCATTTCAACTGCAAGTTATGGCCAAACACCATTTGAAAATTCACATTGGCAATATAATAGTTGCATTTACCCAATTTCTTTAGTTATAGTGAACATCCACTAAAACCTCTACTTTCATTAGAGAATGTTTTAATGGATAGTTTTCATCGTATAATCTTTATCCAATCTTGTAACACAAGTACCTTCAGTAATTGGTGTTTTCCTTGTAATGCTTGGGGTCTCCATTTTTATTATGTCCTTATCTTACATAATAACCAATTACACTAACACATATGCATGCTTTGCTTCTTTTGATTTTGATATTGAGTCACTCGCTACCTCTTCTTTACCTTTATGTCTTCCTATCCTCGGGTTTCTCTCCTTAATGCTCGTGACTCTTAGCTAACAACAATCCCAACCTCCTATTTGTGCCATTCTTTTACCACGATCAAAATTCACCTTTTAGCGTTATTCATTTGCCATAATTTCTTCCCATATTATTATAGTTAAAATTGTGGTGATCCAAACACCTCAACCCAAAATCCACCCTACTCTAATAAAAAATGATGTAATTCTCTACTGCCTCAATGTTGTAGTTTCTTCTTCCTTGACCATTCAAATCCTACCATCCACATGTTTTATGATACTTTATCTTCCTCTCTTATATTTTATACGACTTGCTAATTATTCACATTTTTTATAGCACAATGCTTTATGCATTTCACAACATTTTTTTGGAACTCTAAAGTCCACATCTTTGGTAAATTATGCAGCCTTCCCAAATTCTACAGCTTTCTCAAACTTTAATGCATTTTTCAATTTCCACACTTTCTTTAATTTGATGTGCTTTCCTTTATTTTTTGCAATTTTCTCGATTTTCATGGGAAACTTTTCCAAACTTTACCACTTCCACAACTTGATGTTGTCACATTACTAGTTGTAGAACTTCAAGACGTCTATAATTCCCCTCCACCCTCCTCACCACCATGTTGATGGACCTTGTCTCCTTCCTACCACTAAACTTTTCTTTGTTTATTTTTCCCCAAATTTACTTCATGAGCTTTCTACTTGTGGTTTTCTCAAAACTTGTATTTATGGGGCTTCCTCATATTTCAACTCTTCCTCACATTTCTCTGCAACAATTGATTTTTTTTTTCATGTCATTGGTCTCTTCTATTAGCTCTAATATTGACCTTGCTTCTCCTGCTTCTGGGTTTCGATCTGGATTTGGCATGCCACCGATCACCTATATGATTAAACATGTGCGCATAACTATATGGGATAATTCTAGGTTGGGACTCTGACTTGCTCTTTATTGCTTGCCTGATTTTCTCACTTATATGTCGCTCAAGGCTTCTTGTGGATATCCCATTTTCATATGCCTATGTTGTGCCCCAAAACCCAATACCCAATGCCTGCTAACTGCCATTCCTTCCCGAACCAACTAAACCTACCCTTGAAACTACTAATATAAAATATATATGAAGTATAATTTCTTATTTATAAGCTTTGAATGAGTCTCATCTTGTACAATTAAGGCTCTCCTCTTTTCAATGTACAAGTAGGTGAACTAAGGGGATTGTATTGTTAGTCCTCTTGCAAGAGATGCCACCTTATAGTAGGAATCGAGGATCTAATTTCAAGGTGCAAATTAGAGTATAACTTAAATAATATAGAAAATAGGTTGTTGGTATGGAAGCATGAACAAAAATGAATTATACATCAAACGTACTAGACCATAAATAGTGCATATTACTGTGAAATGATAAAGACATTGCTTTGCAAAAGAAACTCTTAAAAGAAAAGGATGTTTTGCTCTATGATATGCTTTATATGTTACATTCCATACATATAAATACATATTACAGTAGAAACTTCATTTGATGATGATCTGGATTAGATCATTATATATTTTATCATCTATCTCGAAGCTTTCAAAGAGGAAAAATTAGAGGAATCACCTTTTATAAGTAGTTTTACCGACATTACCCAATTTAAAGAATTGGGGTCTAAAACATTATGAGGCCATTTTAGAAGTTGGATCAATCGAAGTTCATATGCAAAATTTAAGCCTCCCTCAAGTTAGCTTGCCATGTTGGACCACCATGATTTGAGAGGATGCCATGTCAACCCTTGTTACTCATGTAAAAGGAGAAAGCCACATGTGGATTGTGAAGAAGACTAAAAATGTTGAAGTTGTAACTCTAGTTGAGAATTAAAGGAGTCAAACCTAACCCCTAGTTGGCTATGAGGTTGTGTTAAAGCTAGGATACTAGAAGGAGAAGGGTTTCCCTTCTATCCAATTATATGTAGTTCCATAGGAAAGCAAGGCAACTTGGTGTGGGATTTAGAGAACATAATAGGGGGGATTAGTGTTTTGTAATAGCCTATCAAGCCACAAGTCTCAAGTAACTCCATAGAGAATGCCTTCTCCTTTGTAGTTGCATTATTTCCATTCCAAACAAGAGTAACTTCACTTTCCAGCACAGTTTTCTCGCATAAGGGTTTTCCATAACATATCTTGTGTTCATTGGGGTTGGTGTGTGATTGTATTTTATTATTATATATTTTCTGCATTTTATCTATTTCATGCATAAAGGGAAATTAGTTATTAACAAATATGAAATCTAAAAGGATTTAACCTTAATAGTATAAATTTCAATTTATTTTTATCAGATCTATTACGATGAACTATCGAGTAGAACATCAAAAATAATTTATAGATCATTCAACTACTAAATATTATTTAATTATGCAAATATTAATCACTATTGCCTCTTAATATATCCTACGTCGTTATGGGCACACAAATGTGAAACTTCACTTTCAATACTTCTAAAATGCTAAGATAAATGTACATAGTCTCTTAAATAAACACTTATAAGCTATTAAGATATGTACACACAAATCGACAAATATATTTATATAAAATAAAAAATGAGAAACAAAACAAAAATTCAATACACCACCATTATAACTATGCAAAACATTACCTCTCTGCTATTCTCATAAAAAAAAATGAGATTGGTCCCAAAGGGTTTAAGGACATACCCATCTTATAACACATAGAGCAAAAAAAATCATCATTATGTTTCAATCGATATCCCTAGTCACAAACATATTCTACTATTACACATAGTTTAGACCTTCTTATTCCCAAGAGAAGGTAGTCTCTAAATGCAAAATAAATAAATTTATGTAATAGTTTAGACCACCTGGTTCCTGAGAGAAGGTAGTCTCTCAATGCAAAATAAATAAATTTAAAAACAATGGTTGGCAAGGTCACAACAATTAAAGACAATGTTGATAAAGTATATAGGTTATGTTGAGCGAGAGGGCTTTGAATCCATATTAGAAGACAAGAACTTGTATATAGGTTATGTTGAGCGAGAGGACTTTGAATCCATATTAGAAGACAAGAACTTAAGAAAGTGCAAGTGGTTGGGGCACGTGCATGCCACACACAATCAAACTTGTGGGTCTTTAGAAGTTGGATCATCAAAATAAGTGATAAACAGGGACACGGAACTTCGATGCGTTTTTCTATGTTGTACCATCTAGATTTTCAAGTACATGAACAGACTTACTATTGCGATTTCATGTTAGTTACACACCTTTATGGTCACATTACCAATATTTCTTTTTAAATTTTCATTTTGAATTTTAAATTATTATAAAAGTTAATTTAATTGAAGTAAATTATTATATTAAAAAGAATTAGAATATATTTTATAATTTAATATATTTAGTATTATTGAATTTTAATTATTATTTTTTGTTTGTTATATGGTTTGTGTTCTCTAGAGATTATATGAGGTTTGACTCGTGGTTTGAGAAATCGCGATTTAGGGGCATCTAAGTCATCAAAATCATCCAAAGGTTACACTCGTTCTTGACCACACCAAGCCTTAGAATGACTCGATTTTTGCCTGCAGAGTTTCAAACCAATAACCTTCACATCACAGAGCGACTTAACAATACACCCCATCACCATCTATTCTACGCCCCATGGGCATCGAATATCAATTATTATTAGAATATATTTTATAATTTATTTATATTTAATAATAATAATAATATTTATGTGGTTTACGGACCCTAGAGATCGTTGACTACTACATCCTTAAAATATTTGTATTAGGCAGATCCACCTGAAGGGATCACTTCTTGTTGGCTTAGCCATGGAGCCTGACTCTCAAGGCTGTCGAGAGAATTGAACCCGTGACCTATCAAAATCAAATGTGCTTTTGCCATGGGGACTCGACCAATTAAGCTAACCCTCGAGGATTATTGGACTTCAATTACCATCATTAATATTAATAAACTTTAAAAATAAAATCTATAAATGTATCAAAAGTAATATTGTACTTGAGGAGAAATTGTCATGAAAAAACACAATTATAAAATAAAACAAGTGCTCCATAGTAGCTAGTACCTATCGCTTAGTTTAAATATAGTTGAATTAAAGTAAAAAATAATAAAGAAATACAGATTTCATCAATAGTTTATAGTAATAAAAGTTAAAATTAAACTATTCTGCATAGTCAACTTATATGTGTATATAGTTTCATCTACAATAAATTTGTGTACATTGAAAGAAGGGTAAAAAGTAGACATGTATAGTGTTTCCACGACCCTAAGGTACATACCTACTACTAAAAACTTCTAGTGGCATTGACATCCCTAACCATAGGCTAAGCCATTGACATCCCTAACCATAGGCCAAGCCAACAAACAACACCTTGAACACAGATGGGCTAAAGCCATGAACAACACCTTGAGCACACATTGGCTAAGGTCATGAACAATACCTTGAACACACATTGGCTACGACCACAAATAACACCTTGAGCACACATGAAAACTTGAACCACAAACAACACCTTGAACCCCCACACATGGCCTTGTATTTCTATCATTTATTCTTAGTGAGAATATGGGCACCACTTTGGTTTTTGGAGAAGTAGGAATCAATCTTAAGACTTGAACAAAGGTTAGGCAATGAAACTTGCTCATTAGGACTAAAAAGTTATAGAAAAAACAAAAAAAGTATGTATTTTAAGATTCTAATATATCTCAAGACAAAAATATATTAAAAACAATAAATAATATTATTAATTAAAAAAATTACCCATCAAACCTAAAATAGTGGGGATAGAGTGTTTTTGTTAAGGCACTCCTTATATGTGAAGGTGAGTACAAAAAATCCAACCATGTTAAGAATTGATATGACCCCGGGATGAGATCCTATTATAATTTTAGGACACATGCTCTTTGTTTACTTTATTCTCACAACTCACCAACATAGTAATAAATATACACATCTATATAAATAAAATATACATAATCGTTTTTTTATTTATTTATAATTTTATTCATACTAAATATATAACTTATTAAAAAAAACATCAACAAATAAAAATAGTAAAATGAATAAAATATATTTATTATAATTTATAAAACCAAAAAAAATATTAAAGTTTCCCTTACATTATATTATCGTCTTTAAGATGAGATTCTAAGAATGGTTGTCCACACCTATAGTGGATGCAAGAACATGTTTAAATAAAATAAAAAATGTTTAAGAGTATATAAAATAAAAATAAAAATAAAAGTAACATAAATGTTACTATTAAAAAAATATCGTGGATGTTTTTTTTCAAAGTCATTGTTTTAAGTTAAAAATTGTTTTCTAATTTGTTAAATTAAAATATAGTTCTTCTATTATGCATTTTTTTTGGAAACTTATTGTTTTAAGTTTAAAGTTGTTTTCTAATTAGTTAAACTAAAATATAGTTTTTTTTAATGTTATATAGTGAAAAATTACTTATAAATTTTTAAATTTATTTTTCAGATTAAAAAAATATTCTATTTATAATTAATCTAATAATGTAATTTATAATTAATCTAAAAATATTAATAATATAATTTATAATTAGTCTAAAAATATTGATAATGTAATTAATATCTCTGAATGACACATTAATAATGATTAATATCGATGACATGCATGGGTACCAGCGTTAAATTCAAAACATCAAATAATAAAACTATATCAAAATATTGACTTAATTAAAATAAATAACTAAAACATCTAAAATAGATTTAAAAACTATCATGTAAAGCAATAAAATAAAAACTACATTACATGTTACAATAAAAACCACAATTCAAGGCTAGAAGTATATCCACAAGTTGACTAAGGAGAGTAAATAAACCAAGCAAAAGCAACTAAGAAATTAACAAAAATGAATGAGTCTAAGAGTGAATTGGTTTGTGTATTGTAAGTCACTCTGTGATGTGAAGGTCACCGGTTAGAAATTTCGTGGGAAAAAATCTAACCATGTTAAGGGCTCGTGTGGCTCAAGCCTGGTGTAATCTCCTTGTGATTTTGATGGCTTAGATGCCCCTCAGTCACAATTTCTAAGAGTGAATTGGTTTCATAGTTTCTAAGAGTGAATTAATTTCTTACACAATTTAAGAACAAAATAAATAAATATATTGTGTAAAACATTTTTATAATTGTATATTTAAAACACTATGTCATCTAAAAAAGGCATTTCTACAACAAGGAATACCAACATTGTAATAGCATGTGTTAGCCTCAATATAAGTTGCCCCGCCATCCTCAGGCAAGTCCAAAGACGTGTGTATTGGTCCAATACACTTCATCACAAGAGCTAACTATTGTAAATATTATTAATAAATATTTAATCTTCGAAACATGCGTGCATTAAAATCCTATCTCACTCGAGAAAATGACCATATGGAAGAAAAGCTACTAGAAATGGGCAAAGAGTTGAGTAGCATGAGAGACAGAGAAAAAGTGATGAAATCTCAACTAGAGGCTGAGAGCACATGGCTGAGGAGGCAAGTACAGGAAAAAGAGAGCCAATTGGCAACTACGGCAAGTCTCTCCATGGAGGCACTCTAGTGCAGGATGCCAGTAAAATCATATGCCTTATACCTCAAAGAATAATGGCTACAATTTCAGATAAAAACCATAGCACAACGAGGAACTATGTCTTTCCAAGACTATAGGCAGTCCATTGACCTTTATGACCAAAGCACCCTGGAGGACAGAGCCAAGATATCTGAATTATACCTACATAACTTGGCCCTTATATATTTGAATGTGTGGGGCCCCAATCCAAAGCTAGGGGACTTACAACTGATGGCCTTGGCATCATTGATGAATCATGAAAAGGCCAGGGCTAAAGAAGTAAAAAGGGTATTGGAAAGAGAAGAAACATAACCCCTCTACATCATAGGATAACAGAACAACTCCATGGCTCTCATTAGCACCCACAACCTCATTGCCAATGATCCCCGACTTGCACCAAGATATCTAGCTACATAAGAGTAAGAAGTCACTCATTTTGAGGACACTTTCAGATTTCTAGGGGATGAAAGCTAGCAAGCGTGCCAAAGGAGATGGAACACCTTACCCTGTAGCCTAAATATCAGGGAGTATCATTCCCCTGAAAGAATAAGGGATGTGCTTTAAAGGACCCCACTGTATAAGAAAGCATTGCAGAGACTCAAAGTCAACTAGATTGGCTTGAAACTCAATCCACCATTTCTCTTGGGTATGTTAGAAGGAAGAAAGGAAGAAGAAGACAGAAAGTAGTGGGAGTAAATAGAGAAGCATGCAGGATTTTATCCACAAAAGGACGATACTACAACAAAAGCCTGGAATGTCAGGGAGGCCACAAAAGCAATGAAATACATGGACATAGATTGAGTTGCTCAGAGGATGAGCAACACTTTTAGTAGGGGGGTGATGATGAGGCTCATCAATGGGTAAATTATATGGACCTTAATTCCACTCTCCAACTTACTAAAATCAACTTTTCTCACATTTCTTTACATGTTTTGTTATATTTTGCTTAATGAGAAGGGTAAAGATGAGATGTCATGTCTTGTGGTCTAATGTGCATTAATTGCAGGTTTTGGAGAAAATTTTGACTAATTAAAGTGCAAGAACTCGAAGTAGACAAGCAAGAAGGATTTTAGGAGATTGGATCTCCCTCCTTAACTCCTCACTCAATCGAAGATTCCTCCACCAGATCTCATCGGCTCAGAGTTACAAGTAGCCGAGCCATTAAGATCATTGGCAGCAAGCCAATGATAGTTGAAGACCAGTTGATATCGAGTTTGGGAGCCAAGCCTTCCTAAATTTAAGGAAGTTGTTGGTAACTTCAGTTATATATATAAGAAGGCCTAGAGCCTCATTAGGATTCAACTTTTTTTATAGTAGCCAAGAGGCATTTTTGAGCTAAGACATTGTGACTGATGATTCTTATGTATTTTTTATATTTTAATGAAAATGAGAAGCAATCCATTGATCCAACACTGAGTTGACTTAGAGGGATGAAGCTCTTAGGTTAGGGCCCAACCCTAGTAGCAGAAGTTCCTATTTTTGTACATGTATGCTTAGATTACATTCATAGTTAGTTGTTGAAGTAATTTAGGTTTTGTTAATTTGCAAGTATTTGGATGATTAATTAGTTTGCTTCCATTTGTGGATAGTTAGATCAATGGTATCATAGTGACAAAAGACACTCCAGAAAAGTTGGTGATAGTGGCTTTCACCTCATCTCCCTTATGGGATCATGACTTGAGGGTTCTATTCATCCAGCCCAAAAATAGATTTCTTGCTTTGCTGCATAATCTAGGGTTTCTTGATGAGTAGGTCATTGTCTTTGAGTTTCTTAGGATGAGTTACAATTTTCATTTTTGATCTCTTAAGTTTTGCATTGGTTTCAAAGCACTTCCATTCATGAACTTAACCACTAGATGGTAATAACTTTGTTTTCTTCCATTTAATAAATCTTTCCCATGTATAAATGAATTTGTGCATAAATGCAGACAATAATGTATGTTGTTGCAGGAGCTTCTAAATTGCAGGGAGACCTCATCTCATTTTCCTCATCCAAGACTTATCCACCTATGTTGCCAAAGTCCATTGTTAGGGTCCCACCCTAACCCCCTTATTTATGCAGTAGGATCGAGTCATAGTTATAGTTAAGTAAAGAGTCAATAAAGCCCATATTAATAATTGTAAGTGGTTAACCTGCATTTAATGACGAGACCATAGTTAGTTGCAAATGGGCCATGGTATTAGATAGATGGTATTAATAAGAACCATGGTATTGCTTCATGGTATTGCATGTATGAATCATATATAAAGGATAGAGACTCCCTGCGAGAAGTATCATGTCTTACTTTGTAATCGAGCTCTGCTCTATTGGAGGTTGCCCCCTCGAAGAGGCAAGTGAACATTGCTTTCTGAATAATAAAATACTTGCTTTTGTTTCTCACTATTCTATGTTCTGGGTATATTTCTTCGCATATTTGGTATTCTGGTATTGTCTTGCAAGTTAAGAGCATAACAAGTGGTATCAGAGCACTTTCGAGGGCCGGTGGGATCTCCAATTTTTAGCAACAAAAAAAATTGGCTAGAGACGTGTTCTGGCATCTTTAAACCACGGGATCTGTCATTGAGCACATAAACCTACGGATTTGGGGAGGCATGCACGCAGGAAATACAAGAGGTGGTCACACTTGTTGGACTCCCTTATAACCCCTGTGGGTACCCCTTCAAGTAGTAGCACATTAGACAGAACCGTGCACGGACTATCTTCCAAGTACCCTCTAGGTATATCAGAAGCCCCCTAGCTCCTTTAAAACCTTGCCATAGATAAACCGTCAGCCGTCTTGCTACTACAAGTACACCGAGAACAATACTCGGAGAGATTACTCACCCGTACAATAGGGTAGTCGGGTTGTACGGCTAAGGGTACGGTTGATCCTCCTTAGTTAGTGCCCTGAAACATTGGGTCGAGTACTATTATTAGACCCTTATATATATATATTGCGATCTATAGCACCTGACACTCCTCGAGACCATAGTTCCCTTCTCTATCTCTGGATCATGCATAATCTTTGCTAGATCAGATCTCGCAAGTGGGGGTTTTATAGCAATAGCCGCAATCAGTCCCTCCGTTCAGATTTATCAGAACAACCATTCAGATCTATTAGATCCATCAGATCCATAGCAACAATCTGTTCCACCGTTCAATATTTCCTCGATCAGCCATTCAGATCTCTCAGATCCATCAGATTTGCCATCCAGATCTGAGTAGTTGTGTGGGTTCCTATACCTGGGCATGATTTTCGCAAGACTTTTGGCAGCATTGACATTTCGGAGATTCGGCGACTGCAGTATTCCTAAGCAAGGAGTAAAACTTCGTTAGGAGTTTTAACAAAAAAAAGGTCTAGGACCCCCTGGGGCGCTTATTGGTGGCTTAGCCCATAAGAATCAGGACGACGAGCTGAGCAAGGTGGTACCATTCAATTGTTAGTGCCAAAAAATTCGGGTAGTCCCAAATTTCAAGTACATCAGATCAGTGCATGGTAGAAACTAGAGCTCAAGCTATGGCCAATGAGAAGATCGACAAACTTGAAATCCTTGAAAGACATCCAAGACCAGCTGGCAAAAATAACTACAAGACTCTCTACAGGAGGGGTGGAAGCCCACGAGGAGGTGTATATTGGCAACGAACACAATGAGAGTGAGTCTAGCCACTCTCTTCACCTCTGGGGCACCCACCAACAATCCCATCCGCGACCACCCAAGTTGGATATGCATAAATTTGATGGCTCTTACCCGGCAGCATGGATAGCACAAATGGAGCAATATTTCAATCTGAATTACACCTTGGATAATGCCACTCAGCTTATGGTGGGGAGCATGTACTTGGACAATGAAAGATGGCAATGGTGGCAATGGCATCAACGTTGCAATGGAAGACCCTTGACTTGGGACACATTCAAAAAACCTCTTATGGAACGCTTTTACCATGACTCTGCTTTTTTGGGTCATCTCACTAAGCTCCAACAGACTAGCACAGTGGATGAATATATTACAGCCTTTGAAGCCTTAGCTTTCCGCACTTTAGGTCTACAAGATGAGTTCTACACGAAATGTTTTATCAGTGGTCTTAAAGAGGCCATACAAGCTCACGTCCAACTGCACCACCCTCCCACATGGTCGGAGGCTTGCAAGGTAGCTCGTGAAGTGGAACGTGTGTTAGCGGCCCAGTCCAATCGCCCAAATTTCACCTCCAAGGGTCGCCCCCCACAGGCTCACAACACTACCCAAACACTTAAGGTTCAAAAGGTGTCACCTGCAGAAATGGCAGAAAGAAGAAAGCAAGGATTATGTTACTACTGTGATGAAAAATACTCCCCCGGTCATAAATGCAAGGAGCCCAAATTCTTTCAAATTGATGCTACTGATCACAGCTTATCGGAGGAAGCCCCACCACTTGAGGAACCAAAGGAGGAAGAAGAGGACAACCAGAAGGATCATGTTGCTGAAGAACCAGTTATTTCACTGCATGCTTTGGCAGGGATTTCTTCGCCTCAAACTCTCAAAATTAGAGGTTTTATTAAGCATCGCCCAGTGGTAGCCTTGATTGATAGTGGAAGTACACATAATTTTATCCATCAAAGAGTCGCAGAAACAGTGCATTGTTTTATACGAGCAGTTTCTAACTTCCAAGTCCAAATTGCGGATGGGGGAACAATGAAATGTGACGACCATTGTGAAAATGTCAAACTTCAAATGGGGGATTATCAGTTAAAGACCTACATGTTTTCCATCCACATGGGAGGGTGTGACATTGTCCTTGGTGCTGAATGGCTCGCACATTGGGCCCAATCAAAATGGATTTCCAGGAGTTAAATATGAGCTTTAAGCAGAACAACCACACACATACCCTCTGTGGACTCTTGGCGGGAGCTCCCTCTATCATCAGCTCACATAGGATGGAAAAATTGTTAAAAAAGGGCCATCATGGAGTTATAGCTCAACTTAATGCCATCCAGGCCGTCGAACCCAATTCTCTTCTGATTCATCTTGAGATGCAACAGATCTTAAATAACCATCTGCCAGTCTTTGACAAGCCTCATGACCTTCCACCCTCGAGAGGGGAACATGATCATAGCATCACTTTGGTCCGAGGGGCCCAACCACCAAATGTGCACCCATATAGATATCCATTCGCCCAAAATAATGAAATAGAAAAAATAATCAAAGAACTTTTGGAAGCAGGCGTCATTCGTCCCAGCATTAGTCCTTATTCATCATCGGTGGTCATGGCACTCAAGAGAGATGGGGAATGGCGTATGTGTCCAGACTTCAGGGCCTTCAATAAGTTGACAGTCAAATATAAATTTCCCATCCCGGTTGTTGATGATTTGCTGGATGAACTCAATGGGGCTCAATTCTTCACTAAGCTTGATCTTCGTTCAGGCTACCACCAAATTCGCATGAAAGAAGTCGACATTCCAAAGACTGCTTTCCAAACTCATGAAGGCCATTATGAGTTTCTAGTCATGCCATTCGGTCTTTGTAATGCCCCATCTACTTTTCAGAGCCTTATGAACCACCTGCTCAAACCATATCTCAGAAAATTTGTCCTTGTTTTCTTCGATGACATCCTCATCTACAGTCGCACTTGGGCCACACATCTTCAACATGTAGATCAGCTCTTGTGCCTGCTCCACGAGCATAAATTATTTGTTAAGATGTCCAAGTGTTATTTTGGCATGGAAGAAGTTGAGTATTTGGCCCACATTGTGGGGCGTGAAGGTGTCAGGGTGGACCCCAAAAAGATCCAGGAAATGCAGGATTGGCCTCAACCTAAGACTTTGAAGAGCCTGAGAGGATTTTTGGGTCTCACGGGCTACTATTGCAAATTTGTCTGCAACTATGGTCACATTGCGAGGCCCCTCACTCAACTCCTCAATAAAAATTCATTCCTCTAGAATGATGAAGCACAACAAGCCTTTACAGCTCTAAAAAATGCCATGTGTTCCACTCCAGTCTTAGCACTACCCGACTTCACCAAATCTTTTGTCATTGAATGTGATGCTTCGGGCAAGGGTATTGGGGCATTCTTAATACAAGAAGGTCAACCCTTGGCCTTCACAAGCCAACAATTAAGTGGGAAGAATATGGGACAATCTACCTATGAGAAGGAGATGATGGCCATCTTACATGCAATAGATACCTGGCGACCTTACTTGTTGGGGCGACGCTTCCAAATCCGCACAGACCATCAAAGTCAAACATTTTTGGAGCAACACCTATCATCACCACAACAAAATAAATGGCTCGCCAAAATGCTGGGATATGATTATGATATAATTTACAAGAAAGGGTAAGAAAATATTGTAGCAGATGCATTATCTCACCAATTTGAGGACGAAAGTACCCCGCTCGCAATTTCCCTTCCCATTCCAAAATGGATTGAAGAGGTTCGCAGGGAATGGTTTTCACATCCCCGGCTCTCCCAACTCATTACTCAATTGCATGCAGATCCAAATTCCACCAAGGGCTACTCGTGGCAGGATGATATTCTGCGCTACAAGGACAGAGTCGTACTATCACCAACTTCCACCCTCAAAAGCAGAATTTTGGCAGAGTTGCACTCATCCCCCACTGCAGGACATTCAGGCTTTCAGAAGACGTATGCTCGCACTTGAAGATCATTTTTTTAGACAGGAATGAAATAGGACATTCTTACTTTTGTAGCGGAATGTGATGTCTGTCAGCACCACAAAGGAGAGACTGTCAAAGCACCAAGCACATTACAACCTTTGCCCATCTCGACATCAATATGGACGGAGGTTTCTATGGATTTCATTACAGGTATTCCAAAGTCAGGAAACAAGTCAGTCATCATGGTGGTGGTGGACAAACTTTCTAATTATGCTCATTTTTGCACCCTACCCCACCCTTTTACACCAACTTTGGTTGCTCAATCTTTCATGGATCAGATCTTCAAATTGCATGGCATGCCCACTTCCATTATGTCTGATTGTGATCCGGTCTTCACCAGTAATTTTTAGCATGAACTCTTCAAGCTACAAGGTACCAAACTAAAGCTCAGTACTTCCTATCATCCACAAACTGATGGTCAAACTGAAGCAGTCAACAAATGTCTGGAAACCTACCTTAGGCGTTTCACTTCAAAAAATCAACATCTCTGGGTACAATGGTTACCTCTAGCTGAATGTTGGTATAACACCAACTATCATGCCACCACCAAAATGACTCCATATGAAGCATTTTATGGTCAACTCTCTCCTTCCCATACTTCTTATATCAAGGGGTGCTCAAAGGTACAAGTAGTGGATCAACTCCTACAGAACCGCACAACCATGCTCGCCCATCTTAGAGAGAATCTTCATCAAGCTCAAAACCGCATGAAGCAACAGGTAGATCAACATCGATCAGAATGCCAATTTCAAGAAGGAGATCAGGTATTTTTGAGGCTGAGAAAACATCACTCAGATACAAGGGGTGTCATAAACTATCTCCAAAATTCTACAGATCGTATCAAGTACTTCAGCGCATTAGAGAAGTGGCCTACAAGCTAGCTTTGCCACCCACTACAAGAATCCATCTAGTTTTCCATGTCTCATGCCTCAAGAAAGTGATTGGGAACAATTACAGAATTCAAACCAGTCTACTTGAACTGGATGAAGAAGGGTCAATTTGGCTCCAACCTGAACAGGTCATGGACACACGCAAACAACACCTGCATGGCCGCATGATCAAGGAAGTCCTCGTCAAGTGGAAATACATGTCTCCGGAAGATGCAACTTGGGAACCAGCCACTATTCTTTAGCAGTTTCCGCAGCTTCAGCCTTGAGGACAAGGCTATTCTTATGGGGGAGGGCATGTTAGGGTCCCACCCTAACCCCCTTATTTATGTAGTAGGATCGAGTCATAGTTATAGTTAAGTAAAGAGTCAATAAAGCCCATATTAATAATTGTAAGTGGTTAACCCGCATTTAATGACAGGACCACAGTTAGTTGCAAATGGGCCATGGTATTAGATAGATGGTATTAATAAGAACCATGGTATTGCTCCATGGTATTGCATGTATGAATCATATATAAAGGATAGAGACTCCCTGCGAGGAGCATCGTGTCTTATTTTGTAATCGAGCTCTACTCTATTAGAGGTTGCCCCCTCGAAGAGGCAAGTGAACATTGCTTTTTGAATAATAAAATACTTGTTGTTATTTCTCATTGTTCTATGTTCTAGGTATATTTCTTTGCATATTTGGTATTCTGGTATCGTCTTGTAGGTTAAGAGCATAACATCCACTAAACCCTAAATCTGAATTCTTGTTTTGTAAGAAAAATTGCCATTTTCATTGAGAAAATCCAACCATATTAAAGCATTTTATTGAACCCTGGATAGTGTTTCACCTCCTCCATACCTTATTCCCCCATCATGTACCTTTCCCACACTTCATTTCACCTTCCCTACCATCTCCTAATCTTTCGACCTGTTTCCTGTAGTAAAAGAGGGCATCCTGTAGTAGAACTAGGACATCCTGTAGTAGAACTAGGACATCCTGTAGTAGTACTACAGGAAACCCTGTAGCAGCCTGTTTTGAGACTGAATTTAGTAAATTTGTCATTTAAGCTTGGATTAGGCCTCCACTTGGCTTCCATACCCTGAAGATCAGTCTAAATCTCTTCCTGCATACCTGTCTCCCCTGCCAAATAATAAGTAAAGATTAGCATTTGCATTCATAAAATGAAAACATCAAAAAAGAGCTTTTTCTACAATTTCTAAATTAGCACATGCATGCAGCAGTTATAATACTCCCTAGATCATATTCCATGCTCAATTAGTTTAGATCATCACATGTTATAAATAAGGATAAGCTAGGTTTCTTTTGCAAGCAAAAGGTGTCAATGAGTAGCTAAAGGATTTCATGTCACTTTACAAGAATCTTCCAATTTAGTCTTTCATTCCTTAAAGTAGGCAACATTCCTTTTCTTTCATTAAGGATAATTTCCCCTACTCCATTTGGTAGTCAGACTTCTTCTAGTCAATAGAAGATTGGTTTGAGAAACCCTAGTGGTGTATCGCCCTGTTGATGCCCCAAAAATCGTTGTATCAACATTGGGGGATAACCACCCGGTCCGGACCTTAATACAGCGCCTTTTCTGTTTGGAATGGTGGCTCCGATTGGGGATAATGGGACCAGTTTCCCAGCAATAAATAAACGGGATGAGTGAATGATTGATTGACTAATCTAATGATAGGCGAATAACTTAATTTATCAGTAAAATAAAAGAACTACTACTAATCCCGGGAACTATTGTACTTTGAAGTGTAGCGCTTGATGATCTATGTTTATTAACAGGCATATAGATGACTCCACCTAATAAACATGGACATTTATTCATTCAAGGATTACTTGGCTTAAATAGTTAAACAAGGTGATTAACGCAATATTGCTACACTCATCATTTATATCATCAATATATATACGATCAAAAGAAAAGCATTACCATAAACCTCCAATAGTGGAGGAAATGAAGAAATGTTGTTAAAATACATACATATATTCGATAATAGCAAAGGCGATCAAACGACAATTCATATAAAAGGAATGAATTCAGACATAGATAATAGTACCATATGAGCTGCTAGTCACTCCCGATATCAATCGCTATTCGAGATTCTTCTTCCAACGCAGAAATACTTTCAAACAAAGACAGTAGTGCACATTTGCATAAAAGCTTCCTTGCCAAAATTAGAATAATTGGTCCAGTTTTATAAAAGAATATGCCTGAAGTACAGTAGTGCAACTTCAGGTTTTAAGTCAAGTACAAAACTTTACGACCCTTTCCAAAACAATGAAAGGGTCTATATATACTGAATTAAACTAACTATCAATGGAACTGAAATCCTACTTAATTGGTATCAAATGATCTTGAATATCTCGTTCTCAGCAACCTGGCAGTCGGCGCCATGAATCATTAAGTAGGTTGTTTGCCTTTAAACCTGAGCTGACTTATCGCAAGCATTGGCTCCACTTCGGGTGGTCTGTTGAGGCGGGAGTTGAGCTGGGCGGCATAGGTGGCATCCTGAATATCGGGAATAATATACCCGATTGCATCTGTAAGGCATTTGAGGGCGGCTCTTTGACTGTACGGTTTGACCAAGAAGAACCAATAGGCGTCCCATGTTAAACTGTTAATTCCAGCAATTAACCTCCCATTTTTCTCCAGATCCGGATAACATGACTGCTCCAATGTTTTCGCCGCTGTCAATTTACTTGGAGTGCATTGGGAAATCATGTTAGACAAGTAGAGAGTATTATTAACCAATTCAACCAAATTACTTGTGGTTGATTTGCATCTTGAAATTGCCCTCTCTACTTTCATTAACTGGGACTGCCATTCTGTAAACAATATTTCTTTATGCGATTCTAAAATCCTTGGTAAATTTGTCGCCTGTCCCTGATCTGTATCTTGCCAATCAAGAAATTCAGTTAATGCTTCTTCAGCCTGATCCAAGTCTGTTCTAGCCTTTTCTGTTTGTTTACTTATTGATGTCGTCAAATCGCATAATGGTTCCGCCTGGGTGATTTGTTGACATAAAAGCTTGATTTGTGTGAGTAATGCCTTATTTATCTGTAATGCTTCTGATTTGAATTTGACTATCTGTGGAAGATCCTTTGTCTTCTCAAGATGTGCTGATAGTTGAGCAATCTTCTCATGTTTTGACTTCAGTATTTGTTCATTTGCCCTCAGTTGTGCCAAGGCCTCAGACAACTCTTTCTGCTTCTGGACTGCGCTGTGATCAATCCTCTGTTTCTCTTCCCGCAATTGTTGAGTTAATTGATTATTTATTTGTTGTTGTGTTAACAATTGTTGTTCTGCCTGCTCTGCCTTCTGTTGTGCTTCTGTTAGTTGTGCTTGTAATAAAAATATTTCCTGGTCTTTTGTTTTTAATAAAAGACTCACCTCTGATGCCTTGTCTATTGTTGATGCCGAATAGGCTCCAACATATTGTGATAGTTTTGTTAGGTCATCAGAGGGGTCGAATTCCTCCTTCCAAACCACATTGCCCGTGACCGTCTGTTCTGGGAAAAGGGAAGGTTGATCAGTCCGTTTCCTCTTCCTCTGTCGTTTTACCACAACTTTGTGTCTTGGGCTATAGAAGACATCTAAGGGAGGAATTTCTTCTATCTACAAGACAATTTGATCGGAGGGATCCTTTTGGATTATTTCTACTTCCTTCGAACTGGGTAGGCCGCTGGTTCCACTTAGAACCTGTTTTGAAGTGGTCTCCTGTGTATCTGCCGCTTTTGAAGTTTCGGTGTCCTTTGAGCATTCAAGGCTACTGATAATTGAATCAAATTGCTACCATTCCTGGAGCAATTTGGGATCAATTTGAGTATCTACATTTACCTCTATGTTGCTCTGTTCCTGCTCTTTAGTCTGGGTTTCATCTAGCACTTTCTCCTGTTCTTCTGTTGTAACCGGAGGCTCCTTAAGATGTTGTTGTTCAGGCTCGCTTGGTCCTGTTGCTGGAGTTGTCGCTAACATATCTAGAGGCAGAGTTTGCAACCTATGTTCTCTAAGTCTGTTGAATTCAACTAACCCTTCATCTTTGTATTCCATTATGGCCAATGATCTAACTTGATACATTGATTCAGCTGAGGAGAACAGGTCATCAAACTTATCTTCTATATGATCAAACTTTGTCAATTTGGCCTGTTCAAGTGCATTATAGGCGACTTTGTTGGGATCAAATCGCCTATTAGGGAGAGTTGCTAGAGTTAATGACTTCATCTTCGTATCTTCTTTTTCTGCATGTTTGAAATCATGCAAAGTGTAGACACCACATCTCAGAGGAAAGGAGGGCCAGACCTGCTTCTTATTTTTCTTCAGAGTTTGTGTAACCCCTTCGGAAATAATCTGATAGGCTATCTCCCTTGCCAGCAGTTTATCAGGTATGTACAAAGGAAGGACATGAGGTTCGGCTTGGCTGCCGAAAACTCTTATATAAGTAAATTTCTCCTCTCCGAACCATCTTCCTATTGATGTCAAATCAATCCCTGCTTGGTAAGAAATTTTGGGAGTAGGTTTATTAAAAATAGAATAATGAATGGGTAACATGAAGCCGTTGCAGACTTGGTATAAATGGTGCTTATAGGAGGTCTTCCACAATTTCTGATGGTATATGTGAATAGGCGTGGGGTCTTGCACAGTCCACCTCCAGCCGAGTACAGGAAACTCAGAATTAAAACACAGGGTATCTAGTATATAAGCACTGTAGTAGAATGGGGGAATAAGCCTTTCTGAGACGGAAGTTTTAGCTCTAAAACTAAGAACTGTTGTCGCTAGCTTATCTGACAGCATGGTTGCCCAATCCATTATCTCACTATTACATGCCGCTTCCATCAAGGGAACCATTTCTATAGTGAAATTAGCGGAATCATGCAACCCCCACAATCTACACATCATTATCCCAGCATAACAATACGGAGAACATAGAGAATCAACAGAGTACTTACCGGAAGTTTCATGCTTGTGTTTCGCCAGATTTTGCCTCCATTCCCGAATGGGTTCGGATTCAGTTTTGTTCTCATTTCTGAATTTCTCCAGAAATGCCTTGTTGTACTTCTTCTCTGGCTCAGGCAAATGATACATTTGCCTTAAATCATCAGCCTTGAATGAACCGAAGATTCTCCCATCTCTGGTGCAGAAGTTTTTGTCTGTGACTGGGATTTCCTCAATTGCCCACCTCACCACATCTGTATATGGGAGAATTTGTTCCCAAGCCGCTATCCGACGAAGGAAAGAGTCGGCCAAGTCTTTCAAAGTACCATCAGATTTTCTATTGGAACCCGCTGTAGCTTGTACTGCCGTCACCTTTGGTTCTTCGGCCTCAATCAAATTATAGGTACTTTGCCAAGTGGTCTTGCCAAGTCCTGAACATGTAGTATCAGATATCAATCCTTTCTTTTTAGTTGTTGGATCAGCGACGGCTTGTCGTGTCGCTGGTGTAGTGGAAGCGATTGCGGTTTTCTTATACTTCTTCCCCATTCTGGTTGAATCTATTACTTCGGAAGAACTCTGCACAGTAGTGGAAATAAGCGTAACACAGAGAATTAGTAGCGAAAACCAAATACGAGTGAGATATACTGATCAATGCATGATGAAGGATTAACTTAAAGTGGCCACGGATACAATCTATGAGAAGATTTTTTAAGCTTACTATTTCATTAAATGGCCGTTAAAACCTGCCACTCCTTTAAATGCCCATCATATCGCTTATCGGCTGAATGATTTGTTTAAGCGTGCCTTGGATGTTTTGGCGGTTGAGCGCAGGTGAATCACTGTTTGAAAGATAAGGCTTTTAATACGAATTAATCGTAATACCTCTGCTTTAACGGTTTTTTTAAGTTTGCGCTTTTGGCTTTATCGCAATCGGGCATCGAGGAAAACTTAAATATTTATATTGACACCTTTTGGAATCCCCGATAGCCGGTAGCGATATCGCATCGGGAATATTAACTGGGGCACTTCAGAAGGCATGCATGGTATATCCCCGATTGCCGATATCGCATCGCATCGCATCCGGGTGAAAGGGACGTTATCGCATCGCATCGGAGCGGGAGACACTTTTGTTATGGGGACTTATTAATGCCGATATCCGATAGCCTATTGCATGTCATCGCGTCGAAGAAAACCAATGGGCCTTTAAGTTATGCCTCCTTTGTCATTGCGATATGCGATCTTGCGATCGCTTTATCGCAATGATAAAAGATTAATCATTTATATTATAAGACCAAATAATTGGTTTGTCAAAAAGGTTTTTTGTAATGTTTTCATTTTGTTTTCAGACCTTTTTGAATAATACAAAATTGATACCAATTAAAAATAAAAAGGGACCCATTTCTATTATTGTTTTGTGAATAAAATTGTATGAAATGGGGGGTTGTTGTAGAGCACAACACGCCCCAGTTGAAAAGTGGCAAGAGTAGACCATTGCATATATTTGTGTGTATAGCATTGTTACCTCCAAGTTTGTACGAACCACGGGTTGATGAAGTAAAGTTGGTAGCCCCAGGAGTTGTAGCATTCTTGCTACAACACTGACACTTATCACTTTTTGGCGCCGTTGTCGGGGAGGTGTCTGAGTAGATGTGATTTCTTATTTCTTTCTTTTTTTCCTTATTTCCTTCTCATTATGCAAATAGTTCCATTCAGTAGACAGTTGCAATCTCATTTTGCTTTCTTTCAAATTTTGCAATTAGTTCCATTCAACAAGTAGTTGGAATTTGGTTTTGCTTTCTTTCCATTCTGCAAGAAGTTCTAAAAAAACCCTAAAGAAAAAACAAACTCCTTTCATGCCTCGTAGGAGTAGAGACAACTTAAGGAAATTTTTGCCAAATACCCCCACCACATCAAACAACCAACCTTCCCTCTTCTTCGGTGGCTGTGAGCTAGAGGACCCATTAGGCGAACAACTAGATATTTTTGAAGAACCTATCGGGGAAGAAGAAGAGACCATTCCACCAAATTACACCATGGCTGAAAATAGAAATGGAATTGGAGACAAAGAAGGAGCTGAGAATAGAGTTGAGGGTGCTTTTCCCATCAGAGAAACTAATGGGGATGCTAGGATGAAAAACATAAGTCCCTCTGCTCCTCCTCGCTTCCATGGCCTAACCTTAGAAGACTTGGATACTTTTTTGTTCGAGTTTCCTGTCATATGCAGAACTTATGAATATGCCTCTGATGATCAGAAGTTGAAATTGTTCCCATCCACTCTCAAAGATGCAACTTTGCGCTGTTTCATGGGTTTACCTGGGGACAATATCACCACATGGGCTCAGATGCAACAAGCCTTCAACAATAAGTATAGGGACTACTGTAGGTCCAAAGATACCAAAGAGAAAAAATTTAGAATGACCTTAGGACATGATGAATCTTTAGAAGAATATGAGGAAAGATTCCAATTCAACTACAAAAGGGCCAGGTGCACCCTTGATACTGAATTGCTTAAGCTAGTCCTTTTTAGGGGGATCAGGGAAGACCTCCTAGAAATCCTAAATCTACTGTCAGGAGGGGACATCTATCAGTTACCCTATGATGATATCAAGACATTTTTTAGGAATCATTCTAGGGAAGCTAGAAAGAAGGGTAGGGCTAGTCAAGCTTTGGCCAGTTTGTCCTCCTCCAGCACATCCATAAAAAGTGAAATTTGGAACATGTTGGAATATTTTGAGACTGAAATGCTCCATACCCTTGCTCTGCAAATGGACACCATGTAGATCAAGAGGAAGCAGAGAGAGCCTTGCCTATCTTCTGCCCTAGATGCACCAGGAGGCACCATATGAACGAATGTCCATTAAATCTTATAGAAATATGCTCAGTCTGTGAGGAAATTCACTCCACATACAAGTGCCCTTCTCTGCCTCGATTAAAAATTGTGTATCAGGGAACTGAAGGGGTTGCTGAATAACTCTGCTACATCAACCAAAGGAGGCCTCAAGTACCTCTACCATACCAGCAAGGCATGTAAGGGGAAACCTATTCATATTACATTCATTCCCCCTTGGTGCCCTCCTACTCATCCTTAGTGGTCCACACCTTCTCCCTGGTCTTTTACACCTCAATACCATTCCCAACCTGCCAACCAACAATTTCAGCCATATGCTCCTCCACAACCTCAGTGGAATGCACCATCCCAAGGGTGGAGGCCCCCATACAACCAATCTCCAGCTTTACTGCCTCCACCTCCATCTCAACCATAGCTCCTACACCCTACTCCACCTAAACAACCTCATATGCCTACCCAACCAAATCTGAACCCAAACAATAGACAGGCACAACAGGTCTACAGTGGAGAAAGATCCTACCCTGCCTATGCTATGGAAATTCAAGAAATTAACCTCAGGTCTGGAAGAGTGCTTCTAGATAATCAACCTCCATCTCCACCTGAGGAGCGTGAAGAGGAAAAGGAGGAAAGTGTCCCTCAAGCAAATCCACCTCCTTTTCCTGAGAGATTAACCCATCATGTCTAGCACACCCCAGAAGAGACTGAACTTCTAGGTGAGCTGAAAAATCTATGTGTTAAAATCTCGCTTCTCCAAGATATCAAAGATGTCCCCATCTACAACAAGTTAATCAAGGATAAGTGTTTCAAACATCCGGGGAGGTGAAAGAAAGACAACCCTACCATTAATTCCATTGGACAATTGTCTGAGTTAATGTTGGGGCGGGTGATTTTCCCAAAGTATATAGATCCTGGAAGTCATGTAGTAGATGTAGATATCAATGGCACCATTGTCCCCCATACCTTGTTTGACCTTGGGGCTGCCATTAATGTGATGACTAAGGAGACTATGCTTAAACTGAATCTCTAGGGATCATTAAGAAAGACCACAACAGTCTTGTAGCTTGCGGACAGGTCCACAGTAGCTCCTGAGGGAGTTGTTGAGGATGTGATGGTCTCCATTGATTCCTGGGAATACCCTGTTGACTTCTTAGTTCTCCAACCTAAGACCAATTTCAATGGTTATCCTCTCATCCTTGGGAGGCCATGGTTAGCCACTGTCGATGCTTACATAAGTTGCAGGGTTGGGAATATGACCATTAAAAATGGGCATCTATCCAAGCAATTGGTCTTGTACCCTCCTGCTCAACCATCTTTGGAGCATGACTTACCTTTATGGTTAGAAGAGGAGGAAGAAGATGAAGTCTACTCTTCCCCAATCTGTACCCTAGATTCTACTATAGGAGGGGGGCAACTTGATGAAGATGACCTAATTGAGCAAATCCTCCTGAATCAACCCCGAAACACCATGTCTCTTGAGGAGTTAGTGAAGGAAGTGAAAGATAACCCTTGGAATGATCTATGCTTAGCTTACTCAAGCCCTCCTCATGTCAATATGATAGAATTCATCCCAGAAAGAACATTGAAAATCAACCCCTCTCTCTTTGTACCTCAGGAAGATGAGCTATGTCACATGCTAAGAAAGCATTTGGGTGCCTTTGCCTAGAGTTACAAGGAAATGAAGGGAGTGCACCCTTCAGTGTGTACTCACCACATTTACATCAAGGAAGGCTGCGAGCCAGTCCACTAACCTCAGAGGAGAATGAACCCAACCCTCAAGGATATAGTCAAAGTAGAATTGCAGAAGTTGTTGGATGCAGGGTTCATTTACCCCATCCCAAATAGTGAGTGGGTGTCTCCTTTGGTTATGGTTCCATAGAAAAATGGAAAGTGGAGGATTTGTGTGGATTACCAAGAACTAAAAAAAGCCACAAAAAATGACCATTTCCCTCTACCTTTCATTGACCAAGTATTAGATTTTCTGGCAGAAAAGAGGTTCTTCTCTTTCCTAGATGGATTCAATGATTACATTCAAATCCATATCATCCTAGAGGACCAGGATAAAACCACCTTCACCTGTCCCTAGGGTACCTTTTCTTATAGGGTCCTTCCTTTTGGTTTATGCAATTCCCCTGCCACTTTCCAGAGGGTAGTCCTGAGAATCTTTGCGGAGCTAGTCCATGATTTTGTGGAATTTTATATGGATGATTTCACCCCCTATGGGTGCGATTTCCTGGAGTCTCTCTCTAACTTGGGAAAGGTATTAAACAAATGCATTGAAATGAACTTATCCCTTAGTCCCAATAAGTGTGAGTTCTTAATGACTACAAGGACTGTTCTAGGTCACTCAATATCCAAGGGAGGACTGCAAGTAGACCCAAATAAGATAGCTATCATAAAGAGGGTCCCTACTCCTCAGAAGCAGAGGGATGTCAAAAGTTTCTTAGGATTAGTTGGATACTATAGGAGATTCATAAAAGACTTCAGCAAGGTAGCCTCGCCTTTGTTTGGACTATTGGCCAAGGAATCCGAATTTTTATGGTCAGAAAGTTAGCAAGAGGCCCTAGAAACCTTAAAGGACAAGTTGACTACTACACCTATATTCCAGGCCCAAATTGGGCTCTTCCTTTTCAAATACATGTTGATGCCTCTCACAAAGCTATAGGAACAACTCTGGGAGAGATAGATGACAAGCTACCTTATGTCATTTACTTCATCAGCAAAAATATGTCCAAAGCTGAGTTGAACTACACAGTGACTAAAAAGGAGCTCCTAGTTGTTGTCCATTCGTTGAATAAATTTAGACATTACATTACTGGTTACTAGACCTTTGTACATACCGCCCATGTTGCCGTTAAATATTTGATGAAAAAACCTAATATGAATGCCCGAATTATTAGATGGTTACTTTTGTTACAACTGTTTGATCTAACTATTATTGATAAACCTAGCAAAGAAAATGTAGTTGCAAATTTTTTGTCCATATTGACTCTGCTTATAGGTGAGGAAGGAATGGTCGATGACCAACTGCCAGATGAGCATTTATTTGCCATTTCAGTTCTCTCTTTGTGGTTTGCTAACATATCCAACTACTTAGTAGTTGTACAGTTCCCTCCAAATCTGTCCTCCAAGGAAAAGAGAATAATTATAAGTAAAAGTGCCTCGTTCACTTGGATTGGGGGAATATCTTTAAGTGGGGCACAAATCAAATTCTAAGAAGATGTGTCAGGGAGGAGGAATTTTTTTACATCCTTCTGGCCTGTCATGATGGGCCTTATGGAGGTTACTTTGCAGCCAAAAGGACAACCTTCAAGGTACTACAAGCTGGCTATTATTGGCCCACTCTCCACCATGATGCAAGAAGGTAGACCATCCAGTGTGATCGCTGCCAAAGAATGGGGAAACCTACTCCCAAGGATGATGATCTAAAAATGGGGCTCTTAGGCTTCTTGTCTAGCTTACAAGAACCTCTCCCACTTCCAAAGCTTGAATTTTCCCAAGTCTTTAATGATTAACCAATGAGGAATTAAGAAATGCTTGAAAATATGGGTGTATGCTTGTATTTGTTTTAAACTGATTATGTTTTGTAAATTAATGTGTTGAAATTGATATATATAAATGCATACAATAGTAGATGAAGCAGCAGAGATAATGCAGCAATAAAGCAGACACATAAACAATGATATTAATTTGGAGTTCACCCGCAACTCTTGGGCTACGTCTCCGTGAGCTCTAGTTAATTCAAATAGGCTCTCTTGGATTATGGTATTAGTCTTTTTTACAAGCTCTTGGCCCAACTCTTATTGTTCTTACACAAAAGCAGTGGGTTCAAGCACCATTGAATCCCCTTAGCTCTTGAAGCTCTGGCTTTTGGCTCTTGGCTCTTGGCTCTAGCTCTTTGGCTCTTGGTTCTAGCTCTTGGCTCTGACTCTGGCTCTTTGGCTTTGGTTCAGGCTCTTGGCTCTAACTCTGGCTCTTTAGCTCTTTAGCTCTTCGCTCTGGCTTCTTCGCTACCTTCTGCAACCTTCACGCTCTCTGGCTTTTCACTTAAACTTCAAGTGACCCCAAAGGCTCCCTCAGCTGCTCTTTTTCTTCTGCGTTGTCTCCACACTGCCTCCTTGGCTTCTACGCTTCAGCAACTCGGCCACCATTAACAATTTAGTAGCTCTATGCAGTAGCCCTTTGGCTCTCTATCGCTCTGCTCTCTCGACTCTCTGCTGCCACCACTTTCAGAATTCAGAAACGAAAAATAACTTGGCCACTGTTCAACAACCCAGCAGCCCTGCAGTCTTTGACATTCATGGCTTAAAAGCCAAATCGATGTTGTCTGTTGGTTTCCCTTTTGGGCTCTGCAACTTCCGGCTTCGGTTCACTCAACTCCCTCTTCTAGCATTCAATAATCATTGCATAACACACTCAGGGGAGGCGGCCACCTGTTTCTGCAACAGATGGGGGCAGTCGATGCTTGAATCCTTAGTAATAGTCGTTCTCTGTTTACACAGAGAATGCTATGAAACCACAAGAAATCTGCATAAAACACAATATATCGGACTTCAAAAGTCCTGAAATCCACCTTATTCTCCTATCGGGTCTGCTTTCAAGTTGCATCGCATATCGCAAATGGCCTGGTTCCAAGGTTTTTCCCCTTTGTATTAAAAATACACTAAACATTGGAAAATCCCGCAAAGATGGCTTTATCAGATTTAAAATATTATTCATTTGCATTCAAAGCCCCGTCGGGTCCATATATCGCATTGCGCATATAACATATGGTCGCTCCCTTGTAATGCTCTGATTGCGATCCACCAACTTCGGCGATCGCACCATCGCATCGCGCGTATATATGTGTAAGCCCTGCTCCATTGTGTTCGCCAATTGCGATCTGTTGATATCAGCGTTTGCGGTATCGCATCGGCCCATCGCACTTTATGCCTCCGACTGCCACCGCCAATTGCGATTGTCGATTGGATCTAGATCGTTGATCAGCCAGATCTGACGACCCCTGTGCAACCATTGTTTAAGCCTCCGATATCCTTGCTTTCATGGTTTTCTTCATGTTTTTAAGGCCCGATAGTGTTATCCGCCTTCTCCATAACTTCTCCTTCTTCGGTGGTCTTGCCCTTTTGGGAGATTTGGAAGACTTAGAGGGTTTTTAGACCCATTATTTAATGGATTTTGCCTCTTTTTCCCTTGAAAAAGGGCAGCTTCATTTTATGATAGCTTTCCCATATGAAGTCTGTTTTCGCCCATTTAAGTTGCATTGGATTCAGAATAGAGGGATCCCTGCAATGAGACTATTTCTGAGAGCAGCCTGCGATTTTGATTTTCCTCTGATTTACAAAGGATTTGTGCCATTTGGCACCTTTGACCTCTTGCATGAAGTCTTTTAGACTTAGAGGTTTATCCAGGATCCATTTTTGGATCATGCCTTCCCACTAAAAGAACTTTTGGTCTCCAAAATACTGATAACTAATCTGAATAGTAAATGAGAGTGGTTCACCCTCTTCTTTCATCCTCCCTACACTTTCCTTTGCATAGTGCCTTTGAACCAAAGTTTCTAACCACTTCCCTTCTCTGGATCGGCTGGTCTTCCTGGGAAGAACTGTCTTCCTCCTTGCCTTCCTGCAGAACTTCTGTTGAAATGGTCACAGAAGGTGGTTTGAACTTCTTTTCCTTGATCATTGATCCAAGGTGGCTCAAACAAATGTGAAGTACATCTGCTCCACAAAACTTTCATTTGTACCTGTTTGACAAGCTGCCAACAACAATTGTTAACAACAACAGGCATACAGACAACAACTGGATGGACTAACTCCTGCTTCAACAAAAGGAACAGATTTCACATCTTGTGAACACCTCCATGTGTTACATCTACATACAAATGATAGACTAGATAAGAAGTCCACAAAACCAACTTTACATGCATGTTTACAACAAAGCAATCAACCCTCCAAGTCAATCACTCACACATGTTCCCAAAACCAAGGAAAACATCAACATCCCTGTATTCATGCACATCATCTCATCCATGCATTTCATCCTTCAACTTTTGTTTAATTACATTGTACTTTCAAAGATGAAATAAAATATAATGTTGCAGCAACAAAGTGAGCTTCCTACTCAACTTCTCCATTCACCTTCTTGGTAAAATCCTGCAACTTGCATTCCATTAACAAAGAAATGCAAATCAATGCATCAATAGACATGAAATCTTAATTGGATAAGAACTCTAACCATTTCTTACCAATCCATTTCAAATGTCCTTATTTTGACTACACATCAATATCAATATGTAAATCATCTTGATACACATCGTTCATGGAATCTTCCTTTCCATTTCTGCCATTTTCTCTTTCCACCTTCCCCTTTAGCTTTTGTGGAAGCATTGCTGGATTCAGAGTCCAACATCTTTCAGCAAGATGCCCTTGCTTATGGTAGTAATTTCACTGCATGTGCATCCTCTTGACAACATGATTTGTCTTATCCAATGGACCTTTGGTTGCTTGCTTTCTTTCGTTCAAACGTTTCCTGTATGTGGCCATTCTCTTCCAACATCTAGAAACATGATGGTTATCCAAACCACAAAAGGAACATGCAATTCTTTTCCCATATCTATGTGGAAATTTATCATGCTTTACAAAATCAAAAGGACTATGGCTAGAACCAGATTTATACCTGTCTGTTTCACCTTTATTGCCTTCATGAGGAGGTGAAGCAAATGAAGAAGTGGCTCCCTTTGGAACACCATCAAACTCTTCAAGGCTGTTAGAGTCTTCCCAACTCTGTGGTTCTAGTGTGTGCTTCTAAACACCTGCGTCCTGCAATTGACATTTCAAGCTATTGTATTCCTCTTGGATACAACCTTCACACTTCTGAGGTAGAGGACATGAAATGAAACTCCTTCTTGGGACTGTTTCAATTGCTTTCATGGCAACTTTGGAATTCTGTCCATAAGACTGTCCATAGCAAAGACCCAAATGTTTAGGCCTTTCCTCAACCATTATTGGCTCAATAATACCTTGTGCATGCTTTC
Organism: Pinus tabuliformis; assembly: GCA_031772625.1. Lineage (NCBI taxonomy): Eukaryota > Viridiplantae > Streptophyta > Pinopsida > Pinales > Pinaceae > Pinus > Pinus tabuliformis. The sequence continues at coordinate 152,445,366 of CM062805.1, read as the reverse complement.
CCAAGCCCTTGCCTTCATAGCCCATCTTGGACATTAGCTTGGAAACTATGCCTTTAGTATGTTTCTCAAAAGAACCAATACAAGCATTCTCATAAGAATTTGAAGACAAACTAGAATGGCTTACCTCTTCTTCAAGATGATACTTGACTAAGGCTTCTTGGGCAACAAAGAGCTGTGACTCCAACTCATGCATCCTTTTTAGGTTCATATTTGCAATATGAAGTTGCCTCTCCATTTCCTCCAATTTGTCAGAAAGCATATGCTTCTCTTCCTCCATGGCATTCAACTACTTTCTAGGCATGCTGCTCTTCCTTCCATCCTCATACATTTCTCTCACCATATCCATCATGGTGGACAATTCTTGCTTCATGTCTTCATCAAAGAGTCTTGTGAAGAGGGTATAATTTGAGGACCCACTTGTAGAAGTTGTCATTATGCTAATGAACAACAAAAAACTTCAACAAGATAAATAAAAAGCTTATTTAAGCAATCTCTTGCAACAAACCTCTTGTGATTTGGATTGCCTTGAGGCTCTTTGGCATAGAAGAATGCCTTTAGACCTTCTTCCTATTTGTCCTTCTTGGACTGAGCTATCAATAGCTTTCCCTTCACCTCTGCAAACTCAAACAATAGTCAATCTGCAAACAAGCATATAATCAGGCTCTTGTTGTTCAAACACCTTTCAGACAAGAATTCTTTGCTCCGTCAATCAAGCATTCTGATGGGTGTACGCTTGTATTTGTTTTAAATTGATTATGTGTTGTAAATTAATGTGTTGAAACTGATATATATATAAATGCATATAACAGTAGATGAAGCAGCAGAGATAACGCAGCAATAAAGCAGACACATAAACAACGATATTAATTGGAGTTCACCTGCAACTCTTGGGCTACGTCTCCGTGAGCTCTAGTTAATTCAACTAGGCTCTCTGGGATTATGGCATTAGTATTTTTTACAAGCTCTTGGCCAAACTCCTGTTGTTCTTACAAAAAATCTGTGGGTTCAGGCACCATTGAATCCCCTTAGCTCTTGAAGCTTTGGCTTTTGGCTCTTAGCTCTTGGCTTTTGGCTCTTGGCTCTTTGGCTCTTAGTTCTGGCTCTTGGCTCTGACTCTGGCTCTTTGGCTTTGGTTCAGGCTCTTGGCTCTGACTCTGGCTCTTTGGCTCTGACTCTGGCTCTTTGGCTCTTTGCTTTGGCTTCTTCGTTGCATTTTGCAACCTTCACGCTCTCTAGCTTTTCACTTGAACTTCAAGTGACCCCAAAGGCTCCCTCAGCTGCTCTTATTCTTCTGCACTATCTCCACACTGCCTCCTTGGATTCTACGCTTCAGCAACTCGGCCACCATTAACAATTTAGCAGCTCTGTGCAGTAGCTCTTTGGCTTTATATCGTTTTGATCTCTCGAGTCTCTGCTGCCACCACTTTTAGCATTCAGCAACAAACAATAACTTGGCCATCGTTCAAAAACCCAACAGCCCCGCAGTCTTTGACATTCATGGCTTAAAAGCCAAATCGGCATTGTCTGTTGGTTTTCCCTTTCGGGCTCTGCAACTTTCGGCTTCGGTCCGCCCAACTCCCTCTTCTGGCATTCAGTAATCATTGAATAACGAACTCAGGGGAGGCAGCCATCTGTTTCTGCAACAGATGAGGACAATTGGTGCTTGAATCCTTAGTAACAGTCGTTCTCTATTTCCACAGAGAACACTGTGAAAACACGAGAAATCCGCATAAAACACAATATATCGGACTTCAAAAGTCCTGAAATCCACCTTATTCTCATATTGGTTCCGCTTGCAAATCACATCGCATATCACAAATGGCCTAGTTCCAAGGTTTTTCCCCTTTGTATTAAAAATACACTAAACATTGAAAAATCTCGCAAAGATGGCTTTATTGGATTTAAAATATTATTCATTTTCATTCATAGCCCTGTCAGGTTCATATATCGCATCGTGCATATAACATATGGTCACTCCCCTGTAATGCTCTGATTGCGATCCATCGATTTCGGCGATCGCACCATTGCATCGCGCGTATATATGTGTAAGCCCTGCTCCATTGTGTTCGCTGATTATGATCCGCCGATATTGGCGATCGCACTATCGCATCGGCCCATCGCACTTTATGCCTCCGACTGCCACCGCCAATTACGATTACCAATCGTATCTGGACCGTTGATCGGCCAGATCCAACGACCCCTGAATGTTTAAGCCACTGATATCCTTGCTTTCATGGTTTTATTCATGTTTTTAAGGCCTGATAGTGTTATCCACCTTCTCCATAACTTCTCCTTTTTTGGTGGTCTTGCCCTTTTAGGAGATTTGGAAGACTTAGAGGGTTTTTAGACCCATTATTCAACGGAGTTTGCCTCTTTTTTCTTTGAAAAAGGGCAGCTTCATTTTATGATAGTTTTCCCATCTGAAGTCCATTTTCGCCCATTTAAGTTGCGTTAGATTCAAAATAGAGGGATCCCTGCAATGAGACTATTTCTGAGAGCACCCTGCAATATTGATTTTCCTCTGATTTACAAAGGATTTATGCCATTTGGCATCTTATGAAACCAGCTCAAGAAAAGATAGATCAACGCCTTAGAATTCAGCCTCTTCGAGGGGGTAACCTCCTTTACATTACATAAATGAACAATTCTTGGATGATTCAAATGACAAAACCTCCTTTCTATATATAGGAGTCTAAGGAGTCATAATATAACCTAGCCGACCTAACAATAATAATATAAAGCCACAAAAATAACAATAGAGGGATTCTATGGGGCACAGTAATAACAATATGGGGACAATAGGGGCACAACAATATTAATAAGGGATACAACTACAATAGTAATGGGGTAATCACTAGTATTATAGGGACCCAACATGCCCCTCTCCTTCAAAAAAGTGTTGTCCTCAATTCTTGAGTAGTTATGGATGCTTCTGTATAAAATTCTCATCCTCCCATGTGGAATCTTCAACGGATAAGTTCTTCCACTTGATAAGATACTCCGAAATTGATCGATTTCGTAACTGTCAAGTTCTTGTTTCTGTAACTGCTTCTGGTTCCAATATAATTTTTCCTTCCTCGTCAAGTTCTCGCAATAATGTTTGAACTGGGAGCTTGTCGCCTATAACCTTCTTTAAACATGAAACATGGAAAACTAGGTGCAATCAAGAAGCTGCAGGAAGCTCTAATTTGTATGCCATAGTACCAATATTTTGCAACACCTTGTACGGACCATAATACTTTGGTGATAATTTATTATCCTTCTTAGCTTGCTTGAGGGACATTTGCTTATATGGTTGTAGCCGTAGGAATACCCCATCACCTACATCAAATCGCTGCGATGTTGATCTGCTTGTTGTTTCATTCTATTATGTGCCAACACGAGGTTATCCTTTAAGAGTTGGAGGACATGTTGTTGATGTCCGATGTGCTATTCCATTGCTTGAACATTAGAATTTTCTCTGTAGTATGATGTGATGGATGGTGGCTGATATCCATAAAGTGCCATAAATGGGGTCATTTTTGTTACTGTATGGAAGGAAGTGTTATACCACCATTCAGCCAGAGGGAACCATTTGACCCATTGTGTCTATTTATCATATACAAAGCAACGAAGATATCGTTCCAAACATTTGTTTACTATCTTAGTTTGCCCATCAGATTGAGGATGATAAGATGAGCTATGAGCTAACTGAGTACCAAGACAAGAAAATAATTCTGTCCAAAAATTTCCAGTGAAAATGGGATCTCTGTCACTTACAATAATCTTTGTTTTTCCATGTAGCTTTTGAATTGTTTCCATAAATGCAGTAGAAACTATACTGGCTTTAAATGGATGTGATAACGCACAAAAGTGTGCATACTTGGTAAGTCTGTCAACTACCACCATGATGACACTCTTTCCCTCATACTTGGATAAACTTGTGATAAAATCCATTGAAACCTCCTCCCAACGTTGGCTTGGAATGGATAAAGGTTGTAATAGACCCAGTGTCTTAATTGTTTCAACTTTATTTTGTTGGCAAACCAAACATTCTGCCACAAACTTTTGAATATCTGATTTAAGGCCCTCCCAAAAAAATTCCTTCTTAACCCTGTGGTAAGTTTTTAAAAATCCTAAGTGCCCTCCTAAGGGAGAAGTGTGCAATTCCATAAGAATAGTTTCTTTTAGCTGGGAATTCTTACAGAGGTATAAGCGATCTTTGTACCATAACAAATCATTTTTCCAGCTAAATGTATCAGACGTACTAGAGTCTTGTTGTAACTTTCGAATAAGTGCCCACACTTCTTCGTCGTTCTTCCATTCCTCCCTTGCTTCATTTATCCAATCTGGTTGGATAATAGAAATGGCGCACAACAATGCTTCCACATCCTCATCCTTTCTTGAGAGTGCATCTGCCACCACATTTTGCTTCCCTTTTTTGTAGATGATTTCAAAGTCATAACCCAACATCTTTGTGACCCACTTTTTTGCTCTTCAGAGGATAATCTTTGTTCTAAAAAGTATTTAAGGCTATCATGATCCGTTTTTACCTTGAAGTGTCTTCCCATTAGGTAGGGTCGCCATTTCTTAAGTGCATGAAGTATTGCCAACATTTCCTTCTCATAAATAGCTTTGTGTAAAATCTTTCCCTTGATTCGACGACTTTCAAAAGCAATGGGTCTTTCATCTTGCATTAAAACAACACCAATTCCATTTCCTGAAGCATCACATTTCACAATAAAGGTTTTTGTGAAGTCTGGTGTAGCTAAGACCGGTGCTTGGCACATTGCCTCTTTAAGATGCTCGAAGGCCTTTGTTGCTTCTCGAGTCCATGAAAATGCATCTTCCTTCAATAATGTTGTTAGAGGTGCTACTATTCTCCCATAATTCTTAACAAACTTGCAATAATACCCTGTCAACCCGATAAATCCTCGCAGATGCTTTATGGATGTGGGGATTTTCCATTCCTTAATGGATTTAATTTTTCTAGGGTCTACCTTAACTCCTTCATGAGATACAATATGACCCAGATATTCCACCTCTTGTACTCCAAAGAAACATTTGGATCTTTTTGCATATAATTGTTTCTCCTCCAATAGTTGTAGCACCCTGTCAACATGTTCAACATGATCCTTCCAAGACTTGTTGTAGATTAGTATATCATCAAAAAATACTAACACAAATTTTCTAAGGAATGGTTTGAAAATGGAATTCATCAAACCTTGAAATGTTGAAGGTGCATTGGTAAGGCCAAAAGGCATGACCAAAAATTCATAATGACCCTCATGAGTTCTAAATGTTGTTTTCGGAATGTCTTCAGTCTTCATTCTAATTTGATGATATCCTGAACGAAGATCCAACTTGGTGAAGTAAATTGATCCATGCAATTCATCCAGTAATTCATCAATGACAGGAATGGGAAACTTATCTTTAATAGTGAGCTTGTCGAGCTCCCTATAATCTGGACACATGCGCCATGATCCATCCTTCTTGTGCACCAATACTACTGGAGTAGAGAAAGAAATTTGACTCGGTTGAATTATACCAGCCTCTAGCATTTCTGCAACCATATGTTCAATTTCACTCTTTTGGGCATAGGGATATCTGTACAGCCTGATGTTTGGAGGAACACTTCCTGGAATCAGATGAATAGCATGATCATGATCGCGAATAGGTGGGAGACCTTTGGGAGTCTCAAATACCTTGGAATGATTGTCCAAGACATTTTGGAGATCTGGAGAAATAGATGATTCCAACGTGGAAACATCTAGCGAACATAATTGTGCAATTACACCTCTTTGTTCCTTTTTTAGAAGCTTCATCATACCGTTAGAGCTGATTATCTTTCCCGGTTTCATTGCAATACCCCTTAATTCAACTTCCTTTCCTTCCATAGAAAATTTCATGAAAAGTTATTGAAAATTAAAAGCTATTGTACCCAAGGATTATAGCCATTGGACTCCTAGTACAACATCAGCACCTCCCATTGGAATGGAAAGCATTGGGCTAGTCAATACATACTCTCCCATGGATAGCTTGATATTATGGCACTTTCCAGAGATATTTATTGTTCCTCCATTTGCAACCATCACTTGACACTCTGGTGCTGGATATAAGAAGAAATTCAATTCTTTTGCTACCTTACAATGAATAAAATTGTGGGTGCTTCCTGAATCAATCAACACTATTACCTTTTTCTTCTTGATTTGTCCTTCTATCTTGATGGTTTGAGAGTGGTAATTCCCGCCAATGCATTAGAAGATATGGTCGGATTCATTTCTTCTTTATCTAGGCTTTGTTCTTGGAGTATATCCTCTTCTTTTTACCTTTCTTGCTCCTCTTCTTCTTCCTCTTCACAATCTATGTAGAATAATTTCTTCTCAGCACACTTATGACCTTTAGTGTATTTGCTATCACAACTGTAACAAAGCCCTTTTTCTCTTTTTTCTTCCAATTGTTGTGGTGTCAACCTTATAGGTTGTGGAAGACTAGGGGCAACAACACTTCCGTCTTTATAGTTGTGAGTGGTATGCTTCCTAGTTGCCATAATTTTGCTTTCCATTTTTCTTGCTAACCTAAATGCCTTCTCTAATGAATCAGGTTCCCAAAGGCGAACATCATGTTGGATATTATCCTTTAAAACCCTATGAACACATCAATCCTATGCTCCCCTGGAATATCTTTTACCCTTATGTTCAATTTTTGGAACTCCTCAATGTGCTCCATTATTGAACCCTTTTGTTTGAGACTTATCAATTGGCTAAAAAGAGTGTTGTTTTTTGTATCCTCATAATGTGCTATGAATTCTTCTGTAAAAATTGCCCAAGTGATAAATTGTTTACGAGAGAAAAGCCATTGATACCATACAAACTCATTTGGTTCCAAATATAAAGTTGCTATACGTACCTTTTGTGTGTTTTGCACATTATTAAGATCGAAGAATTGCTCCATCTGTAATATCCATGTGGCAGGATCCTTGCCATCAAACTTCCTCATATCGATTTTTGGAACATGGTGAATCTTCGATCCAACATTAGAGTCTATGGAATCATGATTAACATTTCTTTTGTTCTCATCATGAGTTTCCTTTAGTACCCTTTCACCCTTACTGACCATTTCTTGTAGCAACTTATTCATATTTATCTTCAATTCTTCCATCTTATCATCCATGCCATCAATTTTAGCGTCCATGCCATTCACCTTAGCTTCCATGCCATCCATCTTAGCTTCTACACCTTTCTTTAAACCATCCATCTTAGCTTCTACATCTTTCCTTAAACCATCCATCTTAGCTTCTACATCTTTCCTTAAACCATCCATCTTAGATTCTGTTGCTTTTTGTGCAAGTGACACTTGTTGTACTTGGTCTCGTAATTTTGATATATCGTGTTGCATTTCTTCCTCTTCTTCATGAGTCATGCTAAAGCTTTCAGGTCGCTTACTAGGTGTTCACATTTTCTTTCTTCGGGGCATCAATTATCGATTCAAACTAATTTTTCAAACCAAGCTTATGCAAAAATTTTAAAAAAACTACACACCTTTTTTCACTTTGTAGAAGCTTGATATTGAATCTGATGTATCTCTGCAATTTCGGATCATCCAATTTTGAAATTGAGATCTGTAGTAGCCCTCTATGTTCTCTTTCCAATACCACTAGTCTGATCCAAATTGGATTCTCCAAGGAAGAGTTATGCACAATCTCCCAAGATGACCTGATTATAAACTAGTTTAGTAGAGCGAACTTGTACGACGTGCCACGAGTCACTATTTCGACCTTTGGCTCTAAAAAATATATATAAGAAACTAAAATCCGTCCTCTTTCTGTACCTTCTTACAAAATTTCAATCCGATGCTCAGAGAGAAAGTTATGACGATTTTCCCCAAGTCACCTGTTTGGAATGTAATTCAGGAGTCTGCAAAAAGACCAACTTCCTCAGATCATATTTCCGAAAATATAACGCGAAAAGCTCTGAAATTTGAATCCGAGATTCAGCGCAATTTCTTCTAAAATGGGTTTTTTTTTAGCTTCTGAAACGTCGTAGAAAAAAACTTATAGCGAAAATTCCACGATGACCTGTTTGGAGCAGCGAAACCCTAGAATCCAAAGCTCTGATACCAAATGTTATGAAACCAGCTCAAGAAAAGATAGATAAACGCCTTAGAATTCAGCCTCTTCGAGGGGGAAACCTCCTTTACATTACATAAATGAACAATTCTTAGATGATTCAAATGAAAAAACCTCCTTTCTATATATAGGAGTCTAAGGAGTCACAATATAACCCAGCCGACCTAACAATAATAATATAAAGCCACAAAAATAACAATAGAGGGATTCTATGGGGCACAATAATAACAATATGGGGACAGTAGGGGCACAACAATATTAATAAGGGATACAACTACAATAGTAATGGGGTAATCACTAGTATTATAGGGACCCAACATGGCACCTTTGACCTCTTGCATGAAGTCTTTTAGACTTAGAGGTTTATCTAGGATCCATTTTTGGATCAGATGAAATGCCTTTGAAACCTCGAGTGAAATTTTCACCATTTGACAAGTGGCGCATGGATTTAATTGGGTCCATTGATCCTCCATCTGGACATAAAAAGTACATCATTGTGTGCATTGACTACTTAACAAAGTGGGCTAAAACCAAAGTTTTCAAGGTAGCCACAAAAGATAAAGTGGTTGAGTTCTTGAGGGAGAATGTGTTTTACAGGTTTGGATACCCTAGAGAGCTAGTCACTGATTAGGACACTCAATTCACCTCACACATGATTGAGAATCTATTAAGCCAGCATAATATCAAGCACAATAAGTCCACTCCTTGCCACCCTCAAGCCAATGGACAAGGGGAAGTCGCCAATAGAGAATTGGAAAGCATTTTGTTAAAAGTGGTTAGTAGCAGTAGGAAGGATTGGGTTGACAGACTAGTGGAGGCCACTTGGGCCTACAATACAACTTGGAAGACAACCACTAGCTTCACCCCTTATGATTTGGTCTATGGGAAGAAGGCTCTACTCTCCTTTGAGTTTGAGTACAACACTTTAAGGTTGGCAGCACAATTGGATCTAGATGTTACAAGGGCACAACAAGCGAGGTTTCTCCAACTAAATGGGTTATATGAATTCAGGATGCAGGCCTTCCTGCACACAAAGGTGACTCAAGTACAAAGAAAGGTCTAGCATGACAAAAACACCAAAGACAAACTGTTTCAAGAAGGTGATTGGGCTCTGTTGTATGACTCAAGGTTCAAAGATTTCAAAGGTAAATTGATGACCAGATGGTTGGGCCCATATGTGATAGAAAAGTGCCATGACAACGAGTCTGTTCAGATAATAATCATTGATGAAGAAGGTATCCCTTTGCTTGTCAATGGGTATAGGTTGAAAGTCTACAAAAAGCCTTTGTCAAAGAAGGATTTCATCAGTAGCATCAGTAAGGCAGTAATGGTGATTGAAGGAGTCTCGACTTCCACCTCACCAAGTTCTTGAGGACTGTTGAATATTTGAAAAAAAAAATAAGAGACCCAAATGAAAATCTCCGTGACGCGCTTGAGGCCCACTCTTAGGTTGAAAACCTCTTTGAGGCAGCCCAAGAGTTAGGAAGAAAAAAAAAAAGACCCCTGGGTGAAAACCTCCTTTGAGGCAACCTGTTTGTCTTTCAAAAAAAAAAGCACAAAAAAATGGCAGGGACATCAAACTTGCCCACTCATAACAATTCTGGCTTTTGCAGATTTTCAAAAAGATCATGGAAATAGAGATCAGAGGGAATCAAGCCATGAAAAACCCCATGTTTTTCTTCATCATTTAATCTCCTCCATGACCCCCATGTTCATTCATCCCTACTCATCTCCAACAATAGAAAAAATCCAAATTTCAGGCAATTTTGTGACTTCTACAGGATTTCTTGTACTTACTACAAGAGTTTCCTGTAGTACTAAAAGGAAGTTCTGAAAATCTACAAGAAAGGAAGTCCGATGGAAAAATTATGATGCAGGCCTGTTTTGGATAAAAAAGGAGGCCATTGACTTCACCACATCTCAGTCAACACCCTTCATGACCATGCCACCCTCTGTGTCCATCAACAACAACAACAATCTACTTAGAAGAAAAAAAAGAGAATGAAATATATATATATATATATATATATAGAAACAAGATTTCATGTAGTAGTACTATAAGAAACCCTGTAGCAGCCTATTTTGAAGTAGCAACAAGCTCCAAGCCTAACCTTTAGCACCCATGCACTGGAAGAGGAGAAGCACAACTGTAGGCACCATGACACCTCTCCAAAGCTCAGCAACAACAGAGGAAGCCAACACCTGCACATCAACAAGAAGACAACCTATTAGTAGAATAAAATCAACAAAAAAAGTAGTAGAGAAGATGTACCTGAAACATGAGCACAGAAGAGCCACCCTCCAGCATGCATCAACAAGGCAAAAGGAGCCACATGTATGTCACCTCATCCACACAATCTCATAAGTATGAATATGATTAAAGTTGTAGGGATATGTAGAAAGTTGGTTTTATAAGTGAAGGTGGCGGCCACCCTTGGCCCAATAACAAAAGGTTAAAGTGCTAGTCGTCTGGACACGTGGCAAGGTCACATCAAAAGGGAATAAATCAGAAAGGTGGTCAAGCTACATTGAACAAGAGTAGGTGATTATTATGAGGAAGGGTGGCATGATAACTAATAGTGGAACCAATGGTCCAAAAGGAGAAATATGTACTCAACCAGCCAACACATCGCTTAATGAAATTGACGATAAATAGAAATATTCCCTAACTTTCATGCAAGGTATTGCTCATTTCGAGATTTTGAGAGTTGAGATCACCTTGAGGAGCCATCAAAAATAAAAGTTATTCTCGACCATCCTACAGTGAGCACCTGCAGGAAACACAAAAAACTATAAGAAACTGTGACGAAATCTAGTTTCGACATCCTACAGTGAGCATCTACAGGAAGACTACATGAAACAGGGAGGATTGTCAAAAATGTTGTGATGGGGTGCCTAGGGCCAAAAATTCAATAATTCTCCTCAAGCAAGGCATTGCAGTGAAAAGTATGTGTCATAACCTCTGTGCTCTCATTTAGAAAAAGAAATAAATTGTCATTTCTTTTAGTGATTACAGTGTGCATAGAGATAGGCAGAATTATATGCAGGATTTTGTAGAGTAAAAGGAGAATTCTAGTCATCACCCTCCTAAACTCTAAACCCTCATCACCTGGGGAAGCTCTTAAGCTATAGCCACCAAAAATTCATACAAACAGATTAATAGAGAGAAAAGATGACATTCAACAGAAGGGAGCCCACCAGAACAACTAGAATACATCAACATCCTCATGTGGTAGAAATCTTTACAAGAACCAATGGTTGGGATTCTTCGAGATACTTAGGGGATATGATGATGATATAGCTAGGGAATTTGCAATGTCACTCATACCTATATCTAGAGTTAGTGCCACAACTATAGTGAGGGTATTGTCAGTGACAATTACCCCTGAAAGCATTAGTAGGATCACTACACTTCCTCTAAGGTTGCAATGGAGAAAAGAGGATAAAGCTAGCAGCACTCTTGCCAAGAAGAATTTTTTCTTGGAAGGAGAGGAACCAATTGAGGACAAAAATGGGATTAGAAGGGGGAGCATTCCATATCCTTGGGATGAAGTAAGTTATCACATTCTCAAGTATATTTCTTGTGAAGGTAGAGTTAGTAAAGTCTATGGTTACCAGTTTAGACTCCTCCATGAGTTGAGGTTTGGAAAAGAGTTACCTTCTCATAGAAGACTTAGTGTGCCTTACTTTTTGTTGCAATAAATAATAGACATGAGAATCAAAGTACAAGAAGGGAAGCATCAACAGCTCGAACATCATGGATTGATCAAACTCATACTAGAATATGCCCTAAACAACTTAAGAATCCCTATTATGTGGTCAACATTTGCATACATGAACAAAGACGATGCAATTAAATCCATTGAGTATGAAAGAGACCCTACTTCTAGTGGTGAAGAAGAGGGAGAAGAGCCTGAAGAAGAGGAAGAAGAGTCTAAAGAAGAGAAAGAAGAGCATGAAGAAGAGGAGGCAAAAATAAACGAGACAAAGGATGAAAAACAAAACAGGGAAGACACACAAAAAGATGAGCCAAGTCCTGGAATACATAGCAAGGAGGGAGAGGAATATCCAAGGGTGTCTCTGGAGCTCACGGAAAAGGAGGCAGCTGCTACCTTAACTTCTCTAATTACACCTGTCAAATCAAAAGGAAAGAGGCAAAGACAGACTCCCCTATACTTTAGAACAAGGAGGAGCACTAGGATAAAACAAGGGAGACCTCAAACACCTACCAAGATTCCTATAATCATAGAGGACTCGTTAAAATAATAAGAGAAGTTAGTCCCTCTAGGAAAGAGAGGTGAGGAAGGCACAACACAATAGGCTTCCCCAAGGCCACCAATCACCTATGTTAGGAGGCCTGTCACCAGGTCAACCTAAGCAAAAAAAGTTAAAGAACCTTTGACCTCTTTTCAAAAAGGGAAAGGTATCTTACAAGAAACACAAACATGCCTACATGAAACAAAGACAGTCCTACAGGAAACTCTGTCAAAACTATAGGAAACACAGAAACAGGATCAGGAAGGAGAACAAAGGCAAAGGGAAGGAAAAGAGGCAGCAACCCAAATACAATGATAGAGAGATACTCAAGATTCATTGAGGGAGGTAGAGTAATACCACAAAAAATTTCCATCCCTCTATTCTTTTAGCTTGAAAAGGATAGAGAAAGGACACATCATTGGATGCAAATTGCTAAATCAAAAAGTGTAGAAGATGTGGTCCGTATGGAAGAAAAGATGCTAGAAATGGGAAGAGAGTTGAGTAGCATAAGAGACAAGGAAAGAGTGATGAAATCTCAACTAGAAGCTGAGAACACATGGCTGAGGAGGCAAGTATAGTAAAAAGAGAGCCAATTGGAAACTATGGCAAGTCTCTCCATGGAGGCACTCCAGTGTAGGAAGCCAGCAAAATCATATACCTTATACCTCAAAGAACAATGGTTGCAGTTTCAAATAAAAACCATAGCACAATGGGGAACTATACCTTTCCAATACTATAGGCAGTTCATTGACCTCCGTGACCAAAGCACCCTGGAGAACAGGGCCAAGATATCTGAATTCTACCTACATAACTTGGCCCTAACAGATTTGAATGTGTGGGACCCCAATCCAAAGCTAAGGGACTTACAACTGATGGCCTTGGAATCATGGATGAACCATCAAGAGGCCAAGGCTAAATAAGTAAAAAGCGTACTATAAAGAGAAGGAACATAACCCCTTTACATCATAGGAGAACATAACAATTCCATGGTTATCATTAGCACCCACAACCTCATTGCTAATGATCCCGAGCTTGCACCAAGATACCTAGCTACATAAAAGAAGGCAGTCACTCGTTTTTAGGACACTTCGAGATTACTAGGGGATGAAAGCCAACAAGAATTGCAAAGGAGATGGAACACCTTACCCTACAGCCTAAAGATCGGGGACTATCATTCCCCTGAAAGAATGAGGGATGCACTAGAAAGGACCCCACTGTATAAGAAAGCATTTCAGAGACTCAAAGTCAACTGGATTGGCTTGAAACTGAGTCCCCCATTGCTCCTGGGTATGTTAGAAGGAAGAAAGGAAGAAGAAGAAAGAAAGTAGTGGGAGGAAATAGAGAAGCATGCAAGATTTTATCTACAAGAGGAGGATACTACAACAAAAGCCTGGAATGTCAGGGAGGCCACCAAAACAATGAAATACATGGAAATAGATTGATTTGCTCAAAGGATGCGCAACACTTTCAGTAGGGAGGTGATGATGAGGCTCATCAAAGGGTAAATTGTATGGACCTTAATGCCACTCTCCAGCTTACTAAAATAAACTTTTCTCACATTCCTTTACATTTTTTGTTATATTTTGCTTAATGAGAAGGGTAAAGATGAGATGTCATGTCTTGTGGTCTAATGTGCATTAATTGCAGGTTTTGGAGAAATTTTTGCTAATTAAAGTGCAGGAACTTGAAGTAGACAAGCAAGAGCGATTTTCAGAGATCGGACCTCCCTCCTTAACTCCTCACTCACTCGAAGGTTCCTCCACCAGATCTCATCAACTCAGTGTTACAAGCAATTGAACCATTAAGATCCTTGGCAGCCAAGCCAGTGATAGTTGAAGACCAGTTGATCTCGATTTTGGGAGCCAAGCCTCCCTAAATTTAAGGAAGTCGTTGGTACCTTTAGTTGTATAAATAAGAAGGCCTAGAGACTCATTAAGATTCGACTCTCTTTTTTGTCGCTAAGAGTCATTTTCGAGCTAAGACATTGTGACTGACAACTCTTATGTATTTTTTATAATTTAATGAAAATGAGAAGCATTCCCTTGATCCAGCACTGAGTTGACTCAGAGGGATGAATCTCTTGGGTTAGGGCCTAACCCTAGCAGCAAATGTTCCTCTTTTTGTACATGTATTCTTAGATTACATTCATAGTTAGTTGCTAAAGTAATTTAGGGTTTGTTAATTTGCAAGTATTTGGATGATTAATTAATTTGCAAGTATTTGGATGATTAATTAATTTGCTTCCATTTGTGGATAGTTAGATCAATGGTATCATAGTGACAAAAGACACTCCAAAAAATTGGTTATAGTGCCTTTCACCTCATCTCCCTTATGGGATCATGACTTGAGGCTTCTATTCATCCAGCCCAAAAACATATTTCTTACTTTGCTACATTATCTAGGGTTTCTTGATGAGTAGGTCATTGTCTTTGGGTTTCTTAGGATGAGTTATAATTGTCATTTTTGATCTCTTAAGTTTTGCAATCGTTTCAAAGCACTTCCATTCATGAACTTAGCCATTAGATGATAATAACTATGTTTTCTTCCATCTAATAAATATTTCCCATGTATAAATGAATTTGTGCATAAATGCAGAAAAGAATGTATGTTGTTGCAGGAGCTTCTAAATTGCAGGGAGACCTCATCTCATTTGCCTCATCCAAGCCTTATCCACCCATGTGCCAAAGTCCACTAAACCCTAAATCCGAATTCTTGTTTTGTAAGAAAAATTTCCATTTCCATTGAGAAAATCCAACCATCTTAAAGCATTTTATTGAACCCTGGATAGTGTTCACCTCCTCCATACCTTATTCCCCCATCATATACCTTTCCCACACTTCATTTCACCTTCCCTACCATCTCCTAATCTTTTGGCCTGTTTCCTGTAGTAAAACAGGGCATCCTATAGTAGAACTAGGACATCCTGTAGTAGTACTACAGGAAACCCTGTAGCAGCCTGTTTTGAGCCCGAATTTAGAAAAATTGTCATTTAAGCTTGGATTAGGCCTCCACTTGGATTCCATACCCTGAAGATCAGTCTAGACCTCTTCCTCCATACCTGTCTCCCCTACCAAAGAAAAAGTAAAGATTAGCATTTTCATTGATAAAATGAAAACATCAAAAAAGAGCTTTTTATACAATTTCTAAATTAGCACATGCATGTAGTAGTTATAATACTCCCTAGATCAGATTCCATGCTCATTTAGTTTAGATCATCACATGTTATATATAAGGATAAGCTAGTTTTCTTTTGCAAGCAAAATGTGTCAATGAGTAGCTAAAGGATTTCATGTCACTTTACAAGCATCTTCCAATTTAGTCTTTAATTCCTTAAAGTAGGAAACATTCTTTTCTTTCATTAAGGATAATTTTTCCTCCTCCTTTTTGGTAGTCAAACTGTTATGAAACCAGCTCAAGAAAAGATAGAAAAGATAGATCAATGCCTTAGAATTCAGCCTCTTAAAGGGGGCAACCTCCTTTACATTACATAAATGAACAATTCTTTGATGATTCAAATGACAAAACCTCCTTTCTATATATAGGAGTCTAAGGAGTCACAATATAATCCAGCCGACCTAACAATAATAATATAAAGCCACAAAAATAACAATAGAGGGATTCTATGGGGCATAGTAATAACAATATGGGGGCAATAGGGGCACAACAATATTAATAAGGGGTATAACTACAATTGTAATGGGGTAATCACTAGTATTATAGGGACCCAACATGCCCCTCTCCTTCAAAAAAGTGTTGTCCTCAACGCTTGAGTAGTTCTGGATACTTCTGCATAAAATTCTCATCCTCCCATGTGGAATCTTCAACGGATAAGTTCTTCCACTTGATAAGATACTCTCAAATTGATTGATTTCGTAGCTGTCGAGTTCTTGTTTCTGTGGCTGCTTCCGGTTCCAATATAATTTTCCTTCCTCGTTAAGTTCTGGCAATATTGTTTGAACTGGGAGCTTGTCGCCTATAACATTCTTTAAACATGAAACATGGAAAACTGGGTGCAATCGAGAAGCTGCGGGAAGCTCCAATTTGTATGCCATAGTACCAATATTTTTACAACACCTTGTACGGACCATAATACTTTGGTGATAATTTATTATCCTTCTTAGCTTACTTGAGGGACATTTGCTTATATGGTTGTAATCGTAGGAATACCCAATCACCTACATCAAAACTTCTTTCACTGCGATGTTGATCTGCCTGTTGTTTCATTCTATTCTGTGCCAACACGAGGTTATCCTTTAAGAGTTGGAGGACTTGTTGTTGATGTTCAATGTGATGTTCCATTACCTGAACCTTAGAATTTCCTCTTAAATATGATGTGATGGATGGTGGTTGATACCCATAAAGTGCCATAAATGGGGTCATTTTTGTTGTTGTATGGAAGGAAGTGTTATACCACCATTCAACCAGAGGCAACCAATTGACCCATTTTGTCTGTTTATCAGATACAAAGCAACGAAGATATCGTTCCAAACATTTGTTTACTATCTTAGTTTGCCCATCAGATTGAGGATGATAAGATGAGCTATGAGCTAACTGAGTACCAAGACAAGAAAATAATTTTGTCAAAAATTTCCAGTGAAAATGGGATCTCTGTCACTTACAATAATCTTTGGGTTTCCATGTAGCTTTTGAATTGTTTCCATAAATGCAGTAGAAACTGTACTGGCTTTAAATGGATGTGATAATGCACAAAAGTGCGCATACTTGGTAAGTCTATCAACTACCACCATGATGACACTCTTTCCCTCAGACTTGGGTAAACCTATGATAAAATCCATTGAAACCTCCTCCCAACGTTGGCTTGGAATGGATAAAGGTTGTAATAGACCCGGTGTCTTAATTGTTTCAACTTTATTTTTTTGGCAAACCAAACATTCTGCCACAAACTTTTGAATATCTGATTTAAGGCCATCCCAAAAAAATTCCTTCTTAACCCTGTGGTAAGTTTTTAAAAATCCTGAGTGCCCTCCTAAGGGAGAAGTGTGCAATTCCATAAGAATCTTTTGTTTTAGCTGGGAATTCTTACAGAGGTATAAGCGATCTTTGTACCATAACGAATCATTTTGCTAGCTAAATGTATCAGAGGTACTGGAATCTTGTTGTAACTTTCGAATAAGTGCCCACACTTCTTCGTCATTCTTCCATTCCTCCCTTGCTTCATTTATCCAATCTGGTTGGATAATAGAAATGGCGCACAACAATGCTTCCACATCCTCATCCTTTCTTGAGAGTGCATCTGCCACCACATTTTGCTTCCCTTTTTTGTAGATGATTTCAAAGTCATAACCCAACATCTTTGTGACCCACTTTTGTTGCTCTTCAGAGGATAATCTTTGTTCTTAAAAGTATTTAAGGCTATCATGATCCGTTTTTACCTTGAAGTGTCTTCCCATTAGGTAGGGTCGCCATTTCTTAAGTGCATGGAGTATTGCCAACATTTCCTTCTCATAAATAGCTTTGCTTAAAAACTTTCCCTTGATTGGACGACTTTCAAAAGCAATGGGTCTTTCATCTTGCATTATAACAGCACCAATTCCATTTCCTGAAGCATCACATTCCACAATAAAGGTTTTTGTGAATTCCGGTGTAGCTAAGACAGGTGCTTGGCACATTGCCTCTTTAAGATGTTCAAAGGCCTTTGTTGCTTCCGGAGTCCATGAAAATGCATCTTTCTTCAATAATGTTGTTAGAGGTGCTGCTATTCTCCCATAATTCTTAACAAACTTATGATAATACCCTGTCAACCCGAGAAATCCTCGCAGATGCTTTATGGATGTGGGGATTTTCCATTCCTTAATGGCTTTAATTTTGCTAGGGTCTACCTTAACTCCTTCATGAGATACAATATGACCCAAATATTCCACCTCCTGGACTCCAAAGAAACATTTGGATCTTTTTGCATATAATTGTTTCTCCTCCAATAGTTGTAGCACCCTGTCAACATGTTCAACATGATCCTTCCAAGACTTGCTGTAGATTAGTATATCATCAAAAAATACTAACACAAATTTTCTAAGGAATGGTTTGAAAATTGAATTCATCAAACCTTGAAATGTTGAAGGTGCATTGGTAAGGCCAAAAGGCATGACCAAAAATTCATAATGACCCTCATGAGTTCTAAATGTTGTTTTTGGAATGTCTTCAGTCTTCATTCTGATTTGATGATATCCTGAACGAAGATCCAACTTGGTGAAGTAAATTGATCCATGCAATTCATCCAGTAATTCATCAATGACAGGAATGGGGAACTTATCTTTAATAGTGAGCTTGTTGAGCTCCCTATAATCCGGACACATGCGCCATGATCCATCCTTCTTGTGCACCAATACTACTGGAGCAGAGAAAGAACTTTGACTCGGTTGAATTATACCAGCCTCTAGCATTTCTGCAACCATACGTTCAATTTCACTCTTTTGGACATAGGGATATCTGTACGGCCTGATGTTTGGAGGAACACTTCCTGGAATCAGATGAATAGCATGATCATGATCACGCATAGGTGGGAGACCTTTGGGAGTCTCAAATACCTTGGAATGATTGTCCAGGACTTTTTGGAGATCTGGAGAAATAGATGATTCCGATGTGGAAACATCTAGCGAACATAATTGTGCAATTACACCTCTTTTCTCCTTTTTTAGAAGCTTTGTCATACCATTAGAGCTGATTATCTTTCCTGGTTTCCCTGCAATACCCCTTAATTCAACTTCCTTTCCTTCTGTAGAAAATTTGATGAAAAGTTCTTGAAAATTAAAAGCTATTGTACCCAAGGATTGTAGCCATTGGACTCCTAGTACAACATCAGCACCTCCCATTGGAATGGAAAGCATTGGGCTAGTCAATACATATTATCCCATGGATAGCTTGATATTATGGCACTTTCCAGAGCAATTTATTGTTCCTCCATTGCAATCATCACTTGACACTCTGGTGCTGGATATAGGAAGCAATTCAATTCTTTTGCTACCTTACAATGAATAAAATTGTGGGTGCTTCCTGAATCAATCAACACTATTACCTTTTTCTTCTTGATTTGTCCTTCTATCTTGATGGTTTGAGGAGTGGTAATTCCTGCCAATGCATTACAAGATATGGTCGGATTTATTTGTTCTTCATATAGGCTTTGTTCCTGGAGTATATCCTCTTCTTTTGACCTTTCTTGCTCCTTTTCTTCTTCCTCTTCACAATCTATGTAGAATAATTTCTTCTCAGCACACTTATGACCTTTAGTGTATTTGCTATCACAACTGTAACAAAGCCCTTTTGCTCTTTTTTCTTCCAATTGTTGTGGTGTCAACCTTATAGGTTGTGGAAGACTAGGGGCAACAACACTTCCGTCTTTATAGTTGTGAGTGGTATGCTTCCTAGTTGCCATAATTTTGCTTTCCATTTTTCTTGCTAACCTGAATGCCTTCTCTAATGAATCAGGTTCCCAAAGGCGAACATCATGTTGGATATTATCCTTTAAAAACCCTATGAACACATCAATCCTATGCTCCCCTGGAATATCTTTTACCCTTATGTTCAATTTTTGGAACTCCTCAATGTGCTCCATTATTGAACCCTTTTGTTTGAGACTTATCAATTGGCTAAAAAAAGTGTTATTTTTTGTATCCTCATAATGTGCTATCAATTCTTCTGTAAAAATTGCCCAAGTGATAAATTGTTTACGAGAGAAAAGCCATTGATACCATACAAACTCATTTGGTTCCAAATATAAAGTTGCCATACGTACCTTTTGTGTGTTTTGCACATTATTGAGATCGAAGAATTGCTCCATCTGTAATATCCATGTGGCAGGATCCTTGCCATCAAACTTCCTCATATCGATTTTTGGAACATGGTGAGTCTTCGATCCAACATTAGAGTCTATGAAATCATGATTAACATTTACTTTGTTCTCATCATGAGTTTCCTTTAGTACCCTTTCACCCTTAGTGACCATTTCTTGTAGCAACTTATTCATATTTATCTTCAATTCCTCCATCTTATCATCCATGCCATCAATTTTAGCGTCCATGCCATTCACCTTAGCTTCCATGCCATCCATCTTAGCTTCTACACCTTTCTTTAAACCATCCATCTTAGCTTCTACATCTTTCCTTAAACCATCCATCTTAGAGTCTGTTGCTTTTTGTGCAAGTGACACTTGTTGCACTTGTTCTTGTAATTTTGATATATCATATAACATTTCTTCTTCTTCTTCATGAGTCATGCTAGAGCTTTCAGGTTCCTTACTAGGTGTTTGCATTTTCTTTCCTCGGGGCATCAGTTACCGATAATAATGCTCTATTATGCCCTTTGAATTCCTTCAAAATAAATTTTCAAACCAAGCTTAAGCAAAAATTTAAGAAAATCTACACACCTTTTTTCACTTTGTAGGAGCTCAATATTTCCTCTGATGTATCTTTGTACTTTTCAATCATCTAGTTCTGAATTTGTGACCTGCAGTAGCCCTCTGTGTCCTCTTTCCAATGCCATAAGTCTGACCCAAATTGGATTCTCCAAGGAAGAGTTATGCAAAATCTCCCACAGTGACTTGATTATAGACTAGTTCAGTAGAGCTAACTTGTACGACGTGCCACGAGTCACTGTTTCGACCTTTGGATCTGAAAAATGCATAAAAGAAACTACAGTCTGTCCTCTTTCTATACCTTCTTATGCAATTTCAATATGATCCCTAGAGAGAAATTTATGACGCTTTTCCCCAGGTCACCTGTTTGGAATGTAATTCAGGAGTCTGCAAAAAGACCAACTTCCTCAGATCATATCTCCGCAAATATAGCGCAAAAAGCTCTGAAATTTGGACCCGAGGTTTAGCGCGACTTCTTCTCAAATGGGTTTTTTTTGCAACTTCTGAAACGTCGCAGAAAAAAAGTTATAGCGAAAATGCCACGATGACCTGTTTGGAGCTGCGAAACCCTAGAATCCAAAGCTTTGATACCAAATGTTATGAAACCAGCTCAAGAAAAGATAGAAAAGATAGATCAACGCCTTAGAATTCAGCCTCTTAAAGGGGGCAACCTCCTTTACATTACATAAATGAACAATTCTTTGATGATTCAAATGACAAAACCTCCTTTCTATATATAGGAGTCTAAGGAGTCACAATATAATCCAGCCGACCTAACAATAATAATATAAAGCCACAAAAATAACAATAGAGGGATTCTATGGGGCACAGTAATAACAATATGGGGGCAATAGGGGCACAACAATATTAATAAGGGGTATAACTACAATAGTAATGGGGTAATCACTAGTATTATAGGGACCCAACACATACTTCTTCTAGTCGATAGAAGACTAGTTTGAGAAATCCTCGTGGTATATCGCCTCAGTTGAAAAGTGACAAGAGTAGACCATTGCATCTATTTGATATACAACACTCTCACCTCCAAGTTTGTAAGAACCCCGAGTTGGTGAAGTAAAGTTGGTAGCCCCATGAGTTACAACATTCTTGTTGCAATATTGGCGCTCATCAATATGCATGCGGATTTCTAGTTATGATATGTCATTGGCATGGCGGATGGTTGTGATTGACAGTGGATTGCCTAGCCTTGCCATTTCTTGGATAACCATTGTGATTGTGGGTTTAATTTCATTGTTTTTTTTTGTTGGTTCTCATGTTTCCTTAGCTTGGGTTGAGTTATTAGTTCATGGAGCCTTGGTTGGACAAACGCTTTCGAAGCCCTATAATGGCTTAGGTTGAGTTACTAGTCTTGGAATACCTAGTTGGACAAACGCTTTGGAAGCCCTGTAACAACTTGGTTCGAGTTACTAGTCCTAGAAGCCTTGGTTGGAAAAGCACTTTGGAAGCCCTTAGTGGGTTGAGTTACTAGTCCTGGAAGCCCTAGTTGGACAAACAGTCTAGAAGCCTGAAAGATGTTGTGGGTTAAGTTACTAGTCTCGTAAGCCTTGGTTGGACAAACGCTTTCGACCCTGACGACAACCGTGGGTTAAGTTACTAGTCCTAGGAGACGGGTTAGAACAAACACTCTAGAGCCTTGGAAGGTTGGGATAGTGACCGATAAGATGATGGCTTTGGTGATGTACGACTGTGAGGTGGAATCACTATTTGATGGGTTCAGGTGGATGGCCTGTGTAAGCCCTATATGGTTTTTGATTGATGTGTTCTATGAGATCCCACATTCATGCTTAGAATATGGCACAGGAGCGAATGGCTGAAGAGAGATTTGGCTCAACCATTCTATGGTTGGGTGGAATGTGGAAGTACCATCTCGAGTTTGGATTTTGCATCATTAATGAAAGGTTATTTCTAGTGGTATTTCTATGAATATTATGATGGATTATATTTGGCGTATATGGTTGTGATTTCATTGATATTTTTGTCCCTATTATGTTGGTTATATACATGTTTTATGACAATAACTATGTATGGCTCTCATCATGTTTTTACTTGTAAATGAATGAAAAATGTATCTATGACCTAATGGATGGAACTAAAGTTAAAGTGATAAGGAAACAATGATTTATGGCGAATGTCAGATAAGTATGAGACCCCTATGCTCAAATATGTTATTTACACCTATAGGTTGCATATTTACTAAGTGTTTGACAAAATGTCTGTCATGGTTAGGCTTGGTTAGGTTAATCCCTTGATCAAGTTTTGTATTAGAGGCTTTGCCTTGGTGTCATTTAATTCCTTGGAAAGTTTCATCAAGTTCTAGGCATTGGTTTGGAGACTAGCCTTGAAAAGTGGCTTAAATCTCGCAGTCTCTAGCACAAAACTGGTTGAAAAAGACTGTAGTCTCTCCCTTGCAATAATTGAGGTAACGACTATAGGATTCTAGTCTCATGCATGCCTTATCATGGGAGTGACTTTGGGTTTAATTCATTGAAATTCTAGGTTAACTCAGGGGTTGGGCACCTAAAGTGGTGGATTAGCTCCCGGGGGTCCTAAAACACCCGAGGGAGGTCTGTAAGGTCTTGTTTTGTCGACTTCAACTCCTTAAGGTCAACTAGGAGGTTGAGTCTTATCATAGTGGCCTCTCGTCGTATGTTTACCCGACTATCCGGTTGGTCGGGTAGATGTGGGAGGAGGGTGTTACAACAACCTTGATATTAAAGGATATACTCCCTACCCTATCCTCCTAATTGAAGTTAGCCTTTCCCCTATTGAAAGCATGGCTATGACTAGGTATATCATGAATAAGAAGAATTTATATGGCATGGAAGCTAAGATTTCCTAAAATTGCTTCTAACTCTAGCTAAGATCCCCACCTTTGGCTCAAGTGAGGATGGCAATAGGATTCCCAATCTTGGCTAGACCATTGGGGAATAAAGGAGGAGATCATATTGCATAATAAGGATAATATAAAAAATGTTATTACTTCATGTAACACCCTCCTCCCACATTTACCCAAGTTAACCGGTCCGCTAGGGTAAACATGTGATAAGAGGCTACTATGATGTGATTCAACTCCCCATGTACAATTAAGGAAGTGGAACCGACAAGACAAAACCATTTTGACCTTCCACACATGCTACAAAACCTTCAAGAGGCAACTAATCCTTCCAAGTGACCAACCCTTGAGACAACTTGACATTTCACTAATATAGACCCTCATTTGCTCCCATGAAAAGCCATGCATGCAACTGAGGCCTTCCAGTCACTCCCGCAACAAAGCATGCCATGTGACTGTGGACTTTTTCAGCCAATTCTGAGCCAGCGACCCCATATTTTGAACCACTTTTCAAGGCTAAGTCTCAGGGCACTGCCCATAACTTCATGAAACCTTCAGAAATGATAATAACAAAGGAATAGTGCTACTAATGCAATCACTAGTGCTAGTACTTGATATTACCCCTACTATCCATGACAAGCATTTCGTCAAACATGTCACAAATATTTAATCTACATGTCATAACAACAGATCTGAGCACATGGTCTCATAATTCTCTGAGATTCGTAAAGAAGCATTGATGCCTTATCACAATAGTTGAATTATCATCTATTAGGTCATATATTCATTGTACATTCATTTTCTAATCAAAACATGATGAGATCCATACCTCAAGTTTGTCATAAAACATACTCATACCAACATGTAACCAACATAAATAACAAGGATATAACAGCCATAAGAATAACATATGAACCAATACATTTACACATGAAATACCAGGGAGAAAGAGCTCTTATTAACAAATGCATAAGCCAACCAGGTCTAGGACTTCCACGAACCACCCGACCATAGATTAGGCTGAACCAAATCTTTCTTTCAACCGATCACCCCTATGCCATATTCCAAGCATGAATGTGGGACTTACAACAAAACTAACCAAGGCTTCTTGAGGCCAAACAACCTCATCCCTCATTAATAGAACCAGGCTTTGCCGCAATCCCCACCGAATCACTGGGCCCTCACAAGCATGGATGCCTCTGAATCTCTCCACCTAAACTGTGAGGAATTTGTCTGTCTCAACCTCTCGGTTTTACCATGTATCCCACCATTACTAGTCAAGGGATTCCTAGGCCTAAAAGATCACCACCCTCTGGGCTTTACCGTGTATCCTGCCATTACTGGTCAAGGGATTCCTAAGCCCAATCAAGGGTATTCAACACTAATCTTTATTGTGTATCTCGCCATTCACGAGTCAAGAGATTCCTAGATTCAATCGAGGTGTTCACAACCAGACTTTACCGTGTATCCCATCCTAAGATTCCTATGCCTTGTGAATAATCGTGAGACCACCCCACTCAACTTTGAATCCATCTGGCAATCCATCTTAACTAAATACAATAGAACCCACCACACCATGGCTATCCAAAAATGGCAAGGCAAGGCTGAAGAACATTGTCACATCTAGAAAAACCCATGCCAATGACAACAAGAGAACCAAGAACACACATGCATGCCACATCTAGTAAGGAAATCACACATGTAAATCGATACCTACAAGTAATCTCATTATAGCTTCTTGATCCCGATCTTCCTTGCTTGATATTTGCTTCCCTATGCCTTCTTTGTCCTTCCTTTGCTTTCCTTTTTCCAATGCTAGAGTGCTCTAAGAATGCTCTAAGTGTCCAAGAGTGTGTGAGAGAGAGTAGAAAGATAGAGCTCCAAAACTGAACTGGAAAAAAAGTACCCACTGATCCTTAGAAGACTTTTTAGTAATGAGGCCTCTATTTTCTTCAATTTTCCATTTTTTCCTTCATTTTCCTCCTCACATGCAACTGGTGACCTTTCAGCTTCCTTTTCTCCTAATTTCCATTATTTTCATAAATAAAATGCCAATGAATGCCACTTTGCCTTTACAAAGCCTTTGTCAATTTCCTTAGCCATAATAAACCAAATGAACACCCACACTAGGATGTTTTTCCCAACATTCAACTTGGAATACGTGTCCCATGACCTTGTTTATTATTTTTCCTTTATTAACTTTATTACCTAGAATTTTGACCAAGGCTATTACAAAACCATCCCCCTTGGGGGAACACCTTCCTCAGTGTTCAATGACACCTACAACCAACAAGAATGTTGTAAGCAAAACATACTACCCATGGAGATTTATAACTTAGCTTGTTGCAGTATTTATAATGATCAACCCGCAGAGAAGCAAGCCAACATGACAACATAACAACATGACAACCATAATGACATGACACTCATACCGCTTATTGGAGCTTTATAACATAGCTCATGGCAATATTTAAATCTGTATACATGTGTACACATACCAAAACATCACACTAAAACATATACCAAAATTCTCTCAACCAGCGAATAGAGAAGGATACATAACCTATATCTGATCTGCCATCTCCCATGTGGCTTCATCGATCCAAAATGCTTCAACTTCACTTTAACTTGCTCAATTGCTCGGTTCCGGAGCATGAGAATCTTTCTTTTCAATATACACTGAGGTTTTGACTATAATTCTCCATCTGGATCCACCTGCAATACATAAGAGTCAATCACATGATCAACATCTTTAGCATACTTCTTAAGCAATGACACATGGAAAACATCGTGGACTTTCACTATTGGAGATAGTACAAGTCGATAGGATACTGCTCCAATCCTTTCAAGATTCTTGAAAGGTCCACAAAATTGAGGTGCCATCTTGGCACATGATCCAATCCTCATAGAGCTCTTCTTGGGATTGATGTGCAAGTACACCTATTCCCCAACCTCAAACTCCTTAAACATCTTGTTCTGATTTGCATAAATTTTCTACCTGTCATGTGTTGCCTTTAGATTCTTCTTGATTACCTGCATTTCATGTTCCATCTCTACCAACATGTCTGGTTCTATCAACACCCTATTCATTGGATCACTCCAACTGATGGGAGTATTACAACTCCGCCCATGCAGTGCCTCAAATAGACCCATCCTCAGTGACTCCCGATACCCATTATTATAAGTGAACTCTACAAATGGAAGGTACTCCCCTCATATCCTTTGTTGATGCATCACATATATCCTCAACATGTCCTCTAATATCCTGTTGAGCCTCTCTGTCTATCCATTTGTCTGAGGATGGTAAATTGTGTCGAAGGCCAACTTTGTCCCCAAACCTGCAAACATCTCCTTCTAAAACTTGGAATTGAACTTAGCATACCTATCTGACACAATCTTCCTTGGAACACCATGCAACCTCACTACATTTATGATGAATACTTGTGCCACATCACTAGCTGAATAAGTATATTTTTTGGAATGAATTGTGCTACCTCTGTCAACTTGTCTACCACAACCATGATGGAATCATGTTGTCTAGATGTCCTCGACAAACCTATGATGAAATCTATGGAAATTACCTCCCAGTTCCACTCCAGAATCAGAATCGGTTGTAGTAGTCCACCTGGATGCTTACATTCTGCTTTCACCTATTGATGATCCAAACATCTAGCCACAAATTATGTCACATCCTTCTTCATATTCGACCAATGATAAAACTGCTTCACTGCTGTCAATGTCTTTTGGTACCCTGGGTGTCCTGAATATTGTTTTACATGAAACTATCACAAGATAGTCTTCTTGAGCTCACTGTCATTTGACACATATATTTTGTCCCTAAATCTAACCAAACCATCTGTTGTAAGACGATAGTCCACATCCTAACCATCTGTACCCTACTGTAACCTGTGCATAAGCTCTGTGTACCTATCATCCTGTTACCTGTAAAATCCGATCTTGTAATTATGTCCCATAGGAGCTCATAGTCGCCACATGATTTACATGTATCCTCCTGCTAAGAGCATTTGCAACCCTATTCTCTTTGCACTTGATGTACCTGATCTCAAAGGCGAACTCACTGATATTGGCCAACCATTTAGCTTGCCTGGCATTCAGATTTAGTTAGTCAAATAGATACCTCAATCCACTGTGATCACTCATCAATATGAACCTTTTTCCGAGAATATAGTGCCCCCACATCTTCAATGCATGGATGATCATTGCCAACTCAAGATCATGTGTCGAATAATTCTACTCATGCTCATTTAGTTTTTGTGACTCATAGCACACTACATGTCCTTCCTGCATAAGGAATCCACCAAGTCCTCTCTTGCAAGAATCTATACACACCACAAACTCTTTTTCTGGATCTATAATCTTTGACATTGGAACATTTAACAAAAACTGCTTTAATTGCTCAAAACTTGTTGCACATTCTTTTGTCCATTCAAATTTATTACCTTGCCTCTGCAGTAACGTAATAGGATACGTAATGTGAGAGAAGTTCCTAATGAACCTCCTATAATACCCTGCTAGCCGCATAAATGATCTTACCTCATCCACATTTTGAGGAGTTGTCCACTCCATGATAACCCTTATCTTTTTCGGATCTAACACTATGCCTTGCTTGGAAATCACATGCCCCAAGTAGTGTACCTCTGTCTGAAGAAAAAAACCTACATTTACTGAGCTTAGCATGCAATTGATGCTCTCTCAACAATCTCAATACTGTTGCTAAGTGGTCGACATGCTCTTCCTTATTTTTAGAATATATCAAGATGTCATCAATGAATACAATAACAAACTTGTCCAGATAGGGACACAACACACTATTCATCAAGCACATAAAAGTAGTTGGAGCATTAGTTAAACCAAATGGAAACACAAAAAACTCATAATGCCCATACTTGGTCCATAAAAATGTCTTGTAAATGTCCTCTTCTTTATTGTGTACCTGATGGTATCTTGATCTCAGATCAAGCTTCGAGAACACTACTACTCCCTTCAACTGACTGAACAAGTCATCAATCTTTGACCACTGATACCTGTTCTTGATGGTTACCTTGCTCAACTACCTGTAATCAATGCATAGCCTAAGAGTACCATCCTTCTTCTTCACAACAACACTGGTGCACCCCTCAATGATACACTTGTCCTAATGTATCCCTTGTCAAGCATTTCCTTCATTTGCAACTTTAACTCTACTAACTTTGGAGTGCTCATCATGTACGATGCCTTTGATGTTGGTGTTGCTCCTAGTACCAGCTGAATGGAAAAGTCCACTTCTGTGTGAGGCGACTACTCTGAAATATCTGCTAGAAACACATTTTGAAAGTGATGCAAGATCAGGTCCCTGCTTAATACCTCTACATCCTCAACATCCTTACGTTTATCACTAGAAATATGCACTGCAAATAACAGACACCCTTTTTTGCAACTGCACTTCGCCTGCATAGATGTCACCATTCTAATTGATGTTGCCTTCTTCGTACCTTGCAAGAATCTATGTTCTCCATTGTCATCAAAACACTGAATGGTTTTGTCATAACAATCCACCTTAGTCCTGTGAAGATACAACCAGTCCATACCCAAAAACATACTATATGATCCCAACGACAATACATTCAAATGCATTGATGTAGGCATGCCATTCAACTCAAATGCACAAGCTCTTACCCAATGATGAACTATTTTCTTTGTACTTGTAGCCAACTTCACTAACTAGGATTTTGCATGCACTTATTTATTCAAACCACACTTTATCCA
This sequence comes from Pinus tabuliformis, assembly GCA_031772625.1. Lineage (NCBI taxonomy): Eukaryota > Viridiplantae > Streptophyta > Pinopsida > Pinales > Pinaceae > Pinus > Pinus tabuliformis. The sequence goes on along the minus strand of CM062805.1, from coordinate 152,416,014 downwards.
CTAGGTCTGAATCAACATAACTATAATTAGATCAAGGGTTAATCAAAATAGAAACAACTTGATCACAATAATGGATGCCCAGTGATCCGCCTGCCTGTTATCCAATGCTGCATAGATACGAGGAATGCTTCACCCAACATCCCCAACAATCTGTGCCTCTTGTGAAATATAGATATGCGGCCAATATTTCTTGAGATGCTCCTTTCCACATATCCAACACTGTAACAGTCCTATACCATCACCTCTATTCTTCTACCCTCCAGGTTGTGACCCATGTCCCGATCAAACTACGTTGAACTTCTAATAAGGTGCAACATTTTCTTTCTCACCTGCATCCTGAGGCCTTATTCTTTTCGGCTGCCATTTACCTTTACCTTTGTCTTTCCCTTTCCAGCCCCGCTGCGATTCTGTCTTAAGCTTTGACTGCTCGTAACAATGCTTAAGTTCAATAACTTCCTTAAGTGACTACGGCTCATCATAATCAATTCGATCTCTAAATACTAATGAAAATCCACTGAAAAATATCTGAACTTTAGCCTTCTCATATTTAAGATACAATACATAGGTAAATAGCTCCAATAACTTAGTCATATACTCCTCATCTGTCATCGATCCCATCTTTAGCTCATAAAACTCCTTGGATTTGTTGTCGTAGTACCTCTCTCATAACATTTCTTCCTGAAAAGTATCTTGAATTAATGTCAACTCAACTTTTCTGTCCTGATGTCCTCGACACGCTTCACGTCTTCCCACCAGATGTCTACTTTCCCTTTGAGGGAGAAGATAACTATTCTAGCCTTCATATTCTCTGAGTACTCATGTAGTTCAAATAATTTCTTCATCCCAAGTAACCATGCTTTTGCATCCTTCGGATTCTTCAAATCCCCATCAAAAGTAAGTGGCTTCGCTTTCTTGAACTGATCTGGCAAATATCCCATTTCACTCCTCTTATACGGATGATAACGATAATGATCATTGTGCCTGTCAGAACTAGAACTAGAATAGAACCTGTGTTCATCACCTATCTTATATAGTCGTGTCATCCCTATCCAACCTGTGCCCACCATGAGATTTATTGCCATATGCCCCATAAGTCATGTCCCCCTGCCCATGGCTAATTCGAAGTGGTCCCTGTCTCTAAAATCTGACAATCTTTGAAGGATTACTGCATTGAAGTTTCCTTGTTTATCCTATGCCTCAATGATTATGTCATTATATGACTTGCAACTTCTTATTTCCACCTTCAAGCTTCTCAATGTGTCTTCTATGTCAGAAGAGTGTCCAACACCATGATGCTCATCTAATCCATATGGAGAGTCTCATGAATTGTGATCTACCATCTTGCTAGTCATTTTTGATCTTCTTCCTGCAAGTATACCATGTTAGCTCAAACCAAAACATAACACAATCAACATACCTCAGTATAGTTCAGAGGAGGATATCTCATCTTCACTATCAACCAGATTAGCGCAATACATGCATTGCAACCATCTCATTAATATATCTCATAATTTCAACCATCAACCAATTACCATGCATGACCATACCAACAACATTCCATGATCTCATGCACGACAACCATAACCATGTCAATGTATGCATGAAAATATATAAGCACTAACATGCATAACCAATGCATAACCGACATAAACTCACAACGAGCACATCCAATAACAACACCATCGACTTTCACATGGCAACACAACTGCAACCATGACCACCACTATGCATACACAACAAGTACATATACCACAAGCATGAAGAACACATATGCAACCAATGTGTATGCATGACCAACACACCACACATGCAGTCCAAGGGGTGAACTATGGTTTGATACCACTTTGTAACACTTTCCTCACACATTTACCCAAGTTAACCAGTTCGTTGGGGTGAACATGTGACGAGAGGCCACTATGATGCGATTCAACTACCCATGTACAGTTAAGGAAGTTGAAACGACAAGACAAAACCATTTTGACCTTCCACACATGCTACAGAACCTTCAGGAGCCAACCAACCCTTCCAGGTGACCAACCCATGAGACAACTTGACATTTCACTAATATGGACCCTCAGCTGCTCCCATGACAAGCCATGCACGTGACTAAGGCCTTCCATTCGCTCCCACAACAAGGCATGCCAACGACTGTGGACTTTTTTCAGCCATTTCTGAGCCAATGACCCCAAATTTTGAGCTACTTTGAAGGGATAGGTCTCAGGCCATTGCCCAAAACTTCACGAAACCTTCAAAAATGATAAATAAAAAAGGAATAAGGCTACTAATGCAATCACTAGTGCAAGTACTTGATCTGATCCCTACTAGCCATGACAAGCATTTCATCAAACATGTCACAAATATGTAATCTATAGGTCATAACAACATATCTAAGCATAGCGGTCTCGTACTTATATGAGATTTGTAAATAAGTGTTGATGCCTTATCACAATAACTGCATTATCATCCATTAGGTCATATATTATTTGTACATTCATTTTCTAATCAAAACATGATGAGATCCATACCTCAAGTTTGTCATAAAGCATACTCATACCAGCATGTAACCAACATAAATAACAAGGATATAACAACCATAATAATCACATATGAACCAATACATTTACACATGAAATACGACAGAGAAAGAGCTCTTATTAATAAATGCATAAGCCAACTAGGTATGGGAATTCTATGAACCACCTGACCATAGATTGGGCTAAACCAAATCTTTCTTCCAGCTAATCACCCCCGTGCCATATTCCAAGAATGAATTTCGGACTTACAACAAACCAACCAGGGTTTCCCAAGGCCAAACCACCTCAACCCTCATCAATAGAACTAGACTTTACTGCAATCCCCACCAAATCACTAGGCCCTAACATGCATGGATGCCTCTTAAACCATGAGGAATTTGTCTATCTCAACCTCTCGGCTTTACCATGTATCCCGCCATTTCCAGTCAAAGGATTCCTAGTCCTACGAGGTCACCACCCTTTGGGCTTTACTGTGTATCCCACCATTACCCGTCAAGGGATTCCTAGGCCCAATTAAGGTTATTCACCACTGAGCTTTACCGTGTATCTCACCATTCACCGATTAAAGGGTTCCTAGGCTCAATCGAGGTGTTCACAACTAGAATTTACTGTGTATCCCATATTGGGATTCTTATGCCTTACGAATAATCTTGAGACCACCCCACTCAGCTTCGAATCCATCGTGCAATCCAGCTCAACCAAATACAAGAAAACCCACCACCCCATGGCTATCTAGAAATGGTAAGGCAAGGCTGAAGAACACTGTCACACCTAGCAAAACCCATGCCAATGATAGCAAAGGAACCAAGAACACACATGCATTTACCATGTCTGCCACACCTAGCAAGGAAATCACACATGCAAATTGATACCTACAAGTAATCTCATTGTAGCTTCTTGATCTTGCTCTTCCTTGCTTGATCTTTGCTTCACTATGCCTTCTTTGTCCTTCCTTTGCTTTCCTTGATCCAATGCTAGAGTGCTCCAAGAATTCTCTAAGTGTCCAAGAGTGTGAGAGAGAGAGTAGAAAGATAGAGCTCCAAAACTAAACTGACAAAAAGGTACCAACTGATCCTTGGAAACCTTATTATTAATGAGGTCTCTATTTTCTTCAATTTTCCATTATTTTCCTTCATTTTCCCCCTCACATGTAACTTGTGAACTTTCACCTTCCTTTTCTCCTAATTACCATTATTTTCATAAATAAAATTCCAATTAATGCCACTCTGCCTTTCCAAAGCCTTTGCCTTTGCCTTTGTCAGTTTGCTTAGCCATAATAAACCAAATGAACACCCACACTAGGATGCTTTGCCCAACGTTCAACTTGGAATAAATGTCCGATGACCTTGGTTATTAGTTTGCCTTTATTAACTTTATTACATGGAATTTTGACTAGGGCTGTTACACTTCCAAATTTAAGGAGAATTTATGAAGCGACAATGTGTTAGAGGGAAAAATGAAACTAAGATATTACAAGGAGGTGATCAACCCCAATCTTGAAAACCATAATTATTTATTTGTTTTTGACTAGTGTTAAGAATAAAATTAACATTGCTAAGATAAGAACTAATTCTCATGAGCTTCATTGTGAAATTGGCGTTGGTCTACTCCCAAAACACCATGGGAAGAAAGAGTTTGTCACCTGTGTAATACTGAGAGGGTTGAAGATGAAAATAACTTTCTCTTTGATTGCCTAACTTATAGTTAAATCTATTCTAGTTTTCAAAATATTTGTCACACTACCAACCTTCTTGGTCTATTAAGGTAGCAAAATTATGGTGATCTGGAAAAGTTTGTATCACTCCTCTTTAAGCCTAGAAATAATATGTTAAATAATTTTGATTAACTTCTTACCTTCTTAATGCCCAATAGACCATATTTGATCTAGGTGGATATTGGCGGCCACCCGCCTATTCCACTTGGACCCCCATTGTTGTTTCTTTTCAGTTTCCTTAATTGTAGCACAACATACTATTTTTGGCAATTTTTGAGGTCCTAAAGTTTCAGAGCCATTTCGAGGGACTAAAAGATTTTTTTTAGAGAAAATAGAGAGACTAGAAAAGTCTCAAATTGGTGTACCAATTTGTTTTTGGCCTCCTCTTCGACATCTTCGAAACAAGGTATTATGGTAGGCAAACGAAGATCGTATGCCAAAGTTACGACCCTGGGAAGTTGATGTACCAATTTACCCAAACGAGACCCACAATTTTGGCACTTCATCTCCTAAGGTTAGGTTTTTGGATGTTTAGGGTTTTTCGTTGTTTCCTAATAATAAATAGGGCTTTGAGCCTCATTGTAACACAATTCAAAGGCATGTAGTTGCCGCATCTCTTCTAAGAGATAAGCTACCATCACCCGAGCTACTTTATTTCCATTTCTGTATGTAAGCATATTTCAGTTCTTTGATATTAATGAAACGAAGTTTTATTTATTCTGCATCTTTGTATTTATGTGTATATCTGTATTTTGTTGTGTTCCTGCATAAGTTTGGATCAATATTGGTCTTAATGGATGTTTTGTTTGTTTGTTTGTCAAGTTGTCTGTGATCCTCCAGGCGTGACATGTGTCTTGAGGAGCCGCGACCCAGGGGCATCTAATCTGTCAAAGTCACCTGGGGATCGCACCCGGCCTAGGCCACACCAACCCTTAGCTGATTGAATTTTTTAGCATGTCTCCTCCCCCTACCACACGGTACAACCACCCCCGTGAGGTTTGATCCTGGGTTGCCTTGCTGACGAAGCCCATCCTCAACCAGTAATGCTAGTGGGACTTGACTGGTCCTAGTGGATGTTAATCATCATTATCATCATCATTTTAAAATTTATATATGTAAAGTCAAAGAGCTTTAACATATAAATGAAAAGGTATAATAATTGCTTTGCAAAGAAATAATAAAAATATAAGTAACTAACCAAAAGTAACAAAATAAACATAAGTTCAATGTCAACATGTAATAACAACACAAATATTATACACTTAGCAATGTTGCATTAAATGCACTACGATAATCAAACATTGTCTAATTATTTTATGTTTTGAGGTTTTTAGTCAAAATTCAATAATATAATTGTGGGTAAGATTATAATTTTTGGCTGTTTAAAATGTATTTTTGACTCCATAAATAGATTCAACACCTTAAAAAACTGAAACACTTGGATTGTGCAGATTGCATAACCCAAACTTGTGATTTTAACAAATATTTGTTAGATTTTGAACAAAATTAATAAAAAAATATACTTTAAATCAGTAATATTATTTATTTATTTAATTCATTTTCCAATAATAAAATTCACTTACATAAAAGATTTGATTTTACCTTTATACCCTTCCCCAACTTACAACTCATCATTAACATGAAATCAAATTGCATGATCCTCATTGGCACATAAGGTACTCATGGTTGTTATTAATGGGTGTGAACATGTGACCTTTGGAAATTTGATGATTTTTATTATTTATTTATTTTTATTTTTTTTGAATAAGACAACTTCTATATTGATATAAAATATTTTTACAAAGAGGCAGCGGCCTCAAGAGGTCTAGCCCTGGAAGGCTTCTTACTCACATTACAATTTTAAAAATTGACTCAAGAAAACTAGCAGAAGGATGACTAGAACCCGGACCATGACTGGTACATAGAGACAGGAACCACATTGTCCAAAAAAGTAGACTAACCAGAGTACCGAAACTGCTTGACTGAGCTGATACATATGACCCGAACTGAAAACTTAGTCAAAAAACAACTAAACCTTTAGCCTTGAACAGACACGGAAACTGCAACAGAGAATGACAACCTGATTATGCATCTTGAGCGGTGGAAGGCACTTCTTCCACAATCCGACATCCAAAACTGGAGGAATCATCATCGTCTGAGGGATGGCCCTCTTCTCTTGGCGAACCACCTTCAATCGGAACACTCGGACGCGCCAGAGTTGGCTTATCCTGGGAGGCAGAACCACTTGGGACTTTGTTCTGCTGGCTATGATACTGAGAGGTACCTGGCAACTCTTCCACCCTCGGCTCCGTAGTCACATTTGGAGTTGCCGACACCAAGCCAACTGCGCCTTCGCTCAGCTGAATAGTAACCGAAGCAATGAAAGAGTGATTGCTAAGAGTGCAGGGGATTTGAAAGCGGGTTGTATGAGCGTGAGAATGGAGGGAGTTCGACAGTAAGGCCTGGTTCCCCCGACCTCGACCACGACCTCGCCTGGTGGCTGGATGGCTTTCTGTGCCGAAACCTGATGAGCAAGAAGAAGTATCCGAGGAAGAGGAAGATGCCTGGCGAATGGGTCGACCACGGGAGCCTCCCCTTCTGCAGCCCATTCTTTGGCGCAGAATAGGCATGCTGATCAGAACAAAAGGAACAGTGCAAGCAGCAAATCTTTGCGGACCAGGAGAGACTGGAAGGGGGAGAGTAATCACGCTCGAAGGAGACCTAAAAAAGCAGGAGGACAAACGACAAATGAAAATGCTGGTAGGACTTTGGAAAACCAGGAGTTCCAGCTGAGAATCTACCCCGCGTTCCTGAGCGCAATGGGTCCTTGGATTAACCCAAGAGCAGAGCACTGCAGCTACGAGGAGACCAGACATTCGCAGAGGAGGAACAGAGCAGAATTGGAGGAGCGCCATGAAATAAGAGCGAAGATGCCAGTATAGAATGTCGCGCTGCATTAACGCAACAATGAATAAGCTTGCCGAGAGATTGAAGTCTGGCAGCGAGTGAGGCCAGATGGCGTTGAATGTGCTCCACGCGCCGGCCCATCCCGCCATCTTCGTACCCCTAACTGTACTGTTCACCTGCATCCAGGAGGGGCATATTGATATTAATGCAACATTACTAGTACTTATTGATTGCTCAACAATATAAATATGTTGAACATTGAGCAATGAATTATTGTTAACACCTTTTATTTTATATTGAAAGGAGCATTGTGGGGTGTTTTTTGATTGTACACAACTCAATAATAGATGGGTCAAATCATAAGTTTTTTAGTATGTGTTGGTTTGTGAGTTGTTGGCACTAGTTTAGAGATTATAATGGTAGCAAATATATTTTAAATTTGGGCTTTACCCAAATAATTTTAACAAACCATCGATTTCTTTATATCTTGAAAAATTACATATTTAATTATAGGGTAGTCTAAGGAGAAGACATTTTTGGCCATAAAAGAATGGAAAATTAGGCATTAATTCGACAAAATACAATGTTTTTTTTTGGAAATCTGGGTTACAACTATCAAGCTTCAAAATTTTGGGTGCCCTAGGTGTTTTTGATGGTGCTAAATCCATTTCCACCATAAAAAAAACGATTCAAGCACTCTCACAGTCATATTTCTTGAAAAAAATTTGCCAGGTTCTGATGACAAATTCGCTGTTCCAGTGAAATTGTTGTCTCGATAGACTTCTCCTTTAATTATTATAAAAAACACATGATTTGGTAGCAATCTTCCTTAGCATTGAAACTTGAACATAAAAAAGTTAGGATTTTAATAAATGAATTAATGCTTATCCAACATTTTTTTTGGGTCAATTTTGCCTAAAATTTGATAAATATTTTTAAAAATCACGAGTTTAAATTGTTTAATTTGCAAAGTTCAATATTTTTAAAAATCACAAGTTTAAATTGTTTAATTTGCAAAGTTCACGGGTTTTTAGGGTGTTGAATTCATTTATACATTTAGAAGTGCATTTTAAACAACACAAATTCACAATCTTGTTGGAAATTGTATAACTGATTCCTGTAAAAAAAAGTCATTACATCTATTAATTAAATTATACCTATTTAAACATCAAAATTTTAATAATTTAAATCAATTTAAAAAATGAATGATCCATACAAACATTATTTCATGACATGACTCTAATTATATTTATTTTTTTACCAAATTACTTTCAAATTTATAATTTAATACTTTTTAGGTACATAAAAATAGTCATTTTTTTTGTTTGTCAAGTTGTTTGTGATCCATGACTTGTGGCTTGAGGAGCCATGACCCAGAGACATCTAACCCATCAAAGTCACCCGGGATCGCACCCGCCATGGGACACACCATCCCTATGTTAATTGGATTTTTTGACATGTCTCCTCCCCCTAGCACATGGCACAACCACCCCCCATGAGGCTTGATCTTTGGTTGCCTTACTAAAGAGACCAATCTTCAACTAGTTGTGTTAGTGAGACTTAACTACATCATAGTTATCCTTTTTGTTTGCTTGTCAAGTTGTCTGTGATTCTCCAGGCTTGACCTGTGGGTTGAGGAACCACGACCAGGGACATCTAATTCGTCAATGTCACCTGGGGATCACACACTAGCCCTAAGATGACTGGATTTTTTTACCATGTCTCCTCCCCTAGCACATAGCACAACCACCCCCTGCGAGGTTTTGCTCTTGGGTAGCCTTGTTGACGAGGCCCATCCTCAACCAACTGTGCTAGTGAGACTTGACTACATCATTTTTATCCTTAAAAATGAATTACAACTCAAATAATTTTATAAACTAATAACTATTACAACTAAAACAATTTTATAAGCTTTAAAGATTATAATTCTATAACCTTGGAACAAACTTCCTTTTAATAACTAAATTTAACCATACATAAATAATTTCTTTTAAATAACTAAACTTAATAATATATAAAGTCAAAGATCTTATAAATTTAAAATGGCTCGGACATTTTTCCTTGGTTATTTTTGGTTAATTTTAAAATCCTCGAGTTTAAATTGTTTAATTTACATAATTCAATTGCCCAATTTTTTTTTGTTCAAGAAGTTGAATCCATTTATGTATTCAAAAATATAAACAAAAAGTCTCATACACTAAATACTAGACCGACCTTAAAAATAGATATTATTATTATTACTATTATTAGTATTTCACCATCGCTCAAACTCAATAAATTTACTCAAATTCATTCCAAAAACTTTTACCTACAAAGTAAAATATACATTTACCTTTACCATTACCATTAAGTTAACTTAGCACCGTATTCTTAGTAGTCGGTCAACCTGATTGAATAGTACATCTGGATTTCGATGGTTAGTAGAAGCTATAATTTTTACGATTTATTTATACTGATATTTCTTTGTTGTCGGTCAACCCGATCGAATAGCCCATGTGGCTTTCTGTTGTTGTTAGTAGAAGCTATAATTTTATAATTTACTCATACTGATCTGTGTAAATTCAAATCTAATTCAGAATTGAGATTCCCTCCCATTCATAGTGTCACCATCATGATAGCCAACCTGTCTTCGGTTCACTCTTTCTATATTCCTCTCCTCTGCAACAGAGCGGTAGCACGCAAACGACCTTTTAACCTACCAACTACAGTACTAATTGGGCCACTGGGAGGATTTTCTGCAAAGTGAGCTTGCACTTTCCGGTACCCACTTCATATCTCAGGTACAGGTTGACAATGGTGAAGCCAAAAGGCGTAGTCACATCTGAAAACATCTCGAAAGTACAAAGCGGTGGTAGCAGAAAGGGAGGGTGTTGATCTCTATGTGTATGGGACCTCGAACAAGGGTTGCCTCGGATAGATAAACGCTTGCTGGGACGAAATTTATGGGACCCATGAATTTTAAATTGGGGCTGTGAAGAGGAGTGCACAGTTCGCAAATATCATGCACACTGATCGACGGTCCTTGAAAAAGATACGGGTGTTCTCTGATCTGCCCCCATCGGTACAGCGGGTGTTGAAGGACATGGGATTTTAAAATGGGTATTCTGCAGAAGATCAGATTAATATGAGAAATTGAACATTGCTTGCGGCAACCCAATTAGGAAAATGGGCATTTAGTTCTTTGGAAATATGGATCTGTGTAGCCATCTTGGATGATAGTTTTAATGGCTGGTTCATTCAGTTTTCCTGTTTCATTTTGGTCCCTGCTGATGGTATTTTTCATCTTGGTTATCCCGGATCTGCCCTACTGTTCATCCAGCGTAGCCCACCATAAGAACAAATGCAATGAGCGTTGTGGGTCCATAGCAATTCCCTACCCATTCTACCTGGACCCTGAGTGTGGACTTCCAGGCTTCAATCTGGAATGCTTAAACTCCACCCCCGTCGTAAATTTAGATGACAACAAATACAACGTTCTCAGTTTCTTATCAGACAGCTTTCTGATAGATCCTCTCAACTCATCATGCGAGCTCAATGTGAATTCTTTTAGTTTCAGGGGCAATAAGCACTATGGAATCTCCCTTGAAAACTTCCTTCAGCTCTCAGACTGTAGGAACTCTTCGGCCTGTCTTGTTGATTGCAATATACCTATTCAGCAAAATAACACAGAGTGTAAATACAATGCTACTTGCTGTTACCCTCTTTCCAATACCACACTCTGGCAGCTAGGTAACAGCATTTCAATCTTTGCAAAGTTCCACTGCAGTGCATTTAGCAGTTGGGTTCTCTCCAGTCCCCTTGCTCCCACTGTAGATGCTGAATATGGGCTGAAGATGGAGTGGGCTTTGCCGAGAAACTGCTCAAACATCGGGTGCTCGCCAAATGCAGTATGTGTGAAGGCAACCACCATCAAGGGCGGTGTTAGATGCCAGTGCAATCCTGGTTATGAAGGTGATGGATTTACAGATGGAGCAGGATGTTTCAAAGGTAAGTCTAACCCATTTCCGTGATATAAATTTTCATCATGCATTTTCTTCCATTATTTTCTACATTAGTACAGACCCATCTAAACCCGGGTCTGATATGCACCTCGCAAAGCCCGAAGTTGAGGTTTCAATTACCAATAGCTATTTGTGTGAACTGGAGATATTCGTCTTCCGGCTTCGGAACTCAAGCTCAGGTTTAGACAGGTATGGGCTACTGTACATATTCAATAGATTCCATGCGGAGTCTAGATCCAATGCAGCGTTACGCAAAGGAACTGTTCATGGATCCCCCACCCCACCGGTGCTGTAAAGCTCCTCGTTTCTCTCTATGCAATACATTTTTAGTATCTGTAACTGTGAAAAGTTAAAACAGTGTTGTCATTCAACTTTAGAGCTATTGTTTACCTTTAGGTTGAAGGGGGATTGGGAAATGCTCAAATCCTTGGTGGGCTGATAGCTTTTGGTGTTGCAGCACTAGTTCCTGACTTTCATATGGTCTGCAGTGGTATTTGTATTAGGATGTGCGTGATTTTAACGTTCCGATCTAGATTGGCAATTGCCACCCGTTAACTGTGACACGGCCACCACTGCAGTCTTGATATGGAGATTCATTTGCTTCTACTTTTTTCATAGTGGTCAACTGAAAAAATGCAAAATCTGTTCATAGATATTAATAACCTGTAGGCAGATGCTGAGAAGCATTTTCTGAGGAATTGAGATTCGTAGATGACGTGACTGTATGTATATGGCATCTTCATTCAACAAACATTATTTTTCTTTCCTGGATACAAAGACTTTCATCCCATAGTTAGGCTTTTGGCTAATAATCAAAATTTTTGAAACAAGGGGTCAAATGATTTCCGCAATATAAGGGAGGGGCAATTTCCTTCAGTTACTACTAAATAGGAATTACTTATTAGCCCTTTGGATTAAAATACTACTAAAAATAGAATTTCTTTTGGAATGGTTATGCTGCATGAGACGTGACTTACTTTAACCAGTCCCCTAAGATGCAGTTTTTGTTTTTTTTTTTTAATAATTTCAATGGGTAAAATATTTGGCTTTGAGAGATGAAATGATTGTATTATTATCCAATGCTTTAGAAAAACGAAAATATTCTTAATGTTGACGAATCCTTAGACTTGTAATCTAATGCTGTGAAGTTCATGTCAGTAATGAAAAACTATGTGCCTAAGGGCAAATGGATCAAATATCTTTTGGTGCACAAGGGAGAGTGTTTATATTCACAGAGAAGGTTCAGTATCGACTTTAAAGTAATTAGTAATGGCTGGGTGCTTGAAGTGGGAATTTCAATAAAGACATAGCCAGTGTTCATCCAATTAGCTCTTGGTAGAATTAACCTTCATCTATATCATCAGATATGCTCTGTTGAACACTGAAACTCTTGAAGTTCTTCATTAGGTTCATCCGTCTTTCTCTATGTAGATCATTTATGTTAGTGGATTGTCTTGAAATTCCTCATAAACTGACCACTATAAATTTTGTCTAATGCGTGCTGCTGCATTTCATTTTTTCTTGTCAAAAAATATTACAAGATGTTCCTGAGTCCATGCAGCAACGGAATTATGTTGAGCCAGCTCTGAATTAAGGTTTCCAAATAATAAATGATGTTGTTGTAAGCATATCATAATAAAAACTTGCAGGTGGTGTATCAAATACTTTAAACCAGAGCCACGAAGATGTATTTTTAACAGAATGAAGAAGCATAATGAAATATGCTTGTGATGCTAACGGAACCTATTTTTATCAGTTGTATGGCTGTGATGAGGGGATAAGTTAATAACAAATGATAATAAAATAAAAAAGGTATTTTTTAATGGCTGCTAATAATGAATAAGGTTGATAGCAGTGTTGATAACCTTGCCAATTTTTCGTCAATCTTGATTTTTTCAGCCAACCTATTTTAGGCCTGAAAAAATCACAATTTTTTCCTCAAGTGGTTTTTTTTGTTTACACTGATTTTGAAAAGAATGAATATATTTTGTATTTTTTGATGTTTGCCACTGTTTACTAAATTTTGCTGATGTTTCTGAGAAGATATTTTCTAGATCCTTGCCAATTTGTTGCCGATGCCGATGTTTTCAACACTGGTTGATGGTACTGTAATGAAAAACATAAAATATTGACTATAAGGGAGTTTGCCGAGCATCTCCTATATAAAATGACAGAAAAGGAGAAAAGGAGAAACAAGAAATATTACTATTGCAATATCCTTCGGGCTTTCTGAGTCATACCAAAGTTTGAGTTGTGTGACTTTTATTTTACCGTGATGAGGGTATTGCTGTTTCTATCTGTTGAAATCCTAGTCTAGCTAGGACTAGAATAGTTTTTCACAATTGATAACTACATCTATTGATGCAATCAGTTCCTTGAACTTAAGTTACCAGATCTGGTGGTCGAGTGTCCAGGATCCACAGATCCGTGTATCCGATCCTGATTCGGCTAGAACCGGTTGAGATACGGTATGGTGGCGGATCCATTGTTTTCCGAAACGGATCCCAACGTCCAGAAACAAATTCCGATGACAAAGACAGATCCCGTGAGCGCACAGCCAGATTTCAAAATTGTAAAAACCGAGTTTTAAATTGGCGTAGTTTAAATATTATGCTCTATGCTGGTTTGCCCTGAAAGTTATGGAAATTCCTTTTATATTTTGAAAAATTCGTCAGGGATTATTTTTGTAAATCCAAGTAAAGTAAAAGTTGTCAAAATTCATAATTTTAGGTGTCTTTTTTAATTTTAAGTATATTAAACGTTTTAATAGTGCTGAATCCATTTTCACCCTAAAAATATGATCGAAACACTATTCAAACACTGCATTTACAATTTTTTTTGATTTTTTTTGCGGGCAATTCCTCCTCATCCGTAGACAACTCCTTTAAAATTTAGGTTTGTTTTTAGGTTTTTAACATGTTCATTCGACCGAAGTAGACCATCGTTATGCTTTGTCGGCCGCAACAACGGACATCAGTGAGCATTGAAGCTTGTGCCAATCGGGTTCTAACTTGTCGGCCGCAACAACGCACAGGTGACAGCAGTGAGCACTGAAGCTTGAGCCCACAACGAAGGGTTCTAAGTTCTAACTTCTTCGAAGGCGAATATCCCCAGGCCCACAACAAACCGATGACTCCAGGGCCCACAACAACCAGCGACTCCACACTGCCACAACAACCTCGTCTCCACAACAACGACTGTCGACCCCCCACTGCACAAGTGACAGCAATCTCCAACGTTCTCCCGTCGACCCCACACTGCACAACAACCTCAACTGAGTCCATAGCAACGGCTGCTGACCCTTTAAAAAAATTAAATTACAGGGACGAACAGAGCTTACAGGGACCTGTGACAAGGACAGAGCAAGGGTGAAAGCACTGAAAGGTTAATTTCTGCATTATATAATAAATTTTTTCATTGCTGTCGAAATGCACAATGCAATTTTTGGTATACATTAAATCTCTTTTAAATTTTTTACTCACTACAATGCACAGGGGACTCTTAGGTGTACAATTAAACATTTTTTAAACATTAAACACTGTACATTAAACATTTTCAATTTTTTTAAGTTTTAATTTTATGTATTTTAAATTTTAAATTATTGATAATAAATTATAATTTGAATTCTATATGCAGTCAATCACACACTATACCCGACAAGGCTATAACTTATAGAAATGGAACCATCACAACAGAGTGAAGGGCAAAACATCAAAACAGACCCAAAATTTCCTTTATGGCAGTATGTGGAGATTTTTGGAAAAAATCTTGGAGGTGGTTCTAAAGAATGCTAAGATATAAAAAATGGCTCATATGCTAGAGTGAAAGCCCATATGACTGGACAAACTAACACAGGGGTGCAAGTATGCACTAGGCCAAAAGATGCAAATGGAATACCTCGCCAAGGTTTGAGTGTTAGGAAAATAAAATTCTATGCATCTTTGCAAGATGCTTCTGATAGGAAGCTTGCTAAGGGAAAGCACTTTCTGCAAATCTCTACAACTAGGTCTCCATTGCCATCTAGGCCTGCTGGCACAACTAATAAAAGGCCCACTCTAGGCCCTCTTGAAGCAACGTTCAATAACTAGGGTAGAGACATAGCCGATGAACATGTAGCTTGTTGCATCTATGCAAATGGGCCAATGTTCAATTTGGTGCATTCTCCTTATTGGCAACAAATGATTAAGGCAGTTAATGAAGCACAAAAATGGTACAAGAGCCTTGGATATGAAAAAGTCCGCACTACTTTGTTGGCACCAAAGAGACAATATGTGGATAAACAACTACAGTTAATCAGGGATACATGGGCAAAAATAGGGGTGTCCATCGTTTCTGATGGATGGAGACACCAAAAAAACCGCTTGTTAATTAATGTTATTGCAATATGCCCCCAAGGGGCAATGCTTTTGAAGGCTGCTGATTGTAGTGGAATAGAGAAAGATGCATCTTTCATATCCACAATTCTTATTGATGCAATAGAAAGTGTGGGACCACATAATATTGTCCAAGTCATTACGGACAATGCACAAGTTTGTAGAGTTGCAAGTATGATTGTGGAGAGTCAATATGATCACATCTTTTGGAATCCATGTGCAGTATATTCATTGAACCTTATGCTTGCCAAGATTGGTGAGATTGAATGGATTAATGAAATATATGTAGCAACAAAAGAAATCCAAATGTTCATAACCAATCATTCAATGTCCCTAAGGTTTTGCAAAGTTGGAGCTACTGAAGGTACTCTTTAAACTTTTTTTAATCAATATTATTTGTATTGGAAGTTGGAAATTTTTAATTCTAATTACAAATTTATATATGGTTTCTCATTTGAGATTTGAATTTTTGAAACTTTTAGGTTGCTGAAACCCATTTTGCCTCCCACACTCTTGTCATAAAGAGGCTTGTGGAGGTGAGACAAACATTACAAGCAATGGTCATTGACCCTCTTTGGGAATCATGGAGGACTTCCACTTTTGATAGAAGGCAAAAAATTAAGTCCATCATTCTTGATGATGCATGGTGGGACAAGGTCCAATACCTTTTGCGCTTTACTGAACCAATCTTGACTTTGATCAGGACATTTGATACAGATACACCTTGCTTGAGGGAAGTTTATGAAAACATTGATAGTATGTTGGAGAGGAGAAGAGAAATTATCAAAGCAAGTGAAAATGACCCTTTTGAAACATTTTATTATGAAGTGAAGGACATAGTTATGGAAAATTGGAACAAAATGACCACACCATTACACCTTTTGGCTTATGCATTGCACCCCAAGTATTATAATTCCAAAATTTTGTCTTTACTTGGTAAAACAATGCCTAACAAGGATTCTGAAGTGGTATAAGGATACAAGACAACTTTGAGGAAAATTTATAGAGATGTGGGAGTTGTAATGGAAGTACGTTAAGGATTTGGAGGATTTGTACAATCTACTGGTAACTTTTCATATCCAATAGTTATGGATGATCGAGGGCATATTGATCCTATTACTTGGTGGTGCTTCCATGGTGGGGATAGTGTTCATTTTTCGACGCTAGCCACGAGGTTGTTATCACAAGTTGCTAGTTCCTCATCAACTGAGAGGAATTGGAGTACATATGGCTTCATCCATTTAGTGAGCGAAACACGTTGGGAGTGGCAAAGGCTAAGGATCTTGTGTTTGTTCATTCCAACCTCTGTCTTCTTCACATGTTGAACCAGAGTATAAAAAAGGTCCGAGCAGGATGTGGGATATGGAGCCTGAGATCTCTGACTTGAACTTGACACTGAATGCCATGACTCACCTCAACCTACTTGAGGATATTGTTCCACCACCAGTCCAACCTACTGATGCAACTTCCTACATTCTAGGACCCCCATGATCTATTCATGATGTAGAGTTGCAATATGTAGAAGATGATGTGGATCCATTTGAGGATATGTAGTTAAATCTACTGCACATTATGATATTAGTAGAGTGATCATGGATGAGATGCTCATTTTTGTACTTACTATTATCATTTATGATATTATTCTTTTTGTATGAGGGAGGATGCATCATTTTAATGTTTCAGTCTTCATATTTATAATATATCTAATGGTTTCAGTTCTAAATGTTGCGATTTATAAATGGATTTGGTTTTTGAACTCTAAAAATGGTTTTTAAATTAAAAAAAATATTATTATATTTTTTGTACTTGACATATCCGGATCCCTGATTTTCAAAAAATTAGCGAATCTAGATCTGGATCTCGGATTTTCAGAAAACTAGCAAATCTAGATCCAGATCCCTATCCATATCCAAATCCTGGTAACTTAGGAAATTACTGCTTTACACAAAATTTTACAACAGTAAATATGCTTTGTAATCTTCTAGATATGTGTTAATTCTCTTAAAAATTTCAGCCTTATGTTATGTCAAATAAGCATGAACAAGAAGTGTTGGAAATCACCTAATGAAGGAGACAACACAAACTGAAAATCAAATTTTCAAGTACACAATAATTGGACAATTGAAACATTTCATTTGTATATAAGGGATACTCATAGCTCATCACTAGATGGTATAATTTCAAGCTCTCCAAATCCTAACTAGGGAAACCAGGAAAACCCTAGCTACCAACTCTTAGCTAGAAATCACTCCTAACCAAATTTGACACTTCACATAGAATCTTCACCAAGCTAGCATCATCATTGACAAGTACTCCTTGGTTCTTGGCACTTGCACAACATCTCCTTCTCTTATTCTCCTCAATAAGCATAATAAATAGTACTGGGGTTTCCAAAACCCTAGTCTTCTTTTCTTACAAGAGCTACAAGATACAATGTCATCTTGATCACTCTATGGTTTACCACAAACCCTAGCTTCTTTGCCTCCTTAGGGTGAAACCCTAAACCTAGTATTTCCCTTGAACTTCTCCAAGAACCCTAGTGTGCTAAGTCAAAGGGTGATAGTAGAATGAGTACACGAGAGAAAAACTAGTGCAATCCATCCCTAACATCTTTAATAGAAGTTTGTGATGAATAAACGAATGAAAGGGATCTTTGCTTCCTCTTTTTTTATATTAGAGGTAAGGAAGTCCAACAATATAATAGTGGTTGTAATCCACTACAAGCAACCCAATCCACAAGATGATAGTCCACATGTGAAGTGCTTCCTCTACAACTGACAAATGTCAAACTACAATGTGAAGATTTCTAGCAAGCAAGGCTTTCAGGCATGAATGCTTCTAAAGAACTCTCCACCTCCACAAGCCTCCATTACTCCAATGCTTCTCCTAGGCCTTGTGCTCCTCCAAGTCCACCCCTCCTACATGATCACACCCTCAATCCAAGTGTTCTCAAGTCAAGCACAAACCTACATGCAAACAACCAAGTGTGTCCATGCCATCTAGGGCTCGACATAGACACACTCCTCTAAGATGTCTAATGCTCCTCCAAAGCAAGTTGTCTTACCAATCAAGCTACTAACCTCCATGTGGTCGCCATGAAAAAGACACCATGCTCCATATGTCTCTAATGCTCCAAGGAAGAAAGCCACGCAAGTGCTAAAATGAGGTCTAGTAATGAACAAGCAAACCATCTGACATGTCTGTCTCCATCATAACACATACAAGGTTCATCCATACAACATGTACCTCACCTCACATGAAGCACCCTCAAGTTCCTAATGGATTCCAACTATTTATCCTTATTATATTGGATATAGCTTAGTAAATGAACAATTTTTCATTTCAAAACACTTTTAGAGTAACCCCAAAAGTTAACACCTTGTTTTTGTCAAGAAAGTGTTTCGACCAACACTAATGTTCTCTCTTTGTGACTTAAAAAACTTGCCAATTGCAAGTCTAAACTTGTTGTAGTGTTGGAATCAACCATTGGCTCTTGGAAAGGAACTCTCCCCAAACATCACACTTCTCCATCAAGTCATCACACCTCACCTCCTCAAAACCATTAGAATGCTCAGAAATGGAAGAAGTGAGTGTAATATGGCTAGCATATCTCCTAGGACGTATACTTTCAGTCACTCAATATCTAATCTCTTCTATGTGCCTGTGCATTGTGCAATGGTTGGGTAAGTCATCTTGGATTCCTCTACTAGAGTAGAAGGTGAGGGTATTTCCATCCCCAATCTCGCCTCATACACTCTTGGATTTGATTCTACTCTAACTTTTGAATCAACCTTTAGAACAATAACCTCCTCTCTCCTTTTCAATTATTGAGGAGGAACCCTGTGAACTGGAAGAGCTCACATCCTCATTAAGCTTCACATCTTTACTCACAATGGTCTTCCATTGTGTTAGAATGTAGATCTTGTTAGCTATGGATTTCTTAATGTATCCAACAACACTAGTTGCTATCATAATAACATCTCAAACTTCCAAAGAACACTCAACACTAATGAGTTTGAAGAAACAAAACCTTGGATTGTAAGCCACTTGCCTAACTCCAACATCCCTTAGGTCAACATCACAATTCAAAACTGTGAACGACTTGTAATCATGGGTTTGCTGCCCTCTCACTTCAAAAGTCTCGACAACTAAAGCCTCAACCTCAACTACGCCACCTTCCTCTATTTGAGAAAATCTTAAAGCAAGAGTAACATCAAGGTCAACTCTCCTTTCCTGAGTAAATCAAACACCCAAGTCATAGTACTTTACAACACCTCCATTAACTACAAACTTGGAATCAATCATTGGTTATACAATAGATTTTAAACCTATATCCATGGCAAGCCATAATATTAAAGCAAGAGTAACCTCAAGGTTATCTCCCTCTTCCTATGTGAATCCAATACCCTAGTCATTATACTCTACAACACTCCCGTCAACTTTAGGCTTGGAATCAATCACTAAATCCATGATAGCTTCTAAACTTGTATCCATGCCATACATACTTTGTACATGCTTCCTCAACACTAGAAGGCTCATCTAGCTTCTTGTTGGGATGTATAAGTGTCATGGGATCAACAAGCATCTTGTAAAGGTCATCATTTGCCACACTGCTAGCCAAAGGCCTTGCACTAGCTCGACTACAATCAATGATAGTGCAACACTGCAACTCTAAAGTGAGCCTTTGTTATGCAAGAAATTAAAAGAAGGTTTTTTGTTAAACAAGGAACAAAAAATCATATTCAACTAGCTAGCATAATGTCCCATTTAGTGACACCTGAAACATTTCACCTTACCCAAATCCTTCTTGAATCCTTTTTTGCTTCTTTTCTTTGTCTCCCTAATGAAGGCTAATTCTTTTATTTCCTCTTGTTGCACTAAACATAACTCCAACTTGATCGCTTGTTGCACAAGGTCATCCCAAATCTTCATAAAGGTAGGGAATGCTTCACAAGCACATACACCTTGGACAAAAGGTCTCCAATAAGTAACAAGTCTATTCAAGACAAGCACACCAACTCCTTATTGTCCACCATTCTTTGTATGGAGGCCAATTGATCTCTCAACTCTGTGATCCTAGCTATTTAACTTACCACTGTATTTGTCTTGTTCATGCAGATCACTAAAAACTTGTTTCGTTAGAGCATTTGTTAGGAAACATAAGTATTTTGAAATAAACTAACCAAAGCATCAAACATCTTTTTACTGGTATTATTTGCAATGCAAGGGATGTAGTGATTCTTCTTCAAATCAAGAATGATTTGCTTTGCCTTGGCTTCCTACTTGTAATGGATGGCCAACTTTGTTAGATCTATAGGTGTAACTCTCTCCCAACATTCTCCCAAATCTGGATATCCTCCATGAGCATTTGTAGCATGAGCTTCCAAGGTATGAAATTGAAAGCACCATCTAATTTGTCACATTCTCTAAGACTGAGAATCATCATCGTGCAAATCTAAAGCACAAGTCAAAGCAAGAATCAACTATAGATGAAGTAGATTATCCCTTCTAGGGTTCCAATGCTTCTTCCAAGCGTCTTATGTTGATTGGAGTAGAGAAGAAGTGTTATGCTTGTCCAAGTGTTAAGATTAGCAAAATAACATAAAAGACTGCCATTTTAACAGGATATTAATTAATATAATTATTTCCTAAAGTTAGACTCAGGAAAAAGTAAAAGTTCCCAAGTTAACTTATTATTTAATCTCAACCATTGACCATGGTTTAATCTTAGCCACTGAGAAGGAGATTAGGGTTGAGGTCGAAATTATAAGAGGAGATAAAGTGAGTTGGTGGCAAGTCAGTTGAGCACAAGCAGGCGTGAGAGCGCAACGAAGGAAGAGCTAAGAGTTCAATAGTTTGCAGAGGTTCAATTTCCAGGAGAGATTCAGATCAAGTAAAGGCTGAATTTCCTTAGCCTCATCATCAATTGCATAGCTCCAGTTTGCACTTGTGCATTGGAAGAGAGAATTTGCGCTTGCACATGATCTGTAAACTATCATGGATATTTCATTGGACAGTTCGTCACAACAAATATGATAATATTATATTAAAAATCTAAAATTCTACACTATTACAGTTTTATTAAATTTTTAGTTTTGTAGATTTCACTGTAATTAGTGCATGCATGCGAATAAAAATTATGCAGAAAATTGAGAATGGCAAAATAAAAACTCACACATAAAACACAAAATATGCTCTGGGAAACCCTTTTGGGAGAAAACCCAGCTGGAAGGTGAGGTCGCTCCACTTTCTCTCTCTGTCTGGATATATGGATGTAGGAACAAAGAAGTATGGCTTGTGGCCCATGGGTTGCTACAGTGCACAAATCCTCTCTTTGTGCTCTACCTCCTATACCTCTTGGCTATTTTTGCTAAGCTATGGAACAAATGCACTTGAAAGAATGGAATGCCTCTTCCTCCTAGTGGCCTGGTTATAACACAATCTGATAGCCTACTAGTGGTTAAGTTTGACTACATCAACTCTTAATTAGAGTTACAATATAGACTCTTCTAGAGTCTTTTACATCACAATCATATGGCTATCTCTTTTTCCATGAATAATGGGGGCTGATGCGACAACTTCTTGAACCGTGGTGGTGAAAATAGGAAGGTCAACTTCTGAGTGGCATAACTTTTGCATACAAACTTTGATTGACATGCTTCTTGTGTCGTTGGAAAGATATCTATGTGTAGAATAGTATGAAAAGGTGCGGCGCTACAACGACAAAGTTTTACCCCCCAAAAATGTCGTTTGATGCCTCAAAACACTCCTTGAAGGTTTCAGACCTCGTTTTGCCAAACTAGGTCCCGCCAGTAAAAATGGTCTTATGAGTTGATTCCTCCACTTTTTCCACTTGAATGCATCGAGATGGATGACGAACAATATAATGATCCAATCCAGATCAACACGTGCTAGAAGATAGGCAAATTTGCATGACCTTTTGGCAGATAGATGAGGCAGTTATTAGATTGATTTATCTTGGAGGACTCATCAATTGTATTTCTATGATAAAAGGGGAGTTTCTCCCTTGTAATTTTTAGAAGAAAATCTTTCGCTGCAGAAGAATAATAAAATACATACAATGTTGCAGGTTTTCCCCGGAGTTTGGGTTTCGTGTGTATATCTTGTGTATACTTAGAAGATTGCGAGTCAATTTACTAGGTTTTAAGGAAATCTAACATGGTATCAGAGCTAAGTTTGTGATTGAAGACTAAGTATAGATTTTGTCTTTTGGAGTAGATACTGCATTTCAGAGGGAGCAAATTTATTAGATTGATTTGGCCGTTAGGGTTCTGAGCAATGTGCATTGATTTTACCAGTGCGATTTGTATTCAGCAATTTAATTTGGCAGTATGGCATATCAGGGTCTTAGATTTGAAGACAAATTGGACGGTGTGTCCAACTTTTGTTCGTGGCATGAAAGGATAACAATGGTGTTGGAGGAACAAGGGGTTTGGGATTTTGTTGATAATGTCCCAGTTGCACCCACAAATCCTCAACAATTGGCTCAACATAACAAGATGGATGCCAAGACAAGAAGGATTACCTTGGAGGGAGTTAAGGACCACATTATCCCTCCCCTGACTGGGAAGAAGAAAGCCAAAGAAATGTGGACTACCGTCATTGGTCTCTATCAGGTTTCGAGCGAGGCCAGGACCCTGGTGCTGAAGGACAAGCTCAGGAGAATTAAAATGTCTAAGTCAGATTCGGTGGTTTCTTACCTCACCATGTTCTCCAAGGTAAAGGAATGGTTGTTTGGTGTGGGTAAGGCAGTTCCATATCAGATAGGGATTTGGTGAATTTTGCTATGTTGGGTTTCACCAAATCAGGGAAAGCCTTCATGGATGGGATATGTGCCCGAGAAAACTTTCCAGATTGGGAGTGTTTGTGGGGTGATTGCGTCCTGGAGGAGATTCATAGACAAGATCAAGTTGGATCTCATGTTAAAAGCAAGGAAGATGAAAAATATTCCTCTCTAGCCAGCAAAGGGATCAAGTCCAAGGGTAAAAAGAGCAGTGGTGGTGGAGAACTAAGTTCTAAGGGTGAGAAGAAGAAATATGATCTTAGCAAGATCAAGTGTTTTTCGTGTCACCAGTTTGGGCATTACGCATTAAATACCCTAACAGGAAGAAAGGGTCCAAGAAGGACCAAGTAGCAACCTTTGCTGAGATAGATCAATTTCCTTTCATTTTGAGGAGTTATCACTCCTTGCTTGTATGTCAAGTTCGGTGGCTACCAGTTTATGGTATGTGGACAATGGTGCGTCTTGTCATATGACAGGAAACAAGAAGCATTTTAGCAAACTAGCAAAGAAGGACATGCAATTTGATATTGAGATGGGAGATGATGAAAAGTATTGGGTCGAGGGTATTGGTATATTTCATTTTGAGAAGGAGTTTGGAAACCCTCTATATCTCAGAGATTTTCTTTAGGTACCGGGGCTCAAGAAGAACCTTATTTCAGTTTCAAATTTAGAGGATTAGGGGTATGAGGTGACCTTCAGATAGGGAGGGGTTTTTATAAATCCCTCAGGCTCCAAGGTGCCAAAGTAGATCGGGTTTAGGCACGAGTGCCTATATAGACTACAGTTTGAGACAACTGCAACATTGACTAACAGAGGAGGCCGTGACTTATGCAACGAGCTTGCGGAGTTATGGCATAAACACATGGGACATTTGCAACATGGAGCACTGAAAATTCTTAAGGAGATAGCAACAAGGCTGCCACAATGCAACATGGATCAACATGAGGTGTGCAAGGGTTGCACACTTGGCAAGTATGCCAAGTCATCTTTTCCTTGCAGAGCCAACAAGGCCATGGGTATCTTAATATGTTAGAAATTGAAAAATTTTAACATGCCCAGCCAATGATTTTGATTTGAGTGAAGGTTTCATCTCCTCAACCTTATAACATGGTAGAAAAATCTTAACATGCCCAATCGGTTATTTTGGTTTGAGTGAAGGGTACATTTTTGTTAAGGCCATGGTAGAGGAGTTCAACAATAAATACCATCAACATCAGAGGAGTTCAATAATCAATACCACCAACATTAGAGGAGTTCAATAATAAATACCACCAAGGTCAAGGTACATAAATTGCTTCATGCTCTTGATTAAATGTTAATCCCATACCCTCATGCATGATAGAATTCAATGAAAATGTTGCAATCCTACCACTCCTAAAATCCTGAAAACTGTTACATCTACTGAATTTTGAGTGGGATATGAAATTCTACTTCCTCCATATGAAGTCCAATAAGGTTGGAACCACTCTCAAACATCCTGAAACATTAATGGTATTGTTAATTTTTTGTTTGTCAAGTTGTCTGAGTTATCCAAATATTACATCATGTTTGACCTATGGCTTGAGAAACCGTGACACAGGGGTATCTAAGCCATCAAAATCACGTGGGGATCACACCGGCCTAGGCCACACTAGCCCTTAACATGGTTGGATTTTTCCCATGGAGTTTTGAACCAATGACCTTCACATCACAAAGTGACTTAACAGTACACCCCATCATCGTCTATTTTACGCCCCATGGGTAGGTATTGTTAAAAATTTTAGTAAAAGGAAAAAATCCTTTTACTTTAAGAATCTAACATTACCATTGATTGCTAGCATTCCTATGGTTGAGTTTGGTTTTTTGTTTAGGTTTAGGGTTTAAGAGGGGAAGGATTGGTTTTATAGCCAAGCGGGGCTATTTTGGGAGGGAAACTTCAAAGTTCAAACAACCCCTTGTTTCCTCCAAAACCACATTAAAAACCCATTGGGGGTCTTGAACTCCCCTCACACGTGATATTTGATTAGCCAGTTAGGGTCAAAACTTATTAGTTTGGTACCTAATTGGTACAAACTGATCTTCAAACTTGGTTTTCCTGTTGATTCATTACCCATGCCTATTTGAGCAACCAGTTTGAACTAGTCGGTTTTTAAAACTATGGTGCACCAAAGGATAGCATCATTGATCAAACTTCAATGCGCACATGCCTTGGATGCTAAGTCACATGACACGAGGACACGTAAATAGGAGTATTCGACACGAGACACAACGATCCCAGAAACATGACACGAGGGACATAGGAGTATTCGACACGAGACACAATGATCCCAGAAACATGAATACTGAAATATAGTGCTTGATCCATATAGATATGAATCATGATGATATCTATTTAGTATTTAGTATACAGTGTACACTATTTACTATTTAGTAATTTACTACATCAATGATGTTCACCGTGCAATGTTCATTGTTCATGTTATAACTTCTGTTATTAACTTCAAACAAGTTTGATCATGTTCAAACTTCACATAAGGTAGTTTATGAGCAATAAATTTATGTGTTCAAACTTCATTGTTGACTAGAGCGTTAATTGAGCTTTCCCTCCCTTTAGGCCTCGAAGGTGTAGTGAGCAATGAGCACATGACAGGGAGTTGGGCTTTTTATTTCAACACACGATCTATACGTGGTCATTGGTGTATAATTAAGTTAAGTTCCGTAGGCTATAACACAACTTGTAGGAAATTTTAGTGCTCCAAACTCTCAGCAAAGCACGCGAGCACTCGTCTCCTGCATCTCCAGGTCCAGGTCGATGTGAAGTTGTGAGCATTGCACTCGAATGTGATGGAATTCCTCACACTGCACAACCTATTTGATTTCAACAATGAGCAAACTCGACTTCAGTGGCGAACAATGACAAAAAAACCCAAAAACAAACCATGTTGCAGGTTTTAAAAGTCACTTTTCATGGGACATGTGCCCTAAGAACCAAAAACATTAGGGCACGTTTTCGCCTGTCCAAAACACGTGTCTAGATTGGAGGACATGAAGAAAAACGTTTTCGACACGTTTTAGGGCACGTTTCGTGTCCGACACGTGAAATAAGGGACACGAGACCTTGAGGGACGTGTCCTGTGACTTAGCTTGGATGCCATCATTGATTTAAAACTTCGATGAGCATGTACCAAGGTACTCACCAATGTTTTTGAGTTTGTCAAGGCCAACCATCATGCACATCTAGCTAAGTGGTACACTTTATAATAGCTTCAAGTGTAGTTTTCATCATTGAGGAGTAACACATTGGGACCATTGCGACTTAAGAAAGGGCAAATGATCGAAGCGTAGATACATATAGCTATGCGCAAACCACCTCAACAACTTAAACACAACAACTTGAATTTTTGATGTGTGCAATGTTTACATATCATGTCTTGGCCCTTGTGGATAATATATTATATTATGGGGAACTCTATGCTTGGGTATCGAAGTTATGAATGATTTTGATCTATTTTGCATGGGGACCCATCCCTAGATTTTTTTTTACGTTCCTGTCTTTGTTGTGTTTCAAGGACTTGGGGAATCCTAGGAAATGTCCCCAAACTTCTGGGGACCTCATCGGGGACATTGGGAATTGTTGGTTGTCTCTAAGACATCCTGGGCAGATTTCAAGGATGTTCTCCTCAAATTTCAAGGATGTTCTAAGCATATATTGGGAATCGTCTGGGCATGTATATCTTCTGTTTTGAGAGTGGATGGTGATGATTGGACAATCTGATCATTTTTACCATCCAATTCTTTTGTATTAACTGAACCTGAAGTTGTAAAGCATGGGTTTTGTAAGATGGATTTCGACTTGGGAGTTTGGTGATTTAACTATTGTCTTTTCAGCAACAATATTATAGCAAGCAAAGCCTCCATGTCAAAAAACTAGGAAATGCCACGTTTCAAAGGGTCGATCCTTGCAATTCTTGCTCTTTTTTTTCTCTCTTTTTGGGGTCATCGTAGCTTTTACGTATTGTACGTGGTTTTCCAAGAATCATTCAAGTCTAGTTCCTTTACCATCCCAACCTCGAGCATTGTGAAAATAATTAGATAGTAATGACTTAGATTGGGTACTAAATGTTTGAATAAATTCCTATTCAATCACTTTCTTAATGTAAAATATGCATGTAATCTCTTTATAGAACCAAATTGTTTTGTAGTGGTTTTCAACACAACTGTAGCATGTACAAATCTGTAGAATCTATTGTGAAGGAAATGCCTTTTAAGTTTTAATGCGATTCATCATTACGAAGAAATATGAGAAAAAATATGCTATTGGCAGAGTTCTTTGTCTTGTAGATCCTTAATGGACCTTATTGCAAATGGAAAATAGTTCCAACTAACACTTAAGTTTCCTAAAGCTAAACTGCATTTTGTTCATGTTTAAGGGCTAATAATGGAATGCCACTTGGTTCATTTTTAAATTATCTTTTTAAAACTGAAAAGTCTTAAGGGCTATAATAGGGGTGCACCCCTTAGCCCAGATTATCCTTGAAATCTGCCCAAGAAATCTTTGAAATCTGCCTAAAACATCCCTAAAATCTGCCCGGAACATCTTGCGGATGGCCAACAAGTCCCCAAGTCCCTGTTGAAGTACCTAGTAGTTTGGGTACATTTCCTAGGGGCCTTGTTACTGCTCCTGTAAGTAGGGTTGTCAAAGATACTTGCAACTTGCTAGAACCAACACACACAGGACAAGGGCCCACTGTCATCTCAGCCCAAGTCCGCACTCTTTAAGCCCTACTACCTCCAAAATGGCTATGGGAGGATTTAATTGGAGGACCTCAACCAATACAAGACCAGTGATTTGTATGTGGTGTAATGGTTGAAGTGGAGGGGTTATATATTGCTCTCTAGTTGGCTTAATGTGTGAAATCTTCATAAAAGAGTACTAAAGCAACAAGAAAAGACACCCAAATCTAAGAAAATATATCGTGCCAATAGTCAAATTGAGTATTGAAAGAATATATTAATGCAATAACAAATTATTTCTATGATTAGTACCTTAGAGGGATTTTGTGCAATTTAGCTTGCTGTCATGTCACTGTTGTTTGCAAAATTTGCAGAAAACACAAGGAAATCCCCTTTGAAGACCACTTAAAAGTATCCAAACACTTCTAGATCCAAGATCTATAGGTGGGGATGCTATAAGATAAGAAATAAGCAACTTTGGACCACTTCTAAACCTTCACCTTCAACAAAACGAAATTACCAACAAGTTGGAAACTCACTTATTGAGGTTATAGGGTCAAAACCCCACTAGGTGCAAACCCATAAAATTATTCCAGCAAAATGTGAATGTTTTAATGGCTAAAAAGGATTACTTTCAGCTACAAATTAAATATCAGAACTTGCAAAATCAGATCTGAAGCTAAAACAAGGTGTGTTTAAGAGACATGAAAATGCACCATGTGTGGTGAGAACTCTGCTAAAAATGATGTGCTACAACTGCAACTTGATGCAGATCTGCACAAATAACTTAATACACCTATGAAATATATGTGGAAACTATGCTAAAAAAGGATGTGTTAATTACTTGGCTTGATCTAGAAATAATTGCTCTTTTGCCTAAGGATTTACTAGCTATGTATGATAAAACTTATACAGCAAGCCAATTATTAAACAAAAAGGAAAAGTTTTGGATTTTATAAATGAGGTTGTTGATCGAGTGAGGTTTACTTTGGCCTTTTACTTACCACTTTGCTAGGTTATGATCACAGCCCTCTCTTTGTTAACTTTTCATTGAGGACTAGGATTGAATGAGGATTTGGGTTGAGACTATCCCACTCAAGCTGGTCCAATTTCTTTGCAACAAATCTGATTCTACTGGGAGGATCTACTCATTTGAGATGCCCCAACTACTATATCAATTGTAACACCAATATCCTACACTCTTATTAAAGATATCCCCGAGAGGGTTTGTTCAACACTAGAATATGTCTTCTTGATTCTAAGGGCTAGATGAAGGCTTTTGGCCTAGATCTCCCCTTCCATGTGACCATCTATCTCAATGGATTGCTATAGCAACACTATGTAACCAAATAATACCTGCAAATTATTATATGAAGTACAAATTAAAGACGAAAGATAAGAAGAAAAGGAATAGAATATTCAACCCAGTAACACAAGTATTTTGCAAAATGGGTTCTTTACTAGGCATAAATCATCTCACAGATCAACAACAACCCCATCTAGAGGGGAGGCTAACATTTATAGTCTTTTCTTTAATGGTTTGTTAATGACTGGTTCGGCCTCTCTCTAGGAAAGTAATTACTTGTCATCAACATGTTGGAGACTAAGTAAGGCCTTTGATAAAAATATTTTATTACATTGAGTTTCCCCACTTAAGGGTTCGACTTGACTCACAAATCCTTAAGAATTCCAATGTTTCCTTCGGAATGTCCCTGGAAAACCAAGAAATGAAGAGTGGTAACCTTTAGAAGCCTAATGTGCCACTTGGATGCCCAACACTCAACCCTAGTGGCTAGGTTGAAGTTTGACTTGGTCCATGCAACTTGACTTGGTTCTATTGGAACTCAACTTGGTTGAAAATGATCTCCTTTTGATTTGCAATGGCTAGAAAAATGTGTTAGAAAAAGTGTACCAAGGACAAGTGTTTCCTGAGGCATGGTATCTTTCTTAGAAAAAGTGTCCAACATGACCCCTTGATTTAAATTTATGAGAAATAAAGTTAAAATGACTTTATAAGCATTAAAGTCATAAATTGACTTTTTGGTCTAATTAATGAAAAAGGTGATGAGGGGATAAAGTGACTTTATGAGTATTAAAGTCTAAGTGACTTAAGTGGGTCAATGAGAGATTATATCTCCACCCTTGATCTCAATGGCTAAGATTAAATCTCAACCATTGGATCTTAGGGTTTCCTTATGAGAAGACAAAAGGTCAAGGAAGGGGAAGAGACACCAATTCATTTTCTTCATAAGTTTTGGAGAAAAGGAGAGAGCACACAAGAGGAGCTGAGCTGAAGAGAAAGAGAGCAGCAAGGGCACAAATTCCAAGGGAGAAAAGTACAATTGAAGGACAGTGCGAATTCCAAGGAAAATGGGCACATAATTCAAAGTTGAGAGGGCATGGATTTCGAGGAGTTTTTCCAGCAGTTTTGCAACAAGGTACAACACAAATTTTGAGGGCAAGTATGAGCATTAATTGCACTATTTGTACAATAGGATCAACGCAAATTTTGAGGCAGCTAATGGCACAAAATTTGAGCTAAGTTGGGCACGAAATTTGAGGGGATTGTACAACATTTATTGCTGTCTATTTGTACAGCAAGTGGCACACCTTTTTGAGCAAGGAGGGTATAGAAATCGAGGCAACAAAGGCACAAAATTTGAAGAGGAACTCTGGCACAAATTTCTAGGAAATCTGGGCACGATTTCCAAGAGATAAGTCTGCATTTATTGCTGTAAATTTCTCTGAAGAATAATAAAACTCCTCTCTCTCTCTCGCTGGTTTTCCATTGGGGGTTTTTCCAGGGCCATTTTACCAAAAACAGTCGTGTCAAATTTTTTGTGTGGATGTTTGTGTTTTATCTCAGCAAAAGTGAAAAAGTAGTAGATTCTGTGTTTCAAATTGTGAAAATATTCATGTTATGACAACAACATATTAAATGCGGGTTGGGCATTAAAATTGATGAGGAACCACTAAACTTGAAACCGGGTTGGGTCTACACACCAAATTTCTACAAAATGTCCATATGCTAACTCCTTGGTCCAAGATGCCCAACGCAGTGTTGCACATGTTGCATTAATATCAGAATTATTGCAATATTATCGCCAAACTTCCCCTCGCTGATATTATCACAATAATTTCCATGTTTTGAATTTATCGTGATAATTTAATTTATTGCAATAATTTTAGTAATAATCTCTGGACGATGGAAATTATTGCCTTGCTGCTCATTTCAGTGAATTGAAGCCTCCAAGTCGGGTTTTTTGGGGTCATTTTGGGTTTTTATGTTGCTGAGATTGGGCTTTGAGGGGAGAAGCTGACTTGTGACCATTTTTCAACCAACAAACAAGAGGAAATCGTTAGTTTTATTTTCCATTAGTTGAGCATGTGCGGAGTGGACATCTACTCCAATATACCATTTCCATATTTCCAGGTATGTATGAAAATTGTCTTCCTTTCCTTTGTTTTTCAAGATCTAGTATAGGGTATGCAATGTTCATTAGATATACCTCTTTTTGCCCTCTTTGAATGGAGGATTTAATACTTATGTAGCTAGGGTATTTTAATTGGAGCATTTTTGATGTTTTTTCAATATTGTGGATTTGTATTCTATTTCTAAGTTCCCCTCTTTTTTCATCCTATAAGTTTACAAATTGAATCAATGCTTTAGACTCTAGAATCTACGCATTTCAAGAATCAAAATGCCAAAGCCATTGGATCCAATGCGGGAGTATGGTTTACCCTATGAGGGTCACAATAGAATGAGGTTGAATTGCAAGTTATGTGGTATGGAAATGTTTGGTGGAATCAGTTGTTTGAAATACCACCTTGCCAAAATACCAGGGAATGAAGTGGATCTTTACCCAACATCCACCCCATAAATTATCCACATTGCAAACCAATCCATTTTTCAAATGCATAAGAGAGATCAAAAGAAAGAAGCGAGGCTTGAGCTTGCAAATAGATCTACAAGCTTCTCAATAGTGGGGGAAAGCCAATCCTCAAGCTCACATTCTACAATCCCTAGCCCCTCAGTGGCCTCA
Source organism: Pinus tabuliformis (assembly GCA_031772625.1). Taxonomy (NCBI): domain Eukaryota; kingdom Viridiplantae; phylum Streptophyta; class Pinopsida; order Pinales; family Pinaceae; genus Pinus; species Pinus tabuliformis. The sequence goes on along the minus strand of CM062805.1, from coordinate 152,383,925 downwards.
CCTTTCTTTGTGCCGATATCTGTGCCTAGAGTGCATCCTTCTATTCAGTCAATGGTAAAATGGAAGGAGAAGGAAGAGGCTGAGAAAATTGTGGCAAAATACTTTCTATGGGGTGCCATACAACCCATTCTACCATTCCATGCTTGAAGCTGTTGCCATTGTTGGCTTGGGCTATAAGGTTCCTTCTTATAATGACTTGAGAGGGCAGCTGCTTCATCCTTCAAGGTGAAAAGGTTGGTTGCACAAGGACATTTGCTGAGTTGAAAGAATCATGGGAGATCACTGGATGAACCATTATGTTAGATAGTTGGACAATTGGGAAGGACAGGTGCATTATGAATTTCTTGGTTAATTGTTCCAAGGGGACAATATTTATCAAATCAATTGATGCATATGCATACATTAAAGATGCATAGTTATTATCATTATGTGAGTTATTGGATAACTTCATCCAAGAGATAGGTTCGTAGTGTGTTGTCCAAGTCATTACAGACAATGCTGCTAATTATGTTGTTGCTGGCAAGTTGCTCATGGAGAGGTATCGAAGCTTATATTGGACTCCTTGCGCCACCCATTGCATTGATTTGATGCTAGAGGACATGGGAATAATTCCTTGGATCAAGGAAATTATTGACATGGCTAGGAGTGTTACAAAATATATTTACAATCATACATTTGCTCTAACACCCAGGAGAGAATTCACAGGGGGCAAGGAGTTGGTTCATCTTTGTTAAAATTGGCAACTAGGGCCAAATTCCACTTTGGGCAAGTCTTTTGAAGAAGATAATTATGGCATTGAATTCCTCTTTTTGAGAGGACCAAAATCGACATAAAGATCATCAAATTTGGATAAGGAGAAATGGGTTTTTGAATTTATGCCCACTCATATGTAAATTATCAAGGTCGGCCTCACCTCCATGTGGGCTCATAAAGCCCAAATGCCATGTCTCTTGATCCTCACCAATTTGTATATATAGAGGTGTCCTCCAACCTCATTTGTGACACCTTATGTGCACTTTGGCAAATATATCTCTGAGGCAACGAAGCTTAAGGAGGACGAATTTGGTTATGGTTGGGACTGTTTTGGTTAGGGTTTTGTCTCAGCAGGTCCGAGTTTAGGAGCAGAGCTGTGCTATGGTTAAGAGAAGACTTGTGTATGGATTGTGACTTGTTTTGCATGGGACTTCTCTCTGAAGTTAAGCTACAACTAGGAGGCTCATTTTCAGCTAGATTGTAGGCCTAGAATCACTTGTTTAGGAAGCTGAGGTGCAGTAGAAGGCCATAGACCTAAAATGATATTGAACAGGTGCTTGTTGGAGATGGTTTGGAGACTTAAAAAGAGGCCAAAACCGTAGCCAAGAATAGCGCCCTTGTCTGGAGAGAAGGCCACACTGTTTGAAGGTCTTCACGTGTTGGATGGGCTATAGCAGGATGTTATAGAAGCCCTTACCAAGAGCTGCAGAGTGAATGATGGTCTTAATGTGGTCATAAATCAATGCCTGAAGCCAGCAAAGGGCAACATCATGTAGGATAAGGAAGGCCACAATAGAAAGGAGGATTTTTGGACTAGTTGAATTAGAAAGCAGTGGATTGTAGTTGCCCTAACCAGATCAACCTTCTACAATAATGTAATTTTTCCTTTGTGAATAGAGTGCCCGACTTACAAGATTTATTGGATCTAAGAGCAGTGATACTGGATCATCATATTGGCAAGTTATTTTAAATCATTGTACTCTCTCTCTGTCTCTCTGTTGAACATTTGATATTAATAAAAGAAGAATTGATAAAGGGTTTTCCCCATCTTGGTGTTTTTCCTTGGCTTGTGCCAATTACTGTGTTTTCTTGTCTTGGCTTGTCTTCTGCATTAATGTTGAATGTCCTTTCATCAGTTACTGTTATAAGTCAATGATTAATGTGATTGCTAATGGACTAATGGAATGAAGAATGGGCTCATGAAGTAACTGACCTAAGCAAAGAACATGTTAACTTAAAATTAACAATCTTGCTATCACACATTTTCCAACTAGTTTCATTTCTCTTCAATCTCTCCCTCCATAATTTGATGTTGGAGTTGCATAGGATGTTTCTCTTAGATGAGTGGAACACTTCTATCTATAGCACCAAAGTGGATGGGCAAACCATAGTCGAATTTGTGAGACACAATCAAAGTTTTTGGATGGGAGTGGAGTTGTGTGCTATCAGTGAACCTTTAGTAAAGGTTCTTTGCTTGGTTAATGGTGAGATGCCCGCAATGGGCTACTTGTATGAGGCCATGGATATGGCCAAGGAAGTTATCATGAGTACTATGAGGACAAGGGGGAAGATGTATTCACTAGACGAGACAAGATATGCACTGTGATTGATGAGTGATGGAACAACACTCTCCATCATTTGATTCATGCAACATGGTTCTATCTCAACCTTGCATTTTCTTATGCATGTGGATTTTAGGTTTGATGCAAAGGTTATGGATGGATTTTACATGTATTTAGAGGACGATGTTGACTCATGCTGAACACAACGAGATTTCCAAACAACTTGAGGTATATAAGTTGAGTTCTAGGACATTTGGGTATGATATGGCTATCCAATACAAAACTACTAGGATGCCAAGAAAGCTACAAGTAAAATTTATTTCAATTTTTTGAAATTTCAAATTAAAATGCATTTCCTTTCTATTTATGATTCTATTTGACATTTGTAACTTAATAGAAATTTGAAATATAACTCATTGTCTTTCCTTGGAAATTTGAATACTTTCCATTTATTTGTTGTAGATGTTTTGTGGGCAAAGTATGATAGAAGAGTCCAAGAGTTGCAAAATCTTGCCATTCGGGTCCTAAGTCAAACTTGCATCTCTTTAGAGTGTGAGCACAATTGGAGTGTTAGAAAATTTCAATTTTATTTTTTATTTTTATAAGTTCATTAATTTAATTTATGGCATATGACCATGGGACATTTGCAACTCTTCAAGGTGTGAGCACAATTGGAGTGTGTTTGAAAATATACAGTCCAAGAAGTGCAACATGTTAGAAATTTTCAAATTTAAATTTAACTTTTTTATAAGTTCATTAATTTAATTTATGACATATGCCCATGGGACATCATCCTCTAATCACAAATTACCCCTCATGTAGGTTAGATGTCCATCGCTTCAATGACATCAGGGTCTACTGCAATCTCAAGTTATGGGTTAGGCAGGTAAATAAACTACCTGATACAGATGCCATTTCATTGGAGGCACTTGACAACATGAGTCCATGGAGGGTGGAGACTGAGAGGCCTATAATGGAGGCACCTAAGTGGTTGGAGCAAGAGGCTGAGGAGTTGGAGGAGGAGGAAGAGGTGGAGGATGCTCTGTTGAGCTTTGTAGCTTAGAAGGTACTTCTAGTCTTATGTCTTGAACTCTTGACTAGAACAAACTTGATTTGCCTCGTTAGGAGCTTGCATTCGACATGCAGAGTGTGCAAGTGAGTTGCACACATGTCGATGTGATGTGCATGTAAAGCAAGCTGGATTTATGACTTATTCTTGAGTTAAAGTAGAGAAAGCTAAAGATAGGATAGTTAACTAAAGTAATGTCACTGATCTCCAGTTAACTTGACCAGCTAATTTTGGCCATCAATCTTAGCTTGGGAAAGTTATAAATTGAGCTTAATGTGAGGTGCTAAGACATAATAGTAGCACAAGATTGAGAAAGGCTTCTCAGCGAACATGTGCTAGGTCCAAAAGAGTGCAGTGAGGCTGGTGATCAGTATTGTATTTTCTCAGTTAGGCCACTATCCCTGGTATGAGAGCCCAAGTAAGTTTTGTGATTAATTTATTAATGAAGAACTGGTGATTGGGCAAAAATCTGTTTATGTGTGTGTGTGATTCAGATCGAGTGTTATTTTTGTTGAAGAATGTAACTAGTTTCGGTCATCATATTTATATTTGAGTCAAAGAATGAAAAAGAAATTTTTATTTTTATTTTTATTACAATGACTTATTAAAGCATGGGTTTCATGCTTGGGTCATCTTTTTATTTTCTAAGTCCCCATTGTGGACTTCTAGGTTTTATATTGAGTCATTAGAGTCATTGTCCATTTAATGAGACCCTTCTTGGGCTTTTGTATATGTAAAAAGAATTATTATTGAGTCAATAATGTATTTTGTCACCTCCACACCAAGTCAGCCCTATCCTAATGAAGTCGGCTTACAAGAGGACAATTCAACCCACAAAAGATGCTATATATACAAGAGCAGTTCAATCTATTTGGACATCAACTCAACAAGTTCGATACACATCAAGGAAGTGTAGAAAAAGTGCGAACTTCAAGGGGAAGAAGGAAGAAGTACAAGTCGAAGATTCTAGGATACCTCTTTCTCTCTTTTATGTGAAGTTACTGGGCTATTTGCTGGATTGAAGTTCTGTTGCTGGGAGGGTCGAAATTTTGAAAATGTTGGGTCGAAGATTCTACTGTTGGAAGGTCGAAATTCTGAATTTGTTGGGTCAAAGTGTTGTTGTTGCAAGGTCGAAGATCTAGATCGAAGTTGTTGGAAGAAAGCGCTGACTTGGTGGTTGGAGGAGGTCTGTGTTTAGGTTGAAGAGTCTTGGATTATCTCGTCTTAACTACTAAAGGAAGAAGTCTGACTGGGTTTTCCCTAGATAGGGGTTTTGCCCTGGGAAAGTGCCTACATCTTGTGTATCTTGTTCTTGTGATCTTCATACACACATAATTTGGTAATTTCTTGATGAAATATAATATAATAAAGATATAAAATAAGGCAACATAATTCACAAGTAATTATCAAGAAAGAGAAATCTAACCCTAATTCTACTAGCATTTATTTCTCAACATGGCTTCAGAGCTATAAGGTCAAGGAAGATTGGAGATCACTCTGTTGGCTTGAAAGGACTACTCCCTCTGTGATAAGATACTTGAAAATGGGATTCAATGTTGCAGGAAGCTGGATGAAAAGAATCATCTACAACTTATTCAACAAGGTCAAAAGCAAAAGGTTTTTGGCTGCACTCATAGGTTCACTCAATGACGACAATGTTTGGATTATTGATAGTGGAGCATCAAGACACATGACAGGGGATAACAAACAACTTCACACTCTATGAAAGGAACAACCTTCTCATGCAGTGGACTTGGGAGACAACAAAAGCTATGCCGTGAAAGGCTTGGGATTAACTTCTTTGAAGCTGGACAATGGAACAAAGCTACATCTCAACAATATACTCTATGTTCCAGGTTTGAAAAATAATTTACTTTCAATTTCTTGCTTAGAAGATAAAGGTGATAGAGTTGCTTTTGTAGATGGAAAGGTTTTGGCTTGGGGTAAATATTCAAGCATTGATAAAGCTAGGGTTATTGGAATTCGTGAAGGAAGTCTCGGCATACCTACTAAACACAGTTATGATCCCAATTGTAATCATGGTCTCGGTGGTGGTCTAAAGAAGATCTCGGTGGTAATGCAGCAAGGGTGCAATAATGATGCAACTGTAATGATGGTGCAGTAGAGATGATCTTAGTAAGAATGCAGTGAAGATGGAACAATGATGAAGCAACAACAATGAACTAAGTACAGATGGAGATATGGTGCAGTAGTCGTACTCTCGTGAATATCTCAATGAAGGAAGCATGAATGATGATCTCTGTGAAGCAGTAATGATGATGATGACCTTAGCAGCAAGAAGAGGATTGGTGTCTTGGTCTTGGAGTGGCCTAGTAGGTCAAGGGTCATGGTCTTGGTATTCGTCAATTGGAATCTCTATAAGAAGAATTTTGTGTGGGTTTTTCTCTCCAAGAGGGAGAGGTTTTGGCACATCTCGTGTTCTTGCCTCTTTGTTTTGGTAGCTATTTGATGAACTAATGAAGACACACTCTAATAATAACTAATGAAGACTATGTTAAGAAGAAAAGTTAAAACACCTCACAAATAGTTATCAAGTCAAGAAGAATCACATTAATACTACATTGGCCCTAGATTCTTCAACAATGTCAACGCCATGTTGCCAACATAATCAATCAAAAGAGAGCTTGATGTGATCTGTGACATTTGATCCACTCGATGGTGAGTGATCTTGACTTTTCAAAAAATTTGGTGTTTCTAGATTCCATCAGAATCCCAGTAGCTTAGATTTTCTGATTTCAATATCAAATATGTGTAATAAGTTGGAGAATTCTCTTCGTAAGATTGGAATCACTGCCTGTCCTTGATCATCTGAATTTTTAATTTGTATTTTCTTTTATTTCAGCCCTTATCTTGTGCCCTCTGCTGTGTCCTCAAACATACACCTTATATTAGGTGATCTCTAGACTTGATGATCATTAGGCTCCATATTACATGGCTTTCCTAGTAGCTATATTGTTTCCATGAATTTACTGTTGATGTTCATTCTTGCAACTTGCAAACTATCTTGACAAGCCAATTACTGTTACCTTGCAGCAAACATCACATGTTTCTTGTTATAAATAGACAAAGCTACATTATTTAGTCACACCAAAGTTGGTATGCTTCTCTAGTAGTTATATTGCTTCTTTGATTACATAGATGCATCTTGCATGGATTTACCGTTGATGTTCATTCTTGCAACTTGCAAACTACCTTGACAAGCCAATTACTGTAACCAACGGTAAATCCATGGAAGATGCATCTATGTAATCAAAGAAGCAATATAATTGCTGGAGAAGCATACCAACTTTGGTGTGACTAAATAATGTAGCTTTGTCTATTTGTAAACATCACATATTTCCTGTTACAAATAGACAAAGCCACATTATTTAGCCATACCAAAGTTGGTATGCTTCTGATTTGCTTAAAGATTTTAACATTTTCTTGCATTAGATTTCTGACCATAATTTCTTGTTCTTCAGATATGTAGACCTTGGTCATGAATGTTTGATGAATTACTGCTATTAAATCTCATTGATTTTGCTTTGAGAAAAAACAATGAGCATGCATTCCTCCAGTAGCATGTTGGAAATACTGAGAGGGGGGTGAATTAGCGTTTCTTTCCCCACTATTGTTTTACTAGTTAAAACATATATATTCAGAACACAAGATGAACAACAAGAATAAATGCTTTTATTAACATAAACTGTGCAGTAAAATAGATACAAAATATAGATGGTTACAATCAGTTGCCAAGCTCCAACTTGGACTTTGGTGAGGCTCCAACCTCCAGAGCACCAACTCTATTTTGCCAAGACACCAATCTTGGACTTAGGAGCACCAACTCCCAAAGACTTCAATCCTTCCATACTTTTGAGGCACCAGCCCCAAGGACTCCAATCCTTCTTACATATCAAGATTCATTTGATAGTGCTGTTCTGCTCTCAGAACTCTTTTCTGCTGAGTTCTGTCTATTTACAACTTCACTGTAGTCTCCAAACTACAGTATCAATGACAACCAGTCTTCTTATGAATGAGTCTTTACAACTCTGCACATTTCCCACGCATAGTCTCCAATCGCCTTCATGCTCTCTGATAATGTCTTCACACAGCTCTAGTCAGTCTACTGTTAGCTACACTAAGCTCTGCATAAAGAACAACTTCTTGTTCAAGCTTATGTTCTCTGTTAGCTACTTCTCCCCTTCGATTGTCTGCTGTCCTATTGGCCCTTCGGCCCTCTTTCTGTTCTGCTGGATCCTCTCGCTGCCTCTGTCTCCTCCAACTTATTTTCCACAGTGTTCAACAACCTTCAACAACATTCACCGCTGCTGCTTCTGCTATCTCACACTCTGGTTCTTCACCATACCAACAACAACCACAATCCTTTGTTTTTACTGTTTTATGCATTCTCGTGCCTCTGTCCATTCGTTTCCTCTTACACCGCCTCTTAGACTTCCTCAACGCTTGCTGTCATTTCCTTTGTGCTCGCTTGCTTCTTCAGCTTCCCATCTTTCGGTTTCCTTTGTCTATTCATGCTCACAGGACACGTTGAATCAATGGCCAGGTCCAAGTCATACGCAGAGGACACATATTCAGAAAACTGTAACAACGCTCCTGTTTTCTCATGATAGCAGGCATACACAGGGATGGCATTATTTAACGAACCTGCCACGTCCTGATCGCAATCGCCATTGGCTTGAATCTAGTCTTCTGAGCTATCGGGAGCATTCCTTAACGTATCTCAGTCTCCAAACCCCGCGCAAGCAATATATACAAATACACAGGAATTATGATCGAACACAGGCAAAAACTAAAGGGCGGACTTCAGAAAATATTACACTCATATTTATTTATGCATCGGGTCCGCGCTTAAATCACAATCGGCGATTCGTGATTGTCGGGGATCCTTTATATATCGGACCCATGACTCCGCCGATGGCCGACGACCGATCCTCCTATGGACACGATATAACAATGAACCATAGTTAATATTCACGTCGGGTCCGCAACCTTATCGCAATCGGTGCTTGGGTGTGGCAAGGCTTCATAACATATGCGATTGCCGATGACCGATTCCCCTGCTGGACGCGATATTATATAAACTGTTTTGATGAGTCCATCGGGTCCATTTGTATATATCGCAATCATAATCGCCATGAATCTCCACCGTCGATCGCCCACGATCCGACGGTCTCTGCTATGTTTACCGCACGATTAAACCCCGCGCACTTTCCTCGTCATCTGACCGTTCGTCGCAAGCCCTGATCGTGCGACTTGCACGCACGTTAACCCGCGGGGGCGGTGGTTTTTGTCTGCCATGCGTTGTGATCTTATGGGATCGTGCGGCCATATACGAAAACCGCCTTGGGCCCAAAGGCGGTGCGGGGAATACCGCCTGCCCGCGAAACCGCCTGTTCCCCAGTCGTTAACCTCCGTGCGTCTTCCGCCTCCGTCAACCGTCAGATTTGCCGCGTCCAGATCCAACAGCCTTCGTTCCTCCATCCATATTTCCTCCCGATACCTCCTTCTGATGTGATCTCCACCGTTGATTTATATGATCCGACAGCTCACGATGCACCTCTCCCGCCGATAGTGTTAAAGCATATGTATATGGGTTTTCTCCTCCGATAATGTATTCTGCTCATACAATATAAACTCTGCCTTTTCCACTCCGTCAGTGTATTTGCATATGAGTCTAAGTCTTCCGCCTCCGATAGTTCTGTTTGCGTTAAATGCATATACAGGTCTTTGCCGCCATATGCATGTTTATGCCGTGGATAGTGTTAAAGCACTCTGTGTGCTCCACTTGGCTCCTCTTGGCTCCTCTTGTGTGCTCCAATGGTTGTCTGCTCCTCTGTTTGCCATGTATGCTTCTCTTCTTTGGCATATATATATGGCTCCTTTTGTAGCTCCTCTTGCTCCAATGTGGCTCCTCTCGTCTCCATCTGCTCCTTTGGCCTCTCGTCTCCATCTGCTCCTCTGGCTTGGCAGTGTCTTTCAAAGACCTCCTTGCATATATGAATGCCTCTCTTGCTCTGATATCCTGCAATATGCTTTGATATGCCTCCTTTGGTAACTCCTCTTGCTTATGGCTTGGCTATCTTGATGGCCTTGCTCCTGTCTCTTCATGAATCTGCTCTGCATCCCCTTGGCTTCATGTCATCCTCTAGTATCCAGAATATTGCCATATTGACATCAATGACAACCTAGGTCAACACAGCATACATCTGGTTTCCCTTTCTTGAGTTTGTCTTCTCCCTAGGAAGGAATATCATTGTTCATATTCTTCTGCCCTAAGAAACAGTTGGCATTTTGCATATCTTGCCTATAAAGGTGGCAAGGCCGCATTTTACAGGAAAAACTTGTTGATGCATGGAAACAACTGATGCATGCTTCAGTTTAACTATATATGTTGTCCATCTTGTCATATGGGAAAGTAGTTAGATTTTTACCTCTTTAGCTCGGATTGCTTTCTCCACAGCATCAGGGTGCACACTGCAGCGGAGAATAAGGCAGAGAGGGTGCTTCCAGCCTTTTTTTACAGTACTATTGAACAACTATTGAACAAGTTTAATGAGGGTGCAGTAGACAGAGATATAGGCTGCTGTTTGGTAGAGGATGCATGGATTCAGCATGCATGCATGTGTCACCTTTAGTTTATTTCCAGTTTCAGATTTAGCAATTCCAGTTTTAGATGGAGTTAGCCTGTTGTCAGAGGTCTGCTTTTGTTAGTCTTCAGTTCGGCATACTGTTCTGTTCATTTTTTGAGTGCTTACATGATCTACATTAGACTGGGCACATAAGAGTCTTCCAGATTTAGATAGGGTGCTCCATTCTAGGAAGTTATCTCATGTATTCTGGGCACATTATTCTTGGCAGATTTAGGGTTAGGGTTTCCTATCCTAACTAGGTGCACCATGAGTATGGAATGCATTAATTGTAATCCTACTCCTAGTCTATAAAGGAGAGAGAGAACTTCCACTGAGATGGTTAACAAGTTTATGGTTTTGAGCTACTCCATTAGAGTTTACTGTTTTTTCAGATTTAATAAAACAGGTATGCAGATTCAAGAGCTTTGTTTTTTGGGTAATTTCTGTTAGTGTTTCCAGCAGCACGTGTTTGTGGAATATAGTATTCAGAGATTGCAGTTTTGATAGGTTTCAGTTTTAAAGCCTTTTAGGGTGTAATTATTCTTTTAGAATAGAATTTGCTTACTGTGGTTTGAGAAATTTCAACAAAAGTATGTCATGGTTTCTAGTTATTAACTTATTTACTGTTTTGATTTCGCTTTTCTGGTTGATGTTATAAACACCAATATCAATTACTGTCAAACTCATATGCTCTGAACATTTGGAAATTTTCTCTTTTGCAGTGTGTACTACAAAGGATGGTAGTATAGCATATGACAGAGAATGTGACAGCCAGAAATCTATCATAAAAATTGCTGTGTTATCTGCTGGTACGATACCATTAATACTTTAATGGCTAGAATTGCCCTGTTATCAACTGTTCTTTAAACATTAAAGGCTAGGATTTGGTGTTTTCATTATACCTGTCAGAGTCCATGAAAATCACTCCTTGTGGAAATATTGGTTTGAGTTTTTGTTCAAACAGTATATGAGAATTGTAGAGTATTAGTAACTTCACAACTTAATAAGGAATAACTTCGTGGTGCTCTTAACAGGAATATTAGCTACAGCAACCATTCTTGCAGGCCTTGTTATTTCCTTTGCATTGGTAAGGTATCGCAGGTATTCATCTTCTGAGATAAAAAGACATAGTGATCCAAGTCAACTTGCAAGCCTTCTTTCATTCCATGGTAAGGCGTGCACCACAAAATTGTTCACATACGCAGAGCTGGAGAGAGCTACAAAATGTTTTGCACCGAGTGAGAAACTAGGAAATGGTGCTTGTGGAACAGTTTATGCTGGAAAGCTGCCTGATGGATCCCTCGTGGCTGTAAAAAGAATACACTATGGAAGCACTCAAGGGACACAACAGATTATTAATGAAGTAAATGTCCTCTCAACTGTGAAACATTCAAATCTAGTACGACTTCTTGGTTGTTGCATTGAGATGGGTAGCCCACTCTTAGTCTATGAGTTTGTTCCAAATGGCACCTTGGCACAGCATCTGCAACGAGAGAGGGGCGAAGGTTTAAATTGGCCAACACGAATTAGTATTGCTACAGAAACTGCAAAAGCCATTGCATACCTACATTCGACAATGACTCCACCAATATATCATCGCGATGTCAAGTCCAGTAATATTCTTCTAGATTATGATTTCAATGCAAAAGTTGCAGATTTTGGACTTTCAAGGCTAGGACTTCTAGATGGATCCCATATCTCCACTATTCCTCAAGGTACTCCTGGGTACCTTGATCCAGAGTATCATCAGAACTTCCATCTCTCAGATAAGAGTGATGTGTACAGCTTTGGTGTGGTTCTAATTGAATTGATTACAGCTATGAAGCCAGTCGATTTTTCTCGTGACAAAAAAGAGGTTAATCTTGCTTCTCTTGCCATGTCAAAGATTGGAAGCAACTGCCTTGATGAAATTATTGATCCCTTCCTCCAGGTTCACAAGCAACCTTTGCTCCGGGGACTGGTGCAAAGAGTTGCTGAGGTTGCATTTAGATGTTTGTCATTTGACAAAGATGCTAGACCTTCTATGATAGAAGTTGCAGAGGAACTTCTACTAATCAACAAAGATTGCATGCATGTGAGGATCCCCTCACCACAGGAGATCTTCAAATCAAGCTTTGAAAGTAAATTTCTGCAGAAGGTTAGCATGTCCCCCAGCTCTATTCAACCACCTTGGACAAGCAATGGTAGCTCATTATCCGAGACTCTTCCAAATACAATCAAACATTGATATATTTAGCTGATTTCTTGGACTTTAGGCATATCATGTGTAATTTTGAGGTGTTTATAAGCATAAGAAGAAGCCATTGTGTTGGTTTCCTTCTGTACTTTTCTTGATATACTGTTTATTGGAACATATTCTTTCTGGTTGGTTGTTGGGGGTTTGGTGGGGGGTGCAGAGAAGGTTCTGGGGTAGGTAGGTTGAGACAGCTTTTCAACTCATTATGTCTGAATCCTGGTGTTGATGTTGTATGCCTTTACCACCCTTAATTGCAAATGGCTTAAGGCGATTTTCCAAAGGATTCTATTATCTGGTTCAAAATGTTATGGAATACAGCCACAAAGTTTTAGTTCAAGGTCAAGTAATGATTTTTGTTGAGAGTTAAACAGAGGGACTTCATTTGTGAGTGCAAATGTGATTTTCGTGTTAGAATGGTTGGCTTTTCACCAAACAAACTTCATTTAAGGCCTTACAAAATTTCACTGTTCTGCATCATTAATTTCCTTGTTCTAGTAATAACCTTTTTTTTTTTCATTTAGTAAAAGATAAAATAATACTATCTGTATTCTGAAATATATAAACTCCACTGTTGATTTACATGTGGCCCAAGAATCTTCTCTAAACAGAGAATTGCAAGATTGATTTACTCAGATCAGAATGTCCTTAGGTACCAGTTGTTGGGTATCAATGCAATGCTGAAAGTCTATTTACTTCTCTTTTCACTAACCTAGATTCAATATTATCACTGGTTACTAATGAAACGAGTTATCCCAGCCGTTACTGTGTGCAATTGTGAAGAATGGTGTTACCCCTCAGTTTTATTTTCTTTTGGAAAATGGAAAATTCAGAATATTTATGTCAATATAAACAAAGTATTACAGAGTACAATAACAGTGGACGTAGCGATCTGATGATCTTATAGAAATAAATAAAACCATATGATAAGGTGTTTAATTCACCGATTTTAATATCAAATGAAACAATACCATCCAACTTTTCTATAAACCCCATATACATGTAAGGATTCAATACAGTATGTATCTTAAATATTCAAGACAATGTTGTAAAATTGATAGTTGCTAAATTGTAACTTTTGTCAGATGTCTCCTTTTTTTCCTCCTTTTTAGCAAGGGAAATCGTGTCCTTCTTCTATCTTTATTTCTCTAAAAGGGGTTGAAGATTATGAAGTTCAGTATCCTCTTCGTTAGCATCACTAGGGTCCTCCTTGGTCCGAGGTTGAGATTCCTTCAAAGAATTGTTATAATCTAGAAGCTGAATCTCCCAATCAAACTTTGTTAGATAAGGACTTTGAGAGTTTTCGTTGGTTGAGATCTAGGTCATGGCCTTCAATCTTCCCTGCCCAAGAAACGATAATAAGGCCTTGTTTCCATGCATTTGCTTTTTCGAATCTTGAAGGTAAACAATTTTTGGAATTTAAGGTGCTTACTTTCTTTAAATCAACATGTCCATGTTCATGGTAGAACCAAACACCTGAAAGTACATTTTCAAAATCCAGGACTTGTTCCCAAACTGTCCCTGCAAAGTATGAGGATCTTTGTTCTGTTGCCTTTAAAATCTGCACTTCAAAAGATAAATTCAATCACCAAGTATACAATGTTGCAAATATAGGCATTGGGTTAAAATTGGCAAGGGTTTGGAAAACCAAAAAAATCGTAAAAATTGGGAAAATACCGGTAAAAATTGGCAAACATCAGCAAAATTAAGATACCATCAATGTATCGGTAAAAATCGACAAACATCGGCTAGGCCAAAAAATCGTGATTTGGCAATAAAATTGGGGGGATGTTATCGAGATGTTCACAACACCTTTGGGCAATTTGAGAACATCACTCATTGTCAGCTGGTGATCACCCTCCTCACTTTAGGCTGGATTTCCTCCAACATGAAGGGGGAATCTCTCATAAGACTATAAATGTATCTTTTAAACACTGAAAAATAACCAGATCCATAGAATTAATGTTTGTCTTTGAAGATATAAACTGAGAAGCCAAGCAAGACCTTTGTTCTGTTGCCTTTAAAATATGCATTTCAAAAGATAAACGCAATCACCAAGTACACAATGTTGCAAACATCGGCATTGGGTTAAAATCAGCAAGGGTTTGGAAAACCAAAAAATCGTAAAAATCGGGAAAACATCGGTAAAAATTGGCAAATATCGGCAAAATTAAGATACCATCAATGTATCGGTAAATATCGACAAACATTGGCTAGGCCAAAAAATCATGATTTTGCAATAAAATCATTGGATGTTATCGAGATGTTCGCAACACCTTTGGGCAATTCGAGAACATCACCCATTGTCAGCATGGTGATCACCCTCCTCACTTTAGGCTGGATTTCCTCCAACATGAAGGGGGAATCTCTCATAAGACTATAAATGTATCTTTTAAACACTGAAAAATAACCAGATCCATAGAATTATAATGTTTGTCTTTGAAGATATAAATGGAGAAGCCAAGCAAGACCTACTGCCTTGTCCTTGGACTATAGACTCTGGGTAACATATGGAACCTGAAAATGGATGAAGCGATAAAACCACCAAACAGTGAGTATTATTGAATGACAGATTTCACATATATGTGACAACCAAGTGAAACGCTCAATAAGGACACCACCACATCCATAAACATCTCACAACCACACAAGATATCAAATATGATATTAGAATAAAAGACAACCTTCTATTGAATGAACAACCCCTTAATACATCAGATTTCAAATATGATATCAAATGGAGTGAAGAGGGTTTCTAGACCAACACTTTAACCTCTTCTTCAAGGAACAACCATGATAAACCAAAACAACCTTTGACACTCATAGATGACAACCTTACATATATATGAGATTAATGGGAAATGATGGAAGCTCCAATTCGTTATGCTCTTTCTCTGCTGGTTACAAAAAATAGTGTACTTGATCTTAATGGGGTTTTCCTCCTCTGGAACTCCCCCTTGCCAATAGAGCTATCATTTAAATCTATATTTTCCTCAATTGGACTTCTAATGATCCTTAATTCTTAAAATTGAATCATAAATAATATATGGTTTATGCCCAACCTTTTATTAGTCAAATACTTTAAAGTAGAGCAACACCATAAAATGATCTTTTTAGAAAAGGGTCAACCCCTAATAACTGTTAAGAAAACTCGGGCAAATAGTATAGGGGTTTCTTAGAATGTTTTCTCTTATTACATTGACAATTCTTGTGATATATTACTAGCCGATCATCATTATTATTATATTGTGATTGTTATCATCAAGACAATGCCAATAAAGAAGATCACAATGCAAACAAGGACACCAAAAATAGGCTCTTCGCCAGGGAAAAAACCCTCCATAGGGGAAAACCCAAAACTTCTCTCTGTTATAGAATTCTCAAGGAAGAATTCCAGACCTTAACCAAGATAATCCACCAAGTCAGGCTAGCCACACAAACACAAAGCTTCCTTTGGCAACTCGGATTACTTTTGTTCACTTGGTCGAAAATCTGAACCAAAACAGTGTCCTTTCCCACACATGCGAGTTTGCTAAAACAAGAAAAGATGCCCAAAAAACAAATAAGAAGCCTTCTCTTCCTCCTTGCCGACCATCTCCTCTTCTTCGCTCTGATTTCCCTTAGACTTCTTCAAGAGACGTGAACTTGGTTGATGCCTTTGGAGGTCGAATGACTCTTCTATATATAGCCTCTTGGTGTGGTGCAATTACCTTCTTGTGGAGCCGACTTGGTGGGCTGGCCGACCCATCACTTGGTGGTTTCTTGTCCTTTTTACATTTAAAAATAATTTCTTTTACATTGATCCAAGAGCCCTTTAATGGACTTTACATCATGACCTTGACCTTGACCTTGTCAAAACCCTAGGGCACACAATGGGTGCCAAAAACTAATAAAATAATCAATGGGCAAGAAACCCATTCTTCAATAAATAATTTTTCTTTTGCAAAATATAATTTTCTTTTCTTTTTCTTTGAAAAGTACATTGATTACATCAAGTCATGGTACATAAACAATTATGGAGACCGAAGCTAGTTATCATTTTCCAACACGCCCTCTTAACTAGGGAGGTATTCATAATTGACAACAACAAGTATATGGACAATACAACCTTAGGAAGTTCTTGTAAGAAGAGTCGGATTGGTAAGCTATCTCATAAGCTACTTCCTTAGCTTATGTCAAAGTATCTCATCATATCAACCAACGTTGTTATATAGCAAGGCCTTGACTAACAACTCTTATCTCTCCATCGAATTAGAGCACAATGCTGGCGAGACCAATCACTGACAAACATAATCATCATTGTCTCTTAAGGCACATACCCTGCCTGGGTGTTCATAGGGTATGTCCTTTTAGGACAATTCCTATCCTGGAATAACACATCCTCAAGGAATTTCCTCTTTGACTACTCTTATCTTGGATGCCCTACCTATCCTCAAAGAGTATCAGAATTAGTCTTAGATGCTTACTCAATCCTCCATTGTTTCTTTACCATATGAAGACAAAAATGATGTGTCCATCTCTCCCTCTTAACTAGGGAAGGTATACTCATTCCAATAAAAGAAATATATGCAAGCTCCCTTTGACTAGGGACTTGCCCAAGCTCCCTCTTAACCAAGAACTTGTTTCCAACAACAAATTTTTGCTTTTGTGTGTGTGGAGATTATGGTACTTTTAGCTGCTTGTGCGACTCCTCCTTTTGATGTCATGAACTTCATCTTCATCATTATGGAGCCTTCATATTCTAGGTTTTTCTTTGTAGGGCGTTGACCATCCATCACTTTCCTTCAACGAACCATAGGGTTGAACCGTCAGTCATGTCTTCCTTCTTTTCATTGGAAAGTGATTTTCCAATCCACCTCTGACTTTTCTTCACATAGCTACCTCTTCCACGCCATATTTCTTTCAGGATCTTCCATCCATTCCTATGAGTACTAGTATAAATGACATCTACAACTTTTCTCTCGGCAACCCTGTTTCAACCCCATGAGATGTTAGTTCAAAAACCAAAATGAACATCAAACTAAAAGTAACTTTTATGATGTCTTTTCATCATGACATCTACTTCTTGCAACATCAACATCCTACACATTCATAAACACATCTCTAAGACTTCCAATGTCAAGGGGTCTTCTTCCTTTATAGACTTCATCAAAGTCTTCATATCTTCATTATGGAGATGTCATAGATGATGTTGATCAATTATCTTATCTTTTGCGACCATAGTTGCAATTTTATGATCTCTTCTTCCTTTCTTCACATATTTATCCCTAGGAACTTCAATACATAGTTCCTACATCTTGTCAACCACCTCATATTCCATATGAGGACATATTATGTTGATTTCATCTTGTCAATATGTGAACTAGTTCAAGGTATATGCCTTCATGCATCATTCTAAAGGAAGAGATCCTTCTTCTTTGATCATGCTCATAAGATAGAGCATTTATCCATGCTATCTGCAACTATATGATGACATGACTTAATCTATCAAATGTATACATACTTCTTTTCTCTTTGGTCATGTAGACTCTCTTTGACGACTTCCTTTAATTTTCATTAGAGCCTTTCACGAAACACATCTCAACCAATCAGCTAACTCTGTTTCTCATTTCCAGAATGAATTCCATCGTGCTGCAACTTGAACCAACAAGATTTTTATAAGGCCTACTCAGAAATAGTTATATCATCATAACCATTCTTCCCAAGGTGAAGAACTCATTTTATGTCATCACAAAGGAGGATCCTTAAATGATCCTTGCTTGCAGTAGAATCTTCATATTGGCTAGTTGTCAGGGTTATAAATTCTTTCGTACATTGTCTTTAACTTTATCAAGCATCCATAGTTGCACAAATTATATCATGAATCTATCATAGTACCCAAGGATCCAAGAGTCCTTACAATTCCCCCTTTCCATCGTTCTTCCCATAACAAAGGATCAACCCATCCTCCTTCCTTTACTTCCTATACCCGCAACATTCATTGAAAAGTACCCCCAAGAACAATATATAATAACAAAAGCATGATATCTATAAGTCAATCTAAGGTTTAAAGGTTGTACTTCCAGGGTTTCCAATTGCCAACCCTAGACCAAGGGTTTCAACATTATCCATGCCTATGAGCCCTAGATTGCATAAAAACCCCAAAGACCAAAGATTCAAGTTTCTATGAGGAAACAAGATTAGGGTTTCTTTATGACTAGGGTTTTACTAATGTCAACAATTTTAACAAACCCTCTACAATCAATTAACCCTACTATAATACATGTTGGACCCTTAACAAAAATATGCCATACATACCTCAAGGTGTCATACCTTTAGTGGGCCTGCTATTCTGGATGCCATGGTTTGCTTAATGTGTTGTCTCCTTTCTTGAGATGCATAGGTCCCAAGTCAAATTCGTCACTGTAGTTAGGTATGCTTAGATTATTTACGCATTTGTGCCACTTCTTGGGTCATTAGAGTGACTGAAGCTTCAACTTAGACTTCCTTAATTAGGCCATAGTTGCATAACTTTAACTTGGGTATATCCAAAACTTCAGTGCATAGGTACGAGAAATAACACTTATGCTCACAACCTTTCCTTTCAAAATTTCTTTTTGATTATTTTCCAACTGCTCTTCTTAAGAATGATTAATGTCCACACAAATTTTCCAAATTTCTTTTTCTAAGTGAGCTCAAAACACAAAGCCTTCCTTCTTGAACTGATTTTTCACAAATACGACTTTCCAAATGTGTTCAAAACTTGTCTTTTTCATGAATAACCTTATTGAAAAACTCTGGAGCATGAGTGTGCAGTGAATGTATTTCTTATTTAAATTCCCAAAAATTAAATCCTTCTATAATATCACTTGTAGGTCGGCTTCTTTCGATTGACTGTTCGATCTTTAGAGAACAAATATATGTGTGATTGGTGACTGCACTCTTGTGCCACAGGGTTTCAGTCACCACAATATTGAATTCACAAATAGTGAAAAGTAACTATGCTACAAGGACACAACTTATAGATGGGATCCATTCTTCAAAATGCTTTCACAGAGATAAAGAGATGTCAATCCTCTTGAGATGAAGAGTAGTATGCCTAGAATTGATTATATTCTTCACTGAGTTGAGTATCAAGTCTTCAATGCTCCATGTATGCCCAGAAGAAGATCAGATCTTGGGATACTTCTTGTCACAACCAAGAACGGATTTAGAATATGCCCTATTTTTAGGTTCTCCGAAGATGCTCAGAATATTGGATCTAAGGTTTCTACTGTAGGTTTGACTTCTTGGAATGGTGAAAAAAATCCTTCTCTTTGATGCCCAGAGGTTCACTTTTCTTGCCAAAAGTCTCAGCCTTCCAATGGTTAATGAAATAGGCCTTTGGCCTCCTTGAAGTAGGGATCAAAACATAATTTTACATATGCATGCCTGAGGTTCTTATCACTTGGAATATAGCCGAGACATTCACTCTTCCTTGCAATGGATTCAAAATTCAAGGGTCTTGATGGTAGACTTCTTGTATCTTCAAGCTAGAGCTTGTGATGCTCTATTACTCCTTCACTCGCCGTGTTCAGAACTTGTTGACTAGGGCTTGAAAGAGTGAGCCCAAAATTTGAGTATAGCCTTGTTAGGATCTTAGTCTAGAAGGAGTGAATACCTTGTAAACCTTGTAGCTTCTAGAGACCTTCTTCTTTCCCTTTACACAAGTGAACCTTTCTGATACCATGTTGAGAAAACTAAGGAAAACAATATAGGGGTTTCATAGAATGTTTTCTCTTATTAAATTGACAATTATTGTGATATATCCCATCATCATCATTATGATATTGTGATTGTTATCATCAAGACAATGCCAATAAAGAAGATCACAATACAAACAAGGACACAAGAAATAAGCTCTTTGCCAGGGGAAAACCCAAAACTTCTCTCTGTTATAGAATTCTCAAGGAAGACTTCAAGAACTTAACCAAGATAATCCACCAAGTGAGGGTCAGCCACCCAAACACAAAACTTCGTTCTGAAATTTGGATTACTTCTGTTCACTTGGCCAAAAATCTGAACCAAAACAATATCCTTTCCCAAACGTGCGAGTTTGCTAAAACAAGAAAAGATGCAAAAAAAAAGAATCCTTCTCTTCCTCCTTGGTGATCTCCTCTTCTTTGCTCTGATTTACCTCAGAATTCTTCAAGAGATGCGAACTTCATTGATGCCTTTCGAGGTTGAATGTCTCTTCTATATATCGCCTCTTGGTGTGGTGCAACTACCTTCTTATGGAGCTGACTTGGTGGGTTGGCCGACCCATCATTTGGTGGTTTCTTGTCCTTTGTACATTTCAAAAATAAATTCTTTTTCATTGATCCAAGGGCCCTTTAAGGGACTTTACATCATGACCTTGACCTTGACCTTGCCAAAACCCTAAGGCACACAATGGTGCCAAAAACTAATAAAATAATCAATGGGAAAGAAACACATTCTTCAATAAATGATTTTATTTTGCAAAATATAATTTTTTTTTTCTTTTTCTTTGACAAGTACATCAATTACATCAAGTCATGGTACATAAACAATTATGAAGATCGAAGCCAGTTACCATTTTTCAACACTCACTTGGCTCTTCAAGGGAGAAACCTTATGGTGAGCTAAGCGCTATTAGATTATTCTCCAATACATGCCTCATAAGAACTTAATTCTTATCTGTAAGTGACTAGAAAATCCTAATCATAACCCAATGCTAACTCCCTAGTGGACCTTCTTTAATGAGAAGATATTACATTTATTCTTTGTTAACTAACTAGTGGGCCTTATTTAACAATAACAAACATGGGGGACCTAGTCCATCTTCAATTGAATGACTACCATAACTACACTATTATTACTCTAATGAGCCCTTCGACCCCCCCACCAAATGCACCCCTAAGGAGGAACACAACACTCCACCCCTTTTTAAAAAGTGTTTCCCTCAATTCTTGTAGCGAGGTTGTACAACCATAAATTAGGGTTCCTATAATAAGGGTTGGCTGCAACACTAAAGTAGTCCAAGAAGTTTGTCCATAAACCTGGGTCTCATGTATTAGTGCTCATTACAATCCTGAAGTATTTCTAGAAGCTCATTGATAAGCAAGGGTCCAATGTACAAGTGTTAGCATCAATGTTGAAGTAGCCCATGAAGCTCCACTGTAAACTTCAATTTGCACATCCGTGTGCTATTGTTAACTCTCAACTGATGACTTTTGAGTGTGATGAATGGCTAAGTAAGTACAATGCTACAAATCCCCGTCACAATCATGTGGATCCAAAAAAAGAGTACCATCAATGTCCAAAAGATTATCCACATAACTACAAAAGGTTGGTTGTGGATTTGGAAGGAATGATACCATTGGAGACTTCTTTCGACGTCCCTTAATGATGTTCTTTGCACAAGGTGGAGTAGTTCATCAAAGAAAACGTGCATGTAGTCCTTTTCCCAAAAATTACAACTATCCATAAACTATTCATCACAAACTTTCTCAAAAGCACAATAGACATATATTTCTATATTAGATTTGAATTTGATGTCATTAAGGATGTTGGTTTCCTTCATTTGATATAATAGGGTGTAAATCTCTTGCAAGGTCCTTCTTATGGCCATTCAATCCTCCCATGACTTATTTTGCTACAATGTCTTTCTCTAGTTCCACTAGGGTTTTGAGGGCATAAATTTCAAGCACTATAACACAAAAATGAGCAAAAGTATATGATATAATGTACCAAGTCAAAGATCCCAAAATCACTGTTACGCAGTAATTTGTCACTGTCTCCCTGTCAGTCTCCCTACTGTGTCATGAAATCAAATGCACCATGCTCATGCTCTCTAAACTGGCCAAATGACCCACTTTGCCAAAGTTTATTTCATCAGCGCGTCTGTTATTAGAATAACCGCGCTGACTGGCGGCTGATAGTGTAACTGATGCGCTGCCAGCGCGGAAGCACACAGGTTTTCCGCGCTGGTCGAATTTTATGCGCCAGCGCATCCTATGAAAGTATTGAGCCGCGCTGACACAGCCTGCTCTGTTATTATGATGCGCTGTCAGCGCTCCAGTTCAGTGTTACACCCGCGCTGATCCAGTTTGGGCGAATTTGTTCCAACAGCCAGCCTTCCAGATGGTTCCAGACTTGGTTGTTGGCCTTGTGAGTATCGCCCTCCCGTCTATGGCATGTCTGTTTGTCATTTGGAACCACCTTCCTTGAAGATAAGCTCATCCTCCCCCCTTTCATGGAGACCTCTCCTCCTATTTAAACCTCCACCATTATCATGAGCAACTAGTTTTTGGATAGTGTGGAATTCATAGTGCTTAGACTGTTGCTGCTAGTAGGTAGTTGGTGTGACAAGTGTGATTTTGCTAGAGGAAGCTTAAGGAAGGTCGTGAGTATTGCTTGTGTGAGAGAGAGCTTTGTTTTGGGAGAATCTACCTCCAAGGGTGAATGCTTAAGAGACTTGCTGGCTGGACCCTCTAGAGAAGGACTCAGCGTCAGAACTTTGGTTGTACCTTTCTCTGTTATTGATTTAATAATAGATGACTACTGTTATGGTTCCATTCTCATTTGTCTTTATGATGGTTAATGTGAATTACATCTTTTCTGACTGATGTATAATTGCTTTTATTAGATTTCACGCTTGTGTTTGTCTTTCTCTTCGTGTGTGCAGGTATCTACTCGCGGAGATCGCAGAGGATCGTGACCGGCCAGAGCGAAAGAGCGAGAGCGGCATCTCTTCGTCAAACAATAGCGTTGGGATCCAAGTAGGTGTTCATTGCCTCTCTTGTATTTGCAATTAGGAACTTGCACAGTAGCATTGATTGATTGTTGCTAGACCCGTTCGGGGCTAGTAGGGATCGCCTCTATCCGTAGAGGGGATTTACCTCTCCAACAATTTGGCGACTCCGCTGGGGAGCTGGCCTTTGTCTCTTTTTGTTCATTTTCGTGTTTGAGTTTGATTGTTCTCTCTTTTCAAAATTAGGGATTAGTTCTCTGCTTTTAGGCTTCCTGGTTCAGTCTGGGAGGTGTATAAATTGTTTAAAGAGTTCTGGCCTTGGTTTGGGAGTTTTTGGCTTGATTCTGCCTCTTTTTTAGCCTCAGCGCGGTTTATATCAAAACAGTTGCGCTGACAGCGCATAGCTGTCTCTTTGACCCCGTTGTCATCGCACTTGTACGTAAAACAGTCGCGACGGTTCTGAAATCGAACCAGCGCGCTTAAGTCATGTCCTTCCGCGCTGACAACGCCTAGTTTCTACGCGTGACCTCTTGTCAGTGCATTGTTGCTGAGCGCTACCCGCGCTGATCCTGTAAAATTGAATTTGTTTCAATTTTGCCTCCTGAGCCTGTTGGTTTGACTATCTCCAGCTTTTTCTACTTGGTTTATGACTTGATATTTATTGTTTGAATTGTGAAACACTTGCTTGCGAAGTCTTGTCGGGCGAATTTCGTTTTTGTGTCCCGTGACCTAGTGCCATCATCCAGCTTTTACTGGATTGACCTTGTTTTATTCGCTTGTTCACTTGCTCACGAAAGTTCGTTGCTACTTGCCTTTGCTATTGCAGAAACCTTCCTCTTTTTGCTTTCTTTGCTTGTTTGTTTGAGGTGATTGTCATTGAACCGATCCTCGGATTGTTTCACTACCCAAGACACAGATTACAGTTGCTAGGGTTCAATCAACTCTTTTCACGCTTGTTGTGTTTGTCATTGAGTGATTTTACTTCTTTTTGCTCGGTGTTGCTGTCTCTCAAAATTCATTTTAAAGTGCACAGTGCCATTGAAAAAAGAAATCAAACTAATGTCTTTTGCATTCAATAGTTAATGAAAAGAAGAGCATTTCATTGATTTGTGTTCTCAAAAGAAAAATTTCATTTCTTTGTCATTAGCTGCATTAGATTGTTTGATTGTTTGAGTTCGTTTTGTTTGATTGAAAACTCTTAACCCTCTCGTAATTAGAATTCATCGAACGAAATGGTATTCTTTGGCATGTAGTTTGCATCTAGGAAATTGTGAGAGATCACACGATAAGGCCTGAAATCGAAACTTAATTCAAGATCAACCATAAAATAAACCGAATAAACCTAAAAATGCATCGGAACTTAACGCAAACATCTAGAGGTCTAGGTTAGAGACGTGTTCCGGCGTCTTTAAACATAGTCACTGTTGTTTCACATTACGGTTGGGTGATTCCTCCTTCTGTGACTCGATAGTGGTCTAACACGGATTGTGCTCCCACGTACCGTCGCGTATATAGGGAGAACCCACTAGGCTTTTATCCTTGATCCATAGGAAGCCGAGTCTGCCGCCCTACGAGCCATAACGCACCGAACACAACATTCGGGAAGATTGACTGCAGTACGAAAAGTCCTTGGTTCTCATACGATTGCCAAGGTGTATAAGCAGTTTTACGGATTGCTTGGTAAACCCTTTGCCTAGAATCTCCAGAGCAGTCACTTTTGATCCTTTTCGGACTCCCTAAATGAAAAGGTGCCACTGAGCTTCTTGTCACTTCGTGCTCATTAAACATTCGAAGGAGACTAGAGTCATCTTTTCGTCCTTTTCTCGACTCTTGAAACATGAAAAGGTCAAGTTCAGTTCCTTTGTCTTAAAAATTTATTCGGCCGCGATAACATTACCTGGTTAGATTTTGTATGCGTTAGTTTGAGTAGGGTCTTTGTTGTTAGTTTCCTTTAGGGTTTTGTGTGGGGTTTGTCATCCTGGCTGACCCGTCAACTCCCGGTCCAAGTGATCAAGGTTCTCCATCTTCTGTTGCTCCTGAGGTACCAGTTGTAAGCGATACTCTCTGGTTATCCCGAGTATCCAACCTATCAACGTACGTGCCCCGGGCGACGAGGATTACGAAGAAGATTGGAACCCCATCTGGGAGCCTGACGAGGACGATATTCCTGTTACCCCTCCCGGTATGTCGTCTCCGATGTCCACTTCCCACATGGATGAGACATCTCCCAGCGCAGGTGAGACACCTGTGGTGTCAAATGTTGAATCTCCCATTCCAGCTACTTCCCCACTCCCTCCGCGGTATCAGTCGATGAGGGATAAGATAGTTGCCAGAATGCCTTCTACAACTATATGGGATCCTAGTCTCATTGCCACCACGGAACCCTTTCTTTCGCAACCCCCTAATACACCTGTTACCTCAGTTCCCACGAATCCAACCGTTTGTGTAGCATACTCAACTCCAGTCGTCAATGCTGTGACAACATCTTCATCTACAAACCCTGGGGCTGGTCCCTCTCACAGTCAAGTGAGCAGTGGCCAACCAGGGCTTTCGTCTGGAGTCATCGATCCTGCACAAAGTGCTCAGCCCTCTTCTGGTCCTCTTCCAGGAGGGGGGCCATATGATGCCCATGGGCAACCCATTGTGGACCCGAATTACCAAGGTCCCCTCTTTTATTATGATTCTACTGGTCAGTACCTCCAGTTCGCTCAATCTGCGCCTCTTCAACCTTTCGTTGAAGTCTCAGTACCATTAAACATTGTTTATGATCCTGGTACTCATTCTTTTCATGGGGGCCAGGCAATTCCTGGACAGCCTCAAGGACCACCTAATCTAGGCCAACCACCTTATGTGCAAGCCCCCCAAGGGCAACCACTTTATGGCCAGTCTTACCCAGGACAATCTGGGGGCCCACAAGGACAACCCTACCCGGGACAACGTTCGGCCATGGGCGGGCCATCTTTTTCCTATCAGAGTCAACCTTCTGGTTATCCAGGGCAACCTGGTACCCAGCAAGGTTACCCGTCTGGTCGGCCAGGACAACCTTACATCCAACAAGGCCAACCTGGTTTCCAGCAGGGTTATCCCGCTGGACAAGCTGGGAAAAATTATACTTCTCAAGGTCAACCAGTAGTCCAGCAGGGGTATCCTTCTGGGCAGGGGGGGCAACCCTACGTACAGCAGGGCTAACCCACTGCTCAGCCCGTGAATCCTTCTGGGCAAGGGGGGCAACCCTACGTACAACAGGGCCAACCCACTGCTCAGTCCATGCAACCTTCTTGGCAAGGAGGGAAGCCCTACGTACAGCAGGGCCAACCCATTGCTCAGCCAGTACAACCCTCCGGACAAACGGACCAACCCTCTGTGCAAGAAGGCCAACCCACTGTCCGTCCTACTCATCCAGCTGGACAGGCTAGCCAACCGCAAGGTCAACCAGCCATCCAGCCGGCTCGGCCATCTGTTCCGCAAGGACAACCCTTGGTTGCTCAAGGACAACCTAGCACCCAG
This sequence comes from Pinus tabuliformis, assembly GCA_031772625.1. Taxonomy (NCBI): domain Eukaryota; kingdom Viridiplantae; phylum Streptophyta; class Pinopsida; order Pinales; family Pinaceae; genus Pinus; species Pinus tabuliformis. The sequence goes on along the minus strand of CM062805.1, from coordinate 152,357,419 downwards.
CAAGTACGTCCTTCTGGGCAAGCAGGTCCATCCCAAATTCAACCAGGCCAACCTTCCGGCCAGATGATCCAAGCCCAGCCGGTTCAAGGACATTATTCTGGGTCTCAAACTCAAATGGGTTATCAAATGCAAGGCGGGCCACAGCCCCAGCCTTCCTACCAAGCGCAGCCTGCTTATTAGGCTCAGTATGGAGCCCAGCAAATGTATGGCTACCAACAACCCCAGGGGAAAACTCAGTTTACCCCTTACCAAAATTATCAACAGATGCAAGTCACTCCTTACCAAAATTATCAGTATGCTGCACCTACGAGTCAAGTTGCTAACACGTGGGGTGCTGGGGGGCAGACCCAGGGTCAACTATCTGCATATGGATAGAATCCATATGGGCAGAACCCCTACGGACAAGGTCCCTATGCGCCAGGCCCTTTTGGGCCAGGTCCATCTGGACAGAGTCCATGGGGGCAACCACCACCTGGTTGGAACCCTAATACTGCCTCGAATCCACAGCCACAAATGTCCTTTAACCCTCAGTTGCCATTCTTAGCGACGTTGGAACTCCCGGATGTGTCCAAGTTAACAAATGATCCCATTTTGCATAATCCGTATTGGCCACCAGTTCCAACTAAAATACCCGGTGATTGTCCAAAATTTGATGGCAAAGCTGGTGAAGATCCTCAAGCACATGTCATGACCTATCACCTCTGGTGTTCATCGAACTCATGGCTTGATGACTCTATCCGGCTCCGCCTCTTTCAGAGAACCCTCACCGGTTCAGCCGCTAAGTGGTATATTGAGTTGAATCGCGGCATGTTTCAAGATTTCAAATCGCTGGCTATGGCATTCTTAACTCATTTACAGTTACCCATTTGATACGAGACAGGGACAAATCTCCTCACGTCTCTCAAACAGGACACGGCTACGCACATATCTGATCATATACATGAATGGAGAAGGCGTCGTCACTTGATCAAATTCTGGATTCCTGATCAACTCCTGACCGATTGGTTCACAACTTCCTTTGTCCCTAAAATTGCAAAAGACATCGCCATGGGAGCTTGTGTAACTGAAGAGCAAGCGATCGCGCGAGCTCAGTACCTAGACTTAGTATACTCTCAGTCGGGTACTCTATATGATTATTTTCCAGACGCCCCGAGGCCTGGACAGACCAAGGCTCCGCCCAAACCATCTGTTGATGGAGTCATTGGCTCTGTGAACTCGTCATCGAAGAAATCGGCCGCGAACCCTGGGAAGCAAAAACAGAACGCTTCTAATGAAAATGCTTCTCAGGGCCAATCTAATCCTGGAAGTACCTCCGAGGTAAACGCCGTCCAGTCCACCACGGCGGATAAATCCTCGAAAGGGAAAAAGAAAGGGAAAGTTAAAGATAAATCTGGACAGCCCAAGCAGGATGCCCCTAAGTCTCCACCCGAGGAAGGAGCTAAACGAAAACCTAAGTATCCTTGTCTCATCTGTGATGAGGATCAGTACACTAAGGACTGCCCAAGGCGGTCCGAAGTTAGTCGGTTATTGAAAGGTGCTCCTGGGACTCCTGCCGTGCTTAAAGAGCCTTTCCCTTCCCAGCAGACCCAAATGGTGGCAGATCCGTCTCAACCCTCTTCCTCGTTCGGTTCTCAAGTGTTCATGGCTGGAACGATTCCCATCCATGTTTCAACTCGAGCGAAATATTATCCATCTTGTGCCGGGAAAGAGTCGGAGGTTCCCTCCAGCGCTCCTCCGTCTAGTTCTGGTCCTCTCCACATCGAAAGGCCCAGCACCAAGACGATCCCCTGACCCCCTCCAAAAGGTGTACTCAGGAAGTCATCTTACAACCCTAATGCTCATGCTGCTCAGCACTATAGCATTGTTGAGGACTTAGCTCAGGCTCCGTCTGCTATGTCCGCTCTAGAAGTCCTCCAGAGCTGCCCCTCCCAGAGGAAGTCCTTTCTATCAGCTATTGGTGGCATCGACCTGGCAGATTTAGATTTGATTTCTTTTGATCTCGAGGGTTTTACACAGAGATTGCCTCACCAAGTCGCTTTCCTTATACAGGTCATCATCAATGGCAGAACGATTCATCGTACGGTTATTGATGAAGGTGCCTCAACCTGCATCATGTCCGTTGCTTGCTGGAAGGCGATTGGTTCCCCTACTTTGAGTCAGTCTCCTACGACGTTAGAAGCTTTCGATGGAAGAGAATCTCGTCCTTACGATATCCTCCAACGCTTACCCATCTCTTTGGAAGGAAAGACCGTAGAAGTGGAGGTCGAAGTTGTTGACGCCAATCTGACCTACAACCTCCTCCTCGGACGGAGCTGGACGTACGCCATGCAGGCCGTGGCTTCCTCCTTGTTCCGTGTCATTCGTTTCCCTCACCAGGGGAAGATTGTCACGGTGGACCAGCTCTCCTTCTTCGCCTCTTCTTTTGAAGTTAATGTGCCATTTGTGGAGCATACCTCTAAGTCTCTCGAGAGCGTGGGTGCCGGACTTTTCAAAGATCCCACTTTAATGGGAGTCTTTCCCCTCCCACCTCCGAATCTCGCCCCTATCAACATGATCTCTGTACGCTCAGATCCGTGGGTTCTTCCTCCTGCTAACCAGGAAGACTCTTGGGGTGATATGATGCCGTTGAGTCCTGCCGAACTCAACTACATCGAGATTGTTGCTGCATCGGCTCCCCCTGATGAACCTGCTCTCCCGAGCAATGTTCCCGATTCGTATGATCCTTTCCCTTGGCTAGGAGATGAGGCTACTTTGGATCCATTGAAGGAAATATTCCCTTCTGACGAAGCCATCATAGAGACCATGTCTCTCGAAGAGCTCCCTTGGTCAGATCACCACCATCGCTCTTCGTTTCTCCCTCCCCATCCGGAAATGACCGCATGTCTCGAGCGGTTTGCTTCATGTGTCCCATCCCCGCCCCTCCAAACACCCATTCAACTTTATCAAGTGTCTTCAGAGGGAAATATGGGAAATATCACGCAAACCCAACCAATCGACATCTCTGTCAAACCAGGGATTGTCGAGCACATTCATATCGGAGTCACTTGCACTCCTGAGGAAGTTCAACTCTATACTGCTTTATTTCGCGAATTTCGTGATGTCTTCGCATGGTCCTATGAGGAAATGCCCGGCATCGATCCTAGTATAGTGGTGCACGAAATACCTACATATCCAGGTGCTAAGCCTGTTCGTCAGCGCTTACGCCCTGTGCACCCCCGAAAGGCTGCAGCCATCAAGGCCGAAGTCGAAAAGCTTCTTAAAGCTGGTTTCATTTACCCCATTCCCCTTACGGATTGGGTGTCTAATATAGTCCCTGTGAATAAAAAGCAGGGTACTATCCGGGTCTGTGTTGACTATCGTGATATCAACCGTGCCTGTCCGAAGGATAACTTCCCTACGCCCTTCATCGATCAGCTTATTGATGAGTGCGCAGGAAGTGAGATTTACTCGTTTATGGACGGCTTCTCTGGCTATAACCAGATCAACATTGCACCCACGGACCAGCATAAGACAGCTTTTATTTGTCCTTGGGGCACCTTCGCCTATAAGAAGCTTCCTTTCGGTCTAAAGAATGCCAGCGCTACATTTCAACGTGCAATGTCTTATGCCTTTCATGATATTCGTCACATTGTACAACCTTACCTAGATGACCTTCCGGCTCATTCAGCTAAGCGTCAGGACCATCCCTCTCATCTTCGCGAGATTTTTCTCCGCTGTCGACACTACCGCATAAGGCTTAATCCTCATAAGTGTGTCTTCTGCGTAGAATCAAGCCGACTGCTCGGGTTCATTGTCTCCCGAGAAGGCATCCGTCTGGATCCCCTCAAAGTTTAGGCCATCCTGAATCTTCCTCCCCCTGCCTCTTTGCAACAATTGTAGAGCCTGCAGGGCAAAGAAAATTTCCTTAGACGATTCATTCCGAATTATGCCGAGGTGGCTAAGGGTTTCACACGGTTATTAAAGCGAGACACACCCTTTCGTTGGGATGCCATCGCCCAGGAGTCTTTCGAGCGACTCAAGGACCTCCTTGTCTCGGCTCCACTCTTAAGACCTCCGAACTATCACCGTGATTATTCACTCTATCTAGCTGCCGCTGACACCACCATCGGCATGGTTCTGGTGCAGGATGATGATGATGGCAACGAGCACGTTATCTATTACCTTAGTCGCAATCTTTTGGATACGGAAACTCGTTACGCTTATGTTGAGAAGTTGGCATTGGCAGCTGTCTGCGCCGTCCAACGATTCTGACACTATATCCTGTTGCGGACTACGACCGTGATTTCTGATTGCAACCCAATGACCTACATCTTGTCGCGTCAGCTGCTGGGGGGAAAGTACTCGAAATGGATTGTCATCCTACAAGAGTTTGACTTGGAATTTACTGCTGCCAAGTCTAAGAAATCTCTGGTCTTTGCAGAATTGCTCTGTTCGTTGCCATCCCCTTTTGTACCATCCCGTTCGGAAGAGCATATCCCGGATGAAACATTGTTTCTAATCAGCGCCCTCGACCCTTGGTATGGGGACATCATAGTATATTTGCAGACGTCTTCCTTCCGTCCTAACGTTTCGAAAGACGCTCGACGAAGGATTCGTCACCAATCACAACCCTATCGCATTATTGGCGATACCCTGTACCGCCTCGGCGTTGATTCTATTCTCCGCCGATGCTTGACTCTCGAGGAGGCTGAGCAGGTATTGAATGACTGCCACTCCGGTGCTTGTGGCGGCCATATGTCCGGATATGCCACCGCCCAGAAAATCCTCCGTGCTGGTTATTTCTGGCCTTCTATCTTCAAGGATTGCATCCTTGCCGTTCGTGCATGTCATGAATGTCAGGTCTACCACCGGAAAATGCGTGCACCTCCTACACCACTGCACCCTGTTGTTACCGTAGGTCCATTTGCCAAATGGGGCATCGATTATACGTCTTGTAACCCTCGTTCGGCCAGGGGGCATGGATATATCATCGTTGCCGTGGATTACTTCACCAAATGGGCCAAAGCGATGCCTACATTGAACAAAGACGGTTACACAATGGCACAGTTCTTGTTTAATCATGTCATTACTCGGTTCGGAGTCCCCCAGGCTATCGTCACGGATCACGGAAAACATTTCCGTAATCACATGATGACGGAACTAACGACCCAGCTAGGCTTGCGTCAAGATAGCTCGACGTCGTATTACCCTCAATCCAACGGCCAAGTTGAAGCTGTGAACAAAGTTTTGATCACAATGCTCCAACGTACCGTGAATACGCACAAGTCTAACTGGCATCTGATGCTGTTCCCCGCCTTGTGGGCTTACCGGACCTCTGTGAAGGACGCCACCGGTTTCACTCCTTTTCAGCTTGTTTATGGACTGGAGGCCACCCTTCCTGTTGAGTGTGAGATTCCTTCATTAAAGTTAGCTGTCGAGTTGCTTCCCAACACCACTCCGGTGGAGGAACGACTTCTTTATTTAGAACGGCTAGACGAGACCCGTCGCTTAGCCTCTCTAGCTATTGAAGCGCAAAAGAAGAGGGTTAAGACTCACTTCGACAATACCATTCAACCTCGTTCCTTTGTTGAGGGAGATCTAGTACTGCTCTATGATCAAGCTAAGGATAAGCTGGGGGCAGGTAAACTCGAATCCATGTGGCTAGGCCCCTATATCGTGAAGAGAGTTTTGCAAAAGGGGGCATATGAGCTGATCGATTACGAAGGAAATCCTCTCGACAAGCCCCGCAACGGGCTTTATTTGAAAAAATATTATGCATGATTTCATGCACCTAGTTTGTACATACGTGTGTTCTTAGCAAGTGTGTTATGTGTGCATGATTTCTTGTTTTGCTTTGGTGTGAAGGCGTGTTTGCCTCTTATTTTGTTTTCTGCTTCTTGTGCAGATGTCTAGTACACCTTATGTTGGCTTCGCCGATGGCGCCTGCCGTAGTACTTGCAATTTGTCTTCTGCGGCGTGGGCGATCTACGATCCTCACGGCGAGTTGCTAGATCTTCAAGGCGTGTGCTTGGGCCGTACCACCAACAATGTTGCTGAATACAGTGCTGTAATTGAATTACTAGCCGAAGCAGTTGATCTTGGCATTCGTGCATTGGTGGTAAACCTGGACTCTCAACTTGTCATCCATCAACTCAACGGGCGATATTCCGTCAGAGACCAATGCATTCTAAGGTTGTATTTACGTGTGAGATTGTTAGAAAGGAATTTTGATTATATCACATATCAACACATTCTGAGACGATTAAATACGTTAACCGATGCATTGGCAAACCATGTGTTGGATAGACATTTGCGTAATAGATAAACATCATACAAGAAGAGATAGAAAACATAATAAGACCATAGAATAAGCATGTGTAAATAATTTCTTTTCCAAGCATAGTTTGCATGTGTGCCTGCATATGTGCTTTTAAGCTTGCATAAAAATTAAAATACATGGGTCGTGTGTTGTGCAACTGATACATTAGATCACATTTGTATTAGACATTTGCATAACATATTAAAAAACATCATCACATGTGAAACGATCCATCCAAAAACAACATACACACACACACATATATATATATATATATATATATATATATCGTGTGGCGCGCTAAGGCGCTAAAAAATAAGTGTATATGTCCAAAAGTAAAGCCGGTGTCCTCAGTACATCTGAGTCATATGTCTCTCAAAACATCAGTGGAAATAAAACCTAGATGACTACTGAGCTGGGTTATGCTCTCTATAGCATACAGCTGCCCGTGCCACCCGCCTCAAAAGGCGGTGCATCCTGGGTTCCACCCCCACTGTGTGGATCTGATGAGCTATGGGGACCTCCTCGACCCCCTGGTAATCTGGCACCCCCTCCAGCAAACCCTCAAGGTTGCGAGCTATAGTCTCCGTCGTGTCAACTCCTGGAGGAACTAGGGCCAGGGCTCCAGCTCCTTGCCCCTCTCTCCGTGCCTCTGGGGCTAGGCCAATGGGTCTCACGGGTCCCACATCTGCACACCGTGACATTTATCAAGACATGTACATGAAAAATCAAAAACATTAAAAATATTGAAAAGAGATCAAGTGTCATACCTCCATCATCCCAATGCTCTCCCGCGGGTAGTGGCATGTCGGGATCGTTGCGGAAGTCCATACCGGCATATGGCCAGTCCTCTATAAGAATGGCTTGCCGATCCAGCCACTCTCGAAAATACACTCCCCAAGCCACTGGGCGGCCGCCACCTCCGTGCGGCATAACACGGCCCCATCGACTGGCCCTCGTCTCCCGGGGACCTCTGGGTGGATCCACGACCATGGTCTGTAGCTGTAGGGCCGGCACCCGCTCCAGCATGAGCGGAAGTAAGAGCGACCCATAAGCAAACTGCTTCGACTCTCCGCGTCGGCAGTTGCTCAACTGCCTCTTCATGCTGGTCGTCACAGCTGCTGCCCAGTTGAAAATGGTGGGCTGTAAGCACTCAAGAGCCAGTAGTAGATGGGTCTTTGAGGCCTCATGATTGGCCAAAGAGCCCGCTGCCCGTGTCACCATAAAGAGTATGGTGCGAAGAACCATGTCGTTCACCGTCGGAATACCAACCTTCCCGCTCCGTGTTTTCACAGCCCCTGGACACACTCGAGCCATCAACTGGTCAAGAGTCTCACCGCTGGGTCGTTGCCCCTCCAGGATGGGTATCTAGCCCCGACGTGATAATCCAGTCAAAAAATAGATATCCGTGGAATCAAACTCAATGTCCCGGCCACGGATCGTGAATTTTCCATCAACTGGATTCCAAGCTCTGATTAAGAGCTCGAGCAGATCAGGTTGCGCCCTCAGGCGCAGAGTGAGGAAGAATTTCAGGAACCCGCATGCCCACATTGCATTTCGGCATTCAGCAATGGCATAAGCGGCTATATCCTCATCATCGTGAGCTCTCTCTTGCCAAACAAAAGACATTTTGCCCTACAAGACCATGAAAAAACATTAGAGCGCTAATCGTTGGAATTTGTACGTTCATTTTCTTAAAAACAAATCTTTACGGCGTCAGCGTGACTGTTTTTAAAACAGTCGCGCTGATCATGGCGCCCCGTTGTTTTTTCCTTGGGTCAGCGCGGAAGCACACGGGTTTTCCGCGCTGACCCAAGAGGTGGTATGTGTAAATGTAAATCGATCAGCGCGGACCCGAGCGGGAAATCCGCGCTGACCGAGAGCGCACCAACGCTCAAAAAATTTGCCCAAAGGGCCACTTCCCACCGTGGAATTGCTCTCAAAAAGACTCAAATTAAAGCGCAGGGAGAGGAGAACCTACCTGGAACAAGCTGCCGGATGAATGGTGTCCGCACGGGCTGGAAATCGCTCCGTCAACCTTGCAGCTCCTCAACGTTCTTCACAACTCAAAATGGTAACAATGGTAAAAAATGACTTTTACCCCCCTATTTATGGTAAAAAATTTGTAATGAGCTATAATTTCTTATCAATGTGGGTTTTTGTCATATTTTCACCATGGATTTAGCACTAATGTCGCTATATTATGCTTTCATGCATGTTTTACTATGTTTTTAAGCATGTCGAACAGGTTTATGCGGGTGGTGTTCTTGTGCAGGTTCTAGTAACCGGCGTGGTCATAACGATTCTTCGTACACTTGGTCCCAAAAAATGTCGTCTTTAAGCTCTTTTCCGACATGAACCAAGAAAAGATGGCCAAGCTTCCTTTCGGCTCGTTAAAAGGAACGAGAGGCGGTCATTTTTAAGCTCATTTTCCGACCGTTTAACTTAAAAAGACTGCGGGGTGTTTATCGTTTCGCGCTCGTTATTGGCTCTAAAACGACGTGCTTCTGATCACTTTTTTACTTTTTCGGGTCGAAGCTACTATTCACGAAAAGTACTCCTCGATCATACTGGTCGGGCGGTTCTTTCGAGCATTGTTTTATACTTTTTCAGGCTCGAGAGACACAACTTTATGAAAAAGGACCCCCCTGGAGTTTTCTTTTCTGCTGTCTTTTCAGACTCTCTAAACAAGAAAAGACGCCGAGCTCCTCCTTTGTTAGGTTCGTTAAAACTCAATGACATCGGACATTGTCAAAATGATGCCTTTCCAAGCATATGCTATCCCCGTCAAGCTTGTCATCCAAAAATAACCGGGGTACCTGCCAGAAATGGTGGGGAAAATGAAACTGTAATAATGGTCGTGTCAGTAGTATGTCGCTCTTGGACATGGCACTCGTCTGCATTCGTGTTTGGTTGGGGATTTCTCATCTTGTTTTACACTAGCCTCCGCGGGTTTGGGTTATCCTATTTGACCTCTCATCTGCTCATTGCCATTGTCACCATGACCTCTGCTCCTTTGATGTCAGATACTGCCAAATCCGCTGTTGTGCCGCCGATATGTTCGAGAGAAGTTGGCCTCTGCGAGATTACCATCTCCCTCTGATGTCTCGCACAAAATCTTTTATCCTTCTCTGTCTCGTGTCGATGATGTGGGAAACATCATGGCACACCTTCGATTAAGGTTACTTCCTGTCGACCTCAGCTCATTATCCAGGAAAGTGACCTAGAGACTCCCTTCAGGTGCCTTAGAGCCTGCATGCCTCAATGGCAGGTTCTTCGTGTTCGACGTGAGGTTTTCATCATTGGCCTCCGATCGGATGATTCTGCAGGTGTTCAACACCAGTTCCTTGATTCACACGCCGCGGATTGTACCTATAAGTACCTTGAGGACCATTGTCATTATTGGTGGTACCTCTCGCGTCTGTTAACAGTTTTCATTATTGACTGGTAATCAGACGATGTTCATGCATGTTCGACTTCAGCTCATGTATTCACATGCTTGGCCTTGTACTTTGTTCAGGTTGGGATGGAGCGCAAGACCCTGGTTTTTGTCTGTTACGAACCAGGCTGCGATTTTGTGGATTGTTATTACATGACCCATTGATGGATGGCTGCGCCCATACCTGAGTCTTTGGGATGGCTGCAACCATACCCTCTTATCTTCATGGTCTCTTCAGCTGGGTGGCTGCGTCCATACCACAGACCTTCTTCATATGTCTTTTGGATGGGTGCGCCCATGCCTAGACTACATGTAATCGAGATATCAGTTGTACATTCATGCAGGTCCTTCCCTGTGGTGTTCCGGTTCAGCAGTTTTGTAAAGCATTTCACCCCTCCCACTCTCTCGGGCTTCATGCTTTAGGGGGCATCTGTTACGCAATAATTTGTCACTGTCTCCCTACTGTGTCATGAAATCAAATGCACCATGCTCATGCTCTCTAAACTGGCCAAATGACCCACTTTGCCAAATTTTATTTCATCAGCGCGTCTGTTATTAGAATAACCGCGCTGACTGGCGGCTGATAGTGTAACTGATGCGCTGCCAGCGCGGAAGCACACAGGTTTTCCGCGCTGGTCGAATTTTGTGCGCCAGCACATCCTATGAAAGTACTGAGCCGCGCTGACACAGCCTGCTCTGTTATTATGATGCGCTGTCAGCGCTACAGTTCAGTGTTACACCCGCGCTGATCCAGTTTGGGTGAATTTGTTCCAACAACCAGCCTTCCAGATGGTTCCAGACTTGGTTGTTGGCCTTGTGAGTATCGCCCTCCCGTCTATGGCATGTTTGTTTGTCATTTGGAACCACCTTCCTTGAAGATAAGCTCATCCTCCCCCCTTTCATGGAGACCTCTCCTCCTATTTAAACCTCCACCATTATCATGAGCAGCTAGTTTTTGGATAGTGTGGAATTCATAGTGCTTAGACTGTTGCTGCTAGTAGGTAGTTGGTGTGACAAGTGTGGTTTTGCTAGAGGAAGCTTAAGGAAGGTTGTGAGTATTGCTTGTGAGAGAGAGAGCTTTGTTTTGGGAGAATATACCTCCAAGGGTGAATGCTTAAGAGACTTGCTGGCTGGACCCTCTAGAGAAGGACTCAGCGTCAGAACTTTGGTTGTACCTTTCTCTGTTATTGATTTAATAATAGATGACTACTCTTATGGTTCCATTCTCATTTGTCTTTATGATGGTTAATGTGAATTACATCTTTTCTGACTGATGTATAATTGATTTTATTAGATTTCACACTTGTGTTTGTCTTTCTCTTCGTGTGTGCAGGTATCTACTCGCGGAGATCGCGGAGGATCATGACCGGCCAGAGCGAAAGAGCGAGAGCGGCATCTCTTCGTCAAACAATAGCGTTGGGATCCAAGTAGGTGTTCATTGCCTCTCTTGTATTTACAATTAGGAACTTGCACAGTAGCATTGATTGATTGTTTCTAGACCCGTTCTGGGCTAGTAGGGATCGCCTCTATCCGTAGAGGGGATTTACCTCTCCAACAATTTGGCGACTCCGCTGGGGAGCTGGCCTTTGTCTCTTTTTGTTCATTTTTGTGTTTGAGTTTGATTGTTCTCTCTTTTCAAAATTGGGGATTAGTTCTCTGCTTTTAGGCTTCCTGGTTCAGTCTGGGAGGTGTATAAATTGTTTAAAGAGTTCTGGCCTTGGTTTGGGAGTTTTTGGCTTGATTCTGCCTCTTTTTTAGCCTCAGCGTGGTTTATATCAAAACAGTTGCGCTGACAGCGCATAGCTGTCTCTTTGACCCCGTTGTCATCGCGCTTGTACGTAAAACAGTCGCGACGGTTCTGAAATCGAACCAGCGCGCTTAAGTCGTGTCCTTCCGCGCTGACAGCGCCTAGTTGCTACGCGTGACCTCTTGTCAGCGCATTGTTGCTGAGCGCTACCCGCGCTGATCCTGTAAAATTGAATTTGTTTCAATTTTGCCTCCTGAGCCTGTTGGTTTGACTATCTCCAGCTCTTTCTACTTGGTTTATGACTTGATATTTATTGTTTGAATTGTGAAACACTTGCTTGCGAAGTCTTGTCGGACGAATTTCGTTTTTGTGTCCCGTGACCTAGTGCCATCATCCAGCTTTTACTGGATTGACCTTGTTTTATTCGCTTGTTCACTTGCTCACGAAAGTTCGTTGCTACTTGCCTTTGCTATTGCAGAAACCTTCCTCTTTTTGCTTTCTTTGCTTGTTTGTTTGAGGTGATTGTCATTGAACCGATCCTCGGATTGTTTCACTACCCAAGACACAGATTACAGTTGCTAGGGTTCAATCAACTCTTTTCACGCTTGTTGTGTTTGTCATTGAGTGACTTTAATTCTTCTTGCTCGGTGTTGCTGTCTCTCAAAATTCATTTTAAAGTGCACAGTGCCATTGAAAAAAGAAATCAAACTAATGTCTTTTGCATTCAATAGTTAATGAAAAGAAGACCATTTCATTGATTTGTGTTCTCAAAAGAAAAATTTCATTTCTTTGTCATTAGCTGCATTAGATTGTTTAATTGTTGGAGTTCGTTTTGTTTGATTGAAAACTCTTAACCCTATCGTAATTAGAATTCATCGAACAAAATGGTATTCTTTGGCATGTAGTTTGCATCTAGGAAATTGTGAGAGATCACACGATAAGGCCTGAAACCGAAACTTAATTCAATATCAACCATAAAATAAATCGAATAAACCTAAAAATGCATCGGAACTTAACGCAAACATCTAGAGGTCTAGGTTAGAGACGTGTTCCGGCGTCTTTAAACATAGTCACTGTTGTTTCACATTACGGTTGGGTGATTCCTCCTTCTGTGACTCGATAGTGGTCTAACACGGATTGTGCTCCCATGTATCGTTGCGTATATAGGGAGACCCCACTAGGCTTTTATCCTTGATCCATAGGAAGCCGAGTCTGCCGCCCTACGAGCCATAACGCACCGAACACAACATTCGGGAAGATTGACTGCAGTACGAAAAGTCCTTGGTTCTCATACGATTGCCAAGGTGTATAAGCAGTTTTACGGATTGCTTGGTAAACCCTTTGCCTAGAATCTCCAGAGCAGTCACTTTTGATCCTTTTCGGACTCCCTAAATGAAAAGGTGCCACTGAGCTTCTTGTCACTTCGTGCTCATTAAACATTCGAAAGAGACTAGAGTCATCTTTTCGTCCTTTTCTCGACTCTTGAAACATGAAAAGGTCAAGTTCAGTTCCTGTGTCTTAAAAATTTATTCGGCCGCGATAACATTACCTGGTTAGATTTTGTATGCGTTAGTTTGAGTAGGGTCTTTGTTGTTAGTTTCCTTTAGGGTTTTGTGTGGGGTTTGTCATCCTGGCTGACCCGTCAACTCCCGGTCCAAGTGATCAAGGTTCTCCATCTTCTGTTGCTCCTGAGGTACCAGTTGTAAGCGATACTCTCCGGTTATCCCGAGTATCCAACCTATCAACGTATGTGCCCCGGGCGACGAGGATTACGAAGAAGATTGGAATCCCATCTGGGAGCCTGACGAGGACGATATTCCTATTACCCCTCCCGGTATGTCGTCTTCGATTTCCACTTCCCACATGGATGAGACATCTCCCAGCGCAGGTGAGACACCTGTGGTGTCAAATGTTGAATCTCCCATTCCAGCTACTTCCCCACTCCCTCCGGTATCAGTCGATGAGGGATAGGATAGTTGCCAGAATGCCTTCTACGACTATATGGGATCCTAGTCTCATTGCCACCACGGAGCCCTTTCTTTCGCAATCCCCTAATACACCTGTTACCTCAGTTCCCACGAATCCAACCGTTTGTGTAGCATACTCAACTCCAGTCGTCAGTGCTGTGATAACATCTTCATCTACAAACCCTGGGGCTGGTCCCTCTCACAGTCAAGTGAGCAGTGGCCAACCAGGGCTTTCATCTGGAGTCATCGATCCTGCACAAAGTGTTCAGCCCTCTTCTGGTCCTGTTCCAGGAGGGGGGCCGTATGATGCCCATGGGCAACCCATTGTGGACCCGAATTACCAAGGTCCACTCTTTTTATGATTCTACCGACAACGATACACATTATGTAATTATGGTATTATTGATTCTACTCTTTGATTATTGTGTTATTATGATTCTACCCATTGTGGATTACCACCTTACATTGAATCAATACCATAATTACACAATGATTATTCCATTGAGCCCTTCAACTCCCCATTACACTTATGGTGAGGATCCCAACATATCAGTTGTAATGCTCATTAACTTTTAAAATTGAATCATATACAATATAGCAAAAATGCCCAACTTTTTATTTACCAAAATACCCTTCTCATAGTGAAACATTGTCTAATGATCCTTTTATGGAAGAATCAACACCTATTGACTTGCCTTTTTGAGGGGGAACCTCCTAGCAAGCTATGCTCCAATACAATAATCTCTAATATATGCTTCATAAGGAAAACACCATTCTTATTTATAGCTAACTAGAACACCCTAATTGCACTGAGAGGCACTCTACAACCTAGTATGGCAGTGCTGTTGTAAACGCTATGTAATGTAATGTTATGTTCGCTCAATCAGATATTTAAAATAAAATTAAAATTAAAAATAATAATTATTGAGATAAGTTTGAATTAGTCATTTGATGAGTTTACTGCTGGTGGTTTATGTTGGACACCTAATCCTCAATGGGTTAGTGTGGAAGCCGAATGGACAAAAGAAGTCCAAGAGACCTTGGGATGTGAAACCCAATGGTCAAACTATGTACTATAAATGTATATCATATGTTAATAAAAATTGTACTCTCATGATTTATCATTCAGATTATTCTTGCTCCCATGTGTGTTTAACATGGTATCAGAGCAGGCGTATTCCTGCCCTACATAATTAACTTGAGCCATTTGTTTTATGGCCTTTCTGTGCAGTTTATTTTTGCCATGAACTTCATGAATATTTCTTCAGCTAAATTTTAGCTGCAACATGTTAATACCGCTACTGGTGTCTGCTCTCCATATAGAAGCGCCTCCATACTCCTGACACTGCCTGCGCTGCTCCTCCATATAATTAGCTGCTCCTGACACTGCATGTGCTACCTCCTGAGAATTTTCTGCTTGAAATCCGCTGCTGACTGACATCTCTGCTCTCTGTCTGCCTGAAGGTATGTCCATGAACGTTTTTTGTTCTGCCATATTCCATTTATAAGACCTGCGCCTAGCATTAAACCGTCGCCTGACATTCACCTGACATTCTGCTAAACGTTGGTAGCCTGTTCATCTGGATGCATTGAGAGTGCCGTTGCGGTTCGAGCTGCAGAAACCGGGTCTCGCAGTGCGGTTTGGCAGTCAGGGTCGCTGTCGATTAGGCATCCTCTGTGCCACAGAGTTTGCATTCCGCTGGATCATTGATTATCCTGCGTTGAGGAATATGTTCTGTGTATAGAAGCAACCACATCGTTCTAAGGATGGAGCAAAGGTAACAATGAAATCTTGTGGATTTAGGTGTGAAGCACCGATCCAACCGTAACAATAAAGATCTAAAAATGGCATGGACAGTCAACAGAATTGTCGAATGGTAAGAGGGATATATAGAACCATCAATTGTTTAAATCGCTAACATAGTTTAGATCTTCCATTTAGATTCTGAAATCATTGTTACTGCTCCTAAGAAATGCACGTAAATGAGGTCGTTGGTTCTTGTCAGTATACATAAGGCCATCGTGGGCATAAAGGGAAGGATCCATCCCTGTTCAGCCTGGTCCATTACATTTCTCCATTCTAGTTTAAAAATAGAGCAAATGAAGTTGGAGGACTGTTGAGTTGTATATGAAACGATTCACTGTTGAAGCGTGGGGATCCGAGCAAGAAAACAGTGTTTTCGATTGCTTACTTCCGAGCTCGTTTGCGCCTCCTGGGGTGTATGACTTCCGATTGCAGTTGCAAATAACCTTGTCATCTGAGGTCTGAGCAATGTTGTTAATTTCACGAGGTCGACCATTAGGTGTGTATTTCGCAGGATGCCAAGGACGCTGCCTGGTCAATGGACGCGCAAGCATTTCTTTCTAGTCCCCCTCCGCCTATTTTCGCCGGGGCTCGAACACCCTCTATGCTATGTCCAGTAAATCAATCAATCACTCCTCAATCTCTTGGGATCGTTAAATATACAACTTCCGTTCTGATCTGATCAAAAGCCTACGCCAGATTGAGAAGGCGATCTCGACATTATTCGCATCGACTTTAGCTTCGCCGGGTACCTTCCTTTCCTTCGTCTCTCCTTGCTTGTGCTAAACCAGGCGGGCGTGGAAGTGAATTGAAATTTCATGACTTGTGTTGCGATACGTATGGTTCATTTGAAGTGGTGGAACAATTTGCATTATATACACAGTGTTTAAAGCATTGAACAGAAACTTCAATAAGTGTGGAAGTCAAGTCTGCTTTCTCAAGCGCTCTGCATATTTTTTCAGATATATATTTCTTCCATTAGGAAGGCCGAGTCACACAGAGCATCAGTGTGTGGGAGCTGCTACAACAATGAAGAGGTTGGGTTTCTTGCTAGTGTTTACACCAACGAAAAAGGGCTGAACATAGCAAACAAAACACTGTTTATTCTTGGTTCCATCTGACTATCAAAGGCTGAGATATTTGTGGAGAAATTACACCAGATTTAATTATGCTTTGAAATCTGAAGGTGTCAAGGGCGAGTATGTGTTCCAAATATATTGCCTATGCCAAATTTATTAAGGAGTCAAATTGGAGGCTGAACTACTCATTCTATCCATAGGTGATCTGCATCTAAATTGTATTCCTTGTGTTGCATTTGTGAAGGGGACGAATCTAGGGGCCATTGCTAGTTGAGGATTTGAAACCAATGATGCCATTACTTTGCAAACAAATGTTAAATTTGAAGAATTATTGAGTTTTGACCTTCCAAAAAGGGGCTTGACAAATCAGTGCGTTAAATATAAATTGTTGATTGTTTCAGAATTTTCCTGATTCTAACACTAGGTGAAGATACTTGATTCTTTTGAAGCTTTAGTTCAGCTATGAGAAATGAGTTTGCAGGGTTCGATCTAGCTTCCTTGAAATTGATTATATTTAGTATCTTGATGACACAAACCAGGCTGTACTAAGACTGTCAACAAATTTCATTTGCAAAGAAAGTCAAAGATTGACTCTCTTTTTCACAGTGTGAGTATTTTGAATAATTTGAGAAGTACATTAAAGCAATGAGTAATTCGATACATTGAAATTGGTACTGTGCTGTCTGCTACAATGACTTGGGGATATTGGTATCCCGCTACTCATCTAATAGTTGCAATTATTTATCATTTTATAGACCAATTTGTAGCTGAAGATAACATCACTTCTCTGATTATATTGGTCTGAAATGGATAGAATAGATGATGTATTGAAACTACTGAATAATTTAATACTTTCCACTGTTGATGAGATGGTTAAGATCAACAAAACCTCTCTTTCCAATATTAAAATTTGTCTCCAAAATGCACATGAGAATATTGAGTTTTTGCAGCTTGAGACAAAGCTACAGCAGGAAGAATTACAGCAGTGGAGTCATCATTCTAAACCTGTTTCTGTTCAGAAGATTGAAACAGACTCCCATAAACAGCGAGACAATAATGTTATAGTTAGTTCAAATTTAATACCCAATAAAGCAGCAGTTGTACATGCAGATGCAGAAACTCAGTATGCACTTCCCAAGCCCATCATCAGACCTTGGGAACAGCTTGTCCACAACAAGCACAGAACTGGTCTTGGATATGACAAGGACTTGTCCTTTCATATTCCAGAATACTCAAAACCCATTTAGTTTCAGAGTGCTGGATTCTTTCATGACAGTTCACTTGCTCCTCATGACAGTTCAGCTTCAGCTGTTCCAGACTCTGCCCCTCTTCCACAACAACAACAACAACAACATATTGTAAAATGCCAACACTGTGACCAACTTGGCCATCAGAAAGATCGCTGTTTTGATCTTCATCCATGTAAGCACTATCATAAAACCACCCATTCTTCACACAGATGCTTCAGAAAAAAACGTCCTGCAAGAACAAAGATTCATCTTAGATGGATCGCTTCTTGGCAATGGGCATCAACAACCAAGAAGATATTCCAAACACATGTCAGAACTTGTTCCAGAGTATTGAACAGTCAGTCTTGCAGTTGAGTTTTCTCCATCATCTCACCTTGTATCTGACAGGGGGGGAAATGATGGTCATCTACAAGCTTCAAAGTCACATCAAGCGAGCCTAAGCCACAACCTGCCACACCAATTTCAGAGTTGTAGCCAGAGACAAAGATGCCCCTGAGCATGCCTTCAGTTGGCAATATGGGACACTTCCTCTAGCAGAAGACTTCAGCTTTTTGCCAGTTTCGGAAGAATTCCAGGAACAAAAGTGAGAACACTTCCTCTAGCAGAAGACTTCAATTTCTTGCCAGTTTTGGAAGAGTTCCAGGAATCGCATTAAGCATTACAGAGTTGTTGGTCATCCTTAAACCATCACAGGTTGAGACTTCCCTTTTCAGGTTGAAGTTCTCCCTTTTATGCGGGGTGAGACCTCCCTTTATTGGTTGAAGGTTTTCCTCTTCAAAACAATAGGAGAACTTCCTCTAGTAGAAGACTTCAGCTTCTTGCTAGTTTTGGAAGAGTTCCGGGAACTGCACTAAGCGTTCTAGTGTTGGTGGCCATCCTTAAACCACCGCCCTTTATACCAACATTTCAAAGAGCACATTCAGCCTAGTGCTGCCATGCATTTTTTGCACATTTTGTATTACAGATCTCTTCTTGGACTCATACATAACCCTTCAGATTAAGGGGGGGAATGTTGGACACGTAATCCTCAATGGGTTAGTGTGGAAGCCGAATGGACAAAAGGAGTCCAAGATACCTTGGGATGTGAAACCCAACGGTCAAACTATGTACTATAAATGTATATCATATGTTAATAAAAATTGTACTCTCATGATTTATCATTCAGATTATTCTTGCTCCCATGTGTGTTTAACAGTTTACAAGTCCATGGTATTACATAGCCCATGGTATTTGTTATGATGAAGCCTATTTAAAGGCTTGAGGAAATCTATTATGGAATTCAAGAATACCAACTTAGATCCATCTTAACTTTGGACTTGATCCCTCTTGGCACTTGGTATATCCATATTTTCCTTATTTATAGCTAACTAGAACACCCTAATCATAACCCAATGCTAACTACATAGTATGCCTTTTTCGATAAGGCCACATTACATTTATTCCATGCTAACTAACATATGGATCTTCTTTAATAATAAAATACATAATGAACCCAGTCCCCTTTACATATAATTATCACCATAACTACATTATTAATACTCTAATAGGCCCTTCAGTCCCCTCTTTAGACCCTTAACAAGGATTGCATGGAGAATTAATCGGAACTTCATAAAATATTATAAAATTCCATTGGAATCATTACTAATGTTCCTCTACTTTAGCCTTCTTTAGACTTGGACCAAACTTTAAATATTTTTTTTATGGCATGTGTCAGCCTCCAAGGTATGAAATTGTCCTAAAACTATTATCCATGCTTCACAAAGTATGCTAGTGGTTCACAAGATGATATGTCATTCCTCCAAATACATATTTGCCTTCGGGGAATGTGAAAGGTGAATCCAATGTAAAGCATGCATAAAAATATGTACCAAAGTTCCATACAGGTGAAATGTTGCTACACGTAAAAAAATGCTTCCAAATATGTAAAATCAATAATAAAACACACCTCCAAATGTGACCATCAATGATGCTTATGTTTGTATGGCAATTGTGTTTTTTCTATGCAGAAAAATATGCAGTAAAGTGCCATCTGCAAATGTCCAAGCTAAGATCCATTTTTACAAATTTCTAACCAAGTTCTATCTTAAGAGGTTTCTGACTTGCTGGGAATCTAACTCCTCATCCATAGAGCTCAACAGGTTCATTAAACCGTTGTACACAATGCACAATTGGATTTTCTTATGGCTCTAAAAATATGCAACTTGGTACCTATCATAGAAATTAAATAATAGAGCAATGGAACACATAAAATATTGCGAAAATACGAACAAAGAAAAGAATAAAACAAGAGAGACACGAATATACGTGGTTCACCCAATTTGGGCTTCGTCCACGAAGAAACAACCAATCCTTCCTTTTATATTATCTAGCAAATTGAAGAGATAAAACCTACAACAAATCCACTGTAACTTCCTCTTTTCTCTCACACATTCTCCTCTCTTTTTCTCTTATAGAATAATACACAACAACAATATAATTTCCTCATACAAATCGGGGGTTTCCTTCTAGGGAAAAAAACCCTAAGTTAGCATAACTTATGCTGTCATATCTACCGCCTAATGAACGACCTAAATTGATTATGAAATTACAATATTTTACAAGGCATTTTTCTCTAAATTTTTTCTTTTGGGGGTGTTTTTCCTGAACCCCAACCAAGGAGGGGCTCCAAGACCCCCTTGGAAGCCGTAATGGGGGGAGGGGGGGAGAAGCCCCCCCACACTCCCTCGTGAGGGACTAAGATCCAAACACAGATAAAACAAGACCTTTGAATCAGGAAGATAATTCGGCTCCACACCCACACATGTCTGCTAGTAGAGGACTAATACATCTGCGGTATACCATCATGTTGATAAATGCTTATTTTTCTGCCCAAAATAGGTACCTCATTCCCAGGGGACAAACAAAGATGTCCGTTGTTATCATTCAATTTTCGATCACTATCGTCCCATGGAAATGATTGCCTTTTTGATTTCTACATCGTTGTATTTCAATGTTCATTTACTACTAAAATATATTTGACTGTATCTAAATTGTTGCACAATACTACATCCTGTACATACTTTCCCTGGAGAATTCTTCTTCCTAATCTTTTAATATCTCGAATCCAATACGTAAATGAGTTTTGCACGATAATATA
This sequence comes from Pinus tabuliformis, assembly GCA_031772625.1. Classification (NCBI taxonomy): domain Eukaryota; kingdom Viridiplantae; phylum Streptophyta; class Pinopsida; order Pinales; family Pinaceae; genus Pinus; species Pinus tabuliformis. The sequence goes on along the minus strand of CM062805.1, from coordinate 152,336,699 downwards.
TGTGCTTCATAGGTGCAAACAAAGTAACCAAAATGAAATGGCTCCAATAGTGACACTAACGTCGTCTTGTAGTGAGTTTTCTCATCAACGTCATATTCTATAAGTGGTTTGACAAATGGGTTAGTTGAGATACATTCCAATGATGAAAGGACCCTGCACCCAAAGCACCATAACACTCCTATCATTGATTTGTGCCTTGATCTAGCCAAGTATGATGGACAAGGTAGTGCTTGGGGAAATAGATACATAGCGAATAACCTTCAAGTCCATGCTCATGTCAATGGATTCACACGCTCATCACTATTGGGAAAATAGAGACACGGAAAATAACAATGCTCATGTCAATGGATTCACACACTCATCACTATTGGGAAAATAGAGAGATGAAAAATAAGAATGCTCATGTCAACGTATTCACACTCTCATCACTATGCTGATGACAAGGGATACCTTTGTAAATGCAATATGAACATTGTATTTTTAGGGGGCAAGAATTGGCTCCATAGTAGAACTGTATATTCTCATAGGTTGCAAGAGATATCCATAATTTCTAAAGGGTTGTTGGTGTGCATGATGTGCCTTCAAAGAGAAGAAAAATGCAGGAAACATATGATATGATGGAAACAAACATCATATCTGCATCACCTCCAGTATAGGTCTCCAATTCAAATTTATTACAAAGAAACTTTAAAGTGCTCATACCTAACTCAAGAGGTTCTACAAAGAGGGCATCTAATTTTGGTTGTACAAGGAAAAAAATGAAAGGAAAGAAAGGAAATGGAACACAGATAAACATAACAGTTAACACAATAATACAGTGAAAATCTAACTTCTATTGATAAATAAAAATAACAAAATACTTTAGAACACAAACTGGCTAGAATGGTGGTAGCTATTTCTAAATGGAGAGATATGGTGGCTACATGCGTTGGCATAAGCTATTAAAAGAGTCTTAATGAATGGCATTTTAACATAAAGAAAGAACCCTAGAGGTCCAAAATCCTAACCTTAGGAGATGAAACACCAAAAGGTTTGCAGACCCTAAGGTGGTTAGTTGGTACATCAACTGCCCAGGGACACAAATTTTGCATAGAATGTCCATTTTGGGTGCACAATGACCCATTGCAAAGAAATATCCAAAGATTAAAACTTTTCGATGGGGCCAAGTTATGCCAAGGTTTGGAAACCCCTCCCCCCTCGAATGACAAAAGAACATCATTTAGGGCCTCTATATTGCCTCGAAAGTTTGAGACCCAAAAAACCATAAAATAATGGCCAAGAAGTTAGAGAGCCGTTGAGTTAGTGGAAGAGTTGGGTGGCCCCTGGTATCCACCTAGATCAACATCAACTAAGATTTTAGAGTGAACAAAGCATAAGTAAGGCATAATTCTCACAAACATCACACTTATATTTTGTACCATACTCTAACAATAGCAAGAAATAATGTAAAGCGTAATAGAAGAGATAATGTAGCCATGCAATCAACACAAAAGTTACAAGAATTCTCTCATGTTTGGTAATAAACCAAACAAGGAAATAGTGAGTCCCCCCCAAACCTCTAGATTTTTGCAAATAAAAAATTCTTGTTGATTATATAATGGAATGTCAAACTCATACCAAAGTTGATTTATTCCCCTGCATGCAAAGGTCCATCCTATGATGGACAGGGTTGATCTAAAACCAATCTATGGAATATGAATAATACATCCTACTCTCAAATGACCATATCTAGAACCTTCAAGAGGCCCTCCAAACATTGATTTGAAAGCTCTAATGCCCTTAGAATCCTTCCTTGCTGCCATAAATCTTGTCATAACCTCAAGAAAGAAGGGGTTTGAAGGCAACTCCAACATAAATATGGAAATAATTAGTTTCCCTCTTTGTTTCCCTTAATTGATCCTCCACATGTCACAAGAAAAAGGAAATTAGATTAAAAAAATAACTCAAATTAGATTCTAGGGCCCAATTCCCCCTTCTATACTGGTCAAACATGGTGCAACACTTCATAAAGTATCCTTGTTGTTTTCCCAAGTAAGTGGAAATTTAGGGCTTGATTCCCCTTTCTATACTGTTCAAACATGGTGCAACACTTCATAAAGTATCCCTGTTGTTGTCCCAAGTAAGTGGAAATTTTGAAGATGCACACTTATGCTGTTCTTTTGTGCATAAATAAGGTACAACCATAAGATCAAAATGGTTGGAAACTTTCATTATGATCATCATCTTATGATGGCATTTCTCTTTAGGAAACAACCGATATTTTTTCCCAATAAATAAAAAATTGAAAAACAACATTAAAATGTGCTCCACCTACCTCAATATTCTTTGACCTTGCCAATTTAAGGGAAATATAATGTGAATAATTATCCTCATACCTCATGAAGTTGTCCATTGAGTGGATCAGAAATGGAAGGTGTAGGGTTGTGTTCTTTTCCATAAAACTTTCACTCTTTTTCATAGATGTGATCTCCATGAAAGAACCAACAATTGATATCACATCTATGTCTCCAAAGCAACAAAAAAGTTCTAGGGTCATCATGATTTTGGCTTCCATATTCCTCATCACATGAGAAAATGAGAACCCCTAGAAATTTTTCATCTTCCAAGGGTTTCTCCTCAATATGTTTCTCTTCAAATAATGAAAATATTCTTCATTATGTTTAGGAATTTAAAAAGGAATATCATGATGACATACCAAACCCTTGTCAAAGATGGAAGATGTAGTAGTTGTTGAATTGTCCGCCTCATGCAAATATGTAATAGCATCATAAGATGCTTCTTTAGGGACAAGAGAGGTCACATTGTCTTCAATAGAAATTTTACTTGTTATATCATTAAGGTATTTTCTATGAAGTGCCACCATAAGGTATTCAAGTTCTTCATTTTTTAGATCAAGGAAACACTCTTCTTCTTCTAGTGAGTTAAGAAGCCCCATTTTCTTCTTCCATTTTGTCTTTTACTTTAATTGATAACTCCTTTGAGGGATTATGATGGAGCTCACGCATTATAATTTGTTTTTATTTTCGAAGCAAATATCAACCCAAGCAATAGATTCCTAATCTTCATTAAAGAACATGGGTTCCTCAACTAAACATTCTTCATGATGATCATCCCATTCCTCGTGAAATGCTGTAATTATCCATACAAAGGAAGATATTTTCACTCTAACAAAATGTTTAAACCATCTATTTGTTGAAATTGTAACTAGGTTTGGTATTCATAATGTATATTCGTCACTATGATTTTGTAAAAGAGTAAAAAATAATTTATTTGAGTCAAAAGAAAAAATATCTTATCATGTCCCATTTGGACATTTAAAAGGCAAAAGAAAATTGGATTTTTAAAGATTATTTTTGCGTCCCTAAATTGACCAAGTCGACTCTCTAGATGACAAGTTGGCTCAACCTTTAGAGGCACCTTTTCGGACATGGAAAAAACTATATATTGGCATCTATTCTCTACCATTTGGAAATCAATTCAGATCTTATTTGTGGAAGGAAATTGATGAGCCCCAAAAATGGGTAATTTATTGGGCTCATTTTGCCTACTGTTCTTCATCAATCCACCATTTTTTATAGTTTATGCATGTTTTTTGAGTATATTTATGTTAGTTGAACGAATGAAGATAACCACTTGACCAAGAAGGCTAACACGTGGTTATTGTAGATTTTTGGACAAATTTTGGACCCAAGCAAAGCATTTATGAGCCATATGACAACCAAGCATTAAGGAACAAGGGTGAGGATTCGTAGGAAGGGTGTCTCCTGCACTAAATGGCCCCTTCCTCGAAATCTCCACCCTCAGCTCGGAGTTCAGCAGGCCACCGAAAAGGATTCCCAAGGGCAGCCGAGCAGTTTTGTGTAAAGTGACTGATCACTGGCAGTTTGAGCAGCCGAGTCCCTCGAGTTAAGGAGGGTTGTTGGAGACCCTCGTAGTGCATAAATAGGAAGGCTTCTAGCCTTCGTAGTTTACTTTTTGAACAGTTGTATTTTGCACTATAGTGCTGCTAGTTTCTCAGCTCATCTTTGTAGTTTCTGCTGTACAACTTTCTGGTGACATGGTTGTTTTTGAATAATGAAAAGCAGTTTCATTTGGCATCAATCCTGAGTTTTTTTCTTAGGAGCCTGTAGCTCTTGGGGTTGGGCCCAACCCAAGTGCCAAGGCTTCCTTCTTGTACTGTTACATGTTTTGAATGTCTTTATCAAATAATTTCTGTTAGGTAGATTACAGATTTGCTTGATTACATAGGTCATTGTTGATGATTAAAAAGGATTTTCAGGTTCAGATTGTTTTGATAGGTTAATAACAGAGAAGATCTTCAGAAAAAAGGCCATCAAGCACCCCTGATCTCACCTCTCCCTCTGTGGGACCATGAGCTGAGACCAAGGTGTCCTTGCCGCTACCAAAAACACTGTCTTTGCTTCATCATGCAATTGTTAGTGTAGATTCTCATCTGTAGAAGTTGATACCAGTTGAGGTTACATGTTCAGGTTCATGATTGCTTAGTTTGCATAGCTATTTCACATGATTTCGTTGCAATAAACTTCTGCTCATTTGCTTTGCTGATATTCAGGTCAAATTAGGTTAAAGTAGCTAGGTCTTTGGTTTTTCGAGTCTTTGTTTGAATAGTTTGGGAAAATAACTTGCAGAGCTCCTGTAAAACCTCTTTGACATTTGCTATGTTCCCTCACTTTGACCTAATTTCCATATTTTTGTGCAACATTGCTCTACCCATCCTTGAAAAAATCCAACCATCCTTGTGACTCACCCACTTTGTTCGCCAGGTCCTAGACTATTCCACATCATCATCAACCTCCATACCCACTTCTTCACCTCTTTTCCACCATCAACACTTCAAAAATCTCTTTTTGGAACATCCTGTAGAAACATCCTGTAGAAGCCACAGAACATCCTGTAGAACCCTTGCAGACTTCCTGTAGAAGCTCACGAAAGCGGTTTCTTGGAATCTGATCATTGTGAAACTCTCTGGAAGGGTGCTAGGGACCCCTTAGGCCCTCTTCTAACCTTCCCAACCTCCTGCAAGCGCCTACTCCATTTCCTTTCACCAGTTAACCTCTGCACAATAAAAAACAGTTAAAGCATATGCAAAATAATCTTGACGAAGTACTAAAAAATGAAAAAAGGTGTTTTCTTCATATTTCTCTTCAGAAGTAGCTTAGTCACATGCATTTTTCCTTTATAGAAGTCAATGGCATCCATTCCTGTAGCTTCATCCTTTTACTTGCACCAGTAGGGTTGGTCGGTAAAACTAGGGTCTGTTAGGTTTTGCGTTCCTTTCTAGATTTCAACTTCTTTCTGCAAGTAGATTAGCCTCTTTTTGATTTAGCTTTCATCCATCACTATTAAAATATTCTTCTGAGAGCTCATAGAAGTTGGCTTAAGCTCTTAGCGGACTTGTGCCAGCTGATCTAGCGACAACTGCGGCAAGAGCTAGTACTTGTGCATATAGCACCGTCGCTTCCAAGTTTGTTATGAACTACCGGGTTGATAAAAGTAAAGAAGGAAGTCCCAGGAGTTGCAGCATTATTGCTGCAATACTGGAGCCCACCATCTTTTTGGCGCCGTTGCCGGGGAAGCGTCAGAGTATTGATGATTGCTGTTTTTCTTCTATTTTCTACTACAACCTTCTGCTAAGTAGTTTATTTTAGCAAGAGTAGAGTAGTTGTTTCATTTCCATTCTGTAATTTCATTTCCACAAAAGTAGATTAGCATTTCCTGATTTCATAGATTAGCATTTCAATTCCGCAATTTTAATTCTGCAAGCGTAGATAAGCATTTCAATTCTGCAAGCATAGATTAGCATTTCAATTCTGCAAGCGTAGATTAGCATTTCAATTCTGCAAGCGTAGCTTAGCATTTCACTCCTACAATTTCATTTCAGAAAATAGATTAGTTCTTTCCTGCTTTCATTTCAATTCCGCATTTTCGTTTCAGCAAGATAGATTTTAGTTAGTTGCAATTCAATCTATTCAATTTTACGGGTACAAGCAGAGAAAAAAAACAAAAGCAACTAAAAATATTTCATTTCATGCCTCGTAGGAACAGAGATAATACCAGAAAATTCCTACCCAAAACCCCCACCACATTACTGAGTCACCCTTCTCTCTTCTTTGGTGGCAGTGATGTAGAAGAACCTATAGGTGAACCTCCTGAGATATACGAAGATCCTATAACAGAAGAAGAGCAAGAAAACATTCCTGTTGAGACCATGGCTGGAAACAGAAACGATAGAGAAGATGAGGAGAGAATAGAAGGTGCCTTCCCCATCCGAGAGACCAAGGGGGACATGAAGATGAAAAACATAAGTCCCTCAGCCTTACCTCATTTCCATGGGTTGACCACTGAAGACCCTGATACCTTCCCGTTTGAGTTTTCTATCCTTTGTCGAACTTATGACTATGGAGAAGACGAGCAAAAGTTGAAACTCTTTCCCTCTACCCTCAAGGATGCAGCACTACACCGGTTCATGGGGTTACTTGGAAACAGTATCACAACTTGGGCTCAGATGTAGCAAGCCTTTAACAACAAATACCGGGACTACTGTAGGTCAAAGGAAACAAAGGGAGAAATCTTTCGGATAACCATGGGAAGCGATGAGTCTTTAGAAGACTACAAGGAAAGGTTCCAACTTAGCTATAAACGGGCCAGGTGCACGCTTGACCCTGAATCTCTGAAGTTGGTTCTACTCCAAGGAGTCCCCGAAGACCTTCTAGATACCCTCCATCTGCTAGCTGAAGGAGACATCTACCAACTAACTTATGAGGAAATAAAGACTGTGTTTAGAAATCACTCTAGGGCAGCCCAGAAACGAGGTAGGGGGAATCCACTCTCAGCTAGTACCACCTTCTCCAAGCATGAGTTTGCTAATCAGATGGAAGACCTCAAATGTGAGATGAGACAGACCATTGCTATGCAACTGGATACCTTCTGAATCCAACAGAAGAAAGATGAAGCTGAGAGGGCTTTGGCCATTTTTTGTCCCAGATGTACAAGGAAGCATCCTAAGAACGAGTGTCCATTGCACTCAGTGGAGGTATTTTCATTTGTGAGGAAGACCACCCCATGAACCAGTGCCCAACCTTACCTGGACTTAAAGCCATGTACCAAGGGGCTAAAGGGGTCACTGAGCCACTCTACTTCCTTAACCAAAGGCGGTCGCATGGGTCCAGACCTTACTAGCAGGGGATGCAAGGAACATCGCAAGCTTATTAAAACCCCAACCAATCTGCTCACATGCCTTCTTGGGGACCCCCTGCTCATCCTTCCTGGTCCACACCTCCTCCTTGGTCTTATCCATCTCAGTACCATACTCAACCTGCTGCTCATTCGTTTCACTCTCATGTCTAGCCACAACCTCAATGGAGTGCATCTCAACTGGAGTGGAGGCCCCAATACAACTCTCCTCCCACTATTTTGCCTCCACCTCCTACTCAACCACAACCATTACCTCCTGCTCCTCCAAGACAACCCCAGATGCCTGCTCAACCGAACCTGAACCACAATAATAGACAGGCCCAGCAGGTATACACTGGAGAGACAACATGCCCTACCTATGCTGTGGAGATTCAGGAGATCAACTGACGATCTGGAAAGGTCCTTCCAGATCGCCAGCCTCGTCGCCCAGAGGAAGAGGAAGAGAAACAGGAAAATGAACCCAAAGCCATTCCACCCTTTCCTGAGAGACTAACAGTAGCCACACAACTAAACCTAGAGGAGACTGAACTTCTAGGAGAGCTTAAAAAGTTGTGTGTGAAAATTTCACTTCTCCAGGCCATAAAAGATGTACCAATCTACAACAAATTGATCAAGGAGAAGTGTTTCAGGTACCCAGGCAGGTGCAAGAGAGATGCCTTGACTATCAATGTCAGAGGACAATTGTCCGATCTGATGTTGGGACAAGTAATCTGTCCAAAATATTTGGACCTTGGGAGTCCTATAGTTGATGTCCACATCAATGGTACCATAATCCCCCACACCTTGATTGATCTAGGGGCTGCCATTAATGTGATGACCAGGGACACTATGCTTAAACTTAACCTTTAGAGTTCCTTAAGAAAGACCTTGACAATACTACAGTTGGCAGACTGCTCCACCGTGACTCTCGAAGGGATTGTGGAGGATGTCCCGGTCTCTGTTGATTCTTGGGAGTACCCTGCAAACTTCTTGGTCCTTCAACCAAAGGCAAAACTCACTGGATACCCCCTCATTTTGGGAAGACCTTGGTTAGCTACTGCGGATTCTTACATCAATTTTCGAGCTGGGAGCATGACCATCAAGAATGGGCCTATGTCCAAACAGCTAGTCCTATACCCTCCTGCCCAACCTCTGTTAGAACACAACTTACCGCTCTGGTTGGAAGAGGAAAATGAGGGTGAAGTCTACTCTGCACCATTTTGCACAGTAGAAACCACCAGGGGAGGTCCTCTGATCAAGGATGACTTGATCGAGAATTTGATTCAAAATCCACCTTCCGGTGCACTATCATTAGAGGAGTTAGTGGAAGGTACCCAAGCCAACGCTTTAGTGGACCTCTATGTGGCCGATCCGACCTCACCCAGAGTTAAAAACGTGGAATTTGGCCCTAAAAGAACCTTAAAGATCAGCTCATCCCTATCTCCCTATCAGGAGAAGGAGCTCTGTAACTTATTGAGCCACCATTTGGATGCTTTTGCCTGGAGCTATAACGAAATGAAAGGAGTCCATCCATCGGTTTGTACCCATCAAATTTACATTAAAGAGGATTGTAAACCAGTTAGGCAGCCTCAGAGGAGAATGAATCCAGCCCTTAAGGACATCGTTAAAGAAGAATTACAAAAGTTGTTGAATGCAGGATTCATCTACCCCATGTCGGACAACGAATGGGTTTCTCCTCTGGTGCTTGTACCCAAGAAAAATGGGAAGTGGAGAATCTGTGTAGATTATCGAGAACTTAACAAAGCCACCAAGAAGGACCATTTCCCTTTGCCTTTCATAGATCAAGTGCTAGGTGGGTTGGCAGGGAAGAAGTTCTTTTCTTTCCTAGATGGGTTTAGTGGGTATAATCAAATCCAAATCATCCCGGAAGACCAAGATAAGACCACCTTCACTTGTCCCTAGGGAACCTTTTCTTACCGGGTCCTTCCCTTTGGGCTATGCAACGCTCCTGCCACTTTCCAGAGAGAAGTATTGAGCATAGTTGCTGAGCTGGTTCACGATTCGGTGGAAATTTATATGGATGACTTTACTCCTTATGGGTCTAACTTCCAAGAAGCATTGTCTAACATGGGAAAAGTTTTAAACAAATGTATTGAGATGAACCTGTCCCTCAGTCCTGAAAAATGTGAATTCCTGATGACTGAAGGGACCGTGTTAGGTCATACCATTTCTCAGCAAGGATTACAGGTGGATCCTAAAAAATTTGCTATCATCCAAAAGGTTCCACCTCCTCAAAAGGTAAGAGATGTTCGGAGTTTTCTAGGCTTAGTAGGATATTACAGAAGATTCATTAAAGATTTCAGTAAACTAGCCTCGCCATTGTTTGGCCTCTTAGGGAAAGATGTTGAGTTTAAATGGACTAACGACTGTCAAGGGGTTCTGGATGAGTTGAAAGATAAGCTGGTACCCACCCTGATCTTGAGAGGTCCAAACTGGGCCCTACCTTTCCACATCCACACCGATGCCTCGAACAAAGCTATAGGGGCAGCCTTAGGACAAGTTGAGGAGAAACTCCCATATGCCATATACTTTGTCAGCAAAAACCTGTCCAAGGTAGAGATGAACTATATTGTAAACGAAAAAGAGTTCCTGGCTGTAGTACACTCCCTAAACAAGTTCAGACACTACATCACTGGTTATCAAACATTTGTACACACTGATCATGCTGCAATTAGATATTTAACGAATAAGCCTGATGTGAATGCTCGTATCATTAGATGGTTACTCTTGATTCAGCAATTTGATTTGACCATTGTGGACAAGCCAGGTAAGGAAAATTTTGTTGTTGACTTTCTGTCTAGATTGGATTTGCCTGCAGGTGAAGAAGGGACAGTGGATGACTAGATGCCAGATGAACACCTGTTTTCTATTTCAGTACTCTCCCCATGGTTTGCTGATATAGAAAATTACTTGGTCTCAACACAGTTCCCTCCACACCTATCCTCAAGAGAGAAGAGCAAAATTGTGAGGAAAAGTGCCCCATTCACTTGGATTGGGGGCAACCTGTTTAAACTTGGCCCAGATTAGATCTTGAGGCATTGTGTTAGGGAGGAGGAAGTCTTTGACATCCTCTTGACCTGTCACGATGGGCCTTGTGGAGGTCACTTTGCAGTGAAGAGAACTGCCTTCAAAATTCTATAGGCAGGCTACTATTGGCCCACTCTTCATCAAGATGTCAGAAGATACATTAGCTAATGTGACCAATGTCAAAGGATGGGGAAACTGACTCCAAGGGATGAAATGCCCCTCCAACCTCAAGTGACCTTCGAGCCATTTGAGAAGTGGGGCATGGATTTTGTGGGTCCTATCAACCCTCCTTCAAGGCAAAGGTCTTACATCATTGTGTGCACAGACTACCCGACAAAGTGGGCAGAAACCAAGGCAATCAAGGCAGCGACAGAAGAAAAAGTGGCTGAGTTTTAAGGGAAAATATCTTCGACAAATTTGGCTACCCAAGAGAGCTGGTCACCGATCAAGGAAGTCAGTTCACCTCTAACTTGATTGAAGACCTGCTCGCTCATCACAAGATCAAGCACAAAACGTCCACTCCTTATCATCCACAAGCTAATGCGCAGGTAGAAGTTACTAATAGATCGTTGGAAGAGATTTTGACTAAAGTGGTGAGCAACAGCAAGAAGGATTGGGTAGATCACTTGGTTGAGGCCACCTGGGCCTACAACACCACTTGGAAAACTACAACAGGTTTCACACCTTACGAGCTGGTCTACGGGAAGAAGGCTCTGCTTTCCATAGAATTCGAGTACAACACATTGAGGGTGGCAGCCCAGCTGGACCTAGATCTCAACCATGCACAACGGGAAATATTACTGCAGCTGAACGGATTAGATGAAAAGAGAATGCAGGACCTCCTCCACTCAGAAGTAGTTCAACTCCAGAGGAAGATATGGCATGACCGACACCTTAATGGAAAGCAATTCCAGCCAGGAGATTGGGCGCTGCTGTATGACTCAAGATACAAGGATTTCAAAGGGAAACTGAGGACAAGGTGGTTAGGACCATATACAGTGGAGAAATGAAACAACAATGGTTTAGTCCTCATCAGGACCATTGATGAAGAAGCCATCCCCATGCTCGTCAATTGGCATCGATTGAAAATCTACAGGAAACCCCTTTCGAGGTAGGAGTTCATTGAAACTTTGGAGAAATCAGTGCTGGTAGTGGAGCGGGGCCCTGTCTCTACTCCACCCACACCTTAAGTATCAAATAAAAAAAAAACAGAGAAGTGAAATAAAAATATCCCTGGGTGAAAACTTCTTAGAAGCACCCGGGGCAGGCAGTGAGGGTGAAAACCTCATGGAGGCACCCCAGCTGTCTCTCTCTCTCAAAAAAAGAAAAAAAGAAAAAAAGGAGAAAGAAGAGAGAAACAAATAGGCCTAATCTCTGTGGAATAATTGCAGGTTAGGAAGGTCACGCAAAACAAGGACAAGGGTCCACACCAGGCTACAGGACACCCTCACAGACACTTCCTCCCTGACCACTCGCCTTTCCTAGGATTTGATCGCATTCGGGTTCAGATTCCACCTTCTACAAGAGGCTCTGCCTCTTCTACAGGAAGTTTATGTCTTCTACAGGAAACATCATGTAGAACCTTCGGGCAAGCCAAAATCGATTTTGGAGGGGAATCTGATGGTGGGAATCTATTTGTTAGGCCTACAACCACCCTTGTTCCCACCCATCACCATGTGGAACCATGTTCCATCTCTGTACACCTCCGCCACCCACTTGGTTATATGTTCTTGCACAATCATGTTAGAAACCCCGTTTCCTCAGATTGCCAGCAAGAATTTTTCAGCGACAAATTAAGCAATGATGTCTACCTCACCCTACCTGTCAATCTCCGTCTGGACTCTTCATCAACAAATCCCTCGTTCGCAATATAGCCCTGCTCGTTTAGCTTGCATTCCAGGAGGAGAAGCAACTACAGGATATCCTACAGGAATCCTGTAGTGGCTGATCCCTCTGGAAAGACATACTCTGAAGACAGGGACAGCCGAAATCAACAAAGGGAACATGCAGAAGGCTCCTCTTGAATGTGGGAACATCCTCGGCAGCCGAAACGAAGCCAAACCTGTGCATGCAGCGATGACAACCAAAGGATCAGGTTCCAAAACTCGTACATACAACATCAACAAATGGAGGAATGGGTTCTAACACCCGTGCACGAGGCAGCAACAAGCGAAGCAGTGGTTCCAAGACCCGAGGTCTGCATAACGCGTCCACGGCCATGCAGGTAAGTGTCTAACCTCATTCGTCAATTGCATAAACTATATTTCGAAAACTGCATGGCTGTGAAAATGGTTTGGATTGAACGGGATCGATGGCCAGTCAAACTGGCCACCCTCAACCAGTTACAAAGCCTCGTGGGATCCGAACAAGCTCAGTTACATTCAAATTTGCCGCTGAGACGTGCAACCGACACGTGTGGAGTGTCCAGTCGGGAAAATTAGTGGGACTGGTAGTGGTGGTGGCGGTTAATGGCAGAGGGGAGGTGATGGCGGTCAGAGACACGCAGAAAAATGATGGCCGTGATGTTGGATCAACGGTTCGGTCCGGCCACCTCATTCCCTCGCCAAAAATTTCGCCGCAGTTAAAAGATATTTGGCTTAAGACTCTCACCACCCACTGTTCATTTGCACTTGCAATGTCCTTGGCTGAAGTACCCGTTCTCTGCCTCTGAAATCTGTTAACCCGTCGTCCTCCACCGAGTTTTTCGGCCTGTTCAAAAAAATCTCCCGCGTACTGGGCTCGTTCAGAAGCGCAGTGACATCCTGCAGAAGCCGGTGAGAGTTCTACATGAAGCCGCTCTACAGGAAGTCTGGCACAACTTTCTGGCGCAGAAAGCCTTGATTTTTCTTCGTCGAATTTGGAGTTCCGAGAGTGGTAGGCTCGAAAACACTCTTCCATGCATGGTATGTTTTGAAAAGGTGGTCAATTGAACTGTTTTAAATTGGGGAGTCCAAGAAAAATCAGCATGTGAGTTGAAAATAACAATTTGTCTGTGTGTTGAACGATATTCCTCAGTTTTTCTGCATCGAAATTCTTCTCCACATTTCCTATTGCTAAAATTCTCCTATAAGGAAAGCATATGCAGCTGTGAGAGCCAGCCTGTGGATGAAATTTTAACATTTTCATATCTGAATGTGTCCCGAGAAGAAAACTTGGTGTCTGCCCTCTGTCTGTAGAAGAAAAAACTCTTCCTTTGATAACCAGATAACTGAGAGCTGAGTCACAATAGGCTTGAAACCATAGAATTGTTGCTCATTAATAGTAAACAGCCGAAGAATTCTTCCTTGAGTCCAGGGAAAAACCCATAGACAACGTTCCCTTTTCTGACAAAGCATAAAATAGGGCATTCTCACCATGCCAGAGGGTTTATTAGGAGAGAACCTTCAGATCCCAACAAGTTGCGTGAGCATCCAGAGGTGGTAGACCTCTTCACCCGTGCCAATTGGATGTCCTTTTGTGACAAAATTCAGGGTCATGACGATGAAATAACGGAGGAATTCTTAATTCCCCTAAAACCTGAATCAAAGACACAGGCCACAGTGAATTTTAGGGGTTTGACCCTAGAGGTTACCCTTGAGCTCATCAGTCGTGTTACTGGCCTCCCATTAGGACTCCCATGGAGCAAAGAAGAAAGGTCATTGGGTCAGGCAGCAAAGAAAGCATTCTTCTTGCCTGAATAACATCCTGTAGAAGACAAAAATTGGGTCCAGAGAGCTAGCTTACCTCCTCTTTGGAGCGAAGTTAGCTTCCAAATCATGAAATACATTACTTGTGAAGGGAGATTCAACATTGTCTATGGCTATCACTTCAGGTTGTTAAATGAACTAAGACATGGAATGGATTTACCTCTAGAACAAAAGTTGAGCATCCCCTATTTTCTTTTGCAGTCATTAAGTGAATGTGGCACAAAATTGAAAGAAGGGACACTGGATCAGTTAGCCCATCATGGGCTCATCAAAATTTTATTAGAAGATGCCCTCCACACCTACATTGTCCCCCTCTCTTGGGAAATTTTCCGAAACATGACCAAAGATGACGATATTAGAATTCTGGCTGAGGAGCTCACCTCATCCAGTAGTGAAGAAGGGGAACACACTGAAGCAGGAGAGAAAACTAGTGGTAAAGAAACACAGGATAAACAAGCACAAGTAGGACAAAAAGAGAAAGAGGGGGAGGGCCAAATTACTGAGTCTAAAACAGAGCAAGGAACAACAGCACAAACACCAAGGGAAAAGAGACTGCAGAGGAGAGCAGAGAAGGCAAAAACATCCCAAGTAAAGGCTGGCACAACCACAGAAGTCACACCAAAACAAAAAGTAAAAATAGATCCTAAAATGTCCACAATTCAGGTAGAAGCAGTTGACACAAAGGCTTCTATAGGAAGTATGGAAATAGAACAACAAAGAGGAAAATCACCGAAAATATTGGCAAGAGAGGCAGTAGCTGTGCTGGCCACCTTAAAAACACCTCCAAAACAAAAAGGGAAGCAAAAGAGGCATACCTCCATGTACTTTAAAGAAAGAAGGAGCACACAGATCAAAGTTGGCAGACCCCAACCGCAGTCAAAGGAGCCAATTATTATTGAGGACACAACCCCTAAACCAAAGGAAGGGTATCCCTCAAAGATTTCTGTCACCTATGAGCGAGGAAGCCCAAAAACTTCCACCTGGAGAGAAAGACTGAAGAAAATGGACACAAAGACTGTTCTACATGAAGCTGAGAAAGCTCTCCAGGAAACTCGGGCTAAGCTAAAGGAGACCGAGAAGTTGGAGGAAAAGGTAGCCAAACAACCACAAGAAGAAGAGAGGACAGAGGAAATATTGGAACCAAGTCCTCAACCCAGTTTGGGCACATACTATAACTTGTTAGAAGGTGGGAAAATAATTCCCTAGAAATTTGCAGTGCCGCTATTTTTTGCACTAGAGGAAGAAAGGATTAGGACTCATACTTGGATGAGGATCGCCAAGTCCAAGGGTGTGGCAGACATAGGCCCCCTAGAGGAACAACTCAAGGAGTCAAGGAAAGAATTGGATATGGTGAAGAATGTGGAAAGTTGTTAGAGGGCCAAACTACAAGAAGAGAACGAGCTGCTGAAATAGCAGCTACAGCTACAGGGAATCCATAAGAAAGAGAGGCCCTCCATTCTAGGAGAACAACAACAACAGGAAAAGCCTCCAACATACAAAGAAACCTTGGATGAACAACAAAGAAAGGATGGGTTGCAGGCTGAGATCGAGACAATAACAAAACAATTACAGGAGAAGGAGTTGCAGGCAGCAGAGGAGATACAGTCTCTAAGGTGACTGGTACATGAGAAGGAAGCCCAACTGGCCTGCATGGCCAGCTGGGCAATAGAGGCCATACAGTGTAGGCAGCCTGCCAAGTCATACGCTTTGTACCTTAAATATCAATGGTTGTAGTTCCAGATTAACACCTTGGCCCAAAGGGGCACTACTCCATTTCAAAACTATCATGAATTTGTGGCTTTATGTGACAGTAGCTCATCAGAGGACAAGGCTAAATTATCAGAGTTTTATTTGCACAACTTAGCCCTTCCAAATATGAATCATGGGATCCCAACACTGTGGTAGGAGATGTCCAACTTATGGCCATGGCCTCTTGGATGAATCATGAGGAAAAAAGAGCAGTAGAGGTCCAAAATATTATGAGCAGGGAACTCAGTGAGCCACTAATAATCAGAGCAGAGCCGAAGGATCCCTTAGCATTGATAAGTGCCCACCAGCACTTGGCCAACAACTCTCAGGATTTACCAGATCACACTGAGTGACAGGCTCAAGCTATTGCCCACTTTGAGGACATGGAGAGACTGTTGGGGGATAACTGCCTCCATGCTTGCACAAGGAGGTGGAACACATTGCCCCACAATTTGAAGATAAGGGAATACTACTCTCCAACCGGGATGAGGGAGGCCTTGGCAAGGGTACCCTTCTATAAACAGTCAATGCAAAATCTGCAGCCCAATTGGATCGGCTTGAAATTCAGTCCTTCCTTGCTTTTGGGATTGCTAGAAGGAGTTAAGGAAGAAGAGGAAAACAGGCAGTGGGAGGAAGTGGAAAGAAAAGCAGGATTTCACGACCAGGAAGAAGACATCACCGCGGAGGCCTGGGATGTGAGAGAGGCAGTCAAAGCTATCAAGGATGATGAGCTAGATTAGTTGCTCAGAGGATGAGCAACCCATTTAGCAGGGGGGTGATGATGAGCCCAAAAAATGGGTAACTTATTGGGTTCATTTTTCCTACTGTTCTTCATCAATCCACCATTTTTTTTAATAGTTTATGCATGTTTTTTGAGTATATTTATGTTAGTTGAATGAATGAGGATAGTCACTTGACCAAGAAGGCTAACACGTGGTTATTGCAGATTTTTGGACAAATTTTTGACCTAATCAAAGCATTTATGATCCACATGACAGCCAAGCATGAAGGAGCAAGGGTGAGGATTCATAGGAAGGGTGTATCCTGCACTAAATGGCCCCTTCCTCAAAATCTCCACCCTCAGCTTGGAGTTCAGCAGGCCACCGAAAAGGATTCCTAAGGGCAGCCGAGCAGTTTTGTGTAAAGTGACTGATCACTGGCAGTTTGAGCAGTCGAGCCTCTCGAGTTAAGGAGGGCTGTTGGAGACCCTCGTAGTGCATAAATAGGAAGGTTTCCAACCTTCGTAGTTTACTTTTTGAACAGTTGTATTTTGCACTATAGTGCTACTAGTTTCTCAGCTCATCTTTGTAGTTTTTGCTGTACAACTTTCTAGTGACATGGTTGTTTTTGAATAATGAAAAGCAGTTTCATTTGGCATCAGTCCTGAGTTTTTTTCTTAGGAGCCTGCAGCTCTTGGGGCTGGGCCCAACCCAAGTGCCAAGTCTTCCTTCTTGTACTGTTACAAGTTTTGAATGTCTTTATCAAATAATTTCTGTTAGGTAGATTACAGATTTGCTTGATTACATAGGTCATTGTTGATGATTAAAAAGGCTTTTCAGGTTCAGATTGTTTTGATAGGTTGATAATAGAGAAGATCATCAGAAAAAAGGCCATCAAGCACCCCTAATCTCATCTCTCCCTCTGTGGGACCATGAGCTGAGACCAAGGTGTCCTTGCCGCTACCAAAAACACTGTCTTTGCTTCATCATGCAATTGTTAGTGTAGATTCTGATCTGCAGAAGTTGATACCAGTTGAGGTTACATGTTTATTTTCATGATTTCTTGGTTTTCATAGCTATTTCACATGATTTCTTTGCAATAAACTTCTGCTCATTTGCTTTGCTGATATTCAGGTCAGATTAGGTTAAAGTAGCTAGGTCTTTGGTTTTTCGAGTCTTTGTTTGAATAGTTTAGGAAAATAACTTGCAGAGCACCTGTAAAACCTCTTTGCCTACCCCTACTCCATCAATACCGCCTGCTTCACCCTCCAACTCTGATTCTTGCCTCACATTTGCTACGTTCCCTCACTTTGACCTAATTTCCATATTTTTGTGCAACATTGCTCTACCCCTCCTTGACCAAATCCAACCGTCCTTGTCACTCACCTGCTTTGTTCGCCAGGTCCTAGACCATTCCACATCATCATCAACCTCCATACCCACTTCTTCACCTCTTTTACACCATCAACCCTTCAAAAATCTCTTTTCGGAACATCTTGTAGAAGCCACAGAACATCCTATAGAACCCCTGCAGACTTCCTGTAGAAGCTCACGAAAGCGGTTTCTTGGAATCCGATCACTGTGAAACTCTCTGGAAGGGTGCTAGGGACCCCTTAGGCCCTCTTCTAACCTTCCCAACCTCCTGCAAGTTCCTACTCCATTTCCTTTCGCCAGTTAACCTCTGCACAACAAAAAATAGTTAAAGCATATGCAAAATAATCTTGACGATGTACTCAAAAATGCAAAAAGATTTTTTCTTCATATTTCTCTTCAGAAGTAGCTTAGTCACATCCATTTTAACTTTCTATAAGTCAATGGCATCCATTCCTGTAGCTTCATCCTTTTCATTTCACCAGTAGGGTTAGTCGGTAAAACTAGGGTCTGTTAGGGTTTGCGTTCCTTTCTAGCTTTCAACTTCTTTCTGCAAGTAGATTAGCCTTTGGTTGAGTTAGATTTCATCCATCACCATTAAAAGCTTCTTCTAAGAGCTCACAGAAGTTGGCTTAAACTCCTAGTGGACTTGTGCTAGCTGATCTAGTGACAGCTGCGGCAAGAGCTAGTACTTGTGCATATAGCACCGTCGCTTCCAAGTTTGTTACGAACTACCGGGTTGATAAAAGTAAAGAAGGAAGTCCCAGGAGTTGCAGCATTATTGTTGCAATACTGGAGCCCACCAGAAATTCAGACTATTATATTTATGGAATTCAAGCTACATGAGGAATAATATAGCTGAAGTATTCAGACATCTGACCAAGTCGACTCTCCAAATGACAAGTTGGCTCAACCTTTAGAGGCACCTTTTTGGACATGGAAACAATTATATATTGGCATCTATTCTCCACCATTTGGAAATCAATTCAGATCTTATTTGGGGAAGGAAATTCAGACTATTATATCTATGGAATGCAAGCTACATGAGGAATAATATAGCTGAAGTATTCAGACATCTCTGAGGTAGTTTATACACCATCTTTGAAGGGCATTTTCTGAGACAATTACACGAAGTTTCTAAGGCAAGCTATGAAAAATTTCTGAGTAGTATTAAAGACATACATGTGGCATATATTGGAAAAACTTGTGACAAAAGGCTATTGTTCCATGGAGGGATGAATTGGCACTTGGGCTTATGGTTAGTTTATCTATGACTTGGATTTCTCTTGTTGACAAAGATTCTATGAGGAAAGGATTGGTGCGTTTTCCCCTTGTGGGTTTTGCCTCGGCCTCTGGCCTTATTCATGGTGTCTCTTGTCTCTAGCGCATTGTAATCTCTCTATATATATTGAATGTATAATTTCTTAATGACATAAATAAAATAAGTAAATATGAAAAGGAACCATATAGATAAGTCACAAGTAATTATTAAGGTCATAAATCATAACATGCATTCAAATTTCAACAAGGTGCCAAAGTTAGTTGAAGAACAAGTTCTATCTAGTCGAGTTTGAAGCACTGTTGAATGAGTTCTTAAGGAGAAGTTCTGGGCTAGTTTACTATGGTCAATACTGTGATTACACAAAAGGTAATTATAGGCCTAGTAGAGAGGGATGAGATCCTTATGAAGAATAGAGTTGCATGACGAATCTATGACATGATTTCTTGAAGGGAAGCAAGGTGTTTACATAGGCAAACAAAGAATATAACCACAATAAAGAAAGTGTGAAGCATCTTGATCATCATATTTACCCGAGGCTCTAGCATTCCTTTAAAGGATGAAGTTTTTGCTATATCTCTGTGACTAAGTTCTATGAGTCCTTAGGCTAATGAACAGTCTGTGGGGATCTTATATTATGTGATATATACTTTCGTTGGAAGGCATATTCCCTATCATAATATCATAGTTCTATATCTGGGTAATGCGAAGCCTTTGGAATTTTTAATTTTCCACCGTTCTATGCTGATACAATCACTTTAGCCCAATTTTTTCTTCAATTAGCAATCACTTTCAAATGAATTTAATTATCTGGTATCCTTAGTCACTTGATGCGGGACACGGGAGATGTAGGACATGAAGATTCAAGTGTCAGACACTGGCACGTTCACCCCCTGTAATAAGACACGTTATGGCACATTATATATATATAGATATATCTTAAAAATTAGATATTTCTTACACAAATTCTCATTCATGATACAAATTCATTGATTCAAGCATAGATCTTCATCTAGATGTAAGTTTTACAAAGTAACATTATGCATACAAATACAATTGTGACATATTCATCAATGATCCAATAGGAGAAAGACAAGAAACTGTAGTTTTCTCATTAAGTCATCAAAATCAAAATGTGTTACATAGGTAGTAGCAATGCCAATGGAAAATAGAAATAGAAAATACAAAACAACTACAAGCCTCAAGGCAGTAGGTAGCTCATGAGTTATCAATCATCATCATCAAAATAAACATCACTGTCATCATCATGGTCACCACTTCTCTCCTTTGCTGCATCTTCCTCCTCTGTATCCAATGTCATCTTTGCATCTGCTGGTGTGAAGGATGACCCCTCAATAGTATCACCATCATCAAAAGTGACAGGCTCCAAAACTGGCTCATTAAGATCCAAGTTTTCCGATTCCAAATCAACACTGCTATCGAAACCGATAACCTGTTGTTTGAATCGCCTCCAAAATGATCTCAAACCCTTTGCTGTTCGCTCCCACACACCACAAAACAAGAGAGACAAATAAAAGTGAGGGAGAAATGACCCAAAACTAACCTTTATGGTCCACACAACACACAAATCAAGGGGACACATGTCCCAGAATCGGGACATGATGGACTCGTTCCTCGGACACGATCATACATGACCAGACATGATTGAAGGGCACATGTCCCACCAAATTGTGTATGATTCCACCGATTTGGGACACATAGAGGGTTTATGACGAATCCAATTTATTAGCCGATATCAAATAGCAATTGTAGATAGAACAATAAATGCAATGAATAATAGAAGACAATCAAGAGCAAAAAGAGACACAAGATTTTGTCAAAGACCAGGGAAAAACCATACAAGGGGGAAAGCATTCCAAATTCGTTTTCTTATTATATTGCCATAAAATGTCTAGCAAATATATGCAATGATTCAATTCATCTACAAAAAAGTCAAATTCGATACTTTGACCATCAAAGAGATCAACCAACCAATATCAAATAGATGAACCTGAAAGTCAAATTTGGTCAACAAGTCAAAGTTTGCAATTATGTCAAATTCAACAACAGTTAAAGATGCCCTATCCAGTCCAAAAGTCAATGGTCAAACTCCTCCAAAAGAGCTTGATCAACATTCAAAGTACTTGGCCTTCCTTGCTGGTCAAACTTCACTCAAAATAGTCCCAAACAACTCATTCAAACTCATTCAATGGAGAGAGAAAATCCACAGTCCAACTTTATATTTCCCGTGGTCAAATTTTATGATCAACAAAAGTGAAACTACCAAAAAAATCTCAATATTTGTGCGAAAAATGTGGCCTCTAATAATAGATCCACAAATTCAAGTCAAACCAATTCGAACTCTTTCCAAACTCCAAAAATTCAACAATGGTTAAAGGTTGGTCGAAGACAAAGTTCGACACAATCAAAGAGATTCTCTCTCCTCCTCACACGTGTGAAAGAATACTTGCAATTTCAGAAGTAATCGAACCTCCAAAGAGAAGAAGAAGATGTGTGTGATGATGTCTCTAAATGATGTGACATGAGGTTTATTTATATGCGTTGGAGGAGACCCATTTTGAGTTCTAGGCCGACCTGGATTTTTGTGCACATGTGGGTTTCAGAATAAAAATATATTTTTCCTTGACCAAATTAAATTCTTCCCAGGGAAAAGAAGGTCTTCTCTGGAAGAGGAAGGTTGTCCAATGGATGGAATTTTTCCTTAAGTTATCAAATTAACACTCCCACTCAGTTTGGGAGAATTTTCCGGCTGCATCATATATCCCATGTCAAACATCTTGCCATCATCAAGTCAAATATCATCTCTACTCATCTGCTAAACACTCTCGGATCTAAAAGAAGAAGAATTCAACATCATAGGGGAGCTCAAGCGACCACCCTCTATCCCGTTGAAGAATGTAACTAGGTCCGGTCTTCATAAAATGTATTTAGGTCACAATGAAATGTATTTATCAAAAGAATGAAGAAATTATTATTATTATTATGACTTATTAAAGCATGGGTTTCATGCTTGGGTCATCATGTTTTAGGTCAAAGTCCCCATTGAGAACTTCTAGGATTTATTCTATGTCATTACAGTCATTGTCCATTTAGAGAGACCCCTCTTGGGATTTTGAATCATGTAAAAAGGATTAATATCGAGTAAAATATGTTATTTGTCTCCTCCACACCAAGTCGGCTTCAAGAAGGGAAATTAGACCTCACTAAAAGGCTATATATACAGAGCAATTCGAATTCATTTGGAGCATTCACTCTCTCACACATAAGTTCAATATCTAGAAGAAAGAGCTGGAAAAGTGTGAAGTAGGAAAGGAGGTTGAAATGAGTGTGAAGTTGGGGAAAGAAGAAGAAAAAGAGAAAACAAAAAATTTGGGCTATCTATCTCACTTTTGTGTGGATTCCTCTAGGAGATCGAAGTCTTTCTTGTCAAGTCGAAATTGTTGTTGTTGCTGCTGCTTCCATTTGTTGGGTTGAAATACTGTTGCTGCAAGGTCGAAATTATAGATCGAAGATGCTGGAAGAGGAGGCTGACTTGGTGGTTGGAGGAGGTCTGTGTCTAGGTTGAAAAGTCCCAAGAAAACTATTGAAGGAAGAGATTTTGACTGGGTTTTCCCTTATATAGGGGATTTTCCCTGGAATAGTGCCTACATCTTATGTCTTGTGTTTTTGTGATATTCATACACAAATAATTTGGTAATTTCTTGATGAAAGATAATATAACAAAGAAGTAAAAGAAGCCAACATAATTCACAAGTAATTATCAAGAAAGAGAAATCTGACCCTAACTCTTCTAGCATTGATTTCTCAACATGGTATGAGAGCTAAGGTCAAGGAATATTTAAGATCACTCTATTGGCTTGAAGGAAATGAGTACTCCTTCTATGATAAGTTATATGAAAATGGGATTCAATACTATAGGAAGATGGATCAAGAAGATCTTCTACTACTTATTCAACAAGGTCAAAATTCAAGGGTTCTTGGTTGCGTTTACAGGTTCACTTAATGAGGATAATGGATGGATTATTGACAGTGGAGCATCAAGGCATATGATAGGGAAGAGTAAACAAATTCACACTCTATCAAAGGAACCATATTCTCATGCAGTGGAATTGGGAGACAACAAAATCTATGCTGTTAGAGGCCTGGATCAACATCATTGAAGCTAGAGAATGGAGCTAAGGTGAAGAATGATGAAAAAGGCAATTTAAGGATCTATTGAAAGGAATCTAAGGAAACTCAAGAAGTTGATGAAAGGATCATATAATAAGACCTTATAAGGAAATAATATTACTATCTTCAAGGACAATGTCTAACAGAATAAATGGAGAGAACAAATTAGAAGGAGCATCCAATTATAATGCTTGGAAGAAGAGTTTTAATCTCATCCTCGAAAAGAATAAAGTATTGGAACTAGTAAAATGAAAAGTGAAGAAGTCTATAGAGAAATTAATAAGTCTAAAGGGCAAGAAGGAAGGTAGACCTATTCAAGATATAATTCTACAATTGTCACAAGATGGGTCACTATAGAAGTGACTATCCTAATAATCCTAGGAATAAAATAGGGACAAGGATCAAGCAAAATTTGCCAAAGAAGAACAAGATGGAAGGACTAGAAGTCAAAGACCTATTTGTTAGGAACTCTTAAGAACTCTATCCCTTGCATATCCTTCTACTCTAAGTTTTGAATTGCTTTCCTTTATGTTTTATAGGTTTAACATGATTTGGAAAAGCATTTTTGAATTGTTTTGATAAAGCTATAGGAATCACTCGATATTGGACTAAAAGGGATCTGTCACCATTTTCAAAAGATAAGTATCTCACTCATTTTTTCTTCTTCTTATTATTACATATAATTGGTTGCATTTTCTTATCTAAGATGTATTTGTATTAAGATGCTAATAACATTTCTTCTATATTTTTCCTTGTTTAAGAAAGGCTTGTTGAATGCTCAAGGGTTATAAAAAAAACCTCACAAGACAAAGCATTGAAATTGATGTCCTACAAAGCCTACTGATCTGCTCAAGAATTGTGAAGAAGACCTCACAAGACAAAGCATTGGAATTACAAGGTTTGTTAAGAAACAAAGGTATGCCTTAAAACACAAACATTGTTCTCTTCATGATAAAGGTATATATTAGTTTTGGAATTTTATTCTACATTAGTAACATTATTGTGTCTAGCTCTCTTGAATCATAAAGATTCTTTATCGGGTGATTCATCATTAGGTAAATCTACCCTCCTCATATATTTTATTTATTCTTGTGGAACCCTAAAAAGGTTCTTTGTAAAAACCTAACTTAAGGGTATGTCGATGATAATTTGTGAAACTATAAGGGTTATTGTTGAAGTTTAAAGAAAATGTTTGATGCTTTGATAATGTCATGTTTGGGGTGTTGGTTTGGTTATAAAAAACCTAACTTGTTAGGGTTGAATGGTGATGACTGAAACCTCAAACCTTCGAAGTTTTGGTAAATTAGGGTTTGATGTGTTATGTGTTGAAACCCTAGATCTTTAAGGCTTAGTAGGTTTATGTGAACGACCCTTATTTTAGATAATGTCCTAAGAATGAAATTATAGGTATATGTGTGTTTTTCTGATTGAAACCCTAGTATGATCAAGTTTATTATATGTCTAACTTTAATATATTGATATTTGTGTCATTGGGTTTGACTAACACATGTTATGATATGCTTGTGCATGATTATGGAATCCGAGATATATGTGTTGACCTAATTGTTGATGGTCATAAGTCCTAGGGTTTGGAACTAAGCCCTAGTCAAAGGTTGATTTTCTAGTATGATAATTTTTGTGAATTATAGGGTTTTGTAATTAAACCTTAGTAGAATTTAAAATCTCAAAAATATGATGTCAATGTGATAATCTGAGATTTATGAAAGACTGTTTAAATCTGAATTTGAGCTTTCATTGGTTTTTGATTGTTGAATCTTAACAACTCATGTAAGAAATCTAGGATCTTGCACTAAATCCCAGTGAAAGTATAACATATGAGTGCTAAAGTTTTTAAATGCATTTGTTTGAAATGCTTCTAGGGTTTGAAATATATTGTAGTATGGTATGCCATGCCTCTAGAAAAAATATTGAAGCCCTAGATATAATGAAGGTTCTTATCTTGATTAAGGTACTCGAAGATTAAATCTAGGGTTTATGAAGAAAACCATAGCAAGAAGTTGAAGTAGAAAAGTATGTGTCTCTTATTTGTGAACCCAAATAAGTTTGGGTATTTGATGTCTAATGTCTAATGCTTCCTTTATAAGTGACTTTGTGCTTCAATATATATATGTATTTGGTTGTACTTGCTATCTAAGTTGTGCAGGTACATAATCTTCAAGATGATGAAGATGTTTGTAGGTAAGGTTGATTTGATAAGCATGATGAAGAAAGTTATATGATGGTCACGATGACTCTGATAAGAAGTATGGAAGACATGAAAGATTCTCCAATGTCATAAGAAGAATTTGATCTCCCTAAGTTAAGGGGATCTTGGAAAAAAGAATTTTCCCTAGTTATGAGGGAGGGAATATTATAGTCACGATGGACACGAAGAGAAGAAAGTTGGAGAATGCATTTTGAGGGGCTGTTGAGATAAGGGAAGCAAGATATGATTGTAGAATATGTTGCTACATGTGAAGTAGGAAAGGAAGATGTATAATTGAGGAATACTTTGTCAAGATTTACTATGATAAATTGAGAAGAAACATCAGTTTTCTAGAAGACCTCGCAGGTTTTTGTTTAGTTATGTACATTTGAAAGTTTGTTACTGATTGGGGTTGTGTTTGTATATGTAAAAAAGTCAAAAGGTTCGATATCATGATGGTTGCATGAGAGAGCTTTGCTAATAATATGTTTGATCAGGGAGAATTTGCTACCGATTGGAATAATCGAGAGTCTTGAGGCTTTATGTGTAAGACACATTGCCTGGGAGGACATCTGGTTGAAACCTTTTGTTGATGTTTGGATCTCGAAGTGGGGAGGGTGGCATTGGTCATAGAGATCTAATCTCGGATACGCACCTAGATCCTTGGGTTGATGGTTAACAAGTAAGCCTGATGGTACCTAGAGAGGCTGAAAGCTTTAGTCCATCTTAGTCCCACTAGGATAGATTTAGCTAATCAGGATTCTAGGCCGTGGAACCATGAGTGCTTTAACTATTGGAAGACCTGGATAGATTTCCCTGGGCAGGAATATAGTCCATGGAATTGCGGTGCCTAAACTCTTCATAGTTCATATGTTTTGAGATCTTCCTTGTACTTGTTATTATGAATACCTCCCTAGTTAAGAGGGAGTGTTGAAGAATGTAACTAGGTTTGGTCTTCATAAAATGTTTTTAAGTCACAAGGAAATGTATTTATCAAAAGAATGAAGAAAATATTTTTATTATAATTATGATGAATTATTAAAGCATGGGTTTCATGCTTTGGTCATCATGTTTTAGGTCAAATTCCCCATTCAGGACTTCTAGGATTTATTGTGAGTCATTAGAGTCATTGCCATTTAAAGAGACCCTTCTTGGGATTTTGAATCATGTAAAAAGGATTAATATTGAGTCAAATATGATATGTGTATCCTCCACACCAAGTCAACCTCAAGGAGATCAAGTTGGCTTCAAGAAGGGAAATTTGACCTCACTAAAAGGCTATATATACAAAGCAGTTCAAATTCATTTGGAGCATTCACTCTCTCACACACAAGTTTGATACCTAGAAGAAAGAGATGGAAAATTTTGAAATAGGGAAGGAGGCTAAAAGGAGTGCGAAGTTGGGGAAAGAAGAAGGAAAAGAGAAAATCGATTTTTTTTGGCTCTCTCTTTCTCTCTTTCTCTCTCTCGTGTGGATTCCTCTAGGATATCAAAATGTTTCTTGTCAAGTCGAAATTGTTGTTGCTACTGCTATTTGATGGGTCAAAGTACTGCTGCTGCAAGGTCAAAGTTCTAGATTGAAGTGGCTAGAACAAGAGGTTGACTTGGTGGTTGGAGGAGATCTATGTCTAGGTTGAGAGTCTCAACAAAAATATTGATGGAAGATATTTTGACTGGGTTTTCCCCTAGATAGGGGTTTTTCCCTAGTAGAGTGCCTGCATCTTGTGTCTTGTGTTTTTATGATCTTCATACACATATAATTTGGTAATTTATTGATGACAGATAATATAAAAAATAATTAAAAGAAGCCAACATAATTCACAAGTAATTATCAAGAAAGATAAATCTAACCCCAACTCTTATAGCATTGATTTATCAACATATCCAAGGGAAATAGGTAGGATATGACTTACCATGGAAGGTAAGGATCACACCTATCTTATTTTTAGGACAATAGGAAGGATACTACTTACCGTGAGGTAAGGACCAAAACTATCCTATTGTCCACTAATCTTCCTAACTTGACCCACAAAATTCAGTGGTGGAATAACTACATCCTCTCACTTGGGCAAGATACTACTTACCATGAGGTAAGGATCACAAATATCCCAAGTCTCCTCACCCATTGACTAGATGGGTGGAAATCCCAACAAGCCAACTTGTGGGTAGGATGCCAACTAGGGTATACTCTGTCAAGTCCCAAGGATGAAAATAGGCAGGATGATGCTTACCATGTTTTAAGGATCTCAACTATCCTATTGTTAGATAATCGGAAGGATACTACTTAACGTGAGGTAAGGATCATAACTATCTTATTATTTAGAGTTTCCTCAACCTAGGAGCTCTCTGGTGCAATTCCTCTCCCTAGGAGCTCAAATGGGGGAGAGATCATAGCTCAGTGTCCTCAATCAATCGAGACCCTTACCCAGGAGGGTCACATCAATTAGTCCAATATGTTCTATGAAGACTAAGAAATTCCCTTTCGAAAAATACTTGGCGAGTATCTCTGCTATCTTCTCATCAATTGAAATATGATGGAGTCCCACTGCTCCTCTTTGCGCCATGTTCGCTTGGAATTTTCATGAAATACAAGATTCTCTTCTAATTGGATCCCACTCTTGTTGTCGCAATATATCACGGTCGTATCCAGGACCTTCTCAAACAACTCTCCAAAGATCTTCCTCAAACACACTGCCTCACAAATAGCTGTAATAACAACAATATACTCTGCCTCGACCATGATCAAATCTATAGAATTATTCTTCGTGCTCATCCAAGATATCATGGCATAAACAAAACTAAATCAACAACCTAATGTGCACTTCATGTCAATAATATTTCCATCCTATCTAGCATTGGTGTAACCATGTAGCCTCAGATCTCTGGTAGTATATCTCAGACTAAGATTGATCGTCCCATGCAAATATCTTAACACATGGTTGGCAGCTACCCAGTGTGAATGAAAAGGATTAGTCATGAATTGACTCAAAGTGTTCATTGCAAAACACGTGTGGACGAGTGTTCAAAAGAAAAATCAATGCCCCACTCAACTGTTGATATTCATAGGGGTTTTCCTAGTCAGGTCCAACAACATCTCTGCATAACTTCTTGAAGTTCATTTCCATCGATGTGGTCAAGGAATTGCATTATACCATTCCAAATATTTCCAACAATTCATGAGATATTTTACTTGAGAAAGGAAAATATCACTGTGTCTTTGCCACAATTCTAATTCCAGGAAGTAATGCATCAAGCCAAGATCCTTCATCTCAAATTCAGAGGCCAAATCCTTCTTACACTCGAGCATCATAGGCTCACTAACTGTCAAGAATAAATCATCAACATATAGAACTAAAATCAAAGGCATACCTTGGAGCACTTTGAAGTAGAGGTTTGGATCAACATTTATTCTTGTGAATCCAAGCTTCCTCTAGTAACCATCAATGTGGGCATACCAGGCTCTAGGGGCTTGCTTCTAGCCATAAAGTGTTTTCTTCAACCTAGAAACATGATTCTTCTTGTTATTCATTTCAAATCCTTGCGGCTATTCAACGAATACTTCTTCCTATAGTATTCCATGAAGAAATGTAGTCTTTACATCAATTTGGTGAAGGGTCCATCCTTCACTTGTAGCAAGGGAAACAATAGAACAGATCATAGTGTATCAGACAACTAGTGCAAAGATGTCATCATAATATTCTCCCTCTTTCTGGGAGAAACCTATAGCCAAGAACCTCACTTTATACTTCTCAATGCTTCCATCAACTCCATTCTTGATCTTGTATAGCCACTTCGATGTCATGATAGACATTCCTTTAGATCTTAGTACAATATCTATTGGGTGTGTGTTATATTCTTTCCACAACTACCCCACGCGGGTGGGGGGGTGTTATGGGGGGGGGTGATAGCTACTTATGTATGTTGCACCGGGCGCAACGCCCTAGGATTTTTTTTTTGGACCCTATATTAGGTAGGCATACCTACCTATGGTTTTGTGCATGGATTTCACACATTGTTTTGGGCATGATGGTTTTTTTACCATGGTATTTTGTAGATCCGGTCAAGGGAACTACAATTAAGTTCTAATCTAGGGTTAATGGATTGGGTTTAGGATGCTTCAACACGTATATATACGTATTGTAACATTGAAAGGAATATAATGAAAAATTAATCTGGTAGTCCCGGTTTTGGGATCCAGGGGAAAATCTCTGTGTATATCTGTTTTATCTTTATGGTTCTCGCCATTGTTTATTTTATGTTTTTTAGAATCCGTATGCAGGTAATTTCTATACGGGGTTAAAACCTACAATATCCCATACATCATTTTTCATAATAGATTCATACTCTTCGGCCATGACATCCTTCAAAACTTTCTTTTTCAATGCTTCTTCAAAAGTGGGAGGCTCAACCTAGATGATAGTGGTTATGGCTACAACATATGGCTTCTTGATTTCTCTAAAGGTTCCTTTGGCATCGACATGTTTCTCAACATCTTGTAATGTATCATGAAGCCAAAGAGGTCTCTTCCCGGTAGGGGGATCACATGGAGGGGAATCTAAGGGGTCCATAGGCTCAATGGGATCATCAAAAATATTCTTCTCAGGTTCTAGCACAAAAGGGCCTTCTAGTAGGTCCATGTCATCACCTTTCTTCTCAACAGGAGGCGGAGGAAGGTCCCTTCGTTTTCTAAGGGAATCATCTTCATCAAAGGTTTTTCCCCAAGGAAAAATCACAATTTTCATTAAGATATTGAAAATTACATGTTGTAGATGGTTACGAGCATATGCTATAAGGGTGGCTGTGGCCATTGTCACAGTGTAGCTATTCAAAATTTCCGAGGATGGGAATCTAATAAGTTAATACAACTGATAGATGTTTGTAAAAATATATACATGAAAAAGCTGAAATAAATATATACACAATCATCTTTGAAAAATAACATCTAATCAGGGCCTGTTGGCCCCATCATGTGGTTGATCATCATATGGTTTGTGAAAGTATTGGTAGAAGTCTTGGTCTGTCTGCTCCTGAATCAACCAGTGCCCCAAGGCTGGAGCGCAGACTCCTTGGATAATCTGTCAAAAACCTGGTTGCGCTCCTTGTATATGTGATGACAAGAGATATAGTCAAAATGATACTTCAGAAGATATATCTCATCCAATATATGCCTGAGTGTGTGCATGTGACATGCAAATTAATGATTAAACCAGTTTATGATGAGTTTTGAGTCTCCAAAAATCTGAATGCGAGTGCAGCCCTTCTCAAGTGCAAAATAAAGCAAGTGTCTGAGAGTAATAAGCTCAGCAAAATTATTTGTTCCATCTCCCAGGCCCATCTGTATTTTGTAAAAATGATTATTAGATATATGAAAAAGGACACTCGCCCCCACATCCTTGTTTCTGTGTTGAACCTTCGAAGTAAGCCCAAGGGATGTTCTTGTCAATGTTCTCTGCTTTGATGATGCGAGTGGTGTGGGGGCGATCATCCTACATGATGCTGTTGTATATTGAGATGATATGTACAGTCACTTGATGCCAATGCAACATATGATTAGATAAAATATATATGTTTCTTTGTAACGAAATGCACCAACTGATCAGTAGAGGGATATTGTTAGCTTGTTGGGATGAGTAGCAGACCACCACAATTTCCAAGCTTCCAAAAGATTGTTACCTTTCCAGAGGAGGTAGAGTTGAAGGGATGTAAGAACATTGTGCCAAATGGATATGGTGCAAGGGCAGTGCAGAAAAAAGTGATCAATGGACTCAGATGGATGCTTACAGAGGATGCACTAGTTAGGGCCATGAAATGTATGCCTCTGAAGATTATCCCTTGTAGGAGATTTATTGCGAATAATACACTACTGAATAGTCTTGTTCTAGGTGGAGCCTTCAACTTCCAAAGTGAATTCCACCACCAATCAGTGACATGGGGCTTGTGTGCTGCGAAGACGAGGGGATATCCATCCTTTGGAGAATATTTACCATGCTGTGAATGAGCCCAAATAAGTGTTAGTTTTTGGTAGCATCGGAAGTTCTCAAGCCTTGAAAATTCGTGGAGAGGCTAAGGCACATGAGTTCTAAAGAACCCAGCAACCGTTTAGTGAAATTCCACTCGGATTGTATTTTAATTAAAATATTAATGGGTATTAATCAAAATATGGGTGAGAATGATCTAGAAGGTGGATCAAGTCATGTTTTAATCTTAGCCATTTATTAGAGACTTAATCTCGGCCGTTGAATACTCAGGAAAAGTATAAAATTGAGGCTTGGGGTTCATTTGGAAACACACAGAGAGATTGAGGAAATCGATTTTCTGAGTTGAGAAGTTCTCAGGAGGAAAATTGATTGGGGAGATCTTGCAGCTGAGGGGCAAAGAGAATCTGGGAGAAGGAATTTCCAGAAAATCAAAACATAGAGGCGGAGAGAGCTTGGAGAGAGGCAACATAGTAGTCGAGAGAGTTGACGCAAAAAAAATACTTGTCACTCAAAATCCAGTACTGCTAGAACATCCGAAACTATCGGGAACTTCCAGAGCAGCCAGGAGAGATGACGCAGAGGTAGCGTAGTAGTCAAGAGAGCTGATGCAAAGGAA
This sequence comes from Pinus tabuliformis, assembly GCA_031772625.1. NCBI lineage: Eukaryota > Viridiplantae > Streptophyta > Pinopsida > Pinales > Pinaceae > Pinus > Pinus tabuliformis. The sequence goes on along the minus strand of CM062805.1, from coordinate 152,304,662 downwards.
GCGTAGTAGTCGGGAGAGTTGACGCAGAAAATATGGCTTCATGCAAAATCCAAACTTATGGAACAACCAAAACTAACGGGAACTATCGGAACAGCCGGGAGAGATGGCACAAATGGAATAGAAGGTGACGCATGGCTGATGCAGAGCTTGAAAGGCTGACATGGGGCCTACGTAGGGCCCACGCAGAAATAGCAAGGGTTAGCCAGTCTTGTGCGAGATCAGCTAGAATTCTTCCGGCTGAGTGAGGTAAAACTCACTCAAATTTTCTGTGAGTATTTTCTCTGTAAAATATTGCTAAATGAGCATCCTAGATTGTATTTAGATATTTACTACCAATAATAAGAATCCTTAGATCTGCTGCATCGGTTTTCCCACATTGGGTTTTTCCGGGGAGGGTTTTCCAAAAACAAGTGTGTTGATGTGTTTGTTCATATTTTGATGTTTCTCTTGCCATTTAATTTTGAGTTCTAGTTTGTGAAGTCTCCAACTGAATTTATTTTGGTATTTATTGAAGTATTGGTAAATAAATTATCATAAATAAGTAGGAGAAATAAATCAATTATTTCAACAAATTTTCATAGAGTATCAGAGCAAGGTTTAGGAAAGATGAAAGCAAAGAAAAAGAGCATGGAGAACAGTAGGCGATGGGAATATTTCTGAATTAGCTTCCATGATGGAAGAGGAGTTTTCTTTCCTATCAAGTTCTACATCAGCCGAGGACTAGTACGTTGATAATGGGGCTTCAACTCATATGAATAGAGAATGAGAATAGCTCTCGAGCTATCAAGAGGAACATGTGAACTTTCAAATCACATTGGGTAACAGGATGAAGTGCACATAAGTAGGAAAAGGAACCGTTATTGTTGGGCGTGGAATCCCCCCCAAGGCATGTTTTGGGGCTTAAAGCCCAAGTTTTGACCAAGTCCATTGTAAAGACTCCGCGATTTGTGGGTGTATAGCGCGAAGTCATATAGAGTCACTGGGTTATCCACCCCTGTTTTTTGTAGTGTAATGTCGGCTTGAAAGATCCACCCATGGCTCGCGGACCATGGGATTATATAAATAGAGAGAGGCTCTAAGTGTAGAAGATAGGGAATCAATGAATAGAATAGAAGCATGATGAGTCTAAGAGATTGAGTCGAAGTGTAAAGTGTGTCTTTGGGTTGTAGAGTAGGAGAAGGCTTTACAACTGAGTGCGCAGAGGTCTAGTAGTCTGTAGCTGAGTGCGCAGACCCCTGTAGCTGAGTGCGCAGGGCAGGTCGAGTCTATAATCGTTGGAAGCATTAATAAAGAGAAGTTTTATCATATTTCTATGTATCTTTTCCTGTTTAATGTATTATTGGGTATAAATTGCAAGTGTATTGTTTATTTGTTGCGCGAACTCATATGAATGTGCTGTATAAATAAATATAACGTAAGGCATCCATTTATGCGAAGATAACTAACTGGTGTAGGAAGATAAGTAAGATCTCAGATGTGACTTAGGGAAATAGCGCAGAGCGCTGCTCCAACAACGCAGAAGCCCCACAGCCCCTAGTTAGGAATGCGTGAAGGAAAGTATATCAGGGCATGAGGGATAGGGAAGTGCGTATAGTAGCCTGCGCGAAGGGATTAACAATTGGACCAAATCAACCTCTCAGACATCTCCAGGGTGCGGAAACCTGGTTCCAGCACCCCCCCATACTACTTCGGGTGAGACCTCAGTCTGCGCTTCATGCACTGTTGCTGAAAGGGCCAGTAGTATAGGGATTTGTTTAGCTAATTAACTCGGAACTTGGGTCAGGCCCCAACAAGCCAACAATTATATTCCAGACAGCAGCAGGAGATAGTCTTCGGGCAACGCATTTACTGCATGTGCCAGGTATGGGAATGAATTTTATTTCTATATCTCAATTACAAGACAAGGGATATGATGTATACTTCATTGGTAATAGAGTATATTTCAAGCATCCAAGGTGGAAAAATAGGGCCCATATTTGAACTCGAAGAAATAGATTATACAAGTTGCAACTCGAGTTTCCTATGGTACTGATAAGAAGTAATGTCGATGGAGAAAAAGAATTAAATGAGAAGTGGCATTGGAGGATGGGACACTTACATCATAGGGCATTACAGATGCTCAAGGAAACTGTTACGAGGGTTCCAGTTCTTACTACCAAGCATGATGATACATGTAGAGGCTGCGTGCTAGGTAAGTATGGAAAAGTAGCATATTACGGAAGCAACAATAGAGCTAAGAGTGTATTGAGGTTAATACACTCAGAATTTGCAGTCCAATGTCTACAAGGGCCATTAGTAGCACTGAGTATTCGGTTACCTTCATAGATGACCATTCCAGGAAAAATTGGATATATTTTTTGAGAACCAAGAATGAGGTCTTTGATCGGTTTAACGAGTTTAAGGCTTTTGCGGAAAACATGACAGGAAGGAAGATCAAGATATTGCGTTAGACAATGGCGGAGAATACACAGATAAGAAATTCACTGATTTATGTGCAAGAGAAGGGATTCGAAGAGAATGGACAACACCCTATAATCCATAACATAATGGAGTCGTAGAAAGGAAGAACAAAAATATTGTTGGAGCAACAAAGGAAATGTTATACGATCAAAATCTACCCAAGTGTTTATGGGCAGAAGCATGCAACACGACTGTACACATTCAGAGCATGACTCCTCACAGGGCTTTAGGAATGAAGACACCAGAGGGAGTTTTAATGAGAAAGAAGCCAAAAGTAAGTCACCTTAGGATATTTGGAAGTGTAGCTTATTTCCATATTCCAGAAGAGAAGTAGAGCAAGTTAGAGCAGACTACCGAAGTTGGGTATCTAGTAGGTTACAACGATAATTAAAAGGCATATCAGATCTACATTATGAGCAACAGAAAGATTGTAGTAAGGTGGGATGCGAAGTTCATGGAAGATATAGCCTTTGGGAAATCTCGTGAGATGCCATTTGAAGAATAGGATGAGGATGCTCCTCTAGTCCAGCAATAGGGATTAGATCTGGTAAGAAGACAAGTATCTGGTTTAAGCACGCTAACCAGTACTAGCATCTCCTTAAGAGAAGAGGAGCCAGGAGTGTCAAAACAGGTACAAGAAGAGGAACAGATGGAACCTCCCACCACTAGTGGAAGAACTAGCCGAGAAGTACGACAGACCCTGAGGGATGCAGAGGAATTAATTGGAGCTCCTAGAGCCGAGAAAAGGCAGTGTAGGCAACTTGACAGGTACCAAGCATTGGTAGCTCAGGTCGAAGAACCCTCTAGTCTTCAAGAATCCGTACAACACCAAGTATGGGTGGATTCCATGGTAGAAGAGTACAATTATATCATGACAAATGATGTCTAGGAAATTGTACCAAGATCAGAGAACAAATTAGTTGTAGGTTGGAGATGGACCTACAAGATCAAGTATGCTGCAGATGGCAGCGTAAATAAGTACAAGGCTAGGTTTGTTGCAAAATGATATGCACAAAAGGAAGGAATATACTATGAGGAAACATTTTCCCAGTAGATTGATATACCTCTATCAGATCCATTATATCCCTTGCAGCATAAATGAGACGGGAGATTCACCAAATGGATGTCAAGACAATGTTCTTGAATGGGGTGATAGAAGAAGAGTTATATATCGAACAACCATAAGGTTTTGAAACACATGAAAAGATAAATCATGTGTGTAGGTTGAAGAAAGCCTTGTACGATCTAAAGCAAGAACCCAGAGCTTGGTATGGTCAAATTAACAACTCCTTAGAGCAGTTGGGATTCATCAAGAGCGATTTTGATCCCAATCTTTACTATCTGTTGGTAGAAGGTGAATCGTTGATTCTAGTTTTGCATGTGGATGATCTATTTTTGGTAGGATCATTCAGACTCATGGAGGATTGTAAGAAGAACCTGGAAATTGAGTTTTATATGAAGGATTTGGGGCTAATGCACTATGTTCTGGGATTGGAAGTTTGGCAGCAAGATGGTGAGATATTCCTTGGCCAAGGAGGATATGCATAATATTTTTTGAAAAGATTCCGAATGCAGGATTGTCAACCTATGGCTACGCCTGTGATTACCAATTGGAAGAAAATAGATGTCTCAGGAGACAAGGAAGTGGACCCCACCTTACACAAACAACTCATTGAGTCACTTATGTATCTGCTCAACACTATGCTAGACTTGTGTTATGATGTCAACACCCTTAGTCAGTTCATGGTGGAACCAAAAAGTGTGCATTGGGTAACAACAAAGCACATTCTCAGGTATGTGTGTGGAACAATAAATTTTGGATTAAGGTACACCAAGGGCAATGATATTGAATTGAGTGGATTCACTGATACAGATTGGGCAAGAAGTTCAGTAGACAAGAAAAGTACCACTGGGTATTTCTTCAGTATTGGATCTGGGATGACCTCTTGGTGCAGTAAGAAGCAAAATTCTGTAGCTCTAAGCTCTGATAAAGCTGAGTATATGGTAGATAAAAAAGTAACATGTTAAGCTATATGGCTCTGGAAACTGCTTGTAAATCTATTCAGGAGAAGGATGGAAGTGACAAGGATCTTCTATGATAATCAGAGTTGTATCAAGCTCTCTAAAAATCCAGTATTTCATGATCGCTCAAAACACATTGATATTCGCTGTCACTTTATCAGAGACTATGTTCATTGTGGAGTGGTACGGTTGGAGTACACTCCCACAAGAAATCAGGTGGCAGAGATACTCACCAAGGTTCTAGGAAGAGCAAAGTTTGTTCAATTTCGGGAACATATGGGTACATTAGAAAATCCCTTTCAATAGAATGATGCAACGCTTGAGAGGGAGCTATACTACATATGAAACAATGGTAGTGGCAGTGTCATGGTTAGTAGTACAATAGAAACAATAGCATAGTGTTGGTGGCAGCAACAGTGTAGAAAGGAGGTGCTTCAGAAATAGAGAAGCATGAAGGTGGACATTATTGCTAGAGCACTTTCCTCGCTAAGAGGGAGTGTATGTTTTTGGTAGCATAGAAAGTGATCTAGCCTTGAAAATTGGTGGAGAGGCTAAGGCACATGAGTTATAAAGAACCCAAAAACCGTTTGGTGAAATTCCACCCGGATTGTACTTTCATTAAAATATTAATGGGTATTAATCAAAATATGGGTGAGAATGATCTAGAAGGCGGATCAAGTCATGTTTTAATATTAGTCGTTGATTAGAGACTTAATCTCGGCTGTTGAAGTCTCAATAGGAAAAGTATGAAATGGAGGCTTGGGGTTCATTTATGAGGTGAGAATTTCTTAGGAGGAAAATCGATTGGGGAGATCTTGTAGATGAGGGGCAAAGAGTGGAAAATACAAAACAGAGAGGTGGAGAGAGCTTGCAGAGAGGTAGCACAGTAGCTGGGAGAGTTGACGCATAAAATATGCCTGTCATGCACAATCCAAAACTCTTAGAACAGCTGAAACTTTCGGAACAACCGGGAGAGCTGACGCAAAAAAGATGCCCGTCACGCAGAATCCATAGCTGTCAGAATAGCTGAAACTGCCGGAATTTTTGGGAAATGTCGGAACAATTGAGAGATCTGACACATAGGGAAGAGAAGGTGATGTAGGGCTGACGCAGAGCCTGAAAGGCTGATGCAGGGCCTACACAGGGACATCATAGAAATGGTCGGGGTTATCCAGTCTTGTTCCAGATCAACCAAAATTCTACCGGGTGAAGTGAGGTAAAACTCACTCAGATTTTCCTCCAGTATTTTCTCTGTAAAGGATTGCTAGATGAGCACCCTAGATTGTATTTAGATATTTACTACCAATAATAAGAATCCTCAGATTTGCTGCATCGGTTTTCCCACATTGGGTTTTTCTAGGGACGATTGTCCAAAAACAAATGTGTCAATGTGATTGTTCATATGCTGATATTTATCTTGCCCTTTAATTTTCAGTTCTAGTTTGTGAAGTCTGCAATAGAATTTGTTTTGGTATTTACTAAAGTATTGGTAATTAACTTATCATGAATAAGTAGGGGAAATAAATCAATTATTGCAACAAATCTTCACAATAAGCTCATCCTCTCCCTCATTGATCCTAAAAAGTGATTATGAAAGTGAATTAATGTAGGAGTGCCAACCATTGTGCCAGATATGTGGGATATTCAATTGTTTTGTAATTTTCCAGGCTTGGTGGAAAATGGAAGTATTGTATGGATTAGTGATATGTGCAAGACGAGTGTAACCAAAGGTTGAGAGAACATGAAGAAGCTTAGGTGGGAGGTGAAATGCGTTCCCACATCCAGACCAAGGATTCATTCCCAATCAAACCAGGGATCCAGATACAATCCTCCATGTGAGACCATCCCAAATATAGGAGAGTGAGTTCAGAACAACTCTCCAAATGGTTGAGATGTTTCCCATACTCCAAGAGGGTTGCTTGATCCAATCCATAAGATGTAGGGAACTTATGTATTTCTATATGAACACCTCAGCCCAAAGATTCTTGCTTGTCATGACATGCCATCCCATTTGGTAGCTAAAGCCTTGGCAAAGACTACAAGATTTTTCATACCCCAAGCTCCCCATTTATTTGGAAGGGAAATGTGGTCCCATCTAGCCCATGCTTATACATTCCCTTCTTGTTTCCCCTTCCATAAGAATTTGTAGCAAAACTGTTGTATCATGTTCAACATGCCTCTTGGGATCCAAGCCAAAGACATCCAGTACACTAGAGTGGATTCTAATACAGATTTGATGAGAGTGAGATGACCTTTCAATTTTAGCCACAAGCCATATCCAATCAACAATCTTATATTGTATAGGTTTGATCCGAAACCCATGGTATTTAATACCTTCTTCGAATGGGAGAACTGAAAAAGGAAACCTCTGGCAAACATAGTGAATTTCATGTGGTGAACAACCAGTCATAGTCACAGTAGATTTATGACGATTGCATTCCATATCAGTTGCCAAGAAAAAATATCTGAAAATATTCGAAAGGGATGTGGTATCACCAATTGATCTACTTAGGAAGATTAGTACATCATCAACAAAAAGGAAATGAGTAAGTATGTAGATATTGGTAATTTTGATACCCTGTAATCTACCCAAACTTTTCTTCTCAGTTATAGGTCGACTCAATCCTTCCATGAATAGGAAGAAAATTAGGGGAGAGAGAGGACATCCTTGTCTATGTCCTCGCTTAACATGGAAAAAAGGAGAGACGAGCCTTAATAAGAACACTATAAGAAACAAAAGATATGTCAAGAAACCAATGGGAAACCCCAAATAGGAAACCAAAAATATGTCAAGAACATTCTTAGGTAACGCCAACTTGTACGACCAAAAGACTTTGCTAAACAAATATTAAGAATCATACCTTTGATCCTCTTGATCTTGATGGAATGTGGGACCTCATGGGCAGTGCCAACTACTTTATGAATTTGATGATGATTGAGGAAGGCAAATTGTTCCGAGGGGATAAGTTCAAATAGAATATGATTAAGACGATTGGCGATGATTTTGGAAATAATCTTGTAAATACGATTGCAGAGAGAGATGGGCCTGAAATCATTGAAGGTCAGAGGGGAGTTAGATTTTGGTATGAGGGCTATGAAGGTAGAGTTGAAGGCATCATACATGCGTCTAGTAGTCCGACATTCTTTGATAACCTGAAGTAGGTCATTGCCCAATACTTAAAAAGAATCAAGATAGAATTTAATCGTCCATCCAGCCAGGCTAGGGCTTTTATATTTCTTGAACCATTTGAGGGTTCCTTCCAATTCGACCATAGTTACAAGTTTTTTGAGATCCTCAGCAGCTTCTTAATCAAGAAAATTAGGAAAAAAATCTACCACTCTGATAATTTCAACAAGTGTAGCTTCTTGGGGTGCTTTAAATAGCCTACCGAAATGAGAGGAGCCGAGAGTGGAATATGATTAAAGGATTGGACGCGATGACTAGTTTGATCCTCCAGGTGCCAAATCGTATTGATAGCATGATGACCATTAGAAAATTGGTGATAAAATTTAGTGTTGTCATCCCCAGATTGAAGCAAAATGGCCCAACTCCTTAGTCTCCAAGTCTCTTCTTTGTCCTTAAGAATTCTCGTTTGCTTTGCGTCAAGATATATAAAGCTCTCTTTTGCCTCAACAGATCTAAATCACCTTCCATTTACTCCAGCTAGGTTTTCTTGTTCAAGTTTTATATCAATCAGGTGTTGCTCATATTGAGTCCCAAACCTGCACTTCCCTATATACCCTTCCAGCCTTCTTTTTCCACTTACTTCATCCACCAAGCTGTTAAATCATTGCATTATAGTCTAAAAAGAGCTTCTGACATGGTTTTCTAACTATGCTTATGACTGTTGTTTGGTTTAGATTTTTGTTCAGGCAGCTGCGGAAACTTGTCAGTTTCCGCAGCGAGCACAGGTTTCCGCAGCCATTTTGTTAAAGGCTATGTTACAGGTGTCCTATGAAGAAATGAGCCACATGGGCAAGCTATAGGTGACGTGTACATGGAACGTGTCCCTTCAGATCAGCCAAATCATCCATAAACGGTCATGGTCAACAAGGGTCAAAGGCAAAGCCAACCAAGGAATTTAGCGGTGGTACGTCTCTGTTTTGAGCACGTGAAGGTTTACGTGGCACAGTCCTCAGCTCACGGAGATATCAGCACACCTGGAGATCAACCATGTAACCTGAATCCAGCAGCTACCACTCCGAGGATTTAATGGACATGATGACCATTACACTAGATCTCGGGCTGAGGAGATCTACGTGTCTCTGGCAACGCAGTTAACAACATAGGATTTAGGAGTTAGTTACAACACTTTTCATTATAAATAACGCATTGATAAACGCTGTGTGGCGAAGCTTTTGGGATGTAATTTTTGACTGTTGTTATCACCCCACTGTACTCTGTTTTATGTGTTTTGCTGTTTCTTTAATACATGAGAAGACTACTTTCCTGAGCTCGTTTTTGTGACTGTTCATTGACTGGTTGAGGTGGCAGAGGGCCCCTGTGCACTAAAGCTTTCTATAGTTCTCATTTGATTTTATTATGTTTCTGCTTTCATAATTATTAGCTTGTATATAACATGCTGTTTTGATGTTTTTAATTCACTGTTGTTTAAATTTTCATTTATGTTTTCTTATAACTGTCAGCTGATCAGTGCTTTTCTACAGGTTTTCTTAGGCAGCCCGGGAAAATTTTCATCTTTTTGATAACTAATGACATATGAGATCATCTTGTCCTTCCTGCTAATTTTCATTTTCTGAAGTTTAATTCCAGCACTGTCATTTTTCAAATTGTGTTTTGCTTATTTATTTTTCTGCTACTTAGACATCATACTACTCATCTGTTTATATTCAAGTGACTCTATTAGTAAGGAATCAAAATATTATTTATTGTAGTGTGATTTAGTTTGCTTTCTTGCAATTTAGATATCATATTGCTTAACTTGTTCATGATTGCTTCCCATAAGGCAGATTGAGTTGAAGGGTAAAGGATCAGAAGAGTTGAAGTAGTGCGATTAGTTTCCTTTATGAAATTTAATTTCTTGCAATTTAGATATGATATTGCTTAACTTGTTCATGATTGCTTCCCATAAGGCAGATTGAGTTGAAGGGTAAAGGATCAGAAGATTTGAAGTAGTGTGAATTAGTTGCTTTGCTTTCAGTCTTTGAGTTGCTTTAAGTTAAGTTTTTACTTTCCTTTTCATACAGCAGTAAGGATACTGGGCCATTGTCATTAGTTCACTATTTGATACATTTACTTCCTCTTAAGAATTGATTTCATTACAGTTATTTTAGAGCTTTCTTTTTGAACACTTTAAAGTTTGGAAAATCACTGTAGAAATCACCATTACCATCCATACTTAAATTTCATTTTCGCCATCACACACTAGGGAATCCATAAAAGATAAATCCAAAAACAAACTAAAAAACTAAAAAACGACAAAAGACTAAGAAAATGGTTATCTTGTACATATAGTACACTTCACTTCGTCAGTTTACGAATCCCGGATTGACGTTTTAATCAGCAATTTAGAACATACTAAATTGACCAAACATTTTGGCGCCGTTGCCGGGGAAGTGAAACTAGGTAGCCAATTTCTTAAAAAAAAAAGAAGAAAATTTCAAGGAAGGAAAATTGATAACCTCTCAAAGTATGCTCTCCTCTTGCACTTAGTGTGATCTGGAGGATCAGAAAAGAGAAAGTTATTGGTTTAATAGTTTCTTGAGTATGCTCTCTTCTTGCACCTAGAGTGACCTGGAAGATCAGAAAGAGAATTATTAGCCTGACTTGAAGAAAAATAAAAATGATATGCATAGAGCAAGAGATTCTAGGGAAAGGTTTTTAGCTAGAGCCAAGAGTTCGATTTTCACAACTCCTCTACCTCAAGGAATAGACAAGAGACACCTCCATCATCTCCAACCTACACTCCTAGCCCTAGGATTCCTGGAATTCAAGAGGTAGTAGTTGAGTTAGGAGACTCTTCCTCACCATCCATCGAATCTGAATTAGGAAAAGATCATTTCTTTTCTTCTACAGGGAGACACATTGTAATTGAAGAAGTAGAATCATCTGAGGAAGAAGAGGGAGAAATTCCTCCTCGTTCGCCATTAGTAGAGGAACCAGAGGACTCTGAAATCTCTGAGAAAACGACCATGACAGAAGAGGGAGTTAACGGATTTGGTAGAGGTATAGGTAGAGGAGGGGGAGGAGGAAATAATGGAGGAGGTAGAGGTAACAATGGGGGAAATAGGGATGGAGATAACTCATTTGGATTTCCTATAGTCGATGAGGATTCTCGAGCAACAATGAAAAATATTTCACCATCTGTCCTCCCAAACTTTCATGGGTTAAGAAATGAAGATCCTGAAACATTTCTATTTGAGTTTGAGGTCGTGTGTCGAACCTATGATTATCTAGAAGACTCTCAAAAATTCAAACTGTTTCCTTCAACATTGAAAGGAGCTGCTTTGAAATGGTTCATGGGATTACTCACTCAATCCATTAGGACTTGGAATGATATGAAACAAACATTTCTGGATAGATACATGGATTATTGTATGCCTACCAACCACAAGGATGAAGTATTTAAAATGGTACAAAGAGAAGATGAAAACTTGGAGGATTTACTTAAAAGCTTCCAATACAATCTGGAAAGAGAAAAAATGAGTAACTTAGATGAGGAAACCTTGAAAGCCCTTCTATTAAAAGCCATTAGAGATGAATGGATAGATATTTTGAACATGATCGGAAAAGGAGACATATTTCAACTTCCACTTCATGATATAGCAGAGCTGTGTGTCCATCTCTCAAGAGGAAAATCTAAAACTGGAAAAGGTCCTAGAGATCCTTCTCTCATAAGAGAAAACAAATCTGCAACTGGATCAGTAAGTCGGGCTGAGATTGGCAATATGCTTGATGAATTCAAAATTGATATCTTAGGGAGTCTTAGTGAGCAACTAGACACCCTTAAGATACACAACAAGCAGAAAGCAGAAGCTGAGGCTTTGGCCATCTTTTTCCCAAAATGCAGAAAGAAACATGCTCTAAGGGAATGTCCCTTGGATGCAAAAGTTGTAGAAACATGTGTAATTTGTTCAGAGAATCATGAGACCAAGGATTGTCCTTCAATTCATGGGCTCAAAGCTGTCTTCCAAGAAGATCCAAATATAATTGAGTCTCTCTGTTTTGTTGCAAGGAGACCTTGGCAGGGGCAACAAAACCAAGGGTTTAATAACTCTATGAACTTTCAAACCCCACCAAATTGGAATCCTTGGAAACAACCTTGGTCCCAACCTCAAAATTATTTTCAATCATGGGTACAAGGCATGCAAAATCCTTATGGGAGATTTGCTAAATTTTATCAATATCCTCCATCTTTTCAAAACCAACAAGCTCCACAACTTCCAAATCAAAACCCACAACTATCATTGCCATTTCAACAACAACAACCCTCTCAACAGAACCCAAATTCTCAACTCTTGCTTCCATTCCAACAGAAGTCAAATCAACTTCCTTCTCAGCCATTGCCAAACCCCAATAATAAAAACCATCAAAATGCTTACATGGTAGAAGGTCAACAATTTCCTGCCTATATGATTGTTCCTCTCAATGATGTACAACTCAGATCTGGTAGAGTTCTAGATAAACCTTCTATAGATGCCCAAAATCAAAGCATTTCTAAGGAAGAATCTCTTGAAGCCAATAAGGGTTCTGAAGCATCTCTTCAAAACCCAAACACTCAGAAAGAAAAAGAAAAAGAGCTAATCCCCACAACTCCTATAGTTGAGCAACCTGCATCTTCATGCACACCTCCTTTTCCTGAAAGATTACAAATTTACAAAGGGGTGGAAAAACAAATCTTGTTGCCTGACTATGATTTTCTAGATGAATTGAAGAATGTCTGTATCAAGATTCCTTTGTTACAAGCCATTAGAGAGATTCCTATTCTAGCAAAAACAATAAAGGAGTTGAGTCTTAAAAGACCAGGAAGGAAACCTAGAGACACAAGAAGAATCCACCTGGTAGGGAAAATTGCAGACATCATGATGGGAAAAATTACTATGCAGAAATATGTAGATCTCGGTAGTCCAATTGTCAAAACACATATCAATGGGGTTGAAATTCCAAATACTTTGATTGATTTAGGGGCTGCTATCAACATTATGAGTAGACAGACTATGGAACAACTGAAACTTCCTAATCTTCTCTTTACACCTACTTTACTGCAACTTGCAGATCGATCAATTATTAAACCAGATGGTGTATTAGAAGACATTTCAGTCTCCTTAGACTCTTGGGAATATCCAGTAGATTTTATGATTTTAACCCCCAAGAGTAATTTAGGAGGACACCCTCTCATCTTAGGAAGACCTTGGCTAGCCACAGCCGATGCTTTCATCAGTTGTAGGTCTGGGGATATGTATATTTCTGATGGTAATTCGACAAAGAAATTCAACCTGTATCCTCCAGAAAAATCAATTACAGAAATAGGAGATAATGAGTGGATTGATGATGAAGATACTATACAACCTGTCTTTACCATTTCTGAAGTTAGTGAAGATCGTCAAATTTTGAACACATTAGAAAACTTTGAAACATCTTCAGAATATGACCACACACAATTTCAGTTAGATTCCGACATTGAGTATTTATCTTCTAGACAAATGTCTATTTTCTCTACGGAAGAGTTTGGTAGTTTCGCCATTGAGATCTTTCTAGGAAAAACATTGAATATCAACAAAAATTTGGAAAGATCACAACAGGAAGAACTAACCAAAATCTTGCAAAAACATTTTACTGCATTTGCATGGGAATATACTGATATGAAAGGTATTGACCCTAAGACTTGCATTCATCACATCTACATTGAGGAAAACAGTAGACCAATCAGACAACCTCAAAGAAGGATGAATCCAAACCTTAGGGAGATAGTGAAAGAAGAGCTCCAAAAGTTACTTAATGTAAACTTCATTTATCCAATTTGAGATAGCCGATGGGTTTCTCCTTTGGTTATAGTACCTAAAAAGAATGGTAAATGGAGGGTATGCATTGATTACAGGGAATTGAACAAAGCAACTTTGAAGGATCACTTTCCTTTACCCTTTATCGATCAGGTATTAGATACTTTAGCAGACAAAAAGTATTTTTCATTTTTGGATGGTTTTAGTGGTTACAATCAGATTCAGGTAGCACCTGAAGATCAGGACAAGACCACATTTACCTGTCCATGGGGAACTTTTGCTTACCGAGTACTTCCTTTTGGATTATGTAATGCACCCACAACATTTCAAAGGGCAGTACTAGGAATCTTTTCCGATCTAATCCATGATTGTGTAGAGGTTTATATGGATGATTTTACAGTTTATGGTAATTCGTTTGAAGAGGCATTAGAGAATTTGGAAAAAGTCCTTATAAGATGTAAAGAAACAAACCTATCATTAAGTCATGAAAAATGCTTATGATGTTTACTGAAGGGATTGTTTTAGGACATCATATTTCAGGGGATGGGATTAAAGTTGATAGATCAAAAGTTGAATTCATCTCCAAGTTGCCTATTCCAAATTGTCAAAAAGATGTTAGAAGTTTTCTTGGATTTACTGGATACTATAGAAGATTTATTGAAAACTTCACCAAAATAGCATCTCCACTCTTCAAATTACTTACAAAAGACTGTGAATTCAAATGGGATCCTGATTGTCAATCTACATTTGAAACTTTGAAAACAAGAATATCTAAAGCACCCATTTTGAGAGGGCCGAATTGGAAACTTCCTTTCCATATTTCTACAGATGCTTCAGATACAACTCTAGGAGCTGTGTTGGGACAAAAGGATTTAGTTCCTTATGCCATTTACTACACCAGTAAAAATTTGACTCCCACTGAGTTAAACTATACTGTGACTGAGAAAGAGTTCTTAGCTGTTGTTCATGCAATCAATAAGTTTAGACACTATATAACTGGCTATGAAACTTTTGTCCATACTGATAATTCTGCAATTAGATATCTCATGAATAAACCTGTTACTAATGGCAGGGTTACAAGATGGCTCTTAATTTTACAATAATTCAATATTACTGTGTTGGATAGACCAGGGAAACAAAATACAGTAGCTGATTTCTTGTCTAGAATCCAAAATACTAATGAAGATTCTCCTGTAGAGGATAAGTTCCCAGATGAGTATTTATTTGCAATAACTACTAAGACTCCTTGGTATGCAGATATTGCTAACTATTTGGCTACATGAAAGCTACCTCCACATCTATTTCCTAGTGAAAAAAGAAAAATGATTCAGGAGAGTTCAAGTTATTCATTGATTTCTAATGAATTGTTTAAAATAGGGCTAGATTGTGTGATCAGAATATGTGTTCGGGAAGATGAAATGCCTAACATCCTCAAGGCATGTCATGATGAACCATGCGGTGGACACTTTGCTGACAAAAGGATAGCCTATAAAATCCTTTCTTTGGGATATTATTGGCCTTCCCTTTTCAAAGATGCAAAACAATATGTCAGAAGGTGTGACAACTGCCAAAGAGTTGGGAGACCGACTCTTTCAAATGAAATGCCATTACAACCATAGGTACTCATCGAACCCTTTGAAAAATAGGCTTTAGATTTCATTGGACCTATTAATCCACCATCTAAACAAAAAAAGTATATATTGGTATGCATTGATTATGTCACTAAATGGGCAGAAGCTAAAGCATTGCCTTTTGCCACTGAAAATTCAGTTATTCAATTTTTTTTGAGGATATTTTTACTCGTTTTGGTGTCCCAAGAGAAATTGTGACAGATCAGGGAAGTCAATTTACATCTAACTTGATGGAGAAGCTGATGGAAGAATACAAAATCAAGCACAGAAAATCTACTCCTTACCATCCGCAAGCAAATGGCCAAGTGGAGTCTACAAACAAAGGTCTTGAGAACATCATCACCAAAACTGTTCATCTACACAGAAGAGATTGGGAAGAAATGCTTCCTGAAGCCTTATGGGCCTACAGAACTACATGGAAGAATACAATAGGACATTCTCCCTATGAACTTGTTTATGGGAAAGAAGTCCTGCTCCCCATTGAGTTTCAAGTCAAGACTTTGAAGATGGCAGTCTAGTTGGGGATGAATCTATCAGAAGCCCAAAAGCACAGAATGGAGTAGCTGAATGAGCTAGATGAAATCAGACAAGAAGAAATTTTAAAGACTGATCTAGTTCAACATCAAAGAGCTAAATGGCATGACAGATACATCAAAGAGAGAAAGTTTCAAGAGGGAGATTGGGCATTACTGTTTGATTCCAAGTTCAAAGACTTTAAAGGTAAATTTCAGACCCATTGGCTTGGGCCATATGAAATTGACAAAGTCTTTAATAATGGAGCAGTAAGAGTCAAGACCATTGATGAATTTCAGATTTCTTTTCTTGTGAATGGCCACCGATTGAAAATTTATCATAAGCCACTCTCAAAAGAAGAATTTGTCAAGATGTTCCAGGAGAATTATGCAATAAGGCTGATGGAGAAGAATCCTTCTTCCCCACTAGCCTAGCCTTTTATTCTTTCAGTTAAAAAAAAAAGAAAAAAGAAAAAAAAGAAAAAAAGTGTATAAGCCTGAAAACCAATCACAGATTGGCGGTCTTATGCAGGAAATGTAGAGTGAAAATCAGGGACACCTGACACTCTATATTTTCCAAAAAAAAAAATCTTCTCTCTTTCTTTTTCCATTTTCACTCCACCTCATTTGCCATTTCACTCCATCTCCATCTCATTCTCATTTCCATTTCACTTCACTCCACTTCATTTTCATTTCATTCCACTCATTCCATTTCATTTCATCAATAAAAGTCCCTTTCAGGACTATTTTCATTTAGTTAGTTCTTCTCTAACTATCTTTGTTCAGCTAAGTGGGTGTTGTCTCAGTTTCCGCAGCTGGAAGCCGTTTCCGCAGCCAGAAGCAGTTTCCGCAGCCAGAAACGATTTCCACAGCCACCATCACTCCATTTTTCAAATTTACAGTCAACTGTTAGTGCAATAATCATGAAATGTAGGTGTAATTGAGCTGAAGACATGGGGCATCTCCAAGGCATCAAGGAAGAGCAATTGGTTAGAAGCCTTGAGCAAGAAATGACAAAGTTTCCAAAGGTATGAGATTTTTTTTTATCAAATGACAATTCAAGTCATAATTACGCATAGTTATCAAACCATAAAAAGTTCTACTACGTGCAATGATTTGATACGATGGCTCCATTAAACCACTCCTATTCCACGATATCACTCCACACACCTTGCATTCATTTCTCCAATGGTCTCATGATTATTTCGAGTTTAAACTCAAGATTGACTGCACTTTAATTTATTAACCGTACTCATGAGACGTGACCTATTTTGTTACGATTATCCTTAGTCGCATTTTCCGCAGCCGTCCATTGAGACGTGTAACATTTCATACACAGTCATCTGATTCAAAAGAATCCCAATGTTACTCCATTCGTTTACCACTCCATTAATACCATACTCCTCACATGCATCCGCATTTTATTTTATGAACTCGTTTACTGCTGCTCACCCTCTGTTCCTCCTGTAATTCAGGCATTTCCATTCCCTGTTCTCCATTTTCAATTGCAACCACTACAATTATCCTAAACCCTGATTGCAACCACTACAGTTTATTCTAAACCCCGATTGCAGCCACTACAGTATATTCTAAACCCTGTAACCGAGCCATTTTTTTTCTCTGAACCCTCACACGCAGAAGAGCTCTCAGTTGAAATTCAAAACAGAGGATGGGAAAATTACTGAGAGCAGAGCCAGAAGGACCGAAATACTTGGAAGGTTATCCTCAAACTAAAGAATTACTAAAGAAAGCCAGATGGTTACGATTTATCCAAAAGTTTAAAGGCCATAACAAGGAGGTGACCAAAGCTTTTGCACGGTCTTTTGATGGTCAAACAGTGGAGATTGGAGACTTGAAGCTCACGGTGACTGAAACCACAGTAGCAGCTGCCATAGGCCTACCTCAGGAAGGTGAGAGGTGGTTTAAAAATAGAAGTGTGGATGATCAGATATGGAGAATTATGCTACAAAACCAAGGTATGGATACCACCGTGTTTACAAGAGGCATCCCTGTTCATGCACTAAAAGAGGAATGGTCTAGTCTGCTATTAGTTATCCAAAAATTTATCACGTGTGAAGGACATTTTGGTTCTATGTATATGTATCATGCTAGAATGATGATGAATTTCTTAGAGGGTCACACTCTTAATTTGCCTCATTTTCTGCTATTGAGTTTGAAAAAGATGAGTATTACAGTTCAAAAACACATAGGCAACATTGAACCTCATCTATATCATCATGGACTCATAAAAATTCTTATTGAGGACCAACTGAAGAAAACTAAAGATACTTGGGAGCAATTCTTGATAAGAAACTACTTCCAAGAGCCATATGAGACCTCTGGAAGTAGTCCACCAAAGATTCCAAGAAAAAGTAGGAGGAAAGAAAAGGATACTACAGTCCAAGACTCCCCTACTATAGAAACTCAAGAAACTGACCAAAAAGAAGAAGAAGATAGAGCTAAAGACAAGAAACAGAAGAAAGAAAAAGCCAAAAGAACCATCCAAGAAGTCTATCCATCCCCTGAGCAATCCATAGAGGAGGATTATCAACCACTGTCAGAAAAATTAGTACATCTTCAGGCTACTGCTATAGCAAAGAAAAAGCAAAAAGGAAAACATAGTACACAAGAAAAGAGCACTAGTCCATACTTAAGGAGGAGCACTAGGCTAAGAGGAAAGGGGAGAAAAACCCAAGAAAAACAACCTCACTTTATCGATTTAGGTGAAGAGACACTTGAGAAATCTCCAGCTCAGCCAAGCATTGAATCAAGTCCTCCACATGATGAAAGCCCTTTTCAGCCAGAAATAGAGAACAGTCCTCCTCCTCCACCAGATTTTGAGCTTAGTCCGAGAAAGACACCTGAGGTAGATCTCAATCAGCAAGAGGTATATAACTACCTGAAATCCTTAGAACAATCAGCTGCAGGTCCGAGTACCACTCTGCCACTAGATGCACAAGTTCAGTCCTTGAAACAGGAGGTATTTGAATTAGAAGTCCTAAATAGGCATATCAAGTAGGAAAATGAAGCACTCAAAGAGTAGAGCAAGGTAGATAAGATTATCCATGATAACACTATGCTCCATTTAGGACTGTGGCAAAAGAAAAACAAGAAACTGAAGAAAAAGTGCAAAAAGTTAAGCAGGGCATTGATTAATCTCAAGTTCAAATGTCTAGTCAGGAAACCCAGGATGCTGTTATCACCAAAGAAGAAGAGGCTAGATGTCCTAGCAGAAGCCTCAGAACATATGGATTAGAAAGGGGTGACTAAATTTTGGTTGCATGAGGACATGCAACACCTTCACAGTGGGGGTATGTTGAGTCCCAAACCTGCACTTCCCTATATACCCTTTCAGCCTTCTTTTTCCACTTACTTCATCCACCAAGCTGTTAAATCATTGCATTATAGTCTAAAAAGAGCTTCTGACATGGTTTTCTAACTATGCTTATGACTTTTGTTTGGTTTAGATTTTTGTTCAGGCAGCTGCGGAAACTTGTCAATTTCCGCAGCCAGCACAGGTTTCCACAGCCATTTTGTTAAAGGCTATGCTACAAGTGTCCTATGAAGAAACGAGCCACATGGGCCAGCTACAGGTGACGTGTACATGGAACGTGTCCCTTCAGATCAGCCAAATCATCCATAAACTGTCACGGTCAACAAGGGTCAAAGGCAAATCCAACCAAGGAATTTAGCGGTGGCACGTCTCTGTTTTGAGCACGTGAAGGTTTACGTGGCACAGTCCTCAGCTCACGGAGATATCGGCACACCTGGAGATCAACCAAGTAACCTGAATCCAACAGCTACCACTCCGAGGATTTAATGGACATGATGACCATTACGCTAGATCTCGGGCTGAGAAGATCTACGTGTCTCTGGCAACACAGTTAACAACATAGGATTTAGGAGTTAGTTACAACACTTTTCATTATAAATAACACGTTGATAAATGCTGTGTGGTGAAGCTTTTGGGATGTAATTTTTGACTGTTGTTATCACCCCACTGTACTTTGTTTTACGTGTTTTGCTATTGCTTTAATACATGAGAAGACTAATTTCCTGAGCTCGTTTTTGTGACTGTTCGTTGACTGGCTGAGATGGCAGAGGGCCCCTGCGCACTAAAGCTTTGTATAGTTCTCATTTGATTTTATTATGTTTCTGCTTTCATAATTATTAGCTTGTATATAACATGTTGTTTTGATGTTTTTAATTCACTGTTGTTTACATTTTCATTTATGTTTTCTTATAGCTGTCAGCTGATCAGTGCTTTTCTACAGGTTTTCTTAGGCAGCCCGGGCAAATTTTCATCTTTTTGATAACTACTAACAGCTCATCCCTGGATATTTTTTCCATGAACCAATCAATAGTTTTGTGCTTGAGGTAGAGGAGTTTCTTTGAAAAACATTGTAGAAATTCCAACTGTAGATCACCTGGTAATGCGATATACTAAAGCAAAACACTTTATCTACTTCTACAAACAATTTAGTGGAATCTTAATCGAACATGAGCAACATCAATGAGAACACATATAACTGATATGGAGAAATCAATCACACATAACACAGAAGATATAACCCGAGGAAAGATTCAGCGTAAAACCCCACTCTCTGTATTATCATACATAGGATTTATACAAAGCCTTAGCTCTCACACAGCTAGCCATCTCTCAATACAATCCTCACAGATGAAGGTCAAAATACATCAGGATTACACAAAGCTTTAGCTCTCACAGCTAGCCATCTCTCAGTGCAATCCTCCTGGATGCTCACAGGAAATCAAGACTTCTCCTAAGCCTTCTCCTTTGCCCTCCAAGCCTCCTATTTCCTTGCGCAATTTTCCTTGGGTGATCCTCCTGTTACCAAGTGTAACACTAATCTCTCACACTGATCTCACACCCTGTAAAACCGCACAATCCTCAAGGAACCTTGATCCTTTTGCTTGGATGATTTTCCTTTATAGGAAAAAATCCATCCAACTGATAGTACATTGTCCCTCCTCTGATCTCAACTGGGTCTTTCTCTGAAGTGACATGCATGAATTAATTATGAGATAATATTCAGTTATTTGAAGTGCAATAGTTACATGCATGCAAGCATTAACTAACTGAACTCACATTAATTTAGACAAACTGTTTAAATAAATTATAATTGGACTTGACTCAGTTAACTGAGCTAACTAATTACTACTCAAATTAGAACTCATCCTATCTCTTTAACTGATGGATAAATTCGTCAATTAATAGATAAAATGTTGCATGTCCTCACATAGACTTCAAGTTTGATTTTCCTTAACTAATTAACTCAAGATGAATTAACTAATTAATTTTCAAATTGCTGTTAATATCAAATTCAAATTTTACTTCCTATTTTTAGTCCAAGGTTGAATAAAACAGGAATCCATCCTGAACTGCTAAAAATAGAATGCTATTTTTAGCACTTCCATTTTTCATTCCCTGTTGCCCAATCCATCATTGGTACCCAAACTTCTATTTTTAGCAATGGTATTTTTAACACTTCTATTTTTAGCATTTCTTGTTGCTGTTTTCAACACTCCCTCTCAACAAGAAAGTCTTCAACACAAACCTAATCCTGTACCTCTGGAATGTTCTGCATGCAACACATCTACCAAGTGTGGTTTCTCCAACAACTCTCGAAACAAAAAAAACTCCCAACTGACCTCTCTGTTGGGCTAGAAACATACTCTGATGCTGAAACTCTACATGCTGCTGACAAGTGCTCCCTCTTTGGCCTCTGCGCTACTACAACATCTCCATGCATATTGCATCATTACACCCTTCTCTGTACTACCCTGCACTGTGCAACACACTTGTGCCTCTCACATTGCTGCAACCTGCATGCTCTGCGCTGTCCTGGGATTCCATGCACTGTAGCTCTCTCTTCCGCTCCATCCGCATCTGCTCTACCCAATCAGTCAATTCCTGCTACTCCACATCGGGGCTCTCGTAGCAAAGTCGAATCAAAGAGGTTGGGTACCTCAAAGATCCCGCCCCTCCTCCTTGGGACGATCACTCCACATCACCCCACCTCCTACCTGGAGGTATGACTGCATGTGATCCCTCTGCCCACCTGGATCAAAGTTTCCCACTACTGGAGGTCTCTACATGAGTAGATGTCTCTACTTGATCTCCTCTTAGCTTCCCCAGTTGTGGCTGCTCCACAACCTCTTGAAGTTGCCTCACCAATTGTGGCTCCTCCATAATCGTCCGAGACTTCTTCTGGCACTGCATGTTGAGAGGTAATGTACTCTCCCTCTCAACCACCAAGTATCTAACCTTTGCCTTGCTCCTCAAGGCTTTGCATGCATATTTTACCTCAAGTGCATACAGGTTCTTGGCTAGCACACCAATCTGTTTCATATTTCCTGCTGTCACGAAATTTTATGGGAAAAGAGCTGATTTTAAATCAGCGATATCTCCCTCATTCGAACTCCGATTCAGCCAATTTTTTTTTGAATTTGGGTATTTTTCTGCAAGGAATCCAGATCTACTATTTGTTTCTAAAAATTTCTCACAAAATTTTTTAGATCTGCTATGAAAACTCGTGGCCCAAAACTCAAAACTTTGAAATCTCCTCTAGCATAATTTCTCCACTTTGATCACCTTTGCTCTGATACCATGTAGAAATTCCCACTGTAGATCACTTGGTAATGCAATATACTAAATCAAAACACTTGATCTACTTCTACAAACAATTTAGCGGAAGCTTAATCGAACATGAGCAACATCAATGAGAACACATATAACTGATATGGGGAAATCAATCACACATAACACAGAAGATATAACCCGGGGAAAGCCTCAGCCTAAAACCCCACTCTTTGTATTATCATACATAGGATTTATACAAAGCCTTAGCTCTCACACAGCTATCCAACTGTCAGTATAATCCTCATAGATGAAGGTGGAAATACATCAGGATTACACAAAGCCTTAGCTCTCACAGCTAGCTAGCTCTCAGTGCAATCCTCCTGGATGCTCACAGGCAATCAAGACTTCTCCTAAGCCTTCTCCTCTGCCCTCCAAGCCTCCTATTTCCTTGCATAGTTTTCCCTGGGTGATCCTCCTGTTACCAAGTGTAACACTGATCTCTCACACTGATCTCACACCCTGTAAAACTGCACAATCCTCAAGGAACCTTGATCCTTCTGCTTGGATGATTTTCCTTTATAGGAAAAAATCCATCCAACTGATAGTACATTGTCCCTCCTCTGATCTCAACTAGGTCTTTCTCTGAACTAACATGCATGAGTTATTTATGAGAGAATATTCAGTTATCTGAAGTGCAACAGTTACATGCATGCAAGCATTAACTAACTGAACTCACATTAATTTAAACAAATTGTTTAAATCAATTATAACTGGACTTGACTCATTTAACTGAGCCAACTAATTACTACTCAAATTAAAACCCATCCTTATCTCTTTAATTGATGGATAAATTCCTCAATTAATAGATAAACTGTTGCATGTCCTCACATAAACTTCAAGTTTGCTTTTCCTTAACTAATTAACTCAAGATGAATTAATTAATTAATTTTCAAACTATTGTTAATATCAAATTCAAATTTTACTTCCTACTTTTAGTCCAGGGACTGACTAAAATAGGAATCTATCCTGAACTGCTAAAAATAGAATGCTATTTTTAGCACTTCCATTTTTCATTCCCTGTTGCCCAATCCAGTACTGGTACCCAAACTGCTATTTTTAGTAGTGGTATTTTTTAGCACTTCTATTTTTAGCATTTCTTGTTGCTATTTTCAACAAACATTCAGTATGGGATTGACCTGGAGTTATGGGATGGGATTTCCAGAAATCCATGACCATATTGGTAAAGTCCGCATCCTTTAGCCAAGTAGAATAAAACTTGAAGGGGGATTTTGGCTTATGATCAAAATTTGCAAATTCAAGATAGATTGGAGAATGATAGGATAATCCCTCTGATCCCACCCACTATTGGTACAGGGAAAGCCGAACAAGTAGAGCTTCTTTGATGAGGAATCAATCTGATCTACGAGCTAGCATAGCTTCCCCAGTTCTTCTGTTGCACCAGGTAGGATGGGGTCAAGCCATAGGAATATCGATAAAGTGGTGTTCATTCAGGAGGGTGCTGATGGAATCAGAGAAAGGATCCACATGTGCATTTTGCCCCCACGATTCGGCATGGCCAATAGAGAAATTGAGATCCCCCCCTAAAATGATATTATTAGCCTTTATGAAGGATGAATTTAGGAGTTTTTTCCCAATAGGTGGCCCGATTAATACATGGTCCATATAAATTTATCATTCTCAAGTCTCTCCTGAAATTAGATGAGAAAAAATCAGCCCCAATAAATCCATCTCCCCCCCAAACATTTAGCATCTTGACAGCCCTAGGATTATATCCAAATGCAATGCCTCTAGATCGGCCCCAAACATTGAGGGCATGAAAGTTCCAGCCAGTAACAAGGGCTTTAAGGGTAGGAATGATATGATCAATGAGTACAAGGGTTTCCTGTAGAAAAATAAAGTCCACCTTCTCAAGTTCAAGCAATCTCCGAAAGGCTAGTTTTTTGGCAGGACTAGCCAACCCACGACAATTAAAGGATAACCACTTCATGGAGGACCAGAGGTAGGGGAGGTCAAAGATCTAAGGACCCTATCAATGGGAATTTGTTGTCCTTCTACTACATCCAAGCCAAATTGGATGATAGCTTTGGAGATATGAGAGCGATGACCCGTGGACAGTTTGGATGTTTTTTTGGGGGGGGGGAACGATGCTAAGAATGCAACAATTGTCCGAAGAAAATTTAACCATCGAGCAAATATTATAGGAGTGACTGCATCAAGAATCCATGGAAGACTCATAAGGAGAGGGTGGACGAACAGGTTCTATGCTCGGTCCATGTGCTAGATCCTTTGTAATAGGGGAGCGTCGAACATGCATTGCAACCCTCTTGTTATGTGATCCAGAAGGTATGTCCACTGTATTTATTTCAGGCTGTGGTGTAGAGGCAGAACTAGAAGCAAGCAGAGAGAAATCCTTGTAGAGGTGGCCAATCTTGTGACAATGATGACATCTGTAAGGAACCCCTTCGTAGTCAAGAATCTGAAGATGATTGGTGTTTTTCCATTGAATGTTAAGATTTTCTTATAATCCTTCCCGTGTGTCATGATGAACAAGGATGCGTGCCATGGCCATGTTACCAGTTACTACATATGATTTTTCATAGTCCAAATAAGTTCCCAGAGTGTTGTCAATGCGCTTGAAAATATATTCTGAACAGAAATGTAGCGGGAGCCCAGGGAGATGAACCCAAATAGGGTCGCCCACCAGATGTTCACTATCCGGGTTAAAAAGGGGAATCCACCACTTGAGAAACATTGGGGCGAGCTCAATATGACAATATTTTGATAAGACCCAACATATGTATTTGGGACGCTGGAATCGAAATGAAAACCATCCCCTAGATAGATTGACCACAGATGGAAGGTCTTCAAGCACTTGTCCCCATATCTCCAATATCTATTGCTGATGGCGATCCGTGCTATAAGAGTGCCCCCGCACATGCCCTACCAGAACTCTTTCAGTAGTATCAAGTACGTCCCCCATTTGCAATTCGTCACGAAGTATGAGTGAAAGATTTTTATTTCTAGCCTTAATGCCCTTAAAATGTTTTGCCATCCAAGGAATTTTCCCCGTAGGGGATGAGATAGGGACTTCCGAGGTAGAACCCTGAGAAATAGATACGCTAATAGCTTCTCCTAGGTTAGGAGGAGGAAGGGAGGAACCTACGAAGAAGCCAGATGTGATAGGGTAAGACACCAAGGGTGTGGGGAAGGAGACAGGTGGAGCCGTAGAGAGGGAGGAGGGAGAACCCAGGTCCAAGGGTTAGATGGTAAAGGAGCCTCATATGAGAAAGTACCTGATAGATCTCACGGGTAGGAGGGGTCAGGGGGTTTAAGGAATGAAGCAAGAAACTACAAGGAAACTGGCGAGGGAGGGGAAAAAGAGGAGCCTGGGAAAAAAGATGCTTTAGGAGAACCTGTGAATGATAGGGAGGATTCTGAAGGGTCGACCAGTGGCACAAAATTCTTAGTCGAGGCACATGGATGAGATAAAAAAGGTGTTGAAAAAATCCTAGGGCCGCCTGCCAGAGAATATGGGAGCTACAAGGAGATGGGGGAGGTAGTAACAGAGGTGGTGAAACAATCCAGATGGGTACAAAGTCGTAGGGGTCCTCATAATAATCTACCAAGTCATCCTCCATCTCAGACGATATATAGTGATAGGTGATTCACAAAAAATGCTGCCCGCTGAGAGATGCCAAAAATCACTATGCAATATCATTGTTACAATAATTCTGGAGCCAGGAATTGGTGCGTGTCAGCGAGCAGCATTCACAAAAACAAAAAGGTTGAGATCTTAGTTGAAGGTGTGCGCTGGAGTTCAACAGAGTCATCCTCTCACTATGTCTTGTTGAGGAAAGTTCTTCTTCATCAAAGGTTACATCCCTACTAAAATCGATTTTCCTTTGACCATAGATATATATATCTATATATATATATATATATATATATATATATATATATATATATATATATATATATATATATATATATATATATATATATATATATATATTCTAAAGGCTTTAGAATTTTCACAATATCCAACAAACGTACCTTTATTTTCGGTGGCTTCCAGCTTGTTCCTCTTATCCTTTGGAACATGAAAGTACATAGGGTAGCGAAATATACTTAGATGACCAATATCGGGCTTCACAGATATAAACTTTTCTATGAAAATTTTATTATCCAAGTCTTGATGAGGAACCCTGTTTTGAACATAGATCGTTGTATTTGTAGTTTCACATCATGGGAACTTTGGAAACTTTTGATCATGCAACATGGCTCGGGAAACTTCCATGATATACTTGTTCTTTCTTTCAGCCACACCATTCTACTCAGGATTATATGCTACAATAGTCTCTTTCTTGATTCCAACCTACTTGCAAAAGTCAATGGACTCATTTGAGGTATATTCTCCACCATTGTCAGACTTGAAAAAATTGATTCTCTTCCCTGTTTGATATTTTTAATAATTACCTTGAAGTCCTTGAACATGTCAAATTCCTAATCCTTATGCTTCAAAAAAAATATCCATGTTTTCGTAGAGAAGTCACCAATAAAGATAATACAATAGAGGTAGCCACCAAGGGAGTGCACATGCATGGGTTCACATAGGTTAGAGTGGATGAGTTGTAGAATATCATTAGTCTTGTTTTTGCTGGAGGGGAACGGTCCCCTTGTTCTAAACATACACCATCATGACTAGATTGAACATCAGGCATCCCGTAAACCAACTTTATTACTTTAGGCAGAACTTCATAGTGTAGGCGTCCCATCCTTTACTGCCATAGCTCACTTTGATGATTTCTATCGTGAAAAAATTCTTGTAGTAATCTTCCATTGACTCTATAGAGTCCTTATATTCTATATCCCAAGATGAAAGCATATCGAATACGAGATTCTATAGGCCAGGTCAAGACCTTTCCTCTTATGAAGTCAACTCTCATCCATTTGTCTTCCAAGGCAGATATAGATACCAAGTTCTTTAATCTCGAAACATACATCACATCATGAATAAGAACGAATTACCTAGAGTCCAAATGAAATTTAGCAAAACCAAAGTCCTTCACAGGATATGTAGAATTGTCCCTAAGGATGATCTTCAGATTTGACTCCCTATCAACTAGGTTTGAGAGGACTTCCTTATACCCAGAGAAATTTCTAGAAGCCCCACTATCTACCAACCAACTATCACAAGAATCTGGAGGAGAGGAACTAGAAAGAGGAAATATAAGAATATATTCAGATTGTGAAGCATCAATACTGTTTTCATATCTTGAGTTCCTTGATCTCTTTTGTGGACGATAGCCTCTTCACAATTATCAAGGGAACCTATCCTTATTCTATCATCACTTCTTCTTCTATCATTGAACTTGTTGTTGTTGAAATTATGATTGGACCTTGGAGAATCTCTCTTTTTTGGGCATTCTCGAGCATAGTGGCCATGCTTGTGGCAGTCGTAATATTCAAATTTGTTTATTTCCCTCTTGAATCTTATATTGGAATACATGGAATTTGGAGCAGGACTTCTTGATGGTCTCCCTCTTCCTTTTCTCTTCTTGTCTTGAGTAGAAAATGCAGAGGGCTCTCCTTCTTCATGCTTTTGAATCCTCCCTTTGGAGATCATCCTAGTTTCTTGTTGAGCGCACTTGCCAGCAATCTCATCAAAAGTTGGGAACTTGTCATTGTTTCTTATAATAGTGATGAAGGTTTCTCAAATAGGAGGAAGAATTTGAAGAGTGACTAGTACCATCTCTCTGTTAGACATAGGTTCTCCAACAGTCTGCAATTGATCCCTTAGTTTGGATATCCTCATGACTTAGGATTGCACAAATTCCCACTTGTTAATTTTAATGTCCTTGAGTTGATTCTTCAAGGAGAGGATATGATTCAAATTGTTTATCTCATACATCCCAACCAACTTATCATAAATTATATTTGGACTTCTTTAACTTTCCAACATAAGTAAGCAAATGATATTTCAATGAATCAATAAGAATTTTCGTGACTTTAAGATCACCTTTCTTGTATTTGGACTTGGTAGTAGTGGGATCATTTTCGATGGCTTAGTTATTTTTCCTTGCACATATTCCAAAACATCATGATCTTCCAAGCAACAAAATTTGATGAATCACTCAACTTCTCATTATCCTTGAATCAAGAGGTAGACATCTTGACCAAGTCAAATATGATCCCTTAGATTTTTCCAAAGATGATTGTTGTCTTGTCTCCTTGGGCCTGTACTCACCTTAGCTCTGATGCCATGTTAATTTTCCATTGTTCTATGCTAATACATTCACTTTAGCCCAATTCTTTCTTCAATTATAAATCACTTTCAAATCAATTTAGTTAGCCAATATCAAATAGCAATTGTAGATAGATAGTAAATGCGATGAACAATAGAAGACAATCAAGAGTAATAAGAGACACATGATTTTTTCAAAGACCGCGAAAAAACCCCACAAGGGGGAAAACCATTTCAAATTCTTCTTCTTATTAGATTGTCATAAAATGTCCAACAGAGAGATAAAATGATTCAATTCGTCTACAACAAAGTCAAAGTCAATTATTTGACCATTTAAGAGATCAACCATCCAATATCCAATAAATGAGCCTCAAAGTAAAATCTAGTCAACAAGTTAAAGTTTGCAATTCTGTGAAAGTCAACAATAGTCAAAGATGCCCTAACTAGTCCAAAATTCCACAATCAAACTCCTCCAAAAGAGAACGGGCAGCAATCAAAATAATTGACCTTCCTTTCTGGTCCAACTTCAGTCAAAATAGTCCCAAACAACTTGTTCAAACTCACTCAATGGAGAAAAAAAGTCCAAAATCAAACTTCAGATTTCCTGTGGTAAAAAAAAGTCAAACTACCTAGAAAATATCGATCTTTGTGCCAAACAACATGGCCTCCAGAAAGAGATCCAAAAATTCAAATCAAACCAAGTCAAACTCCTTCCAAACTCCAAAATTCAACGCTGGTCTAAGGCTGATTTCAACCTAATCAAAGAGACTCCCTCTCTTCCTCGCACGTGTGAAACAATACCTACAATTTTAGAATTAGTCAAAACTCCAAAGAGAAGAAGAAAATGTGTGTGATGGTGTATCCAAATGATGTGACATGAGGTTTATTTATAGGCGTTGGAGGAGATCCAATTTGAATTATAGGCCGACTTGAACTTTTGTGCACATGCGGGTTTTCACATTAAAAATATATTTTTCCTTGACCAAATTAAATTCTTCCAAGTGAAAAGAGGGTTTCTGTAGATGAGGAAGGCTATCCAAAGGAGGAAATTTGTCCTTGAGTTGTCAAATTAACAAGAATTTATTCTATGCAAAGTCCGGAAATAAATCAATAGAGATGTACTGGTAATAATGTTCAAGACATACAAAATATCTAAGGTATAACCAAAAGATTGAGTTTAATCAGGTCTCAAATTAACCAAGACAAAATTTGAGCCTAAGGAATCAAGACCTAGCTTACTTATCCACATGGAAAAAAGACAAGTGTGACTTCAAGTTTCTTATGATCCAAGTTTGAATAATGATCTATCAAGCCATATAAATTGTGCAAAATTCATCTTTGAACAATATGAAGACTAAATAAGGAATATAAATTGAGACAAATCCGAGCATGTACATGGAAGAAGTATAAAATTATAGACCTATTTCATATCCTAATTTGAAGTTTGAAGACCTGTGGTACTTTTGTTGAAGGAAAACAATATATATCAGTTCAAGAAAGTAAAAATTTCATAAAGCTACATGACATCCAAGGAATTTGATCTATGTGGTCTTATTCAAATGAACTATTTCAAGTCTAGATGTTCAAAAGGTAAAAATCAAGTCTTCTCTTAGATCCGAACTACCTATGAAGTGTTCAACTAATAATGATTCGAGTATATGACATCTTTGTGGAACTACGATAAGATTGAGCCTCAGAAGTTTGAATTTCAAGCTTATATGGATAGTCCAAGTTATATGTAAAATTAAAATAAAATCTGAGCATCTTAGACAATAATCAAGTCTGAATATATTGCATTTTTTGCCTCCTTGGAATAAAAGTGATCTACATCCATGGTATTCGAATTATAGTGGTTGTGATAAGTATTAGAAACTCTTTATTTTTGTGGCATAATTTCATGAAGGCTACAAATATATGGTATTGTTTAGAAGGACGAAATACATATTACAGAGAGCTGACCTAATGTCTCTTAGAAGAACAACTTGAATAAACTCTTGAATTGATTTGACTGAATTTACAATACAACTTGAAATATGTCATGTTAAAGTAGTAGTGATTTTTTTTAAAGCTTAGTTAGGATTAAATATGAAGGAATTCATTCTTTGATAAGTTTATATGACAAAAATTATGTGACCTATGATCCTGATCAATGAAAAGAGGCCAAGTTCCTCTTCAAGGTCAAATACCAATGCTACAATATTACAAGCCAAGGATATTAGATTAAAAGTTGTTGAGTTGTTAAGGGAATATGAACCTATAAAGTATTGATGCCAAAATATCTTGAGTATTGAGATTTATCATGATGAAATACAATGACTACTTGGCTTGATGACATAAATAATTTAGGGTTTTGGAATTTGGGCATAAAAGAGAACTTGAAAATTGGATATCTAGGGCTTACAATAACCATAACAAGATCAGAAGAGGCTAAAGGGAAAAATTTGATCAAGTTACAATCAGTGTGTTGGGTTTGAACAAGAAAGGTCCAGGGTTTGTATGCAGGGATTGATTATTTCCACTGAAAGAAGAAGAAAACCCTTGTCTCTGCAAGGAAGATATAACTTCAAGCTGGTGCTTGGGACGAGGTTGATGAAGTTGCAAGATGAATACAAGAAGCATAAACATTTATAAGGATTTGATATTTCTATAAAAAAGATAAGTATTCTATAACTTTGTTCTTTTATTAAGACAATTGTTATTATCTTTAACTTTGGTTAGTCTCTTGTTTATGTACTCTTTATTTAACTGTAATAATTCTTCCATATCCTCCCAATGAGGATTGCAAGTAAATGGCAAGGTCTTACTAGGATTTTGCAACAAGAAGTATTATATGGAAGAATGAAACACAATTAGAGGAATTTCTAGATTTATAGAAGACTCGAATATTGGAAGAGCAGATCTAGTATATAATAACATAAAATCTGGAAGGTTCTCCCAGTAAGAGGGAGAGGATCACGATAAGACGTTTGTCTCAGTTGGAAGAGTTACCCATGGATTTTGAGAGCACCTCATGATTAAGAATACCCTGTACTTTTAGAAAGAATTACTCATGAGTCAAAGGAAAAAATATTGACTTCAGAGGGAGTTGGAAGCAAAATTTGACATGAAGGATCTTACACTACAACTTGGGACTTGTTGAGAAATCAATGCAAGTAGATTAGGGTTTGATTCCTTTTTCTTGATAATTAATTGTGAGTTATGTTGGATTATTTTAATTCTTTATTATATTATCTTTGATCAATAGATTACCATATTATGTGTGTATGAAGATCACAAAAACACAAGACACAAGATGTAGGCACTATGCTAGGTAAAAAACCCCTCGAAGGGAAAACCCAGTCAAAAATTCTCTTCCTTCAATAGTTTTCTTTTAGAATCTTCAGCCTAGACATAGACCAAAAATTCCCTCCACACCAAGTCAACCCTTCCAGATATTTGACCCCTTTACATCAACACTTCCACCTCAACAATTTCGACTATGCAACAACTTACAAC
Organism: Pinus tabuliformis; assembly: GCA_031772625.1. NCBI lineage: Eukaryota > Viridiplantae > Streptophyta > Pinopsida > Pinales > Pinaceae > Pinus > Pinus tabuliformis. The sequence goes on along the minus strand of CM062805.1, from coordinate 152,272,712 downwards.
ATCAAGCATCAACTGTCAGCAACAACACTTGGAAGACTTCGATCTCCCAAACTAGGGCATGAAAGAGAGAGAGAGAGTAACACCAAAAGTTAAATTTCTTCCTTTGATTTGAACTTGACCCAACTCTCACTCCTTTTGGCTTCCTTTATCCACTTCACACTTTTTCTGGCTTCTAGAGAGGTATCGAACTAGCTTGAGATGAGATACTTCAAATGAATTCGATCTCCTTCCTTTGATAGGCTCTAGGTGAGGTCGAATAGGTGTCCTTTAGGCTGAATTGATCTTCATTAGGCTGACTTGGTGTGGAGGTGTTGAGGCCTCGAAAATCGCTGCATTAACATCGGGGAAAACCACCTGGTCCGGACCTTAAAGGCAACTCCTTTTCTGTTTGGTGTGGTGGCTCTGACTGGATATAATGGGACCAGTTTCCCAATGGTTTGTAAATAGGATGGACAAGTGATTGATATTCTATTATCTGATGATAATGATGGATGATTTATTCTAGAATGCAAAATTATAAACAACTAATCTGTCCCGAGAAATTTCTACTTTAGTGCAACTTTTGATCATCTTTATCCACAAATAGGCATATAGATGACTCCAATTATAAATAAAGACATTCATTCATATGATAAATACTTTGTTCAAGTAGTTGAACAAAGTAACAGTTAAAACATTATTACACTTTGCTCATATATCATTGACATAAGTATGATTGAAAGAATAATACTCCTTAAACATTCAATAGTGATAAGTAAAAGGATTGCTGTTAAAACACATACATATATCTAATGATAGCAATAATTGAATAAACACTGATTCATACAAAAGAATGGAACAAAGACATAGATAATAGTATCATATGTAATTTGAATCCCCTTAGATATCAATCACATTCAGATCCCGTTTTTCAATTTAGAAATACTCTCACAAAAAGAAATAGTGCATAACTTATCAAAGCATTCTTCATTAAAATTCAGAATATAGGCCCAGTTTTCATAAAAAAAGATATATCAGTAGCACAATAGTGCAACTCCCGATCCAAGTTTTGATACAAAAATTGAGGACCCTTTCTAAATACATGAAAGGGTCTATACATACATACTAACTAACTAACTATGAAATAAAAAAGCTATGAGGTGGTATAACCAAATCATGAAAATCTTCTTGAAATAGAAATGCTTGCGGTTGGCAGAATGATTCACTGTTTCGGCTAATTATCCTTTTGCTTGAGCTGGCATATAGTAAGCATTGGTTGCAATTCTGGAGGGTGACTCATACGCGAATTCAGTTGGGCTGAATACGTAGCATCATTAATTTCAGGAATCATGTAACTGGTTGCATCGGTTAAACATTTTATTGCTACCTTTTGACTATGGGGTTTAATCAAGAAGAACCAAAAGGTGTCCCAAGATAAACATTGGATGCCTGCGATTAATCTCTCCTTTTTTGCTAATTCCTGTTTGCACTTCTGTTCCGATGCTTTAGCTGATGGTAGTTTACCTGGAGTACATTCTGAAATCAAATTAGATAGATAAAGTGTATCATTGATTAATTCAATCAAATTACCAGTTATTGATCTACATCTTGAAGTTGCCCACTCTGCTTTCATCAATTGAGACTGCCATTCTAGGAAAAGAATTTCCTTGTGCAATTCCAGAATTTGAGGCAGATTTGCAGCTTGTCCCTCCTTGGTTTCTTGCCAAGCAAGAAAGTCTGTTAATGTTTCATCGGCCTGCTCCAAATTCTGTCTTTCTTCAACTGATTTATCAACCATTGATGAAGAAATTTCACAGAGGGGCTCAACAAGAGAAATATTATGACATAGTAAATTTAATTGATTAATCAATGCTTTATTGATTTGGAGCGCTTCGGATTTGAACTCTATTATTTGAGGAAAGCCCTTGAACTTTTCTATTTGTTGTGAGAGTTGAGCGATTTTCTCATCTTTCATTTTGCTCAATTGTTCATTCATTGACTTCAGCTTAGCCAATGCTAAGGATAATTCTTTTTGTTTATGAACTGCGCTTTGGTCTATCCTCTGCTTCTCCTTGAGAAATTGCTCATTTAACTGGTTATTTAATTGTTGTTGCACTGCTAATTGCTGCTCTAACTGCTCTATCCTTTGCTGTCTGTCGGATACCTGTGCCTCAAGTGAAACAATTGTTTGATCTTTTTCTTTGAGTAGATTACTGACTTTCGATGCTTTATCCATAGTAGCTACCGAGTAAGCTTCGACATATTGAGAGAGTTTTGTGAGGTCTTCAGAAGGGTTAACTTCCTCTCTCCATACCACATTAGCCATTTCCATTTGTGCAGGTAAAAGAGAAGGTTGATCAAGCTTTCTCTTTTTCCTTTGTCTTTTTACTACAGCCCTGTGCTTAGGCTGTAGAAGACATCTAAAGGTGGTATTTCTTCTACATGCAGGATGATTTCATCGGATGGATTCTTTGGGATTATCTCCATATCCTTTTGAGTGATTGGTGGGCCGCTGGTTCCTTCAGTTGGAACCATTTTAGTTGCTGTCTTTTGACCAGTTGTCACTTTGGGTGTACTAAACTCATGTAAATTCTCAGTATTACTTATAATGGAATCGAACTGCTACCATTCTTTAAGAAGCTTGGGATCAATATGAATATCTGTATCTGTGAATTGACTGTCTTTTCCTTGTCCCTATTCCTGTTCCTTTTCCTTTTCAGAGACTTTTTCGATATCAGATGTCTTACCAGTGACTATTTGTTCAGTCTGAGCAGATGACTGGACTATAGGAGCTGTGACTAAGAGGTCTAGAGGTAGAGTTTGCAACCTCTGTTCTCTAAGCCTATTAAACACTTCCAGTCTTTCATCTTGATATTTGATTTTAGCCAATGCTTTAACTTGGAATAGTGATTCAGATGAGGCAAATAGATCATCGAAGACATCATCTTCATGATCAAATTTGGAAAGCTTGGCTTGGTCAAGAACATTATAGGCCACTTTCCTGGGATCATACTGTCTATTAGGAATTGTGGCAAGCTTTAGTGTTTGCAATTTCTCTGTCTCATTCTTTACGTGCTTGTAATCATGAAGAATGAAAATTCCGCACCGTAATGGAAATGTAGGCCACACTTATTTCTTGGAATTTTTAAGGGTTTTGGATGTCCCATTTACTGTTATCTGATAAGCCAATTCCTGAGATTATAGTTTATCGGGCACATACAGGGGAAGGACATGTGGTTTTGTATTGCTACCAAAAAGCCTTATATAAGTGAATTTTCCTCCCCAAACCAACTATCTACTGCTGTCAAATCTGTTTATGCTTCTAGAGATATCCAGGGAGCAGGCTTATAAAAAATAGAGTAATAAATAGGAAAAATAAAACCATTGCAGATTTTATACAAGTGATTTTTGTAATTGGCCTTCCATAACTGCTCATGATAGATATGTATTGGTTTGGGGTCTGCAGGGGTCCATCTCCACCTGAGCAATGGAAATTCAGAATTAAAACAAATAGTGTCCATAATGAATGCACTATAATAGAATGGGGGAATGGTCCTAGTAGTATGATATACATTTGCCCTGTACTCTAGAATTGTTGTGGCTAGTTTATCAGATAAAATATTGGCCCAATCCATCACATAGCCATTGATTGCAGCCTCCATTAGAGGGACCATTTCTATAGTAAATTTAGCGGAGTCATGTATTCCCCACATTCTACACATCATAGCCCCAACATAACAGTAAGGAGAAGCCAATGAGTCTACAGAGTACTTACCCGATGATTCATGCTTGTGCTTCTCAAGGAAGTGTCTCCACTGCTTAATCAGGGCTGATTCTGACTCGTTTTCCTTCACAAAAGCTTCTAAGAATGCTTTGTTGTACCGCTTCTCAGGCTTAGGTAAGTGATACATTTTCCTTAGATCATTGGGCTGAAACGAGCTGAATATCCTCCTGTCAGTTGTGCAAAAGGTTCTGTTTGTAACTGGAATTTTCTCCACCACCCATCTCATGACATCAGTATATGGGAGGACTTTAGCTCATGTTGCTATTCTGTGAAGAAAGGAGCATGCCAACTCTTTGAGAGTTCCTTCAGACTTATTAGTTGAATCAGTCGTGGCTTCTTCGGATAACTCCTCAGGCTCTTCTACTTCAATCAAATTATAGATACTCTCCCAGCTTGTGTTTCCCAGTACGAGACACATTGTGTCTGATATCAATCCCTTTTTACTTGGTCCTAGATCTTTTTCTGGAGGAGCTGCTATTGCAGACTTCTTGGATTTCTTTCCCATTTTCTCAAGATTTCTGGTCTCAGCGGAATTCTGCACAAGCGATTAAAAACCGTGATACAGAGAAATGATTCTATAGATCAATATGATAATGAAAAAGAGCTACGTCGATTGGCAAGTGATAATGGAATATAGTTAAATTTTGACGCATATGAAATCTAACGAAAATATCTATCCTTAACTACTTCATTGAATAGCCGTTTAACCTGTCAATCGTGGTAAAGATTGTTTTAAATGCCCATCATGTCGTTTATATGCTGAATGATTAATTCAAGTGTGTCTTAGATTTCTTTGATGGATGATCAATGATAAATCGCTAATCAGTGATCGAGAATGTGAAGGTGCAGGCTTTAAATATCTCCGATTGCCGAAAAGGTGATATAATGTATGCAAACCATTTTAAATACATTTTCGAGATATGTGCCTAATTAATACATCACAATCAGGAATGGGCTCAGGCTTTCTTATTTAGTCACTATGATTTCGCTGATTGCCGATTGCGATATGCTTTATTGCATCAGAGGTTTCGAACATTCCTTGTTTATGTGTTGGCTTGTTGACATCGCTGATTTGCCGATTGCAATATGCTTTATCGCATCGGAGGAATTAAGGAGCTTGATTATATTGTTCTTGGCTTTTGGCTTCTCCGATTCCCGATTGAGATTGCTCGTGCTGCTATTCTGTTAGTGTCAGTGTTTGAAGCCTTCCTCCAATGATCAAACATGCTCTTACAAAGTGATTTTAAGTTGTCGAGGTCAAATTTTGTCATTTCAGTGAGTCTTCAAGCAAAAGTTGGTCACTAGGTATTAGGTCTAGAATTTACTTTTAATCCTTTCAAAGTTGTCCAAATGTCAGTCCATGTCACCATCCAGTTGAGTGTACCATCATTCAGAGTGTTTTCATCATCATGTCAAGTTCCACCGGGTCATTTTACACCTTGTTCATGCTTCAGTTGTGCCTAGGTAAGGTTCATTTCCCTTTCCTAGGGTTTTGAAGGTAATTTCTCTTGGATGGTCAAATAATCAGCAAAACTTGTATCCTAATGTTCATACACCTTCCCCTATCCTTAATGTACCTTATTAAACACTTCCCATCACTGATATCCCTCAAATTCCTCATTTTCGCACAAACCCTAGTTTCTTGCTACAACTTGACAATTTTCTTGGCTAGGCCTGTGTTTTTCCCTTTTGGACCTCTTCCCCTCACTCAATATTTGAAATTCCACTTTTCCCTGCTTCCTAACATCCCTCTCCACTTCCCAAAACTTTCTCAAGAATTTAGAAGCCCCTTATCCCCTTCATTTCACTTCATTTCGACAAATCCCCTGTTCCACACATCGGGATAGGTTTTACTCCAATGATGTTTATGAGCAAGAAAATATGAATTTGGCAAAACCGAGACAGGTTGTTCTCCATAATAGGACAATGAAGAAAAACCTCCTTCACTTCTTAAATAGGTGTCATTTTTTTAGAGAAATGTCAAAAATACAGTCGCCTTAGGAGAATTGATGCACCTCTGAAGTGACCTTGGGAAAATCAAGATTTATCCTAGCTTGGTAGGCCCAATTACTTTCTTGATGAGTCAAATGATAACTAGAAACAAATATATTTCCAATGAGATATCATGAGCTCAATTTGGGGTTGAGGAAGACCTTTAAAAGTTGACTGTAACAACACTCTACCTTTAGGTAGCCTCATTTTGCACATTTTGACCAGTCTTGGGGGATTTGATTTTTGACAGGGCAAATTAACTTCAAATTGAAAAATTCCAGTTGGGTTGGAAAGTAGACTCAATAAGATTTCCAACAAGATATCCTTCACCCAATTTGGATACTAGGAAGGCCTCCAAAAGTCTCCTGCAAAAAGCGCGACACATTGGGTTTGGAGCGCGATGCATTGAAAGGGCGCGATGCATTGAGCAGTGCTTTGCAGTGTAAATTTTGAACGGGCGTGACACATTGAGAGGGCGTGGCACACTGGGTTTGTGGCACACCGCACAGGGTTTGGAAGCTGATTTCACCCACAAAATCTCCCAAAATTGAAAAATTTGCTCAATCCTCACTTGTTCAAGTAAGTCAAACATTCCTCCATGATCAGTGAATGAGTTTCTCTTGGTGCTTATGGTGATTTAATGGAAAAAAAAAACCCTACCTCCATGCATTTATTGTCAAGAACAATGCATAGGGTTTACAAATTGTATCTCTTGTTTCTAATTCCACTCCTAGCGATTTCTCATTCCCTCAATCGTTCATTCCCTCATTCATTTTCTCCCTCTCTTTACATTCTCATCTGCCCACTCCCTAATTCCCATATCTCTAAAATCACTAATCCTAAATCACTAGTCCCACTATCCCAAACCCTAGTTAAATATCCTCAAACCCTAATTGCTGTCCCAAAGCCTAAATATTATTCCCTAAACCCTTTCATTCCCCGAAAGCCTATAGCTAGCATCAAATCCTCCCCTCATCATTCCCACTCATCCATGGAGCTCAAAAACATAAAGAAAAACTGGCAAGCTACCAAGAGGAGGAAAACCAAGGCAAATTCAAGCTAATCGTGAATCTTGGCTCAAGGTCACAAAAATGCACTTGGAAAAGTTTCTAGAGAAGGCCAACAGAGAGAAAACTATGTTGAGGCACATGGCCTACAATTACTTGGCAAGAAACAAAAGTTGCAAGGCACGAATCAGGGACTTGAAGGCCAAGTTGAAGAAAGCATCGAGGAAGGGAAAAGAGAAAGATAGACTCCAGATCTTGGCTAAGGCTTCCTTGGACCAACACAACACTTAATGGAGGACACTTAGCTCAAATTTCAAAAAAATTGGGACACTTTTTGCAATTTTGGAATTTTTGGCTTAAAAAATAGGTTTTTCTGCCCGATGCGCCGCGCCACCTGGCGCTCGCTTTTGATGGGGACCTCCTTTTGAGGAAAACTCAAAATTTTTGGATTTTTCATGGAAAAATATGCATTCCCACAAATGGCCAAGAAATTTTGACAGGTTTTGAGCTTCCAAAAAGGTCAAAAACACCTCAAAAATGACCTTTCTGCCCCTTTTTGGACACATAGGGAGCAGTGTTGAGAGAACTCAGTTTTGGAGGGGCAAATGGAGGCCAAATTAAAAACTTCCACTTGTTCTAGAAAGTAGACAGGCAGATATTTCCAAAAAGCCATTTGGAGAAAATTTGGTGCATGGGAAGGCCTCCAAAATCAGCTTCAAAAAGGCGCTATGCATAGGGAAATCAACGCGGTGCATTGGAGGAATTTTGCTCATTTTGGCCAAAAAACTTTGTTTTTTGCCTAGTTTCTTCACAGTTTGACTTTTCTCCTCCTAATTGTTAAAATCATGATGTAATTTAATGTGACATGATGGATTTTGATGTAATTATGCTAAATTTTCACTCAGAGAGGTAGATTCATCCATCAAAAGGTAGTTTGCAACTGAATGAATCAGTGTCCTAGTTTTTAGAGGCAAGCTGTTCGACTGCCTACTTTTTAGTTCCCAGTTTAGATTTTGTTGGAACAGCTCCTAAAATTATGAGCTAGACCCCTAGAGGATAGGATGAGTTTTTGGTTGCTTATATCTTGTAAATTTGCAGTCATTAGCATGGTTGGAATTTTGAGAAAGCTTGGAGCTTCATTGTATTTTCATTTCAACTGTTTGGCTAAGGAATAGACCAGGGTTTACAGCACTTTATGGGATTCATGTGGCATATTTCTTTGGTATTGTGTTTTCTTCTTAATTGTAAGTTTACATGCGATTTATGTATGCCATTATCTCTCTTTGCTTTCATCTTAACTAAATCAAACAAGGATAAAAGGTAGAATACATTGAAATTGCAGTGCTCTACCTAGGGTTTGTTTAGTTACCTATGTTTTCAGCAGTTTGAAAAGGATCCTTGAGTTTTTCATGCCCTTTTCAACTCCTCACTTGTCAAAAGCTCTCCATCTCACTCAATTTGAAGTACCAAATCACTTGCCTACCTTGCCCCATAGAGATCTCTGCAAAACTGAGCCTCATTCCCCGGACCCAAATCTGCCTTTCACATTTGAGCCAAAAAATCATCATCAAATTCAATCACACACCTCTGTATGCATACCTAGCCTAAAATTAGTATTCACATCAGTCATCTCAAGCCATTATTGATCATATTTTTCTGAGATTGACAAGGAGAGAGCCCTCTCCTGACCTGGTAGGGCTAGCTACCAGGTTAAGCGTGGTTTGATTTTACCCTAGATCCAACCTTTCTCAGCCTGAGGTAGATTTAGGCTCTAACAGAATGGATAAGGGTCTTTGTGTCCTTTTGTGTATGTTTCCTTTGTCTTTGCAATATGCGATCTTCTGATCACTTTATCGCAATAACAAAGAGTTTTATAATATATTTTTTAAAAGTCACGCTTTATTTTCATTCAAAAGGCTTTTATAATAATTCATTTACCTTAAACCTTTTCCTAAGGGTTTTGCCTTATGATGGGTTAATACCGATTTTATTTATTAACACTCAAATCTTACCTAAGTTGATTTAAAGGGACCCATTTCTTATTTAAAATTTTATATAAAGATTTTATAGGAAATGGGGGGTTGTTGTTTAGCACAACAAGAGGTTACATAAATCATATTTTACTCAATAATAAAACTTTTTACATGATTCCAAATCCAAAGAAGCATCTCTTTAATTGTACAATTACTCTATTGACTCAATATTAATCCTAGGTGTCCACAATGGGGAATTTGACTAATATAAGGATGACCCAAGCATGAAACCCATGCTTTAATAAGTCATTGATAGAATATTTTTCTTTTCTTGATTCTTTTGACAAGTACATTACATAATGACTCAAATACATTTATGAAGATTGAACCAAGTTACATTCTTCAACACTCCCTCTTAACTAGGAAGGTATTCATAATATACAAATATAATGGAATATATCAAACTATATGAACAATGAAGAGTTTAGGCACCACAATGCCATGGACTAGATACCTGACCATGGAAATCTATCCATTGACCTCTGAATAGTTTAGGCATCACAATGCCATGGACTAGATTCCTCACTAGGGCAATCTATACAAGTGCGACTAAGGTGGATTTAATATTCCAGCCTCTCTAGGTACCATCATGCTTAATTTCTAACCACCAACCCAGGTACCTATGTGCATACCCAAGGTCAGAGCTCCATGAAAAACGCCACCCTCCCTACTCCGAGAACTAGACATCAACACAAAGTGCCAGCTAGATGTCCTCCCAAGAAATGTATCATTCACAAAGCCTCAACTTCCATATTATCACAATCGGTAACAAATCCTCCCCAATCAAGTAGATTGACAACAAATCTCTGCAAAGAAACTTATCGACAACATTAAGCATGTAAAAACATGCTATCAAACTTTCGAGAGATTTATATATACAAACACAACCCTAATAAGTAATGCACTTTAAAATGTACATAAATAGGTACAAACCTACAAGGTCTTCCATGTTGGAAGAATTGAGGGGGGGGGGGGTTGCGTGTGAATCAATATTTTCTTTCAATTGTGATTATTACCAGTTTAATTCTTCACAATTTAAATAGAGAAATGTATAAATATAATTTTATTGAATAAAATAATGAATACAATATAAATGTGTTCCAAGCTCCAACTTGGTTTTGATGAGGCTCCAACCTCTAGGGCTTTGACCCTGTCTTTTTAAGGCACCAACGTTGGATTTAGGAGCACCAACTCCATGGACACCAATCCTTCCAATTCTGAGGCATCAACCCTAAGGGCTTCGACCCTATCTTTCAAGATGAATCAGGTGAAAAGGTTGTCCTCCCACTCTGTCTTCAACTTCCTTCTTAGCTTGACCTTCATCGTCTACATGACCCTTCTGCATCAGCCAGACCTTCAACTTTATCTTCTTTTGCTGGACCTTTAGACTTCATCTTCTTCCGTTGGACCTTTCAGCTTCATCTTCTTTCGCTGGACCTTTCGACTTCACCTTCTTCCGCTGGACCTTTCGGCCTTCGTTTTCTTCCGCTGAACCTTTCGGCTGCCTTCTTTCTAATATTCCTTCAGATTCCTCTGCCTCTTTAGCTTCCTTTTTCTTCGGCTTCCTTCGAATTACTCAAAACTAAAGCATTTTAACTCATTTTTATACGAGTTTCACCAATGACCAAATGTCACGTCTATTGGAGTCCGACTTGTATATTAAAAATATATATCGAAGAGTATTTTATCCATAGAATTGATTATTCATGGAAATCCATATAAGCGCTGCTATACCCACATGGAGGTCCCACATGCCACGTCATTACCTTTAATCGCAATCGCAACTTCATGAAAAATCAGAGTTATTCCTTTAATCCCGCAAATGAACGCTGGTCCCACCTTAATGCACAAGACCCAACCCCAAATCAAAATTAAACCCGAGTCCATAAACTTCTCAGGTCCACTTAGTCCCAAGTCTTATCAGATTAATTCTCCACCATTGATCTCATCATTAATATGATGGTTGTTGATCCACCCGATCAACAAACCCAATCGCTGATCCTCCACCATTTGATCAAGGCGCGCTGGATCCAATGGTTCATAATGATATCGATCAAGGAACTTACGCGACACTTAACTGCCTTTACGGAGCCGATAAGGATTATAATCCTTGATCTATAAAAGCTCGGGTCCGTTTTTGAGATTAACGTCCGATCATTTTATGACCCGATAGCCATTGGATATACGAGGTCATCAAATCTATGGTCTGCAGGTCTTCTACTAGCACATAGGTTAAAACATGCTTAACCCCCACCGTTGACTGTGATGTAAGCATTGAAAATGAGATCGACAACTAGGATTTAGTGTGGGCCTTTAGCCACGATCAAAATAGACGTACACTCCTACCCCCGCTCTTCCGATAACTGATGCTCTTTGTTTTCTTCTTTACTCCTCTGTTATCGCTGTTGCTCTGTTTTCTGCTTCTCTTGCTCCAATGACTTTCTTCTTTGATGGCTTTTGGTAAACTCTTCATCTTACTCTTTGGCTTCTTGCTCCTGTTGCTTCACAGATCAACTGCTTCTATTCTATCTGTATATATATATTCAAACTTTCATCACTATGGTGAAACCCTGGGTAATCATGTATCAATGGGTAATCATGTATCAAATAATTTTCCATCACAAACACTGCTATATTGACATCAACGACAACGTAGATTAACAATCTCCCCCTTTGTCGTTGATGGCAATATTCTTCTTCTCTCCCCCTTTGACATCAATGGCAAAGGCGTGCACAAGGACTCCCCCTGTCGAACTTCTCCCCCTGTCATGCAACATATTTATGAATCAACTTAATATGATGCTAGAGAAATAACCCCCATCTTTTGGCGAAGATGTTAAAATGCTTCTCGAGGAAGAGGTTTTGTGAAAATATCAGCTATCTGCTCCTTAGTATTGATATATTCCAAGTTGATGTTTTTTTCAGCTACTTGTTCACGAAGGAAATGATACTTGATTGGTATATGTTTGGTCTTTGAGTGCATCACTGAATTTTTGCTGAGACTGATAGCACTTGTGTTATCACAATAGATGGTGATTGGTACCTATGTTGACATGTTTCAGAGCTTCCTTCATCCATAATATTTGAGTACAACAGTCTGCAATAGCTATGTACTCGGCTTTAGCTGTAGATAGTGATATGGATGTTTGTTTTTTGCTAAGCCAAGATACTAGACAATCTCCTAGGAAGAATGAATTTCCACTAGTACTTTTTCGATCATCGATACTTCCGACCCAATCAACGTCGGTGTATGCAATCACAGTAAGAGTTGAGCTCTTAGGGTACCAAAGACCAAAATCAGGGGTTCCTTTCAAGTATCTGAGAATTGTTTTTACAGCCAACAAATGGGATTGTTTAGGATCTGATTGAAATCTTCCCACCATTCCTACTGCTTGCATAATGTCAAGTCTCGTAGCAGTTAAGTATAGGAGAGATCCAATTATTGACCTGTAATGAGTTGCATCTATTGGAGGAGAGTCATCATATTTGCTTAATTTGCAATATATGGTCATAGGTGTGCTCATGGGTGCACTGTCTTCCATTCCATATCTTTTAAGCATGTCTTTAAGATATTTTGTTTGAGATATGAACATGCCTGCCTTGGTTTGAGATACTTGTAGTCCAAGGAAGTAAGATAATTCTCCTATCATCGACATTTCAAACTATTTTGACATATTTTGAGCAAACTCATGGCTCATCTCATCATTATTACTAGCAAAAATTAGATCATCAACATAGACAATAGTGACTAGTAACTTATCCTCATTCATCTTTATGTAGAGATTATTTCCTGCCACCCCCTTCTTGAAGCCTTGTTGTTGTAGATAGTGATCGAATCTTACGTACCAAGCTCTAGGAGCTTGTTTCAACCCATATAATGCCTTTTTCAACTTACAAACAAATTCTTTTCCTTCTGCTAGATTAAACCCTTCTGTTTGCTCCATGTAGACTTCTTCCTTGAGTTCCCCATTCAGAAATGCTGATTTTATGTCCATTTGATAGATTTTAAATCCTTTTGAGCAAAAAAATGCCAAGAACATCCTTATAGCTTCCACATGAGCTCCTGGTGCAAAGGTTTCTTCAAATTCGATTCCTTCAATTTGTGAATAACCTTTATAAACAAACCTTGCCTTATTTCTGATGATTTGTCCATCTTCATTCATTTTGTTTTTGAAAACCTGCTTGGTCCCAATTATATTTTTATCCTTTGGACGAGGTACCAGCTCCCATGTCCAATTCTTCTTGATTTGAGACATTTATTCTTCCATGGATTTTACCCAATGAGGATCCTTACTTGCTTGAGTAAATGTTTCTGGTTCTATCATAGATAGGAGAGAAACATCATTTTTCTTTGGTGTACTTGTCATCCTTCTTCGGGTTTGCATCCCTTCATATATATTGGCAATAATTTTCTCCTCTGGGTGATATTTTTGGAGAAACTTCATCTTTGAAGGAGTTTGAGATGGTTCTTTTTCCTTGTGTTTTCTTGATCTTTTTCCTCTTTTTTCAGGTTCTTCTTCAATGAGAGTGTCAACTTCATGATCTTCAATTTCTTTTTCTGGAAGGTCTTCATCAATCTTCACATCAATACTTTCCAGTATTTTCCTTAGTCGATTCTTGTAGCACTTGTAGGCTTTGCTCCTTGTAGAATATCTAAGAAATATTCCTTTGTCAACCTGAGAATCAAATTTTCTTGGTGAGTCATCATTGATTTTTATGAAGCACTTGCTTCCAAAAATCTTGAAGTATTTTACTCAAGCAGGTCTTCCTTTCCATAATTCATAAGGAGTTTTCTCATTATTTGGTCTTAGTAAAGTTTGATTAAAGGTATAAACAACTATCCCGACTGCTTCTCTCCAGAATTTTGGCTGCAAGTTAGCTGCTATTAACATTGTTCTTTCCATTTCTTGAACTATTTGGTTTCTTATTTCAAATACCCCATTCTGCTTAGGTTTTCTGGCAGCAGAGAGTTCTCTTTCGATTCCATGTACTTTGCAGAATTCATCAAATTCTTTTGATGTGAATTCTCCCCCTCTATTCGTTCTAGGACATTTAATCTTAGAATCCTTTTCATTTTCTACAAGAGCTTTAAGATTCTTAAACACTCAAATGCTTTAGATTTATATTTTATGAAATATACCCACATCATTCTAGTATGGTCATCAACAAATAAAACAAAGTACCTTTCTCCTTGGAGTGCCGGAGTTCTAGTTGGTCCACATAAATCAACATGAATGATCTCCAAAGGTTTTGATGTAGAAAACTCCTTGGTCTTATGGCTGGTTCTAGTTTTCTTTCCATGTTGACATGGACTACATACTCCTTGATTTGGCTTGAATAACTTTGGGATGTCTCGTACTGCATTAATCTTGCTTATATTTATCAAGTTTTCGAAACTTGTATGTCCAAGTCACTTGTGCCACAACCAACTTTCATATGTTTGACTTAAGTAACATTTATCATCTTGAATGTTGTTAAGAATGTAGACGTTATCTGATTTTCTAACTCCTTTCGCCAAAAGCCCCTTGAGGAAGAGTTCCTCATTTCACAATTTTTATAGCTAGGGACAACATTATGTCCTTGATCACATATTTGGCTAACACTCAAGAGATTGTGTTTGAGCCTGTCTACTATAAAAACATTTCATTATGTCCATAATCATCACAGAATGAGCAAATTTGATCAAATTTGGCCAAGGGATCAAAAGAGTTGTATGTCTTGATTTGTCCTTACCCTTTGAGACCATATGGTTTGTTTGTTTGATCCTTAAATTTTGGTGTTTCATTATTACGGGCCATGCAATGTTTAGCTTGATGACCAAAATTTTTACAATAAAAAAAATGCCCAAAAAAGACAGTTTTGTACATGTTGTAATAGCCATGATTTGAATTGACATTCTTCCTTGGAGTTACTCTCTCTTCATTCTTTGGATTTGAGATGGGCCTTTGATGAAATAATCTTTCTTCTTTTGGGTTGCTGGAAAGTATGTCGATATAGCTTTTCGCATTATTCTTAGTACTTGACGATTCTCCTTTAAAACCTATCCCAGATTTGTCATGTTGAGGTTTTTGATTATTTAGGATAATGTCAAGTATTTGAGAGCTTTCCCGATCCTTTTTGACTTTCTCCAATTCCTTCCTCAGAGATACTATTTTGGCTTCACATTCTTCACAAATTTCTTCTTTTTATTTTAGCTTATCTTTCAAGAGGTCTTCCCTTCTTTTTGTTTCCTCGTTTTCTACCTTGAGAGAGATGATTTTATTTTGTAATTTCTCATTTTCTTTAATGGCACTCATTAACAATTCATCTACATTTCCTTCTAGACCTGAATCATCATCATTTGTGAATTCCATGAATAATACTTCTTGGCTTGTAGCATGGTCATTTTCTTCATCTGATTCATCATTACATCCTTTGCGGTGAGGGAACTGATTAGTTGATTTCTTTTTGATGACTACAAATTCACCTTCATCAGACTCATCTTGATTAGAGAAGAAATTATTCTTATTGAACCCTTTCTTTTTGTATATCATCCTTTTAGAATTTTCCTCACCATCACTATCATGCTTAAGAGG
Source organism: Pinus tabuliformis (assembly GCA_031772625.1). NCBI lineage: Eukaryota > Viridiplantae > Streptophyta > Pinopsida > Pinales > Pinaceae > Pinus > Pinus tabuliformis. The sequence goes on along the minus strand of CM062805.1, from coordinate 152,257,342 downwards.
ACATTTTGCAGCATAATGACCTATTCTTCCACATTTGAAACAATTAAGAGGGTACTTACCTTTTAGCTTAGATCCTTTCTTTAGTCTTTGTACAAATTGCGCCAATTCGGATTCAACACCAGAGTCATCACTACTAGTATTCCATTCTTTCCCCTTTTTTGATTTTGAGGCCTTGAATGCTGCATCTTTGGAACTTGGGCTTCCTTTTCTCATCTCATCGGCAACGAGGATTCCATGAAGTTCATCCATCTTGAGAGTATCTAGGTCCTTCATTTCTTCTATAGCACTTACTTTGGAGTCAAATATGTCTGGGATGATCTTAAGACCTTTTGAACAATAATGCTTTCTTCAATGTTTTCTCCCAATCCTTTAAGAGAGTCGACTACTTCAGCTACTCAGAGAAACTATGATGCAATATCTTCTTCATCATCAATTTTTAGACTTTCAAATTGTCTTCTATATGTTTGAAGCTTTGCCTTCTTAACTTTGGATTCCCCATTGTATAAGCTAATTAGCATATACCATACTTCTTTGGGTGAGTTACAATTCATGACTTTCGTAAATTCAGAATCAGTAATTCCACTAGTGATGGAATTTAAGGCTTTTGCATTTGCAATGTAAGTTTTCCTTTCATCTTGATCTGTTGGAAAAGTGGAAGGAGTTGCATACTCATTTAAAACCGAATGCCAAACTTCAGGTCCAAGGGAAATTAAGTAGTAGGACATTTTTTTTTTCCAAAAACCAAAATTTGTGCCATTGAACAGAGGAGGTCTTCCTCACACTTCTTGATTTCTCATTGTGACTAAGAATCCTTCTTCTAGCTGTTAGGCTGATATGAAGAAGTCTGCTCTAATACCAATTTTTGGAAATACTGAGAGGGGTGGTGAATCAATATTTTTTTTCAATTGTGATTATTACCAGTTTAATTCTCCACAATTTAAATAGAGAAATGTATAAGTATAATTTTATTAAATAAAATAATGAATACAATATAAATGTGTTCCAAGCTCCAACTTGGTTTTGATGAGGCTCCGAACTCTAGGGCTTCGACCCTATCTTATCAAGGAACCAACCTTGGATTTAGGAGCACCAACTCCAAGGACACCAATCCTTCCAATTTTGAGGCATCAACCCCAAGGGCTCCGACCTTATCTTTCAAGATGAATCAAGTGAAAATATTGTCCTCCCACTCTGTCTTCAGCTTCCTTCTTAGCTCGGCCTTCATCTTCTACATCACCCTTTTGCATCAGCCAGAGCTTCGACTTTACCTTCTTCCGCTGGACCTTTCAGCTTCATCTTCTTCCGCTGGACCTTTCGACTTCATCTTCTTCTGCTATACCTTTTGGCTTCCATTTTCTTCCGCTAAACCTTTCGGCTTCCTTCTTTAGACTATTCCTTTGGCTTCCTCTTTCTCTTCAACTTCCTTTTTCTTCGGCTTCCTTTGGCTTACTCAGAACTGAAGTGTTTTAACTCATTTTTATATGAGCTTCACCAATGACCAAAGGACACTTCTATTGGATTCCGACTTGTATATTAAAAAATATATCGGAGAGTGTTTTATCCATAGAATTGATTATTCATGGAAATCCATATAAGAGCTGCTATACCCACATGGAGGTCCCACATGCCACATCATTACCTTTAATCACAATTGCAACTTCATGAAAAATCGGAGTTATTACTTTAATCCTGCAAACGAACGTTGGTCCCACCTTAATGCACAAGATCGGACCCCAAATAAAATTAAACTCATGTCCATAAATTTCTCGAGTCCACTTAGTCCAAAGTCTTATCAGATTAATTCTCCATCATTGGTCTCATCATTAATCTGATAGTTGTTGATCCACTCGATCAACAAACCTAATTGCCTATCCTCCACCGTTTGATCAAGGCCCGTTGGATCCAATGGTTCACAATGATATCGGCTGGGGAACTTGCACGATGCTTAACCGCCTTTACGGAGCCGATAAGGATTATAAATCCTTGATCTATAAAAGTTCGGGTCCATTTTAGAGATTAACGTCCGATCATTTTATGACCCGATATCCATTGGATATACGAGGTCATCAAATCTATGGCCCGCGGGTCTTCTACTAGCACACGGGTTAAAACATGCTTAACCCCCACTGTTGACTATGACGTAAGCGTTGAAAATGAGATCGACGGCTAGGATTTAGTGCGGGCCTTCAGCCACGATCAAAAAAAATGTACACTCCTACCGTCACTCTTTCAATAAATGTTGCTCTTTGTTTTCTTCTTTACTCCTCTGTTGTCGTTGTTGCTCTGTTTTCTGCTTCTCTTGCTCCGATGACTTGCTTCTTTGATGGATTTCGATAAACTCTTCATCTTACTCTTTGGCTTCACGATGGCTTCTCCTCTTTGGCTTCTTGCTCCTATTGCTTCATGGATCAACTGCTTCTATTCTATTTGTATATATATATTCAAACTTTCATCACTATGGTGAAACCCTCGGAAATCATGTATCAAAGAATTTTCCATCACAAACACTGCTATATTGACATCAATGACAATGTAGATTAACAATCTCCCCCTTTTTCGTTGATGGGAATATTCTTCTTCTCTCCCCCTTTGACATCAATGGAAAAGGAGTGCATAAGGACTCCCCCTGTCGAACTTCTCCCCCTATCATGCAACATATTTATGAATCAACTTAATATGATGCTAGAGAAACAAACCCCATATTTTGGTGAAGATGTTCAAATGCTTCTCGAGGAAGAGGTTTTGTGAAGATATCAGCTATCTGCTCCTTAGTATTGATATATTCCATGTTGATGCTTTTTTCAACTACCTGTTCACAAAGGGAATGATACTTGATTAGTATATGTTTGGTCTTTGAGTGCATCACTGAATTTTTGCTGAGATTGATAGCACTTGTGTTATCACAATAGATGGTGATTGGTTGATTGGTACCTATGTTGACATCTTTTAGAGCTTCCTTCATCCATAATATTTGAGTACAACAGTTTGCAGTAGCTATATACTCGACTTCAGCTGTAGATAGTGATATGGATGTTTATTTTTTGCTGAGCCAAGATACTAGACAATCTCCCAGGAAGAATGCATTTCCACTAGTACTTTTTTGATCATCGACACTTCCGACCCAATCAACATCGGTGTATGCAGTCACAGTAAGAGTTGAGCTCTTAGGGTACCAAAGACCAAAATCAGGAGTTCCTTTCAAGTATTTGAGAATTCTTTTTACAGCCAACAAATGGGATTGTTTAGGAGCTGATTGAAATCTTCCCACCATTCCTACTGCTTGCATAATGTCAGGTCTCATAGCAGTTAAGTATAGGAGGGATCCAATTATTGACCTGTAATGAGTTGCATCTACCGGAGGAGAGTCATCATCTTTGCTTAATTTGCAATTTGTGGTCATAGGTGTGCTCATTTGTGCACAATCTTCCATTCCATATATTTTAAGCATGTCTTTAAGATATTTTGTTTGAGATATGAATATGCTTGTCATGGTTTGAGATACTTGTAGTCCGGGGAAGTAAGATAATTCCCCTATCATCAACATTTCAAACTCTTTTGATATATTTTGAGCAAACTCATGGTTCATCTCATCATTATTACTAGCGAAAATTAGACCATCAACATAGACAAGAGTGACTAGTAACTTATCCTCATCCATATTTATGTAGAGATTACTTCCTGCCACCCCATTCTTGAAGCCTTGTTGTTGTAGATAGTGATCCAATCTTATGTACCAAGCTATAGGAGCTTGTTTCAACCCATATAATGCCTTTTTGAACTTACAAACAAAGTCTTTTCCTTCTGCTATATTAAACCCTTCTGGTTGCCCCATGTAGACTTCTTCCTTGAGTTCCCCATTCATAAATGCTGATTTTACGTCCATTTGATAGATTTTAAATCCTTTTGAGCAAGAAAATTCCAAGAACATCCTTATAGCTTCTGTAGAGCTATAACTAGGGTCTCTCACACCACCAATTATTCCACATTATTAAGTTAATCCGGGATCGTTTTGTTCTTTCAAGGAGTAACTCAATCCGAGGCTGTTCTGTCCAAGTAGTGTTCGGTAGTATAGTGTTCTAATGACTTGAAAGGAAACAAACACTAAGCTGTAACTAAACCAATTCAGGAAATGAAATCACACAAGGCAGATGATCAGTCAAGGGTACGGAACCAATAACCCTTCCCTTTAGAAACTGATAAAGAAAGAAAACCAAAGCATGGGCTTATAGGTCAGGGAGCTAGGCAGCGTCTTGCTGAGCTCACGACAGCCTTAGGCCTGCTATCACGCGAAAGCAATAAAGGCAACTTAGCGAAAGTAAAATGGAACAACAATCCTTAAAATGGAACAACAGTAATGAAATGGAACAATAGTAAAGAAATGGAACAACAGTAATGAAATGGAACAACAAACTATCATAAACAGGAAACGTCAATCATATAAAATGGAACAGCAAACCAAATGGAACAGCAACCCAAATGGAACAGCAAACCCAAATGGAACAGCAACCCAAATGGAACAGCAAACCCCGAAGTATGTACACGGTCTATACTACTGTAGTGATCCAAGAGTAATGTATGATGTGACTATATTTCTGAACAAGATGATATTATCTTCAAGTCTCACAAATACTTATTTCATATGAATCCAATAATGATAACCTTCATACCAATAACTTGCTGTAGAAATGGATGCAATTCGAATAGATTTAGTTTGTGTAATACAGAGACGTGAATTAAAGAGCTTATTCAGATTCAAATATTAATTAAGAAGCATAGTCTATCATAGCAAAGATATATCAGATTACTGTAATGAAAGAAATAAGCAAACCACACAAATCACCGTATGATACAAAAACGAGTGACCGTCGGAGCTGGGCCCTTGGCTACGATGGTACACTGCTTAGAGTTACTTCAGATGTAGAAACGAAATGAACACCAAATCCTTTATATTAATTGCATTAACAAAAGTGTACAAAATCAGATCTTACAAAAGCTCAGTGATCAAAATCGTTCTGAGTTTATAATCATAACAACAGTCGTCCCCCCACGCTCGATGGCGTGGTAACTTTATATAACAGAAATGACGGAGATGTCTAGATACAAAAGATAAACTTAAAGCAGCGATCCCTCAGGATCGAAGATCTTGAGGGATTCGCTAATCGTTCGGGTCTCCTCTTTCCTTCTTGCGTTCTCCGTCACGATATCCTGCGTTCTTTTCCTGGATTATTCGGCTCCAATTTTGCTTGATCTTGTCCGCATCCGGTTCCCTGTCGACGGGGTAGCAGTTACTTTCCTTGCGTTTCTTGTTTTTACTCGATAATTCCCTATTTCCGCGTCTTTCTGCATAGAAAACATCTATTATTAGTGATTGAGCCTTGTTTGTCCATTTTCACCCAATTTACCAAAACCCTTATATTTTTGGGCTCATAATGCAGAAAAGATTAGAAATAGTATTGAAAAACCACTAGATTACTTATAAAAAAGCATACCTTCCAGGTGCTCCACACACCCCCCTGCTTACCCTGTTTCATGTCCTTATGAAAACGTTGTAATTGACATGCAGGGCTGTGAGAGAGTAGGCCGGAGAAGGGATCTCACGAAGAGGCCGACAACCATGATTAGCAACTAGATGGCCAAAGAACTGGTCTAACTGATCTGCAGGCATCTCATATAGAGCCTGATATCCAGGTGCAGGATGCCAAACAATTGGGCTGCGAAACCGATACCCCAACCAAAATGGGCCTGCTCGCAGAATCCGTTCCCCATAGAGACTCAATCGACTGGCAGCCAATTCAAAATTCTCAAAGTTAAAGGGTTCCCTGAGCTGGATGTTTGGGTTAGAGGTTCGGTATCGAAACTTTGCAGCATGGAAGGCCTGGTCTTTAATAGTCAGGAAATACTCCAGACCATTTCGGATCAAGTCTCCATGCATGGGACCTAATATCTTCATGACACCTGGGATCCTCATCATACTCCTATGCTCTCTCCATAATGCTGCTGGGTCCCTAGGTTCAGCCCGTACCCATAGGTCTAAACTATTTTCTTGCCTCTGAAAGATGTTGTAAGCTTTAAGCCATTTTAACTGATTCACCCCAAATGAGATAAAGGCTTGAAATTGTATATCGCCAACGAAAGGGCCAGGATTCAAATCAGTTTCCTGGTCTAAGACAAGATTGTGCAAGTAGAATTCACATAACAACCTTTGAACTTTAACTCCATAGTGCTTGCAGCAATCTATAAAATCATTAACTGTGTTGATATGGATGGGTGCTCCTGCCCTAACAGCTTTTATTTTTAATCTCAAATAACGTTCAAGCAAAAACAAAGCATAATTTTTAGCAGGGGCTCTACAAGTCAAAACATCAGTATACAAGGAACACAAGGTGTCCATCTGCTTAACAACACTATCTAGTCGACGAGTTACCTTAGCAACCTTTTCCTGCTCCTTCTGCCATCCTTCAAAGGCCTGGCTCTCAGACTGACTGATGTTTCGAAGTTGCTGTTGGAGCTCCTCGTATCTTTCCTTGGGGACCGTCTGTTCTCGTAACTGCTCGGCCTCCTGCTGGGCTTCCTTCATCATTTTATGCAAGGTTCTGGTTTTCGGGTCTTTCTTCCACAGAGCCGTAGAAGCTGGAAGTTTAACCTGGACCTTCCTATTGCGTTGTTTGGAATTTAGGACCCGAATTACACCCGAGGGGGGTGCTTCTGTTTGAACCTCTTTGTTGTCTGTTTCCTTTTTAATGCGAACAAAGGGTTGCTGCGGTCTTCCTACCACCGGAGCCTCTTGCTGTTCCATTGGAATATCCATTTGTTCCTCCGGGCCAGATGGAACAACAGTTTCTATTGGAACAACACCCTGTTCCTCATTGTCATTCGGAACAGCGGACTGTTCCTCAACAGTAGGTCTCCTGATGGGGTTTCGTCCATCAAAACGAACCCTAACCCTCGGGGTTCTTGCTGCCGTGGTCCTTTTCCTTTGCCTTGCGGTTTTTTGTATTCTCAGACTGGCTTTCAACATTCTGATTTGTTGCCGAAGTCTGGCTATCGTGCCTAACATCCTCTGGTGCTTCTTCTTCAATTTTGCAATTTCCCTAGCCTCGGCAGAGGGTTTGGCCTTCAATTTTACTTCTTCTTCCTCTCCTGGAGCATCTTCCGGCGCCCTGGGGACAGATTGTCCCAAATTGATGTCTTCTGCTTCATTACCAAAGCCAGGCAGGTTTTCTTCCCCTGCCTCTTCTGCATGCCCTTCTTCAGGTAACTCTTCTTCTGCGGGACCGTCAAGGATGCCTCCTGGACTGGAGGCTTGGCCGTATTCTCCCATATTGGCCAGAACTGCTGCCAATTCCTCTTCTCCTGGATGGTCTTGCAACGGACTACCCATGGATTGTGCATTTTCTTCCTCAATTCCTTCTTCTGGCTGGTTAGTTCCAGCCTCTAGTTGCTCAGCATTTCCTTCGGGTAATTCACCTTCCTCTTCCGAAGGTTCGTCCTCGATTTCGATTGGTTGGGTCGCAGTTTTCTGAATCTTTTCCAACCTTCCCCGTATTCGAACCAATCGAGCTGACTTCCTGGGTCTTTCCGGCAGGTTGGGAGTGCCAACAGGTTCTCTAGGTTCCTCTGGTCGTTCCGGCGTATCGGAGGATCGCTTCCGTTTCGACACAGCATGTTTTTCTGCCGCCGATTTCTTACGTTTCTCTGATTGTTCCGGCGTGCTAGAGGACTGCTTTCGTTTTGAAACAACATGCTTTTCTGCTGCTGGCTCCTTGTGTTCTTCTGAACGTTCCAGTGTGCTGGAGGTTCGAGGTAAAGCCAGCCCCATTTTGACTGTTTCGACCAATTCCTCCCAGGTGTCTTGCTGTTGGGCAAGACCGTGGCTTATTATTAGCCAAATCAGTCTGTGGTGGCTAACAACCGTCTCTGCGTGCTGAGCCTTCTTCAAACTTCGGGCCGCATCATGTAATAATGAATTTAAAAAGGCAGGGAGATTTACAGAGCATTTTCCCTTCAAAACAGCTAGAAGTTTCAAGTGACGAGCCCTTACCACATCTTTTCTCCCTTCGCAGGTGATATAGCTCTGCACTATCTTTGCCAGCTCGGTCCAGGGTTCCCCCAGTGTTGTCGGCAGAACTCCTTTCCCTTTGACTGTCAGGCTTTGGCCTTCTGCAGTCTTTCCTTCTTCAGCTCCCATCTGGGTCCAACAGCTGGTAATCCTGTGGTTTCTGCAATAATGTCCTCCGTGACTTCTATCCGCTTTCCTCCGACTATAGAGTGGTTTTCCTGCAGATTTTGCAGGAATTCCAATGCTACAGCCTCGTTCAATTCTTGCAGGCGGTTGAAGTAATTCAACCATCCTGCATTTTCCAGAATTTCACGGGCAGCAGCAGACGCGGTCAGCTTGTGTGGTTCACTTCGGATTGTTTTCCCGCCCATAGCTTACTCTCAAGAATGAACTCGGGAATGACACAGCAACTGTCCGCAGTATTTACCGAACTGAGGTGATACTCGATGCTCTTTTTAGGAAGGATTTTCGCAGAGCATGCAGCAAAGAGAAAGATCATGGATGGCAGTCCGTAGAATGAGATCATCATACCGTTAAATTGTGTTATTATTTTGCCCGAATGGTGTGCAGCCACGTAACCATTGGAGTAATGAGGTCACCTCCCCCCCTCGCGATCTGATAGGCTGTCCCCAGCCGTCAAAGAGAGGAGCAGCAGCCAGTCGGGAGTCAAATCATAAAGTACAGCAGGTGGAAATTATGCCATGTTGTAAAAGGACAGTGAAGTACCAAAATCGAGGCAGAAAAATGGATCGCTTTTAAGATAAGCCAGTGTGATATAATGAGGAGCCGAGGGTTGGACGTCTGTCAACTGTACCAAGTCTCCAGTAGTCATTGTCAATTCCGTTGCCATGATTGGTGATAATGCTCATGCGATAATTATATCAGGGTGTGACATATGATTCATGCAAAGGATATAAAAGAAAAACAGACTTAATATCATACCTGTTGGTGTAAATATTACGACTCCAATGCCATTAACAGAGCTCTGCTGCCAACAGGTGTTCATAACCTTGGCAAAGTTGTTTATCTCACCCTCCGGAAGCATTATCCTTTGTGTATCTACTGAAGAGTGCTTTGTCAAAATGCAGGCCATTATGCTGGCTTGGTGACCAGATAACCATAATGCCATTCACAAGGTAGGCACGAAACGTGGTCAGGCCGGCTCATGATGAGACCTCCTGTTCCAAGGTTTGCTTGTTATTTTACCTTTGGACCATATCCCTGGTGTGGTGGCCGTAATGGGAATGCCACTTCGCTTCCATCCTTATGATCATGGTAGGCTGGCTCTGAATGAGACCCCCTATCCTGCATTTGACGATTTCATGTCTTGTTCTTATTTTTTCTTTTATTTTTCTTTTGCAGCACACTTCTTTTTTCTTTGTTCAATTACACATAAGGGTGGTTCCGCACTCCTTAAGAGTGGGGAATGGTGGAAGAAGTCTTACAATCCCAACAGACAGATATAAATGTTTGCTCATATTCCTTAGTGATGATCAAGAAAGTTTTTAGGGAAATCGACATGATAAAAATTGCCAAACCATGGTTCGGGAACAAGATAATGACAGTAAAGACGAAAGTTAATGTCGCTCCTCTTGTCTTCTTATATCTGCTGACTGTTAAAACAATAGCGATTTATGATATGCAGGTTTCGGTATAACATGCTTTTATGTTCATTGCATAATGTCATTGCTATATCTAAAGGATTTAGGAGAGCATAATCACAAAACGTCCAAATAGAAGCAGAAAGGTTCTGATGGTGTCTTCTCTGCACTGAGCATGTGGATGACTCTTCTTGCGGAAAATAGCGGAATTAACCAAATTCTGCATCTAAAAAAAAGAAATATGCGAGTGCTGTTCCTTTTTGCAAAGGAACAGCAAAAATCCACACGGGCTGTTCCTTTTCGCAAAGGAACAACAAAAATCCACACGGGCTGTTCCTTTTCGCAAAGGAACAGCAAAAAATCCACACGGGTTGTTCCTTTTCGCAAAGGAACAGCAAAAATCCACACGGGCTGTTCCTTTTCGCAAAGGAACAGCAAAAATCCACACGGGCTGTTCCTTTTCGCAAAGGAACAGCAAAAATCCACACGGGCTGTTCCTTTTCGCAAAGGAACAACAAAAATCCACACGGGCTGTTCCTTTTCGCAAAGGAACAACAAAGCCCAAAAAGTGCTATTCCTTTTCGTAAAGGAACAACAAAACCAAAAGTGCTGTTCCTTTTCACAAAGGAACAACAGAACAAAAAGTGTTGTTCCTTTTCGCAAAGGAACAACAGAACCAAAAAGTGCTGTTCCTTTCCGCAAAGGAACAACAAAAATTCCAAAACGCCAAAGTGCTGTTCCTTTTTGCAAAGGAACAACAAAAATTCCAAAACACACACGTGCTGTTCCTTTTCGCAAAGGAACAACAAAAATTCCAAAACGCAAACGTGTTGTTCCTTTTCGCAAAGGAACAACAAAATAAAGAGTGCTGTTCCTTTTCGCAAAGGAACAGCAAAAACAACAAGTGCTGTTCCTTTTTGCAGAGGAACAACAAAACACCAAAAGTGCTGTTCCTTTTAAAAAGGAACATCAAAATCAAACGGGTGCTGTTCCTTTTAAAAAGGAACAGCAAAATGAAACCAGTGCTGTGCGAAATAAGGTAATCAAAATTCTGCAAACAAAAGACGAAAAGAACATATGTACAAGATGTTATGTACAAATTATGAAAAACAAATTGCTTAAGTTATGGGTGAGGAAGATTTCACTTCCTCTCCTAGGATCTCCAAATCAGTATCTTGCTGAAGCTGTTGACAAAAGGATTCCCGAGTAAGAGGCTTTCGATAGAGGCGAACTCGGTGGCCATTTACTTTAAACGTATGTCCAGAACCGTCAATCGTGATCAGAGTGAGGGTCCCATTGTGGTGCACCTTCTGGATCTCATACGGTCCTAGCCAGCGAGTCTGGAGATTCCCCGGGAAGTCCTGGAACCGAGAATCGTATAACAGAGCCCAGTCTCCTTCATGGAAGACCTTATTCTTTATAAGTGCATCGTGCCACTTAGCTCGCTGCTGTTGGATTAATGCTGTGTTTTGTAATGCAGAGAGCCTAATCTCATCTAATTCGTTGATTTGTCGTAGTCTATTGATCTATGCCTCATTCAGATCTAGGCCGACCTCTTGTGCAGTTCGTAGTGTTTGGATCTCAAATTCGATAGGAAAAATTGGTTGTTTCCCAAACACCAATTGATAAGGTGAATAGCCTGTCGTACTTCTCCATGTGGTTCTATAAGCCCACAGTGCTTCAGGTAGCCGAGCAGCCCAATCACGCCTGTGTGAGGCGATGGTCTTTGTTAAGATTGACTCGATTATCTTGTTACTGTTTTCTACTTGTCCATTTGCCTGCGGATGGTAGGGGGTAGTAATCTTATGTTGGATATGATAATTGTTAAATGTTGCAGCTAGTTTGTTTCCAACAAATTGTGGTCCACCATCTGTAATTACTTCTCTTGGAAGTCCATAACGTACAAACAAATGGAACAAAAATTGTATTACCGAGTCTTCTGTAGCCCTAGCTAATGATTCAGCCTCAACCCATTTAGTAACATAGTCTGTTGCTACCAGGATGTATGTCCTTTGGTTTGAGGGTGGATTAATGGGTCCGACGAAATCGAGAGCCCATCGTTCGAATGGCTCAATGACCACTTGTGGTCTCAGAGGCATTTCATCAGCTTGACCAGGTTTTCCTGCTCGCTGGCAGCTATCACAGGGCTGCACAAATTTTTTCGCGTCCTTAAAGATTGTAGGCCAATAGTACCCTGCCTGTAGTATTTTGTGTGCTGTTCTCTTGTCGGCAAAGTGCCCCCCGCATGGTCCACTGTGACAAGCCTTTAATATGTCTAGGATCTCATCCTCTCGAATACACCTTCTGATTTGCATGTCTGCCCCTGTATGGAATAAATGGTCTCCAATCCACGAAAATCGTGTGCTTTTTTGAACAATTTGCTTTCGTTCCTGAGGGGTTAGGTGTTTTGGTAACTTACCCACTGCAAGGTAATTGACGACGTCAGCATACCAGGGTGTGCGAACGGCAATGGCAAACAGATGTTCGTCAGGGAATTGATCTTCCACAGCTGCTGCTTCGCTTGATTTGGGTATTCTTGAGAGGAAGTCGGCTACAGGGTTCTCCTTGCCAGGTTGATCCTTAATTGTGATGTCAAACTCCTGCAACAGGATCAACCATCGAGTTACTCTAGCATTCGTGACAGGTTTGTTTGCTAGATATTTAATAGCAGAATGATCGGTATATAACACAACAGGGTAACCTGTAATATAATGCCTAAATTTATTAACAGCATGAATTACAGCCAGAAATTCCTTTTCAGTAACAGTATAATTGAGTTCGGCAGAGGATAAATTTTTGCTAATATAGTAAATAGCGTATGGCTTCTTATCCTCTTCTTGTCCTAGGACTGCACCGATTGCTGTATCTGAGGCATCCGATGAGATCTGGAATGGCAGATTCCAGTTTGGTCCTCGAAGGACTGGAGCTATTGACAACAACTTTTTCAATTCTTTAAAAGCCTGGTCGCATTTATCTGTCCACAAAAAATCGACATTACCTGTCAGAGCATACAGAGGTGCTGCAATTCGTGAATAATGTTCTATAAAACGTCTGTAATATCCGGAAAATCCAAGGAAACTACGTACCTCTGTTTGAGTAGTGGGGGTAGGGATGAGCAAAAGAATCTGAATTTTAGCAGGGTCTACCTGGATGCCAGCTGCCGAAATGTAGTGCCCTAGAATGAGCCCTTCCGTCATCATCATGTAGCACTTCTCATGACTCAGGCAGAGTCTGGTAGCAATGCAGCGTTGTAGAACTTTTTCCAGGGTATCCAGAGCTGGATCAAATTCATCCCTATATGGTGTGAAGTCGTCCATATACACCTCAAGTCCATCGTTTATTAGATCTGCAAAAATACTAAGAATAGCCCTTTGAAATGTAGCAGGGGCGTTACATAGGCCGAAGGGTAATACACGATAGGCAAACGTTCCCCAAGGGCACGTAAAGGTAGTTTTATCCTGGTCTTCAGGGGCAATTTGGATTTGGTTATATCCACTGAAGCCATCCAAAAAGGAGAAAAATTTCTTCCCTGCTAACGTGTCCAATACTTGATCTATAAATGGGAGGGGAAAGTGATCCTTTTGTGTAGCCTTGTTTAACTCCCTGTAATCGACGCAAATCCTCCATTTTCCATTTTTCTTGGGTACCACCACAAGGGGAGAGACCCATTTACTGTCAGAGATAGGGTAAATAAAGTTAACATCTAAGAGCTTCTGAAGTTCATCTTTTACTATCTCTTTTAGGTGAGGGTTGAGTCTTCTTTGTGGTTGACGGACAGGTCTTGCGTCTTTCTCTATATAGATGTGATGGGTGCATAATTGAGGATCAATCCCCTTCATGTCGGGGTAATCCCACGCAAATGCATCCTTGTATTTTTGTAACAGATTAACAAGTTTTATCTCTTGATCTGGTGTAAGATTGGCGTTAATATTCAGAGTTTTACCAGGTTCAATTTCCACTACTTTAGTATTAGCAACATCAGTTACTGGTATTGTCTGATCATGCGGATCTTTTAAGGGATCTTCTTCTAACTCATTGTCAAATGCTGCCTCTATCATAAGACACTGCATATGTGTTCTAGCTTCAGTTTGACTAATAAAATTGTTAATGGCGTCGTCTTCTGTTTGATCCTTGAAGTCTAACGCCTTCTGTATGGTTAATGGAGATCTAATGTTGTTAGCGAGATATGATACAGGATAAGAGTTAGTTTTAATCATTGGCAGGCTTGGCTGAGCTGGAGGGTACAAAATTAAATTTTTGACATCGGGTCCTTTAGCTATAGTCATGTTTCCCTGCCGGCATCCAATGTAGGCATCGGCAGTAGCAAGCCAGGGTCTGCCTAGGATTAACGGATGTCCATCTAGTCGGGTTTTAGGATTAATTACCAGGAAATCTGTGGGATACTCCCATGAATCTACGGAAACCATGACATCATTCAGAGTACCTTCTGGTCGAACTACAGATCGATCTGCCAATTCTAACAGAGTAGAGGTAGGTTCTATTGACGTAATGCCAAGCTTTTGGCAGGTGGAGGTTGTCAAAATGTTGATTGCAGCTCCCAGGTCGACTAGAGCGTTAGTCAGGGTTTGGCCATAGATTTGAACGGTTACAATTGGGTTCCCGGGATCTTCATATTTGATAGGTGTCTCCTTTCCTGATAATAGGTCGGATAAAGTACCAACTACTTGGACTCTAGGGTTAGTATTTGTATTCCTCCTTGATTTTTTGATGCATAATTCCTTTATGGTTTTCGCATATATAGGAATATCTTGTATAGCTTGGAGGAATGGGATTTTTATATACAAATTTTGTAACTCTCCCAAAATGTCAAAGTCTGGAGGTTGTATAGGTCGAGATATGACTAATCGTTCTAGGAAAGGAGGAGAGGATGTACTTGTTTGTTTATTATTTTGCTCTTTGTTTTCATCCTCCCGTTGTGGGGGTTGTTCTACTGGTAACTGATTTTCAATATGCACCGTTTTGTCTCCCTCTGTTTCTATTATTCGCCCCGATCTTAACTGAAGATCGTTGCACTCCCTTAGGTCAGACTCAATCTCTGATGTGTCTATGATTTGGATGGATTGGACTGGCCTATTATTAGGATTGGGATTGGGTTGGGCTGGGAGTTGCGGTCTCAGATTAGACTGGGGATTTTGTGGTAAAGCTGGCAGAGTTGGTTGAGGGAGTGGGATTGATCCTGCTGGCTGATATGTCGATCTTGGCCAGCTTGTCTGCCAGGATGAGCTTTGCGAAGTGGAAGGGGTCCACTGTGGAGGATAGGAACTATTCTGCCAATATGGTGGAGGATAAGGGCAGTTTGGCCAACCAAATTGGGACATCCAAGGATTCGGAGTAGGAAACATTTGAGGTGACCAATTTGAAAACGGGGGTTGGGACTGATTTTGCCACATGTTCTGTTGCTGAGTATTGAACTGCGGGGGTTGAAAAGAAGAGGAGGGGTCTGAAAACATACCTGGTTGCCTAGGCTGCCATTGACGACGCTGGTTAACAAAATATGCTGGTTCTGACTCCTCTTCTGCTTCTTTGTATACTGCCTTCAAACCAGGAAGTGAAGGGCAGCTTTCGGTCAGGTGGTCCTTGGTGCAGATAGCACATATTTGGACTGTATCCAACGGGCATTCTTTGTGGCTGTGTTTCTTCCTGCATCGTGGGCAAAAAATGGCTAGATTCTGCTCTGCCTCGGCTTGCTTCTGTTTAGCCTGCACAATGTCAAGTTGTGTAGTTAGTGTTCCCAGGATATCAGTTTTAAAATTTTCTAGCAAATTTCCAAGTTCCACTCGTGTTACTCCCTCTGTTAGTGTTCTGTTATCTCTGGGGAAGCGATCATATTCCGCTGGTTTTATCCTCGTGCTGCCTCTTGAGCTCCTGATACACAGATCAATGATATCAACAAAATTTTCCTGATAAATGTCTCCTTTCCCCATGATGTTTAACGTTTTGATCCATTGCTCTCTCATACCTCTAATTAATGCAGTTTTCAACACGTTATCCGACAGAGGTAGTGATGCATAAGGGGATCTTTGCAAGTTATATTGGAAACGTTCCACATATTCTTCTAAGGTTTCGTTTGGTCTGGATGACATTTGAAAGATTTCATCTTTTAGTTCCCTCGATCTACAGTAATCTTGGTATTTATTTAAAAAGGCTTCTTTCATTTGATCCCAATTGTTAATAACCCCACCACCTAAGCCCATAAACCATCTTAACGCAGCCCCTTTTAATGTAGAGGGGAACAATTTCAGTTTCTGGGGATCGGTGGTGTAATCGTATCCTCTACATAATACATCAAATTCGAACAAGAATGCGTCCGGATCTTCTAATGTGAGGCCATGGAATGTGGGAATATGCTGGAGAGGGATGGCTTTCATGGGCGCATTTGCTGCAGAATCTACTATCGGATATTGCAATGTGGAGGTTTGGGTGTTTGGCTGATTCTGCGCCATGGGATCAAATATATGCCAGTAATCTTCAGGAATTTCCAAAAGAGTGTTCCTTGGTTGAGGAGGGGTAGTCTTAACAGGGATTGTCTTGACACCACTCCCTTGATCAGGGATGATAATGGCCCCAACTGTCTGCGGTGAATGAATTCCTTCAACAAGGATTTTCACAGCGCTTCCCTTGTCCGGGCTATTCAAAGGCTGGTTTAATTCAATAGGAGATCTAGGTTCCTCAATTTCCCCTATTTCTCCTTCTCCTTCACAAAGGTTACTTTGGGTCCCTTCGTGCAATGGTCCAGGAGTCAAATTTTCAATTTCTTGAAAATCCTGCTCCTCTGTTCGACTGTGCACCTCGGCAAAGGCTTTGGATGGTGATCCCGAGGTCTGAAGGGAACTAGTAGGCTGTTTAGAGTTGAATTTCTTATAACCTACTGATGGCTGAGAGTCGGCTTTCTTATAGATTTCGTCTATAAAGGTCGTTCGTCCAAGGGTCACCGGCCCCTTGGCTTTGGATGGAGGCTTTTGATCTTTTTCTAAATTTTTCTGCTTAGTCATGCACTCCAATTAAACTGCTAAATCCTATTTAACCAGCAATTCTACTAAGAGAGCGGACGGTGGAGCAGAGCTTTTACATGCTCCGTACGCAGGTTCTTACCTTCCGTTTTTAAAATCCAACTCCCTCCTAGCAGATTTGCGCACTACTCTATCAAGGACAAATGGCTATTACCCCTTCCCCGGCAACGACGCCAAAATGTAGAGCTATAACTAGGGTCTCTCACACCACCAATTATTCCACATTATTAAGTCAATCCGGGATCGTTTTGTTCTTTCAAGGAGTAACTCAATCCGAGGCTGTTCTGTCCAAGTAGTGCTTGGTAGTATAGTGTTCTAATGACTTGAAAGGAAACAAACACTAAGCTGTAACTAAACCAATTCAGGAAATTAAATCACACAAGGCAGATGATCAGTCAAGGGTACGGAACCAATAACCCTTCCCTTTAGAAACTGATAAAGAAAGAAAACCAAAGCATGGGCTTATAGGTCAGGGAGCTAGGCAGCGTCTTGCTGAGCTCACGACAACCTTAGGCCTGCTATCACGTGAAAGCAATAAAGGCAACTTAGCGAAAGTAAAATGGAACAGCAATCCTTAAAATGGAACAACAGTAATGAAATGGAACAACAGTAAAGAAATGGAACAACAGTAATGAAATGGAACAACAAACTATCATAAACAGGAAACGTCAATCATATAAAATGGAACAGCAAACCAAATGGAACAGCAAACCAAATGGTACAGCAACCCAAATGGAACAGCAAACCCAAATGGAACAGCAACCCAAATGGAACAGCAAACCCCGAAGTATGTACACGGTCTATACTACTATAGCGATCCGAGAGTAATGTATGATGTGACTATATTTCTGAACAAGATGATATTATCTTCAAGTCTCACAAATACTTATTTCATATGAATCCAATAATGATAACCTTCATACCAATAACTTGTTGTAGAAATGGATGCAATTCGAATAGATTTAGTTTGTGTAATACATAGACGTGAATTAAAGAGCTTATTCAGATTCAAATATTAATTAAGAAGCATAGTCTATCATAGCAAAGATATATCGGATTACTGTAATGAAAGAAATAAGCAAACCACACAAATCACCGTATGATACAACAGCGAGTGACCGTCGGAGCTGGGCCCTTGGCTACGATGGTACACTGCTTAGAGTTACTTCAGATGTAGAAACGAAGTGAACACCAAATCCTTTATATTAATTGCATTAACAAAAGTGTACAAAATCAGATCTTACAAAAGCTCAGTGATCAAAATCGTTCTGAGTTTATAATCATAACAACAGTCGTCCCCCACGCTCGATAGCGTGGTACCTTTATATAACAGAAATGACGGAGATTTCTAGATACAAAAGATAAACTTAAAGTAGCGATCCCTCAGGATCGAAGATCCTGAGGGATTTGCTAATCGTTCGGGTCTCCTCTTTCCTTCTTGCGTTCTCCGTCACGATATCCTGCATTCTTTTCCTGGATTATTCGGCTCCAATTTTGCTTGATCTTGTCCGCATCCGGTTCCCTGTCGACGGGGTAGCAGTTACTTTCCTTGCGCTTCTTGTTTTTACTCGATAATTCCCTATTTCCGCGTCTTTCTGCATAGAAAACATCGATTATTAGTGATTGAGCTTTGTTTGTCCATTTTCACCCAATTTACCAAAACCCTTATATTTTTAGGCTCATAATGCAGAAAAGATTAGAAATAGTATTGAAAAACCACTAGATTACTTATCAAAAAGCATACCTTCCAGGTTCTCCACAACTTCCACATGAGCTACTGGTGCAAAGGTTTCTTCAAATTCAATTCCTTCAATTTGTGAATAACCTTTACAAACAAACCTTTCCTTATTTCTGATGATTTGTCCATCTTCATTCATTTTGTTTTTGAACAGCCACTTGGTCCCAATTATATTTTTATCCTTTGGACGAGGTACCAAATCCCATGTCTCATTCTTCTCGATTTGAGACATTTATTCTTACATGGCTTTTACCCAATGAGGATCCTTACTTGCTTGAGTAAATGTTTCTGGTTCTATCATAGATAGGAGATAAACATCATTTTTCTTTGGTGTACTTGTCATCCTTCTTCGGGTTTGCATCCCTTCATATATTTTGGCAATAATCTGCTCCTTTGGGTGATATTTTTGGAGAAACTTCATCTTTGAAGGAATTTGAGATGGTTCTTTTTCCTTGTGTTTTTCTTGATCTTTTTCAGGTTCTTCTTCAATGAGAGGGTCAACTTCATGATCTTCAATTTCTTTTTCTGGAAGGTCTTCATCAATCTTCACATCAATTCTCTCCACTATTTTCCATAGTCGGTTATTATAGCACTTGTAGGTTTTTCTCCTTGTAGAATATCCAAGAAATATTCCTTTGTCAACCCGAGAATCAAATTTTCCTGGTGAGTCATCATTGATTTTTATGAAGCACTTGCTTCCAAAAATTTTGAAGTATGTTACTGAAGCAGGTCTTCCTTTCCATAATTCATAATGAGTCTTCTCATTATTTGGTCTCAATTGAGTTCGATTCAAGGTATAAACAGCCGTCCCGACTGCTTCTCTCCATAATTTTGGCTGCAAGTTCATTGCTATTAACATTGTTCTTTCCATTTCTTGCACTGTTCGGTTTCTTCTTTCAAATACCCCCTTCTGCTTGGGTGTTTTGGCAACAGAGAGTTCTCTTTCGATTCCATGTACTTTATAGTATTCATCAAATTATTTTGATGTGAATTCTCCCCCTCTATCCGTTATAAGACATTTAATCTTAGAATCCTTTTCATTTTCTACAAGAACTTTAAGATTCTTAAAACACTCAAATGCTTCAGATTTATATTTTATGAAATATACCCACATCATTCTAGTATAGTCATCAACAAATAAAGCAAAGTAACTTTCTCCTTGGAGTGCCGAAGTTCTAGTTAGTCCACATAAATCAACATGAATGATCTCCAAAGGTTTTGATGTAGAAAACTCCTTGGTCTTGTGGTTGGTTCTAGTTTGCTTTCCATGTTGAAATGGACCACATACTCCTTGATTTGGCTTGAATAACTTTGGGATGTCTCGTATTGCATTAATCTTGCTGATATTGATCAAGTTTTCAAAAATTTCATGTCCAAGTCACTTGTGCCACAACCAAGTTTCATCTGTTTGACTTAAGTAACATTTATCTTCTTGAATTTCGTTTAGAATGTAGACGTTATCTGATGTTCTAACTCCTTTCGCCAAAAGTTCCCCTGAGGAAGAGTTCCTTATTTCACAATATTTAGTGCTAAAGACAACATTACATCCTTGATCACATATTTGGCTAACACTCAAGAGATTGTGTTTGAGCCCGTCTACTAGCAAAGCATTTTGAGCCTTTCCTTTTCCATTAATAAGGGTAACACTTTTCTAGCAATTTTGGAAGATCCACTTCCAAACGATACATTTCCTTCCTTTTTGTTCAATGAGACAAGCTTCCTTTTGTCCCTTTTCATATGTTTGGAGCACCCACTATCCACAAACCAATGATTCTAATCACTGTGAGCACATAGAGCGAGGCCACATTTTTCCGTGTTGGGATTCTCATTTTTTGCTTTTCTTCTTTTGAGGGGGAAATTTTGTTCATTATGTCCATAATCATTACACAATGAGAAGATTGGATAAAATTTGGTGAAGGGATAAAAAGAGATGTAGGTCTTAATTTGTCCTTGCCCTTTGAGACCATATGGTTTGTTTGTTTGATCCTTCAATTTTGGTGTTTCATTCTTACGGTCCATGCAATGTTTAGCTTGATGACCAATAAAAACAATGCCCAAAAAAATATAGTTTTGTACCATTGTAATAGCCATGATTTGAATCAAAATTCTTCCTTGGAGTTACTCTCTCTTCATTCTTTGGATTTGAGATGGGCCTTTGATGAAATAATCTTTCTTCTTTTGGGTTGCTAGAAAGTATGTCATCATAGATTTTCACATTATTCTTAGTACTTGATGATTCTCTTTTAAAACCTATCCTAGATTTTTCATGTTGAGGTTTTGATTATTTAGGATAATGTCAAGTATTTGAGAGCTTTCTCAACCTTTTCTACTTTCTCCAATTCCTTCCTAAGAGATACTATTTCGGCTTCACGTTCTTCACAAATTTCTTCTTTTTATTTTAGCTTATTTTTCAAGAGGTCTTCCCTTCTTTTTGTTTCCTCGTTCTCTACCTTGAGAGAGATGATTTTATTTCGTAATTTCTCATTTTCTTCAATGGCACTCATTAAAAATTCATCTACATTTTCATCTAGACCTTAATCATCATCATTTGTGAATGCCATGAATAATACTTCTTGGCTTGTAGCATGGTCATTTTCTTCATCTAATTCATCATTACCTCCTTTGCAGTGAGGGAACTGATTAGTTGATTTCTTTTTGATGACTACAAATTCACCTTCATCAGACTCATCTTGATTAGAGAATAAACTCTTCTTATTGAACCCTTTATTTTTGTATATCATCCTTTTAGAATTTTCCTCACCATCACTATCATGCTTAAGAGGACATTTTGCAGCATAATGAACTATTCTTCCACATTTGAAACAAATAAGAAGGTAATTACCTTTTAACTCAGATCCTTTCTTTAGTCTTCATACATATTGTGCCAATTCAGATTCAACATCGGAGTCATCACTACTGGTATTCCATTCTTTCCCCTTTTTTGATTTTGAGGCCTTGAATGCTGCATCTTTGGAACTTGGGCTTCCTTTTCTCATCTCATAGGCAGTGAGGATTCCATGAAGTTCATCCATCTTGAGAGTATCTAGGTCATTCATATCTTCTATAGCACTTACTTTGGAGTCAAATCTGTCTGGGAGAGATCTTAATACCTTTTGAACAATAATGTTTTCTTCAATGTTTTCTCCCAATCCTTAAAGAGAGTTGACTACTTTAGCTACTCTGAGAAAGTATGATGCAATATCTTCTTCATCATCCATTTTCAGACTTTCAAATTGTCTTCTATGAGTTTGAAGCTTCGCCTTCTTAACTTTGGAGTCCCCATCGTATAAGTTAATTAGCATATCCCATACTTCTTTAAACGAGTTATAATTCATGACTTTTGTAAATTCAGAATCAGTGATTCCACTAGTGATGGAATTTAAGGCTTTTGATATTTTAATGTAAGTTTTCCTTTTGTCTTGATCTATTGGAAGAGTGGAAGGAGTTGTGTAATAATTTAAAACCGAATGCCAAATTTCAGGTCCAAGGGACATTAAGTAGAAGGACATTCTTTTTTTCCAAAAACCAAAATTTGTGCCATCGAACAGAGGAGGTCTTCCTCACACTTCTTGATTTATCATTGTGACTAAGAATCCTTCTTCTAGCTGTTAGGCTGATATGAAGAAGCCTGCTTTGATACCATTTGTTGGAAATACTGAGAGTGGGGTGAATCAGTATTTTCTTTCAATTGTGATTATTACCAATTTAATTCTTCATAATTTAAATAGAGAAATGTATAAGTATAATTTTATTGAATAAAATAATGAATACAATATAAATGTGTTCCAAGCTCCAACTTGGTTTTGATGAGGCTCCGACCTCTAGGGCTTCGACCCTATCTTATCAAGGCACCAACCTTGGATTTAGGAGCACCAACTCCAAGGACACCAATCCTTCCAATTCTGAGGCATCAACCCTAAGGGCTCCGACCCTATCTTTCAAGATGAATCAGGTGAAAAGATTGTCCTCCCACTTTGTCTTCAGCTTCCTTCTTAGCTCGGCCTTCGTCTTCTACATCACCCTTTTGTGTCAGCCAGACCTTCAGCTTTATGTTCTTCCGTTGGACCTTTTAGCTTCATCTTCTTTCACTGGACCTTTTGGCTTCATCTTGTTCCGTTGGACCTTTCGGCTTCATCTTCTTCCACTGGAACTTTTGAATTCATTTTTCTTCCGCTGAACCTTTCAGCTTCCTTCTTTCTACTGCTCCTTTAGCTTCCTCTGTCTCTTTAGCTTCCTTTTTCTTCAACTTCCTTCGACTTACTCAGAACTAAAGCGTTTTAACTCATTTTTATACGAGTTTCACCAACGACCAAAGGACACATATATTGGAGTCCGACTTGTATATTAAAAATATATATCAGAGAGCCTTTTATCCATAGACTTGATTATTCGTGGAAATCCATATAAGAGCCGCTATACCCACATGGAGGTCCCACATGCCACTTCATTACCTTTAATCGTAATTGCAACTTCATGAAAAATTAGAGTTATTCCTTTAATCCTGCAAATGAACGCTGGTCCCACCTGAATGCACAAGACCGAACCCCAAATAAAATTAAACTCGTGTCCATAAACTTCTCAGGTACACTCAGTCCAAAGTATTATCATATTAATTCTCCACTGTTGATCTCATCATTAGTCCGACAGTCGTTGATCCACCCAATCAAAAAACCCAATCGCTGATCCTCCACCGTTTGATCAAGGCACGCTGGATCTAATGGTTCACAACGATATCGGCCGATGAACTTGCGCGACGCTTAACCGACTTTACAGAGCCGATACATATTCTAAATCCTTGATCTATAAAAGTTCGGGTCTATTTTTGAGATTAATGTTCGATCATTTTGTGACCCGATATCCATTGGATATACGAGGCCATCATATCTATGGCCTACAGGTCTTCAACTAGCACATGGGTTAAAATAGGCTTAACCCTTGCCGTTGACTATGATGTAATTGTTGAAAATGAGATCGATGGCTAGGAATTAGTGCGGGCCTTCAGCCACGATCAAAATAGACGTACACTCCTACCCCCACTCTTCTGATAGCTATTTCTCTGTGTTTTCTTCTTTACTCCCCTGTTATCACCGTTGCTCTGTTTTATGCTTCTCTTGCTCTGATGACTTGCTTCTTTCAAGGCTTTCGATAAACTCTTCATCTTACTCTTTGGCTTCATGATGGCTTCTCCTCTTTGGCTTCTTGCTCTTGTTGCTTCATGGATCAACTACTTCTATTCTGTCTCTATATATATATATATATTCAAACTTTCATCACTATGGTGAAACCCTGGGAAATCATGTATCAAAGAATTTTCCATCACAAACACTGCTATATTGACATCAATGACAACCTAGATTAACATTCCAGACAACTTGATGTTGCTTCTCAACTTTCCATAGTAGGAATTAGAGCTTTCCAAATGAATCTTGGCAGAATATTCCTCAACCATACAACTTCCTTTCCTACCTTTCACACAACAACATATTCCACATATCGATCATGATTTTCTTATCTTAGCATTCCTTCAAAATACATTCTCTAGTTTCTTGTCTCACTCATGGCCTTCACTAAAACTTACAACTATTAGTCCTGGTCTAGTGCATGATACATCAAGTAGAGAGCCGTATCCATCACTCCCTCTTAATCAGGGAGGATTTGATATACCAAATATCCCTCTTAACATAGGGAGATCAACTTCTTTATATGACATTAGAGAATATTTCATGGCTTCCATCCTTCTCGTCAGAGTTATCATGAACATCATCATTCACATCATGCTTATCACATCAACTTTACTTTACAAACATCTTCACCATCTTGAAGATTATGTACCTGCACAAAATCACGGAAGCATTCAACTTTATATATCGAATACCCAAACTTAATTACAAATAAGAGACAAATACTCTTGAACTTCTTGCTAGGGTTTTTGTCATAAACCATAGACTACTTCATCAATACTCTGAGCATTTCATAACAACCTTTATTACATGTAGGGTTTCAATGTTTCTTCTAGAGGTAACCCCTCATTGTTAGGTCCCTATACTACTAGTGTAACCCCTCATTGTTATTAGTACAACTCCCTTAGTATATTGTTGTCCCCATGTAGTCCCCATATTGCTATTATTATGCCCCATAGAAGCCCACTATTGTTATTATTGTTATGTTGGCTCTGATTATATTATGACCCCTTAGACTCCTATATATGTAAAGGAGGTATTGTCATTTGTATCATCCAAGAATTTTTCATTTGTGTAATGTAAAGGAGGTTTCCCTAGAGAAAGAACCAACCCTATAGAAAGAACAAATGAATCCGACGATATATTGTATTGCAATGGCAGGAATTACCACTCCTCAAATTCTCAAGGTATAAGGACATATCAAGAAGAATAAGGTTCAAGCAGTGAAATATCAGGAAGAAAAGTATCAAGAAACATCAAAAGAAAAGGATACTCACCAGGAACCAACCCCAAAGAAAGAATAAATGAATCCAACCATATCTTATAATGCATTGGTCAGAATTACCACTCCTTAAACTATAAAGATAGGAGGACATATCAAGAAGAAAAAGGTAATAGTGTTGATTGATTCAGGTGGTACCCATAATTTTATTCACTGTAAGATAGCCAAGGAATTGAATTTCTTCCTATATATAGCACTAGAGTGTCAAGTGATGGTTGTAAGTGGAGGAACCATAAATTACTCTGGAAAGTGCCATAATATCAAGCTATCCATGGGAGAATATGTATTGAATAGCCCAATGCATTCTGTTCCAATGGGTGGTACTGATGTTGTACTAGAAGTCCAATCGCTACAATCATTGGGTATAATAGATTTTAATTTTCAAGAAATTTTCATGAAATTTTCTTTAGAAGGAAAGGAAATCGAATTGAGGGGTATTACAAGGAAACCAAGAAAGATAATCAACTCTAACGGAATGACAAAGCTTCTAAAGAAATAACAACTAAGCGTAATTGCACAATTATGTTCGCTAATGGTTCCCACATTGAAATCATCTATTTCTCCAGATCTCCAGAATGTCTTGGACAATCATTCTAAGGTATTTGAGACTCCAAAGGTCTCCCACGTATTCATGATCATGATTATGCTATTCTAGGAAGTGTTCCTCCAAACATCAGGCCTTATAGATATCCATATGCCCAAAGGAGTGAAATTGAACATATGGTGGCAGAAATGGTGGAGGTTGGTATAATTATCCAACCAAATTTGATAAACACAACAAGGGATGAATGGAAGAATGGCGAAGTGGGGTGCGAACTCATTCAAAGTTACCGAAGATCTGAGTTCCAACAATATTGCCAAAACTTGACAAGGAAGGAAAAATCATATTGGAACTTGAAGCATTCATAGAACCGAGAAGTCGACAGCTACGAAATCGATCAATTTCAGAGTATCTCATCAAGTGGAAGAACTTACCCGCTGAAGATTCCACATGGAAGGATGAGAATTTTATACAAAAGCATCAAGAACTACTCAAGCATTGAGGACAACACTTTTTGAAGGAGAGGGGCATGTTAGGTCCTTATACTACTAGTGTAACCCCTCATTATTATTAGTACAACCCCATTATTATATTGTTGTGCCCATGTAGTCCCCATATTGCTATTATTGTGCCCCATAGAAGCCCACTATTATTATTATTGTTCCCTTACATTATTATTGTTATGTCGGCTCTGATTATATTATGACCCCTTAGACTCCTATATATAGAAAGGAGGTATTGTCATTTGTATCATCCAAGAATTGTTCATTTGTTTAATGTAAAAGAGGTTGCCCTCTCAAAGAGGCTCAATTTTAAGGCGTTGATCTATCTTTTCTATCTTTTTGTGAGTTGGTTTCATAACAATAACATATTTTAAACCCTAGAAATAATTCAAAAAAATATAGATCTACAATGTATCTAACAACTTTAAAATTCATATGTTAGTCTTCCTACTAGAATTTCATACAAACCCTAGATTTCATACATGAGATTTTAACAACCAAAACTAATCATAGCTCAATTCAAAGTAACAACATGACTAGCTTCCACTAGGGTTTTTTGCAAACCCTAGATTTCTCAAACAATCAAACATCAATCATAACTAGAACTTAGATTTCAACAATCTTACACAAATATCATATTATCACATAGTCATCATATATCAAAGATTTGGACTTGTACTAAGGTTTAGTTACAAAACCCTATATTTTACAAATACTATCATCCCAGAGAATCAAACTTCCACTAGGATTTAGTTCCAAACACTAAGACTCATGACCATGATTAATTAGGTAAGATCATAAATCTAGAATTCCATAATCATGCACAAGGATATCATAACATGTGTTAGTCAAACCAAACTACACATATATAAATAAGAGTTAGACATATAACAAACATGATCAAACTAGGGTTTGATCAGACAAACACACACATGTCAAGGATTTCATTTCTAGAACATCATAAGGGTTTTTCTTATACACCTTACCAAACCCTAATGATCCAGGGCTTCAATACAAAACATAACAAACCCTAAATTACCAATACTTCAAAGGTGGAGGATTCCAGACATTATATTTCAACCCTAACAAGTTATGGTTTTCAATACCAAAAACCCAAACATGACATCATCAAACATTTTCTCTAGACTTCAACAATAACCCTAAGTAGGCTAGGGTTTCTTATTAGGGGCTCAGTATTTAGCTCAAAAATCAAAGTTCTAAAAATGGATCGAAACCTGAATGACCATGTCTATCTCGACAAAATGATCCTAACGCAACTTGTTTCACTGAAAACTAAGTTTGTATGAGGAAGTTATTGAGTTTTGTTCGCTTTGCTAAACAGTGAAAATTTTGGTATGTAAGAATTTATAGGGTAAGTTCCTCAGATAGAATACCAAAGGACATTGCTCACAAACATATCACAGATCAATACACTAGTATTATTGACGTGGTTAAAACCATCAAAGAGGGAAACAGTCCACGACCTGAGCCAACGCGACCACTTCAGGTAATTTAGTATTAAAAGAAAGAAAATTTACATAAGCTTCTCCCATGAACGATCATCCTAAAAATGACCCTCCATGCTCTTTAAATAGAGATCATGGACCAATCAGGTGCTAAGCCATGGATCAAGTGTCGTTAATACCGAGGAGAGAATGAACCGTCAGATCACTTCATGTCTAGAACATATTGTGATCGTCAGATTGTAAGTTACAAAAGTACATAGTAAAGAAACACACTAGACCAAGTTATACTTCACTATTTCCTATGTGTTGGAATATCCTAACATCCCCCCTTAAGCAAAACTTGGGATAGGATTGAAGGATGTACAAATATGCCAAAATAGGAGAGGGAAGGAGGCATTAGATCCTATCCCCCCTTAGTGAAAACTTCCTGAACTCAAACCATAAATCGAATTTTAGTAAACTTCACCTTTGTGAGAGCCTTTGTAAACATTTCTACAACTTGATCATCGGTTGAACAATATTGCACTTCAAGAACATGGTCATGAATGAGATTTTTGATGAAGTGAATGTGTAGTTCAATGTGTTTTTTGCACTGATGTTGGACTGGATCTTTGCATAGTTGAATGGTACTTTGATTATCACACCAAAGTGTAGTCGGATGCTGCTGCTAAAAATCAAACTATGACAGGATCTAATGAAGCCACAGAGCTTCCTTACTACCTTCTAGAGTGCCACGATAATCTACTTCTATTGAAGAAAGAGAAATGACACTTTGTTTATTACAAGCCCATGTAATAGGTCAAGAACCAAGAGTGAACACATAACCTGCAGTAGACTTCCAATCATCAGGGTCACCAACCCAATCAGAATCAGTGAAACCAACCAATGGAGGAGATGATTCTGCACTGTAATGAATCCCAAACTGAACTGTACCTCGAACATAACGAAGTATTCTTTTAGCTACTTTCTGATGACTTTCATGTGGGTTTTTCATAAACCGGGCAATAATGCCAACACCAATGGAAAGGTCAGGACGGGTATGGGTCAGATACAAACATTTTCCTACAAGCTGATGGTATAAGGTAGCATCAACTTCAGGGGAAGTACAAGTGATTGAAAGTTTGGCTCCAGACTGAAAGGGAGAAGGGGATAGCTTACAGTCTTCCATGTGAAAGTGTCGTAGAATATCACAGGCATACTTGGAATGGGAAAGGGAAATACCTTCCTTGGATTTCAAGACTTGAAGACCAATAAAATAATGCGAGTGTCCTAAGCCTGTCATTTCAAACTACTTTTTAAAGCTAGAATTCACTTGGTTTATAAGGTTGGGATCACTACCAGTAAGGATAAGATCATCAACATAAAGAACAAGAATGATAAGAGACTTACCCACTTTCTTGGTGTAGACAGTATTGTCATAATGACACCTAGAAAAGCTAATATCTAAAAGAAAGCTATCCATTTTGGCATACCAAGCCCGAGGGGCTTGCTTGAGACCATAAAGGGATTTCTTAAGGTGACATACAAGGCTAGATTCTGTTTGTATAAAGCCAAGAGGTTGTTCCATATAGATTTCTTCATGCAAGTCCCCATGCAAGAAGGCATATTTAACATCCATCTGATGGAATTCCCATTTGAAAGAGGCAACAAAGGAAAGAACAAGGCAGATAGAGTTCATTTTGGCAACAAGGGAGAAGGTTTCAGTATATTCAATGCCTTCAACTTGTGAAAAACCCTTAGCAACAAGACGAGCTTTATGTTTATCAACTTTTCCATCTGGTCCAAACTTGGTTATGTAAACCCATTTGCATCTAACAAGTTTTTGTCCCTTTGGAAGAGGAACAAGATCCCGTGTATAATTTGCTAATAATGAATGATATTCTTCATTCATAGCTATGTCCCAATCTGGATGGACTAAAGCTTCTGCAAAGATGTCAGGATCATAATTCGCTGAAGCTTGAGCCAGTAAAGAAGAGGCTCTATCGAACTAAGAACATATACTTCGCTGATCTGTAGGATCACCTACAAGAGCACCTGATGCATCCCAAGTAGCACAGACCCATTTTGGATGCTGAGGAGCTAAAGGAGGATCCTGAGAAGGTGGTGGAGGATTATCATCCTCGCTGTCATCATCTGAAGAAGAAATATTTTCATAAGTAGAAGGGATAGAGAAAGGTGGCACATCCGCCAAACTAGGCTCGTAGGCCAATATATTTTCAGCAAAATTTACATCTCTTCTAATGATAACATTTTTTGACTTAAGTGGAATAAGTATATATCCTTTGACATCTTTAGAATATCCAACAAAAATACATTTTTCACTCTTAGGTTCTAAATCTTTATGTTTCTCGTCTGGAATATGGGCCTGTTAGCTTTGTTGGCATATGGCCCAAAATGGATCCAAATATGCTATTTATGTCTTCAAAAGCTAGTAAAATCATGCCAAAGATCAAAACCAACGCAGGAGAAGAACCCTTAGAATGGCGGAAAAGCACTATCGGGAGGCAAAAACACATAAAAATAGTGAAAAACCAAGTATCAGAGGCATAAACAATGAAATGCACAACAGCCGTCCGATCTGGCCGATCAATGGTCTAGATCTGATCGGCAGGTCGCAATTGACGGAGGCAATCGGCGGATTGAGGGCAGACTGTGTGGAACTTGTGATGGCGATCGACGATTCAACGTGGACCATCGATCAAGCACGTAGATCAATGACCCATGTCGCATCGTAATATCGTATTGGAGCTACACAATGAAGCGGGGCTACATATATATGTGCGATGCAATAGCTGGACCCGACGAGGCTATAGGCGATATTTGATATATTTTGAGATCCGTTAAACGACAATTTTCTATATATTTTCGCATATTTCATTTAATAAACGAAAAGTGAAGGGAAGCGCCGATGCGATAAACCAGACCCAAAATGGTTATTTAAAGATAATATATAGATCTTGAGATCCTCAGAAAAGTCATTTTTAATGCATTTTCACAGTTTTAATGTATTTCTAAAATACAAAGGGGAACCTTGGAGCAACACTGATGCGATAAGACCTGGACCAGAAAGGGTTCGTGAAGGGAAATATATAAAATTTTAAGTCCGTCATGAGCCATTTTTAATGTATTTCTAGTGTTTTTAACGTATTTCAAAATACAAAGGGAAGAATGGGAACATGCCATTTGTGACTTGCGATAGTGATAAGGATGGAACCAATAGAGGAATAGATAGTGTTTAAGGACTTTTGAAGTCCGAAATAAACAAAGCTGGGTAGGATTTTACAGTGTTGTAGCATTTTTTTGTATTACACAGAAAACAATCATTGTTAGTACTTGAAAGGATTACAAAGGCCTGAAGGCCCATTCCTTTACAAAACAGAGGCCGGGATATAGATGACCGGAAAGGGAAAAAAAGGTCACAACACGATGCAGCCCGCAAAAAAAGTGATCATGGAGCATCTCTGGCATGAGCGAGTTCCCTAACAACACAACGAACTACGAGAATGCAGTTACTATGTTGTTAGAAGAATAAACCTCCGAGCCATGCGTGCCTAGTCAGGGCATCAAGTCATTAAAGACAGAGGGGATATATTGAGACAACTCGAGCCTTAGAGAGCTCAGGAGCATTGTAAAAAATCTTATAAATGGCTGAAAGTTAGAAGTATGAAGGGTTCAACTTTTGGAGACTGTGGATACTCTGTTCCTTGCAGTGTCTCATCTTCATTCCAGTAATACAAGCTTCTTTTGCTGTTACATGTTCAATTCCCATTTTCTATTTTGTCTTAAGCTTGCACTTGGATAGGCTATTCATGATTTCTTCTGTGTCTAATGCCAGATAACTGTCATCTTATCTCTGCGTTGATAAATTGGATTTGCAATTGAATAGGTTATTCATGTTTTCTTCTGTGTCTAATGCCAGATAACTGTCATCTTATCTTTGCGTTGATAAATTAGATTTTCAAGCTTCATTTACTTCCTGTAACTAGCCATTCATATATGTTTATGTATGCATCTGCCGGTACAGTCAGTATTCTCCATCTATCCATTGAATCTATAAACTATTGAGCATTAGTGGTCTAAAGCCTTGTCAAGCTGAGGGTGTTCATGCATGTTTGGAGTGAAAATAGAGTTGAAACGACTATCTGACTTGATCCAAACCTTCATCCATTCCAATAGTTCTGAGAAAAATATTGAAGATTATATGTTACCAGGCATCTCCAAGCTACAACCTAGGAGAGTTTCCTAGAGTGATAACAGGGCCCATGCTTCACTTCCAAAAACACGAAAGTGACTTAGATCTAGTTTAATTGAGCTCCATGCTTCTTCTGGAGTGATATTCTTTAAAACCTTAGTAGGAGTGCGATTTACTATGTAATTTTCACAGTTAATTTCTTCTGCCCAAAAATTAAGACTAAGTCCTTTAGATTGAAGCATACAATTAGCCATTTTCTTTAAGGTGTGATTCTTCCTTTCAGCTACACCATTTTGTTGTGGAGTATATGGAATAATATGTTGCATTTGAATTCCATGGTCAGTGCAATGATGAGTTTGTTGTTAACATATTCTCTTCCATTATCAGATCTTAGCTTAAGAATTTGATGTCTAGATTGTTTCTCAACAAAGGCCTTAAAGGCCAAGAACATGTTAAATACTTCACTCTTGAGTTTTAAGAAGTATACCCAAGTGCGTCTGGAGAAATCATTAATGAAAGTTAAGAAATACTTGTAGCCAGAGAATGAAACAACTGGAAGTGGACCACATAAATCACTATGCACAAGCTGTAAAGGGGCTAAGGTGTGCCAAGAGGCACATTTTTTAAAACTATCCTGATGATGTGTTTCAAGTACACATCTGGAACAAACATCATCTCTGCAAGATACCATAGGAAGACCTGTCACCATATTTTCTTTACATAGATTTTGAAGGGCGAGATAGTTTAAGCGACCAAATAGCTCATGCCAAAGTTTGCTCACTTCATTATTATGAGCAACAAATACCGAGGGAAGAGTTGATGACCCAAATTTTTTAAACTTATACAACCTTGTAGAACCATCAACAATGCCAGTGGCTAAAATATGTCTAGGATCTCTTAGGTCCTTAATTACAACATCATGAGGTGAGAATTCAACGATTTTACCTTCACCTGAATGAGTTATCTGATATACAGATAGAAGGTTGCAGGATAAGGTTGAAACACATAATACATCATTAAATTGATCATTGTCTAGATGAATAGTTTGAGTCCCTACAACACTAAGAGATATATCATCACCAACATATATTGTTTTGGTGTTACAATCATTTAAAGAAGAAAACATGGCTTTGTTTTTGGCCATGTGATAAGAAGATCCAGAATCAATCAGCCACTCATGAGAATGAGACAAATAAGATACATTTAGTGCATAACTAGACCGAGATGCTTGAAAACCACATGTAGAAAGTGTGATTCCTAAGGATGAAGTTGGAGTTGAAGAGTGCTCCAAATGGATGTTATGCTTCTTCATTTCTGCTTCCAAGGCCTCCATCTTCTTAAAGCATTTGGATTCTAAGTAGCCATCTCGATTACAAAAGTTGAAATGTCTATCAATCTTCTTCCCTTTGTTTTTATTTTCCTTATCATTTTGTTGAATTGATTTTTCATTTTGAGACTGAAATTACTTAGGACACTTGTTTGGTTTAGGACCATTCTTTTTAGGATACTGCTTCTTAGGATTCTTTGAATTTGGTTGCTGCTGGGCGGTTAAGGCTTTCTTAGAAGAGTTTCCAAGATTAAGAAGACCAATATGTAAGAGTTTTTCTTGTTCTCTTATTAAAGAATCACAAAAGGCATCAAAAGAGGGGACTTGTAGTCTTATCCTTAAGAAATAAATGCTTCTCTAATAGAATGGAAGGTGGAAACAAACACAGAGTAGGTTGGTCCCAACCTAGTAAGAATGGAATAGATAAGGCTACCATGTTCTTTCTTAACCTTAACGCCTTCCAAGAGAACTCTAAGGGTCTTGAAATTGGACAAAAAATATTCAATGGAAGAAAAATTATTGGGGTCCAACGTAAGTAACTCATTTTCGAGTTGATGGGCTCTAATTTCATTTTTAATTCCAAAAAATTTAGTGAGATGTTTCATTGCTTCATTAGGGGTATCAAGTTTTGTGATATGGAATCTAAGGTGTGGAGAAATAGATATCCCTATCGATCCACGTGCTTGATATTTCCTATTTTCCCATTTGGCTGCCATATCTTCATCTTTGGGTTTAGTTTCTTGGTCTGAGGCTATTTTGTAAATACCTTTACTTCTAAGTAAATCCACAATATAGGACCACCATTGGAAGTAGTTGATGATGTCAAGAATAACTTGGCATGGACTTTCCATTTTAATATAAAATGAAGCTATATATGATAAAACTAAGTGTTCCAATGGAAATATCTCGAAAAATTAGGCTGATTAAAAAAAAACGGCTCTGAAAATGACTTCCGGATGAAGAAGTTATGGCTTTTTGAAGAAAAGTTGTTGAAGATGTCAACAAAATGCGTGAATATGTGGAACTGAATGATAATGTTAGATTTAAAAAAAAATCCCTCACCCCCCGGATGAAGAAGTGATGACTTTTTGAAGAAAATTTGTTGAAGATGTCGACAAAGTGCGTGAATATGCAGAAGTGAATGATAATGTTAGATTTAAAAAAAAATCCCCCCCCCACCTTTCCAAACTTAACCTAATTAGCTCACTTTAAAAAAAGATTTTATGTGACCCACTTTTATAAATAAGTGAAAATCACTTTTACAATGGTACTTTATGAGCTACCCACTAAATTGTAACATTAATAAAAGATAAAGAGACTTTAGAATTATAAGTGACTCACTTTTTATATTGGGTGAGAACACTTTTACATAAAGTAACTTTAAAACATAAGCTACATGTGCTTTTTGAAAAAGTAACTCAACAAAAAAAAAACTTTAACTCAAGACCTCTATTCTCATAAAGTAATTTTGGACTAAGTGAGCTAGTTTAAAAGGTTAGTAATTTTTTAATTTTTTTTGTCATTGAAGCTTTGGGGTGTGTGCTTACTTGAAAAAGCCCTTTTCGCCTACAAAACAAAAAACCACACAACCCAACACAGACATACAAAAAAAACCAAACCTTATGGCTTGAAGTTAGCTTTCGCCGGAAACTAAATATTTTCCTCAATGTTTCTAATTTTCCGAGATCACACTGGGGTGCGGTGGAAAAGAGCATATGCATGAGAAAAATCCTTCCTTTCTGTTTCTTATTTGCCCATATCGCACAGAGTTGCGGGGTAAAGAGCATACACATCAATGAAAAGTATAGATCCGGTAACCTAAAACAAAGAGATAAATAAACTGAAATAAACAGAGAGATAAATAACTAAGACTGCAAATAAAGACTGTATACCTCCATATATTAGAAATGACATAGCTAGGGCTACTGAAAACCTTTTTGCATGAAGCGAAAGGGGTTCCTCACTGGAACATATGCTCCTAACACAATAGAGCAGTCCTCTCGGCCCGAAAGTGGTAAAAAACAATATATCTAGGAAATGATAGTCAGATGCAGTTGTACCAGCTTCCGATTTGGATCACCAACGGATGCGGCCCTCAAATAGCTCCGATACGATGTAGGAATTTACAGGGTAAGGTCCTCAGATATAACACCAAAGGAAACTACTCACAAATAGAACACAAATCAATACACTAGTATTCTTGACGTGGTTAAAACCCTCAAAGAGGGAAACAATCCATGGCCTGAGCCAACACGACCATTTCAGACAATTTATTAATAAAAGAAAGAAAATTTACATAAGCTTCTCTCATGAACGGTTACCCTACAAATGACCCTCCATGATCTTTAAATAGAGATCATGGACTAATCGGGTGTTAAGCCATGGATCAAGGGTCGGTAATACCGAGGAGAGAATGAACCGTCGGATCACTTCATGTCTAGAACATACAGTGGCCGTTGGATTGTAAGTTACAAAAGTACATAGTAAAGAAACATACTAGACCAAGTTATACTTAACTATTTCCTATGTGTCAGAATAGCCTAACATGGTACAGGCTGACTGGGATGCTGACTTGGCATCCGTACAACCTAGTCAGTAAGAAGAATATTCCTTGGATTATGCCCTGGAATATTCCTTAGAATATTCTCATACAGGTGGGCGAATTAAATATTGAAAAGTGGAAGCGCAACATTGGAAAATCGTGGTTGAGGTGGATCAATTAGAAGGTGACATGTGGCAAGCCCGAAGGCCATCACGTGCCCCTAAAATGGTATGTTAAAATTTTATGGAGGTGTCAGGGTTCGACCCCGCGACCTCCCCTCCATAGTGCCCGTGACTTAACCGTCTCTGCTACTGTTGGTCACTTTAATTGTTTATTAATAAAACAGTCGAGTGCCACATAAATTATCAACTCGGGAAAGTCTGATTATTCCAAAGGTGACTATGTACTGTATGTACTCAATCTTAATGGTATTAAAAGCTGTAGTATAAATAGTCTACTATCTATTAAATCCCTACTCTGTGTTACAGCAGTTACAGTGGTTACAGCCTATTGCAGAAAATGAAGTAAGAACAAATAACTTAAAGGAAACAAATCTGCAAAAGAAAGTGATGGCTATCCTGCAACAAAGGATCAGGACCCTATCCTCAGAGTAAGGACTTTCAACACCTGCCTCTGTTTTCCAGTTCACCCATACACTCTGTAGATCCTAATCACCGGTGAGGCACTCATATGCAACATCAATCAGTTAAAAAGGAAAACAGAGTTTCAACAAAAGTAAATATCATTAGAAGCAGTAACTGTGATATAAACAGAAATCACACACACACCACACAACAGGAAGAAGATGGGTGAATCTTGTGATGAAGGTGGGCCCTGTCCTTCTCACAAGATTCCCCAGAACACAGGAATTAAGATAAAATACTCAGAACAGAATTGTATTCATCTACCAATAAACCATATTACAAAAAGAGATTCGGTCTCATTCCTTCACTACAGTTTCTGTGTTACAGCTTGTTCCCCTCATTTCTGTCCTCCCCTCTAATGTAGATGTCTCTTCTTTATAGAGGAGACATCTATTACAAAAGATTTTCATACATTCGGATTCAACCCTTTTGTACCAAAAATAGGAAAGTCAGTTCTTGATAACAAAATATTGTTACAGTCATGAGGATCATGATCATTACGACCAATATAGTAATCGGTCAGACTCCTTTGCCGATGCAGATTTGTTACACAAATCTCAACTGTTCCTCAAAGTTCGCGTGCTGTTCGTGCTATTTCAGCTTTGAGGTTCATGCTGTTCTTGCTGTTTCAGCTTCACGGTTTGCGCTGTTTCCGCTGTTTCAGCAACGACAAAATGTGATCCTACCAGTTAGGTAGTTTCAGCAATTAGTCAGCACTTTAATCAACTTCAGGGAACAATTATAAAGATATCATGATTATGTGTTGAATAATTAAACATATAGCAATGAGGAAAGTTACTCTGTACCTTTTGGAGTGATTAAGCCAAAACACAAAGGCTTTCAACTAAGGGTTGAAGAGGGTAATATAATGGAAAAATATACAGTCAAAAATAGACAATATGGGAACCTAACATCCCCCCCAACTGAAAATGTTGCATGTTCGCATGCAACGTCTACTCTGAATCGAAATCAGAATACTGGGCTGAACAGTGTAGATTGCTTATACAGTAAGTGTAAAAGGTGCTGTCAACCATGTCTCTGAACCCTTGGACATTCTGAAGTCTTTTCCATGCTGCCAATTCTTCCTTTTTAGTCAATGTAAATTGAGCCTTGTATTGTTCTCCAAGAAGCCATAAGAGAGGAAAATGAAAACGGTAACCAATCCACCATTCAGCACATTGTCTCATGCATTTTACATAATCAGGTATCCGTGAGATTGCTGCCTGGAGATTGAGGGGATTGTAGGGATGGTATTCCTGTCTTTCTTTGGGACAGTGTTCCCAAAATAATTCATTTTCTTTTATGGCCAGAGGTCCTTTAGCTTTGACATAATGTTGGTAGTCTTCCAAGACTGCTGCTTGCAGATTCCTAATGTGATCGGCCATCCCTGGTTCTCGTAGATTCCGTTGATGTTCCATAAGGAAGATGACTGCATTCTGTGGTTCCGGACGAATTTAGAGAAGACAGTTCTCCTCATTGTGTTTTGTAGACATGAAAGCATTATGCCAAGTAAGCTGGTTGGCCAAAAAGGAAATAAAATCTCTTATTTGAATATCACCACAAATAGGAAGTAAATTAATCTTTCTATCTTCAGGCATAGCCTCATTGTGAAGATAGAGTTCGCACAACAAATTCTGGTCATTGTTTGGTGCCTCTGCAAAAGTTTCAATGAATTGCTGTGGTGTAGAGACCTGGTGTGGTCTTCCATCCTTTATTGCTTTTAATTGGAGGAACGCTAAGCATTCTCAAGAATATGGAATAATTAAAAGAAGGCTTTCTTGTAGCCAGTAAGCGCTGGACCAAATCGAAGATAAGGGACAGTCTAGCCTTTAATTGCTTATTTTCTTTGTGCTGTGCATGAGACTGTTCCATTGCTTCCCAATTCCTATAGGCATAGTTAAACCATAATGACTTCTGCTGTTGAAATGCCTTTCCTTGGGAGAGCTTGTATTCTGCTTTCCATGTGTTGCTTAATTCTTGAAAACTAGAAGTCTGTGCATGAGCATTGCTAACACAGGGAGGTTCAGTTTGTATATGCACAATTGTAAAATATTTTGATTCTGGTTTCTGCTCATCAATAACTTGGGTAGGTCGGGGTGGTTCTATTTCTTCTTCTGAAATCCTTGAAGACCCTGCTGGTTCTTGTGTAACAGCAAGGTGTTTCTTTTTAAATATAACAGGGTTGGCTTCAGTCAATGGGACTGCAATTATCTTATATCTTGCTTGAGTATAGATATCCCCACATTCACTGCACATGTATTCACTATATTGCTCTTTCTCTACACTCTTTTCAGCTTGAGATGCTACCTGAGCTAACATGTACAGATTGAGTTCTTCTTTATAGGCTTCCCTAGCCATTGCTAACTTTTTCTGATAGGCCTTAATTTCTGATTTTAAGAACTCATTTTCTTCTTGTAGGGAGGCTAGAGTAACCGAGGCTTCTATAGTTACAGATTCCAAAGGAGGAGAAAATTGGTGTTCAGCATTAACTTCATCATATGCGTCCCCAACAGGTGGTTCTTGTGTTTCAGCTATTGGGTCAGTTTGTGTATCAGTTTCACCTAAGGCATCTTATTCTTGCTCCCCAACAGGTGGTTCTTGTGTGGCACCTATTGGGTCAGTGGCTGGTTTTTGTGTAACAACCACATGCAGGTCGTCTTCATTTTGCTCCCCAACAGGTGGTTCTTGTGTGACATCTATTGAGTCAGTGGCTGGTTCTTGTGTAACAGCCACATGCAGGTCGTCTTCTTTTTGCTCTCCAACAGGTGGTTCTTGTGTGGCACCTATTGGGTCAGTGGCTGGTTCTTGTGTAACAGCCACATGCAGGTCATCTTCTTTTTGCTCCCCAACAGGTGGTTCTTGTGTGGCACCTATTGGGTCAGTGGCTGGTTCTTGTGTAACAGCCACATGTCCTATATCATCTTGGATGTCTATTTTGAATTTGTCGGCCGCTGGTTCTTGTGGAGTAACTGCCTCTGTTGAGAAAAATGATGTCACAAAATCGTGAACACTTTGAATTTCGGCATCTGAGGGTGAAGGAGGTGAAGGTTCAGGGCTATGCAGAATACGAGGATTTAAAATGATAGGAGGGACATTTGGAATAACGGCCTCGGTTGCTACAAACAACCTTGTTCGTTGCCGAGGTAGGGAACCAGGAGAGACAGTAGTTTTCCTCTTGCGAGGACTTTTACTCAGGGTAAAGGAATCATCAGAAATAGTAGCTGCCTGTACTGAGGCCCTGGTTCTTGTTTTTAACGGGGTTGCAGTTTTCTGTTGCTTTTTCCTTTTAAGGAAAGTGATGAGGGTATCCTCATCTGAATCATCGGTAGGGATATGAACTATGGGAGTGGACGGTTCGGCTTCATCATGGGGTGAGGACTGCAGCAGATTTTCAGTGCTTAATTGGGGTGTTCCTGCTGCTGGTTGCTGAGTTTCAGCATCTTGCTGGGAATTTTCTTCATTTTGCTGAGGATTTTCCTCAGCTTGCTGGGGAGGGTTAATGAGGGGAGGTGGATTATGCAGGGCGAAGCCTCTATTTATCAGGAGCTGGACCAAACGATGGTGCGTGAGGCAGAGGAGTTGGTGCCTTGCGTTCACAGTATAGTGTGCCATATTTTTTAGACATCCAAGAAGATAATAAGGCATATTTACTAGACGACCATGCTGCAAATGATTTAATAAAACAAAGTCATGTTGGTAGACTACCTGATAGCAGTCCTTGCAAGTGAAGTAATGCTTGATGAATTCTGCAACTTTTGGCCAAGGTGGTGGTAGTGATCAAAGCGCAACACCCCTGCCTTTGGCTTCCACCTGCTCCCCAGGTAAGAGGAAATCTTGCTGTGCATTGAGGATAAGATGCTTCCTGCTGAACCAAGGAATGCCATTGGTTGGAAGCTCCGAAACTTGTGCTATGTCTTCTTCTGTTACTGGGATTCTCACCCCTTGGACAATAGAGTAC
Organism: Pinus tabuliformis; assembly: GCA_031772625.1. Lineage (NCBI taxonomy): Eukaryota > Viridiplantae > Streptophyta > Pinopsida > Pinales > Pinaceae > Pinus > Pinus tabuliformis. The sequence continues at coordinate 152,217,278 of CM062805.1, read as the reverse complement.
CCCTCCCTCAAATTGCATGCAAATTCGAGAATTTGCTGCAAATCAAATTCCGGAAGTCTTCTGAAATAGTCCACCCATCCTGCTTGTAGGAAGATTTGATATGCGTCTGGGTAAAGTTCCAGTAATTCCGTCAAGCCCAGTTCATGTCTAATAACATCTCCTCCCATGGTTACTGTTTTAGGCATAATACAAAGTGCAGAGCCGAGTTGCCGAGGTCGAAACAGAGCAGAACGTTGCAAAATGAAATTATGACATGGTAAGGCATAAACGAGGTGGATTAGACACAACCGTGAGGAATAGGGATGGCAGTGATGGCCGTGTCATGTAATGATTACGATATTTCGGTAATCTCCCCCCCCCCCCCCCAACTGCGACTGAATGATATGGTTGGCAGTACGACGCTTTTAGCGGTCATGTCAACTATCTCCTCATTAACTACAATTTAATATTCACACATAACATGCATACCTTTACAATTACCTTTGGTTGTAGCGCCGAAAAGTGTTATCTCGTCCTTAATAGATCAACGATCATTATAGAAAGGGTTTGTAAGATGTGAGGGTTTTTATACACGAGGTTTTTTATTATTCACGAGAGGCAGTAGTGAAGGGGTATTATTAACAGGATAAATGGTTGATTCCTTTGAATAAAGAATGATATGTTTTCTATTGAAGTAATAGTTCATTCTCGGGAGTAAAAATGGGGATATTTAGGAAAATAGAAAAGATTGGTGTTTAAGCAGTGGGATTTGGTGTTTCGACACTGGAAAGTGGTGTTTCAGCAATGGAAAATGGTGTATCAGCGACGGGAAATAGTGTATCAACAACAGGAAATGGTGTATCAGCAACGGGAAATGGTGTATCAGCAATGGGAAATGATGTATTGGCAACAGGAAATGATATATCAGCGACGGGAAATGGTGTATCAGCAACGGGAAATGATCTGGAATGACATGGCAATGATTTTCCAATCTGCAGATTAATTCTTCCTATATTGGAATTTTTCTTTTCAGCCACCATCCAAAGCTAAGATCTGCAAAATAATTAATTGTAACATGGCAACCCTTGACAGGGATTATTAGTTAAGAAATATAATCTAAAAATAAATACATAAACAGGAAATTAAGTGCATTGAGGGATAGCCGGTTCCCCCAAAAAAACATAGTGTATGTCTGTCATGCAAGTAGCTTTGAAATCCTCTTTAGAAACAGGCCGTTGATACAAACGGAGTCGATACCCATTCACTAATAATGGTGTTCTACTATCATCAATCGTTAGGAGTCTGACTGTTCTGTTTGGAAAAACAACATCTACTTCATAAGGTCCTAGCCACCTTGTTCTTAATTTCCCCTGAAAATTTTCAAAACGGGAGTCATACAGTAAGGCCCAATTACCTTTTTGGAACTGCTTGTGCTTAATAGTTTTGTCATGCCACCTGGTTCTTTGATGTTGTATCATGGTTGTTTGATGGATGACATCCAACCTTTTTTCATCCAATTCTTGAAGCTGCTGCAACCTAGCTGTCTGTGCATCAGTGAAATCAGGGTTAACAGCTAAAGCAGTCTTTAAGGTTTTGATTTCAAATTCCACAGGAAAAACAACACTTTTACCGTAAACTAATTCATAAGGTGAAAAACCCATAGTGTTCCTCCAAGTAGTTTTGTAAGCCCATAATGCTTCAGGCAACCTTTGAAACCAGTCCCTTCTATTCTCCTTGACTGTCTTTGTTAAAATGGCTTCTATGACTTTATTTGTACTTTCCACTTGCCCATTTGCCTGGGGGTGATAAGGTGTAGTCATTTTATGCTTAATGTGATATTTCTGGAGTGTATCTTTGAAGCCATGAGAATTAAAAGGAGGTCCTCCATCTGTAACTAGCTCTCTAGGCAAACCAAACCTAACAAAGATTTCTTAAAATAAAAAAGTTAACACTGATTTTTCATTAGCTTTGATGAGTGCCTTAGCTTCTACCCACTTAGTCATATAATCTGTGCAAACCAGTATATAAACTCTTTGATTGGATGGAGGATTGATGGGACCTATAAAATCTAGTGCCCATCTTTCAAAAGGTTCAAGTATTACCTGGGGGTTAAGTGGCATTTTATCCTTGTGATTAGGCTGGACCATTCTCTGACAGCTATCACAGGCCCTAACATATTTCTTTGCGTCCTTGAAAAGTGAGGGCCAATAGTAACCCATTCTTAGAACTTTGTATGTTGTTCTTTTGTCCGCAAAATTCCCTCCACAAGGGCCATCGTGGCAAGCCTTCAATATATCATAAAATTCATCTTCTCTGATGCATCTTCGAATTTCCTGATCGAGTCCTGTGTGAAAGAGACACCCACTTATCCAGCTGTACCTAGCACTTTGCTGAACGATCTTTCTTTTCTCTCTGTGCGATAGGTGTGATGGTAGTTTCCCTGCAACTAAGTAATTGGCAATGTCTGCATACCAAGGTGAGTGAGCAGATACTGCAAATAAATATTCATCAGGAAAAGAATCATCCACTGGAATATTTTCATCAGTTTTTAACCAAGAAAGAAAATCAACAACTACATTTTCTTTACCTGGTCGATCTACAATTGTGATATCAAATTCTTGTAATAATAATAACCATCTGGTAACTCGAGCATTTGTAACTGATTTGTTCATTAAATATTTAATGGCCGAGTGATCAGTATGCACAAAAGTAGTGTAACCAGTAATATAATGTCTAAACTTATTAATAACATAAATAACTGCTAAGAATTCTTTCTCGGTGACTGTATAATTAAGTTCAACAGGGGTCATATTTTTACTAATAAAGTGGATAGCATAGGGAATATTGTTTTCTTCTTGACCCAAGACAGCTCCAATTGCAGTATCTGAAGCATCAGAGGATATATGAAAGGGGAGTGCCCAGTCAGGTCCTCTTAAAATGGGAGTTGTAGACAATTGATGTTTAAGTTCATTGAATGCTTTTTGACAACCATCAGTCCACTTAAATTCAGCATTTTTCATAAGTAACACAAACAAAGGAGAAGTTATTTTCGAAAAATCCTTGATAAATCTTCTATAATATCCAGCATGTCCTAAAAAAATTCTTACATTAGTTTGTGTTTTAGGGATAGGCAGAGTCTGAATTACTTGTACTTTAGCTGGATCAACTTGAATTCCTAGGAATGAAATGAAGTGTCTCAAAACAATACCTTGATTCATCATCATATGACATTTTTCAGTACTTAAGGCAAGATGTGCTTCTATACACCGTTTAAGTACTTTTTCAAGGTTTTGTAAAGCATCTTCAAAAGTCACACCATAAGGAGTAAAGTCATCCATAAATATTTCTAAGGAATCATTAGGCATATAAGAAAAAATTCCTATCACCGCTCTTTGAAATGTTGCTGGGGCATTACATAGTTCAAATGGAAGAACTCTATAGGCAAAAGTCCCCCATGGACTAGTAAAAGTGGTCTTGTCCTGATCTTGGGGTGCAATCTTGATATGATTATATCCACTAAATCCATCCAAAAAGGAAAAGAATCTCTTACCTGCCAAATTATCTAGTACCTAATCAATAAATGGTAAGGGAAAATGATCTTTCTGAGTAGCCTTATTTAGAGCTCTGTAATCCACACACACTCTCCATTTCCCATTTTTCTTAGGTACTATTACTAATGGTGAAACCCATTCTCTATCAGATATAGGATATATAAATCTTGCATTCAACCGTTTTTGAAGTTCTTCCTTCACAATTTCCCTTAAATTGGGATTCATTCGTCGTTGGGGTTGACAGACTGGGCGGGATCCTTCTTTAATATAAATACGGTGAGTACATAATTCAGAAGAAATTCCCTTCATATCTGTGTAATCCCATGCGAATGCTTGTTTATTCTCGTGGAGTAACTTCATTAACCGTTGTGTTTCAACATCTGTTAGGTTAGGGTTTATGTTTAATGTTTTTCCAGGCTCGATTTCGACTGTTATACTTTTGGAGGGGGTGTCAGCTGATGTCTAAGATAAGTCTTCAGTTTTAAGATTTTGCTGTGATTCAGATTCCAAGATTGTAGTCAAGTGATCACGTATTTCAGAGTTAACCGAAGAAGGTTCAGAAATAAAGCTACTAATTTATTCATCTTCGGTTGAATCTTTAAAAGTTAGGGCTTGTCCGACAGTCAAGATGGGTTGAGTCTCATCATCCTCATAATCTAACCACACAGAGTTATCATTATTAATCATAGGTGTAGCATGAGGGTACAAAGTAAGCTATTTGGTTTCACATCCATTAGAAATTGTCATTGAACCTGACCTACAACTGATGAAGGCATCTGCTGTGTTGGCATTATGATTCAAGTGTTGTCCTTGATGGCAACTCACTCAGAGGTTGGTACAGATGCTCAGAAGTTGGTACAGGTGATGGCAACTTAATCAGAAGACAGATCCTAGTACAGCTTGCCAAGGAAGTTCATACACGCAGGTTTGTTAAGCCCAAGTCGCGTGTACACGCAGGTTGGCTTCAGAAAAAACGCGTATGTGGAAAAGTACCTTTGGTCCATGGCGGTTAGTCCTTGGAAGTTGTGCCTATGGTTTCGGACCATTGTGTCTCGACGGGCGTGTCGATCCCTAGTTTTGAAGTTGATGGTATTGTGTTTCTATGGTTTTGGCTCTTGGTATTGAACAAGGCCTAAGGCTATATAAGGAGAAGATCACTAGGCAAAGACATGGTTGTGGGTGTCTGACGCAGTGAGAGGATCTGGTATTGCTGGTTATCTGTTCGGGACGCTTGGCAAGGGTCGGATCTGACAGCAAAGGCAGAAGTAATCATTTCTAGATCTGCACGTGGGTTGCCTTTGGAGAAAGCGCGTATACACGCGGTTTTGGTACAGTGAAGTAGCGTATGCATGATAAGGGTTGATATTTCAGGTTGCTGCTGATTCTGGTGGTTGTTGCAGAGTTCTAGATTCTGGTTTGGGTTCTGTGTTCTTGATGACAGGGTTTCAGTGATTCGGTATTGGGTTGTTTAATGAATTATGATGCAAGTATAAGTTGATGATTGTATTGCGGTAATGTTTGCTTTGTACTCTTGGATCCAGTCTGAAAATTGATGAAACGTGGTCCCTGAAGGTTGTAGGGTCAGCACCTACGTACTAGTAAATGGATCAGCTAGTACAAGAGCTGAGGGGGTTGTAGCTCCCTTCCAGAAGTAGTTGGAAAACGAGAGAGAGGGTTGTAGCCCTCTGCAGGTTGTAGCCTGCATACTGGTAAAGGACTGCACCAGTATATTGTAAAAGAAGTTTCTCATTAAAGAAGGAAGAGACGAATTGCAGCAGGTGGTTTTCACCCACATTAGGTTTCCACCTTATATCATGGTGTTCATGTGTGTGGCTCTTGTGTGATGTTCTGTTCTGTTATACTGCACCTGTTTACTGTTAAATTGCTTAATAATGTTCTGATGCATTTACTGAAGATTAAGCTAACTGAATTATAAGATCTCTGGGTATACGCTAGTTGCATTAGACACAGTCGCGTGTACACGCGGGTTCACTTATCTGAAGTCGCGTATATGTTTCTGAGTATGAAATTGAAAAGTTTTATCTGATCTGATAATACTGATTCACCCCCCCCCTCTCAGTATTATTTCCAACAATTGGTATCAGAGCAGGTCCTTCAGAGGAAGCTTGATCGCTTGAAGGAAAAGATCCATCAAAATGGCTAATCCAGAAAGAGAGGCACACATCAGGCCACCAGTCTTTGACGGGAACAATTTTACTCACTGGAAGATAAGAACCACTGCATATCTACAGTCTCTTGGAGCAGAAGTTTGGGGAATCGTAGAAGGAGGATACAAATTCCCATCAGCAACTCCTACAGATCCAGCAGAGAAAAAGCAATATGAGCTCAATGCCAAAGTAGTTAATGTCCTATTGAGTACTTTGACTCAATCAGAATTTATGAAGATCATGCATTTCAAATCAGCTAAGGAAATATGGGACAAAATCGTTACAAGCTACGAAGGAGATGATCAGGTAAAAATAGCAAAGCTTCAAACTCTCAGAATCCGATATGAAACTCTTAAGATGCGAAGTAATGAAAGCGTAGCTATTTATTTCCTGCGTATGGATGAGATTGTGAGTTGTATGAGGGATCTGGGTGAAGAATTTGAGGAAGTTGTCTTAGTTCAAAAGGTTTTGAGATCTCTGTCTACTAAATTTGATTCTAAAGTATCTGCCATAGAAGAAAAGGAGAATGTGCAGAAAATTACCATGTCACAGCTTCACGGGATCTTAACTGCTTTTGAAATGCAACAAGAGGTACCACCAGAGGCCGCATTCGAAGCGTCAGAGGAAGAAGATGAGGTAAATTTGTCAAGAATCTTGAACGGGGAACTGGACGGTTCAAAGATAAGCTACCTTTCAAATGTTTTCTATGTGGAAGAGTTGGTCACTATGCTGCTAGATGTCCTCATAACAAAGAAAAGATATATGAAGAAGAGGGTAGAAGCTATTATACCCATATTAAAAGTTCATTAAATGATAGTGAAGATATTAGAAGTCTCATGGCGCATAAGAAGAAGAATGCTTCATTCAATAATAGCGAGGATATTAAAAGTCTCATGGCACATGAAGAGAAGAATGCAGAAACTGAAGAAGTTGCCAAATTAAAAGAACAATTGGAGACAGAAACCAGGGTAAGGGAGAAATTGCAGGATATAGAAAAAGATCAGAGTACAACTATTCAGAGACTTGAATCAAAGATCCTCTCTCTAAAAGAAGATCTTGAAGATCAAGAACATGAAGTGATCAAACTAAAGCGACAAGTGGAAGAAGGGAGAAAAGTTGAAGAAGACCTAAGGAAGCAGTATCTGAAAAGGGAAGAACAACATCAAGCTGAGGTAAATATCTTGAAAGGTAAACTAGAAGAAAAGGATAAGCTTTTACGATTTCAAGATAGTTCTAAAGTCTTGGATGATATTCTTAATAGTCAAAGATCTCCTGCTATCAAGACTGGTCTTGGTTTTCATGAATATGTTGAAGGTGAATCTAGTTCACAAGGAGAGGCAAGAAACTCTAATGAGAAATCTGAAATGCTCAAGGAACAACCTAGGAAAGAAATTCCTCAAGGAAGATCCTTTACTCCTAACTATGGACGTGATAGACGATTATTTCCGCTGCTGAATAATGTTGAATGTTATGTATGTCATAATCTTGGACATGTTGCAGCCAGATGCAGAAGTAGAATGGTTCAAGAAAGATCATCGCATCCCAGGTATTTCAGAGGGTATTGCTTTGCCTGCAATGCATATGGACACAAAGCAATTGATTGTGATAGAAGGAACATGAAAAATATAAGGTGTTATACATGCAACAACTATGGGCATAAAGCAAGGGAATGCAGGAGTAGATTTCAAAATTCAAGACAAGGGGACCATACATCATCACAGTTGCAGGAATTGAAGAAGACAGAGACAGAAAGGTGTGGGATAACTTAGTCAGCTGACATAACAGACACAGGGGAATCTGAAAGTGATGAAATTCAGTATTCCATCCTGCATACGCTGATATAATGAAGACAAGTCGCGTATATACGCGAGTTACAGGCTGCAAAGTCGCGTATATGGAGAAAGGGCAGCAGAACAGACTCAGGAAATGGTTCAGACATGGTTGGCTCACACTCAGGGGGAGAATATTCTTCAAATAATGCATTGTTGGCATTATGGTTAGAAGTTGTTGATAAAGTCTATGAAGCTAAATGATACATCTTACTGTTTAGGAATGGTATTGCAGGCTGATGCTTATGGTACAGATCATGATGCTGTTGGTGGCTTTCATAAGTCTTGGTCTAGATATTTCATCACTATGTCATGTATCTCTTTTATGATGTCAAGGTCATGTAACGGCCTATGTTGGTTTCCCCACTATGCCTGGGATGAATGATGAAATGTTCATGTATTATCATGTATCTTCACATGGTTAGGTGGATGAGTCAATATTGGTATATCCCCACTAGGTTGGGTGATGAATGTATGTTGAGTCTTTTGGTGATAGGAAGGTCTTCTATGATGTATAAGTCTTTGTTCTTCTTGAAGAACATCTTTTGCAGATCTTGCCTACAGTCAAGGGGAGCATGAACAGCACAATTCAGCAAGAGCAGGATGGATAGATTGGTACACTTTGGCATACACAAAGGGGGAGCACATTTGGAGATTTCAGCAGGTACTTAGGGGGAGTATGGACAGCAGAAGGTATACCAAAGAAGAGAATATCTTGGTCCACCCTTTGCCCTTGATGTCAAAGGGGGAGAGTGACTTGGTGTGGTGGTTGCCATCAAGTCCAAAGGGGGAGATTGTTGGCATTATGATTCAAGTGTTGTCCTTGATGGCAACTCACTCAGAGGTTGGTACAGATGCTCAGAAGTTGGTACAGGTGATGGCAACTTAATCAGAAGACAGATCCTAGTACAACTTGCCAAGGAAGTTCATACACGCAGGTTTGTTAAGCCCAAGTCGCGTGTACACGCAGGTTGGCTTCAGAAAAAGCGCGTATGTGGAAAAGTACCTTTGGTCCATGGCGGTTAGTCCTTGGAAGTTGTGCCTATGGTTTCGGACCATTGTGTCTCGACGGGCGTGTCGATCCCTAGTTTTGAAGTTGATGGTATTGTGTTTCTATGGTTTTGGCTCTTGGTATTGAACAAGGCCTAAGGCTATATAAGGAGAAGATCACTAGGTAAAGACATGGTTGTGGGTGTCTGACGCAGTGAGAGGATCTGGTATTGCTGGTTATCTGTTCGGGACGCTTGGCAAGGGTCGGATCTGACAGCAAAGGCAGAAGTAATCATTTCTAGATCTGCACGCGGGTTGCCTTTGGAGAAAGCGCATATACACGCGGTTTTGGTACAGTGAAGTAGCGTATGCATGATAAGGGTTGATATTTCAGGTTGCTGCTGATTCTGGTGGTTGTTGCAGAGTTCTAGATTCTGGTTTGGGTTCTGTGTTCTTGATGACAGGGTTTCAGTGATTCGGTATTGGGTTGTTTAATGAATTATGATGCAAGTATAAGTTGATGATTGTATTGCGGTAATGTTTGCTTTGTACTCTTGGATCCAGTCTGAAAATTGATGAAACGTGGTCCCTGAAGGTTGTAGGGTCAGCACCTACGTACTAGTAAATGGATCAGCTAGTACAAGAGCTGAGGGGGTTGTAGCTCCCTTCCAGAAGTAGTTGGAAAACGAGAGAGAGGGTTGTAGCCCTCTGCAGGTTGTAGCCTGCATACTGGTAAAGGACTGCACCAGTATATTGTAAAAGAAGTTTCTCATTAAAGAAGGAAGAGACGAATTGCAGCAGGTGGTTTTCACCCACATTGGGTTTCCACCTTATATCATGGTGTTCATGTGTGTGGCTCTTGTGTGATGTTCTGTTCTGTTATACTGCACCTGTTTACTGTTAAATTGCTTAATAATGTTCTGATGCATTTACTGAAGATTAAGCTAACTGAATTATAAGATCTCTGGGTATACGCTAGTTGCATTAGACACAGTCGCGTGTACACGCGGGTTCACTTATCTGAAGTCGCGTATATGTTTCTGAGTATGAAATTGAAAAGTTTTATCTGATCTGATAATACTGATTCACCCCCCCCCTCTCAGTATTATTTCCAACATGCTGTAGCTAGCCAAGGTCTCCCTAAAATCAATGGATGACCCCCCAACTTTCTTTTGGTTTGTAACACCACAAAATCAGCTGGTTAGTTCCAAGATTCGACTGAAATTATCAGGTCTTCAATGAATCCTTCAGGTTTGATTGTGGAGTGGTCAACCAGCTCTAGAATGGTTGGGGTTTCCCTAATTAAATTTTTTAACTGCAGTGACTGTGTTGTTTCAAGTGTCATGATGTTTATTGCAGCACCCAGATCTACTAGAACTCTAGAAACAAAGGTTTTACCAACCTGAACTATGACTGTAGGGTGACCAGGGTCACCATATTTCATAGGGGTTTTTTTTTTGACATTAGAGCAGCTAGATCACCCATCACATGAACTGTGAGGGGGTCCTTAGCTTTTCTTCCAGGTTTCTTAATACAAATATCTCTAATAGTTCTAGCATAAGTCGGTACATCTCTCAGTGCTTGTAAGGGTGGAATTTTAACATATAAATTATGTAGCTCTCCTAATAGATTAAAAGCAGGTGGCTCAAGTGTTTTGGTAAGAGCCAAACGTTCAGGGAATGGTGGCTCTGCTGCTTCAATAGTCTTTTTAGAGGATGTTTCAACTGTTTCAACATTGTTATTAGAGGATGATCCAGCTGTTTCAGCATTAGATGACTTTTCTTTTCCAATTTCTTCTTTATCAGAATCCGAAGTAATGTCATCAATAATGGGTTCAACTATTCTTCCAGAGCGTAAATGAATGTAATTACATTGCATAAGGGAAACCAGTTGGTTTTGAACATCAATTACCTACAGAGCTTTATAATTATTCGGGTTGGGGTTAGGTTGTACAGGCAGCTGAGGTCTCATTGTCTGATTATTTGGTGGGGCATTTGATGGTAAGGAGAGAGATTGATGATACTGAGATAATTGGTTTGGAAATGGGATCTGTGGAGCTGTCCAATTCGGGTTCCATTGATTATAATAGGTTTGCTGTAGAGCCCAGGGATTCCACATTGTAGGATCAACAAAAGGAGGGTTTGGTTGTTGCATGGGTGGGAAATTCATTTGATTAAGGTGTGGATACTGCATTTGATTGAAGGGTGGGTAATTTGTTTGAAAAGGAGGATGATTATTCCAACGATAAACAACATGTTAGAATTCGTACCTTGTCCTCGTGGTTACCATTGCCTTCTCTGTGTGAGGAGGTACACTGCTTCAGCTTCTTCTTCAGTTCGCTGCAGTGCTGCTTTTATTCCTGGCAAAGAAGGGCATTGTTGAGTCTCATGGTCCTTTTCACAGATAGTGCAGATTGGTACCTTGTCCAGGGGGCATTCCCTTAGTGGGTGTTTTTCCCTGCATTTAGAGCAGAAAATAGCCAGAGCAGCTTCTGCTTCTGCCTGCTTCTTTTTAACCTGCAAGGTATCAATTTGTGAAGCAAAAGAGCTTAACATTTCAGTTTTAAATTCTTCAAGTAAGTTACCTATTTTAGCCCGTGTTGCTCCTCCACTTGCTGATTTCTGGACTCTTGAGTATGTATTGTCTTTGCTCTTTGGTCTGCTTGCTGCTCCTCTCGAACATCTTTTACAGAGATTGATAATCTCATCATAGGATTCCTTAGATATGTCTCCTTTTCCAAGCATATTCAACATATCTAAACAATCATCTCGTACCCCTTTTAGCAATATTGACTTGAGAATATCCTTACTCATATCAAGATGATCAGATCGCTGTAAGTTATACTGTAGCCTTTCCACGAAGTCCTCCAAATTTTCGTCCTCCTTCTGAGTCATCTTGAATAATTCCTCCTTCCTCTCTCTTGTTCGACAATAATCTTGGTATTTAGCCAAAAAATTCTCCTTCATCTGGTCCCATGTTGTAATCACATGAGCTCCCAAGCTCATGAACCATCTTAATGCGTTCCCTTTTAATGTAGCTGGAAAAAACATCAATTTCTGAGCAGCATTAACATAGTCATAGCTTCTACACAATATATCAAATTCAAAAAGAAATTCATGAGGATCTTCTGTGGATAACCCATGGAAATTGGGTAATGCTGAAAGTGGGATGTTCTTCATAGAAGTTGCTCCTCTGGGGAGATCTCCAATGGGGAATTCCAGGGTGGAGAGAGAATTTTCTCCCCTTCCCTCTATTTTGCGACCTCCACCGAAAAGTCCTTCATTGTTATCCTCCATTGGTTGTTTTCCTGATGCGCTTGCCCGGTCTTCGGAGTTTTCTGTTGGAATTTCAATGTCCTGCACTGGTTCCTCCACCTTGATTTCCTCTATTGGTTCTTCTACCGGTCGTTCGTCTTCTTCCAACGGTTCCTCAGTATATTCTGATGGTTCTATAACCCTCTCTAGTCCCACTACTTCCTTTGTCTGATAATCTGTCTGGGAAGAGTGTTGGGTCTGTGGCCTTCGAGAGCTTAACCTCTGGGATGTCTCAGCTTTTGAAATAATATCATCAATAAAAGTTTTTCTTCCTCCTCCTTTACCTTTGCCGCCTGAATGGTTAACCTTCTTGCGTCCTCTCATGCATCCTGCATTTCTAAAGAAAAATTGTTAATACCTTTAAAATATTCAGTCACCTTCCTCGACAACGGTGCCAAAATGTTGGTCACTTTAATTGTTTATTAATAAAACAGTCGACTGCCACATAAATTATCAACCCGGGAAAGTCTGATTATTCCAAAGGTGACTACGTATTGTATGTACTCAATCTTAATGGTATTAAAAGCTGTAGTATAAATAGTCTACTATCTATTAAATCCCTAGTTTGTGTTACAGCAGTTACAGTGGTTACAACCTATTGCAGAAAATGAAGTAAGAACAAATAACTTAAAGGAAACAAATCTGCAAAAGGCAGTGATGGTTGTCCTGCAACAAAGGATCAGGACCCTATCCTTAGAGGAAGGACTTTCAGCACCTGCCTCTGTTGTCCAGTTCACCCATACACTCTGTAGATCCTAATCACCGGTGAGGCACTCATATGCAACATCAATCAGTTAAAAAGGAAAACAAAGTTTCAGCAAAAGTAAATATCATTAGAAGCAGTAACTGTGATATAAACAGAAATCACACACACACACCACACAACATGAAGAAGATGGGTGAATCTTGTGATGAAGGTGGGCCCTGTCCTTCTCCCAAGATTCCCCAGAACACAGGAATTAAGATAAAATACTCAGAACAGAATTGTATTCATCTGCCAATAAACCATATTACAAAAAGAGATTCGGTCTCATTCCTTCACTACAGTTTCTGTGTTACAGCTTGTTCCCCTCATTTCTGTCCTCCCCTCTAATGTAGATGTCTCTTCTTTATAGAGGAGACATCTATTACAAAAGATTTTCATACATTCTGATTCAACTCTTTTGTACCAAAAATAGGAAAGTCAGTTCTTGATAACAAAATATTGTTACAGTCATGAGGATCATGATCATTACGACCAATATAGTAATCGGTCAGACTCCTTTGCTGATGCAGATTTGTTACGCAAATCTAAACTGTTCCTCAAAGTGTGCGTGTTGTTCGTGCTGTTTCAGCTTCGAGGTTCATGTTGTTCTTGCTGTTTCAGCTTCACGATTTGCGTTGTTTCCGCAACGACAAAATGTGATCCTGCCAGTTAGGCAGTTTCAGTAATTAGTCAGCACTTTAATCAACTTCAGGGAACAATTATAAAGATAGCATGATTACGTGTTGAATAATTAAACATATAGCAATGAAGAAAGTTACTCTGTACCTTTTGGAGTGATTAAGCCAAAACACTAGCAAGGGCTTTCAACTAAGGGTTGAAGAGGGTAATATAATGGCAAAATATACAGTAAAAAATAGACAATATGGGAACCTAACAGCTACATTTGTTGCTTAACCTATATAGCTGAACACATCTATTTAAAATTTAAAGGTTTGTAACTTGGGGGTTAGGAGGGCTAGCCTGTAGGCCAACCCTCCATGTGAACACACCAAACATGTAATGGTTGTGGTTAACGTTACATCCAACGCTAACCTAAACCCCGAAACCGTAGTGGTTAACACAACATGTGAACACTGTTGAACCTCAAACCTGCACTTCTTCACACATCCTCTCAGCCTCCTTTTCCTATTCATTTCCTTCTTTTGCCACTCATTCCCTCCATCAAATTGCTCAAATCATTGTATTTTAGGACTTTTTACATGGTTTGCTAATTATGCTAATGACTGTTGTTCATTTAGAATTTTGGTTCAAAGTGTTGCGTTTCCGCAGCTCACACAGGGTTTCCGCAGATGATCCCGGTTTCCGCAGCCAACCCCGGATTCCGCAGCTGTTTTATTAGATGATATGTTCCAGGTGTCCTCCGGGAAGAAGAGCCACATGGGCAAGTTCGTGGAACCAAGGACATGGTGTGTGTCCTTCCAGCTCACCCAAACCGGTCATAAAAACCCGTGGTCAACGAGGAGGCAAATACGGTCAACAGAAGTCATTGGCGGTGGCACGGCTCTGCGTGTTCTGTTTTGGAGCACGTGAAGAATAGGTGGCATCTTCCTCAGCCACGAAGACAGTGGGAAACACGAATCCAACAGCAGATTGAATGCCCACAACGACCATTGCCTAAATCCGAGGACGCAGCAAGATTACGTGTTTTTACACAACTGCTTGAATAGCTTAGTTTTCGTTAAGTTAGTTTTCTTTCCTCTGTTATAAATAAAGCGTCTTTGAACGCTGGATAGTTAGTCGTTGCTGTAATCGTTTTGTAATTTTGAGCTCCCCACTGTACTTGACATTTTGATGTTTAATACATGAGAAGACTGTTTTACATCTAGGCGTATATTTGCTCATTGAATCGGCTGAAGTAGGAAGAGGGTCCCTGTTTGCTGAAGTCCTGTATAGTAATCTTTAATTTCTTGCATTTCTTTTTCTGATTTCATGTATAATAGCTGTACAAATGTCTTTTAATTGCTGCATTTTCAACATGTATAATAGCTGTACATAAGAATTCTGCTGATTTACATTTCTGCACTTTTGTTCATGACTGATCAGTGTGTTATGCAGGTTTCTTAGGTGAGCCCGGGACAATTTTCTTTCTTTTCTTTGTACAACTAGTGGCATGTGTGATCATCTTGTCTAGGCTGCTGACCTTTATTTTTTTGCAGTTTGATTTTCATTAGTATCATTTCTTTAACTTGCACATTACTTTATGCTTAGTAGTTATCAAGTTGTTCATTTATTGATGGTGCTTTTTCTATAATCAACTAACTTTATTGGAGCCAAAATATCACTTAGTGCAGCTTGGTTTATTTTGCTTTAAGACTCACATTGCTGACTTGTTCATAATTGTTCTCACATGATTAAGAAAAGGTTAAAATAGTGTGATTTGTCTCACTTAGATTTCACATTGATTAGATTTTAATGAAGAGTTAAAATAGTGTAAAGTAGTGTAAAGTAGTTGTTCTTGCTTTTCATTGAGTTAATATAGATTTCATTTTCATTTTCATCAGCAACAGAGATACTGGGCCGATGCCATTAGTCCTTTATTTGATTTTAAGCTTTGATTTTATTTCAGTTATTGTTCAAGTTTTCTTTTAGAATACTCTTTAAGTTTCAAGAAATCACTTAGAAGTCATCACAATCACCCACATTCACTCGCTTTATTACATCTCCATCACATCACATTAGGAAAGATACAATCAAAAACAAACTAAAAAGATAAAAACGACAAAAGACTTAGAAAAGGTTATCTAAGTACATATAGTACACCTCACTTCATCAGCTTACGAGCCCCGGGTTGACAATTAAAAGTAGCAATTTAGACATCACTAAATTGACCAAACATTTTGGCGCCGTTGCCGGGGAAGTGAAATTAGGTAGCCAATTCTTAAAAAAAAAACAAGAAAATTTCAAGGAAGGAAAATTAATAACCTCTCAAAGTATGCTCTCCTCTTGCACCTAGAGTGATCTGGAGGATCAGAAAAGAGAAAGTTATTGGTTTAATAGTTTCTTGAGTATGCTCTCTTCTTGCACCTAGAGTGATCTGGAAGATCAGAAAGAGAATTATTACCCCGACTTGAAGGAAAATAAAAAAATGACATGCATAGAGCAAGAGATTCTAGGGGAAGGTTTTTAGCTAGAGCCAAGAGTTCGATTTTTACAAGTCCATCTACTTCAAGGAATAGACAAGAGACACCTCCATCATCTCCAACTTACACTCCTAGCCCTAGGATTCCTGGAATTCAAGAGGCAATAGTTGACTCTCCCACACCATCTATCGAATCTGAATCAGAAAGGGACCCTTTTCTTCCTTCCATAGGAGGACAAATTGTAATTGAAGAAGTAGAATCATCTGAAGAAGAGGGAGAAATTCCTTCTCGTTCACCCTTAGTAGAGGAACCAAAAAAATCTGAAGTCTCCGGGGAGACTACCATGACAGAAGAAAGAGCACCTGGATTTGGTAGAGGTAGAGGTAGAGGAGGAGGAGGAGGAGGAAACAATGGATGAGGTCGAGGTAACATTGGGAGAAATAGGGATGTAGATAACTCATTCGGATTTCCTATAGTCGATGAGGACTCCCGAGCCACCATGAAAAACATCTCACCATCTGTCCTCCCAAACTTCCATTGGATGAGGAATGAGGACCCTGAAACATTTCTATTTGAGTTTGAAGTCGTTTGTCGAACTTATGATTATCTGGAAGACTCTCAAAAACTCAAACTGTTCCCTTCAACATTGAAAGGAGCAGCCTTGAATTGGTTCATGGGATTACTCACTCAATCCATTAGGTCTCGGAATGATATGAAACAAACATTTTTGGATAGGTACCTGGACTATTGTATGCCCACCAATCACAAGGATGAGGTATTCAAAATTATGCAAAAAGAAGATGAAAATTTGGAGGATTTGCTTGAAAGATTTCAATACAACTTGAAAAGAGCAAAAATGAACAACTTAGATGAGGAGACCTTAAAAGCCCTTCTATTGAAAACCATTAGAGATGAATGGATAGATATTTTGAACATGATGGGAAAGGGAGATATATCTCAACTTTCACTCAATGATATAGCAGAACTATGTGTCCATCTCTCAAGGGGGAAGTCTAAAACTCAAAAAGGGCCTAGAGATCCTTCTCTCATCAGAGCAAACAAATCTGCAACTGGATCAGTAAGTAGGGCTGAGATTGGCAATATGCTTGATGAATTTAAAACTGATATCTTAGGAAGTCTTAGTGAACAATTAGACACCCTTAAGATTCACAATAAGCAGAAAGCAGAAGCTGAGGCTTTGGCCATCTTTTGCCCAAAGTGTAGAAAGAAACATGCTCTAAGGGAATGTCCCTTGGATGCAAAAGTTGTAGAGACATGTGTAATTTGTTCAGAGAATCATGAGACCAAGGATTGTCCTTCAATCCCTGGGCTCAAAGCTGTCTTTCAAGAAGATCCAAATACACTCGAATCTCTCTGTTTTGTTGCAAGGAGACCTTGGCAGGGGCAACAAAATCAAGGGTTTAACAACTCTATGAATTTTCAACCCCCACCAAATTGGAATCCTTGGCAACAACCTTGGTCCCAACCTCAAAATCCTTTTCAATCATGGGTACAAGGTATGCAAAATCCTTATGGGAGATTTGCTCAATTTTACCAGTATCCTCCATCTTTTCAAAATCAACAAGCTCCACAACTTCCAAATCAAAATCCACAATTATCATTGCCATTTCCACAACAACAACAACCTTCTCAACAGAATCCAAATTCTCAACTCTTGCTTCCATTCCAACAGAAGTCAAATCAACTTTCTTCTCAGCCATTGCCAAACCCCAATAATAAAAATCCTCAAAATGCTTACATGTTGGAAGGTCAACCATTTCCTACCTATATGATCGTTCCTCTCAATGAAGTACAACTCAGATCAGGTAGAGTCTTAGATAAGCCTTCTATAAATGATCAAAAGCAAAGCATTTTTGAGGAAGAATCTCATGAAGCCAATAAGGGTTCTGAAGCATCTCTTCAAAACCCAAACACTCAAAAAGAAAAAGAAAAAGAATTAACCCCCACAACTCCCATAGTTGAGCAACCTGCATCTTTATCCACACCTCCTTTTCCTGAAAGATTACAAATTGATAAAGGAGTGGAAAAACAAATTTGGTTGCCTGACTATAATTTTCTAGATGAATTGAACAATGTGTGTATCAAGATTCCCTTGTTACAAGCCATTAAGGAAATTCCTATTCTAGCAAAAACAATAAAGGAGTTGAGCCTTAAAAGACCAGGAAGGAAACCAAGAGATACTAGAAGGATCCACCTGGTAGGAAAAATTGCAGATATCATGATGGGAAAAATTACTATGCAGAAATATGTAGATCCCGGTAGTCCAATTGTAAAAACACATATCAACGGGGTAGAAATACCAAAGACTTTGATTGATTTAGGGGCTGCTATCAACATCATGAGTAGACAGACTATGGAACAGCTAAAACTTCCTAATCTTCTTTTTACACCTACTTTATTGCAATTGGCAGATCGATCAATTATTAAACCAGATGGTGTATTAGAAGACATTCCAGTCTCCCTAGACTCTTGGGAATATCCAGTGGATTTTATGATTTTAACTCCCAAGAGTAATCTAGGAGGACATCCTCTTATTTTAGGAAGACCTTGGCTAGCCACAGCTGATGATTTCATAAGTTGTAGGTCTGGGGATATGTATATTTCTGATGGTAATTCAACAAAGAAGTTCAATCTGTATCCTCCAGCAAAAGCAATTACCGAAATAGGGGATAATGAGTGGATTGGTGATGAAGATACTATACAACCCGTCTTTACCATTTCTGAGGTTAGTGAAGATAGTCAAATTCTGAACACATTAGAAAATTTTGAACCATCTTCAGAATATGACTCCACACAATTTCAGTTGGATTCTGACATTGAGTGTCTATCATCTAGACAAATGTCTCTTTTCTCTATGGAAGAGTTTGGTAGTTCTGCCATTGAGATTTTTCCAGGAAAAACATTGAATATCAACAGAAATTTGGAAAAATCACAACAAGGGGAGCTAACCAAAATCTTGCAAAAACATTATACTGCATTTGCATGTGAGTATACCGATATGAAAGGTATTGACCCTAATACTTGCATTCATCACATCTACATTGAGGAAAACAGTAGACCAATCAGACAACCTCAAAGAAGGATGAATCCAAACCTTAGGGAGATAGTGAAAGAAGAGCTCCAGAAGTTACTTAATGTAAACTTCATTTACCCCATTTCAGATAGCCGGTGGGTTTCCCCTTTGGCTATAGTACCTAAAAAGAATGGTAAATGGAGGGTTTGCATTGATTACAGGGAATTGAACAAAGCAACTTTGAGGGATCACTTTCCTTTACCCTTTATTGATCAAGTATTAGATACTTTAGCAGGCAAAAAGTATTTCTCATTTTTGGATGGTTTTAGTGGTTACAATCAAATTTAGGTAGCACCTGAAGATCAGGACAAGACCAAATTTACCTGTCCATGGGGAACTTTTGCTTACCGAGTACTTCCTTTTGGATTAGGTAATGCACCTGCAACATTTCAAAGGGCAGTATTAGGA
This sequence comes from Pinus tabuliformis, assembly GCA_031772625.1. Taxonomy (NCBI): domain Eukaryota; kingdom Viridiplantae; phylum Streptophyta; class Pinopsida; order Pinales; family Pinaceae; genus Pinus; species Pinus tabuliformis. The sequence continues at coordinate 152,198,099 of CM062805.1, read as the reverse complement.
ATATTTTCTGATCTAATTCATGATTTTGTAGAGGTCTATATGGATGATTTTACAGTTTATGGTAATTCATTTGAAGAGGCATTAGAAAATTTGGAAAAAGTCCTTATAAGATGTAAAGAAACAAATCTTTCATTAAGTCATGAAAAATGTTTTATGATGTTTATTGAAGGGATTGTTTTAGGACATCATATTTCAGGAGATGGAATTAAAGTTGATAGATCAAAAGTTGAAGTCATCTCCAAGTTACCTATTCCAAATTGTCAAAAAGATGTTAGACGTTTTCTTGGGTTTACTAGATATTATAGAATATTTATTGAAAACTTCACCAAGATAGCATCTCCGCTCTTCAAATTACTTACAAAAGACTGTGAATTCAATTGGGATCCTGACTGTCAATCTGCATTTGAAACTCTAAAAACAAGAATATCTGAAACACCCATTTTGAGAGGGCCAAATTGGAAACTTCCTTTCCATATTTCTACAGATGTTTCAGATACAACTCTAGGAGCTGTGTTGGGTCAAAAGGATTTAGTTCCTTATGCCATTTACTACACCAGTAAAAATTTGACTCCCACTGAGTTAAATTATACTGTGACTGAAAAAGAGTTCTTAGCCATTGTTCATGCAATCAACAAGTTTAGACATTATATAACAGGCTATGAAACTTTTGTCCATACTGATCATTCTGCAATTAGATATCTCATGAACAAACCTGTTACTAATGGCAGAGTTACAAGATGGCTTTTACTTTTACAAGAATTCAATATTACTGTGTTAGATAGACCAGGAAAACAAAATACAGTAGCTGATTTCTTGTCTAGAATCCAAAATACTAATGAATATTCTCCCGTAGAGGATAAGTTTCCAGATGGATATTTGTTTGCATTAACTACTAAAACTCCTTGGTATGCAGATATTGCTAACTATTTGGTTACAGGGAAGCTACCTCCACACTTATTTCCTAATGAGAAAAGGAAAATCATTCAGGAGAGTTCAAAGTATTCATGGATTTCTAATGAATTGTTCAAAACAGGGCTAGATTGTGTGATCAGAAGATGTGTTCGGGAAGATGAAATGCCTGACATCCTTAAGGCATGTCATGATGAACCGTGCGGTGGACACTTTGCTGACAAGAGGACGGCCTATAAAATCCTTTCTTTAGGATATTATTGGCCTTCTCGCTTCAAATATGCAAAACAATATGTTAGAAGGTGTGACAGCTGCCAAAGAGTTGGGAGACCAACTCTTTCAAATGAAATGCCATTACAGCCACAGGTACTCATCGAAGCCTTTGAGAAATGGGCTTTAGATTTTGTTGGACCTATTAATCCACCATCTAAACAAAAGAAGTATATATTGGTTTGCACTGATTATGTTACTAAATGGGTAGAAGCCAAGGCATTGCCTTCTGCCACTGAAAATTCAGTTGTTCAATTTCTTTTTGAGGATATTTTTACTCGTTTTGGTGTCCCAAGAGAAATTGTGACATATCAGGGAAGTTAATTTACATCTAACTTGATGGAGAAGCTGATGGAAGAATACAAAATCAAGCATAGAAAATATACTCCATACCATCCGCAAGAAAATGGTCAAGTGGAATCCACAAACAAAGTTCTTGAGAGCATCATCACCAAAACTGTTCATCTCCACAGAAGAGATTGGGTAGAAAGGCTTCCTGAAGCCTTATGGGCCTATAGAACTACATGGAGGAACACAACAGGACATTCTCCCTATGAACTTGTTTATGGGAAAGAAGTCTTGCTCCCCATTGAGTTCCAAGTCAAGACCTTCAAGATGGCAGTTCAGTTGGGGATGAGTCTATCAGAAGCCCAAAAGCACAGAATGGAGCAGCTGAATGAGCTAGATGAAATAAGACAAGATGCAATTTTAAGGACCGATCTAGTTCAACACCAAAGAACTAAGTGGCATGACAGATATATCAAAGAGAAGAAGTTTCAAAAGGGAGATTGGGCGTTACTGTTTGATTCAAAATTTAAAGACTTCAAAGGAAAATTTCAAACTTATTGGCTTGGACCATATGAGATTGATGAAGTCTTTAGCAATGGAGCAGTTCGAGTCAAGACTATTGATGAGTTTCAAACTCCTCTCATTGTGAATGGCCATCGACTGAAAATTTATCATAAGTCACTCTCAAAAGAGGACTTTGTCAAAATTTTTCAAGAGAATTCTGCAATGAGGCTGGTGGAGAAGAATTCTTCTCCTCCATCAGCCTAATCTCTGTTTCTTTCTGAATTAAAAAAAAAAAAAAGAAAAAAAAAAAAAAGAAAAAAGAAAAAAAAAAGAAAAAGAAAAAATGTGTATAAGCCTGAAAACCAATCCCAGATTGGCGGTCTTATACAGAAAATATGGAGTGAAAATCAGGGACACCTGACACTCTATATTTTCCAAAAAAAAAAAAATCTCTTTCTCTCCATCTCTTCTTCATCTCCATTCCACTTCACTTCCATCTCATTCCATTCATTTCATTCCATTCCATTAATAAAAGTCCCTCTCAGGACTATTTCATTCAGTTAGTTGTTTTTCTAACTAAATTTGTGCAGTTAAAGGGGTGTTGTCTCAGTTTCCGCAGCTGGGAACCGTTTCCGCAGCTCGCACCAGTTTCCGCAGCCAACACACTCTGTCTCTACAGTAGCACTCTGTTTTCAAAAGAAAATCACAGTCAAAGGTTAGCATCATCATCACCAAAAGCAGCAAGGATATGAGGCATCTGCAAGATCAAAAAGTAATAATGGGTCAACAACCTTAATCAACAAATGGCAAACTTATGAAGGTATGATCAAAATCTTTTCCAAACAACAATTTAATGTCATTTTATGAATAGTTATTAAATCGTGGAAAGAGCCACTAAATGCAATGATTCGGCAAGATCATCCCATTCCTCCTCCACAATAATCCACCTCATACCTTTCTAACGGTTCCATAATCACTCTTAATTCAAACTTGAAATGGGGCTGCGCTTTCATTTATTGATCGTACCTCTGTGACGTAACCCAATGTACCACGACTCTCCTTACCATCATTTCCGCAACCAACGCTGAGACGTGTGCGTAAGCCACCCGACTCTAAAGGATTCGGCCGTTATTCCAACCACTTATCACTCCATTTCCGCATGCGTTGAACTCATTTCTCGTGTTTGTCTTCTACTCCCTCGTACTCACACCATTTTCACTCTCATTTCCGCCGCAAACTCCACGGATCTGTTTCAAACCCCGATTACAGTTCTGCAATACGCCTTGCATTACGTTACGGCTACTCCACTTACAGCCATAATCCACCTTTTTTTCCCGTGAGCATCCTCCTTGAGCATCCACACACAGTCAAAGCTTCAGCCGAAGTTGAGAGCCGAAGATGGGGAAGCTGCTTAGAGCTGAACCTGAGGGTCCGAAGTATTTAGAAGGGTATCCACAGACGAAGGAAGCATTAAAGAAAGCAAAGTGGTTGAATTTTATTCAAAAATTCAGAGGGTATAATAAGGAGGTAACGAAAGCATTTGCTCGATCCTTCAATGGACACACCGTGGAAGTAGGGAACCTGAAATTCACAATAACGAAGAACACCATAGCAGCAGCAACCAGTTTACCACAAGAGGGAGACAGATGGTTTAAGAACAGAGGGCTGGAAGATCAGGGATGGAAAGACATGCTTAAGAACCCAGGTATGGACACTTCAATATTCACTAAAGGGATTCCTGTGCATGTAATTAAGGAAGAATGGACTGCATTGTTATTACTTGTTCAAAAGTTTATCACATGTGAGGGCCGCTTTGGCATTATGTATATGTACCATGCAAAGATTATGATGAATTTCATGGAAGGCCATGCCCTCAATTTACCCTACTTTCTGTTAGCAAGCCTGAAGAAAATGAGCTCCACTGTCCAGAAAAATGTAGGCCATATTGAACCCCACTTGTATCATCACGGGTTCATTAGAATTCTCATAGAAGAGCAATTGAAGAATAACAAGGATACATGGGAAAAGTTTCTAATCAGAAACCATTTCCAAGAGGTGACTGAAGCCTCTAGCAGTTCCCCTAGAATCCCAAAAAGAAGTAGGAGAAGAGAAAGAAATGTTGCAGCCCAAGATCCTCCTACAGTAGAAACTCAAGAAATTGCTTAAGAAGAAGAGGAAGAGGGAGATAAAACCAAGAAACAGAAAAAGGATAAGGGAAAAAAATTGTTCAAGAATCATATCCAACACCTGAACCTTCAGTAGAAGAAGACTCTCAAACCTTGGCTGATGGAATAACACAACTTCAAGCTGTTGCCCTCTCAAAGAAGAAGCAGAAAGAAAAACAGAGTGCCCAACAAAAGAGCACTAGTGCACAAGTGAGAAGAAGCAGTAGACTTAAAGAAAGAATGAGTGTAACTAAAGAAAAACAATCACATTTCATTGATTTGGGAGAAGGTACGCCCAAAAAGGCTCCAACTCAGCTTGACCTTGAGTCGAGTCCTCCATGTGTTGAGTCCACTCCTCCACGTGAAGCGAGTCCCTTTCAGCCAGAACCTCAAACAGAATTTGATTTTGAACATAGCCCAAGAAGAACACCTGAAATTGACCCTGACCAGTAGGAGGTATACAATTATTTGGAGACCTTGGAGCAATCAGTTGCAGGTCCAAGCACTATATTTCCTCTTGATGAACAGGTCCAATCTTTAAAACAGGAGGTGTTTGAGCTAGAAGTCCTGAACCGGTATATTAAACAAGAAAACGAAGCATTGAAAGAACAAAGCAAGGTGGAAAAAATTGTCCATGACAATACCATGCTTCACTTAAGACTCTGGCAGAAGAAGAACAGAAAATTGAAGAGAAAATGTAAGAAACTGAGCAGGGCATTGATCAATTTGAAATTCAGGTGTTTAGTCAGAAAACCAAGGACAATTTTAGCAGCAAGAAGAAAGAGAAGAAGGCTAGATGTTTTGGCAGAAGCATCTGAGCACATGGATTGAAAAACAATGACAAAGTTTTGGTTGCATGAGGACATGCAACACCTTCACAGTGGGGGTATGTTGAGCCTCAAACCTGCACTTCTTCACACATCCTCTCAGCCTCCTTTTCCTATTCATTTCCTTCTTTTGCCACTCATTCCCTCCATCAAATTGCTCAAATCATTGTATTTTAGGACTTTTTACATGGTTTGCTAATTATGCTAATGATTGTTGTTGGTTTAGAATTTTGGTTCAAAGTGCTGCGTTTCTGCAGCTCACACAGGGTTTCCGCAGTTGATCCCGGTTTCCGCAGCCAACCCCGGATTCCGCAGCTGTTTTATTAAATGATATGTTCTAGGTGTCCTCCGGGAAGAAGAGCCACATGGGCAAGTTCGTGGAACCAAGGACATGGTGTGTGTCCTTCCAGCTCACCCAAACCGGTCATAAAAACCCGTGGTCAACGAGGAGGAAAATACGGTCAACAGAAGTCATTGGCGATGGCACGGCTCTGCGTGTTCTGTTTTGGAGCACGTGAAGAACAGGTGGCATCTTCTTCAGCCACGAAGACAGTGGGAAACACGAATCCAACAACAGATTGAATGCCCACAATGACCGTTGCCTAAATCCGAGGACGCAGCAAGATTACGTGTTTTTACACAGCTGCTTGAATAGCTTAGTTTTCGTTAAGTTAGTTTGCTTTCCTCTGTTATAAATAAATCGTCTTTGAACGTTGGATAGTTAGTCGTTGCTGTAATCGTTTTGTAATTTTGAGCTCCCCACTGTACTTGACATTTTGATGTTTAATACATGAGAAGACTGTTTTACATCTAAGCGTATATTTGCTCATTGAATCGGCTGAAGTAGGCAGAGGGCCCCTGTTTGCTGAAGTCCTGTATAGTAATCTTTAATTTCTTGCATTTCTTTTTCTGATTTCATGTATAATAGCTGTACATATGTCTTTTAATTGTTGCGTTTTCAACATGTATAGTAGCTGTACATAAACTTTGAATTCTGCTGATTTACATTTCTGTACTTTTGTTCATGACTGATCAATGTGTTATGCAGGTTTCTTAGGCGAGCCCGGGACAATTTTCTTTCTTTTCTTTGTACAACTAGTGGCATGTGTGATCATCTTGTCTAGGCTGCTGACCTTTATTTTTTTGCAATTTGATTTTCATTAGTATCATTTCTTTAACTTGCACATTACTTTATGCTTAGTAGTTATCAAGTTGTTCATTTATTGATGGTTCTTTTTCTATAATCAACTAACTTTATTGGAGCCAAAATATCACTTAGTGCAGCTTGGTTTATTTTGCTTTAAGACTCACATTGCTGACCTGTTCATAATTGTTCTCACATGATTAAGAAAAGGTTAAAATAGTGTGATTTGTCTCACTTAGATTTCACATTGATTAGATTTTAATGAAGAGTTAAAATAGTGTAAAGTAGTGTAAAGTAGTTGTTCTTGCTTTTCATTGAGTTAATATAGATTTCATTTTCATTTTCATCAGCAGCAGAGATACTGGGCCGATGCCATTAGTCCTTTATTTGATTTTAAGCTTTGATTTTATTTCAGTTATTGTTCAAGTTTTCTTTTAGAATACTCTTTAAGTTTCAAGAAATCACTTAGAAGTCATCACAATCACCCACATTCACTCGCTTTATTACATATCCATCACATCACATTAGGAAAGATACAATCAAAAACAAACTAAAAAGATAAAAACGACAAAAGACTTAGAAAAGGTTATCTAAGTACATATAGTACACCTCACTTCATCAGCTTACGAGCCCCGGGTTGACAATTAAAAGTAGCAATTTAGACATCACTAAGTTGACCAAACAAACACCTCTATGTAAACCACCAGGTCAAATGTTATTTAACCCTGTGCAAGTTGATATAACCATAACATGTGTCCACATTGCAAATACCACCAGGGTTAAGGCTAACGGTTATCCTAACCATGTGATTTAAATGCGCGCTAATCCTAGAGTACTACTAATTAACCCAACTTAATATTAATTAAACAAGAGTTTAATTCAGTGAGAGTTTTGGTGGTATTCGACAAATTTGGCGTCAACTCTATATTTGGTGGCCTTAACTAGAGTTCCTCCAGTTCTAGAGGAGCTTTTCTAGGGAAAAACTGTTTGAGTCATAACTAGAGAATTTTTCAACCAAATTGAGCTCAGGAAAAGGCGTTCCTAGCTAATTTCAACATTCTGAACACATTGGAATAGGTATCAGGAGCATTAGAGCTCTGTAAATAACATTTTTTCCATATCGAGCTAATATAGAGGCCTAAGCCATGGAAGCTGGACCAAGGAGATGTAGCTCAGGAGGGGTGACCTCCTTCATCAAAACGTTGTGTTAAGTGCTCTTGTTGATGGTTTGTTTGTTGTAGCTCTGATACCAATTGTTGTAGATCTAACCCAAAAGATATATGAGAATAGAAAATAACCCAAGAATAATAAGATCCAAATATAGAAATGATTCACTTTATTGATCAAACCCTTACGGTAGGGAAACACCATACATTCACTCCTTAAGGAAGGAGAACACTCCACCAGCCATATGCCTGTTCATACAATAATCCTTCACTTCATGTCCCTCCATGTGGAGTCTCTAGCCTCTATATAGGCCTCATACATACAATACCATGCATCATTACCATGGTTTCCTCATACCATCAACTAATACCATGGGCCCATTACATTATTATTAACTACTTGTGGTCCCTTACATGACATGGTTTAACCACCTTATTTATTACTATGGCCCATTCCATTATTACATTATTACCTTGGGTACCTCCCTTGGTACCCCATATTACCCCCCCAGGTACATAACATTGATGTACTTTGAATGGCTGTTGTTCAGTACTTTTTTTTGATGCTATTTTTTCATGTCTTTCACTTAAAACTTGATAAAAATTTACTTGTTTACAATCACAAACACCATAAGAAAACCATGCACAAGAAGTAATGGATAAGCATTTGATTATAAATATTTAATTGAAATTAGCAAAACAAAACTAACATTCAATAATAGATCAAGTTGGTATCAGAGCAAACGTCTATTTTCTTGATTCCTTGAGTTTTGTGCAAATAGGGTTTTGATGGTTGCAAAATTGTGATGCTTACAAGGTTAAAGTTGTAGAGAGGAGAAGGGAAACTGTTGGTTGCAACTTGCGAGGTAATTCCCAGAAGAAGGAGAACCACAAGGCCACAATCTCCACCACCCAAAGTTCCAATTCCAGCTACACTTGAAATATCTCAAAAACCCAGAAACAATAAGAGATAAATAGATAGAAATGATTCACTTTATTGATCAAACCCTTAAGGTAGGGCAACACCATACATTCACTCCTTAAGGAAGGAGAGCACTCCACAAGCCATATGCCTGTTCATACAATAATCCTTCACTTCATGTCCCTCCATGTGGAGTCTCTAGCCTCTATATAGGCCTCATACATACAATACCATGCATCATTACCATGGTTTCCTCATACCATCAACTAATACCATGGGCCCATTACATTATTATTAACTACTTGTGGTCCCTTACATGACATGGGTTAACCACCTTATTTATTACTATGGCCCATCCCATTATTACATTATTACCTTGGGTACCTCCCTTGGTACCCCATATTACCCCCCCAGGTACATAACATTCCACCCCCCTAAGCATGTTTCGTCCCCGAAACATGGGAAGAACATAAATAATAAGATCTACTCAAAAGAGTAGTCCACTGGTACCATGCACGTGCATCTAGCCATCCAAGAGAAAGGTGGATCGTCGATCTCGCTGGTGCCTCGCTCGCTTGAGATGGAAGTTGACCATGGCAACTCTTCTGTTTTGATGTGTAGTGGGTGGATCTTCTCTCCTCGCTATCCGTCATGTGACTACTTGGTTTCCATCTTGATGGTTGTCTTGCGGGGTGATGTGGGTGATGATATGTTGAAGTTTTAACCCACGATGTCTTTTTCTTTAATTCACCCTGCTGTGGTGCCTGTTGTGGTGTCTTCTTTTCCAATATGACTTCAACCACTGAACCCTCATCAGATGTGTCAGTACCAGTAACCTGTTCTGCTTCAGCCTCTGTTTGTGTTTGATTATCGACCATCAACTGCTCATCATCTGATATGTCAGTCCCTGGAACATCTTCTGCGTCAACCTCCTTGGATTCTACCTGCTTATTAATGGAAATATCCTGTAATGTAATTTTCTTCTTTTTATACCATAGCTTCAGGAATTTCTTCTGCACATTAATATTGATAGTACCCACAGATTCCATCCAAGGATATCCCAAAACAACATCGATATTATCCATCTCTGAAGCATAAAAATCACCATGAAACACATACTTATCCATAGAAAACTTCAAATCCTTATAGATTTGAACATCCTTATCATCAACCTGGGTATGTTTAATTTGTTTTGCTGGGACTTGCAATTTCTTTGCCAAGTTGACATTTATAAGATTTTGTTTGCAACTCGGATTGATAGACACAATGATTTTCTCCTTCTGAATCAATCCATGAACCTGCAATAAGGATATACCAGTAGGAAATAACCCCACATGTTTCTCCTTATCTTGTTTTCTAGCATGAGACCATCTGTCTAAAAGTAATTTTTCAAATTCTTCATCAGGCAGGGCGCCAAACTGTTTGATGCCAAGTGATCTCCACCATCTGTCAGCCTCGTCTGTCAAATTAAACCGTGCTTTACCTTTCCAACAAAATATTCCATAATCGGACTTTATTCTTTGTATGAATTCTTCAATAGTAGGACCATCATCTTTTCCTGTAAAATATAGATCCTTGCTAGAAGCCATGAATGGTTTGGAAAAAATTCACTTACTTGGCGAAGATTTGAAAATGTCACAGTTTCGTCAATATTGCTCAGAATCTCTATTATAACCTGTTTTTGGAAATGGAACAACCATTCTGCATCTGCCCATGTGATAGAAATCCTGATCCAGGCACTAGAATTCCAGATCTGCGCTGCTACTCTCCCGCCGTCACCCAAAATTTCTGAAAAAAAAAGAGCTGATTTTAAATCAGCGATATCTCCCTCATCCGGACTCCGATTCGACTGATTTTTTTTTTGAAATTGGGTAATTTTTCTCAAACAATTCAGATATACAATTAGATTTTGTATATCTTGCACTAGGACGTCTAGATCTGCGTCACAAAATCGCTGCCCTGAAAATTGTCTGCAACCCCACTGATTGTTAAATCATCGATATCTTCTTCATCCGGGCTCCGATTCAACCGATTTTTTTTTTGAAATTGGCTATTTTTGCACAAGGAATACAGATATGCAATTATATTTTGCAGATATTGCACCAAAACATACAGATATGATCTGCAAATTCGCCACCCAAAAAATCCCTGCAAAAATGAAAAAAAAATTCTCCACGGTTTGCCCAAGAAAGTGCTCTGATACCACTTGTTGTAGCTCTGATACCAATTGTTGTAGATCTGACCTAGAAATATATGATAATAGAAATAAACTCAGAAACAATAAGAGATAAATAGATAGAAATGATTCACTTTATTGATCAAACCCTTAAGGTAGGGCAACACCATACATTCACTCCTTAAGGAAGGAGAGCACTCCACAAGCCATATGCCTGTTCATACAATAATCCTTCACTTCATGTCCCTCCATGTGGAGTCTCTAGCCTCTATATAGGCCTCATACATACAATACCATGCATCATTACCATGGTTTCCTCATACCATCAACTAATACCATGGGCCCATTACATTATTATTAACTACTTGTGGTCCCTTACATGACATGGGTTAACCACCTTATTTATTACTATGGCCCATCCCATTATTACATTATTACCTTGGGTACCTCCCTTGGTACCCCATATTACCCCCCCAGGTACATAACATTCCACCCCCCTAAGCATGTTTCGTCCCCGAAACATGGGAAGAACATAAATAATAAGATCTACTCAAAAGAGTAGTCCACTGGTACCATGCACGTGCATCTAGCCATCCAAGAGAAAGGTGGATCGTCGATCTCGCTGGTGCCTCGCTCGCTTGAGATGGAAGTTGACCATGGCAACTCTTCTGTTTTGATGTGTAGTGGGTGGATCTTCTCTCCTCGCTATCCGTCATGTGACTACTTGGTTTCCATCTTGATGGTTGTCTTGCGGGGTGATGTGGGTGATGATATGTTGAAGTTTTAACCCACGATGTCTTTTTCTTTAATTCACCCTGCTGTGGTGCCTGTTGTGGTGTCTTCTTTTCCAATATGACTTCAACCACTGAACCCTCATCAGATGTGTCAGTACCAGTAACCTGTTCTGCTTCAGCCTCTGTTTGTGTTTGATTATCGACCATCAACTGCTCATCATCTGATATGTCAGTCCCTGGAACATCTTCTGCGTCAACCTCCTTGGATTCTACCTGCTTATTAATGGAAATATCCTGTAATGTAATTTTCTTCTTTTTATACCATAGCTTCAGGAATTTCTTCTGCACATTAATATTGATAGTACCCACAGATTCCATCCAAGGATATCCCAAAACAACATCGATATTATCCATCTCTGAAGCATAAAAATCACCATGAAACACATACTTATCCGTAGAAAACTTCAAATCCTTATAGATTTGAACATCCTTATCATCAACCTGGGTATGTTTAATTTGTTTTGCTGGGACTTGCAATTTCTTTTCCAAGTTGACATTTATAAGATTTTGTTTGCAACTCGGATTGATAGACCCAATGATTTTCTCCTTCTGATTCAATCCATGAACCTGCAATAAGGATATACCAGTAGGAAATAACCCCACATGTTTCTCCTTATCTTGTTTTCTAGCATGAGACCATCTGTCTAAAAGTAATTTTTCAAATTCTTCATCAGGCAGGGCGCCAAACTGTTTGATGCCAAGTGATCTCCACCATATGTCAGCCTCGTCTGTCAAATTAAACCGTGCTTTACCTTTCCAACAAAATATTCCATAATCGGACTTTATTCTTTGTATGAATTCTTCAATAGTATGACCATCATCTTTTCCTATAAAATATAGATCCTTGCTAGAAGCCATGAATGGTTTGGAAAAAATTCACTTACTTGGCGAAGATTTGAAAATGTCACAGTTTCGTCAATATTGCTTAGAATCTCTATTATAACCTGTTTTTGGAAATGGAACAACCATTCTGCATCTGCCCATGGGATAGAAATCCTGATCCAGGCACTAGGATTCCAGATCTGCGCTGCTACTCTCCCGCCGTCACCCAAAATTTCTGAAAAAAAAAGAGCTGATTTTAAATCAGCGATATCTCCCTCATCCGGACTCCGATTCGACTGATTTTTTTTTTTGAAATTGGGTATTTTTTCTCAAACAATTCAGGTATACAATTAGATTTTGTATATCTTGCACTAGGACGTCTAGATCTGCGTCACAAAATCGCTGCCCTGAAAATTGTCTGCAACCCCACTGATTGTTAAATCATCGATATCTTCTTCATCCGGGCTCCGATTCAACCGATTTTTTTTTTGAAATTGGCTATTTTTGCATAAGGAATACAGATATGCAATTATATTTTGCAGATATTGCACCAAAACATACAAATATGATCTGCAAATTCGCCACCCAAAAAATCCCTGCAAAAATGAAAAAAAAATTCTCCACGGTTTGCCCAAGAAAGTGCTCTGATACCACTTGTTGTAGCTCTGATACCAATTGTTGTAGATCTGACCTAGAAATATATGATAATAGAAATAAACTCAGAAACAATAAGAGATAAATAGATAGAAATGATTCACTTTATTGATCAAACCCTTAAGGTAGGGCAACACCATACATTCACTCCTTAAGGAAGGAGAGCACTCCACAAGCCATATGCCTGTTCATACAATAATCCTTCACTTCATGTCCCTCCATGTGGAGTCTCTAGCCTCTATATAGGCCTCATACATACAATACCATGCATCATTACCATGGTTTCCTCATACCATCAACTAATACCATGGGCCCATTACATTATTATTAACTACTTGTGGTCCCTTACATGACATGGGTTAACCACCTTATTTATTACTATGGCCCATCCCATTATTACATTATTACCTTGGGTACCTCCCTTGGTACCCCATATTACCCCCCCAGGTACATAACATTGATGTACTTTGAATGGCTGTTGTTCAGTACTTTTTTTTGATGCTATCTTTTCATGTCTTTCACTTAAAACTTGATAAAAATTTACTTGTTTACAATCACAAACACCATAAGAAAACCATGCACAAGAAGCAATGGATAAGCATTTGATTATAAATATTTAATTGAAATTAGCAAAACAAAACTAACATTCAATAACAGATCAAGTTGGTATCAGAGCAAACATTTATTTTCTTGATTCCTTGAGTTTTGTGCAAATAGGGTTTTGATGGTTGCAAAATTGTGATGCTTGCAAGGTTAAAGTTGTAGAGAGGAGAAGGGAAACTGTTGGTTGCAACTCGCGAGGTAATTCCCAGAAGAAGGAGAACCACAAGGCCACAATCTCCACCACCCAAAGTTCCAATTCCAGCTGCACTTGAAATATCTCAAGTTTTTCCTTCAATTGAGATTGAAGAGTTACAAGAAGTACCAGAAACTGAGCCTGAATCTACAACCATCATGTCAAGAGTAAGAGAGATTGAAGGTATTTCAAAAGAGGAGGCATTCAAGAAATATTTCTATGACTTGACTGATATGGTTAGATTCCTCTATGAAGAGAGGAACACTAGAATGGCCGGAGAGAGTTCTAAGCCTCCATGGAGAAGGAAGCTCAGAAGACAAAAAAGATGATAAGAAGGATTCCAAGGGTAATGGAGGAAAGCCACATCCATATCCACCATATTCATCATCTTCATCTTCCTGAACATCTCAAATATCTTCCACTTCCACCACCAAAACTATCCATGCTCATTCCCAAACCCCAAAAGGAAAAACTCCTGTACTTAAATTGGACATTAAGTTTGAACTTCCCATGTACAATGGTGAAGTGAATGCAGAAAAGTTAGACAATTGGAGGTATAATGCATAATTCACAACATTTAAGAAGATGACATAAAGATCCAGTTGGATTCATTGAGGCTAGAAGGAGTAGCATTAGTCTGGTGGGAAGCAAAGACTCAAGAGGAAATGAAAATTCATGGTAAGATATCCATTTCTTGGGTTGAATTTGTTTTTGCAATTAAAAGACAGTTTTACCCTTTAGCCTATATGCAAAAAGCCATTATGATTTGGTAGAATTTTAGGCAGCTCAAAGGCCAAATAGTACAAGACTATACCCAAGATTTTAGAAAGAGGGCTTTGTTGTTAGGAGTAAACTTGAATTCCCAAGATACACTGTTGAAATATATTGGGGGTTTACATTCCTATTTGAAACATACTATCCTTATGTTCAATCCAAGAAATTTGGATGAGGTATGTGTGCAAGCCACACACCTTGAAGCAAGGGGAAAGAACATTCAAGAAGAGGGTAGTAAGAAGAAGCCATTTAAGGGTAAGGAGAAAGAGAAGGGTGGAAAAGGGAAAGGAAAGAAGAATGCAAGTGTGAAGAAAGAAGGGGGGAAACCATATGCAAACATTGTTCCAAATCTAGGCATGATGAGGCCCATTGTTGGAAATTACATCTCGAAGTAAGGCCTAAGAAGCAAAACAATAAGGGTAAACAAAAGACGACCGCTACCACACAACATGACCTTGGATTAGATTCTGGTGATGTGTCCAAGATTTCAGCCATGGCCACAAAAGGAAAAGAAGCTGTTGCAAGCACTAGTTCCACACACAGTCAAAACAACACTCCAAATGAAAAATCAAGAATAGAGTTGTTTCATGTAAGGGTAATTTCAAATCATATAAAGATTGATGCATTATTCGATAGTGGGTCACAATCAAACTTAATTTCAGAAGACTTGGTTAAAAATCTTAACCTTGAAATTGTACCTCATCATAAGCCATATCCAATGGGCTGGATAGTCAATGATGCAAATTTATAGGATACAAGGAAGTGCTTATTCAAGTTTGCCATTACTGAAAAGTTCATTGATGAAGTTGAGTTAGATGTAGTTACACTTGACATCTCAGGAATCATTTTGGGTAGTCCATATTTGTATGATAGGAAAGAAATATTTTATCATCATGAGAACAAATACTTATTGCTCAAGAATGGGGTGGAGTACATTGTGAGAGTCCATCGCAAAAAGCTGAACATTTATTTGGTTAATGAAGGGTAGATGAAGAGACTACAAAATGTAAGTAAAAATTTTGTGCTTCTCATGATCAAGAAAAATAATGATATTGATTATGAATCTATTGAAGGTTGTGATGACAAATTGAAATCTGAATTGTTTGATCTCGTAAGAAAGCATGGCGAGATGTTTTAGGGACCAAAGGGGTTACCTCCCAATAGGATAATTCAACATGAGATACAACTGCAATAGGATGTTCCACTTCCAAACATTGGCATGTATCGCATGTCGATTATGGAGAGAATGGAAATCAAGAAGCAAATTTAAGAATCGCAGAAAAAAGGTATCATACACCCATCTACTTTGCCATGTGGTTCGCCCATTTTTTGGTACCAAAGAAGGACAAGACTTGGCACATGTGTGTTGATTTCCGTGCATTGAACAAAATCATGGTAAAGAATCATCATCCACTCCCAAGAATTCATGATTTGATTTATCAGTTGAGGTATGCAAAGTATTTCACTAAGTTAAACTTACAAAGTGGTTATAATCAAGTTAGAATAGTTGAAGAGGACATTTGTAAAACACCTTTTAAAACTAAACATGGATTGTTTGAGTGGCTTGCTATGCCTTTCGGTCTTAAAAATGCTCCAACTACTTTAATGAGAGTTATGAATGATGTATAGAGACTATTTCTAGATGACTTTGTCATTGTGTACTTAGATGATATAATCATATTCAGAAAATCCAGAGATGAACATGTCATGCATGTAAACAAAATACTTGATGTCTTGAGAAAATAACAATTGTTTTTAAAGATGTCAAAGTGTGAAGTTGGCAAGACTTCTTTAGTGTATTTGGGACACATTGTTGGAGGAAGTGAGCTAAAGATCGATCCCTCTAAAGTTGAGGTCATTCTGAATTGGCCCAAACCCAACACAGTTACAAAGGTAAGAAGTTTTTTAGGGGCATCACAATATTGGAGGAAATTTATTGCTAATTTTTCTTCCATTGCAGCTCCATTACATGCATTGACTAGTGTCAAGAAAGTCTTCCATCGGGGAGATGTACAACATAAAGCATTTGATGCTTTGAAGCAAAAGATCAGTTCAGCACTGGTATTGGCTCTTCTGTATCTTAGACAACCATTTGAGATTCAAATAGATGTTAGTGATTATGCCATGGGAGCAGTTCTTATGCAACATGGTAAACCCATTTCATTTCATTCTGAAATTTTTAATGGAGATGTAACTAACTATCCCACTTATGATAAAGAACTCTATGCATTGGTACACAGTGTCAAAAAATCGAAACACTAATTGATGGGAAAGGAGGCCATTATCCATACCGACCATCAACCATTGCAGTAATTACAGTTATAGTCAAAGTTGCAGCAGTCATGACACTTCAAATGGATGGGTTTTCTACAAAAGTTTCATTTGGTTATCAAGTAAAAAAAGGGAATCTACAATAAGGTACCTGATATGCTTTCAAGGCCTATTGTAAATTCATTTGTTATACTCAAGCATAATTCTGTTTTTCATGAAAGTTACACTGATAAATATGCATATGATAATGACTTTAGAGATGTGTATGCAAGCTTGAGTCAAGGAAACAAAATTGGAGAGTTGGATTATCATGTACATAACAGTTTGTTGTATCACTTGGGCAAGTTGTGTATTCCACAGGGAGAAAGAAACATTATCACAAGGGAGGCACACACTTCATTGATTGCTAGACACTTTGGTGTAGGCAAGACAATAACGAATATCCAAAGGTATTGTTATTGGCCACACATGATTGATAATGTATCTCATGTCATTAGAGGATGTTCTTTGTGTGCAAAAATTAAGCCTAGTAATAGTAAAATAGGATTGTACACTCCACTTCCGGTACCTTCACGCCCATGGGAGAGTATCTCAATGGATTTTTTAGGAGGCCTTCCATTGTCAAGAAAAGGTCATGATTACTTGTATGTAGTTGTAGACAAGTTCAGAAAACTGTGTATACTAACACCATGTAAAAAGAAAATTACAGTTGAACAAACAAATCATCTTTTCTTTCAAAACATTTGGGTTTATTTTGGTCTTCCTACTTCCATTATAAGTGATCGAGATTCTTTATTTGTTTGGAATTTTTGGTCAAATTTTTGGGACATGATGGACACAAAGTTGAAGAAGATTACAAGTTTTCATTCACAAACAGATGGACAAACCAAGGTGGTCAACAGAACAGTCATTCATCTTCTTAGAGGATATTGCAGCAAACATCCCAAGTTGTGGGATGAACAGTTGCATTGCATACATCTTGCATACAACAGGGCAAATAATTCTTCCACAAACACATCACCATTTGAGTCATGTTTTGGGTACTTGCCAAGATTGCCATTGGACTTCATATTTTAAAAATATGTCACCATTGATGGTCATAGTGACATCGATAACGCAAGGAAGTTCATCGAGCAAATTCAGTTAATACATCACACAGTACAGGAACAACTGGAAAAGAGTCAAAGTAGCTACAAGGCAAGGCATGAAAAACACCGCATTGATCACAAATTTCAATTTGGAGAAGAAGTTTGGTTATTTATTAGCAAAGAGAGACTTCAAGGGGAAGGTAAAATATTAAGCCAATCCGTTATGGTCTTTTTAAAATTTTGGAAAAGATAGGTAACAATGCATTTAAGCTTGACTTGCCTCCTGTTATGCAAATATACTCTATTGTTAATGTTGAGAATTTGATATTGTTTGAACCTCCTTTGATTGATGATCAAGGCGAGCATGCTCAACTGCCATCAATATATGATTTCTTGCCAGAATATCTTGATGAACTTCAGCAGGATCTCATACTTGATATAAGAACCAAAACTTCAAAGAGAGGGAATGTCGAATACCTTAGAGTGGGACTCAAGGGACAAAAGCATTCTAAAGACAAATGGTTGCAGATTGAGAAGGTGAGGGAGCTTTACCCTTACCTGCTGAATAATTGATATTATCTTTTGGGGTCCAAAAGGTTTCTAGTGGAAAAGAATGATCAGACACTCAATATTTATCTCAAAAAACAAAGTTATCAAAATAGCTCGAAACCTAAACGAACACGTATGTCTTGGAAAAATGATCCTAACACAGCTTGTTTCACTGAAAACCAAGTTCGTATGAGGAAGTTAGTGAGTTTTGTTCACTTTGCTAAACATGCAAAATTTTCGTACAGGCTGATTGGGATGCTGACTGGGCATCCATACAACCCAATCAACAAGGTGAATATTCCTTGGAATATTCCCATACAGGTGGGAAAATTAAAGGTTGATAAGTGGTAGTGCAACATTGGACAATCGTGGTTGAGGTAGACCAATTAGAAGGCGAAACATGGAAAGCTCGAAGGCTACCACATGCCCCTACAATGGTATGTTAAAATTTTATGGAGGAATTGGGGTTCAACCCCGTGACCTCCCCTCCACAGTTCCCGTGACTTAACCGTCTCTGCTACGCTTGTTGCTTAACCTATATAGTTGACCACGTCTATTTAAATTTTAAAGGTTTGCAACTTGGGGGTTAGGAGGGCCAGCCCACAGACTAGCCCTCCATGTGAACACAACAAACATGTAACAATTGTAGTTAATGTTACACCCGGCGCCAAACTAAACCCAAAAACCACAGCGATTAACACAACATGTGAACACCTCTATGTAAACCGCCAGGTCAATGGTTATTTAACCCGACGCGGGTGGCGCTAACCATGACATGTGTCCACGTCATAGAGACCACCAAGGTTAAGGCTAACAGTTAGCCTAACCATGTGATTTAAATGCATGCTAATCCTGAATTACTGCTAATTAACCTAGATTAACATTAATTAAACATGAGTTTAATTTCGCAGGAGTTTTAGTGGTATCCGACAATTTTGGCGCCAACTCTAGATTTGGTGGCCTTAACTGGAGTTCCTCCAGTTTTAGAGGAGCTTTTCTAGGTAAAAAATGTTTGAGTTATAACTGGAGCATTTTTCGACCAAACTGATCTCAGGAAAAGGTGTTCCTAGCTAATTTCGACATTCTGAGCACATTGGAATAGGTATTAGGAGCAGTGATGGGCCTCTAAATTAGACATAAATTAAGGCCCATGCCTCTAATTTAAAACATAAATTAAGGCATATGACCATCCTTTAGTACATTAAACCTCTCTTTTTTCATTAGATAATTTATTTTTAACTTTTCATTAGGAAGGTTTATGAATAATTGAATATTTGTGCCTAATATTATTTATTTTTTGTGGAATATTATGAGAATATTGGGCAGATTATGAAGAGTTGGAGGAGGAGATAATTTAGGGACTTACTACTGGAGAATCAATAATAAATAATAAGTCAACAATATATTGTGGAATTATGGAACAAATTGTGGAACTCCAATGATTAAGAAAATCTAGGAATGTGTTCCCTGCCATTTAATGCAAATTCCTAGTATTGGGGACTAGATCCACTAATCAAGGGATTTTGGTGGGGAAAACTTCCTCCATTCATGGGGAATGATTCCTAATCATTTTGTATAAGTACCAAGTCGAATTTTCCTCTAGGGATATATTTTCATTAGTGTTATTGTGGAGAGAGCTTGTATTTTTGCAGCTCCATTGTATTTTCTTGCAGGGATGTAATTCTATTGATGAAAATAATGAAGATTGGTGTCATGTTCAACTTCTAAATCTTGTTCTCCTCCATAGGTCTTTGAGTTTCCTTGGGCTTGGCCATCCTAGGAACCTTAGAGCCCTTTTGTATCATTTTCTTTCCTTCTTTTCATTGCTTATTCACATGCATCTCTAGTTTTTATTTCTTTCTATTTATGCATTTAGTATTAATGATTTCTTGTTGTAGGATTGAGTTAAATGGTTGATGTAAGTTATTTTGTAGGATCACAAGCATTATTTCATCCTTGGAAAAACTTTGGAAGTTCATAATAACCATTTAGTTGTAAGCATTAGTCTTTTTATTCCCAAATCTAGATTGTTGGATCTCCTTTTAGCAAAGAACATTAAATTTATGCTATTTTTTAGAGCATGCCAACGAGCTTCAATCAAATTGATTCCAATTAAATTATATCACAAGTACATAAAAAAAATCACCCCATTGAATTTACACTTGATTTGGTTAGGCATTTCTTAGATTTACTAGCTCACCTGTTCTTGAATTTCTAGATTTTCGACTAGTAATGTTTTTTATTTTTTTAGCATGGGTTAACAGAGGTATTTTTGAGTGATTCCACTTGTAATGGGGACCTAATATATCCTAGTTGATAACAAAATTCTTCCCATCCAATTTTTATTTGACTTGCTTGGTCATTCAATGAATTATAGTGAATCTGTACATCCTATAGGAAACTTCTCCAAGCTTTTGAGCAAATACATCCATCTCACTCTATTCCACCCATATACCACCTTCCCTAAGCCTTCCATCACCTCCAACACCTTCCATTTTTCTCTCGGCTGTATCCTGTAGGTTTTCAGGGGATCCTGTAGGTTTTTAGTACATCCTGTAGGTTTTCCTGAAATGACCTTTTTGGAGGCCAAATTGAGAGAAAACCTCTAGGAAGTCACCAAAAGCCTCCAAAGGGTCTCCCACACCATCCAACCATATCCTAACCCTTCCATCCATCCTTAATTCACCTACCACATCACCAAAGAAATTAGATTGCATACTTGATTTTGCATGAAAAGACAAAAAGACAAAAATAGATTTATTTCAGTGCCTTTACTTGCACATTAGTGATGTTTGATGCTTCTTACTTCCATGCTTAGATAGTAGCATTTGGTTCATGATAATTTATCATTATTGCAAAGAATAACTTTTTGACAGTTAATTAGGAAATGGTGTGATTTAACATTGAATTTCCGTCTCTTTCCTTGTACTTTCTTTCTTGCAATAGGTTAAAGCTCCATTTAGAAAATTTAATTTTCTGCAATTAGTTTAGGATTTGACTTCAAAACATGCACTCCATTACATCATGACAGCAAAGGAATGACACATTCTATGCCGCACATATAGCATTGACACCTCTTAAGATTTTACGAGCCCCGGGTTGATAATTAAAGTTAGTAGCCTTAGGAGTTGCAACATTCTTGTTGCAATACCAAGGCTCATCAATTTTTGGCGCCGTTGCTGGGGAGGTGTCAAAGTATGCATTGTTTTCTTCCCTAGTTGATTCATTTTTATTTTTTTTAATTTTTGCAAAAACAAACAAAGAATTGCATTAGTCATATTTCATTTCAAAAACAAAAAAGTGCATTGCATTAGTGTTTTCATTCAATCATAACAACAACAAAAAATCTCCAACACCAACCCACCCCCCAATTGATCACGTGGTGCTGTAAAAGCCACATCACCATTCACTTTTGCAGGTAGAAGAAGAAGATGACAAAGTATGTAGAAGAAATGGATGGAGATGATGACAATGAGGAAGATCCTCTCAGATTTTGATCCGGATTTAAACAGGAACACAACAAATTACAGAGATAACCATAAATACAGAGATGAAATAACCATAAATACTGAGATGCAACGGAAATAATACTTTATTTCATTACTGTAAAATACTGAAATATGCTTACAACCAGAAATGGAAATAAACCAGCTAGGGCGATGGTAGCTCATCTCTGAGAAGAGATGTGCGACTACATGCCTCTGAACTGTATTACAATGAGGCTCGAAGGCCTATTTATTCTTGAGAAACAATGGAAAACCCTTCACATCCCGAAACCTAACCCTAGAAGATGAAACACCAAATTGTGGGCCCCGTTTGGATAAATTGGTACATCAATTTCCCGGGATCGTAACTTTGGCATACGATCTCCCTTTGACGCGTACGATAGCTCGTTAGAAAGATCTATCCGAGTACTACCACTTTGGGAGGCAACATCGGTCCATGGACCCATGTTGCCCCAGATTCCCAAAAAAACGTCGTTTAGGGCCTCAAAACGGCTTCAGAAGTTCAGGACCCGAAAAACTGCTAAAAATAGTAAACTGTGCTACAATTTAGGAAACTGCAAAAGCTGAAAGAGACAGTTGTGGGGGTCCAAATGGGATAGGTGAGTGGCCACCAACATCCACCTGGATCATTCCTCCCCCCTTAGGAAGCAATGGTCCCCATTGCGTTGAGTTCCTCCATCTGCTAAAATTGTCCTGCAATCTCTGATGTGTCCAGTAATGGTGGAAAGCATGGTCGACGATGGTCCATATTGAACACTTGGTGCAGGCAAAGGAATGGAGGAATGATGTGCTCCAAAGCATTGTTCCCCACAGCCTTGGTACTGCTGTAAGGACCATGTCGGAGTGGTCTGAGCTTCTGATGGGTTCTGGTAAGGCATTCTCTTTGCAGATGCAACCAGACTTTGTTGCCCACCTGAAACTTGTGTGGTATCTCTCTGGGTGAGGAGAAGTTGTTCCTTTGTTCTGTCATGATCATATCCCTTTGCTGCTGCTGCTGCATGGAGGAACCCTTTGCAGGGGTCATGGAGGTAGCAATGATCTTCCCCTTACTTTGGGAGTGAACCAGACAAATAAATTTCCTGGTCTGTGAGATGAGCTTGCTGCCTTTCTTAACAGTGATCAAAGATGAGGCAGTAGGTGGGGCTACCTCTGGTATCCTGTATAATGAATTACTCAAAGAAATAATGACAGCAGGAGGCCTTGACTCATACACAGCATGTCACCTCCACAAGTATGGCTGGCCTAGTAATACATCACAAACATCCAGAGGTGTAACATCACACAATACCTCGTCTGTGAAGGGCTTGATGCTGTATGGAAGGCGGCACTGCTGGTGAACTTTCAAATATCCTCCTTCTTGAATCCACCCGATACTGTACGGCTGCGGGTGCGGTGTAGTCAGTAGGCCCAACCACTTCACAACCTCTGCTGAAATGAGGTTCTTTTGGCTACCACTGTCGACAATGAATTGCAGCGGCGAACCCTTCACCCACATCTGTGAGTGGAAAAGACGCTCCCCCTCTTCTGGATCTGCAGGTTCATTCTTCTGGATCTTGGCAGTGGCAACAATGGCGTTGGGATCCGCATCAATGATCTGCTTCCCTTTTCCATTCCCCTTGTCGGGTTCTGGCTCAGGGTCAGAAATTGCATCTGATTCGGAAGCCTTCAACTCGGCCACCAGCAACTGCTTGGACCGACACTCACTTGTGTTATGAGTGGGACTCTTTTGGAACTCATACCACTTTCCTTTGTCCTTCTTCGACTTCGTGGTGTTGTTCTTTTCTTGCGGCTTCGATGGGTTGTCTTGGGTCACCCCGCCTTAGCTTTGTCCTTTGGGCTTTGGATTTGCAGATCCAAAGTCTCGTTTCTTCTGTTTGAACTTTTGCTTAATTTTGACAGTGTATCGGTATGCTGTGCCAAGTGAGGAGATGTTCAAGAACACCATCTCTTCTTGGATGTATCTGTGCAGGCAGCCGCGGTATTTGAGTACCAGATGCAGCTCAGAATCTTTGATACCCAACTGTGTGTGAAGGGTATGAAAAATGTTTGTGAACTCCGGCACATCTTGGTCTCGTCCCTGCTGCAGTGTGGTCCATTTGATGTATTTGTCCTCATAGCTTCCGACAGGGTAGTACTGCTCCTTGATGGCATCCCGGAAGTCATTCCAAGTGGGTGCAGCTGAAAATAGTGAGCCTGTACTTTCATCCTTCTGCTCGCGGTAAGTTTCTCACCAGTCCTTGACATGGGGGGCTGCTTTGAGAAGAGCAAAAACAATCTTTTCCCGACTTGAAAATTCGTGAACAGAAAAATACCCATCTAGCAGATTTAACCATTTATCTACGACATCTGCGTCTATTTGACCCTCGAAGATGGGGATTTCAAAATTAACTTGTACCTTGAAGGGTGTGGCATTTCCAAAGTCGCTGTTGGAAGTCGATGCGTCGCCTCTGGGTAGCCGCTGAAGGATCTGCGCAAAGCTATCCATCATCGCGTTCCTTTGCCGCTCGAGCGCTTCTTCGAGCAAGATTTTGATAGGATCTCCTGCCCCCTCATCTTTCTTCTCATTCGCCATGGGAGGCCGTCGGGATTTGCGAGGCTGGTCTTGCAAAGGTTTGACCAGTTCAATCCCTAACTCTTTATATCCCGACCTCGTTGGGGACATGCAAAGAAAAACAGAGAAAAAGCAGACCGCTCTGATACCACTGATCCAGATTTAAACAGGAATGCAAAAAATTACAGAGATAACCATAAATACAGAGATGAAATAACCATAAATACTGAGATGCAGCGGAAATAATACTTTATTTCATTACTGTAAAATACTTAAATATGCTTACAACCAGAAATGGAAATAAACCAGCTAGGGCGATGGTAGCTTATCTCTGAGAAGAGATGTGCGGCTACATTCCTCTAAACTGTTCTGAACTGTATTACAATGAGGCTCGAAGGCCTATTTATTGTTGAGAAACAATGGAAAACCCTTCACATCCCAAAACCTAACCCTAGAAGATGAAACGCCAAATTGTGGGTCCTGTTTGGGTAAATTGGTACATCAATTTCCCGGGGTCGTAACTTTGGCATACGATCTCCGTTTGACGCATACGATAGCTTGTTAGAAAGATCTATCCGAGTACTACCACTTTGGGAGGCAACATCGGTCTGTGGACCCATGTTGCCCCAGATTCCCAAAAAAACGTCGTTTAGGGCCTCAAAACAGCTTCGGAACTTCAGGACATGAAAAACTGCTAAAAATAGTAAACTGTGCTACAATTTAGGAAACTGAAAAAGCTGAAAGAGACAGTTGTGGGGGTCCAAATGGGATAGGTGGGTTGCCACCAAAATCCACCTAGATCAGATTTCCCATTCAAGATACTGATGGTAGTGTGCACATGAAGAACATCCCTCCCTCTTTTCTTCCAAAATTTCATGGTCTAAGGTCAGAGGATCCGGAAACCTTTCTCTTTGAATTTGAGATTGTTTGTAGATCTTATGGTTACTTATTAAAAACTTAAAAGCTGAGATTGTTTCTGGCGAATTTGAAGGATAGGGCTCTTAAATGGTTCATGAGTTTAGGGACTAATTCAATAAGATCATGGAATGATATGTAAAAGATATTTATAGAAAAATATAAAGATCATGATCTTAAAGAAGAAATCTTTAGAATGAATCAAAGAGAAGATGAGAGTCTAGAGGATCTAATAGAGAGGTTCATGCATAATCTTAAGAGGGAAAAACTACAACATTTAGGATCCGACACACTAAAAACCCTCTTACTTAGATCAATTAGGGATGAGTGGATTGATCTCCTTAATCTCATGAGTAGAGGTGATGTATATCAATTATCATTTTAGGAAATTTGTAAAACATGCAAACACATATCAAGAGGAAAAGTAAGAGTAGGTAAATCAACATCAAGATCGGTAAGTCAAGCTAAACTTGGAAATTTGTTTGATGATTTTAAAACATAAATTCTTTGCAATCTAACAAAACAAATAGAAATGTTAAGAATGAAAAATAAAGAAAAATAACATGATGATATTTGTGTTGTAGAACCACATGATGTTAAACATTGCCCATCATTACCAAGGTTGAAGGAAGTTTACCAAGAGGACAATGGAGCAAGTCAATAGCTAATGCAGCTATGTTATGTAGCTCCAAGAGGACCATAGCAGCCTATTCAACCTGACATGATGCAAGAGCCTAACTCACAATTTCAAGCTTATGCACATCCACCTCAAAGTAATTGGAACACACTCTTTCCTTGGAAACATTGGTCGTCTAAACCCCAAAACCAATCTTGGCAACAAGGTTGGCAAGGATTTTATGGGAGCCATCCACAATATCCTCAATATCCTCCATACCCAACTCTATGTTATCCCTACCATTCACCTCCACCAGAACCACAACCCCATCCACATCCATCTCAAATATACACTCCCACTAAACTACCTGTACCACCATTTCCAAACCCACACATTGAAGTAGCTCAGCCCACTTACAATGCCGAGGTATTAAAATTCCAAACATCTCCTCTTGAGCTCAATGGTATTCACCATAGATCAAGAAGAGTATTGCAAAAAAGAGATTATCTTGATATCATTGAAGCACCACATCCAGAAGAAGAACCATGGGCTGAAATTGATGAAGAGCAGACATCAAAATTAGAGATCGAGAGAACTCCCTCACCGTTACCATCAAATCCTCCATGTATTCAAGAGAACAATCAACAAAAAGAGGAAGATTTGAAGGTCATGGTAGAAGAAGACATGAAGAATGTTTTAAATTAGAAAAAAACCAAGGACATCTCAGCTATACTGAAATATGGTTCCAGACAGTCACTAAGTTGCAACATCACTATCTTCCTCAACTATGCTTGATCCTTTCAAATTCAAATCATTTGGTCTCTGAAATCCAGGTACATATCAACACATACATTTAAGGTCTCCACATCATTTTGTATATCATATTGATGTGCACATGGCTCCATTGGAAGTATTCTTATACTTGAAAGTGATTTTGTTTTTCAAGTAGGGTAGGGTAGAAAAAAAAATGAAAATGAAAAATAAGAGGAAAAAATAAAAAACTCAAGTGAAAACCTCCTTAGAGGCACCTCAGATTGGATCATTGGTTGAAAACCTCCATGAGGTGGTCAATGGGTTGGAAAAAAGAAAAAAGAAAAAAAAAATATCCTAGGTGAAAACCTCCTTTGAGGCGCCTAAGCAAACCTACTAGTTGAAAACCTCATTGAGGCGACTAGTAGGCCTAGAAGAAAAAAAATAAAATAAAACAAAAATAAAATAAATCCTTGCTCCATGCATCTATTTGATGAATGCATGTACTCTCCAACATCTGCAAGCAACAAGAAAAAGTTGGTACCAAAAGGAAAATTGGTCAAGCCTAGTCAAAAGAAGTCAAATTTTGACTTTCCCCTCCTTTGCTCAAATGATCCAACAAGGCCAAGGCCATGCCAATCCATCACCCTCATCTATTTTCACCATCCACCCATCATTCTCAAGATTCTACCATTTAGTTTGCTCGTTGTCCTAAAAAAGTACTAGATGCTATGTTATACTACAAGATACAAAAATACATAGAGCATAAATTTGTTTCTTCCATAACTTGAAAACCATGCATCCATTTCGCAAGCTGTTTTAGGAGGATATGCGTATGGATGATGGTAACATGATCAAACAATTTCAGCAAATTCCAGTTCATGGTTTCCAAGAATTTGGCCTCCATCACCTTCAACTATTTTCTCATTTTCTTGATATCCGTGCATCCATTTAAAAATCTGTTTCATGGGGAGATGCATATGGATGACGGTAACATGCCCAAGAAATTTTAGAAAATTCTAGTGCACGGTTTCCAAGAAATCGACCTCCTTCACCTTCAACCATTTTTAGTTTTTCTCGAGATCCATGTATCCATGGAACAAAATTTTTCTATGGAGAGGTGCATAATGATGATGGCAACATGCTGAAAAAGTTTCATCTCAATATAGTCTATCATTTGGGATATATGGACAAAACAAGTCATTGTCTTGTAAACCTACAAGATACAGAACAACACCTATAGAATTGGCAATGAGTAGTTTTAAAGGAGATCCTGTTGAAATGTGGCAACAAGAATATTCTAATTTAATTTGTCCTTGAATTAAATTGTGAATTAAAATCGAATTTAGTCTGAACAAGTACTTGGAAATAATTAATTAATTTGTTTCAAATTAATTAGTTGGAGAAATTCAAGTTAGAAGTCTTTATGAAGTCATGCAAGAGTTATCCCTTAAATTAAGGAGATAAGATTGAGTTATATTTGAGTTGTAATTAGTTAACTCAGTTTACTGAGTTAAGTCCAGTTAAATTAGTTCCAAACTGTTTGAGGAACTAATAAAGAGTTAACAGTTAGTTGATGCATCCATGCACTCAACTACTGTACTCCAGTTAACTGAAGATTCCCTCATCAGAAACTCATGCATGTCTATTCTGGGAAAGACCCAGTTGAGATTAAAGTCAAGGACAATGTACTATCAGTTGCATGTATTTTATTATAAGGAAAACTCATGCATGCAGTCAAGGTATCATTCCTTGAGGATCGCGCAGTTCTGACAGTGTGTGAGATAGTGTTCCACTTGGTTGAAGGAATATAATCTTAGAGGAACAATGCAAGGAAATAGGAGCTTGGAGGGTAGAGAGGAAGGCTTGAGAGAAGCCTAGATTTCCTGTGAGAATCTGTGAGGATTGTACTGAGAGTTGGCTAGCTATGAGAGCTAAGGCTTTGTATAATTCCTATGTATTTCCACCTTGTATGATAATACAGAGAGTGGGGTTTTTAGCTGAGGCTTTCCCCAAATTATTTTCATGTGTATTGTGCGATTGATTCTTCTTCTTCTGGTTATATGTGTTAAGCTCGATCTTTAAGCTTCCGCAAATTGATAGTAGAAGCAGGTTATAGTATTTTTCTTTGGTTATATTGCTTTATAGGGTTAACCTACAGGCAGATTTTCTACATGGTCTCAGAGCGAGATTTGTAGAGAATTTCTACATGGTATCAGAGCTGTGAACAATATATTGAGAAGAGAATTTGAAGTTTGAAGTTCGGGGTTGTAGGTGAAAATCAAATTCTTATCATACTTCAAGGTTGGCCAATGGCGTTGTATGGCTTGAGACTCGAGTATGCCTTGGAAGGTAGCTCGAATTACATAGCATGGAAAGATAGAATGGAGGCTGTGTTAGAAGACACTGTTTTTAAGGATTTCATTGATCAAGAAATCCCAAAGCCAGCTTCATCTAATGCACAAGAGTTGGCTGAGTAGAATAAGTGTGTGGCAAAGGCAAGATGGATCATCCTTGAGGTAGTTTGGGACCATATTGTCTCGAGTCTCCATGGGAAGGATTCTCCATTTTCAATGTGTAAGACATTGAAGGACCTCTACTAGAACAGTAGCGACCAGAGGAAATTGGCGCTTAAGGATAAGCTTTGAAGAATCAAGATGGAGAAGGGCAATACTATTTCCACATATCTGAACAATCTCACCACTTGCAGAGATGAACTTGGAATTGTGGGAATAACTACTATCGATGATGATATGTTGAACCTCGCTCTCCTTGGCATTCCAAAGAGTTGGAATAGCTACCAAGACTCTGTGAATGGAAGGGAGAAACTGCCAGATTGGTAACGACTATGGTCAGATCTTATGCAGGAGGAGATCAGGAGGAGCACACAAGATGGTTCTTCATCCAAGAATGATGATGAAGAAAATTTGGCCTTAGCAAGTAATGCAAGGAAAGGGAAGGGGAAGGCTTCCCATTTCAAATCGAATTCTTCTCATGGAGGGAAGAAGGGTGACAAGTCTAAAGTAAGATGCTTTAATTGTCACAAGATGGGACATTATGAAACTAAATGCCCATCGAAGAAGTCCAAGAAGGGATCCTCAGAAGGATTGGAAGATGAGGCATTGGCCTGTTAGTTCGAAATGGACTTTACCCTCATCGCATGCATGGTGTCATCGATGATGGGTTGTGTCTGGTATCTTGACAGTGGAGCCTCATTCCACATGACTAGTGATAAAAATTTATTCAGTGCCTTGGAGGAGAAAGACCCCAAGATGCGCATAGAGATGGGTAACGACGGAAGGTATAGTGTTTTAGGAGTGGGCACGGTTGATTTTTAGAGGGAGCATGGAGCTCCTATCACCTTAACAGATGTGAAGTTTGTGCCTGGACTGAAGAAGAACTTGGTACCAGTCACGATGTCGGAGGACAAAGGCTACGATGTTGTCTTCAGTAAAGGAAAGGTTTTCCTAAGACACATAGCCATGGGTTAGACCAAGAGGATAGGGATCCGGGTGAAGAATCTCTATAAACTAGAGGTAGATGATTGTGCAACATTGAGTACGAAAGAAGAATTGGTCCAAAGCCAAGACATTGGCGAGTTGTGGCACAGGTAGTTGGGCCATTTGCATCATGGGGCTTTGAAGATAATGCAGCAGACATCTACAGGACTTCCCAAAGGTAAACTTGAGCAAGTTGACACATGCAAAGGTTGTACCTTGGGAAAGTACACCATGTATTCCTTTCATGATTGAGACAGTCGAGTAGAGGCTATCTTAGAGCGAGTTCACACTAATGTGTGTGGACCATTCTCAATGGCACCCACAACGAAGCAAAGGTATTTTGTGATTTTCGTTGATGATTATTCTCATAAGTGCTGGATTTATTTCATGCAGAAGAAGGACCAAACCTTCACAAAGTTTCGCGAGTTCAAAGCTTTGGTTGAGAAAGAGTCAAGGAAGAAGATCAAGGTCTTGAGAAGTGACAATGGTGGAGAATATGTCTCTCAAGAGGTTAACGACTTCTGTGCAGCGGAAGGAATTAAACGAGAGTTGATGACACCTCATAATGCACAGCAGAATGGGGTGGCTGAGAGGAAAAATAGAACTATTGTAGGGGAAGCACGAGAAGAAGCTTGAGCCGACAACACAGTTAGGTATACTTGTGCGGTACACTGATACACCTCACAACTATCGGGCGTACTTGCCTACCAGTCAGAGGACAATGGTTCAAAGAGATCTCAAGTTTGATGAGTAGAAGGCCATGCGAGTTTCCCTTGAGCGGGAGCTCCAACTACAAGATGTGGAGGAACTGTTGGTTCCTAAGGAGGAGGAGCCTCAGACTGATGCATAGCAGCCACATGCAGAGGTTCCAGGAGTGGAGACATCTACTCAAGCAGAGTCTTCCAGAGATGGACGAAAATGCACAAGAGAAGCTGACAGATTGTTGAAGGATACTAGAGAGAATGTGGGAGCACCATCCTCTCAGCACAGACAGAGGAGGTCACCTAAGAGGTACACCGGATACATGGCCCTTGCTGGGTAATGTGTTGAGATCGAGCCATATTCCTTTGAGGAAGTAGTACAACAACCGATTTGGGTTGATGCTATGGTGGAGGAGTATGACCCCATAGTTCATAACAATGTTTGGGACATGGTTCCGAGACCGGAGAACAAGTCAGTTGTGAGTTCCCATTGGCTTTACAAGGTAAAGCAAGATGCTGATGGTAGTGTGGAGAAGAATAAGGCAAGATTTGTTTCCCTTGGATTTTCACAGGTCGAGGGGATTGACTATGATGAGACTTTTTCTCTTGTCGCAAGGTACTCATCTATCAGATCTATGTTGGCACTATTAGCACATATGGGTTGGAAGATCCATTAGATGGATGTGAAGATTGCATTCCTCAACGGCGAGACTAAAGAAGAGGTGTACATAGAGTAGCCGGAAGGTTTTGAGACCTTCGATCGTGAGTCGCATGTGTGCCGACTCAAGAGAGCGTTGTATGGGCTGAAGCAAGCACCTCGTGCTTGGTACACCAGGATAGACAACTACTTCACCGGGTTGGGCTTCATAAAGAGTGAAGCGGAACTTGTACCACATCGAGGTGAAAGGTAAGTCGTTGATCATCGTACTTTATGTTGATGATCTCTAATTGACTGGTGATGATCAGTTGATCGTGTCTTGCAAGGAGGACCTTGCAAGAGAATTCGAGATGAAAGACATGGGTCTCATACATTACTTCCTGGGCATGGAAATGTGGCAGAAGGATGGGGAGTTGTTTGTGTCTCAGGGAAAGTATGCCAATGAGATACTCAAGAGATTCCACATGAAGAAGTGCAAGCCCATGCAAATTCCTCTAGCAGGTAACTGGAGGAATGAGGATGCCACTTCAAGAGAAGTGGTAGAGGCTACTGTGTATAGGTAGCTTGTGGGTTCACTGATGTACTTAGTGAACACACAAATAGATTTGTGCTATGCGGTGAACTAAATGAGTCAAGCGATGGTTCATCCTACCAAGATGTTTTGGAAGGCGGAAAATCATGTATTGAGATACCTCAGAGGCACATCTCAGTATGGATTATGGTACAAACAGACAGAGAGAGTGAAGCTACAGGGCTTCACTGATGCAAATTGGGCAGGGAGTCCATCAGATTGAAGAGCACATCAAGAGGGATTTTCAACCTTGGGTCAGCGACAGTTTTTTGGTATAGCAGGAAACAAAGGCCGGTTGCACTCAGCTCGGCAGAGGCAGAATACATGGCTGCAAGTCAGTCAACATTTGAGGCCATATGGATGCAAAAAATCCTAGTTGGTTTGTTTGATCATAGGATGGATCCAACTGTGATCTATTGTGATAATTAGAGTTGTATCAAACTCTTTGAGAATCCAGTATTTCATGATAGGTCCAAGCACATCGTCATCCGATATCATCATCTCAAAGACTTTGTAGCGAGGAGGATCATGTTGTTGGAGCATATTTCGACAGAGGAGCAAGATGTTGACATTTTGACAAAGGCATTGTCAAAGTGTAAATTCGAGTTCCATAGAGACAGGATCGGGGTGGCAAATAATCCCTTTCTTGTTGAGAGGGAGTGTTGAAATGTGGCAACAATAATATTCCAATTTAATTTGTCCTTGAATTAAAGTGTAAATTAAAATCGAATTTAGTCTTAACAGCTGCTTGGAAATAATTAATTAATTTGTTTCAAATTAATTAGTTGGAGAAATTCAAGTTAGAAGTCTTTCTGAAGTCATGCAAGAGTTATCCCTTAAATTAAGGAGATAAGATTGAATTATATTTGAGTTGTAATTAGTTAACTCAGTTTACTAAGATAAGTCCAATTAAATTAGTTCCAAACTGTTTGAGGAACTAATAGAGAGTTAACAGTCAGTTGATTCACGCATGCACTCAACTAGTGTACTCCAGTTAATTGAAGATTCCCTCATCAGAAACTCATGCATGTCTATTATGAGAAAGACCCAGTTGATATTAAAGTCAAGGAATATGTACTATTAGTTGTATGTATTTTCTTATAAATAAAACTCGTGCATGAAGTCAAGGTATCATTCCTTGAGGATTGTGTAGTTCTGACAGTGCGTGAGATAGTGTTCCACTTGGTTGAAGGAAGATCATCTTAGAGGAATAGCGTAAGGAAATAGGAGCTTGGAGGGCAGAGAGGAAGGCTTGAGAGAAGCCTAGATTGCATGTGAGCGTCTATGAGGATTGTACTGAGAGATGGCTAGTTGTGAGAGCTAAGGATTTGTATAATTTCTATGTATTTCCACCTTATATGATAATAAAGATAGTAAGGTTTTTAGCTAAGACTTTCCCAAAGTATTTTCATGTGTATTGTGCGATTGATTCATCTTCTTCTGGTTATATGTGTTAAGCTCGATCTTTAAGCTTCCACAAATTGATAGTGGAAGTAGGTTATAATATTTTTCTTTCTTTATATTACATTATCAGGTTAACCTAGAGGCAGATTTTCTACATGGTCTCAGAGCAAGATTTGAAGAGAATTTCTACAGATCCAAAGGTCAAAGAAGCTCATCCAAAGCTTAAAATTAGCCAGGATCATCAAAATCACCATCCAACACCTACGCATCAACATCAACGCAGCAACAACATGCATGTCTCTCCAACAACCATCAGGTAGGCACAGGTATGCAATATCCTTGACCTCTTCTCTTGAGCATATTATAGTTAGAAATTTGTTGTCACCGCATGATAAATGAGGTTTTATAAGCTAAGGATTAGTCAGCAGTCTCAATCGCCTTCAGCTAGTTAATTGAAACTCACTCCTTCACTCATGCAATGTTGAAAAGTCAAATTATGAAGGGTGATGATTTCAAGGAATGAGGACAATAGTTAAAAGAAGAAATATTTGCAAAGGCCAAGGTCACCACAACACTCCAAGCCCTCCATCCACTTCATATTCATTGTCTATTTATCATTCATCCATCCCATTTCATGCTTGAAAAAAAAAAACAACAGAAAGAGCATCCTCTTCATTTTCATGAAATTTCCATTTGCAGGTTAGCAAAAAGGACAGTAAAAGAGAAAAGGAGGATCAAAAAGAGACCCTTGTCACTCACATTTTTATTTTACCATTCATTCCTCCACCATTTTTGTCATTTTTTCCACTCCTTTACTTCAGTTTACAAAGGGATTGTCTAGTTAATTTAACATCTTAAATGGCTCTACATAAATTATCAATCCGGGTATCGTAAACTGATGAACTGTGGTGCACCATATGTGCTTAGTTAACATTTTTCTTACTTCGTTGTTTTATAGTTTTTATTTTGTTTTTGGGTTTTGTTCTTGTTGATCTCCTAAAGTGTTTAACACAAATGGAAATCATATTCTAAGGTCTTAATAATACTTTTAAAGGTCAAGTATGGATGTAGATTTCAAGACAAGGTTTATGTCCCTTATGGCAACTTCCAAAACTTAGCACTTCAAAAGATCTCAAAACATGCTATTAATACTCGAACATAAATGTAAATATGCAACTACTTAAATCAAACAAAAGATGAAATACAAATCATGAAATCACTGTCTCTGCTTCCCATCTAATTACAGAAATAAAATCTAAACTATTGCACTCAAACAAACCAAAAATTGCAGACTAACGAAAATAAGATCAATTTACTTCACTTATAATCCGATATCTCGCCAAGTAGCTTTTCCAGGTTAAGCCATGGCTCCGGAGATAATGTCAATAACATGAAGAATTGATATCTAAATTACCTACTTGCAAATGAAAGTAAAATCAAGTCACTTAACTTATTCTTCGATAGCTCGCCAAGTAGCTTTTCAAGGTTAAGCCATGGCTATGGAGATAACATCAATAACATGAAGAACCTGATATCTAATTGCAGAGATGAAAGTAAAATCAAATCACTTCACTCATAATCCGATAGCTTGCCAAGTAGCTTTTCGGGGTTAAGCCATGGCTCTGGAGATAACGCCAAATGACATGAAGAATTTGATATATAAACTAACTAACAACAACAAATAAATAAGACTGAAATCAAAGCATAACTAGAATTGAAAAGCTTAAGAAAAATTTCAGCGGAGAGGCAAATCTCATGTAACTATTTGATACAAAAACATGTAAAGAAAAACTAATCTACAATCAACCAGTTGAACACACTTACATGAATTAAAATTGCATGAATGGAAAATCTAAACTATTAAACTTGAAAGCAATAAAATGACATACATGAATGAAATCAAAGCAAAATTACAAAATAAAATCTACTCTACCTTACATTCTAATATGCTCCATGACATCTACTTCACATCTCCTTCCATGTTGAGAACATCAAAGCTTTATTCAAATTCCTCAAAATTACAAAGTACAACAAAGCTTTCCAAAGATTTCAAAAGCAATCAAGGAAGAACTATAAACTCCAAGCTAAGCTAAGACTAACAAGTTAACAAGCTCTAAACTAAAAAATGAAGGAGAGAGATCTCCTATTTATACAAAAAGATGAGAAGCCATCTCATTAATGAGAGTCCATGAATCTCTCCCTCTACCTTTAGAGTCCTAATCAAAATAGGAACTGATAAGACACATGTCTTCTTAGAGTTTTAATACAATTAGAAGATGTGACACATATCCTCACGATCTCATGATTCTTTCCACTCAAATTCGAATTTGGCATTGAAGTGCCACATAAGGGTCTTCTAGAAGCTTCCTTTTGACCTACACATGTCAACAATCTCAACCCACTTGTTAGGTATAAGCATATGCACATTATTTTCTAATTTTTAACCACAAACTCACTTAAGAAGGCTAAGAATTAATAAAGTTTAGAAAAACATAAATGTGGCCCAATGATAATGAAAGTGGGATGAATGTAGTGACATAGTAGTGAAATGGGGGTGATATAATGGACATAATAGTGAAAGTGTAATGGAAATGAATGACATTTTCAAGACCCAACATACCCCACAACTGAAGTTATTGCATGTCCTCATGCAATATATATTACATTAACTCTTTTGATCCTTGAGCCTTGGCTTAGCTTTGCATGATATCATTTGATAACTTCATTTTTTTGCAAAGTGTTTTACTTTAATTGCAACATGGTTGGTTCATGTTACAACCATTTTTCTTTTTGTTGCATTCTATTTTGATCTTTGAACTTTGCATAATGATATTTTGATTATTGTTGCAAAGTATATCTTTATTGGATTGCATGATGGTTGGTTCTTGTGTGACAAACATGATTTTGTTTGTATCCAATTTATCCTTTAAGCACTTTTTTGAAAAACCATTGTATGCTCATAATAACAATGTAATAGTTAATATATGTTGGAAGTATGTGGGCTCCTGAGTATGATATGGACATGGCAAGATATGAAGATGAATGTATCCCCCCCCCCCAACTGATGATATTGGCAATTTTATGAAATGAGGAAAAAAATGTTTTTCCAACAATTATCATTCTAGTTTTTTATGGAATTCTATGGTCAAAAAGTTAGAAAATGACGTACCTTAACTTACCCTTTGGAATGGATGAGTTGTATGTGTGGTGGCTGCAAAATTTTGATCATATTCTTCTTCAATTGGCTGAACAAGAAGAGTCATGGATAAAGATTTAAGATGACTTTTTATTGCTTCTACTAAAACTTGTTGAATCTGCTCCAAAATGCTAAAAATAATAGTCTTCATGTCTTCAAAACTCATTGGCACAATTCCTACTATGTGAAAAGATGTTGTGACGTCGAACATAGCAGGAAATTATTGACTTAGTGACCATTAATGGATGCCACTAGTCAACACGAAAACTCTCACCATTGATGACAATGAGAGTCAAGATGCCCAAACACATCTTGCTATGTACGAATAATTTTGCCGATGTCGAGTCATCTAGAATATCTTATGAACAAGGGACATTAATGTATTTCCATTGTTTTTCAGCATGAGGACTTGTCATTAAGGCATGCAAGCCTCAAGGTGTCTTTACAAGGAACTTAGACTCAAAGGACTATGGACTCAATAATTTGCATTGAAGCAAGGATTATTTGCGGAATGAAAATGATAAGAAATGGAAGATGAAAATGAAAGATGGCAATGGAGAGTAGAAATGACAATGGGCAATAAGCATGTGAATGAGCCTCTTGCTTTTATTTGTGGGTTATGAATGGACAAAAAGAGATGAAAAGTGTATGTGAATGTAAATGGAAAGTATGAAGTGAAATGAGGTGAATGGTTTATTATGAGGTATGGATGTGATGGAGACAATAGTATCTGAAATTTTTTCAAGTGTTTGGATCTGATTTTGCATCAACATATTTCCTCTTTGTTGTTGATCATCCTCTTATGAAACAAATTGGTTTCTAGAGAGACACCATTCTCTTGTAGTCATTTGTCCTTCCTCTTAGAACCTGCAAAAAAAACTAATACTTCTTTTGTAATGGAATGTAAGATTATCAAAGGAGAGATGTGATAAATCTATCTAGTTATGATATTTATACAAAAAACTAAGAATTTGTATTAATGAAACAAGTTCTCAAAGGAAAAATCAAAAGAATTTATACCTGCTTTGGAATTGGTGCCCCAAGTTGAATGTTGCTTCTTTTCAGCAATTTATTTCATTATTTTCTATTTCAAACTCTAATGATGGATTTTTCATTGTGTAGATCTTGTTGAGCTCTTTCCAACGGTACTTGAATCATCAAAATTTGATTTCATATCAAAAAGTTAGGCTGATTTGAACAATGAGGTTTTTCAGCTGCGGAATTGGACTTTAGCTGCAGAATGTGCACAGTTTCTGTAGCTAAAAATCTTGAATAAAAATTTAGCCATTTATCTTTCATCATCAGTCCAAAATTAATCAATACCTTCAGAAAAGTGAGCAAATAACATATTCATTTCATTGATTCAAAATTATTTTTTTCTTGACATGCGGCGATTTAGTGTGGCGGCTTAGTGTGGCGACTTAGTGATAACACACACCTTGACTTCCCTTTGACCGGGGTCTTT
Organism: Pinus tabuliformis; assembly: GCA_031772625.1. NCBI lineage: Eukaryota > Viridiplantae > Streptophyta > Pinopsida > Pinales > Pinaceae > Pinus > Pinus tabuliformis. Next base: position 152,160,147 of record CM062805.1, on the reverse strand, counting down.
TTCATCGACTTGGATCAAATGAATAGGACACCATCCATGTACTGACATTTTCCCAACTACCCATGTGGTTTGTTTCGTCTCTTGACACCTATAACCTATAGAAGTAATAAAATGGCTGCGGAATTGCCAGTTAGCTGCAGAATCAGGCTGCATTCCGCAGCTAAAAGACAACCAACCATTAGTTTTTAAATTATTTTTTTTGTATGTATAGAGGATTATTTTGCAGATCAACTACTGCAACACTCAAACTTGTTTTGGATTTGACAATTCTCAAGAAACCATTTCCCAAAATTTCATAGTCGTTGAATGAGATAGCCATGGTTTTTTTACATTTCCTTTGATAGAGTTTAGCTATTTTTTGTTAGGATATTCCGACACATAGGAAATAGTTAAGTACAACTTGGTCTAGTATAGAGTTAGGTATAGAGTTAGGTAAAGTGTGTTTCTTTACCTTGTACATTTTGTAACTTACAATCCGACGGTCACGATATGTAGTGATCCGACGGTTCATTCTCTCCTCGGTATTACCGACACTTGATCCGTGGCTTGACACCCGATTGGTCCATGATTTCTATTTAAATCACATGGAGGGTCATTCGTAGGGTAATCCGTGCATGAGAGAAGCATATGTAAATTTTCATTCTTTTATTAATAAATTTCCTGAAGTGGCCGCGTTGGCTCAGGCTGTGGACTGTTTCCCTCTTTGAGGGTTTTAACCACGTCAAAAATATTAGTGTATTGATCTGTGATCTGGTTGTGAGCGGTGTCCTTTGGTGTTTTGTCTGAGGAACTTGCCCTGTAAATTCCTACATTTTTGGTTCAGACATGCATATACTGAGCCATAGCTCATGTTTTAAGACAACTCCCAGGAATATCCAGGCGATGATTCTAAAAACAAACAACACAACTACCTGCATGGGATTCATTCCACTTTGATACTTTTTCTTCCTCTTTGGTAGTTCCAGGCAACCAATGTAATTAGAGGCAATTTTGGGTTTAACTCACAGGAAATATATATGAACAAAATGTGAGTGAGTTTTCGAATGGCATCTGCATCGAATGCCAAGAAGCTCCATGCCACATCTATTGGTTGGTTGCGAAGAGCCGTATCCAATTAAGATTGTTGTTAACAGGTGTTACGTCTATTAGCGAAGAGCCATATCCAATTAGAACTGCTATTAACAGGTGTTACGTCTATCAGTGAAAAGGAATATCCAATTAGAATCGCTATTAATCGGGAAGTGGCAGAGCAGGTGTTAGACGGGTGGCAAAAGGTGGGAGATGTATAATTAGCAAACGGTTAATTATCAGCATGCCATTGATTTCAAATCGGAAGCAGCGGAATTAAATCAACTATCAATTAATTAATTCAAATTATTAAGGAGTTTAGACTTCTGTGATCCATAACATTGTTAGATAATCTGTTCGAGCAGTCACGCATGCAGGTTACTAAGTTGAAGTCTGATCTGGTATTTCTTAAGCGTTGCAGAGATTCCTCGGTTATTCCTAACTTTGCCCGGATTAAGCATAATCTCAATGTTCCTAAAAATCATGGTGTTTTTCTGAAGGCTAGCTTAGGGTTGATCAGGTCTGAGATTAGCAGGGTAAGGAGGGATCTGGATCATCGATCGAGACTTCTTCTGGCGGCTCATTTGGAGCTGGCGAATGATTTTTCTGCGTCTCTCTGGTCCAGGGTTGATGCCTGTTCGGCTCTGAAATCCCTGAGATTGGAGGAGTCCCTCAGGCTCAGGCAGTCCGCGAAGTTTAATAAGCTTTCGGGCTGCATGATTCAGGAGTCCAGTCTTTTTGATCAGGGTTCTGGCAGTCATGTCTCGGTTAACCAAGTCTCCTCCTTAAGGGCTTGGGTTTTAAGTAGCCCTGCTTCTGTTGGTCTTGAACCGCCTACCTCGGGCTCTGGTTTAGTGAGAGGAAGTGGGAGTGTGGATAGAGACCAGGTCTCGATCAATGAAGCGGTCTGCGGTAACCGAGGGCCCAACTAAGTAGCGGGTGTGACTGTTCGTTCTCCTTTCCGGTCGCAGCAGTCCGATGATATTACTGCTGTCTCTGTGAGTGAAGAGCTGCGGGTAGGTTCCGTCCCGGACGGCTTTGCTGTTAGTGGGTCTTTGGTTTCAGATCTGCGCAGGGGCTCTGTTGATCGGATATGCGCAGAGGGAGCAAGCCGTTCAATTGGGCGAGGTGATCCAGCCGTCCAAAAACTGGAGTCGGTGTTTCCTGTTACGTCTATCCAACATAATGGTGCGGTTTTGGTTTCTGATCTGCGTGGGTGTTCTATTGATCGGATATACGCAGAGGGAGCAAGCTATTCTATTGGGCAGAGTGGTCCGGCCGTTCATGAACGGAAGTCGTTGTTGCATGATGCGTCCTTCCAGCGAATCGATGCGGCGGGCATCAAGACCGAAGGTTTATCATGTAATATCGAAGACCCAGATCCAGAAGGAGCAAGCCATTCTATTGGGCAGAGTGATCCGGCCGTTCATGAACGGAAGTCGTTGTTGCATGATGCGTCCTTCCAGCGAAACGATGTGGCGGGTATCAAGACCGAAGGTATATCATGTAATATCGAAGACCCAGATCCAGGTAAGATTATTAGTGCTAATGTAAATTTAGATATCGAGAAGAATGAACATACTATTAGCAATTATGATTATTATAATAAAGCGGTATTAATTAAAAATAACGAGAAGAATGAGCATATTAACAAAACGGTAATAATTAAAAATAACGAGAAGAATGAGCTTATTATAAGCAATGGTGACTGTAACAATAAAGCGGTAATATTTAATAGTACCATTAATGAGGTCGAGATTCCTAATTGCGGTGTTAGTAAAGCTTATTATAATTATAGGGTATTGGATGGGATTGGTGGCCATTCCTGTAGATCTGATTTTAAGGGTATGTCGGTGGGAAATTCGAAGGACAATAAGGTGGTGAATCTTTCGAGTTTTTCCTTTCCGCCTGCGGTTTTTAATCTCTTAGGGAAAGGTCTTAATTTTTCCTTAGCCCCCAGAAAAATCCTGATTGAAGACATCATTTGCGATGTAGAATATGGTATTAAGAACCTTCCTGAGAAGATTAAAGACACGATTAGGCAGGATTGTGCCGTTACCCTGAGGAGGGCTAAGCCTCCCCGTAGCAATATCAACAAGGCTGAGTTTGAGGCTTTGAAGAGCTTGAACGGGAATCGGGACGTCGTGGTCTTAAAGGCTGATAAAGGTGGGGTTGCCGTTATCATGGATAGAAAGGATTACAGAAATAAGATGCTTGACCATCTTTGTAATAGTGGGAGTTATAAAAAGCTTTCGAAGAATCCCCTCAAAAAGGTTTCTAGAGCAGTCGCTCTTGCGATCAATTCGTGCAATTCCACGATTCCTCTAGCTCAGAAAATTATTGAGGGTAACCCCATCACTCCAAGGATTTATGGTCTTCCTAAAATCCACAAGGATGGGGTCCCCCTGAGACCCATTGTAAATACCATCGGTGGTCTGACTTACCTCCTCACCAAGTTCCTCGCTGCTAAGTTGAGACCCTTGGTCGGGCAGACTGAGTCCTTTGTCAAAGACTCAGCTTCTTTTATTGAGGATCTTAAGAAGATTAATCTTGAGCCCGAGGACATTTTGGTAAGTTTCGACGTGGTCTCTCTTTATACTTGCATTCCTATCAATGAGGCCATGATGGTTATTAATAAGCTAACTGACCCTGATACGGCTAAGTTAGTTGAGCTTTGCCTTACCTCTACCTTTTTTAGTTTCGAGGGAGAATTCTATGAGCAGACTTGTGGTGTTGCCATGGGCTCCCCCTTGTCCCCTGTCATCGCTAATCTCTTCATGGAGGAGTTTGAGTCTAAGGCTTTGGCCTCCTCTCGCCTCTTACCAAAGCTTTGGAGGAGATTCGTTGATGACACGGGTGTTGTCTGGCCTCATGGTCCTGACGAGCTAGATCGTTTCTTCAGTCACCTCAATAACCAATCCACCGCCATTAAATTCACGATGGAGAAAGAAGATAATGGTTGTCTTCCATTCTTGGATGTTCTCATCTCTAAGAAGGTGGATGGTTCATTTTCTCATCAGGTGTATAGAAAGAAGACGCATACTGAGCAATACTTGCATGCTTCTTCGCATCATTTCCCTGCTCAAAAGTTAGGAGTTCTTAGCACGCTTGCCACCCGCGCTGTTAGAATCTCGGATGAGGAAAGCCTGGAAGCGGAGAAGGCTCACCTCCTAGAAGTCTTTGAGAAGAATGGTTACAATAGGCACCTAGGTCATAAAGCCTTCCTCAGGGCCAAGAAGGAGCCTTCAATCCGAAGGGTTCCCAATGATCATAGCATGGGTGTGAACCTTCCTTACATCCAAGGAACCACGAACAAGATTGCTAGGATTCTGAGGAGGTATGATGTGCCCGCAACTTTTAGACCTCTCAATACTATCCGTGGTTCCCTCAGGTCTGTGAAAGACCCGATTGACCCTAAGGACATGAAGGGCGTCTATGTCATTCCCTGCTCTTGTGGGACCCCTTATATTGGTGAGACTGGTCGCTCTATCAAGCAGCGGATTAGCGAGCATTCGGCTGACTTGAGGCATGGGAGGACTAAGTCCTCGGCCCTGGCTGAGCATGCGGGAAAGACTATGCATCATGTATGTATAGAGGAGGCTCAAGTCATTGCCAAAATTGCGCACTTTCACCATCGCAAATTTAGAGAGGCCCTGGAGATTGAGAAAAGGCCGAACAATCTTAATAGGGATGATGGCTGGAGGATTAGCAGTTGCTGGGTCCCAGCCTTGTCTTCCTAGCCTCCTCTTCCCCTTTTTTGTTAAGTCTTAGGATTTTTGTCTTCCCCCTTCTTTAATTTTTCCTCTAGCAGTTTGGTCCTATTATTTTGGATTGTTTGAGTCATGAATTTATTTCGGGTTGTTTATCGTATTAACCTGGTTGCTTTGGGGCATATTATTATTGGATTTGGTTTTCCATAATTTCATTGATGTTTATGTCTATTATTGAGTCTCCCTTTAGCTATTGTCTAAAAATCCCTTTTATACCTTATTAACATAGTTACCCTTAATATTAAATATGGATAAAATTATGTTAATATTAGTTATAATAATAAACATGGTCTTTATAAACCCTAAATTATGGTATTTATCCTATAGTAATAGCATATTTACCTAGGGTCTTAATTAACTTTAATATTTTTGGAATTAATAATTATTGAACTAATTTTGATTATTTGTCCATAGGATAAACTACAATATACCAATAATATTAGTTATTTTATTATTAATAAACTTGGCTTTAACAACCTCTTATTATGGTATTTACCTAATATGACTAGATTCTAGGATAATATTAATTTTAGAATTATTAACTGGGTAGTAGATATAGATTATTTAATATACATACATTATTGTTTATTATTATCTTAATGGACCATTTTATTTAAATAATGAATATGATATACACTAAATAATGTGGATATAACTTACTAAGGACCGTGGGATTATTATCGCACATCTATCTAGGTAACTAATTTCTAAAAATAATTGATTACTTTTACTTGTATTTTATATTGGATTAATATTAAATATAGATTAATTAATATATTTGATTTATTATTGACCATTATAGTTAAGACATTAATATTATAGTTTGAACTTTCTTAATATAATAATAATAATATATCTAAAATATACATGCATTATTATCTTAATGGACCATTTTATTTAAATAATGAATATGATATACACTAAATAAGGTAGTTATAACTTACTAAGGACCGTGGAATTATAATCACACAACTATCTAGGTAACTATCTGTTAAAAAATAATTGATTACTTTTACTTGTATTTAAATTATATTAGATTAATATTATATATAGTTTATTTAATATATTTAATTTATTATTGACCATTATAGTTAAGATATTAATATTATAGTTTGAATTTTCTTAATATAATAATAATAATATATCTAATTTTTAATTAACAAATGGATTCCTTTATTTAACTTTTTTGAGAAATATTAATTAACTATTCTAGTGGTTTGACCAGGGTCATTAGGTCAAAAGTAGCCGTTAGCATTATAGCTGTTGGAGTCTCTGCACACTCTATTTAATCAAGCTAATCCAGATCGGTTCTTCAACTTGTCCTGACGATGAACCACACTGGTTGGTTCGAAACGCGTCGACAATAGATTGGTTATGTGATTTTGCCGAAGATTATCTAATAATTCAAATTATGTTTTTTCCTCGCAGCCTACGAAAATGGGCTTCAAAGAACCGAGGATATCTCCCAAATCGCTTCAAATTTCTTAAAACAATTTCTAAATTATCTAATTGACCCTATTGCCGAAAAAACCCATGTTTTATTTTTCCCAAATTCATCTTCATTTGGCCAAATCGTGCAGTTAAATTTTGATGCTTTTTTCTGTTTTGTGTTTTCCTGAATTAATGTTTTTACTGTTCTGCATTTTATGAATTGCTGCATTCGACTTTCTGGGTTTCATTTGCTGTGTAATGGCTCTTGAGGCTAGCTATTTACCTATACAATAAGGAGATATGCATTCTAAATCCATGTTTTAAGATCTCCATATAATCAAATCCCTGTAGCCTCGTGCTAAACAACATGTTGATTTGCAGTGCAGTTTTAATCACATTCCCCCTTATAAGTAACCCAACCAGTGTTGGGTATACGACCAAAGTCCCACATTGACTAGAAGTGGGAAGGATCATGGGTATATAAGGATGGACAAATATCTCCATTGGTATGAGGCCTTTTGGGGTAAAGCCCAAAAACAAATCCATGAGGGCTTAGGCCCAAAGTGGACAATATCATACCATTGTGGAGATATGTGGTGTCCAGAGTCCTTACAAGTGGTATCAGAGCCAGATTCAAAGTTAGCCAAGTGGATGAATCCTCGGAATGCCGAACGAAGGTGGTGAGCCCCGGTAATATCACAATGGGATCCGTGGATGAGCTCGGTTAGAGAAAGCTCTCAAGACAGGTGGTGCTTCCATGTAAGGCGTGTGCTTCCAACGCATTGGAGCAGAGAATCCTGGTTGGTAGAGAGGGGAGAACCCTGCGGATGGATAATCATTTGAGGGGAGGCTTGACAGTCCTTTGTTCGAGGGGAGGATTGTTGGGTATACGACCAAAGTCCCACATTGACTAGAAGTGGGAAGGATCATGGGCATATAAGGATGGAAAAATATCTCCATTGGTATGAGGCCTTTTGGGATAAAGCCCAAAAAAAAATCCATGAGGGCTTAGGCCCAAAGTGGACAATATCATACCATTGTGGAGATATGTGGTGTCCAGAGTCCTTAGTCCAATCCAAAGTCCAGAGTCCAATTGTTAAGAAATTTACTGCATAACATAAATAAATACTGAGAGGAATAAATATAAAATTAACCATCAATAACCATAAACACATAAATACACATGTTTATCCAGGAAAACCCCAAATCCGGGGAAAAACCCAATCATAATGAAATTTCATTATCCTTGGCCAAAACCCTGGCCAATCTGACCAAATGAGCCTTCACCGCTCACCTCCAGGCCTTGCATTACAATGAAGTCCTTCTAGCCTTTTATAAGCTCCATTACATATAATACCACGGGCAGAATACTATGGGTGCACAATACCATGTGCCCCAAAACCATCATTGTTTAACCTGGTCAACTTTGACTCTATCTTGAGTCAAGTTTACCTAACAACCAGTTTCTCATTATTGTCCACTATAAGCAATCTGGATTGGCCTAGTTTACTTAGTGTTGTGCACCTAGGAGTGTTTAAGCTTGTCTCGACCAAAGATAGAGGAGTGCTACGTACTTTGTAATGAACCTCTGCTCAATTGATATCATCACAATATACTCCTATATTATGATCCCTGATATTGTATGGCTCGCATCTCATTGGAAAGTTACTGATTTCCTTATAAATGTTGGCAGACATCTCCATATAGTTATGGTCTCAGTTGGGATGTTCCAGCAAGACGGAGGGATAGAAGAAATGATTGAGATGAGAAATAGCAGCTGTAACAATGCTGATGATACTTCAACAATGGATGGAATATGGATGAGTGTTGAAGATTTTCACTAACATTGGCCTGCTGCTGTTGATTACAAGAGTCAGGTAAACAACTAGAGGAGGCTATTGCAGGTTTTATTTTTATTTTTTTATGATTTTACAGGTTTGTTTCAAGGCCAAAGCTCAGACAAGAATGCAGATTTTCTATTGAGACCACAGTGAAAACTAGAATTGGGGATAACCATTGATTGTTTCTTCTTCTTCTTCTTTTTTCTCTAAAATTGTGAAATTTTATAAGAATGATTAATGATTTTCAATTTCAAGCAGCAAAGACTTCAAGGTAAACATGCTAAAAACAGGACTTTGACTGAGGCCTTAAGCTGATTTTTTTTTATCAATCTGGGCTGGGTGACTAGGATAGGATCCATGTCAGGGCAATTCTGGAGATGCCCATGTTGTCAGTTTCTTCATTGGACGCCTGTAACCTATTAAACCTTGAAATTAGTTGTAGAATTCACAATTAGCTGCGGAATCAGACTACATTCCGCAGCTAAGTTGTAAAATCTTATTAAAACAAGATACAGTGTTTTGAGGATCACTACAAACCATAACCAGTCAATCTTGAATAGTTGAACCTATCAAAGCAGTTGGGTTTCATTTTTTTTATTTTTATTTTTATTGAATCAATTGAAATGATGAAGTTTATTTTGTCTCCTTTTTTTTTAACATAACAATTCTATTTTTGATCCTCTAGATCACACAAAGTGCAGGAGGAGAGCATACTCAAGAATTATTAAATATTATTTTTTATAACAATTCTTTTTCTGATCCTCCAAATCACACAAAGTGCAGGAGGAGAGCATAATCAAGAATTATTAATTAATTTTTTAGATGTAAGAAATAAGGTCTCCTAATTACACTTCCTCAACAATGACACCAAAATGTCTAGTCAATTTAACGTCTCAAATTGCTCTATAATCTGGGTATCGTAAACTGATGAAGTGTGGTGCACCATATGTGCTTAGTTAAACTTTTTCTTACTTCGTTGTTTTATAGTTTTTATCTTGTTTTTGGGTTTTGTTCTTGTTGATCTCCTAAAGTGTTTAACGCAAATGGAAATCCTATTCTAAGGTATTAAGAATACTTTTAAAGGTCAAGTATGGATGTATATTTCAAGACAAGGTTTATGTCCCTTATGGTAACTTCCAAAACTTAGCACTTCAAAAGATCTCAAAACATGCTATTAATACTTGAACAAGAATGTAAATATGCAGCTACTTAAATCAAACAAAAGATGAAATATTGATCATGAAATCACTGTCTCTGCTACCCATCTAATTACAGAAATAAAATCTAAACTATTGCACTCAAACAAACCAAAAATTGCAGACTAACGAAAGCAAGAACAATTTACTTCACTTATAATCTGATAGCTCACCAAGTAGCTTTTTCGGGTTAAGCCATGGCTTCGGAGATAACGTCAATAACATGAAGAATTGATATCTAAATTACCTACTTGCAAATGAAACTAAAATCAAGTCACTTCACTTATAATCCGATAGCTCGCCAAGTAGCTTTTCGGGGTTTAGCCATGGCTCTGGAGATAACGTCAATAACATGAAGAACCTGATATCTAATTGCAAAGATGAAAGTAAAATCAAATCACTTCACTCATAATCCAATAGCTCACCAAATAGCTTTTCGGGGTTAAGCCATGGCTCTGGAGATAACGTCAAATGACATGAAGAATTTGATATCTAAACTAACTAACAGCAGCAAATAAATAAGACTGAAATCAAAGCATAACTAATTCACATCTCCTTCCATGTTGAGAACATCAAAGCTTTATTCAAATTATTCAAAATTACAAAGTACAACAAAGCTTTCAAAAGCCATCAAGGAAGAACTATAAACTCCAAGCTAAGCTAAGACGAACAAGCTAACAAGCTCTAAACTAACAAATGAAGGAGAGGGATCTCCTATTTATACAAAAAATGAGAAGCCATCTCATTAATTAGAGTCCATGAATCTCTCCCTCTACCTCTAGAGTCCTAATCAAAATAGGAACTGATAAGACACATGTCTTCTTATAGTTTCAATACAATTAGGAGATGTGACACATATCCTCATGATCTCATGATTCTTTCCACTCAAATTCGAATTTGGCCTTAAAGTGCCACATAAAGGTCTTTTAGAAACCTCCTTTTGACCTACACATGTCAACAATCTCAACCCACTTGTTAGGTATAAGCATATGCACATTATTTTCTAATTTTTAACCACAAATTCACTTAAAAAGGCTAAGAATTAATAAAGTTTGGAAAAACATAAATGTGGCCCAATGATAATAAAAGTGGGATGAATGTAGTGACATAGTAGTGAAATGGAGGTGATATAATGGGCATAATAGTGAAGGTGTAATGGAAATGAATGACATTTTCAAGACCCAACAGGGACTGTGTTTTCTACAGGATCCCTTCAAAACCTATAGGATGATCTTGTAGGAATTATAGTGACCCAGAAATCCTACAAGAGGCAGTCCTAAGGAAAATAAATGACTTGCTATGCCAATAAAATGCACCCCCTTCATCATTCCATCACCCCTGCATTCACCCTTAAAAACAAAATTAGTTAAAAATAAAAAATAAAAATTAGTCTTCGAAAAGGAGGGAAACAAGGAGGAATAGAGAGCATCACCTCAATATTCCTTGTTCTCCACACTCCTGGTCTTTCTCTCCATCCATGTCACCATCTCAGCAAAGTGTATGATTAAGAGTTATGAGGGAGAAGCAACTACAGGACATCCTATAGCAGCCTATCCCACAGAATACAAATCATAACAACAACAAACCTCCAGCATGATGACCCAAGAGCAGAAGGAGCTCCAAAGCAGCAACAACACCACCATCTTCAACCACAGGTACCTACACAAACAAAGGAGTCATCAGAAAACAACAAGAAAGGGAAGAAGACTCTCATACAATTTGAAGACCCTGAAAGAGGAGGAATGAATACTACAGGAAAGCAGAATGTGCTACAAGAAGGAAGAAATAAATAAATTATGCTAAACCCCAAGATGGAAAAGTTTTTTAAGAGAAATCCAAGACGATTAGGCAGTCACCTAGGCCACAAAAGAGAAGAAGGCAATAAAAAGAAATAAGGTATTCACCATCAAAATAGAACTCAAACTACAGTGATGAAAAGAGGTGTTCCAAGAGGTCTCCAATCTCTTTCTAGCTTTTGTCTAGGGCCTAAAAATGGGAGAAATGCATGGGAGTCAAGATGAAATCCTACCCTAACCTCAGTCTATCATTTATGCTCAAAACTGGTTTCCTGTAGTTTTAACAGGGTTTCCTGTAGTTTTGACAGGAATTACTACAAGATGTCCTAGTTCTCATCAAAATGCATTTTGAAGGTGTTAGAGGTGTCTGAATGGTGAAACAAGGTAGCAGATGGTTGATAAGGGTGTGGAAGACCTTGCCAAACTAAAAAAAATCAAGAACTCATCTTGAATAAGGGCAAGAAAGCAAGCTAATGGTCTCAAGAAACAATGATTTTTCTTTGAACAAATATGTTTTTGGGCTTGTCCTTGCAGAGCTTACAACCAAGATTCTAATGCACAAGAGAGAGGCCACTAGGGCCATGAGGTCACTAAGTTGCTAAGAGAATTGAGCAACATTTTCAGCAGGGGGGGTATGATGGGCCTCTAAATTAGACATAAATTAAGGCCCATGCCTCTAATTTAAAACATAAATTAAGGCCTATGACCATCCTTCAGCACATTAAACCTCTATTTTTGCATTAGATAATTTATTTTTAACTTTAATATATTCATTAGGAAGGTTTATGAATAATGGAATATTTGTGTCTAATATTATTTATTTTTTGTGGAGTATTATGAGAATATTGGGAAGATTATGAAGAGTTGGAGGAGGAGATAATTTAAGGACTTACCACAGGAGGATCAATAATAAATAATAAGTCAACAATATATTATGGAATTATCACACAAATTATGGAACTCCAATGATTGAGAAAATCTAGGAATGTGTTCCACTAATCAAGGAAGCAGATCCAATAATCAAGGGATTTCGATGGGGAAAGCTTCCTCCATTTATGGGGAATGATTCTTAATCATTTTTTATAAGTACCAAGTCATATTTTCCTCTAGGGAATGATTGAGAAAATCTAGAAATGAGTTCCCTGCCATTTAATGCAAATTCCTAATATTGGGGACTAGATCCACTAATCAAGGGATTTTGGTGGGGAAAGCTTCTTCCATTCATGGGGAATGATTCCTAATCATTTTGTATAAGTACCAAGTCGAATTTTCCTCTAAGAATAGATTTTCATTAGTGTTATTGTGGAGAGAGGTTGTATTTTTGCAGCTCCATTGTATTTTCTTGCAGGGATGTAATTCCATTGATGAAAATAATGAAGATTGGTGTAATTTTCAACTTCTAAACCTTGTTCTCCTCCATAGGTCTCTAAGTTTACTTGGGCTTGGCCATCCCAGGAACCTCAGAGCCCTTTTGTATCATTTTCTTTCCTTCTTTTCAGTGCTTATTCACATGCGTCTCTAATTTTTATTTCTTTCTATTTCTGCATTTAGTATTAATGATTTCTTGTTGTAGGATTGAGTTAAATGGTTGATGTAAGTTCTTTTGTAGGATCACAAGCATTATTTTATCCTTGGAAAAGCTTTGGAAGTTCATAATAATCATTGAGTTTCCTGGATTAGTCTTCTCATTGCCAAATCTAGATTGTTGGACCTCCTTTTTAGCAAAGAATAGTAAAATTATGCTATTTTTTAGAGCATGCTAACGAGCTTCAATCGAATTGATTCCACGTAAATTATATCACAAAAACATTCTAGTTCATAAAAAAAATTACTCCATTTCATTTACACTTGGTTTGGTTAGGCATTTCTTAGATTTACTAGCTCACTAGTTCTCGCATTTCTAGATTGTAGACTAGTAATGTTTTCTATTTTTTTAGCATGGGTTAACAGAGGTATTTTTGAGTGATTCAACTTGGAATGGGGACCTAAGACATCCTAGTAAATAAAAAAAATTTGTCCCATCCAATTTGGATTTGATTTTCTTGGTCATTCGATGAATTATATTGAATCGGTACATCCTGCAGGAAACTTCTCCAAACTTTTTGAGTAAATCCATCCATCTCCCAGCTTTGGTTTTGAGTTCTGAGTGATCATAGGCATTTTCTCACTCCATTCCACCCATCTACCACCGTCCGTAAGCCTTCCATCACCTCCAACACCTTCCATTTTTCTCTTAGTTGTATCCTGTAGGGTTTAAGGGGATCCTGTAGGTTTTTAATACATCCTATAGGTTTTCCTGAAATGGCCTATTTTGAGGCCGAATTGAGAGAAAACCTCTAGGAAGTCACCAAAAGCATCCCAAGGGTCTCCCACACCATACAACCATCTCCTAATCCTTCCAACCATCCCCCAACATCCTTAATTCACCTACCACATCACCAAAAGAAATTAGTTTGCATACTTGATTTTGCATGAAAAGACAAAAAGACAAAAACAGATTTATTTCAGTCCCTCTACTTGCACATTAATGATGTTTGATGCTTATTACTTCCATGCTTATATAGTAGCATTTATTTCATGATAATTTAGGATTATTGCAAAGCATAGCTTCTTTGCAGTTAATTAGGAAATGGTGTGATTTAACATTGAATTTCCATCTCTTTCCTTGTACTTTCTTTCTTGCAATAGGTTAAGTCTCCATTTCGAACATTTCATTTTCTGCAATTAGTTTAGGATTTGGCTTCAGTATATGTACTCCATTACATCATGACAGGAAAGGAAGGACACATTGTATGCTGCACATATAGTGCCGACACCTCTTAAGTTTGTACAAACCCCAAGTTGATAATTAAAGTCGGTAGCCTTGGGAGTTACAACATTCTTGTTGCAATATCAAGGCTCATCAAACAGTAGAGCTTTGTAAACATCATTTTTTCCATATTGAGCAAATACAGAGACCCAACCATGGAAGCTGGACCAAGGAGATGTAGCCCAGGAGGGGTGAACTCCTTCATCAAAACATTGTATTAAGTGCTCTTGTTGATGGTTTTCTGTACTTTGAATGGCTATTGTTCAATACTTATTTTTGATGTTATTTTGTTCATGTCTTTCACTTAAAACTTGATAAAAAATTACCTTTTCACAATGAACCTTTCTAGGGTTCCACAAGAGTAATCAAAGATTAGAGGAGGGTAGATTTATCTAATGATGAATCCTCCAATCAAGAATCTTTAAGATTCAAAGAAGGCTAGACACAATGATGTTAGTAATATTTTATCAAGATTAAGGATGAAGAGAGCAAAAACTTATAGTTTAAGACATACCTTTGTTTCCTAAAAAACCTTGTAATTTCAATGCTTTGTCTTGTGAAGCCTTCTTCCATGTTCCTTGAGTATTGAACAAGTATTTTCTAAACAAAAATATGACTATAAATGTGATTAATATCTAATATAAACAAACTTAGATAAGTAAGGGAAACCAAATATAAAATACAATACAAGGAGTAAGATACTTATCTTTTTAAGTTAGTAAGGGCTCCTTCCAAGCTTGACGGAAAGTAGAAGGATATGCAAGGGATAGAGTCCCTAAGAGTAACTAGAAAATAGGTGTTTGACTTTGGGTCCTTCCATCATGTTGTTATTTGGTGAACTTATTTGGAAAAAATTTCTTGATCTTTCTTGGCCCTTTAGAGTTCTTAATTTATTTGTAGACTTCTTCACTTTTCCTTTTACTAGATCCAAGACTTTATTATTTTTGGGGATGAGTTCTGTTATCCACTGGGCTGGAACAGGTTGGGCTGTGTCAACCTTCAACCCAGTGTAACTATTTGAAAATAAATTTTGAATGGAAGTTATCCCTTCCAATCTAAGAGGGCTCTCTCTATATATTTAAAAATACAGATGGCTAACTCTGGTTTTCTATGTGATTTTTGTAGGTGAAAGAGTGCAAGTACCACTACCATTGAGCATGGAGTCAATTCAAGAATATCAATTACAAACAACACTGTTTTGTGGAAGCTGAGAAATTTTTAGTTTACTAATGTGAATATGGACATTCACAGTAATCACAACAAATTGAAGGAAGTTGGAGCAATGTAACATTGAATTCCAAGTAATCAAATAAGCTATGAAAATTAATAACAACATAGAAGCATGATAAGATGGAACGGAAGCTGAAATGAATCTCAGGTTAAAACAAAGTATTGCAACAATGTGTATTTCTATTAACTGAAAAATATAAAACAATGGTTTCCTCACATTATCCCCCTCCTTAGAGTTGAAAATCTCATTATTTATAGAGTGAGATCTCTTTTACAAAATCTGCCCCCTGAGCTAGATTTGATTAATAGCTATGAGATCTAATCCTGTTTGATTAATAAAACATTGAGATTTCATATGGATTTTTTGTTTTAACAGAGTTCAAATACAAATGGGAGTCGCATAAACTGTTCCAATAATTTAGGGAAATAAGGTTGTTTGAAGTGCAGCAATGTATTTGTGGAAATTCATACATATGGCCCTTTGAATCTTGCTACGCTATTTGTTGTTGAAAGTGTCTTGTTGTCTTTGTGTCTTGCTGCCCTCTTTTCTCCGCGTTCTATTTGATGACGATGCCGCTGAATATACGCTGGAAATACCCTCGTTGTCTTCTTGAGTGGAAGGCGAAATGGATGTTTTAATATTCATTGACCTAGGTCTGCTATTATCGTAATCAAAATACAAGAGGGGGGACTTTTACCTTATTCCATAATGTTCACCAATTGTACGGAGGTGAAAATTTTAATAAAACATGACACATAAAATATCGCATCCGGAATGAGGACTTCACATATTTCCATTGGGAAGGAAGAAGGGGTGTTAACATTGATTTATGGTGATTTCCCAATATGCCGAACCTAAAATTTCACACAACCATAATGCATAACTGTTCGGGTCCATCGCAATTACAAGTCGGAAGGGAATTTGGTGGAGAAGGGATTTATGACTTAAGCAATCTCTGATTACGATATCGCAATCAGCGGGGGAGGATGGAACTTTATGCGATATCGCAATTTGTGGGGAGGAATTGTGATATAAATGGAAAATGGCATCAACCCATGGTATTCATCCACCCATGGAATTTACCCATTGTATTGTAAGTAGCATCCACCCATGGTATTCATTCACCCATGATATTTTCCCATGGTATTGTGACATGCACCCATGGTATTCATTCACCCATGGAATTTACCTATGGTATTGTAACTGAAAAAGGCTATAAGTAACAAGTCGCATTTTGTAAAAGGACAGATTGTCCACCACAATGTGGCTTGTACAATTATTCTCCATTTTAATAAAATGTTTCTTTGTTGTTTTATTTATTGTGTGTTCTCTCATTTTCTTTCTGGCATTGCAATATTTTAGATCTTGGGCGCCTCCCCCCAAGATCCATTTCAATATTTTAGATCTTGGGGGCCTCTCCCCAAGGTCCAGATCAAATTTCGATATCAGCAGAGAAGTGCTGACTGGTTTATGCCATATCGCAATCGGCGGGGAGGACTTGCGATATGCGACATTGCAATTGCAATTGGATGAGGAATACAAGCGGATATGGTTTTGCAAAAGGGAAGGGGCCGATAGCAATATGGTTTGCGGATCCTAGCCCTTTAAAAAGAATCGCGACTAGAGTTTTTAAAAAAGGGATGCGGTTAGAGTTTTAAATATGGGTTACGATTAGAGTTGAAATATGAGATGTGGCTAGAGTTTTAAATGCGGGTTACGACTAGAGTTAAAATATGAGATGTGGCTAAAGGATGAAATGGGATTAGTGAAAGAAATGGGTTTTAGAGAACAAGGGAATTTCTCCAAAACAAATTAAACTGGACTTGTCCTTCCTTCTTTAATCTCCAATTGTAAGCACAACAACCTCTTTCAGTAAAGCAGTAGATAGATGCAAAGAGCAGTGGTGAAAAATATTATCTAAAATGACTATCAAACTAAAAATTATTTCTAGGAGTTATCATGGATAACAATGGCTCCAATGGGGATGTTGCGCCCTTGTGGTGTAGCAAATAACCAACAGACCAGTCGTTACCATTGAGCTGATCCCAATTTGAAGACTATATTCATACCCACTTCACCAAACTGGAAATAAAACTACAAACAAACTAAAAACCATCTACTACTGCTGCAATATGAGATCAAACTGTTGTACAAACTGAAACTGACAACTGTAAAATATTTCCTAAAGCTAAAGGAAATGCTTGCCCAACAAGCTTATTTATGTACCAATAACCCTACTCTAACATCTGAAAATCCACCTGCTTAATTCAAGAAATATGAAACCTCCAGTATAACCAGTCAAAGAGTAGATTCAACGCTTGGGTTTCTTGACTGTATTTAAGTGGACCATCAATTGGAAACTCAAAATAAAAACTGAATCCATCACCTGAGCTTATAAATGAAAGAAACTCCAGCTTCATTGATGACTGTAATAGACTTACCAAAGGATCTTGATAATCATGAAAAATCACCTTTTCTAGATGAGTAACACCATGAGGACTGAATTCATTCATAACTGATAGTCTCTATTGTCCTATGTCTTCAATTCCAATAACATCATCAAATAAAAAGGAAACAACAAATTTATCTTCCCTTTCAGGAAAATCAACAAAACCATCCATGTATCCTTGAATATCTTCAAATATGACCTCCATATTGTGTGTATGAAAACTAATCTTTTGCTTAGCAAACGAATCAGATATAACCTTTGGTAGTTTTTCTTAAGGAATGTCATATTGAGTCTGAACACTAACAACTCCTATACAAACGACTTTATGCATTTCATCCATGTCATTTTTATGATCCTCAAATAGAATCGGTAAAACCTATATATTCAACTCTTCATGTAACTCAAGTTTACCTAAAAGTTAACTTTCATGCACTTCAAACGAGGCAACGTCATTAACAGAAAAAAGTTCTTGTCTAAGTAGACAACTTTCTTCGCATGTTACCTTACTGTCCAAAATTTCCATGCATGTATTTTCAACAACTTGATCTTGAGGAATTTTTTCTTGACATAAAATCTCAGAGATGGAATGAGATGAAAAACAATTTGAATGACTTGGTTCATACCTCCGACTGCATATAGATGTATAGGGCTGCAAATATTCATGGATTTCATGTACTATGACTTGACTATCAAATTGTTGATCCATTTCATCTTCAACTAAAGAAGAGACACCTGCTTGTTGGAAAAATTCTTGATCATCATGATAACTAGCTTGAGAAGAAAATTCATAAAGTGCCTCTAACATCTCTTCATCATCCATACATTCTACATCATCAATACTTTTGAGATATTGAATAAAAACTTTCCAAAAATTACAACAGTGTTGAAACAATGGTGATGAAGGATGAGACTTCCTATAATGTCCAAATTATATTCAATGGAAATATTTAAGAGAACATAAGTTCCCTGATGGCAACCCTTCATACCATATTCTAGCTTTGTCTTCAAGGGTAGCCATAAACATCTTCATGAGACAATCCTCGGGAAACTCAACCCTCATTCTACATACATGTAAATGGAATTTAACCAAATGTAGACCAACATCATTTTCCTTTTCATCTTTAAATATGGGAAGATGGGTTGACCAATCAACACAAGGCATAGGATTTGGAAAACCATAGATGTGAGACTGATCCATAGGATCATACCTGACATTTCTTCTTGCAGTAAAAATCATCTTGGAACTTCTTCAAGCTACTGATTTGTAAGCAGTGGAGTCACCATGAAGCAACGATCTTTAGGATCTTTTGAAATTGGAGTTGCCTAGGTAATATCACAACCTTCAAAAAACTTTGATTTCTTGTTACCCTCATGAATTAGAATGAAGGGATTCAAATAAAATTCAGGAAAAGGAGCTTTTCGGCTCCCAACTGACACACCAAAATGTTATCAACTGGGCTGGAGTAGGTTGGGCTATGTCAACCTTCAACCCAGTGTAATTATTTCAAACCAACTTTTGACTGGAAGTTAGCCCTTCCAATATGAGAGGGCTCTCTCAATATATTTAAAAATACAGATGGATAACTCTAGTTTTCTTTGTGATTTTTGTAGGTGAAAGACTATGAGTAAAACTACCATTGCGCATGGAGTCAATTAAAGAAAATCAATTACAAACAACACTGTTTTGTGGAAGTTGAGTCATTTTTAGTTTACTAATCTGAATATGGATATTCTCAATAATCACAACAAATTGAAGGAAGTTGGAGCAATGTAACATTGAATTCCAAGTAATCAAATAAGCTATGAAAACTAATAACAACATAGAAGCATGATAAGATGGAACTGAAACCAAAATGAATCTCAGGTTAAAACAAAGTATTACTCCAATCGTATTTCTATTAACTGAAAAATATAAAACAGTGGTTTCCTCACATAGAGTCGAAAATCTCATTATATATAGAGTGATATCTCTTTTACATAATCTGCCACCTGAGCTAGATTCAATTGACAGCTATGAGATCTAATCCTATGTGAATAATAAAATATTGAGTTTTCATAAGGATTTTATGTTTTAATAGAGTTCAAATAGAAATGGGAGTCGCATAAACTGTTACAATAATTTATGGAAATAAGATTGTTTGAATTCCGACACTGTATTTGTGGAAATTCATACATCTGGCCCTTTGAATCTTGTTGTGTTGTTTGCTGTTGAAAGTGTCTTGTTGTCTCTGTGTCTTGCTGCCCTCTTTTTGATGCGTTCTGTTTGATGACCATGCTGCTGAATATACATTGAAAATACACTCATTGTCTTCTTGAGTGGAAGGCGAAATGGATGTTTTAAAATTCATTGACCTGGGTTTGTTGTTATCACAATCGGAATACAGTAGGGGGGACTTTTACCATATTCCATAATGTTCACCAACTGTCCGGACGTGAAAATTCTAATAAAACATGACACATAGAATATCGCATCCAGAACGAGGACTTCACATATCGCCATTGGGAAGGAAGAAGGGGTGTTAACACTGATTTATGGTGATTTCCTAATATACCGGACCTCAAATTCCACACAGACATAATGCATAACTTTTCGGGTCCATCACAATCGCAAGTCGGAAGGGAATTAGACGGAGAAGGGATTTGTGACTTGAGTGATCTCTGATTGCAATATTGCAATCGGCGAGGGAGGACTAACTTTATGTGATATCACAACCAATGGGGAGGAATTGCGATATCGGCGAAGTGGTGATGGGTTTATGCGATATTAAAATCAGCGGGGAGGACTTGCAATATGTGATATCACAATCGCAATCAGAGGAGGAACACAAAAGAATATGGTTTCGCAAAAGGGAAGGGTCTGATAGTGATATGGTTTGTTGGTCCCAACCCTTTAAAAATAACTGCGACTAGAGTTTTTAAAAAAGGGATGTGGCTAGAATTTTAAATATTGGTTACGACGAGAGTTGAAACATGAGACGTGGCTAGAGTTTTAAATGCGGGTTATGGCTAGAGTTAAAATATGAGATGTGGCTGAAGGATGAAATAAGATTATTGAAAGAAATGGGTTTTAGAGAACAAGGTAATTTCTCCAAAACAAATTAAACTGGACTTGTCCTTCCTTCTTTAATCTCCAATTGTAAGTACAAAAACTCTTTCAACAAAGCAATAGATAGATGCAAAGAGCAGTGGTGAAAATCCTTATCCAAAATGACTATCAAACTAAAAATTATTTCTAGGAGTTATCATGGATAACAAGTTTTATCCTCTTCTTTCAAGCATTGAATGATTTTTGTTCTTTTCCTTTAATGTGTTAGGCATTTTCCTTGAAGATAGTAAGCTTATTTCCTAATAAGGTCTCCTTATATGATTATTTAATAAACTTTTTGAGGTTCCTTAGATTAATTTCAATAGATCCTTAAACTCTCTTTTTCCTCCTTCACCTAAGCTCCATTCTCCAACTTTAATGATGTTTATCCCACGCTTCTAATAGCATTTGTTATCTCCCAATTCCACTGTATGAGAATATGATTCCTTTGATAGAGTGTGAGTTTGTTTACTCTTACTTTTCATATGCCTAGATGCTTCACTCTCAATAATCCATGCATTATCATTATCAAGTCAACTTGTAAGTGCAACCAAGAACCCTTGACTTTTGACTTTGTTGAAGCCATCGAGTAATCATTTCCTTCAAGCCAGTGATGTGATATTCAATCTTCTTTGACCTTAGCTCTAATACCATGTTGAGAAATCAATTCAAGTAGATTAGGGTTTGATTCCTCTTTCTTGATAATTACTTGTGCGTTATGCTGACTTCTTTTACTTATTTATTATATTACCTTTAATAAATAAATCACCATATTATGTTTGTATGAAGATCACAAAAACACAAGACACAAGACACAATATGTAGGCACTATGTCAAGGAAAAACCCCCTCAAGGGGAAAACCCAGTAAAAAATTATCTTCCTTAAATAGTTTTATTTGAGACTCTTCAACCTATACATAGACCAAACCTTCCCTCCACACTAAGTTAGCCCTTCCAGATCTTTGACCCCTTTGCAACAACACTTCCACCCCAACAAATTCAACTATGCAATCAGGAAGCAACAACACTTGGAATAATTTGATCTCCCAAACTAGGGCACGAAATAGAGAGAGTAGCACCAAAACTTTGATTTCTTCCTTCTATTTTACCTTGACCCAAGTCGCACTCATTTTAGCTTCCTTGATCCACTTTACACTTTTTTTGGCTTCTAGAGAGGTATCAAACTAACTTGAGATGAGATACTCCAAATTAATTCGATCTCCTTCCTTTTATAGGCTCCAAGGGAGGTCAAATAAGTATCCTTTAGGCCGACTTGATCTCCATTAGGCCAACTTTGTGGGAAGGTCACATAAATCACATTTTACTCAATAACAAAACTTTTGACATGATTCCAAAGACCAAGAATGGGCTCTTTAATTCTACAATGACTCTATTGAATCAATATTAATCCTAGGATTCCACAATGGGGAATTTGACTAATATAATTATGACCCAAGCTTGAAACACGTGATTTAATAAGTCATTGATACAATAATATTTATTTTTTCTTTATTCTTTTGACAAGTACATTACAAAATGACTCAAACACATTTATGAAGACTGAACCTAGTTACATTCTTCAATAGGACTTGAGGATACATTGATTGGGTTGCAGTGATGATGATGAGTAGAGATGCTACTGATGGTTGGGATCTTGTATGGTTTCTTGGAAGAGCATGAAGCAGGATTTTGTTGCACTGTGTAGGAAAAAGATATGTCGGTTTGTACAATTATCTGTGAAGCAGTTTGGCTCCATCAAACTTTTTATAGACTATTTGATGACATATTGGATTCAATTTTAATACTATATAAAAATTGTCAGAGAACATAGGTTTTTATGGAAGGTTGAAGCGCTTTATGATTCGAGAGTATGGTACAGATAGGAGACGAGAAGATACAACATATATCAACATATGAAGAGGTAGTTGATGTAAGGGAAATATGATTACTTATGAGACAAGCTTGGGCTTGTGTATTATTCCTCCCAGGTTGAGAGGGAGTGAGGATGGGCACCTAGTTCTCCATGTGTCATGTACTGTGGCCAGGGCTAACAACCGTAAGTCAAGTTCATGAACATGAATAGAGATAATGGTATATTGGATAAGTATCATGGAAAAAAATTCTTGAGTCATGTACTATGACAAATTAAGACTAACCACCTAAGTTAAGTACATTGACCCGATATAAGAATGGTTTGGTGGAATGACATTTCCTTATGTCAAGTACTGTGACACCAAATTAGGAAATGGTCTTGTGGAGGACATACTTTGGTGAACGTAGGTGGAGTGTGTGCCTTAGAGAGGCAATTGTGTGGTGTCCTATTTAATTCCTCCCAACATTGTGCTCTCATCTAGTGGAGAGATAAAGCTTACTTTTCAAGGCCTTGGTAATTTGACAATGTTGGTTATGATGATGCTTATCAATCTAGATCCTTTCTTATATAAGTCTTCAAATTGAGAATATCCTGATAAATAATTATGAATACTTCCCTAGTTAAGAGGGAATGTTGAAATTGTAACTAGGTTCGATCTTCATAATGTATATATAACATTATGATTTTGTAAAAGAGTAAAAAATGATTTATTTGAGTCAAATAAAATTATTTTATCATGTCCCATTTGGACATCTAAAAAGAAAAATAAAATTGAATTTCTAAAGATTATTTTTGTTTTCCCAAGTTGACCAAGCTGCCCCTCCAGATGATAAGTCGACTCATCTTTTAGAACCTTTTCGAACATAGAAACAACTATATATTGGTATCTATTCTCCACCATTTGGAAAGAAATTCAAATCTTGTATGTGGCAGGAAATTCAGACTATTATATCCGTGGAATGAAAACTACATGAGGACTAGAAAATTTGAAGTATGCAAACATCTCTAAGGCAATTCGCACACCATATATGAAGGATATTTTTTGAGGGAAGCCATGCGGAATTTATGAGAAGTATTAATGGAAAACATGTGGGATAGCATGGACAAACTTGTGACAAAAGGATATTGTTTCATGGTGGTATAACTTGGCACTTGGGCTTCTGGTAGTTTATCTATGGCTTGGATTTCTCTTGTTGACAAAGATTCTATAACGAAAGGATTGGTGGGTTTTCCCCTTGCGGATTTTTCCCTGGCCTCTGGCTTAATTCATGGTGTGTCTTGTCTCTTGTGCATTGTAATCTCTATATACTTTTGAATGTATAATTGCTTAATGACATAAATAAAAGAATTAAATATTAAAAGGAACCATATATTAGTCACAAGTAATTATCAAGTTCAAAAATTCTAGCATGCACTTGAATTTCAACACTATTTGCATCTTCTTCCAATGTGAGTACCCATAATTTCATTATTGCATCTTCATGGACCACATTAATATTTTAAATAAAAAAAATGAAATATGTAATATATTGTGCCCTTAGATGAGTGTGTCCACATAAACTCAAATTATGCATGGTTTGTCCTTGAGGAGGTGGCTTATTCAAATATCCAAGAACACCCATGAAATCTAAAGGGCCATACAATTAGGCTTGTAAGTTTTTTGAAAATGATGCTATATTTGTTTACTTCCAAATATTTATAATGAAATTATTATATGAAACATGAATAATATATCACATTGATATATTTTCATACTAATGAAGTCTGTGAATGAGAAAGATATATCTTCAACGAAAAACTCTCATCACATCATTCTATTTATCTTTATTGAATTTGGAAGAGAGAACCATATTTTTGCCTCCAAATTTTTCACTTCAAGGGATAAGACACTTCTCAAGTACAAACCCTTGGATAATTTGAGGACATTATCCATTTTCACCTCGATGATTGTCCTCATTTTGTGTGGTTCTCCTTCAACACAAGGGGGGGCCAAAAATATGTTTTTTAAACATTGAAATAATAATTATGTTTCTAGAATGATAATTTTGTAGTATTTTAAGATATAAAACATGAAATTCTAACTAAGAACCAATGATTTTTCCTTGGGCTATGGATGTTTAGTTAACAAATCGAACTTGAAAATGGATGAAGAAAACATGATAAAACCACTAGAAAATGGGTTTTATTAGTGAATGGCATATGCCCATCAAATTCTTGCAATTGCACAAGATATCAACAATGATATTAGACTTAGAAAGACAATTTTATATTGAATGAGAAATCCTTAATACATGAAAATTTAAATATGATATCAAATGAAATGAAGGGGGTTTAAAGGCCACACTTCAGCCCCATCTTCAAGCAAATAATGACAAACTATGATAAAGATAAAACAACTCTTTACACATAAATATAAAATGATACATCAATGGTAGTGTTACACACACATTAGGTCAATGATAAAACAAGATAGAAGATCAAATTCATTATGCCCTTTTTGCCTTACCTACAAATACCTTGTAGTTGGCCTTAAGTGGTTTTCCCTCTTCTTGAAGTTTGACCTAGAAAATGGAACCTCTCTTCCTTATGTAGAGTTCATTTTCAACCACTTTGCAATTAAATATTATTCTGAATCACCTATATCCACCTTTTTCTCCATTAGAATAAGTTAACACTTCACAAAATTTTATAAATTCCCTTGGAATCTTTCCCAAGGAAGATGTTCGTCATCGATGTAATTTTTTGGGCTTGGATCAAATTTCAAATATATATTTTTTTCATGTTTCAACCTATAAGGTAGGGAATTGTCATAAAACACTCATCTATGATTTTTAAAGTATGAAAATGGTTCACAAGATGAAGTGTTATTCCTTCAAATATGTCTATGTATGCCTTGGGTGAATGTGAAAGATACTCATAATGGAGAAACATGCATAAAAATATGTAGCAAAGTGTCCCAAAGGTGAGATTTTCTCACGTGAAATAGTGCCTCCAAATATGTGAACTCAATAATGAAACACACCCACGCAACATGTAAACATTAATTAGGCATATATTTATATGAAAAATCTATTTTTTATTATGCAATGTTTTTTTGACACAGGAAAAATTACATTACAAGCAAGTACCACTTGCTATTATTGAAGCTAAGATCTACCTTTTACTATTTTTTGACTAGACCCAATATTAGAAGTGTGTAACTCATTGGACAAATAACTCCTCATGCATAGACTTCAAGATGTTAACATAAGGTCTGCTTACAATATGCAATTGAATTTCTTGATTTCTAGCATATATAATGATAGAGGATTAACACATCTGCAATATGTCATTTATGAAAATGGATTTTTTTTTTTTTTAAATGTTGCAAGTAAGTACCATATGCTACTTTTTAAGTTGAGATCCAATTTTTACACCTTTTTGACTAGATCTAATCTCAAGAAGTCTCCAACCCATTGGACATGTAACTGCTCATGCAAAACTCCTAAGATGCTAACATAAGATCTATTGTACACAACATGCAATTGACATTTCTTGTGGCTATTACAATTCACAACTTGGTTCATATCATATATAATGGTAGAAGATTAACACATCTTCAAAATGTAATTTACAATACATGTTGATAGATATTGGTTTTTTTTCACAAAATAGGTTCCCTCATGCTCAAGAAACAAATAAGGATGTCCACTATTATCATTCAATTTTCAATTAATTGTCCTTGCAAAAAGCATTCATCGGTCTAAAATTGATAAATAGGATTGGCCTTGAGGAATCTAATTGAATCTTCCCTCTTTTTTTCCACAACATGATAATTTGAAAGGATTTTTGTTATGTACTAAAATTCATAATAAGCCAAAGTACACACAATATACACAATATGTGAACGCTGAGCACAAAGACAAAGGTGATAATAGAGATGAATTACTCAATAACTCCTTATGATGGGAAACCTCCTCCAAATACCCAATACATTGATATATCCAATTATCGTGTTCATCCAATAATGACTATATTGACTTTTATATATGCTTATTCTCACTCATTA
The DNA here is from genome assembly GCA_031772625.1 of Pinus tabuliformis. Taxonomy (NCBI): domain Eukaryota; kingdom Viridiplantae; phylum Streptophyta; class Pinopsida; order Pinales; family Pinaceae; genus Pinus; species Pinus tabuliformis. Next base: position 152,133,550 of record CM062805.1, on the reverse strand, counting down.
TATATGCGAGCCATTTATTATGTGACCCTTATTACATATAAATTTTCCACGATATTTAACCCCCTTGGGGTCATTTCACACTTGGCTACTATGTTTGCTTTGTATGTCTTTGTATGAACGTGTTCATTTACTACTAAATTAGATTTGACTCTATTGGAATTGTTGCAAAATGCTACATCATGTGCATAATTTACCCTCATTCTTCCTAATATTTTAATTGTTTGAATAAGGAGTAAAGTTAAGTTTTTCACAACAACAACAAATCTCCAAATTTTCTTCAATGAGAGGTTTTCTAGAGGATAAAATACAATATCTGAAATAAAATGGCTTCAAAAGTCACACTAGCATGGTCTTGTAGTACGCTTTCTCATCCACAATATCTTTTACAAGTGTTTTAACTGGTGGGGATGCTAAGAGATGGTCCAACAATGAAAGGAAAATGCACCAAAACACCGTAACACCCATGTCCTTGGTTTGTACCTTCTATCTAGCTAAGCATGATGAAAAAGGTTGTACTTATGGAACTAGAGACAAGGTGAAAATAACATTCAAGTTAATTCTCAAGTCAAAATATTTACACCTTCATCACTATATTATAGTGAAATAATGCCTTTGAAATGCAATGAATCTTGCATTTTTAGGTGGTAACACATTGGGAGAATCTTAGGGCAAGTTCAACACAGCTGCGATCATAAGAAGTTGCTAATATCTTTTAATACTTTCAAAGGACTTAAGTTGCTCATAAAATAAACCACAACTTTAGAATCCTAATCTATGTAGGGATAAATGTTAAAGCTAACTTGGATCAAGGTTGAAATTACTATTAGGAAACAAGGGTTTTATCAATAAACAAGTACTCCCTCAAGACAAAGGGTTATTTTATAATACAATAGATGTCGTTGAAAAGTATAACTAGGTTCGGTCTTCATAATGACATGTGTAATTATGATTTTATGTAATTGATTTAAAGAAGAAAATACAATTATTTTTGTAATGCTTGATTCATGGGTTTCATGATCAAGGAATTTTATTTTATAATTAAGGCTCCCATTGTGAGTCTTTAGGGTTGGTAATCAATTCATAAGGTCTAGGGATTTGAAGTCACATGTTGAAGACATGTTATGTATTGTAAAACGTAATTTTGATTGTGTCGATAACCCTTCAAAGATTTTGTCACAATTGTTGGAGAGGTAAATCCCCTCTACGGGTAGAGGCGATCCCTACTAGCCTAGCAAGGGTCTAGCAACAATCAGTCAATGCTACTATGCAAGTTCCTAATTGCAATTAAACAAGAGGTAAAGAGAACCGACTTGGATTCCAGCGTTGTCGTTTGATGAAGAGATGCCACCTTCGCTCCTTCGCTTTGGCTGGTCATGATCCTCCGCGATCTCCGCGAATAGATACCTGCACACACGAAGAGGAAACAAACACAAGCGTGAAATCTAATAAAAGCAACCATACATCAGTCAGAAAGGATGTAATTCACATTTAACCATTGCATAGACAAATGGGAATGGAACAATAATAGTAGTCATCTATTATTATTCAAGCAGAGAAGAGTACAACCAAATGTTCTGACGTCGGTATCCTTCTCAGGAGGGGCCAGTCAGCAAGTGTCTCAAGCATTCACCTTTGGAAATGATTCTCCCAAGACAAGAAACTCTCTCTCTCACACAAGAAACACAACACAACCTTCCCTAAGCTATCATGCACTTCCACACTTATCACACCAAATACCTATAGTAGCAGCAATCTGAGCACTATAAGCTCCACACAATCCAAGCTATTCCAAACTAGCTGCTCATGGTAATGGTGGAAGTTTATATAGGAGAAGGAGCCTCCTAAAAGGGTGGAAGGATGAGCTTATCTTCAAGGGAAGTAGTTGAAAAGGGTCAAACAGACATGCCATAGAAGGGAGTCGATACTCACAAGGCCAACAACCAAGTCTGGAGTTATCTGGAAGGCTGGCTGTTGGAACAAATTTGCCAAAACTGGATCAGCGCGGGTGCATAACTGGTCTGGCGCGCTGACGTCGCAAAGACATAATGGAAAAGGCCATGTCAGCGCGGGTAGATACAAACAGGGGCTGCGCTGGTCATGAAATTCGATCAGCACGGGAAAGGCGTGTGCTTCCGCGCTGGCAGCGCACGCGGTCTGTTATAAAGCGCCAGTCATCGCGGATATTTTAGAAACAGACGCGCTGATGAGGAAAACTTTGGAAAAGTGGGTTTTTGGCCAGTTCAGAAGGCATGAACTTGATTATTGTGAATTCCTGACACAGTAGGGTGACTGACAGGGAGACAGTGACAAATTACTGTGTAAAAGATGCCCCCTAAAGCATGAAGACCGAGAGAGTGGGAGGGGTGAAATGCTTTACAACACTCGCCGAACTAGAACACCACCAGGAAGGACCGAATATCTCTGATAATCAAGTACATGCAGTCTAGGCATGGGCGCAGCCATCCGAAAGACATGCGAAAAGGTCTGTGGAATGGATGCAGCCACCCAGCTAAAGAGACCAGAATGATGATAAGGTATGGTCACAGCCATCCATGAAGACTCAGGTATGGGTGTAGCCATCCATCAATGAGTCATGTAATGATCATCCACAAAATCGCAACCTGGACCATAACAGACAGAGATCCAGGGTCTTGCGCTTCGTCCTGACCCGAACAAAGTACAAGTCCAAGCATGTGAATACATGAGCTGAAATCGAACATGCATGAACATCGTCTGATTACCGATCAATAATGAAAACCTCGCGTCGAACACGAAGAACCTGCCATTGAGGCATGCAGGCTCTAAGGCACCTGAAGGGAGTCTCTAAGTCACCTTCCCGGATAATGAGCTGAAGTCGACAGGAAGCGACCTTGATCGAAGGTGGGCCATAATGTTTCCCACATCATCGACACAAGACAGAGGTAAAATGATTTGTGTGAGATAGCAGAGGAGGTTGTATTATTGCAGAGGTCAACTTCTCTTGAACATATCGGCGGCACTACAGTGGATTTGGCAGTATTTGACATCAAATGAGCAGAGGGTATGATGATGATGGCAATGAGCAAATGAGAGGCCAAATAGGATAACTCATACCCACGGAGGTCAGTTGTGAAACAAAATGAGAAATTCCCACCCGACACGAATGCAGACCAGTGCCATGTTCAAGAGCGACATACTGCCGACGCAACAATTGCAGTTCCATTTTCCCTACCATTTCTGGCAGGTACCTCGGTTATTTTTGGATGACAAGCTTGACGGGGATAGCATATGCTTGAAGAGTGTCATTCCGACAATGCCCGATGTCATCAAGTGTTTAACGAGCCTGACAAAGGAAAAACTCGACGTCTTTTCTTGTTTAGAGAGTCTGAAAAGACAGCGGAAAAGGAGACTTCAGGGGGGTCCTTTTTCATACAGTTGTGTCTCTCGAGCCCGAAAAAGTATAAAACAATGCTCGAAAGAACCGCCCGATCATTACGATCGAGGAGTACTTTTCGTAAATAGTGCCTTCGACCCGAAAAAGTAAAAAAGCAGTCGGAAACACGTCATTTTAGAGCCGATAACGAGTGCGAAACGACAAACACCCGACGATCTTTTTAAGTTACACGGTCGGAAAAAGAGCTTAAAACGACCGCCTCTCGTTCCCTTTAACGAGCTGAAAGGAAGCTCGGCCATCTTTTCTTGTTTCATGTCGGAAAAGAGCTCAAAGATGACATGTTTTGGGACCAAGTGATTTTTAGGACCATTATGACTTCACCGATCCTGAGGACCTGCACAGTAAAAATACCCGCATAAATCCGTTCGACATGTTAAAAAACACATTAAAAACATGCATAAAGACATAAGACACTGACAGAAGCGCTAAATCCATGGTAAAAGCATGACAAAAACCCACATTTGCAAAATCTATAGTTAATTGAGCCATTTTTACTATAAATAGAAGGGTAAATAGTCATTTTTACCATTGTTACCATATTGAGCCTTCGAGAACGTTGTGAAGCTGTGAAGTTGACGGAGCAAATTCTTCCCCGTGCGAACACCATTCATCGAACAGCTTGATCCAGGTAGGTTCCTCTTGCCATGCGCTCCATTTTGAGTCCTTTTGGTAGTATTTTAACGGTGGAATTCGCCATTTTGGGCAAATTCTTTGAGCGTGGATGCGCTCTTGGTCAGCGCGGATTTCCCGCTCGGGGTCGCGCTGATCGATTTAAAATTACACATACCACCTTTTGGGTCAGCGCAGAAAACACGTGTGCTTCCGCGCTGACCCAATGAAAAAACACAGGGGCGCCATTTTCAGCGCGACTGTTTTTAAAACAGTCGCGCTGGCGCGGAAAAATATGAATTTTTATAAAATGAACGTAAATTTTTCCACAAACAGCGATCTAATGTTTCTTCATGGCTTTGCAGGGCACAATGGCTTTTGTATGGCAAGAGAGAGCCCACGATAACGAAGATATAGCCGCATATGAACTTGCCGAATGCCGGAATGCAATGTGGGCATGCGGTTTCCTGAAGTTCTTCCTGACTCTGCGCCTGAGAGCGCAACCTGACTTGCTGGAGTTCCTGATCAGAGCTTGGAACCCAATAGACGGGAAATTCACCATCCGCAGCCAAGACATCGAGTTCGATGCCTCGGATATCTATTTCTTGACTGGTTTGTCGCGTCGGGGCCAGAGGCCCATCCTGGAGGGGCAGCGACCCAGCGGCAAGACTCTGGACCAGCTGATGGCTAGAGTATGCCCAGGAGCTGAAAAAACACGGAGCAGGAAGGTTGTTATCCCGACAGTGCGGGACATGCCTCTCCGCACGATACTCTTCCTAGTGACACGGGCAGCGGGTTCCTTGGCCAATCATGAGGCCTCGAAGAACCAACTGTTGTTAGCTCTGGAGTGCCTACAGCCCACCATCTTTGACTGGGCGACTGTTGTGACCGCTAGTATGAAGAGGCAACTAAGCAACTATCGTCGTGGAGAGACGAAGCAGTTCGCGTATGGGTCGCTCCTTCTGCCGCTCATGCTGGAGCAGGTGCCAGTTCTATAGCTACAGACCATGGTTGTGGATCCACCTAGAGGTCCTCGGGAGACGAGGGCTAGTCGATGGGCCCGCGTCATGCCGCGTGGAGGTGGTGGTCGCCCAGTATCTTGGGGAGTGTACTTCAGAGAGTGGCTAGAGCGCCAGTTGTCATTGTGGAGGACTGGCCATATGCCGGCATGGACTTCCGCAATGATCCTGACATTCCACTGCCCGCAGGAGAGCATTGGGATGATGGAGGTATGTCACTTGATCTCATCTTAACATATTTTGATGTTTTTGGTTTTTCATGTACATATCTTAATAAAAGTCACCGTATGCAGATGTGGGACCTGTGAGACATGTTGGCCTAACCCCAACGGCATGGAGAGAGGGGCCAGAAGCTGGAGCCCTGGCCTTAGTTCCGCCAGTAGTGGATACGTCGGAGACTGTGGCTCGCAACCTTGAGGGTTTGCTAGAGGGGGTGCCAGATTACCAGGGGGTCGAGGAGGTCCCTATAGAGCACCAGATCCACACAGTGGGGGTGGCACCCAGGATGCACCGCCTTTTGAGGCGGGTGGCACGAGTAGCTGTATGCTACAGAGAGCATAACCCAGCACACTAGTCGCCTAGGTTTACTTCCACTGCTGTTTTGAGAGACATATGTCTCGGATGTACTGAGGACAGTGACTCTATTTTTGACATACACACTTATTTTTGAGTGCCTTAGTGCGCCACATGATATATATATATATATATATATATATATATATATATATATATATATATATATATATATATACATACCGATTTTTGGATGGATCTTGCTACATATGATGATGCTTTGTTTATGTTATGCAAATGTTCAGTACAAATGTAATCTTATGTATGAATTGCACAACACATGACCCATATATTTTAATTTTTTAAATGCAAGCTTAAAAGCACACACAGCACGCATGCAAACTATGCTTGGGAAATATCTTATTTACATATGCTTTACTCTATTATGCTTTCTACGCTTTCTTGTATGATATTTATCTATTTCGCAAATGTCTGTCTAACACATGATTTGCCAATGCATCAGTCAACGTGTTTAATCGTCTCAGAATATGTGATATAGTCAAAATTCCTTTCTAACAATCTGACACGTAGATACAACCTTAGGATACGTTGGTCTCTGACGGAATATCGCCCGTTGAGTTGATGGACGACAAGCTGGGAGTCCAGGTTTACCATCATTGCTCGAATGCCGAGATCAACTGCTTCGGTTAGTAGCTCAATTACGGCACTGTACTCGGCAACATTATTAGTGGTATGACCGAGGCAGACTCCTTGAAGATCTAGCAACTCTCCGTGAGGATCATAGATTGCCCACGCCGCAGAGGACAAATTGCAAGTACTACGGCAGGTGCCATCAGCGAAACCAACATAGGGTGCACTAGACATCTGCACAAGAAGAAGAAAACACAATAAGAGGCAAACACGTCTTCACACCAAAGAAAAACATGAAATCATGCACACAAAGCACACAAAACACGCGTATGTACAAACTGAGTGCATGAAGTCATGCATAATATTTCTTCAAATACAGCCCGTTGCGGGGCTTGTCAAGAGGATTTCCTTCGTAATCAATCAGCTCATATGCACCCTTTTGTAAAACTCTTTTCACGATATAGGGACCTAGCCACATGGATTCGAGTTTTCCTGCCCCCAGCTTATCTTTAGCTTGGTCGTAGAGCAGTACTAGATCTCCCTCAACGAAGGAACGAGGATGAATGTTCTGGTCAAAGTGAGCCTTGACTCTCTTCTTTTGCGCTTCGATAGCCAGAGAAGCTAAACGACGAGTCTCGTCTAACCGTTCTAGGTAAAGAAGCCGTTCCTCCACCGGAGTGGTGTTGGGAAGCAACTCAACAGCTAATTTCAACGAAGGAATCTCACATTCGACGGGAAGGGTGGCCTCTAGTCCGTAAACCAACTGAAACGGAGTGAAACCGGTGGCGTCCTTCACAGAAGTCCGATAGGCCCACAAGGCTGGGAACAGCATCAGATGCCAATTAGACTTGTGCGTATTGACGGTGCGTTGAAGCATAGTGATCAAAACTTTGTTCACGGCCTCGACTTGACCGTTGGATTGTGGATAGTACGGTGTCGAACTATCTTGACGCAAGCCTAGTTGGGTCGTTAGTTCCGTCATCATGTGATTACGGAAATGCTTTCCGTGATCCGTGACAATAGCCTGAGGGACTCCGAAACGAGTAATGACATGATTGAATAAAAACTGCGCCGCTGTGTAACCGTCTTCGTTCAATGTAGGCATCGCTTCGGCCCACTTGGTGAAATAATCCACGGCAACGATGATGTACCCATGCCCCCCGGCCGAATGAGGGTTACAGGATGTATAATCGATGCCCCATTTGGCAAATGGACCTACGGTGACAACAGGGTGCAGTGGTGCAGCAGGTGCACGCATCTTCCGGTGGTAAACCTGGCATTCATGACATGCACGTACAGCAAGGATGCAATCCTTGAAGATGGAAGGCCAGAAATAACCAGCACGGAGGATCTTCTGGGCGGTAGCATATCCGGACATATGGCCACCACAAGCGCCGGAGTGGCAGTCATTCAACACCCGCTCAGCCTCCTCGAGAGTCAAACATCGGCGGAGAACAGAATCAACGCCGAGGCGGTACAGGGTATCGCCCAAGATGCGATAGGGTTGAGCTTGGTGACGAATTCGCCGTCGAGCATCTTTCGATACGTTTGGACGGAAGGAAGACGTCTGCAAATATACGATAATGTCCCCGTACCACGGGTCGAGGGTGCTGATGAGAAACAATGTTTCATCCGGGATATGCTCCTCCGAACGAGATGGTGCAGAGTGAGATGGTAAGGAATAGAGCAGTTCAGTAAAGACCAGAGATTTCTTAGACTTGGCCGCAGTGAATTCCAAGTCGAACTCTTGGAGGATTACAATCCACTTTGAGTATTTGCCCCCCAGCAGTTGACGCGACAAAATGTAGGTCATGGGGTTGCAGTCAGAGATCACGGTCATTGTGCGCAACAGGATATAATGGCGGAATCGTTGGACGGCGCAGACAGCTGCCAATGCCAACTTCTCGACATATGCATAGCGAGTTTCCGTATCCAGAAGGTTGTGACTAAGATAATAGATAACGTGCTCGGTGCCGGCATCATCATCCTGCACTAGAACCATGCCGATGGTGGTGTCAGCGGCAGCAAGATAGAGAGTGTAATCACGGTGGTAGTTCGGAGGTCTTAAGAGCGGAGCTGAGACAAGAAGGTCTTTAAGGCGCTCGAAAGATTCTTGGGCGATAGCATCCCAACGAAAGGGTGTGTCTCGCTTTAATAATCGTGTGAAACCCTTAGCCACCTCGGCATAGTTCGGAATGAATCGTCTGAGAAAATTAGCTTTACCCTGCAAGCTCTGCAATTGCTGCAAAGAGGTAGGGGGAGGAAGGTTCAAAATGGCCTCGACTTTGAGGGGATCCAGATGGATGCCTTCCCGGGAGACGATGAACCCGAGTAGTCGGCCAGATTCTACGCAGAAGACACACTTATGCGGATTGAGTCGAATATGGTAGTGTCGATAGCGGAGAAAAATTTCGCGTAGATGAGATGGATGGTCTTGACGTTGAGCTGAATGAGCTGGGAGGTCATCCAGGTAAGCCTGTACGATGTGTCGGATATCATGAAAAGCATACGACATCGCACGCTGGAAAGTGGCACCGGCATTTTTGAGACCGAAAGGAAGCTTCTTATAAGCGAAGGTGCCCCAAGGACAAATGAAAGTTGTCTTATGCTGGTATGCAGGGGCTATGTTGATCTGGTTATAACCAGAGAAGTCGTCCATAAACGAATAAATCTCACTTCTTGCGCAGTCATCAATAAGTTGATCAATAAAAGGCGTAGGAAAGTTATCTTTTGGACAGGCACGATTAATATCGCGGTAGTCAACACAGACCCGGATAGTACCCTGCTTTTTGTTCACAGGGACTATATTGGACACCCACTCGGTGAGGGGGATGGCATAGATGAAACCAGCTCGAAGAAGCTTTTCGACTTCGACCTTGATGGCTGCAGCCTTTCGAGGGTGCATTGGACGTAAGCGCTGACGAACAGGCTTAGCGCCTGGATAAGTAGGTATTTCGTGCACCACAATACTAGGGTCGATGCCGGGAATTTCCTCGTAAGACCATGTGAAGACATCACGGAATTCACGAAATAAAGCGGTATAAAGTTGAACTTCCTCAGGAGTGCATGTGACTTCAATGAAAATATTCTCGACAATCCCTGGTTTAACAGAGATGTCGATAGGCTGGGTCTGCGTGATGTTACCCATATTGCCTTCCGAAGACACTTGATATAGCTGAACAGGTGTTTGGAGGGGCGGGGATGGGACACATGAAGCAAACCGCTCGAGACAAGCGACCATTTCCGAATGTGGAGGGAGAAACGAAGAGCGATGGTGGTGATCTAACCAAGGGAGCTCTTCGAGAGACATAGTCTGTATGATGGCCTCATCGGAGGGGAATGTTTCCTTCAGGGGATCCGAAGTGGCCTCATCTCCCAGCCAAGGGAAATGATCATATGAATCGGGAACACTGCTTAAAAAAGCAGGTTCAGGAGGGGGAGCCGATGCAGCGACAATCTCGATGTAGTTGAGCTCGGCAGGACTCAACGGCATCATATCACCCCAAGAGTCTTCCTGATTCAAGGGAGGAAGAACCCATGGATCAGAACGTACTGAAATCATGTTGACAGGGGCGAGATTCGAAGGTGGGAGGGGAAAGACTCCCATTAAGGAGGGATCTTTGAACAGTCCGGCACACTCACTAACGACTTGGAGGTATCCACGAACGGCACATTTCCTTCAGAAGAAGAAGCAAAAAAGGACAGCTGGTCCACCGTGACGATTCTTCCTTGATGGGGGAAGCGAACGACACGGAACAAGGAGGAAGCCACGGCTTGCATGGCGTATGTCCAGCTTCGTCCAAGGAGGAGGTTGTAAGTGAGATTAGCGTCAACAACTTCAACCTCTACTTCTACGGTTTTCCCTTCTAAAGAGATAGGCAATCATGGGAGGATACCATATGGACGAGATTCTCTTCCATCGAAAGCTTCCAGGGTCGTAGGAGACTGGCTCAGAGCAGGAGAACCAATAGCCTTCCAGCAAGCAACTGACATGATGCAGGTTGAGGCACCCTCATCAATGACTGTACGATGGATCGTTTTGTCGTTGATGAGGACCTGTATAAGGAAAGCCACCTGATGAGGCAGTCTTTGTGTGAAACCCTCGAGATCAAAAGAAATTAAATCTAAATCTGTCGGGTCGATGCCACCAATGGTTGATAGCAAGGACTTCCTCTGGGAGGGGCAGCTCTGGAGGACTTCTAACGCGGACATAGCAGACGGAGCCTGAGCTAAGTCCTCAACAATGCTATAGTGCTGGGCAGCATGAGCATTGGGTTTATAAGATGACTTCCTGAGTACACCTTTGGTAGGGGGTCGGGGGATCGTCTCAGTGCTGGGCTGTTCGATGTGAAGAGGACCAGAACTGGACGGAGGAGAGCTGGAGGGAACCTCCGGCTCTTTCCCGGTTGGAGATGGATAATCTTTCGCTCGAGTTGAAACATGGATGGGAATCGTTCCAGCCATGAACACTTGAGAACCGAACGAGGAAGAGGATTGAGAGGGATCTGCCACCATTTGGGTTTGCTGGGAAGGGAAAGGCTCTTTTAGCACATTAGGAGGCCCCGGAGCACCTTTTAAAAGTCGACTAACTTCGGACCACCTTGGGCAATCCTTGGTATAGTGATCCTCATCGCAGATGAGACAAGGATACTTAGGCTTTCGTTTAGCTCCTTCCTCAGAGGGAGGCTTAGGAGGGTCCTGCTTGGGTTGTCCAGATTTATCTTTAGCCTTCCCTTTATTTTTCCCTTTTAAGGATTTGTCCGCCGCAGTGGACTGAACGACGTTTACCTCGGAGGTACTCCCAGAAATTGATTGGCCCTGAGAAGCATTTTCGTTAGAGGCGTTCTGTTTCTGCTTCCCAGGGTTTGCGGCCGATTTCTTTGATGACAAATTCACAGAACCAATGACTCCATCAACAGAAGGCTTTGGTGGAGCCTTGGGCTGTCCAGGCCTCGGGGCGTCTGGAAAATATTCATACAAAGTACCCGACTGAGAGTACACTAAGTCGAGGTACTGAGCTCGCGCGATTGCTTGCTCTTCAGTTACACACGCTCCCATTGCAATATATTTTGCAATCTTAGGGACAAAATAAGTCGTGAACCAGTCAGTCAGGAGTTGATCAGGAATCCAAAATTTAATCAAGCGACGATGCCTTCTCCATTCATGTATATGATCAGAGATGTGCGTAGCCGTATCCTGTTTGAGAGACGTGAGGAGATGTGTTCCAGTCTCGTACCGAATGGGTAACTGAAAATGAGTCAAGAATGCCATAGCCAACAAGTTGAAATCTTGAAACATGCCGCGATTCAGTTCGATGTACCAGTTAGCGGCTGAACCAGTGAGAGTTCTCTGAAAGAGGCGAAGTCGGATAGAATCATCAAGCCATGAGTTCGATGAAAACCAGAGGTGATAAGTCATTACATGGGCCTGAGGGTCTTCACCAGCTTTGCCATCAAACTTTGGACAATCGCCTGGTATTTTGGTCGGAACCGGTGGCCAATATGGATTATGCAAAATAGGATCATTTGTTAACGTGGACACATCAGGCAGTTCCAACGTTGCTAAGAATGGTAACTGAGGGTTGAAGGACATTTGTGGCTGCGGATTCGAGGTGACATTAGGGTTCCAACTAGATGGTGGTTGCCCCCACGAACTCTGTCCGGACGGACCTGGCCCAAAAGGGCCTGGTGCGTAAGAACTTTGTCCCGATGGACCTGGCCCAAAAGGGCCTGGCGCATAGGGACCTTGTCCGTAGGGGTTCTGTCCATATGGATTCTGGCCATATGCGGACGGCTGCCCTTGTGTCTGCCCCCCAGCTCCCCATGTATTAGAAACTTGCCCCACAGGTGCAGCATACTGATAATTTTGGTAAGGAGTGACCTGTGGCTGTTGATAATTTTGATAAGGAGCAAACTGAGTTTGCCCCTGGGGTTGCTGGTAGCCATATGGTTGTTGGGTCCCATATTGAGCCTGATAGGGAGGCTGCATCTAGTAAGAAGGTTGAGGCTGTGGCCCACCTTGAATTTGATAACCCGTTTGAGTTTGAGGCCCAGAGTAATGTCCTTGAACTGGTTGGGGTTGAATCATCTGTCCCGAAGGTTGACTTGGTTGGATTTGAGATGGACCTGGCTGGCCAGCAGGATGAACTTGCTGGGTGCCAGGCTGTCCGTGGACCACCAAGGGTTGTCCTTGCGGAACGGATGACTGAGCCGGCTGAACAGCTCGTTGACCCTGAGGTTGGCCAGCTTGTCCAGATGGATGATTAGGGCGGACAGCAGGTTGACCTTGCTGCATAGAAGGTTGGCCCGTCTGCCCCCCAGGGTGTACAGACTGAGTAGAGGGTTGGCCTTGCTATATAGCAGGTTGCCCCCCTTGGTGCATAGGCTGAGCAATGGGTTGGCCTCGCTGTATAGCAGGTTGCCCCCCTTGCCCAGAAGGATGCATGGATTGAGCAGTGGGTTGACCCTGCTGAACGTAGGGTTGCCCACCCTGCCCAGAAAGATGACCAGACTGGGCAGTAGGTTGGCCCTGCTGTAAGTAGGGTTGCCCCCCTTGGCCAAGAGGATATCCCTGCTGGACTTCTGGTTGATTTCGAGGAGTATAAACTTGCCCAGTTTGTCTAGACGGGTACCCTTGCTGGAAACCGGATTGGCCTTGTTGAATGTAAGGCTGCCCGGGTTGTCAAGTTGGGTAACCTTGCTGGGTACCAGGTTGCCCTGGATAGCCAGTAGGTTGACTTTGATATGAATACGACAGACCTCCAACGGCCGAGGGTTGTCCCGGGTAGGGTTGTCCCTGTGGGCCCCCAGATTGTCCTGGGTAAGGCGGGCCATAAAGTGGTTGCTCTTGAGGGGTTTGCACATAAGGCGGCTGGCCTTGATTGGGTGGTCCTTGGGGCTGTCCGGGAGGATTCCGGCTCCCATGAAAAACGTGAGTAACGGGATCATATGTAACGTCCAACGGTTTCGGGTTTTCCTCAAAATGACGACGAGGCAGGGACGAAACGTTCTCGAGGTACTGACCGTTAGCGTCATAATAAAAGAGTGGACCTTGGTAATCTGGGCCCACAATGGACTGCCCATGGGCATCATACGGCCCTGCTCTTGGAACACCACCAGGAGAGGGTTGAGCACCTTGTGCAGGATCAATGACTCCAGACGAAACCCCTGGCTGGCCTTGACCGTAAGAAGGACTAGCCCCAGGGTTCGTAGATGAGGATGCAGTGACAGCACTGACGACCGGAGTCGAGTGCGCTACACAAACGGTTGGATTGGTAGGAACTGAGGTAACGAGCATATTAAGACCCGACGTAAGAGGTGTATTAAGAGGTCGCAAAATAAAGGGCCCCGTGGTGGCAATAAGACTAGGATCCCATATAGTCGTAGAAGTAGTTCTAGCAGCTATCCTATCCCTCATTGACTGATATCGTGGAGGGAGTGGAGAGGAAGCCGGGATCGGAGTTTCAATGTCTGTCACCACAGGTGTCTCATCTGTGCTGGAAAATGTCTCGTCCATGGGGGAAGTAGACATCGGAGACGACATACCGAGAGGAGTATGAGGGGTATAATCGCTGTCAGGCTCCCAGATAGGATTCCAATCTTCTATGTAATCTTCGTCGCCCGGGGCACATACGTTGATAGGCTGGATACTCGGGACAATGGGAAGAGTATCGCTTACAACTGGTACCTCTGGAGCAACAGAAGATGGAGAACCTTGATCACTTGGACCGGGAGTTGACAGGTCAGCCAGGATGACAAGACCCCTTAGAAATACCTAAAGCAAACTAACGATAAAGACCCTACTCAAAGCTAACACACACAAGATCTAACCAGGTGATGTTATCGTGGTCGAATAAATTTTAAGACACAAGAACCAAACTTGACCTTTTCATGTTTCAAGAGTCGAGAAAAGGACGAAAAGATGACTCCAGTCTCCTTCGAATGTTTAATGAGCACGAAGTGACAAGATGCTCACAGGCACCTTTTTATTTAGGGAGTCTGAAAACGATCAAAAGTGACTGCTCTGGAGACTCTAGGTATAGGGTTTACCAAGCGACCCGTAAAACTGCTTATACACCTTAGCAATTGTATGAGAGCCAAGGACTTTCCGTACTGTAGTCAATCTTCCCGAATGTTGTGTTCGGTGCGTTACGGTTCACAAGGCGGCAGACTCGGCTTCCTATGGATAAAGGATAAAAGCCTAGTGGGGTCTCCCTATATACGCGACGGTACGTGGGAGCACAATCCGTGTTAGACCACTATCGAGTCACAGAAGGAGGAATCACCCAACCATAATGTGAAACAACAGTGACTATGTTTAAAGACGCCGGAACACGTCTCTAACCTAGACCTCTAGATGTTTGCGTTTAGTTCCAATGCGTTTTTAGATTCATTCGGTTCATTTTATGGTTGATCTTGAAATTAAGTTTCGATTTCAGGCCCTATCGTATGGTCTCTCACAATTTCCTAGATGCAAGCTATATGCCAAAGAATACCATTTTGTTCGATGAATTCTAACTATGAGAAGGTTAAGAGCTTTTCAATCAAACAAAATGAAATCAAACCATCAAACAACCTAATGCAGCTAATGACAAAGAAATGAAATTTTTCTTCTTTTTTTTTTTAAAAACACAAATCACTAAAATGCTCTTCTTTTCATTAACTATTGAATGCAAAAGATTTAGTTCGATTCTCTTTCAATGGCACTAATGCACTTTAAAACGAATTTTGAGAGACAAGAACACCAAGCAAATCACTTAATGAAAGCACACAAAGTTCCCAAAACATCCAACAAATATTTCCAAATCAAAAGGAAAAACCAAGTTCCGCACGAGCTATGTGATCTAAGCTCGGCAAGACAAGAAAGGATCCAAACAAGGAGGAAGCACAATCCGCTTGGAAACACAACCAAAAATACTTCAACAATCACTAAACAAGCATAAAACAAACAAATCTGAAGTTGGCTGGTCAAACAAAAGAACAAGATCCCTACAGAAGGTTTGACACACACGGCCACTAGATAACCTAGGGCTAGAGTGTGAAATCAATGGAGAAGAGCAAACAACCGGAGGATGAGAGTTACAACCAGTCAATTAGAGATTCAACACAATCCAGCAACTGTAAAAGTGATGGCCGAAATACAAACCAAGCAGCGAAAGCAAAGAGGAAGGTATTTGCAAAACCGAAAAATGAGCAAAAACGAAACCCTGTGGAACAAGACTTCGTAAACAAGTAGCTCAGAGTTCAGGTAATGAAAAACAAGTCACAAACCAAGTGGAGAGAAGAGGGGAAAGTCAAAGCAACAGGTTCAGGAGGCTAATTTGGACAAAAATGAATTCTACAGGATCAGCGCGGGTGGCCTTCAGCAACTCGGCGCTGACAAGAGAAGGCCTGTAGCAACTTTGCGACGTCAGCGCGGAAGCACATGGATAAAGCGCGCTGTCTCAAAAACGAGGTCAGCGCGACTGTTAATCGTACAGGAGCGATGACAGGGAAAACAAAGAAGCAGGTGTGCGACGTCAGCGCGTCTGTTTTGAATTAAACCGCGCTGAGGGTAAAAACGAGTAGAATCAAAGCAAAAAACTCCCAAACCAAAGGTAGAAACTTTTAACAATTAAGACACTTCCCAGATGGACCCAGGAAGGCTACAAGCAGAGAAACAATCCCCAAAACTTGAAAAGAGAGAACAATCAAATTCAAACACAAAGAATGGACACAAGAGACAAAAGGTTGATCCCCAGTGGAGTCGCCAAATTGTTGGAGAGGTAAATCCCCTCTACGGGTAGAGGCGATCCCTACTAGCCCAGCAAGGGTCTAGCAACAATCAGTCAATGCTACTATGCAAGTTCCTAATTGCAATTAAACAAGAGGTAAAGAGCACCTACTTGGATTCCAGCGCTGTTGTTTGATGAAGAGATGCCACCTTCGCTCCTTCGCTTTGGCTGGTCACGATCCTCCGCGATCTCCGCGAATAGATACCTGCACACACGAAGAGGAAACAAACACAAGCGTGAAATCTAATAAAAGCAACCATACATCAGTCAGAAAGGATGTAATTCACATTTAACCATTGCATAGACAAATGGGAATGGAACAATAATAGTATTCATCTATTATTAATCAAGCAGAGAAGAGTACAGCCAAATGTTCTGACGTCGGTATCCTTCTCAGGAGGGGCCAGTCAGCAAGTGTCTCAAGCATTCACCTTTGGAAATGATTCTCCCAAGACAAGAAAATCTCTCTCTCACACAAGCAACACAACACAACCTTCCCTAAGCTATCATGCACTTCCACACTTATCACACCAAATACCTATAGTAGCAGCAATCTGAGCACTATAAGCTCCACACAATCCAAACTATTCTCATGGTAATGGTGGAAGTTTATATAGGAGAAGGAGCCTCCTAAAAGGGTGTAAGGATGAGCTTATCTTCAAGGGAAGTAGTTGCAAAGGGTCGAACAGACATGCCATAGAAGGGATTCGATACTCACAAGGCCAACAACCAAGTCTGGAGTTATCTGGAAGGCTGGCTGTTGGAACAAATTCGCCAAAACTGGATCAGCGCGGGTGCATAACTGGTCTGGCGCGCTGACGTCGCAAAGACATAATGGAAAAGGCCATGTCAGCGCGGGTAGATACAAACAGGGGCTGCGCTGGTCATGAAATTCGATCAGCGTGGGAAAGGTGTGTGCTTCCGCGCTGGCAGCGCACGCGGTCTGTTATAGAGCACCAGTCATCGCAAATATTTTAGAAACAGACGCGCTGATGAGGAAAACTTTGGAAAAGTGGGTTTTTGGCGAGTTCAAAAGGCATGAACTTGATTATTGTGAATTCCTGACACAGTAGGGTGACTGACAGGGAGACAGTGACAAATTACTGTGTAACAACAATATATTCTTCATGTCATCCTAAGGATAATTATAGAAAGGCATGTCAGTCTTGTCACAAGGAGAAGTCGACTTATTCTAGATGGACAAACCACTATATATATAGCTACTCGACCTCCATTTGAGAATAATTCGGTCAAGAAATCCAAACTAAGAAGAAGTGTGAAAAACATAAGGGAGAAGCCTCATCACCAACCAAAGGACAGAGGAATACAACTGAGCCATTTTCTAATCTATTTTTCACTAACACCTCCACACGTGTAAGAATCTAGAACTATCTGCTGCAGAAAAGGGTTGAAGGTATCACTGATGTTCTAGAAGCTGAATCAAGGAGAAAAGATAAGCAAGTTCTCAAGCCGAATTTTAGAAGCAAATCTCTTCGTCCAAGTGAAGGGAAATAGGGTGTGAAAGTTGGTCAACATCCATCACACGTGCTACAACTAGGGTTTCTGAAGAGGTCGAGGGTTGCAAGTCTGATCCAAGTAGTCAAGATTTGAAATATAGTCGAGAAGGAAGGAGAAGCAAGAAGTTTTACCATCGTTGACTCAAGGAAGAAGAGGTTAATATAAGAGGTCTTCTAGAGGTTAAGGTCAAGGTTCTTGATAATGGTATTGGTATTCGTCAATTGAATTTTCTGTAAGAAGAAGAATTCGTTTTGGGTTTCCTCTTAAGTTGGAGAGGTTTTGGCCCTAGCTAATCACCTACATTCTGTGTCTCTTGTCTATTTATTGTTTATGCATTGGTAGCTATTTGATGAAGAAGAACATTATAATAATATAAGTAAAGAGAATATCCTAATATAAAAGAAGTAAACAACATTCACAAGCAATTATCATTAGAAGAGAAATCACCTAATTGATATGCCCTATATTTCTCAACAGATGTGCCATACTTATTATTGAATTGAATTATGAAAAATATTTTTAGAGCATAGATGAAGGAAAATTTTACAAACTTTACTCCCTTGAAAGGGACACAAGGTTGGGAGATCCAAGAATATAGAGAAAATTGAAATGCTCAATAGCATATTATGTGAAATAGCTAATTTCCTTTTGCATCTCTATAAGTTT
The DNA here is from genome assembly GCA_031772625.1 of Pinus tabuliformis. Taxonomy (NCBI): domain Eukaryota; kingdom Viridiplantae; phylum Streptophyta; class Pinopsida; order Pinales; family Pinaceae; genus Pinus; species Pinus tabuliformis. Next base: position 152,115,369 of record CM062805.1, on the reverse strand, counting down.
TCTTTTACCATAGGAGGATTAGCCAGTATTTCCAGCCATAAAAAAAGCCTTAAAATTACAATCCACTAATATGGTTGGAATAATCATGAGAACTACTTAAAGAAATAATTGCTTTTAAATAACACCATATGCTAGAAGAATGGAAGTCCAACGATAGTAATTTATCCTAAATATCTTGTTTGACCTCTTAAAGAAACAATAGGTTGTTTCCATTTATCTACAACCTAAAAATTTGTGGATCGTTTTAATGGGAAGCACCTACCATTTACTTTCCTATGGAAAAATCTATTCTTCACTTTTTTTGCTAGTAAATTTTGGTTAAAAAGATGAGTGATTTACCAGAGTTAGTGAAACCAAGATCATACTGAACTTGATTATTGCAATTTTCTTCACATAAATTTCATCATGTTTCTTGTAAGTTGCATAAAGTTGATGAATGGTAAATTTCCTATTACTTTAATCCAGTTCTTTATAAGCTTACATATATATTTAGATCTAAACTAAAAGCTTAGAAACATGACAAACTAGTTTGTTCATAAGAGACAAATAATGAGTGCATTTATTCTTGGTAATCCATCCTCAAAATGGTTCTCTCTCTTTCATTTCCCATCCTTTTATTTTTCTTTATTTTACAACAAAATCCAAGTCATTTTTTTGGGTATCTACATATCCTAGTTGGGTCTTAGGTGGGATGGAAAAAACTACAAATCCAAAGCTACAAGATGGAAAGTTTTGTACCTTTCTTCCACCAAATTCTTTTGAAATGCTTTCACTTACATTTCTAATATTGTTTATTGAAAATTCTTGCACCCTTACCTTGTTCTAAAAATCCTAGAAACAAACACCCTATAAATGCAAATGTGGAAGTGTCTTGTCGAGCCTTGTGAAGGTAGGGATGTAGTAGTTGTTTCCAATTAGTTACACACGTTCCTGTTAAGAGGAGTGACTTGTTTTTTGTCTGAAATTAATTTTATTTGTTGCCATAGATAATCTATGACAATTGAGATTTGTTGTTGATGATGATATTTATTATCCTCTCGGAACAACATGGTATATTATAAAAATAAAGAGAATTTGAAAAACAATTCTTCAAAATTCATTCTATAATTTAACATGGTGGAAATGAAAGCACCAATGATAAAAATAAAAATTAAGTGTAATTTAAGAGGCCTCAAAGAGTAATTGATTTATGAAACTGGGTAAGGTTATCATATATTTTTAAGTATAGGATACGTTAAAAATAAATGATGTCCATCTTCAATCCCATTTGTATCACAAGTTTTGCAAATTCACTCACTCCAATGTGTTTTTGGATTAGTCCAACAATCAATGTCACTATGGGGATCATGCGAATTGGTACTACTTTTAAAAATATTCATTTTGTTTTTTAAGCTCTTAATATTGGGAAAATCATTTTGATTAGTGAAATAAGGATTGAATAAAATACTTGTAGATGTAAACTTTAATGTCATCAATATTATTAACTGGATCATTTTTTATTTTTTACTCTGCAATGGTTAAAACAAACTTTACAATTTATAGCCCAACATTTTTTGAGCTCGTGGTGGGTACTTCTAAGACTTACAAGGGTTAACATGAGAATTGATGGAACCAAATCTCACCTAAATTCTAAAATAACATTGTCAGAAGTGAATTAGAGGAATATAGGTCAATCAAGGTAGAGAGGGAATGAAAAATACAACCACAAGTGCATTAAAAAATAAAATGCACAAGAATGTACAAGAGAAAATGTCAATCACAAGAAGAATAAATCTAAATCCAAGTTTCCTTAGGCTAATAAAACTCTATATAAAAGATCAAGAATATCACAAAATGAGATGATACAGATGAGCTTCTGAGTTATGTTTTCATACACAATTCAAGTGAGGCATCTGCCAAAGGGGTTATGAACCCACATAACAAGGGAACACACCCGAAGAGTGTTATTGAGCCTACTTGTCAAGTTTGACTAGGTTGGATTTAACAACACACCTAGTATAGGGTAAATGAAATAAAATATGGCCTTAACCATAATTACAAGTACATCTGTATACTACACACAATTCTAGCATCACCCCTTGAGTATATAGGGAGCCATGGAGAGAATTAATTACAATACAAGATAATAAAATTTACTTCCCTCCTACATTTTCCCTTGCCTTGTTTTAATTCTAAGCAAAGGTTTAAATCAACCCACCCTTGATTTCTGCTACACTCGAAAAATCCAACAAGATCATTAATGATCAACACTAAGCTACAAATATATTTAGGTGTGAGATAATATAGCTTGGTAGGGACATTAGACAACTGAATAATGACCCATGATGGAGAAGATCTCCTAATTTTTTTTAACACAGTCGGTTACTTTTTAGATATTGCAAAAAGGAAAAAAAGGAAAAGGAAGCTAGTTCCTTGTACAATCAGAGGAGGGCAGGTTCAAAAGTAGTGCGCAAATTGGGAGCGCAGTCCCCACAACTACTTTTGCCGCCCTGAATACATAAACTTCAAAAACTAAAAGTGTTGGTGTCATGGTTCTGAGCTGTGGGATAAGTTTCCAAAATTGAGTTGAAATCCATAAGCCTCATGCAGAAACCAAAACTGCACTTAACTTTGGGTAAAACAGACTTAACCAAAACCCTTTATCCTCATAAGTGGGAGTAAACACAAACACATGGGAAATAATAATTTCCACTTATCCAAAGCCTTGGCATGATTTTCAAAGCATGCCTTTATTAGGCTCAATCTCCACCGTAGAATTTCCTCCATCAGATCTGACAGACACCTTCATTCGCCGATCAGTCAATTTGCACATCACTCCACCACCGTCGATCCACTCACGATAGATCCAACGGTAGGCAGGGATTTCAGGTGGACAAATCATGCGAACAATACCCGCCCAAAAAAGCGGTATTCTCACTCCACCCTATTGCTATGTGTCCATCAGTGAGTGGAATCGAGTGGTTCCCTCCTGAAACTGCTTACCACTTAATCTTGTCCCGAAAAACCATTCCTGCTTAAAACCCTGCCTTTTCTCTTTGACTAACTCTCGAGCATGTTAGCACCCGATGGCCGTAGATCTGCCACCATCGACGGCTGCGACGGATTCGCCGAGTTCCTCTTCCGATACTACTGAAGTCAATCCTCGACCGTTGATCTCCTCACTCTTGCTTTGTGGCATTTCTTCATTTTTTTGTGGTTTATGTTCCTGATTTATTGGTCTCTGTTGAGGAGAGACCTGCTGCTGTTGATTTCCATACTGTCTCGGGTCGCCTGGGAGCCTGCGCAGGTGCACGTGGGTCATGGTATACTTTTTCGATCCTCATACTGGGTGAGGGGGTTATGGTATACTTTCTTCATAAACTTCATTATTCTCTTTGACAATCCCAACTGGTTTGTCAATTGCTTTGTTGGCATGGCTATCAACGTCCTTATTTTGGTTTCTCAGGACATGCTTTATGGTTATATTTCTCAGACTTTCAAAACTTGTTCTAATCCTTTGATAGATTTTGTTGATGGCTATGCTTTTGAAGTCCCTTTTGGTATCTAGAGTGGCTATTATTATAGGGTCCTTGATTGCATTTTTGTTTAAAAGCCTTGTGCCTAGGAGAAGGTTGTATGCTTCAGCCCTGTTGTTTGTCATTTCTCCAAGGCTCCATTCATAGGTTATTATTTTGTTTCCATTTGGATCTAGTATAACTCCACCTGCCCCTGCTTTACCTGGGTTATTTTTTGCAGCTCCGTAAAAAAAAATAATGTGTCTCTTCTGTTCTTTTATCCATTATGCAAATTATTTATCCTCCAGCCTTAATTTCCATTTCTTGTTTATGTGAAATTCTTTATTTTTTGCTATAGCTTTTGCTTTTGCTTTATTTTCTAACATTGCTTTGTTGTACCGGTCTTTCTCTTCTTGTTGTAAATTGTTCTGGTCCATTTTTGAGATTCCATTTGTACTTATTATCTCTGTGACTTGGCTCCAAGTTTTTGCTAGGATCTTGCCTAGACTTGGCTTTTGTTCTTTGAAAATTCATTTGTTTCAAGCTAACCAAATTTTCCAACACAGGATTGAAGGGAGACATTTCCATATCCTATTTGTTGCCTTTTTTGTCTTTGTATATGGATATCTTTTATCCCAGTTTTTATGAAGAGTTGTCAATTGAATTGTTGGATTTATGTTTATTTCCAAAGGACTTGTTGCCTCTTTCCAACACTCTCTCGACACCTTACAGTTTATGAAGAGGTGTTGGATTGTTTCTTCCTCCTTTTGACACATGACACATTTTGAGGGCCCTTGTATTCCTTTTTTTTTTTTTTTTTTTTAGAAGTAAGAATTTTTCCTTTGAGAAGGGTCCAGGTGAAGACATTAATTTTGGGCAGACTCTCTGATTTCCAAGCTGCCTTCCAAAGACTCCAATAATTTTGATTGTGAGGTTTTTGGAGGAGGTTGTACCCCGATTTCACTGTGTAATCCCCTCCATTTGGGTCCCAAACAAAGTCATCCCACTCTTCTTTGTTGATGGGCATGGCCCCGGCCAGATGAAATTTTAAAGTTTCCCACTTACTTTTTAGTCTTGGTGGTGTAGCCAGTTTTTTCCATCTTACCCAGTTATTCTGATCCCAATCTAAAATAGAATAAAGAGTGTTAAAGCTTTGCACTCCCATCCATCTCTGAAGTCCTCTTAAATTTTGTTGCTGATTTAAGGGGTTTTTCCCCATTATTCTATCCTCCCAGATAGAACTTGCTTTCCATTTCCTGGATTTTTGGATATTTTATCTCTAATAAGAGGAATTATCCTTTTAACCAATTTACAGATTTGGGTGCATGGCCTGTTTGGAATAGTATCAATGAGAAGCTTTGTTCTATGACAATTTAAGTATTTCATTTTTAGAACTTTTTCCCACCAGTGATCGTTCCCATTTATCATTCTCCAGATAATTTTTGTCCCTAGAGCAATGTTCATTAGTCCTGGCAGGCGAATTGCTATAACTCCCTTTTCATAGGGAAGAGTAACTTGCTCCCATCTAACAAGGCTGAATTTTTTATTATCTTGTTTTCCTCCTTGCCAGAGGAATCTTCTTATTATCAATTCCATTTGCTTGTGGGCACTTGCCAGAGCCATAATGATTGCATACTGATATATAGGCAAGGTCGAGAGAAGAGCTTTAATCAGTGTCACTCTTCATGCCAGGTTGAGCCACATCACTCTACAGTTATGAATTGTTTCCCCCATTCTCTCCACTTGCTTGCTCCAGACTTCAGATTTTACCACTTCCTTTGCTAAGGGCAGCCCAAGATAAGTGAAGTGGCTCCAATTTATTTGTAAAGGTATTTCCAATATTTGTGAGATATGTTGCATTGTTTTTGTTGAGGTATTCCAGCAATAAATTCTTCATTTGGAGTTGTTTAAAATTCCTCCTTAAGCTAGGAGAAATTCATCCAAGACTTTTTTGAATCATCTTGCTATAATGCAGAATACCCCACCTATGAGATGGGTATCATCTGCAAAGAGAGTGGTTTATAGCTTTGACTCCTCTCGATATTTGTATCCCAATTATTTTTTTCTCTTTTCTTTGATTTTCTAGCATAGCACTCAGCGATTTATCCATGATGATGTACAAGAATGGAGAAAGCGGACAACCTTGCCTCAACCCTCATGTGCTTTGGAAAAATTTACTGGGTCGTCCATTGATTAATGGAGCTATCCAAGGATTTGATATACATGCTTGGATAATCTTTATGAAATTGATTGAAAAGCCAAAGTTTTTGAGAGTTGTTGCAAGAAAGGTATGGTTAAATCTATTAAAAACATTAGCCATATCTAACTTAACAATCATTCCTCTCTCCTTTCTTTGGATACTGTTGTGAATAGCCTCCTGAACAATTATCACATTGTCTATGATTTTCCTCTTGGGGACAAATCCTCCTTGGTTTTCTGAAATTATTTCCGAAAGTAATTTTTTCATTTTGTTTGCTAGAATTTTGGTGAGTATCTTATAAGACGAGTTGCAAAGGGAGATTGGCCTATATCTGTTAAAATTTGTAGGATTCTGCTCTTTGGGAAGGAGGACTTTATATTTCCTCCAATATTTTTTTTTGGAAAGCATTTTTGAGCATTCTCATTAGATTTTTTTTTTATAATTTCCCAATGTTGTTTGTAATAGGCCATTGTAAACCCATTTGGATCAGGTGCCTTATCAAGTTGGAGATTCCACACAACTTCTCTAACTTCTTCCTCAGTAATTTCTTTGTCTAATTCCCTATTTTGCTAGTCGCTTATTTTTTTTATATGCTGCAAAATTTCTTCATTAGCTGCCTGCTGGCCACTTGTTGAGAGGAGTTCTTTAAAGTGTTTATGGGCTGCATTTTTTATTGCTTCAACTCCTTTTATTTCTTGACTATTTACTTGAATCTATTCAATGTGATTTTTTGACCTCCTTATTTTCATTGTATTATGAAAAAAAATTGTATTTTTATCACCAGATTTTAGGCAGAGGCATCTTGATTTCAATATACTTTCCTCTTCTTCTTGCCTATTTTGCTTATATATTTCCAGATATATTTCCTTTTCTTGTATATGGTCTTGCTTACTTTTTTCCTTATTCTCTTTTTCCTTGCAGAGATTATCCATTTTTTTTGCAATTCGATTTTCCTAGCTTTGTCCCGGAGATCATTTTCTCTTGCCCAATTTTTTAAGTGCATCCTTAGGTTCTTTAGCTTAGTTTCCCAAACATACTGGGGAGATCCTGTGACACTTTTTTTCCAGTTTTCCTTTATTTGTGTGCCAAAATCTTCCTTTTTGTTCCAAATTGAATTATATCTGAAGGGAAAGGGTCCTTGATTTTCTAGCTTTTCCAAGGTTAGCACCACCGACTTGTGGTCTGAAGCTTATTTGTGAACAATTTTAATTTTCACAAGAGAATAAGCAGCTGCTATGCTTTCATGAATAAGAATTCTATCCAACTTTTCTTTTATGTTGTTTTTTCCTATTCTTTTATTGTTCCATGTGTATTTTCCATTGCTTGGCGGAATGTCTATTAATTTGTGTTCTTCTATTATTCCTTCAAGAGCTTCTCTTGACGGATCATTATGGAAGATTCCACCAAATTTTTCTTCTGTATTCCTTATCAGATTTAAGTCTCCTCCCAAGATTAAGTTCCCACTTTGTCTCTCTGTTATTTCTTCTTTAGCTTATTTCCATCATTGTTCTTTCTCTCTATAGTGATTTGGGGAGTACACATTTATAATGCTATATTGTTCTTTTGTAATGAGATTTCTCAACTCTGTTTGAATCCAGTGTCTGCTGATTTTTTGGGTCATTAATTCCCATTTTATTTTATCCCAAATGGTGTTGATTCCTCCTGATGCTCCTGTGGCTTTTAACGCTACTCCTTCATAATTTTTTAGTTTTTGAATCATTTTTTGATTTTCTTACTTGTTTAGTTTGGTCTCTTGGATCACATATATGTCTAGTTGTTCCTTGGCTAAAATGTCTCAGGTTGCATTGACTTTAAAGGAGGTACCAAGACCACGACAATTCTAAGAGACCACTATCATTATTTACTATTGTGTTGGTGTGGTCCTCCCTTTCCTCTTTGCTGAGTTTTTTCATGACTTCTTGTTTATTTCCCAAGGAATGAGTCTATTGGTTGTTGCATTCTTAGGGCCATTTCTTTAGTTGTTGTCTCATCTCTGATTTCTTCATTGTATTTCCTTCCCACTTTTTTTTGTTGATCCCAGGTTTGGGGGATTTCTTTGGCTTTGTTTCTAGTTAGAATGCGATCCACTGAGGGAGGAGGTGGAGAGGATATAGGGTTGGGGGAGGATATGAGAGCTAAAGATATGGGGCTTGAAGGTGGGGATCTGGGAGAGGGTAAATCAAAGGAATCTTCTAATGGCTCAAAAGGATTCGGAGTTGTGTGATCAGGAGGAGTAACCTTCGCTGGAAGCTGAGAGGTTGTTTTGTTTTCTTCTTGGGACTGGTAGATATTTGATGCGGTTTGCTTGTTGGTAGGTTTTTTCCTTTTCACTTGTTCCCATGTGGGTTCTTGCTCTTCTACATTTTCATGCTCTATTTTTTTAAGACGCCTATTTGCAAAATTACCATACTCGTGACATACCTTGCATTTAAATGGTATTTTCTCGTAGTCCATCTGTTGAATGTGTGTCCATTAATCGACCTTGATCTTTATTTCCTCTGGGAGGCCTTTTCCGAGATCTACTTCCACACATATTTTTGCACACGCATGCATGTTGTATTTTGGCTCACATCTGTCAATATATTTTCCCACTGTGTTTCCTATAGCCTTTACAGATTCGTCTCCCAGTAGTGAAGAGGAAGATGCGGGAACCTGACCCACACAGGCGCTGCATTTGGAACATCCATCTCCGGATCAAAGTCTGGCATCCACCTGTTCAGGTATATACCTCTGGAGTCCATGAAGTAAGGTCTGTTTCTAAATATCATATCTTTGTCCTCCTTTGTTTCAAAGAGAAAGGTGTAGTATCCCCTTCCACATAATCATATTATTATCTTCCCCTGTGTGGCTGCATTCCAGTTTTTTTCCACCCATTTTTGCACTAATTTGGGTGAGGGCCATAGCCCAGTGAATTGCCCAACAAGTCCACGTTCTACCAGAGAGATGGCTGCTCTTCTTGGAAGTGATGGAGGGAGAGAAATCTTTGGGATACTTTCAAGTTTCCTTACAAATTTATTGACTGATGGCATGTTCCTTGGAGCTCCATTCTCTGCGATCAGAGATGCGAAGGCTTCTGCATTTTCTTCATTCCCTAGCTGCGAGGGAGGGTGAGGATCTCCCTCCTCAGAGGGTTGCATGGTCGGGTTGGCCTCAGCAACAGCAGGCTGCCAAGAGAGGGATCTGCAGGGGCAGCAGCGACTAGGTCAACGTAGGCTCAGGATGGGTTGTTGTGTGCGTTTTCTCGATTTAGAAGATCTCCTTATATTGTCCAAATAAGCTGGTAATCAATTCAATTGTATCAAATTCACCCTAAAAATAATTAACAATTTGAGCAAAATGGATCAAGGTTAAGGATATTATTTCTCATAACATGTATATGGAAAATAAAGAAACTTTGGTGTATCGATAAGGATGGATATAACTTTGTTAGGTATATAACTTGACCTATCCAAAAGGAAGAGTAATTGGTGCAAGTGAATCATGCAAGATGACTCCATATTCATTATTTAATAATATAGTGTAATTTCTATGATAATCCATAATAGGTGAGAATTCATAGTCAACATGAGCATTAAATGAGCCATTGACATGCCATTTGCAACATGAGGACTAGATGAACCACTAACATGAGTACCATGTAGAAGTGAAGAGACATGCAATGGAAGATTGGATGAACCATAAATAGTTTTCACATTAGTAGTAGGGGTATACATAAATATTATAATAGAGTATTAAAGGAAGTAGATAGAGGAAAAAATCATACTACAAAGGAGAAGTTTGCAATTAAACATGATAATAATCATTTGAAGATCTCCTACATGGTGATGAGACAAAGTGTGATTTGTGGAATCTTGTTGAGATCCATTTGATTAATTTTAGAATATAAGTAATGGGAGAGATCCAAGTAGAGTGCAAGTAGGAGCCTCACAAAAAATAGCCTCTCTATATTCAACTACCCTAAGGGGTGGGACCAAAAAGGTGACATCCATAAAAATTTTAACCATATACAACCAAATTATAACAAGAGTTTGGAGATGTTTATGTGTTTCACTTTTCATAAGAAGCATGGGTCCATGCAACAAATCCAAAATTTTTGAAATGCGAAACATAAGGTCTACTACCATACTATTTATCATAAGGAGTTATACATGTGATGACATGAGTAGGTTTTATATTGATGATATGGGCCTTGTAAACAACCACCTCTCTCTAGAATGGATACTTCATTTTCTTGGAGTGAAGCATGTATATTCTTTTGTTCCACTAATCCATTTGACATGGAGTGTACAAAATGGGTCTAAGAGATACAAATGATTGGGAAGTATTTCTAATTTACTCACCTTTTCCATCAACCTTGAGAAACTTGATATTCTTGTTGCTTTAATTTTCCACATGATATTTGGATTCTTGAATTTCCAGACACCTTTAGATTTACCAGTGTATACCTAAAGTGTTAGAATGTGTGTCCCTGGACAATTAGATCTTGGAAATAAGTCTCATTCAACATAAATTATCATGGATTGGGATACACTAAAGAAAATAACTTTCATATTCTAGATTACTCTAAACTAATTTTGTTGGGTCTATATAATACTAGTGTAGCCTCCATATTGTTATTTTTTGTGCCCCAGAGAAGCCCACTATTATTATTGTTGTTCCCTTACATAATTATTGTAATGTAGACCCTAATTATATTTTGACCCTTTAGATTCCTATATATACCAAGGAGGTCTTGTCATTTGAATCATCTAAGAATTGTTCATTTATGTGATGTAAAGGGAGGTTTCCCCCTCAAAGTGACTTATTATTTAGTCTTTGAGCTATCTTTTCTTATGTTTTTTGTGTTATTTTAGTATGGATACATAACATTTGCTATCATATCTTTAGATCTTGGGGCTTTCTGCTTCAAACTTGTCATCTTTGAATTTTTCCTATATTTATTGATTTTTAATTTATTTATCATATATATATATATATATATATATATATATATATATATATATATATATATATATATATATATATATATATATATATATTTGGTGAGGTTTTAGAAGACGAAATTATGACCACGTGTATTTGAAATATTAATGAAAAATTGGTTAAAATTTTATACCTTCACTATATTTGAGGAGATATGGTCCAAGGAAGTTAGGGTTTTTGTATGCTCCAAAACTCAGTATCAAATAGGTGTTCCGGGAAATTCATTATAACTTTATTTTGATCATTTGATTTGAATTATGTAAAAAGTGATTAAAATTGCACAAACTTTAGTTTTTATTGTATGATTTTAAAGGATGAAGGTAGAAATAATAACATGTTGAATCTTGTATAAGTTTGCTCTACTAAACCGGTCCATAATCAAGCCATATTGGGAGATTTAGCATAACTTTATCTTGAAGAATCCAATCTCAGTCTGACTTGTGGCGTTGGAAACAAGACATAACGAGCTACCCAGGGGGGCAATTTTAGACATTGGGAGACCGAAATTACATATATAAAACAATTTCAAGGTTAACCATATCGACAAGATCAAAATAAAGCTCTTAAAAAGATGTGTATTTTTAAACTTACATAATTTTTGTTTGAAAAATCAGTTTGAAGTGATTCAAAGGGCATAGTGAAGCATATATATAATTAATTGGTTCCAAAATTCATCCCAAACAAAAATATTCTGCACCCATTAATCTCAAAAAAATCTCTACTATGACACATGAAGAAGAGAAGGAAATGCAACATGATATATCAAAATTATGAGACAAGTGCAACAAAATTCACACTCACAAAGAACAACCAAAGATGAATTGAAAGTGATGAAAGTAGGCATAAAAGGGAACATGGAAGGTATGAAAGATGGTTTAAAAGTATAAATTGAAGGTTTGACAAAGTTGCTACAAGAATTTCTTCCTAATGGTGGTAAGGTACTCCACAAAACTCATGATGAGAACAAAAAGAATGTGAATTATGATTTTAGAGACTATAACTTTGGGTTGAAGACCAACCATATTACAAATATCAATATGATGGATTTTGATGCAAAGGAATCGGTAACGTGGACACTGCAGATGGAGCAATTGTTTGATCTACATGATGTGCAACACACACAAAAGGTATGCATTGCATCTTTATATTTGGAACCCAATCAGTTTGTGTAGAAATTAATGTGTAGATTCAAAACTGGTCATGAATTTTACTAAATCAAAAGACTTGAAGTTATTCTACTGATTTAAAGAAGTTAATTCACCATCTAGAACACAAATCATAGACATGCAATCAGAAACATCACACATGCACAAAGATTTATCTAGGGGAAAGAAACTGCTCAAAATCCCTTACTATCTATATTGCATTAATCAGAGAATAGAGATGAAATACATATTCTTTCTCAAGCTTGAACACACCTTGCAAGTGTATAATCTATCCCTCTGCCTGATTGATTAACTCTGGCCAACACTTGGAAAAAATTTAAGCCCTCCAAGCTCCTATTTCCTTGCGTTGTTCCTCTAGGAAATTGGCCCCTATTATTTAGGAATTTCCCACTATTGAATTGCGCAATTCCTTTAGGTCCTTCCTCTGACTGCATGCACCACCTATACACATTGGAATATGATACAAATGACAGTACACTGCCTTGGAATCTCCATATCAACTGGGTAACTCAAATTCTTTGCATGCAATAATTATTTTGTGTTGATTGATCAGTTAACTAGTTGATCACTAAGAGTGGATGAAGTTCCACTTCCACAACTTCACCTCCACTAGTTCTTCTGACAATTAGAACTATTTTAACTGACAATAACTCAAATTAACTGAAATAGATTGATACAAATTAGAAATCAAACATACTAAACTAAACTCAAGCTTCCCCAACTTGAATTAATTGAGTTAAATGAGTGACAAGTTCCATGTCACCTCAATTAACTACCTCCAAGATTTTTGCTGAGATAGAAATTCATTTTTTCTCTAGTTTGACCAAGGCAAATTCAAATTGATATTTTCTTGCTTCATTTCAACACTCCCTCTCAACAAGAAAGGGATTATCAACCACCCATATCCTGCATCTATGGAAATCGAACTTCCCTCTTGACAATGTGTTTATCAAAATATCAACATCTTGTTCCTCTATCAGAATGTACTGTAACAACATAATCCACCTTTGCACACAATCCCGTAGATGGTGATACTAAATATCAATATACTTGGATTAATCATGAAAAAGAAGATTTTAAAATATTTTGATTCAATTACGATTATCACAGCAAATCACAGTTGGATCCATCATATGACCAAACAAGCCAAGAGGTATCTTTCTCATCTGGATCGCCTCACATGGTGCTTGACTTGCAACCATGTATTCTTCTTATGTTGAGTTGAGTGCCACATATATTTGATTCCTACTGTACCAAGAGACCACTGCGAACCCAACATTGAAAATTCCACCTGATGTACTCTTTCAGTTTGATGGAATCCCCACGCAATCTACATTGGTGAAGCCACACAACTTCACTCCCTTTGTCCATTTATACCAAAGTCCAAACTGGGTAGTTCCTCAGAGGTACCATAAAACATGCTTATCTTCCCTCCAAAATAGTTTGGTTGTCCTAACCATATCTTGGAGTAGCCAGTTGACTGTGTTTTCACTCCTCCAGATCTCCAAGGTTGAGGAAGAGTCCAGCTAAGGTAACCATAGACCAATCTTTTGACTTCATAGCTAGCCCTACCAAGCCGAAGAGGGCTCTCTCCAAAGGATCACAACCAAGAGGGCTGGATAGATTAGGGTTTTAGGCTAGATGTAAAGTGCAGAAGGTGTTTGATTTTATTTGGTGGGGTTGTTGGAAGAGGATTAGGTCAAAAAGACTAGGTCAAGGAAAATGAGGGTGTGATTGCAGACAACTGATGGAGAAAGGTAGGTAGGCACTCAAACACTTTAAGGTTATGGAGTGAGATGGATAAGACTAATGAGGTGCTAGAAAGATAAAGACAAGCATGTATTATTTCTAAACTGAAGATAATGGACAAACTATGAATATTTCCCCAAAACAGAGCATATAAGATGTATTCTGCTCATCAACTTGAAAATCAACATACCATAGAAGTGAAGTGAAATATGGGAGTACAAAACATTCAAACATATGCAACATAAGAATAAACTAAGTCAAAATTAAATACCACAGGTATTCCATCAAAATAACTACAACTCATTCATTAAATTATGCCAAATACTGATTACACTAGTGTCTCTAATCAATAGCCAAACATCCAACTGATTCCAACTTGTGAAATGACTAAGAAAATACATAATATAGGCCTCAAACCAACTCAACCTAGCCTTAGGGGTCGAATCCATGAGAGGAGGGGCAGTTGCAAGGAAGGCTGAACTGATAGCTAGAGTGTAAGGTGGTCAAAGTGACTCATCCCTAACTCTAGAAAACTGATTCATTACATGCCATGTAGGCCATTTGACTGATGTGCTTACCCTAGATAACAGTAAGAAACATGATATTTACATCATATTGATCATTTACATGAGTAAAAGATCAATTCCCCTTAGCTGAAAGTGAGTTTAGTGTGAAACAGTGAAAAATGTAGAAGTCTGTCAAACACACCCTTGAACTGTCAAACACGCCCTTGAACTGTTGAACACGCCCTTCAACTTCAAGGCTGATTTTGGATGCCTTCCCGATGTCCAAATTTTCCCCAAGATAGCTCATTTGAAAGCCCTTCGAGTCTACTTTCCAAATATGCCTTCAGTTTTCCATTTGGAGGTCATTTTCCCTATCAAAAGCTCAATCTCCCAAGACTTGTAAACATGCAGCACCCAAGCAAGAAATGAGGCAGAAAGGTGGTTTTTTTGTGGTTTCTGACCTTTTTGGCTGACCTGTTTATTTCCAAATGCTTAGCAAATGCATAGGGTGAATGTCTTCATCACTATGAATCCAAATATGCTGATCTTTTTCTGATTGGATGCTCCAAAAAAGAGCGCAGCACCTTAGGTGTTGCGTGTTTGGCCTTTTTACTATGCTAAAAATGCCTCAAAAAACACAGAAATTCACAAGAATGTCTAGCCTCCTTTTCTCTTCTTGCTTCGTCAAGGCTTCAATCTTCTCCTTTGCAGCTTTGAGTTTTTGGAGTCAAACCTTAGGAAGGTGATGAAATGGAATGTAGGTGTAGAGAGTATGGAATGGTGTGAGGAAACTGAGGAGATGGAAATGGGGATGTGTGATATGAGGGAGGTGGTAAGGGGTAGTTTTGAAAAGTAGGAATGGTAGTGGGAAGCTAGGAATTGGAATTTAGGGATCAGATTATGTTACTAGGGTTTTGAATTTAGTAAGACACAAAAACACAATGAAACACCATATAAATCAACTGTGGAGGAGAGGAGTGATGTGATTTCAACCTACTTGTGGTGCTCAAGCATGTTGGTGACACTTTTTGAAGTTTGGAGAGGATGTTTTGCTCTGTGGGCTACGTCTGGAAGTTTTTGGGCAAACATGCAGCAATATGGTCAAACGCACCCTCTCTTTACTGGTGTGTAGCGCCCTTAAGAAATGCACAGAAATTTTAGGCAAACACGCAACACTCTGGTCAAATGCGCCCTCCAAGTTCAAAACGCGCCCTCCAACTTGCATGTTGATTTTGACTACCTTCCCGGTGTCCAAATTGAGCCCAGGATAGCTCACTAGAAATATTCTCCTGTCTAGTTTCTAAATCTACATTTAATTGTCAAAATGGACTTGATTTGACCCTCCAAAAGTTCATTCTCCCAAGACTAGTCAAAACGTGTAGAATGAGGGTGCAAAATGTAGAAATTTTGAATAATATGACACTTATTCACAGAGATTATCTCGATTATACACTATTGTAGAATACATGCATAATACATAACCTCCTCTACGTTGATCATCAATTTAGCAGCATTAAAAAAAATGAAACATCAATCGCATGCACACATTAACACAGTATGTAACCCAGGGAAATCATACAGCTGAAAACCCCACACTATTTGTATATTATAATGATTGAGAACATGTAACAATACATAGTACAATACTCCTCACAAGTACTCAGTACTATCTCCACCTATTACACACAAACTAGCTCAGATCTGAATCAATCACAGGTTCAAATCTCCTCCGCTGCTTGCCTGCCTCCACTGCGCAATCCTACATGAGAATGGATGAGAATGGCTGATCCAAACTCGTATTTCCCTTGGCTGAACCACGCAATCCTCATTGGCAATACTCAATCCATTGATTGTACAAATCTCATGCACAACTATAGTCACAACTGATAGCAATATCAACCTCTAACACCTATCTCCACTGAACTGTCCATGCACTGAGTTAACTGATGTATTCTTTAGTTGCTTTATGAGTTAATAATTAGTGAATTAATTAATAATTAATTCACATCACTCATCACTAGTGTATTCTACAGTTAGACTAAATACAACTAGTTCAACTAAGTCAAACTGAACATAACTCCATCAACTCCTCAATCAACTCCACCAAACTCAATCACTTGAGTTCTAACTGAAGTCCATCATGCAATAGCTCAACTAACCCATAAGAAAAGCGTATTTCCTTCTGTCAGTTGCATTTTCCACATCCGTAGCTCAAACTGAAGTGCTCCAAGAGGTTAAGATAATGTTTATAGTCCAAATATTATTAAGAGCTAATAATATTCGACTATTCTATTTTTAGCCTGGCAGTCTAAAAATAGACTTCGCCCATATGTCTAAAAATGGAAGTCCATATATTTTTACCAACATGACCAATCATCCACAAATAACATCCTGCAACTCATAGACCATGATCCATATGTCTAAAAATAGACATAGTCTAAAAATAGACTTTGCGCCAAAAATAGCCTGCGAGCCCACTTTGTGAAGGCGACTTCTTTTCACTAAGCTCCATCATCTTGTTGCATTTTCAACACTCCCTCTCAACAAGATATGGATTATCTGCAACCCCTATCCTACCACTGGAATGTTCTGCATGCAACATATTTGCCCGGTCCACTTGCTCCAACAACACTTGGAACAAAAAACACTCCCAACTGACCACTCTGTTGGGCTAGGAACATACTCTGATGTTGAAGCTCTACCTACTGCTGACAAGTGCTCCCTCTCTGACATCTGCACTTCTGAAACATCTCCATGCATCTCGCACCATTGCACACTTCTTTGTGCCACCTAGCACTGTGCAAAACACTTGTGCCTCTCACATTGTTGCAGCCTGCTAGCTATGCGTTGTCCTGGGATTCCCTACACTGTCACTCTCTCTGTCGCTCCATCCACATCTGTCTCTACCCAATCAGTCAGTTCCTGCTACTCCACATCGGGGCTCCCATAGCAAGGTCTCATCCAAGAGGTTGGGTACCTCAAGGATCCTGCCCCTCCTCCTTGGGACGATCACTCTATATCGCCCCACCTCCTACCTGGAGGTATGGCTGCATGTGATCCCTCAGCCCACCTGGATTGAAGTTCCCCCCTACTAGAGGTCTCTGCATGAGTAGATGTCTCTACTCGATCTCCTCTCAGCTTCCCTTGTTGTGGCTGTTCCACAACCTCCTAAAGTTGTTGCACCAATCGTGGCTCCTCCACAATCGTCTGAGACTTCTTCTGGCTCTGCATGTTGAGAGGTAATATACACTCCCTCTCAACCACCAAGTCTCCATCAATTGTCTCACTGCTCAAGGATTTGCATGCATCTTGAACCTCAAGAGCATAGAGGTTCTTGACCCGTGAACCAATCTGCTTCACCTGTCTAGTGATGATGTGTCTAAGGAAAACCTTTCCCTTACTGAAGACTACATCATAGCCTCTATCTTCCAGCATCACGATCGACACCAAGTTTCTCTCTAGTCCTGGTACATACTTGACATCGGTCAAGGTAAGGCGAGCTTCATGCTCCCTCTGAAAAATAACCGTGCCTACACCTAAGACACTATACTTCTCATCATTACCCATCGCTATGAGTATCTAGATATCTTTCTCCTCCAAAGAACTAAACAAACTTTTGTCATCGGTCATGTGGAAAGAAGCTACACTATCAAGAAACCAACCACTTCCCACCATGGATGAAACCATGCATGCGAAGAGTGTGAAATCCAACTCAAACTGTGAAGCAAGTGCCTCACCTTCAAACCCTTCCCCAGATCCCTTCTTGGATTTCCTCCGTCGACAATTTGCAAAATAATGGCCCACCTCATGACAACGAAAGCATCTCACTTTCGATTTGTCAATCTTCTTCCCATCATTGGAAGAACTAGATTCAGAAAGAGAACCCTTCTCCTTCCCCTTCTTTGCTTTGGCAGCCAAAGTGCAATTTTCTTCATCATATGCCTTTGATGAAGATCCATCCCTGGTATTTCGCCTAATCTCCTCCTGCACAAGACCAGACCAAAGTCTCTCCCATCCTGGAAATTTCTCCCGACCATTGACAGAGTCCTGATAGGAATGCCAACTCTTCAGAAGACCAAGGAGAGCCAAGCTCACCAAGTCCTCATCATCAACAGTCACCCCCACACTTCCCAACTCATCCCTGCATTGGGTGAACTTCGTGAGATACTTGGGCATACTGTCTCCATTCTCACACTTAATGTTTCTGAGTTTATCCTTGAGCGCCGACTTCCTCTGGTCGCTCTTGCTTTGGAATAAATCTGTCAACGCTTTCCACATCAAGTATGGAGAAGCCTTTCTATTAAGGTTGGACACAATGTGATCCTTCACACCCTCCAACAGAATCCTTCGACACTTTGATGTCTTCTTTTGCCAAGCCTCAACGTGAGCAGCATCAGTAGGCTTTGGGACCTCGGCCTCTATGAACTCCTTTAGCCCATTGTCATCTAACACCCCTCCATCCTGTCTTTCCATGCAATATAATTCGAGTTGCCCTCAAGAGCATACTCCAATCGCAATCCGTTGAAAGACATTGCCACGTTGATACTAAGAAAACACTGCTGCAAATTCGAATTCCACCAGCTCAACAACTCAACCGCCTCTGATCTAGAATTCGTGAGAACAAAGTATTTCTCGTACAGAGATTGACTGTATGGGCTTTTACCGGATATCTCACCTTCCAAAGGAAGGATGAATCCAGAGCCTACCTGGCCCGATTACAGACTCTGCCTGAAGAAATAAAATGTAAACACTTTTTGAATAATAGATCTGATGATCAACTACTCTGATACCATGTAGAAATTCTGAATAATATGACACTTATTCACAGAGATTATCCTGATTATACACTATTGTGGAATACATGCATAATACATAACCTCCTCTACGTTTATCATCAATTTAGCAGCATTAAAAACAATGAAACATCAATCGCATGCACACATTAACACAGTATGTAACCTGGGGAAAGCATACAACTGAAAACCCCACACTATCTGTATATTATAATGATTGATAACATGTAACAATACATAGTACAATACTCCTCACAAGTACTCAGTACTATCTCCACCTGTTACACACAAACTAACTCATATCTGAATCAATCACAGGTTCAAATCTCCTCCGCTGCTTGCCTGCCTCCACTGCACAATCCTGCATGAGAATGGATGAGAATGGCTGATCCAAACTCGTATTTCCCTTGGCTGAACCATGCAATCCTCATTGGCAATACTCAATCCATTGATTGTGAAAATCTCATGCACAACTATAGTTAGAACTGATAGCAATCTCAACCTCTAACACCTGTCTCCACTGAACTGTCCATGCACTGAGTTAACTGATGTATTCTTTAGTTGCTTTATGAGTTAATAATTAGTGAAATAATTAATAATTAATTCACATCACTCATCACTAGTGTATTCTATAGTTAGACTAAATACAACTAGTTCAACTAAGTCAAACTGAACACAACTCCTTCAACTCCTCAATCAACTCCACCAAACTCAATCACTTGAGTTCCAATTGAAGTCCATCATGCAATAGCTCAACTAACCCATAAGAAAAGCGTATTTCCTTCTGTCAGTTGCATGTGCCACATCTGTAGCTCGAACTGAAGTGCTCCAATAGGATAAGATAATGTTTATAGTCCAAATATTATTAAGAGCTAATAATATTCAACTGTTCTATTTTTAGCCTGGCAGTCTAAAAATAGACTCCGCCCATACGTCTAAAAATAGAAGTCCATATATTTTTACCAACATGACCAATCATCAACAAATAGCATCCTGCAACTCATAGACCATGATCCATATGTCTAAAAATAGACTTTGCGCCAAAAATAGCCTGCGGGCCCACTTAGTGAAGGCGACTTCTTTTCATTAAGCTCCATCATCTTGTTGCATTTTCAACACAAAAATGAAGTGTGATCTTGAAAGAAACTTTTGGAGGTCTTCCTCAACTCAAAATTGAGCTCATGATAGCTCATTGGAAATATATTTCTACCTCGTTATCATTTGACTCATCAAGAAAGTCATTTGGACACTCCATCTAGGAAACAAAATTGATTTTCCCAAGGTCAATCCAGAAGTGCAACAACTCTCTTGCACCAACTGTAGTTTTGCCATTTCTCCAAAACCATGGCACCTGTGTAAAAAATTAAGCAGGTGTTTCATGATTTTCCAATGATGGAAAAAAATCTCTCACTTTTGTAAAATGCATCTCTGTTTGGTTGGAAATGTACTTTGAAGCAAAACCGGCCCTATGTGTGGCAAATGATTTGTCCCTTGGAATGACTTCTTGAAAAATGATAGAGACATGATATTTATGAGTTGGAATGGCCTCATACTTGCTAAAATTACCTCCCTTAGGCCTCCTCTACTCATATGTTTCTGATTCTATAGTCAACCCTAGCTCTATGGGAGAGGAAATTAAGGTTTAGTGCTTATGGAAAATGATGATTTGGACACCCTTGGGAAAAGACAACTCCCTTTGGCATTCACTTAACTTTTTGAAACATTACTCTTTCACTTGACTATTTCCTTTGACAAATTTATCTTTTAATGGTATTTGAGAACTCTTTGAATTTGACTTTTCTTTAATGAAGTTGGCATATAGAGATTGAGTTGGCAACTTAGGAAAAACACTTATTACATATAGTGAACATAAAATTACATGATGAAATAAGAATTTCTCTTTACTAATCATCTTCACATGGTGAAGAGATGTCATTTGATCACCCTTTACTTTATGGTCTTATGTAATGGAATGGAGTTTTATTGGAACCTTGGAAACCCTAATGACCTAATGAAACCTTGAAAAACCCTAAAAGACCTAATGAGACCTTGAAGGACTGAATTTCAAGATGACATGACTGATGTGATGGCATGATGTCATTAAATTTATGGACAATGGATACTCAGCAAGGTTGAAATGAGCCAACAAGGGTTAAATTTCTAAAAGGAGTAAAGGAAACCCTAATTCAACCTTCAGTGACCAAATTTTTGCATGACGACCTAATGGAATGACAAAAATTTCATAATGGGACCCTAATATGATATGAAAAGAGGATTTTTGATCACTGATGGCAATATGCAAATACTGACTCTAACAAACTGCAAAGCACATGTATGGTCATGTGTTCACAATATACATGAGTGAACCCACCAACTACCGATAACACAGTCGCATCCACTTCCTCACCTAAAGTGGCATCCTCTTTCCTTCAGTTGGTCGCTAGAGGTGTGTCCATGGGTTTTCACATGTCCATGTGGAACCTCTAAAGTATCTCATTGGAATATTTTGTTTGAGAGACAAACAATTTCCCATCACCTTGCCATACTTCGAATCTGAGGAAGTAGTGCATGAGGCCCATGTCTTCACCACAAACTCTCTTGCAAGGTCCTCCTTGCAAGATATGATCAACTTCTCATCACCAATCAAAATCAAGTCATCAACATATAATAAAATAATAAAAAAATTAGCTTCTACTAAAATATGATAGAGGTTTGCATCCACTTCACTTTTGGTGAAGCCCAAACTAGTGAGATAGTTATCAATCCTGTTGTACCAAGTGCGTGGTGCTTTCTTGAGACCATACAATGCTTACTTGAGTTTGCACACATGATACTCTCGATCAAAAGTCTTGATGCCTTTTTGTTTCTTGATATAAACCTCCTCCTCAATTAATCCATTGAGGAATGTTGTTTTCACATCCATCTGGTGAATCTTCCACCCAATCTGCGCAGCTAGAGCAAGGATTGATTTGATGGATGAGTACCTTGATACAAGAGCAAATGTTTCCTCAGTCAATCTCCTCAATCCGAGAGTACCCCTTGGCCACAAATCTGGCCTTGTACTTTTCTATGCTTCTGTCTGCTTCCTACTTCACCTTAAAGATCCATCTCAAACCCACAATTGATTTGTATGCTAGTCTTGGGACCACTTTCCAAACGTTGTTATTTACAATGGATTCGTACTCCTCCACCATTGCATAAATCCATATGGGTTTCTCTACTACTTCCTCGAAATAAGATGGATCAGTCTCTATTAGCTCAGTCATTAGAGCCATGTACCAATGTACCAATCTCGTGGCCTTCTATGCCTCTGCTGATTTGAAGGAGCATCCACATTATCCCTCACATCTTTCACAAGTCTCTCTACTTCTCTTGTCCTTTTCCTTCCTTCTATGGATGGTTCTACTTGAGTGGCTGCCTCCACTCTCTTCTCCTCAACTTGTGGCTACTCCACAACATCCTGAGGCTCCTCCTTTGGAGATAAAATCTCCTCCCCTGGTGGGATCTAAAGCTACCTCTCAAGAGAGAACCACATGGCTTTGTCTTCATCAAATTTTGCATCCCTTCACATAACTATCATTCCGAGGGATGGAAAATACACACGGTAGTTGTGGGGAGTTTCCGTGTAACTAAAGAATACACCTAACTCTATTGTCATCTCTAGCTTCTTCCTTGATTCTTTGGAGACATGGAAATAAATAGAGGCTCCAAAAATCCTGAAGAGTGACACATAGGAATTCCTCCCCTAGAAATCATCCTTTGGTGTGATCATGCCAAGAATCCAATGAGGACTCTTGTTCTACAAATAGACAATTGTGTTGCATGCTTCAGCTCACAAGTGTGGAGGTAGGATTTGGTCATGCAAAATCACCCGTGTTGCTCCCATAATGATATGATTCTTCCTCTTAGCCACCCCTCTGGGTTGTGGGGTGTTGTCAAATCTCATCGAATTCTATATTTTGCATATAAAATTTTAAACTCATTTTGCACGTACTCACCTCCATTAGCGCTCCTGAGAGCCTTCACCTTCTTTCCCATTTATTTCTCCAGCAAGGCCTTGAAATATAAGAACTTGGAGAAAGTCTCATTCTTCTTCCGCATGAAGAAGATCCATCACTTCTGTGAGAAGTCATCAATAAATATGACAAAATATTTTTGCATGGTAGTGGAGGCTGTCGAGAAAGGTCCATAGACATTAGAGTCGATCCCTTCAAGGACTGCATGTGCTCTGATGTCCTGATCATGGAAAGTGGCTTTTGTGTACTTCCTAAACGTACACCCTTTTCATGTATCTCGCTGCTCTAATGCTTCCTACGGGAGGTCTATGGTAATCTGCTGCATGATATTCAAAGCACCATGATACAAATGGCCAAGTCTTTAATGCCAAAGTTCACCGACATCACGACTCTGCATCTTCTCTGCCTTTGTGTTCAATGCAACACAATCCTCCATATATATCTTGTAGAGGTTCTTCACACAAACCTCAATATTCTTCACCTATCCCATGGCTATGTGTCTTAGGAATTCCTTTCCTTTCTTGAAGATCACATCATAACCACAGTCTTCCAAAACTACAATGGAGACAAGATTCTTCTTTAGACCTAGAACAAACATCACATCCTTGAGTCTGAGAGGGGAGCTTGACTCCTTGTGAAAGGTGACTGTAACAATCCCAGTAGTGATGTACCTTCCATCATATCCCATCTTGATGTGGATATGGATATCCTTCTCCACCAAATCATTGAAACAATATCTATTCCCCGTCATATGGAATGAGGGACCGTTGTCTAGCTACCACACGCTTCCCATCAGTATGTTGGAAATGCATGCAATGAGAGTAATGACAAGCTCGAACTATGAAGCCAAAGTTTCACCTACCACTCCTCCTGAGGTTTTCTTGCTTGTCTTCTTGTGTGGACACTTAGTGGAATTTTGCCCAAATTCATGAAAGTGAAAACATTTGATTCTAGATAAGTCTTTCTTCTTTCCCCCTCTACTATATTCTTCTTTGGATTGATATTTCTTCCCTTTACCTTTCTTTTCCTTTCCATCCAAGGCACAATTCTCTTCATCCTCACCCTTGGATGAAGTCCCGTCTTTGGTATTCCGCCTTATTTCCTCCTATACCATGTCAGACCATAAGCGCTCCCAACTTGGTATCTCCCTACCATTTACTGAATCTTGATAGTTATGCAAACTCTTGGGAATACCCATAAGTGTTAGATCTACAAATTCTTCTTTAGGGACATTAACAGCGACCCCTCCAAGTTCATCATGACACTATGTATACTTTCTCAGATACTACAAAATTGTGCCAATTCTTCTGCATCTTGATACTTCAACTTTTGTCCTTGAGTGCCAACTTCATGTGGCCACTGCTATTCTAAAACAATTATGTTAGTGATTTCCACATCACTAACGAAGGCTCTTTTCTGTGGAGATTCGAGACAATATGATCCCGTACTCCCTCAAATATGATTCTCCTAAACTTGACCACATATTTATTCCTTTGAGCAAGATTTTGGGCATCAGATTCTTGGGGTTTTGCTACATCTGTCTTGATGTATTCTAGCAGCCCATTATCATCCAATATTGCCTCCATGCGGTCCTTCCATGCAAAAAAGTTCAAGGTTCTTTCCAACACATATTCTATCCCCAGTCCATTGAGATCCATCTTCTTAGTCCTGAAGAAAACCTGCAACACTGATATTTAAATTTGAACTTCCTACAATGACAACCTCAAAATATCTGCTCTACAGTTAATCCAACTCTAATACCATGTAGAAATTAATGTGTAGATTCAAAAATGCTCATGAAATTTACTAAATCACAAGACTTGAAGCTACTCTATTGATTTGCAGAAATTAATTCACCATCTAGAACACAAATCATAGACATTCAAAATGAAACATCACGCATGCACAAAGATTTATCTAGGGGAAGGCAACTACTCAAAACCCCTTATTATCTATATTGTATTAATAAGAGAATAGAGATGAAATACATATGCTTTCTCAATCTTGAGCACACCCTGAAAGTGTATAGTCTATCCCTCTGAAAAATTGACTAACTTTGGCGAACACTTAACCAATTTTTAAGCCCTCTAAGCTCCTATTTCTTTGCACTATTCCTCTAAGAAATTGGCCCCTATTATTTAGGAATTTCCAACAATTAAATTGTGAAATTCCTTTAGGTTCTTCCTCTGACTGCATGCACCACCTGTACACATTGGAATATGCTACAAATGATAGTACACTACCTTGGAATCTCCATATCAACTAGGTAACTCAAATTCTCTGAAGAAACAATTATTTTGGGTTGATTGATCAGTTAACTAGTTGATCGCTGAGTGTGGTTGAAGTTCCACTTCCAAAACTTGACCTCCACTACTTCTTCTGACAGTTAGAACTAGTTTAATTGATAATAACTCAAATTAACTAAAACATGTTGTTACAAATTAGAAATCAAACATACTTAACTAAACTCAAGCTTCTCCAACTTGAATTAACTAATTTAACTGAGTGACAAGTTCCATGTCACCTCAGTTAACTACCTCCAAGATTTTTGCTGAGATAGAAATTCAAATTTTCTTTAGTTTGACCAAGGCAAAGTCAAACTGAGATTTTCTTCCTACATTTTAAACAGTTTGTGTGGTTACAATGGATTTTTTCTTGTAAATCACTTGTCACTTGGATAATTTTTATGGAGGAATTGATAGCACATTATGAGGATATAAAGATCAATACATTCTTTAGCCAATTTATAAATATCAAACAAAAGGGTTAAACTGGGGAGCACATTGAGGACTTCCAAATATTGAATATCAAGGTAAATGATATTCTAGAAGGGGGTTTGACTGATGTCTTCATAGTGAGTTTAAAGGATAACATCCAACATGAGGTTCTCCTTTGGGAACCTAAGTCATTAGAGTATGCATTCAGAGTGCCAAGAATAGTTGAATGCAAAATTATGGCAACAAGGAGGTCTATGACTCGCAACTATAAGATGGAAGCGTTTTCTCTTTTAGTTTCCCACAACCTACAAGGTTGACACCACAATAACTAGAGGAAAAGAGAGAAAAAGGGATTCTTTATAGTTGTGATAGAAAATACATTGTTGGGCATGGAATCCCTCCAAGGCACATTTTGGGGCTTAAAGCCCAAGTTTTGACCAAATCTTGTTGTAAAAGCTCCATGAAAAGCAGGCGCGAAAGTATGATAGACTCACAGGGTTGTGTGCCCTAGTTTTGTAATGTAATGTCAGTTGGATAGACCTACCCATGGTCCGCGAACCATGGGACTGCATAAATAGAGCGAGGCTCTAAGTGTAAGAAAGAGGAATAACTAAAAAAGAAAGAGAAGTCTAAGTGATTGAGTCGAAGTGTAAAGTGTTTCTGTGGGTTGTAGAGTAGGAGAAGGCTCTGCAGCTAAGTACGCAGAGGCCCAGTAGTCTGCAACTAAGTTCGCGGACCCCTGCAGCTAAGTGCGGAAGGCGGGTCGAGTCGTTGGAAGAATCAATAAAGAGAAGTTTTGCTATAATTCTATGTATCTTGTCGTGGTTTAATGCATGATTGGATATAATTTGCAAATATATTGTTTATTCATTGCACGAACCTGTATGAATGTTTTGTATTGTTAAGTATAACTTAAGACATTCAAGTAGGCGAAGATAATTAATATAAGAAATATCTTGAGTAATAGAGCAGATGATCCGGATTTAAACAGGAACACAACAAATTACATAGATTACCATATACACAAAGATGCAGCGGAAATAATACTTCATTTCATTAATGGAAAATACTGAAATATGCTTACAACCAGAAAAGGAAATAAACCAGCTAGGGCGATGGTAGCTTATCTCTTTGAAGAGATGTGATGGCTACATGCCTCTGAACTGTGTTACAATGAGGCTCGAAGGCCTATTTATTGTTGAGAAACAATGGAAAACCCTTAACATTCCAAAACCTAACCCTAGGAGATGAAACGCCAAAACTGTGGGCCCCGTTTGGGGTAAATTGGTACATCAACTTCCCGGGGTCGTAACTTTGGCATATGATCTCTGTTTGACGCGTACAATAGCTCATTAGAAAGATCTATCCGAGCACTATCATTGTTGGAACGGGAAACATCGGTCCATTCCATGGACCCATGTTGCCCCTGGATTCCCCAAAAAACGTCGTTTAGGGCCTCAAAACGGCTCCGAAAGTTCAGGACCCGAAAAACTGCTAAAAATAGTAAGTTGTGCTACAATTAAGGAAACTGAAAATGCTGAGAAAGACAATGGTGGGGATCCATGTGGACTTGGCAGGTGGCCACCAATATCCACCTGGATCATTCCTCCCCCCTTAGGAAGCAATGGTCCCCATTGCGTTGAGCTCCTCCATGAGATGAGGAAACCTCTGTTGAACTTGTTCCCTGGTGAGCCACTTGCCCTGTTGAAGGAGTTGGCCTGCTTTGACAACTCGATACAGTTGGATATTTTGTTGGCGAGTGTTCTTGATCTGTGTGTCCATGATCCGATCAGTTGCATCTTGTTCCATGCAATCCGGATTTAATTCTGTGGGTTTGAGCTGTTCTGCAATGTCAGATGTGTCTAGCAATGGTGGAAAGTATGGCCGAAGGCGGTCCACATTGAACACTGGGTGCAGGCCAAGGAATGGGGGAATGCTGAGCTTGAATGCATTGTCTCCCATAGCCTTAGTAATGGTGTAAGGACCATATCGAAGTGGTCTCAATTTCCGATAGGCTCCACTAAGGCGTTCCTTTTGCAAATGCAACCAGACTTTGTCGCCCACCTAAAACTTGTGTGGCACCCGGTGTTGATCATGTCGCTGCTTGTACTTGGCATTTGATTTCTCAAGAATGTCATGGACCTACTGGCGAATATGTTGGATGCGCTCAATGAATCTGGTGGCCTTATCTGTTTCGGACTGGACATGAGCTGAATTCATGTGAGTAGCTACAAGTGGCATGGCCACATCAATGGGGCATACTGGTTGGAATCCCAAACCCACCTGAAAAGGGCTATGGCCAGTGGAGTTGTGAAGAGCTCGGTTGTAGCTGTGCTGAACATAGGGGAGGCTCTAGTCCCATGTGCATGGATGCTTTGAGTTATACATGCGCAGAATGTGCACAATCATCCTATTGACAACTTCTGTATGGCCATCAGTTTGAGGATGGAAGGTTGTGGACTTCGTGAGTTTGGTGTCCAGCATTGACCAGAGACTGGACCAAAATGTACTGAGAAACCGACTGTCCCGATCTGAGATGATAGACTGTGGGATCCCAAAGTGCACCCACACTCGTTCAAAGAAGAGATTAGCAATGGCTTCTGCTGTGATATTATTCTTGCAGGCCATCATAATGGCCATCTTCGAGAACCTGTCGACGACAACAAAAACACAGGCATTTCCATGCTTAGTGGAAGGAAGGCCTGACATGTAATCCATGGAGATGGATTCCCAAGGTCGACTAGGGGTAGGCAACGGGGTATAGAGGTCGTGCTTCTTAATGGTCGGTTTGGCAATGGCACAGGTAGTACATGATCTGATGTACTTCCCAACATCCTGTCGAAGATTCGGCCAATAGAAGTAATTTTGCAGTACTGCCACTATTTTCTCTACCCCGAAATGCCCAGCAGCCCGACTGTAGTGTGCTTCCCAAATCATCTTGGCACGCTCGCTTGCAGGAACACAAAGGTGATCGAGGTGGCATAATAGGGCATCCTGGAGGTGAAAATCTGCAACATGCCGACCCTCCAAGAGTGTCTGGTATGTGTGGCCGAATTCTAGATCGCTTTTGTAGAGAAGTGGCCAATCAGAAGTCTCATGCCCACAAGAGTTGAGCACGGTGGTTAACGCCATGATCGGTGGTCGACTAAGGAAATCTGCAACATTATTGGTGCTGCCCTTCTTATACTTTATATTCAAATGGAACTGTTGCAGGTATGTAGACCACTTCTGATGGCGATCATTCTGCAATTTCGCTTGGGTCTGTATGAACTGCAAGGGTCGGTGGTCTGTGTGGATGACTGTTTCCTTCCCCAAAATGTAATGCTTCCATTGTCGGCAGGCCTGTACAATGGAATACATCTCTTTATCATACGTGGGGTACTTTCGGACTGTGTCTGAAAGTGTTTCACTGTGATATGCCACTGGATGTCCATGTTGAGTATGGACTGCCCCAATAGCATAGTCAGAGGCATCTGTCTCGACCTCAAATGGTTGTTGTAAATATGGCAATGCAAGCACTGGTGTCGTGCAGAGGCGATCCTTCAACTCCATGAATGCGTTCTGTTGAGATTCAGACCAAAAGAACTTTGCTTTAGCCCCTCCCTTGGTGACTTGACTCAAGGGCCAAGAAATATGAGAAAACCCCAACACAAACCTGCGGTAGAAGTTGGCAAGACCTAGAAAGCTGCGGAGGTCTGTTAGAGTGGTTGGAGAGGGCCAATCCTGAATGACTTGGATCTTGGCTGGATCGACATGCACCCCCTGTTCATCAATGATGTATCCCAGGTACTGAACCTGGGTCATGCCAAAAGTGCATTTCTCCAAATTGGCACATAGCTTGTGTTGCCGCAGTGTTTGGAGAACCTGTCGGATGTGGTGGAGGTGCTCTTCCCAACTCTGGCTGAAGATCAAAATGTCATCCAAGTATACTACTACAAAGGAGTTGGTGAATGGCCGCAAGATGTCATCCATTAGCCTCATAAAGGTTGCAGGAGCATTCATCAATCCGAAAGGCATGACCAACCATTCGAAGAGGCCCTCCTTGGATTTGAAGGCAATCTTCCACACATCAGAGGGTTTGATTGGTACCTGGTGATATCCTGACTTCAGATCGATCTTGCTGAAATATTTCGCCCCCTTAAGTTGGTCTAGGAGGTCATCAATCCACGAGATCGGGTACCTATTACGGACAGTGATCTTGTTCAACGCTCTATAGTCAATACAGAGTCTCCACGTCCCATCCTTCTTCTGTACCAACACGATCGGGCTCCCATAGGGCGATGAACTCAGACGGATGTGACCTTTCTGTAGGAGCTCCTGAATCTGCCTCTTTATTTCATTGTTCTCCAGAATGGAGCGCTGATAAATTGGTCCATTGGGTAGCGGCGCACCTGGGGTCAGATCGATGGAGTGCTTGACTTGACAGTGCAGAGGAACCCCTGCTGGGGAGGTGAAGATGTCCTTGTACTCCTCCACAATCTTGTCCATCTGTAGTTGTTGTGCAGAGGGACCCTGTCTGGAGGCCGCAGCCACTGTCTTCTTCTTTCCTTGAGGGCGTATCATTAGGAAAACAAATTTCCTGGTTTTGGAAATGATCTTACTGCATTGTTTTGCAGTAATCAAAGAGATGGCGGCAGGTGGTGCTACCTCTGGTATCCTGAACAGCTTATTTCCCAATGTAATAATAACAGCACGGGGCCTTGATTCATACACAGCATGTCGCTTCCACAAGTATGGTTGTCCTAGTAATACATCACAAACTTCAAGGGGAGCAATGTCACACAATACCTCATCCATGAAGGGCTTGATGTTGTATGGAAGGCGACACTACTGGCTCACGCGAAGATCTCGTCCTTGGTGAAGCCACCCAATGGTGTATGGTTGTGGATGTGTTGTGGTCGGTAAGCCCAACCGCTTCACGACCTCTGTCGAAATGAGGTTCTTTTGACTCCCGCTATCAACAATGAACTGTATCGGGGAGCCCTTTACCCACATCTGGGAGTGGAAGAGACGCTCCTCCTCCTCTGGATCTTCGGGTTCATTTTTCTGGATCTTTACGGTAGCCATAGTGGCGCTAGGATCCGCATCAATGATCTGCTTCCCTTTTTCATACCCCTTATCGGGTTCTGACTCAGAGTCGGAACATGCATCTGATTCTGAAACCTTTAGCTCAGCCACCAGTGGCTGCTTGGCCCGACACTCACTTGTGTTGTGAGTGGAGCTCTTATGGAACTCGCACCATTTTCCAGTGTCCTTTCTCGGCTTCGCGACGTTGTTCTTTGCTTGCAGCTTCAGCTAGTTGTCTTGGGCTGTCCCGCCTTGGTTTTGTCCTTTGGTCTGGGGTTTAGGGGCACCTTTCCCCTGCCTTGGATTCGCAAATCCAAAGTCTCGCTTCTTTTGTTTAAACTTCTGCTTGACCTTGACGACATACCGGTATGCTGCGCCGAGCGAGGGGATGTTTAGGAATTGTATTTCTTCCTGGATGTACTTGTGCAGGCAGCCACGGTATTTGAGTATCAAATGTTGCTCCGAATCTTTGATACCCAACTTTGTGCGAAGGGTATGGAAAAGATTGGTGAACTCCGGCACGTCTTGGTCCCTTCCCTGCCGCAGCGTGGTCCACTTTATGTATTCATCATCATAGCTTCCAACAGGGTAGTACTGCTCCTTGATGGCATCCCGGAACGAATCCCAGGTGGGTGCGGCTGAAAATAGTGAGCCAGTACTTTCATCCTTCTACTCGCAGTAGGTTTCCCACCAGTCCTTGACGTGGGGGGCTGCTTTGAGAAGAGAAAAAACAATCTTTTCCCGACTCGAAAATTCATGAACAGAAAAATAACCCTCTAGGAGATTTAACCATTTATCTACGGCATCTGCATCTATCTAACCCTCGAATATGGGGATTTCAAAATTAAATTGTACCTTAAAGGGTGTGGCGTTTCTAGAGTAGCTGCTAGAAGCCGACGTGCCGCTTCTGGGTAGCCACTGAAGGATCTGTGCAAAGTTGTCCATCATCGCGTTACATTGTCGCTCGAGGGCTTCTTCGAGCAAGATTTTGATGGGATCTCCTGCCCCCTCGTCTTTCTTCTCGTTCACCATGGGAGGCCGTCGGGATTTGCGAGGCTGGTCTTGCAAAGGTTCAACCAGTTCAAGCCCTAACTCCTTATATACCGACCTTGTTGGGGACATGCAAAGAAAAACAGAGAAAAAGCAGACCGCTCTGATACCATTGATCCGGATTTAAACAGGAACGCAACAAATTACAGAGATAACCATATACACAAAGATGCAGTGGAAATAATACTTCATTTCATTAATGGAAAATACTGAAATATGCTTACAACCAGAAAAGGAAATAAACCAGCTAGGGCGATGGTAGCTTATCTCTGAGAAGAGATGTGATGGCTACATGCCTTTGAACTGTTACAATGAGGCTCGAAGGCCTATTTATTGTTGAGAAACAATGGAAAACCCTTAACATTCCAAAACCTAACCCCAGGAGATGAAACGCCAAAACTGTGGGCCCCGTTTGGGGTAAATTGGTACATCAACTTCCCGGGGTCATAACTTTGGCATATGATCTCCGTTTGACGCGTACAATAGCTCATTAGAAATATCTATCCGAGCACTATCATTGTTGGAACGGGAAACATCGGTCCATGGATTTCATGGACCCATGTTGCCCCTGGATTCCCCAAAAAATGTCGTTTAGGGCCTCAAAACGGCTCCGGAAGTTCAGGACTCGAAAAACTGCTAAAAATAATAAGTTGTGCTACAATTAAGGAAACTGAAAATGCTGAGAAAGACAATGGTGGGGGTCCAGGTGGACTTGGCAGGTGGCCACCAATATCCACCTGGATCAGCAGAGCGGCTCACAACCCCTGGGTAGGGCTGTGCGAAGGCAGTATATAAGGTTGCGAGGAATGGGAAAGTGTGCTAAGCAACCTGCGCGAAGGGACAAACAAAGAACCATTCAAACTCATCATACATCTCTAGGGTGCAGAAACCTAGTTCTAGCACCCTCCCATACTACTTCGGGTGAGACCTCAGTTCGCACTCCACGGGCTATTGCTGAAACAGCCAGTAGTACAGAGATTTGTTTGGCTAATTAACTTTGAACCTGGTTCAGGCCCCAACAAGCCAACAAATGGTTCTATTGTCAGGACCAGGATCTGCATAGAGATATCCGATGTCGTATCACTGGAATCCAACCAAGAAAGGAATTGAATATTGGATGGACAGGAAGATTCACAAGTTCGTAGCGCAGAAAAACAGGAATCCACGACTATCAAAGGAAGAATGGTTAGATTGCTACTTATATACGGAGATCCATGAAATTTTCATTGCATCCTTCCCTACTGAGTTGTGCAAGTGGATCGCAAAGCTAGCAGATAGCCAAGGAAGGTGTAAACTTGACAAACCTATTGTGTGGACTCCAGAATTGGTGCACAGAAATGGACTCATTAATGCTCACTACGTTCTTGGAGACATGTATGAAGTTGTTGTGCAACAACAAGGCTGTAAAGGGGCTGCAATAACTCATAATTACATGCGCTGAGACCATGCCAGGAGACCCAGGCGTAGTCCAGAAGATCAGGAAGCACACGACGCGAACAGGAAGGGAGATGAGATTGACCGCACAGATCGGGGAATACGAGATGGATCAAGTGATTCTGGATATAGGATCGGACGCGAACGTTCTGCCAAAGTAAACATGGGAGCGCATGGGCAGGCCTGCGCTGCAATGGTCTCCTATCCAACTACGAATGGCGAACCAGGAAAAGATCCTACCTATGGGGAGATTGCATGGAATCACAGTAGATATCGAAGGAGCAAGCGTGCTAGCAAATTTCAAAGTGATAGAGATTGTTGATGACAGCAATCCCTACCCCGCGCTACTAGGAATAGATTGAGCCGTTGACATGAATGGAGTGATCAATCTAAAGAAGCGCAAGATGATTTTTGAGAAAAAGTCACTACGTGTCGTGGTACCTTTAGACCCTCCAGAAGGATCGCGCTACACAGAGCCAATGCGCAACTATGACAGCGACGATGATTTGGACTGTATCTACAAAATAACCGCGTGAGAGCAGGACTGGGTGAATCCAACCGCGGATGGTCAAATCTCGTGGGAGTGGGAAAGCTCCTCCACCTCAGATTTTGACAAGGAGATAGAGCGATCGCAGAACCGGTTACACGAGGTAACCATGCTCAACTATAACATGATGACAAGATCATTGTGTTGTGTAACAACAGGGGTAAGAGATATGCCTACGTATGATGGTTTGAGCGAGGTGGATGATTTCCTGAACAAATTTGAAAGGGAAGTACTGGAACAGTAGCGTTTTGACGATCTGAAATGGGTACTATGCGCTACGCCTGCAAGGTGGTGGGGTACGCACCATAAGAGTTTTGAGGACTGGCACGACTGTTGGAGGATGATGCGCCTACGATTTGGGAAGCCTTAGATGCGGTTAAAAGACAAGTATGACAGACGAAACAATCCACGCACCCATCTAGCCAAGTGGATACAAGCATATGATGCGAAATCGACGCGAATGTACACCATCCTCACGGTAGGAGACATGATCAGAAAGCAGGTGCGAGTAAGGCAATGGTGTAAATGATCTCTTCGATTGGGACCGTGAAGTACGAAAATACCAAGTGGACATAAGCTTTTAACAAAGTATGTGAAGCGTTGAACAAGGTCCACAATGTGAAGCCGACTGACTGGGACTTGCACGTACCAGTGGTTCTCTGGGCTTATAGGACTGCGTGCAAAAACCTGACCACGCAGGCACCGCCAAGGCTGGAGCATGAAGCAACCAAAGGAAGCCCTATAGTACTTGAAGAGCTTAGACCATGCATGATACCCTCAGTAGATACGACAGTTCATGGAACCTTGGAAGTAGAAATCTAGCAGGGAAATTTTAGACTCCAATAACTTGAAGAAGAAAGGGTATGATTAAGGAGAAAAAGCGCTCTGGTGGACACGGAAGTCAAGAATCTGGAGGATGAAATAAGGGAAGTTTTACTCAATAAAAAGACCAGGATGATAAGACAGAGTGCACATGATTACACTAACAAGTTTGAGGACTATTACCGCGAATTGATCAATGTGATTCCTTGGCTTGGACTGCACATTGCTAAGCAAGGTAGCACGTTGCAGATGGTAACGTGTGCGATGTCGACTGTAACAATAAAAGGTGGGTATTTTTATCACTCAGGTTTTTCCCAAAAGTTGTAAGAAAGGGAATACGGCTGAGGTAACCACAGACCAATATTTTAGATACAGATTCTAGCTAATCTGCATCCAGAGAGGGCTCTCTCTTTATGATTTAGCTTTCTTTTGAAAAGTATTAGGCTAGTTATGAAGTTCAAGGATTTTGTTTTGAGTTTGGGTGGTGAGATTCAATAGAATAGTGAGGTAAAACTAAAGAGTTCAGTCCATTGGGCATGATGGAGTCAAAGGAGACAGTTTCTGGATTAGGTTTCTCAACAGAGGATGGCACCACAGAGCAAGGTAGTCAATCATGGAACAATTTAAAGGCTGGAATCAGATGGAATGGACTCAAATGGATGAAGGGCAGTTAAGAATCCTTCAACATATTGACAGAGGGAAAATGGATGATTACTGTTAAGGAGCAGTTAAGGATTCCTTAGCAAATAATCAACATGAAAGAATCAGGGGAAACAGGAGCAATTAAGAATTCACTGTTTAAACTAATTCTGAAGAAAACACAGAGAATAATAAAGACTGAAAACAGAGTGCAGTCAAGCAAATTCTGAATTAATCTTTCTCTTTATAATTCAGATCATGAAACATAGATGATATAACAGACAGGAAACTGTAAAACACAAGGTAGAAAGTACTCATTGATCCATGGGTTGATTCAAGAATTTTGTGACAGGTCTTCTGCATCAATTCCTCATCCAGTAGGCCAGACAACAGTTTGATCCCAACAGCTTTTTATTCCAAAGTTCAGTATTAGAGAAAAGTCTATAGAAATCTACACAGACCCAACCTCTTCAAAACTCTAATGACGGGGGTATTTATACAACAAAATATGTACCACAGGTATCTCATAAAAGCTCTGAGATAATATCTAAGTTTAACCTAAAATAATTTACAAGAGAAGATAGAAACGGCTCAGAAAAGATATCTGATGTTTGCACTGGATGCAGGCCCTTTAGGGTTCGGCTTGCAGGTGTCCTTTGTAGCTCTGTGCTGACTATTTGCCTTAACTTCTCTTAACTTCTGATCTGCTTTTCTTTGTTGGCTCTGATACTCTTTAATTCTGATTCGATTTTCCTTTAATTCTCCACTGATACTCTTTATGGTTCCTCTGATACACTTTGACTCGTTTTGTACCCTTTTAAATGCTAAACTGACCCTGCTCACCACTGTCTGGAAAAAATAGAACTGCAACGTTTCTTTACACCGCCTCTCCTCTCTAATCTATGTCTCTTCCGGTTTCCACTGGCTAGGGTAGCAAAACATCCTGTATATCTCTTCTGCGAATTGGGAATCCTTCGGTGCTGCCTCGAACTGTATTTAAAAGGAAGAAGACTGTACAATGGCAACTTTGGTTGAGGTCATGAGCTCGTCGGTGTAGCCTTTCCTGGTCGGGAGGCGGAAATGCGACCTCAATGACTTTACTCTGCAGGAGAGCGCAGGGCGCTGAATGCAAAAACTATAGAAAAAACGGCGTTTTTACCCTCTTTAGACAAAATGATTTTTGGCGGGAAAAATTGGTTTTTCAGACGGGTGACGTAAGCATGACATCAGCAAGAGTATGGTATGGATGACTTGGCAGTGACACGGCAATACGGATGGTGACATGGCAGGTGACATCAGGGAGGGGTGATGTGGTAGGGTGACGTCAGCGAAGGGTCATCGGGAGGGTGGTAAGTTGTTTTGTCCGCACCACTTTTGGGCTAGGGCGGTTTCGGGCGGAGGGGCAACGAATAATGCGGGCGGTCGACACGTGGATCCGGTACGGTGCCGAAACCACCATTTCCCCACGGCTTAACATCTGGCGGCAAGGGTGGTCGCGATATAGGTCTCATCCATTGGATGTGGGGCTGTTGATCTAACGGATGGCGCTCTATGAACAAGACGAGGAGTTAACGCGTGGAACCGGTTTAATAAACCGATATTTTAATGGTTCTCGGGATTAATTTCATTGTTGGGTTGCGGGTTTGGTTATTTAATTAACCAAAGGCTAATAAATCCCAATGTTGCGCATGGGGAACAGCTTATTAAAGGTTTCAAATAAACCTTTAATTCCATTTAAAACAACGATATATGGCTATAGTTTAGTCAGGGGCGAGAATAATAAAGTTTTGGGGTTTTTATATATTCAATATAATACGGGAAAGGGAACAATTTATATGGGAATTATATAATAATGTTAAGAGTTAATATGAATTTTTTGATATGAAAAGCGCTAAGTCATATAAAAATATTTTAAATTTTGTAGTTAAAACTTAGGCTAGAGTTTGAAAAGGGTTTTTATGGAGAATTGTTGCCATTTTCCTAAGCAAAACAGAGTTTCACTTAGGTGATGTTTTGTGAAATGAGATGGAGTGGCTTTAGTGATATTAAGCAGATCTCAATATCATTGGGGGAAATTAGTAAGTGATTGAGGAAACAGTATGAAGGGGACATTATTCATTCCTCGCTTGAGCTGCTCCAAAATATTTTCCTTGCACTTGTGACAGAGATAAGATTAATATCTTGAGAGAACAAATTTATCACAAGTCTCATTCTGCAACTTCAAAAACTACCTACCCTGCCTAATTTGCCTAGCATTTTTCCTTCTCTTTCTCTGGGTGCACTTAGACTGGCAAACCCTCATCAAAAATTTTTTCTTTGCATGATAAGCCTATCTAAGTTTGCACTTATTTCTTCCAAGGGCTCAGATTAAACAGTTGAGCTCCTTTGCTTCTCTACCTATCTACTTATCTGACAAGTTTAAATTGTTTGGACATATTTTATTCTCTATCTAAAACATGAAGTTGAAACATGAACTGGCCAAGATTAAGTTGTTTGGCCATCCATCAATTGTGGCAAATTTCAACAAGTTGTACATGATGCTTTACTTGCAAAAATGAAATAGTACTGGCATTTGGACTTGCACACTTTCCTAGTCTTTTTTGTTTGGGGTTCATTTCTTTTCATTTTTTTCTTTTGACCATTTATTTTTTTCACCCTTTGATTTTTCTTTTAGGGTATACCCTCTTTACATTTTTTAATTTTTTTATTTTTTCATAATATGGAAACCTTTACAGCAAGGAAATGTATGAACATATTACCGAGCTCAACCAGTCAATTATGAAATATGACACCTATTACTATAGGAGTATAACATTGGCTCCACATGGGGATGGCTTTCCCTAATGGAAAGTCAAGAACAGCAGGTCAGAGAGCCTTGTGAAATAACTTTTGTTGTGCCCTGAAAACTTCCTTTGCTAAATGTAGAAATTGTACAAAAGGATTATGTAAAATATATACACTACTT
This sequence comes from Pinus tabuliformis, assembly GCA_031772625.1. Taxonomy (NCBI): domain Eukaryota; kingdom Viridiplantae; phylum Streptophyta; class Pinopsida; order Pinales; family Pinaceae; genus Pinus; species Pinus tabuliformis. The sequence goes on along the minus strand of CM062805.1, from coordinate 152,077,221 downwards.
TAGTGCTGATTCAAACAGCTGCATATCTGTTTTGGATGGTTTACTTGGATTTTTTGTTGCTACTCCCAAGTCTTCTTCTGCAATCTCTGATAAACTATAAAGAGGCTTAAACAAAAATGATAAAGTTCCTTCATTGATTTCTGAATTTTCTGCACTTTCCTCCTCATTCTTGTTGCTGCAATAAACCAGTTGATCACTCTTTTCAAACTACTGAACCGGAACTTCTTTATGTACATGTTAGAGTCAAAATATATCAACAAACTGGATCAAAATAGTGTTTGAGTATTTGGCCATTGACTAGTCCATCTTCTGTTTCTATACCATCCAGGCTCTTCAGAAAGTAAGTATTGTTCTCTTGCAATGCATAGATGATAAATGGCCCTTTCCACAGGGAGTCAAACTTCCCATGCTTTCCTTTGTCTTCTCTCCTGGAATCCCACCTTAGAACTTTGTCTCCAATCAAAAAGTCTTCTGGTTTGGTCCTTTTATCAAATATTTTCTTGAGCTTTTTTTGTAACACTTGGGATCTTCGATGCACTTCTTCTCTGGTCTGTTGCAAATGGATGGTCTGATTTATTCTCCTTTGAATGTTATTGGGTTCCACTTGATCTTCTTGCAGCAATTTCATCAAAGGAACTCCTAAAGATGAAGGAAATACATCCTCCATGCCATAAACTAGCTCATAAGCGCTGGTTCCAATTGATCTCTTTGTAGTAAGTTTGTCTGCCCATAGTTCATTTGTGAGCTTCTTGTGCCAGTTTTTCTTGTTCTCCTCCAGCAATTTCTTAATGATATTAATCAGGCTTTTATTGGAGGACTCAGCTAGACCATTACCTTGAGGGTAACAGGCTGTCGAATGGCCTAAACTGATGTGGTATCTGCTGCAAAAATTTATCATTTTCTTGGATTTGAAGGCAGCATCATTGTCAGTTATGATTTTCTCAGGACAGCCAAACCTAGACAAGATATTGGTTTCTAGGAATCCTATGATGACTATATCATTGGCTTGTCTAGCAGGGATGGCTTCTATCCATTTGGTGAAATAGTCTGTAGCAGTCAGGATCCATTTGTGTTGGCCAGAAGAGCGAGGATGGATTTTACCAATGAAGTCTAAACCCCATTGCTGAAAAGGTTTTTCAGTGGAAATTGGTCTCAAGGGTAAGGGTAACAGTTTCCTTTTTCCTTCAAAAAATTGGCATTTGTGGAAAGTAGTGACAAACTTCTTCACATCAGCGAACAAAGTTGGCTAGTAAAATCTAGCCCTTAGGATTTTGTCTGTAGTTGATTTCCTGTACAGGTGTCCACCGCAATCCCCTGCATGAAATTCTTTAATAATTTTGTCAACTTCTTCCTTTATCAAACATTTCAATAAAATACATTCATGATTTTTCCAAAAAAGAACATTATCTAAAATACAGAATTTTGAAGCTTTCATCATTAAAAACCTTTTCTTTGTTCTGGATAACCCTGTAGGAGCCTGCAGGTTTAACAATACATGACTTATGTCAGCATACCAAGGTGATTCTAAGAAGGTCTGGCTGATTTGTGGAGTCGCCATCTCCTGTTTATTATCCAGTTCATTAATATTCGGGGATTGAAAGTTTGTTTCAGTCATGAGTTCAGCTAATCCCTATCCTTTTATCAGCTTTGTAGGTTTTATTTCAATGTCATACTCCAATATTTTAGCTATCCATTTACCTTGTTTGCCTTCAATTCCATCCTGAGTTAAGATGTCTTTTACAACAGCATTTGGCACGTAAGCTATTATATGTGAGTACAATATGTAGATTCTGAAGTCTTGAATGGCTTTCACAAGTGCAAAAGCCTGTTTTTCCATGATTTTGTAATTCAGAGATGCATCTCTAAGTGTTTTACTAAAAAAGGCTATGGGTTTTCCACATCCTTGATCATATTTTTGAAGTAAAACAGCAGCTATGGTGTGTTCTGATGCAAATGAGAAAATTATAAAGTCTCTGTCAAATTTAGGACTTGTAAGGACTAGGGTTCTAGTTAAAGCCAATTTAATTTCTTCAAATGCTTGTTTGGCTTCTATTGTCTATTTTACTTTCGAATAATTTTTTAACATGTTATTCAGCAATCTGATTAATTCAGCCAAATTGGATATGAATCTTCCAAAAAAGTTAATCTTCCCTAAGAAAGCTTGAAGTTCCTTGACATTTCTGGGATGAGGTATTTGTAGAATAGCTTCAATTCTAGCAGGGTCAATTCTGATGCCATCTTTGGAGATGATGTGACCTAAGAGTTTTCCTTCTTCTGGACCAAACAAAGATTTTTTAGGATTCAATGATATACCATATTTTCTGCATTTTAAAAACACTTGTCTCAAATGATCTAAATGTTGCTAGTCTATTTTGGAAAATATAGTAAGATCATCTAGATATACAACCAGAAAATCGTGAATCTCTTTTGCAAAAGCTATGTCCATTGCTCGTTGAGAGGTTGCCCCTGCGTTCTTAAGACCGAATGGAATTTTAACATATTTGAATGTACCCCATGCAATTGTAAATGCAGCCTTGTCTTGGTCATCAGGATGAACTAGAATCTGATTGAAACCTGAAAACCCATCCAAAAGTGAAATCTTAGAAGCACCTACTACGCTTTGTAAAATATGATCCATTTTGGGTAAAGGGTAGCTGTCCTTCAAAGAAACCTTGTTTAAATTTCTTAAATTAACACATAATTTGATTTCTCATGTTTTCTTCCTCGTAGGCACTAAATTAGACACCCACTCTGAAAATCTGATTGGGGCAATTATCCCTGCATCATGCATTCGTCTAATTTCTTTTTCAATTAAAGGGGGCAGTACAGGGTTGACTCTTCTGAGTTTCTGTTTGAATGGTTTTTTATTTTCCTTGAGGTGTATTGTATGATGAATCACAGAGGTATCATAAGATTTCAGGTCTTCATAGCTCCAGGCAAAAACATCTTGGAATTCTTTGATCAGTTCAACATACTTAAGCTTTTGGTCAGGGGGAAAAGATTTGGACAGCTTTATCATTTTTGGGTTATGTTCAGTTCCTATGTTGTAGTCTTCAATATCTGCTTTTGGAGGTTCCATCTGGGGTTTCTTTGGAATATCATTGAAATCAAAGAGATCTTCCAAAGGAGTTAATCCTTTGGGCAAATGATTGTCTTTCAAATGGATGACTTCAGATTCTTCTTCAATAATCTCATCAACATTTGTTTGTTTAAGCTCTTGTATTTCTTCTTTGGTGAATTTTGTTGGATGAAGCATTTGACTTGCATTTTCTGCTGAAATGTCTATTTGTATCTGATTGGTTGGATCAAACTTACTAACTGTGTCTTCATCCATGTTAGTGCTAGAAAATTCTTCTTCTAGGGTCAAAAAATTGTTGATCTCTTTATCATTGTCAAACACCTGCCAGTTTTTCACATTATTAGGTATGGCTGGCCTGTGTCTAATTTCTGCTATGAATTGATGATTTGGTTCAAATGGTAATTTACAGGTGCTAGAAAAAATTGCTAGGCTATGAGCTTGCAAGTTATGCTTTCTTGGAATTTTGGCAAGCTGAGTTTCCAGAAATGTGTTAAGGATTTCTATGGTTGTTCCTCTGTATTCTTTTAATCTGGGATCATTTGTCAAGAACTTCCCTTTTATCTATTGGATGATTAAATCAGAATCTCCCAGGACTGACACTCTAGTTGCTCCTAACTTCTTCAGCAGTTTAAGACCTAGCAGCAGAGCTTCATATTCAGCCATATTATTAGTGCATCTAAAGTTTAACATGTAGGCATGACCTTCAGCATGTTTGTTTTCAAGGTTGTGCACCCAGACCCCTGCCCCTGCTCCTAATTTGTTCACAGAACCATCAAATTCTAAGTACCACAAGATTTTGTGTTTATGATTTGTATCTAGAGTTTCAGGGATCTGTTTCGCAAGGAGATTTGGTTTTTCAATTTCTTCTGTTTTGTCTGATTTTTCATGTTTTTTAGCAATTTCTTGGATTCGGGCCCTAGACCTGTCACTTACAATTTTTTCTGTTTTATCTGCCAGAACTTTTATTTCATGTGAGGGATCAATTTCAACATTGTACAGGATAAAAGAATCCATGTCTGAATGTACTGAGTAGATAGGGAGATTTTGAGGTTTCTCTTGACTACTTACTACATACTTCATTAAGGTTTCCCTGTATGGTCTTTTGGGTTGACCAAACACTGAAATAGAAGCATAGGACATGTCTAACTGTAGAGATCCTTGAAGCTTTGCACCCCAAGATCTGGACAATAACATACCATACTTTGGAGGAATATTAGCTACTACTATGTCCATCAAAATGGTTTTGGTAGGATATTGGACTAGTGACACACATAAATCTTTGATTAAGCCCAAACATTTGACCTGACTTGAATCAAAAGAGAAAAGATCTTTATATGGCCTGGTGATGTCAAGGTCAAGTTTTTCCATTACAGATTTAGGCATTAAATTATGGGAAGCACCAAAATCAAACATGGCATTGTGGAGTATCTTATCATGTATGTTTAAATCCACATAGAAAGGAGGAACTTGTCCCTCTGTTGTTTTTCCATTTACTTCAGGGCCAAATATCAGTTCAGGTTGGTCATCAAAAACATTTATTAAATCTTTTGAATCCTTGTTCACAGAAATTTTGAGTCATCTGCTGATTTGACTTTTGTAGACATCATGTTTAGCTAATTCTGATAATGGAACAACTATCTTTAGTTTTCCTACTTCTGTCGATTGAAAGGTTTCTCGGTTTGAGTTTTTGTAATTCAGACAGCTGAGTTTTCTGCGTTTTTCTCTTTTTCAAGTGTGGGATTATGGGCTGCAATGTTTTCTAAATCATGTTCTAGAGGCTCTTTTTCTTTTTCTTTAGCAGGAATAGCAGTGGAAGGTTGTTTGTGAGATGGATGATTGTCTAATATGTCTTCAACAACTGGATTATCAGGGTTAGGATCTTTTTTGGACAGAATATGTGATTGATCTTACCTTTGTTAGGTTGCTTGGTATCTTTCTGTTTGTTGTTTTTAGGGACATCTATTCTTCTACTCCTCAGATTGTATTGTTTGTGGAATTCATAAATGGTTGTATCATATCCCTCCCTAAGGTAAAATGATTCACCTGACTGATTTTGGAATTGTTCAAGAATGTTAGCGTCTTGATCCTCTTGGGTCAAGAAAACTTGTTGTTCATTGTTGATCCCATCAAATTAATTTCAGTGTCTTCATTTGGTTCATCAAAAGTTCAGGCTTCAGCATAATTTTCTTGAAATGGGGGCCTAATTTTTTGGTTAGGCCCTGTCTTTCCAGTGTTAGGAATTTGATTTTTCCTAAAATTTGGATTTCTACCAGCATTGTTTGGTTGACCATCCCAAGGGGATTTTCTCTCAATTGTTTCCACTCTATCTCCAAGTCTGTCCATTCCTTTGATAATTGCATCTAGTTTTTGTTCAACGGCAGAAGGTTCTTCTTTGAAAGTATTCTTCTTTCAGCTCTAGCTCTAGATCATTTGGATATCAGATTGGCCTCAACACTGACAGCTATGCTCTGAATTTCTTCTAGTTTTGAGGAGCTCTTTCCCTAAGTTGGTATGCCATATCAGAATCAAATGAATCGGGGAATTTGATCAAGGCCAAATCTGGAGGAGGTCTGAGATTCTAAGGAATAAAATTGTAAACATTATTGAATCTGGTACAGTAGTCTCAGACAGTTTCTTGTGTGCCTCTTTTTAAGTTCTCATATTCTGATAAACTGTGGAGAGGATCTTTCTTCTTTCCAATGATGTTATCACTCAGGTTGTTCCCAGAAGTTGTAATAAAAGGAATACAGCCGAGGTAACCACAAACCAATCTTTTAGATACAGATTCTAGCCAATCTGCATCCAGAGAGGGCTCTCTCTTTATGATTTAGCTTTGTTTTGAAAGGTATTAGGTTAGTTATGAAGTTCAAGGATTTTGTTTTGAGTTTGGGTGGTGAGATTCAATAGAATAGTGAAGTAAAACTAAAAATTTCAGTCCATTGGGCATGATGGAGTCAAAGGAGATGGTTTCTGAATCAGGTTTCTCAACAGAGGATGGCACCACAGAGCAAGGTAGTCAATCATGGAACAATTTAAAGGCTGGAATCAGATGGAATGGACTCAAATGGATGAAGGGCAGCTAAAAATCCTTCAACATATTGACAGAGGGAAAATGGATGATTACTGTTAAGGAGTAGTTAAGGATTCCTTAGCAAATAATCAACATGAAAGAATCAGGGGAAACGGAAGCAATTGAATTCACTGTTTAAACTAATTCTGAAGAAAACACAGAGAATAATAAAGATTGAAAACAAAGTGCAGTCAACCAAATTCTTAATTAATCTTTCTCTTTATAATTCAGATCATAAAACATAGATGATATAACAGACAGGAAACTATAAAACACAAGGTAGAAAGTACTCATTGATCCATGGGTTGATTCAAAAATTTTGTGACAAGTCTTCTGCATCAATTCCTCATCCAGTAGGCCAGACAATAGTTTGATCCCAACAGCTTTTTATTCCAAAGTTCAGTATTACAACAAAGTCTAGAGAAATCTACATAGACCCAACCTCTTCAAAACTCTGATGACGGGGGTATTTATACAACAAAATATGTACCACAAGTATCTCATAATAGCTCTAAGATAATATCTAAGTTTAACCTAAAATAATTTACAAGAGAAGATAGAAATGGCTCGGAAAAGATATCTGATGTTGTGTTGGATGCAGACCCTTTAGGGTTCGGCTTGTAGGTGTCCTTTGTAGCTCTGTGCCGACTATTTGTCTTAACTGCTCTTAACTTATGATCTGCTTTTCTTTGTCGGCTCTGATACTCTTTAATTCTGATTTGATTTGCCTTTAATTCTCCACTGATACTCTTTATGGTTCCTCTGATACTCTTTGACTTGTTTTGTACCCTGTTAAATCCTAAACTGGCCCTGCTCACCACTGTCTGGCAAAAATAGAACTGCAACGTGTCTTTACACCGCCTCTCCTCTGTAATTTATGTCTCTACCGGTTTCCACTGGCTGGGGTAGAAAAACATCCTGTATATCTCTTCCACGAATTCAAAATCCTTCATCGTTGCCTCGAACTGTATTTAAAATGAAGAAGATTGTACAATGGCAACTTTTGTTGAGGCCGTGAGCTCGTCGGTGCAGCCTTTCCTGGTCGGGAGGCGGAAATACGACCTCAATGACTTTACTTTGCAAGAGAGTGTAGGGCGATGAATGCAAAAACTATAGAAAAAACAGTGTTTTTACCCTTTAGACAAAATGATTTTTTGCGGGAAAAATAGAATTTTCGGACGGGTGATGTAAGCATGACGTCAACAAGAGTACGGTATGGATGACTTGGCAGTGATGCGACAGTACGGATGGTGACATGGTGAGTGACATCACCGAGGGGTGATGTGGCAGGGTGACGTCAACGAAGGGTCAGCGGGAGGGCGATAAGCTGTTTTTCCCACACCACTTTTGGGCTAGGGCAGTTTCGGGCGGAGGGGCAGCGAACAACGCGGGCGGTCGACACGTGGATCTAGTACGGCGCTGAAACCACCGTTTCCCCGCGGCTTAACGTCTGGCGGCAAGGGGGGTCGCGATATAGGTCTCAGTCATTGGATGTGGGGTCGTTGATCTAACAGATGGCACTCTATGAATAAGGCGGAGAGTTAACGTGCGGGACCGGTTTAATAAACCGATATTTTAATGGTTTTTGGGGTTAATTTCATTGGTTGGGTTGCGGGTTTGGTTATTTAATTAACCAAAGGTTAATAAATCCCAATGTTGCGCGCGGGGAACGGTTAATTAAAGGTTTCAAATAAACCTTTAATTCCATTTAAAACAACGATATATGGCTATAGTTTAGCCGGGGGCGGGAATAATAAAGTTTTGGGGTTTTTATATATTCAATATAATACGGGGAAGGAAACAATTTATATGGGAATTATATAATAATGTTAGGAGTTAATATGAATTTTTTGAAGTGAAAAGCGCTAAGTCATATAAAAATATTTTAACTTTTGTAGTTAAAACTTAGGCTAGAGTTTGAAAAGGGTTTTTATGGAGAATTGTTGCCATTTTCCTAAGCAAAACAGAGTTTCACTTAGGTGATGTTTTGTGAAATGAGATGGAGTGGCTTTAGTGATATTAAGCAGATCTCAATATCATTGGGGGAAATTAGTAAGTGATTGGGGAAACAGTATGAAGGGGAGATTAGTCATGCCTCGCTTGAGCTGCTCCAAAATATTTGCCTTGCACTTGTGATAGAGATAAGATTAATATCTTGAGAGACAAAATTTATCACAAGTCTCATTCTGCAACTTCAAAAACTGCCTACCCTACCTACTTTGCCTAACATTTTTCCTTCTCTTTCTTTGGGTGCACTTATACTGGAAAACCCTCATCAAATTTATTTTCTTTGCATGATAAGTCTATCTAAGTTTGCACTTATTTCTTCCAAGGGCTCAGATTAAATAGTTGAGCTCATTTGCTTCTCTACCTATCTACTTATCTGCCAAGTTTAAACAGTTTGGACAGATTTTATTCTCTATCTAAAACATGAAATTGAAACATGAACTAGCCAAGATTAAGTTGTTTGGCCATCCATCAATTGTGGCAAAAGTTCAACAAGTTGTACATGATGCTTTACTTGCAAAAATGAAATAGTAGTGGCATTTGGACTTGCACACTTTCTTGGTCTTTTTTGTTTTGGATTCATTTCTTTTCATTTTTTTCTTTTGACCATTTATTTGTTTTCACCCTTTGATTTTTCTTTTAGGGTATACCCTCTTTACATTTTTTTATTTTTTAATAATATGGAAACCTTTACAGCAAGGAAAGGTATGAACATATTACCGAGCTCAACCAGTCAATCATGAAATATGACACCTATTACTATAGGAGGATAACAGGATTTTCCAAAAACATGATGGATGACAAGATGAAACTTTTCACGGGTGGTGCGACCACCTAACTAGCCAAAGTAAGTACACTCTTAGCGCTCCAGATAGTTGAAAGGAAGCGCAGGACTATAAATTATTCTTCTCGGGAGCTATGCGATGTTGGAGTTGCGTGCAGAAGAAAAGAGTCACAAGGTTTGCGACCGCACACGAGGGGCAACAATGCTGCTCGAGTTGGCCAGAAAGTGACCGTTGAAGTCAGTATTCATGATGGGATGCTCGACTTGAGGCCAAATGAAGTGGGAGGCGGGCATTTAAGACGTGATTTATGGGAAAGATTTGGAAAAATCTGCCGCCAAGGGAACATTAATGAACCGAAATGGGAGGTGTTGTACCTTAAGAAACCAATTTCCTAGCTGTGTAGAAATTGTGCTTAAGACATTAATGATTATAATAATTGTCACTTGTTTGTCACTTAATTGTATGTTGTGTTCTCAAATGAAGGACCTATGAAATCTGGTTCTTAACCCTCAATACTTAGGTGACAATAAAATATCAAAATTCCATTTGATTGTTGAAAATAAATAATGAATGAAGAAATCTTGAATGGGTCATAGACAATATGTTGTTTAACACAGGATCTACTATCTGTGACACTTAGACAAGTTATAGATAATATGTTGTCTTACACAGAAACTACTATCTGTAACTTAGAAGAATTGCAGAGGTGTGAACTTCAAGTATAGGAGTGCTCTTTTAAGGGATTTTAACTTTATTTACACAAGAAAATAAAGACCTGCAGCTTCATTACCATACTTAAAGGAAGAAAACATAAGATGACACATAATAAAGAAGACACAAAATCATACCCAACAATGTATGGAAAACTTATGATTCTTTCATTAATCAACAGTTGTATCAAGAATTCAGTAGCTTAGTCTCTAGGTTCTCCAAAATTCGAACCCCTTATCCATAAATTTTCCTCTTTTATATATTAAGACATTTGGTGATCACCAAAACTGTCAAACTGCTTAACTATTTTCCTAACCGTCTAGAGTAAAAATTATTACAGAACATTGCACATAGGTTAAAAGACACGTCATTCTAAAGAACATAGAATAATAGGAAGTAACAGAAGTTAAAAAATGATGATGACAGCTAGATTTTCGGCTCTGTTGCTTGGTTGATGATGAAGTCTCTCTGTAGATGCTTTAATAATGACTAAATTGTTTTAATCGTAATAAGTTGTATTTGACAAAACCTCGTGTGTGGACCTGGGCCCACGTATGTATCGGGAGTGTTTTGATTGGCCAAAACACAAGGAAACCCGACCAATCACCTTTCTTTGGAGTTTAAGTCATTCACCTCTAATTTTGATTATTTTGCTTAAACAGTGGAATCAGCTAATTTACGTGGAACATTAGTTTATCATAGAACTGAAAAGAATTAACAGTCTAATTCATAAACCTTTCGGTTCCACTTTAGTTTTACGTGAACCATCTGATAACTCATTCAATCAACGGTTCAATCCTTCGGAGATCATGAGACTTTAAACACGTTTGAATTAAACCTTATCGAGTCCACCTTTTCAATGCTCTGTTGACTCCTACACGGACCCGATGGGAAATATAAATCACCAGTTAATAATCTATCGGGTCCGACGTTAACGCTAAAACCCGATTATTTCTTCACCCGATATCCGTCGCATCTCGTCTCTTTGGATGGACGGCTGAGATTGGCCTAGACTTCAGCAAATTTAAACTGTGTTTGATATGCCATCGCGTCTGATAAGTTACCCACCCAATTGTCATCAGATTTGTGGCTTGTTGATCGGACGGCCCAGATCTTCTCGCAGGTAGACCATCGCATCCGATCTCCAAAATGAACCCATTCTAGTTAACTTATGTGATTACCATTGGATATGTGGCTATTTGATCAGACGACCTAGATATTCTCGCAGTTTTACATTCAAAAGCCATCCTGTCAATCAAATAAAATACCTTATTTCTTTTCAACTTTGCGGGGGTAAAGAATATAAGGGAGCTTCTTTAAGGCTGAATCCCTGCAGTGATTTTAGGCCACACATTGTGGTCAACCATGCTCACATCACGGTCAATTGTGGGGGCTGAGCCTTAATTAACCTTCGTGCTTATTGTTTCCCCGCAGCACACCTCATCGTATTCATTAAGCTATCACTTGATTGCGCCTCTTGAACCTGCACAACCTTTAGCCAATGGTTTGATTTTCATTTCTTTTGATTTTTCTTTCATTTTGTGATAAAACTAAAAATAAGGCTTAAATCACAATAGAAGCTACAACATCTGGCTCCACCCGGGGATAGTTATTTTGCCACAGAAGCACTAAGAACCGTAGATCAGTGACTTCATCTCGAGCATGGAGTTATATATTGCTTAACCAATTCAAATTCTATGGAATCTGTACATTGAATTCACTCTGCTATCTACAATGATAGGAAGCTTGTGATTTGATAGAAAAGTGCTAAGAATCATAGATAAGTAGCCTTAGTTGGGCATGGAGTCCGAAATTTTGAAAACCCTGAAATTTGGAAAACTCAAACCTGACATTCTTGAAGTCTGAAACCTCAGAAAACCGGTTTCCAACTGGGACAGTCACCCTTATTTATCCGCTAAAATTAGACTAAACAACTGCAACTGGAAACCAAATACTCAACACCTGAGCTTATTTATGTACAGGTTCCTACCTATGTGCATGACTGATCTCCATCAGGTGAAGTAAAACTTCCAATGGTACCAGGTTAGCATTTGAGTCCCTAATCTAGAACCATTCTGCCAGTGAATTTTGAAAATTCAATTCATCTGAATGGAAAATAAACTATGCATAAGGGAAACTCACAACAAAAATTCGGAATGTTTCCATAAAATGGTATGTGTAGGCTGTTAATAAATTCCTCCATGTAATCTGCCACAGGATCTTCAAAATTATAAGAAAAAATATGGTTCTGATTAGCTCCAAAAAAGAAAGTCTCTATGTATGAGGGTTCTTGTATGGTTCTGATTAGCTCCAAAGAAGAAATTCTCCATTGTTTATCTCTGATCCATGGGCATCATTGTGTTCTTCAATGCAATGATATACAATCTCTTTATTAGCTTTATTTTTACATAAGATGGCCTCTTTTGCTATAATAGATGGCTCAATATATTGTTGTCCAACATTTCCCACTTGTTGGTTTTCTTCTCTATGTCCAACACCCAACTGATGAACTTGAAGACCTTCATGTTGTTCCTCATCTGAACCATTTTTGTTATTGATAGGATGACCATCAAATTTAACAAAAATAAGATCTCTGGGGATCTATTTGTAACTTAATTATATCTCCCTCTTCTCGACTGTTGGGCAGAAATTATTGATGCATGTTTGAACATTTCTCCATTTGAATACTCTCTTGATTTACTTGGAACACAGTCAACCAATTCTCTTCTTGTGAGGTTATTGAAGAAAAGTCTTTTCAAAAACATTTCGCATCATTTTGAGAAAATGATAGTTCTTTGCTTTCAGAGACTTGTTCATAATTAATTTGGCTATAACCTCTCTGAATGCTTGATATATTATCAACAAGATCATTAGTTTCTTCAACAGGATTATCATGAGCTTTTAAAGTTTCTTTAGAATCATAATATTCACAACAACCTTCAAAAAGAAACTTGTGTGCATAAGAAGTTCTACAAAAAGAATTGAATACTGAATGGAAATCTTTCAAATATGAAATGCTTGAACGAGGCAGAGACTTGTACCAAACCCTAGCTTCTTGGTCCAAAGAAAACATAAACAATTTCATCTTCACATCTTCATGAATGATACTCTGCTGCTCCATGCATTCATGAAACTCTTGGAGGTGTTGAACCGGATCTTCATATTCATTTCCACTGAATCTTGGAAGATACTCATTCCACTCATGAAATGTAGGCATATGATGAGGATAGCCAGTGATCCCAGTAAAATCTAGTGGGCCAAATTTATTGACTAAGAATGCAAGGATAGTCATTAAATCCGAGAAAAAAAAACTTTAAAGTGAAGATTACAAGTGTGAATGTACAACCAACTGTTGAAACTTGTCACCCTCAAGAATCAGATTCAAACTTAATAAACCCAGGGAGAAGTGTTCTTATTCAACTGTTTTTCAGTCTGTGATTCTTGTTATTGTGGAGTCGCCTTTTGGAACCAGAGTTATTGCTTTTATTCAAAACAACCAAATATTTCCTTCTCACTGAACAACCAGAGGAAAATTTTGAAAACCCAGGGAAAAGTGTTCTTATCTTCTCTCCCCGGCAGTGGCGCCAATTAATGTTGTACCTTAAGAAACCAATTCATAGCTGTGTAGAAATTGTTCTTAAGACATTAATGATTATAATGATTGTCACTTGTTTGTCACTTAATTGTATGTTGTGTTCTCAAATGAAGGACCTATGAAATCTGGTTTTTAACCCTCAATACTTGGGTGACAAGAAAATATCATAATGCCATTTGATTGTTGAATATAAATTATGAATGAAGAAAGCTTGAATGAGTCATAAACAATATGTTGTTTAACACAGGATCTATTATCTGTGACACTTAGAGAAGTTATAGATAATATGATGTCTTACACAGAAACTACTATCTATAACTTAGAAGAATTGCAGAGTTGTGAACTTCAAGTATAGGAGCGTTCTTTTAAGGGATTTTAACTTTATTTACACAAGCAAATAAAGACCTGCAACTTCATTACCATACTTAAAGGAAGAAACATAAGATGACACATAACGGAGAAGATACAAAATCATACCCAACAATGTATGGAAAACTTCTGATTCTTTCATTAATCAATAGTTGTATCAGGAATTCAGTAGCTTAGTCTCCAGGTTCTCCAAAATTCGAACCCCTTCTCTATAAATTTTCCTCTTTTTATACATTATAAGATAGTGGTGATCACCAAAACTGTCAAACTGCTTAACTATTTTCCTAACTGTCTAGAGTAAAAATTATTACAGAACATTACACAGAGGGTAAAAGACACCTCAATCTAAAGAACATAGAATAAGAGGAAGTAACGAAAGTTAAAAAATGATGATGACAGTTATATGTTTGGTTCCATTTCTTGGTTGATGATGAAGTCTCTCTGTAGATGCTTTAATAATGACTAAATTGTTTTAATCGTAATAAGTTGTATTTGAAAAAACCCTTTGCGTGGACCTGTGCCCACGTATGTATCAGGGATGTTTTGATTGGCCAAAACACAAGGAAACCCAACCAATCACCTTTCTTTGGAGTTTAATTCATTCACCTCTAATTTTGATTAATTTTCTTAAACTGCAGAATCGGCTAATTTATGCAGAGCATTATATTATCACGGAACTGAAAAGAATTAACAATCTAATTCATAAACATGTTGGGTCAGCTTTAGTTGTACGTGAACCATCTGATCACTCATTCAATCAACAGTTCAATCCTTCAGAACTCACGAGACTTTAAACCCATTTGAATTAAACCTTATTGAGTCTGCCTTTTCAACGCTCTGTTGACTCCCATACAGACCCAATGGGAAATATAAATCGCCAGTTAATAATCTATCGGGTCCAACTTTAACGCTAAAACCCGATTATTTCTTCACCTGATATCCGTCGGATCCCATCTCTTTGGATGGACGGCTGAGATTGGCCCGGACTTCAGCAAATTTAAACTGTGTTTGATATGCCATCGCGTCCGATAAGTTACCCACCTGATTGTCATCGGATCTGTGGCCTGTTGATTAGACGGCCCAGATCTTCTCGCGGGTACACCGTCGCATCCGATCTCCGAAATGAACCCATTCTAGTTAACTTATGCGATTACCATTGGATCTGTGGCTTGTTGATCAGACGGCCCAGATCTTCTCACGGTTTTACATTCAAAAGCCATCCCATCAATCAAATAAAATACCTTATTTCTTTTAAACTTTGCAGGGGTAAAGAATATAAGGGAGCTTCATTGAGGTTGAACCCCCGCAGTGATTTTAGGCCACACATTGTGGTCAACCATGCTCACGTCACGGTCAACTGCGGGGGTTGAGCCTTAATTAACCTTCGTGCTTATTGTTTCCCTGCAGCACACCTCATCGTACTCATCAAGCTATCACTTGATCACGCCTCTTGAACCTGCACAACCTTTAGCCAATGGTTTGATTTTCATTTCTTTTAATTTTTCTTTCATTTTGTGATAAAATTGAAAATAAGGTTTAAATCACAATAGGAGCTACAATAGCAGGTATGAAAAGGTCGAAAGAGAAACCATCATCATTGGAAGGCTTGTAATTTTTCTTTGTGCAAAGATGTTGATTTGGTCTTGGAGGGGTTGTGGTCAAGGATCTTGATCTTGGTCTTGGTATTCGTCAATTGGAGTCTCTATAAGAAGAAGAGTTTTTTTGGGTTTTCCTCTCAAGTAGGAAAGGTTTGGCCCTGAATGATAGCCTAGATTCTGTGTCTCTTGTCTCTTTATGGTTTATGCATTGGTAGTTGTTTACTGAAGAATAACACTATAATAATATAAGTAAAATAAGATCCTAATCTAAAATAAAAGCATTCAAAAATAGTTACTAAATAGAAGATAAATCACCTAATCTCAATGCCCTAGATTTCTCAACATGGTATCAGAGCTAAGGTGACTAAATCAAGGAAGGGAATCTTATCAAGGGACACTCAAGGATCAAATATCGAGGAAGACATCAAAGTGAAGATCATCTTGAAGTCAATTTCTACAAAGGAAGAATCATAGCCCTAAATCAAAGAAGTATACAAAGAAGTATTGGAATCATCATCGACCACAAACACCCTCATCAAGTTGGAAAGATTTACAAAGCAAGGTAACTTGAATTATATACATCCAAGAGAAGCATTTCAAGAACAAATATCACATCATCATCTTGAAGAATAAATATATCTTCATCAAGGAGAAGGTTTTTATCATCTATATCATCATCAAAATCAAGAAAGAAACAAGTGGAAGAAGCATCTTAACAAGTATATGACCTTATCTGAATCTATCCAAAAAAAATTGCAAGGAAAGCAACAAATTGATTGGGGATTCAAACTATCTAGCATGGAAGAAAATGACTGATCTGGATTTAAACAAGAACGCAACAAATTACATATATAACCATAAATACAGAGATATAGCAGAAATAATACTTCATTTAATTAATGTAAAATACTGAAATATGCTTACAAATAGAAATGGAAATAAACTAGCTCGGGCGACGGTAGTTTATCTCTAAGAAGATATGTGTTGGATACATGCCTCTGAGTTGTGTTACAATGAGGCTCAAAGGCCTATTTTTTGTTGAGAAATAATGGAAAACCCTAAGCATCCAAAAACCTAACCTTAGGAGATGAAGTGCCAAACTATGGGCCCCGTTTGGGTAAATTGGTACATCAACTTCCCAGGGTCGTGACTTTGGCATAAGATACTCGTTTGACGCGCACAATACCTCGTTAGAAATATCTATCCGAGGAATACAACTTTTGAGTGAGCAACATGGGTTTACAACCCATGTTGCTCGTGGTTTTCCCAAAAAAAGTCGTTTAGGGTCTCAAAACGGCTCCGGAAGTTCAAGACCCGAAAAACTGCTAAAAATAGTAAATTGTGCTACAATTAAGGAAACTGAAAAACTGAAAGAGACAATTGTGGGGGTCCAAGTGGGATAGGTAGGTGGCCACCGACATCCACCTAGATCATTCCTCCCCCCTTAAGAAGAAATGGTCTCCATTGCGTTGATTTCCTCCATGAGATGAGTAAAATTCTATTGAACTTGGTCCCTGGTGAGCTGTTATGCAACCTATGATGTGTCTAGTAATGGTGGGAAGCATGGTCATGGGTGTTAGTGTCGGTATCTTCATCCCTCCATCAGTGATCAAATTCTCTCGTTGCATTGCATGTTAGGTGTCTCACTCGATCAGTTGCATTCCATTAGGGTCACGAATCATCTGATGGTAGTGGCATATTATACATTCTCCCTCATGTTCTTTACCTGCTAGCCCATTTTCGTACATCTAGATCATCTGCAGTAATTTTTTTTCTTTAAATCTGCAAAAGTCATTTTTAGGGTTTTAGGTCTCATTAGGTCTAGGGTTTCGTCAATAAAGTCTTCAAAATGCTCAAGAATGGTTAGCAGGCGCATGAGGAGGTCAAATAAAGTCTCAGCAACAATAATTTCCATAATCACATGCTAAGTGATTGATTTTTCCTCAAAACTCTTTTTTGAGGAAAAACAAAGTGTTTTTATGTTCTATGTATAAATTTGATGCAATTTCATTTTTTCCATATGTAATAATTTCAGAGGCAGCCCTGGTCACCTTGCCAAGCCTCTGTAACTCTACCACCTGCAAAACAAACAAAAATTCAAAGCATTCAGTCCATCAAAGGCAAAAGCAAAGCAAACTACCCAAAACAAAGTTTTAAAAAGCAAATGAAAGTCAAACATTAGCAAAGTGGGTTTTCTTGAGTGAAAAATTAAAGCCATTGCCATATAAAGTGTTTTCATGACAAAGAAAGCTCATTTGTGTCCCCAAGTGAAGGAGAGCAAGTGAATTTCCATTTTCAAAAGTCAAGAGAGCGATTTTGAGTTTAAAGGGTGAAAATCACAGGCGCAGTGCACCTAGGTTAGAGCGCGGCGCACCGAGCCGGCGCGGTGCACACAGAGCCCACTCCCCATTGAAAATTTGTACTGGCATGTCGCACCGAGGCAGCGTGGCACACCTGTGAGGTGGCACGGCGCACAGGTCTACAAGGCCCAAAATCGCTCACAACTTCCTCCAAACTCTCAAAATCGCTAATTCCTCATTATCCAAGTAAGTTGACACTCCCTCATGGCCAATGAATGATGTTTTCTTAGTGTTCATGGTGATTCAATAGGAAAAATTGAAACCCTATCTCCTTGCATTCCTAGTTGAAAAACACTGCCTATGGTTTACAAATTTTTGTTTTTACTGCTAAATCCCGCCCTTATCATTTGCACTCCCTCACCTCATTTTCTCCCTCCCTTTTCATTCATATTTACCCATTCCCTATTCCCCATATCCCTAAAACTACTAACCCTAATTCCTAATCCCACTATCCCTGTTATATACCTAGGGAGGATAATATGGGGTACAAAGGGAGGTACCCAAGGGAATAATGTAATAATGGGATGGGCCATAGTAATAAATAAGGTGGTTAACCCGTATCATGTAAGGGACCACAAGTAGTTAGTAATAATGTAATGGGCCCATGGTATTAGATAGATGGTACTGAGGGAACCATGGTAATGACCCATGGTATTATATGTATGAGGCCTATATAAAGGCTAGAGACCCCACATTGAGAGGGGTCAAGGAATATTGTATGAACAAACATATGGCTTGTGGAGTGTTCTCCTTCATTAAGGAGTGAATGTATGGTGTTGCCCTACCTTAAGGGTTTTGATCAATAAAGAGAATCATTTCTATATTTAGATCTTGTTATTTTTGGGTTTATTTCTACTCTCATATATTTTCTGGGTTAGATCTATAACAAGTGGTATCAGAGCTATAACAATCCCAAACCTTAATCAAATATCCCTAAATCCTAAATATCATTCCCTGAACCCTTATATTCCCTAAAAACCTATCAGCAGCATACCCAACCTCTCATACAAAGTGCCTCATTTATTCTTATCTTTTAGTAGCAATTTCCTATTGTCACTTTAAAATCTCTTCATACTCATCTTTGAAAACTCAAGATTTGACAAACATGGAGTCAGATTCTTCCTATGATAGAAATGAGGAAATAGTCAGTGACTCTTCCAGAGAAATTCATGCACCAAAGAGACCTCACAAGAGTGGAAAACATAACCGGGAGGAGCCTACTTCACTTGCCGAGCTGTTGGCCTGTCCTCTTGCTGTCACATGCTTCCAACACCAATCCTGTTATCAATTTTGTGAGATGGTGGAAAGAGTCAAATACCACCATGAGTTGGCCAGACTGTTTGTGCTTCATCTTCATAATGGCCAAGTCAATTTGGCAGGTGTCACACTCACCTTGACACTTGATACTATTGCTGGTATTCCAAATGTAGGTGAGCAGTGGAATAAGGGGTAGCTAGTAGACAGAGATCATTATGAGCCTTATATCAAGGTTGGTTTTCAGAGACATGTCAGTAGAGTTTTCCCATTCAAGTACCTACAGGACACATATGCTCCCTTGATGAAACTCATAATTAAATATTTCAGCTGTGAGGGCAGATTTTCTCGTCTGTACACCTATCATATCAGATTGTTGATGCACTTTACTAGGGTGAGGATGATGAACCTCCCATATTTCATTTTTCGAAATATTGAGAAGATGACCACATTAGTGCAAAGGAAGCCTCCTCATCAGCAGTATAACAACATCTATCACTTTGCACTAATCAAAATTGTGGTTTTGCATCAGCTTAGTCTACTGAATGTTTCATGGGAGGATTTCATCTCACATGAGGTCTTCACTGGTCCTCAAGTGCCCCCATCAGTTTTTCATGAGGCAGGAGAGCCTTCACATCAGCAGGAGGTTCATGAGACACAAACCACTAGTGTGCCAGTGTTTGTCACATACCAAAAGGGCACTAGGATATTATTTCCAGCAGCAAAACGAGTACTATCTCCACCCGAGGTGGAAGGGGTCTCGTTTCCTCCATCAGCAGAGTAGGTACAGGTCAAGGGTAAGAAGCCCTTGAATGACGAGGGACCTTCAAGAGTTCAAGAGGCAGATTTCATTCTTATTCAGGATGATGACACTGATTTGAGCTCAAAGCTCAAAGAGATCATTCGGGAGCAGCAATATGGCATTCATCATTTGTACCTCAACCTCGAAAGGGTCAAGTGGATAATTAACTATTTGGAACAGACGAACAAATAGCTATAGGATCAGCAAATCATCATAGAGCTCAAAAACATAAAGGCAAACCGGCAAGCTACCAAGAGGAGGAAAATCAAGTTGACAATACTTGAACAAGAAATTCAAGCTGATCGTGAATCCTGGCTTGAGAGGACAAACTTGAACTTGGAGAAGATGCTGGAGAAGGCCAACGGAGAAACAAAGATGTTGAGGCACATGGCATACCACTACTTGGCAAGAAACAAGGTGTACAATGCGAGAATCGGGATTTTGAAGGCCAAGTTGAAGAAAGCCATGAGGAAGAGAAAAGAGCAAGATAGGCTCCAGAGCTTGGCTGAGGCTTGCTTGTCTCAACACAACACCTGATGAAGAAAACTTAGCCCAAATTTCAAGAAATTTGGGAAACTTTTTGCAAATTTTGAATTTTTTGGCCTAAAAAACAAGTTTTTCTGCCTAGTGCGCTGCGCCACATGGCGCGCGCTTTTGCTAGAGACCTCCTTTTGAGGAAAACTTAGCATTTTTGGATTTCTTATGGAAAAATATGAATGTCCTCACATGGACAAGAAATTTTGACAAGTTTTGAGCTTCCAAAAAGGTCAAAAACACCTCAAAAATGACCTTTCTGCCTCATTTTGGCCACACAGGAAGCAGTGTTGGAAGAACTCATTTTTGGAGGGGAAAATGGAGACCAAATTTAGAAATTCCACTTGCTCTGTAAATTAGACAGGTATACCTTTCCAAAAAGCTCACTTGCAGCAAATTTGGTACACGGGAAGGCCTCTAAAATTAGTTCCAAGGTAGCATGGCGCACAGGGACAGGAGCGCGGCGCATAGGATGAAATTTTCTCATTTTGGCCAAAAAACATTGTTTTTCGCCTAGTTTATTCTCAGTTTGACTTTTCTCTTTCTAATAGTCAAACTCATGATGTAATTTGATGTGACTTGATGGATTTTGATGTAATTATGCTAAATTTTCACTCATAGAGGTAGATTCATCATGAAAAGGTAGTTTGCAACTGAATGAATCAATTTCCTAGGTTTTAGAGGCAAGTTGTTCCACAGCCTACTTTTCAGTTCTTAGTTTATATCTTGTTGAAACGGATCCTAAACTCATTAATTCGACCCCTAAAGCCTAGCATGAGTTGTTTGTTGCCTATATCTAGTATTTTTTCAATCATTGGTAAACGTTGGACTCTTGTGAATGCTTTAAGCATTATTGTACACTCATTTCAACAGTTTGGCAAAGGAATAGACCAAGGTTTGCAGCACTTTATGGGCTTCTTGTGGAAACTTGATTTGGTATTGTTTTTTATTCTGTAATTGCAAGTTTATATGTGTTTTATTTATGCCATCATCTCTCTCTGTTCATCTTAACTAAATGAAACAAGGATAAAGGTAGAATTCATTGAATTTGCAGTGCTCTACCTAGGGTTTGTTTAGTTATCTATGTTTTCATCTATTTGAAGAGGATCCCTGAGACTTTCATGCCCTCTCCAACTCCTCACCGGTCTAAAAGTTCTCCATATCACTCAATTTGAAGTGCTGAACCATTTTCCTACCTCGCCCCATAGATATCTCTGCAAGATTGTTTCCATTCCGCGGACCCAAATCTGCCTTTCACATTTGAGCCAAAAATACAAAAGTAAATTCTTTCAAACTCCTCAGCGCACATACCCAGCCTAAAATCAGTTTTTACATCAGTCATCTCAAGCTTTATTGGCCATATTTTCTGAGATTGACAAGGAGAGAGCCCTCTCCCGACCTGGTAGGGCTAGCTACCAGGTTAAGCGTGGTTTGATGTTACCCTAGATCCTGCCTTTCTCAACCTGAGGTGGATTTAGGCCCTAACAGAGGGTAGTCCACATTGAACACTCAGTGCAAGCGAAAGAATGGGGGAATGTTGTGCTCCAAAGCATTGTTTCCCATAGCGTTGGTAATGGTGTAAGGACCATATCAGAGTTTTCTGAGCTTCTGATGGGCTCTTGTAAGGCGTTCTCTCTGCAGATGCAACTAGACTTTGTCGCCCACTTAAAACTTGTGTGGTACCTAATGTTGATCATGTCGCTACTTGTACTTGGCATTTTCCAGAATGGAGTGGTGATAGATTGTCTCGTTGGGTAGAGGTGCTCCGGAAGTCATATCAGACGAATGCTTGACCTGACAGTGCAATGGTACCCTTGTGGGTGAGGAGAAGATGTCCCTGTCTTCTTTCATGACCGTATCCACCTCCTTCTACTGCGTGGAAGAACCCTTCCTGGGGGCTATGGATGTGGCTATGATCTTCCCCTTACTTTGAGATCAAATCAGACAGAAAATAAATTTCCTAGTCTAGGAGATGATCTTACTACCTTTCTTAGCAGAGATCAAAGAAGTGGCGATAGGTGGGGCTACCTCCGGTATCATGTATAATGTATTACGCAAAGAAATAATAACAGTGTGATGCCTTGACTCATACACAACATGTCACTTCCACAAGTATGGTTGGCCTAATAATACATCACAAACATCAAGTGGTGCAACATCACACAATACCTCTTTGTGAAGGGCTTGATGTTGTAGGGAAGGCGGCACTGCTGCCGGACTTGGAGATCCCATCCTTGGTGAAGCCACCTAATGTTGTACGATTGTGGGTGTGGTATGGTTGGTAGTCCTAGCCGCTTCATGACCTTTGCTTAAATGATGTTCTTTTGGCTCCCACTGTCAACAATGAATTGCAGCGGTGAACCCTTCACCCACATCCGTGAGTGGACAAGACGCTCCCCCTCCTCTAGATCTTCGGTGTCATTCTTCTGGACCTTAGTGGTGGCAACAGTGGCACTGGCCTTCGCATCAACGAGTTGCTTCCCTTTGTCATTCCCCTTTTTGGGTTGACTCAAGGTTGAAACATGCATCTGATTTTGAAGCCTTCAACTCGACCACTAGCGACTACTTGGTCCGACACTCACTTGTGTTATGAGTGGGGATCTTATGGAACTCACACCACTTTCTTGTGCCTTCTTTGACTTCATGGTGTTGTTCTTTTCTTGCAGCTTCAACAGGTTGTCTTGGGTCACCCTGCCTTTTCTTTTTCCTTTGTGCTTCGGATTCTCAGATCCAAAGTCTCGTTTCTTCTGTTTAAACTTCTACTCGATCTTGACAGCGTATCGGTATGTCGTGTCGAGCGAGGATATGTCCAGGACTCCATCTCGTCCTGGATGTATCTATGTAGGCAGTCGCGGTACTTGAGTACCAAATATTTCTCAAAATCCTTGATACCCAACTGCACAGGGTATGAAAAAAATTGGTGAACTCTGGCACATCTTGGTCCCTTCCCTACCGCAGCATGGTCCACTTTATGTATTTGTCGTCATAGCTCCTGACAGGGTAGTACTACTCCTTAATGGCGTCCTGAAATGAATTCCAAGTGGGACCGGCTGAAATAGTGATTTCATACTTTCATCATTCTGGTTGAAGAAGGTTTCCCACCAATCTTTGACTTTGGGGGCTGCTTTGAGAAGAGCGAAAGTAATCCTTTCCAGGCTGGAAAAATCATGAACAAAAAAATATCCTTCTAGCATATTTAACCATTTATCTACGACATCTGCGGCTATCTGACCCTTGAATAAGGGGATTTCAAAGTTAACTTGTACCTTAAAGGGTGTGGCGTTTCCAGAGTAGCTGCTGGAAGTAGATGTGTTTTCCATGGGTAGCCGCTGAAGGATCTGGGCAAAGTTGTCCATCATTGCGTTCCTTTGTAGCTCGAGGGATTCTTCGAGCAAGATTTTGATACGATCTCCTACCCCCTCGTCTTTATTTTCATCTGCCATGGGAGGCCGTCGGGATTTGCGGGGCTGGTCTTGCAAAGGTTCGACCAATTCAATCCCTAACTCCTTATATCCCGACCTCGTTGGGGACATGCAAAGAAAAACAGAGAAAGAGAAAACCGCTCTGATACCATTGATCCGGATTTAAACAGGAACGCAACAAATTACAGAGATAACCATAAATACAAAGATGCAGCAGAAATAATACTTCATTTCATTAATGTAAAATACTTAAATATGCTTACAAACATAAATGGAAATAAACTAGCTCGGGCAATGGTAGCTTATCTCTGAGAAGATATGTGGTGGCTACATGCCTTTGAACTGTGTTACAATGAGGCTCGAAGGCCTATTTATTGTTGAGAAACAATGGAAAACCCTAAACATCCAAAAACCTAACCCTAGGAGATGAAGTGCCAAACTATGAGCCCCATTTGGGTAAATTGGTACATCAACTTCCCGGGGTTGTGACCTTGGCATACGATCTATGTTTGACATGCACAATACCTCGTTAGAAATATCTATCCGGGGACTACAACTTTTTAGTGAGCAACATTGGTCAACGACCCATGTTGCTTTTGGTTTTCCCAAAAAAATTCGTTTAGGGCCTCAAAATGACTCCAGAAGTTCAGGATCTGAAAATCTGCTAAAAATAGTAAATTGTGCTACAATTAAGGAAACTAAAAAATTGAAAGAGACAGTTGTGAGGGTCCAAGTGGGATAGGCGGGTGGTCACCAACATCCACCTGGATCAAGGACAGGTTTGAATCTCATTAAAAATGAGGTGATGGAACATGTCAAAGGATATATCATAAAATCAAGGAAGGAAGATTCTCAAGCTCTTGCAAAGTATATGAAAGGGGAAGTTAGGGCTCAAAGGATTCTCATAGAATCCATCAAGGATCCCCTCATCCTATATGTATGAAAACTCGAAACGTCAAAAGAAATCTATGACATACTGGTAGAGTTGTATTTTGTAAGCACTACTGGATAAGTCCTATTATTAAGGCAAGAACACTACAAGTTGAATATGTCAAGGGAAGATGGCATAGCCTCATACTTTATGAGGATATCTGAGATTTGGGTTCAACTACAAGATCTGGGAGAATTCATGTCTAATATAAAAATGACTACAGTTGTATTAAAATCACTACCGAAGGAGTGGGGTAACTTTACTTCAAGTATTTATGGGAAAAAAGAAGCTACTTCATTCTAGGATATATGGTCATTGTGCAAGATTGAAGAATCTAGACTAAAGGTTGAATCTGATGTGGGATCAAGTGAGCAAATTCAGGCATATGTTGCAATAAGAAAAAGGAAAGGGAAATTTTGGAAAGTTTGGTCCTCATAAACAAAAGAATAACATGGCTAAAATACAACGTTATGGGTGTTAAGAATATGGGCACTATAGGAGAGATTGTCCTAAGCGCAAGAAGGAAAATAACAAAAGAGGAAGAGAAGAATCCCACATCACCGAGGAAGTGGAGGAAGCTGAAAAGAAGAATTCCAAGAAAGAGGAAATAAGAGATCTCTATTACTGAGATAGTCTTCCTCATATAAGTTATTTTCAAGTTCCTAAGTATTATGTTGTAAGATATGGCTATCATGATTCACTAAGTAAAATAATGGGATGCATAAAAGCATCATAGAAGCATTGAAATCAAGAGCTCGAGACATCATCATAGAGAAGCAAGAAATATGGTTAGAATCTATGGAATTCAAGGATATATCTCATGGGAATCTCATTGGAATCATAAGTGGCAAGGTCATCTAGTTCAAGGTTCATCATACATTTGTCAAAAGGAAACATCTGTTGATGGGGATGCTTTAGATCCTCAAGATTATCTGATCGAATCTTCATAAGGTGCACTAATCATGAGGGGAAGCTAGTGTTTCATCAAGAATTCCAAACTTGTGGAATTCATGGGATGACAATACGATGACATAAAAGTGAAGCAGATCAAGGGATTGAATCTCTTTCAATCAAGGAAGCTGCTCCAAGAAGTTTGGATGACCTAAAGGAAGAATGAGGTATGTGTTCTTACATTTGATATTGAGGAATTCATCTCATATGGTTGCAGACATCATGCTCTATCTTAAGAGCATGATCAAAACAAAGGATCTCCTCCCTCAAAGGGATGCAGGAATGCATGGGTCACACATTCACTAGATGAAATCAACATAATATGTCCTCATATGAAGTATGAGGTGGTTGACTACAATTGAGGAACTCTAATTGGAAGCTCCTTGGAATGAAATGTGTGAAGAAAGGAAGGAAGAGATAGTGGAATATGAAACCATGGTAAAGGAGATCAACATCTGAAAGACCAAGAATATTTAACTAGGATAACTTCATGGAAGATATGAAGACTCTGATGGAGTCTGAAAAAGAAAGAGACCCTTAACAATATATATATCTTTGGGAGATTGTTGTGGGGAAAAGTATCCGATGCGGATGACCCTATCCCTACTCTAAAGGTGACAGTCTTTAGCAACAACTGAAAGTAAAGTTCTGATGATTTCCTTTATGAAAATACAGAGAGAGTGAAAAGAAGGCCAACCAACCTGGTGTCTTTCGCTTAGTCGATCCTTGTCCTCTCTCCTTGTCTCTTGTTCCCAGCTCCTTGCTCTCTTTGCCGGTCCAGCTACACACAGATCCTGCACAAAACAAGAGAGGAAACTACAAGATACATGTACTCATAACTGATGCATGGATTAGGGTGAATAAAATATACAAGTAAATACAATCCATCAATGTAATACAAGTATATAGGAGAACATGCAAAACTTTATTGATAGAAGTAACAGGGTTCTGAGAAGGTTACAACCAATGATGGCTCCAATCCAGCAGCACCTCCCCAGCAGCAAGAACTCTCCTCTTCACCTCTAGTAAAACAACCACCCAATAGCTCTAACTGTAAACCAACAGCACCTCCTTGCTTTACACAAAATTCCCGCCTCTTTAGACCTCATAGAAGAGCTCTATATATAGGAGAGAAGAAGATAGGATGAGTCAGCTTGAGACTGACATGAAGCTGCCTTGTGTCCTCTCCCTCTTCAGTTAATCTTCAGTTCTTGAGTCCACTTGGAGATCCTTGCTTACACATGGTGATCAAGTACCTTTTACTCATCACAGGGCGAATCTCATGAACCAAGTGTCAGTTTGGAAGCTTCCTGGGCAGTTGACACCTTGCAGGATGACTATGCCACTTGGCCAATCTCGCCCAGCGCAGGTAGCCTTCATTAATCTTGACTTCCAGCGCAGGTACAAGGAGGGACAGTTGCATTCCAGCGCAGAAGCTCAGTGGAGCAGCTGACATGATCCAAAATAAGCCTGTTTTGAAGTGTTTTCAGGTGGAGAACTGATTGGAAGTGCTGTTGTTTGATGACCTTGTTCTTTTAGGGGTAAGAACAACATGTTTAGGGACTGAGGATCCCTGTAATTATTGACATTTCATGCTCCATGACGCGAGGCACAAAAATGTCTATAACAGTTGCCCCCTAAAGTATGAGGTCGTTTATCGGGTGAAATGCTTTATCTAGAGGGTCCGAAGTTCGTTCCAGTGCTGAGGAGGAGCCCTGTAATACAATACAATACAATACATTATTTTTCATTCTTTTTTTTTTTTATGATCTAGCTGAGGCAGGCATTCCCATGCTCAGCTTTTATAAACACATTTTGGTACATATGACAGACGATCGTCTGAAGATAGACTGATAATTTTCTGCTGAAATTATCATCCTTTGAATAGGATGATCATCTGCTGCAATGATGTACATGGCAAATGCTTTTATATTTCCTGAATATATATCGCAGCCCGGATGGATGAAACTAGAGCCGGGGTCTTCAAACTCGTTCGATCTTCACTCTAAGTACAAGTCGATCCATGTGAGAATTTCGCTGAAGTCAAACATGGAAAGACATCGCTTGATTACCGGTCAATAATGAAAACCGTTAACAAGCGCGAGAGGAATCACCAATAATGACGATGACCCTCAAGGTACTGTAGTACAATTCACGTGGCGTGAATAAAGGACTTGGCGTCGAACGCCACGCAAAATCTTCTGGTCGAAGGTCATTGATGTATACCTGTCGCCGGAAGTGAGAAACTTGCCATTGAGGCATGCAAGCTTCAAAGTACTGATGGGGGTGTTCCTAGACCAACTTCTTGGATAATGAGCTGAAGTCGACAAGAAGCGATCCGTCAAAGGAGGGCCTTAATGAATCCCACATCAATGACATGGAACGGAGCTAATGATTTTAGTGGAGGTGAAAACAAACTGTGACATATGATTCAGGGTGGCGATCATGAATGGATGAAGGATAATGTATGGCAGTGGATGGGACACGGTTGACACTTTCAGAATGACCCCTCTTGAACATATAACGACACTGATGCGATGGATCGGTAGCATTACCCCAAATGTGGATGGTTTGGCGAGGACCATGGCGATGAGACCGGTGAATGAAACAACCCAACCCGATATGGTACGGAGGAAAAGTGTCATGTTCAAGAGTGACTTGCTACCATTAAACTTTGAATTTTCTCCCAATTTTTCCCCAGTCATTTCTGACCAGTACCTCTTTATTTTTGTCAAGCTTGAGGAGGATAACATATGCTTGTTCTATAACCTGCCCTTCGGGCAAGCCTATCGCTATGATTTAACGAGCCTAGCGATAGGGAAACTCGTTCTCGTCTAAAGACAAGTTTGTCGCTATTTAATGAATTTAACGAGTCTAACGACAAGGATAACTCGGTCCTTTTCATTTTTAGAGAGTCTGAAAAGGTACAGAAAGTTAACTCCATGATTCCTTTTTCGTCAGCTAATCCCTTAAGTCCGAAAAAGTATAAAACAATACAGAAGGGATGAATTTTCGATTGCTTTAACGAGCCGAACAAAACAAGCGCTCGATCTTTTTGTGCAATAATCCCTCAGGTCCAAAAAGATTAAAATCTAGAGGAGGGATAGCTTTCTGGTCGTTTAACGAGTTGGAAGGCCAAAACTCGGCAAACTTTTCATATTTTACGAGTCAGTGAAAAGAGCTCAAAGAAGACTCGTCTTTTGAGGAACGAGTGATAAACAGGGATAGCAGCAGATTCCAGGTACAGGTTGGAATTTTCCAATCACGGCAGTGTCACAAGGATGGCTAGGTGAAATCACTCTTCGCAGATGTTCCTCAAAATGGGTAAACACACAAATGGGAGTGAATGATCGGCCAAATGAAAAGTGGAGGTGACGGTGCACAAACACGACCAAGGCTTTTATGGCTGATGAATTTACGATCTCAAAAGGTTATTTACCGGTTCATTTTTTCTGGATGAGCTTGAACTCTAGGGGAAGATTGCTCACAACTTATGTTTATTTTTTAACGAGCATGAACTATGTGCTAAAACTGCTCGATTCCTTTGCATGCCCCCAGCATCATAATGACGCATGTCAAAGGAGGGTGCCCCCCAAACTTCATTGCAATCAACTCGGTGATTGGAATGAAGGTTTACCTTTGAATTTTGAAAAGGGGATTTGTTTCATTTTTTAATGAGGTTGACTTAATAAAAGAACTATCCTCATTACTCCTTGTTTCATTTTTTAACGAGGTTGACACGAGATAAGAACCGTCCTCGGATCTTCATTTTTTAACGAGGTTGACCTGAGATAGGAACTATCCTCGGAGCCGACAAAATATCTAAGAATCTTCTGAATCCAACCAGAAGATTGGATTAGATTTCATTTTGTAGGTTTCCACTGTGGCCACTTCCGCCAGATTACTTGGAGGCGGTAGGGCGAAAGTACCCATTAAGGCAGGGTCTTTTAGGAAACCTACTCCGATACTTTGGAAAAAATGATTCCTTGCATGGATCATTGGAATGCTTCCTGTAAATTGTGAACTGTTGGGGAGAAAAGTTTGTTGGTCGACGATTGTAATTCCTTCTTGGGAGGGAAATGCAATCCTCCTGAAATAGGTCGACACAACTGCGGCCATGGCATAGATCCAGGGCCTTCCTAGTAGGATGTTGTAATCGAGGTTTCCATCAATTACTTCAACATCAATTCCTACTGTTTTGCCCCCCAGTTCAACTTGCAAGTTACTTAAAATCCCATATGGAGTGTATGATCGTCCATCAAATGCTTTTAACGTCGTTGACGATTTCGACAAGGGTGGTGATCCTAATTCTTTCCAGCAACTCATCGACATAAGACATGTAGATGCCCCCTCATCAATAATTGTTCGATGAACAGTTTTGTTGAGGGCTTTCACTTGAATAAGGAAAGCTAGTTGAGCTGGTAACTGAGGGTCATATCCTTTATGATCAAAGGCCACAAGATTGGAATCCATTGGGCCAATCCCACCTATTGCTGATAATAAAGCTTGCTCTTGGGAGGGGCCATTTTGTGGTACTTCAAGTGTCGACATAGTGGACGGCGATTGGGCCATGTCCTTTACTATATTATAATTCTGTGCTTCTTTGGCACGAGGATTAAATGTCGATTTGTGTACTACTCCCTTTGGCGACTTTATCATTGGCTCAGGAACGATGGGTGGCACAACTTCGGTCAAAGCTGTCGTCGAACTACTAGGTTGTTCATTAACCTTGTTGTTCGACATCTTTGGATTCCTGTAATCTTTACTCCTTGTCAAAGCATTATTCTGTTGCTTCGAGGTAGACAACATAAGCACTTGGGATCCGGAAGCATTTTGATTAGCAACCAGATTTTGACTTGGATTAGGAAACAGATCAGTCAATACTGCTGGGGTTTTTGAACTCTTGAAGAATTTCTTAACTTCAGCTATATGTGGACAATCTTTCGTCCAATGATCCTCATCGCATATATGACACCCTGTCGGGGGTCTCCCTTTCCTTTTCTTTATCTTCTTGCCCCCTGGTTGCTTCAGTTGTTTGCCCTTGTCGGTCGACATGGCATTTACTTCTGAGGCAAGAAGTCGCTCATTTGCATTTTGACTAGAAATTTTGCGTTTTCCAGTCACGCCATTACTGGCGTGAGAGTTAGTATTCGGTCCAGGAGGGGGAGGAATTGAAAATTCAGGTCTAGGGGTGTCAGGTATTTTGTCGTAGAGCGTGCCCGACTGAGTATATACTAAGTCTAAATATTGAGCACGAGCAATGACTTGCTCCTCTGTTACGACTCCTCCCTTGGCCACATCTTCCGTTATAGCTGGAAGTAACGACTTTATAAACCATTCAGCTAACAGCTGATCGGGAACGTAAGTTTTCACCATTCAACGACGACGTCGCCACTCATGTATATGATCAGATATGTGAGTGGCCATTGTCTGTTTGAAGTTGGTGAGGAGTTCTGTCCCTGTTTCATACCTTATCGGTAATTGAAAATGGGTTAAGAAAGTCGTGGCTAAGGAGCTGAAATTGTCGAAAGAGGCTCTTGGCAATTCAATGTACCATTTAGCCGCTGGACCTGTCAATGTCCTCTGGAAGAGGCGAAGTCTTATCGAATCATCATTCAGGGTGTTTGATGAACACCATAGATGGAATGTCATCACATGATTCGACGGATCTTCACCAGGATTTCCATTAAATTTAGGAATGTCTGATGGAAGTTTGTGTGGAATCGCTGGCCACCAAGGGGCATAAGCAATTGGATCATTCGTCAGCCGGTTTAGATCTGGTAATTCTAGAGTTGCTACAAAGGGCAATTGTTGATTCAGGTTAGGCGAAGCATATCCGGGATAAGATGGTATCGCCTGAGCAATGGGTCTTTGCAGACCAGCATTATGCTGACAACTTAGACAAGGTTGATGGGCGTAACCATTATAGTATGGTTGCCCATTACTTACAAAGACTTGTTGCTCAGGTCCTTGATATGATTGCTGGAAAGGCGGTTGTTGAGATTGAAGCAGCTCTGGTTGTTGGACCATTTGCTGTTGACCAATACTGGATGATTGACCAGGATGAGGAGTCACAGTACTTGTTTGGGCCTGAGTCGCTCCAGATAAGGAGGCACTACCCTGAGATTGTGATTGAGTCGCTGAGCCAAGAGGTTGTTGTATTACAACAGGTAACGCTTGTACTTGCGACACATTCGCCATAGCAGGTGTGGTGGTAATATTTGACACAGGGTGGACTGGTTGCATAGAATATACAACTCCTGGTTGTCGAGGCAGTATTGGTACCCAACTGCTGGATGTAATTCCAGTTTGACCCGAACTTTGTTGTGAACTCACGGATGGGCATCCTCCCGGAGGAGGTAATGAAAAGGCATACTGCCCCCCATATGGTATCAATCCCGAACTCAAGGGGATCGATTGCCCAGGTTGACCTCCAAATGGATCAATTTGGCGAGTTTCAACATAAGAAATACCAGATGATAATCCGGACGAAGAAATAGGAGCTAACCATGTCGTTGTCCCTGATTGGACTCCGGCTTGTTGTTGACAACTTGCTGAGACAGATGGTATACCAGCGAACATCGTTGGAGTAGCAGTAGGAGCCTTTGCTGCTGCTGTGTCGGACGACACAGTCCTAGATGTCGACGGTTGTTCAGACATATCTAGTCTATCCAAAAGATTTCTTAGCGATTTTACAGGAACTTCCACTTGTGGTGGACTAACTTCGAAGATCAACGAGGGAAGGGTGATGATTATTCCGCTTAAAATAAATTTTATAACGACGCTTTAGACACAACTTGCTTTTTCATGTTTTAAGAGTCGAGAAAAAGCTAAAGATGACTCTAGTCGCCTTCGATGTATTAACGAGCCCGAAGTGACAAATGCTCGGCTGGACTTTTTCAGTTATAGAGTTTGAAAAAGGCCAAAAGAAACTGCTCTAGAGATCTAGGCAGAGGGTGTGCCAAACCTTTCGCGAAACCACAGAATACGTTTTACGGTACGGGTGGTCGATCTTCGTGAATGCTGTGTTCACTGCATCGCGATCAGTAGGGCGGCCGACACG
Source organism: Pinus tabuliformis (assembly GCA_031772625.1). Lineage (NCBI taxonomy): Eukaryota > Viridiplantae > Streptophyta > Pinopsida > Pinales > Pinaceae > Pinus > Pinus tabuliformis. Next base: position 152,044,690 of record CM062805.1, on the reverse strand, counting down.
GTTTCCTAAGGATAAAGGATAAAAGCCTATAGGGGTCTCCCAATATACGCGACGGTACGCGGGAGCTCAAGTCCGTGTTAGTGCCACCGACTCTCAGGAGGAATCACCCACCTTCGTAGAGATCGACAGTCACTATGTTTAACGACGCCAGAACACGTCTCTACCTAGACCTCTAGATGTTTGCGTTAAGTTACAAAGCGTTGTTATGTAAATTGGGTTTATTTTAATGTTGATCTTGTTTAACAGTTTGTCTTTCAGGATCACCACGAGATGTATAGGTACAAATTCCTAAATGCAGCTAAAATGATAAGCAAGTTTTACAATCTTTTTAGCTTTGAAAATCCTAGCTACTGAGGGGAGAGAAAAAACAATATCTTTCCACACAGAGCACAAAGCACAAACTAATGCACTTTCTCCTAGATCAGACACGCAAACTTATCAAAAATGCAAATGCAAGATGCATGTATTTCTTTTCTTTTCCTTTAATGTTGATGTAGACAAAAGGAAATCGTTGTATAATTTTCGAATTCAATTTGAAGCGTAAACAAACAAGTTTCGTCTAAAATGAAAAGACACCTTACAGGTACTTGTTCCAACACTAAAAATATATGAATTCAAACCATAAAGTGAAAAACAAACAAACTCAAACAGCCATGAACAGTAATAAAACTAGCTCATAAGATCACAAAGACACTTTTACAGTTCAGGATCTAAGAGGCCACAGCTATACTGGTTCGCTTTTCACAATGGGAAACTGTAACTGAAACAAGAAATACTGAAAGAACATTCACAGTTTCATCACACAACTGAGGCGGAATAATGTCAAGGAGAATGGTTTACAGCAAGTACAATGACCAGCAAGCAATCAGCAAAAACAAGTGAAAACAGGGCCAAGACACAAAGGGAAAGCTGAGCAAGACAATGGCTAACTCGACCAGCGCAGGTTCTAGTCTGCCAGTTTCACTCTCAGCGCAGTTCCCGAAGGGAGCACCTGCGCTATAATGCAGACTGCCTGTGGACAGCCTGCACTGACTCACGAGAGTTTCGTCTACAAAGTTTTCCGGGTCATAAAAAGCTCAAAAATGCACTGTTTTTGCTGAAATAAAAAGCTATAGGTCAAGTACAGGCTAAGGGATGATCAAGAGGATGAAAAGCTATCACAAAGAGTAAAGAGTATTTTGTAGATAAGCTCTTCAAATCTTGAATTTGCTCAGCAAAGAGCAAGAGTAGCAGTCCCTCTACTTCGCTTTTGATATAGTCAAAAGCTTTTCGATTTGGTACTCTTTTCTTCAAGAAATGAATAGCAAAATACTACAAACAACAACAAGATACTAGGCTCCCCAGCGGAGTCGCCAGTTTGTTGTGGGGAAAAGTATCCGATGCGGATGACCCTATCCCTACTCTAAAGGTGACAGTCTTTAGCAACAACTGAAAGTAAAAATCTGATGATTTCCTTTATGAAAATACAGAGAGAGTGAAAAGGAGGCCAACCAACCTGGTGTCTTTCGCTTAGTCGATCCTTGTCCTCTCTCCTTGTCTCTTGTTCCCAGCTCCTTGCTCTCTTTGCCGGTCCAGCTACACACAGATCCTGCACAAAACAAGAGAGGAAACTACAAGATACATGTACTCATAACTGATGCATGGATTAGGGTGAATCAAATATACAAGTAAATACAATCCATCAATGTAATACAAGTATATAGGAGAACATGCAAAACTTTATTGATAGAAGTAACAGGGTTCTGAGAAGGTTACAACCAATGATGGCTCCAATCCAGCAGCACCTCCCCAGCAGCAAGAACTCTCCTCTTCACCTCTAGTAAAACAATCACCCAATAGCTCTAACTGTAAACCAACAGCACCTCCTTGCTTTACACAAAATTCCCGCCTCTTTAGACCTCATAGAAGAGCTCTATATATAGGAGAGAAGAAGAGAGGATGAGTCAGCTTGAGACTGACATGAAACTGCCTTGTGTCCTCTCCCTCTTCAGTTAATCTTCAGTTCTTGAGTCCACTTGGAGATCCTTGCTTACACATGGTGATCAAGTACCTTTTACTCATCACAGGGCGAATCTCATGAACCAAGTGTCAGTTTGGAAGCTTCCTGGGCAGTTGACACCTTGCAGGATGACTGTGCCACTTGGCCGATCTCGCCCAGCGCAGGTAGCCTTCATTAATCTTGACTTCCAGCGCAGGTACAAGGAGGGACAGTTGCATTCCAGCGCAGAAGCTCAGTGGAGCAGCTGACATGATCCAAAATAAGCCTGTTTTGAAGTGTTTTCAGGTGGAGAACTGATTGGAAGTGCTGTTGTTTGATGACCTTGTTCTTTTAGGGGTAAGAACAACATGTTTAGGGACTGAGGATCCCTGTAATTATTGACATTTCATGCTCCATGACGCGAGGCACAAAAATGTCTATAACAGAGATGTGTCGATATGTATGTAGGATGTTGATGAAAACTAGATGTCATGATGAAAGACCATCACAAAGGTAATGTTAATTTTAATGTTCATTCCTTTATTTTTTTAAACAAATATCTGGATGGGTTTATACAGGGCTTCCAAGGGAAGATCTATGGATGTCTTCCACCACCGATGCACATGTAGTAGGATGAAATATCTTTAAGGAAACATGGTATGAAGAAAGCAGCATGGCATGAAGGAAGGCAAGATATGGATTGACGGATCACTTTCTGATGATGACATGGCTAACTCATGGATGAAATTGATGGATGGTCGATGCCTTATGAAGAATTCTCAAACATGAAGACTCCTGGATAACAAAAATAAGTTCATGACATCGTGAGGAGTTCTTCAAGCAGCTGGTTACCCCATCATCTCCACCTGAGGAGTTGTATTAGGTCCCTAATTAAGAGGAAGCCTGGAAACAAGTTTCGCACTTGGTAGAAACTTGGAAGCAAAATTACTAAGCTAAGAGGGAGCTTAGGTACATTCCTTCCATAGGAATGAGTACATTCCTTTATTGGAATAGATATTTCCTCCATAATTAAGAGGGAGAGATAGACACATCATTCTTGTCGTCACTTGGGAAGACAGAATGGAGGATTATGTAAAACTATAGCATCTGATGCTCTTTGTGGATGTATTAGGTCATCCAAGATAAGAGTAGTCGTAGAGGACCGATATTCTTTGATAATTGGGAATTCAAGATAAGAATAGTCCTGGTGGAACACACCTTGAGAACTCGGGTGGGGTATGTTCTAAGAGAGACAATGATGAGGGTGCCTATACATCATTGATCTTGCCAGCAATGTGCTCAGATATCGTGGAGAGATAGAGTTGTTAGTAAAGGCCTTCCTATATGACAATGTTGGTTGATATGATGTTATACGGATGGGTTACCAATATGACTCTTCTTATGAGAAATTATTCAGACTGAGAATGACCAAGTAATATTATGAATACCTCTCTAGTTAAGAGGGAGTGTTAAAAAATGTAACTAGGTTTGGTCTTCATAATGACATGTATAAATGGGATTTTATGTAATTGATGAAAAGAAGAAAAATAAAATTATTATTTTCATGCTTTTCTCATGGGTTTCATGAGCAAGGAATTTTATTTTTAGTAATGGCTCCCATTGTGAGCCTTTAGGATTTGTCATCTAGTCATAAAGTCAATTTGAGTATATGTCATGTATGAAGGACCCTTCTTGGGCATGTTACACATTTGTATGAGTCATTAAATAAGTATGAAATCCCTCCAAGACAAGCACAAGACCTCTCCTTAAATTTGGGTACAAGATGGAATAAATAATCTACACAAAGAGTCATGTTGGTTCACCCTCTTCAAGTCAGCTTATTATAGGCTCCAACAACTATAAATAGGGCAATGTGAATTTCATTTGAAGGCATAATTTCAGATAGAATTTCGGTGAAGCATAGGTCTGAAATAGAAGTTTGATCCAGCAAGGAGAAGAAGTCTCATTCTATAGAAAAGGAACAACAAGGATAGGAAGGACGAAAATAGAACTATTTGGGTTTGTTTTCCATACATTTGATCTGCAACTAGGGAACACTTCCTAATTTCAGTGGAGAAGGATTAATACTAGAGACCAAGGGGTTGAAGAAAAGGTATCTCATCAAGCAAATAATAAAGGAAGGAATTCTCTCCATTATTTTGACTACACAAATTATCTAGGGTTTCTATAGTGCATACAAAAGGTTGCAGGTCCGAAAAGAAGGTCGAAGGAGAATCCATCATCATTGGAAGGCTTGTAAGTTGTCTTTGTGCAAAGAGGTTGATTTGATCTTGGAGGGGTTGTGGTCAAGGGTCTTGATCTTGGTCTTGGTATTCATCAATTGGAGTCTCTATAAGAAGAAGAATTTGTTCGGGTTTTCCTCTCAAGTAGGAGAGGTTTTGGCCCTGGCTGATAGCCTATATTTTGTCTCTTGTATCTTTATGGTTTATGCATTGGTACTTGTTTGATGAAGAATAACACTATAATAATATAATTAAAATAAGATCCTAATCCAAAGTAAAAAGAATTCACAAACAGTTACTAAATATAATAGTAATCATTTAATATCTATGCCCTAGATTTCTCAACAGGTTCCACTTCAATGAGCTTTGTCATATATGCAACATACCCATAATACGTTTTCAGTATTTTACTTTCTTTGAAGTTCCCCTTAGTTGTGTGTATTTTTTCTTCTTATAGAGTAGCACTATAATCTCATTAGGAGACTTAGAGATTATAGAGATTTTCCTTAACTTAATAATTACTTGTGATGTGTATTGGATTTTTGTTTCTTTATTAGATATTCTTCATCAAGAAATTACCAAAACAATGAATATCACAACAAGACAAAGTACACACGATATAAGCTCCAATCCAGGGAAAAATTCCTCCAAGGGGAAAACCCGAAAAAATGCTTCTCTTCTTGTAGAATTTGTTCACAAAGAGGCTTCGAAGACCCAAATACCAAAGCCGAAGATCCTCCCAAGCATCAATTCATCCCCCCCAGCAAAGTCTTATTCAAGGCAGCTTCCAAAATTTGACCTACTGCAACTTTGCTCCAGATTTTCGGCCTTGCAACTACTCCTCAGAATTTCGGCCCTCCAATTTCGGCCTCCTGCGATTTCCAGCTACACAAAAACCCTAACTTCACATGTGTGGTTAGAAAGCGAGATATTATCCAAGAAACTTCGAAACTTTCTTCCTTTATTCATCCTTATAGCTATTCTTCTTCTTTGTTATTGTAGATCGAACTTGTGATGAGTGAGTGTCCCAAATGAGATCAAGCTTCTTATATTTATAGCCTCCTTGAGGGATAGAATAACCCTCCTTACGCTAACTTCTCCTTGACTAGGGTTGATTTGTTCTTGGAGAAATTAATGGATTTTTCTTGACGAAATAAATATTTTTCTTTGTTACAATGAGTCCAAATTAGACTATAATACATGACAATTTCTTCTTTGTCGTAGAAATACCTAGAAGCACAAAGAACATGCTCTTGACCTAGACTTGAGCATGAAACCCATGCTTTACATAAAATGTTTTTTTTCCTTTCTTTTTCTCTTTCTACAAAGTATACAATGTCATGATTACAAATAGGTCATTATGAAGACTGAACCGAGTTACAATTTCCTACAAAGGAGTTTGAACCTGAGGTAAAAAGATAAGTTCATAGCTCATGAACTTAGTGGCAAGCAAAAGTAAGAATTTGTAATTGCCATCTCATTTTTGGATCTGGTTTTCTTGGTGTATCTTTGTTTGCTTTTGAAGCCTTCTTGTGTTGCATTTGTTACTTTATTGTGAATATATTTTCACCCCTTGGAGCAGACTTTTCTAAGCAAATTTTCCAGTCTTTGAAGCAAAAATTTAAGTTGTAAACAGACCTTGCCTTTTGAGATTCTCAACCCTATTTTGGAGAAAATATTTAGACCTACCTTGGAGCAGACCTTAGCAAATATTGGTGTAAACTTCAGACCTCTTGAAATAGAACTTCGGCCTTTTGAAAAAAGACAAACCTAAGGCTCTTGGAGATTGTAATTCTAGCCCTAAGACAACATAATTTGGACATCGTTACACCATACATCACTAACCCTGTGCGCTGGTCGTTAGAGCCACTACTTACTCCTCAAAGAAAAGATTACAGACTCTCTTGGCTATGTGGGAGGATCTAAGGTGAAAATCCCTTTGCATGTACAAATGAGGGGGTATTTATAGCCAAGGGTGAAACTGACCCTTGTGGTTGTTTGACTACCCTCATGACTATTTGACTTCCATGACTTTTCGACTTTACATGACTCTTTGTACAACAAGTGGATCTCTTGGACTTCCATGTTACATTACATTGATTGACAACATGGCCCGCAATAGAGATGTGGACAACATGACTCATAACACGACTACACATGATAGTGTTGGTACATTCGTGTTGTCGCTAGAGTGCATGTCAAGTTGCAATGCTACTGGGTGGTGGATGTATTCATGGTGTGTCACAGCTTCACCTCCGCATGGCAAGGTGCGTAGAGTCTTCGATGGTTGTTGGTTCGCTTGATGTTGCTTTGGAACGTTGCTCATTTCTTGTATGTTGGAAGGCTTGACAGGTTCGTCTGTTTGCGAAAGGTGCATGTTCGTCCGTCTGTGAGCACATCTTGCATGATCATCCATTCGCGAGCACATCTCTTTGCATTCGTTTTTCATTCGTCCATTGGTGAACATTTCCTTCTGCATGTGATCCCTTTGTTCATCCCATTCGTCGTCGCACCATGTTTGTTGGTGTACCTATACCTACAGTGACTCATGACTAGACGACATCAAATCCAAAAACCTCCTAGTCTACCATGACACATGATCATTTCGGATGCAGGTGACTGGGAGAGGCAACAAGGTTGCGAAGCAGGATGATGGCTTCAGGCACTACTGATGAATATTGTGCCAGGGTCACTGGGTGATGAAGATGGGAAATCCAAGTCGACAGTGACTATCTGCGATGTCTGGATCGGCTGGAAGGAAAAACTGCGCAAATTTTGGGAGGGATATTCCGGGCTGCGGGAAGGCAAGGTAGAAAAAATCTGCACATTTTCTGGAATGAGCGGGCAGTAAGGGCCGAACAGCAAAACTTGCACAATTTCTTGGAGGAACAGGTCAGGCTGTGTGGAGGAGTGGCAGACAGGATTTGCGCAATTTTTGGGAGGAACTGGTCAGAAGCCTGGCAGCCAAAATTGCGCAATTCCTGGAGGGAACTGGAAGCTGGCTGTTGGGTCACTTGCAGCAGAAACTGTACAATTCCCAAGGGGAACAGGCAGTCAGCTATCGGGAACTTGGCAGCAGAAACTGCACAATTCCTGGAGGGAACTGTCAGTTTGCTGCTAGGATTTGCTGGCAAGAGAAATTGCACTGATGTTGGGAGGTCGGCCTGCTGATCATCTTTGCACAATTTCTGAGCTGAGTGGACTATTGGGCAGCAGAGGGCCTGCTCATGAAAACTACGCAATTTTCTGGATGAGCAGTTGGTCGACTGTCGGGAGGACTGGCTGGAAAAACTGTGCAATTTTCTGAGGGAGACAAGGACGAGCATTAGGTGTCTATCCGGCCTGTTTGTGCAACTTCTTCAGTCAGCAGAGAGAGCAAGGTCAGAATCTTCTACACAATTTTTAAGGGGAGTCAGCCCCGGGGTGGTTGTCGAGTCCAACTCTCCAAGTGGCTAGCATGAAGGTTGATTGAATTTCTTGCGAGCAGCGTAACTTGAAATGACTTGATTGGTGTTTTTGCGCTATTTTGGGTGACATTCGATCATGTCGATAGCCGAGTGATGGTCTGGCTATCAGAGGGGATTCTGGTCATCAAAACTTCAGCATAATGACTAAGTGTGTGAATGAGTGAAAGATGCAAATGTGATCTAACAAACACACACATACATGACTCGACGACAATACGACTCAAACCATCCAGACACACATGTTCAACATGACTAACTGATGGTGCAAGCGACAAGCGTGAAACTTGTGATTGATCGTTGATTGACCGTGATGACGCAGTGACTGGGACTTCCATGTGTGATTACGACAAATGCTTTCATAGCGAACATAACATGTACACACGAAGTGAAGACCTTGAGCATGACCAAAACATGGTCGCAAACAAGATATTGACATCAACATACAAAAGCTTGGGTGGAAAGGACAAGCAAGGTAGGTGTGAAGGCTCACACGAGCTCATGAAGTGAACCCAAGTGTATGCAACCATCAAGTGAAACTTTCAAGGGAGGCTCTGAATTTGGGTGCAATTTTGGAGGGTGGTTGTAGCCACTACAACACTTGGAGACACACTAGTAGAACTCCAGCTTCTCTGTTTTGGTTCATTGATAACACAGGGCCTTGGTATTTCGGGGAGTATTGAAAAATTGCGCCAGTTATTTCAGCTTCCCCACTTACCCCATGGACATACTTTGTTCACCTTTTGCCAACTCATTCAAACACAATCAAAGGTACAGCTTGATCACACTGTTTCGAATCCGAGAAGGGTAGTTTGGCTCACGAGTGGAATATTTTCAGAGTATAAGTTTTCATCTCTGGTGTTTCTCTGCTGCCAACAAGCCTAGACAGTACCCCGGCAGAGTCACGCAGGAACACACACATTTCTCCACTGTCGGCGAGCCTAGTTAGTACCCCGGTGTAGTTGCATGCTTCACCTCTTAGCGCAAGAAGCCTTTATCTTCTTTTTCCTTTGTATTTTTCAAGAGGACTATGCATAGGCACTTATTTACTTTTGGGGCAGAAGAGGGATCCCGACTTATTGAGAGAAGAAGATGTTGTTCCTTCAGAGAAGCATGTAAGACCTCTGACATAGGTTTGCTCATTTATATTTCTCCTTCTCCGTTTCTACTAGTTGGATGAGCTTGAACACACACAGAGCAGAAGGTCGAGTACAGGCATGTGGATTCCTAGTGTGGACACAAGTTCATGGTTGGACAAAAAATTCCCTTGTAGAGGGTTTGTATTTTTCGTCCAGACTTCATCGACCGAAGGTTATAACCAAGCACAGAGAAGACTGGCACAAGGTTGGCCAAATGTTGCAATGTCACAAGTCTCTCCAAATTTCAGCCACGTACTCTATTCAAAAGCCAGAACGTAGTAGTTGGCAGCACTTATTTGCGGAAACAAAAATAGTAATATACTAATCAAACAAAACAAACGTAAAAAAAATAGTAAGCAAAGAAAACAAAGTGAAAACAAATATAATAAGCAAAACAAAAAAGGTGAAAACAACAAGCAGCAAGCAGACTATGTACATGGCATGGGCGCGGCCCAGTCTACTAAAAGTAATGATTGAGATCTTGGTCGTTGACAGGAAGGTTGTCAATCCTCCCGTCGAGTGATTGCATATGATAAGTTTGTGGGCCAAGATTCTTGTGGACTGTATACGGACCAATCCATAGGGATTGGAACTTCGTATGTTTGCCTTTGTCTTCATGGGGTTTATCCCATTTCAGAACTAAGTCACCAACACCAAAGTTAGCTTTTCCTACATACTTCTTATCGAACCATCTCTTGATATGGTTCTAGTAAACTGTGAATTTTTCTTTTTCTTTCATCCTTTCTTCCTGAAGCTTATGGAGAGAATCCATCCTACGCTATAGTAGATGGCAAGGCTTGCCTTGGGATTCTTGGGAAAGCTAAAGTGCAGGCAAGTAGATATTTGGCGGAAGGATGGATTCTTTACCATAAACCAGGAAGTACGATGAGGTATTCAAAGAGGGCTTTGGTGTTACATTGTTAGCCCATAATGCATTCATCGAGGCGGTAAGCCAATTACATTGCTCAGAGAAAACGGTCTTCTTAATTATGTGGATGAGGTTTTTGTTGATGGATTCTGCGAAACCATTTCCTTGCGGGTAATAGTTAGATGAATGCTTTAGCACAATACCATTCTGTAATGAAAAATCATAGAGTTTCAAAGACAATAAGTACGTTGCATTATCGAAAACAAGTGATACCAAAACGTCAAAGCATGAGATGATGTTCTGCTAGAGGAAGCTGATGACCTCCTGGTTGTTCACTTGTTTGAGCGGAACTGCTTCTGTCCACTGTGTGAAGTAGTCAGTTGTTGTTAGGATGTAGCGGTGTTGCTTTGATGAATGTGGGAAGATTTCTCCAATGATGTCCAGGCCCCACTGTTGGAATGGTTTGGTCACTACAACAGGGTGCAGTGGGGCTGTTGATATTCGTGTTTTGTTGGCGCATCGTTGATAGACCGAGCACTTGCGGGCATAAGCATGTGCATCCTTGAATAATGTGGGCCAGTAGAAACCAGCTCGCATAACTTTGTGCACAGTGGTGTTTCCCACAAAGTGACCCCCGACGAGTCCGTCATGCAGATCTTGAAGTACCTTCTCTGATTCATGTGCCTCTAGGCACCTGAGCAAAACTCCATTACTGTGATTTTTGTAAATCACTCTGTGCACCGACTGATATGTTAAGGCTTTAAGGCGCAATGCCCTCTTCTGTCTGATCGAAAAGTGGGAGGGTATGGTTTCGTGCTCAAGGAACTGGCACACATCTATGTACCAAGAGGTTCCGTCTTCAATGGGTGTTGCTCGCCTTATATCATACATCTCAATTTCCTGCTCCTAGCCGGCGAGCTCTTCTTCGCTCTCTTGAGCATGTATTGCTTCAACTGCAAGTCTGCAGAACCCATGTCCTTTGATCGTGTGAGCTAGCTTGATTTCATTATTACAAGCTTTTCATCCAGTTCGCACGTCGTTCGCCCAATTCTTGTTGTACAAGCAATGTGCGGACTGTTGGGTGAGGGACAAAGACTATGCAATGGTTCTTCAGCAAGTAGGTCCTGAAGTGTTTCACCTCCTTGTGCACTGCATACTCTTGCTTATCAATGGCAAGGTACTTGAGCTCTAGTCCCTGCATGCTTGCACTCATGAAGGAGATGGGACGTTCATCATTTGTTTCATCCTTCTAAGTGAGTATTGTAGCTAGTGAATTATCGGAGGTGAAGGTGTACAACATGAAATATTTCTTGAAGTCTGGGTTGTAGAGTGCAGGCGCTTCTGCAATGCCCTGCTTGATCTAGGTGAAAGCATATTTTTCCCTCTTAACATAGTTGTAGACTGTGCATTTCTTGATCATGTCCTGCATGGGCTTGACTATCTGCGCATAATCCAAGATGAACATCTGGAGGAATTTTATCTTGCCCAAGAAGGACTGCATGGATTTCTTGTTGGATGGGTAAGGGATCTGTGTAATAGTCTAGACCCGGTCCAGATCCACCTTGATCCCGCTTTTGGCAACAATGTGTCCGAGAAGATTCCCCTCATACACTACGAATACGCTTTTTTTTGGAATCAAGGAAATCTTGTATCTCTGGATGGCATATGTGATCCTCTCGTCTTCTTGAGAACACAGTCACATCATCGAGGTATACCACCACACTCTCTCTGATGAGTCCGTGAAAAGCGACATCCATGGTGCACTGAAATGTTGTGCCTGTATTTACAAGCCCAAACAGAATTCCTCTGTAAGCGAACGTACCCCACTCGATACAGAAAGTAGTTTTGAGTATGTCAGGTTCTGCTACCAGAACCTGATTGTATCCTGAGAAATCATCAAGAAGATAAAACATTTGTGCCCCAGATATTGTTTGCAAAATGGGGTCCATAGACGGCATGAGGTAGTTGTCTTTGTCTAAGGCGCAGTTTACGTTCCGAAAATCAACACACAAGCGGATTTCCCCAGACTTCTTACATACATGAACAAGATTTGAAACCCATGTGGAATGATGAAATTTGTATATGATCTGTGCATCCAACAGCTTAGTAAGCTCTTTCTGTATGAGGGGTTCAAGCGACGGATGTACTTTCCTCAACTTCTGTTTATATGGCTTGACCCCTTCTTTGATCAGGATGATGTGTTGGATGATCTGCATGTCATAAGTTTTCAAATCATCATACGTCCACGCAAACACATCTCGGTACTGTTTGAACAAATGAACAAAGGCTTGCCACTCTTGTTGTGTGCAACATGTACCAAGATTGACGAACTTCAGATCCTTTTTTGTTCCTAGGTTGATCAGTTTGTGCCTCATGGTGGAGTTATGGGTCTTGTTGTTCCTCGACCCCTGGAAACGTTCTTGCAAATCATAAATATTTTCCAATGTTTCCACACATTTTGTAATAAGGTGGCCTTTCCTGTTAGCAGCTTCTACTTGCAGAGAGTGCTCGTGCTCGTCATCATCTATCGCTGCATCTTTGAAGACGTCAGTGTTGGCCATGAAATGCAGTATCTGTTGGTCATCATTAAACACGCGTAAGTTAGTTAAGTCATCTAGGATAGATGGTTTGTACAAACTTTCAATAGTAAATTTATCCCTAATTGATGACATTCTCGAAGCTTCATTTCCAGTGCATTGGAAGCTACATTACGCGTTCGTGGTACAGCATTGATATTAAATGCTTGGAAGTTTGAGATTAGTTTCCATACCTCTTGATGATAACTTTTGAGATGCGGTGATAAACAGTGAATGGTGTTACGTACCTACCATACCACTATCTCTGAATCACCTACCACTTTGAGTGCGACCACGTTGAGGTTGATGGCTTTCTACAAGCCTAACATGAGTGCTTCATACTCAACAACGTTGTTCGTGCACTCAAACTCCAAGCGACTTGAAACCAGATGCTTCCTGTTGTAAGGGTCGATCAAGACACACCCGGCTCCTGAGCCATCCTATGTCTTTGATCCGTCAAAGTACATGGTCCACAACTTGTCTGTACACAGACCGCTTGATGTGCTAGTACTACTGCTACTATTGTTGTTGCTACTACTACTATTGGTACAATGTACTGTACAAGTTTCATTACCATCAGTTGGGCAAGGAAGGAGTCCCAACTGCGTGTCTGGTGGGGTTGGAGTTGGTCGTGCAGGATAACACCCCAATGTTGTTTCAAGGAGGCAGTTGCCAAACATGAGTTCTACGAAGGCCAACGGTTCATTCTCGTCGTTAAGGGGAGTGACATTATGCTTCATGTACCTCTCGGACAACACCCGGATTTGGTTGCACTTGCCCTTGTACAGAAGCCACATGTGAGACCAGTCTATAGCAAAATATCTGTCTAGCTTGCTGGACCAGTCTCTGTTGAGTAGTAAACCATATGCTTCTGGTATGTCCACAACCACTATGTTGATGCATTGGTGGACTCGACTGTCATGAGATAGTCAGATGATCACGTCTCGTAGTTCACCAATGGTTGGTACCAATGTTCAATCAAGTTGTATGATTCGCGCAGATGTCTCGCTCCATTGTGCATTGACCTTTTTCACAATGGAGAGTGGCATGACGTTGGCTATCGCGCCGGAATCAACCAAACAATTATGGACATTGTAGTTAAAATTTTCAAAAGATAGCAGGAATGGAGGGCAATCTGAGTTCTTTTCTTCCATCTAGAGTGTATTGATCACATTGGAAAGTGATCCAGGAGGTGTCCTTGCTCCCTTGCTGGTAGAGATTGCGTTGTTTGCTGTTGTCTGTGCCAATGCGCGCAGCAAGATATCTCGCTAACTCTGGATCTTAGCTAACTCGAACAAACTGAAGTTCGCTCGAGTTTTCTTCATTTCATCAACAATGTTGTAGTCTAGAGGTGGTAAACTTACTGCGGTGTCCGGGGTAGAATGGATGTTCGTGTTGTCAGACAGAGTGTTTTGCAACTTGTTGCTCATGGATGTACTCTTGTCCGCCGCTATCTTCCCAGACTTGTTTTGTGTTTTCTACTTTGGGGTGGCCGATGGGTCGGCCTTCCTCATCAGCAGTCTCATCTTCTCTTGCATTTCCCCAAGTGTGGGGGGAGCCCCTTTACTCCTAATATTGTAACGATCAATTTTCTTTTGGGGTTGCTTCTCGGTATTCGTCTTTGACATTGTTCGCAAGCACTGATACGCGTTCACCACATGCCCAGAGCTTGATGGTTCATCAGGTGCAACCTCTTCATCATCATCAATGTCTTTCGGCTGCTCCTGCATATTGCTTTTCACATCGAGTGTATGACTACAGAAAGAGCTTGCAACTCACTTCCAGTCCGAACAAGAGTTCTCGGGGTGATGTTCTTCGTGGAAAGAATAGAACTTAGGATCTGCACACTGTTCGACCTCAAACACAAGTTTATGCATAGTTTTTGGAGCGAACCGATTGTTGCTTGATGATTTTCTTTCCTGTCTCTGTCTGGGCGAATGGATGCTTGCAAATGTGTTAGTTTTCCATTGTTTGAGCTTGAACACTTCCATGGTCAAGTTCTTAACAAGGTGAGGGTCTTAATATCGTTTGCTTCCTTGTCTATACCCTTGCTCCCCATTTCTTGGGACTTCCTGCTTGCATCCTTGGAGTCCTTTGCTGATTCGTCATCCTTGATGACTCCAATTGCGCATGTCTTTTTCAACAGCAATAGCCTCTTCGCAGTTTTCTAAGAGTGTTGGTTTCACAGCTCGCTTGACGAACTGTGCAATGCTGGTTGGCAGTGCGGACATGTAGTAATCAACAGTGATGGAGTCATGAGGTTTAGTGTCCGCTGAAAACTTGTTCAATATGCATGTAAACCTCTGATTGAAGTCTTTTACTTCTTTTTTCCCTCCATCTTGAGGCTTCCCAATTCTTTGAGTAGCATGGCTGGGGTCTTGTCATCAGCAAACTTTTCAAGGAACATGCATTTGAATGCACCCCAGTTATGTATAGAGTTTGGTGGAAGGTTGTGATACCATGCAGCTGTGACCATCCAAGGTACATGGGAACAATCTACATGCTACATCGCCATATCGTACCTCAAGGGTCTGCAGTTGTAGGTAGAAGTTATCCAAGTGGTCTTCTGCCTTCACCGTATTGTCAGGGTTGAACTTGATGTTCATTCTCTCTGCTTGCTTTGGCATCTTTTGCAGAAAAGACGAGAGAGTCAATGGTCCCTGAGTCATTCGTTGAATATTTGGGTCAACCATTTCTTCTTCCTCTTCGTCCTCCTCCTCTCTTTCATAATCTGATGGTTCCTGCTCTGATTCCGTTGGTTAATCTCCGCCTCCACCTCCTCCGTTGCCTTCCCTTCCACCTCCTATACCGAAGTTTGATCCCAAGATCACAAGAGTGTCTTGTTCTCCTTGCTGGAAGACTGGAGGTTCCTCTCCGTCTTCAATAGCTTCTGCCATACCTTCAAGTGTGGAAAGGATTGCTTATTCCATTGATGATACAACAACTCTTATGGGAGTCGCATTTGGCTTCCTTGATGGGTATGGAAGATGTTGTATGCCTAGGATCAATCCGACTGCTTCCGCAAACTTGCGAGTGATGGGACGGACGGAGCGAAGGTGTTGATACGGAATCTCATGTTCAATCCTGGGAGGTGAGGAGTAACCAACTGCAGAGTCGCGTGTAGGTGAGAGGGACTGCGAGTTACTACCTTGACCAAATGGTTGATGAATGGGTGTGAGAGGATGTTCAGCCATATACAACTGGCTACCCTCCTTCTAGCGCCAGAAATGTTGACAGTGCCGGACCCGCCAACATTCAGGAGATCACCCTGGTATGAAGTCCCAACTAGATGTCACACCATTTGGTGTGGGAGTCCCATCCGGTATGATGGCCACGTTGCCATTGTCTTAAGGATTTTCCTCAACTCTTGCTTGTCAGCACAAGAGAGTGATCTACTTTGTCTTCGAGAAGTGAGGTTTGCGTGCCTGGTGATTGCTAGTGTTACTTGTGTCAATGGTTCTTTCACTATAGAGGGAGAGGGTGAGTGAATCCCAAGTCAGTTGGGAGGAAGCTCCAACACTGCTAGGAACACACAACATAACAAGACATGCAAAGCTTTCGAGAGATAATTCCACACGGATGTGGCAATCACAACACACAAGGGAAGATAACACGTACAACACTCAGCAGATGAGTCTGCACGAGTGCAACGGTTGTTACAACAAGTTTCATGTGAAAGGTTTGTCTGATGTCCGGGGAGATAGCCACCACAGGCGAGACAACATTAACAGCATATACAACACATTTTCATTAACAAATTATGCATTACAACAAGTGAAATAAGTTCAAGTGTTCAACACAGGTTAAAGCAACATGCATTACAACTGTTCAAGATTAGTCTTACAACAATTACAATACATGTGTGAAAACATATTGGCCTGTTAGCAGGCTTCTGAATTAAGCAAGAGTTCCAAGACACATCGTTACACCATACATCACTAACCCCATGCGCGGGGCGTTGGAGCCACTACTTACTCCTCAAAGAAAATATTACAGACTCTCTTGGCTATGTGGGAGGAGATGAGGTGAAAATCCCTTTGCATGTACAAATGAGGGGGTATTTATAGCCAAGGGTGAAACTCATGATTGTTTGACTTCCATGACTTTTCGACTTTACATAACTCTTTGTACAACAAGTGGGTCTCTTGGAATTCCACCTTACATTACATTGATTGAAAAATGGCCCACGGTAGAGATGTGGATGACATGACTCATGACACGACTCAACATGACAGTGTTGGTACATTCGTGATGCTGCTGGAGTGCATGTCGAGCTGCAATGCTATCAGGTGGTGGATGTCTTCGTGGTGTGTCACAGCTTCACCTCTACATGGCAAGGTGCGTGGAGTCTTCAATTGTTAAGTTATGGTATGTTCTATGCTTATAACAGTTTACTTCTTTTTCTTATTATATTCCACCGATTAGCAATCACATGTACATAAAGTAAAGTGCAGATAGAATATTAAACGATCGACAAAAAAACAAGCCAAGACAAGAGACACAAGATGTGGCGGCTAGCCAGGGACAAACCCCACAATGTGTGGGGAAACCCTTTGATCAAATCTTCTTTTATCTTCAATAATTCAGCAAAGAGAAATAGTACAATAAATCTGATTCATATCAGCAGTAGCAAACCCTAGATCAGTAGCATCAGCATTAGCGGCTTCATTATCAAACTAGGGCAGACCATATCTCACAAACCGACAGTCGGATTGACTTCATTCCACCACCAAAAGTTTCAGCTTCCAGAGGAGGTTCAGATGAACCTATAGCACAGTTCAGATGAGGAGATCTTCTAGGCCACGCAAGTCAATCTTTACTTCTGCAGTTGCAGCTTCAGTTTCAGCAGTTTTCGGCTTCAAACTAGGGCAGTCGATATCTTGCAAACCGTTCGTCATATTGACTTCATTCCACCACCAAAAGTTGCGGCTATCAAAGGAGGTTCAGATGAACCTCAGCACAGTTCCAAAGAGGAGATATTCTAGGCCACGCAAGTCAATCTTTACTTCTGCAGTTGCAGCTTCAAATTCAACAGCTTCCGGCTTCACATGTGTGAGAGAGAGAGACCCATTTCAGCGCAGTAGAGAAGAGACTCATATATGCGCAGTAGAGAGAGAGAGATGTGATGAGATGAGTGAGTCCAAATGAAGAAAAGTCCTCTTATATTTATACAAAATGTTGGTGGGTGAATAGATGCGACTGTTGGGCTTCTGAGCCTACAAGAGTTGTAGGTCGGCTTGATAATAATTCCATAATCAAAATAAATTCATATCTCCATGAATACTTATCGGAATTGGATGATCTTTATATCAATCCTACACCTCTCGACGAGAGGAATCTAATAAAAATATTATTAGCCATGAATAAGATGACCCACATGAATTTTTGCCCTGGTTGTCAATTTTAACACTCCCTCTCAACCATGGAGAACTTCATCTGCAATCTGTCTATCGGTCGTTACTATTCATCCATCAAATGCACTGCCTTGTACAGCCTGACCCTTGCCCTGCTCTGCTCTATTTTTCCTGTTCTGTTTTGTCTTGTTCTGCCCTGCACTGATCTGTACTGTTTTGCTTTGTTCTGCTCTGCTCTTGCATTGTTCTGTTCTACTCTGCTTTTGTCCGAATTATGAAGAAGAATAAATGATCGAGGATGTATCATACTGACTCAAAGTCACTCTCAGAGTATGTACCACTGGTCCCAGACCAGTCTCAACCAACCCAAAGTCAGCGTCATAGTGAGTACAACTCTAATGGTCCCAGACCAATGTCATCCTCCACTGACTCAAAGTCAGTCTCAGAGTGTGTACCATTGATCCCAGACCAGTCTCAACCGACCCGAAGTCAGCGTCATAGTATGGTACAACTCCTACCACTGGTCCCAGACCAGTATCATTGATCCCAGATCAATGGAGGTCATCCTAGCGTAGGGAGTACGGTAGTTACAACGATGCGTCCATCGGTACTACTATGGTCCCTAACTTCATTTCACTGCTCATTGATCAGATGAGAGGTACTTCCCATGAGTCCCAGACTGCATGGGTAGGATGCCTCGACAGGAGAACTAATCAATCCTGTCCTCACAGGAGAACACATCAATACTGCTACAATCGCCGTGGAGAACACATCAATCCAGGCTGCCATGGAGAACACATCAATCCAGGCCTCACAGGAGAACTAATCATCCTGCTACACAGGAGAGCGAATCATCCTGTTCCACAAGAGAGTGAATCATCTTGTCCCACAAGAGAGCGAATCATCTTGTTCCACAAGAGAGCGAATAATCTTGTTCCAGTGTGCACCACCAGGGGAGGGTGAGTCACCCTGTGGTCATATGTTGCTCCAGTAGGAATCGCAAGCCCTCAGAGCTCCCAAAGCTCAATGTATGCAACATGCAGGACCCTTGAACAAGGGTTTCTTGCCGACTCCAAGTCGTTTGGGAAAATCACAGATTAGATCTTTCCTCGGGGCTTTGACAAGGTGTATCAACCTGTACATCATCTTAATGTGATGGAGCTTCCTTGCTCATCGACTTACCATATCCCAGATGATGTCTATCTGCTGGAGCAATTGACGAATACAGGATTCCTCAATAATCGAATCCCACCTCTGGTTGTTACAAAGAATCACAGTGATATCTAATGTAAATCCAAACAGCTCACTGAAGAGCTTTCGCAACCAAACTGCCTCACACGAGGTTATGCTAGCAACAATATATCCTGCTTCGGCGGTGCTCAAAGCCACCGACTTCTGCTTCCTGCTCATCCAGGATATCGAAGCAAATCCCAAGGTGAAAACAGTACCCGGAAGTGCTCTTATGGTCCACCACACTGCCTGCCCAATCAACATCAGTATATCCAAGTAGTCTCACATCTCCGGCAGTTTATTTTAATCCATGAGAGATTGTGTCCTGAAGACATCTCAGAAGATTCCTGGCATCAATCCATTGAGGCTCAACCAAATATGAGCTCACAATGCTAACTGCAAAACATATGTTCGGACGGAGGTTCACCAAGAACATCAATGTGAATGAGTTTTTGAACTCAGAGGCATTTCCCAAGTCTAGTCCGACATCACTACCATATAACTTCTAAAAGTTAAGATCCTCGAGGTAGTCACAGGCTTGCAGTCCATCATACCGAATCTTTCCAATATATTTACCACATAGTTTCCTTGAGATAGGAAAATTTCCATTGGCTTCTGCCACACTTCAAGTCCTTGGTCCTTCATTTCAAATTCAGAAGCCATCTCCCTCTTACATTTGTGAATGAGAGGGTTTGCACCTATTAGAAAGAGGTCATCCACATACAACACCAGTATGAGAGGCTTGTCATCTTCAACCTTAAAGTAAAGGTTAGGATCAGCTCCACTCCTAGTGAATCCCAGCTTCATCAAGTAGCTATCGATCCTCTCATACCATGCTCGGGGTGCTTGCTTCAGCCCATAGAGAGCCTTCTTCAACCTGCATACATGAGATTTTCAATCATAAATCTCGAATCCTTCAAGTTGCTCCACATAGACCTCTTCTTTGATAGAACCATGCAAGAATGTGGTCTTAACATCCATCTGATGTAGATTCCATCCTTGTGAAGCCACAAGGGCTATGATCAAGCGGATGGTCGTATATCTGGCAACAGATGCAAATATCATAGTCTATATCTCCCTTCTGCGATAAACCACGAGCAACAAAATGAACCTTATACTTTTCCATACTTCCATTTGTTGCATGCTTTATCTTGTAAAGCCATTTTGAAGTAACAATTATCTTGTCCAGGGTCTGGGAACTACTTCCCAGACATCATTCTCCATAATAGACTCATATTCTATGGCCATAGCATCCTTCCATAGTTAATGCTTGATGACATCTGAGAATAATGAAGGTTCATTTTGTATGATCGTGCTCATGATGGTTAGGTATCCCTGATACCTTTTAAGTTTCTTACATTGATGGAAGGTTCCTCAGGGTGCAGCGTGTCTTTCATCATCATCAAGTATCCCACTAAGCCATGAAGGCCTCTTCCTAGAAGAGGAAGGCTCATGTGGATGAGGATCAATCGGATCCATGGGTTCTTCTACATCAGGCATTGATTCATCATCCTTTTCTTTCAGTTCCCTGGTGTCGGCTTCTTGAGAGCTCCTCAAAATCAAAAGATTGATCACCTTGCTGAGAGCCATATCTTCATCAAAGGTGACATCATGACTAATTATGACTTCCCTTTGACCGGCTACATAGATTATATAGCCTTTAGTATTTTCACCATAGCCCACGAAAATTCCCTTCTTTCCAGATGCTCCCAATTTATTTCTTTTCTCTTTCGGCACATGAAAGTATACAGGGCTTCCAAAAATTTTAAAATGAGAAACATCAGGTTTCTTACCGGTGAATTTTTCTTCAGGAGTCTTGGAACCCAATGCTTGATGAGGGCATCGATTTTGTACATATACGGCAGTGTTTGCAGCTTCAGCCCATAGAAACTTAGGAAGACTTTGATCATGTAGCATGGCCCGGATAGCTTCCATAATTGTGTGGTTCTTCCTTTCTGCCACACCATTTTGTTCAGGAGTATATGGTGTAGTAGTCTCCCTCTTAATTCCAACCTCAGGTATGCCTGAGTGAACCAACTGTAATATATCGGAGGTCTTGCTTTGGCTTGAGGGGAATGGTCCCCTTTTGATCTTTCCTTCGGCACATCCCAGACACACCTTCTTTCTACTTGGAATTCGGGCATCCCTATTACCATCTGTCTTACATCGGGTAGAGCTTTGTAATGAAGGTGGGCAAACCTCTGATGCCAAAGTTCGGACTAAAGGGTCGTGTCACAAGACATGACACCTAGCGGACTTCCATCGACCTGATATAATGAATCAACACTAAACCCAAGAGTAAAGGCATCTTTAACATTATTTTTCCATATACATACCTTGCCATTGCTGAAGGTTACCTTGTAGCCTCTGTCTTCCATTGCCAAGATGGACACTAGGTTCCTTTTGAGGTCAGGTGCATTTAGGACATCCTGGACTTTCTAGCCTTCTTGAATGGTTTTCCTCTTCCTCGATCTCCAGCTCTCCTCTTACCTTTGCTATTGAATTTGTCATTCCTTTGATTTGCCATCAGAGGGATTTTGATCATCGTCCCGGTGTGAGTCCTTTCTATCTAGCATAGTGACCTACTTTATCGCAGATGTAACTTCATCCTTTTCTTCCACCCTTAGGTCCAACCTTTCCTTTTGATTTAGTCCCGGAATTATTTCCTTTCTTAGTATGAGAAGAAAAGGCAGCAGGAGGACCTTTAGGCATGGGCATTTCTTGCACTTCTTCCCTTGTTTCTTCTTGAATGCATCTAGCCATTAATTCCTCGAAACTAGGAATTACATTATTGTTCAGAAGAGTAGTCCTGAACACATACCATTCAGATGGTAATCCTTCGAGAGTTATGAGTGCCATTTCTCTGTCAGTAATGGTTTCCCCAATAGATAGGAGATCGTTCTTGATCTCGGTGATTCTTAAGAAGTATGCTTGCATACTCTCATCTTTACCCTTCTTGATATCCCTCAGCTTATTTCTAAGAAACAAAACTTGATTTGCATCATTAACTTTAAATAAACTCACCAGTCTATCGTAGATTTCCTTGGAGGTGTCCAGTTCAGAGATGTAGGCCACCAAGTGCTTGTCGGTAGAGTCCCAGATGATCTTCTTTGTTTTGACTTCTCCATTTTTCCATCTATTCCAGGCAGCAGCAGATGCATTTGATGAAGGCTCAACAATATTGCCTCTTACATGGTCCAGCACTCATTGATCTTCAAGTGTTAGATCGATAGACATCTTCCATCCGTGATAGTCAGTTTTCTCACGGAGCTTGTCTTCGGCAGGAAAGAGTGTTGAGGACTCCATAGTTCTTTTAGGATAGCCTTGCCAATCTTCTCTTCAATGATTGTTCTTGCTCTTGCTCGGGCTTTGTCTTCACCTCAGCTCTGATACCATGTTAAGTTATGGTATGTTCTATGCTTATAACAGTTTACTTCTTTTTCTTATTATATTCCACTGATTAGCAATCACATGTACATAAAGTAAAGTGCAGATAGAACATTAAATGATCGACAGAAAAACAAGCCAAGACAAGAGACACAAGATGTGGCGGCTAGCCAGGGACAAACCCCACAATGTGTGGGGAAACCCTTTGATAAAATTTTCTTTTATCCTCAATAATTCAGCAGAGAGAAATAGTACAATAAATCTGATTCATATCAGCAGTAGCAAACCCTAGATCAGTAGCATCAGCATTAGCGGCTTCATTATCAAACTAGGGAAGACCATATCTCACAAACCGACAGTCGGATTGACTTCATTCCACCACCAAAAGTTTCAGCTTCCAGAGGAGGTTTAGATGAACCTACAGCGCAGTTCAGATGAGGAGATCTTCTAGGCCACGCAAATCAATCTTTACTTCTGCAGTTGCAGCTTCAGTTTTAGCAATTTCCGGCTTCAAACTAGGGCAGTCGATATCTTGCAAACTGTTCGTCGGATTGACTTCATTCCACCACCAAAATTTGCGGCTTTCAAAGGAGGTTCAGATGAACCTACAGCGCAGTTCCAAAGAGGAGATCTTCTAGGCCACGCAAGTCAATCTTTACTTCTGCAGTTGCAGTTTCAAATTCAACAGCTTTCGGCTTCACATGTGTGAGAGAGAGAGACCCATTTCAGCGCAGTAGAGAAGAGACTCATATCTGCGCAGTAGAGAGAGAGATGTGATGAGATGAGTGAGTCCAAATGAGGAAAAGTCCTCTTATATTTATACACAACATTGGTGGGTGAATAGATGCGACTGTTGGGCTTCTGAGCCTACATGAGTTGTAGGTCGGCTTGATAATAATTCCATAATCAAAATAAATTCATATCTCCATGAATACTTATCGGAATTGGATGATATTTATATCAATCCTACACCTCTCGACGAGAGGAATCTAATAAAAATATTATTAGCCATGAATAAGATGACCCACATGAAGTTTTGTCCTGGTTTCCAATTTTAACATCAATGGTCGTTGGTTCGTTTGATGTTGCTTTGGTACGTTGCTCCTTTCTTGTATGTTGGAAGGCTTGACAGGATTGTCTATTCACGAAAGGTGCATGTCCGTCTGTTCATCTGTCTATGAGCACATCTTGCATGATCATTCGTTCACGAGCACATCTATTTGCATGCATTTTTCGTTTGTCCATTGGTGAACCCGTCCTTTTGCATGTGCTCCCTTCGTTCATCCCATTCGTCGTCGCGCCATGTTTGTTGGTGTACCTGTACCTGCAGTCACTCATGACGAAATGACATCAAATCCAAAAACCACCTAGTCTGCCATGAAACATAATCATTTCAGATGCAGGTGACTGGGAGAGGCAACAAGGTTACGAGGCAGGATGATGGCTCCGGGCACTGCTGATGAATATTGCGCAAGAGTCACTAGGTGATGAAGATGGGAAATTTGAGTCAACAGTGATTGTCCACAAGGTTTGGCTCGGATGGAAGGGAAAATTGCGCAAATTTTGGGAGGGATAGTTTGGGATGTGGGAAGGAAAGGCAGACAAAATATGTGCATTTCCGGAACGAGTGGGCAGCATGGGCCTGACAGCAAAATTTGCACAATTTCTTGGAGGAACAGGCCAAGTTGCAGGGAGGATTGGCAGAGAGGATTTTTGCAGTTTTTGGGAGGAACTCGCTGGGAGCTTGGCGGTCAAAACTATGCAATTCCTTGAGGGAACTGGCAGCTGGCTGTTGGGTCACTGGCAGCACAAACTGTGCAATTCCCAAGGGGAACGGGCAGTTAGCTGGAACTTGGCAGCAAAAACTACGCAATTCCTGGAGGGAACTGTCAGTCTGCAGTTGGGAGCTGCTGACGAGAGGAATTGTACTGATCATGGTAGGTCGGCCTGCTGACCATCTCTGCGCAATTTATAAGCTGAGCGGGCTGTTGGGCAATAAAGGGCCTTCTCATGAAAACTACGCAACTTTCTGGATGAGCAACCATTTGACTGTCGGGAGGACTGGCTGGAAAAATTGCGCAATTTTCAGAGGCAGACAGGGACGGGCACTGGATGTCTGTCTGGCCTATTTGCGCAATTTCTTCAGTCAGCAAAGCGGGCAAAGTTAGCAGCCTCTGCGCAATTTATTATGGGAGTCAGCCCTGGGGTGGCTGTCGGGTCCAACTCTCTGGGTGGACAGCATGAAGATTGATTGAATTGCTTACGAGCAATGCATCTTGAAATGACTTGCTTTGTTATGAATCTGACCCAGAATATAAAATAATACAAATAAACCCAAGAAATAATAAGATAGAAATGATTCACTTTATTGATCAAACCCTTAAGGTAGGGGAACACCATACATTCACTCCTTAAAGAATGAGAACACTCCACAAGCCATCTCTCTGTTCATATAATAATTCTTGACATCCCTCAATGGGGATCTCTAGCCTCTATATAGACCTCATACATACAATACCATGGGTCATTACCATGGTTCCCTCATACCATCTATCTAATACCATGGGCCCATTACATTATTACTAACTACTAATGGTCCCTTACATGATACGGGTTAACCACCTTATTTGTTACTATGACCCATCCCATTATTACATTATTCCATTCGGTACCTCCCTTTGTACCATATCTTATCCCCTTAGGTATACTACATTCCACCCCCCTTAACATGTTTCGTCCCCGAAACATGGGAAGAACACAAATAATAAGATCTACTCAAAAGAGTAGTCCACTGGTACCATGCACGTGCATCTAGCCATCCAAGAGAAAGGTAAACCCTCGATCTCGTTGGTGCTTCGCTCGCTTGAGATCAAAGTTGACCGTGGCAGCTCTTCTGTGTTGATGTGTAGTAGGTGGATCTTCGATCCTTTCTATCTATCATGCGGGGGTTGTTGTCCTTGTGGCTAATTCGTTGTCATATTGTTGGTTGTTTTCTTGCGGGGTGATGTGGGTGGCGATATGCTGAAGTGTTAACCGACGATGTATCTTTCTTTAATTCACCACCTAATGGAGCCTGATTTGATGTTTGTGTGTGGTTGTCGACCATCAATGGCTCATCATCTGATATGTCAGTCCCTGGAACATTTTATGCTTCAACCTTCATGGACTCTCCCTGTTTATTGATGGAAATATCCTGTAATGTAATTTTCTTCTTTTTATACCAAAGCTTCAGGGATTTCTTCTGCACATTAATATTGATAGTACCCACAGATTCCATCCAAGGATATCCCAAAACAACATCCATGTTATCCATATTTGAAGTATAAAAATCACCATGCAACACATACTTATCCAAAAAAAGCTTCAAATCCTTATAAACTTGAACATCCTCACCATCAACCTGTGTGTTTTCAATGTGTTTGCTGGAACTTGCAATTTTTTTTCCAAATTAACATTGATAAAATTATGCTTGCAACTAATATTTATAGACACAACATTCTTCTCCTTCTGAATCAATCCATGAACCTGCAATAAGGAGACACCAGTAAAAAATAACCCCTTACGTATCTCATTCTCCTTTTTTCTAGCATGAGACCATTTGTCTAAAAGGACTCTTTCAAATTGTGCATCTAAAAGTTTGGTCAACTGCTTGTTGTCAATTGAGAACCACCATTTGGCAGCCTCACTTTGAAACCATGCCACACTAAATCCTTCCAATACTTTGTCCATACTGACTTTTTTGTTTTATGTATTCTTCAATAGTAGAACCATTATCTTTTCTTGTAAGACATAGAACCGCCATGAAGAGGGTTTTGAAAAAAAATTCACTTACTTGGCGAAAATTTCAAATGGCCACAATTCCGTCAATATTGCTCAGAATCCCTATTATGACCTGTTTTCGGAAATGGAACAACCATTCTGCATCTTCTCATGTGGTAGAAATCCCAATCTAGGCAATGGAATTTCCTATTCGCGCTGCAATTGTCCTACTGTCACAAAAATTTGCTGAAAAAATAGTTGATTTTAAATCAGCGATATCTCCCTCATCCGGACTCCAATTCGACTGTTTTTTTTTTTTTTTAATTGGGTATTTTTTCACAAATAATCCAGATCTGCAATTAGATTCTGCAGATTTTGCACCAAAACGTACAGATCTGCGCCGCAAACTCACTGCCCCAAAAAATGTCTGCAACAACACTGATTTTTAAATCAGCGAGATCTCCTTCATCGAGACTCCGATTCGGCCGATTTTTTTTTTCAAACTGAGTATTTTTTCACCAACAACCCAGATCTGCAATTAGATTTTGCATATTTTTCCCCAAATCATACAGATCTGATCTGCAAATTCGCCGCCCCGAAAAATGTCTACAACACCACTGATTTTTAGATCAGCGATATCTCCTTCATCCGAACTCCAATTCGGCCGATTTTTTTTTAACTTGGATATTTTTCACAAAGAATCCAGATCTGCAATTAGATTTTGCAGATTTTGCCCCAAAACGTACATATTTGATCTGCAAACTCGTCGCCCCAGAAAGTTTCTGCAAAAAATAAAAAATAAAAATTCTCCACTTTTGCCCAAGAAAGTGCTCTGATACCACTCGTTATAAATTTAACCCAGAAATATATGATAATATAAATAAACCCAAGAAATAACAAGATCTGAATATATAGAAATGCTTCTTTATTGATATCAAAACCCTTAAGGTAGGGCAACACCATACATTCATTCCTTAAGGAATGAGAAAACTCCACAAGTCATATGTCTATCATACAATATTCCTTGACACCTCTCAATGGGGAGTCTTTAGCCTCTATATAGGTATCATACATACAATACCATGGGTCATTACCATGGTTCTCCCATACCATCTATCTAATACCATGGGCCCATTACATTATTACTAACTACTTGTGGTCCCTTACATGATACAGGTTAACCACCTTATTTATTACTATGGCCCATCCCATTATTACATTATTCTCTTGGGTACCTCCCTTTGTACCCCATCTTATCCCCTCTCACTTGTTATAGATCTAACCTTCAAATATATGAAATGATACCAATATACCTAATAACTCTAGATAACACCAGAAATAACAAGATTTGAATATAGATAAATGCTTCTTATTAATATCGAACCCTTAAGGTTTCTTAGTTTCCTTCTTTCCTGTACCAATAAAATCTTTGTTAGGTTATGTGCTTGTCCGTCTGAGCTTAGTAAGAGGTCCCAAAAAAATAGATTTAGGGTTAAAACGATCACAAATGGATTTTGCAAATATCTTCCAAGTAATTGTCCTTGGATAGCATTTAGAATGCCCCTGCCACCATTGCCATGTTTCTTGGTTGAAGTAAAGGTTTCCCAAACTTAGTTTAATTCCATCATCTACGATGCGCTCTAGAGAGAAATATTCTTTCATAAGTGCTACCCATATTTCTGGATCAGAGCCATCAAATTTGTATAAATTCTAATCTAGGCCCGCCATCACAAAAAAATGTGGCAAAATTTTGAAATTGTCACAATTTAGTCAATATTGCTCAGAATCTCTATTATGACCTGTTTTCGAAAATGGAACAACCATTTTGCATCTTCCAATGTGGTAGAAAACCCGATCTAGGCACTGGAATTTCATATCTGTGCTACAACTGTTCCTTGGTCACAAAAAAAATTCTGAAAAAAAAAAACGTTGATTTTAAATCAGCGATATCTCCCTCATCCGGACTCCGATTCCACTGATTTTTTTTTTTGAACTTAGGTATCTTTTCACAAACAATCCAGATCTACAATTAGATTCTACAGATTTTTCACTAGGACGTCCAGATCTGCACCGCAAACTCGTTGGCCCGAAAAAATGTCTACAACACCACTAATTTTTAGATCAGTGATATCTCCCTCATCCGGACTCCGATTCGGCCGATTTTTTTTTAAATCGGGTATCTTTTCACAAAGAATTCAGATCTGCAGTTAGATTTTGTATATTTTGCCCCAAATCATACAGATCTGATCTACAAACTCGCCTCCCCGAAAAATGTCTCCAACACCACTGATTTTTAGATCAGCGATATTTCTTTCATTCGGACTCTGATTTGGCCGATTTTTTTTTAACTTGAGTATTTTTCACAAAAAATCCAAATTTGCAATCAGATTTTGTAGATTTTGGCCCAAAACATATAGATCTGATCTGCAAACCTGCCACCCTAAAAAGTTCCTACAAAAAAAAAAAAAAATTATCCACTTTTGCCCAAGAAAGTGCTCTGGTACCACTTGTTATGAATCTGACCCATAAATATAAAATAATACAAATAAACCCGAGAAATAATAAGATAGAAATAGATAGAAATTCTTCACTTTATTGATCAAACCCTTAAGGTAGGGCAACACCATACATTCACTCCTTAAGGAAGGAGAACACTCCACAATCCATCTGTCTGTTCATACAATAATCCTTGACATCCCTCAATGGGGAGTCTTTAGCCTCTATATAGGCCTCATACATACAATATCATGGGTCATTACCATGGTTCACTCATACCATCTATCTAATACCATGGGCCCATTGCATTATTACTAACTACTTGTGGTCCCTTACATGATACAGATTAACCACCTTATTTATTACTATGGTCCATCCCATTATTACATTATTCCCTTGGGTACCTCCCTTTGTACCCCATCTTATCCCCCCTAGGTATACTACATGCTTATTCCTATTGCATTGCTCTGGGTGATAGTCTATCGAGTCGATGGCGGGGTGATGGTCTGACTGTCAGAGGGGAGTCTGTTGTCAGAACTTCAGCAAAATGACTAAGTGTGTGAACGAGTGAAAGATGCAAATGTGATCTAACAAACACACACTTACATGACTCGAGGATGAGACAACTCAAACCATCCAGACACACATGTTCAACATGACTGACTGACGTTGCAAGCGATAAGCGCGACACTTTTGATTGATCATTGATTGACCGTGACGAAGCTTGCGCGACAGTGAATGGGACTTCTGTGTGTGGGTGCGACAAATGTTTTCATAGCGAACATAACATGTACACACGAAGTGAAGACATTGAGAATGTCTAGAACATAGTCGCAAGCAAGACATTGACATCAACATGCAAAATCTTGGGTGGAATGAACAAGCAAGGTAGGTGCGAAGGCTCACACGATCTCACAGAGTGAACCCGAGTGTATGCAACCGTCAAGTGAAACTCTCAAGGGAAGGTGGTTTTAGCTGCTACAACAAGTCCTCATTTTGACCAAGTTGGACGTTAGATTTGTTGAAAGGATTGGATTCCTCATTTTGACCAAGTTAGTGTTTGGATTTGTTCGAGGTTGGAGCCTTGAAAAAGTCATATATTTTGTTATATAATTTGGAGCTTGATTTTTGTAAAAGAGGATTTGAGTCCCCACTATTTTCATCAATAAAATTATTTTTTGTTTCATTTCTTGTATTCTAGTTTTACTTGTGATAAAAATATTAATTATAATAATATAACAATTGAAATAAATATTGATTCACTCCCCTCTCAATATTTCCAATAGTGCGGCTATGGAAAATTTGTTGAACATTTAATTATTCTAATCATTTTAAATATGCAAAGTATGTCTAAGCTTAATCTGGTCATTCTAATTTAAATTTTCTCAATTATATGAGCTTGTTGAGATGATAGAGACTATTAATAAATTGAAATTATGATGAAAATTGATGGATGAAAAAAAAAATGCAAAGTGACAATGTAACAGTATTCAACAGAAAATGTGAATAATAAGAATGTATTTAATTACAAATAGTCTTCATTGTGATCAATATCAAACTATTTTCTTCTATTGTTCTTATTCTCACGCATGTTAGATTTCTCATCTTTTCATATGGATCATATGAAAAGGGCGGTTGAAATCATAGACCATTTAAATCTTTAATTTGAGTTATTGTCGTAAACATCATATCTTGTCTCTCTTTCTCTTATTACATGTCATTTTGTCACCATGACACTTGACCATTAAAATGGACCTCTCACCATCCATAAACATGTTCCATTACACTCCCTTAGAACTCAAACAATCAAAAACCCTTGAAGAAGATGTCAATTTTGTGTAAAATGGCTTTATGACTTGTTAAGTGTGACCTGCACACTTTTCCTAGTCAGTTTCTGCGCATTTTCAATTTCTATCCCTCAAAACTGTGTTGTCTCTCACTATAGACTGCACAGATAATTCAAAGTAAAAATAGAAAGCAAATTCCAAAAGCATTGTTGGTCGAATATATCCCAATTGGAAGCTTCTAGGTCATATCTATTCGACCCAGACCCCTTAGATCATAGAGCTAATTCCCTTTCATTAGGAAACCCTAATCCCCCAATTAGAGGATCTCATCCTTTTCTTTTGGATCTGAAACTTCTTCCTCTTGGCCTATAAATTGACTAGAGGATATAGGGATTAGGAGATTCAGAAAATAAACACTTATGTTGTTGGATTTAGATTGGAAGGCTTATCAGTTAAGGAGAGGTTTAGAGGCATTTGGGAGGAATCTCGTGACATCAAGGCAAAGGTTGTAAGGCTCTTCTTTATCCTCGAATTAACACAAATGAATCATTGTTTCCATTGTATTGTCTTATTGAAATAATGAATGATTTATGCTTCTTTTTTATATTCATTAAGATAATCTCAATTTCTAATCTCCTTGATTGTTAGATTAAACTTGGTTGAATTGTTATGATTGCATGTGGCCTTTATCTCTTTTATGTATGTGATTGCAAGACTTTTTTAGCACTGGGAAGCTTCATTGAGACAAAGCAAGGATCTTCATCAAGCATTTCGCAAATAGGTAAGAGGATTATTCTCCTACTCTTGTATTTACAATTCGAACAAAACAAGCTTAGGGAAAGAGTTATTCAATTGTCTATTTGTTTCTAATTTCCTTTAAGATCTAGGGAGATCGCTCTTGACAGCAAGAGAGATTTATTTGTTGTAACAGCTCTCCATAGTAACTTTCTCCAGAGTCAATCATTGTGACTTATGGAGTGTTAAACCCCAAATAAGTTTCAATGGTATTTTTTTCTATTGTCTCAATTGAATGCAAGGTGACTAACAATGTTGAATGATGGAAAATGAGAATAATAAGAATGTAGTCAATTACAAATAGTTTACAATTTCAAAAAGCAAACATTTCAAGTAAGTGAACATTTTATTTAAGATGAAAATTCAAGTATTTTATTTATGGTTGAATTATTGTAACATAGAAATTAATGCATGTCGTCAATAATTTTTTGTGCTTACACTAAAATCAATGCACACTATTAATCTAATTACTTTGAAATTAATGTACATTATATGTCTAGTTACATCAAATCATAAATCAGCATCTACACTAAAAGTAATGCATCTAGTGCAAGCATTTAAATAGAATTAGAAAACAATGTATACACTGAAATCAATGCATATAGTGCAACTAATCAAATAGGAGTAGAAATCAACATCTACACTAAAATCAATGTATCTGGTGCAAACAATCAAATTTGATTAGAAATCAACATCTACACTGAAATCAATGCATCCAATGCAAGAATATTAAAAATCAACTACACTGAAATCAATGCATCCAGTGCAATCAATCGAACAATATTAGGAATCAACATCTACATTGAAATCAATACAACTATTTTAGTAAATAAAATTATATTTGTACCTCCCTCTCCTTGATCTCTCTGTTATGAATATAATAGAATAATATAAAAATAATAATTAATCAAAACAATAATTAGTTAACAAAAGAGACATGTCTTAAAAGACATAATCATTTATGAAATGACCCCTGCCTAGGTATATAAGTGGGCCCTCATTTGTAACAATTTCATATATCATCTTGCTTGTATTCAAACATTCTTATATAAATATATTATTCGTCTTACGATGGACTTTCTTATAATCCAGATATTCTGAAACGAACTTTGTTCGTAACATTTGGTATCAGAGCTATTCGACCCTCTCGATGCTCAACCATTGCATAGAGCTAGTGTAATTCTGCCTTTGGCCATCAATTTTGTTGTCGTTACGATTGAGGCATTTTGTTACACAATTTTTCGATTTTCTCCATTCCGATGTTAAGCCTTTGGCCATTAAGAGAGAGAGTGAGAGAGAGAGAAAAAATATATTTAAAAAACACATATACATTATGAAGGGGAAAAAACCAAAACATTATATATATATATATATTAAAAAAAAAAATTAAAAACATTTTATATATATATATATATATATATATATATATATATATATATATTAAAAAAAGAGTTAATTAAGAAAAAGATTGGTTAGAAAAAAAATGATATATAAAAAATAAATTAATTAATTAAAAAAGAAACAAGAAAAACCAAAAAAAAGTGTGTCAGTGTCCTTATAGTTGCAGACAACCGTCATATACAGGTCTACACACCTCTGACGGCTCTCGAGTTCTCCTGTCGCCTCCGAAGTTATCCGCCAGCTAATCTACCATCATTCTCGAGCAACCGCACTTGTGCTCCACCCATAGCAGTTGTCGAACCTGCTTGACAACTTGTCATGTACAACTGCCATACATAACCACAACAGTGATACAATATCCGTTCTTGACACCATTGGCATACACCAAGTCATCGTTGTGAGCATTCGCCACCATTGCCACGTACCTGCTAGTGTGACACAATAGCATCCCCGGCAAACATTGTCACCAATCAATCTCGTTTGTCTTCATTGTCATCAATCAATCAATTTGGCTGCCGCTGCTACCATACAGTGTAACCAACATACTCTTATCCAAAAATTAGTTGTATATTTTTTTTAATAGCATGCACGTTCGTACATCAGGTTATCAAGGGTATTTTTTAGGTTTAAGGAACAAAAATATATGTATATAGAGATTAAAACAAATTATAATATAATTAAAAAAACTAAGGAAAAAACTAGGGAGATGGATAAAATGGTACTTTATAAGTATAGAAAACAATGGTTTAAGGTGTAAGTTAATTTAAAAATACATATTAAGCCATAAAAGTATATTTTAAAAGAGAAAAAAAAACACCACCAAGATACAAGAATATTAAAAAGATTAAAAGGGTTATCATTAAACTCTAAACTCAACTCAAAAAGAACAAAAAATGGAGACCAATAATGGAAGATTTCCTAAAACTTATAGTAAAAACGTTAGTACACTATTTGAAATCAAAGGATCACTTGCAAAAAAGGATATAATAATCTTTATTGATCTTACTCAATATCATAATTATGTTAGTACTGAATGTGCTAACCAATTAGTGATTCTTGAATCGAATATAATCAAGATAAATGGATTTGATGAATAAAAAACAATATGACATAAGCAATCTACAACTAAGTATTGGTGATTGTACTTTTGTCTCACAATTCACCATTAAACCTTATTTTGTGATGATAGTGATATAATTTTGGGTTCGCCCTCAATGGAATCACTAGGGTCCTTCATCTTAAATACTAAAAAGAATTTTTTGACATTTTCTTACAAAAAAAGGAAAGTGTTACAAGAAAAATAGTGTTATTGAAGCGAGATACAATAACACTACAAGATGTAAAAGATATATCAAAAGTAAACTAGAATTCAATGCAAAATATGCAAAGAGAAGTTGAAAATATTATCACAAGAAAAAACGAAGAAGTTACTTGCCTCAAGGACCACAACGAGAAGTCACTAGCGCAGATTAAGAAACTTAAAAATCATAAGAAATTGTTAGAAAACAAATTAAAATTTATCACAAAAGAAGTATCGAAGTATAAAGATGTAATTGTCCAAGTTGAAGAAAAGGGAACAAACATTGATCCAGACAATACCACAATTTAGAAAGATCCCAATCCAATTGAAGGAAAAACATATTGAGATGTTGCAGCTCAAATGACGGAGATTTCAAGTAGAGCTCTAGTGATTAACCAAGCTACTTTCATAACTAAAGTAAATCAGGTACTTCAAGTAAATCAAAAAATCGACACAAATAAGATAAAGGGAAATCAAATCACAGGAACTCCTTATCGACACCCAAATCATAAAAGCAGACATCTCAATCAGTCTACATATCCATATCACGCATACCAGAGACAAATGACTTATGTTCCAAAAAATGTTGATGTCACCACAATTCAATCTTGTGATAAAAAGTCATATTAGGTTTCCAATAACCGCAAGATTCCACATAAATTTGATTTAGAATAGTTATATTCCTTCTCAGTTCGACAATTTTATTTATCACTCAGAAGATCTTATCATCTTATATCATCAAGGATGACGACTTCAAGTTTTTGAAAGATGTGAATAGATCACTTGACAAAGAAACAAGATGACGCGTCTTATTAGCAATAAGCTTTGAGGACAAAGCTTTCTGAAGGGAAAGGCAATGTTATGAATATAATAGAATAATATAAAATAATAATTAGTTAACTGAAGACGCAAGTCTTAAATGACATAAATGTTCATGAAGGGGACACTACCTAGGTATATAAGCGGGTCCTCATTTGTAGCAATCTCATATCTCATCTCACCTATATTCAAACATTCGTATATAAATAGATTATTCGTCTTACGATGAACATTCTTATATTCCATATATTTTGAATATTCTTCCACGTATACGAACTTTGTTTGTAACACAGTGTCTCTCTCTCTCCACCTCTCCTTCCCTCTCTCTATCTCTTTCTTTTTCCCTCTCTCTCCCCCTGTCATCTATATCTATATATCCCTCCATCACTCCTTTGTCCCTCTATCTCACCCCCCAAACACACACGCTCTCTCTCCATATCTATCTATCTCTCCCTCCCTCTCTTTGTTTCTCTCTTCTTCCCTTTTCCCCCTCCATTTATATCTCTATCTCCCTTGTCTCTATATCTCAGCCCCCAAACATACACACTCTCTATATCTACCTCTCTCTCTCCCCCCCCCCACCTTTCTCTCTCTATGCCTTTCTTTTTGCCTCCCTTCCAACTCCCCCTCCCCCCATTCCATTCCAATTCCAACTCCATCTTTCTTTCCTCCCTCTCTCTTCCTTCCTCTCTCCCTCTCTTACACCTCCCTCCATCTCTCCCCACATTACCCTCTCTCTCTCTCTCTCTCCACCCTCCAACTTTGTCACTATCATCCATATCTCCCTCCCTCTCTCTCCCTCTCCCCCCACTCTCTCTCTCTCTCTAGCTATGTCATTGTCTCCCTTTCTCTCCTTTCTCTCCTTTCTCCCCTTTCCATCTCTATATTTCCCTCTCTCTCTCTTCCCCTTCTCTCCCTATCTCTCTTTGTCCTCTCCTATCTCTCTTCCCTCCTCTCCTCTATCACTCACTCTCTCTCCATTTCTCCCTTGTCACTCCCTCACTCTCCCCGTCCAAGTCCATCTCTCTCTCTCCCCTCCTCTCTCTCTTTGTGTCTCTTTTCCCTCTCTCTGCCCCTCCATTGATATGATCAAGAATTGTCACTGCGTAATCAATAATCTCTCTCTCTCCCTCCCCATATGATCAAGAAGTGTCATTGTGTAATCAATAATATATATAAGGTCTAATATAATAACAATAGAGATGATTATCCCCAAGGGATAACTCAATTGGGAGGTCATAGGGTCAAATCTCCTCAACGCCCTTGGGGTTAGGCCCGACCAGATAAGCCGACGGGTAGATCCCTTCGGGTAGATCTGCGCAGATTATTACGTGTGGATGTAGCAGCCACTCAATGACCGTGAACCATAGATGTATTAAAAAAACACCAGAGATTATTATTATTATAATATATTGGAATAATAATAATCAATATTATTGATTATAATACCAATAATAATATATAACAAAATACCTTGTTAAAAAAAACAATAGTATGTTAACTTTACATTATAGATGGACCAATTTACTCTAATCAAATTAGTTGTTTTGTGCCTTGCATTTTGCATTTTGCATTATGTTTTGCATTATATTTTACATTTATATATGTTTTAATTTGAAGATTTATTAAACATATCAAGCCAACATTTTTTTCCAACATTTAAAAAATGTTGACATACATACTTTCTTACATTACGCTTGCACATCTCCCCTACACTGAGCTATAGAGTGCCTCAGTGCAAAAACAATAACATTTGTTGGTGTCCTAAAAGGTATTAGAAACTCCTAGCTTTAGACTTGAAACGGCCTTAAAACAACACTGGTAAGATGAGAAGACTACACTACCTTTGAAACCATGTTGACAAGATAGAAAAATTGTGGATCCACAACAAACAATTTAGCAAACTGTATTTCATCATAAATTGGTATCTTGGTGAAGAGCATGGTTCAAAACAATAGCAATCTATTGATCTCACAATGTGCTAAAAAATCTCAATTTTAGACTTGAGATTGCCCTAAAACAACACCAAATAGAAAAGGAGAGATTGTGATACCTCTGAAACCATGTTGAGAGGATAAAGAGATTGTGGATCTATAACCGTAATTCAACATAAACTGGATGTTGGTGGAGATGATAAAAAAAACAATAGCAATCTATTGATGCCCCAAAATGTGGAAAATGCCACTTCCTGTTGTTGATGATGACAACTTGAACAAGTGTTTCTGCATAGGCTAGGTGTCAAGCATATAAATGTCCAAATATCTCGAAGTACTTACTCATATTAAGTAAGTGACTTTTATGATCTCATTCCTAAGTTTAACTTACGAAAAACACATTGATTAATTTATTAGTTAATGTTGCCTATTGTACTGAAGTTTTTTAATGAAAAATTAATTAATTCACTTTAGTGAGTTAAATCTAATCTCTAACGTTGATTTCAACTTAGGCTCAAGGTCTAATCATAGTGATTCATCCCTTAGGAGATCTAGGGCTAAAGCTCTAGCTCAAGCAAAAATTATAAAAGAAGCCCAATGGAGAGGTGGAAGACACATCGAGTTATTGGGAGAGCAATTTTTCTCAAGAGAATGAGAGAGTCAAGACTAAAGAGAGAAATTTCTGCAACAAAGAGATTCCAAGATGACAATTCTAAGGTGGCAAGTTCTTGGAGGAAGGAGGACAAGGTTTTTAGAAATGGTCAAGATTTGTAAGGAGGCCAAATTTTTTAGCTAAGTCTTGCATAGGGGTGAAGGGTGAATTTCGCTAGTGCGCAGCGGTGAAGGGCGGAATTCTCCAATGCATAAAGGGCCATACAAATCGAGGAAGAGGAGGTCGATTTTATAGATTGGAGCATCCAAATTTCGACGGGGAGAAAGTTTTTAGGAGGACGAAATTTCTGATGGGCAAAATATTATAGTTTCAAACTTATTGTATTTTCTATGTATTCTTTGAGGTTCATTTTCCTCATTAGTGGAGCCTTCATTTTCCTAAGCATTAGAAAAGTGAAGGAGAATTTGGAGGGTGAAATTTTTTGTGCTTAATGACTAATTTTTTATTTAAATTTAAACTCCAACTATTTAAATTAAACACCAAAAAACATTATCTAGAAACTTTCAAAAAAATAAGTCATTAGTGTTGGAAAATGTAAAGTGGTAGCTTGTAGTTATTATTTTCCTTAACCTTAATATTTGCTTGTGAACTTCATTAGTCTTCAATATGTTCTTTAGTTAGATATATTCATCAAACAAATATCAAGAATGAAATAGTAACAATATAGGACATAGAAATTAGGCTCTCAGCCAGTGCGAACCCCCTCCAAGCGGAAAACCCGGAAAAACTCATCTTCCTAGAATTTGCTTTAAATGAGATACAAAAACCTAACCCTAGACCAAGTCCTTCTCCAAGTACCAAGTCATCCCCTCCAACAAGTCCTTCCTCGAACCTGCACCAACCAGTTGCAACTTTGACCTGCTAGCCTCAACCCTGCAATTTGCACAACTACTTTGACCCTTTGGTTTATTCACTCAGTTTTGCACCTTTGGTCTGTTTTATACCTTCAACCTATTCTGCACCCAGTTTTGCCCCTGATTTTGTACCTTCGCCCTATTCCACACCCGATTCTATATCTTCAACCTGTTCCACACCCAGTTCTTTGCCTTCGACCTGTTTTGCACCAAGTTTTGTACCTTCAGCCTATTCTGCACCCGATTTTGTACCTTCAGCAGAAACTTCAAATGTGATGATTGAATTTTCTTAGTTGAATGAGGTCGAATTGCTCCTTTATATAGTCTTCGTAAGGGGTCAAATTCCCTCCTTTAGGCTGACTTGATGTTTCCAAGATCGACCTGTACTTTAGGAGACTCCACGACTTTCTAGACTCGAAAATAATTATTTTTATAAATACATTTTGACTCCTTTGGGTCATGATAACAAATCCTAAGACCTAACAAACCCTATAAGCATCAAGAACATGCTTCTACCTAGAAGATCATCAATAAAGAGCATGAAACCCATGCTTTAATAATAATAACCTTTTCCTTTTCTTTTCTTATATGTTACATAGGATACATATTGAAATGAGTACAACAACAATTAAGAAGACCGAAACTAGTTACATTTTCAACACTCCCTCTTAACTAGGGAGGTATTCATAATTGTACAACTAGTACAACATCATATCTCAAACTGAAGAGTTCTCACAAGAAAAGTTGGATCAATAAGCCATATTGTAAGCATCATCATCATGACAAGCATTGTCTCTGATCCCTAACTAGAGAAGCTCTTCTTTAATTAAGAGCATTATGCTAGGAGGATTTACGTGTGATATCGCACTACCTTTACAAGGCACATATCCCATCTGGATGTCCACAAGGTATGCCCTTTTAGGACTATTCTTATCTTGGATCTCCAATCCTGAGTCCTTAAAGAATATCAGTCTTCTTCGACTACTCTTCTCTTGGATTCCTGTCCCATCCTCAAAGAGTGTCAATACCTTTCCTTTCTTGGATGTTATATCCTCAAGGAAGCCACAAATGCTTATCCAATCCTCTGTCATTCTCTCTTCATGACCTTCACTTAGACTTACGGTTGTTAGTCAAGTGCATGACACATGAAGAAGAGAATGCCCATGTGATGGCTAACATCACTCCCTCTCAAACCGAGAGGACATCCCTATTCTCTCTTAATCTTGAGAATAGAACCTTTCTCCTTATTCAAGGAGACTCCTTTGCTCCCTCTCAAAACCAAAGGAGATTCCAAACTTCCTTTCTATTTGGGAAGTCAACACCACAAGCCTTACAACCCGTCTTCATGAGTACCAGCTACTCGATCTTCATAGCTACATGGCTCCCTCTTTCCTTTGCATCTCTTGCTTTCTTTTTGAGGTATCATGGAGCCATCTCCACTCTTCATTCTTGTGACAAGATTCAAATCATCTCTCTTGCTCATCACTTTCTTCTTCGATATGAAGGCATTGCATTGAGACTTCCTAAACTTCAAGCTTGATCATGACTTCCTTATGAAAGTGATCTTCTTTGACCTTCAGGTTATCTTCTCGCTCTGCTACCCTCAAGATGATCATATCTTGACTTCATAGTTGTCAGGTACCAGATATTGAGCTTCCCTCAATACTCTTTATCCATACAGTTGACCTTGTCTCAACTGTCATCATGTATTCCTACAACATTCTTCCAGGTAGCAAAAATAATATGTTAACCAGATAACCAACAATTAAAATCAAACGTACATCATCATGATGACCTTCTCGTACCATCAACATCTCATCGACCATTTACACTTGAAACCTCCTTCATGCATCAGAGTGTCCAAGGATCGAACTTGATTACCAAGTTACAACTTTTCATTCCGGAGATTATACTGGATGTTAATCATTATTTATATATTCTAGAGAAAGTCTTACTCTTTTATTTTCCTTGAATTAAGTCAAATCCTATTCTTTTTCATGCATCATATATCCATATACTT
Organism: Pinus tabuliformis; assembly: GCA_031772625.1. Lineage (NCBI taxonomy): Eukaryota > Viridiplantae > Streptophyta > Pinopsida > Pinales > Pinaceae > Pinus > Pinus tabuliformis. Next base: position 152,004,613 of record CM062805.1, on the reverse strand, counting down.
AGCATATTCTATGACAAACTTTATTTTCACAAGATTCTATACATATGAATCTTATCCAAAGTTTTCTTTAAACATGCATTCCTTATGCTTTCATCCAATCATCTAGCTTCATGCCCTAAAATGACCCTGCAACCATGCATCAGAGTGTCCAAGGATCGAACTTGATTACCAAGTTACAACTTTTCGTTCAAGATATTATATTGGATGTTAATCATTATTTATATATTCTAGAGAAAGTCTCAACTCTTTTATTCACCTTAAATTAAGTCAAATCCTATTCTTTTTCATGCATCATATATCCATATACTTGAGCATATTCTATGACCAACTTTATTTTCACAAGATTCTATACATACGAATCTTATCCAAAGTTTTCTTTCAACATGCATTCCTTATGCTTTCATCCAATCATCTAGCTTCATGCCCTAAAATGACCCTGCAACCTGACCCCATTGCATTCCTTCATCCCTTTACCAATATTGATTCCACATTACATGGAATGTATACTACCCTTGTCATGATGTCTTTCCCAAGGACCTTTCACAATGATGGTCCTCCCAAGATCATGATGATCCATTTAGACAATATGACAACTTTTAACATGATGTTAGATAATGCTTGGATGAACATTATGCAAAATGGTATTATCTATCTATTTAGATGATTTCTATAAAACAACTTAAATCATGTAAATTCCAAATATGATATTATCATGTGCTTTCTTCCTATGATGCTTATGCAAAACATGTTATCTTAAAAGAAAGATTAGTCTTCATAAAGAACCTGATAGTCAATGAACCTTCACTTCTCACTTCTTTGGCTTCTTCTCATGTTCTCCCACTGCTTCGGCTACATGAGCTTCACTCCTTTCTTTTCTCTTGTTGTTTTGTTGGTTTGGGAAATCCCTCTTAAAGTGTCCAAACTCATTGCACTTGAAGCATTGAACCTTGGACATGTCTTTCTTCTTGGACTTACCAAACTTTCCTTTCTTTTGCTTCTTAACTCGAGCTAGAAAGGCTTGAGATTGTTCATCTGATCCAATATCATCCTTGACCTTGATCCTTGATTCTTCCAATATGCATTGGGCCCACAACTCATCAAAGGGAGTTGAATCCTTCTTGGAGTAGATGCTTGTTGCAAAGCTACTCCATTCTAGTGGCAAAGCATTCAGTACACAAATAGTTACTTTTGAATCAGTGATTGGTTCTCCGAGTCCTTGCAAATGGTCTCTTATCTGACAGACTCTCATGAGAAAGGATGCCACATCCTAATCCTTTGATTTCTTCATTCCCTATAATTTATCCCACAAAGACATATTTTGTCATGGTGTACTTACAAAGTACAAATTCACTAACTTGTCATACATAACCTTGGAAGTCTTCAAGTTTGCAACAAATGGAACAAGAGAATCCTTAATTGGTTCAACTATGATCCTTTAAGCCTTTACTTCCGAGTTCTTGTACTTTTCTAGTTCTTGTGTCTTGTCTTTGCTTGGTTTAGTCATTTCACCAGTAACATACTCCATTACTTATTGTTTTGTGAGTATCAAGTCAATCATTTTCTTCCATGTTAGATAATTTGATGCTCCAACAAGCTTATTGTTCTCTTTGCAAAAAGAACCCATATGACCTGTAGATTCAAACATGATGTAATAATATGATACTTACTTGATAACCAAGATTCTTCTTGATGATGTCTCCAACCTTCTTGATGCCTTCAAGATCTTTGAAGAGACTTCCTTGAAAGATGTTCCCTAGGATTCTTCCATCAACAACTTCCAAGATTGATGCCTTCCAAATAAACTTCTTGCGAGATCAACACCCTTCTTGCGAGAATGATGTAGTCCTTGGTCTTCTTCAATGTAGAAACCCTAGATAAGTATATATACTACCAATGAGTCTTTAACTAGCTTCCTTCAAGAGACGCTCCTTGAGAATTTCTTTTTTCCTTCCCCTTGACAAGCAAATCGATTCTTCTTGATGATGTCTCCAACCTTCTTAATGCCTTCAAGATCTTTGAAGAGACTTCCTTCAAAGATGTTCCCTAGGATTCTTCCATCAACAATTTTCAAAGATTGATGCCTTCCAAATAAACTTCTTCTTGCGAGATCAACGCCCTTCTTACAAGAATGATGTAGTCCTTGGTCTTCTTCAATGTAGAAACCCTAGATTAGTGTATCTTCTACCAATGAGTCTTTAACTGGATTCCTTCGAGAGACACTCCTTGAGAGTTTCTTTTTTCCTTCCCCTTGACAAGCAAATCCTTCTAGTGTCCTTCCAGTTGCCTTTCTTATTCACCTTAGCTCTGATACCATGTTGGAAAATGTATAGTGGAAGCTTGTTCTTATTTTCCTTAACCTTAATATTTGCTTGTGAACTATATTAGACTTATTTATGTTCTTTAGTCTTCTTTTATGTTCTTCATCAAACAAATATCAAGAATGAAAAAGTAACAATAGAGGACACAGAAATTAGGCTCTCAACCAAGGCAAAACCCCTCCAAGTGGAAAACTCAGAAAAGCTCTTCTTAGAATCTGCTTTAAATGAGATACAAAGACCCAACACTAGATCAAGTCCTTCTCTAAGTACTAAGTCATCTCTTCTAGCAAGTCCTTCCTTGAACCTACACCAACCAACTACAACTTCAACCTGCCAACCTCAACCCTGCAATTTGCATAGTTACTTTAACACTTTCGTCTATTACTTCAGTTTTGCACCTTCAGCCCATTATGCACTGTTGGCTTGTTCTGCACCTAGTTTCGCACCCAATTCTACACTTTCAGCCTGTTCCGCACCCGATTCTATACCTTCAACCTGTTTTGCACCCTATTTTGTGCCTTCGGCCTGTTCCGCACCTAGTCATGTACGTTTGACCTATTTCCCACCTGGTTTTGTAACTTCGACAAAAAATTCAGATGTGTTGATTGAATTTTCCTAGTTGAATGAGGTTGAACTACTCCTTTATATAGCCTTCTCAAGGGGTCAAATTCCCTCCTTTAGGTTGACTTGTACTTCAGGAGATTCCAGAACTTTCTAGACTCGAAAATAATTCTTTTTATAAATACATTTTGCCTCAAAGGGTCTTATAAACATGATGTTGACTCATGACAATAAATCTTAAGACCTAACAAACTCTAGAAGCATGAAGAACATCTTTTTACCTAGAATACCATCAATAAAGAGCATGAAACCCATGCTTTAATAATATTATTTTTTTCTTTTTATTTCCTTATTTGTTACATAGGATACATATCAAAATGAGTACAACAATTATGAAGATCGAAGCTAATTACATTTTCAACAACTGGATAAATACATTTTTCAAGTTGAAAAATAAATTGCTACAAATACTAGATCAGATCTGGTATTGGAAAATTAACCATGGACTTGAGATGTGGCCCTAAGACAATAATGGGTGAAGGGACCGCACTCCATAAAACCATGTTGAGAGGAAAAAAAGATTGTGGGTCTACAGTGAACAACTTAATAAACCCTAATTCAACATAAACCTTGCACATGAAAATCACATGAAGATAAGAGAAATTGAATAAGAGAATAGATGATATGGTGACCTTTGGCAAAAGAATGAATAAATATGATCATACAAAGGACTCATAAATTGTGTATTTGTGGGTCTACAGTGAATAACTTAGCAAACCCTAAGTCAACATAAACCTTGCACATAAATATCACATAAAGAGAAGAAACCCCATGAATAGGAGAAGAAAAGATATGGTGCTCTTTGGCATACGAATGAATGAATATAATCATACAAGACTCATAAGTTGTGTATTTATACATAATTTACAAGGCGGGACACTTTCCCCGTAAGGGAATTATGGGCCCACAAAAATGCATAGAAATAGAATAACATTGACTAAGATTGTTATTAAACCATAATCCAGTAATAGAATAATGAGAGTACTTGGCCATAATGTCAAGTAACTAAACGAACATCATTTCAACAATTTCATTGGTTCAAAAATATATGAATTTGATTAGGAAGGTCAAATCCACACTTTTCAAAAGTTTGCTAGTCAGTGGGCACTCTTTCACCAACCAATTGAATTGACTTTATGAACAAATAGTGAGTCTTGTTGCAATTTTAGTAGATGTGAGTTTGACAAAGCAAGCAAACAGGAAACAAGTTTTGACTGATCATATCACTAGTTATGGTTGTGTAACACTTGGAAGACGAGGGATTCTCATACGGAATAGAATGAGTGATACAATGAGAACACTTGGGATATGAGAGATTCTTATATGGGATAGTGCAAGAATGATAGAAGGAGACGCATAACAAGCGCACTCTAGGAGTCCATGATATATATAATAGGAACAAAACATAAGATGAACTTCAGATAACTTACTGCTATAATCTAACTGAACTCTTGACACTAAAATTATAAGCAATAATTGCTCACTAACCACCAATGTTTGTACGGCCACATGAGTTCAATCTTGGTTCTAGTTGAGAAATGACATCACGAATTACTCAAAATGAGTTGACTAGGATAAGAATACACAAAGGCAATAAAATCTTATAGATCATGATTAATCAACTCGCATAAAGTCTGACAAATATAAACCAAGAGGATTTTCTGTTTGAGCAATGAACGCTTGCCCCACATGGTCCAACTTACATTTCTTTTTTTCAATGTTCCACCAAGACTCGAGACAGGGAGATGCACAAGGAAGACGTGTGGGAGTACCCTCAAATTTTAGGGAAATTTAAAGGGGACGAGGGGATAGGTATATAATTATTTTTCTTTTTTAATATATATATTTCAAATTCATATTCAATAATGAAAGAATAAATACAATGATAAATACATAATTGAATTAAATAATGAAATACATTGATCCATATTCATCATTCATTATTCACCATCCTAGAATCTACATTGATTTAAAAATTAAATTCATCATTCATCATTCTAGATTCTACATTGATTTAAAATTAAAATTCAACATTCATCATTCTAGAATCTAATTAGTACTAAGAAAAATAGACTATAATAAATACCGAAATCTGAAGGCTGGAATAGTAAATTGATATAACTAAAACTCAAAAACAGTGGAGTGATGAGTCTAAAACACACTCTAAAGTACACAGAGGGCTTGGTGCTCTTGATTAAATACTAATCCCATACCCTTGTACATGACAAAATGCAATGGAAATGTTGCAATCCATCGAACACTGAATCCCTGAAAAATTGTTAAGTCTGCTGGATTTTGAGTGAGATCTATAATTATACTTTCTTCATATGAAATCCAATGAGGTCGAAACCACTCTCAAACATCATCAGTAATTTCATGGTAATGTTAAAAATTTAAGTAAAATGATGAAAATGAAAGATAAATGAGAATGTCACTTTTACTTTAAAAATTTAACATTACCATGAATTGCATAGCATTAGTAGGTCAATATGGTCAAATACTAGGTTTCCCCTGTTATAAATCATTGTTTACAAGCAAATTTAAGAGGGGATGCATAGCCCATTTTGAGGGGGGGTGTCTAGGCATCCCCCTTTTTGGGAGTCGCATCCCCCACACCGGGGAAATGTCCCCCATGCGTCTCCCCAAATCTCCCCAAAAGGGGGACGTGGGGAAACGTTTCCCCAAACATCCCCCAGTCCCAGGTGCGTGGGGTGCGTGCACCCGTCCCTGGGGGATGCGTCCCCGTGGAACACTGCTTTTTTTTACTAGTGTCATTTGGCTTCTGCTTCAAAAGTCATTAGACCGCAAACACTCTTTTCTAGAATTATAGCATAAACGTTTCCCTTTTCCTGATGTCTTCTGAATGGTAAATGCAATGAAGATGTCGAGTGTACACTTTCATATATATATATATATATATATATTACTGTTTTCGTCCGGATTTTCTAATCGTATTTTAGATTTTTTTTTCTTTGACAACAAAGCAATACAATGAAGTTTCTAATGCTATTCTAGGCAATATGCCAATGATGACTCTTTCTTGGAAATGCAAACCAGAAATTCTAAAAGCATATAATCCGTAAATTAGAGCTTTTCAAAATCATCTCTTCCAATTGTTTTATTGCTTAAAACAGGAGAGACTGTGGAACTCGGAAGATCCCCACTAAGCTGAGATTTAGGTTTTACGTCATCCACAAATATTATTCTCCCACTCAGAACCTGAAAAGAAAAGAAATTGTTTCAGTATACAAAACAGTCAAAAACATCTATAGAGAAGTATGCCAGCAGATACAGGGCACACACCTTCCCATTCATTTCAGCTTTAGCCCTTTCGGCATCTGCTTCAGAAGCATATTGAACAAAGCCAAAGCCTTTTGACCTTTGAGAAACTCTATCCATAACTATTTTAACTGCAATGAACAAGATTTGCAAGAGAATGAAGTGGACATTTATAAGAGTTTTCTGCTGCATGTATATACATTAACACACATCCTCCCCCTCACATGGCCTCGTCATGGAAGTAAATAGCATGCACATACCTTCAACTACTTCACCAAAGCGTGAAAATGCTTCTGTCAAAGCCTTCTCTGTTGTATAAAAAGAAAGTCCTACAATCCACCACATTTGCTGTCAGAATCTAATTAGTTTTATTGCACGATCTAATCTTCAAATACATACAGTTTCCAAACATATTTGACTCAAAACAGGAGAGCTATAAAAGACTTGTTTCTTCATATTGTAAGTACTAAATTCTTTCATATGTTTATGTAATCGAGTGAGAAATAAATAAACAAGTGGTAAAGAATGTAACCTAATTTCTGTCTATTGTTTCATTGTCTTATGTTTATTTCTACTGCTCTTTTGATGTTTATCAGTTGATATTTTTTTGAGCAAAAATTTAATTCTAGCATGTGCCTTGGAAAATCTACATGGTATCAGGACTATGGAAGATTGAAGAGCAGTTAGAAGGCAAGCGAAGGTCTGGACAGGTCCTCGTTATCTCTGAGATTTAGGCTGAATTGCCTCTGCATAAAAAAATGAGGACCGTAGTCCTCAAATTGATACACTGGTGTTTGAGGTGGTAGGTTGAGTTAAGGCTGAAGTTTTCTTCAAAAATGGCGAAGGGTTTCAGGGAAAGTCAAGTCTGAATTCATCTCTGTATTGAAGCTACTGGATTTAAGGCATCCGAAATTTGTGAAATTTTTCTAGCCTGAGATTTTGTGCTCCCTCATCCCTTCGATTTGACACACCATTCTCTGCAGCATTTATACTTTGTTATGTGAGCATCCTTGTGGTATTTATACACTGATGCGAATATTTATACTATTTTGCTTAAACATGTCCAAATCCATCAGGTTGAATATTTGGATTCGACATTTCAAGTCAGCTAGTGTAGCTCATCATCAAGATAAAAGGATAAGAAATCCGATCAATACTCCCAATATAAATATGTTTATGTTATTTTGCTTAAACATTTCCGGATCCATCAGGTTGAATATTTGGATTCGACATTTTGAGTCGGCTAGTGTGGCTCATCATCAAGATAAAAAGATAAGAAATCCGATCAATACTCCCGATATAAATAGGAGAAAGACATATCGATAATAAGTCAAAGAAAAACGTTAAAATAATAATAATAATAATAATAATAAATAAATAAAAATTTCAATATAATATGTAATAATATAAAAAAATATAACATAATAAAAATAGGAAGTCCTAAATAGGAAAGGTAAAATTATTAGTGAAAGCAATGAAGATTATAAAAATGTGAGGAAAATAGAAATAAAAATTATTCATAAAGGTATAAAATAAATATTAATATTTAAGCAATGAAGATTATAAAAATGTGAGGAAAATAGAAATAAAATTATTCATAAAGGTATAAAATAAATATAAATAAATATTAATATTAATGTAGGTATTATTACAATGGTATTAATAATATTAGAATAAATAAAATAGAATATGTAGCCTCAAAGAAGTTCAAATTAAAGAAATAAGAATGAAAAAAAAATATAATATAAAAAGTAAAATTGAAAAAAAGGCTAACCAAATTAAAATAAATAACAAGTAATGAAATAAAGAAATAGAATGTAAGTATTAATAAAGATAAATATATGTATATATATGAATAATATAGGAGCAAAATATTATTAATATTGGTATAAATTGGTATAAATATTATTATTAATAATATGATGGTACTATGCTAAATCATATTAACCAAAATCTAATAAGTGCGTGTGTGTATATATATAAAAGGGATATGGAAAGAATATGTTTAATAATCTTATAAAATAAATATTAATAAAGTATACATAGACTCAAAAATATTGTAGTATAGGAAGGATATTATAGTATTTTTAAGTCTATGTATACTTTATTAATATTTATTCTATAGGATTATTAAACATATTATTAATATTCTTTCTAGATCCCTTATCAAATTAATGTTAAAATTTTAGTGTTGTGATGACTAGAATAGTTTTCCATAACTGATAACTACTTCTATTGAAGCCAATTTCTTCTTATTTATACTTTAGTCAATAAGTAGCTATACAAGAAAAAATCTTCAACCAGTAATTTCTTCAACAAGAGCAGTAAATAGAAAGCACGGTAGACAATGAGCAATAGATTTTGTCCTTCAACAGTAAATCAAATGTTCCAACGATATCAAGACAACCAGCAACAACATACTCAAGCAAAGTCTGCACAAAACTTGAGATAGATTACACTTATGTTCAACAAGATGATCTGATCAAGAGGTCGAAATCTAGGCCTGAGATCACGGTAATAGAGGGCCGAAGTTCCCTAAAATTTTGTCAACGAGTTGTGGAGAAAAGTATGCCCAAAAGCCCTTGGTCAACTTCAGAATTGTGTTAAAAAGGGAGCGAGTACCTCTGTTGTATTCGGCCTTCAAAATGAAACAAGATGTTAACCCAAACAATGAGTAATATATCGAAGGCAGAGTTTGCTTTAATCTTCAGACAAAGAGTAAGTCAACGCAGCTCTAGTAAACTCTCTTTCACCCTTCACACTTGAGGATATGCCTGTAATAAATGACTGAGATTGTTATTGATTGCAAACCAAATTCATTGCTGGCTCGATGGTCGAAATGAGGATCAACAAGCCTCAATTTATAGGTGTAGTGTGAGGCCTAATTAGCCCTTGTAGGCCGACATGATGTCTCCCTAGAAGCCAACTTGAAGGAGTGATATAGCCAACTTGTAGTTAATCAAAAAGTAATTTCTTCTCCATGCTTTGATTTCAACACTCCCTCTTAGCTAGGGAGGTAGTTTTTCATTCTCTCTCAAGATTCATCTTCCTGACCAATCCATAGGTTTCTCGGCACATAACCCAAGGAAAAGAATACAATCCAAGCTTCTCTCCCTTTCAAACTCAACATAAGGAAAGATACATAGCATCCATCTCAAAGCATTTCCCAGACAACAATGTCTCTCGGCACAGCCTACAGGAGGAATCATCAACACATCTCTCGAACAACAATGTCTCTCGACATACAACTTACAATAGGAATCATCAACACATCTCCCGGACAACAATGTCTCTCAGCACACAGCCTACAGGAGGAATCATCAACACATCTCCCGACAACAATGTCTCTCTGTACACAACCAACCTACAAGAAGAATCATCAACACATCTCCTAGACAACAATGTCTCTCAGCACATAGCCTACAAGAGGAATCATCAATACATCTCCCAGACAACAATGTCTCTCGGCACACAGCCTACGGAAGGAATCCATCTCTACATCTCCCCGACAACAACGTCTCTCGACACACAGCCCACAAGAGGAATCCATCTACTAGACCACAATGTCTCTCAGCACACGGCCTACAGGAGATGGTATATCCATGATGATATGTAATCAGTGCTTTCTCTCTCTCAGAGAGGGGTTCTTAACAACTCCAAGTTGTTCTCCACAATAGCCAAACTTCATCCAGGACAATGGCTTCGTCAATACATCAACAACCTACTCATCAGTAGGAACATATTTGAGCCTCACAGATCTTCTTTGGACGATATTTCGGATGTAGTGATACTTGATTTCAATGTGCTTTGATCTGTCATGGAACACTGGGTTCTCAGATAGCCTCACACAACTTTGATTATCACAATAGATAATAGTTGGCTCTAACATTTGATCAAACAAGTCAGAGAACAATTTTCGAAACCATATAACCTCGCAACAGGCAGCATTAGCAGCAATGTATTCAGCTTCGACTATACTCAATGCAATAGAGGTTTGTTTTCTACTAGACCATGAAACCATAAAGAAGCCCAAGCTAAAACAATATCTAGAGGTGCTCTTTTTATCAGTAGAGCTACCAGCCCAATCAGCATCAGTAAACCCATACAATTGCCATTCACCATTAGAAGCATACATCAGACCATACTCAATGGTACTTCACAAGTACCTTAATATGTAAGAAACCGGATTTGCTCCCCTAGCCCCACGTGTCCCAAATCTGACAAATCAGACATGATTCGGTGGGAAGTGTCCTCTAGATCGTGTCCGATCGTATCCCATCGGGAGACGATCGTGTCCGATCGTATCCCATCGGGAGACGATCGTGTCTCGATTCCATGACATGTGTCATGGATTTTTTCCCTCCACGCGGCTTTAAAAGTGCGATTTCGCCATTCTTTCTTCACCAAAGTCATTGTGGGTTTGTTGTGGGTGTGTGAGAGCTAAGAGCAAAGAGTGTGGGAGCATTTTGGAGGCGATTCAAGCAACAGGTAATTGCATTTTCTCTCTATTTTTTTTGCATTTTTATTACCCGAATTTGCATATGCATTTGTTTTACAAATTTGTGCATTTTTTCTTTACTTTTTACAACATTCATATCTCAATCAAGGGCAGCAAGGAAGGGGAAGAATGTCCCCATTGGAGATGCCCCTCCTCTTCCAATTTCATCAGGGTCTGCAAGTGTTCCCTCTATTGCAAGTGGGGCTGCAACAGCAGCTTCAAATGTTGAGGGAAGACAACAGCCTCAAGATAACAAATATCCCTTGTGGAAATATGTCACAAGAGAGCAAGGGCCAGGCAACAAGATGAAGGGAGGAGGCAATGTTGCTTAGAAATGCAACTATTGCAAAAATCATTTCATGAGCACATATTTCCATGTGAAATCTCATTTGTTGGCTTTACCAAGTTGTGAAATTACAGCATATACACAGGTGTCTTTAACTAAGAAGGAAATGGAAAAAGAGGCCAACCTTGGTATGGAAAAGCTGGTTGCAACATCTAAAAAAAACAAGAATGATGACCCCCTTCCATTCTTGAGGAAAAGCATAAACAAATTTCCATTTGAGAGTTCTGGTGGGGGGACAAGCAGCAAAAAAAAAGGCAATGGCACTTGGTCCAATGGACAAGATTTTTCAAAAAAGAGAACTCGGAAGATCTTGATCTCACCATTGCACTATTTTTCTATCAGAACTTCATATCCTTTAATGTTGCACACTCACCTTTATTTATTGAGATGTGTCGAGCTCTAACTCAAGGGGCTCCATCAGGGTATGTGCCTCCTGGGTCAAAGAAGCTTAGAACCACATTCGTTAACGAAGACAAAGAAAGAGGTGGACAAAATGCTTGAGCCTATTAAATCAACTGGCCAACATCTAGCGTTAGCATTGTTTTGATGGATAGACAGATCCAGCACGGCACCCACTCATCAACCTCATGGTGTCTTCCTTGAATGGTCCAGTTTTCTTGAAATCGGTGGATGCACTTGGACAATACAAGGATGCACAATATATGGGTAAGTTGTTTATTAAAGCTATTGAAGATGTAGGTGTTGATTCTTGTGTGCAAATCATTACAGATAATGCACCTGTTTGTAAGGTTGTTGGCATGATTGTGGAAGCTAAATATCCACAAGTACTTTGGACACCTTGCATTGTTCATTCTTTGAATTTAGCACTTGAATCTATTGCTTCCGATGTGCTTTAGATTGGAAGCATTATTGAGGATGCATGGCATATCTGCAACTTTGTACAAAATCATACAAATGTCCTCACTATCTACAAGGAGTACACCAATCTATCATTGTTGAAGATTGTGGATACACGGTTTGCCTCTTCATTCATCATGTTGAAGAGGTTGAGGGAGGTCAAGACCGCTCTTGGGGCCATGGTTATTTCAGAGTTTTGGTCATTTTGAAGAAAGGCAGATCAAGCAGCCTCAAAAAGAGTGAAGGACACAGTGTTAGATGATGCTTGGTGGGAGAGGGTAGATTTACTTATTCAAATCATGGACCTTATCATTCCTTTGCTTCGATTTGCAGATATAGACCAACCCATCCTAGGAGAGGTTTATGAGGGATGGGATTCCATGATTGAGTCTGTGAGGAGCATTATTTTATAAAGTGAGTGCCCTGAGTATGAGACATCATCAGAAGCCTTCTTCACCACCATACAGAATATTCTTGTTAGCATATGGGGCAATAATTGCACACCTTTACATTGTTTGGCTCACTCATTGAATCTAAAATACTACAACCATGAGTGGCTAAATGGTGGACCTTCCCACAGATTCCCTCCTCATATGGATGGGGAAATTTCACAGGGGAGGAAAGTTGCATTGAGGCGGATTTTTCAGGATAGAGCATCCCTTGATGAGGTGGAGGATGCCTTTGCAGAGTTTTCCACTGGCACTGGTCGATTTGTAGGATATGATGTGATTAGAGACAAGGGGGCTAATAAGCCCTATTCTTGGTGGGAAACTCATGGGGCAACAAGCCCTCCTCTACAACAATTAGCCATGAGGCTCCTTTCTTACATGACTTCATCCTCTTGTTGTGAGAGGAATTGGAGCACATATGGGAATTTGTATAGTGTCAAGAAGAGCAAGCTTGAGCAGTCCAGGGCAGAGACAATGGTGTATGTGCACACCAACCTTCGTCTTATTTACAAGAACAGGGATGAGTGGTTGAAGGGAAAGACAAAGATGTGGGATGTCTTTGCTGATGATATGGGTACGGACAGCAGTGTTGAGTTGGCATTGGCCAACGTGGATCTTAATGACCCAGTGTTAGAGCCTGTCACTTTTGATGATGGTGATACTGTAGAGGGATCATCCTCCACACCAGCAGATACAGAGGAGGAGGATGCAGCAGAGGAGAGCAGTGGTGACCATGATGATGAGTACAGTGATGCTGATTTTGATTATGAGGATTGATGACTCATGAGCTACCTATTGCCTTCAAGCTTGTAGTTGTTTTGTATTTGCTATTTCTATTTTCCATTGGCATTGCTACTACCTATGTAACATTGTACACATTTTGATTTTGATGACTTGATGAGAAAACTACAATATCTTGTCTTTCTCCTATTGGATCATTGATGAATATGTATTATGATTTATCATTTATGTCACAAATGTATTTGTATGCATAATGTTACTTTGTAAAACTTACATCTAGATGAGTCATGAAGATCTATGTTTGAATCAATGAATTTGTATCATGAATGAGAATTTGCGTAAGAAATATCTAATTTTTAATATATATATATATATATATATATAGATATAGATATAATGTGTCCTAATGTGTCCTATTTCAAGAGGGTCAACATGTCCATGTCTGACACTTGAAATCCTCGTGTCCTTCGTGTCCCATGTCAGGTGACTTAGCTTAATATGTGTTTTGTTGCTACAATACATTGTACACGACAAGGCTCCAGTAGGAATTGGCTCAATGTATTAACAACATAACAAATATTTGCCCTGGTGTTCACAAGATAGTTTAATGAGCCAATCAATCTGCAATACATAGTAGGATCAAACAACTCTGAGTCATTGTCCCGAATCTTCTTCAAGTTTGTTACCATAGGAGTGTCCATCGCCTTGCAATCCATCATGCCAAATCTCAGAAGAATCGAAACAATGTATTTTCCTTAGCCCACAAAGTTGAAAGATCCCCTCAGGTTTTTGCCAAATTTCCAATCCCAAATAGTAATGCATGAGGCCAAGGTATTTCATTTCAAATTCAGAAACTAGCTCCCTCTTGCACTGAACAATCAATACTTCGGAACCTTTTAAAAATAAATCGTCTACATATAATAATAATATCAGGGGTTCACCATCGACAACTTTGAAATATAGATTCAAATCAGCATCACTCTTCTTGAAGCCCAAACTCAACAAATATCCATCAATACGAGAGTACCATGCACGAAGGGCCTACTTCAAACCATATAAGGCCTTCTTTAATTTGCAAACACGTGTCTCTCTATTGTTGACCTCAAAACCTTGAGGTTTTTCAATATAAACCTCTTCTTCGATGACCACATTCAGAAAGGATGTTCTAACATCCATTTGATGCAACTTCCAACATGCAACAGATGCTAGAACAATAATAGATCTAATAGATGCATTCTTGGCAACAGGAGAAAATGTATCTTCATAATCCTTTCCCTCTTTCTAGGAGAATCCACAAGCCACGAATCTATCCTTGTATTTTTCAACACTTCCATCAGCGACATGTTTTATCTAGTAGATCCATTTTGAAGAGACAACGGATTTACCCTCAGGTCTTGGTACGATCTCTCAAACATCGTTTTTCAATATGGATTGATATGAAAACAACTTCGGAAGAAATCACATTGGTGTATTTAGGCCAACGCGTTTCGAACCAACCAGTGTGGTTCATCATCAGGACAAGATGAAAAATCAAATCTTAGCAGTAAGATAAATAAGGAGTCGGGACCTCCTAACAACTATGGGAAAAAAACGGCTAGAAAATGGATAATTTTGACTGGATGGGAAAAAGGGACGAAATACAGGTTTATATAATATTATTTATTAATTTAGCATTATTATTATTAATATTAGTATATATACTTATTTATTTATTTATTGTATTTTATTTTTATAACTGAATCAATAATAAATATAATATTATTATTATTATTATTAGTTAGTTAGATAGGTCTTAACTCCCTATTTATCTTACCGCTAAGATCTGATTTTTCATCTTGCCCTGATGATGAACCACACTGGTTGGTTCGAAACGCGTCGGCCTAAATATACCAATGTGATTTCTTCTGAAGTTGTTTTCAAATTAGAATATGGATCACAGAAGCTTGAATTTGATTATGGATTGATATTCTTTAGCCATTTCCTCTTTTCATACTTGCTCTTCAACAACTTACTTGTAGGAGGATGGCTCGAATTCAATTGTCTTGCACATCAAGGTTGTATAATCGAAGTACATTTTAGGCTTCTTGCTTTCCCTGAAAGTACGAGTAGCAGTGTGACCTTCAGCTTCCTTCAATGTTTTACCTAACCAGGCAGGTCTCTTTCTTGTCTCAGCAACAAGAGCTATTGTAGATTCCACAGGTTCATGATCAATGTCTTCTACATGAGGGTCTTCATCAATGGTCATAGGTTCTTTGGATCTTGACTCCACATTCTTTGGGGCTACTTGTACTTCATCATCAGAGTCCATGTGTGAACCCTTGGACTTCCAGAATGCAGCATCCTCATCAAAAATAACGTCCCTACAAATCTCAATATATTGTTGCCCTGGAATATAGACCCTAAAGACCTTTGAATTCTCACTGTATCCAACAAAGGTACCCTTCTTCCCAGATGGTTCCAACTTTGCCCTTTTCTCTTTGGGTACATGAACAAAAACTGGACAACCAAAAATTCTTAAATGTTCAACATTCGGTCTCTCACCTGTAAAGACTTCTTCGAGAGTCTTATAATCCAAGACTCGATGAGGGCATTTGTTTTTAACGTAGACAGCAGTCCTTGCAGCTTCACCCCAAAGAAACATCTTGATCATGGAACATAGCTTTGACAGCTTCCATTATAGTTCTATTCTTTCTTTCTGCAGTTCCATTTTGTTCGGAACTTCGAGGTAGTAAGGAACTATCAACTCCCTCTTAATTCCAGCATCCCTGCAAAATTCAATCAACTCATTTGATACATACTCCCCACCATTGTCAAACATTAGGGTCTTGATTCTTCTTCCCATAGCATTTTCAACGTGTGATTTGAATTCACGAAACTTTTCAAACACTTGATCCTTGGTCTTGAGAAGATAAATCCAAGTTTTGCGAGAGTAATCATCAATAAAAGATACATAATATAAACATCCACCCAAAGTTTTGTCAAGCATGGACCCACAGACATAAGAATGTATAAGACCCAATATTCCATTAGATCTACTACCATTGTTGGTGCATCACTTTTTAACATTTTTCCCAAGGGCACATCCTTTACATTCTCCATCATGATCAGTGTTAAGTTCAGGTACACCCTTAACAAAATCTTTCAATCTTCCCAAATCCTTGTAGTGCATATGAGTGTACCTTCTATGCCAAATCTCACTAAGTTTTGTAGTGTTATGGAAGAAAGCTTGGAATGAACAACCAAGGAGACGATATAATCCTCCAATTCGTACCCCAATAACTTTAGCAAATTAAAAAGATGATTTTTTTCTTCCATGCTAGGACTTGTCCATCAACAAAAGCAACTATATACCCTTTGTCTTCAAGAGAGGATATGGACAATAAATTCTTCTTTAAACTAGGAACATATAAAATATTGTTAATGGATAAATTACCTCTAGATACCAATTGAAAAGATGACGTACTCATGTCGTTGAATTCATATTTGCCATTGTCTCCAAGTTCGACCTTTTGAGAGAACTTCTTTTCAAGTAATTTAGATAGATAATCACAATTTCTAGTCATATGCCTAGAGGCACCACTGTCCACAAGCCAAATTTCATCATGATTTTCAATAGAACCTATAAGAGCACAAATAAATGAGAGTTCAGATTTAGAATGACTTCTTCTTTGCCTCCTTTTTGAAGATGGCTCATCTATATCAACAACAGATGCAGGATGTCTTCTACTTCTTTTATGATCATCATCCCTTTCATAGTCATCTCTTCAATTCCTTCGAGGATATTGAGTTTGATAATGACCATAAGCATGACAACAAAAGCATTGAATATTGGATAGATCCTTTTTATCTCTTCCATCTCTTCCATCTCTTCTATATCTTCTATCCGGAGCGGGAGGAGGAGCTCTTCTATGATAGGTAGAATCCTTTCTTGAAGCAGATTTACGACCTTGTCTTTTACCAGCACTACTTTGGAATCTGCCAAAATTTGGTTTTCTTCTTCTTATTGCCCTTAGCATGAGCTGCAAATGCTTCTATAGTTGGATCTTCAATGTCCCCTCTAGAACAGAGTCTTGACTCTTTTTGAGTGCATGTTTCCCATAACTTGTCAAAGGCTGGAGCATTTTCTCTTATGCTAAAACTTGATGCAAATGAGTCCCAAGATCTAGGAAGACCACCCAAAGCAACAGCTTCCAATTCCTTATCAGATACGTCATCATCAATGGCTTTGAGTTGGCCTCTAATTTGTGATATCTTGACAAAATATGATGCCACCGTGTCATTCTTTGTCAACTTGATGTTACGTAGTTGGCCTCTTAGATTGATAGATTGATTCAAATTATTGATGGTGTGCAATCCAATGATGGCATTGTACATTGCTTTAACAATCTTGTATTCAGCAATAAAGGGAATCAAATGATCCCTAACAGAATCTAATAGAATGCTTCATGCCAAAATATCATCTTCATGACACTTTTCCTTCCTTGCTTGATCAGATGGTTTAGTGACTTTACCTGTGACAATCCCTGAGACTTTGTTACTTTCAAGAATGATCTCAACTCTTGCTTCCATGCCCCGTAGTTAGTTGCTCCTTCAAGCTTGCTTTCAGTCTTCATGAATGAGGAATTCATGGTGAAAATATAAGACAGAACCCAAAAACTTTTCAAATGCTTTTCAAGATGTTCTTCAAGTGCTCTTCGAGATGATATCTTTGCTCTTTTCCTTCACCAAATCTCTGATACCATGTTAAAATTCTAGTGTTTTGATGACTAAAATAGTTTTTCAAAACTGATAACTACTTCTATTGATGCCAATTTCTTCTTCTTTATATTTTAGTCAATAAGTAGTTATACAAGAAAAAAACTTCAACCAGTAATTTCTTCAACAAGAGCAGTAAATAGAGAGCACAGTAGACAATGAGCAATAGACAATAAACAAGAGACAAAAGACACCAAGATTAGGCTCACAGCCAAGGCAAAACCCATGAGGGGAAAACCAAAAAATTCTTTCCTTATGAGAGAGAGAGAGAGATTTTGTCCTTCAACAGTACATCAAATGTTCCAACAATATCAAGATAACCAACAACAATATACTCAACCAAAGTCTGCACAAAACGAGAGAGATTCCACTTCTGTTCAACAAGATCTAATCAAGAGGGTCGAAATCTAGACCTGAGATCACTGTAATAGAGGGCCGAAGTTCCCTGAAATTTTGTCAACAACCTGTAGAGAAAAGTATGCCCAAAAGCCCTCGGTCAACTTCAGAATTGTGTCAAAAAGGAGAGTGAGTACCTTTGTTGTATTCGACCTTCAAAATGAGACAAGATGCTAGCCCAAACAATGAGTATTATATCCAAGACAGTGTTCACTTTAATCTTTAGACAAAGAGTAAGTCAACACAGCTGTAGTAGACTCTCTTTCACCCTTCGCACTTGAGGATATGCCTGTAATAGATGACCGAAATTGCTATTGATTGCAGACCAAATTCGTTGCTTGCTTGATGGTCGAAATGAGGATCAACGAGCCTCAATTTATAGGTGTAGTGTGAGGCCTAATTAGCCCTTGTAGGCCGACATGATGTCTCCCTAGAAGCCGACTTGAAGGAGTGATATAGTCGACTTGTAGTTGATCAAAAAATAATTTCTTCTCCATGCTTTGATGAAAAATGTCGACCATAGCTACCTTGAATTTCGAAAATTAATGTATATATATATATATATACACACACACACTTATTAGATTTTGGTTTATAGGAGTATTAAACATTTTATTAATATTCTTTCCAGATCCCTCATCAAATTATATATATATATATACACACACACACACACACTTATTAGATTTTGGTTAATATGATTTAGCATAATATTAGCATATTAATAACAATAATATTTATGACAATATTAATGATATTTTGCTCCTATATTATTCATATATACATATATTTATCTGTATTATGCTTACATTCCATTTCTTTATTTTATTGTTATTTATTTTAGGTCTTCCTTATAATTTGTTTAGCCCCTTTTCTTTTCTTTTTTTTCATTCTTATTCCTTTATTTTGAACCTCTTTGATTTATTCTAATGTTATTAATACAATTATAATAATATCTATATTAATATTAATATTTATTTTATACCTTCATGAATAACTTTTATCTCTATTTTCCTCACATTTTTATAATCTTCATTACTTTTACTAATAATTTTACCTTCGTTATTTAGGACTTCATATTTTTATTATGGTATATTTTTTATTAGTATTTATTTTTTATATTATTACATATTATCTTAAAAGAAATTATTTGAATTTATTATTAATTTTATTTTTTCTTTCCATTTTTCTTGGGTTTTCTTTACTTTTTAACATTCTTCTTTGACTTATTATCCATATGTCCCTCTCCTATTTATATCGTGAGTCTTGATCAGATTTCCCATCTTTCTATCCTGAAGATGAGCCACACTAGGTGGCTCGAAACGTCAATTCCAAATATTCAATGTGATGGATCCAAAAATGTTTAAGCAAAATGATTCACATCACAGAAGTCTTAACTCTGATTTATACTATTCTCTATGGCATTTATTGTGAGCTCTATATGTGCGAATCTTGTGGCTCCAAAGGCACCTATCTCCTATGAAAAAAAAAATTGTGAGCTCTGAGGCATAATTAATGCAAAGTCTATATCTGGACATAGGTGATGATTTTCTCATTGATCGGGTGCTCATGGAGAGATTGATCAAGAAATTTCCATCTGCTTCGATGGAAGAACTCTGACTCACAGGATTACGTTTGGACACTCATGTTACATGATCGCGTCTTGTAAGTTGAGTATACACCAGGTAATGGTTTGTTCATCGTTCTGGTTTGAAGTTTATCTGGTTATGTTTTGGTCACATTTGGCGACATTATTCCAAGTTAGATACCAGTATCAAGTCATTTGATTTATTGTTCTACGACGGGTTTGGTTATAATACTTAGAGCCGACACATCACAACACCAAATGGGAGCACAACCTTGGGTCCAAGCTATACTAATCCAATGTGATGCAGAATTCGGTATAATATTTGTTGCGTTGATTGGTCAATGTATTATGATTGACGTGGTGCAGATATCCAGAGTATTGCGGAGGTCCCCAAGCTTCACGTCTTCCAATTGGTTGTTAATCCACGTAACATAAGACATGGTTACATCATGAAGTGGGGCATCATTGGAGATTGACTGACTGGTTTGAGATTTCATATTACAGTTGGTGAAATTCGTTCTCAAATATGGATGAACTTATACAATTACACATGAACGGAGGTCTTCGCATAGATTTCAGGACTAACATTAAATTAAAATTTGAGTGTTGACGCGTTGGCAGAGACAGAGTTTATTTCTAAAGCTTATAATTGGGTTTAATGCATTGATTGTAGAAGGTTGTAGCTTATATTAGCTATGACTATAATTAAACAAAGAGTCTTGATTTATGAATATTGATGTTAGTGGTTGTGAAAAAGATTGGAGTTAAAATTACATTGTCGAAAGTCTCTATTATGGTTAGAGAATATAGAAAGAAGCCTCAGTCCAAGAAAAGTTGCATGGTTTGTCCTTGGCACTGCTTGAAGGTACAGAAAGACATTGGGGGAATGTTAACTATGTAACATAAGTGAAATGAAAATAGTTATCTTGTAGAATTGTGCTCCTTGACAAATGAGCTAGTTTGAACAAAGCCTATTCTAAGATCAAGGTTTGAGTTTGTTGTTGAAGTTGATTAACTTGGTTTAGTTTCAATTTATATCAGATCATTGGCCTATGTTGAAGGGTTTGATGTACATTTTGAGCATGCTTGATATGTTGCTGAGCACTGGTGCAAAGGAGAGATGTATTGTTGAGCTAGAGTGGGTTGTCGAGTTATTTTGTTGAACAAATTGGAGGATTGACATGGATACTGAGCTTTGTCCTATACATAAAAGAAGGACATCTTCACTTTGAATAATGCAGACCTAGAAGCCGACACTTATATGTCTCAAGGTCCAAGACCATTATAAATTTGTGAAAGCCATACTCCTCTATTATTGCAATGATTATTGAAGTTTTACTAATGATCTCCCTTTGAGTTTTGTCCAAGCTTTTGAGCAGTCAACAATGATGGGTGGCTCAATGTCTCAAGTTGCAAGTATGCATAATAGTGTCAGGACAACTGCTTTGAAATTTCCTGTACTATAAGCTTTGTTATAAATGTTACTTGTTTACTTTCTAAAGTTCTAGCATGAATATTTACAAAAGCAATGTGATCTAAAGCAACGTCTAGGCTCTGAAAGTCTAACCAATGTTTTGGGATTGCAAAACCCTTAATAAGGAGTTAAACAAGAATGACCTAGGGTTTATGGTCAAATCTCTCCTAGTGTTGATATTGAAATCAAAATTAATGAAGTTGGAGAAGAATGCAAGGACGAATGTTTCACATTTAGGGTTTGAAGTCAAAACCCTAGCTATTCAAATTGCAAACCATGGCCAAACAGTTGTTAACCCTATCTAGACAAAAAGGGTTGAGAAAGCCTAGGGTTTATGGATTGATCACTTTCGCTTATAAGAAAGCAGAAACCCCAACTCCTAGAAGATCTGACATCTTGATGATAAGGATGATTTGTAGGTTGGATAAAGATTAAGAGGGAGTTGTCATGATCTCAAAAAGATAAGTATCTTGTATTTCTCTTATTGTTTTAATCATTATTGACATTGAATTGTTTATGGTTTGTAAACCCTAGGTAGGGTTTGGAAAAGAAAATCTAAGGCTTATGGACCTAAATCCTAGAATTGATTATGTCCATTTGAAAGAAGAAACCCTAACTCCTTAATGATGTGGATGATGTGGACTCCTTGTTGATGATGTGGACAAGCAACTTCTTGATGATGATATGGACTCTTTGATGATGTGGACTCCTTGATGATATGGATTCCTTAATGATGTGGACTCCTTGATGATGATGTGGATGAGGTCAACTTCTTGATGATGATATGGACTCCTTGATGATATAGATTTCTTAATGATAATATGGACTCCTTGATGAAGTGGATTCCTTGATGATGTGGATGATGATGACGTGGATGAGATTAATTCCTTGATGAATTGAACGAGGTTGACTGGACCTAGGAAGACTATGATCAAGAGGGAGTTGACACGTTCTCAAGAGACAAGTACTTTCTTGATTGTTTCTATTATTGTTTCATTATGAGTCTCTTGTCCTTGTATGTCTTGCTTGGTTGTATTTGTTCTTCTGTGGCATCTTAGTGAGGATTGCAAGAACAAGATGAAGTATGACAAGACTATGCCAATCGTTGAAAAGATGGATGAACAAAGTGACAAGAAGACTAGTGATTGGATGGGCTTTGGACTCAAAGGGAGCAAACAAGATCAACCTGATTGAAGCATGTTTTGATCCATGATGTAAAGAAGTCAATCGAAAAGATGGCCTGAAGTCTTGAAGATTAATGCTAATCCAAATATGTTGAAGAAGAGCCCGTGACTTTTCCGCTATGTGTTGATGATGTGTTTCTGACAAGCACTGGGGTCCTCTTCGTCCAGTGTAAGAGGTAGCTAACTGAAGAATTGTAAGATTGAAAGTAAGGGATGAGCCTGGTGAAGTCACTACTGAGGTTGTCGTATAATGGACCATCAGTTCATGGTCGCTTGAGGAAAATTTGAAGAAGTCGCGAGACTCTGCTCTTGATTTGATGAATCCTTTTGATTGGCTCATTGAACCACTGATGAATGAAATTGCCAACTCTATGTATTCTGGAAGACATAGGTGGTCCTATTGCATATAGCATGACTGAAGCTGGAAATGTAGTTGATTTGTGACATTGGTTGCTAATCTATTTGATCTTCTACTGGATTTGACTATGGCACACTTTTTTGTTGATAAGCAAGTTGTTGATGTTTGCTTCTATGGGAAGCCACTTGTTGTCTGTTGGATTCGACTATGGCACACTTTTCTGTTGATAGGGAGGTTGTCGATGTTTGCATCTATGAGAAGCCACTTGTTGTTTGTTGGATTTTGTTGTGGCACACTTTTCTCCTGATAATCAGGTTGATGTTTGCTTCTATGAGAAGCCACTTGTTATCTGTTGGATTCGACTATGGAACACTTTTCTCCTAATAGGGAGGTTGTCGATGTTTGCATCTATGAGAAGCCACTTGTTGTTTGTTGGATTCTATTGTGGCACACTTTTTTGCTGATAATCAAGTTGATGTTTGCTTCTATGAGAAGCCACTTGTTGTCTACTAGATACGACCATGGTTGTTGATATGTGCTTCTATGAGGAGCCCCAGCTGAAGCTAAATAAATAGTTGGATGATGTTGTTTGTTGGGATGTTTGATAAAGTATTGAAATCCACCATGGCTAGTTTTATATTATTGAGTTGGTTGCTAATGTTTATGTGAGAAGTATGGAATGGCTGAGAATCCCTTTGGTGAGGGAGCATTGATTGATAACATCATGAATCGTCCTTAGGCTATGCGTCGGGAGACCTATGGATTGGTCAGGAAGATTGACACACCTTTAGGTTGTGGTTCGGGAGACCAGTGACTCTAGTCAGAGAGCTTGGTTTTAAGGCACTGAGTTTGTGATCTCTCCTTAGATTATGTGCCGAGAGACCTATGGATTGGTCCGGGAGATTGATCTCGAGTTCTCTCCCTTACGCTGTGAGCCATGAGAGCTTGTTTGTGGTCGGGGATTGAGATAGGGAGTTCTCCCTTAGGCTGTGGGCCGAGAGACCTTGTTTGTGGTCGGGGAGATGTACCATGTGCATATGATCTCTCCCTTAGGTTGTGGGTCAAGAGACCTTATTTGTGGTCAGGGATTAAGATAGGGATTCCTCCCTTGGTTGTGGGTCGTGAGACCTTGTTTCTGGCCAAGGAGATATACCCTGTGTATAGGATTGGTTTGGCCTCACTGGATGTTATGTATATTTCCTTATGATGAGATTAAATATCTCTCCCTTCGGTTGTGGTTGTGAGACCTATGGATTGATCGAGGAGATTGATCTTGATAGAGAGAGAGAGACTTGTACATGTGATCTCTCCCTTAGGTTGTGGCTGTGAGACCTATGGTTTGGTCTGGAGATTGATCTTAAGAGAGAGAATGAAAAGTATCTCCCTAGCTAAGAGGGAGTGTCAGAAATATGGTAGCCATGGTCGGTATTTTCATCATGTGAAATTGGAAAATTCAATTTATATTTTCCCTCCTAAAATTTACCTCAAGTCGGCCTCCTTTTTGATAAGTCGGTTAGGCCCCTAAGAGGCACCCATTCAACCCCCTTTAATCACTATAAAAAGGAGACCACCTCTCCTCATTTTGACACATTGATCTATCTCAATAGACACTTTGTTCCAACAAAGAAAGGAAGCAAGGAAGGGGGTGAGAATCTCAGGAGACTTGGAAAATTGTAGATACTCTTGTTTATGGTCAGCTATTATGGTTTTGGTTTTTCTAGATGTATTGATGAATTGAACTCTCTCTCTTAAGGAAAGACTTTTTTGGGTTTTCCCCTTGTGGGTTTTGTCGTGGCCGCAGTCCTAATTTTTGTGTCTCTTGTCTCTTGTCTCTTGTCTCATTGTCTCATGTTTATTTCTACTGCTATTTAACGTTTATTGGTTGATATTTTTCTTTTGTATCTGCTTAATGATGTTGATTGAATGCAATGTGGAACTAATGTTAACTGATCATTGGAAGTATATATTTGTCGAAGAAAAATTTAATTCTAGCATGTGCCCTAGAAAATCAACAAAAGTGGGGTCGCATATCACGTTGCTCTAACCTATTCAACCAAGAAAATGGTTACGCCCCGTGCTCCACTTTATGGAATGGGGTTTTGTTGATGTTTGTAGCTCGTGCAAGTACTTTTACACAGGCCAAAGTGTCTAGGCGTGCAAAAGTCACCCATAATCTCCTTAGAACACTTGCTCACGTGTGAGCAAGTTGCTATTGTACCTCGGCTTAAGTCTAACTTAGGAAAAGCACATAGTTATTATGTTGGCTTATAGATCTAAAATAAACTTACAAAAAGTAAATTATTTACTTTAGTTATTATGTTTTAATCTCAACCCTTGATCTCAAGTGAGGCGAGATCTAATCTTGGCCGTCAATCACTTTGTAGATTAAGGTTAGGGATTTAGCTCAATGTGAAGTTATAAAAGAAACGCTAAGGAGAAGGAGAAGACACACCATACAACAGCACAAGATTGAGAGAGGAATCTCAATGATTGTGTTGGGTCCGAGGAAGGGGGCACCAAGGAGATCCAGAGCAGCCAAGAAGGGTTTGATCAGCTAGATCAGATCCAACTATTGCATGTATTTCCTTAGTTGGGTCATTTTCCCAAGAAGGGAGCCCAAGTACTAAAAATTAATGAAGAACTGTGATTGGGTAGAATCTGTTGTCATCTATTTTGTGATTGAGATTGGTATATTTTGCTTTCGGTGAATTTATAGTGTTAAGAACCTAGTTGTGCAATTACTCAGTAGATCTATAATCTACTAGGAATTAGGTGTCAAGTTCTAGTTTTGCAAGAAAACTAGCAAGGCTCACATATTTGGATGGTCTAACCAATTCAACCAACAAGTCAGTGACAACCTGCCCTTGCTTCCCTCCCACTCCTAGATCAAGATTATACATATAATTCTAAAATGTTTCCTTGATGAAGACCTCTATGAGGTAAGGAGAAAACAATAATAGAGTGTAAGAGTATAAATATTTAAGGAAATTTAACTTCCATTATCTTCTAGTAGATGCTAGAAATAATACCAAATTACTACTAATCAAGCTAAGGTATGAAGACCTCTATGAGGTAAGGAGAAAACAATAACAGAGTGTAAGAGTATAAATATTTAAGGAAATTTAACTTCCATTATCTTCTAGTAGCTGCTAGAAATAATACCAAATTACTACTAATCAAGCTAAGGTATGAACCTAACCAAAATACTTGCTAAGGTTTTGCGAGCTAAGTGGGCTTGATTGTGGGGAAAACTCCATAGTTAAGCGTACTTCAGCCAGAGGAGTCTTGGGGTGGATGACCTCTTTGAAAATCCTAGTTACCAGGTGCAAGCCCTAGAGGTGATGATTAATGCTATGCAATTATTTTGCTAGTATCAATCCCACTTCTTCACCCCTTTGAGCATCACCCAATGCAATGAGTGCTATGTGGACTATTCAAAATCATGAGAAATTTGGTTAGTTGAGACTAATACTGATGGATATGATCATAGTTTAATGACTTACTGTACACAATTCACCCTGAAAATGATATCTAATTTGTTGCACTATGAAAGCCCCTCAATCAAATGAAAAGAGTGAAGGGAGTTCTAACTAAATAGTTTATATGGCATAATACTTGCTAACGTTTTGCAAATGGGGTAGCAAGCTAAGCGGGTTTGATTGTGAGGAAAACTCCACAATTAAATGCGTTTGAGCCAGAGGAGTCTTGGGATGGGTGACCTCTTGAGAAGTCTTAGTTATTAGGTGCAAGCCCTAGAGGTGATGATTAACGCTATGTGATTTATTTTGCTAGTATAGATCCCACATCTTCACTCATGTGAACATCATCTGACGCAATGAGTGCTATGTGGACTATTCAAAATCACAAGAAATTTGGTCTAATGAGACTAGTACTCATGGATCTATTCATAGCTTAATGACTTACTCTATGTAGTTAATCCCAAAAATGATATCTAATATGTTGCACTACGAAAGTCCCCTCAATTAAATGAAAAGAGTGAAGGGAGTTCTAACTGAATAGTTCATATCACATAATACTTGCAGGTTTGCAAATGGGGTAGCAAGCTAAGTGGGCTTGATTGTGGGGAAAACTCCACAGTCAAGCATGCTTGAGCCTGAGGAGTCTGATGGGTGACCTCTCGAGAAGTTCTAGTTATAGGATGCAAGCCCTAGAGGTGACGATCTATGTTGTTTGATTTATTTTGCTAGCATCAATCCCACTTCTTCACCCCTATGAGCATCATTGGATGCAATGAGTGTTATGTGGACTATTCAAAATCATGAGAAATTTGATCAATTGGGAATAATACTCATGGGTGTGGTCATAGTTTAATGACTTACTCTATGCAGTTAATCCCAAAAATAATATCTAATACAAATTATGTCATAACTGAATAAGAAATATCCAAAAAGGATAAAATAATGTTAGAATATAAGGCTTACGTCTGTAATAAAGTCAAATTAATAACTCTAGGATTTTCTGGTTATTATTTGCTTTTAGGTTTTGGATAAATATCACCTCTAGAACTCTATATAAGAGAGTTGAATTTCATCATAATTGGGTGAAGTATTTTCTTAATATAACACACTGTTATTTTGTGTATCTTCGTCTCAAGCCTATCTAAGGTTTTGACATTTAGTGATCTAACTTGCTCAAGTATTTTCGTAATATGGTAACAAAGCAAGTTTGCTATCAACCTAGCTAGAGAATGAGTTGTGAGAGGCAAACAGTCAATTCAATGGAAGAGAAGCATGTGTTATGATTGGAAGCCACCATTTTCATCTCAATCATCATTTCCATGCAAGAAGCTACCATACCTATACACTAAATTGCTACCAGAAGCACTGAGTCAACATTGATAAGAGAACATTGAAAGAGAAAACAAGTTGAGTTAAATCGCTAATACAAGAGTCATCGGTTTATAGCAGACACCACTTCCTGCATTCTGATGTCAAGGGAATTGTAAATTAAAAGCATTTTTTACATAAGGTATAACTGCCACGATCCCTTGAGCTATTTCCACTAGGAATAGAAGCCATACAACCATTGTACATCCACCATATGATTGCCACCAACCTATGGTACAAATCACCACGCATCAATTTCTATTTGTTTGCAAAAGTGTTTACACAGAATTTCTAGAATGAAAACTCCTCTACAAAATTCAATGGCCAAAATTTTTATACCTTGAGAAGTGAACCTAGATGCATTTAATGAACAAAAACTTGTGGGGAACAATAAAAGGGACTAAGCAATTACCTACAGGTCTAAATAAATTATTGGAATGGCCAAATAAAGATGATAAAACCAAAGCTATTAATGGCCTTTCTCTCTTAAACTACGAGTTGCATCACATAGATCTTGAAAAATCATCCAATGAAAACTAGGTTAATATAAATAAACTATTTGGAGCAAAAGCAGTTAATACAAATTTTCTTTGGAACTACAATAATTCGAAGTCACTATGTCTAGCCACGTAATCAAATTTGAGATTTGTCATAAGACAACTAGTTGAAGTCAGAGTTAAACACTCACAAAAACTAATAGACCAATTTCAATAAATGTGAGATTACATATTACTTACAAGATGTACATATTAATACAATTCATTGACCCTTGGTTTTCATTTCCCAAGAGGTCTCTTGGACTTCTATGACGATTGGCCTTCACTTGAGGCTTTTCACCTTCCATTCAAGTGAATGAGCCAAGTTTGCATGACCCAAGAGGATTATGCTTCAAACATTCCCCACCTTAATTCCAAGGGGTGTAATATGAGTCCCAGAAGAGAGTTAAAATATAAATATGTTAACAGCCAATGGCTGGATGTGCTCTCTAAAATGTGGTTTAAGGAAGTCCCCAAACTAAATGAGGTAGCAGAACTCAAAGTCTTCCACTGGCGGTGGTTTAAGGTTGACCAACAACTCTGGAACTAGGCTCAAAGCAGTTCCTAGAACACTTTTGAATCTCACTAGAAGCTGAAATCTTCTGCAAAGTGGAAGTGCTCCCTGATGATGGGTAGTAGAAGCCAAAGTCTGATGATAGGTAGTAGAAGCCAAAGTCATCTACAAGTGGTGGTTTAAGGCAAACCACCAACCAAATCATGCTCATGGAGCATGAATCTGTCTCTGGCTACAACTTTGAATCTGCCACTAGCTAACTCTAGCTCTAGGCTCTAGCACATGGCTCTAGTTCAGAGGGTGGCTCAAGCTAGCTTGATATATCTCTAAAGCTAGTAGTTGACCATCAATCCCCCCCCCTTGTCAGAGACAAGTTGAGAAGATGAAGATATCTCTACTACAATGTGTGTCAATACTCGACACTGAACTCAGAGGTATGACCGATATATCTTCTTGGCTATTGAAGGCCATTGCCAAGAAGCGATCCATATCCAAGGTGAATCTTTGCTCTTATAGGAGTCTTGTGTCTGGAACGTCTCTCTGCATGATGAGTATGTTTTCCACAACGCTCACAAGGGTTCACATGACCAACCTGATCACATTGTTGGCATCTGACAATCTGAAGTGGTTGTGGAAAGGGAGCAGGATTTGGACCAGGTGAAGATGAATTGTCTCGAAGGAACCTAGCACTCTGAAAATGGATTGGTTTGGAATAGTTTGGATTGGTTTGGAATAGTCTAGAATGTGAAAGGACACATCCTTTCATATCCAAGACCGAAATTGTTCTTGTTGTTGATAAATTCCTCCCAAGGTCTAATGATGGGCTTGTGAAGTGCAAGTTGAACCTTTCCACCTTCATGTAAACCTGCTCTTGAATGGCCTCATTGATCTAATCAAGTGTTGGTTGTTGATGAGAGTCTTTCTCTAACTCAAAAAGAGAATTGTTTTGAACAAGAACCATTTCAGAATGACGACTCTTTTGTTGTAGTTCATCCTGTTGGAGCTAAGATTGAAGCTCAAGAAACTCAATTTTCTCATGTGCATCTTGTAAACAATCTGGAATATCAGTGAGAATGGCTTTGTTGATTTTGACTGCATCATGAACATTAGATATCAATGTATTCAGTAACTCTAATACCTTATTAATTTTGGCCATTTTCTCAAAGCATAGAAAACACTTGCAATCAACTTTGAATGTGTCAACTTCAACCAAAAATGCACCCATAGACATACAAAACACAGAAGCAGTTCAAGTAAATGTACAAAATGATTATTTGCAAGTGTACAATGCACCTATGTCTCCTATTACTCTAAGAACAATAGCTTGTTGAGGTTTCAAATGTAATCCCTCGGTTATGAAATTTGATCCTCCTACTACTTGGAAAGATAAATTAATTCACGCCTAAGGCCTTATCAAGGGATCAGCATATATAAGTGAAAATAATACATAAGAGCACCAACTTCCAACTAATAATTGGAATAAACAACAACTTATCTCGCCAATTGTAGCAATAGGATTTGTTGTGGCTTTTATAGTGTCTGCAAATGCATCTTTCTTCTTGGTAAGATTGGCATTTACTATGTTTTGTCTGGATCTTCTTCTCGTTATCTATGAAACCCAAATTATCATTATGTACCAGATAACAATATTATGTTTGAATCACGATTTTCTATCACAGGTATATAAGGAAGATGTTACAGCCCAGATTATCATATTGAGAATGATTGTAGCATTTGCAGCATATATTCATGTAAAAGAACCGGCTGCAAGAGCTTGCTCAAATGAGCTATTTTAATCTTCCTTTATATTTTTGCATATGGGGGGGAGGGGCGCCCAATCATGCCCTTCGTTTCAAGGCAGTGGTCACATTCAATGGTGAAACTTTGGAAAGTCGTAAATTTTACACCACTTTGCGCCAAAGTTCCAAACCAAGCATGCAGCTGTAGTTTTGACATTCTCTACCAGGATGTCTCAGATTCTATTGGACGTCTCGCTGTCAATGGATATTCCTGCATAAGGTGTTGAGCCGATTATCCTCCAGAAAATTATGTTGGAGCTCAGACGGTCGAAAGCTACTCCATAGTCATTTCAAATAGCGAAAATGTTTTATCTCCTTTGCTAGGTGTCTTTACAGCAACCATAGCTATAATACTTACAATTGTTGCCAACGCCCCTCCATGCAATGTATCATATCCATTCGTGATAGAAGGCAACTTAAATTCTCTTTCGATTCCTTTTGCCATTGTTCACTAAAACATTGTCCTCCACGCGTATTTTACTATTCTCTTTACATAAGTGTGGCATATTCAGCAACAGTTGTAAAGCTTCGTCGTCTTCTTTGGTATTCCAGAGTATTCTTACACTTTCACGTGGCCCTGCACTCAACCCACTCATCTAGTCCTTTTCTTCGTCGTGTGCAAGATAAATCGAAGAACAACAAGCGGAATTTGCAGCAGCACAAATTATGATATGTTGTCCTTAGATCAGATTAGCAATTTGGATGTTTGATTTGCTTTCTAGGGAAGCTATAGATACATACATTCATCGGCAGTTGCTCGTTGTCCAATGTAGAGAGTACCATACTAGGGTAAATTAATCAAACAAGTGAAAACGACTACAATTATCTGGCAACCCAAGGAATAAGGGTTGAATATGGTGCCGGGCAGCAAGGAAATGGGTATGAAGGATCATACAAATAAGCAAATGGATTTGCAATGCAACTTTACACGGATTGTGCCAGAGAGGGACCAAACAAATTGTGTCAGAGACAAGTCTGGCATTAAGAGTCACTTACAGGGCCTAACATACTTACAGAAAACAGGCTTCGGCAGGGTGGGCAGGCGCTAAAGTTTCAGAACAAAATAGAGATGGGATTTCATATTAGCGTGAGAGAATCAAGCTAACGTATATCCACAAATAGCATCGAACAAAGAAACTGACGTGAACCCGACAAAGGGAAATGGAAAATCTTAGAGAGATAATGGGCCTTTGCTCTTACAGATACTCAGAAAGGCACAATATCGATAAGGAGGAGCGCCTAGGTATACAAAGGCCACAAAACCGTGGTTGGGGAAGGCCACACACTGTGGCTCAAACTTAAGCAGGGCAAGAATACACTTGCTCTAATACCATGTTAAACACACACAAAAATAATGGATCAATTTGGATAACTCATGTGATGCATATTATCAGCAGAATATACGTATTAATACAATTCATTGACCCTCAGTTTTCATCTCCCAAGAGGTCTCTTGGACTTCTATGACGGTTGGCCTTCACTTGAGGCTTTCCCCCTTCCATTCAAGTGAATAAGTTAATCTACCTTCCCACTGCAACGTCATTTTTACTCTCAGTCAAATGTTTTCACACACTTAGAAGACGTGATTTCAACTCTTTTAGTAGAAGAAAAGATAGCAACCACAAGAGATTTTGAAGGAGATTTTCAACCAAAGACAACACTATACTCAAAGAAAAGGATGGGAAAGAGAATGAAAAGTAAGAGTGGGACTGGGTGTTTACTATTGTGGAAAAACATGTCATACAACAATCAATTGCAAAATTTGTGTCAAGGACCTTCTAAAGGGAAAGCTTAAAGATTCAGTGAATGTAGCCATTACTTAAGAATCTAAGATCAACAAGATACTAAAAATGGTGATGATATTGTTGAAGGGCTAGCATTGTTCGTATTCTAAGAGGCCCACACTTTGAAAATGGGGAGAGATCTAGTGGAGTGATAATTGTTCAAAGTTCAAGAAGCTTGTGGAGTCGAGAAACTATATCTCATTGGGGTTATCAGACATGCTTGTGGGGGTGATAGTTATTCTATAGTTCAAAGGAGATCTAAGATTTGGAAATTCATCATCATACCTTTACAACAATTATAAGGCATTTCATGTGCAAATGGTGTCCACTAATGCTAGGAACTTGGATTACAGCTAGAAGACTATACCTCTCAAAGAATTATGGAGAAACTTGAAGGAGTCTTACTGAATGTGTTTGTAGTAAGAGTGTGTTTTCTTTTAGTAAATTTTGTTTTTTATATTGTAAGCCTTAAGAGAAGGTGTTAGAATGTAAGGCCTACATGCCTAATAAAGTCACCTTAGTGACTTTAAGGCTTTC
The DNA here is from genome assembly GCA_031772625.1 of Pinus tabuliformis. Taxonomy (NCBI): domain Eukaryota; kingdom Viridiplantae; phylum Streptophyta; class Pinopsida; order Pinales; family Pinaceae; genus Pinus; species Pinus tabuliformis. Next base: position 151,971,731 of record CM062805.1, on the reverse strand, counting down.
TAGTCATCATTAGCGTTTAGGGTTCTGCACAAATATCACCTCACAAACCCTATATAAGAGAGATGAATCTCACTGTAATAGGGTGAAGTATTTTCTTAATATGATATTGTGTTATGTGTATCTCCATCTCAACCCTATCTAGGGTTTCGACATTTAGTTATTAAACTCACTCAACTATTTTCATAATAAATAAATCATTATGTAACAATGTGAGATGTGAGAATTATGTGTGCGTGTGTTCAATATTTCTTTGGGAAGATAAACTTCACTAGAAGGGCCATACTAAACTTTGAAGTGATCACCAAACCCATTTCAAATTTGTTGAAGAAAGATTCAGAAGTAGAATTACGAAAGTAGGGAGTGGAGGCATTCAAGAGAATCAAGGTAGCTATTAGTTCAACCACAATTTTAATGATCCCAAACAATAACTGATATTTTTAGATATTTTTATTTGCAATCGATAACATTATTGCAAGAGTGTCGCTCCAAAAGCATAGGAAGAATATAAAACAACCAATAACATTCATGAGAAAGGCACTCACAGATTCAAAACTATAGTACTCTATCATGGAAAAACAAGCTTATGCTTTAGCCCAATCTCTGAAACATTTCAAGAACTATGTGGGATATTCTAAGATTATAGCTTATGTTCCACATTCAACAATAAAAGAAATATTGATGCAACATAATTGTTTGGGCATCAGAGGTAAATGGGTATCTAAGATTCAAGAACATGACATGGAGATTAGGCCAACCAAAGTAATGAGTGCCAAGAGTTTGCAAAGATGCTCATTGAAGAAAACAAGAGGATTTGGGTGTGGAAGGAGAAGATAGTGAAGTTGTGTGTACAATTTTTGGGTGAGTTGCAACATCATCACTGGTATTCAAACATTGTTTATTATTTGAAAAACTTTACATGCTTAAATGGTTTAGTGGATTGCATGACTAGGGGAGGATTGTGTTGAGAAATCTAGGGCATTCAAAGTTACCAATTCCTTTGCCTGATAATTGCTTGTGATCCACTTTTACTTCTTCATCTTATAGTCTTTTCTTCGTTAGCTTATTAAGGTGTTCTTGTATCAAGACAATTACCAATATATATAAAAGATAAGTGACACAGTATGTATGCTTCTCCAGTCAAGACCAAAACCTCTCACCTCTTGAGAGGAAAACCCGATCAAAATTCTTCTTCTAGATCTTCAATTGATAAGTACCAAGACCATGACACAAACCCTTAACTCTAGTGTCCTCCCAAGAACCTTGTCACTAACTTTGATGCTCTGCCATTTCATTTCCTCGCCTTTCTTCTTGACCTTGAACTTCTTCACCCTTGCTCCTTCTAGAGAAACTCGGTCTCTATCTTTTCTATTGCACCTTCTCAACTTCCCTAGAGAATCTCGGTCTCTAGGTCTTTTATAAATGAACTCGGTCTATACTTCGATCACCCAGAAGATACCTTCCTTCGCTATCTCAGAAGAAACTCCCACTTCGCAAGTCCCAGAAGAATCCTTCTTCCTATGCCCAAAAGAATCCTATCTACTGCCTCTTTTGCTGATCCAGAAGATCCTTCTTCACTGCCCCAAAAGAGTGACTTTCGTAACCCTAGAGGAAACCCTTTCATTGCATTTAATTCACACTTTCTTCTGTACCCTTCTTCACACTTCTCTTAGACCGAAATCAAATCGAATTGCTTGTCTTGAATGGAGGTCGAGTTCTCCTATATATACACCTCCTCACTGGGCCTTTAGGCCGACTTGAAGAGGTTAGGTGACAAGTTCTTGGAGGACACTTCACATAGATAATATTGACCTTTTACAAAGTGTAACATGACTTCATTTACATGAACATTTTATGACTAGATGATAAATAAATCCTAAATACTCAATGGGAGTCTTGACTCAAAAACAAAATCCCTTGCTCATGAAACCCATGAAGCAAGTCAATATATAATTTTATTTTTCTTATTTGCATCTCATTACATAATTACATGTCATTATGAAGACCGACCTAGTTACACTTTTCAACACTCCCTCTTAACTAGGGAGGTATTCATAATGGTACTTGGACTTTCTCAATCTGAAAAATCTCTCATAAGAAGAATTCGGATTTGTAACTCACTTGTATAGCATCATATCAACCAACATTGTTATATAGCAAGGCCTTGACTAACAACTCTATCTCTCCACAAGATTAGAGCACAATGTTGGCAAGACCAATGATTTCTAGACATACTCATCATTGTCTCTCTAGGAACATACCTCACCCGGGTTCACTCAGGATATGCTCCATAGGTACTATTCTTTTCATGGACTCCCCAGTGCCACAAAGAATATCGGCCATCCACAACTACTCTTACTATTGGATGCCTTATCTCATCCTCAAAAAGCATCGGATGCCAAATGATTACACAATCCTCCATTTTGTCTTCCCATGTGAAGAACAGAGCGACATGTCTATCTCTCCTTTTCAAACTAGGAGGACATATTCCATTAAAGGAATGTACTCATTCCTACCACAAAGGAATGTACCTAAGCTCCCTACTTAGGTATTTTCCAAATTTCTTCCAAGTAAGAAACTTCTTTCCAAGCTTCCTCTTTACCGGGGACCTATCGCAGCTCCTCATGTGGAGATCCTAAAACAACCAGCTAATTGAAGAGCTCCTTCCTTCGATGTCATGAATTTATTTTTCGTCAAGGAGCCTCTTCATCTTTGGGAACTTCTACATAGGGCACAGATCACCCATCGCTCTTGACCATGAGTTAGTCATGTCCTCAACTCATCAGAAAGTGATCCATCAGATTTTCCATCTGGCTTTGCTTTATGTCATTCTGCTTTCATGCCATATTTTCGAAAGGACATTACATCTTTCTATATGGTCTGTTTGGAAGTCATTCACAGATCTTCCCTTCAACAGTTCTATATAAGCCCAACTAGATGTTAGTTCAAAAATAATCAATCACTTCAAATCAGAATTAGCTTTGTGATGATCTTTCACCGTGACATTTTCCTGTAAGTATCAGCATCCTGCATGCAGATTGACACATCTCCCACTGATATCTGTTGTCAAGGGTCTCTATCTTTTTCTAACTTCCATTAGAGTCTCCATATCTTTCCGGGAGATATTCTAGTCAAATTTTCTTGGACTACAGATGTTGAATGCCTTCTTCCTTCGTTGCATATTATCCCGATCTCTTCCTTTCTTTTATCACACATTTCATTCCCAGGAACTTCCAATCAGAGTTCCTTGATTGTAGTCAGCTTCCTCATGATTCATATGAGAATATATTATGTTGATTTCATCTAGTGTGACTTATGCTTTTGTTACAATCTTTCGGAGGAGGAGATCCTTTCTTTTCTTGATCATATTTCCCAGGATGGAAATAGTGATCCATATTATCTACAACCATATGACATGACTTTCATAATAATCTATGCAAGCATACATACCTCATCTTTCTTTCGGTCATCCAAACTTCCTGTAGCAGCTTCATTCGAAAGGACTTTATCCTTCAGACCTGCTTTCTTGTTATGTCATCATACCATCATTTCCTTGAATCCCACGAGTTGGAATTCCTGATGAAAACCTTGCTTTTCTTTCTAAATTGGTGAATCCTTTGATAAGAATTTCATCAGAGAAACTTGAGGATGTTTCATATCCTCACCTGGCAGATGTTTTCTTTATTGACTATGATGGTCCCAGTTGATGATGACTTCTGCTTCCTTTTATAAGTATCAATGAGGTTTACTAAGAGCTTCTTATTCTTTGTAATCAGTAGGATTTGTACCAAACATACTTTCTGCTTCCCATGTCATGAGCTCTTACTTCTAATGCTTCTATCATGCTATTTTCTAATCTGATGCATCCTATCTTATTTAAACTGCACCCTATCTATAATTTACAAGTGGAAAGTACCTTCTAGAGAAGAAGATCATCTCAGTCATAGTAGAGATCTTTTACTTCTTCATTCTTAGGCTTCTTTGACTCAGGTTCTTTCACTTCTTCAGTAATGTGTGCTTCTTCCCTATTCCTCTTGTCCTTACTACAATTAGGACAATCTCTTCTATAGTGCCCAAGTTCATGACACCCATAGCATCTTATCTTATCCATGTTCTTCCTTTTCTTTGGAGGACCAAACTTTCCAAATTTTCCCTTTCTTCTTGTCATTGCAACATATGCTTGATTCTGCTCACTTGGTCTGACATCAATCTTTGCCTTCAGTCTGGTTTCTTCGATCTTACAGAGTGACCATAGATCTTGAAATGGAGTAGTCTCTTTCTTCCCATATAGACTTGAAGTGAAGTTACCCCACTCTTTCGGTAGTGCATTTAGTACCACTGTGGTCATCTCTCTATCAGACATAACTTCTCCTAGTTCTTGTAGTTGATCTCGAATTTATGATATCCTCATGAAGTATGAGGCTATTCCATCTTCCTTGGATATCTTCAGTTTGTAGAGTTATTGCCTTAAGGAGATTACTTCTCCTGCGGTACTTACGGAAAACAACTCTACCAGTTTGTCATATATAGCTTTTGCAGTCTCCAATTTTGATACATATGGGATTAGAGAGTCTTTTATAGATTCTATAAGAATCCTTTGGGCTCTCACTTCTCCCTTCATGTATCTAGCATGAGCTTGAGTATCTTCTTTTGGAGGCTGGGTTAATGATCCCTTAATGTGATCCATGACCTCATTCTCAATAAGATTTAGGTCAATCCTTTTCTTCCATGCAAGGAAATTTACAGCCCCAACCAATTTATTGCTTTCCTTGCAAAAAGACATTTTGATATTATCAGATATAGTCATAGACTTACTTGTAAGATTGTTGCTTGCTTCCTCCTTAATCTCGATGTTGATAGAGGGCCTTCTTCTTGAGTGATTGATGAGAGAGAGCTTGATTCATGATCCTTCTTGAGTTGAAGAGCTTTCACTCCTTTGATGATGTGATGATATCTGAAGTGCTTCTAGGGTTTCGGTCTTTCTTCCTGCCTTCTTTGATCTAGGGTTTCTTTGATGTAGATCTTGATCTCGTTGATAGCCTTTGACTTGCTTTGATGCTTTCTTTGAAGATCGATTCTTGTGTGTCAACTTGCTTTGACTACCCCTTCTTGTCTTCAGCACCTAAGCTCTGATACCATGTTGAGAAATCTAGGGCATTCAAAGTTAACAATTTCTCTACTTGATAATTGCTTGTGATCCACTTTTACTTCTTAATCTTATAGTCTTTTCTTCGTTAGCTTATTAATATGTTATTTCATCAAGACAATCACCAATATATATAAAAGACAAGTGACACAATATGTAGGATTCTCTAGCAGGGCCAAAACCTCTCACCTTTTGAGATGAAAACCCGATCAAAATTATTTTTCTAGATCTTCGATTGATAAGTACTAAGACCGTGACACAGACCCTTGACTCTAGTGTCCTCCCAAGAACCTTGTCACTAACCTTGATGCTATGCCTCTTCCTTTTCTCGCCTTTCTTCTTGACCTTGAACTACTTCACCCCTACTCCTTCTAGAGAAACTCGGTCTCTATATTTTCTACTGCACCTTCACAACTTCCCTAGAGAATCTCAGTCTCTAGGTCTTCTATAGATGAACTCAGTCTCTACTTCGATCACCCAGAAGATACCTTCCTTCGCTATCCCAGAAGAAACTCCACTTCGCAGGTCCCAGAAGAATCCTTCTTTGTATGCCCAAAAGAATCCTATCTACTGCCTCCTTCGCTGATCCAGAAGATCCTTCTTCGCTGCCCCAGAAGAGTGACTTTCATAACCCTAGAGGAAACCCTTTCACTGCCTTTACTTCGCACTTTCTTCTGCACCCTTCTTCGCACTTCTCTTAGACCGAAATCAGATTGAATTGCTTGCCTTGAATGGAGGCCGAGTTCTCCTATATATACACCTCCTCACTGGGTCTTTAGGCCGACTTGACAGCTGGAGTTTAGGCCGACTTGTTCTAGCAGTTTCTCCATCGTTTGTAGGCCAACTTGAAGAGGTTAGGTGACAAGTTCTTGGAGGACACTTCACATAAATAATATTGATCTTTAACAAAGTGTAACATGACTTCATTTAGATGATAATGACTCTTACATTTTATGACTAGATGATAAATAAATCCTAAAGACTCTCAATGGGAGTCTTGACTCGAAAACAAAATCCCTTGCTCATGAAACCCATGAAGCAAGTCAATATAATAATTTTATTTTTCTTATTTATATCTCATTACATAATTATATGTCATTATGAAGACCGAACCTAGCTACACTTTTCAACAAAGTAGGTTGGACGGAACCAAATGAATTGGTCATGAGGTGTGTAGATGATGTTTAGGACCAAAGATTGATGAAAAAGATGCATGTTGGTTTTTGTGGGGGACATTATTTAGCTAGGATTACAACGTGCAATATTTTGAAGGTTGGTTATTATTGGCCTATTGTGTTCTGATAGGTGCATAAGTTTGTTGGGGCATGTCAACCTCATCATTTTTTTTGGGAAAGCAATGTTTGGCTTCCTTATCTTTTCAGCTTGTGGTGCTGGAGGGACCATTTCAACAGTGGAGCCTTGATTTTATTGGTGAGTTTAAGGAAGATTCTAGTAATGATTTTAGATGGATTCTTGCTGCCATAGATTATTTTGCATAATGGATGGAGGCCATCCCCACAAAAAGCACCATGATAGAGTAGTTATGGACTGTCTTGAGGAGAATATTATCGCTAAGTTCAATGTGCCTATAAATTACCACTGACAATGCCAAAACCTTCATTTTTGCATAGTTGTCAAACTTTTGTTTCCAATATGGCATTGTCTTATCCCATGCTTCCAATACTACCCACAAGGTAGTGATTTGGTGGAATCAAGTAATAAAAAAAAATTACAATGATCATTAAGAAGATCATGCGAGAAAACAAACAAAGTTGGGGTAGCAAGTTGAAGTATGCATTATAAGCTAATAAGATTAGACGTAAACAAGCTAAAAGAAAGTGCCCATTTCAACTGGTATATGGGACAGAGATCACATTGATCATTCATTTCAAGATCTTGAAATATCAATTGTTGCAACATTTCACTTCAAATGAGGAGGCAGTATAGGAAAAAGTGAACTAGTTTATAGAGCTTGATGAAAGAGTATGGCTTTTGATCAACTTGTACAGAACTACAAGAGAATAAAGGGAACAATTAATAGGAAGAATTGTCAATGGGAGCCGAAGAAAGGAGATTTGGTTCTCATGTGGAGCAAGAGAGGTTAACAACTAAGAAAACATGGGAAGTTTAATAGTGTATGCTTGGGGCCTTGCAAGATTGAGAATGTTGTTGGTTTAAATTGCTTCTACCTAAGTCACCTTCATAGAAATAAGATGTCATTACTCGTAAATGGGCAAGTTCTCAAATTGTACTTTTTCAAATGCTTAGTGTCATATAAGTAGAGTACAAGATGAATAAGCTCTAGAGAGAAACTAGAGTAGGACTACAGCTGCATTTCATGCTAGATTGATTTTTGCTGATATTTGGTTCCCAAATTCCATTTGAGCCTTGCATTTCATGAGATTTTGGCTCTCATCTTGATTTAGAGCCTTACATTTCATATAGGTTAAGATGGTTCATTCATTACTTCATGTAGAATACAATTTAAAAAAGAAAAAATAGTTATTGCATTTAGGGTTGTCATGGATATTGCATTAGCATCTTATGGTGTCAAGGTGAGATTCTCACCTTTCACTGGATCTTATCACTCTCATGTTGAGTTTCATCAAGTACCATGTATTTCTGAAATTCTCATGTACTTCCAAGAAGAGTACATGTCCCCATGTTGTGTTGAAGAATGTAACTAGTGTCAGTCTTCATAATTGTATTTACGTCATGATGTAATACATTTGTAAAAAGAAAGAAAAAGAAATTTTATTGTTAAGGAAATTGACACATTAAAGCATGGGTTTCATGCTTGGGTCAATTGTTTATAGGTCAAAGCCTCCATTGTAGGCTTCTAGGGTTTATGTCAAGTGTCCTTGTCCATGTCATAATGTAAAGTACCCTTCTTGGGATTTATTTGTCAAGAAAGAAAAATATTTTAATGTAAAATAAGTCATTTAGGCCTCCTCCACCAAGTTGGCCTCAACAAGGGAATTTGACCTCACCAACTCACTATATATTGGAGCAACTCGACTCATTTGGAAGCACATCTCTCACAAGTTCGAATTGTAGTAGCTGGAAGCAGTAAAAGTGTGAAATTCAAGAAGGAAGAAGGAAAGGGCTAGCAAAGGAGAAGGAGGTCGTTATTTTGCTAAGGAAGTCGAAATTCTCTATCTTGTCTCACACGTGTGAAGAAACTAAAGTTGTTGAAGGGCCGAAATTGTAGTCTCAAGATGGACCGAAATTATGATGCAGTAGGGTCAAAAATATGTCCTTGATGCAGTATCGATGTAGTATTGAAGCAGGGTTGATGCAGTATCGTTGCAGTTGATATTTGAAGGTTATTAGAACGTGTTGAGGGTTGACTTGGTGGAGGAGAAGGTTTGTTGGTCTAGGGTCCTAGTCTATCTCATTTGAATTACTGAAGGAAGAGTTCTTGACTAGGTTTTCCCCTATATAGGGGTTTTAGCCCTGGCTGAGTGCCTACATCTGGTATCCTTGACATTTGTGTTTTGGTTTTGGTAATTGCTTGATGAATTAAGATAAAAGAAGAACACAAGAAACATAATAAGAACTCAAAGGAGTCAGAAGTAATTATCAACAAGAGAAAATATTTCCGCCTTTCCAATTTTCTAACATGGTATCAGAGCTAAGGTGAAGAAGGAAGAAAAAGGTAGCCTGAAGATCTATTGAAGAAAAGGAGATCAAAGGAAGGTCGTTAAAGGGGATCATATAAAGGGATAAGCCTACTATCTACAAGAACTATGTCTAACTCAATGAAGGGAGAAAACAAACTAGAAGGAGACTCCAACTACAGGGGATGGAAAAAGAGGATAGATTTCATCCTCGAGAAGAATAAAGTTTTGGATCTAGTTTGAGGAAAGTCAAGAACCCTACAAATGAAGCAAGGAAACTGAAATTGTGGCCATGAACTTAATGGTGGATAGAGTAAAGGACAACCTCATCCAATACATATCCAGCATAGATGTCGGTCAAGAAATGTACGAGGCTCTCTCCAAACTATTCACCATCAAGAACATTGATCAAATCACAAGCCTCAAGAATGAATTAAGAACTATTAAGATGCCAAAAGACGATATTGGGCATCCTACTTTATAAGGATATCTAGAATCAAAGATGAACTCCATGTTGAGAAAAAGAGGGCATCGATATTAGGTGATTTCTCTATTAATGATAACTACTTGTGAGTGTTTTTTACTTCAATAGATTAAGATCTTCTTTTAGTTAGATTATTATAGTGTTCTTCTTCATCAAACAGCGACCAAAGTATGAACAATAAATAGACAAGAGACACACAATATAGGCTATCAGCCAAGGCCAAAACCTCTCCCACTTGAGAGGAAAACCTGAACAAATTCTTCTTCTTATAGAGACTCCAACTGATGAATACCAAGACCAAGACCAAGACCCTTGACCTATATGCCACTCCAAGACCAAGATACCAAACTTCCTTGATGAGATCCTTAGTCAACTAAAGTCAACCTTTTGCGCCTTCCTCCTCCTCCGCTTCTCTTCAACTTCAACTTTCTTTTGCTTCAGACCTACAACTTTCTCGACCTCCTTGGAAACCCTAGTTGCAACACATAAGAGAGATATATGGTGAATTAACCCCTCAATCTTCTTTGCTTGGACTGAATGACCTTCTCCTCCAACTCGGCTAGATGAATTGACTTATATCCTTCTTGAATCGACTTTTATTACAGCAAAACAAACTTAGGCCTTTTCTGCAGCAATAACAATCCTCTCCTTCGCACGTGTGAGTGGAGATCAACCCTAAAACAGTCCCAAAACACTCCCAAAGACTTCGCTCTTCTTCCTTCTCTCTTCGTTGATGATTAGGCTTCTTCCAAGTGACCTTCGCACCTCTTATTTCAGACTTGACCTTGACCGAAATTCTACCTCTGAAATGAGGCCAAGCTACCCTATTTATATTTGTTGGAGCCTCCATAATAAGTCGACTTGAGAGAGGATGTGCCGACATGTCTATTTGAGAGATATTATTATTCTTCTTGAAGCCGACTTGAAGGAGGTGTCTTTCCTTGGTCTTGGAGGGCCTTCTAATATATTAAATGACTCATACAAAAATGTAACATGCCAAGAATGGTCCTTCATAAATGACATTGACTCAATTTGACTTTTATGACTAGATGACAAAACCTAAAGGTTCACAATGGGAACCTTAACTAAAATAAAATTCCTTGATCATGAAACCCATGATTCAAATACTACAAAAATAATTTTATTTTCTTCTTTTCATCAATTACATAAAATCACAATTTACATATGTCATTATGAAGACCGAACCTAGTTACACTTTTCAACACTCCAAACAATAGATGAAATTGTCCCAGAAAAAGAGCTCATAATTATTGCTCTTCTATGACTACCAAAATCTTGGAGTGCCTTTGCATCAGGGATTAACAGTTGGAAGGATACTCCAACATTCGAACAAATGTGGAATGCATGCAGTCAAGAAGAAGCTAGAGTATTGTTAGTAAACAACAAGAAGGAAGATGAAGAAGAAATCATCTCTAATGCCTATTCTACTCATCAAAAAAAGAATAGAACCTTCAAGAAGTTCAAAACACCAAAAAAGAAAGTTGACCTATCCAAGATCGAATGTTACAATTGTCACAAGATGGGTCACTACAAAAATCATTGTCCAGAGAGTCCAAGGAATACGAAGAGAAAAGGAGAATATGTGAATGTTGTTGATGAAGGTCCACCAAAGAAGAACAAGACTAAAGAATCCGAGATCAAAGATCTATTTGGCAAGGACTCTTAGGGAATACTATCCCTCACATATCCTTCTATTTTAATGTTTTTAATTGTTTTTCTTTAGACTTTGAATTTGTAGGTCTAGCATGCCTTGTTAGAACATTTTTGAATTGTTTTAATGAAGTTGTAGGTATCCCTCAAGATTGGATTAAGAGGGAGCCCTCACCATTTTATCAAAAACAAGTATCTTACTCCTTGTCTTATCTTTTATGTTTGGTTTCCCTCTCTTATCAATATATGTTTATATTATATGCTAATAACCTTTCTCTTTATATTTTCCTTGTTTAGGAAAGCTTGTTGAATGTTCAAAGGTTATGGAGGAGACTTCAAAGGATAAGAATTGAAGCATAAAAGAAAATATGTTGCACAGGAAGCCTTTCAAGCATTGATGTCCCGCAAGGTTTGTTAAGAAGCGACTCAAGGTACGTCTTAGACTATAAGCTTTGTTATAAAGTTATCTTCATATAAAAGGTACAAACATTCTTCACTTATACTTGCTTTACATTACTGATATCGTTATGTATAGGGTTTTGAATCACAAAAATTCTTATTGGGGTTATTAATCATTAGATTGAATCTTCCCTCATTATATTATTATTCTTGCGGAAACCTTAAAAGGTTCACTGTAAAACCCTAACCTAAGGGTATGTCAACATTAATTATGAAACCCTAGTCTACTTAGGGATTGTTGATGAAGTCTAGAAATCTTATTCTTTTGATGTTTAGGGTTTTGGTATTGTTAGGATGGAAACCCTAGTCCTTGAGGGTTTGTTGTTAATGTCTATGTTATGTATTGAAACCCTAGATCTTTAGGGTTTGGTAAATAAGGGTTTATAAGCAAGACCTTTGTATTAGCTAAAAATGAGGTCCTAGGATCGAAACCCTAGGTGTATATTTGTATGTATGACCAAAACCTTAGTCTGAATGAAATTGTTGTATATCTAACTTTGATGTGTTGATGTTTGTGTCCTGGATTTACCTAGTACGTCTGAATATGAGATGCTAGTGCATGAAGTGTTAGATATGTATATGTGAGTATGTTAACCTAATTGTTGTTTTTAAGGTTGTAAAACCCTAGTAGAGATTGATATTCTAGGATATAATGATATTGTTTTCCGACATGATTTACTTTTGATAAAATCTAGGGTTTGCAACAAACCCTAGTACAATCTAACATGTAAATTTTGAAAATTGTTGAAACCTTAGATGCATGGTAGAATGGTTGTTTGATTGAATTGCTAATATCTAAGGCTTTGTGTCTCAAAGATGGGGTTTGCAGTAAATCATAGAAGAGTTTGTCATATATCTCTGAAAGTAATATTGAGGCCCTAAATAGAATGAGATTGATTTCTTGATTGAGATACTTTGAGTCTTGATGATGTAGACTAGGGTTTGTGACAAAACTCTAGCAAGAAGTTGATCTGCAAACTTCTAATAAAGTTTGCAGATCACAACCATTCCAGGGGCAACTTCAACAACAACAATGGGTCAGTGTGAGAAATGTTGGAAATTGCCATAGTGTTGTGTTTCTTAATTTGGTTCTGCAGGGTTTTGTCCATTCGTGTATCTCAATGCACTTAAGCATAATATCAAATATGAAACATCAACTATGAATAGCTTAGCTTGGTTAGTTAGTGCACAATTACTGCTCCTTTACACATTTTGCCTTGTTGTTTAGGCCTGTATCTTGTCGACTTTGAATGAACCCACTCAAATTAACATTTGATGATGGGATGTGAACTGATGTAGCTTCTGCAATTACTGCCTGACAGACATCAAATTCCTGGAGTACTAAACCAACATTATGTTGGTTCCATTGGAATAAAAATGTGACTACCAATGGTACACTTTGGGAGCTATTTATTTTCTTATAGTTCGTAATAAACACAGTCTAAGGATGTATACTAATTTTGTGTTCACCGAAAGAGCAGTCTGGAGAGGATTCGAGGAAAAGGGGCATGGTAAAGTAGGTTTCAATGGGCTAACATGAATCCATTTTATTCTTAAAATTTTTGTAATTGTTTTCTGAGTTGTTATAATTTGATCCATTTTGTTTATAACTTTATTACACTTGATCTTCTTGTTTTTTGCTTTATGTTTTTGGGGTTTCTTATGGCATCCCTACATATTTCACATCATTTGACATTGGTTGTACCTTTTAGTTCCAGTGTCATATATTTTGGTCATTCACTGGACATTCATAAAATTTTCCAATCTAATTTTAAATTTTTATCTTACTGCCCAAGTAAATAGAATTTTTGCAAGCTCTATCTACGAAATTCAGGGATTGTTAACTACTACAGAAATGCGGGTGTAGACTAAAAAAGTTGAAAGCAGGATCACCACATTGACTGTACATCTTAAGTACCATATGAACACTCACTGATGGAGCCCAAGCATATTTAACATGGAACTCCCTTTGCATGAATGATGAAATATGTTATCTTTCATTTTGAAGAGGCATTCTCAATGTACAACAATACAGTCAATACTTCTTCCTAGCATACTTTGATTTCTTATGTAAATGTTGGACTCACTGCTTTGGCATTAGACATCTTACAATGTTACATGTAAATTCTTGTTTTATGTTTGAAATAAGTAGCATAAACATTCATGCATGTCGTATCCTAGTATGTATCCTCAGTTTTAGTAGTAGCCTTGAGCTCTCTCACATAGCTGTCATGGTTACACAGAAAAGAATGTTATGCTGTCATAAAATATAGCTTAGTCTCTCATTAATAATTATTATTAACATCTATTAACATAACTTTTACTTTGAATTTTGTTAAACAGATTCAAATTGTCTTCCAAAATTTGCAAAATAAAAAATGTCTTCATCAAATCCACAATATCCACTTTGGAAATATGTGGATAGGCAAAAACCTCCAAAGGGTGTTGGGGGAACAACAACAATAAAATGCACTTTATGTCAGCTTGAATGGAAAGGGAGCTATACCAGAGTTAAAGCTCATTTTATGCAGATACCAAGGAAGGGTGTTAATACTTACACTGGAGACCCAAATGATCCCACTAGACTCCCTAGTGCACAAAGAGAGCAACAAAAGGCTAATGGTAAGGCAAGCAAAGAAATCTCTAGGCCATGTCACAATGTGGATGAAAATGATGATTCAAATGAAGAAGAATTACCATCTGATGATGAAGTTCAAGTTGGTGATGAGCATGTGTCAGTGTCATCTAGAGCATCAAAAAGCACTACCAATCAAACACGCAAGAAGCCTAAACTTGGTGGCCTTTATGACATGTTTGATGTGAAAGGTAGGGAGGGTGTTGATCTTGCAATAGCAAGAATTTTTCTTGCATGTGGCATTCCCTTCAATGCAGCTCGTTCCCCCTATTTTGAGCAAATGGTTCGTGCTATTAATAATGGACCTCAAGGGTATAAATCTCCTGGTTATTAGAAGCTCTGAACTATATTGGTGGACAAGGAGAGAGCTCGTCTTGAGAAGGCAATGGCACCCTTGAAGGCATCTTGGAGTGTAGATGGATGCTCAATTATCATGGATGGATGGACTGATTGTAGGAATCGTCCATTAATAAGCATCATTGTCTCTTCCATGTCTGGCTCTTATTTTCTCAGGGCCATTCATTGTTCTGGTCAAGTAAAGAACACTATGTTCTTAAAAGACCAATTATGTGATGCCATTGCAGAGGTGGGGCCATCCAATGTTGTTCAAGTTATTACTGATGCAGCTCCAGTGTGCAAAGCAGTAGGGGCAATGGTTCAGAAGGAATACAAGTGATCTGGAATTTATCCAGAACAAAGAATTAAAGGTATTACAGACTCATGTGCATGGATGTGGCCTACGTTACTTTATGCAACGGATCGATAAGATCGTGAAATACATAAACATTGAAGCAATTAGAGAAAACACAACAGGGAAACATGTAATACAACAAGTTTAATAAGGAGTTCACCCAATGCTCCTGGGCTACGTCTCCTAGTCCAGCCTTCAGTGGTGGCCTCTCTATTATGTTTTCAAAGCAGAGTTTTTACAACAGTGAGCTCAATTTGAGTCTCACTCAACAGATATGAATCAGTAGGACTGGAGTACACAGACTCTCCTTACTGAAACTTGACCTCTACTAGTCACAGTAGTATGAACCCAATCTGAGACTCATACATGATAGGCCTATGCCAAGGAGTTCGCTTGAACCTCTCAAGCCTTCTCTGGAGTACACAGACTCTCTGACTCTCTCTGGCTCTGTCTCGATGCTACCTTTTCTCTGTAGGTCAGCTCAATTTACTTTCTCTGTTCTCTGTTCTCTGCTCTTAGCTTTCGACTCGCTTTTCTTACTGTCGTACTAGCTGCTTGCTTTGTCTCGATCAGTTTGTGGCTTTACGGCCAATCTTCTTTCTGACTGCTCGTTTCTGCTTCCCGACGTTCTGGTTCTTCTAACTCTGTCCGTTTGAATTCCCCTGTTCTGCGTCATCATCACTATGTAATGCCTCACAGGGAGGTGGCCACCTGTTTCATAACGAACTGAGTGTCAGTTCTCTTGGAAATGTTTGAACGGTCGTTATTTTCGTTTAACTCCCAGATTGCTCGCGAACATGATTCCCCTGCCAACTCATCGTTCATGGCGGACTTCAAACTTTATATAACTCGGCCGGTTTGCCCCATTGAATCTGGTCATCTGTCTGATCGCATGTCCGCCGTCGATCTGGAGCTTCCAGCTCCTACGGTCTCCATCCATATTAGGCAGGTCAGTTGCATAACGTTTACCCATCCGATGTGAGCGGTTCTCTCTCTTCCGCCGGACGCGTGGCACCCAGTGTGTGGCATCAGGCGGGACTCGGTTGAAACCGCTTACCGCTCGAAGCCCTTCCGATATCCTGTCGGTTTTCGTGTGGGACCCGCCTCTGACGGAATCAGCGAATTTCGTATGGTTATTAACTTTTCCATACCAGTCGCA
This sequence comes from Pinus tabuliformis, assembly GCA_031772625.1. NCBI lineage: Eukaryota > Viridiplantae > Streptophyta > Pinopsida > Pinales > Pinaceae > Pinus > Pinus tabuliformis. Next base: position 151,955,869 of record CM062805.1, on the reverse strand, counting down.
TGGGGCTTTTCCTTCACTGAGGGGTTTGCCCAGCGATCAGAAACCTCCCCCGTTTCTCCAAAAGACCTTCCATTTTGTTGTTTCGTGGCAGCGCGCATTACCATGGGCCAACGGTCTGCGCGCTTGACCGAGGGTCCTCGTTGCTCCACACTGCTCACAAATTACAATTGTTCCGAGGGTATTCCTGATAAGCTCGACCTTTGTAAGTCTTTGAAACTTTGGCATGAATTTTACAGAGTTATGAAAACTTAGAGAGTGTTTTAGGATCCAATTCGGATCACGGCCTTCCCACTGAAAAAGCTTTTGGACCACCAAAAGTTGGTTTTTAAGCATCAATCAAGGGTATAAATTCCTCGCTTGCCCAATTTCTATCCATTTTTCACTGCTTGGTTTTGAACCTTTGAGTCCAATCCTGAGGTACTCAACATCCCCTCTGCGCATAGTTCTCACCTTCCGGTCCAGAACTGTATCTTCCTGCAATTCATTAAGATATTCAGGCAACAGATCATCAATAGAAGGCAATTGACTCTGCTCTTCGGGATCTTCAATTAATGAAGGTTCAAATAGTCTCAAGCTGTTTGCATTAACAACTGAGTAGATGTGCATGTAAGTTGGTAAATCAAGGCGAAAAGCATTCTCACCAATTTTCTCAAGTATCTTGAAAGGTCCATACCTTATTGGCTTCAGCTTCTTACCTTCACCTTGCATTCTGTCTTTGCTAATATACAGCTAGACTTGATCACCAACTTGGAAACTATGCTCCATCCGATGCTTATCATGCCTTGCCTTGTACTTGGCTTGGCTCTTTTCCAACTGTTCATGTACTGCCTAGTGAATCTCTTGGATTTGTTCAATGAACTTGGTTGCCTTGTCCACATCACTGTGTCCATCAACTGCTATGCCTTTACCAAAGACAAAATCCAAGGGAGACCTTGGTGTGAAACCAAAACAGGTCTCAAAAGGAAATCTCTGTGTAGAAGAATGTTTAGCTCGGTTGTAAGCATGCTGCACATAACATAAGTGTTCATCCCAAAGCTTGGGATGCTTGCTGCAATAGCCTCTGAGCAACTGGATCATTGTCATGTTGACCACTTCTGTTTGGCCATCTGTTTGCGAATGAAAAGCTGTGCTCTTTTTCAGTCTAGTGTCCATCAGCTCCCACAAACTTGACCAAAATTTCCCAACAAATCGGGTATCTCGATCAGATATAATGGAAGTGGGTAATCCAAAATGAACCCATACATGCTGAAAGAACAACTTTGCAGTTTTTTCAGCTGTAATCTGTTTGTTACAAGGTATTAAAATACACATTTTGTTGAACCTGTCCACAACAACATATAAATAGTCATGACCTTTCCTAGATTTAGGCAGTCCCCCAACGAAGTCCATGGAAACACTTTCCCAAGGATGAGAAGGCACTGGTAGTGGAGTGTACAAGCCTAGTTTTCTATTGCTGGACTTGCTTTTAGCACACATGGTACACCCTCTTACATATCTAGAAACTGTCTCATTCATTTTTGGCCAATAACAAAATCTTCGCAGTTGTGCAACTGTTTTACTTACACCAAAGCGACCTGATATTAAAGAAGTGTGTGCTTCTCGAATTATCTTTACTCTTTTAGTTTGTGGAATGCATAACTTTCCAAAATGATACAAGAGTTGGTCCTTAACATGATAATCCAATTCTTCTACTTGTTTGCCATGACTTAAAGTTGCATACACATCTTTAAAATCTATATCTTGAGCATACTGTTCAATGTAGCTTTCAAGCAATACTGAATTATGCTTATGTATAGTAGATGCATTGATGATTGGTCTGGACAACATATCTGCAACTTTATTATGTATGCCCTTTTTATATCTGATGACTAGATGAAACTGTTGTAGAAAACCCATCCATCTATAGTGTCTTGATTGCTGCAACTTAGTTTGGGAGTGTAAATATTGAAGTGGTTGATAATCAGTATGTATAACTGTTTCTTTGCCCATTAAATAATGTTTCCACTTATTCACACTCTGTACTAATGCATACAATTCTTTATCATATGTGGGATAGTTAACTATTGCAGAATTAAATGTCTCAGAATGATAACATATGGGTTTATTGTGCTGCATCAACACTACTCCCATGGCATAGTCACTGGCATCTGTTTCAATCTCAAATTCGGGCAGTGCTAGTACTGGTGTTGTACTAATTTTTTATTTTAAGGTGTCTAAGGCTTTCTGCTGTTTGCCTCCCCACTGAAACACCTTGATCAATCCTGTTAAAGCATGTAAGGGAGCTGCGATTAAGGAAAAGTTAGCAATAAACTTTCTCCAATATTTTGTTTCTCCTAAGAAGCTTCTGACTTCCGTAGCAGTTTTGGGTTTGGGCCAATTTACAATGACTACAACCTTAGAGGGATCTATCTTCAGTTCATCACTCCCTACAATATGACCCAAATAATTCAAAGATGTTTTGCCAAATTCACATTTTGAAAGCTTAACATAAAGATTTTCTCTTTTCAAAACATCTAGAGTCTGCTTGACATGTTTTAAATGTTCTTCCCATGTTTTACTGAATATAAAAATGTCATCCAAATATACAATGACAAAATCATCAAGAAAGGGTCTGAGTACATCATTCATTACTCTCATGAAAGTAGCAGGAGCATTAGTTAGGCCAAAAGGCATAACCAACCACTCATACAATCCCTGCTTTGTTTTGAAAGCAATCTTCCATGCATCTTGCTCTGCAACTCTGACCTGATGATAGCCACTATGCAAGTCCAACTTGGAAAAATAAACTTCTTCTAATTGATCCAACAGATCATTTATGCGAGGAAGGGGGTAACGATTTTTTATCGTTATCTTATTCAGTGCTCGGTAATCAATGCACATTTTCCATGAGCCATCTTTTTTTCTCACTAAGACAATTGGAGACCCACATGGTGATGTGCTAGGTTTTATGAACCCTTTCTCGAGCAGCGCCTGTACCTACTTCTTGATTTCTGCATTCTCTAAAACGGACAACCTGTACATTTTGATGTTAGGCAATGGAGCATCTTGCTGCAAATTAATATCATGTACTATTTCCTTTTGGGGTGGCAGACTTTTAGGTTCTTGAAATAGTATATCATATTTTGAAACAACTTTTTCTAAATCAGCTTGCTGTTTAGCATCACAGCTCTCAAATACATTGGTTTTATCAAGTTCCTTTTCCTTTACAACCATCAGTAAAAATTGTTTGCATGAATTTACAATTCTTTTCATCTGCCCTGAGTTTATGAAAGTATAATTATTCTTGAGTTTATGAGCTCTTACAATATATTCGATTCCATCTTTAACGAGTTGATACTTGTTCTCAGCTCTATAGAAAATAGCTTTCCTATCATACAAGTAAGGACTTCCTAAAACAATTCCACATATATCCAAAGGAACTATATCTAACTCAACCTCATCTGCAAATGCTGACCCAAAAGAAAACTTAAGTTTACATTGTCTAGTCACTTGTAGCTTTGCTTTATCACATAACCAACCTAATGGATATGGTTTCTTGTGAGGTGTGGTTAGTATTCCCAACTTCTTTACAATTGCTTCAAAAAATAAATTTACTTGTGAGCCACTATCAAACATAGTATCAATCTTTTGATGCTTGGAAATAACTCGAATATGAAAAAACTCATGTCTTTTCCTCTCATTTTCTTCATTATCAGTAGATTGTGCAGAATTACTAATAGATGCTTCAGAATTTTTACCTTTTATACCTGTGGCTGCGATTGTTGTTTCATCTCCTGAGTCTGACCCCAAATCTTTTTGAATAGCTGCAGCAGTCTTCTTCTTTTTTCCCTCGAACTTCTTGGGTCTCAGCTCCAGATGCAGGATCCAGCAGTGTTCATCATCATGCCCATCCTTCTTACAGTGAGTGCATGAAGATTTGGTCTTTTGTACAGTATTTGTCTTCCTCTCTTTCCATTTCTGTTTTCTCTTTTCCTTGCTTTTGCTTGCAATGGGTTTTGAAGATCCCCCAACTTTTGGGTTCACATTCTTGCCTCTAGCCTCTAGATGTGTGGCCTGAATAGATACCTCATCTATGCTAGTGGGATTACATATGAGAATAGTGTGCCTTAAGTAGCTGTGTAGACCACCTATATACTTCAGCAGAGTTTCAGGTGAGTCTAAATAAATTACTAGAATCAAAGCTCTTTTCTTAAATTCTTGAGTGTAGCCTTGTACACTTTGCCCTTTTAATTGGCGAAGAGTTTGCCAGCGCATCATGGCTTGCTACATATAGGCTAGTGGATAGAATTTCTTTTTAATTGCAGAAACAAATTCACTCCAGACAAAAAGGATTTTACCATGCTTCTTCATGTCAGCTTGTGTCCTGCCTTCCCACCATACCAAAGCAGTGCCTCCAAGGCGTAGGCTGGCCAGCTGAATCTTACTCTTATCTGAATCGATGCTCTGCACTCTACAATAAACATCAATCTGTCTGATCCAATTATCCAGCTTCTCTGCATTCAACTCTCCATCATATATCGGCAAATCAAATTTAACATCTAATTTAATCAAAGATGTTTTCTTTTTATTTTCAGGGCTACTAGGAGGTGTGGGAAGTTTCTCTTCTTTCCCTTTGCCTTTAGAGTGGTCATGGAGGAAAAATTATTCTGCTCCTTTATCTCGTTTGGAGTTTGATGGATCTTCTTCTCTACCTTTCTTAAATTCTCTATACATTTCCTCTACCATGACTTTCATAGTCATGAAACTATCCATGGACTGGGAGTTTGATTCCAAGGGAATTTCTTCTGACATTTTCCTCTTAGGATAGACTCTTCCAATTTCAGGGTCAGCTTCAACCAATTCTTCTTCTCCTAATTTAAGCTTTGATCTAGTTAGCATTCAACAACCAAATCCAGCACAAGCTTGTCTAACCTTAGTAACCTAGATGCTCTCATACCACTTGATCTGGAATTTATCCAGGACAAAGAATTAAAGGTATTACAGACTCATGTGCATGGATGTGCCTATGTTACTTTATGCAATGGATCGATAAGATTGTGAAATACATAGACATTGAAGCAGTTAGAGAAAACACAACAGGAAAACATGTAATACAACAAGTTTAATAAGGAGTTCACCCAATGCTCCTGGGCTACGTCTCCTAGTCCAGCCTTCAATGGTGGCCTCTCTATTATGTTTTCAAAGCAGAGTTTTTACAACAGTGAGCTCAATTTGAGTCTCACTCAACAGATATGAATCAATAGGACTGGATTACACAGACTATCCTTACTGAAACTTGACCTCTACTAGTCACAGTGGTATGAACCCAATCTGAAACTCATACATGATAGGCCTATGCCAAGGAGTTCGCTTGAACCTCTCAAGCCTTCTCTGGAATACACAGACTCTCTGACTCTCTCTAGCTCTGTCTCGATGTTGCCTTTTCTCTGTAGGTCAGCTCGACTTACTTTCTCTGTTCTCTGCTCTTAGCTTTCAACTCGCTTTTCTTACTGCCTTACTAGCTGCTTGCTTTGTCTCGGTCAATTTGTGGCTTTAAGGCCAATCTGCTTTCTAACTGCTCGTTTCTGCTTCCTGGCATTCTGGTTCTTCTGCCTCTGCCCGTTTGAATTCTGTTGTTCTGCATCATCATCACTATGTAACGCCTCACAGGGAGGTGGCCACCTGTTTCATAACAAATTGAGTGTCACTTCTCTTGGAAATGTTTGAACGGTCGTTATTTCCATTTAACTCCCAAATTGCCTGCGAACATAATTCCCCTGCCAACTCATCGTTCATGCCGGACTTCAAACTTTATATAACTCGACCTGTTTACCCCGTTGAATCCAGTCATCCATCGGATCGCATGTCCGCCATCGATCTGGAGCCTCCAGATCCTACGGTCTCCGTCCATATCGGGCGGGTAAGTTGCATGACGTTTACCCGTCCGATGTGAGCGGTTTTCTCTCTCTTCCGTCAGACGCATGGCACCCAGTGTGTGGCATCAGGCGGGACTCGATTGAAACCGCTTACCGCTCGAAGCCCTTCCAATATCCTGCCAGTTTTCGTGTGGGACCCGCCTTTGACGGAATCGGCGAATTTCGTACGGTTATTGACTTTTCAGTTCCAGTCACTTGGGGCTTTTCCTTCACTAAGGGGTTTGCCCAGCAATATGTGATTAGCGACTTGTTGCTAATTGCATATCAAAAACCTCCCCCGTTTCTCCAAAAGACCTCCCGTTTTGTTGTTTCGTGGTAGCACGCGTTACCATGGGCCAACAGCCTACGCGCTTGACCGAAGGTCGTCGTTGCTCTGCGTTGCTCACAAATTACAACTGTTCCGAGGGTATTCCTAATAAACTCGACCTTTGTAAGTCTTTGAAACTTTGGCATGAATTTTACAGAGTTATGAAAACTTAGAGAGTGTTTTAGGATCCAATTCGGATCAACAAGTGACAAGTTTCAACTTTCAAGTTTGATTTATCTTCTATTTAAATTACATGAATTACATTTTTAATTTCGAGTACAAGTTTGATTTGTATTTAGTCCTTGATTACATTTTGATTTATTAATATTTTAATTTTGTCCTTGATGTATCAAGCATATTTTTTGGACACCATGTGCAATGCATTCTTTGAATAATGCATTGAAGGACATTGGAAAAATTGAATGGATTCAAGCATTAAATGAAAATGGCCGCAAAATTCAAATGTTTATATGCAACCATTATTAGTCACAAGCCATTTACCAGAAGCATGCAAAAGTGGAGCTTCTTAAACCAGCAGATACCAAATTTGCAACTTACTACATTTTACTTAGGCTGCTTGTGGAGATGAAGGAGGCTTTATCTGCCACAGTGGTCAATGACATGTGGGAACAGTAGAGGTTATCTAACTCAGATGTAGCTTTGGAGGAGAAGAGGTTGATTTTGAATGATATTTTTTTGGTTGATGCCAAATTTGTTGTGGAAATTATAGAACCAATTTGTGATATGATCCACTATGCAGACACAAATGGTCCATGTTTAGGTGAGATTTATGAGAACATGGACTCCATGTGTGAGAGGATCCAAACCATCACAGATAGGAAGGATTCTACTTTATGGCCACAACTGAAAGAGTTTAACCATGGGCGTTGGAATAAACTGAACACCCCTTTTCCTATGGCAGCTTATGCAGTTAATCCAAAATGGTATGATCTGACAACAGGAAGGAGGCCTCCATCCCAAGATAGAGAGGTGTTCAAAGGATTCTTGAATGTTGTCAAGAAAATTTATGGTAGTACAGAAGAAGCCTCTGCGTCGACATACGATCTCAGTTTGCCCAATTTTCACGTGGCTGAGGTGTCTTTGGTTCACATGCATCTTTGGCAAACAGACGCAAGAAGAAGGATCCAATTGATTAGTGGTGGCTTCATGGCGTTGATGCTCCTGAGTTGCAGCAATTTGCCATATGGTTACTTGGACATATAGCTAGTTTGGAATTCCTCATCTTATTCCAAATTTGAAAAATTCTCAATTAAATATAGGAAATTAATTTTAAATTTTAAATTTTCATTCAGTTTTAGTGTTTATTTTTAAATTTTTAATTAATTTAATGGGCTTCCCCTAATATTTCAGGTAGCTAGCTCTTCATCTTGTGAGAGGAATTAGAGTACTTATGCCTTTATTCATTCTGTAAAGAGAAACAGGTTGGGCTCAAAGAAGGCAGAGAACTTAGTGTACATTCATAGCATACTTCATCTCATATCTCGAAAAGACCCTGGGTACAAGGAAGGTCCTTTCAAAAGATGGGACCAACACACAAATGATGCTATGTGTGTGGACGAGGAGATACAACCAGATGGCCTTATTGAGCTACCTCCAATTGTTATAGATGAGCAAGAGCAACAAGATGAGAGTGATTCCTACCTGGAGAGCATGCTAGCTGAAGATCTAAGGGATGTTGGTGACATGGATGTTGATGACATGGTATGAGGAAGCCATTGTTCATTAGGCTTAAGCTATTTTTATTTTAGTATTTTAAAATTTCCTAGTTCATGTTTGGAGATGCCTTAAGGCAAATTTTGAATGTAGTATGACAATGGACATGTATCATGATTCATGATTCTTATTAATATGTAAACACTAAACAGTTTTTTGGTGATAAATTTTGAAATTTCAATGTGAATGTTGAATGTTCAATGATGTGCATATTTAAATGATTGAAGTTTTCTTGTTTAAAGTTGAAAAATATACAAATTCAAATTTCATATATATTATTAATTATAATTTATAAAATCTAATATTATTATATTACCCGATGAACCCATGCACCCTGTTTCAAAAAATGTCGTCCCCGTCCCCATCCTCGTCCCCATCCCCGAACCCACGTTTCCTGGCAACATAGTCGAAAACCAATCCGAGAAGAAAATCAAGATATTGAGGACTGATAATGGGACTAAGTACGAATCCAATGAATTCCAAGAGTATTGCAGAGAAGTTGGCATTAAGCGGGAGACTACAACGTCGTACACTTCTGAGCAAAATGGTGTGGTTGAAAGGAAGAATCGCTCTATTGTAGAAGCAGTTCGTGCCATGCTTCATGATCAAGGCCTTTCGAAGTTCCTATGGGCTGAAGCTGCAAATACCGCCGCGTATGTTCAAAACCGATGCCCTCATCAAGCACTGGACTCCAACACTCCCGAAGAAATGTTCATTGGTAAGAAACCCGATGTCTCTCATTTTAGAATTTTTGGAAGTCTCGTATATTTTCATGTGCCGAAAGAGAAAAGAAGCAAATTGTGTGCATCTAGGAAGAAAAGGAATCTTTGTGGGCTATAGTGAAAATTCTAAGGGATATAGAATTTATGTGGTTGGTCAAAAGGAAGTTGAGATAAGTCATGATGTCACCTTCGATAAAGATATGGCCCTCGGGAAGATCAACAACCTTCTTATCCTAAGGAAGGACAAAGAAGTTGACACCGAAAATGAGGGTGCAAAAGAAGACGAAATGATGCCTGATGTTGATGAACCTATGGATCCTCCTGATCCTCCTCCTCATGAGCCCTCCCCCTCCAAAAGGAGACCCTCATGGCTTAGGGAGACTCTCAAAGATGCCAAGAGACACATTGCACCAAAGGGGGACTTACCGTGAAAGCGAGAAGCCGAACAGGTATCAAGGATATTTGACCGCCGTGAGCACTATCATTCAAAATGAGCCTTCATCATTCGAAGAAGTCATGAAGCATAAAGTATGGAAGGATGCTATGAATGAAGAATACAAATCAATTATGAAGAATGATGTCTGGGATGTCGTCCCTAAACCCCAGGACAAATCAGTTGTCACCTCTAAGTGGCTCTACAAAATCAAGCATGGAGCTGATGGAAGTGCAGACCCTCTCATTCACAAATGTAAGAGGGAGTTGGCTTCTGAATTTGAGATGGACCTACGACCGATGCAGTATTTCCTAGGGTTGGAGGTCTAGCAAAAGTCAGGGGAAATTTTCCTCTCTCAAGGAAAATATGTTGTGAAGTTATTGGAAAGCTTTGGGATGGTGGACTGCAAGCATGTGACTACTCCGATGGAACTTAAGTTTAAGAAGTTATGTGGTATTGCTGCTGGACCTAAATTGGGAAATGCTTCTGAGTATCGTCAACTCATAGGAGCACTGATGTTCTTGGTGAACTCCCATCTAGACATATGTTTTGCAGTTAACACATTGAACCAATATATGGTTGAGCCTCATCATATACATTGGATTGGTGCCAAGAATCTTCTGAGATATCTTCGGGGCACAATCACTCATGGACTGAGATACACTGTTGAAGATGTGAGGCTGCATGGTTATTTTGATGTTGATTGGGCTGGCAGTGTGGTGGATCGCAAGAGCACTTCTAGATGTTTTTCTTTGGGTTCTGCTTCGATATCCTCGATGAGCAAGACGCAGAAATTGGTTGCCTTGAGCATCACCGAGGCCGAATACATCGCTGCTAGTATGGCCTCCTGTGAAGTTGTCTAGTTGAGGAAGCTCTTCAGTGAGCTGTTTGGACATGTGTTGGATACCACCGTGATCCTCTGCAACAACTAGAGTGGGATTTGATTATCAGAGAATCCCATTTTTCATGATTGCTCCAAGCATATAAATATCAGGTACCACCTTATCCAGGATATGGTACAACGAGGAGCAATAAGGCTCCATAACATTGGGACTAATGAGCAGGTTGTCGATATTCTACAAAGCCCCTAGGGAAGGTTAAGTTCTTGGCCTTCCGAGAACGACTTGGAGTCGTGGAGAGACCCTCTTATGAAGGTCCTGTATGAGATGGACATTGAGCTCTGGTAGCTCAGAGGGGCTTGGGGTTCTTCTTGGAGCGATGAGCAACCATAGGGTGAGTGGTTCAACCTTCCCCTAGTGGTTTGTTGTGTACAGGGTGAGTAGTTCAGCCTTCCCCTGCGATACCCCTTGGATGAGGGTTCATCCGTCTCCTGCCGAGACATCCTACCCATGCAGTCTGGGACTCATGGGAAGTACCTCTCATCTGGCCAATGAGTAGCGAAATCAAGATAGGGACCATAGTACTACCAATGGATGCATCATGTATGTCAGGCCAGGAGGTAACTCCTCAAATGAGAATTTGTTTATTCATTTGGGTTGTTCATAGTTATATACATGAGGGAGTGACTCTTGAGTTTCATCTCCTGATGACTCTTCATTTTCCCTTATTTATTATTTACATTATTTACAATTGTTCGCCCAATCCCTATGATTAGGTGTCAACATTCCCCCCCTTAATCTGAAGAGATGTTGGTGAGTCCAAGCATCGTTCTAAAGATTTCAAGCTTTTCTCTTCCAAGCGCTTTGGTGAAGATGTCTGCAATCTGCTCATTAGTGGAACAATGGCGAAGATGGATTGTTTTGGCCTCAACATGATGTCGAATTAGATGATATTTTGTATTGATGTGCTTCGTTCTTTCATAGAACTTTGGGTTCTTGGCCACATTTATTGCATAAGTGTTGTCAATCATGAGTGGAGTCAAATGTATTTGTTTTACCTGCAAATATTCCAGAATTCCTGAGCCACACAATTTCTTTTGTTGCCTCAGTTGCTGCCACATATTCTGCCTCTGTTGTGGAATCTGTTGGAACTGATTGTTTGCGTGATCTCTAGAAGACAGCTCCTGATCCAAGACTCATAGCATAACCAGAAGTAGATACCCCAGTGTCTTTGTCTCCATCGAAGTCTGAATTAGAGTATCCAATCAAGCTGAAGTCGCCCACCTGTGTATACTTGAGTCCAAAGCCTTGAGTTCCCTTCAAGTACTTTAGAACTCTTTTTGCAGCAGACCAATGTCCCTCACAAGGCTTTTGCATAAACCTGGAGAGGATTCCAACAACAAACGAAATGTTTGGTCTGATAGTAGTTAGGTAGTTTAGACTTCCTACAATTCGTCTATACTTTGTTGCATCCTCAAATTCTTTTCCTTCAATGGATGTGAGCTTTAAGTTTTGTTCCATTGGAGTAGTTAGAAGATTGCATTCATTCATGCCAAACCTGTTCAACAGATCTCCAATGTACTTCTTTTGAGAAAGGAATATAGACTTCGGACGTTGAGTTACTTCAATACCAAGGTAGTAATGAACATAGCCCAAATCAGTGGTTTGAAAAACTTTCCTCAATTCCTTCTTTATGGATGCAATGTAGCTCTCAATGTTCCTTGTCATGAAAATATCATCTACATATACCACAAGATATACAACTGTTTTGCCGACTTTCTTGACAAACAAAGTTGCATCATCAAGATCATAATGTTTGCAATTGAGTTTCAGAAGATTCTCAATTAATTTTTCATACCAGGCTTGTGGCGCTTGCTTGAGGCCATACAAGGATTTCACAAGTTTGCATACTTTATGTTCATGTCATTTCATAGCAAATCCTTTAGGTTGGGACAAAAAAACATTCTCTTTTAGATTTCCATTCAAGAAAGCAGTTTTTACATCCATTTGATGGAAGTTCCAACCGTTTTGAGCTGCTAGGGTAAAGAGTGTCCTGATGGTAGCCCATTTTGTTATGGGGGCAAAAGTCTCCTCATAATCAACCCCTTCCTTCTGTGCAAAACCTTTTGCCACAACCCTGGCTTTGTGCTTGTCAAGTGAGTCATCAGCGTTATACTTGTTCTTGTAGACCCACTTGCAGCCAATTGGTTTGGTTCCCAATGCAGGATCAACCAGCGTCCAAGTGTCATTCTTTATCAAGACATCATATTCCTTTTGCATGAAAAGCAGCTTTTTGAAAGAAGTTGGTTCAAAATATGTAGACAAATTCAATTCACAATCATAAAAAACATCCATATCAATAGGTGAACGAGAGCCATCTACATCACCTCCATTTTTTTGGGTTGAATTTCTTGTTCTTGTTTTTCCAACCTCATCAGGATGAACACTTCCAAGTGTCTTTGTCAGCCACTTTGGGGGACCTTTCTGAGATGGTCTAAATTGTCCAGTTGATTGAGTTGGGACTGAATCAAGATTGAGTCTCCCAATTTTGTCAATCACATCACTCAAAGTATCATCAGTGGTTGGAGTTTCACGCGGGGGAGAGAATGCTTCAAGGAAGATTCCACAAGTTGATCCAATATAAGAATCCCCCCTTCAAGATGTGGAATCCGATTATCAAATTCTTGAAATGATTTTGCATTTGCAAATCTATCCAAGCGATCAAGTTGTCGCTCAACAACATCGTTAGCTTTGAAAGACTCAAGAGAGATTACATCTCTAGATACAACAAACTTTTTATTAACTTCATCATAGAGACGGTATGCTTTGGAGGTGTTTGAACACCCCAAGAAGATACACTTACGACTCCTTGCACCAAGTTTGTTTCTATGTACCTCTGGTATCAAGGCATAACGGTGGAACCAAAGACCCTGAGATGCTTTACCAAAGGAATGTGCCCATACCACATTTCATGAGGAGTCTTGTTTCTAATAGCATTAGATGGACATATATTCTTTACATATACAGCACATAGAACTACATCAACCCAAAACATCAATTTGACATTCTTGAAAAACATCATGGGCCGCACCATATTTAAGATTGTCATATTCATTCTTTCAGCTACTATGTTCTGTTGGTGATTATAAGGCACAGTTGTTTGATGTTTGATCCCATATTGGCAAAGATAGTTTTCAAATTCATTTGAAGTGTATTCTTTTCCATTATTAGTGCGAATAGAGTCAATATGAGATTGTGCATCATTTTCAATCCATGTATGAAAGTTCTTGAATGTTTGAAAAGCATCAGATTTGTTCTTCAATAAATAAACCCAACACATTCTGGTGTAGTCATCAATAAATGTCATCATATATTTATTTCCATTTGCAGAAGGAACAGGCATTGGACCACATAAATCTGAATGAATGAGTTCAAGTTTTCTATGTGCTCTGGAATGTGAATCATGAAAAGACTGTTTGCTATGCTTTCCTAGAATGCAAGCATCACATTGCTTAATTTTCCTAGGAATTGTAGGCAAACCAGTAACACCATTTTTCTTCAACAAGCGGAGGTTGTCATAGTTCAAGTGTCCAAATCTAGCATGCCATAATAAACTTGATGGAAATGTACCTTCATCATAATGAGAATTGTATGAGAAATTTTGTGCACGAGCAGAGGTACCTTGCAGCTTGAGAAGCCTTTCTTCTTCTATCCCCGTCATGACAAGTGAGTGATCTAATGCTTTTTTCACCTCAACCTTGCCATCAAACATATGAATGGAGTGTCCTTGCTGGCAGATGTGGACCAAGGACAATAAGTTTCTCCTCTACTATGGGAGATATAAAACATCATGCAGAAGAAAGTCTGGAAGACTAGGCAATTTAAGTCTAATTGTGCCAAGCCCTGATGGCTTGAGTTTTGATTTGTCTGCAAAGTATACTGCCCCATCATCAACATTGTCAGTAAATTCTTCATAAAAATCTCTTCGAAAGGTCATGTGGCAAGTTGCTCTTAAATCAAGCAACCAATCATTTTTCCAAGAAGCAAGTGAAGTATTAAATAAGTCTTCATTTACACCAATATTACAATGTGCCACAACATAGTGAGCGGATTCAGGTGCTTTACCTTTCTCTTTGTCATTAGTTTTGCCTTTGGGTTGGTTTCTTTCCTGCTCAATTATGTCCCAAGGCAACTTGCATGTGGATGCATCATGTGATCCATCTCTATTGCAACGTATGCAATGCAAATCTGACTTTTCTCCTTGAGAGTGTCTGCCCCCCCTGCCTTTGAAAATTCTTCTTCCTCTTCCTCTTTGACCGCCTCTTCCTCTAGAAGAATCTTGAGCAAGATTCTTCTCTCTATGTGCAAGACACACAGCCTCTTCGGAAGACTGAAGAGTTGTCTTCTTCCCAAAAGCTTTCTCTCTCTCTAGCAAATTTATTCACAAGGGAATCAAAGGTAATTTCTTTGAGGTTTCCATTTGCTTGCAATGACTCAAGATAATTTGAGTAAGTGGGATAAAGAGCCTTGACAAAAGCTATCAGAGGAATGTCCAATTCAACATTAGTGACTTTGATATCATGCATAATAGATTTTACTTCTGATGCAAGAGCAAGAGGATCATCATTTTGTAATTTAAGGTTGAACAATTTAATCATGAGTTGAACAGCTTCAAGTGCAGAGTGTGAGTCAAATAGTTCCTTCAGTTTTGTAAGGCTTCGAAAGCATTTGAAAATGGCGAAATATGGCGACTCACCTCTTCATTTACTGATGATGCAATCAAGGCATAAGCCTTCTTGTTCTTATTTTCCCAAATGGCGAATTCCTTGTCTGAGGTAGGTTGTTGTGGTTCTTTATCTCCTTCTCCAACACACACTCCTTTCCACAGCTCATTAAAAATGAGAGTGTGTTTGATTTTCCGCGACCATTCTGGATAGTTCTCCTTCCCGTTGAGAACCACTCCCACAATAGATATCAATGAATGCATTTTAAAATCTATGTACTGTAAAAAATTGCACTTCTAGTAGCAGACTTTGTTTAACTTGGGAAAAAATAATGAGGAATGTATGGGGAAGGGGTTATGTAGGGGAGGTATTAATTGGACAGTCCGATGGAAAAAGGGCCAACTGTGGACCAATGGTATTGGAGGTCGACTGTCTGGCAGTTAACTCCCTTTCATAACTGTGTAATGCCACAAGGAGAAGTGGCAACAAAACTGTGCATGTACAAAAAACTGGCTAGCGTAAATATATGTTGGACAAAGTATGTTATTGTTCACAGCATTATTCGAGCAGCGTTAAAAGTGTATTATGAACCAGTTTCCACAGTAATATATCTAAAACACAGTATTAAAAAGGCGGTGGGAGCGAGTATGGAATAAACTCGAGTATGGGAGGTGTTGAACAACGGGGGAGCGACGGTGTGGGAGAGGCACACAAGTTATGGGAGGAGATCGGTATGGCGTTGCAAGGAGGTCAATATCAAAGCTTATTATAAATAGAGCGTATTATAACAGCAGCGTATTATGACACCAAACGCAGTGGGGAGAGTGGTACAACGCAGAGCCACAGAGGATGGTGCAACGGGGAGCCACGGATTCACATATGCCAAGGGCCGAGTGGGAGCAATGTATATTAAATGCATATATTAAACAGACATCTCACATGTATTAAACACAAAAACAAGAAACAAACATCTCGCTATATGGCAACGTTCGAAATCGGGAAGGGAGGAGGCGGTGGGAGAAAACTTGTATTGACCGAGCAGTGGTATGCAAATTATGAACCAGGATTTCATTGTTGGAGGAGTGGCTGTCGCATAATATGGGAAATCGCACCATGAGCCAACCGTATGGCCATGAACTGGGAGTTGGTTGGTGATGTGGGATCACAGTCGAGGGACCAAACTGTGCATTTGCTACGCAGTGGGGAGTCGAAAGACAGCGCCTCCCGCTTCAATGCACCAGCATTCAATCCTTCACAACTTTCACACAGAGATTTGGTACACAGGGGTTATGGATGGCAGGAAATGTAGGACACATTTATGGGAAAAAAATGGCAGAAGGGAGTTACAAGGACAGACTGGAATGCCAAAAATGGAGCTAGCTCTGATACCATGTCAGGCCAGGAGGTAACTCCTCAAATGAGAATCTGTTTATTCATTTGGGCTATTCATAGTTATATACATGAGGGAGTGACTCTTGAATTTCATCTCTCGATGACTCTTCATTTTCCCTTATTTATTATTTACACTATTTACAATTGTTCACCCAATCCCTATGACTAGGTGTCAATAGTGTACTACCATACTCCCTATGCTAGGATGACCGATATTAATCTGGGATCAATTGGAACTAACTTCGGGTCAGTAAGAGTGGTATGAGACACTCTCTTTTGATTAGAACTGACTTCGGGTCAGTAAGAGTGGTATGACACACCCTCCTTTGATTGGGACTAACTTCGGGTCAGTAGAAAATGGTATGATACATTCTTGATCACTTCTTCTTCTTCATCGTTTAGCAGTGCATTGATGGCAAAGATAATACAGATTAGCAGATGGAGTTCTCCCTAATTGAGAGGGAGTGTTAAAATTGGGAACTAGGGCCAAACTCCACATGGGTCATCTTATTTATGACAACTGATATTTTTCTTGGATTCCTCTCTCTCAAAGGTGTAGGATTGATCTAAATATCATTCGATTCTAACATGTACAAATGAAGTTATGAATTTATTTTGATTATGGTCAAATTTTCAAGGTCGATCAGTGATCTTCTGTAGGCTCAGAAGCCCAACAGTCACATCTATTCATCCTCAACGTTGCATATAAATAGAGGTGACTTAGCCTCATTGGACACACTCATCTTCACACTTCTCTCTCTTTCATTGATTGGGTACTGATTTCTGGGCCTCTCTCTCTCCACACGTCCGAAATTTCAGGAGAGCGAAATTTCAAGAGGCCGAAATTTCATGAGAGCGAAATTTCAGGAGGCCGAAATTTCAAGGGACTGAATTTTTGGACAGTTTAACCAAGTGTTGACCCAACATGCGTTGACCTCCTTTGACTATGTTTTTGTGAGGGCTATCTCTGTTTGGATAGGCCGCATTTCTGGGCACAGAAATCGAGGCTAAATGTTCACTATTGACCAGCGTTGACTACAGCTAGGGCTGACCGCAGGTGGATTGTTTGACCAAATTTTGACTGGGTTGTTTTTGGGTTGTTTTGAGGGCTAATTCATCTTGTTGTTTGGAGGCCGAACTTGACTAAAGTTGACCAATTTGTTGAGGGTCAAATCTACCTTATTGACCAGCATAGACTTTTCTGGTTAAGGCTCTTTTGCTGCTATTATAAATTATCAAATTTGTAAATTGTACTATCTCCCTCTACTGAACTATTGAAGACTAAAAGAAGAATTGATCAAGGGTTTCCCCACATTTGGGTTTGTCCCTGGCTGGTGCCACATCTTGTGTCCTCTTGTCTTGGCTTGTCTTCTACTGTTTATGTTTATGTTCTATCTGCATTTTACTATCATGTTGATGTGATTGCTAATTTGAATATTGATATTGGGCTAATAAAGAAATTGAAGTAAAATTGCTCTAAAGCATAGAACATACCATTGTTGCCTAAAATTAACAATATTGCACAGGAGAGAAATAAACACACAAAAATACCCCGTTATTTTTCAAAAAATGTCCCCGAAAAAACCCAATGTGGGAAAACCAATGCAGCAATTGAAGGTTTTACTATTATGCAGTAGTTTCCGAGTACAAATTTCTAAATGCCCAAACTAGCAATCTGATACAGAGAATAAACTAGCAAAGAGGTACTGAGAAAAATCTCACACTGTCACTGGCGATTCGAATCTGATCCAGGCTCTGGATGGCTAGCCCCACGCAACCTCTGCGTCAGCCTACACAGAGCTGCGTCACCTCCTCCTCTGATCTTATGCTGACTAGAACTTCGACCCTCTGGCCCTCCGGTCTCACACCCCGGCTCCTGACTCTAGATCTCGATTTGTCTCCCAGCAAAATTTTGGACTCCCTGTGAAGCTTTGCGCTGCCTCTCTGAACTTCTTTGTGCCTTCTCTGCCTTACACTCTCTGAATCTAGAAAACTCTCCTCCGATCTACTATCCATGCCCCTCACTGCAAGAAGATCACTCGATCTCTCTCTAGCAACTCAACACTGCTACTCTTGAGAAATTCGATCTTTTGATCTCACTATCTCGGTGTTTCTAGTGTATTCTCCAAGTTCCCATCAAGCTCCTTCTTATAATCTCTCTTTGGAGCACCAATGGCCAAGATTAAAACATAATCAAAGGCTGAGATTAACTTGGAGTTGATCTTCGTCTTCTTCTAGAATATTCGTACCAGATTTAATTAATCACATTTCCTAAGTTTAGACTTAGGAATACATTAAAAATGATTAATTGTTTTAATTAAACCATCTCTAGGTGGCATTTTCTCAAACGATTTCTGGGTATTGGAGAATGCATGTGTCTTAGCCTCTCTGCAAAATCTCGAAGCTAGAGCACATCCGATGCTACAGAAATCAACAGAGCACATGAGCATCATCATGGCTACAATTATTGATAAGTGTGATGAAAATGATGTTATTTTCCAGCCCATCATATCTTTATTATTGGTTGTCCATAAACAAAAGCAAGTCACTTCTGCAGTTGTTTATAACTTGGTAGTAGGTACAGTGATCCGGATTTAAACAGGAACGCAACAAATTACAGAGATAACCATATACACAAAGATGCAGCGGAAATAATACTTCATTTCATTAATGGAAAATACTGAAATATGGTTACAACCAGAAATGGAAATAAACCAGCTAGGGTGATGGTAGCTTATCTCTGAGAAGAGATGTGGTGGCTACATGCCTCTGAATTGTGTTACAATGAGGCTCGAAGGCCTATTTATTGTTGAGAAACAATGGAAAACCCTTCACATCCCGAAACCTAACCCTAGAAGATGAAACGCCAAATTGTGGGCCCCGTTTGGGTAAATTGGTACATCAATTTCCTGAGGTCGTAACTTTGGCATATGATCTCCGTTTTATGCGTACAATAGCTCGTTAGAAAGATCTATTCGAGCACTACCACTTTGGGGAGGCAACATGGGTCCATGGACCCATGTTGCCCCAGATTTCCCAAAAAACATCGTTTAGGGCCTCAAAACAGCTCCGAAAGTTTAGGACCCGAAAAACTGCTAAAAATAGTAAACTGTGCTACAATTTAGGAAACTGAAAAGATTGAAAGAGACAGTTGTGGGGGTCCAAATGGGATAGGTGGGTGGCCACCATCATCCACCTGGATCATTCCTCCCCCCTTAGGAAGCAATGGTCCCCATTGCGTTGAGTTCCTCCATCTGCTGAACTTGTCCTGCAATCTCTGATGTGTCCAGTAATGGTGGGAAGCATGGTCGACAATCGTCCATATTGAACACTTGGTGCAGGCAAAGGAATGGAGGAATGATGTGCTCCAAAGCATTGTTCCCCACAGCCTTGGTACTGCTGTAAGGACCATGTCGGAGTGGTCTGAGCTTCTGATGGTTTCTCGTAAGGCGTTCTCTCTGCATATGCAACCAGACTTTGTTGCCCACTTGAAACTTGTGTGGTATCTCTGTGGGTGAGGAGAAGTTGTTCCTGTGTTCTGTCATGACCGTATTCCTTTGCTGCTGCTGCTGCGTGGACGAACCCTTTGCGGGGGTCATGGATGTAGCAACAATCTTCCCCTTACTTTGGGAGTGAACCAAACAGATGAATTTCCTGGTCTGGGAGATGAGCTTGTTGCCTTTCTTAGCAGTGATCAAAGATGTGGCAGTAGGTGGGGCTACCTCCCGTATCTTGTATAATGAATTATTTAAAGAAATAATGACAGCACGAGGCCTGGACTCATACACAGCATGTCGCCTCCACAAGTATGGCTGACCTAATAATACATCACAAACATCCAGAGGTGTAACATCACACAATACCTCGTCTGTGAAGGGTTTGATGCTGTAGGGAAGGCGGCATTGCTGGCGAACTTTCAGGTCTCGTCCTTCGTGAAGCCACCCGATACTGTACGGCTGTGGGTGTGGTGTAGTTGGTAGGCCCAACCGCTTCACGACCTCTGCTGAAACGAGGTTCTTTTGGCTGCCACTGTCGACAATGAATTGTAGCGGTGAACCCTTCACCCACATTTGTGAGTGGAAAAGACGCTCCCCTTCCTCTGGATTTTCGGGCTCATCTTTCTGGATCTTGGCGGTGGCAACAGTGGCACTGGGATCCGCATCAATGATCTGCTTCCCTTTTTTATTCCCCTTATCGGGTTCTGGCTCAGGGTCGGAACATGCATCTGATTCAGAAGCCTTCAACTCAGCCACCAGCGACTGTTTGGTCCGACACTCACTTGTGTTATGAGTGGGACTCTTGTGGAACTCACACCACTTCCCTGTGTCCTTCTTCGGCTTCATGGTGTTGTTCTTTTCTTGCGGCTTCGACGGGTTGTCTTGGGTCACCCCGCCTTGGCTTTGTCCTTTGGGCTTCGGATTTGCAGATCCAAAGTCTCACTTCTTCTGTTTGAACTTTTGCTCGATTTTGACAGCGTATCGACATGCTGTGCCGAGTGAGGAGATGTTCAAGAACCCCATCTCTTCCTGGATGTATCTATGTAGGCAGCCGCGGTATTTGAGTACCAGATGCAGCTCAAAATCTTTGATACCCAATTGTGTGCGAAGGGTATGAAAAATGTTTGTGAACTCCGGCACATCTTGGTCTCGTCCCTGCCGCAGTGCGGTCCATTTGATGTATTTGTCCTCATAGCTTCTGATAGGGTAGTACTGCTCCTTGATGGCATCCCGAAAGTCATTCCAAGTGGGTGCGACTGAAAATAGTGAGCCTGTACTTTCATCCTTCTGCTCGCAGTAGGTTTCCCACCAGTCCTTGACGTGGGGGGCTGCTTTGAGAAGAGCGAAAACAATCTTTTCCCGATTTGAAAATTCATGAACAGAAAAATACCCATCTAGCATATTTAACCATTTATCTACAGCATCTGCGTCTATTTGACCCTCGAAGATGGGGATTTCAAAATTAACTTGTACCTTAAACAGTGTGGCGTTTCCAGAGTCGTTGTTGGAAGCCGATGCGTCGCCTCTGGGTAGCCGCTGAAGAATCTGCACAAAGCTATCCATCATCGCATTCCTTTGCCGCTCGAGCGCTTCTTCGAGCAAGATTTTGATAGGATATCCTGCCCCCTCGTCTTTCTTCTCATCCGCCATGGGAGGCCGTCGGGATTTGCGAGGCTGGTCTTGCAAAGGTTCGACCAGTTCAAGCCCTAACTCCTTATATCCCGACCTCGTTGGGGACATGCAAAGAAAAACAGAGAAAAAGCAGACTGCTCTGACACCACTGATCCGGATTTAAACCGGAACGCAACAAATTACAGAGATAACCATATACACAAAGATGCAGCGGAAATAATACTTCATTTCATTAATGGAAAATACTGAAATATGCTTACAACCAGAAATGGAAATAAACCAGCTAGGGCGATGGTAGCTTATCTCTGAGAAGAGATGTGGTGGCTACATTCCTCTGAACTGTGTTACAATGAGGCTCGAAGGCCTATTTATTGTTGAGAAACAATGGAAAACCCTTCACATCCCGAAACCTAACCCTAGAAGATGAAACGCCAAATTGTGGGCCCCGTTTGGGTAAATTGGTACATCAATTTCCCGAGGTCGTAACTTTGGCATACGATCTCCGTTTTATGCATACAATAGCTCGTTAGAAAGATCTATCCGAGCACTACCACTTTGGGGCCTCAAAATGGCTCCGAAAGTTTAGGACCCAAAAAACTGCTAAAAATAGTAAACTGTGCTACAATTTAGGAAACTGAAAAGACTGAAAGAGACAATTGTGGGGGTCCAAATGGGATAGGTGGGTGGCCACCATCATCCACCTGGATCATACATGATGTTGTCAAACAATGTGAGGGGAAGCTAAACCCTTGCTTCATGAGAAGTTAGTAGGGTTCAAACCAGAGGAAATGGATGAGCCTTGTGTAGAAATTCAACCTCATGTGGTAGCCACAACCCATGAGGAGGACAGTTGTATCACTTTACCAATATATTCTACAAAACTTTCCACTGACAGTCACTAAGAACATACTCAAGAAGAGTAAACATCTTAAAGAAGGCCTTCTAGAAATGAAGGAGAGAACCAAGATGCTCAAGGATACTATATTACAGCAGGACAATGAGCTTATGTTCCTTAGAATTAGGTGTGCTAGGACAACTACCAATATTACCCGTGCTGGGAAACAATTCGAATTTCTAATAAGGGAGCCCAAAAAGCCTACTCTGGAGCTACACAGCAGCCCTCTTCATGAGTATATAGACAAGGCTTGCAATACCATGAAACCACATTTGCATAGTGGGGAGGTGAGTTGGTATGAGGAAGGAGCCAACTCTTTCTTATTGCTTTTATAGGTTGACCGGGATTATGAGATAGAGCTTCAATATATGGGCATTCTAGTTGAAATCAGAATGGCAACATTAGCAAGGTGGGAATATTTCTTGTGTTGGCATTTATACATTAGGTCTTTTTCAGAGGCTGCTGATAACTAAAAATGATGGAAGACACATTCCGTAGGAGGTTATGGACTCTAAAAAAATATCATTCTTGTTGATACTTCCTATTTCAAAAGTCCATTTTAGTTGGAATGGAGAGAAATTATGAGTTAGTATCCCACTGAGTTAGTGATGTTTGGAAAGATACTTCTAGCTAGAGGTATAGCGCAACAAAAACCCTTGGATATTTGGGATGACAGAATCTCAAATGGGCAATGTGATCTAGGCCTTGACAGGATGTCTAAAATTCATTTGATGGGGCAATGATTTCTCAGAGCTAGTTGGGGTGAGACATCACAAGCAACAGGATTAGATAGATCTTTTGGCAGAGTGGTGGAGCACATTATCGGGTTTATGGAGAGCAAGGATGACAATGTTACAAGTATTTTATCCAAGAGACCAACAACATGTAGATATTGGGTATTCCACTTGGGGATAGAGGATTCAGAGAACAGGTTTGCATCTGAGTTGAGGAATGGACACCTACCAGATCATGGGTATACAATAGAGGACGACATCATTTGCTTAGTCCCTGAGTCCACACTCAAGGTTAAGACTGTGAGAGTGGTCCATGCTTCACTACTGGCAGTGCATCCTGAGGATGGCCACATTTAAGGTCAGCTCAAATAAACGTTCTATGGGGAGAGCCTCAAGGGTGTTATTCCATGTTATGAGATGTAGTGTGTGGCTCGTTAGCAGGACAAGTCGAAGCATGATTGTTCGACAAGATTATTGCAAGACTTGCCTACTCAAGATCCGAAATTTGATAGTGTATCTATGGACCTTATAATAGGTCTACCAAAGGTGCAGGCCTATGATTACATTAATAGAGTAATTGACTAGGTAACTGAATTAGTGCGTCCTTTCACGTTTCCATTAGAGTACAAGTCAGCCTAGTGGGCAAGTTTGTTTGGCAAGGAAGTGTGCAGACAGCATGAGATGTCTAGGTATACTCTCAACAACCAGGATGGCAGGATCTCTAATGTGCATTGGCAAGATCTTTTCATGGGTGATGGCATTGGTATGACCCTGTTGAACATGGTACAGTAAGGATGCTCTTTATTTGGTGGATTGGGATCTAGGGGAGCAAAGGACTAGCGCAACAATGACACTGATCCGGATTTAAACAGGAACGCAACAAACAAAGATAACCATAAACACAGAGATGCAGCGGAAATAATACTTCATTTCATTAATGTAAAATACTGAAATATGATTACAAACAGAAATGGAAATAAACCAACTAGGGCGATGGTAGCTTATCCCTAAGAACAGATGTGGCGGCTACATGCCTCTGAACTCCGTTACAATGAGGCTCGAAGGCCTATTTATTATTGCGAAACAATGGAAAACCCTTAACATCCCAAAACCTAACCCTAGAAGATGAAACACCAAATTGTAGGCCCCGTTTTGGGTAAGTTGGTACATCAACTTCCCAGGGTCATAACTTTGGCACCCGATCTTCGTTTGACGCGTACAATAGCTCATTAGAAAGATCTATCTGAGCACTACAACTTTGGGAAGACCAACATCGATCCATGGACCCATGTTGCTCCCAGATTTCCCAAAAAACGTCGTTTAGGGCCTCAAAACAACTCCGGAAGTTCAGGACCCGAAAAACTGTTAAAATAGTAAATTGTGCTACAATAACGGAAACTGAAAAACTAAAAGAGACAATTGTGGGGGTCCAAGTGGTATAGGTGGGTGGCCACCAACATCCACCTGGATCATTCCTCCCCCCTTAGGAAGCAATGGTCCCCATTGTGTTGAGTTCCTCCATCTGCTGAACTTGGTCCCTAGTGAGTTGTTCTGCATTCTCTGATGTGTCCAACAATGGTGGGAAGCATGGTGGAGGGTGGTACACATTGAACACTTGGTGCAGGCGAAGGAATGGAGGAATGATGTGCTCCAAAGCATTGTTTCCCATAGCCTTGGTAATGCTGTAAGGACCATGTCGGAGTGGTCTGAGCTTCTGATGGGCTCTTGTAAGGCGTTCTTTCTACATATGTAACCAAACTTTGTCGCCCACCTGAAACTTGTGTGGTGGCCCTATGGGTGAGGAGAAGTTGTTCCTGTGTTCTTTCATGACCATATCCTTCTGTTGCTGTTGCGGCTGTGTGGAGGAACCCTTCGCGGAGGTCATGGATGTGAATATGATCTTCCCCTTACTTTGGGAGCAAACCAGACAGAAAATGAATTTCCTAGTCTGGGAGATGAGCTTGCTACCTTTCTTGGCAGTGATCAAAGAGGTGGTCGTAGGTGGGGCTACCTCCGGTATCCTGTATAATGAATTACACAAAGAAATAATGATAGCACGAGGCCTTTGACTCATACACAGCATGCCGCCTCCACATGTATGGTTGGCCTAATAATACACCACAAACATCCAGAGGTATAACATCACACAATACCTCGTCTGTGAAGGGTTTGATACTGTAAGGAAGGCGGCACTGTTGGCGAACTCGAAGATCTCATTCTTGGTGAAGCCACTCGATACTATATGGCTGCAGGCGTGGTGCAGTCAGTAGGCCCAACCGCTTCACGACTTCTGTTGAAATGAGGTTCTTTTGGCTCCCACTGTCAACAATGAATTGCAGCGGTGACCCCTTCACCCACATCTGTGAGTGGAAAAAACGCTCCCCCTCCTCTGGATCTTCAGGCGCATTTCTGGATCTTGGCAGTGGCAACAGTGGCACTGGGCTCCGCGTCAATGATCTGCTTCCCTTTGGTATTCCCCTTGTCGGGTTCTGATTCAGGGTCGGAACATGCCTCTGTTTCGGAAGCCTTCAACTCAGCCACCAACGACTGCTTGGTCCGACACTCACTTGTGCTATGAGTGGGGCTCTTATGGAACTCACACCACTTTCCTGTGTCCTTCTTCGACTTCATGGTGTTGTTCTTTTCTTGCGGCTTCGACGGGTTGTCTTGGGTCACCCCGCCTTGGCTTTGTCCTTTGGTCTTCGGATTCACAGATCCAAAGTCTCGCTTCTTTTGTTTAAACTTCTGCTCGATCTTGACAGCATATCGGTACGCTGTGCTGAGTGAGGAGATGTCCAGGAACTCCATCTCTTCCTGGATGTATCTGTGTAGGCAACCGCAGTATTTGAGTACCAAATGTAGCTCAAAATCCTTGATACCCAACTGTGTGCGAAGGGTATGAAAAATGTTTGTGAACTCTGGCACATCTTGGTCCCTTCCCTGCCGCAGCATGGTCCATTTTATGTATTTGTCCTCATAGATCTTGACAGGGTAATATGGCTCCTTAATGGCATCCCAGAATGAATTCCAAGTGGGTGCAGCTGAAAATAGTGCACCCGTGTTATCATCCTTCTGCTCGCAGTAAGTTTCCCACCAATCCTTGACATGGGGGGCTGCTTTGAGAAGTGCGAAAGTGATCTTTTGCTGGATGGAAAAGTCATGAATAGAAAAATACCCATCTAGCAGATTTAACCATTTATCTACGGCATCTGCGTCTATTTGACTGTTGAAGATGGGGATTTCAAAATTAACTTGTACCTTAAAGGGTGTGGCGTTTCCAGAGTAGCTGTTGGAAACCGATGCATTGCCTCTGGGTAGCCGCTGAAAAATCTGGGCAAAGTTGTCCATCATCGCATTCCTTTGCCACTCGAGGTCTTCTTCGAGCAAGATTTTGATAGGATCTCCTACCCCCTCGTCTTTCTTTTCATCCGCCATGGGAGGCCGTCGGGATTTGCGAGGCTGGTCTTGCAAAGGTTCGACCAGTTCAATACCCCTAACTCCTTATATCCCGACCTCGTTGGAGACATGCAAAGAAAAACAAAGAAAAAAGGCAGACCGCTCTGATACCACTGATCCGGATTTAAACATGAATGCAACAAATTACAGAGATAACCATAAACACAAAGATGCAACGGAAATAATACTTCATTTCATTAATGTAAAATACTGAAATATGCTTACAAACATAAATGGAAATAAACCAGCTAGAGCGATGGTAGCTTATCCCTGAGAAGAGATGTGGCGGCTACATGCCTCTGAACTCCGTTACAATGAGGCTCGAAGGCCCATTTATTGTTGAGAAACAATGGAAAACCCTTAACATCCCAAAACCTAACCCTAGAAGATGAAACGCCAAATTGTGGGCCCCGTTTTGGGTAAGTTGGTACATCAACTTCCCGGGGTCGTAACTTTGGCACCCGATCTTCGTTTGACGCGTACAATAGCTCGTTAGAAAGATCTATTCGAGCACTACAACTTTGGGAAAATGGACGGATGTTGCTCCCAAATTTCCCAAAAAACGTCGTTTAGGGCCTCAAAACGGCTCCGGAAGTTCAGGACCTGAAAATTTGCTAAAAATAGTAAATTGTGCTACAATTACGGAAACTAAAACACTGAAAGAGACAGTTATGGGGGTCCAAGTGGAATAGGTGGGTGGCTACCAACATCCACCTGGATCAGACACCCCCACTAGCACATGAGAAGATACGCCCGTCAAATTTACTAGGGATGGTTCACTATACAGTGGATCCATTTGTGGTCGGATGATACAGTGGTATATTTGGGACCGTACCTATCAAGGGATTTATTGATGGTTAGATAGTACAATGGTATGCGGTGACACACTGGTACATATGGGACTTGGGTATTGATATGTACGTTATGGCATTGCTTGAGGACAATGGAATCTCGAAGAGAGAGGACTGTCACGTCCCTCCCTTGAGTGAACATTATAGGGGTAGTGATTGATTTAATTAGATTTATATGTGGCTATGAGAACAAGGTTAACTTTATAAAGTCACATTATTATGTAATTGCTTGCCCATGGAATTGGTACCCATGGTATTGGCACCCATGGAATACTTACCCATGGTATCGGTATCCATGGAATACTTGCCCATGGTATTGGGATGGCCAAAGATTATAAAAGGGAGCTCAAGCTCATTCTTTAGGTAGGTTGATGGATGATTTCTCCCATTTGATTTGATCCCTTGTGGCTATGGAAGTGGTAAAACCATATCCCTAAGGAAAATTGGGTTCGATGTTGAAATTATACACCCTAACCAATCTAAGGAAAAATTACTACGGATTTCTCATTGAAGCATATTGATTTTCAAGATAGGTTTGCCAGATATTTAGAGTTTAATTTTGTTTTGCAGGGGTAAATTATTGAAGAGCAGCAAAAATGGCTTCCAAGGAACCACAATTAATTTAGCAGGGCTGAGAGAATTAGAAAGAGAAACCATATTTTTATTGAGGCTGAATTCATTTGAGGGAGGCTGATAATTTGTGAAGTTAATTTTTGCAGGAAGTTATCACCATTACTTTTGGAAGCTGAGTTGTGTTACTACAAGGTTCATAAAAGTACAAGAGACCAACCTTGAATTAAAAAGGGGTCGAGCTTGTTTGTTTGGCACTATGGGTCAAATTCTCTAGAGAAGTAGTGCTTTATTTTGGAGGCTATTAGCATACTAGCCAGTAGGCCGAATTACAATTTGTTTAGAGGAGGATTTACATTCCTATCCTGGGCCATGGGCATTTGAGAGGAGAAAATCGCCAAATTCACCTTAATTATAGCAGGCAGAGACCTTTTTCTTATGGCAATCAGGTTCATTGATAACCTGTGTGGCAATTTGGTGGCCATTTAGAGGCCAAGCGTGAACTAGGAGAAGCAGGATATAAAATTTAAATTAAGACCACAGCCTGTGGAGGTCATGATTTCCAGTGGCAAAAGCAGCATATATATTGATGCAAAGTCCCATTTATTGTCATGTCGAGGATTCCCTGATAAAGAAGGCTGAGGACACAGTAGTTTTGACCATTGGTAAAGGACTAGGTACTAATTCAGTGTAGTTGGGGTTGATCGCATTGCACCACCAACATAAATTTTGGTCACCTACAGCTTAATTCCAGATGTACCAACGTTGTCTCCAGATGTGGAAGCAAACTCTGAGGCAGCAAGCATTAATACCAGCAGCGATTCTCTTCCTCTTTGGCAATCCAAGGATATATATTACATCGGCATTCTACAGTGTAATCATCATCACTTGCTACAGTCAGAGTGCTAAATTTGGGTACCAGAGGACAAGTGGTTCCCTAAGGCTTTGATCTTTGGCCTAGGGAAAAGTGTCCAAATTTATTTGTATTTTTCTCTTAAAGTGACTTTATAAGTGGTAAAGCCAATTTAATTTAAAAGTGACTTTATAAATGGTAAAGTTACATTCTAATTTAAAAGTGACTTTATAAGTGGTAAAGTTACATTCTAATTTAAAGGTGACTTTATTAAAGTCAATGAAGAATTATAAAGTGAAAAAGTGACTATGGAAATAAAAGGCTAAGTGGGTCTTTATTTAAGTGGGTGCGTTACAAAATAGAAAGTGAGAATTAAATGCACATTTATTCTCATCCCTAGATCTAAATGAATCTCAACCATTAGATCTTAAGGTAACACAAAAGGTTATTTAGATAGTAAAAGGAGAAGAGAAGAAAAAAAGATCAATTCATTCTTTCATGAGCATTTGAGAGAAAGAGAAGAGAGAGCAAGGAGAAAATTTATGCATAGTGAGGAAGTGAAGGAGACCAGCAAGAAGATATTTCAGTAAATCTGGACAGTAGCATTTATTGGCATGCATCCCAAGGTAAAACCGTACAACAAGAGAAAGGCATAGAAATTGAAGAAGAGGGACAGCAACAAGCGCATGAATTTCGAGGTAGGTTTGGGCACGAATTTCAAGCTAGGTTTGGGCATGCTTTTCGAGGCAATTGTACTGCTGAAATCTGTATGGTATGTACATTCCGTACAACAAGTTTTGGGCATGTTTTTCGATGCAGTTCGTACAGCATTTAATGTTGTTTTATTGCTGGAAAAAAAATCTGTTTTGATTGTTCGCTGATTGGCACGATTTTTGAAGCAGAGTTCAAGCATAGAAATCAAAATAAGTGTAAAAATTTCTATTTTCCCACCCCGGTTTTCGGTTTCACCTTATTTTTCCCATGTAGTTAAATGCCCATTCCCATAACCATACATTTAACAGACTAAAAAAAATAAATATGGCTGAAAACACAAATTCTGGAAATTTTTCAGAATGCTGGAAATTGCAGAAATAAAAATCAGCAATTAAAAACAGCCATTAAAACACATTAAAACACTGATATTTTTGGTCAACTTGACCCTGGAAAAACCCCCTACAACTCTTGGGGAAAACCAGTTTGAGAGCTCTTCTTTATTTCTGAAAATTGTCTTTTTTACAGTGAGAATTATTCAGCAAAAAATCAGCAAGCAAATTTACAACTTATCTCCTTTCCCGTGCCTCACAGCAATCTGGAAATTACAGCAAACAGGACAGCAATAAATGATGTACGACCTCCGTTTTGTGTGCAGAAAAATCAGCAAACTGCTCCTCGATTTTTGTGCAAAAATCTGCCTTTCACTATGTGCTGAATCAGTTGTACAAATCTGCTCAACTGCTGCCTTGGAATGTGTGCCAAGCTGCTGTCTCCTTCTCCTCCCTGCTCAGAAATCTCTCTTGCTCTCTTGCTCTCCTTCTCCCAATCTGCTCATGAAAGAATGAATGACCTTTTCCTCCTTTTCCTCCTTTAATATAACTCCAAGTGACTTTTGGGTGATCCAAGTGACTTTTGGGTGATCTCTAAATCCAATGGCTGAAAAAGATTTAGATCAATGGTTGAGATTAAATGCTCATTTAAATCTCACTTTCTATTTTTTAATTCACCCCACTTTAATAAAGACCCACTTAGTCATTTATTTCCAAAGTCACTTTTCTTTTCTAATTTTTCATTGACTTTATAAAAGTCACTTTAAAATTAGACTTAATAACTTTATCACTTAAAGTCACTTTTAAATTAGATTTAACTTTATAAAATTATAAAGTCACTTTAGGAGAAAAATTAAATTCTTTTGGACACTTTTCCCTAGGCCAAAGATCAAAGCCTAAGGGAACCACCTGTCCTCCGGTACCAAATTTCAACAATAAGTTGTAATTTGTGGTTGCTGGAATTTTTACTGTGTATTTCAGTTTCTCTATAAAAGCATTTTCAGAAATAAAGAAGAGCTCTCAAACAGGTTTTCCCCAAGAGTTGTAGGGGGTTTTTCCAAGTTCACATTGACCAAAAATGACTGTGTTATTTTCTCTGCATGACTATCATAATTTTGTTGTGTTTTATTTTTGCAATTTCAACAGTTTTGAAATCTCTGAATTTGTGTTTTCAGAAAATATTGTCATTTCCAGATTTTAGAATTTTTATCATGCTTGGATTTCAAACTAAATGCACGGAGTGATAAGGAAAACTGATAACCGAAGTGGGGGTTGATATTTCTTCATGGTATCGGAGCTTGGTTAGCTGAAAAGTGCAGTTTGGGACAGCGAAGTGAAAATCACAGCAAGCTAGTTTTTACACAGAAAACAAAAACCTTTACCACAAATTTGAAAATTTCAGTTTGGTAGGATAGTGAAACATGTCTTTAGGTTTGAGAGTGGAAGACAGGTTGGATGCGCAGAACAACAACAGTGCATAGAAGAAGAGAATCCAGAGCATCTTTAAGGACGCAGAAGTCTGGGGCATTATGGTAAATACCACACAGAACCCAATAGCAGTACTTGATAACCCTGTACAATTGGCAGAGTTTAACAAAAAAAATGCTAAGGCAAAAAAATTGATTCTGGAAGGAATCAAAGATCATGTCATTCCTCATGTGAGAGGAAAGACTTATGCACATGAGATGTGGCCAGCCTTAACCAGTCTTTACCAAAGCTCAAATGAAAACAGAAAAATGGTCCTAAAGGAGAAATTGAAGGCCATTAAAATGGCTAAGACTGACAGTGTTACAACATACCTCACAAAGATCACTTCAGTGAGAGATGAGTTGGCAGTCGTGGGTGAGATCATTGCACCCGCTGAGTTGGTGAGAATTGCTTTGAATGGTCTTCTCAAGACATGGGAGAATTTTGTAGATGGCATTGTTGCACGGGAAAACCTTCCCTATTGGGAGAGGTTGTCGAATGATTGCATTCAGAATGAGACCAGAAAGAACCATCTTGGGGCAGCCAAACAAGTGGAGGAGGATGACAATGTGGCATTGTTAGCAACAAGCAAGAAGGGCGAAACAAAGAAGCAAGCTTCCAACAGTGGCGGCAAAGGCAAAGGCAAAGGCAAGCAGCAGAACAAGGAGAAGGACTATTCCAAAGTCAAATGTTGGAATTGTCAAAAGTTGGGACACTATGTTGTTGTGTGTCCGAAGAAGAAGAACAAGAAAGGGAAAGACAAACCCATGGCAGCTTCTATAGAGATAGAGAGCTTCTCAGAGAGCTTTGATCATGGGTTTGGGTTCATGGCTTGTGAGGCCACCAGTGCAAGATCACCTGCCATACAGGTTCAAAGGGAGTGTGCACTCCCCGCTACTAGCAGAGCATCCACATGACAAGAGTCAGAGAGTACTTCTAAGAGCTTTCAGAGGATGATACTGAAATGGAGGTAGTACTTGGTGATGACAGCATTGTTAGAGCAGTCGGTGTGGGGACATTGACATTTGATAAGGGACCCAAACCTCCCTTGAAAGTGTCAGATGTTCTATATGTGCTTGGAATGAAGAAGAACCTGATATGGAATGAAGAAGAGCCTGATATCCGTCTCAACACTTGAGGACAGAGGGTATGATGTGTTGTTCGGGAGAGGGCAGGTGCTTATATATCCTAGGGGAACTCCAGCTTCTTCAACTAGAGTGATTGGTGTGCACCATGCCAAGGTGTACAAGTTCTCATTCCAACCCCTGATGGCATTGAGTAGCAACACCTGAGACAGGACCAACAGCAGATCTAGCAATTCAGATTTGTGTAAGATTTGGCACCGCAGGATGGGGCACATGTATCATGGGGCCTTGAGTACATTGCAGGAGATCACCACTGGTGTGTCAGATTTCAGTTCTGATCACCTTGATGTATGCAGAGGATGTGTTATGGGGAAGCTTGCTAGATTCCCTTTTCCCAGCAGTGACAACAGAGCGACCAGGATCCTTGACTTGATTCATACCAATGTGAGTGCTCGGATGTCTCATGTATCCTTGAGTGGCTATGAGTACTATGTTTTATTCATTGATGACCACTCCAGGAAGCCCTGGATTTATTTCTTGAAGACCAAGAGTGAGGTCTTCAAGCGGTTTCAAGAGTTCAAAGCTCTTGTGGAAACCCAGACAGGTAGGAAGATCAAGGTCCTTAGGTCGGACAATGGAGGGGAGTGTACCCTTAATGAGTTTGTTGATTTTTGTGCTGAGGCAGGCATTAAGAGGGAGTTCACAGTTCCTTACAACCCCCAGCAGAATGGGGTTGCGAAGAGGAAGAACAAATCCATTGTAGGGGCTGCCAAAGCCATGCTTCATGATCAGGGATTACCTTTATTTTTGTGGGCATAGGCCTGCAACACTGCTATGTACTTGCAGAATAGGAGTCCACATCGTGCCTTGGGAATGTGACTCCGGAGGAGGTTTTTTTGGGAAGAAGCCTGATGTTGGGCACTTTCGTATCTTTGGGTGCCTTACATATTCCTATGTCCCCAAGGAGAACAGGACCAAGCTAGAGCCCACTGCAGACAAGGGCATCTTTGTGGGTTATAGCGAGACCTCGAAAGCTTATCGGATTTATATTCCTGCACAGAGGAAAGTGGTTGTCAAGCGGGATGTGAAGTTCGAGGAGGAGAGAGCTTTCAGCAAGTCACGGGAGTTAGAGTATCCAGAGTCACCAAACCCTCAAGAGCAGCGGAGTCAGTCACAGGGATCCAGTGGTTAGGGACCAGGAGGTACATCGATTATAGTGTCAAGTCCATCAGTGAGCAATGGCTCTTCAGAGTCAGGTGGGTGGTTCTTCGGGCAGTATGCAGGGCAGTCCGCAGAGCAGTTCACAGGGTAGTCCACTAATGGACAGTTTGCACGGTACTTCAGCATCTATAGGCATAGATTCAGGCATGAGGTCAGTTGGCAGGCCTTCAGGAGTTCAGGCCTCTGATGATGATGAGGATTCTTTCACTCCAGTGGGAGAAGTATACTCCGGGAAGAGGAAGCCCAAGTGGCTTCAAGACACCTTGCGTGAGGCCACATCAGTTGTTGGGCCAAAAAGACAGGTTAGAGAGAGTAAACCACCTGAGCGGTTTTGTAGTTACATGGCATTAGTAACAAGCATTGTTGCCTCTGAGCCTTCTAGTTATGAGGAGGCAGCCAGCCAACACGTCTAGAGAGAGGCGATGATAGAGGAGTATTCTTCTATTATGAAGAACAATGTTTGGGAGGTAGTGTCGAGGCCTGAAGGTAAATCAATTTTTACTTCCAAATGGCTTTACAAGATAAAGCATGTTGCAGATGGCAGCATCGAGAAGTTCAAGGCTCGATTTGTGGCGAAAGGGTTCTCACAGGTAGAGGGAGTTGACTATGAGGAGACCTTCGCTCCCATAGCTCGATATACATCTATTCGCTCCATTATATCGATTGCAGCAAAGATGGGTTGGAAGATACACCAGATGAATGTGAAGACTGCATTTCTCAATGGCTTCATTTAGGAGGAGGTTTATATTGAGCATCCGCAGGGCTTTAAGGTTCATGGGAAGGAGTCCCATGTATGCAAATTGAAAAAGGCACCTTATGGCCTGAAGTAAGCTCCTAGAGCTTGGTACTCAAGGATTGATACATACTTGCAGCAGTTGGGTTTCACAAAGAGTGAGGCTGAACTGAATCTATACTTCATTGTGGTGGGTGAGGAGCCTCTCATTCTGGTGTTGTATGTTGATGACTTGATCATCACTGGTGCAAAGAGATTCATTGAGGGTTGCAAGAGAGATCTTGCTTCAAAGTTTGAGATGAAGGATATCAACTTGATGCATTATTTTCTAGGATTGGAGGTGTGGCAGGAGGAGGGGCATTTCTTCCTGGGACAAGGGAAGTACATTATGGATATTCTTAGCAGATTTCACATGGAGGACTGCAAACCCATGTCTACATCTATGATCACTTACTGGAAGAAGCTTCACACTTCTGATTCTGAGTTGGTGGATCCTACTCTATACAGACAACTGATTTGTGAATTGATGCATTTGGTCAACACTCGACCAGATATATGTTTTGCAATTAACACAGTGAGTCAGTGCATGTGTGAGCCCAGGAGAGTGCACTGGGTGGGTGCAAAACACATTCTTCGTTACTTGCAAGGCACTGTGGATTTTGGTTTGGATTATAGATAGGGTGATGGAGTGAGATTGGTAGGGTACACGGATTCAGATTGGGCAGGTTGTGCTTCAGATAGGAAGAGTACTTCCGGGTGTTGTTTTGGGTTGGGTTCGACAGTTGTGTCATGGATCAACCGGAAACAACAGTCAGTTGCATTGAGCTCAGCTGAGGCAGAGTATATGGTTGCTAGTTTGGCTAGTTGTGAGGCCATATGGCTTCGCAAGATGTTGTTTGGTCTATTTGGTCAAGCATTGAGACCTTCAATAATTTACTGTGATAATCAGAGTTGCATAAAACTCACGGAGAATCCAATTTTTCATGACAGGTCAAAGCATATTGAGATCAAGTATCACTTCATTAGACTATGTCCAAAAGGGAGCTGTCAAGCTCGAGTACATTTCCACAAATGAGCAGGTAGCGAACATTTTCACCAAAGCCTTACCACGGGGCAAGCATGTCTACTTCAGAGACAAGATGGGAGTGGTGAGGAACACTTTCCTCGGTAAGAGGGAGTGTTAAAATTTGGGTACCAGAGGACAAGTGGTTCCCTAAGGCTTTGATATTTGGCCTAGGGAAAAGTATCCAAATTTATGTGTACTTTCCCCTAAAGTGACTTTATAAGTGGTAAAGTCAATTTAATTTAAAAGTGACTTTATAAGTGGTAAAGTTACATTCTAATTTAAAAGTGACTTTATAAGTGGTAAAGTTACATTCTAATTTAAAGGTGACTTTCTTAAAGTGAGTGAAGAATTAGAAAATGAAAAAGTGAGTATGGAAATAAAAGGCTAAGTGGGCTTTATTTAAATGGGTGAGTTAAAAAAATAGAAAGTGAGAATTAAATGCACATTTATTCTCATCCCTAGATCTAAATG
Source organism: Pinus tabuliformis (assembly GCA_031772625.1). Classification (NCBI taxonomy): domain Eukaryota; kingdom Viridiplantae; phylum Streptophyta; class Pinopsida; order Pinales; family Pinaceae; genus Pinus; species Pinus tabuliformis. The sequence goes on along the minus strand of CM062805.1, from coordinate 151,920,229 downwards.
AATCTCAGCTATTAAATCTTAGGGTAGCCCAAAAGGTCATTTAGAGAGTAAAAGGAGAAGAGAAGAGAAAAAGATCAATTCATTTTTTCATGAGCATTTGAGAGAAAGAGAAGAGAGAGCAAGGAGAAAATCTCTGAGCAATGAGGAAGTGAAGGAGAGCAATAAGAAGATATTTCAGCAAATATGGGCAGTAACATTTATTGGCACGCATCCCAAGGCAAAATCGTATAACAGGAGAAAGGAACGAAAATCGAGGAATAGAGATAGCATCAAGGGCACAAATTTCGAGGCAAGCTTGGGCACGATTTTCGAGGCAGACATACTATTGAAATCAGTATGATCTGTACAGTTTATATAGCAAGTTTTGAGCATGTTTTTCAAGGCAAACCATATAGCATTTAATGTTGTTTTATTGCTGGAAAAAATTTTATTTTGGTTGTTCGCTGATTGGCACGATTTTCGAGGCGGAGTTCAAGCGCGGAAATCAAGATAAGTTGTAATTTGTGTGATCCAAGTGGATATTGGTGGCCACCCGCCAATTCCACTTGGACCCCCACGATTGTTTCTTTTAGTTTTTCAGTTTCCTTAGTTGTAGCACAGTTTACTATTTTTAGCAGTTTTTCAAGTCCTAAACTTCCGGAGCCGTTTTGAGACCCTAAACGACGTTTTTTTGGCAATTTACCACCAGCGGTTTTTATTTAAAATCATTTTTTTCGTCGTAGTCCTCGGGAAGATCTTTCCAACGGGTTATCATGCGCGTCAAACAGAGATAATATGACCAATCACGACCTCGGAAAATTGGTTGTCCAACTCACCCCAACGAGACCCATAAACTCTTGGTGTTACATCTCCTCGGGTTAGGGTTTTGGTTGTTTAGGGTTTGCTATTATTGTTCAATAATAAAAAGGCCCTTGAGCCTCATTGTAACGCAGTTTAGAAGCATGTAGCCGCCACATCTCTTTTCAGAGATAAGCTACCATCGCTCGAGCTAATCTTATTTCCATTCTATTTGTAAGCATATTTCAGTGTTTGATATTAATGAAATGAAGTGTTCTTTCTACTGCATCTCTGTATTTATGGTTATATCTATAATTTGTTGCGTTCTTGTTTAAATCTGGATCATTGTGGTTGCTGGAAATTTTACTATGTATTTCAGTTTCTCTGTAAAAGCATTTTTAGAAATAAAGAAGAACTCTCAAACTGGTTTTCCCCAAGAGTTGTAGGGGGTTTTTCCAGGGTCACATTGACCAAAAATCACTGTGTTATTTTCTGTGTGTGGCTGTCATAATTTTGCTGTGTTTTATTTCTGCAATTTCAACGGTTGTGAAATCTCTAAATTTGTATTTTCAGAAAATATTGTCATTTCCAGATTTTAGAATTTTTATCATGCTTGAATTTAAAACTAAATGCATGGAGTGATAAGGAAAACTGATAACTAGAGTGGGGGTTGAAATTTCTTCACATAGTAGCCTCGCACGGGCCGAGTGCACAATTCTTTAGGTAGATGGCAAGCTAATACCCATGGTAGGACGAATTGTTAAGAAAGGTGCACTTTATTTATTGCCAAACAGATTTTCTTGGACAGCAATTTCTCTTTGCGCAGTATCCATTTTTGAACAACCATACTTCAGCCATCAGGGTGCCATCTTACCAGGTTCCAAAAATTAATCATTGCTCGTAAAATTTTAGACATCCATTTAATAATATTACTGTCTTGATTTCTGTTCATGGTTGATTACTGTCTTGATTTCTGTTCATGGTTGATTACTGTCTTGATTTCTGTTCATGGTTGAAAACTAATTTGTGAGGATTCTATCACATTATTTATTTGGTATGCATATAATGTGATTGATTATAAATTGTTAGATAAATTGTGTCAATGAGATTAAGGGGCAGTATTGAGGATGTCTGGCATATTTTGGAATTTGCTCTTGGCTGCATGCATGCTAAGTGTTTGACATAATGCCTTAATGAGCAGTTTGGTTATTTGAAGGGTAAATTGGTTTAATCTGGAAAACTTTATTGGTCAATAGGGTGAAGTTAAAGAGGCTTTTTAGCATATGTGGGAATTGCTTATTAGCTGATTGGTATAATCCTAGTAAAACACATTACAGAGGCTAGCTGATGCCATCTCTGAGATCTACCTGACAAACTCCCAAATTTGAAAATTAGTTCTTGAGAGCTTTTAACTAATGCTGCTTCTTCCCTGCAATTGATTTACTGCTGCAAATCCCTGAGAATTTCAGTCAAAGAAATAGCTCTAATACCATGTAAATTTTCTAAGCCTAGATGACTAATGTCCCTGTGATCTCAATTAAACAAGTGAATTTTTGAATTTAATAAATGCAGAAATTAAATTCAAACATAGCTCCACTCACAATAGCTGGAAATTAAATAGCAATAGCATAGAAACAGTTTCACACATACACGGGTAATGTCTCCTTCAAATTCAACTTTTCATTCCTTTGAAAAATTTACAAGGAAACCTCCACAGTTTGCTACAACCAAGCAGCTGCATGGTGAACAAAAATCACCCTGAACTAAGCAGTATGGCCTGCCTCTATCCGTAAGACAGCACTCCATGTCTGTACCACTGTACAAACTTCCATACAACTATACAATATATTTCTACAACTGTACAAACTTCCATACAGGTGTGCGAAACTGTTCCGTACAGCTGTACAAAACTATGCAAATTTGTACAATTGTACGAAATTGTGCAGACGTACTCTGTACAGCCTCTGCTTGCTGCCAAGATTCGCCTCTTTCCTGAATCCCTACTCTCCCTCTCTCTCTCTCACACACAACCTCCTAAACTGTTCAACTGTGTGTGTAAACCCTCTATCTTGACCTGTCTTTATACTTTTAGCTGAAACCAAAACCCTAATCTATTTTTGGAATTACTCCTAGTCTAAGTCATGTAAGAAACACACTTTTTAAGACTTGGCAACTAAATATAAGACTTTTCACTTTTTTACTAGAGTGAATTACAAAATAGAATTATTTTATGAAATATCTCGAACTACTTCTCGTTCAGACTAAACTTGTGAAGAAGTTGCTCTTTGAGCTATAATTCTCAACAAAACCACCAATACACATAGCATACTAACGTATCAGGTATAAAGCATTCATCAAAGTTTCTATGAAAGATCTAAACACCACCAAGTTGAACACATTCAGCCACCAGAATGACTATTAAAGAACAGATCTCTGCTTCATTTCGTATCATACACCCAAGAAGCCTTTATAAAGGAGTTGAACAATCGAATCAACGTGGAAGCCCTCATTTGTATGGTGAAAGAAAAACTGGCAAGAGCGGCAAAGAGATTCAGACTCAAAACCTATGCTGTTGCATAGGCTAAGTTTCTACTGGATGAAAATTAGTTAGACCCTACTATTCCCGGTCCAGGCACTATCCCTATAGATGCTTGGCATGGCACTCTGACCGGAGTCACGGACAGTTGGCCTAATGATTGCGGTTTTGATCTCTAGTGATTTAGCTTGTGCTTCCTTTATGAAGAACAATTACTTTTTGGTCCTGTGTGGTGTACATTTTGAGCTGCTTATAGGACTGGTAGGTATTGGCATTGTTCTTATGGCGACTGTCCTTACGGCCCTTTTTAACAAATTAAATGTAACTTTTATTGTAAATTGTAGAATGAGAAGAATTCTACTCAAAAATAAATAAATGAGACCCTACTAAGGATATGTTCATCAGTCTCTGTCTTACTACTGCAATGACCCAGGTTCGAATCCTGATGGATGCCCAATAAAGGGCCATGTTAAAACACAAAACGGATAGCGTTTATGCAGTTGTTGTACCCGTTGTACATAATACAAAGTTTCATAGTCCCTCCGTCTAAACAAGGGGCGTTTCACTGGCGCCCAGGGAAAAAAAAAATTACGAAGGAAATTCCCTACCAGATATTTCCAAACGTCAGAAAGACCGACCCTTCTCTCGCTCCCTCGAGATCTCTGTTTTTCATATTCAGGAGCTTGAAGTAGCCCAGATATGTGTTTGAACTCTGGAAGTATTTTCAGTTAATGGATCTCCTTGAGCTAAAACCATCCTAAACAACTTGTCCTTAAGCAGTTTATTCAACCAAATACATAAAGACATATCATACCCATTTTAATCAATATTGCTTGAAACAATTCGCTTGGAGAAGAAACAGTTAAACTTAACAGAAAATCCCCTGAACAAAGTTGGCACTAAAGAAAAAACAAAGCTCAATGTGAATTGTAACGGGCTATTGGATATCGATAAACTTCATCTGCTATTCTGTGCATGGGTCTACAGCCTTCCAATTTTGTTTGAAGCTCGATATCATGAGGGGAACTGATGGTGGGGTATTCATAAAGCATACATACCTCCAACAAAAAGTTTGGTGGTGACTCCCCTCGAGAAGAAGGCTGTAAAGCGTGGAAATGGAGAAGAGAGGTGAGTCCCCAGGAAACGCCTGAACCCTGGAACCATGGACATCTTCCTCAAATGCCTTCTCAAATGTGTTAAACCCTACTGCACCATATATTCATACCATCGAGGCTTCTATTTCAAACATACCAGGTGGTGGCAATCACATTTATATACCATTTATAACCAAGTAGAGCCGATATGCTTGATGTCATCTCACCAAAGTATTCCAAGTTTAAGGTTGTTGAAGGTCTTTCATAGTCAATGGTTTCAAAATAGTTTATTTTTGTTTAAGGTCTTTCATGGTCCATGGTTTCAAAAACAGTTTATTTTTGTTTAAGGTCTTGTCTTTCATAGTCAATGGTTTCAAAACAGTTTATTTTTGTTTAAGGTCTTTGATAGTCAATGGTTTCAAAATAGTTTTTTTTTTTTAAGTAGTGTGAACCAAGTTTATATAGGGTATGTATTGTTAGGTTGCTATAAAATATTGGTCAGGTTAGTCTTTTTATTTTATTAGAGGTGAATTTGTAAATAGTAGTTAGGGTGATTTTACTATTATGGTTTAAAGAGTTCTAGGTTTGGTTTAATTGTCATGTAAAATTTGTCTAATTTGTAAAGGTTCAAATGTTTAAAGTCATGAGGCTTTATTATTAAAGGAGTAATTATAGGGAGTCAATAGGTCACCATTGAAGAGTAGTGAGGGGTCATGTCATCAAACTTTGGTTATCATAAGTTAGTCATCTAAATATGGAGATCGAGTCTACATCAAAATAATCATGACAAAGGATTGGGCACAGATTTGGAGGTTCTGTCAAGTCAGTCTAGATGTCATTTCAAGAGTGGTTATGACCTCAGTAGGAGTACAACAATCATAAGGACAGTTAGTTCCTTTCCTCAAGCAATGTGTTTTCTAGGAGATGTTGCACATTCATCATTTCCACTTTCAAATCGTAATCATCGCTATCATTTCCACTCTAGGTCGTTTTGGAAGGTTATTTGAACTTTTGTCTTCATTCAACATCGCTCAGTTCTTCTTCATTTCCATCAAAAGTTGTGGTGTGCTCGTGTTGGTTTGTTGCGCAAAGGAGGCAAGGGTGTTGTGTTTCCACACAGCGCTGCATTACTCACAAACTAGTGGTCAATTCTCCTTCACATGTGCAAATCCAAGCTTATCCTTATTCCTTAATCTTGGATGAATCTCCAAATTGCATGTATGAGCTAGCAAAAGTCATATAAAGCCTGCAAGTTAGATAATTTTATCTTCGCTGCATTTTTTAAATCATTGCGCTTCTACTTATTTTATTGCTCTTTCTCCTTGTTGCATTTCCACACAATGTTATTTTTCTTCTCAATCCGAAGTCCAAACTCTTTTTACAAGTGCAAAATTGAATCACTCTTTGTTCCTTGACTGTGAAAAAAAAAAATTGCATGCATGAGCCACTAAAGTTGTTCAAAACCAGCAAAGAGAGCAAATTCATAATCGTTGCATTTTTCGTAATTCGTTGTGTTTTCTCCTAATTGTTGTGATACCACACAGTCTTCATCTTTTGCATTTCTTCGTTGCCAAGAGCGCATTCTTCTTCGCAAAGCTTCCATGTGTAGATTGTCCTATGTGTTGAAATTGCATTAAAGCCCCTCACCCAATTGGTGTGCTTGTTTCAAACCCATGCCTTGAATGTAGCGTTTTTCACAAAGTGTTGCGACTGTCCCTTACAATTCACTGTTAGTTGTTGAAAATTTGCAAGTCTTTAGGGTTTTTTTGAGAAAGTCTGCATTGATTAATCTTTTGTGTAAAGCTTGTTGTTTCTTAGTCATCATCAGAGGTTTAAACTATCATCACTCCTCCATTATTGCACAAAACAAGTTGCTTTAAAACCCTAGACTATTCACTGCTACAAAAACAAAAACATGTCAACTCTAGAGGAAAAGAAGCACAAGGGAGGTGCTATTGTTCGGTTTGAGCCACAAGATATCACAGTTATTAATGCAGACCCAGCCATCAGAGTGGCTTTTGAGCAGGTGGGGTGTTTAAGGTTTTGTGAAAATATTCAGGGGTACAATCTACAGGTGACTAAGGAGTTTGCCAAGGGTTTTGATGGATTGCAGGCAAAGGTTGGAGCACTTACTTTTCCAGTCACAACCCAATCAATAGTTGATGCCACTGAGATCCCTTTACATGGTGAGGAATGGTTTAAGGGTATGGAGTTAGATTTGGTTCATTTCAAAGACTTTCTGAAACCACAATACCAGGAGGGGTATGGGTTTGTTGTTCCAAGGAGCTATCTATAGGACCACCATAGTAAATTATTGGAGGTGATTCAAAGGTATTTCACATGTGAAGGGAGGTTCAGTAAAGTTTATCAGTATCATATAAGACTCCTAATGCATTTTACAAGCAAAAAACCTTTGAATCTTCCTTACTATTTATTTAGGAGTCTTAGCAAAATGGATGATAGAGTTCAAGCCAAGGGGAGTCAGATTGAACCTAGTTTGTTTCATTTTTCATTGATTAAATTGTTGGTGATAAAGGAACTTGACAAGAAGGAGCAGTCATGGCAGGAATTTTTTATCTCTTTAGGGTGGATGACACAACCTTTTGACAGCCAAAGGACTAAGAGAGATACCCCATCAGTTGCAATCAAAGAGGCCTCACCTGCAGCAACTAGCTCGGTCAAAAAGCCTTTGACTAAGAACAAATTAGTTGACAAAATAAGTGCCAAAAAACTTCACTTCTCACCTGAGGTAGAAACAGTGGCTAGGGGACTGAGAATAAGAGCTTCAGCCAAAAGATTGCCTATAGACTCTTCACCTATTCAAGCTGCTAAGATATCAGAAAGTGCACATGGAGAAGTGGAAGCTGATGAAAGGGATAAAAAAATTAAGGACCTGCAAGATTAATTGGACAAATCTCATCTAACAGTAGCATATTTGCAGCAATAAAATAGAGAACTCAAGCAGAAAGTATCACAAGAAGCTACCCACCCCAGTGAAGGAGAACCATCAAGGAGAGCATTGGCACATGTTGTTAAAGACAAAAGAAAGAAGATCATAGATGTTGAAAATGTGCAGGTGACAGTTGAGCAATCAAGGAGACCTAGGACTAGGTCTGCTACCAAAATGGAAATGCAAATGGAGGAGACTATTCAACCAGAACAGAAGGTGGTTTTTGATGAGCAAAAGGAGTTTGAAAAATTGTTGGAACAACTTGAAGGAGTTCAGCAGCAGGTAGATTGGCTTGCAGAAAAAATATCAAAGGGATAAGTTGAATTTGTTTAAGCAATTACAAGTTGTTGAACCTGTCCTTGATAAGGCTAAATACAAGTTAAAGTGGACCTTGCCTCTGCATAGGCAAGTGAGAATTTTGTATACACAGAATTTGGTTTTGAAGAGGAGACTCAAATTAGTGAAGCAACAGCTTACTGAGGCCAAGAAATCTGGAAGAAAGAGGAAGAAGGGAAAGTTGGATATACTAGCAGAGGCCAGCACAAAGGTAAATCTTCATCAGGAGGATGCTACTAAGGTTTAAATTTTGTATTTTTACTCAAAAAGTCAGAAATAGGTCAGTTTTGGTGGAGTTTACAAAAACGCAACAAGGACTTGTTGCACTTTTTATATAGTCCTTTACGCTGATGAGATAGTGTAGTTTTGAGGTTTTTGGTTGTCTTATGGGGTGTTATAAGGATGTCACAACACTTACATGTTTCCTCCAGCTCTTTATATCAAAAGAAGCCATCATATACTCATAATTTTGAAGGTGTTGCAAAAGTTGACAATTTGTTGCGAAAGTTGACAGTTTGTTGTGAAAGTCTGCTACAGGTGATCAGGAGGTCTGCAACCATTTCAAAGGATGTTTCAGGAGTTCATCACCCTCATATTTTGAGACTACCTAGTTGCTTCTTTTTGTTAGAGGAAAACTACAATTATACAGAACTCCAAGTGCTGCGAAAGTTGCTACGAAACTGGGAGTTTTGCAGCAAATGTTGCGTTTTCACACAGTCTTGTTTTTGCCTTGAAAATTCGAATTGTTTGGGTTCCCAAGGTTATTTAATCATGTTTTTAGGTGGAATAATGCCTTAGGGTGGTATGGTTAGTGGTTTGTTATAAGTATTTCTAATTTTAATGATGTATTAAGTAGAAAATTGTGTTTGGTAATTAGTTCCTACTTTTATGCAAAGTAGGTGAACAGTTCAATGTATCTAGTTGTTTGACTAGTTTCCTTTTGGAAAATTCGACATGGTTGACTAAGAATGGAATATTTTTTATATATTTAATATGTAAAAAGCTAAGAGAAGGTTTCTATTGGTCAGATTGGAGAGAGAGACACCTTGAGTGCATTGTATTTTCTGAATATTTTTGCTAGTGAATGAAAGACAAAAGGTGATTTGCAGGGATTCATGTGTCAGATCTTGATGGTGTTGTGCTTCTTTTATATTGTAAGTTTGTCTTATGTTTCTACATCTCTTGAATGTATGTCTTCATGCTTGGAAGAACCAGATGTTTAATTCATAATTCATCTTAATGGTGCTCTGATTTAGTTTTCCCAAGTAATTTGTGTTTTCCTCTTAAAGCAATATTTAGAATTCATCTACAGTTTTGATGCTCTAAGTGTTGTTTCTTACACTCACCCTCCTACAATGATTTAACTTGATTTCATCACCAATACTACCTACCTTTCCCCTTGTGGAAAAAACCCTTTCTCTCTTCATCAGATCATTGGACAAATAATAACTTTGACATGACTCCATGCCCAATGGATCTATCTCCTTTCTTACTGGCAACCCTTTGAAAAAGCAGACCTTATTGAGCTCTATACCTAGCCTAATATCAAATTAGTTGAATACCTTAAGTGAGAGAGCCCTCTCCAAGGCTAGAAGGGCTAGATTCTAGCCTAAAATTGGTTTTTGGTTACCTCTGGAATTTCTCTCCTCAACCTAGGGAAATTTACGAAGTGCTAACATGTATGTTGTCATAATTTTTTATAATGAGTTATGTTCTTATTATAAATAAAGGATCTTATATAACATTTAATTTATATATAATTCACAAAGTATATGATGATTATGGTTATTATTAAATCTTACATAAATATAAATGGTATAGTCTAATTAATAGAAGCGATGGTTTTTTAAGGCTAGAATTTAACAATACAATTTTAGTAAGATTATGATTTTTTATTATTTAAAAATCACTTTTGAATGCATAAATGAATTCAAGACTCGCAGAGTAAACAACTTAAACTTATGACTTTTAAAAATCTCTATCGAATTTTGAACAAAATTGACTAGGAAAAAAAAAAAGTATTCGAAAAAGAGTGATTTAGTCTATTAGTTAGACTATTAATCTATATTTCATAAATTACCAATGAATTGCTTATTAAATAATTTATTCATCAAATTAATTATTAAATTTATTAGTTTTATCAGCTAATTTATAAATTGTATAAATTATAAAATAATTTATGGATAAAATTAATTATTAATTTTGATGATGATTAATGCCCATTAAGACCAATATGGTCTACTGACCTTAAGAACATAAGAGATTAATTGAGATTCTTTAACATTCTATTTCTATGATCGAAAAAAGTGAGAGAATTCCTAAATTGTAGAAATATGGTGATAGAATTGCAAATGCTCAAGAAATTTAATCTAAATCAAGATACACAATTCTACTCTATTGATCTGCAGAAATTAATTCACAATTTGAACAACATTTGCAAACATGCATCAATCACATACAAAAGTACACATATTTATCTAGGGGAAACCAACTGGTAAAAACCCCTTGGGCCTGCTTGCATTAATCAGATGAATAAAGAAACTATTGCAATTGCTAGCTCCAACTATGAGCTCAACCTGCAAAAGGATAATTGTTCTCTTTGCTCAATGAAAAGATCTGACCCAAAATTAGTCAATTTCTACCCCCACCTGAGCTCCTATTTCCTTGCACAAATCTTGAGGGAATAGCCCCTATTTTTTAGGAATTTCCTCCAAAATGATTGCGCAATTCCCAAGGATTGATCACTAATTGCATGCAACACTTGTACACTCAAAAATATTTTACAATTGATGTTACACTGCCTTGGAATCTCCATCACAGCTGACAATTTGAATCCTGCATGCATGAGCTATTTTTGGTTGATTGATCAGTTTACTGGATGATCTTTGAGTTAGACTATTGTCCCACTGCACAAATGACCTCCAACTAGTTTGATCAGTTGTTATAACTAGTTTAACTGAATACAAGTGGAAATAACTGAACTGGAGTGCTACAAATTAGCAATCACACATGCATAACTGAACTCCAAGCCCTCTAACTCAAATTTATTGAGTTAACTCAGTGAAAAGAGCCATGTCACCTAAGTTAACTACCTCCAAGTTGTCTGTTGATGTGAAAATTTCATATTTTCCTTAATTTGACTGAGGCTAAGTCAAATTGAGCCTTTCTTGCTACACTTCTCAACACTCCATCTTAGCAAGAAATGGATTATTAACCAATCCTATCTTGCACCTATGGAATTCGAACTTCCCTCTTGACAAATCCTTTGTCAAGATGTCAACATCTTATTCCTCTATCAAAATGTATTGTAGCAACATTATTCATGTTTGAACATAGTCCTATAAATGATGATATTGGATATCTATATGGTTGGATCGACTGTGAAATATCGGATTCTCAGAGAGCTTAATGCAACTTTGATTATCACAACAAATCACAATTGGATCCATCTCTTGACCAAATAGTCCCACACGTATATTTCTCATCCATATCACCTCACATGTTGCTTGACTTGCAGCCATGTATTCTGATTCTACCAAGTTGAGCGCCACAAACCTCTGCTTCTTGTTGTACCAGGAAACAATTGCAGACCCAACACTGAAAATTCCATCTAATGTACTCTTTTGGTCAGATGGGCTCCCTACCCAATATGTATCTATGAAGTTACACAACTTCACTCCCTCTGTCTGTTTGTACCATAATCCATACTAGGTAGTGCCTCTGAGGTACCATAAAACATGCTTAGTTGCCTTCCAATACAATTTGGTCAGCCTAACCATAGCTTGACTCAGCTAGTTGACTACATAACACATATATGGTCATGTGTTCACAAGATACATCAGTGAACCCACTAACTGTCGGTAAATGGTAGCATCAACCTCTTCACCTGAAGTGGCATTCTCCTTCCTCCAGTTGGTCACTAGAGGTGTCTCCATGGGCTTACAACTCTCCATGTGAAATCTTTGCAGTATCTCAGTGGAATACTTGCCTTGAGACACAAACAATTCCCCATCACCTTGCCATACTTCTAGCCTAAGGAAGTAGTGCATGAGACCCATGTCTTTCATCTCAAATTCCCTTGCAAGGTCCTCCTTGCAAGAGTTGATCAGCTGCTCATCACCTGTCAATATTAAATCATCAACATATAAAACAATGATAAGCAATTTATCTTCTACCAAAATATGATAGAGGTTCACATCCGCTTCACTTTTGGTGAAGTCCAATCCAGAGAGATAATTGTCAGTCTGAGTGTACCAAGCTCGGGGTGCCTGTTTGAGACTGTACAATGCTTACTTGAGTCTGCACACATGAGACTCTCAATCAAATGTCTCAAAACATTTTGGTTGCTCGGTGTGCACTTCATCCTTAATAAAACCATTGAGAAATGTTGTTTTTACATCCATTTAGTGGATCTTCCATCCCATCTGCGCAACTAATGCAAGAATTGATCTAATGGATGAATACCTTGCTACAAGAGCAAAGGTTTCCTCGTAGTCATTTCCCTCAACTTGAGAGAATCATTTGGCCACAAATGTGGCCTCATACTTATTTATGCTTTTTTCTATTGCATGCTTGACCTTGAGGACCCATCTCGAACCCACAACTAATTTATCTGTTGGTCTTGGGACCACTTCCCAAACACTATTATTCATGATGGATTCATTTTCTTCCACCATTGCATCAACCCAAACTAGTTTCTCAAATAGGATGGCTCAGTCTCTACAAGCTCATTCATTAGAGACATGTAGCCAGTGTACCTGTCAGGTGACCTGCTTTGCCTACGCAAAATTGAAAGAGCTATCACATTCTCCCTCGCATCCTGCACCAATCTATCAACTTCCCTAGTTCTTTTTCTCCCTTCTCTGGATGGTTCTGCTTGACTTGATGTCTCCACTCAACCTCCTCTTTTATCCTCCATTTGTGGTTGCTCCAAAACTTCCTGAGGCTCCTCCTTTGGAGCTAAAATCTTCTCTTCTCATTGGATTTGAAACTCCCTCTCAAGAGACCACTGCATTGCTTTCTCCTCATCAAACTTTACATCCCTTCACATAATTGTCATTATGAGGGAAGGTAAGTACACCTGGTAATTATGAGAAGTTTCAGTGTAACCCACAAAAACTCTCAACTTTGATGTCGGCTCAAGTTTCTTCCTCAAATATTTAGAGACATTGTAATAAATAGAGGCTCCAAAAATTCTAAAATGAGACACATCCGACTTTCTCCCCGAGAAAGCCTCTTCTGGTGTAATCATACCACAAATCGGATGAGGACTCTGATTTTGCAAGTAGACTATTGTGTTACATGCCTTTACCCACAAATGCAGTGGTAGACCTTGGTCATGTAGCATAGCTATAATGCTACAACAATGTTTTGGTTCTTTCTCTCAGCTACCCCATTATGTTGTGAATTATGGGGTGTTTTCAACTCTCTTCTAATGCCTTCTTTCGCACACAAATCCTTGAAGTCACTCGAAACATACTCACCTCCATTGTCGCTCCTGAGAGCCTTCACCTTCTTGTCGGTATCTTTCTCAACTAGTGTCTTGAATTCTACAAACTTTGATAATGTCTCATCCTTCTTCCACATGAATAAGATCCAACACTTTCTTGAGAAATCATCAATAAAAATAACAAAGTATTTATGTCTGGCAGTGGATGTTGTCGAGAAATGTCCATAAACATCATAATGGACTCTTTCCAAGACTGCACATGCTTTGTTGTCTTATTCATGGAATGCGGATTTTACATACTTCCCCAAGGTACAACCTTTGCATACATCTTGCTACTCAAGTGCTCCTTTATGGAGGCTAGTGCTTATTTTCTACATAATTTTGAGGGTGCCATGATGCAAATGGCCTAATCTCATGTGCCAAAGTTCACTGACATTGCGACTCTGAACTTTCTCTACCTTACTGCTTAATGTAGCACAATCTTCCACATCCAACTTGTAGTTCTTCACACGAACCCAATCTGCTTCACCTGTCCAGTAGCTATGTGCCTCAGAAAGGCTTTCCCTTTACTGAAGATCACATCATAACCACAATCTTCCAAAACTGCTACAAAGATGAGGTTCTTCTTTAGGCTTGGAACAAACATGACATCTTTGAGGCGAAGAGGGGATCCCAACTCCCTCTTAAAGGTTATTGTACTAATCCCGATAACAATGTACCTTTTACTGTCCCCAATCTCAGTATGCATCTAGAGATCTTTCTCCTCCAGGTCACTGAAAGACTCTCTAAACCTTGTCATGTGGAACGAGGCACCTAATTCCAAGTACCACACACTCCCCATCACAGTGTTGGCCATGCATGCGATCAGGTGAGGTCTATCTTGAACTATGAAGCCAATGATTCACCTGCTTCTCCTCCTAATTTCTTCTTACTAGACTTTTTCTGTGGACACTTTGTCGCATAGCGCCCGAATTCATGACAATTGAAGTATTTTATTTTGGACAGGTATTTCTTCTTTCCCCCTTGGTTGGAATTTAATTTGGTTTGAGACTTCTTCCCTTTGCCTTTGTTGGCCTTCCCAACCAATGCAAAATTATCTTCATCCACTCCCCTGGATGAACCTGCATCTTTTGTATTTTGCTTGATTTCTTCTTGTACCAAATCAGACCATAAGCGTTCCAAATTTAGTAATTTCTCCCTCCCATTCACAGAGTCCTCGTAGCTATGTCAGCTTTTGGGAAGGCCTAGAAGAGTTAGGCTCACCAGGTCATCTTCTGCAATATTCACACTAACCCCTCCAAGCTCATCCCGAACTTGTGTAAATTTGGTGAGATATTACGAAATAGTGTCATTCTTCTGCATCTTGATATTTTGAAGTTTGTCTTTGAGGGCCAATTTTCTATGATCACTGCTATTCGTGAATACCTTAGTCAGTGCCTTCCAGATTGCAAAAGGAGGTTCTTTCCCATGGATATTTGAGACAATGTGATCTCACTCTCCCTCCAAGATTATTCTCCTCACCTTGGCTACATCTTTCTTCCATTGGGCTAGGTTTTGTGCATCAACTGATCTTGGTTTTGCAATGTTTGTCTTGACATATTCCAACAAATTCATTGTCATTAAGCATCACCTCCATGTGATCCTTCCATGTAATGAAATTCAAGTTTCCTTTCAAGGAATACTCTAATCTCAGTTCATTGAAGGCCATTCTCCCAACTCTGAAGAAATCCTGCTACATTGAAGCTGCAAATTCAAACCTCCTGAGAAATAACTTCGAAATTTGCATTCTAATGTGAATCCAACTCTGATACCATGTAGAAATATGGTGATATAATTGCAATTACTCAAGAAATTTAATCTCAATCAAGAGACATGATTCTACTCTACTGATCTACAGAAAATAATTCACAGTTTAGAACAACATTTGCAAACATGCATCAATCACATACACAAGTACACAAATTTATCTAGGGGAAACCAACTAGTAAAAACCCCTTAAGAATGCTTGCATTAATCAAATGAATAGATAATCTATTACAATTGCTAACTCCAACTCTAAGTTGAATCTGCAAAAGAATAATGTTCTCTCTTCTCAATGAAAATATCTGACCCAAACATAGTCAATTTCTACCCCCACCTAAGCTCTTATTTCCTTGCGCAAATCCTGAGGAAATTCACCTTTTTTAGGAATTTCCTCCAAAATGATTGCGCAATTCCCAAGGATTGTTCACTAATTGCGTGCAACACATGTACACTCAAAACTAGTATACAATTGATGTTACACTACCTTGGAATCTCCACCATAGCTGAACAATTCAAATTCCTTGCATGCATGAGCTATTTTTGGTTGATTGATCAGTTAAATGGATGATCTCTGAATTACACTGTTTTCCCACTGCACAATTGATCTCCAACTAGTTCTGTAAACTGTTAGAACTAGTTTAACTGAGTACAACTAGAAATAATTGAACTGAATTGCTACAAATTAGTAATCACACATGCATAACTGAACTCCAAGCCCTCTAACTTGAATTTACTGAGCTAACTGAGTGAAAAGAGCCATGTCACCTCAATTTACTACCTCCAAGTTGTCTACTGGTGTGGAAATTTCGAATTTTCTCAATTTGACCAAGGCTAAGTCAATTTGAGCCTTTCTTGCTACACTTATTAGCACAAATCACCATAGTTATGTTGACTTAACAAGTCAAGAAGGTTGGTAGTGTGACAAATATTTTGAAATTTAGAACAAATGTGAGCAAAAGTTGGACAATCCAAGAGAAAGTGATTCTCATCTTCAATCCTCTTAGTATCGCATAGGTCACAAACTCTTTGATCCCATGGCATTTTGGAAATTGACCAACACCCAGTTTCACTTTGAAGCTCATGAGAATTAGTTCTTATCTTAGCAATGCTCATTTTCTTCTTGACACTGGTCAAGAAAAATAGATAATTATGGTTTTCAAGATTGGGGTTGATCACCTCCTTATAGTATCTTAGTTTCCCTTTCCCTCCAACTCTTTATCACCCCACAATTATCCTTAAATTTGGAGGTAACCACCTAGATCCATCTTAACTCTAGGTTTGCCAAGTGCCAAGAGGTATCAAATCTGTTTTCACTCTAAAAGAGGTTTTCTCCTCATATTTGATCCCTCTCGGTTATTGGCTAGATCTGGAGTTAAGATGGATCTATGGTGGTTTAATTTAATCCTTTTATTTTTATGTAATTTAACTGAGTCAAAAAGTTTATAGGATATGACATTACAACATCTCTTCCATAGTAGGCTGGAGAGTGCCTATCAGCGTAATAATATTTTTAATATTATCTGTATTCCTTAAGATGGTATCCTCCTTTATCCCCCAATGTTCTAGCCAAGACTAGGCATCCTTATGTCATCCTTGCTTGAGCCAAAGGTGGGGGTTTTGGCTAGAGTTAGAAGCAATTTTAGGAAACCTCTTGGCTTCCATGTTGAATAAATTCTTCTTATACATGAGATACCTAGTCATAGCCATGCTTTCAATGGAGGAAAGGCTAATTTCAATCAAGAGGATAGGGTAAGGAGTATTTCCTTTAATCTTGAGGTTGTAGGTTATATATATATATATATATATATATATATATATATATATATATATATATATATATATATATATATATATATATATATATATTTAATATGCTCAATCTTTCTCCAAGACTCTCTAGATATATTGCGACCCCAAACCTCATATCCATATAAAATAACAAAGGTGACGAGAGTATCAAAGATGATGTTTTTTGCCCCAATTCCAAAGATCTATCGACTTACAATTATTTTCAAGCCCATAATAAGCTTTCCATCCTCCATTTATCCTTTTCTCAATGTTATATTTCTAATTGGGTTGATGATGGATGTTGATTCCCAAATATTTGCATGAAGGAACTTTCTCCAAGTAGTTATTATGATAAATGAAATTATCATACGTGATATTTTTGGATTTAATTATTATGACTTTAGTCTTGTCGGGATTGACGGTCATACCTATGAGACTAGCTAATAGAAGTCCAACACCCTGAGTCTATTGATGTAAGGATGGAGTAATCGTGGTGGCATGAGTTAACCCTTTCTTTGGCTTCATTTTTCTAGGATGTTGGCACAATCGACTACTTTTAAGTCAAGGCATGGTTGTGTTTAAGCCATAAGATAATAATAGATCTATTATTAGGTTGGTTTTTCCCCAGTTGTGGTTTTCTAGGGTAAATCATGGTGTGCATGGTTTATGTGTGTTGTTTCCATGTATGTGATTGTTATCATTATTTCTCTTTTATTATTTTTATCTCTAACAAGTAGTATCAGAGCCAAGGAATCATGGCCTATAGAAAGAGGTGATGGTTGCATATGTGAAGACTACTAGAGAAGAAATCAAGGTTCGGTAGAAAGAGGTGATGGTTGCACATGTGAAGATTGCTCGAGAAGAAATCAAGGTCCGATAGAAAAAGGTGATGGTTGCACATGTGAAGATTGCTCGAGAATAAATAATGTTCCATTAGGGTGAGATGAAGCCACAAAAGTGAGATTTGTTGAGGAGAGCACCTAGTGTGAGTAGGTGTGCATAAGTGAGAGAATGGTGGTATATGTGTTGGATAGCAATAGCCAAAGAAAAATACATTAGAGGTGAAATTATCAATTACATATATATGGGCATATGACTGCAAGACCTAGTTAGGCATGTGCAACCTTGTCGGTAAAGTATTGGAGCAAATGTAGGTGATAGGGGAGGAGAGCATTCAGATTTCACCAATGAAGTTTAAAGGGGGAAATGTTAAAGTAAAATTGACTTGGCAAAAGAGCCAAAGTTGTTAGGCCCACAATGGTGGTTTCAAGCGCATGGTATTAGAGCCCATGGATTACGTCTAATGAAACCTTTAAAAGGCTAGGGGATTATCCATTGTAATGTGTCTAAGTTGAGCGAAGGGATCATTTGGTCAAGCCAGGATATTTGCATGCTTGGCTACTTTTAAATCAACGCATGTTAGGCCCCTATACTACTAGTGTAACCCCTTATTGTTATTAGTATAGCCCCCTTATTATATTGTTGTACCCATGTAGTCCCCATATTGTTACTATTGTGCCCCATAGAAGCCCACTATTGTTATTATTGTTCCCTTACATTATTATTGTTATGTCAACTCTGATTATATTATGACTCCTTAGATTACTATATATAGAAAGGAGGTCTTGTCATTTGTATCATCTAATAATTGTTCATTTGTGTAATGTAAAGGAGGTTTCCCTCTCAAAGAGGCTTATTTCTAAGGTGTTCATCTCTCTTTTTTATCTTTTTGTGAGTTGGTTTCATAACATTTGGTATCAGAGCCTTGGATTCTAGGGTTTCGCTGCTCCAAATAGGTCATCGTGGAATTTTCACTATAATTTTTTTTTTCTACAATGTTTTAGAAGCAAAAAAAAACCAATTTGAGACGAAATCGCACTGAACCTCGGGTCTGAATTTCAGAGCTTTTCGCGCTATATTTGCGAAGATATGATCTACGGAAGTTGGTCTTTTTGCAAACTCCTGAATTACATTCCAAACAGGTGACCTGGGGAAATCATTATAACTTTCTCTCTGAGCATCGGATTGAAATTTTGTAAGAAGGTACAGAGAGAGGACGGACTGTAGTTTCTTGTATATATTTTTCAGAGCCAAAGGTCGAAACAGTGACACATGGCATGTCACACAAGTTCGTTCTATTGAACCAGTCTATAATCAGGTCACCATGGGAGATTTGGCATAACTCTCCCTTGGAGAATCCAATTTGGATTAGACTGGTGGCATTCGAAAGAGGATATAGAGGGCTACTACAGGTTGCAATTTCAAAACTAGAAGAACCGAAATTACAGAGTTATAGTTGTTTCAAGATCGAGCTCCTAAAATCAAGAAAAGGCGATATGAGGAAGTTTGATGGCAAGGATCCGGTAAATTGGATACTTTAGATGGAGCAATATTTTGATCTACATGGTGTACCACTGTTACAAAAGGTATGTATTGCATCTTCATATTTATAACCGGATCAATTCTTATGGTATAAAGGGCTTTGTTCTCGTAAACAACTTGTTACGTGGTCAATTTTCACGGAGGAAATGATAGCACATTATGAGGATATAAAAAGCATCACCTTCTTTAGAGCAACACCACAACAATTGGAAAGAGTAAAAGAGCTTTGTTACATAATGGAGAGTAAAATTATGGCAACACGGAAGTCTACCCCTCACAACTATAATAATGGAAGTGTTGTTTCTCCTACCCTTCCACAACCTACAAGGGTTACACCACAACAATTGGAAGAGAAAAGAGAAAAAGGGCTTTGTTACAATTGTGATAGCAAATGCACTAAAGGTCATAAGTGTGCTAAGAAGAAATTATTTTACATAGATTATGAAGAGGGGGAAGAAAAGGATCAAGAAATATCAAAAGAAGAGTATATACACCAGGAACCAACCCCAAAAAAAGAAGAAATGAATCCGACCATATCTTGTAAAGCATTGACAAGAATTACCACTCCTCAAACTCTCAAGATAAAAGGACATATCAAAAAGAAAGAGGTTCAAGAAGTGAAAGATCACATCGAGAAAGAAGAAATGAATCCAACCATATATTGTAATGCATTGGCCGGATTTACCACTCCTCAAACTATCAAGATAGAAGGACATATCAAGAAGAAAAATGTTCAAGAAGTGAAAGATCACATCGAGCATCAAGAAATGAATCCAACCATATCTTGTAAAGCATTGGAAGAAATTACCACTCCTCAAACTCTCAACATAGAAGGACATATCAAGAAGAAAAAGGTTCAAGCAGTGAAAGATCACATTGAGCATCAACAACAAGTTCTCCAACTTTTAAAGGATAACGCCACTTTGGTGCAAAATCGAATGAAACAACAAGTAGATCAACATTGAAGTGAAAAATGTTTTGATGTAGGTGATTGGGTATTTTTATTGCTACATCTCAAACAAGCCATTTATGAGAAGGAAATGTTGGAAATACTATATGCACTTAAGAAATGGCGACCTTACCGAATGGGAAGACACTTTAAGGTAAAAATGGATCATGATAGTCTTAAATAATTTTTAGAACAAATATTATCTATAGAAGAACAGAAAAAACGGGTCACAAATATATTGGGTTATGAGTTTGACATCATCTATAGAAAAGGGAAGCAAAATTTTGTTGCAGATGCACTCTCAAGAAAGGATGAGGATGTGGAAGCATTGTTTTGTGTTATTTCTATTATCCAACTAGATTGGATAAACAAAGTAAGGGATGAATGGAAGAAGGACAAATAAGTGTGGCCACTCATTCAAAAGTTGCAGAAGATCCCAATTCAAACAATATTGCCAGAACTTGAAGAGGAAGGAAAAATCATATTGGAACCTAGAGCAGTCACAAAAGCAAGAACCCGACAGCTACGAAATTGATTAATTTCAGAGTATCTCATCAAGTGGAAGAACTTACCCGCTAAAGATTCCACATGGGAGGACAAGAATATTCTACAGAAGCATCAAGAACTACTCAAGCATTGAGGACAACACTTTTTGAGGAGAGGGGCATGTTAGGCCCCTATACTACTAGTGTAACCCCTTATTGTTATTAGTACACCCCCCTTATTATATTGTTGTGCCCATGTAGTCCCCATATTGTTACTATTGTGCCCCATAGAAGCCCACTATTGTTATTATTGTGCCCTTACATTATTATTATTACGTCGGCTCTGATTATATTATGACTCCTTAGACTCCTATGTATAGAAAGGAGGTCTTGTCATTTGTATCATCTAAGAATTGTTCATTTGTGTAATGTAATGGAGGTTTCCCCCTTGAAGAGGCTTATTTTTAAGGCGTTCATCTCTCTTTTCTATCTTTTTGTGAGCTGGTTTCATAACAAGTCATGGTTGCTTTTAAGCCATAAGATAATAATAGATATATTATTAGGTTGTTTTTCCCCAATTAGGATTTTCTAGGGTAAATCATGGTGTGCATGGTTTATGTATGTTGTTTTTGTGTATTTGATTGTTATCATTACTTCTCCCATATTGTTTTTATATCTAAAATTCATAATATTTACCTCATAAGGAAAGGAAATTGACCCCAAAGGCATCAAAGGGAAAACCTCTAATGTGATAAGTTGTAATAGAATGACAAAAATATTCGAAGTGACACTAGGGTGTAACCACACAATTGTGTTCACTAAATGTTCAAACGCCAATATCATTTATGTCAAGGGATCTACATGAAGTTATCAACAGCCATTCCAAGGTATTTGGAGTAATACCTAAGGGTCTTTAACCTATTTAATATCATGATTATGTTATTCATTTACAACCTGAAAGTCTACTAGAGATAGATGAAGAAGGGAAAATCGTATTAGAAGCAGAACAATCCTTGAAACAAGGATTAAGAAACCTCATAATTCAACAATTATGGAGCACCTAGTCAAATAAAAGAACCTTCTAGTGGAAAAGGTGACATGGGAAGATGACTTGTTCAAGAAGAATGACTAACAGTCAATCAAGTGTTGAGGAAAACACTTGTTTGAAGCGGAGGAGCATGCTAATCCATATATAAGCCCCATGTAAACCTTAAAACCCCTTATTAATACTTATATATTGAGTGATTACGTTTCTATCATTATATTGTTATGTAGCCTAGAACCTTTGATGATCTCCTTTTATTATAATACACACACACACATACACAGTAAGGAGACCTAGTCATAGGATCATAAGATATTGTCCTCTACATTATATTCATTGTAAAAGGAGGTTTCCCCATAAAGACAATTGTGGTTATTGGTTTCTCATTATTTTTAAGGTGCAAAGTTATATTGAGGCCTCAACACCTCCCGTTAATTTTTCTCGAAAATAAAAGGGCCCCCTTATAAAATTTTGGAAATATCACCTTGCATTTCTTTTAGTTTCCTATTTAGTGATTTTTGGGTTTCATAGTTTGTACCTTTTGATAATCCCATCATCTTCATCTTGTTGAGACCTCTCCGAAAATATGATGTTTTTACTCATTTTGACTCTTGGATCAAAAGTTATGGCCTTTTGAAGTTTTGCATTTTTTCACTGGTACGATGAGGTGGCATGAGACGTGGCAAACTGATGTGGCAGCGCTGACATGGCAGTACTTACTTGGCAAAAACTATAGGTGTCGACTCCATGTCACTGCCACATGTCACTACATCTTGATCACATCAAAATCCAAGCATGCTTTTCCACGCACCACATGACACTTCCATGTCATTGCCACATCACTACCACGTGGCACCTTTACAAGGACGCCACATCAATAGGTTGAACCCACCATAAGGTTTGTGCAAGTTCTTGTTTTATCCACTTCAAAATATGGGATGACGACAGAAGGCGAGAACAAAATTTTTTCATGTCTCGGGATGACAATCTTAATGCAATATTTCCTATCTTGAAACGAAACTTTTCTTGTCACAAAACTGGTATTTTTTTCGTCTTGGGATGAACCCGATAAATGGCAATTTTTCCATCTTGGGACAGAAATTTTCACTTCCCACCACTAGGTTCTTGCCACGATTCATTTATGAATCCTGATGTGATCTAAGACAACACGGTGGCATGGAAGTTTATTGTGGGGAGATTTATTATGTTTCCATACTAAGGTTTAATACATTCATCATGCGAGAAGGTCTTATTATTTTATTTATTTAATCCACGTTCGATTTACTATACTTGCTTAGTTTTCATTTTTTATTAACATTAGCATGAAGGTTCCTTTGGTTTAATGCACTAAAGCTTAATTTTGTTTTAATATATTTTATTCTTTGATTTTCAATTTATTACAAGCCAAAATATTACATATGCACCTTGTTCGGTAATTTAATTGACGGTTAAATTACTTGCATTTATATGTCAATCCGGGTACGTGAGCTTGCGAAGTACACTACACTGTATGTGCTAAGAGATTAGCTTTCAATATTTATGCATAACTGAAATGATTTGGAAACTTGAAAAAGAAATTAGATTCTATTTATGAGATCTTGGTAAGCACATGCACATGTTTTTTTATCAAAGACTTCATCTAATAAAAACATCAAATCAAGAATTGAATTGTGAGGAGATTCAAAGCAAACCGATTCTAAACTATGAAAGCTCTTGAAATTCTATGTTATTAATCATAAAAGCAAATGCTAGTCTATTTTAATTAAAATCAAATCTAGTTTATTATGCTTGAAATCAAAATTAATCTATTACATTCAAAGGCAATCATAATCTATCAAATTCAAAAAGCAATTTTAGTCTATGAATTAAAGGCAACACTAATCTATGAGACTTGAAAAACAAACCTTGATTATCATTATTGTGGAAATAGATCTAGAAAGCAGGGATAACGAATCTTATGGTGAACAAACTTGAACTAGAAAAATCATAATCTGTTAAACATAAATCTGAGACTAAGCTAGAAAACAAAAGTCAGAGTAAATTTTTTTGTTTGTTTTTGGTCTTTTAACAAGTGCTTATCGTGTAGGAAATACAAAGGCAAACAAGTAAATAGAATGAAATGAATTCAATCTAAAGCAACAAAGCATTAAAATGAAATAGAGTTTTTATTTAAGCGTAGAGAAGAAAGAAATTAGATGAAAGAAATGGAAAACATCTACACTATTCTCACAGATCTCCAGGGGGTCTCCTGAGGACTACAAGGTCTTGAAAATTCAAATCAAGAGCAGAGAATTGCCAATTAATAATTACATGAACACCATGGAAAAAGTTTGTATTATTTGTAGCGTGTAAACATAGTTTTCACAATGATAACTTTAAAAAAAAATATAAATTCAGACTTGAGCTTAATACATTAAAAATCTCCTCCTTTATCAAAAAGATTACAGTGTTTTATAGGTTTCTGAAGCAACTAGAAACTCAGAATTTCATTGCATGAATTATAGCCATGAGATCTCAACAAATCAATTTGAGAATAAAATCAAATATGTTTTGAAGGATTTTAGGATAAAAGATGAGCCTAGATCTGTTCATAATGATCTTCTAAAGAACAACTTGTTTTGGCCTCTTTGTTGACTGTGCATTAAATGATGAATTGAAAAATCGTTTTTCCACGTAATCTGCAAAATAAGGCTCCAAAGAACCTTGAAAATTTCTCAAATGGTAACGAATTTGAGAAAACTAGATATTGAGAACCTAATTGGGCTTGTGCTGAACAAAACCCATGTTTTTGTTTTCTGAAATTTGCTTTCATTTGCTCAGAAAATGAGGTTGAAGTTGACTTGTCAAAACTATTGCATGTTTCCTTTGATTTGATGATGGAGGTCCACACGTGCGAGCTAGGTGGAATTTAACCAATAAAAATCCATATTGGAACATTTAGAAACAAATTCCATGTGTCATATTTCCTTCTAGAGTGGTGCTACTACCTAAACCATGGAGATAACTACAAAAACTTGACTGAGCTGCAGAAACTTGCACTGTTAAACCTATCATTAGTAAAACCAAGCAAAGTTCTTCTCAACTCATTAAAAATAATGGAAATAACAATAATAAACCACGTAGACATGTATGCCAGAATTTAGTGTGTTTACGAAGACATATGATTAAGAATGATGACAATGGGTGAGTGGGATGATGCAAAAATGGATGGTTTGTTTAGCAAAATCATGACAAATTGGAGGCCCAACATTCCCCCACACCTAATTTTTTGCATGTCCTCATGCCAACAAAGCTTTGCAAAATTTCACAATTCAACTAGTTCTCAGTAATCCTTTATTTTGTCATTTCAGCTGAATCCTTGACCAAAGATCCAAGGGATTGGTGTAAATCATCTATCTTTGTAAGATTTGCTTTTCTCTCTTGTTCAGTTAACTAATGAATTCATTCTCCAAAATTACACATCTGGTAGCACAACCCTTTGTTTTCACACTTGTTTCTTGATAATTGCAAAATGAAAAAGAAGATCTATCCATCCTCTTATTGAAGTTCTTGCCATAGTATGCTACTCATGAATGATACGATGCATGTTCATTTGTTCTTCTTTAATAAAAAACATATATGCATTACTTATTAATCATGTGCACATTATCATATAAAACTTGTTTGAAATACAAGGGTGTCCATAAAGTAGCATATCCAAGTACTTGTCATTGTTGTTAAAGCCTTTGCAAATTCAATCTTAGAAACAATTTATGAAGTTTTTGTCACTTACTCAATTGTGCACAAATTGTTTAATCATGTTAATGGTGCTGGACCCACCAACATGTCAAGGGGATCTCCCCGGTAAGAAGTCCCAATTAGACCTCAGACCGTTTGGTGTAGGAGTCCCAGCAATGGGTCGTAAGATAATGCCTTGACTGCGATGTCACATAGAGGCAAGTAAGATAAATCTGTCAGTAGCAAGGGTGTGATTGATGCAGTGATCCAAGGAATGAGTATGAGAGGTTCCAATACTTCAAAGGGAGAGGAAGGTGAAGGTGAGTTCCAAGTTGAAAGGGATCAGTCCCAACTCATCTAGGAACACACAACACAAAGGACATGCACAAATTCTGACAGAGTAGTCGACATAGATGCAGCAGTCACAACATACAAGGTAAGATAACACGAAAATCACTCACGGATCAATCTGAGATGAGTGTGATGGTTGATATAACAAGGTTTAGAGAAAGGTCTGTCTGATGTCCGGTAGAGCAGTTGGCACGGACGGTGACAACATTAACAACAAGATTCATATAATTGTATGTGAATCAGTTCATACACAAGTACATAAGTTAAACAACATATATCATTAAGGCAACCAGAACAATCCAACTACAATAACAACATATGCATGAAAATGTGTTGGCTCTCATTATTAAAGAAGTGTAAGTCACATTCATACAATACACCATGTAAAATTGCTAGCTCCATCAGTGGAACGTTATAGCCACATCTGCCTGCTCCTTCAAAGAGATGTACTAGCTCCGTGCAGTGGAGAAGCCAAGGCACGTTACAATATTGTCCAAGCCTTTTTCAAGATAATATTAGTAGAAGCTTGGCTGGCCAAAAACCTATACAATGAGTTATGAGGGAGTATTTATAGCAAAGGGTGGGGTGACCCTTGACATTCCCCTTTGTGTCAGTTCAACTACCCTCATGACTCTTCACCTACTCTATGACTGTTACATCCAACTATTGACACTCGACTTACACTTGACATGACTCAACATTACAATGCACATGTACTCATGTGAGACAACATGGCTTGAGCAAGCCTTGCAAGACATCACTAACACTCGGTCCATTATGGTGAGACCAACTCTTTGACATGCTTATGATGGTGAAGCTGGTGAGTTGATGCCAAGCTTGGTCGTCCATGATGGTGTGCATGCACCTCATGGTGACATCTTGCTGAAGCGAACTCTTGCCTCCGTTGCAACCGGTGCATTGGTTCAGCCCCTTCATCCAACTCGTCTGCTAACATGCGCATGGTCTTCTTGGGTATGGTTGAAATGGAAACACACTGATGCATAGTGTCCATGCTGATCTTCAAGTGTGTGTTGGTGGTCATGCGCATCAACTTGTCGAAGTGCATGTTCAGCCCCAATTGGACTTGCTTCTTGTCTTCACCTTGGTGAGTGTGTTGAATGGGTTGGATTGCATGTGTGTGCTCAACGACATGCATGTTGTTGGATCCTTTGCATGCGATCAACAACACTGCTCACCATGTTTGCTCTGTGTCAGCTGCTGGGATGGATCCTTAACTTGTACTGGCATAGTTTCATCCGTGAGTGCATGTTGCACCCACTGTTGTTCCTGTTCCTGCTGCAACTCATTGGACTATTTGTGCAGCTTCATGTTCTTCCTAAGTTGTTGCTTCAACACATGCAACTCCTTCTTTGTTCCATCTTCTGCCTTCGTGCGATCTTCATGTTGCGCCGTCACTTCATAGCCTGAGTCTCCAAAGTTGCTTTCATTATCAGTGGATCTGCTTGATCTTGCAACTTTGCTCCGCCTCTATGTTGTCAACAACCTTCCTCTTGCATTCGTTGCATTCGCTGCATTCGGTATGCTGCCTTCAGCTGCTGTTCATGATGTTGCTCGCTGTGATGCTACTACTTGATGTCCTTGTCCACGAACAACTTGATGTCTTCGTGAGTAGGTGAGCCCATGGACACTTAGTCGAATGCATCCCCAAGCGTGCTCTGAACAGTGTCTTCGTCTCTGCTCCCTTGGAAACCATTGTACCTATACTGCTAAGAGGCAAATGAACACCTATGATACCTGGAGACATGGCAACACTCATAGCAAGCAATCTGTCAGTCGAAAACCAAAATTAACATGAGAACTGACTTGCAACATACTTGGGTGAATGATCATGAAGGTTGTGCAATTTCGGCCGGGAGGTCAGGAGACCGACTGCCAAGACTGCACAAGGCACAATCTGGGTTGTTAGGAGACTGACTGACTGCTGGAATTGCAAAATGCACAATCCAATTGGGCAATTGGCTGCTGGGATTGCAGAATGCACGATTCCAATTAGGAAAGACTGCTGTCCCAGGGACAATTTGCGCAAATTTTTCGGCCAAGCAGCCATTGACCTCCAGAAATGTCCAATTCAGTCCAAGAGGTCAGTGCTGGGCCAAAATGTACAAATCTAGAGAGGAAGGTGAGCCTTCCTTCTCAAGATTGTGCAATGCAGCCCTGGTGAAGCCAAAGACCAGGCAAGGTTGGCTTGACTCGCCAATGGGCAACTGAAAGCAAGTAAGTTGACGAAATGCATGGTGACACTAAGTGCTAACATAAGTGATAAACAGTGCATCCAAAACATGAATGAAATATTTGTCAAACATATCAACATGCATGTGGATGAGGCAGTTCGCCGGTCAGGCGAACGTCCATGGAGAATAGTTTCATGCATGCGACAGTAATGAGATAGCAACGAAAACTGAAACATAGCTAAAACAAGCTAGCATACATGTAAACGACAACAAGCGTTCAAAGAAATCAAGCAAACAATACTCATACAAGCAAAAACTAAAAAAGCGACAAAAAATGCAACACAAGGCATGGGAAGCAGGCTTCCCCCAAAACAATTGAGTTGAATGTGTCAACTACTCCTAGATGTGATGTGGGATGTTAGAGCTGCAAGGTTAATGTGAGGAATGAGCTCTGCAGCATCCGATTGATGAGTTTTGATAGCATCAAGTTTGTGACGCGCATGCCACAAATCTAGTGGAAGCAACACTTGGTGGGAGGTTTCGGAATTACTCCTTGCATGTAACCTCCAATTACTAAAAATAGATCCCTGAAACAAGGGATGCCTTTGCATGTTGCATTGGGAGAAGCAGCCTATGCATGCAAGTATGTTTTTCTCGGTTCCGGAGGGAACCGGTCAACTCAGCTACACATGCAAGTGATTGCTCGACTGTTGGAGAAAAATGCGCATTTTTGACTCTAAGCTGGGCTGACTGCCCAACGGGATTGCGCAATTTCTGGGCAGAGCAGCTGATTACTGCCCAGATTTGTGTAAATATTGGGCTGAATGGCCTATCGATGGAAAAAATTACGCAAATCCTGCTAGGAGGGTTGGCTGGCAGGATTGCACAATCTTGGAGCCCAGCAGGCTGTCAGAGGGAATTGCGCAATTCCTGGAGGGAAGGCTGGTTGCCCTCCAGAAATGCGCAAATTTCACTGGGAAGCCACAAACTTAGTTTAAGGCCAAATTGAAGACGATGTTGTGCAAAAATACCGAAATCTGGCCTAATCTGTGCCCAATGGTGAAAATGAAAATTCGCCTTGAAAACCCACTAAAAAGTCCTAAAAATTGCACTTTTTTGGAATATTGCCCACGCATTATATTCTGAGAAACCCCAATAGCTCATTTTTTTTTTTGCTCCAATCTCTTGCAATATTGTTCGAAAATTACCTCTGGAACAAGCTGCTATAGCAAAAAAAAAAAACAGTTTGTTACAACAATAGTTGCAGAAACTGCAACTTTCCGTAGTTGTCTCTATTGTTCTTTGGAAAATTGTTTTCTTTGAGTCTAATCTGCCAATTCGGACTGTGTGATGTATGCTGAAGTAGAAACCATGAAACAAAATGCATGATGACTTGAAATTAATGTACTTTGCTTGAAAAAGGAAATGGAATGAAGAAGACTTGTAGTAGTGCTTCATCATGCTACTATTGAAAAAAAGAGTAACTTGCTTCTACAAGAAACCAATAAAATATATTGCTGTAAGTTGTTGTTAATTCCATAAAACCATATAGTCTCCATCAAATCCAAAATTCATGGTACAATTCTTACCATGTGAATGAATGTGTCGAAGTCAAGCATGGGAAGAAATCATTGGATTACCAATCAATGATGAAATTGTTAACCAATGTGAGACAACTCACCGATAATGTGAATGAGTGTCAAGGTACCTGGGTGCATCTTGACAGGGACGAATGAATGTGTTGAAGTCAAGTCATCTGCAAAATATGACAATCAAGAGACATTGTTGTATTCCCATTGTTGTCAATGAGGAGGCTTTCCATTGATGTATGCAAGTTCCAAGGCACTCCAAATAATCTTTGATCTTGATCCCAGATAAGGTGTTGAGGTCGATGGGATAAGATCTATTGGAAGGTGGGCCTTAAGGAATCCCACATCAGCCAACTCGAGCATAGAACCAAAAATTATTTGAAGAACCATAATAAAAGATTGAAGCCATCATAAAATTGTAGAATTTATTGTGAACTTTGCTCGCTAGTTGCCTGGTTTTCAAGCAA
The DNA here is from genome assembly GCA_031772625.1 of Pinus tabuliformis. Taxonomy (NCBI): domain Eukaryota; kingdom Viridiplantae; phylum Streptophyta; class Pinopsida; order Pinales; family Pinaceae; genus Pinus; species Pinus tabuliformis. The sequence goes on along the minus strand of CM062805.1, from coordinate 151,890,319 downwards.
ATCTCATGTCCAATTGCGCTAGCAAGCTGGTTTTCACAATAGGACTTATTTTTATCTTTTATTTTTTATTTTTTTATGTCCTACTCTACTTGAAAAATAAATCTCCTTCAAGTATATGAATACCTCCAATGGAACCATGTGTGTAACAAGATGATAGATAAACTCATATGTAGGTTTGAAATATAGTCTTTGATATGTACCAGTATATGAGAGACCAACTGCCTTGATTAATATGATGTCAGAAGATAATGAAGAATGGAGTACTGGGATCCAATGACTATCTTGAACCAAGGTTCAATGTAATATTGTCTTCCTTGGCTTCTTGTTATCATGCCATGGAAGTCTTCAGAGATGTGATCCCCATTCATTGAATCTAGTGATAAGCATGCAGGAAATTTTTCAATTATAGGTTCCAACATCTTCTCTTCTTCAACGGGCATCCATGATTCTTGGACCTTATTTGAATCTTCTTCTTCTGATTGTTATTCTTCAATGGCAGCTAGAGAATCATTTTGCAATACCTCAACATTGTAAGTGGGTTTAGGTGTTTTATTATTGGGGATCTGAAATGCTTGTGTAGGTAGTTGAGTGGGAATGGATATTTTGGGTGCTTGTGTGGTTGGAAATGAGAAAGGTTTAATTGAGGTCAACTGATGGTGAAACTGATCTCGTGGTGGAGGTGAATGGTATGGATAACATTGATATTGGTATTGAGGATAGTGAGGAAAATATTGAGGATACGGTGGATTTCCTTTGTAAGGCCCTTGCCAACCTCTTTTCCAGTATTAGTTTTTAGGTTGGGATTGAGATGACCAAGGTTTCCAAGGTTGGTTTTGAGGTTGGGATTGAAATGTCCAAGGTTGCCAAGGCAAGGGTGTTTGTCGATTACTTTGAGATTGTTGTGCATAACCCTAAAATTGAGAATTAATATCTTGCATCATACCAGGTTGATGAGGTTGCCATGGTCTTCTTGGAGATACATAATAGGATTGCTCTAGTGTTTGATTTTCTCCTTGGTAAACTACCTTTAACCCTGGTAATGATGGACGATCTTTAGTAGCATGTGATTCTGCACCGATTTCACGAAATTTAATGTTATCAAGTGGACATTCATACAAAGCATGTTTTTTTTCTGTATTTAGGGAAGAATATGAATGACCTAACATTCTCAATTTTTTGCTTGTTTTGCATTCTTAGCATATCAATTTGTTCATTTAAATTATCAAAAATTCCTAACCAATTGTTGAGTTCAGTTTGACTTACAATACTAATGTCGACTTACTTACTCTTTCCATAATTGGATCCTGAGGGGATCTTCCATACTTTTCTTTTCCTCTTGATATGTTCTTGTGCAGTTTAAAAATATCTTGAAATGACAGTTGACAGACATCTCCTTTTCCCACCAGGTTAAGAAGATCAATCCATTCATCCTTATAACATTTAGTAGGAGAGTGTTTAACGTGTCTAATCCTAAATTATGCAATTTAGATCTTTTGACATTATATGTAAATCTCTCCACTAAATCTTCTAGGCTTTCATCCTCTTTTTGGTTCATCTTAAATACTTCATTTATAAGGTCATGGTGTATGCAATAATCTTTATATTTTTCCAAAAATACTATTTTCATATCATCCCATGTCCTTATAGAATTTGTTCCTAAATTCATGAACCATATAAGAGCTCTATCCTTCAATGTTGTTGGAAACAAATTCAATTTTTGAATGTGTAATGAGTACCCATAAGATCTACAAAGTATTTCAAATTCGAAAAGAAAGGTTTTCGAGTCTTCTGATCTCATACCTTTGAAGTTAGGAAGTACATATGGAGGGATGTTCTTCATATGAACATTGATATCAATTTCTTGAATGGGAAATCCAAAAGGATCTTCCTCATTGTCATCATCTCTAGCCATTTCTTCTACCTCCTTTGTCACCTCTTCTTCTACCTGCAAAACTAGGAATTCATGATGTGGATGTGTGGCTCTTACTGCACCACGTGATATAGTGGGGGTGGTAGGTGATTGAAGTCTTTTTTTCTTTAATGAATCTACTTCTAGGATGTACTAAAATGAAATTAGTCTTATGCAACTAAATGGATGCAACTAAGAATGAGATGAAATTGAAAGCTAACACCTATGTATACTTCCCCGACAACGATGCCAAAATGTTGGGTAATTTAATTGACTATTAAATTACTTGCATTTATATGTCAATCCAGGTACGTGAGCTTGCGAAGTACACTACACTGTATGTGCTAGGAGATTAGCTTTCAATATTTATGCATAACTGAAATGAATTGGAAACTTCAAAAATAAATTAGATTCTATTTATGAGATCTTGGTAAGCACATGAACATGTTTTTTCTCAAATACACTATCTAATAAAAACATCAAATCGAAAATTGAATTGTAAGGAGATTCAAAGCAAATCGATTCTAAACTATGAAAGCTCTTGAAATTCTATGTTATTAACCATAAAAGCCAATGCTAGTCTATTTTAATTAAAATCAAATCTAGTTTAGTATGCTTGAAATCAAAACTAATATATTAAATTCAAAGACAATCCTAATCTATCAAATTCAAAAGCAATTTTAGTCTATGAATTAAAGGCACTGCTAATCTATGAGACTTGAAAAATAAGCCTCGATTATCATTATTGTGGAAATAGATCTAGAAAGTAGGAATAACGAATCCTATGATGAATGATCTTGAACCAGAGCAAATCACAATCTATTAAACATAAATATGAGATTAAGCTAGAAAAGGAAAGTCAAAGTAAATATTTTTGTTTGTTTTTGGTCTTTTAACAAGCACTTGCCTTGTAGGAAATACAGAGGCAAAAAAGTAAACATAATGAATTTAATTCAATCTAAAGCAACAAAGATTTAAAATGAAATAGAGTTTTTATTTAAGCGTAGAGAAGAAAGAAATTAAATGAAAGAAATGGAAAACATCTACACTATTCTCACAAATCTCCAGGGGGCCCTCTTGAGGACTGCGAGGTGTTGAAAATTCAAATCAAGAGAAGAGAATTGCCAATTAACAATTACATGAACGCCATGGAAAAAGTTTGTATTATTTGTAGCGTGTAAACAAAATTTTCACAATGATAATTTTCAAAATAATTACAAATTCAAACCTGAGCTTAATACATTGGAAATCTCCTGCTTTATCAAATAGATTACATTCTTTTTAGATTTCTGAAGCAACTAGAAACTCAGAATTTCATTGCATGAATTCTACCATGAGATCTCAACAAATCAATTTGAGAATAAAATGAAATATGTTTTGAAGGATTTTAGGATAAAAGATGAGCCTAGATCTGTTCATAATGATCTTCTTGCCACAAATTTGCTAAAGAACAACTTGTTATGGCATCTTTATTGATTGTGCATTAAATGATGAATTGAAAAATTGTTTATCCACGTAATATGCAAAATAAGGCTATAAAGAACCTCAAAAATCTCTCAAATGGTAATGAAATTGAGAAAACTTCACATTGAGAACCTAACTCGGCCCGTGCTGAACAAAACGCATTTTTCATTTTCTGAAATTCGCTTTCATTTTCTCAGAAAATGTGGTTGAAGTTGAAGTTGGGTTGTGTTATAATATTTCCAAGACTAGCTCCCCTAGTTAACTTGGGGGTTAGAGGGGGGCGTGAAGCCCCCCCTTCATTGCGCCGATTGTGCAGTGGGGGGGTGATAGCCCCCCTGTCTAGGGGGTTTGAGGGGGTTGGGTAGCTCCCTCTCTGGGGTCCGGGGCAGGGCCCCAGAGAAATTTATTTGGGACCCTATATTAGGTGGGCAGACCTACCTATGGTTTTGTGCATGGTTTTCGCACATGGTTTTGTTAGAAAATTATATATTACGGAGCAATGGAACACATAAAATATTGCAGAAATATAAACACAGAGAACGCATAAAACAAGAGAGACACAGATATACGTGGTTCACCCAGTTTGGGCTACGTCCACCCCGAACAACCAGTCCTTCCTTTCTATTATCCAGCAAAATGAAGAGACACAACCTACAACAAATCCGATGTAATATCCTTTGTTTTCTCTCACAGTCTCACCTCACAGTTTCTCGCTCACAGAATACACATCTATATCTCAACCTCCAGTACAATGCCCTCATACAAAGAGAGGGGTTTCCTTCTAGGGCAAAAAACCTTAAACTAAACATAAGTTCTACTGTCAGATCATCTGCCTAATGAACGGCCCAGATTGACTAGAAATTACTATACTTTTACAAGGCAATTTATCATTTGTTTTTAGCTTCGGGGGCGCTGCCCCCGAGCCCCCACCGGGGGACCATTGGCCCCCGGACCCCCCAGCCGGGGGGGATCCCTGCACCTCCCCGCCTGGAGGGGTGTACAAACTTCCTGGGGTATACATCCGGCTGAAACAAAGACCTCTGAACAATCATGCTCCACACACAACAATCTCCCACTTGGAGAATGATTGTAGAAACTCCATCGCTGCTTCATTTGCTGGACAATGACTCCTCTTTGGACCTGGCTGTTTCTCATCTTCATCATCATCCTTGAAGACCAATTGAAACTGAGCATATTATCAGTTTCTCCCTGGTTACAACTTTTGTTAGCATATCTGCAGCATTCTGGCTAGTGCGTATCTTTTCCAGCTTCAACTCTCCATCTTCCAACACTGATCGTATGAAATGGTACTTGAGCTATATGTGTTTAGTCCTAGAATGAAATGCTGAGTTCTTTGCAAGATGAATGGCACTTTGGCTATCACTGTATAACGTGCCCATATCATGCTCCTTACCCAATTCACCCATAATCCTTTGTAACCAAATCATTTCTTTACTAGCCTCTGTAGCAACAACATACTCTGCTTCTGTTGTTGAAAGTGCAACAACACTTTGGATTTTGAAATCCAACTGACAGCTGTTCCACCAACAGTAAATACATATCCTGTAGTGCTCCTCCTGTTATCCCTGTCACCTGCCATATCTGCATCAACATATCCCTGTAGAGAAATGTTTGCACCACCAAAGCATAATGCTTGATTTGTGGTACCTTTCAAATATCTGAGAATCCATTTCACTGCCATCGAATGTTCCTTTCCTGGATTGTTCATGTACCTGCTTACAACTCCCACTGCATGTGCAATATCAAGCCTTGTACATACCATTGCATACATTAAGCTTCCAACTGCTAATGCATATGGAACTTTAGACATATAATCCATGTCTTCTTGGGTCTTTGGGCACATTTCCTTACTAAGTTTGAAATGGCTAGAAAAAGGTGTACTAATTGGTTTTGCATTGTGCATATTAAATCTTTTCAACACCTTTTGTATGTACTCATTCTGGGACAATGTTAATTTGCGATTTTTCCTGTCTCTAGTGATTCTCATACCAAGGATTTGTTTTGCAGCTCCCAAATCCTTCATTGCAAATGAATTTTCCAATTTTCTTTTGAGTACATTTATTTCCTGCATGTTAGATCCCGCAACAAGCATGTCATCCACATATAATAACAATATAATATAGCTACCATCATTTTGCTTTTTCAGATAAGCACAATGATTAGAGTGACATCTAGTATAACCTTGTTCAGACATAAACTTGTCAAATTTTAGATACCACTGCCTTGGAGCCTGTTTTAAGCCATACAAGCTCTTCTTCAACCTGCACACTAGTTTCTCCTTCCCTTTCACCTCATATCCTTGTGGTTGCTGCATATATATCTCTTCCTCCAAATCCCCATGGAGAAAGGTTGTCTTTACATCTAACTGCTCAAGATGCAAATCTTCAGCTGCTACAAGACTTAAAATAGTTCTGATTGAAGTCATTTTAACAACAGGAGAAAATATTTCATCAAAATCAATACCTTTCTTCTGTGCAAACCCCTTCACCACAAGTCTAGCTTTGTACCTCTGTTTTCCTCCATCTTCTTCCTTCAGCCTGTAAACCCATTTATTCTTCAATGTAGATTTGCCTGCAGGCAACCTGACTAAATCCCAAGTCTGGTTATGCATTAAGGAGTCCATCTCTTCTTCCATGGCTACCTCCCACTTCTTCCTGCTTTCAACCTTCATTGCTTCTTCATAACATTCGGGTTCACCAGAATCAGTCAACAATAAATAATATAATGAAGGAGAGTATCGTTCAGGGGGTCTACTTATCCTGGTAGATCTTCTAACACCACTTTCAGGTGTTTGGGGTGCCTGTTGCTGTTGTTGATTATTATTATTTTCAGGCACCTTTACCTTTTCAGTGATTTCATCAAGAACTACGTATTCCTTGTTTTCTTTTTCCTGTTTCTTTTCCTGCAACTGATTCTTATACAAGACCTTTTCATTGAATATTACATCTCTGCTCCTAATGATTTTGTGATTTTCGTAATCATATAAGTGATAACCAAAATCATTAACACCATATCCAATAAAGGTACATTTCTTTGACTTTGCCTCAAGCTTTGTTCTATTTTATTTATCAATATGGACAAAGGCCTCACAACCAAAAGGCTTTAAAAAAGAGTAGTTTACCTTTGTACCTATCCATGCTTCCTCCGGAACACCACCATCCAAGGAACTTGAAGGCCCTCTGTTTATTAGATAAACAGCAGTATCTACAGCATCTGCTCAAAACTGTAAAGGCAATCTTGCATGCAATCTCATGCACCTTGCACGATCCATGATTGTTCTGTTCATCCTTTCTGATACACCATTTTCTTGTGGTGTTCTTGGAACTGTCTTCTCTCTACGAATTCCATGTTCTGAACAGTACCTATCAAACTCTTTGCTGCAATATTCGCCTCCATTGTCTGATCTAAGACACTTCAATTTCTTTCCTGTCTCAATCTCAACCAAAGCTTTCCATTTCTTGAAAGTATCAAATACATCAGATTTATTCTCAATACAATAAATCCAAGTTTTTCCTAGTTGCATCATCAATAAAAGTAACATAATAACGAGAGCCACCGAGAGATGATACCTAAGCAGGTCCCCATACATCTGTATGCACAAGCTCTAATTTTTCGCTCTTCTTTTCTTTCCCAGCTCTGAGAAATCTGACTATCTTCTGTTTTCCATAAATGAAATTCTCACAGAAATCCAAATCAACATTCTTCAAACCCGGCAACAAATTCCTTGAGTGAAGAATCTTCATCCCCTTTTCACTCATGTGTTCGAGCCTATGATGCCATAATGCTGCATCTGCTCCTTTGGAAGTTAAAGCATTAACAAAGTTAGAAATACCATTGCATAAATACAATGTACCAACCTTTTTGCCTTTTGCTATTACCAGGGCTCCTTTGGTGACCTTCCAAGCTTTATCTGTGAAAGTTGTCACACAACCTTCACCGCCTAGCTGCCCTGTTGAAATCAGATTTTTCTTTAGATCTGGAACATGCCTTACCTCCTTTAGTAGCCATTGGTTTCCATTCTGTTGTTTTACAAGAACCTTACCCATTCCAACAATTTTACAGGGTTTATCATCACCCAAAAGAACTTGTCCAAAATCTCCTTGAACATAGTCATGAAAGTATTTCTTAACAGGTGTGGCATGGAATGAGGCCCCTGAATCTACCACCCAGGAATCAGTAATATTTTTGAAAGAAAGAATCAAAGCATATTGTAACACCTCACCTGTCACATTTGCTTCGTGATTGTTTTCTTGCTGTGCATCTCCTTATTTTCCCTTCCGAGATCTACAATGTTTCTTTAGGTGTCCTTTCTTTCCACATTTCCAGCACACTATCCTCGATCTCGACTTGGATATACCTTTCCTTGATTTACTGCGATATCCTGAGCTCTTTCCTCTTTCCATTTTTCTTCCCCTAGACTTTGCACTCAAAGCATTACCCGATGTCTCATCAGAGCTTTTCCGTCGCATTTCCTTGCTAAGGATAACACCAACAACATCATCAAACTTTAAAGTAATAGATCCATACACAGAGTTACTAATGGCCATTACTAAACCATTCCAACTTTCTGGTAATGAGCACAAGAATAACAGAGCTCTAACTTCATCATCAAAGTTTACCCCTACAGAACATAACTGACTTGTAACAGTATTAAAATCATTTAAATGGTCTGCAACATATCCACCTTCCGATATCTTCATATTAAATAATTGTTTCATGAGAAATACCTTGTTTGAGGCCGAGGGTTTTTCATATAGTTTCGACAACGCTTGAATCAAACCCTTTGTCGTTGTTTCCTTCGAAATGTTGAAGACGACTGATGCAGCGATGCACAACCGTATTGTTCTGAGGGCCTTTCTATCGAGAAGGTTCCATTCTTCATCTGTCATACCCGTCGGCATCTTTGTTTTTCCACCCAATGGAAGGTACAAATCTTTCTGATACAGATAATCTTCCATCTATATCTTCCACAACGAGAAGTTTTGGCCGTTAAATTTCTCGACCCTAAACTTACCATCTTCTACCATTGCTACCACTCGAACCAGGAACCCTTCTTTCCTGCGAGTTTATCAGCCAAATAGACCTTCGACTCTGATACCATTTGTTAGAAAATTATATATTACGGAGCAATGGTACACATAAAATATTGCAGAAATATAAACACAGAGAACGCATAAAACAAGAGAGACACAGATATACGTGGTTCACCCAATTTGGGCTACGTCCACCCCGAACAACCAGTCCTTCCTTTCTATTATCCAGCAAAATGAAGAGACACAACCTACAACAAATCCGCTGTAATATCCTCTGTTTTCTCTCACAGTCTCACCTCACAGTTTCTCGCTCACAGAATACACATCTATATCTCAGCCTCCAATACAATGCCCTCATACAAAGAGAGGGGTTGCCTTCTAGGGCAAAAAACCCTAAACTAAACATAAGTTCTACCGTCAGATCATCTGCCTAATGAACGGCCCAGATTGACTAGAAATTACTATACTTTTACAAGGCAATTTTACATTTGTTTTTAGCTTCGGGGGTGCTACCCCCGAGCCCCCGCCGGGGGACGGCTGGCCCCCGGACCCCCAAGCCAGGGGGGGACAATTCCCCCTCGCACCCCCCCGCGTGGAGGGGTGTACAAACTTCCTGGGGTATACATCCGGCTGAAACAAAGACCTCTGAACAATCATGCTCCACACACAACAGGTTTTGGGCGCGATGGTTTTCAGTCCATGGTATTGGATGCTTCAGCATGTATATATATGTATTGTAACATTGAAAGGAACATAATGAAAAATAAAGCTGGTAGTCCCGGTTTTGGGATTCAGGGGAAAATCTCTGTGTATATGTGTTTTATGTGTTATGCTCTCGCATTGTTCATTTCTATGTTTTAGAATTCATATGCAGGTAATTTCTGTACAGGGTTAAACCTACATTTGGTATCAAAGTTGTTTTGGCTTCAAGGGGACGCCTTTGTTGTTGAGGGGTTTCGCTCGAGCCTGTGGTAGACCCTGTTCAGTGGGAGATCTGCGAGATTGATTTTAGTGGTGAAAGAAGATGGCGAGCAGTGGAAAGATAGAGATCGAGAAATTTAATGGTCAGAGTTTTGAGTTGTGGAAACTCAAGATGGAGGATTTGTTGGTGGATAAATATCAGTGGATCGCGGTAGATCCGGGTACTAAACCAACAGGAGTGTCCGATGAAGAATGGAAGAAGTTGGATTAGAAGGCAAAGAGCACAATACGAATGTGTGTCTCAGATTCAATATTGTTGAATGTATCAAGGGAAGCTACAACAAAGGCTTTGTGGGAAAAGTTAGGGACTTTGTACCAATCTAAGTCTCTGGTGAATAAACTGTTCTTACGGAAAAATTTGTATAACCTGAGGATGAAAGATGGAGACTCGGTGACAAAGCATCTAAACGCATTTAATACTGTGGTAAGTCAGTTATTGTCTGTTGATATTAAAATTTAATATAAAGATAAGTGCATCAGTTTGTTGTGTTCTCTACGAGATTCGTGGGATAGTTTGGTTATTGCAATAGGTAGAAATGCAACTGCCTTGCAGTTTGATGAAATAGTCTCATCCTTGCTAAAGGAGGAGATGAGATGGAAAAATATGGAGAGCCAAATTGGTGACGCCTTTTCTATACGAGGACGGTCCCAGAATAGAAACAAAAATAAGTCATCGAGTGGGAGATCTAAATCTAGAGGGAGATCTGAATCTCCAGGAAAACCTTAAAGGTGGTTTGCTGGAAATGGGGAAAGGAAGGGCACTACAAAACGGACTGTAAATCTAAAGCTCCTGAGAAAGGAAAGGGATCTGATAATGCTCCTTCTGCAATGGCGAAAACCACCTCAAATGAAGGTGGGGATGTGTACTTGGCTTCTTCAAATACACATGTAGATCATGAGGCATGGTTGATTGACTCAGGTGCATCCATTCACTTCACTCCCCATAGAGAGTGGTTCTGCGAGGATTGGAAATATGATGGTGGTGATGTCTTCTTGGGGGATGACAAGAAGGCTAGAATCGTTGGTCGCGGATAAGTAAATTTGAAGTTGCAAGGTGGAAGGTTTAGAACACTTTCGGGTGTTCTGCATATTCCTGCATTAGCCAGAAATCTGATTTCAGTAAGCAAGCTGGATGATGTAGGGGTAAAAACAGTGTTCGAGAAGGATACCTGCAAGATGATTCGGGGAGCACTGGTATTGATGTGGGGAGTTCGAATTGGAACTTTGTACAAGCTGCAAGGTAGCACCGTTGTTGATGGGTGCAACAGTCCTGTGGTTCTTGAAAGTGGAGCATAAAATCTAGTGGTCTCTGGAGATAAGATCATGTTGTGGCATCAAAGGCTTGAACATATTAGACAGAAGGGCCTTTAAATACTTCATGGTACAGGTATGGTAGAAGGTATGAGTAATAACTCTCTGGATTTTGATTTATGTGAAAATTGTGTATATGGGAAGCAGAATTGGGTGAGTTTCCCTTCTGGTGGTAAGAGGGCGAAACAGATATTAGAGCTTGTGCACAGTGATGTGTTTGGACCTGTGAGGGTTCCATCACTATGTAAATCTGTCTACTATGTATCATTTATAGATGAATTCTCAAGGAATACATGGATATATTTCCTTAAGAAGAAATTTGAAGTCTTTGACAGGTTTAAAGAATTTAAGGCTTTGGTGGAAAACTAGACAGAGAAGAAGATAAAGGTGTTGAGGTCAGATAACGGTGGAGAGTTTTTTTTTTCCAAGGAAAAAAACGGTAACTTTTTATTAAAAAATTAATGAAAAGTTACACTAGCAGATGCAATGAAGCATTCAAAAAGATTGCCACTTGGGCACGAGTGCTAACGCACCCCACACAGCTTTGAGATACTGTGCACAAAGAAAAGAAGAAAGTACAAAGAAAGAAAAAAAGGGAAAAAATTCAAGTTTTTCGCCCCTTTTTCTTTTCGACCTTTCGCCACTCACCCAGAGTGGGCTCGATCGAAGCAATGACTAACTGAGTTGTTTCATTCTGCTGCCCTGATTCTTTATCGGAATCTGAAGTATCTGAATGGTGATGCCGTTTGTTACCCCCCATGCTTTGATCCCCACTTGTCGTCTCTGCATTGTTTTGTTGTGTCTCTGCCTGATTTGTATGTGGCTGTGGGTCCTTGTTGACTGCTCTATTTTCCTTCTGGTTCTCTATTTCAACTTCCTCTATGATGTCATCATCCTCTTCTGCTTCTGTTTTTTCCTCTTCTGTTACCGAAGGGGCTTTCTTTCGGGCGAGTCTCCTCTTTAAGACTTCATCTAAATTCTGCCATCCTTTGTGCTTCCTTTGTTGTGGCTTGCTCTTGCTAGGGCAGGCATTGAGCAAATGACCTGTTTGTTGACATCCCCTGCATCTGAATGCTGTGTTCTCATAGTCCAAAGGTTGTTTCCACTGAATATTGTTAAAATTCAGAATGATGTTTTCGGGTAAACCTTGGCTGAGATCTACCTCGACACATATCCTAGCAAAAGTGAAAATTCCTTTTATGTGTCTATCTGTATCAATCTTTAACATTCTTCCAAGGGTATTCCCGATAGCTGATAAGGTCTTGAAATGCCAGAAATGCATTGGGAGATTATGCAACCTTACCCATACTGGCATTCTTGATACCACCATAGTATTTGCATCAAACTCTTGAAACCATGGGGTGACAAATAAACCCGCACTGCCCCAGAACCATGGTCCTTCACTGAGAATTTTTTCCCTTTCTTCGTCTACTTGAAATACTACTATGAAGAAGCCCTTCGAGCATAGATGGATCTGGCAATTTTTTGTCCAGGCCGTGTAGATCCATTGATACAAAGCCTCAGTTCTAGGCCAGAATCCGTTAAAACGACAAATAACAGCGTTTTTTTCCAGATCTGAAAAAATGCACCTTACCTCTGGAATTTCCAGCGAGATTGAGGGGCTCTCTGGCATTTGATCCACGATATACTGCCCCGGCAATAGATTGACTACCGTCGGATCTTTCCCCTTTGGAGGTTCTTTCCCTTTGGCTGCATCACGATAGGTGCCTGTAGATTTTGATGTAGATCCCTTTGACCCACCTCGCAGACGGTGATTGAGGATGATTGTTGAGTCCTTCACTACCCTGTAATGCTGGAGGGTTTGATGTTCCTGCATGCATATCCCAGAAAAAATTAGGCTTTGAAGTGCAACTGGGATCCCCATTTTGTCCTGGATTTTTTGTTTAAGCTCCAGAACCCTCATGCTTCCCCAGATCTGCAGACAAAAATGTCTGCCCTCTGTTGATCTGATGAAAATTTGTTGCGCTGCAGAGAAAGTAGGGGTTTCATAACACCGCGAACCCAAGTCTCTGCTCTTCCCTCTTTCTAGATCTACAATTTTTCCATCTAATATTCTCCCTGGGTCGGCCGATCGACCCCACGGCGTACTGGGCAAGGGCAACGTGACACGCCTCTCTCCTTCATTGTAATATTCCACATGAAATCCTTCTGTTGCCGCCGTGAGGTGTACTTCTTCGCTGATGGGCTTTTTCCCTTTTCTCAGCTGCGTCCATGGCAGATCCGGATGCGTCCTTAAAAGATCTGGTGTTCCTGCGATTGCTAACGGCCGGATCACGGCTCCGTCTGAGACTGTGACAGATCCGCTAGCTTGTCGTCCAAGAAGCCCCGTCTCCACCAGAATGTTTCTGCCGCCCACAGAAATCCTGACTAAAAGAGGGCGCAGAAGGGGCAGCGCAGCTCTATCTGCGAAATTTTCCCATATCCCTGATCTGGTACGCACCTCTCCATCTTCGAAATAGCAGATCAAGGGCCGGACGGCGGCCAGGGCCGTGACAGCGTTTGCAGAAAAGCTAGGGTTCATGACAGCGATTTTTTGAAATCCCCAAACCTCCTCAGAGACGAGTCAATTCCGTTGTACTTGATATTATTTAGCATTGTAACGGTGGAGAGTTTTGCAGCAAGGAATTTGAATAATTATGTAAGAAGTGTGGTATAACACGACAGAAGACTACTCCATACACACCTGAGCAAAATGGAGTTGCAGAAAGAATGAACAAGATGTTGATGGAAAGAGCAAGAAGCATGCTCAGTGGTGCCGAGTTAGGACATAAATTATGGGCAAAGGCGGTAGAGACAACATGTTACTTGGTCAACAGATCACCTTCATCAGCGTTGGAGGATAATACTCCACAAGAGGTATGGATTGCTAAGAAACTCTCTCTTTCACATATGAGGATATTTGGATGTGATGCATATGCACATGTTCCAAAGGAGAAAAGAACCAAGTTGGATAGTAAATCTTAAAAGTGCATATTTATTGGGTATAAGGATGGTTTAAAGGGTTATAAGCTTTGGAACCCAGTAACAAGGAAGGTTGTGTACAACCGAGATGTGGTGTTCAAAGAGGTGAAAGATGTTATTAAACATTAAGACTCATCAAAGGAACCTGAGAAGATAGAGTTTGAGCTAAAGGAAGAATCAAACTCTACAGTAGAAGAGGAATCAGAAGATGAAGAGCCACAAACTCCGGTTGTGAAAAGATCAGTTCGAGAAAGAAGGCAGCCAGAAAGGTATAGTCTATTTGCTTTCTGTTCAAATTTTGCTTTATCTATTACTGATGAGGATCCCAGAACTGTGAATGAAGCAATAGATTCATAGGATGGAAAACTCTGGAAAGAATCCATGGTTGCTGAAATGGCATCTTTGCACAAAAATGAGGCTTGGGATTTGGTGGAGTTGTTGGCTAGAAGGAAAACCATTGGCAGCAAATGGGTGTTCAAGAAGAAGACAAATGCAGAAGGAAAGGTGGAGAAAAACAAAGCTCGGTTGGTAGCAAAAGGTTATTCCCAGGTGCCCGGAATTGATTTTGGTGATATTTTTTCTCATGTTGCCAAGGTAGCTTCTATTAGATTACTTTTATTTGTTGCTGTTGCTTTTGATTTTGAGGTAGAACAGATTGATGTGAAGACAACATTTCTTCACAGGGATATGGAAGAGGAGATCTACATGAAGCAACCTGAAGGCTTTGCGGTGAAGGGTAAGAAAGAACTGGTATGCAAGTTAAAGAAGTCTTTGTATGGGTTAAAACAGTCACCAAGGATGTGGTATCATAAATTTGATACATTTATACGGGGACTTGGCTTCGCCAAAAGCAAGACAGATCACTGTGTGTATTTTAAATTAATTGGTGACCGTGTTATTTATCTAGTCTTGTATGTGGATGATGTGTTGCTGGTTGGAAATGACAAAGAAATTATCCAAGATTTGAAGACCCATTTGTCCTCCAAATTTGACATGAAAGATCTTGGTGTTGAAAACTATATTTTGGGAATGGAAATTAAAAGAGATCGAGAAAAGAGGAAGCTATCGTTAAACCAGAGGAAATATGTTGAGACAATACTACAGAGGTTTAATATGCAGGATAGTAAACCGATGAAGTTTCCTATTCCTGTAGGTGTAAAGTTATCTGTTGAACAGTGTCCCAAGACACAAGAAGAGGAAGCGGATATGTTCCGTGTTCCATATGCAAGTGTAGTCGGTAACCTGATGTATGCGATGGTCTGTACTAGACCAGACATTGCACATGTAGTGGGAGTATTGAGCAGGTTAATGTCAAAACCAGGGAAGGAGCATTAGACAACAATGAAGTGGGTTTTTAGGTATTTGCGTGGCACTAGTGATTATGGTTTATGCTACCAAGGAAGACTAGGATTGGACAGAGTTTTGGATATCCATGGCTTTGTTGATGCAAACTGGGTTGGATATCTGGATCAAAGAAGATCTATAAGTGGGTATGTGTTTAACCTATTTGGAGGTGCAGTCAGTTGGATGAGTAAGAAACAATCTGTAGTGGCACTATCAACTATAGAGGCAGAATACATGGCAACCACTCATGAAAGCAAGGAAGCAGTTTGGTTGCAAAGATTGTGTTCAAGTATGGGGTTAGTGCAAAGAGCTATAAGGATAGACTGTGACAGCCAAAGTGCAATTTTATTGGCAAAGAACTCTACTTACCATTCAAAGACAAAGCACATTGATGTTCAGTATCACTTTGTGAGGGATATGATAGAAGACAAAAAGTTGTTGCTGGTAAAGGTGGACACTTTGAAGAATAATGCAGATGCATTGACAAAATCTGTGAGCTCTGAAAAGTTCTCTTGGTGTAGAGAAACAATGGGAATTGCAGGGCTGGATAAATGACTAAGCTCTCATGTGGCCCCCTGTGGAAAGAAAACAACAAGTGGGAGAATGTTGGGTTGTGTTATATTCTTTCCACGACTAGCTCCCTTAGTTAACTGGGGGTTTAGAGGGGGGGCGCAGCCCCCCCTTCGTTGCGCCGATTGTGCAGTGGGGGAGCGGCAACCCCCCTGTCTACGAGGTTTGAGGGGGTCGGGTAGCCCCCCTCTATGGGGTCCGGGGCAGGCACCGGGGAAATTTTTTTGGGACCCTATATTAGGTGGGCGGACCTACCTATGGTTTTGTGCATGGTTTTCACACGTTGTTTTGGGCACGATGGTTTTCGGTCCATGGTATTGGATGCTCCGGCATGTATATATATGTATTATAACATTGAAAGGAACATAATGAAAATAAAGCTGGTAGTCCTGGTTTTGGGATCCAGGGGAAATCTCTGTGTATATGTGTTTTATGTGTTATGCTCTCGCATTGTTTATTTTCTGCGTTTTAGAATTCGTATGCAGGTAATTTCTATACGGGGTTAAAACCTACAGTTGACTGTTCAAAAATGTTGTGTGTTTCCTTTGATTTGATGTTGGAGGTCCACATGTTCGAGTTGGGTGGAATTTAACCAATAAAAACCCATATTGGAACCTTTAGAAACAATGTCCATGTGCCAGATTTCCTTCTAGAGTGGTGCTACTACCTCAACCATGGAGATAGCTACAGAAACTTGACTGAGTTGCAGAAACTTGCACTGGCAAAACTATCATTAGTAAAACCAAGCAAAGTTCTTCTTAACTCATTAAAAATAATAGAAATAATAATAATAATAATAAACCATGTAAACATGTATGCCAGAATTTGGTGCGTTTATGAAGAAATATGGTTAAGAATGATGATAATGGGTGAGTGGAATGATGCAAAAATGGATGGTTTGATTAGAAATTTCATGACAAATTAGAGAACCAACATACCTCTCCATTATGATTCCCTCATAACTCACATAAATAATATGGTCAGAATTAAACAATATAAGCACTTCCCATTTCATTTCACCAATGCATGCGGGATAACTATTTTTGAATTTTAACCATTCAACAAAACACACCAACCATTCGCCAAAATGCACCTGAACTGTTGTAGGGCTTTATATTTCAGAGGTCATATATCAGGCTATGAGGCACAAAATCAAGCCCTTGTTACCTTGTTGGAAAGATTAAATCGACGAGAACAATATGGGATAGTTTATTTTAGAGAATCTGCAATCTAAACACTCCAAAAATCCAACAAAATAGACCTATGAAACTATAACGGATTGAGATCCTTGTGTCATTTTTTAGGAAAAGTTTGACTGCTAGAGCGCCTTATTCATTAAACCACATTTCAATGTTGTATATTGGTCAGTAGTACAAAGAAAGAAAATGATTTGGGCTCATATTTAGGATTTTAATTTTTATTGAATTGAGTTTTTTAGAATGATTATTTTCATATCTGAGTTTTATTTTGAATTTTAAAATTCTTTTAATAATAATTTTATGGATATTTTTGCAAAGTTTTTGGAATGTTGTTAACACTTGGAGTTTGAGGATTCATGGATTGAAATTTCATAGGAAAATTGGATTCATCAACTCCAAAAAAATGGGAAAAAAATATTCATTAATTGTCTTGAAACAACCCTTTATTTGGAATTAAATGGTATAATTATATAATAGAGGTCTGTAGAATGGAAGGGGGTTCTAATTTTCTGAAAAGGAGGAGGAATTTGCACTATTGTAGAGAGGTCTCTTGTAGGAAATTTAGTTGCTTGCTGGACTAGATCAAAGGAGATTTTTTATAGCTTGAAGAAGTTCATGCTATCATGAACTTTCCTTAAATCTTTTGTGCTATGAAAGCTCATGATCAAACCTTTGAATTATGTACATTATTGTTTGAGTTGATGGCCTTTGTTTATATTCATTTTTTTATTGAATCTTGTCAGGCCAGGAATATGCATAAACCAACTGCGCAAATATTGCATAAACAAATTGCGCAAATACACTGCACTTCTCTTCAAACAAGTCTACATACTTTAATGGTGACTATGCCCCTAAAACAACACATAATAAAGTATTTAATTAAGCTTTCTGTACACGTGAGTTTCTGCAAGCAGCTGGCGGTGGGAGTGAAACCTTCTCTTTTAAAAACTCAGGAAAGCTGAGAGGTGGTGGTGATATGGAAGGCCATGCCAACTACAGAGCGTCCAATCAAGTTTAACACTTCAAACGGGAGCAGTGTTTGGTCCTCAAACACTTCCGGATACCTCGTTGTGGGATGCGAACTCCGAAACGAAGGCAACCAAAAACGCAGTCCTCATTAAAAAAGGAACGCAGCCACCATTACATAAACTCAGTTACCATTACAAAAAACCGCAGTCTTCATTAAAATAATGCAATGCAGTCTTCATAAAAAACGCAGTCATGGTTACGACAGCCTTAATACAACGCAGTCATTCTTCAAGAAAAAACGCAGTCACCATAGACTACTTGATATCAATTTTGTTTGAATGGAATGGGATAGTCTTTTACCATGGTTCAACAGCAGAAACGCATCAACGCATAGAGCTTACATTCAACAGCGCATTCCACGCTCACCGCACCATATTCTGTCATGCCAGAGGCGCTCAGAACACCGCCAGAAGCACGCAGTCTCAGGACAAAGGTTTCATGAGGCAGCAGAAACCTGGCAGAGGCAGGAGTTATTTCTGGGACCTGTGCTCTGATACCATGTCAGGCCAAGTTAACACAGAAAATTAATGAGCGCAAGAAACAACTGGTGATTTTATTCATTGGACAATTATTATTTATACATATACAAAACGGATCAGTTCATCTTCTAGATGACTGTCCAGCTTCACCTCATCCGTTTCGGATTAGGTGTCAACAAATCTTTATACCAAAAAAGTGTTTATGTAATGATTTTAGCATTGTTGTTAATTCTATGTCAATTTATGCTTGTTTAAACTAGTGGAAAGTTGCCTTTTCATGGTGGGTTGGATTGAGATCATAATCGAATCACAAATTCAAGTAGGCCTGGATATGATGGTTGATAACTATTTATCATCCTGATTATACATATGTTTTAGTTTTAAATGTTGTTGTGTCAAATGAGTTGTTTCTATGATACAATGGCATGTCTAATCTTGAATTCATTTATTAGCATTTGAATCTAAGTATGTGCTGGTGAGGTTGTGATAATACTTCATTAGATAACCAAATATGCACATTTTCTTTAACTTCTATGAATCATATGAGTTGATTCTATGATTCGTTAGCTCATTATAACCTTACATTCAATTCTAGATGATTCTCTTTTCATCTTGCTCTAGGTTAAGAGTGGGATTGTTCCTTCTCCTAATTGATATAGGTTATATTTCCTTTTGTTGTTTGTTGTAGCACTTCGTAATTCCTCCAGGCTAAGGAGATGAATCCAAAGGTAACCACAAACCATTTTAAAATTGGAATCTAACCCTTCCAGCTTCAGAGAGGTATCTCTCTATATGGATCTTCAGTCAATTGGATGATTGATTGTCTTAGGTTTTAGGCTGGGTATTGAGATCAGAGAAGAAAAAGTTTAACATCTTAATCGCAGGGAAGAGGGAAAATCCATTGGGCATGGAGTCATATTAAGCTAATGATTTTCAGTGAGAGGATGAAAAAATGAGGAATCTTTAGACATGGGTAAGGTAGGCAATCCTTCTCGTGTTTTTTTATTATCAAATTTAGTTGTAGAGGGGTGAGTATAGGAATAGTGGAATTGAAAACATCTAAAGCATCTAGCTGAGGATGAATTCTAGATATCTCAATGGAAGAAAAACACTAAATTGTTCAATAAGCCATAACAGAGCACTTAAAAAGTGAATTCTGAAACAAATTCTGCTTAATTAAACATGAAGACATAACATTTCAAGCATGATTGTAACAAGATAAAAAATCACATACATAGGAGAAAACATCACCATCAGAAATTGACACATGAATCCCTGAGAAAACAGACCTCGACCTTCATCATTCACTGAAAACTTTTTAAAAGGGAAAGTGGAATGAACATTGTTTTCTTTCTCTAACCCCGACCAACCAACCTTTTGCACACTAAAATTGATGAATATATACAATTAGCTCCTCCTTGGACTTAGGGGGTCGAGCTCAACTATTTCCCCAAAGATAGAGTCAGTTACATTAGATTTAGAAACTGCCTGCTAGGAAATAGGGACTGAATTTCTAGAAAATAGGGGTCAAATATTAGATCATATCTATCAATTCATGACAGTTGTTACAAAACATAGGATTTTTTTTTATATGATCTTGTGTTCAAGATAAACCTCTCTCATTTTTCAAAAATTCTTCTCCATATCCTCGGAATCTACGCCTAAAGATCACGACTAAAATAGGAAATAACGAAATCTGAAAAATAGGTTGTAAAGATTCATTCGAATATTCCAATATATGACACCTGTGAAGAAACTAAAGGAGGTTTTTTTTATTTCACTAGTGTTTTAAAAAATCCTCTTTTAAGTTTTCAAAGTTCATCTCCATTTTGTCAAAAATTAATCTTGAAGTTAACTACTAAAATAAAACAAAAAAATGTAGCAAATCCCCTGCAACCAAAATGCAACGAGCTTCCTTTTCATACTATATAATCAATGCTTGAATGATGAATCTACAAGACACTTAAGGAAACTTTTCATAACCATGAGAATCAATTTCATGAGGTTTGGATTCAAATTTCAAGGTCAAACTGTTGACTGTGTGGAAGCACAACGAATTCATGATTTGCATGCTTTTGATCACCTCCTAGGCTTCTGAATGTATCACACATGTGAAAAACAACCTAAAAATCATCAGATACCTATTGGATAACATTTGTTCATACTGTAAACTCCCATCCTTGAAAAACATCACCAACAACAGAAGCGCAACAAATTTCCACCTACATATGTTTGACTAAGTGTTGGGTTGACGAGAATAGTTTGTTGATGATGCTAACAGTCTTAAAAACCTTCTTAAGCCGCCATACACAAGAAATAGTATTGAAACCATGATCCTCTATCAAATTTTAATGCTTTTGATAGTAGCGCAACAAAATGGAAAAGCGTAGCAACAACTTATGATGAATAATGATATGATAGATTGTTTGATGTGACCTTGCAATTGACTTGAAAAGACACCATTGACTTGTCCCAATGATAAGAAAATAGAGACCCACTACTATCTTCACTCATGTTTTGGATTACACCTTACCCTAGACTTATTAAAACTAAACCCTTTTAAAACTTTGACATCTTGATTTTATTTACCAATCAGATGTTAGTATATCCTATTGACACTAAATATTGATCTCTATGAGATCATAACAGCACCTTACAAATTTACCAAAATAATAAAAATATACTAAGCTAGACTTTGACTACTATAACATAGGACACTAACATTGGCATCCTCCCTATGAGGTGCCAAAGAACACCGTAGACCATGTGCCAAACCATTGGGTTGTTCCCATACCACACATGCACCCTGTGACCTGATCTTCAACTGAAGCCAAATGCAAACTGAAACTCAAACTGAAATTACTGTCCACAGCTGAAACTAGGAGTGAAAACCAAACTGCAACTGTTGCAAACTCACTACTGAAAATCAATAATTGTAAACCATTGTAAAATGCTCATTCCCATGAGCTTATTTTCACACTTTCCTACCCTAAGTTGTTCCATGAGCTTCCTGATGAGGTGAAATAAAAAAACCAGTGTAACCATGAAAGCAAATGGCTTGATGACTGGACTTTGCTTTCATTTTTTTCAAGTAGAAAGAATTATTTTACAATTGACAACTCAAAATTCAATTGAAATTGATAACCATAATTCATAAATACAAGAAAATCCATCTTCCTTGATGACTGCAACAAATTGGAAAAAGGGTCTTGGAGATCATGAATGACTACCTTTCTTTGGTCAGTAAAAAGAAAAGAACATCCAGACTTTATAATTGTTGATTGTTTTGTATCATGAAGTCTTTCATTCGGTCGATCCTTCTCAAATGGAAATGCAACAATTTGTCTTGAATTTCATGATCCAATCTATAATAAGTTGGATGCATCTTACTTAGCAAGCCCATTTGCTAGAGACAAGTTTCAATTTCTCTTGATGTTTGCTAAGAAAGACAATACAAATGCAGGTGCATTCACAAGAAGTCTCGCAGGTTTTTTTCATTATTACTCTCATAAAAAAGGTAAGGTTGTAGGTTGGTGAAGGGTCAAAGGTATTTCTACATCTAGAAAATATTTTCTATCTTTTGTGCAATATATTCAAGCTTTTATCTTCTCTGATGCACATTATAATACATTGGTTTGCATTTCTCTTATATTTGTGTTCACAGGTCAGGAGCAGTTATGGTGGCAACGCTAGAAATTTCATTACACTTAGCCCTGACTTTCTATCCAGTTAGGTTAGGAGTAGGTCTAGTTTCATTTAGTTTCCCTTGCATTACATCCACCCTCTATGCTACTCTCCATCTAGTCTCTGCATTTGTTTTTTGTTTTGTTTGTTTGTTTTTTTTGCATGTTGCTTTACATATCAATTTTATATTTTCCTTGTTTCTTTGTTTTGTTATGCCTTTTCTTTCATGTTCTGTTTAATAAGACATTGCATGAAAGATGATCCTGTTAGGATCAAAAGACAATGTGGAAAAACTTGAAAGGGAAATTGTGATGACGAACAATGCTTGGATAATTTGTTACATCTTCTCTATTATGGGTCTACATATCTTTAAAGTCAATGATGTCTGAATGCAAAATATGATCCAAACAAACAAAAAACCTTTGGTTGAACTATAAAGTCTGTATCTATTCTATATCCTCATTCCTCAACTCAACATTGTAGGTAAATAGTGTCTTTTTCTTGCTGATCCAATCAAGTAGAGAAATGTACGAGCAAACCAATATCAGAGGTCTATATACTTGTCTTTGAAGGAAGGACCTCTCCTGCTCTCAATAATTAGGGATCCCTCTTCCACCTTGGTAAATAAATAAGTGCCTAAGCACATTTCTGTAAATATAATAAATAAAGGGTGAAAGAAGAGAAAGGTTTCCTATGTAGAGAGGTGAAACAATTAACTTCGTCGGGGTGTTGTTTAGGCTCGCTGGCAGTGAAGCGATGCTTGTGTTTCTTTAGTGACTACACCAGGGTATTGTCCAGGCCTGCTGGTAGTAGAGCAACACCAAATATGAAAAATCATACTCTGATTATCTTAAACTCACAGTTATATATTACCTGTTCCTAGATCGAAACAATTGTGATTTGGCAAAGCCTTTATATGTGTTTAATCGAGTAAGGAAATGGAGGGGACTATATCTCTAACCAGGTTAAGTGGGGAATCCAAGATAATCCACAAGATGTATCAATACTTCCTGAAATATTGAGACCTTGCACTTAGAGAATTAAACCTAAACAGAGAAGCTGGAATTATACTAGTGTGTCACTAAGTGTTGACGTTGTGATCAACACCCTCCAAAATTTTACTGACACTTGAATTTTGGAGCCTGTTGGGGATCTTACAACCTGTCATTCTATGGTCACTTCATTGTGAATTGATTTTTTGCGAAGTGTTTAAGTCTTCTTCTCAAAATCTAATTGTCAAGTCACTTGCTCAGTCCTTAATGTATATATAAGTGCACATCCTTTATGCAAGCTACAACAAGCATAGTGTAATCAACCAAGATAGTGCTCATGAAGTGTTCAACTCATGTCAACTATCATTGAACACTCTCTATTGATAGTCTCCCTCACTTTGGTTGCAATTGTAAGTTTTCTCATATGTCGCTTTTGCACACCTTTGTGTTCACAAGTGTCCCTTTCACTTTCATCGTTGTCTCTTTTGCTTGATTTTGCTTTAACGAGTGTAATTTTCATGTTATATTTGCTTTGGAATGTGTGATCCAAGTGGATGTTGGTGGCCATCTGCCTATCCCACTTGGATCCCTACAACTGTCTCTTTCAGTTTTTCTGTTTCCTTATTTGTAGCACAATTTACTATTTTTAGCAGTTTTTCGGGTCTTGAACTTCGGGAGTTGTTTTGAGGCCTGAAATGACTTTTTTTTGGGGGAAAAATAGGAACAACATGGGTCCATCAACCAATTTTGCTCATCCCAAAGTTGTAGTCCTCGGATAGATCTTTCTAATGAGGTATTGTGCGTGTCAAATGAAGATCGTATGCCAAAGTTACGACCCCGGGAAGTTGATGTACCAATTTACCATAAACGGGGTCCATAGTTTAACGCTTAATCTCCTAGGGTTATGTTTTTGTATGTTTAGGGTTTTCCATTGTTTCTCAACTATAAATAGGCCTTCAAGCCTCATTGTAAGATAGTTCATAGGCATGTAGCCGCCACATCTCTTCTCAGAGATAAGCTACCATCACCCTAGCTGGTTTATTTCCATTTCTGTTTCTAAGCATATTTCAGTATTTTACATTAATGAGATGAAGTATTATTTTTGTTGTACCTTTGTATTTATGGTTATATCTCTAACTTGTTGTGTTCTTGTTTAAATCCGAATCAGTGGTATTAGAGCGATCTGCTCTTTCTCTGTTTTTCTTTGCATGTACCCAACGAGGTTGGGATATGAGGATTTAGGGTTGGAACTGGTCGAACCTTTGCAAGACCAACCTCGCAAAGCCCAATGGCCTCCCATGGCGGATGTAAAGAAAGAAGAGGGGGCTGGAGATCCTATCAAAATCTTGCTCGAAGAAGCCCTCGAGCGACAAAGGAACGCGATGATGGAAAACTTTGCCCAGATCTTTCAGCGACTACCCAGGGGCGACGCAACTGCTTCCAACAGCTACTCTAGAAGCACCACACCCTTTAAGGTACAACTTAACTTTTAAATCCCCATATTCGAGGGTCAGATAGATGCACATGCCGTAGATAAATGGTTAAATCTGCTAGATGGTTATTTTTCTGTTCATGATTTTTCCAGCCGGGAAAAGATCACTTTTGCACTTCTCAAAGCAACCCCCCATGTCAAAGACTGGTGGGAAACCTACTACTAGCAGAAGGATGAAAACACAAGCACACTATTTTCAGCTGCACCCACTTGGAATTCATTCCGGGATGCCATTAAGGAGCAGTATTACCCTGTCAAGAGCTATGCGGACAAATACATAAAATGGACCACGCTGCAGCAAGAAAGGGACCAAGATGTGCCAGAGTTCACAAACATTTTTCATACCCTTCACATAGAGTTGGGTATCAAGGATTTTGAGCTACATTTGGTACTCAAATACCGCAGCTGTCTACATAGATACATCTAGGAAGAGATGAAGTTCCTAAACATCTCCTCGCTCGGCACGACATACCGATACACCGTCAAGATCAAGCAAAAGTTTAAACAAAAGAAGCGAGACTTTAGATCTGCGAATCTGAAGAACAAAGGACAAATCCAAGGCGGGGTGACCCAAGACAACCCATAGAATCCATAAGAAAAGAACAACACCACGAAGTCAAAGAAGGACATAGGAAAGTGGTGTGAGTTCCATAAGAGCCCCACTTATAACACAAGTGAGTGTAAGGCCAAGCAGTCATTGGTGCCCAAGTTGAAGGCTTCATAATCAGATGCATGTTCTGACCCTGAGTCAGAAACCAACAAGGGGAATGACAAAGGGAAGAAAATCATTGATGCGGAACCCACTGCCACTGTTGCCATCGCCAAGGTCCAAAAGAATAAGCCCGAATATCTAGAGGAGGGGGAGCGTCTTTTCCACTCATAGATGTGGGTGAAGTGTTTGCCGCTACAATTCATTGTTGAAAGTGGGAGCCAAAAGAACCTCATTTCAGTAGAGGTCATGAAGTGGCTAGGCCTACCAACCACACCACACCCACAGCCGTACAACAACGGCTGGCTTCACTAAGGACGAGATCTTCGAGTTCACCAACAATGTCACCTTCCCTACAACATCAAGCGCTTCACAGATGAGGTATTGTGTGATGTTGCACCTCTTGATGTTTGTGATGTATTATTAGGCCAATCATACTTACGGAGGCGACATGTTGTGTATGATTCTAGGCCTCGTGTTGTTATCATTTCTTTTGGTAATTCATTATACATGATACCAGAGGTAGCCCCACCTACCGCCACATCTTTGATCTCTGCTAAGAAATGTAGTAAGATCATCTCCCAGAATAGGAAATTTATTTTCTTGTGGTTGTCTCTCAAAGTAAGGGGAAGATAGTAACCACATCCATGGCCCCCAGGAAGGGTTCCTCCACGCAGCAGAAGCAGGTGGATACGGTCATGAAAGAAGATAGGAACATATTCTCCTCACCCACAGGGGTACCCTTGCACTGTCAGGTCAATCATTCATTCGATCTGACTCCTATAACACCTCTACCCAACGAGTCGATATATCACCGCTCCATTCTAGAAAATTCCAAGTACAAGGAGCGACATGATCAAAATCAGGTACCACACAAGTTTTAAGTGGGCGACAAAGTTTGGTTTCATCTGCAGAAAGAATGCCTTATAAGAGCCCATCAAAAGCTTAGAACACACCGATATGGTCCTTACACTATTACCAAGGCTATCGGAAACAATGCTTTGGAGCACAACATTCCCCCATTCCTCCGCTTGCACTGAGTGTTCAATGTGGACTACCCTCGACCATGATTCCCACCATTACCAGAAACATTAGAGATTGCAAAACAGCTCACCAGGACCAATTTCAGCAGAAGTTTCCGCATTTGATGGAGGCACTCAACGCAATGGGGACCATTGCTTCCTAGGGGGGAGGAATGATCCAGGTGGATGTTGGTGGCCATCCGCCTATCCCACTTGGATCCCCACAATTGTCTCTTTCAGTTTTTCAATTTCATTATTTGTAGCACACTTTACTATTTTTAGCAGTTTTTTGGGTCCTGAACTTCCGGAGCCGTTTTGAGGCCCTAAACGACGTTTTATTTGGAAAAATGGAAGCAACATGGGTCCATGGACCAATGTTTCTCATCTCAAAGTTGTATTCTCAGAGAGATATTTCTAACGAGGTATTGTGCGCATCAAACGGAGATCGTATGCCAAAGTTACGACCCCGGGAAGTTAATGTACCAATTTACCCAAAATGGGGCCCATAGTTTGGCGCTTCATCTCCTAGGGTTAGGTTTTTGGATGTTTAGGGTTTTGCATTATTTCTCAACAATAAATAGGCCTTCAAGCCTCATTGTAAGACAATTTAGAGGCATGTAGCCGCCACATCTTTTCTCAGAGATAAGCTACCATCGCCCTAGCTGGTTTATTTCCATTTCTGTTTGTAAGCATATTTCAGTGTTTTACATTAATGAAATGAAGTATTATTTCTACTGCACCTCTGTATTTATGGTTATATCTGTGATTTGTTGCGCTCCTATTTAAATCCGGATCAATGTGTTTCCTTGAATTTCTTTAGCTTTTGCTAGTGTCGTTTACATATCTTTTCATATTGCCACAAGTGTCACTTTTATTGTTGTTTCTAGGTGTGACTATTTTTGATAAGTCGTGTGCATTCTATTGGCTTGTGTTGATGACATTCATGTGTGTGATCCATGTTTAAGTCTTGTTCGGATGCTTTTCCCTCCCTTACTACATTGGTCCCACGTTAGCCATTTTGTAGCTCTTCTCAGTCCTATTGCCTAGTGCATGTTATGAAAGATTCAATCCTTCACTAGGTGATGAGTGTCACCTATTTATGAGCCTCATTGACGTATTTTTTCCTCCCATGATTATTCACTAAGTTTTTTCAAAGGTCCCCTCCCTCTCACAATGCATTAGTACTTCCTAGGATAAGTGACCTAGCCTTTTACTGCCTCCCTTAGTGAAAATCACATTCCATATGAATAAGTAACCACAGTTGGAGAGAATTTTGCCCTCCTAAGCATAGGCACACTTCGAGGCAATAAGGCGCACTTCAAGAGAACAAGGCGCACTTCAGAACAACAAAGCACACTTCGAAACAACAAGGACTTTATCTCTCTTCAAAAGCACACTTCGAGGAAACAAGGTCCCTTTGAGTGCACTTCGGAACAACAAGGATCATTCAGGCACACTTCGAAACAAAAATAAACTTCTCTCTTTCAAAAGTGCACCTCGGAAAAACAAGGGTCCTCTGTCTCTTTAAAAGCACATGACGCACTCTTAAGCAACAGTTGGGAATCCTTGTCCACTGTCTCTACGCCTTGTGTCCTCATTGAACCTCTCTAGCATATGGCACATCCTCAAGAAACATTGGTTCCTCCTTGTTTGAGCGCATGACACACTTTTAGCAAACAGTGGAGTCATCTATTGCTCACTGTCCAACTCAATTTTACTTTCACTGTCTCCTTCTCCTTTGAGCCTAGTGCATGGCACATTCTTAATCAACAAGCTCATCAACGTTGTTCCTTATGCTTGCCAATAAAGAATGAAGACATTGCATGATGACTAAACAGATTCCAATAGTGATCCATGACCCTTTGGAGGGTAAATATGAGCAACAAGCTGATCAACCTTGTTCCTTATGCTTTCAAATATAGAATGAATACATTGCATAATGACTTAGAAGATTCCAATACTGATCCATGACTCTTTGGAGGGTAAAGATAAGCAAAAAGATAGAACTTTCACAAAGATGAAGTACAAATCAGATCTATCATGAAGAGATCAACGACACAACAACAAAGAGAACAACTTGGCATTGCCATCTCATCATGAAGTCCATGTCACCATTTTAAAGTTGTGATTTGTACAAGCGTCATCACAATGTCAAGTGTTTCCATGTGTCATTCCACATCATGTGGAATGTAATGATGTAATTATTAAAAGGAAAAGGAAAAAATGTAATGTGTGGAAGTCCAAGGGTCATATGTGGAATATGAAGAGTCATATAGTCATATACGGACAAAAGTTACATGAAGAAGTTCAAAAGTCACATAGAGAGGTCCAAAGGTCATAATAGAAGTCCAAGAGTCATGAGGGTAACTTAAGAGTCATGGGTATATGAAAGGTCATTCCTCTTTTTATAAAGGCAACCTCATAACTCAAGCAAAAGGCTTTTGGAGGCTTAAGCTTTGGAGAGCTAGTCTTGGCTTCTCTACTTGGCATAGGAGAGAAAACTATTCTTTGGAGAAGCAAGAAGTGAATCAATGTTCCACTACTGGAGCTAGTTCCTCACCTTTTTAACTGTGTACTTGGATCTTTCACCTAATAATTGAAACTTAATGAACTAACACATTTTCATGTATGTATCGTGAATATTTCAGGACTATTCCTGTGATGTTTACAATATATGTTGTGTTCATATGTACTAGAGAAATTGAACTATTTCGGTGGATTTGGTACTCATCTTGTTGAATGTGTGTTGTATTCGCTTTAACAATCGTTATGTGAACTATTTTGCTAACAAATCTTTTCATGCTTTCGTGTGTCTCTATTAGGTTAGTACTATTACTTCCTTCGAGAGACTCACTCTCGTCTCCTGCTCGTGAAGATCTCCTTTTACACATTGCAATTGGTCTTTCACATGTCAACTTACTTTCTTGTTCAAGGTCTATGTAGATAATCTTGTATGTTATTCATTGACACCAAGGTGAACCTTTGTGTTATGGTGGTTGGGCCGACACTCCAGATGGGGCTCCTACTCGAAACAGTGTGAGGTCTAATTTCGTCTTCACTTCAACGAGACCCCCTGTATGTTGGTGGTATCCAACATTGTCAACACAAAAATAAGTAAATATATGATATAACAAAAAATGAATTAAGTACAATAGTGAAAACACAAATAGGTAGAACATTTTGTGCTATCTAAAATCAATTATTTCAAAGCTACATATACTTTTAAAATAAAAATATAATTGAAATTTTAAATACATAAATTTCAAATAATTTCATGTTCACACATATCATTTCAACCAAATAAAATAAATGCACACAATTCATGTATGCAAGTAAGCAGTGACATGCCACAATGTGGCTCTTGTTCAATAATGTTACCTTATGAATAATATTAATCTATTCTTAGCCTAATTATAGTTCTCTAAGATTGATATTTATGGATCAATATAAACATTGCAATGCTTGAATACGTCGCCACTCTTCAGATTTAATAATGGTCGTTAACATGATCTTTCCCCCCAGAAAAACTTGATTTCCCTTCCCATACTTTGGTTATGGTTGCGGAGTTCACCATGCCAATCCTTGACAAAATTGATGTTTCCAAAGCAATAGAGAACCGCTTGTGATTTTGAATAATGTGGGCCTCTATGTATTACCCTTTCTATTCGTATCACCATTTCTGGGTCCTTTTCTTCTCACTTCCATAGTTGATGATATATGGGATGTTGGTTATCAACATTAAGGTCTTAAAGAGAACCAAATCAATTATCAAGGTTGTGTCCTCTTCTTCCCTCAATTGTTACCTGATATGGATACATACAAACCAACCAAATTTACTCATTATATTGCTTGCAATGATTAATCCATGTATAATAAGATTCACCCTCTTCATTTTACACGAAAGAACCTCTTCATCCTTTTTGAGGACACCCCCCCCCACATCCTTTTTTAAGCCATACACCTACAAACCAAATGATATATTTAAGAGGACCCACTGAAATACACCCATGTCTTCCACTTTATGTCCATGATGATGCTTTTACATAAAATAAGATATTTGTTTCGCTTGCACATTCTTTTGCTCTGAAATAACAACACAAGGCTGGTTTTTTATAGATCCAAATATATGATTCACTTTCCCATATGTATATTTATAATTACCATTACATCGAGATTTATGTGCCTAATCATTATCCTTAATATTATCAGTATGCCCTAACCTCCTCTTTTGGATTGATTGTGTTGTTGAATCTAAAGAATCTAATATTTCCAATAGAAGATGTCATGATATCCATATGGGTCATGCTTGTTAAATTTCGTTTCTTAGGCATAAATCCAATTGCAAACTTCAACACATATGTTAAGCCAAATTCCTTTTTTTGGAGAACAATGTTGGTATGGTTATTAGATGATGCTATATTACTTAGATGAATGCTATTAATTTGATTTCGTTTAGTGGGAATATATCCAATAAGTTGTTGTGGATCCATGTAGAGAAGTACCTTTTTCAATTTACTAGTTGCATGGCTACTTCTGCTCGCCGATATATTAGTATGATCACGAGAACCATCTTTCCTTTTTCGACAAGATTACCATATCATGCTTATTTTGTTCATGGGAAACAATGTATCATGCATCAAACTACCTCTCGAATGAAATCCATAATTGACCGATTGTACCAATTCAATCAAATGATCCCATTTCCCAATACAATGTCATTGCAAGGGTTAAGGATGTTGTCAATAACCATTAATGCCTTATTATCCTCCTTTCTCACTTAGACTTTCTCCAATAGACCTATGTTGCAGTGCATCTTAGTAATCATGCCTTGTGAGCTTGGGTTGGAATCTCTTGGTCAAAATCACAAATGAACCTTGGATTATAGAGCCTCATAAGTTCATACTGAACCACAATGAGTTTTTCTTCTTGAACTAATGGCTTGAACTTGTATCACAGGAATGATTAAGACCATCACAAAATTTAGGACTAAAATTTGATCTTATGTTTAAGAGAGATATTCCACCATAATTATTGACCTTCGGAACTTTCTTCAAAAGGTGATCTATAGTGTTTCTTCCTTTCATCAAACCTTGCTTTGATTGGCTCCTTCGAGAGGGTGATTTCTATTAGGTCCCTATAATACTAGTGTAGCCCCTTTATTGTTATTGTTAGCGTATCCGGATCCCTATCGTATTATTATACCCATGTATCCCCCATATTGCTATTTTTTTGCCCCATAGAAGTCCACTATTATTATTGGTGTGCCCTTACATTAGTATTGTTATGTAGGCTCTGATTATATTGTGACCCCTTAGACTACTATACATGCCAATGAGGTCTAATCATTTGCATCGTCAAAGAATTGTTCATTTATGTGATGTAAAGGAGTTTCCCTCTCGAAGAGGCTATTTATCAAGTCATTGATCTATATTTTCTTCATTTTGTGAGTTGGTTGCATAACATTTGGTATAAGAGATTTGTATTCTAGGGTTTCACTTCTTCAAACAAGTCATCTTGGAATTTTCGCTATAACTTTTTTTCTACAAAGCTTCAAAAGCTAAAATTGCAACCACGTGGATCCAAAATATTGGTGAATTTCATGTACGAACTTTAGATATTGGTTCGCTATATTTTAGGAGATATGGTCCAAGGAAGTTAGGGTTTTTGCAAGATCCAGATTCCATATCAAACAAGTGACATAGGGAAAATCATCATAACTTTCTCTCTAAGCGTCGGATTTGAATTTTGTAAAAAGTGATTGAAATTTCACAGACTATAATTTTTCTTGTATCATATTCAGGGCCAAAGGTTGAGACAGTGACACGTGGAACTCCATATAAGTTCACTCTACTGAATGAGTCTATAATCAGGTCATCATGAGAGATTGGGCATAGTTTTTTTCTTGAAGAATCCAATATTGGTAAGACTTGTGGCACTGGAAAGAAGACTCAGAGGGATACCACGGGATGAAATTTAGGACCTTGGAGATCTGAAATTACAGAGATACAACAATTCCAATATAAAGCTCCCGAAAATAAAATAAAAAGGTGTGTATTTTTTTTTTAATTACATAAATTTTGTTTGAAAAATCAATTTGAGGTGATTCAAAGGGCATAGTGAAGCATAGGTATCATTGTTTGATTTCGAAATGACTCAAAACAAAAAATGGAGACACCTAGTAAGAAACCAAAAATCTCTACTGTTACACATGAATAAGATGAATTAATGCAACATGATATATCAAAATTACGAGACGAAGTGCAACAAATTTCGCTCTTGCAAAAAGTAACCAAAAATGAATTAGAAGAAATGATGAATGTTAAGATGGATGGTTTATAAGTAAAAATAAAAAGGGACATGGAAGGTTTGAATGATGGTTTAAAAGTATATATGGGATTTTTTAAAGTATACATGGATGCGATGAATGCCAAATTGGAAGGGTTGACAAAGTTGCTGTAAGAAAGGCTTCCCGATGGTGACAAGGTAATCCATGAAAATCATGATGAGGAAAAGAGGAATATGAATTATGATTTTAGAGACTCCAATTTTGGGTTTAAGACCCACCACATTCCAAAGATATATATGAGGAATTTTGATGGCAAGGATCCGGTAACATGGATACTACCGATGGAGCAATATTTTGATCTCCATGATGTGCAACACACACAAAAGGTATGCATTGCATCTTTATGATTTGGAACAAAATCAATTTGTTTGGTATCAATGGATTTGTTCTCTTAAACCACTCGACACTTGGTCAATTTTTATGGAGGAAATTATAGCACATTATGAGGATACAAAGAGCAACACCTTCTTTAGCCAATTGATAAATCTCAAACAAAAGGGTTCAATGGTGGAGCACATTGAGGACTTCAAAAAATTGAATAGCAGGGTAACTAATATTCCAAAAGAGCGTAATATTGCTGTATTCATAGGGACTTTAAAGGATAACATCCAACGTGAAGTTCAACTTTTGGAACTTGATTCATTGGAGAAGGAATTGAAGGTGGAAATAAAAGTTGAAAGCACAATTATGGCAACATGGAAGTATAACACTCACAACTATAAAGATGGAACTGTTGCTACTCCTAGCCTTTTAAAACCTACAAGAATAACACCATAACAATTGGAGGAAAAAGGAGAAAAAGGGCTTTGTTATAGTTATGATAGAAAATACACTAAAGGTCATAAGTGTGCTGAGAAGAAATTATTTTACTTATATTGTGAAGAAGAGGAAGAAAAGGAACAAGAACCATCAAAATAGGATGATATACACCAGAAACCAACCCCAGAGAAAGAATAAAATGAATCCAACCATATCTTTTAATGCATTGGTGGGAACTACCACTCAAACTCTCAAGATAGAAGGATATATAGATAAGAAAAAGGTAATAGTGGTAATTGATTCAGGTAGTACCCATAATTTTATTCATTGTAAAAAAACCAAGGAATTGGATTGATTTCTATATCCAACACGAGAGTGTCAAGTGATGGTTGCAAGTGGAGGAACTATAAATTGCTCTAGAAAGTGCCATAATATCAAGCTAACCATGGGGGAATATGTGTTGAATAGTCCAATGCTTTCCATTCCAATGGGGGGTGCTGATGTTGTACTAGGAGTCCAATGGTTACAATATTTGGGGACGATAAATTTTAATTTTCAAGAACTTTTCTTGAATTTTTTTGGGAAGGAAAGGAAATTGAATCAAGGGTAACTGCAAGGAAACCATGGAAGATGATTAGCTCTAATTACATGACAAATATTTTGAAGCAAGAAAAATGGGGTGTAATTGCACAATTATGCTCACTATAGGTTCGACATCAAAATCATCTATTTCTCTAGATCCCCAAAAAGTATTGGACAATCATTCCAAGGTTTTTTAGAAAACTAAAGGCCTCCCACCTATTTGTGATCATGATCATGCTATTCACTTGATTCCAGGAAGTGTTCCTCCAAACATCATGTCTTACAAATATCCCTATGCCCAAAAGAGTGAAATTGAACTTATGCTTGCAGACATGCTAGAGGATGGTATAATTCAACGTAGTTAAAGTTCTTTCTCTTCTCTAGTAGTATTAGTGCATAAGGATGGATCATGGCGTATGTGTCTGGATTTTAGGGAGCTCAACAAGCTCACTATTAAAGATAAATTTCCCATTCTTTTCATTGAAGAATTGTTGGATGAATTACTTGGATCAATTTACTTCACTAAGTTGGATCTTCATTCAGGATATCATCAAATTAGAATGAAGATTGAAGATATTCTGAAAACAACATTCAAAACTCATGAAGGTCATTATGAATCTTTGGTTATTCCTTTTGGCCTTACTAATGCACCTTCCACATTTAAAGGTTTGATGAATTATGTTTACAAACCCTTCCTTAGAAAACTTGTGTTAGTTTTTTTTTGATGATATACTAATCTACAAGTCTTGGAAAGATCATGTTCAACATGTTGACAGGGTGCTCAAACTATTGGAGGAAAAGAAATTATATGCAAAAACCTCCAAATGTTTCTTTAGAGTATATGAGGTGGACTATTTGGGTCATATTGTATCTCACGAGGGTGTTACAATAGACAATAACAAAATTAAAGGCATTAAGGAATTGAAAATCCCCAAAACCCTAAAGCATCTTCGAGGATTTCCTGGGTTGATAGGGTATTATTGCAAGTTTTTTAAGGAATTATGGGAAAATAGAAACACCTATAACAACATTACTGAAGAATGATGCATTTTCTTGGACTCCAGAAGCAACTAGGGCCTTTGAACATCTTAAAGAGGTAATGTGACAAGCATCGGTCTTAGCTACACCAGACTTCACAAAAACCTTTATTGTGTAATTTGATGCCTCAGGAAATGGAATTGGTGTTGTTATAATGTAAGAAGGAAGACCCATTGCTTTTGAAAGGCATCCAATCAAGGGAAAATATTTACACAAACCTATTTATGAGAAGGAAATGTTGGAAGTACTACATGTTGTTACATAGTATTTTGTCACACCTCCTACACTTCCAGGTGACATACCTCAAAGTGCCGGAAACATGAGTGTACTCATTCATGTATATAGCTCAGATCCCTCCTAAGGCATTGATTGGAAAATGCCTTGAGCTTACCCCTGAAGAAATAGCTCTAAAACCATAAATTGAGAATCATCACTCTTATAAGGCTCAAAACAATGATGGTCATGTGTTGCACTGTACTTGACCAGTGATGGCATCGCTCTGTTCCCTTTCATACCGTGATGATATCAAAGAGGTAATTTTCCCAAAAGGATGAGAAGCTTCGTGATTTAGAAGCTTCCAGAGCGACGAGTTGGAGGTTGTTTGGCATAAATGAGGTCAATTCCTCCCAACTTGGTCTCTTGGTCTTATCCCTATGAGCTACCTCCTTGAGATGAGGGCATAATAATATATTTGGAGAGGTCCTATCTCCCTTTACCAACCTATAAATTCATATTCTCCCATTCCCAAATGGTTGGTCTATGTCTATTTGCACCCTTATGCTAAGATTGTGCCTAGAGGCTATTCATTTGACTTGGAGAAGGAGTGCTCGTAGAGTTCTTGGCTTGGAATTGGATTACCACTCAAGGAGAGCCTATCAACATCAAGGCTTTGGTTTTAAGCATCCCTTTATTTTCTAATAATACGCAACTACTGGATCATCTTCGCAAAATTTATATGTTCATGTATCATTTAGCTTGACATTCCTTGATCAATTAAGTAGGTTGCTATTGGATTTGCTATTTGTTTTGGCATGCCTTGTTGTGTCTTGATCACTAGTGCAGGTGCATAAACAATGAGAGAAGCAGGAACAAGCCCGGGATACAAGCAATTCAAGGTCCTCAACAAAGGAGATTGGAATAGCATCAGAATGAGGTAGGCCATCTCCTTTGTTCTTCTTTTCAATTGTAACTTAGGAAGATGTCTAGTTGATTGTCACTTTAGTTGCTAAATCCACTCATTGGGCTAGAGGGATTGTCTTTGTCCGTAGAGATGATTAACCTTGACAACAAAATGGTGACTCCACTAATATAATCGTTTCGTCGACTCTTTTACTAAATGGGCCAGGCGATGCCTACATACAATGCTGACAGTATCACTGTTGCTCAGTTCATTTTTAACCACGTCATAACATGTTTTGGTGTTCCTCAAGCCATTATAACTGAACATGGATCACATTTTCGTCAGTACATGATGGTAGAGCTGATTGCTCAGTTGGGACTTCATCATGATAGCTCAACTCCTTACTATCCACATGCTAATGGCCAAGTCGAAGTAGTTAATAAAGTTTTGATTACTATGCTTCAACGTACCATTGGGAAGCACAAAAAGGACTGGAATTTGATGTTGTTCTTAGCTCTATGGGCTTACAGAACTTCTTCTAAGGTAGCCACTGGATTCACTCCATTCCAGCTGGTGTATGGTTTAGAGGAAACTCTTCTAATCCAATGCCAAATCCCTTCGCTCAAATTAGCTATCGAATTCCCTCTGAATACCTCGCCCGAAGAGGAATGACTATTGTATCTTGAGAGGCTTAATGAGACTCGTCGCATTGTTGCGATGGTCATTGAAGCTCAAAATAAATGTGTCAAAGCTCATTTTGACCAAATTGTTTCTTCATGCACTTTTGCTGAAGGCGACTTGGTCCTACTTTATGATCAAGGCAATGATAAATTGGGAGTAGGAAATTTCGAACCCATGTGGCATGGACCCTACATCGTTAAGCGTGTCTTACAAAAAGGTGCCTACGATCTATGTGATTACGAGGGAAATGCATTGTCACAGCCCCGCAATGGGTTGTATCTAAAGAGGTATTATGTGTGAAATTTGTGTAGTGAATTTTGTACATTAGTGTGCGTTTTGAGTTTTGGTGTGTTTTTTTGCTTTGTGGACATGCGTTTTTCTGCTTACCCTGTGTTCCACTTAGTTTTTAGATGTCGTCAAGCCATTACGTTGGTTTTGCTGATGGTACTTGTCGTAGCACACAAAACCTGTCTTCCACAACATGGGTACTCTATTGCCCTACTAGCGAGCTGATTAACTTACAAGGTATATGCCTTCGTTGAACAGCTAACAATATTGCTGAATACAGTGCAGTCATTGAACTCTTGTCAGAAGAAATTTCTCTTGGCATTAAGGATTTAGTTATCAAGTTAGATTCACAACTCGTTGTGTTACAGTTAAACAATCATTACTCAGTGAAAAATCCACAAATATTGCGTATGTATCTACGTGTTAGATTACTAGATTTTTTTTTTGATTTCATCACATATCAACATATTCCACATAATTTAAATACATTAACAGATGCATTAGCAAATTTTGTTCTTGATAGGCATTTGCGTCATTTATAAAACTAATCACATTATGGACACGTAAGTAGAAAATAAAACATACATATGTATATATATATTGTGTTTGTTAGAGTGTTTACATCAAGATATTAAAAATAGAGTGTTTTGGGACACTTGGCTTTCAAAGCCTACAAAATGTGTAAAGAGCTAGAAAGGCTATCAGCCTGCACGGTGCTCATGATAGCACGAGACTGCTCTGATCACTTGGCCTAACAACCGATGCAGTCTCGCGGATACTCCTACTATGTATCTCTGCCATACGCAGTGGAACCTCATCAATAGTGGCATACTCTGGGACCCCTCGAGTAATCGCCTCCAGGTTGTGCTCCATCTCAGCTAAGGGGAATCGCTAGTATTATAGGGACCTAACATACCCCTCTCCTTCAAAAAAGTGTTGTCCTCAACGCTTAAGTATAAAATTCTCATCCTCCCATGTGGAATCTTCAACGGGTAAGTTCTTCCACTTGATGAGATAGTTCGAAATTGGTCGATTTCGTAGCTGTCGAGTTTTTGTTTCTGTCACTGCTTCAGGTTCCAATATCATTTTTCCTTCCTCGTCAAGTTTTGGAAATATTATTTGAACTGGGGGCTTGTCACCTATAACCTTCTTTAAGCATGAAACATGGAAAACTGGGTGCACTCGGGAAGCCGCAGGAAGCTCCAATTTGTATGCCATAGTACCAATCTTTTGCAACACCTTGTACAGACCATAATACTTTGGTTATAATTTATTATCCTTCTTAGCATGCTTGAGGGACCTTTGTTTATATGGTTGTAGTCATAGGAATACCCAGTCACCTACATAAAAGCTTCTTTCGCTACAATGTTGATCTGCCTGTTGTTTCATTCTATTCTGCGCCAAAGTGAGGTTATCCTTTAAGAGTTGG
Organism: Pinus tabuliformis; assembly: GCA_031772625.1. NCBI lineage: Eukaryota > Viridiplantae > Streptophyta > Pinopsida > Pinales > Pinaceae > Pinus > Pinus tabuliformis. Next base: position 151,851,855 of record CM062805.1, on the reverse strand, counting down.
AGAACTTGTTGTTGATGTTCGATGTGATCTTCCATTGCTTGAACCTTAGAATTTTCTCTTAAATATGATGTGATGGATGGTGGATGATATCCATAAAGTGCCATAAATGGGGTCATTTTTGTTGCAGTATGGAAGGAAGTGTTATACCACCATTCAGCCAGAGGCAACCATTTGACCCATTGTGTCTATTTATCAGATACAAAGAAACGAAGATATCCTTACAAACATTTGTTTACTATCTCATTTTTCCCATCAGATTGAGGATGATAAGATGAGCTATGAGCTAACTGAGTACCAAGACAAGAAAATAATTTTGTCCAAAAATTTCCAGTGAAAATGGGATATCTATCGCTTACAATAATCTTTGGGTTTCCATGTAGCTTTTGAATTGTTTCCATGAATGCAGTAGAAAATGTACTGGCTTTAAATGGATGAGATAATGCACAAAAGTGTGCATACTTGGTAAGTTTGTCAACTACCACAATGATGACACTCTTTCCTTCGGACTTGGGTAAACATGTGATAAAATCCATTGAAACCTCCTCCCAACGTTGGCTTGGAATGGATAAAGGTTGTAATAGACTAGGGGTCTTAATTGTTTCAACTTTATTTTGTTGGCAAACCAAACATTTTGCCACAAACTTTTAAATATCTGATTTAAGGCCATCCCAAAAAAATTCCTTCTTAACCCTGTGGTAAGTTTTTAAAAATCTTGAGTGCCCTCCTAAGGGAGAGGTGTGCAATTCCATAATAATATTTTGTTTGAGTTGGGAATTCTTACATAGGTATAAGTGATATTTATACCATAACGAATCATTTTTCCAGCTAAATGTATCAGATGTACTGGGTTCTTGTTGTAACTTTTGAATGAGTGTCCGCATTTCTTCGTCATTCTTCCATTCATCCCTTGCTTTGTTTATCCAATCTGGTTGGATAATAGAAATGGTGCAAAGCAACTCTTCCACATCCTCATCCTTTCTCGAGAGTGCATATGCCACAACTTTTTGCTTCCCTTTTTTGTAGATGATTTCAAAGTCATAACCCAACATCTTTGTGACCCATTTTTGCTGCTCTTATGAAGATAATCTTTATTCTAAAAAGTATTTAAGACTATCATAATCCGTTTTTACCTTGAAGTGTCTTCCCATTAGGTAGGGTCGCCATTTCTTAAGTGAATGTAGTATTGCCAACATTTCCTTCTCATAAATAACTTTGTCTAAATACTTTCCTTTGATTGGATGAATTTCGAAAGAAATGGGTCTTTCTTCTTGCATTAAAACAACACCAATTCCATTTCCTAAGGCATCACATTCCACAATAAATCTTTTTGTGAAGTCCGGTGTAGCTAAGGCCGGTGCTTGGCACATTGCCTCTTTGAGATGTTCAAAGGCCTTCGTTGCTTCTGGAGTCCATGAAAATGCATCTTTCTTTAATAATGTTGTTAGAGGTGCTGCTATTCTCCCATAATTCTTAACAAACTTGCGATAATACCCTGCCAACCTGAGAAATCCTCGCAGATGCTTTATGGATTTGGGGATTTTCCATTCCTTAATGGCTTTAATTTTGCTAGGGTCTACCTTAACACCTTCATGAGATACAATATGACCCAACTATTCCACCTCTTGTACTCCAAAGAAACATTTGGAGCTTTTTGGATATAATTATTTCTACTCTAATAGTTTGAGCACCTTGTCAACATGTTGAACATGATCCTTAAAAGACTTGTTGCAGATTAATATATCATCAAAAAATACTAACACAAATTTTCTAAGGAAGGGTTTGAAAATGAAATTCATCAAACCTTGAAATGTAGAAGGTGCATTGGTAAGGCCAAAAGGCATGACAAAAAATTCATAATGACCCTCATGAGTTCTAAATGTTATTTTCATAATGTCTCCAGTCTTCATTATGATTGGATGATATCCTGAACAAAGATCCAACTTGGTGAAGTAAATTGATCAATGCAATTCATCCAATAATTCATCAATGACAGGAATGGGAAATTTATCTTTAATAGTGGTCTTGTTGAGCTCCCTATAATCCGGACACATGTGCCATGATCCATCCTTCTTGTGCACCAATACTACTGGAGCAAAGAAAGAACTTTGACTAGGTTGAATTATGCCAGCCTCTAGCATTTCTGTAATCGTACGTTCAATTTCACTCTTTTAGGCATAGGGATATCTGTAAGGCCTAATGTTTGGAGGAACACTTCCTGGAATCAAATGAATAACATGATCATGATCATGAATAGGTGGGAGGCCTTTGGGAGTCTCAAATAGCTTGGAATGATTGTCCAAGACTTTTTTGAGATCTGGAGAAATAGATGATTTTGATGTGGGAACCTTTAGTGAACATAATTGTGCAATTACGCCTCATTGTTCTTTTTTTAGAATCTTTGTCGTTCTTTTAGAGCTGATTATCTTTCCCGGTTTCCCTATGATACTCCTTAATTAAACTTCCTTTCCATTCGAAAAAAATTTCATGAAAATTAAAAGCTATCGTACCTAAAGATTATAGCCATTAGACTCCTAGTACAACATCAACACCACCCACTGGAATGGAAAGCATTGGGATATTTAATACATATTCTCCCATGGATATCTTGATAATATGGCACTTTCCAGAGCAATTTATGGTTCATCCACTTTCAACCATCACTTGACACTCTGGTGCTGGATATAGGAAGCAATTGAATTCCTTGACTATCTTACAATGAATAAAATTATGGGTATTTCCCGAATCAATCAATACTATTTCCTTTTTCTTCTTGATATGTCCTTCTATCTTGATAGTTTTAGGAGTGGTAATTCCAGCCAATGCATTACAAGATATGGTCAGATTCGTTTCTTCTTTCTCTAGGGTTTTTTCCTGGTGTATATCCTCTTCTTTTGATGTTTCTTATTCCTTTTCTTCCTCCTCTTCACAATATATGTAAAATAATTTCTTCTCAGCACACTTATGACCTTTAATGTATTTGCTATCACAACTGTAACAAAGCCCTTTCAATATTTTTCTTCCACTTTTTGTGGCATCAACCTTGTAGGTTGTGAAAGGCTAGGGGCAACAACACTTCCATCTTTATAGTTGTGAGTGGTAGGCTTCCTTGTTTCCATAATTTTGCTTTCCATTTTTCTTACCAACCGGAATGCCTTCTCCAATGAATTAGGTTCCCAAAGGCAAACCTCATGTTGGATGTTATCCTTTAAAGTCGCTATGAACACATCAATCCTATGCTCCTTTGGAATATATTTTACCCTTATATTCACTTTTTGGAAGTCCTCAATGTGCTCCATCATTGAACCCTTTTGTTTGAGATTTATCAATTAGTTAAAAAAGGTGTTGCTTTTTGTATCCTCATAATGTGCTATCATTTTTTCCATAAAAATTTCCCAAGTGAAAATTTGTTTACGAGAGCAAAGCCATCGATACCATACAATCTGATTTGGTTCCAAATATAAAGTTGCAATGCTTACCTTTTGTGTGTTTTGCACGTTATGGAGATCGAAATATTGCTCCATCTATAGTATCCATGTTACGAGATCCTTTCCATCAAACTTCCTCATATCGATATTTGGAACATGGTGGGTCTTCAATCCAATGTTAGAGTCTATGAAATCATGATTAACATTTCTTTGTTTCTCATTGCCTTTAAGTTTTTTTTCTATACCATCCATCTTAACTTCCACATCATTCATCATAGCTTCCATGCCTTTCTTTAAACCATCCATCTTAGCTTCCACACCTTTCTTTAAACCATCCATATTAGCTTCCACGCCATCCATCTTAGCTTCCACGCCTTTCTTTAAACCATCCATCTTAGCTTCTGTTACTTTTTGTGAGAGTGAATTTTGTTGCACTTGGTCTCGTAATTTTGATATATCATGTTGCATTTCTTCCTCTTCTTCATGACTCATTCTAGAGATTTCAGGTTTCTTACTAGGTGTTTCCATTTTCTTTCTCCGGGGCATCAATTAATGATAATAATGCTTTACTATGCCCTTTGAAATCCTTTAAACTAATTTTTCAACCAAACCTATGCAAAATTAAAAAAAAAAAAACTACACACATTTTTTTTTATTTTGTAGGAGCTCGATATTGAATATGTTGTATCTCTATAATTGCGGATCTCCAAGGTCTGAAATTGTGTCCTGCGGTAGCCCTATGAGTCTTATTTCCAACCCTACAAGTCTGATCAAGACTTGATTCTCCAAGAAAGAGTTATGCCAAATCTCCCATGATGACACTATTATAGACTAGTTCAGTAGAGAAAACTTGTATGAAATGCCACATGTCATTGTTTTGACCTTAGTACCTGAAATCGATACACATAAAACTATAGGCCATCCTCTTTCTGTAAATTCTTACGAAATTTTAATCTGATGCTCAGATAGAAAGTTATGATGATTTTCCCTAGGTCAACTGTTTGAGATATAATTTGGGAGCCTACCAAAACCCTAATTTCCTCGGATCCTATCTCCGAAAATATAGTGAGAAAAGATCTGAAATTAGGACCCAAGTTTCATTGATATTTCGGTTCAAATGGGTTTTAATTTAAGCTTCTGAAACATTGTAGAAAAAATCTATAGTGAAAATTACACAATGACCTGTTTGGAGCAGCGAAACCCTAGAATCCAAAGCTCTGATACCAATTATTATGCAATAATCTCACAAAATAGAAGAAAAGATAGAGAAACGACTTCAAAATCAACCTCTTCGAGGGGGAAACCTCCTTTACATTACACAAATGAACAATTCTTGAATGATACAAACGACAAAACGAGGAAACCTCCTTTACATTACACAAATGAACAATTCTTGAATGATACAAATGACAAAACCTCCTTTCTATATATAGGAGTCTAAGGGGCACAATATAATCGAAGCCGAAATAACAATAATAATATAAGGGCACAACGATAACAATAGTGGGCTTCTATGGGGCACAATAATAACAATATGGGGACAATGGGGGCACAACAATAACAATAAGGACTACAATGACAATAGTAATGGGGGAATCATTAGTATTATACGGACTGAACACATTTTAGTAATTGCACTAGAAATTAACAAAAATCAATACTCTTATGAAATGCAGGGTGATGAATTTGGAACTGAAGCCACAAAGGAAGAACTCTAGATTGGTTTCAAGTTCATATTTCAAGCTGTAGTTGAATGCTAAAAGGGGATGGGGCAAACCCAAATATCCAGTTTGAAGGATAGGGTAAATAAAAATCAATCCACATTAACCTTTCATTATTTATAAAATACAATCATGTTTGATATAAATCTAATGTGTTGCTTTGCTTTAATTAGCAGGGGAATAGTACAAATATAGACGATCCCATGACTACTGAGCATCAATTCGCATACATTTTGGTCCTCCGAAGGAACCCTATGATAGTGGGTTACAACCGCAAGACATTGCTTGACCAATGAGGGCCACAGTGGTAACAAGGTTGTATATTAATCATATACTTAATAATTTCGTATTATTAAGTATGTACTTCTATTTTTTTAAATTATTCATTTATGATTTTCTACTTATAAATTGTTAGGTCCCTATACTACTAGTGTAACCCCTTATTGTTATTAATGCAACCCCCTTATTATATTGTTGTGCCCATGTAGTGCCCATATTGTTATTATTGTGCCCCATGGAAGCCCACTATTGTTATTATTGTGCCCTTACATTATTATTGTTATGTCGTCTATGATTATATTATGACCCCTTAGACTCCTATATATAGAAAGGAGGTCTTGTCATTTTTATCATCCAAGAATAGTTCATTTGTGTAATGTAAAGGAGGTTTCCCCCTCGAAGAGGCTGAGTTTTAAGTCCTTGATCTTTCTTTTCTATCTTTTTGTGAGCTGGTCTCATAACATTTGGCATCAGAGCTTTAGATTCTAGGGTTTCGTTGCTCCAAACAGGTCATCGTGGACTTTTCTCTATAATTTTTTTCCGCAACGTTTCTGAAGCTAAAAAAAACCCATTTGAGTCGAAATCGCATTGAACCTTGGGTCCGAATTTCAGATCTTGTCTCGCTATTTTTCAAAGATATGATCCAGGAAGTTAGGGTTTTTGTAGGATCTCGAATTACATTCCAAACATGTGATCTTGGGAAAATCGTCATAACTTTTTCTCTGAGCATCAGAATGAAATTTCATAAGAATTTATAGAAAGAGGACAGACTGTACTTTTATGTGTATTTTTTTAGGTTTGAAGGTAAAAAACGTGACACGTGGCAGGTCGTACAAGTTCGCTCTACTAAACTAGTGTATAATCAGGTCATCATAGGAGATTTAGCATAACTCTTTATTTAAGAATCAAATATTGATCCAACTGGTGGGGTTAGAAAGAGGACTCAGAGGGCTACCACATGTCAAAATTTCAAAACTTGAAGATTTGAAATTACAGAGGTATAGTCGTTTAAATATCGAGCTCCTAAAAGAAAGAAAAATAATGACTCGAATCAAGAAAATAGAAACACCTAGTAAGCAAAATTGGATGGATGATTTGAAGAATGTGATTGAAGCTAAGTTAAATAGTTTTATATGTGCCATGGAAGCTAATATTGATGGTATGGAAGCATATTTGAAGAAATTCATGGAAGATTTGAAGAAAGACATGGAAGGTTTGAAGGAAGGTGGGATAAAGCTACTACAAGAAAGGCCTCCTAATGACGCTAAGGTAGTAGAGGAAACTCATGATGAGAAAAAAATAAATGTTAATCACGATTTAATAGAATCTAACATTGGATTGAAGATCCACCATATTCCGAAAATCGATATCAGGAAGTTTGATGGCAAGGATCCCATAACATGGATACTACAGATGGAGAAATATTTTGATCTACATGATGTGCAATTGTTACAAAAGGTACATATTTCATTTTTCTATTTAGAACCGAATCAATTTTTATTCTATAAAGGGCGTTGTCCTTCTAAACCACTTGTCACTTTGTCAATTTTGACGGAGGAAATGGTAGCATATTATGAGGATACAAAGAGAAACACCTTCTTTAGCCAATTGATAAATCTCAAACAAAAGGGTTCAATGGCAGAGCACATTGAGGACTTCCAAAAATTGAATATAAGGGTAAATGATATTCCAGAGAAGCCGAGGATTGATCTCTTCATAGGGAATTCAAAGGATAATATTCAACATGAGGTTCGTCTTTGGGAACCTGGTTCATTGGAGAAGGCATCAGGCTGCAAAGATAAATTGAAAGCAAAATTATGGCAACAAGAAATCCTACCACTCACAATTATAAAGATCGAAGTGTTGTTTCTCCTAGCCTTCCACAACCTACAAGGTTGACACCAAAACAATATGAACAAAATGGAGAAAATGACCTTTGTTATAGTTGTGATAGCAAATACGCTAAAGGTCATAAGTGTGCTGAGAATAAATTATTTTACATTGATTGTGAAGAGGAGGAAGAAAAGGATCAAGAAACGTCAAAAGAAGAGGATATACACTAGTAACCAACCTTAGAGAAAGAAGAAACGAACGAAACCATATCTTGTAATGCATTGATAGGAATTACCACTCCTCAAACTCTCAATATAGAAGGACATATCAAGAAGAAAAAGGATAACCTCACTTTCATGCAGAATCGAATGAAACAACAGGCAGATCAACATTGCAGCGAAAGAAGTTTTGATATAGGCGACTGGGTATTTTTACGAATACAACCATACAAACATATGTCCCTCAAGCAATATAAGAAGGATAATAAATTATCACCAAAGTACTATGGTCCTTATAAGGTGTTGCAAAATATTGGTACTATGGCATACAAATTGGAGCTTCCTACATCTTCCCGAGTGCCCCCTGTTTTCCATGTTTCATGCTTAAAGAAGGTTATAGGTGACAAGCTCCCAGTTCAAACAATATTTTCAAAACTTGATGAGGAAGGAAAAAACATATTGGAACTTGAAGCAGTCACGGAAATAAGAACCCGACAGCTACAAAATCGATCAATTTTAGAGTATCTCATCAAGTGGAAGAACTTACCTACTAAAGATTCTACATGGGAGGATGAGAATTTTATACAAAAGCATCTAGAACTAATCAAGCGTTGAGGACAATACTTTTTGAAGGATAGGGGCATGTTAGGTCCCTATACTACTAGTGTAACCCCTTGTTGTTATTGGTGCAACCCCCTTATTATATTGTTGTGCCCATGTAGTCCCCATATTGTTATTATTGTGCCCCATGGAAGCCCACTATTGTTATTATTGTGCCCTTACATTATTATTGTTATGTCGGCTATGATTATATTATGATCCCTTAGACGTCTATATATAGAAAGGTGGTCTTGTCATTTGTATCATCCAAGAATAGTTCATTTGTGTAATGTAAAGGAGGTTGCCTCCTCGAAGAGGTTGATTTTTAAGTTGTTGATTTATCGTTTCTATCTTTTTGTGAGCTAGTATCATAACATAAATTTTATGGTTTCAATGGTAGCGCATGCAGTATAGGAGGATCCTCAACCAGAAAACAAGCACGAGGCAGTCATTGCAACGGTCTCGACTAGTGTAATAGGTAAATAATTACACTGCAAATATATTTTCTATTATTAAAAAACTACTTCAATGATATCCAATAGCTGAACATATCAATTTAATATTTTTAGTAGGTGATGCTCCCCCACAACATTCTCAACTCCGTTAGAACATCATTCTCAACTAGGCGTGCAATGCATTAGAGGAGCCAATTAGAATCATTAATAGAACAATCACGACTAGAAGATGAAAATGTACAAATGGATGAAAAAATTCAGAAATACTTAGGTCATTCTAAGAAGAGGATTTTTTTTTTTTAATGTACACTGTTATAATGTATAGTATAAGAAAGATCGTTGTATCAGTTTTTTGATGTATAAAAAACATATTTATGTATAAATATATTTGAATGAGTTCTTGCATATTTTTTTGTAATTATGTTATAAAATATGAAATATACTTGCTTAGAAGTTGCCATAGGATGAATGTTAACAAATATGTTTATCAATTTTCTATTTTGCTAGTGTGTATGCATGCATCTTAATGTGTTTCTATCAACCTTTTTATAGTAGATAGATTGGGTACTGGGGAATGGAGAGTGATGTGAGGTGGGGGGGAGGAGCCATAATAGCTTCCACCTTCACGTGGTTGCCCCTGTTTATTAGAGAATAATTTAGTATTTACATAGTCTTGGATCAAACCTCCCTCATTCCAACAAACAAAAAACTAAGTCAATGTTTACTTCGTTGTTGCTCCATCAAATCGAGGAATGTTTGCTGAAAGATTAAATTACTCCAATAAATTATTCTTGAAACTAAGAGGAGCTCATCCAGGTATTCATGTGCCTCAGTATTTCTAATTTTTATTTAGTCATAAATTTTTTTCTTAATTTATTTTATTATTTTGCTTATTTTTTATCTACCTTTAACACAATTTATGTGCATTGCAATATCCTTATTCCAGAAAGCCACCATTCACAAATTTAACATGGCTGGAAAGCAAGTGGATGAATTTCTCCTCTTGAGTAGCCATTCCCTGTTGGGTGTGCACCCTACCTTTCACATCTTATAAAATATATCCAAAGCTTATCCTATGTAGTTAGCATGGCCATAACAATGAATAAGGAAATTGTATGTTACAACAGTGGGCTCATACCCATCCCTTCGCATCTCATTCAAAAGCAGATTGATGACCTCAAATTTCCTAGCATGTACCAGTATACCTATCATAGTTGTGTAGGAGTGCTCATCATGCATAAATCCTTCTTTTCATTTGGTCCATTTGAATAAGTTCAATGCTAATCCTTATAATAAATTCAATGCATTATGATCTAAGTATGCCTGTAAAACTTTGCTCAACATATCTTGTTCATACTTTCCAATATCATGGTTAGTTTTTGAAGGCCATATGTGTACCTAAATCCTATCTAAATGTCCCAATTTCTTAATGTTTATAATGTCTATAGGTAAAAATTCAGGTTTAGGATATATATTTACAACCTTTGGTTGCTTTTTCCAATAATCCATATGGGTATTCAAGTTCCAATTGGACCTTTCATCATTGAAATTATACCAATTATTAAAAACAAAAGATAAATAATATCAATACAATTAAATGGAAACTAATCTACCATGATCCCCTCACAAGAATTACTCAAATATCTACATGGACCTCACATAGAAACCACACAAATTTCTATCATCATTACTTCCTTCCTATCATATATGTTCTTGATTTGAAACCCGATATATAATGCCAATGATTGTTATTGCTACAAAGATTTTTATACATGGGACTATGACATAGGTTAGTCATTGATATCCCATTCTCAAAGAACTATGAACTTTTCTTGATCCCACAACATTTTTTTCCTCTTAACACATTGCTTAGTATTTTGCAATCAAATGGAGGAAAATTGGAAGAACATTACTAAAAGAATGGAACAACATGTGATGAATCTTACAAGACACTTTTAGGACAAAATAACCTGGCTAGAGGCATCTATTGCAACTTATAAGAGAGAATCCCCTTGATCCAAAACTACATTTTTCCTTTCTGTGGTTTCTTTCATAAGAGTTGCAATAGTATCACCATAGAGGCAAATGTGATTATAGTAAACCATACTCACCACTTTTTGCCAAACCTCTACATATATAAGAAGATATAGAGAAAAATTTGCTGCTTTCCCTTAAGGTTTGGTGAAGAACATATATAGCATGTAATTTTCACTTATGCTTTCGTCCAAGTATATTTTGTAATTGTTTCATCCATCCTAAGTCAATTTGAAATTGCAAATATGTTGCAGAGTGAAAGTACAAAATTGTATAAGGTTTATGTATCAAAGGTTTGAACTCCTTGACAACATAAGGAACAAAGTTGTCCATATCTAGGCATCATAATTTTTTTTTGCACCAACTACAACCATAATTGGTTTCCCTTGTTATGCATACCACCACAACATAATATCTTCATTTCTACAATCTTTGTAAGATTTACAGATTTTTCCCTTGCAAGGTATATAACACGAAGTGAATACTCTGCAACTGAAAAAGGTGGCCCCCCAAGATCACTAACCCCAACCATTTGGCACAACTCCAACCAACTTGTGCCTGTGCAACCTTCTCATTAAAAAAGTGCTTCACAATCACTTTTGGGATCACATCAATTTACAATATATCTCATCATAGACATTATTTTTGTCACAAATTTGCTATGTTCTTCCATTTGCTGCCAAGGGCCTTCGTAGCATTCACTGTGTATCTGTAATCCTCATTAGGAGGCCATGGAAGAATAATTGCAATCAAGAAAATAATTCAAAGACAAAAGACTATCTAATAGTAACAATAACAATAATAAATAAGAGAGATATAAAAGTACTTATATTTTAGAATAATTTCATTTTCTTCTAGACCTTTAGACTCCTTGCATCCAACTTGTCCATACCATCATCAAGATGTCATCCTTTCCTTGCAAGAGCTAGGGTTTCTTCTTTTAGTGGAAACATTCTATCTTAGGGTTTTGCCCACAAACCCTATGCTTTCTTCTCCAAGCCCTTATTCGCTTGATAGGGTTTAATAAACCTTGATACTAAACCAACACTTTCATACTTTCAACCCTTAGATTTTCACATTTACATATTTTTGCAAGTTCAACAGTCTGCAAAACTTTCTTTACAAATACGATAAAGTCTCAATCTCCAAAAATATCCAGACTATATCAAAACCATAAATCTTCACATGACAACCTCATTAGATACTGATGCAAAATATCTAGCAACATATTGATTTGGAGCCTTTTATATCAAGTTTTGCATAATGATTTATTCTTCTTAAGGCAACTTCAGTCTTTAATCTCAAAGAGGAGCTCAACCTCTTCTTCACTATTAGACAACAAGTCATGTCTCCATCTTTCAAGATTGAGTAAAATAGATATCATTCAACAATATTACTTAGACACAATGCAATATTTTCAAAGGGAAACATATGTTCTTAGCAAGTTCAGTGTATCTTTCACAAGGTATATAACTTATCAAGCTTGTACCACTCAGCTTCAAAAAATTGTCATTTGAAATGTCAAGACTATTTTCTCAAGAATTATACCCTTGCTGGAAAAACTCTTCAATGCATTGCACGCGTGCCAGTAACCATATGAGGATACTTTAGGCTGAGATATTAAGACATCATATCTAACCCATTTTAAGGCTCTATTTCTTTAACCATTTCAAGATTTTCTTTTTTTACTTTTCAAATTGAGACGGGTCAACAAGATCCTTTGACGACAATATCTTGTGTCTAATTTTATTTCATGAACAAGATAGGCTTAGACATATCGGGTCCTTAACTATAGTCCTATCTCCTTGATGCACGACTATTTCCACAAGTGAAATATTTGATTTAAATAAGCAATGGTACATATCTTTTATGATTGTTTGGGTCTCCAACACTTCATCTCAACTTCCATAGATATCATACCTTCATTTGCTGAGATAAATTTTTATGCTTAGGACTTCTATACAAGCTTCAATAGATCCACCTTTTGAGACAAAAACAAAATATATTTTCTGAGATTGTATGAGGAGTCTTTCGACCTTTTGAGAAATCTTGGATTCCTTGAGAAATTTCGGCTAGATCTTAGATTTCTGGTTTCTTATTTTTGAGCACCTTTTTGAGACAATTTTGGTCTTTTTAATTCATAAACAGAGGCTTTTGGCTACAAGATCTAAGAAAATGTGATTAAGCATACTAAAATTTATCCTAGCCTATTCAAAGGCCTCAAGCCATTCAACCTACCTTCATTACAAATGAAAAGGAGAATGAAACTTGATCTTGAACTCAGACTAGGGTAACTTATCAAATTATTAGCTTTGTCCATCTGAGAAACTTTGGTCTGAGAAAAAATGAACCCTGATTTGATGCTATCATCCTTTGCTGACCTTAGATGCTCTTCATATGTTTAAGAAAGACTCCTTGCTAGCCTAAAAATTATTTCGCATGCTCCAGAACTTTCTATTTGTCTAAGAAGTTGCTTTCAAAATCTATACTGTCTTCAAATAGAGGGCTAAACATGTACCCTTTTGAACTATAATTTGAGGCTTTAAATTGATCCTCTTCCAAATCAGTTTTAATGGAAACATTGTGAGATTTAAAAGAAGGAAGAATTATGATCATTGGTTTCATTTCTATCAATTAAAGTGTTATGCATATGATTTATTGTCGTTTTGATTTTTGGGTTCACAAAGGTGTTCTATGATGAAGATATTTCCTTTGATACTCATGTTGTTCCATCTTCCATGAACATATTTGTATTAAAAGTTCTCCATTTTTCACTAATTGAAGTACCCTTTTGCCTCTCAAGTTGGAAACTTCCCTTTTCGAAGACATGTTGAATAAGTAGCACTGCACCAGCTAAAATGTTCGAGTCAAATTCTGATTCTTCCATGAATTTATGATTTATGTTACCACTAATTGATATAGTAGGATCATTTAGAGTAATCAACATGCTTCCTATCTTGTTTGGCATACACATCTTAATTATTCCTACAACATGAGGTATTATATCTATGTTTCCACACTTTCTAACAAAATCTATTGTTGATTTCAAACATAATCTTTCCTCTACATTTAAATTAGGTGCTTGAATTTCCCTATGTTGGACACTTAGAATTATGTGGTTGCTTAATAAATTATTACTCTATGATGAGCTTTTCCCTTGATGATAATTATTGTTGAGTATTTATGTTACTTGATGATGGCATATGATGAGATTTTTCCTTTCCATCCATGATGATTATGATGATTCATGTTACATATGTGTATATAGGTATTATTAGGAAAGGTTGACCTTCTGCAGGTTGAAGCATTGACGAAGAATTATTATTAGAATAGACTAAACATTATCATTGATACATGGTTAGAGAATTTGCTCTGCATTCTTTCAGATATCATACTAACGTGGAGACTTATTTTCAATTATAGTAATCCATACGTGGTTCTTTTTTATTTTGTTCCTTGATCATCACTCAAATCTTTATAATTGAAAATAATGTTTAGTATGTTCTAACTTCTACCCATCTTTATATTTTCATGCTTTTGTCTAAGAGAATGATGTTGATAACTTTTTACTAAGAGTTCCCCTTGAGAATAGTTTCATATGAATAAAAATATGATTTAATGTATGTATGTATGATTTAATGTATTTGTTACTCATTGCTGAACATATGTGAGGAACGGTTAAAGAAATGCCAAAATTCTAAGAAAAATTCTAAAGAAGACTCTCGGAGGGACCAAATACTTATCAATTCCCTTGTATCCTTAGTTGTTTCCAAAGGGTTATGCAAAGCCACAGAGCAAGAAAAGAAAGAAGTAATAATTGAGATATATTTGAATCTTGAAGCTGTCGTGATCTAGGTGGATGTTGGTGGCCACCCACCTATCCCACTTGGAACCCCACAACTATCTCTTTTAGCTTTTCAATTTCCTTAATTGCAGCACAATTTACTATTTTTAGTAGTTTTTCGGGTCCTGAACTCCTGGAGCCGTTTTGAGGCCCTAAACGACGTTTTTTGGGAAATCTAGGAGCAACATGGGTCCATGGACTGATGTTGCTCTTCCCAAATTAATATTTCTCACATAGATCTTTCTAACGAGCTATTGTATGCGTCAAACAGAGATTGGGTGCCAAAGTTATGATCTCGGGAAGTTTATGTACCAATTTACCCAAAACGGGGCCCACAGTTTGGCGTTTCATCTTCTAGGGTTAGGTTTTTGGATGTTTAGAGTTTTCCATTGTTTCTCAACAATAAATAGGCCTTTGAGCCTCATTGTAACACATTTCAGAGGCATGTAGCCGCCACATCTCTTCTCAGAGATAAGCTACCATCGCCCTAGCTGGTTTATTTCCATTTATGTTTGTAAGCATATTTCAGTATTTTACATTAATGAAATGAAGTATTATTTCCACTGCATCTCTGTGTTTATGGTTATCTTTGTAATTTTTTGCGTTCCTGTTTAAATCTGGATCAGTGGTATCAGAGCGGTTTGCTTTTTCTCTGTTTTTCTTTGCATGTCCCCAATGAGGTTGGGATATAAGGAGTTAGGGCTTGAACTGGTCGAACTTTGCAAGACCAGCCTCGCAAATCCCGACGACCTCCCATGGCGGATGAAAAGAAAGACGAGGGGACAAGAGATCCTATCAAAATCTTGCTTGAAGAAGCCCTCGAGCGGCAAAGGAATGTGATGATGGACAACTTTGCCTAGATACTTCAGCAGCTACCCGAAGGCGACGCATCGGCTTCCAACAGCTACTCTGGAAACGCCACATCGTTTAAGGTACAAGTTAATTTTGAAATACCCATATTCGAGGGTCAGATAGACGCAGATGCCGTAGATAAATGGTTAAATTTTATAGAAGGGTATTTTTCTGTTCATGAATTTTCAGGTCGGGAAAAGATTGTTTTCGCTCTTCTCAAAGCAGGCCCCCACTTCAAGGACTGGTGGGAAACCTACTGCGAGCAGAAGGATGAAAGTATAGGCTCACTATTTTCAGCCGCACCCACTTGGAATTCATTTCAGGATGCCGTCAAGGAGCAATACTACCTTGTCAAAAGCTGAGGACAAATACATAAAGTGGACCATGCTGCGGCAAGGAAGGGACCAAGATGTGCCAGAGTTCACAAACATTTTTCATATTCTTCGCACACAGCTGGGTATCAAGGATTCTGAGCTACATTTGGTACTCAAATACCGCGGCTGCGTACATAGGTACATCCAGGAAGAGATGGAGTTCTTGAACATCTCATCGCTTAGCATGGCGTACCGATACACTATCAAAATTGAGCAGAAGTTGAAACAAAAGAAGCAAGACTTTGGATCTGTAAATATGAAGACCAAAGGACAAAGCCAAGGCGGGGTGACCCAAGACAACCCGTCAAAGCCGCAAGAAAAGAACAACACCACGAAGTCAAAGAAGGACATAGGAAAGTGGTGTGAGTTCCACAAGAGTCGCACTCATAACACAAGTGAGTGTCGGACCAAGCAGTCGTTGGTGGCCGAGTTGAAGGCTTCCGAATTAGATGCATGTTCCGACCCAGAGTCAGAACGCGACAAGGGGAATGGCAAAGGGAAGCAGATCATTGATGCGGAGCCCAATGCCTCTATTGCCATCACCAAGACCCAGAAGAATGAGCCTGAAGATCCAGAGGAGGGGGAGCGCCTTTTCCACTCATAGATGTGGGTGAAGGGTTCGCCGCTGCAATTCATTATCGACAGTGGCAACCAAAAGAACCTGATTTTAGCAGAGGTCATGAAGCGGTTCGGCATACCGACTATACCACACCCACAACCGTACAGTATCGAGTGGCTTCACCAAGGATGATATCTCTGAGTTCGTCAGAAGTGCCGCCTTCCCTACAACATCAAACCCTTCACAGATGAGGTATTGTGTGATGTTATACGTTTGGATGTTTGTGATGTATTATTAGGCCAACCATACTTGTGGAGGCGACTAGCTGTGTATGAGTCAAGGCCTCGCGTTGTTATTATTTTTTTGGGTAATTGATTATACAGGATACCAAAGGTAGCCCCACCTACCGCCACCTCTTTGATCGCTACTAAGAAAGGCAGCAAGCTCACCTCACAGACTAGGAAATTTATTTTCTGTCTAGTTCGCTCCTAAAGTAAGGGGAAGATCGTCACCACATCCATGACCCCCGCGAAGGGTTCCTCCACGCAGCTACAATAGAAGAGGGATACTGTCATGAAAGAACACAGGAACAACTTCTTCTCACCCACAGGGCCACAACACAAGTTTCAGGTGGGCGAAAAAGTTTAGTTACATATGTAGAAAGAACGCCTTACAAGAGCCCATTAGAAGCTCAGACCACTCCGACATGGTCCTTACAGTGTTACCAAGGCTATGGGAAACAATGCTTGGAGCACAACATTCCTCCATTCCTTCGTCTGCACCAAGTGTTCAATGTGTACCGCCCTCGACCATGCTTCCCACCATTACTGGACACATCAGAGATTGTAGAACAACTCACCAGGGACCAATTTCAGCAGATGGAGGAACTCAACGCAATGGGGACCATTGCTTCTTAAGGGGGGAGGAATGATCCAGGTGGATGTTGGTGGCCACCCACCTATCCCACTTGAACCCCCACAACTGTCTCTTTCAGCTTTTCAATTTCCTTAATTGCAGCACAATTTACTATTTTTAGCAATTTTTTGGGTCTTGAACTTCCAGAGCCGTTTTGAGGCCCTAAACGACGTTTTTGGGAAATCTGGGAGCAACAAGGGTCCATGGGTTCATGGACCCATGTTGCTCTTCCCAAAATAAATCGAATAGATCTTTCGAACGAGCTATTGTTTGCGTCAAATAGAGATCGGGTGCCAAAGTTACGACCCCAGGAAGTTGATGTACCAATTTACCCAAAACGGGGCCCATAGTTTGGCGTTTCATCTTCTAGGGTTAGGTTTTTAGATGTTTAGGGTTTTCCATTGTTTCTCAACAATAAATAGGCCTTCGAGCCTCATTGTAACACAATTTAGAGGCATGTAGCCGCCACATCTCTTCTCATAGATAAGCTACCATCGCCCTAGCTAGTTTATTTCCATTTCTGTTTGTAAGCATATTTCAGTATTTGACATTAATGAAATGAAGTATTATTTCCACTGCATCTTTGTATTTATGGTTATCTCTATAATTTGTTGCGTTCCCGTTTAAATCCGGATCATGTTGTCACGGAAAAGGGATCAAAGTTACATAAAAGGCAGGTGAGGTCAAATTGCATTATGTATATTCTTTTATTTATCAGTGAGATAAATATTATACCCATATTTTTAATAGAGTGTTTAATTTGAAATAAATAAATTTACTTAGTTAGGAGAAGAGCCACAAGCCTTCACAATAAAAGAAACAATGATTGTTCACTTTCAAACAACTCCATTCCAGAGAATGTTTCAATGTTATGGGTTACAAGCCTTGCTATCAGTGCTCAACTATTGACAAACCAACAATAATTTTTCCATTATATTTGATCTTGGGTTGGCCAAAAGAATGCAAAATTATTATTATATTTTTCATTTTCCTTTTTTGCTAAAATGTTCTTTCACCAAATTTTGTAACAACCAATGTAGAAATTGTGGACCATTTTCCTTAGATATATTTTGTTCCCAAATCTTATATTTGAAAATGTTTGACAAATTTTGATATATTTTAATGTCATTGCATAACGATGAGATTCAATTTTATCTTCTCTCGGCCCAAAATGCTTGGGATTAGTGGTGGTGAAGGAGTTTCATGACATTTGGTCAAGGGACTTCACATGATGCCTTGACTAGCTTCCATTCCCATTGGTCATTTTGGCACCCTGATCTGCATGCATATATTGTGAACCCAAACCCATCTAATATTCTCCTTGAGGCCTGCTATTTTGTTAGTTGGACTTTGGCTTACTAGCAGGGTTGTGGGAGTCAACCACAACTAGCACAAGTTTGAATATCAACATATTCCTATATTGTTTCTACCAGAGAACCCGTGAAGTGACATGCCCTTGGAGTTTCATATTTAAGGGGGAATAGGTCATATTCACGAATAAAATGTTGTTTGATCTAGAATACCCAAGGAATTATTATTGGAAGTGTTATATGATTAGCTAATAATGGATCTTCCACCTACTACTTGAATCTCATGATTGGTGAAGGACCATTCCAAGAACCCAAATTACCAGCCAAGGAGGAGGCCTCTTTCTATAAAATTTTCCATAATTCTTCACTTGATTTACATAGAACCTTGGACCTAATCCAAGTCTTCTTTGCAATATATGTTAGGATATTCTGACACATAGGAAATAGTTAAGTATAACTTGGTCTAGTATAGAGTTAGGTAAAGTGTGTTTCTTTGCTATGTACTTTTGTAACTTACAATTCGATGGTCACTGTTGAAAATAGCAACAAGAAATGATAAAAATAGATGTGTTAAAAATAGCACTGCTATAAATAGCATTTCGGGACACATTCCAATTTTAGTTAGTCCCTAAATTAAAATTGAGAATTAAAATTTTAATTTGATATTTTTGTGTGTAAATCAACATTTTATATTAAGAAAATAATACATATTTACAAAAGGTCTGCTCGTGCAGACAGAAGACTACTTTCCTAGTCCGAATACACCCCGTCATGACCAAAATGATCTCCTACAAAACCCCAGGGCACACCACGCAGGGCGGCAGAGAAAGTCAGGGGTTGACAAAAAACAAACAGTGAACAAACTGAGACCCACATAGAGCCTTGGACAGCTAGAGAAAAATACCAGAAAAACTGACAAAACGGATAAGTTCCAAGGTCAATGATCGAATATACAGACCCATGCCCTAGGAACTCATCCAGTGCTTGCAGCATAGACCCATTACATCTCGAGAACCACATAATCCTTGGAGGATTCCTGAGCAATCGGAGCCTTGGCTCTGCCTGCCTGAGGTAGCGATGAGAGTGTGCCCTGACTGTTGCGCGTTTTCTCCTCCGCCCTTTCCCCAGCACTCATAGCTTTCTGACAAATGGAGTGACACAAAAGACTGATCAAGAGTATTAGCTTTTTGGAAATGGTATCGAATTGCTACTCCAGACCGCTAATTTTAAAGTCCAAGGCTTCCAATATCGCCGCATGCTCTGCAGAAGTTACAACAACAGCATGTTGAGCCTGTCATGCTTGGCTGATGTAATCACCTTGAATGCTTATGGCTTTTGTCAGCATCGTCTTCATCCTCCACATTTCTGCTTGCGTGCGGACATATTGGGTGGCCTGAGTTGTAGATGTTCCAGGGTCCTGGACCCACTCCATATCCTTCTCCAATTCATGCTCCTCCAAGTTCTCCTCTTCCTCAGCCACTATAGCCTCCAACTCCTCAATATTATGTTTTTCCCTCTGAGAGGTCCTTGTTTCATAAGTTTCCCGAGTTTGTTTGAGATCTTGGTTGGCAGAAGAATTTTTGCTGCCCTCGCCCGCCATTATCTTGAAATCAGGCGCTGAACAACACCGTATTCTAAGGGCCAAGGAAAAGAGTTTCTGCAGACTAACCGAATACACAGTGGTGCTGCCGTTATTGGGTACTGAAGATATAAAGGAGAGAGCGGGTGAGTCACTTGCTGCGTTCCATCTTGTCACCTGCTGACCGCAAATCCCTTCATTATTATCCTTGCTTCGTGGTTCACACTTTCGATGATGTCTCTGATTTTTGCTCTTAAGTTTTCCCCTCTTGAACCTCTCCGATGCATGCCAAGTGTCCATACTTTTATATGGGCGCCGGCGGAACTCATACTTTTCGTTCATGGAGCTGATGGGAGTGACTCCTGCCTGCTTGTGCATTGAATGCCCATTTCTTGCCTGTCCTTTATTCTTCTGCCGACCCTTAATTCTCCCCGCAGTACGATTGATAATAATCATATCCCAATACCTGCATAGAGCGCCGTCCCTTTGGCCTTATCTTTCATTTACCATATCCTGCCTCGAGAGCAGGGTACACTTGTTTCTTACTTCCGGGCAGGTGACGTCCTGCCAACAGCTGTCTATGATGATAGTTGGGTGCTCTATACCATAATTTTCCAGATGATCCGCAACGGTATTAGCTTTGCGGCGAACAGCTTGAAAGATTAAACCATTCAAACACCCAAGATGTTCGGTAATACTCTCTGTCACCTTGGCCAGTCTCCAATGCTGTGTAACTTTGCTTGCTTTGGCTCTCGCATACATCCTTCTCGCTGCTGTGATTGCGAGCTGGGAGTCCCCTTCTACCACTGTTGTGCCTGCCTGTAATTTCCTAAGAATTCTCAGACCCTGTTCCAGTGCTGCGAAATCCATCTCATTATTGGTTCCTTCCCCTAAGGCTCTGCTATAGATGTACTGAATTTCTCCTTCGCTGTTCCTGAGAATGCCTCCGATGCCGGCCAGACCTGGATTACCCCGGGAAGCACCATCGAAATTTAGCTTAAGGAAGACTAAAGGTGGCCGTTTCCAGATGCTTAAAGTGGTATTTATCTCCCATTGGCGATTCACGGTAACTGCGAAGGTTCCTTTATCTAGGTTGAAAGCTTTCAAGATTTGTAAGTCCCCAGTTGATGCTTTACTATCTTGTTCTGGTCTGCCTTTGACAAGAACCAATTGCCTAATATTTTGTATAATAATTTCTATAGAGTGATTTATATTTCTGGTTTCGTTTAAGAATATTCTCCTATTCCTTTCCTTCCAGATTGACCATGTAATGAACCCTGGCATAGTTTTCCAAATGATGTTAACCAATTGATTGCTGGAGAAATTGCCTCACCAATTTTCGATGGTTTCTTGAATGGAATCTCTTATTCTATCAGTTTGCTGTAAAGTGGTTTTCGCCCAATTCCTCAGGAGGTTTGCCAACTCACATGTGTTCAATAGATGATTCATTGTTTCTTCTTCCTTTTCACACATGGGGCATCTAGATGGGCCACAAAACCCTTTCTTTTGGAGATTCTCCCAAGTGAGAGTTTTCCTGTGCATTAGGAGCCAAAGGAAGGTTTTAATTTTCGGCCAGAATTGAAAATCCCAGACCTTGTTGCTCCATTTAAATTTTTCTTCTTGCTCTGAATCTTCGATGAAGTTTCTGGCTTCTTTGAGCGTGAAATTGCCCCCTCCTTGCTTTCCCCATCTTAGTTGGTCATTGTCTTCCACCTTTCTAATTCTTCTTTTGTTTAACAGTGTTTGCAAGTTCCTAATGTCATTGTTTGCTTCGGTCATGTGCTCTGTTTCATTGACTGCCCAAGTTCTCCACTCCTGGTCCCTATTATTAGGAGTCCAATAGTGATTCACCGTCATTCCCCCAAGGTCCTGGTAATTTCTTTGAAGACCTGCAAACTCAGGCCTTTCCAACTTGGGGAGTTGTTGCCAGGCGTCCTCCTAAAAAAGGGCAGTTTCTCCATTGCAAATTTCCCAAAAGCTATTCTCCTGTATAATGTGTCGGTTTTTTCTTGCTAGGTTCTAGATCGGTGAGCCTTCTGGGTTCTCTTGCATTTTGATCAGGTGCTGTATACTATGCATTGGAGCATATTTTTCCTTCCAATGTCTAGCCCAAGGAAGTTTGGGTTCCTTCAGCCATTTCCACCACAACTTAGCACCACAGGCCCTATTGATGGTGGAGGGGTCTAGCAAGTTTAACCCTCCCAGTTGTTTGGGCTTACACATTTTATTCCATGCCACTAGAGCCCACTTTTTCTTCTTAGCATTTCCTGACCATAAGAAAATTCTCTGAATTATCCTCATTTGCTGAAGGACTCCTTTGGGAGCAGGAATTATGGAGAGCATATATTGAGGAATAGCTTGCAAGACTGCTTTGGTTAAGACTAGCCTACCAGCAAAATTGAGGGCCCTATGGGTCCAATGATCGCATCTTTTCTCCAGGCTTGCTAGGATCTTCTCCCAATGTATTTTTTGGCAGGGTTTATCAGTTAGAGGAGCTCCTAGGTACCTAGAGGGCAGGCTGTTTCTGCTGTTTCTAAAATAATTAATTAATTCATCTTGAGTTAATTAGTTATAGAAAATTAGACATGAAGTCTATGTGAATACATGCAACAGTTTCCCCTTTGATTGAGGAAGTTATCCCTTGATTAAGGAGATCACGATGAGTTGTACTTTGAGTTGTAATTAGTTAGCTCAATTAACTGAGTTAAGTCCAGTTAGATTAGTTCCAACAGTTTGTGGAACTGATTGTGAGTTCAGTTATTTAATGCATGCATGCATGTAACTGCTGCACTTCAGATAACTAAATATTTTCTCATAAATAACTCATGCATGTCAGTTCAGTTAGAGACCCAGTTGAGATCAGATGATGGGACAGTGTACTATCAGTTGCAGGAATATTCCATTGAGGATATCTCTTGCACGCAGAAGGAATTCATTCCTTGAGGATTGCGTAGTTACTTATGAGTTTTGATGAGTGTGTGATGTGGGAATTCACACAGGTGGTAGCATTGGACCCCAGGAGAAACTGTGCAAGGAAATAGGAGGCTTGGAGGATTGGAGGAAGGCATATGTTGTGTCTATTCAGTCTGTGAGCTGCATTGAAGGATTGTACTGAGAGCTGGATAGCTTGTGAGCTAAAAATTTGTGTAATCCGGACATATTTCCACTTGTACGATAATATAGAGATCAGGGTTTTTAGCTAAGGATTTCCCCAAAGTATTCTTCTGTGTTCATGTGTGATTGCTTTCTCATTCTCTGTTATATGTGTTCTATTTGATCTTGCTGAAAATCGATTAAGATTCCCCAGTTTTGTTTGTAGAAGTAGATCAAGTATTTTGCTTTAGTATATTGCATTATCAGGTGATCTACAATGTGAAATTCTACATGGTATCAGAGCAAAGGTGATCAAAGAGAAGAACAATATACACAGAAGGGAGAAGTTCGAAGTTTGATGTTCCTGATTATAGAATTCGAATTCTTATCACATCTCAAATTTCACCAATGGCATTCAACGATTTAAGACTCGAGTATGCCCTTGATGGCAACTCGAATTATATATCCTGGAAGGATCGCATGGAAGCAATATTAGAGGACAACGGCCAAAAGGACTTCATTGATCAAGAAGTCCCCAAGCCAGCAACAACTAATGCCCAAGAATTGGTGGAATGGAAGAAATGTGTGGCTAGAGCGAGGAGAATCCTTCTAGAGGGAGTTCGAGACCACATAGTCTTGAGTCTCCATGGGAAGGATACACCATTTTCAATGTGGAAAACATTAAAGGATCTATATCAGAACAACAGTGATAAGAGGAAGCTGGTGTTGAAAGACACACTTCAGAAAATCAAGTGTGAAAAGGGCGACGCGATCTTTACATATATGAACAAGCTCACCACCTGCAGGGATGAGCTTGGAAGTGTAGGGATCACGACAATCGATGATGACATGGTGAGTCTTGCTCTCCTTGGTCTTCCTAAGAGTTGGCATAGCTACCAAGATTCAGTAAATGGAATAGAGAAACTGTCAGATTGGGAACGACTTTGGTCGGATCTGATGCAAGAGGAGATAAGAAGAAGCACTAGAGATGGATCTTCATCAAAACAAGATGATGAAGAAAATCTAGCCTTAGCGAGTAAGGTGAGGAAAGGGAAAGGGAAGGCGTCCCATTCCAAATCTAGTTCTTCCCATGGTGGGAAGAATTTTGACAAATCGAAAGTGAGATGCTTTCATTGTCATGAGGTGGGTCATTATGCTACGAATTGTCCACTGAATAAATCCAAGAAGGGATCCTCGAAGGGATCAGATGGTGAGGCATTGGCCTCACAGTTTGAATTGGATTTCTCCCTCATCACATGCATGGTTTCATCGATGGTGGGATGTGTTTGGTACCTAGATAGTGGAGCTTCATTCCACACGACTGGCAACAAGAATCTTTTCAGTACCTTGGAGGAGAAGGATCTCCAAATGCGGATTGAGATGGGCGATGATGGAAAGTAATATGTTTCAGGTGAAGGTATGGTTGTGTTTTGAGAGGGAGCATGGGGCTCCTCTCACCCTAACTGGTGTAAAGTATGTACCGATTTTGAAGAAGAATCTTGTGTCCATCGCTATGCTGGAAGACAAAGGTTATGATGTAGTCTTTAGTAAAGGAAAGGTATTCCTGAGGCATATCGGCACTGGACAAACCAAGAGGATTGGGATTTGAGTAAAGAATCTCTACAAGCTAGAGGTAGACGAATGTGCTGCATTGAGTTCCAAAGCAGAGTTGGTGTAGAGCCAAGATGTTGGCGAGCTATGGCATAGAAGATTGGGCCACTTGCACCATGGGGCCTTTAAGATCATGCAACAGATTTCTACTAGACTTCTGAAGGAAAAACTAGAGCAGACGGATACATGCAAAGGTTATACCTTGGGTAAGTATGCGAAATCTTCCTTCCAAGATCGAGACAGTAGAGCTGGAGCAATCCTGGAGCCAGTTCACATAGATGTGTGTGGACCATTCTCTACAGCCTCCACTGCTAAACAAAGGTACTATGTTATTTTTATTGATGATTTTTCTCATAGATGTTGGATATACTTTATGCAGAAGAAGGATCAGACCTTCTCAAGGCTTTGTGTTTTTAAATCCTTAGTAGAGAAATAAACTGGAAAGAAAATAAGGGCCTTGCATAGCAACAATGGTGGAGAGTATGTCTCCCAATAGTTTAAGGAGTTATGCGTAGCAGAAGGAATTAAACGGGAGTTGACGACACCCCATAACCCACAGCAGAATGGGGTGGCCAAAAGGAAGAACAAATTGATTGTGGGAGCAGCTCGAGCGATGTTGCATGAACAAAGCCTACCACTTCATTTGTGGGTTGAGGCATGCAATACAACAATATACTTACAGAACAGAAGCTCGCATCGTATACTGGGGATGAAGACACCAATGGAAGCCTTTTCCAAGAAGCGACCAAATGTGAGTCACTTCAGGATATTTGGATCATCGGTTTATTTCCATGTGACCAAAGATGCCCGCAAGAAGTTAGATCCAACAGCTGAGTTGGGGATACTTGTGGGGTACACTAATACACCCCACAACTATCGAGTGTTCTTGCCTACCAGTCAGAGGACAGTGGTATGCAGAGATTTGAAGTTTGACGAGCAGAAAGCCACGCGAGTATCACTTGAGAGGGAGCTTAAGTTGCATGCAGAGGAGGAAATTTTAGTTCTTAAGGAGGAGGAACCTCAGACTAATGCGGAGTAGCCGCATGCAGAGGATCTGGGAGTGGAGACATCCACTCATGCTGAGTCTTCCATAGATGGGCGAAAACGCTCAAGGGAAGTTGACAGGTTGATGCTGGATGCACGAGAGAATGTGGGATAGCCATCTTCTCAATGCAAACAGAGGAGGTCACCCGAGCGATACACTAGTTACATGGCCCTGGTTGGGGAGTGTGTAGAGACTGAACCTTCTTCTTTTGATGAAGCAGTGTAGCAACCAATTTGGTTTGATGCTATGGTGGAGGAGTACGACTCCATCATTTGGAACAATGTTTGGGATGTTGTCCCAAGACCAGAGGACAAGTCAGTGGTGAGTTCTCGATGGCTTTACAAGGTAAAGCAGGAAGCTGATGGCAGTGTTGAGAAACATAAGGCAAGGTTTGTTGCCCATGGTTTCTCAAAGCTCGAGGGGATCAACTACGATGAGACTTTTGCTCCTGTAGCAAGGTACTCATCTATCAGATCGATGTTGGCACTATCAGCTCAGATGGGTTGGAAGATCCTTCAGATGGATGTGAAGACTGCGTTCCTCAATGGGAAGAATGAGGAAGAGGTGTACATTGAGCAGCTGGAAGGTTTTGAGACCTTCGATCGTGATTCGCATGTGTGTCGACTCAAGAGGGCTTTGTACGAGCTGAAGCAAGCACCTTGTGCTTGGTACACCAGGATCGATAGCTATTTCACTGGGATGGGCTTCACCAAGAGTGAAGCAGATGTGAACCTTTACCACATCGTGGTAGAAGGTAAGCCATTGATCATTGTTATTTATGTGGATGACCTGATTTTGACAGGTGATGATCAGTTGATCAAGTCTTGTAAGGAGGACCTTGCAAGAGAGTTCGAGATGAGAGACATGGGTCTTATGCACTACTTTCTAGGCATGGAAGTGTGGCAGAAGATGGGGAAGTATTTGCGTTTCAAGGCAACTATGCCAATGAGATACTCAGGCAATTCCACATGGATAAGTGCAAGCCCATGCAGACTCCTCTAGTTGGTAACTGGACGAAGGAGGATGCTACTTCAGGTAAGGTAGTAGCTGTTATTATTTGTCGGCAACTTGTGGGTTGATTGATGTATCTAGTGAACGCATGACCATATTTATGCTTTGCGGTGAACTAGTTGAGTCAAGCTATGGTTCAACCTACCTACTACTTGAAGCTCATGATTGGTGAAGGACCATTCCAAGAACCCAAATTCCCAGCCAAGGAGGAGGCCTCTTTCTATACAAATTTCCATAATTCTTCACTTGATTTACATAGAACCTTGGACCTAATCCAACTCTTCTTTGCAATATATGTTAGGATATTTCGACACATAGGAAATAGTTAAGTATAACTTGGTCTAGTATAGAGTTAGGTAAAGTGTGTTTCTTTACTATGTACTTTTGTAACTTACAATCCGACGGTCACTATTGAAAATAGCAACAAGAGATGCTAAAAATAGAAGTGCTAAAAATATCACTGCTATAAATAGAATTTCGGGATACATTCCAATTTTAGTTAGTCCCTAAATGAAAATTGAGAATTAAAATTCGAATTTGATCTTAGCAGCTGTTTGTAAAATAATTAATTGATTCATCTTGAGTTAATTAGTTGTAGAAAATTAAACATGAAGTCTATGTGAAGACATGCAACAGTTTCCCCTTTGATTGAGGAAGTTATCCCTTGATTAAGGAGATCAGGATGAGTTGTACGTTGAGTTGTAATTAGTTATCTCAGTTAACTGAGTTAAGTCCAGTTAGATTAGTTCCAACAGTTTGTGGAACTGATTGTGAGTTCAGTTAGTTAATGCATGCATGCATGTAGCTGTTGCACTTCAGATAACTGAATATTCTCTCACAAATAACTCATGCATGTCAGTTCAGTCAGAGACCTAGTTGAGATCAGATGATGGGATAGTGTACTATCAGTTGCAGGAATATTCCATTGAGGATATCTCTTGCATGCAGAAGGAATTCATTCCTTGAGGATTGCGCAGTTACTTCTGAGTTTTGATGAGTGTGTGATGTGGGAATTCACACAGGTGGCAACATTGGACCCTAGGAGAAACTGCGCAAAGAAATAGGAGGCTTAGAGGATTGGAGGAAGGCGTATGTTGTGTCTATTTAGTCTGTGAGCTGCATTGAGGTATTGTATTGAGAGTTGGATAGCTTGTGAGCTAAATCTTTGTGTAATTCAGAGATATTTCCACTTGTATAATAATACAGAGATCAGGGTTTTTAGCTGAGGCTTTCCGTAGAGTATTCTTCTGTGTTCATGTGTGATTTCTTTCTCATTCTCTGTTATGTGTGTTCTATTTGATCTTGCTCAAAATCGATTAAGCTTCCGCAAGTTTGTTTGTAGAAGTAGATCAAGTATTTTGCTTTAGTATATTGCATTATCAGGTGATCTAAAATGTGAAATTCTACAGTCACGATATGTTCTAGACATTAAGTGATCCAATGGTTCATTTTCTCCTCGGTATTACCAACACTTAATCTATGGCTTAACACCCGATTGGTCCATGATCTCTATTTAAAGAGCATGGAGGGTCATTTGTAAGGTGACCATTCATGAGAGAAGCTTATGTAATTTTTCTTTTTCTTTTATATTAATAAATTTCCTGAAGTGGTTGCGTTGGTGGTGGGATCCAGTATTGTAGCAATAATGCTGCAACTCCTGGGACTCCCCTCTTTAATCTTATCAACCCGGTAGTTCGTAAAAAACTTGGAAGCGACAGTGCTGTATGCACAAGTACTAGCTCTTGCCGCAGCTATCACTTGGTCAGCTGGCACAAGTCCGCTAGGGGCTCAAGCCAACTTCTATGAGCTCTTAGAAGAAGCTTTGTACCTGATGGATGGAAGATAACTCAAAGGAAGCTGATCTACTTGCAGAAAGAAACTGAAAGTCAAAGAGTAAAATAAACCCTAGCAAACCTAATTCTACCAGCTAGTCTACTCATGCAACGGAGAGGATGCAAACTATTGAAAATGATGCCATTACTTCTACAAAGGTGAAATGCACATGCCTATGCTATCTCTATCTAAAGAACACATCTTTTTGTATTTTTGATTACGTTATCAAAATTATCATACATGTACTTTTAACTGGCTTCTTACAGTGCAGGGGTGGATCAAGGAGGAAAAATGCTTGGAAAAGGTTGGGAAGGTTCAGAGAGGGTCTAAGGAGTCCCTAACACCCTTCCAGAGAGTTTCACCAAGTTTGGCTATCCAGCAACCTCAATTGTGAGCTTCTACAGGAAGTCTGCAGGGGTTCTACAGGATGTTTCAGGGATTTCTACAGGATGTTCAGAAATTTCTACAGGATGTTCTGACATTGGATTTTGGAAAATGGGTGAGTGAAAGAGGATGCATGAATGGATAGGGAGGTAGGGTAGGGGTCTGAGATGACCCAGTGACTGATGGATGAAGTGATGAGTGGATGTGGATAGCTAACTTGTCTTAAGGAAGGCTAAGGCAATGGAAGAGCAAGAAGGTATGGTTACATGGAGAGAAGAGTAGTTGTGAGACGAAGAAGCTAACTAGGAGATGGAATAGCTGACCTGGACGAAGCTTAGGTGGATGAGAGAAAGATGGATATGCCCTGCACAGTGTGCACTTAACTAAATCAACCAAATCCTACATACAATCGAAATCTTAGCTAATCTATCCAAACTGTCAACGAAACAAATGAACAACAACTTTATTTGCAAAAAGAACCATGTACAACACTTAATCAAAGGAACATCTAAAAAGGTCTGAACGCATGACTAACTTCTACAAATGAAAAACATTACACCAACAATTGCATGGTCAAGCAAACTAGTGTTTTTGTTGAGCAGCACTGGTTCCACAATTCCAGCCCCTGATCCAATAAGGGAGAGGTGAAACTGAGAGTGCAGGCAACCCTTTTCTGGAGTTTTTATCAATCCTTATCTTATCAAGCTATTCTACACATCTGAAGCAATTATATTCCTCAACAATGACCTACTTAATCAACACAACTAAATCTAGCTCAACAAACTTCGTTTCAAATGCATAAAAGAAAAATCACAGTGCTGAAAGGAAAGATAACAATACAAATAAGGAGGCCCTAGGCTCTCAGGTTGGGCCCAACCCCGAGAGCTATGGCTCCTATAAAAAAACTCAGAGCTGATATCAAATCTAACTGCTTCCCATTATCAAAAAATAATCATAAGTCAAGAGTTATGCCAATAATGGCTACAAAAGAACAAAACAGAGCTAGCAGCACGTAGTGCAGAATATGCAAGAGTTTTTCAAAAAGTCCTTTTCGAAGGCTGAGGCCTTAACATTTATACACTACGAGGCCCTAGCTGGCCTCCTAAATCTATGGGACTTGGCTGCCCAAACTGTGAGTGAACAACTCCTTCCAAGAAATCTGTTTGGCTGCCTTCTAGATTCGGTGTTGGTGGCATTTGGAGCTCAGAGTTGGGGGTGAAGATCCCGAGGGAGGCTATTTAATGCCATAGACAACCCTCCTACGAATCCTCAACCCAAGCTTGGCTGTCTCCTAGCCCATATCTGCTCGGTTTTGCTCCAACATGTGTCAAAAAATCTTGAAATGAGCACGTGTTAGCCACCTAGGAATAATGACTACCCTTATTCGTACAAATGACATAAACATACTAAAAAATAATGCATAAGTTATGAAAAATGAAGGATTGAACAAGGGTAGTTAGGCCAAATGAGCCCAAAATGTTACCAAATTTGGGGCTCATCATCACCCCCTGCTAAAATGATTGCTCATCCTTGAGCAACTAATCCAGCTCCTCGTCCTTCATTGCTTTAACCGCCACTCTCACATCCCAGGCTTCTGAAGTAGTATCCTCCTCACTGTCATGGAACCCGGCCTTTCTTTCCACCTCCTCCCATTGCTTATGCTCTTCTTTTTCTGTGCTGCCTTCTACCAATCCCAAAAGTAAAGGTGGGCTTAGCTTGAGGCCTATCCAGCTGGCCTGGAGGTTCTGCATGGACTTCTTGTAGAGAGGTACCCGTACTAGGCCCTCCCTCATTCTAGTTGGAGTGTGATACTCCCTGATTTTGAGGCTGTGGGACAATGTGTTCCACCTCCGGGTGCAAGCATGAACACAATTGTCCCCTAATAGTCGCTCCATATCCTCGAAATGTGCTATAGCCTGAGCCTGTTGATCCATGTATTTTAGTAAAGCCTGAGGGTTGGTTGCTAGGTGTTGGTGGGCGGATATCAATGCAGTGGGGTCCCCTGGCTCTGCTCTGATTAACAGTGGTTCATGTAACTCCCGGTTCATAACATCTTTGACCTCTGTCACTCTCTTTTCTTCGTGGTTTAACCATGAGGTAAATGCCATTAGCTGCATATCTCCCACAACTATGTTGGGATCCCATGAAGTTACATTAGGAAGGGCCAAATTATGGAGGTATAACTTTGATAGCTTGGCCTTGTCCTCTGAGGAGCTGCTGTTGCATAAATCTGTGAACTTCTGGGGGTTTTGGATTTGGGAGATACCCCTATGTGCTAATGCATTAATTTGGAATTGCAACCACTAGTTTCGTAGGTATAGGCCATAAGATTTGGTCGCCTGCCTACATTGTAGAGCATCCATAGCCCAACTGGCCATGCAGGCCAGTTGTGCCTCTTTTTCTTGCAACTGCTGTTTGAGAGCTTGTATCTCTATGTTTACTTGCAATTCCCTTTCCTGTAGATGCTGGTTTAGTTCCTCAGGACCAGCTTGCATTCCTTCTTTGCCTTAAGGTTCTGCTGTAGTGTCCTCTGATGATGTGCCCCTTTCTTTCCTCTGTTCCTATAGCTGCAGTTTGAGCTTCTCATTCTCTTCTTGTAGAAATACTCGCTGGCAGTTTCCCACGTGTTTGGCCATAGCTAATTCCCTTCTGGCCTCCTTGAGTTGTTCCTCCAAGGGGCCTATATCTGCTACTCCTTTAGATTTAGCTATCCTCATCCATGTGTGGGTCCTCACTCGTTCTTCCTCCAGCGCAAAGAAAAGCGGCACTGTGAATTTTTGTGGAATAATTTTCCCAGCCTCCAAAAAGTTATAATAAGAGCTCAAGCTGGGCTGGGGGCTAGGCTCCATAATGTGTTCTACCTCTTCTTCCCTTTGTGGTGATGTAGTTGCCTCCCCCTCCATTCTTTCGGTCTCCTTGAGCCTGGCTAATGTTTCCTGTAGAACTGCTTCAACATCCTATAGAGGGGTTTTTGAAGCTGACCTTTCCATTCTCTCCCTCCAGGTAGTTGTCTTGGGGCTCCCCCGCTCGTAAGTGACTGATACTTTGGAGGGGGACTTCTCCTTTGGCGAGGTAGGGGTGTCTTCGATGGTAATTGGGTCTTTAGATGGAGGTTGGGGCCTGCCGGTTTTAATTCTTACACTTCTCCTCGCTTTGAAATATAGAGGAGTCTCCCTTTTGCATTTCTCCTTTGGCTTGGGAGAGGTACGTAGGGTGGCTAGCACAGCTGCTGCCTCCCGAGCAAGAATTTTGACCGTCTTCTCCTTCTGTGTTCTTTTCTCAGGACTTCCTGTAGAAAGCCCTGTAGTGGCTGATTTCTGGCTTCCTGTAGAAGCCGTTTTCAATTTTCCTGTAGAAACAGATGGCACCGTTTTAGCCTGCTTGGCTGAGGGTGCTTTTTCTTTCAATTTTGCTGAGGCTGCCTTAGAGGTGCCCTCACTGACATGGACCTTTTCAGTCCTTTCCACCCTGCTCTGTAGTCGTTTCTCCCTGGGGGTTAATGTGGTTTTGTCACCCTCTGTTTTGGCAGCTTGTTTTTCCTCTTGTTTTCCCTTGTGCTCTTTCTTTGGTGCTTTGGCCATGGTTTCTTGGCCTTTCTCTTTCTTCTCTGTTTGAATTGGTTCCTTCTCCTCGTTGCTGGAGGAGGTAAGCTCCTCAGCTAGCACTCAGATGTCATCATCCTTAGTCAAATTTCAGAAGGCTTCCCAGGAGAGAGGGATGGTATACGTGTGGAGTGCATCTTCCACGAGGAGCTTAATGAGCCCATGATGGGCTATCTGATTTGGCGTCCCCTCTCTCAATTTAGTGGCACACTCAGTCATGGACTGCAGGAGGAAGTAAGGGATGCTTAACTTTTTCTCTGAGGGTAGGTCCATTTGGTGCCTAAGTTCTGTGAGCAACCGAAAATGGTATCCATACACAATGCTGAACCGCCCCTCGCATGTGATATACTTCATAATTTGGAGGCTGACCTCACTCCAGAACGACTGTAGGTTGGTTCTTCGCACTCCATTCTTGTCTTCTGAGAATTGCTCCTCCGACAAAAAGAATTCCTTCTTAGTCTTCTGGCCCACTTTTCTCTCCTCCTTATCCCAAGGTACCCCCATTGGTAGATCAGTGACCCTGCTAATGAACTGTGGGGTAAGTCTGAGGGTCAAACCTCTGAAGTTGACAACAACCTACGTTTTGGACTTTGGCTACAAGGATCGCAAGAATTCCTCTGCAACCTCGTCATCGTGACCTTGAAGCTTGTCACAGAATGACATCCACCGTGCACGAGAAAACAGGTCTACCACCTCAGGGGTTTCCCGTAGCTTCTTTGAGTCTATAGGCTCTTTCCTGATGAACCCACCCGGCATGGTAAAAGCTTGCTGTGTTGGCCTGAGCTGGCTGGCACGTATAAAAAGATGGATCTTTGGGATTTCCTTAGACAGAGTGCAGAGTTACGCCTCTATCATGCACACAGTTTATAAATTCACGACTGTCTACGGGTGAGCCTTGACAGTGGCTCAATTATGAACCAAACCCTGTAGAAAATCCCGCATACACACTACGACGATAATTCTCATGCAAAAATAAGAAGACACTTGCAAATTCATGCACATAATGAAATTTATGATTTTCTACCCCTTTGATACATTGACTTCACCACCTTTCGAACCAATTGCATGGGAGGACGATGTTCAGGCTTACCTCGTTCCAGACTTGCCACCTTTGACGTGAACAATTTAATTTCCTCCGTAACGTTGAGCTTCCTGAAGAAGTCGTGCACGGGTTCTGGGGAGCGCTTCAGTGGTTCTGGGCTTTCTGTGCAACAACATGATGTTTGAACAGGCCGAGAACTCGAAGTATCAACCTTCAGGAAATTGTGGATGCGTACTTGGCTGCAAAGCGGTTGGGAATAAATGAGTGTAGTGCGCCATACACGATCTAGCCGGTAGATTTGAATCTCTGCGGAACTCGTGGCATGGGGGTGAGCTGTCCCTATCGGCCCGTTGGCCGATGTCACCTGTGATCATTCCACTGCATGTCTGCCTGACCGCCGAATCATTCCCTGCATATCTACTGCCGCCACTCCTGTTAGATCGCCGCTTCTCTTCGACTGGACTCTTCCCACGTGTCCATTTCCTGTCTCGTCGACACACCCAAAGCTTTTCGGATCGGACGAGGCCGTCGGGCTGGTTGTGGTGGCCAGTTGAATGGCTACCCGACTTTCTCAACCCATTCATTTTCATATTTACACACATTTTAAAGCATTGTTCATGTAATTTGACGAAACAGGGTGAGGCACTTACCTGTGCAGCCGTGACGTTATTTTTCTCATGCTTCAGGACGAGGGTGACAGATCCGCTTGCTGCCGCTTCGTGCACAGGCACGGGAGCTCCTTTTCACTGACTACTGCTGGTTACGAGGCCGGTTGTTTGGCTGTGGATGGTGCATGCGCCAGCTCATGAGTTTCAGGTATCTTCATGGCGTGCGCTCTAGCCGGATCAACTACTACAGGATTCCTGTAGGACATCCTGTAGTCGTTTCTCCTCCTCGGGTGCATGCTGAAACGGTGGACTCACATTCACGGTTGCAGGGTATTTGGATTGCCTTCACAGGTAGCACAGCGGCCTCTGCATGCTTGTTTTTCATTTGAAAATGATTTCTTTTGAGAGTCCAACGTTCTGGTTTGACTGCGCAGGTATTTCAATCATATGGCAGCAATGGTGGTGGAAGGAGGCGACAATAGTGGGTGATGGAGAAAAACATTGGTTGCATGCCTCCTTATTGGACTTCGGGCTTCAAATTCTTCTACGCAGTCGGTCCTGGCCCGTCCGAAGATTCTACAGGAAGTTTCTTGTAGAAATACAGAACTTCCTGTAGAAAGTCCTGTAGCTTCCTGTAGGAGGCTAAACTATGACCAGACCGTGCCCAAACCTTGGAAGAGATGAGTGTTTCTGGAGGGAGTTCTGGTGAGGTCACCTGGTAGCATGGTAGGGACCCTTATCCTTGAGTTGAGAGGCCTCCTTTTCTGCATGGAATA
Source organism: Pinus tabuliformis (assembly GCA_031772625.1). NCBI lineage: Eukaryota > Viridiplantae > Streptophyta > Pinopsida > Pinales > Pinaceae > Pinus > Pinus tabuliformis. The sequence continues at coordinate 151,816,852 of CM062805.1, read as the reverse complement.
CCTGCAACCTGCATTAATTTCCAAAGCTTGAGCCTGTTTTTCTGTTTCTGTCTTTTTTTCTTTTTTTCTCTTTTCCTTGGTTTTTTTTTTTTTTTTTTTTTTTTTGAGGAGACAGCAGGGGCGCCTCAATGAGGTTTTCACCCATACCATCTGCCTTGGGCGCCTCAGAGAGGTTTTCACCCAAGGGTCTTTTTGTTTTTATTCCAATTTTTTCAGAGAGATAGCAGGGGCGCCTCAATGAGGTTTTCACCCCTACCATCTGCGTTGGGAGCCTCAGAAAGGTTTTCACCCAAGGATCTTTTTATTATGATTTTTTTTTTGGATGCTCAAGGTATGCCCAAAACAGAGGCAAAACCCTTCTCTATGACCAGCACTGATTTTTCCACAGTTTTGATGAACTCTTGCCTCGAAAGAGGTTTCCTGTAGATCTTTAGTCGATGCCCATTGACGAGCATGGGGATGGCTTCCTCATCAATGGTCCGGATAAGAACAGACCCATTATCATTACACTTCTCCACTGCATATGGCCCTAACCATCTTGTCATCAGCTTCCCCTTGAAATCCTTGTGTCTGGAATCATACAACAGTGCCCAATCTCCTGGTTGGAATTGCTTGTCATTGAGGTGCCGGTCATGCCATATCTTTCTCTGAAGTTGAACCACTTCTGAGTGGAGAAGGGCCTACATTCTGTGTTCATCTAGCCCATTCAGCTGCAATAACCTTTCTCGTTGGGCATGGCTGAGATCTAGGTCCAGCTGAGCTGCCATCCTTAATGTGTTGTACTCGAACTCAATTGACAGCAAAGCTCTCTTCCCATAGACCAGTTCATAAGGTGTGAAATCGGTTGTGGTCTTCCAGGTAGTGTTGTAAGCCCAGGTGGCCTCAACCAGGAAATCTGCCCAATCCTTTCTGCTGCTGCTCACCACCTTAGTCAAAATCCCTTCTAATGTTCTATTGGTGACTTCCACCTGCCCATTTGCTTGAGGATGATAGGGGGTTGAAGTCCTATGCTTGATCTTGTGATGAGCAAGCAAATCTTCAATTAAGTTGGAGGTGAACTGGCTTCCTTGATTGGTGACTAGCTCTCTTGGGTAACCAAATTTGTAGAAGATGTTTTCTCTTAAAAACTCAGCCACCTTTTCTTCTGTCGCTGCTTTGATTGCCTTGGTTTTTGCCCACTTTGTCAGATAGTCTGTGCACACAATGATGTAATACCTTTGCCTTGAAGGAGGATTGACAGGACCCACAAAATCCATGCCCCACTTCTCAAATGGTTCAAGAGTCACTTGAGGTTGGAGAGGCATTTCGTCCCTTGGGGTTGGCTTCCCCATCCTTTGGCATCGGTCACATTGGCTGATATATCTCTTGACATCTTGATGAAGCGTCGGCCAATAGTAGCCTGCCTGTAGAATTTTGAAGGCAGTCCTCTTGGCTACAAAATGTCCTCCACAAGGCCCATCATGACAAGTTAGGAGGATGTCAAAGACTTCCTCCTCCCTTACACAACGCCTTAAGATCTGATCGGGGCCAAGTTTGAACAGGTTGCCCCCGATCCAAGTGAATGAGGCACTCTTCCTTACAATTCTGCTTTTCTCTTTGGAAGATAGATGCGGAGGGAATTGTGCTGAGACCAGATAGTTTGCTATATCAGCAAACCATGGGGAGAGTACTGAGATAGCAAACAGATGTTCATCTGGCATCTGGTCGTCTACTGTTCCATCTTCACCTGCAGGCAAATCCAGTCTAGACAAGAAGTTAGCAACAACATTTTCTTTACCTGGTTTGTCAACGATAGTCAAATCAAACTGCTGCAACAGAAGTAACCATCTAATAATACGAGCATTCACATCTGGTTTATTCATTAAATATCTAATTGCAGCATGATCAGTATGTACAAATGTTTGATAGCCAGTGATGTAGTGTCGGAACTTGTTCAAGGCATGGACCATGGCCAGGAACTCTTTCTCAGTTACAGTATAGTTCAGTTCTGCCTTGGATAAGTTTTTGTTGACAAAGTATATGGCATATGGGAGTTTTTGTTCAACCTGTCCTAAGGCTACCCCTATGGCTTTGTTCGAGGCATCAGTGTGGATGTGGAAAGGTAGGGCCCAGTTTGGACCTCTTAATATCGGGGCGGACACCAACTTATCCTTTAATTCATTCAGAGCCCTTTGACAGTCATCCGTCCATTTTAACTCAACGTATTTTGCTAAGAGGCCAAACAGTGGCGAGGCTAGCTTACTGAAATCTTTAATAAATCTTCTATAATATCCTGCTAAGCCTAGGAAACTCCGAACATCTCTTACTTTCTGAGGAGGTGGGACCTTTTTGATGAGAGAAATTTTATTATGATCCACCTGCAATCCTTGGCGAGAAATGGTATGTCCTAGCACGGTCCCTTCAGTCATCAAGAATTCACATTTTTTAGGACTGAGGGATAGGTTCATCTCAATGCACTTGGTTAGGACTTTTCCCAGATTGGACAATGCTTCTTGGAAGTTGGACCCATAGGGAGTGAAGTCATCCATATAGATTTCCACTGAATCATGGACCAGCTCAGAAAAGATGCTCAATACTGATCTTTGGAAAGTGGCAGGAGCGTTGCATAGCCCAAAAGAAAGGACTCGGTAAGAAAAGGTACCCCAAGGGCAAGCGAAGGTGGTCTTATCTTGGTCTTCCGGACTAATTTGGATCTGGTTATACCTGCTGAACCCATTTAGGAAAGAGAAAAAATTCTTCTCTGCCAGTCCATCCAGCACTTGATCTATGAAAGGCAGAGGAAAGTGGTCTTTCTTGGTGGCTTTGTTCAGTTCTCGGTAGTCCACACAGATTCTCCACTTTCCATTTTTCTTGGGTACCAACACCAGAGGGGACATCCACTCGCTATCCGAGATGGGGTAGATGAATCTTGCATCCAACAATTTTTGCAGTTCTTCTTTGACAATGTCCTTAAGGGCTGGATTCATTCTCCTCTTAGGTTGCCTGAACCGTTTACAATCTTCTTTGATGTAGATGTGATGGGTACAGACCGAAGGGTGGAATCCTTTCATCTCCTTATAGCTCCAAGCGAAAGCATCTAGATGACTGGCCAACAGACTATACAGCTCCTTTTCCTGGGAAGGAGATAGGGAGGAGCTGATCTTTAACGTTCTCTCGGGGCCAAACTCCACATTTTTGACTCTGGGAGAGAGTGGATCGGTCACACAAAGGTCCACTAAGGTGCTGGCTTGAGTGTCTTCCACCAGTTTCTCTAAGGACAATGCACTGGGAGGCAGATTCTGAATCAAGGTCTCAATCAAATCATCCTTAGTTTGAGGACCTCCCCTGGTGGTTTCTAAGGTGCACAAGGGTGCAGAGTACACCTCATCCCCTTCTCCTTCTTCCAACCAAAGTGGTAAGTCATGCTCTAATAGAGGTTGGGCAGGAGGGTATAGGAATAGCTACTTGGACATAGGACCATTTTTGATGGTCATGTTTCCTGCTCGACAGCTTATGTAAGCATCTGCAGTGGCTAACCAAGGTCTTCCCAAAATAAGGGGGTATCCAGTAAGCTTTGCCTTTGGTTGAAGAACCAAGAAATCCGCAGGATACTCCCAAGAGTCAATAGAGACCAAGACATCCTCCACAATCCCTTCGGGAGTCACGGTGGAGCGATCTGGCAACTGCAGAACCGTCGAGGTCTTCCTTAAGGAACCCTGAAGGTTGAGTTCGAGCATGGTATCCCTGGTCATCACATTAATGGCAACCCCTAAATCAATCAAAGTGTGGGGTATGATGGTGCCATTTATGTGGACATCAACTACAGGACTCCCAGGATCCAAATATTTTGGACAGATTACTTGCCCCAACATAAGATCAGACAGTTGTCCTATGACATTGATGGTTGAGGTATCTCTTTTTCGCCTGCCTGGGTGCCTGAAACACTTCTCCTTAACCAATTTGTTGTATATCGGTACATATTTGATGGCTTGGAGAAGTGGTATTCTCACACACAACTGTTTGAGTTCTCCCAAAAGCTCATTCTGCTCTGGGTCGGGTTGTGTGGTTACTGTTAGTCTCTCAGGAAAGGATGGAGTGGTCTTGGGTTCACTTTCCTGTTTATCTTCCTCTTCCTCTAGGGGAGGAGGTTGGCGATCCGGAAGAGTCTTCCCGGATCGTAGGTTGATCTCCTGGATCTCCACAACATAGGTAGGGTAGGTTGTTTCCCCGGTATATACCTGCTAGGCCTGTCGGTTGTTGGGGTTCGGGTTCGGTTGAGCAGGCATTTGGGGTTGTCTTGGAGGAGAAGGAGGTAATGGTTGTACTGGGGCCTCCACCCCGGTTGAGGTGCATTCCACTGAGGCTATGGCTGGACATGTGAGTGAAACAAATGAGTAGTGGGTTGAGTATGGTATTGAGGTGGGTAAGACCATGGAGGAGGCACATACCAGGGAGGATGAGCAGGGGGCCCCCAAGAAGGCATAGGAGCAGATTGGCTGGGGCTATAATAGGCTTGGGATGTCCCTTGCATCCCTTGCTGGTAAGGTCTAGGTCCATGCGGCCTTCTTTGGTTGAGGAAGTAGAGAGGTTCAGTGGGTGCCTCAGTTCCTTGGTACATGGCCTTAAACACATGTAAGGTTGGGCATTGGTTCGTGGGGTGGTCCTCCTCACAAACGAAGCATACCTCCACCAAGTGTAAGGGACACTTGTTCTTAGGGTGCTTCCTTGTACACCTAGGACAGAAGATGGCCAAAGCCCTCTCATCTTCCTCTTTCTTTTGCTAGATTCAGAATGTATCAAGTTGCATGGCAATGGTCTGTCTCACCTCACTTTTGAGGTCCTCTAGCTGATTAACAAACTCATGCTTGGAGAAAGTAGCACTAGCTGAAAGGGGGTTTCCCCTACCTCTTTTCCGGGCTGCCCTAGAGTGGTTTCTAAACACAGTCTTTATATCCTCGTAAGGTAGTTGGTAGATGTCTCCTCTAGCTAGCATGTGAAGGGTATCTAGAAGGTCTTCAGGGACTCCTCGGAGCAGGACCAACTTGAGAGATTCAGGGTCGAGTGTGCACCTGGCCCGTTTATAGCTAAGTTGGAATCTTTCCTCATAATCTTCTAAAGACTCATCATTTCCCATGGTCATCCGAAAGATCTCTCCCTTGGCTTCCTTAGACCTACAATAGTCCCGGTATTTGGTATTGAAAGCTTGCTGCATCTGAGCCCAAGTGGTGATACTGTTTCCAGGTAATCCCATGAACCAGCGTAATGCTGCATCCTTGAGGGTAGAGGGAAAGAGTTTCAGTTTTTGCTCATCTTCTGTATAGTCATAGGTTCGACAAAGGACAACAAACTCAAACAAGAAGGTATCAGGGTCTTCAGTAGTCAATCCATGGAAGTGAGGTAAAGTGGAGGGGCTTATGTTTTTCATTTTCATGTCTCCATTGGTCTCTCGGATGGGAAAGGCACCTTCTATTCTCTCATCTTCTCTTCCATCTTCAGCCATGGCTTCAGGTGGAGTGGTTTCTAACTCTTCTTCTGGTATAGGATCTTCGTATATCTCAGGAGGCTCGCCTATAGGTTCTTCTAGATCACTGTCACCAAAGAAGAGAGAAGGGTGACTCAGTGAAGTGGTGGGGGTGTTGGGTAAGAATTTGCCAGTTTTATCTCTGTTCCTACGAGGCATGAAATGGAAAGGCTTTTGATTGCTTTTTGCTTTTTCTACTTGTACCTGCAAAACTAAAATAGATTGAATCTGCAACTAGCTATCTTGTTGAAATGAAGATACGGAATTGAAATGAAAGCAGGAAAGGACTAAGCTATGTTGCTTAAATGAAATTGCAGGAATGAAATGCTAGTCTACGCTTGCAGAATTGAAATCGCTAGTCTACGCTTGCAGAATTGAAATTGCTAGTCTACGCTTGCAGAATTGAGATTGCTAATCTACACTTGCAGAATTGAAATTGCAGAATTAAAATGCTAATCTATGAAAGCAGGAAATATCTATTTTACTCTTGCGGAAATGAAATTGCAGAATGGAAATGAAATAAACTATTTAGCAGAAGGCGAGTGTAGGAAGATAGAAGAAAAGCAACAATCACCAATACTCTGACGCTTCCCCGACAACGGTGCCAAAAAGATGGTGGGCTCCAGTATTGCAGCAGTAATGCTGCAACTCCTGGGACTCCCCTCTTTACTCTTATCAACCCGGTAGTTCGTAACAAACTTGGAAGCGATGGTGCTGTATGCACAAGTACTAGCTCTTGCCGCAACTGTCACTTAGTCAGCTGGCTCAAGTCCGCTAGGGGCTCAAGCCAACTTCTATGAGATCTTAGAAGAAGCTTTGTACCTGATGGATGGAGGCTAACTCAAAGGAAGCTGATCTACTTGCAGAAAGAAACTGAAAGTCAAAGAGTAACATAAACCCTAGCAAACCCTAATTCTACCAGCTAGTCCTACTGATGCAACGGAGAGGATGCAAACTATTGAAAAAGATGCCATTACTTCTACAAAGGTGAAATGCACATGCCTATGCTATCTCTATCTAAAGAACACATCTTTTTGTATTTTTGATTACGTTATCAAAATTATCATACATGTACTTTTAACTGGCTTCTTACTGTGCAGGGGTGGATCAAGGAGGAGAAATGCTTGGAAAAGGTTGGGAAGGTTCAGAGAGGGTCTAAGGAGTCCCTAACACCCTTCCAGAGAGTTTCACCAAGTTTGGCTATCCAACAACCTCACTTGTGAGTTTCTACAAGAAGTCTGCAGGGGTTCTACAGGATGTTTCGGGGATTTCTACAGGATGTTCTGACATTGGATTTTGGAAGATGGGTGAGTGAAAGAGGATGCATGAATGGATAGGGAGGTAGGGTAGGGGTTTGAGATGACCCAGTGACTGATGGATTAAGTGATGAGAGGATGTGGAGAGCTAACTTGTCTTAAGGAACGCTAAGGCAATGGAAGAGCAAGAAGGTAGGGTTACGTGGAGAGAAGAGTAGTTGTGAGACGAAGAAGCTAACTAGGAGATGGAGTAGCTGGCCTGGACGAAGCTTAGGTGGATGAGAGAAAGATGGATATGCCCTGCACGGTGTGCACTTAACTGAATCAACCAAATCCTGCATACAATCGAAATCTTAGCTAATCTATCCAAACTGTCAACGAAACAAATGAACAACAGCTTTATTTCCAAAGAGAACCATGTACAACACTTAATCAAAGGAACATCTAAAAAGGTCTGAACGCATGACTAACTTCTACAAATGAAAAACATTACACCAACGATTGCATGGTCAAGAAAACTAGTGTTTTTGTTGAGCAGCACTGGTTCCACAATTCCAGCCCCTGATCCAATAAGGGAGAGGTGAAACTGAGAGTGCAGGCAACCCTTTTCTGGAGCTTTTATCAATCCTTATCTTATCAAGCTATTCTACACATCTGAAGCAATTCTATTCCTCAACAATGACCTACTTAACCAACACAACTAAATCTAGCTCAACAAACTTCGTTTCAAATGCATAAAAGAAAAATCACAATGCTGAAAGGAAAGATAACAATACAAATAAGGAGGCCCTAGGCTCTCAGGTTGGGCCCAACCCCGAGAGCTATGGCTCTTATAAAAAAACTCAGAGCTGATATCAAATCTGACTGCTTCCCATTATAAAAAAATAATCATAAGTCAAGACTTATGCCAATAATGACTACAAAAGAACAAAACAGAGCTAGCAGCACGTAGTGCAGAATATGCAAGAGTTTTTCAAAAAGTCCTTTTCGAAGGCTGAGGCCTTAACATTTATACACTACGAGGCCCTAGCTGGCCTCCTAAATCTATGGGACTTGGCTGCCCAAACTGTGAGTGAACAACTCCTTCCAAGAAATCTATTTGGCTGCCTTCTAGATCCGGTGTTGGTGGCCTTTGGAGCTCGGAGTTGGGGGTGAAGATCCCGAGGGAGGCTATTTAATGCCATAGACAACCCTCCTACGAATCCTCAACCCAAGCTTGGCTGTCTCCTAGCCCATGTCTGCTCGGTTTTGCTCCAACATGTGTCAAAAAATCCTGAAATGAGCACGTGTTAGCCACCTAGGAATAATGACTACCCTTATTCATACAAATGACATAAACATACTAAAAAATAATGCATAAGTTATGAAAAATGAAGGATTGAACAAGGGTAGTTAGGCCAAATGAGCCCAAAATGTTACCAAATTCTGGGCTCATTAGTTGGCTCAGGCCGTGGACTATTTCCCTCTTTGAGGGTTTTAACCACGTCAAGAATACTGGTGTATTGATCTGTGATCTGTTTGTGAACGGTGTCCTTTGGTGTTCTATCTAAGGAACTTACCCTGTAAATTCTTACATGGTATCAGAGCTATTTGAGGGCTGCATTCGTTGGTGATCCAAATTCGAAGCCGGTACAAGTGCATGTGACTGTCCCTGCCTAGATCTACTATTTCTGACTGCTTTCGGGCCGAGAGGACTGCTCTATTGTGTTAGGAGCATATGTTTGTGTGAGGAACCCCTTTCATTTCACGCAAAAAGGTTTCCGGTAGCCCTAACTACATCATTTTTAAGATCTGGAGGTATACAATCTTTATTCGCAGTTTTATTTATTCATCTCTCTGTTTATTTCAGTTTATTTAGCTCTCTGTTTTTTATTACCAGTTCTATACCTTTCATTTCTGCGTATGCTCTTCGCCCTGTGACTCTTTGTGATCTGGGCAAATCAGAAACTTAAAGGAAGGATTTTTCTTATGTGTATGCTCTTTTTCGCGCGCCTTAGTGTGATCTCAAAAAATCAGAAACATTGAGGAAAATATTTACTTTATGGCAAAAGCTAACTTCAAGGCATAAGGTTTGGTTTTTTTGTATGTCCATATTGGGTTGTGTGTTTTTTTTGTCTTGTAGGCAAATTGTTTTTTTTTCAAGTAAGCACGCACCTCAAAGCTTCAGTGACTAAAAAAATAATTTCCCTTCCTCTTTCCAAAAAATTACTAAACTTTTAGAATATCTCACTTGGTCCAAAGTTACTTTATGAGAATAGAGGTCGAGTTCAAGTCTTTGTTTTTGTCGAGTTACTTTTTCAAAAAGCACATGTAACTTATGTTTTAAAGTTACTTTATGTAAAAGTTTTCTCACCCTTCATAAAAAACGAGTCACTTATAATTCTAAAGTCTCTTTATCTTTTATTTAAGTTACAATTTAGTGGGTAGCTCATAAAGCACCATTGTAAAAACGACTTTCACTTATTTATAAAAGTGGGTCACATAATTTTTTTTTTTAAAGTGAGCTAATTAGATTAAGTTTGGAAAGAGGGGGTTTTTTAAATTTTAAATATAGCATTATCATTCACTTCCGCACATTCACGCACTTTGTCAGCATCTTCAACAACTTTTCTTAAAAAATCCATAACTTCTTCATTCGGAAGCCGTTTTCAGAGCCATTTTTTTGAATCGGCCTAATTTTTCGAGATCTTTCCATTGGAATACTTAGTTTCAGCATCTATAGCTTCAGTTTTTTTTAAATTGGAAAGTCCATGCTAAGTTATTCTTGACAACACCAACTACTTCCAATGGTGCTCCTACATTGTGGATTTAATTAGAAGTAAAGGTCTTTACAGAATAGCCTTAGGCCAAGAAACTAAACCTCAAGATGAAGATAAGGCAGCCAAATGGGAAAATAGGCAAGATCAAGCACGTGGGTTGATAGGTATGTCTATTTCTCCAGACCTTAGATTCCATATCGCAGAACTTGATATCCCTAGTGAAGCAATGAAATAACTCACTATAGTTTTTGGAATTAAAAATGAAATTAGAGCCCATGAACTCGAAAATGAGTTGCTTACGTTGGACCCAAATAATCTTTCTTCCATTGAAGATTTTTTGTCCAAGTTCAATACCCTTAGACTTCTCTTGGAAGGTGTTAAGGTTAAGAAAGAAGATGGTAGCCTTATCTATTCCATTCTTACTAAGTTGGGACCAACCTACTCTGTGTTTGTTTCCACCTTCCATTCTACTAGAGAAGCCTTTATTTCTCAAGGACATGACTACAAGTCCCCCCCTTTTGATGCCTTTTATGATTCTTTAATAAGAGAACAAGAAAAAATATTACTTCTTGGTCTTCTTAATCTTGAAAAATCTTCTAAGAAAGCCTTAGCCGCCCAACAACAACCAAATTCAAAGAATCCTAAGAAGCATCTTAAAAATAATGGTCTTAAACCAAACAAGGGTCCTAAGCAATTTCAGTCTCAAAATGAAAAATCAATTCAACAAAATGATAAGGCAAATAAAAACAAAGGGAAGAAGACTGATAGACATTGCAACTTTTGTAATCGAGATGGCCACTTAGAATCCAAATGCTTTAAGAAGATGGAAGCCTTGGAAGAAACAATGAAGAAGCATAACATCCATTTGGAGCACTCTTCAACTTCAACTTCATCTTTAGGAATAACACTTTCTGCATGTGGTTGTCAAGCATCTCGATCTGGTTATGCACTAAATGTATCTTCTTCTTCTCATTCTCATGAGTGGCTCATTGATTCTGGAGCTTCTTATCACATGGCAAAAAACAAAGCCATGTTTTCTTCTTTAAATGATTGTAACACCAAAAATATATATGTTGGTGATGATAGATCTCTTAGTATTGTAGGGTCTGGAACTGTTCATCTAGACAATGGTCAATTAAATGATGTATTATGTGTTCCAACCTTACCCTGCAACCTTCTATCTGTATATCAGATAACTCATTTAGGGGAAGGTAGAACCGTTGAATTTTCACCTCATGGTGTTGTAATTAAGGACCTAAGAGATCCTAGACATATTTTAGCTAGTAGCATTACTGATGATTCTAAAAGGTTGTATAACTTTAACAACTTTGGGTCATCAACTCTTCCCTTGGTATTTGTTACTCATAATGATGGAGTGAGCAAACTTTGGCATGAGCGATTTGGTCACCTAAACTATCACTCCCTTCAAAATCTATGTAAAAAAATATGGTGACAGGTCTTCCTATGGTATGTTGCAGAGATGGTGTTTGTTCCAGATGTGTACTTGGAAAACATCATCGAGATAATTTTGAAAAACGTGCCTCTTGGAACGCCTCAGCCCCTTTACAACTTGTGCATAGTGATTTATGTGGCCCACTTCTAGTTGTTTCATTCTCTGGCTACAAGTATTTCTTAACTTTCATTGATGATTTCTCAAGACGCACTTGGGTATACTTCTTAAAACTCAAGAGTGAAGTATTTAACATGTTCTTGGCCTTTAAGGCCTTTGTTGAGAAACAATCTGGACATCAAATTCTTAAGCTAAGATTTGATAATGGCGAAGAATATGTTAACAACAAATTCATCAACTTTTGCACTGAGCATGGAATTCAAATGCAACATACTGTTCCATATAATCCACAACAAAATGGTGTAGATGAAAGGAATCACACCTTAAAGGAAATGGCCAATTGTATGCTTCAATCTAAAGGACTTAGTCTTAATTTTTGGGCAGAAGCAATTAACTATGCAAATTACATAGTAAGTCACACTCCTACTAAGGTTTTAAATAATATCACTCCAGAAGAAGCATGGAGCTCAATTAAACCAGATTTAAGTCACTTTCATGTTTTTGGAAGTGAAGCATGGGCCCATATTCTAGATGAGAAACATAAAGCTTTAGAATCTAAGAGGGAAAAATGTATTTTTGTTGGATATTATTAAGATGTCAAACGATATAGACTTATTCCACTGAAGTCCAAAAATGTTATCATTAGAAGAGATGTAAAGTTTGCTGAAAATATATCAGCCTATGAGCCTAGTTCGTCGGATGTGCCACCTCTCTCTATCCCTTCTACTTCTGAAAATATTTATTCTTCAGATGATGACAACGAGGATGAAAATCCTCCCCCACCTTCTCAGGATCCTCCTTAGTTCGATAGAGCCTCTTCTTTATTGGCTCAAGCTTCAACAAATTATGATCGTGGCACCATTGCAGAAGCTTCAGACCATCCAGATTGGGACACAGCTATGAATGAAGAATATCGTTCATTATTGGAAAATGATACATGGGATCTTATTCCTCTTCCAAAGGGACAAAAATTTGTTAGATGCAAATGGGTTTACAGAACTAAGTTTGGACAAGATGGAAAAGTTGATAAACATAAAGCTCGTCTTGTTGCTAAGGGTTTTTCACAAGTTGATGACATTGACTATATTGAAACCTTCTCCCCTGTTTCTAAAATGAACTCTATCCGCCTTGTTCTTTTCCTCGCTGCCTATTTCAAATGGGAAGTCCATCAAATGGATGTTAAATCTGCCTTCTCGCATGGGGATTTGCATGAAGAAATGTATATGGAACAACCTCCTGGATTTATAAAAACTAGCTCCAGCCTTGTATGTCGGCATAAGAAATTTGTTTATGGTCTCAAGCAAGCCCCTCAGGGTTGGTATGCCAAAATGAATATTTATTTTAGATACTGGCTTTTCTAGGCATCATTCTGACAATACTGTCTAGACCAAGAAGTGGGTAAGTCTCTTATCATTCTTGTTCTTTATGTTGATGATCTTATCCTTACTTGTAATGATCCCAACCTTATAAACCATGTGAAGTCCAGTCTTAAAAAGTAGTTTGAAATGACAGACTTAGGACTGTCACTTACATTATTTTCTTGGTCTTCAAGTCTTGCAATCCAAGGAAGGTATTTCCATTTCCCAGTCCAAGTATGCCTGTGATCTTCTACGCCACTTTCACATGGAAGACTATAAGCCATCCCCTTCTCCCTTTCAGCCTGGAGTGAAAGGTTCAGTCACTTGTACTTCCCCCGAAGTTGATGCTACCTTATACCGTCAACTTGTAGGAAAACTTTTGTATCTGACCCATACTCGACCTGACCTTTCCTTTGTTGTTGGCCTTATTGCTCGGTTTATGCAAAACCCACATGCAAGTCATTGGAAAATAGCTAAAAGAATACTTTGTTATGTTCGAGGTACAATTCAGTTTGGGATTCATTACAGTGTGTTGTCGCCAGCAACAACCTCCCTTCTTATTTAGTGTTATTCCTAATACTAAATAAGTGGGGACCTTTAGTTAAAAAATTAAAAAAATCAAATTAATGTTTAAATTTCCTTTCTCGAATAAAATTAGCATCATAAACTTAGGAAGCCCCCCTTGAAAAATCCAAATATCTAAGTTTGATGATAAGGTAAGACATAAAATCTTTCCTTAGAAAAAATCGCATCAGAAAAAGAAAAGGGGATACCACCTTATGAGCTGAATTTTAAACATTGCGAGAATGCGATGTGCGATAATGAAATATCGCATTGCATACATCACAACTTAGAACGAAACTCGTTAATTTTCCGATATGCGATGGCGTCGATCACAAGATCGCATTTCGCAGAAAACAGGTTAACAAATATTGGCATACATAATATTCCTGCGATCTGCGATATTGCGATATTGCGACATTGCGATATTACGATATTGCAATGTCGCGATACAACGACAATGTGATGTAATGAGCATTCAACTTTGCGATGTTATGATTTTGCAATGTTATAATTTCGTGATGTTGCGATCTGCGATATTTCGAAGCAAATCACAAAATCGCTCCATCGCAGATATTTCAGGCACGCTATTCAAGAAAAGTATTTTACTTAAGCTGACACCTGGTTATGCGCTTTAATGCTAATAAATAAGGTAGTTGTCAGTTATTAATGGAATATGGGTTCGTGCTTATCGAAAAAATCATCTCACGTAAGGTGGTATACTTGATGTGTCTGTGGCATTTAAAACTTTCCCATCACCCTTCCTTGTCATTCATTTTCACTTCACTTGTGAATTGCAGGAACGGAGAACAGAGGACGATACAAAGCAATACGCAGGTTAAAATGGGAAAGAAAAGCAAAGCCCTGAGCTCAGAAGAAAAGGAAATGGCGCCCTTGTATACAGACACGGCTTGTAACAGAGACGCGGGAATAGCTACGTGGGAAGGCATGTATAATTTGCTTGAAGAGGAGAATCCAAGAGTGATGGAAGTTGTTGCTACTGCAGGCTCAAATGGTTCTTTTGAAGCATCCCTTACAGAGCTAGCTTGCTCATTCTTGCACCGGATAACAACAAGGCCCAAAATTCTCCCACACACGAACATGGTAAAGTGGATACTGGACAGCGCAGAAATCAGAAACACACAGTTTGAGACTCAAGGTCAAGAGTTCACGGAAGTATTATTTTTACAAAATTTGAACTTTATATCCGCTGGAGGAAAAAAGCGCAAAAGGCGAAAAACGCATCAAGGAAATCCTGATCAAGAAACGGAGGCAGTTTCCGATGCGCGATTACTGAGAATTTTTTTTCGAAAAGGCAAGCTGCTAATTGCCCAGTCACCTGCAAACTCTGAAAATTGCAAGAAAACAAAACTACATGCAAATTGGAAATAGAAGGCCCAAGAAAAGGCAGAAGCAATCCAAGGGTTAACCAGGTTGAACTGGGATTATTAATGGGCTTACTTGGTAAAGCCACACAGCCAGTAGATGACTATTAAGTGCATCATCAATTCGGCCGAAAAAATTGCGCCAACTCTTGTTGATTCTGTTTTCTCAGCTCAGCTAAAAGCGGAAGTTGGCCAGCCGATTCTTCTCAAACAGATGCTGCATGCGTGCGATTTCAAGGACCAAATACAGAAGTAGTTTAATTTTAGATTCAATTTTAGTTTAATTTTGTTTTATTTTCCTAAAAGAGGATGGTCATTTAAACCACATCCTATATTTTTGTAATAATTTATTTTTAGATTTAGTTAGTAGTATTTAAACCCTTCTCATGCATTTAGAGAAAGGTCTTGAAATTTATCAAAAACTTATCCCCAGAACATGCACTTCTGTACCCTCTAAGGAGGTTTTGATGAATGAATGGAACATGATTTATTGATGTTTGCATTTGATATCTGCTACTGATGTTGCACTTTTGTACTCTTAGTAGATATTTGATCAAGAAGAGATAAATCATTATCACTTGAAGCTCATGAGTAGGACTAGTTATAAATGGTATTTCTATCTCTTAACTATTTCTACCTTGTGTTAGAGTGATTTTCAGTTCAGTTATTTATATATTAATGTATGAATGCCCGAGTTATCATTTGGCACTTTTGTATGGTGATAGCTATTTATTTATGCTTAGTGTATGAATAGCTCATTATGCGATACATTTTTCACAATTGTTTCGTCTAACTTTTTATACGAAGTGGTTTATCTTTATTGAACGCTTTTCTCATAACATTTGAATGATCTTTATTACCAGTTGTTGTTTGAAATCATTTTAGATCGCATAGAAGAAAGATCTCACCCCGAGTTAGTATAGATTTACATATTTCTGTTTATTAGAATATAATTTCCTTATTATTAGATTAGAATTAGAGTAGAAGTATTCCATTTAGAAACTGTTAGAAACAGAAATATCCATCTTTCTCACACACACACACATTGGGAAACTGGTCCCATATCCCCAGTTGGACCCGCTATACCAAACGAAAAAGGAGCTGCCAACCAAGGTCTGGACCGGGCGGGTATCCCCCTTGTTGTAGACCCGATTTTCGGGGCTTCAACATATTTGGCGCTAGAAGGAGGGCCTCAAACTGTGAATGGAAATAAAATCCAATTCTAAATACCATTTTGAGAGTAAATCGCCCTCACCATCTCCTCCGAATTCTCCATTGCATTCAGAAACCTTAAATCCAGAGTTAGAAGTCGCTGGAGCAACAGTCGCTGCTACAAACCCAGATATTTCAGAACAATCTACTATTGAACCTCCTGAAGTTGGATCTTTGATTCACAAACTTCAACGATTTTCTATATCTCCTCAAAAGTCTGATAAATCTCAAGGCAACGTGACTTCGCAATATAACCCTGCTCATCCTCTTACCAGGTTAAAGAGTGAAAAGTTTGGTGTTCAGCCAACCGAATTACCTCTACCTACTAGGGAAAGAGCAAGGAAGTCTCCTAAAGGATCCGATAGTGAGACTTTTTCATCATCATCATCCATCTCAACCTCTTCACCGCGAATTCAACCATCCACTCCTCCACTTCAGATCATCGTCCATCAGCCTATTACAACTTCCTCAACTCCTTCTCAACCATCTAGAGTCATAATATCCTCATCTTCTCAACCACACGGATCATCTTCTACACTTTCCTCTGTTAGTAGTTCAGCGATGGCCCAATCTCCATGGAATAACGCAGGGGCAGTCTTAATGCCTGCACCCTTGAGTCAGTTACCAGCCCATCCTGAAAAATGGCCGCCTAAGTTTAATCTTGAGGCAGGCATGCTAGCAGAAGAACATATAAATAACTTTATGTTATCTATAAATCTCAATGGAGTTGTTAATGAGGATGCTGTTGTTCAAATTTTTCCTTATACTTTGCAAGGGACAACTGGATCATGGTATTTCTCGTTACCTTCTGGATCTATTACTAGTTGGGACATCTTCCAAGAACAATTCCTGACCAAGTTTGGTGATGACAGGTCTACAACGACACTGATCAATGACTTGTCTAATCTTAGGGCTGAGTCAAGAGAACCTATCAAAGATTTCAATTTACGTTTCAATAAAATTTTAAACAAAGTTTCTACTGTTTCTCAGCCTAGTGAAGAAGTACGAAGTGAATGGTACATTACTGCTTTACCATCAAACTTAGCAATCTTTGTTGATAGGGCTAACAAGACAACCTTAGTTGAAAACATGAAAGAAGCGATAGTAGTAGAGAAATGTATTACGGCCCTAGAAAAGAAAAATGCGATGGAAGAACGAAAATCTAAGAAGGTCTCTTTCAAAGAAGATCCTAAGAAAAAACAACCCAAAGATCCATTCGATTTATAAGGATTACAAAAAGTTTTGAAGACCATGTCTAACGAAATGGTCGACATCAAGAAGCAAGTGGCAAAAACTTCTTCTAAAAAGCCATACAGGCCTTTTAAAAGAAATCCTTCAACTGATTCCAAACCCCCTAATGCTATATCAAATGCTGAGTCAGAAGAAGAAGAAGAGGAAAACACTACCGAAGAACATACCGATGAAGAAGAAGTTGTAGAGTTACAAGGTATGTGGGATTTCATCCTCCCAAATGAAGAAGATCAAGAGGCATTCCCGGTTAACACTCGTAGTAGAAATCAACTTGATCCTCCTCAGCCTACACCTAAGCCAAAGAGCACAAGCTCAATGACTAAGGATAAAGTCGCAGCCAAGAAAACATCACCTAAAGCGACTCAAACCAGCCCAGTCCAAACAGACACATCTACTCCATCTAAAACGCTAATCATTTCGGATGAAATGGAGTATAACATCGTAGAAGACATGAAAAAGACTAGGGCCAATATTACTCTTTTTGAATTGAGCAAGTTAAAACACCAGCAAAAGGTACTTTTGAAAGAATTACATGCTGTGACAGTTGCACCTTTACTAGCTGCTGTAATCTCTCAAGCTTCCCATGATATGGGAAGACCTCCAACTAATATGATGAATAAAGTTGATCCAAATGATATCGCATTAATTGGAGGAAGATCGAGATCACATACTCCCCCATTTCTCCTTACTTATGAATTTTTCAATAAAAATGTGCATAATTGCTTAGTTTATTCTGGAGCTTCATCGAATATTTTACCAAGATCAATTTGTGCAAAATTGAACATTCAACCACAGAAATCTGCTGTACGCATAGTCCAATTAGATCGATCGCAAGTCGAAGTGATTGGCGAGTTAAATTAGGTTACGATAAGGCTGTCATCCAATCCAAAGGTATGTCAAGTTATCGACATTTTAGTTGCTGATATTCCCGAATTTTATGGCTTAATTCTTAGCAGAGATTGGTCAGAAAAACTTCATGGATACTTTGCAACTGAATGGTCCCACATGTGGCTGCCTTATAATGGTAAACCAAATCAAATAAAAGTTGAACGCGAGCGACATCAGAAATACATAGTAACAAAACTTGAGGGAGAAAACAAACCAGTAGCATATAATTCTAACATCGTAGGCAACTATTCAGTAGATTCTTTCTTAGGAAATTTTAATGCTCATACTTCACCTTACTTAGAACATTCTATTTTATCTCAAGTAGAAAATTTTTCTCAAACAGGTAGTTCTAAATGCTTTAATTTTATAGATAGTCTTGTAAATAAATCTTTGTTTTGGAAATTATTTTTTGATGGTTCTAAGTCTAACGAAGGAGCAGGAGCAGGATGTGTGTTAGTAAGCCAAGAGGGAGATAAAATCATGCTAACTTGCAAACTTGAATTCGAGTGCACCAACAATACCGCAGAATACGAAGCTCTAGTCCAAGGCTTGTACAAGGCAATCATATTAGATGTCAAATACCTACAAGTTTTCGGAGATTCTGAAGTTGTAATTAGACAGGTACGTAATACTATACACTTTTTATCAGGTCATTTAAAGCATTATCAATCTTTAGTTCAAGATCTGACTGAACATTTTATAGCATTTAATATTTCCTCAATTCCAAGACTCCAGAATGCTAGCGTAGACCTCTTAGCCAACGTAACTTCCAAGCTCATTCCTTCAGAAGATTTTAGCCCTGACTGATTTTCAATTGAGTTAATTTTTAGACCATCTATCCCTGATAACATGACCAATTGGAGGATTTTCAATGACGATCCTGATATTGTGAGTTTTCTCACATCTAAAGGATCCTACACCAATCAAATAATTGACGAAGACCAGCATGACCAACAATTGCTACAGGATAGTACTAACAATGCTATACCTAAATCAGTAGTCAAATTAGAAGACCTTTATGATTTGAAAGATCGATTCAAAAGATCTACCAATTCAAAACTCCAAAGTTCAACTTTGAATTATGAATTAGTAAATCTAGGAACTGATGCCAAACCACAGAATATCAACCTAGGCCTTGGCCTAGCCCCTGAAGAGAAATTAGCATATATCCGTCTCTTGAAACAATACAAAAGTGTCTTTGCTTGGAATTATGATGAACTCAAAACATATGACACTTCCATCATCCAGCATACCATCCCAATGATCGATAATGAAAAACCTGTCCAACGAAAATTGAGAAAGATCCATCCTAATTTAGAAAATCAGATCAAAACTGAACTCAACAAGTTACTGAAAGCCAAAATAATCTTTCCCATTAGAAATTCTAAATGGGTTTCCAATATGGTACCTGTTAGAAAGAAAAACGAAGATATTAGAATTTGCATTGACTTTCGAAACCTTAACAAGGCCTGCCAAAAGGGTAATTTTCCCTTACCTCCTATGGAACAAATACTGTAGGCAGTTGCGGGCTCAGAATTAATGTCATTCTTGGATGGATTCTCAGGATACAACCAAGTACTGGTACATCCCGACGATCAATTAAAAACGACATTCAAAACTAAGTGGGGCACATACGCATATCAAAAGATGCCATTTGGTTTGATTAACGCGGGTGCCACTTTTCAAAGAGCCATGGACATCGCATTCAACGGGTTAGTTAATAATTCAGTGGTAATCTATTTGGATGATATTATTGTTTATTCCAAGAAACGAAACAACCATATCAGGGATTTAAAACAAATTTTCCAATGTTGTTTAAGGTATGGAATTTCGCTTAACCCGGAAAATATTTTTTCGCATTAAGTGAAGGAAAGCTTCTAGGATTCATTGTGTCAAAATCTGGAATTCATATCGATCCTGACAGAATCAAAGAAATTTCCACAATTCCCCTACCTCACAATAGAAAAGCCATGCAATCTTTCCTTGGCCAGATCAACTTTGTAAAGAGATTCGTCCTAGACTTTTCAAGAATCGTATATCCCTTACAAGCCATGATTAAAAAGAATGCAAACTTTAAATGGGGCCAAGATGAACATGAGGCATTCAATCTAATCAAACAAGCAATTATCAATGCTCCATCTTTAGCAACTCCAAATTTTTCCGATCCTTTTATTTTGTATACATTTGCCTCGAATAAATCATATGTTGCGATACTCACACAAGCAAATCAAGAAAAGGTGGAGGCCCCAATTTCTTTTTTCAGTTCTAATTTACAAGGTGCTGAATTGAATTATTCAGATGTGGAAAAACAAGCTTATGCTATTTTTAAAGCAATTAAATATTTCAGACCTTTCTTTCTCAAGACACATACCAAGATCATAGTACCATTTCCAGCGGTAAGAAATCTTCTATTACAGAAGGATGTGGGTGAGAAAAGGGAAAATTGGGTCACTGCCTTACAAGGATACGACGTAGAAATCAGACCAGCAAATATTGTAAAAGGTCAAGGTTTTTGCAAAATGCTGGCAGGAGCATTGCTAATGCCCAAAAATCCATCTGAAGAGGTACAAGTGTACGAGGTAAGCCTAAACGATGCTGAGTCATTATATGCTGATATTATTTATTATTTAAAGAACGGATATGCCCCTTCAAACCTCGATCATACCAAGAAAAGAGCCCTAAGATTAAAATCCAAACAATATCAACTTGTGAATGACATTCCTTTTAGAATAAATTATGATTCTGTTCTTCTTAGATGTCTTGAGAAATCTGAAGCTGAAAATGTCTTGTAGGAACTCCACGATGGGCCAGCAGGTGGACACTACGCTGGAGACACCACTGCTCATAAGATCTTACCGGCAGGCTATTACTGGCCCACATTATTCAAAGACGCATACAACTACATAAGGAAATGCCAAATCTGTCAAACCGCTGCTGGGAGAAAAAAGAAACCATCCTTTCCGCTGCAACCAGTTACCATCGAACAACCTTTCGATCAGTGGGGATTGGACATAATAGGTGAGATCGTTCCTCACTCTTCCAAACAGCATAGATACATCCTCACAACGACAGATTACTTTACTAAATGGGTAGAGGCAGTTCCACTCAAGAAGGATAATGCTGAAAATATCATTGAATTCATATATCAGTTCATAATCACTAGGTTTGGATTTCCTTCCGCTTTAATGTTTGATAATGCATCATACTTTTCTGGTAATGCAATGATTGAATTTGCACTCAAAAGGGGTTTCAAGCTTAAATACTCGACCAATTATTATCCATAAGGGAATGGGTTAGCTGAATCTAGAAATAAGAACTTAATTAGAATCATTAAGCGAACCATTGACCAAAATCATAAAAATTGGCATAAGTCTTTAATATACGCTTTATGGGCAGATCGAATAACGCAGAAAGCCTTTAACGGCACTTCTCCCTTTAGTTTAGTTTATGGGAAAGAAGTGGTTCTTCCAACACATCTGGCAATTCCCTCTTTAGCCTTGGTTCAATATATTGATGAAGTTTCAACTTCCTCTTTACAACTTAGGCAGCTGGAATTAATTAAATTAGAAGAACAATGAGAACGAGCTAAGATTACTCACGCTCATCATCAAGCATAAGTGAAATCCTCTTTTGATTCCAATATGATATCTAGAAAAGATTTTCAGATGGGAGATCTAGTTTTAAAATGGGACAAGGCTCATGAGGAAAAGGGAAAACATACAAAATTTCAAAGGATGTGGCTTGGTCCTTTCCAAATCATAGAAGTCATAGGTCCATCTACCTTCATGTTACAAGATCTAACAGGGAAAAGAGATTCTCTACCTGTTAATGGTCAGATTCTTAAGAAATATTTTCCATAGAAGAACATTCTTCTATTTTTGTAGAGTAGTTGTTTTTCTTTTCATAATAAAACTAGTTGTGAATGGTTACAATAGGCATTTACGAAAAAGACACCAATTCTCTTTCAAATTTTGATCTTTCGCTTGTATAAATAGCAAATCTTTTGGAAAATTGATCTTTATTATTGAAAGATATAGTTAAAAACTCTAGCCTAGATATGATACTAGTTTCAACTTCATAAAATTTGATGAAAACAACCTTTAGCGAGAAATTGTTTTATATCAGTGCAATGAAAGGTATCAATAACAAAATAAAGATTCTTTGTAGAACAACTATTTCCAAAAACTCTATTATTGTCGTCCAGAGCTATCTTAAGGAAACAATGACTTCCTCCCTACTAAGGAAATCACAACTTTCAGAGGAACAATCCAAGGATACATTTGATCTTAAAGAGTGAGAGGTCTCATAACGAGCCGGCTTATCATGATCATAGATGTTATAACTTGCTGACTTTGCCAATACTGCATACCACAACAGGGCAATGACTTAAGATTGTTGCAATATAACTTGCTGACTTTGCCAATACTGCATACCACAACAGGGCAATGACTCAAGATTGTTGCAATCAAAAGGCAAGGGGTCTCATCATGAGCCAGCTTGTTCAGCAAAGTTATAAAATTGGCTACCAAACCAAGACATTGCTCTTTAAGAATAAAAATAAAATGAAATCAGAAAGTGTGGATGTGGATTCTTCTTTGGGAATTTTAGGTTTATTTAAGTAGGATACAGGATCATTTTTGGTAACAGGTGACCCCGTCGAGGCTATAAACGCCTGCTGGCAACAGAGGCTCTACCTACGACAAATGAGCATATTTAAAACTGGTTTACAGGGAAGAATTTGTTTTATCTTTACAAGCCAAGTAATGACTGATGTAAATACAAGGACTAGCTTGAGGCAGCAAATAATCAAAGTTGAAAATAGTTGAAGAAAAATGTCATTGATAGGTTAAAGTATAACGTACTTTATCTTTCTATAATAAAGTTCAACTTTCTGAAAATTTTTCTGTTTTGGAAGTTTTGAAAATTCAAAAAGCAGCAGAGATAACTGGTTCTTCCAAGTGAATCGCCAATTGCTGTGGCCAGCAACAACCCCCCTTCTTATTTAGTGTTATTCCTAATACTAAATAAGTGGGGACCTTTAGTTAAAAAATTTTAAAAATCAAATTAATGTTTAAATTTCCTTTCTCGAATAAAATTACCATCATAAACTTAGGAATCCCCCCTTGAAAAATCCAAATATCTAAGTTTGATGATAAGGTAAGACATAAAACCTTTCCTTAGAAAAAATCGCATCAGAAAAAGAAAACGGGATACCACCTTATGAGCTGAATTTTAAACATTGCGAGAATACGATGTGCGATAATGAAATATCGCATCGCATACAACACAACTTACAACGAAACTTGTTAATTTGCCGATATGCGATGGCACCGATCGCAAGATCGCATTTCGCAGAAAACAGGTTAACAAAGATTGGCATACATAATATTCCTGCGATCTGCGATATTGTGATATTGCGATCTCGCGATACAGCGACAATGCGATGTAACGAGCAGTCAACTTTGCGATGTTACGATTTTGCGATGTTATCATTTCGCGATGTTGCGATCTGCGATATTGCGAAGCAAATTGCAAAATCGCTCCATCGCAGATATTTTGGGCACGTTATTCAAGAAAAGTATTTTCCTTAAGCTGACACCTGGTTATGTGCTTTAATGCTAATAAATAAGGTAGTTGTCAGTTATTAATGGAATATGGGTTCGTGCTTATCGAAAAAATCATCTCAGGTAAGGTGGTATACTTGATGTGTCTGTGGCATTTAAAACTTTCCCATCACCCTTCCTTTTCATTCATTTTCACTTCACTTGTGAATTGCAGGAACGGAGAACAGAGGACGATACAAAGTAATACGTAGGTTAAAATGGGAAAGAAAAGCAAAGCCCCGAGCTCAGAAGAAAATGAAATTGCGCCCTTGTATACAGACACAACCTATAAGAGAGATGCGGGAATAGCTACGTGGGAAGGCATGTATAATTTTCTTGAAGAGGAGAATCCAAGAGTGATGGAAGTTGTTGCTATTGCAGGCTCAAATGGTTCTTCTGAAGCATCCCTTACAGAGCTAGCTTGCTCATTCTTGCATCGGATAACAGCAAGGCCCAAAATTCTCCCACACACGGACATGGTAAAGAGGATACTGGATAGCGCAGAAATCAGAAACACACAGTTTGAGACTCAAGGTCAAGAGTTCACGGAAGTATTATTTTTTAAAATTTTAAACTTTATATCCGTTAGAAGAAAAAAGCGCAAAAGGCAAAAAATGCATCAAGGAAATCCTGATCAAGAAACAGAGGCAGTTTCCGATGCACGATTACTGAGAATTTTTTTTTGAAAAGACAAGCTACTAATTGCCCAGTCACCTGCAAACTCTGAAAATTGCAAGAAAACAAAACTACATGCAAATTGGAAATAGAAGGCCCAAGAAAAGGCAGAAGCAATCCAAGGGTTAACCAAGTTGAACTGGGATTATTACTGGGTTTACTTGGTAAAGCCACATAGCCAGTGGATGACTATTAAGTGCATCATCAATTCGGCCAAAAAAATGGCGCCAACTCTTGTTGATTCTGTTTTCTCAGCTCAACTAAAAGCGGAAGTCGGCCAGCCGACTCTTCTCAAACAGATGCTGCATGCATGCGATTTCAAGGACCAAATACAAAAATAGTTTAATTTAGATTCAATTTTAGTTTAATTTTGTTTTATTTTTCTGAAAAGAGGACGGTCATTTAAACCGCATCCTATATTTTTGTAATAATTTATTTTTAGATTTAGTTAGTAGTATTTAAACCCTTCTCATGCATTTAGAGAAAGGTCCTAAAATTTATCAAAAACTTATCCCTAGAACATGCACTTCTGTACCCTCTGAGGAGGTTTTGATGAATGAATGGAACAATATTTATTGATGTTTGCATTTGATATCTGCCACTGATGTTGCACTTTTGTACTCTTAGTAGATATTTGATCAAGAAGAGATAAATCGTTATCACTTGAAGCTCATGAGTAGGACTAGTTATAAATGGTATTTCTATCTCTTAACTATTTCTGCCTTGTGTTAGAGTAATTTTCAGTTCAGTTATTTATATATTAATGTATGAATGCCTGAGTTATCATTTGGCACTTTTGTACGATGACATCTATTTATTTATGCTTAGTGTATGAATAACTCATTATGCGATATATTTTTCACAACTGTTTCGTCTAACTTTTTATACGAAGTGGTTCATCTTTATTGAACTCTTTTCTCATAACATCTAAATGATATTTATTACCAGTTGTTGTTTGAAATCATTTTAGATCGCATAGAAGAAAGATCTCACCCTGGGTTGGTATAGATTTACATATTTCTGTTTATTAGAATATAATTTCCTTATTATTAGATTAGAATTAGAGTAGAAGTATTCCATTTAGAAACAGAAATATCCATCTTTCTCTCACACACACACATATTGGGAAACTGGTCCCATATCCCCAGTCGGACCCGCTATACCAAACAGAAAAGGAGCTGCTAACCAAGGTCCGGACCAGGCAGGTATCCCCCTTGTTGTAGACCCAATTTTTGGGGCTTCAACACAGTGCAAAAGCATCTCCTCTATTGGTTGGTTTCACTGATTTCGATTGGGTTGGTGACCTTGATGATCGAAAGTCTACTGCAGGTTATGTGTTCACTCTTGGTTTGGACCTATTACATGGGCTTGTAAGAAACAAAGTGCCATTTCTCTTTCTTCAGCAGAAGCAGAGTTTTGTGGCGCTGTAGAAGCTAGTAAAGAAGACCTCTGGCTTCGTCAGATCCTGTCAGAGTTTGGCTTTCAACAGCAACATCCGACTACACTTTGGTGTGATAATCAAAGTGCCATTCAACTATGCAAAGATCTAGTCTATCATCAGTGCAAAAAACACATTGAACTACACATGCACTTCATCAAAAAGCTCATTCATGACCATGTTCTTGAAGTGCAATATTGTTCAGTTGATGATCAAGTTACATACATCTTTACAAAGGCTCTCACAGAGGCGAAGTTTACTAAACATTGATTTATGGTTGGAGTTCAGGAAGTTGTCACTAAGGCGGGGATAGGCTCTAATGCCTCCTTACTTCTCCTATTGTGTCATATTTGTACATCCTTCAATCCTATCCCAAGTCGTTCTTGAGGGGGGATGTTAGGATATTTCGACACATAGGAAATAGTTAAGTATAAATTGATTTAGTATAGAGTTAGGTAAAGTGTGTTTCTTTACTATGTACTTTTGTAACTTACAATCCGACAGTCATGATATGTTCTAGACATTAAGTGATTTGACGGTTCATTCTCTCCTCGGTATTACCGACACTTGATCCATGGCTTAACACCTGATTGGTCCATGATCTCTATTTAAAGAGCATGAAGGGTCATTTGTAGGGTGAAATTCATGAGAGAAGCTTATGTAATTTGTTTTCTTTTACATTAATAAATTGCCTGAAGTGGCCGCGTTGGCTCAGGCCGTGGACTGTTTCCTTCTTTGAGGGTTTTAACCACGTCAAGAATACTGGTGTATTGATTTGTGGTCTGTTTGTGAGCAATGTCCTTGGTGTTCTATCTGAGGAACTTACCCTGTAAATTCCTACAATATATCCCAAATGGGAGCTTTATGTTGAAAACCAATTAGAAGAGAACTTAACCTTCAAAGGAAAATAATGTTTCAAAATTGGTTTCGACTACCAACAATCCACTCGAGGATCAATTAAAAACATGGTCTTGTAGGAAGAACTTGCTATATACACCTTTATGGGGCTGTGATACCACACGTGTCTATCCTCTAGGTCCCAAAAATTTAGAAGAACTAGACAACCTATTCATTATAGAAACCCATTTCTATGCCAAATAACCTATGAAATCTAAAAATATTTCCTTCTTCCACACATGGCTTGAAAATGTGCCATATTCAATAGTTGAAGCATCTACCATTGTCATTATTCCTTTGAATCTAAGGATTCAAAATATAGATCATTCTACATTTTGTGTTCTCCGTTAATACCTAGTAGAGGGTCCTTTCCTACTTTAACTTTTTGGCCATTTCCTATTTTGTATGCAAGACATTGACTTATATGAAGGATGGCTTCCATATGAAAGAAGTTCCTGTGACAAGTTTTATCATAGATATTATCTATTGTTTAAGTGAAAGTGGATAAATGTACTTTGATTTGATTACATCATACCACAAACTTAAATGTTTTGTGCTTCTTCAAAGACTCTTGATAGCAAATGCATTCCCAAAATGATGAATATTATTTAGTATCCAAATCCTCATGATTTTTGGTTTGGAAATCCATTTCTATTTTACTATAGGGATGCCTCCTTTTCTTTTCCTCTCCTTCCAGACAAAATGAAAGCATTTTTTTTATAATATTTCCAAAGATACCAACAAGAATATACTCTAGGGAATGCCAATATCCTAGTATGGACTCTACTAAGGTTAATGTTCCACCCTAGATAACCATCTTGTGATTATTTTCCCCACATTTTGATATGGAAAGAACTAATACCATACATATAACTATTAAGTCATAGTCTTATATGCGCCTAAGTTAAAAAAGAGTTTTCTTTAGGGTCTTTGAACGTCTAGATGGAAGCTTGTTCGTTTTGTTTTTTTGTTTTTGTTTTGTTTTTTGTTGTTGTTGTTGTTGTTGTTGTTTGTTTTTTTTTTTAATTGGCAACAATGTCAGTCTTCTGATGCCAATTCCTTCTAAATACCATCGGTAGGTTCTTCACAATATCTTAAAAAAAAATCGAGATGCCATCGGTCTCCGACTCCCATTCCGAACACCAAAACGTTGCAACTATGGTAGGTTCGTCATAATATACTTTTGAAAAAATTGTGACACCATCGGTCTTTTGATGTATGTTTCGATAACAAAAATGTTGCAACGATGTCAAATTTGTGAGAAACTATTTTTTATTGCTGACATCAGTCTTTGATGTCGGTTTCGATGGCACAACACATTGCCACAATGGGAAATTTTTCAAAAGAAGTTGACTTTTGACCAGTCATCCATTGATGGTTTGCGATAAATCTGTAGGAGCATTCGTCGGACTTCCGACGCTAATATTGATTATAGTAGGCAATGTGAACGAGTATATCCATTGAACAAGTGTCAGAGATTTGACGACTCTTACCATTTGAATTCCAATGAAAAAGAATATTTAAAATTGCAACTGTACTAGAAATGACGTTTTGTGAAATATCCTTTTGTCGTTATAGTGACGAAACATCGTCGCAATAATGACAAAGAGATGTCGAAAATTGGGTCAATATTTAGTGTTGGCATGTTTGTGTTGCCATTGATGTCACCTGTTGAAGTCATGTACTCATGAGTCTATATGTCAAGTCTTGAGTCTATTGTATACTTGTTGAAGGTTGTAATGCTGATGTGAATGCTTTCATAAGTCTCAGAAGGTTTGTAGGAGAGATGTCATGAGGTCACAAGGCCTCATATGAAGTTGAGCTACATTTGTCTTAGAGGTCTAATTAATGATGTATGTGCTGTATTTTTGAAGTTATGAAGTTGGGTTCCTAATGTCAAGATGAGTTTGGAACTATGGTTTACACGTCATTTCACTCCCCTAAAGCTCTGTTGCAAGTTTGAGGGCTGTATCTCTTGTTTCAACCTATGCTCTACCTCAGTCACATGGATGGAGGCTCATAAGAGCGACTAAAACAATCCAGTCACTTAGAGGATAGGCCCATGTGAGTGACTAGATATTCTAGTTAAGTTTTTCCTGGCCTATGCATGCGACTAAAAATATTTACAAGTTTTTCTCCAAATTTCTCGTGCTCCTTTGGAATTAATTCACTTTTGGCAAAGTATATTGTCGAAATTTTCCAGAAAAAGTTCGAAATAAGTCGTGGGGAGTCTAAAAGGTGGTTAAAGTTGAAATTATCAAGGGTTAGTGGAATGAGTGGCTTAATTTGGTCAAGATTCCAATCTCAATCATATCTGAAGCATGTGAAAAGATTTTGTGTGAGCTCCATCATCTAAAAAATTAATTGACTTAACCATATCTAGATTCTACAAATATGTGAAGGCAGGAAGTTCATTTGGTTGGTTCTCTTGTAGTGTGAGTGAGTAAGTGTGCATGAGATACCAGTGCAAAACCAATGAGTTTTGTAGTGAGTTTAGAGTTTCAGAATGTTATGAAACCAGCTCAAGAAAAAGATAGAAAAGATAGATCAATGCCTTAGAATTCAGCCTCTTCAAGGGGGCAACCTCCTTTACATTACATAAATGAACAATTCTTGGATGATTCAAATGACAAAACCTCCTTTCTATATATAGGAGTCTAAGGAGTCACAATATAACCCAGCCGACCTAACAATAATAATATAAAGCCACAAAAATAACAATAGAGGGATTCTATGGGGCACAATAATAACAATATGGGGATAATAGGGGCACAACAATATTAATAAGGGGTACAACTACAATAGTAATGGGGTAATCACTAGTATTATAGGGACCCAACATGCCCCTCTCCTTCAAAAAAGTGTTGTCCTCAACGCTTGAGAAGTTCTGGATGCTTCTGTATAAAATGCTCATCCTCCCATGTGGAATCTTCAGCGGATAAGTTCTTCCACTTGATAAGATACTCCGAAATTGATCTATTTCGTAGCTGTCGAGTTCTTGTTTCTGTGACTGCTTCCGGTTCCAATATAATTTTTCCTTCCTCGTCAAGTTCTGGAAATATTGTTTGAACTGGGAGCTTGTCGCCTATAACCTTCTTTAAACATGAAACATGGAAAACTGGGTGCAATCAAGAAGCTGCAGGAAGCTCCAATTTGTATGCCATAGTACCAATCTTTTGCAACACCTTGTATGGACCATAATACTTTGGTGATAATTTATTATCCTTCTTAGCTTGCTTAAGGGACATTTTCTTATATGGTTGTAGCCGTAGGAATACCCAATCACCTACATCAAAACTTCTTTCGCTACGATGTTGATCTGCCTGTTGTTTCATTCTATTCTGTGCCAACACGAGGTTATCCTTTAAGAGTTGGAGGACTTGTTGTTGATGTTCAATGTGATGTTCCACTGCTTGAACCTTAGAATTTTCTCTTAAATATGATGTGATGGATGGTGGCTGATACCCATAAAGTGCCATAAATGGGGTCATTTTTGTTGCTGTATGGAAGGAAGTGTTATACCACCATTCAGCCAGAGGCAACCATTTGACCCATTGTGTCTGTTTATCAGATACAAAGCAACGAAGATATCCTTCCAAACATTTGTTTACTATCTTAGTTTGCCCATCAGATTGAGGATGATAAGATGAGCTATGAGCTAACTGAGTACCAAGACAAGAAAATAATTCTGTCCAAAAATTTCCAGTGAAAATGGGATCTCTGTCACTTACAATAATCTTTGGGTTTCCATGTAGCTTTTGAATTGTTTCCATAAATGCAGTAGAAACTGTACTGGCTTTAAATGGATGTGATAATGCACAAAAGTGTGCATACTTGGTAAGTCTGTCAACTACCACCATGATGACACTCTTTCCCTCAGACTTGGGTAAACCTGTGATAAAATCCATTGAAACCTCCTCCCAACGTTGGCTTGGAATGGATAAAGGTTGTAATAGACCCGGTGTCTTAATTGTTTCAACTTTATTTTGTTGGCAAACCAAACATTCTGCCACAAACTTTTGAATATCTGATTTAAGGCCATCCCAAAAAAATTCCTTTTTAACCCTGTGGTAAGTTTTTAAAAATCCTGAGTGCCCTCCTAAGGGAGAAGTGTGCAATTCCATAAGAATCTTTTGTTTTAGCTGGGAATTCTTACAGAGGTATAAATGATCTTTGTACCATAACGAATCATTTTTCCAGCTAAATGTATTAGACATACTGGAATCTTGTTGTAACTTTCGAATAAGTGCCCACACTTCTTCGTCATTCTTCCATTCCTCCCTTGCTTCGTTTATCCAATCTGGTTGGATAATAGAAATGGCGCACAACAATGCTTCCACATCCTCATCCTTTCTTGAGAGTGCATCTGCCACCACATTTTGCTTCCCTTTTTTGTAGATGATTTCAAAGTCATAACCCAACATCTTTGTGACCCACTTTTGTTGCTCTTCAGAGGATAATCTTTGTTCTAAAAAGTATTTAAGGCTATCATGATCCATTTTTACCTTGAAGTGTCTTCCCATTAGGTAGGGTCGCCATTTCTTAAGTGCATGGAGTATTGCCAACATTTCCTTCTCATAAATAGCTTTGTGTAAAAACTTTCCCTTGATTGGACGACTTTCAAAAGCAATGGGTCTTTCATCTTGCATTAAAACAGCACCAATTCCATTTCCTGAAGCATCACATTCCACAATAAAGGTTTTTGTGAAGTCCGGTGTAGCTAAGACCGGTGCTTGGCACATTGCCTCTTTAAGATGTTCGAATGCCTTTGTTGCTTCTGGAGTCCATGAAAATGCATCTTTCTTCAATAATGTTGTTAGAGGTGCTGCTATTCTCCCATAATTCTTAACAAACTTGTGATAATACCCTGTCAACCCAAGAAATCCTCGCAGATGCTTTATGGATGTGGGAATTTTCCATTCCTTAATGGCTTTAATTTTTCTAGGGTCTACCTTAACTCCTTCATGAGATACAATATGACCCAGATATTCCACCTCTTGTACTCCAAAGAAACATTTGGATCTTTTTGCATATAATTGTTTCTCCTCCAAAAGTTGTAGCACCCTGTCAACATGTTCAACATGATCCTTCCAAGACTTGCTGTAGATTAGTATATCATCAAAAAATACTAACACAAATTTTCTAAGGAATGGTTTGAAAATTGAATTCATCAAACCTTGAAATGTTGAAGGTGCATTGGTAAGGCCAAAAGGCATGACCAAAAATTCATAATGACCCTCATGAGTTCTAAATGCTGTTTTCGGAATGTCTTCAATCTTCATTCTGATTTGATGATATCCTGAACGAAGATCCAACTTGGTGAAGTAAATTGATCCATGCAATTCATCCAGTAATTCATCAATGACAGGAATGGGAAACTTATCTTTAATAGTGAGCTTGTTGAGCTCCCTATAATTCGGACACATGGCCATGATCCATCCTTCTTGTGCACCAATACTACTGGAGCAGAGAAAGAACTTTGACTTGGTTGAATTATACCAGCCTCTAGCATTTCTGCAACCATACGTTCAATTTCACTCTTTTGGGCATAGGGATATCTGTACGGCCTGATGTTTGGAGGAACACTTCCTGGAATCAGATGAATAGCATGATCATGATCACGAATAGGTGGGAGACCTTTGGGAGTCTCAAATACCTTGGAATGATTGTCCAAGACTTTTTGGAGATCTGGAGAAATAGATGATTCCACTGTGGACACATCTAGCGAACATAATTGTGCAATTACACCTCTTTGTTCCTTTTTTAGAAGCTTTGTCATACCGTTAGAGCTGATTAACTTTCCGGTTTCCCTGCAATACCCCTTAATTCAACTTCCTTTCCTTCCACAGAAAATTTCATGAAAAGTTCTTGAAAATTAAAAGCTATTGTACCCAAGGATTGTAGCCATTGGACTCCTAGTACAACATCAGCACCTCCCATTGGAATGGAAAGCATTGGGCTAGTCAATACATATTCTCCCATGGATAGCTTGATATTATGGCACTTCCTGAGCAATTTATTGTTCCTCCATTTGCAACCATCACTTGACACTCTGGTGCTGGATATAAGAAGCAATTCAATTCTCTTGCTACCTTACAATGAATAAAATTGTGGGTGCTTCCTGAATCAATCAACACTATTACCTTTTTCTTCTTGATTTGTCCTTCTATCTTGATGGTTTGAGGAGTGGTAATTCCCGCCAATGCATTACAAGATATGGTCGGATGCATTTCTTCTTTATCTAGGCTTTGTTCCTGGAGTATATCCTCTTCTTTTGACCTTTCTTGCTCCTTTTCTTCTTCCTCTTCACAATCTATGTAGAATAATTTATTCTCAGCACACTTATGACCTTTAGTGTATTTGCTATCACAACTGTAACAAAGCCCTTTTGCTCTTTTTTCTTCCAATTGTTGTGGTGTCAACCTTATAGGTGGTGGAAGACTAGCGGCAACAACACTTCCGTCTTTATAGTTGTGAGTGGTATGCTTCCTGGTTGCCATAATTTTTCTTTCCATTTTTCTTGCTAACCTGAATGCCTTCTCTAATGAATCAGGTTCCCAAAGGCGAACATCATGTTGGATATTATCCTTTAAAGACCCTATGAACATATCAATCCTATGCTCCTCTGGAATATATTTTACCCTTATGTTCAATTTTTGGAACTCCTCAATGTGCTCCATTATTGAACCCTTTTGTTTGAGACTTATCAATTGGCTAAAAAAATTGTTGCTTTTTGTATCCTCATAATGTGCTATCAATTCTTTCGTAAAAATTGCCCAAGTGATAAATTGTTTACAAGAGCAAAGCCATTGATACCATACAAATTGAATTGGTTCCAAATATAAAGTTGCAATACGTACATTTTGTGTGTTTTGCACATTATTGAGATCAAAAAATTGCTCCATCTGTAATATCCATGTTGCGGGATCCTTGCCATCAAACTTCCTCATATCGATTTTTGGAATATGGTGGGTCTTTGATCCAACATTAGAGTCTATGGAATCATGATTAACATTTCTTTTGTTCTCATCATGAGTTTCCTTTTCTACCCTTTCACCATTAGTGACCCTTTCTTGTAGCAACTTATTCATATTTATCTTCAATTCTTCCATGTCTGTCTTCAAATATATCTTCAAATCATCCATCGTAGCTTCCACGTCATTCATCTTAGCTTCTACATCTTTCTTTAAACAATCCATCTTAGCTTCTACGCCTTTCTTTAAACCATCCATCTTAGATTGTGTTCCTTTTTGTGCAAGGGACAGTTATTTCACTTGGTCTTGTAATTTTGATATATCATGTTGCATTTCTTCCTCTTCTTCATGAGTCATGCTAGAGCTTTCAGGTTTCTTACTAGGTGTTTGCATTTTCTTTCCTCGGGGCATCAGTTACCGATAATAATGCTCTACTATGCCCTTTGAATTCCTTCAAAATAATTTTTCAAACCAAGCTTAAGCAAAAATTTAAGAAAATCTACACACCTTTTTTCACTTTGTAGGAGCTCGATATTGCCTCTGATGTATCTTTGTAATTTCCAATCATCTAGATCTGAATTTGTGATCTGCAGTAGCCCTATGTGTCCTCTTTCCAATGCCACAAGTCTGACCCAAATTGGATTCTCCAAGGAAGAGTTATGGGAAATCTCCCACAGTGACTTGATTATAGACTAGTTCAGTAGATCGAACTTGTACGACGTGCCACAAGTCACTGTTTCGACCAACGGATCTGAAAAATGCATACAAGAAACTAAAGTCTGTCCTCTTTTTGTACCTTTTTACGAAATTTCAATTCGATCCCCAGAGAGAAAGTTATGATGCTTTTCACCGAGTCACCTGTTTGGAATGTAATTCAGGAGTTTGCAAAATGACCAACTTCATCAGATCATATCTCCGCAAATATAGCGCGAAAAGCTCTGAAATTTAGACCCGAGGTTCAGCGCGATTTCTTCTCAAATGGGTTTTTTTTGCAACTTCTGAAACGTCGCAGAAAAAAAGTTATAGCGAAAATTCCACGATGACCTGTTTGGAGCAGCGAAACCCTAGAATCCAAAGCTCTGATACCAAATGTTATGAAACCAGCTCAAGAAAAAGATAGAAAAGATAGATCAATGCCTTAGAATTCAGCCTCTTCGAGGGGCAACCTCCTTTACATTACATAAATGAACAATTCTTGGATGATTCAAATGAAAAAACCTCCTTTCTATATATAGGAGTCTAAGGAGTCACAATATAACCCAGCCGACCTAACAATAATAATATAAAGCCACAAAAATAACAATAGAGGGATTCTATGGGGCACAGTAATAACGATATGGGGATAATAGGGGCACAAAAATATTAATAAGGGGCACAACTACAATAGTAATGGGGTAATCACTAGTATTATAGGGGCCCAACACAGAATTGCAGTTGCTTCAGAGATTATTCTTTAGAAATGCTTCATAGTTATGTTCAGAGATTGAATATCAGTTTGGAGAGTGCGTGTGGAGAGATTTGTTCTCTCAATTGGAGTGTGAAATTGTGGTGGCATGATTGTGCTTATTTGTTACATGTTTTGATTATACAACAATATTTTCAGTTATGAATCATATTTTCCCGTAGAATAATTTTTTGTACTTGGAGTGGGGTCTTCAAGCTAAGTGCATGTTAATTTTTTATTGTAGGAGTGGGTGCTCCAAGTTGGTTGT
This sequence comes from Pinus tabuliformis, assembly GCA_031772625.1. Classification (NCBI taxonomy): domain Eukaryota; kingdom Viridiplantae; phylum Streptophyta; class Pinopsida; order Pinales; family Pinaceae; genus Pinus; species Pinus tabuliformis. Next base: position 151,781,813 of record CM062805.1, on the reverse strand, counting down.
GGCCAAAATTTCTTATTTCAGTCAAGGGGTGGGTGCTCCATTGCTAGTGGTGGCTAGCTGATGTAATGTAAATGAGAATATTTTGAAGCAATAGATAATAAGAAGAAGCAACAAACAGTTTGGTGGTTTTTTTCCCTGGAGGGGGTTTTTTCCACCTAAAATCCAAGTGTATACATGTGATTATTGTTTGTGTTTTTCATGTGCATGATATTGATATATCTTTTTGAAGTTAATTTCTGAATAAGTTTTATTTGCAGAAATAATTTTTATATTTCCATAATACTGATTCACCCTCCCTCTCAGTATTAATTTTGTATAACAATTTGTATTAGAGCCAACTCATTTGTTGCAACTTGACCACTGAAAGGAGAATTCAAGAAGGGACAATGGCTAGCCATGATGTGAAAGTTCCAATTTTTTATGGTGAAAACTACAACTTATGGAAGATGAGAATGGAGGGGCACCTCATGAGTTTAGGTGTTGATGTATTCTCTACTGTGGTGTCTGGATATGTTGTTCTTGATGTTCTTCCTTCAAACCTTGATGAAAAGAAGAGGTATAAAAAAAATTCTAAAGCCAGAAATGTTAACATTACAACACTTAGTGAGAATGAGTTGATAAAAGTCATGCATTGCAAATCAACTAAAGAATTTTTGGAAAAACTTGAGAATAGCTATGAAGGTGACCAAAAGGTGAAGAAAGCAAAGCTCCAAACCTATAGGATGATGTTTGAGAGCTTGAAAATGAAGGAAGACAAAACTATTGCAGAATATTTCAGAAGAGTTGAAACAGTGACCAATCTGATCAAGAGCATAGATTTAAAATTTGAAGACGAAGTCATTATTCAGAAAATATTCAGGTATTTAGTAGCAAGATTTAACCCCAAGTTTCGGGTATCGAGGAAATGTATGATTTGAGCTATCTCACTATGGAGCAATTGCTTGGAATTATTACAGCTTATGAGATGCATATTATTGAAGAGAAATCTAAATCTAGTGAAGCTGCATTCAAGGCCTCCAAGAAGGTCAAGGCTGTTACCAAAAATCTCAAGAAACTTCCAAAGAAAATCAAGGAAGAAGAAGAATACTCTAGTAGTGAATCTGATGAAGAATTTTCTCAGTTTGCCAATAAATTAAAGAGAGGTACTGGAAAGTATAAAGGCATGCTTCCTTTCAAGTGTTTCGAATGTGGAGAAGTTGGACATTTTGCTACAAAATTTCCACACAAAAGAAGTAAAAAGGAGGAAAAGAAGAAGGATATGAAGAGCAAGGATAAAACCCAGAAATTTCAAAAGCTAAAGCTCAAAAGAGAAGGAGTTACTACTCCAAAGAAGAAAGTGATATTTCAGATGAAAGCAGTGAGAAATATTCATCAAAAGAAGAAGAGCACAATGAATGTGTTCTTATGGCCCTTGAGTCCAAAGATGAATAAGATCTTGAGGATGGAGAAATTGATTATGAAGGTGAGCTCATTACTGCACTTGATGAACTAAGAAAATCTAGAAGTAAAACAAGCTACTAAATGAGGAAATACACAAACTAAAGGGGAATAAATCCTCTTTGGTTGATAGTTATTTGAAGATCCACTTGGATGACCCTGATAAATTCAAAGAAAATTTGTTGCAACAAAATATGGCTCAATATAATAATCTAGCTGAGTTGGAGAAAGAAAATGAATATTTGAAGTAGCATATTGGAGGAGCTCCCATTGCATGCACTCATGAAGAAGACATCATCTTCTTAAAGAGAGAATTGGAAGAAGCGAAAATGAAGGAGAATGTGCTCACCAATCAGCTATAAGAATCTAAAGAGAATTCTCACAAACTTGAGGAAGAAATTGTTGCATTAAGGGCCAATCTATCAAAAGAAGAAACTAAAGCATGCCTAAATCAGAAATTTGTCATGGGATCAGAAACCTTGCAAAATATCATCAACATGAAAAGGTCACCAGAAAACATAAATGGTTTGGGGTTTAAGCCTCCTCTTCAAAATTTCAAAGATCAGCCAAGTACCAATTATGTAGATGCTTTGAAAGGAAAATAAAATCAAACAAATTTTGTTGCAACTAGCAAGAGTGAGCAAAAGAATGAAGCTGAAATCAAATAAGAAAATCAACAAGTGAAGCAAGCAAGATCCTCAAATTTCACTCCTCCATCATGGCAACAAAAAGTCAGGTATCCTACACTATTTTATGGTTATTTTTTTGCATGTAATAATTTTGGACACAAAGCCATAAATTGTAGGTTAAATATGTTTCTTAGAAGAAATTTTGATAGATCAAGGGTTGTTCAAGGTCAAAATATTTTGCATGCAAATGGAAATAATTATTTTTCTCCACTAATGAATGAGATTGAGTGTTTCAAATGAAATAAATTTGGTCACAAAGCTAGTGAATGCAGATCTAGCCTTCCAAATTCCTTCATGCAACACACTCAAGAGAAATCTAATCAACAGAAAGTTGAGAAAATATGGAAGAAAAAGGAAGAAATTCGTGAGTTTTCTTTGATAAATCATGATTAGAATGAGCAATGGATAATTGATAGTGGTTGCTACAAGCACTTGACTGGTGATAAGAGAAAATTTCTACAATTAAAAGAATAGGAAAAGGGAACTGTTAGTTTTGTAAATGATGCAACCATTGCCATAAGAGGAAACAGAATAGTTAGATTGCACAAGAAGTACAAAGCCCAAAATATTCTTTATATTGATGATTTGAAGCACAATCTCTTCAGTGTGAGTCAGATGTGCGATAATGGGCATGAGGTGATTTTAAAATCTAAAGAGTGTGAGATCAGAAATGCTAAATCAAGAAAGATAGTGAAAGTAACATCTATATTTTTTATGACACTAGATACAGTTGATGCATGAGCATAATAAAAGAATCTTAGCTATGGCATAGAAGATTGGGTCATGTAAATTTTTATAATTTAGTCAAAATTAGCAAGAATGGAGTAGTTAGAGGATTACCAAGGCTGGCTAAACAGGATAGCACAACATGCAAGTCATGCCAATTTGGGAAACAAACAAGAGTGCATTTCAAATCCAAGGAGTTCACTATAAGTAGACCATTGGAGCTAGTGCATGCAGATGTATGTGGACTTACAAGGAAGAAAAGTCTAAGAAGTGAGATATATTTCATATTATTTGTTGATGACTTTGCTAGAGCCACATGGATTATGCTCATGAAAGAAAAATCAGAAGCATTCAATAAGTTTACGTATTTTAAGGAACTTGTTAAAAATGAGACTGATCTTAGATATGATAGAGGAGGTGAGTTCATGTCCAAAGAATTTGATGATTTTTGTGAGGACCATGGGATGAAGAGGAAATACTCCATATCTAGAACACCACAACAAAATGGTGTAGCGGAGAGGAAAAACAGGTTGGTCTAAGATATGGCATGTGCTATGTTGGATGAGGCTAGTGTATCAGATACCTTTTAGGGAGAATCAACTCAAAAACAATATATTTGGCCAATAAATTTCTTCTTAGGCCTAATAGTGACAAGAATCCATATGAGTTGTGGAAATGAATACCACCAAAAGTTGACAACTTCAAAATATTTTGGAGCAAATGCTACATCAAGAGGACGAAAGAGAAACTTGGAAAGTTAGAACCAAGAGTTTATGAAGGTATATTCCTTCAAGTGTAAGGGATACAAATGCTATAGCAAGAGAACCAATAAGGTAATTGAAGGTATTGATATTGTTGTTGATGAAGATTTACCTAAATATAATGATTCCAAAGATGTTGCAACTGATCATGATTTCATAGAATATGAGGACCAAGAAAGTTTTGAAGAAGAGGAAGAAGGGAGAAATACCTCCACTACAAAGAATGCTCCACCAAGTGACATAAAAAAGAAGCACTCGGAAAGTCAAATTCTTGGAAATAAAGAGCTTGGAGTGCAAACAAGGAGGAAGTTATTGGATAACTTCAATCAAGAAAATTTTGCACTATTGTCTCAAATAGAGCCCAAAAGATTCAATGAGGCCAAAGAAGATCAACATTGGGTCAAAGACATGAATGAAGAATTAGATCAGATGATGAAGAACAATACATGGGAGCTTGTGCCAAGGAAAAAAGAAAAAAAACATCATTGGAACCAAGTGGGTGTTCAAGAACAAGTTAGATGAAAGAGGAAAAGTGGTAAGGAACAAAGCAATAATTGTGTGCAAAGGGTATACTCAGGTAGAATGTATTGATTTTGATGAAACTTTAGCACCTGTAGCTAAATTAGATGCTATATGAATGTTTTTGGCCTTTTCATGCTACAATAAAGCTAAATTTTATCAAATGGATGTAAAATAAAATTTCTTGAATGGTGATCTTGAAGAGGAAGTTTATATAGAGAAACCTGAAGGTTTATTATTGGGTGATGATGAGAATCTAGTGTGCAAGTTGAAAAAGGCTATTTATGGCTTAAAACAAGCTCCAAGAGCATGTTATGCAAAGTTAGAAAAACATATACAACAACAAGGCTCCAAAAAGGGATCCACAAACAACAAATTATATATCAAATTTGAAGATGATCATCTTCTAATAATTGTTGTGTATGTAGATGATATTATTTTTGGGAGTGACTTGGAGAAGATGGGCCAAAATTTTGCACAAGAAATGCAAAAACAATTTGAGATGTCAAAGGTGGGTGAACTTACTTTCTTTCTTGGTTTGCAAGTTATTCAAGATGAAAAAGGCATTTTTATTTCTCAATCAAAGTACCTTAGAGAAAAATTAAAACAACTTGGCATGGAAGATTGCAAACCAATGTGCACTCCTATGGTTGCCGGTTGTAAATTGAGTAAAGATGATAAATCACCAGAGGTAAATCAGTCCATGTATCGTTCCATGATTGGAAAATTATTGTATCTAACTACTTCTAGACATGATATTGTGCAAGCTGTAGGATTGGTCTCAAGATTTCCAGCTAATCCGAAGGATACTCATCTTAATGCTATAAAGAGGATCTTCAAGTACCTTCAAGGCACTCTTGGCTATGGATTACAGTATCCCAAAGGTAAAAATTTCAATTTGATTACTTTTACTGATGCTGATTGGGCTAGTAGTATTGATGACAAGAAAAGTACTTCAGGAGCAACTCACTTTTTGGGAGATTGTTTGGTTTCTTGGGCAAGCAAGAAACAAAGCTCCATCTCTTTGTCCACAACTAAAGTTGAATATATAACAACAACCACTTTTTGTACACATATATTATGGATGAAGCAAACTCTTCAAGACATGCATGTTGAGTACAAAGAGCCTCTTCCCATCATGGTAGACAACACAAGTGCAATAAGCATCTCTAAGAATCTGTTTCTTCATTCCAAGGCCAAGAACCTACCGATCAAATATCATTTTCTAAGAGAACAAGTGGTCAACAAAGTTGTGAAGTTGGAATATATTACTTCAAATGAACAAATTGCAGATATCTTCACCAAGCCACTTCCAAGAGAGAAATTTGAATATCTTAGAGAGCAGATGGGTGTTGTGCGTTTTCAAAGGCATTGAGGAGTTTTTCATCGAGTTTTTTGTTGTCATATGGCTGCCACCAAGAGCACTTTCAGTTGTAAAATTTGGAGAATGGGTGGTGATTGGTTGTTTGCATGCTTTTTGATGAGCCTCAATATTGCAACAAGAATGCTGCAAATCCCAAGGCTACCAACTTTAATTATCAACCCGGGTTTCGTAGAAACTTAAGAGGTATCAACACTATATGTGTAGCATACAATGTGTCCTTTTGTTGATCTGATGTAATGGAGTGAATGTCATGAAATCAAAGCAAAAATGGATTTGTTACTCTATTTGCAAGAAATGTAAATGCTACATACTCAACTTGTAAATGCTAACTAATCAATTCATGAAAGGAAAAAGGTTAATCTACTTGTAGAAAGAAAGTTGTTTTATATTGCATAATTCATAAAACTACCAATTAGAATTGCATGTACCATCAACCTAGTTCACAATTGCTTGTAAATCAGTAACCTACTTGCATCTTAATTGTGATAAAGAAACTAAGTCTACTATGTTTTTGCAGTGAATAAAAGGAAGGGTTGGAGTAGCTTAGGAACTTCCCTTGATCATAAAATCATAGATGGGGGTTATTATTCATCTATATTAAGTCATAGTTGTAGTGGGGATCAAAAATGATGAAGGAAAGTGGTGTTACAGGTTTTTTACAAGAAGGGATAGATTTGCTACAGGTGGAGACATAATTGCTACAGGATGAGATAACTCACCGAATGACTAAGTAAATCAAATGAAAATTGGATGGGAAAATTTTTGTTATTGAGAAGGATGTATTAGGTCTCCATTCCAAATGGAATCACTCCAAAATACCCTCATTCACATGTGCTAAAAAATAGAAGAAAATTACTAGTTTAAAATCTAGAAATTCAAGAACTAGTGAGCTAGTTAACCTATCAAATGCCTAACCTAATCAAGTGAAAATGCAATGGGGTGATTTTTTTTATTAACTTGAATGTTTTTATGAACTAATACAATTGGAATAAACTCAAATGAATCTCATTAACATGTTCTAAAAAATATAACAAAATTACTATTATTTGCTACAAGGGACTTCGAGAAAGTTTAGATTTGTGAATAAGTAACTAATCCAAGTAGTTCAATCATGACTATGAACTTCCAAAGCTATTACAAATATGAAATCATGCTTGTGACGTTGTAAATAACCCACAAAATAACTCACTTCAACCATTTAACCTAATCCTACAACAAAAAATCATCAATACTAAATGCAGATATAGGAAAAACAAGAACAAGAGATGCATGTGAATAAGAAGTGAAAATAAGAAAAGTAAATTATACAAAAGGGCTCTTTTTATGAAACCAGCTCACAAAAAGATAGAAAAGATAGATAAATGCCTTCAAAATAAGCCTCTTCGAGGAGGAAACCTCCTTGACATTACACAAATGAACAATTCTTGGATGATACAAATGACAAGACCTCCTTTCCATATGTAAGAGTCTAAGGGGACATAATATAATCAGAGCCGACATAATAATAATAATGTAAGGACACAATAATAACAATAGTGGGCTTCTATGGGGCACAATAATAACAATATGGGGACTAAATGGGCACAACAATATAGTAAGGGGGTTGTACTAATAACAATAAGGGGTTAAACTAGTAGTATAGGGACCTAACATGCCCCTCTCCTTAAAAAAGTGTTGTCCTCAACGTTTGAGTAGTTTTGGATGCTTCTGTATAAAATTATCATCCTCCCATGTGGAACCTTCAATGGGTAAGTTCTCCCACTTGATGAGATACTATAAAATTGATATATTTCGTAGCTGTTGATTTCTCGGTTCTGCGACTGCTTCAGGTTCCAATATGATTTTTCCTTCCTTGTCAATTTCTCGCAATATTGTTTGAACTGGGATCTTCTGCAACTTTTGAATGAGTTCCTGCCTTGATTCGTCATTCTTCCATTCATCCCTTGCTTCATTTATCAAATTTGGTTGGATAATTATACCAACCTCTAGCATTTCAGCAACCATACGTTCAATTTCACTCCTTTGGGCATATGGATATCGGTAAGGCCTGATGTTTGGAGGAAAACTTACTGGAATCAAATGAATAGCATGATCATGATCACAAATAGGTGGGAGGCCTTTGGGAGTCTCAAATAACTTGGAATCATTGTCCAATAATTTTTGGAGATCTGGAGAAATAGATGATTTCGATGTGGGAACCTCTAACAAACATAATTGTACAATTACGTCTCTTTGTTCTTTCTTTAGAAGCTTTTTCATTCCGTTAGAGATGATTATCTTTCCCAGTTTCCCTGTGATACCCGTTAATTCAACTTCATTTCCTTCTGAAGAAAATTTCTTGAAAATTAAAAGCTATTCTTCTTAAGGATTGTAGCCATTGGACTCCTAGTACAACGTCAACACCACCCATTGGAATGAAAAGCATTAGGCTATTCAATACATATTCTCCCATGGATAGCTTGATATTATGGAACTTTTTAGAGCAATTTATGGTTCCTCCACTTGCAACTGTCACTTGACACTCTGGTGTTGGATATATGAAGCAATTCAATTCCTTGGCTATCTTACAATGAATAAAATTATGGGTACTACCCGAATCAATCAACACTATTACCTTTTTCTTCTTGATATGTCCTTCTATATTTATAGTTTGAGTGGTAATTCCAGCCAATGCATTACAAGATATGGTTGGATTTATTTCTTCTTTCTCTGGGGTTGGTTCCTGGTGAGTATCCTTTTCTTTTGACATTTCTTTATCCTTTTCTTCCTGATATTTCACTGCTTGCATCTTCTTCTTCTTGATATGTCCTTCTATCTTGAGAGTTTGAGGAGTGGTAATTCCTGCCAATGTAGTACAATATATGGTCAGATTCATTTGTTCTTTCTCTAGGGTTGGTTCCCGGTGTATATCCTCTTCTTTTGATGTTTCTTGATCCTTTTCTTCCTCCTCTTCACAATCTATGTAAAATAATTTCTTCTCAGCACACTTATGACCTTTAATGTATTTGCTATCACAAATGTAACAAAGCCCTTTTTCTCTTTTTTCTTCCAATTATTGTGGTGTAAACCTTGTAGGTTGTGGAAGGCTAGGAGAAAAAACACTTCCATATTTATAGTTGTGAGTGGTGGGATTCCTTGTTTCCATAATTCCGCTTTCAATTTTTCTTGCCAACCTGAATGCCTTCTCCAATGAATCAGGTTCCCAAAGGCGAACCTCATGTTGAATGTTATCCTTTAAAGTCCCTATGAAGACATCAATCCTTTGCTTCTCTGGAATATCATTTATCCTTATATTCAATTTTTGAAAGTCCTCAATGTGCTCTGCCATTAAACGCTTTTGTTTAAAATTTATCAATTGGCTAAAGAGGGTGTTTATCTTTGTATCCTCATAATGTGTTATCATTTCCTCCGTGAAAATTGACCAAGTGAAAAGTGGTTTACGAGAACAAAGTCCTTCATACCATAAAAATTGATTTGGTTCTAAATATAAAGATGCAATACGTAAATTTTGTAACAGTTGCACCTCATGTAGATCAAAATATTGCTCCATATGTAGTATCCAATTTACCAGATCCTTGCCATCAAACTTCCGCATATCGCCTTTTCTTGATTTTAGGAGCTCGATCTTGAAACGACTGTAACTCTGTAGTTTCGGATCTTCCAGTTTTGAAATTACTACCTGTGGTAGCCCTCTGCATCCTCTTTCTAATGCCACCAGTCTGATTGAAATTGGATTCTCCAAGAAATATTTATGCACAATCTCCAAAAATGACCTAATTATATACCTTCTTAGAAGAGTAAACTTGTACAAAGTGCCATGTGTCATTGTTTCAACCTTCAGACCTGAAACTGATACAAAGAAATCTACAGGCCACCCTCTTTCTATAACTTCTTACAAATCTTCAATCTGATGCTCAAAAGGAAAGTTGTAATGATTTTCCCAAGGTCACTTATTTGGAATGTAATTTGGGGGCCTGCAGAAACCCTAAATATCTTGGACCGTATCTTCGAAAATATAGCAACGACAAATCTAAAATTTGGGCCCGAGCTTCACCAAGAGTGCGACTCAAATGGGTTTTAATTTCAGAATCTAAAACTTTGTAGAAAACAAATTATAGCGAAAATGTCACGATGACTTGTTTGAGATGGAATTATGGAGCTTGCAAAAAACCTAACTTTCTTAGATCATATATCTGAAAATATAGCGAGACAAGATCTGAAATTCAGACCCGAGGTTCAATGAGATCTCGGCTCAAATGGGTTTTGTTTTTAGCTTCTGAAACGTCGCATAAAAACAGTTATAGTGAAAATTCCATGATGACGTGTTTGGAGCAGCGAAACCATAGAATCCAAAGCTTTGATATCAAATGTTATGAAATGAGCTCACAAAAAGATAGATAAACGCCTTCAAAATAAGCCTCTTCGAGGGGGAAACCTCCTTTACAGTACACAAATGAACAATTCTTGGATGATACAAATGGCAAGACCTCCTGTCTATATATAGGAGTCTAAGGGGACATAATATAATCAGAGCTGACATAACAATAATAATATAAGGGCACAATAATAATAATAGTGATATTTTATGGGGCATAATAATAACAATATGGGGACTACATGGGCACAACAATATAATAAGGGGGTTGTACTAATAACAATAAGGGGTTAAACTAGCAGTATAGGGACCTAACAACTCTAAGGCTCCTGGGATGGCTAAGTCCAAGGATACTAAAGCCCTAAGAAGGATACCAAGATTTAGAAGCTAAAATTGACACCAATCTTCATTATTTGAATCAATCCAAGTACATCTCTGCTAGAAATGAAAGTGGAGCTGTAAAAACACAAGTTTTCTCCACAAGAAGACTAAAAAATACATGAACCTAGAGGAAAATTCGAATTGGCACTTTTAAAAAATGATGAGGAAACATTATCCTGGAAGGGAGGAAGCTTTCCCCTCCAACATCCCTCAAATAGTGGATCTGGTTCCCAACAATGGGAATTTGCATTAAATGACAGGGAACACATTCCTAAATTTTCTCAATCATTGGAGCTCCAAAATTTTGCAATAATTCCATAATATCATGTTGATTTATTATCCAATATTGATCCTCCCGTAGTAGGGAGGAAGTTCTTAGAAAATATCCTCCTCCAAATCTTCATAATCTGCCCAATATTCTTACAATATTCTACAAAAATAAATAATATTAGGCACAAATATGCAATTATGCATAAACCTTCCTAATGAACATACTAAAGTTAAAAATATGTCATCTAATTAAAAAAAAGAGGTTTAATATGCTGAAGGATGGTCATATGGGCCTTAATTTATGTCTAATTTGGAGGCCCATCACTTTTCAAGACATTATGAACTATTTGCTTGCTTCTTCTTGCTTTGTTTCAAGATGGGTTGCTTATTCATGTACATTGTTTCTTCAATATGGTGTTGTCTCATATATATTCAGGAGAGTATTTGTTGCACCTCTTCAGGGGAGTAATTAATTTTTGGCCATGTATCACATTGTTGTTATGTAATTTTTCTTTCCATGTAAAACCCCTTGCCATTGATGTCAAAGGGGGAGAGAGAGTGAGTTGTGTATGTACTCAGCTTCATATTGTTGTATGTAAATGTAATATTTCTTTTCAGAAGCTACAGGTTGACATCATTTTCAAAGGGGGATTTTGTTGGCATGTTTGTGTTGCCATTGATGTCACCCGTTGAACTCATGTACTCATGAGTCTATATGTCAAGTATTGAGTTTGTTGTATACTTGTTGAAGGTTGTAATGGTGATGTAAATGTTGTCATAAGTCTCAGAAGGTTGTAGGAGAGGTGTCATGAGGTAACAAGGCCTCATCTGAAGCTAAGCTACATTTTTCCTAGAGGTCTAGTTGATGATGTCTGTGATGTCTTGTTGAAGTTATGCAACTAGGTTCTTGATGTTAAGATGAGTTTGGAAGGATGGTTTACAAGTCATTTCACTCTCTTGAAGCTCTGTTGCAAGTTTGAGGATTGGATCTCTTGTTTCAACCTATGCTTTGCCCCAGTCGCATGGATGGAGGCTCATTGGAGTGACTAAAATAGTCCAGTCACTTGGAGGACATGCCCATGCGAGCGACCAAATCTTGTAGTCGATTTTTTCCAGGTCTATGTGTGCGACTAAGAGGATTTACAAGTTTTTCTAGATTTCTCGTGCTCCTTTGGAATTAATTTTCTTTTGGCGGAGTCTATTGTCAGAATTTTCCAGAAAAAGGTCAAAATAAGTGTGGGGCCTCTAGAAGGTGGTTAAAGTTGAAATTATCAAAGGGTTAGTGGAATGAGTGGCTTGATTTGGTCAAGATGCCAATATCAATCATATCTGAAGCATGTGAAAAGATTTTATGTGAGCTCCATCATATGAAAAACATAATTGACTTAACCATCTCCAGATTCTACAAATATGTGAAGGCAGGAAGTTTATTTGGTTGTTTCTCTTGCAGTGTGACTGAGTATGTGTGAATGAGATACTAGTGCACAACCAATGAGTTTTGTAATGAGTTTAGAGTTTTAGAGTCGTAGTGTGCTTTAGAGATTATTCTTCAGCAATGTTTTAGAGTTATGTGCAACGATTGAATATCATTTTGGAGAGTGTGTGCGAAGAGATTTGTTCTCTCAATTAGAGTGTGAAATTGTGGCTGCATGGGTGTGATTATTTGTTGCATGTTTTGATTATGCAACAATAATTTCAGTTCTAAATCATATTTTCTTGTAGCATAATTGTTTGTACTTGGAGTGGGGGCATCAAGCTAAGTGCATGTGAATTGTCTATTGTAGGAGCGGGTGCTCCAAGTTGGTTGTGGCCAACATTTCTCATTTCAGCCAAGGGGTGGGTGCTCCATTGCTAGTGGTGGCCAAATGATGTAATGTAAATGACAATATTTTGAAGCAATAGATAATAAGAATAAAAAACAAACAATTCAGTGGTTTTTTGCCTTGGAGGGGGGTTTTTTCACCTAAAATACAAGTGTATACATGTGATGATTGTTTGCGTTGTTCATGTGCATGATATTGATATATCTTTCTGAAGTTAGTTTCTGAATAAGTTTTATTGCAGAAATAATTTTTATATTTCCATAATACTGATCGACCCCTCTCAGTATTACATCATTGCAAGAATGACAAAGAGATGTTGAAAATTAGGTGAATATTTAGTAGTGAATAATTATCATTTCATTTCGATTTTATTGCTATGTTAGGGAGGGATAAGACTTCGGTTTGATTCTCTTACAAGATACTGATGCCTTAATGATGAGTTTTCAAGTGATATGTGGAATATTCTAAGGTTCTCACATCTTGCCAAGTATAACATGTGTCCCAGAGTTGGAATCAACTGTGACCCCTATGTTAGTGGGGGTACATAGAATTTTTCAGTGCATCATTGACCACCATTGTAAACCTAAGGTCACAAGTTAAAAGCCATGTGAAAACCATGTGAGTCCCTTTATTAGGTCTTTTCCCGTCCCTTGAAAGCTTTACCTAGGCAATCTCATCCCTACTTAGATAGGAAGACCTTCATTGGCTTCTCATGAGGACTCATGGTTTTATGGGAGCCTACATTTGTAGGGGTGATCATCGATAAATGGTCCAATTAAACTCACATCAATTTGCACCTATGTCATTTCACATGGTTAGTGTCTATTGAGTCTATAGGTGACCTTGGCCTTGATGCGGTATTATTCATGAAAAATATTATATCATGGCAATTTCTTATGAAAACTTTCACATTTCCAAGGGTAGTTCACATTTCCTAATGCAAAATGGTTTAGGTGGTCAAAAAATCAACTGAAGCTCATATTGCAAAGTATATATATAGGATTCCATGTGACATGGAAAATATTTGATTGGAGTTGTAGGAAGAATTAATTGTTATTAATGTCAAAGGGATTTCCAGCTAAATAGGAGATTAGCACAGGCTTAAAGATATCTTTAATCCATTTTTGACGAGTATTTACATGCCTCCTAACTCCTTTCCATTGAGGTTAAATGAATTTTTCAAGTGAAGAAACCCGATTTTTCCTCCCTTGTCAAGTTGGCCTACTTAAGAACAAGTCGACCCTCCATCCCAACACATGTTTTAGTTCAATGAGTGATTGAATTAGTATAAATAAAGACCATACTCCTCCCCAATTTGGAAATATCAACTCGGTGAAGAGAAGATAAGTAGAAGATCGGGTCTGAAGGAGAAGAACACTAGTTCATACCTCATGAACCCCAAGGCAAATTAAAGAGGAAATTTTTGGTTCTGGTTACTATGGTTTTGGGTTATGGTTATTGGAAATTTCTTGAGAAATTCTTGGAGAAAAACGTGTCTACTTCTGGTGCATACTTCGACCTTACTTACAACCTAATATTTTCATATGTTTGAGGACTAAACTTGGCCTTATTAAAAAACCTTGGCTTGGAGAAAGGTACAAACCTCGATCCTGCATAATCTAGGTTCAGATTTGTGGAAAGCACTGTAGTTTGACCTATGGAAGGAATGAAATTTGGCCTATAAAAGGCCCTAAAAATTTTGGATTGTAATAGGCCCTACAAAATTTATCCACGAGGCCATAATTTTGGCTCTCCTTTGTGGCTTGTGGTATCTCAACTCGAGGTAATAGATTCAGTATCCTAAGACAAATGCAAGAAAGTGTTTTTAGACTTATGTTTTGAACATTTCTGGAGTGGACTTTGATGAATTTCTGAGCAAAATTTTACCCCTTTTGAAGTAGACCTTGGATCACTTTTAAAAGCCGAATTTGCTCAGTCTTTTGATCAAAATTTGAATGGACTTGAAGAGTCTTGAAGCAGGTTTGCTGAAGCAGACTTGAAGATATACCGTAAGCAAACTTAAATAAAATTATTGGAATACTTGTTGAAGCATTCTTAAGTTCACCTTTGTAATAGAATTGAATGCTTTCCTGTAGCAGAATTGAAGACATTCTTTGAGCTGACTTAAAGATATTTTTGTGGCATCCTTAAAGGCACCTAGAAGCGGTTTTAAAGGGATCCTAGAGCAAGTTTTTGAATGCACCGTGGAGCATAATTAAAGGCATATTGAAGCAAGTTTTTGGATCATATCTTGAAGACCAATTGGAGCAACCTTTAGAGCACTTTTTGAAGAAACTTTTGGAGCCACATTGAAGTAGTGTTTTGCTAAAGTTCTTGAAGTCTTTGAAGCAATTACAGGTTGGAGCCTGGTTTTTGTAATAAAGTATTAGAGTCCTCATTCATGGTGGAGTCTTGTGAGAAACCAGGTTGGAGCCTGGATTTATATTTGAGGATTGGAGTCCTCATTCAAGGTTGGAAACTTAAAGACGTTAGAGATTTTTTTTTATAGGTTGGAGCTTGAATTTTTGTAAAAGAGGATTGGAGTCTTCATTATCTTCATTAATAAAATTATTTTCTTGTTTCACTTTTTGTGTTCTGGTTTAACTTGTGATAAAATCTTAACTAGCATAATATAACAAATGAAAGAAATACTGTTTCGCCCCCACTCTCAGTATTTCTAATAGGAGCATTTGACGAAATTTATGGCTTGGTCAAACTTGCTCAATAGTTCAATGAATATTCCAGGTGGATTTTCAAGCAGATCATTGGTCATAATATTGCATGCATTACGTCAAAGGTGATTGACACTACGAGATGAAGAAGACCCAGGTGTGAGGATTTTGAGATTGCATTGGACATCAGGCACAGGGGTAGGATGACGTGGCAATAAAGGTGATGATGTGGCAATACCCAAGAGAATGGGAAAAATAGTGACATATCTAGACTTCTAGATCAAGCCATGAGCAACAAAATCCATATTCCATATTTTTCGGGAGAGAAAGTGTTTATTTTTGTAGCATCGAGAGGTATTCCTACATGCCAAGAAGTCTTCAAAATCAGTAAAAGAAATTATAAATATTAAAAGGAAAAAATAAATTTCTATATTGGTTTATGTAGGCTCCAAGAAGCCTAAGTCGGCCCCACCATTATAGGGGACCCTTAGTCAAAGGGAACCTACTTGACCACTATAAATAAGTCAATTCAACGTTTGCACCTGACATTGTTCGGTTCACACATAAGAGAAAGAAGTCATCTATTCACACATGAGAAGGAGCAGAGTCTGAAGTTGACCACTGAAGTCTAAAGTTAAGTTTGTCTCATTGACCAACATTCACTTTGACATTTTTCTAGGTTATTTAACTAATTGTTGGATCAAATATTCTAGGCATATTTGACTAAATGTTGACCAAATTTCTGGGCTGGAATCTGGAAGTTGACTGAATCTGTTTGAATAGGGTTGACCATAGGTCAACTATGACAGTTTGATCAAATTATCTGAGGAAACTGTAGGGCTGAAATTTGACCTCATTTGACTACAGTTGACTAGAATCAGAGCAGACCGAAAATCAACTTGTTGACTAGATTCAACTAAGCTGATAAAAGTCACATATTCTCTCTCCTTGATCTGATTTAGAATATTAGATTGTTGTGCTAAGATCCTCCTCATATTAGAAACAAAATGCTTTCATTATGCTTAAGGATTCATTAATTTTTTGCAAGTGAAATGAAGAGTTTTTATGTTAATTTTATGATCAATTTAACATAAATAAGAAACTGAACAACAACATAAACATGTACAGAACATCATCAAAAACAAATTACAACAGGAACATGATAAAGGAGTTCACCCCTCCTGGGCTATGTCTCCTTGGTCTAGCTTCCAATGGCTTGGGCCTCTCTGTTATGCTCAAAAGTGTAAAAATCTGTGTGTACAATTGTCAAATGCTTATGAAACCTGCTCCAATCGGTCTAGAATATTAAAAAATGGTCATCTAGCCTCTTTTTGCATCAAATTTGGTGGAAAACTGAAGAATTTATGACTTCTCCTAGTTCTCCCAATATTCGCTCAACAAATTGCCCCATTTCCGACATGATCCTACAAATTAGCCCCAAAAACGCGCTAACTGGGCGAAAATTTTGCCGCGCGGCGAGCCATAATATGTCGGTCGACTGCCTTATCGCAAATCGCAATCGGTGAGGAAACTAGCAGTCTTATGGTCTGTGATCGCAATGGGACGATTTGCAATAGCGATCTGGAAGACTTGACAGAACAATTAACTGAAACCTATAGTCGCATCGCATCCGAGAACCTATCGCATTTCACAATTGGCGGAGAATCGACAGATAATATAATGCGGGACTTTGTTTTCTGTGAAGTGTGATTTACGATATGCGGGGGCCAATGGCAGCCTGCCACTTAGTGCCTCCCCATTCGCTAAAGGGCCTTGCCACATCATCTTTTCCTGCCATTTGTCCAAGTCAAACCTGAACTTTGACTTGCTCTAACTTCTTCATACGAGCTCAAATTTGAGTTTTGTTCACACCATTGGAATCAGAATGACGAGCTCTTCGATCTGAAGCTAAGTTTATCAAGATTCTGACACTTTGATTTTTGAGCCTAATTTTGAGCACCTAATCACTCCTCCCCACTGGAAGCCTTTTGGACCCCAAAAGGATCACTTTCAATTGTCTAGCAAGTGAGGGTACAATTCCCTCACCTTTCCAACCTCTATCCATTTGGATTTTAAAGGATTTTTACCCTTGAGCCCCACTCGAAGATAATCAATACTTCCCCTTTTTGATGTGCTTGTTCTTCTGTCAAGTATAGTGTCTTGCTGAAGATCATCAAGGAATTTTGGAGAAAATTATTCAATAGATGGAATTTGGCTATTCTCTCCTTTATCTTCAATCAAAGGAGGCTCATACAACCTTAAATTATCAACATTAACAACAACATAAATTTGCATATATGAAGGCAAATCCAACTTGAAGGCATTATTACCAATCTTTTCCAAAATTTTGAATGGACCATATCTAATTGGTTTTAGCTGTTTACCTTCTCATTGGAGTCTCTCTTTGTTAATGTGAAGCCAAACTTCATCACCAACTCGGAACTTGTGATCTTGACGATGCTTGTCGTGCCTTGCTTTGTACTTGCCTTGGCTTTTCTCAAGTTGTTCTTGAACCTTTTGGTGCACTAATTGGATTTGTTGAATGAACTTTCTTGCTTTGTATATGTCGCTATGAGATTCAATAGCAACATCTTTGCCAAAAATAAAATCCAAAGGGGATTTATGCAAGTATCCCATGCATGCCTCAAATGGTGAAGTTTGAGTGGAAGAGTGCTTGGCTCGGTTGTAAGCATGCTGAATATAGTGCAAATGTTTCCCACAACCAAGGATGCTTGCTGCAATACCCACGAAGAAGATATCACTGTCCTGTTCACTACTTCTGTTTCACCATCTATTTGTGGATGAAAGGCGATACTCTTTTTCAGTTTGGTTTCCATGAATCCCCACAAGCTTGACCCAAAATTCCCAACAAAGCAAGAATATCGATCACTAACAATGGATGTGGGAAATCCAAAATGCACCCAAACATTCTGAAAGAATAACTGAGCAGTTTGTTCAACTGTAACTTGAATTTTACATGGCATCAAAATACACATTTTTATGAACCTATCCACAACTACATAGAAATAATCATGACCTCTTTTTGTCAATGGAAGACCTCCTACGAGATCCATAAAAACACTCTCCCACGGTCGTGTAGGAACTGAAAGTGGTGTATACAATCCTAACTTCCTATTGCTAAGCTTACTAATTGCACATAATTAAAATCCTTTAATAAAATGAGACACAATTTCAAGCATACGAAGCCAATAACAATAACTCTGTCGATGTGCCACTATCTTTCTTACACCGAAATGACCAGCAATAAGAGAAGTATGTGCCTCTCTTATGATGTCAACTCTTTCTCCTTGTGGAATACAAAGCTTGCCAAGATGGTACGACAAGTTATCATGCAAATGACAATCCAATTCCTCTACTTGGTTACCTTGACTCAAGCTTGCATAAACATCTTGAAAGTCATTATTTGATGCATATTTCTCAATGTAACTTTCATGTAAAACAAAATTATGCTTAAGTAAAGTAGTTGCGCTAGCAATAGGCCTAGAAAGCATATCGACAACTTTATTGTAGATACCTTTCTTGTACCTGATTACCAAGTGGAATTGTTGAAGAAAACCCATCCATAGGAAGTGCCTTGATTGCTTCAACTTTGATTGTGATTGCAGGTATTGCAATGGTTGATGATCAATGTGAATGAATGTTTCCTTACCCATCAATTAGTCTTTCCATTTTTTCACACTTTACACCAATGCATACAATTCCTTGTCATATGTAGGATAGTTAATCACTGCACCATTAAAATTTTCCAAACGAAAACATACAAGCTTACCATATTGCATGAGGACTGCACCCATAGTGTAATCACTAGCATCAATTTGAATCTCAAATGACTGTCTCAAGTCTGGAAGTGTGAGTACTGGAGCTGTACTGATCTTTTCCTTCAATGCATCAAAGGCCTTTTGCTGTTTGCCTCCCCACTGAAAAACCTTTTTCAAGCTTGTCAACACATGCAGAGGAGCTGCTATAAGTGAAAAAATAGCAATGAATTTCCTCCAATATTGGGTTGCTCCCAAAATATTTCTTATCTCTGTAACTGTCTTGGGCCTTGGTCAATTCACAATGACGCCAACCTTGGAGGGATCTATTTTCAACTCACCTCCTCCAACAATATGACCAAAGTAAACTAAAGAAGTTTTCCCAAATTCGCACTTTGACAACTTAAGATACAATTTTTCTTTTTTCAAGACATCAAGTACTTTTCTTACATGCATGACATGTTCATCCTGAGATTTATTGAAAATTAAGACATCATCTAAGTAGACTATGACAAACTCATCAAGAAATGGCCTCAATACATCATTCATCACACGCATCAATGTAGTGGGAGCATTACATAAACCAAATGACATAACTAGCCATTCAAACAAACCCTATTTTGTTTTGAATGTTGTCTTCCAAATGTCTCCTTCAGCTATTCCAATTTTATGGTAGCCACTTCTTAAGTTCAACTTAGTAAAATACTTAGAATCTTTCAATTGATCAAGTAAATCATCTATTATGGGTAGTGGATAACAGTTCTTTACTGTAATTTTGTGTAATGTGCCAAAGTCCACACACATGCGCCATGTTCCATCCTTCTTTGGCACCAGGACAATAGGTGAACCACATGACGAGGAAGATGGTATGATGATCCCTTTGTTCAACAAATCTTGAATCTGCTTCTTAATTTCTGCGCTTTCCATCACTGACATCCTGTACATGCCAATGTTAGAAAGAGGACAATATTGCTGCAATTGTATCTCATGTTGGATTCCTCTGATGGGAGGTAATCCCTTTGGTTCCTAAAACATCTCATCATATTGGTTAACTACATCAACCAAGTTAGATTTCAAATTCAAATCACAACCTTTAAAATATTCATTATCAACATCATTCATGGGTTTGATCATGAGAAGCACAAAATTCTTGCTCGAATTTACTAGTCTTTTCACATGCCTTGCATTTACAAGCAAAATAGTTATTTTCTTACTATGATATCTCACAATATATTCTACTCCACCTTTGAATAAATGATATTTTTTTTCATGTCTATGGAACATATCTTTACTGTCATAGAGGTACGGCCTGCCCAAAACTATGCCACATATATCTAACGACACAACGTTAAGCTCCACTTCATCTATGAAATTTGCAGTAATGGAAAATTCCAGTTTACACTTTCTCGTAACCTGAAATTGCGCATTGTCGCACACCTATCCAAGTGAATACGGCCTATGACGTGGAACAGTTTCCAAATTTAAACTTTTGACAATGTTTTTAGAGATAAGATTGGCTTGAGAGCCGCGATCGAACAACGTATCAATCCTGTTGTGTTTTGATATCACCCTTATGTGAAAAATTTCTATTCTCCTCTTTTCATTTGGAGTTTCATTTTGTGAGTTTGAAGAATTAGTGCTGGCAATGGATTCTTTTCCTTTTAACCCCATGGATGCGATTTTAGTTTTGTTAGGATATTCCGACACATAGGATATAGTTAAGTTCAACTTGGTCTAGTATAGAGTTAGGTTAGAGTTAGGTAAAGTGTGTTTCTTTACCGTTGTACATTTTGTAACTTACAATCCGACGGTCACGATATGTAGTGATCCGACGGTTCACTCTCACCTCGGTATTACCGACACTTGATCCGTGGCTTGACACCCGATTGGTCCATGAATTCTATTTAGAGCGCATGGAGGGTCATTGTTCGGGTAATCCGTGCATGAGAGAAGCTTATGTAAATTTTCATTCTTTGATTAATAAATTGCCTGTAGTACCCACGTTGGGATAGGCCGTGGACTGTTTCCCTCCTTGCACTTTGAGGGTTTTAACCACATCAAAAATACTGGTGTATTGATCTGTGATCTGGTTGTGAGCAGTGTCCTTTTGGTATTCTTTCTGAGGAACTTACCCTGTAAATTCCTACATGGTATCAGAGCTATTTGAGGGCCGCGTCCGTTGGTGATCCAAATCTGAAGCCGGTAGAACTGCATGCGGTTGTCGTTTCCTAGATCTGCTGTTTCTGACTGCTTTCGGGCCGAGAGGACTGCTCTGTTGTGTTCGGAGCATCTGTTCCAGTGAGGAACCCCTTTCGTTTCACGCGAAAAGGTTTCCGGTAGCCCTAGCTGCGTCATTTTTCAGATCGGGAGGTATACAGTGTTTTTTGCAGTTTACTGTTATTTTCTCTCTGCTTATTTCGGTCTCAGTTTATTTAGCCTTTTTTTTTAACCGGATCTATACCTTTCATTTCTGCGTATGCTCTTTTCCCCGCGACTCTGTGCGATATGGGCAAATCAGAAACAAAAAGGAAGGATTTTTCTCATGCGTATGCTCTTTTCCTTGCACCTTAGTGTGATCTCGGAAAATCAGAAACATTGAGAAAAATATTTAGTTTTTCGGCTAAAGCTAACTTTGAGATTTTTTTTTAAATTTCTAGTTTTTTGGCTAAAGCTAACTTTGAGCCGCAAGGTTCGTTTTTCTTTGCATATTCGTGTTGGGTTTTGTGTTTTGTGTTTTGTAGGGAAAAAGAGCTTTCTCAAGGCAAGCACGCAAACCAAGACCCCCCCCCCTCTCTCTCTCTCTCTCTCTCTCTCTCAATTTTTTTGTATAGATCAATTGGTTCAAAGCTATTTTAAGAGAGTAGAGGTCTTGGGTTCAAGTCTCCATTTTGTGGGGGCGGATTTTTTCATTCCCGCACATTCGCGCACTTTGCCGGCAACGTCAACAATTTTTTTTCAAAAAGCCATAACTTCTTCATCCGGAAGCCTTTTTCAGAGCCGTTTTTTTTAAAACCGCCTATTTTTTCGAGATCTATCCATTGGAACACTTACTTTCAGCATCTTCAGCTTCAGTTTAAAAAAAATGGAAAGTCCATGCCAAGTCATTCTTGACAGCACTAACTACTTCCAATGGGTAGCCTACATGGAAGATTTACTTAGAAGTAAAGGTCTCTTCAGAATAGCCACAGACCAAGAGAAGAAACCAAAAGATGAAGACAAGGCTGCAAAATGGGAAAATAGACAAGATCAAGCACGTGGTTTGATAGGGATGTCTATTTCTCCTGATCTTAGATTCCACATTGCAGAACTTGAGACTCCTCATGAAGCATTAAAAAAACTCGCTAAAGTTTTTGGGATTAAAAATGAAATTAGAGCCCATCAACTTGAAAATGAGTTGCTTACTTTGGATCCTAATAATTTTTCTTGCATTGAAGATTTCTTGTCCAAATTCAAGACCCTTAGATATCTCTTGGAAGGTGTTAAAGTTAAGAAAGAAGATGGTAACCTTATTTATTCCATCCTTACTAAGTTGGGACCAGCCTACTCTGTATTTGTTTCCACTTTCCATTCTACAAGGGAAGCTTTCATTTGTCAAGGAAAAGACTACAAGGCCCCTTCCTTTGACTCCTTTTGTGATTCCTTAATAAGAGAACAAGAAAAACTCTTACACCTTGGTCTTCTTAATCTTGGAAATTCTTCCGCGAAAGCGTTAGCCGCCCAGCAGCAACCAAATTCAAAGAATCCTAAGAAGTCATATCCTAAAAAGAATGGTCCTAAACCATCTCAGCCTCAAAATGAAAGATCATTTCAGCAAAATGATAAGACCAATAAAAACAAATGGAAGAAGACTGATAGACATTGTAACTTTTGTAATCGAGATGGCCACTTAGAATCTAAATGCTTTAAGAAGATGGAAGCCTTGGAAGCCGCAATGAAGAAACATAACATCCATGTGGAGCCTACTTCAACTTCAACTTCCGGAATGGCACTTTCTGCATGTCATTGTCAATCATCTCAGTCTGGTTATGCATTAAATGTATCTTCTTCTTCTTCTCATTCTCATGAGTGGCTCATTGATTCTGGAGCCTCTTATCACATGGCCAAAAACCAAGCCATGTTTTCTTCTTTAAATGATTGTAACACCAAAAATATATATATTGGTGATGATAGATCTCTTAATGTTGTAGGGACTGGAACTGTTCATCTAGACAATGGTCAGTTTAATGATGTATTATGTGTTCCAACCTTATCCTGCAACCTTCTATCTGTCTATCAGATAACTCATTCAGGTGAAGGTAAAATTGTTGAATTTTCACCTCATGATGTTGTAATCAAGGATCTAAAAGATCCTAAACAGATTCTAGCTACTGGTCTTGCTGATGATTCCAAAAGGTTGTATAAGTTTCACAACTTTGGGTCATCAAATCTTCCCTCAGTATTTGTTGCTCATAATGATGAAGTGAGCAAACTTTGGCATGAGCGATTTGGTCACTTAAACTATCGCTCCCTTCAGCATCTATGTAAAGAAAATATGGTGACAGGTCTTCCTATGGTATCTTGCAGAGATGGTGTTTGTTCCGGATGTGTACTCGGAAAACATCATCGGGACAGTTTTGACAAACGTGCCTCTTGGCACGCCTCAGCCCCTTTACAGCTTGTGCACAGTGATTTATGTGGTCCTCTTCCTGTTGCTTCATTCTCTGGCTGCAAGTACTTCTTAAATTTCATTGATGATTTCTCCAGACGCACTTGGGTATACTTCTTAAAACTCAAGAGCGAAGTATTTAACACTTTTTTGGCCTTCAAAGCCTTTGTTGAAAAAAAATCTGGACATCAAATTCTTAAGCTAAGAACTGATAATGGTGGAGAATATGTTAAAAACACATTCATCAACTTTTGCACCGAAAATGGAATTCAAATGCAACATACTGTTCCATACACTCCACAACAAAATGGTGTAGCTGAAAGGAAAAATCGCACCTTAAAGGAAATGGCTAATTGTATGCTGCAATCTAAAGGACTCAGTCTTAGTTTTTGGGCCGAAGCAATTAATTGTGCAAATTATATAATCAATCGCACTCCTACTAAGGTTCTAGAGAATATCACTCCAGAAGAAGCTTGGAGTTCCATTAAACCAGATGTAAGTCACTTTCGTGTGTTTGGAAGTGAAGCATGGGCCCATATTCCAGATGAAAAGCATAAAGCTTTAGAACCTAAGAGTGAGAAATGTACTTTTGTTGGATATTCTGAAGATGTAAAAGGTTATAGACTTATTCCATTTAAGTCCAAAAATGTTATCATTAGAAGAGATGTAAAATTTGATGAAAATAAATCGGCCTGCGAGCCTAGTCCGGCGGATGTGCCACCTCTTCCTATCTCTTCTACTTTTGAAAACATTTCTTCTTCAGATGATGAAAGCGAGGATGATAATCCTCCCCCACCTTCTCAGGATCCTCAACTTCCAATATGGGTCCGTGCTACTCGGGATGCAGCAGGTGATCTTGCCGGTGATCCTACAGATCAGCGACGTACACGTTCTCAGTTTGAAAGAGCCTCTTCTTTACTGGCTCAAGCTCCAGTAAATCATGATCCTGACACTTTTGCAGAAGCTTCAGGCCATCCACATTGGGAAGCAGCTATGAATGAAGAATATCATTCATTGATGACAAATGATACATGGGATCTTGTTCCTCTACCAAAGGGACGCAAACTTGTTAGATGTAAATGGGTTTACAGAACCAAGTATGGACCAGATGGGAAAGTTGATAAACATAAAGCTCGTCTCGTTGCTAAGGGCTTTTCACAGGTTGAAGGCATTGACTACACTGAAACCTTCTCCCATGTTGCCAAAATGAACTCTATCCGCCTTGTTCTTTCCCTTGCTGCCTCTTTAAAATGGGAAGTCCATCAGATGGATGTTAAATCTGCCTTCTTGCATGGGGACTTGCAGGAAGAAATCTATATGGAACAACCCATTGGCTTCATACAAACAGACTCCAGCCTTGTTTGTCGACTTAAGAAATCCCTTTATGGCCTCAAGCAAGCTCCTCGGGCTTGGTATGCCAAAATGGATAGCTTTCTTTTAGAATCTGGCTTTTCTAGGTGTCATTCTGACAATACTGTCTACACCAAGAAAGTGGGCAACTCTCTTATCATCCTTGTTCTTTATGTTGATGATCTTATTCTTACTGGTAGTGATCCCAACCTTATAAACCATGTGAAGTCTAGCCTTAAAAAGAAATTTGAAATGACAGACTTAGGACACTTACACTATTTTCTCGGTCTTCAAGTCTTGCAATCCCAGGAGGGTATTTTCCTTTCCCAGTCCAAGTATGCTTGTGATATTCTTTGTCATTTTCACATGGAAGACTGTAAGCCAGCCCCTTCTCCCTTTCAGTCTGGAGTCAAACTTTTAGTCTCTTGTACTTCTCCTGAAGTTGATGCTACCTTATACCGTCAACTTGTCGGAAAACTCTTGTATTTAACCCATACTCGTCCTGATCTTTCCTTTGCTGTTGGCCTTGTTGCTCGTTTTATGCAAAACCCCCGTGAAAGTCATTGGAAAGCAGCTAAAAGAATACTTCGTTATGTTCGAGGTACAATACAGTTTGGGATTCATTACAGTGCCAAAGCAGCTCCTCTGTTAGTTGGTTTCACTGATTCTGATTGGGCTGGTGACCCTGATGATCGGAAGTCTACTGCCGGTTATGTCTTCACTCTTGGTTCAGGACCTATTACATGGGCTTGTAAGAAACAGGCTGCCATTTCTCTTTCGTCAGCAGAAGCAGAGTATCGTGGTGCCGTGGAAGCTAGTAAGGAAGCCTTGTGGCTTCGTCAAATCCTATCAGAGTTTGGCTTTGAGCAGCAGCATCCAACCACACTTTGGTGTGATAATCAAAGTGCCATTCAGCTATGCAAAGATCCAGTCCAGCATCAGCGCAGCAAACACATTGAACTACACATGCACTTCATCAGAAAGCTCATTCATGACCATGTTCTTGAAGTGAAATATTGTCCAACAGATGATCAGGTTGCAGACATCTTCACAAAGGCTCTCACAGAGGCGAAGTTCACTAAACTTCGATATATGCTTGGAGTTCAGGAAGTTGTCACTAAGGGGGGATAGGCTCTAGTGCCTCCTTCCTTCTCCTATTGTGTCATATTTGTAAATCCTTCAATCCTATCCCAAGTTGTTCTTAAGGGGGGATGTTAGGATATTCTGACACATAGGATATAGTTAAGTTCAACTTGGTCTAGTATAGAGTTAGGGTAGAGTTAGGTAAAGTGTGTTTCTTTACCGTTGTACATTTTGTAACTTACAATCCGACGGTCACGATATGTAGTGATCCGACGGTTCACTCTCACCTCAGTATTACCGACACTTGATCCGTGGCTTGACACCCGATTGGTCCATGAGTTCTATTTAAAGCGCATGGAGGGTCATTGTTCGGGTAATCCGTGCATGAGAGAAGCTTATGTAAATTTTCATTCTTTGATTAATAAATTTCCTGTAGTACCCACGTTGGGACAGGCCGTGGACTGTTTCCCTCCTTGCACTTTGAGGGTTTTAACCACGTCAAAAATACTGGTGTATTGATCTGTGATCTGGTTGTGAGCGGTGTCCTTTTGGTATTCTTTCTGAGGAACTTACCCTGTAAATTCCTACAAGTTTCATCACCCGAATCGGGACCCAAATCCTGTTGAGTGGTTGCAGTTGTCTTTTGTTTTCCCTTGTTGTTGTTTCTCTTCGGTCTCATTTCAGAATGAAGCTTCCAACAATGAGCTTCATCGTGACCCTCTCTGGAACAATGTTTGCATGTAATTTTCTCTCCTTCTTTTTTGATAGACGCATTTTTCTTTTCCTTCCCTTTGAAAGCATTTTCCTTTCCTTTACTCTTAAATGGCTTTTTACTACCTTCTTCTGGAGTGTTTCTCTCTCTTGTCTCAAGATGAGTGGCTTGCACAAACACATCATCTAGATTATTGGGATTAAACATTAAGATAGTATGCCTAAGTTAACTGTGTAAACCCCCTATGTACTTCAATAATGTGTCTTGTGATTGCAAATCTACACCTAACATCAAAGACCTTTTTCTGAATTCTTGGGTGTAATCTTGCACATTTTGACCTTTAAGCTGTCTAAAGTTCTGCCAATTGAAGATGGATTTCTGTATATAAGCTAGAGGGTAGAATTGTCTTTTGATTGCAACAATGAAATCATTCCAAGAAATTGAGATGTTACAGTGTTTTTTAATCTCCTCTTGGGTCTTTGATTCCCACCATACTAGTGCTGCACCCTCCATTCTCAAGGAAGCTAACTGAATCTTTATGTCATCCTCTTGAAGGTTTTGGATCTTGCAATAGGCCTCCAACTGATGAATCCAATTATCAAGCTTCTTTGCATTCACTTCACCATTATACATGGGCGGCTCAAATTTAACATCAAGTTTAAAAAAAAGGTGATTTACCAGTTCCTTTTGAAGTTAGTGGAAGAGGGTGAAGATGCTTGTGAGGAAGAAGATGAAGAATATGGTGTTGAAAATAGAAACAAGAAATGCTAAAAATAGAAATGCTATAAATAGCATTTCAGGTACTAGTGTTGAAAATAGCAACAAGGAATGATAAAATAGAAATGCTAAAAATAGCATTGCTATAAATAACATTTCAGGATATATTCCAATTTTAATTAGTCCCTAAATTAAAATTGTGAATTAAAATTCGAATTTGAGCTCAGTAGCTATTTTTAAAATATTTAACTAATTCATCTTGAGTTAATTAGTTGGAGAAAATCAAACATGAAGTCTATGTGAAGACATGCAACAACAGTTATCCCTTTGATTGAGGAAGTTATCCCTTAATTAAGGAGATAAGGATGAGTTTCATTTGAGTTGTAATTATTTAGCTGAGTTAACTGAGTTAAGTCCAATTAAATTAGTTCCAAACAGTTGGAGGAACTAATTGTGAGTTCAGTCAGTTAATGCATGCATGCATGCAACTAGTGTTCTCCATACAACTGAATATTATCTCATAAATAACTCATGCATGTCAGTTCAGAGAAAGACCCAGTTGAGATTAAAGGAAGGGATAGTGTACTATCAATGGGAGGGATTTTCCTATATAGGAAACTCATCCATGCAGAAGGAATTATCTCCTTTAGAATTGTGCAATTATTTCAAAGGTCAGTGAGCAGTGTGTGAGGTAATTACACACAGGTGGCAGCTTGAGGACCCAGGAGAAACTACACAAGGAAATAGGAGGCTTGGAGGACTGCAGGAAGGCATATCTGTTGTCTATTTTGTCCATGAGCAGCAGTGAGGGATTGTACTGAGAGATGGATAGCTTGTGAGCTAAAGCTTTGTGTAATCTTGAGATATTTCCACTTGTATGATAATACAGATATCGGGGTTTTTAGTTGAGACTTTCCCTAGAGTATTCTTCTGTGTTCATGTGTGATTGATTTCTTCTTCATCTATTATATGTGTTCTATTTGATCTTGCTCACAATCGATTAAGCTTCTGCAAGTTTGTTTATAGAATTAGATCAAGTATTTTTCTTTAGTATATTGCATTATCAGGTGATCTACGATGAAATTTCTACATATGGTGGATAGGGTGGAGGTTTGTCTCCAGTTCCATTACCTCCTCCTGAAGAGCCTTCTCCTTTGGGAGGTTTGGAACTTTCCCCTTGCAACTTGGTATTCCTCTCTTCATAAAGGACCTTCACCATCTTTGTCATATCAAAGAAAGCCTTTTTAAAGTTCTTCTCATCTTCTGTCATGTTTGTAGGTTCTCCTTCATGAGACATGATCTCTAGAGTCACACCTACAACTCGAGGCTGAATTGGTGTTGGATATTGTGGAAACCTTGCTCTCCTTCCCCTTGACCCAACTTCAGGGTTTCCAACCAGCTTCCCTTCTCCTCTTTTGAGTTTTAACCTTGTAAGTATGACATATAATTGCAAACAACTAAATCCTTCTTTCACAAAGAAAACTTAGAGCTCTGATACCAAATTGATCTAAGTTAGAATATTAGATTGCTGTGTTAAGATCCTCCTCACATTAGAAACAAAATTCTTTCATTATGATAAAGGATTCATTAATTTTTGCAAGTGAAATGAAGAGTTTTTATGTTAATTTTATGAGAAATTTAACATAAATAAGAAACTGAAAAACATCATAAACATGTACAAAACATCATCAAAAACACATTACAACAAGAACATGATAAAGGATTTCACCCCTCCTGGGATACGTCTCCTTGGTCCAACTTCCAATGGCTTGGGCCTCTCTATTATGCTCAAAAGTGTAAAAGAATGTGTTTATAATGCTCAAATGCTTCTGAAACCTACTCCAGTAAGTCCAAAATATTAAAAAATGGCTATCTAGCCTCTTTTTGCATCCAATTTGGTGGAAAACTGAAGAAGTTATGACTTCTCCTAGTTCTCCCAATATTCGCTCCACAAATTGCCCCATTTCTGGCATGATCCTACAAATTAGCCCCAAAAACGCACTAACAGGGAAAAAAATTTCGTCGCTCGGCGGGCCATAATCATTCGGTCAACTGTCTTATTGCAAATCACGATTGGCAAGGCAACCAATGGTCTTATGGTCTGTGATCGCAGCGGGATGAATTGCGATAGCGATTTGGCGGACCCGACAGAACAATTAACTAGAACCTATAGTCACATCGCATTGGGGAACCTATCGCATTTCGCAATCGGTGGAGAATTGACAGATAATATAATACGTGACTCTGCTTTCTACAAAGTACAATTTGCAATATGCGGGGGCCAATGGCGGCCTACCACTTGGTGCCTCCCCATTCGTTGAAGGGCCTTGCCACATCATCTTTTCCTGCCATATGTCCAAGTCAAACTTGAACTTTGACTTGCTCTAACTTCTTCATACGAGCTCGGATTCAAGTGCTATTCGCACCGTTGGAATTAGAATGACGAGCTATTTGACCTGAAACTAAGTTTATCAAGATTCTAAAACTTTGATTTTTGAGCCTAATTTTGAGCACATGATCATTTGACAATGTTTGACTGACATTTTGTGCTTGGAAATTGGCATATATTTTTAGACATTTCATATTGTAAACTTTACTAAATATTGAATTCTCTTTAGAAGAAAATTTTCTTAAGTATTTCCCAAGGTTGGGTTTTCCTAGGGTAATCTTGTGTCTCTTACTATGTCTGCCTGTCTCTTTATGATCCTATGATTATTATTGCATTATAGTTGAGATTTTTTTATGTATAATTACTTAATGATATAAATTACATAAAGAAAACTTGAGAATACAAATCATTGGAAGTGATTATCAGATTAGGAAATCAATTTCTATTATAAGAAAAATCAACAAAAAGGGCATTAAATATATAGCCTCTATGGCCGAAGTTGAACTGTAAAGTGAAAGTAAATATGGAATTAAGTCAAGAAGTAGTTGTTGGGTCAAAATAAGTCGTTATAAAGGGGTATGTTAGCGGTTTCAATTACATTGGATGGAGAAAGTAGGAGAACAAACAAAAAATATAGCCTTTAGAAACAAATAATAACCAGGAAGAGAAAGTCGAATTCCTAATGACAACTCACACACCCCTTTTATGGACAAATCATGTAGGAAATGGACCAAGAAAGCTAGATGCTTGGGAGGAGAAGTTACTATCTTGAATTTTGGCCACTAAAAGACATTTTCAAAGGGAAATTGTTGCTTCCCTTCCGAAGCTTGAGTCAATTTGACTCCCTTGGGGAATAATTAAATCTATTTTTGTAATATTTCCAAGGAATAATTTTTTTTATTGCCCTGATATGTTGAAGACTAGCAATATTTTTATTATGTAGAGTCTTACTAGTCGTTAACTACCTGTTAGAGATTTTTCTTTAAAAATCTAGGCTATCCTCCATTTTAATTGTTGTTTTTCACTTGAGACGAGTGTTATCATTAATAAAGAACTCATCTATTTGCAAACTCTTATAATTTCTTGTATAATTATGGATGGTTTTTGTTATTATTTCTTTTCTTGTTATTGTTATTGGGCATAATTTTGTCTTGCTAACAAGTAATTATATCCTAAGATTAATGTTCTCTACCATTGAAAATCTAATACATTATGTGGAAGCAAACAACTAGGTCCTTCCCACTTGTTTGTTTTGTTTTGTAGGTGAATCGATCCAAATTTTTTAAATTACTTTGAAAGGGGGCTTAACTACTGGGCCAAGAGTTTTTATTTTGCGCACACAGAGGAAAGAGGTTGGAGAAGCCATAAGAGGAGGCTTCTCTTAAGGATATTTGAAAGTTTGTAGGGTGAATTAAGCAATATTGGGTACAATTTCTGGAAGGACCAAGCTCACTCCCTTGACAAAAACCACACATAGCGACTTAGAGGGACATCTATTTCACACTCTAGAAAGAAGTGAGACTCCAATGCATGTGTATAATTCAACAATAAAAAAATAAAAATATCAAAATCTCCTTTTTATTTTCTACAGATAAGGTAGGAGAAATTTGTTAATTTTTATTCACATATCATTTTTCAACAAGTTATTTATGGGGAAAATAGAAAAATTGTCAAATGTAAGCACCATTTTGATATAAGTTCCTATGTCCTTCATTTAGCACTTGTATCTAACCTTTTGGTTGCAAATCTGTAGATTAAGATAGTTTTTCCTTGTTGTTCTTATGTTTTCCAGCCACCAAAAACAGTTTATACAGGTCCATAGGTGATTACCTTATACTATGACTTGATATTTTCAACTCTATATTGATTATAGTCACATTTTCTACATTAGAGTAGAGTTTCTTTCATTTTTTGGCTGTTAAAATTGTTAAATAAATTTCTGGAAAATTTATGGGTAAATCAATTTCCATCTAAATTATATTTTCAGTCAAAATTTAATAGAGGGGACTCCCCAAAACCTCTATAATCGCCCTATATCCATCCCACACTTTAAGGTAATTCCGTAGAGATGTTTTTCACTCAATGGATTGAATGATAAAATAAAATAAAATATTGTCCCTATTATTTTATGTGAAATTTGTAGTCTATTGTACAAAATAACAAGCTATTCTCACACATTACTCCTTCACTTGGCATCAAAATTGGTAAATAACTTCATGTTTGATTAGGATAAATTTAATTGACCAAAATCCATAGGTCACATGCCATATATTTAAATTATTTTGGTTATTATCACTTTCTATTGGAAATCTACATTGTTTTAGGCAAGACAACAAACATATAAAAAACAACTCCACCTTATTGATTCCACATAAGGGGTTGGACACAAACCAAAGTTGTTTAGAGATATTTAGGGAATTGTCCCTTGGGTGTTTATTGGGTGTTGGGCCTAAATAGTGGTGGTTTTGGCCAAGGTGAAAATGAGTCTCTGTCTTATGTGTGCCCATCTAGCAAGGCTACCAATACATTAACAATTGTGCCAAGAAGATCAGTAAAAATTCCTATGGTTGAATCCTGTTAATACTCTCTTCCAATTGGCCCTATTTAAATTACCTCCAAAATATAATTCAACATTCTATGCATATTCTACTGGAATAACATAGATGGATTCCATGCACCAATTTTCTTTGTTATAAATCCAATCTAAGCTTCATCTATTTACATATGCTATCCCTCAATGATTGACAAGGACCCTTGCCTTAGAAAATATTGAGATTGCCTCCCCTTTAGCCTAAGAATTGCCTTGAAAACCTAGAGTGGTGCAAAAACGTGCATTTTGCACACTATGTACTAGCATTTGGACCTTTTGTGACGTTCATGGGACAAAACGACGATAACTTACTTCTAGACCACAAGTCTTACAATGACTTCCAAAGTCTTCTTAATTGATTAGCTCCTTTCAACCCCTTTGACATATTGGAGACATTAAGCATCCAATTAATATTAGTGCCATTGGGTTAAATAGTAAATAAATGGTACAATGCCTCCCAACAAAAGAAGCCACATAGCACCTCATCTTATGATTCGCTTCCCTAAGTGTGTGAAGTGACAAAACTTAGAGCTGTTTGTGCTTTAAATGTAAAATACACAATGTATTGTAAGTAATAAATTTATCAATAATATGAATATACAAGAGTGATTTAATGTTACAATGAGGGCCTGCTTATATACCGAGGCAAGTGCCCTTTCATGAATGGTTATGTCTTTTAGACATGCATTTCTATTTAATGAATGACTATTTAATAATCATTACTCTGATTATTTATTACTTGTATTTTTTATATAAATTATATTCATAACATTTCCCTTTTCTTCAAAACCTTTGTCCTCAAAGCTTACTCACTAACAAGTTTCTCCATGTTCCCTACATCACTTTGGTTTTTTGATTTCCTTCTTTGCAAACCCATATATATATATATATAAAACTTGTATTTAATTGATGTAAATTGTAATCTTATGTAACTTTGAATTCATAAACGAGGGACATGAGGGATATGACTGTTGACTGCGGGTGACACGACTATTCGGTGGACAAAAAAGTTTGAAAAATAGTCAGGATCAAACACAACATTTTTTATTTTTATTTTTAATTTAATTTAATTTAATTTATTTTATTTTATTTTTATTTATTTTTATTTATTTATTATTATTTTTTTTGTTTTTCTGAGCACAGGTGGTCGGGCTAGAACAAGCTAGGAATAAATCTATTTGCAGTGGTTGACTGGCACTGGAAATCATCAATGGACAAGGGAAGAAACTGTCATTGTAAGGTAGATAGGGCAGAAAAATGCAGAACCTATTGATGGTTTCTGTGAAAGGTTGGAGTAGAGAGCAGATAAGAGGACTTGGCAAAAGTGATAAACGACTGTGGGGAGTTCGGGCTATGATGAACGATAGTATGGTGGATGTTTATAATGAAACAACGACACAAGGAAGCAACAGGGTACCAGTGGTGATATGAAAATTTTCCCAAGCTGATCACTCAGTTCCCAGAATTGCAGCAGTGGTACTGGTAGAGGTATAGCCATATCTGTAAATTGACCACTGAGTTTGTTGAATGCTACGAAGGTTTGATTACGTATGTAGGAAAACGTTGAATATGGTTCTCTTGCTCCTCTGTGGGTGATACTTGTCTGGCTTGCTCGTTCTGTTTTGAAATAAAAGCACGAACCAGGTTCCTTATAAATCCACATATATGATGCACTTGTCCGTTTGTGGATTGATCATTACCCCTAACTGCCTGAGCCTCATCATTATCATTAACTTTTGCAATATGCTTTTTTATACCTCGTCTTCCGATTTTATTGTGTCGTTGAATTTGAAGAAATTGGTTTGATTTCTCAGCAGAGGTTGTCATAGTATCCATTTGGCTTATGCCTATTAAACATTGTTTCTCAAGCATAAACCCAATCCTAATTTTCAACATGTTCGTTGTACCCAATTCCTCATTCCGGCGAACAATGTTGTCGTTGTTATCAGACAATGTTAAATTAATGAGATCGATGCTGTTAATTTCATTTTCTTTTAGAAGCATATGTTCGCTAAGTGGCTGCAGATCCACGCAGGAAGACACTTTTTCCCATATTTTTGTCAATTTACCGTTACATAGCTATTTCTGGTGGCTTGAATATTAGTATGATAAGGAGAGTTATCTTGCTTTTTTCTGGCAGTCTTACAACACACTTCTTTTGTTCTGTTATGGTTTTGATTGTTTTGGGGATAAACATTAGAATTGTGAGTGGCTGTGATGTTACTTGGAATTTGATTTTGAATGACCTGCCACCTTGAATGAATCGTTTTAGATAAAATTCTTGACTCGTTTGCACAAAAATAATCATTCAGTTCTTTTAACATCAACTCATCTTCATCATTATCATAATTTGTAATTGACATAACATTTTTGTGATCTTTTGTGGAATGTAGTGATTCTTCATCAATAACTTCTGTAGGTTCATTTTTTTCCTCCCTGCTTTCATCCTCAACTGTCATATTTTTCTTAGTCAAAACTTTTGGCTCAAACTCATTCTCTTTGAAACTAATGTCAACTTCTATTGTAGGTGTTAAATGTGGTGTTTTGAAAGCCTTTAATGCTTCTGCAAATGATTTTTCTTTTATTTGTTGTAATGCTTCTCCAATTTCATTTAACAATTTAGATTTATGATATTCACTTAATTCCATTATTTAAAGATCTAAACTTAATGAAATATTTTGCAGTAGATAACATCCATAGGATTAGATGCCTCTGATACCACTAAAGCGACAAATCTTAGAGCTGTTTGTGGTTTAAATGTAAAATACACAATGTATTGTAAGCAATATTTTTTATTAATAATATGAATGCACAAGAGTGATTGAATGTTACAATGAGGGTCTGCTTATATACCTAGGCAGGTGCCCTTTCATCAGTGGTTATGTATTTTAGACATGCCTTTCTATTTAACTAATGACTATTTAATAATCATTACTGTGATTATTTATTATTTATATTTATTTGTATTTATGTATTTTTTATATAAATTATATTCATAATAGTGTGAAGAGACTATTATCCCACTATTATCCTTCCTCAGTCTCTCAAATAATATAATTAATCATTGTTCATAGGTGCCAAACCAACTAAAGGGAGGAACCACCATTTTCAAGTGCCCTCTCCATTACACTATTTAGGGAAGATTTTACTACCTATACAAATACTATGATAAGTCCCTTGCTACTATATTCAACTACCACATTCAAAGATTATTGGCCCTGTATATTCAAGAGGCGATTAGTATTATATAATGAGCCTTACAAAGACATTTGCTGAGCAATATACTACCTAATTTTAGGGCATTTCAACAACTAGATGCATTAAATGCACAACTAATATTGGTATTGCAAGCACAAAGGCTAATAAATAAATGAGATGAATCGCCCAACATGAGAGACAAAGAGGCCACCTCATATTATGATTCCTTGCAGCCAACATAAAAGTACTACCACCCTTGCTCGCTTTTAGCACAATCTACCTATTGGAAAAATACTTGGGGGGTGGTTGAATCAATATTTTATTATTTTTAACTATTTTTATATTTTAAAACATTTGATGCACATAAATCATGAAACACAAATTTTTACATAAGAAACAATAACACAAATTTTCTTTGTAAATATTTTGTAAACTTCCTTATACAAAGTCAACACCAACTTACAAATTTCATAGGCAACAACCTACAAGAGACACCAATCCCCCTTAGTTGAGCACCAACACAACAAATTGTAGACACAAAACTACATATTCAAGTTTTTTCTTGGATCTGTCATCAATCACTTCTGGTCCTCAACAAATTCTTTAGTGAGTTTTCATATAACCATGCAATCCTTAGGTTTGTGTTTTCAAACTTGATCAAAACCACTTGACCTGTACACCTTAACTTTCTGCTATTCAACTAGGCTTCTTGACTTGGCTCTTTAGAATTGATATCCTACATGTTAGTTCCTTATATTTGATCAATTAAATGTTTTCCCATCTGGCACATCAACTTCCTCAACTCTTGTTATTCACTGTTCAACTATTAATACTTAGGATGATTATATGTTCAAAGGGAAGGTATTCCAACCTGGAAGCTTTTACTCAACCCTGTAGATTTCTTTCTGCTACATAGGGATTTTCAATACACTTGGAACCAAACAATCCTTTACAACCTTGAAGGCATACTTCCTGCGGCCTATCGACCTTTGCACTAAGAACTCACCTTATGCAACTCACATGATTATCACAAAAATTGTGCACAATAGCTTTGTTCTTACTACATCTTTTTCCACAATAGGGCTTGTCCCTATCGTCACCTTAACTTCATAAATACTTCAACTAACAACTCCCTTAACACTGCCTTAGGAAACTAGACTTGAACTCTGCAACAATTCTCTGACTGAGCTTTGCCACCTCAAAGATCACACCAAAACTTGGTATGTAACAACACTACAAATTTTCCCACAAACTAGACTTGAATTCAGGCTTCAAAACACTAGAAATTAGCCTTCAAACTAGACATGAACTTAACCTTCAATGCAACAGATCTTGGCCCTTAAACCAGACCTGAATTTGGCCTTCATAACTCTAGGACTCAACCTTCAAACTAAGCCAGAATTTGACCTTCAAAATCCAAAATTCTACTCCCAGAACAAACCTGAAATTTAGCCTCAATGGGGATAAAAATAACCCTTTATAACACTCTGCAACTCACCTTCTAACTAAGACCAAAAACCTTCCTAAAGAGTGCCAAAAATCCTTCGCTTATAAAACCTCTCCAACTCAACTTCACTTCTTTTTGGTCATGAGGTATGAACCTCAGAATTGCTCCTTCACTCACTTAGATAGAATCAAATTGGCTTGAGCGATTTATTCCTAGGTTCCTCCACATCATGCCTATATATAGTGCACTTGACCCCCAAAAGCAGGGCCGACTTTCCCACTAGCTGGGCTAACTTGGCAGACTATATATTGAATATTCTAAAACTAATTTCCCAAATGTAAGGAGTTAGATGGAGTTCCCTATACCATTTAAAAGGTATCGGAATAAGCTTTCCAACCATATATATTATGCTCCCATTTGAGCTAGGTAATTGGAGTTAAAATGATTTCAAATATATGGTATCTAAATGGGGCATAAAAAATACAAACACAATATTTGTAGAAGACGTACCATATATCATTGGAAAGGTTTCAAAATATGCTATTTGAATATATAAATTTATCTTTCATTTGGACAACCTTTGACATCAATAAAAACCATTTTCAATAATCTCCTCCTTTTTTATTGATGGAAATACTTTGATATCTACTTCTTTCGACAACTACTCCCCTTGTTTGCATTCTATTCATACTTCTTGTTAGTTTCTTCCCCCCGTCTGCATTCTCTCCCCCATTGACATCAATAGCAATGGGTGCTTCCTCTTTCTGCTTTTTTCAGGACTTCTTGATAGATGTTCCTTTTTTCTGTCACTGAGGATTGTTCCCCTTCAGTTTGTGCTCCAACATTTATCTTCATATTGAGGCTTTCAATCAATGTCGAATATGGATGTATTTCTCCACAGGTCATAACATCATATGTATATAAGTCATGTCTAATAAAACTATGCTCGATCTAGTCGAATGTATTATGTATCTTCAAAGTGTCTTCAAGACTAGATAGGCCTAGCTCCACTCAGGCCAAGCCATATGTCTCCATAGAGGCTCATTGAAAAATAGGTTTCTGGATAATGGATTATTATACTTTATCTCAACATTCTTCCTCATTGATGAAGCCAACCTTCTGGGTCTCCAAAGCGTCATTCTCAGGGACTTCATGTTCACCATGATCTGTAATCACTAAAATTTTACCCTCAAAAGGAAATGCTTTATGCACACAACTATCATGTTTTCCCTGTAACTCATCCTCATTTCCATCTGGCTCAATTAGTTCTTAAGAATCATGAATCATAGGTTCTTCTTCATAAAAATACTCATACTCTTCCGCTTTATTCCATGGAATAAAAACTCCAACTAGGTACTCTTAAGGGTTGTAAAGAATCGAAAGCATCTGCAAATGCAGTGAGTAATTGAAATTTGTTGGCATCAAGAGCAAGATTATGGGAGTTAGAATCCATGAGCTAGTTAACAAATAACAAGAAATAAGGTCTAGGATGGAATGCACTTTTTTTTTTTCTTTTGCATTCCTTTCAATGACACACACAATTATTTCAACCACCTTGTTTAGAAGCTTGAATTTACTCATTCTTGGATCCAATGCACAATACTTAACCAAAATAACCACAAGTTTCAAATACATATCAATTAATGTAAATGAAAGGCTTTGTATCATTTTTTGGGATGGGAGTGGAAGATAAACCAACACTGAGATTTCAGAGGCTAAATAATGTTGGACAGATAGTTTTGTCGATACATGAAAGAAACATTTAGAAACATTATATCCATTTAACATCCCAAATTGCTATAACTATGATATGTAAATAGCATATGCGTTATCATCCACTCTAGGAGGATCATAAATATGAGCCTAGTCCTCAAAAGGACTTCCAAATTGTTCACAAAAACTAGCAAGATTAGTTGATCTAACATCTTGGCTAGCCAGTTTATTGTCATCCCTACTTGGCCAAATTCGACTAGGAATAACCTATATTATCTCTAGATTGTATAACCTTCTCCTCTCTCCCAACTAGAGATGCATGTTGAATAGCTACACTTGATGAACCATTTCTTACATCTTCAATTAATTGTTGCAAGGAATTAGGAGAGCTTGAACTTTATGTCACCTTTCCTAGAGCTTAAATAAGATTGTAGGGCTTAGATGCACTAACCCTAGGTTCTTGAATAACATAGGTTTGAACAAGAAAGATAGTAGATTCAGTTGCCACAAATCATTACATAAGAAACACTTATAAAAATTTTCTTTGTGTATATTTTGTAAATTTTCTTGTACAAAGTAAACACCAACTTACAAATTTTAGAGGCACCAACCTATAGAAGATTTCATTCCTAGCTAAGCACTAGCTCAATAAATGTAGGCACCAACCTACAAGAGACACTAATCCCCACAAACTGAGCACCGATAAAACAAAATATAGACACCAAGCTACATCTTCAAGTTGTTCCTCATATCTTTCATAAATAAATTTTTGGTCATTGACAATTTCTTTAGTGAGTTATCATCTAACCATGCAACACTCAGGTTTTTGCCTTCAATCTTGATCACAATCACTTGACATCTACACCTTAACTTTTTTCTCTTGAACTAGGCTTCCTGACTTGTCTCTTTACACTTGATCTCCTACATGTCAATTCTTTGTATTTGATTAAAAATAGGGTTGCCCATATGGCACCGCAACTTCTTAAACCCTTGTTGTTCATTGTTCAATTGTCACTACTTAGGGTTATTATATGTTTAAAGAGAAGGTTTTCCCACCTAAAAACTTGTACTCAACATTATAGTTTCTGCTATATATGGATTTTCAACGCACTTGGAACCAAACATACCTTTACAACCTTGAAGGTATGCTACCTATGGCTTATCAACCTTTTCACTAAACACTCACCTTAAGAAACCCACAGGACTATAACAAATATTGTCCACAATAGCCTTGTTCTTACTACACCTCTATCCATAATAGGGCCCAGTCCTATACTCACCTTAAATTCACAACTACTTCAGCTAACAACTCCCTTAACACTGCCTTAGGCAACTAGACTTGGGCCTCCAAATATCCTTGCAAAACGTTTCCAATAGAGCTCAACCACCTCAAATATCAGACCAAAACTTGATCTATTACAAGAATGAAAATTTGACAAAAATCTAGACTTGAACCTGTTCTTCAAAACACCAAAAAACGACCTTCAATGCACCAGAACTTGGTCCTCATGCTAGACCTAAATTCAAATTTCAAAACTCTAGACTCAACCTTCAAACTAGGCTTGAACTCAATATTCAAACACCATAATTTGGCTCTGAGAAGAAACCTAAAACTCAGCCTCAACAAGATTGAAGTTTGGCCTTCAAGAAGGCTAAAAATCAGCCTCTAGAATAACTTTGCAAATCACCTTCTAACCATGACCAAAAACCTTCCCAAAGAGTGCCAAAAACCCTTCCCATAGAAAACCTATCGAACTTGGCTTCACTTCAATTGGTTCATGAGATATGAACCTTAGAATTACTCCTTCGCTTTCTTAGACAAATTTGAATTGGCATGAGCGAGTGAGTCTCAGGTTCCCCCACATAAAGCCTATACATAATGCATTTGACTTGTAAAAGAAAGGCCGTCTTACCTACTCGCTGGGTTGACTTGGCACATTGTATAATAAATATTCAAAAAATCATTTCTCTTCAACTGTGAGCAATTAGAGGGAGTTCCATATACGATTAGAAAGGTCTCGGAATAAGCTTTCCAACCATATATATTATTCTCCCATTTGAGCTAGGTATTTGGAGTAAAAATGCATTCAAATATGGTGTATTTAAATGGGGCATCAAAAATCCTAAAATAATATTTCTAGAATGCATGCCATATATCATTGGAAATGTCTCAAAATATGATATTTAACTATATAAATTTCTCTTCCATTTGGAAAACCTTTGGCATCAATAACAACCATTTTGGACATTACCACACAATTAATGACCAAGTTTCTCCACTCCTTGAGAGATTCATACAACTTGGACCCCCAAAGTACTACAAGGGGTTTTTCTCTGCCCCTCAACAAGCATTAAAATTTATTTTCTACATTCCCCAACTAATTATTACAAAGGAGTTTTCAACATCCCTACTTAGCATAGCACCGACAAGTCTTGTTAGCCTTGGGAAATCACCAAATGACATGATTAGAGTCATTATTGGCACATTTTTGGTGGTTGACAAAGATGATGGCTCTTCCTAATTTGAATACTACCCAAGGTGTTCCTCAACATCCCTACCTACTTTTCAAAATACATTTATGGCACAACATTGTTGTCAAGGTGCTTCCTTGAAATATACCATATACTGCACTGCCCAAGATTTACCTTTTTGGTTTTCCAACCCCTCTTCATATTCATCCATTTTTTACATTGCCTACTCTCTCTCTTTCCTTCACCTAAGTTTTAATTAGGAATTCCTTATTGTTTTGGTCAAACATTGTTCTTTCTAATTCCCTTAACCTATTTCAGTCACTTACGAATTCTAATTTATTTCTCTTACTTTCTTAAAACACTTTTTCATTTTTACAAGTTTTCAGTTTCTTTTCAAATATCAAATTTTCTTCCACAACATCTAATTCTATTCCCATTATTTTTGGGTTTCCTTTCCATTCATTTTTCTATAAATGATACCAAAATTTCATATATATTAGAAAGCAAGAAAAATAAATATATTTTAAAATTAAGTGATCATGGAGGTTATTAATATGAATTCTTCATGTAATAAATTTTTTGATTTAGCCAAAATGATGATAAATGGAATTCTTACAAAGAAAAGTGTATATAATACAACAATAGTGACTTTGACATTTACAAAGTAGACCAAAATAATCAATACATTCCTAGCTTCAAGTAGCCATAACTTGATGCACGTCTCATGGTACATCTCCTTTACATAATTTAAAATTGAGCCAAAGGTTTGTTGTGATATCCCTTCTGTCCATGGCAAGAGAAACACTTTGCAAGTTTAAGATACAATTATGCCTATATATCCACATAAGGCAAATATGCATTTCTTTGAAGGTTGCCCAAGCCATAACTATTCACTCTAGCAAGCTATCAAGTTGTAATTTTCACAACCAATTTCTGACCAAATAGTGGGAATTATTTCATCAATTTACATTCAAAAGAATCAAAACAACCAATATCCACTCATTTTCCAAATTTCTATAGGATTATTTTAAAATTCATAATGGTTTTCCAATGGTCATGCTAGGCTAACCACTATAGCATCAATAATAAGCAAATGTAATTCAGATTGCATCCACCAAAATCTATTTTCAAATATTTCCTCTAGTGAGTAAACTTCAGTGATTAACATTAGACACTACATTCCTAATTTCTTTCTATTTTCTATCGAAGTCCATAGTATGTTCTTTTTCTCTACGTTGAGTTTGTAATTATTTGAGGTCAAGAATTCTAATGAAGTGATAAGTTTTAATGAGGTGTCGCTAGAGGAATGTAGCAATTGCTTGTATGTTTCCAAAAGACTCGTTAAAGTTTGAGTATTGGGAGTCAATTTGGTATCAATTCCATACTTTGTAAAGATCTCCAAACATCTGTAATTAAGCACATTGTTGCTGTATTTGTGAAATGTTTTTCTTCTTTTGATATTCATATGCTTTCATAGGAATTTCTCTGTGATTAAATGATTGGTAGAATAACATAGTTTATTTAGGGATGTGTCAACGCAGTGTTGTTTTGTTTTGTTTATGCCAAAGAGAGGCATTGTTAATACCTTAAGGCCACTCCCTGTCTAGTCTTTTGACTTTGTTAAACATATATTTATGCCAGTATGGATCCTTCTTTAGATCAAGTAAATTACATATAAATTACTTCAAATGGTCCCGACATGACATTAGATTCAAAATGATGAGATTCTAGTTTGTCTCCA
Organism: Pinus tabuliformis; assembly: GCA_031772625.1. Lineage (NCBI taxonomy): Eukaryota > Viridiplantae > Streptophyta > Pinopsida > Pinales > Pinaceae > Pinus > Pinus tabuliformis. The sequence goes on along the minus strand of CM062805.1, from coordinate 151,738,943 downwards.
ACATCTTCACATAGGAGTCTGTTGACAGTGCTAAAAATCCGCCAACAAAAGGGGTCTCCTCAGTATGAAGTCCCAACTAGACCTCACACCGTTTGGATTAGGAGCCCTATCAGGATAATAGGTTCGACCACCATTACTCATAGGGATTTTCCTTGGCTGCAATGATCAACATAAGAGATTATGCAAACAACCGTTGAAACAAGCAAGTTGGCATAGTGAGGCATATAATTGTAATGTATATAAGGTACTTTCACACAAGGGAAAAGAGAGTGAGCCTCTAGAAGAAAATTAATAGTACCATCCTAAAAGAGATACATAAGAGCATGGAAAAAATCATTAGTTAACCTGGAAAGTAGTTCACAAAATAACAACGATCATAAAATCAAGTAACAATGCACATTCAACAAGATGCATAGTAAAACTAGTGAAATAGTTCAATTTCATTAGTATGTGTAAACATAAACATACACCGCAAACAATGAAATAATAGTATTACAATCATTCATGACATATGCATGAAAGTGTGCCAGCTCTAAGAGCTTCATATATTAAATGAAAGTCCTAAGATACACAATTACAACGATGCAACACTAGCCCCAATAGTGGAGCATTAAGTCACCATTTGCTTCTCCAAAGAAAGATCTTCACTCCTATGCCAAGTTAGAGAAGCCAAGGTGAAAAGTCCTTTTCTTGAGCTACGATGGTGTATATATAAAAATTGAGGTGACTCTTCACCTCCCTTGTGACTCTTGACCTTCCCTCATGACTCTTGACCTCCCATGTGACTTTTTGAATACCTATGTGACCTTTGAGCTTCTACACGACTCTAGGAATTTCTAGTGACCTTTGACATTCCATGAGGGACCCTTGGGCTTCAACACATTTTTAAATTTTCTCAGTTTTTGGAATTTACGTAATTACATTCCACAAATAATGTGGTCGAAATACCTTGACACATATGACTTTTGTCGTGACACTTTGAGAAGCCATGACTTGGCTATGGTGACATAAGACTTCATTTCATCAGTGCCAAGATATTCTATTTGCTATTATGACTTCGAATTATTCATGATGGATATTTGATTGTACTTCATCTTCACCCACCAAGGGATCTAGATGAGTGTTGGAATCTTCCAAGTCAACACAAGATGCCATCTCTTTTTCTTGGTCAAAGACTCCTTTTGATAACATCTTCATGTCTCATCTCAACAAGTGTCCTCCTTGTGACCACTTCTTACTAACCCTTTGACATCATCTTTTCATGGTACAATTATATAACCTGCAAATGAATTCACTAATGAAAATACAACATTAGTCCAATAATCACCTATTCTATATGTGCATGTTCATACAATATAGTGGCTGTGATAGGACAATGGGCAAGGGTTTTGAGGAGACTAGGAATTGTTCAGTTGAGCTAAGTGGTGACCAAGGGATCACCATGTTATCCATTGGAAATGTGCAATACATAATAAGGAGAGGCTCTTCAAGGTTTTGCATAGTGGGCAAGTCCAGGAGACAAGGTGATAAGATTGTTGACCAAGGATGCACAATGCACAGTGCTCATGGAGAGGAGGTAGGGATTATGTATTTGAGCTTCATAGGGATTGATGGATGACCCCAATATCCACTGAAATTGAACAATGCGTAGTTGAGGAAAGGTAGGGAAAGGCAACTGCATAGTGAGGGGTTTCAATCAGCAGGAGGGGCAAGACTAGGCACTATATGTAGGTTTTAATCCAGTACAAAGATTACCTACATACGAATTCTAAAAAATAGAAAATAAATAATGACGAGAGCATAAATCATAAAACAAATATACACACAGATTTTCCCCTGGATCCCAAAACCGGGACTACCAGATTGATTTTTCATTATATTCCTTTCAATGTTACAATACATATATATACATGCCAAAGCATCCATAAACCCCAATCCATTAACCCTGGATTAGAAAATAATCGTAGTTCACTTGACTGGATCTACAAAATACGATGGATAGAAAACCATCATGCCCAAAACCATGTGCAAAATCCATGCACAAAACCATAGGTAGGTCTGCCCACCTAATATAGGGTCAAATTTCCTGGGGCATTGTGCCAACCCCCCTGCTGTGCTCGGCGCAATGTACAAGGGGGGCTACCACCCCCCTATGACCCCCCTGCTGCACTTGGCGCAATGTACAGGGGGGAATACCACCCCCCCGTGACACCCTCACGCATGGGGTAGTCGTGGAAAGAATCTAACACACACCCAACACTATAAATGCGCAATGCATAATGATTTAGGAGAAAACTCCAAGATTACATAGATGAGGGTTACAATGGCCTAAAGATGGACCTACTATCCACTATAAATGAGGCTCACTTGGTTAAGGTATTTCACAATTATCTGAGGTAAGCAAAAGAAGGTTAAGTCACTTTTCATAAAAGATGCTCATTGCACCATGAAAGGAAGAGAGCCTTTGTATCACACATTTTTCCATTGCAAGGGGATGAATAAGTCTTGTTGTCAACTAGAAGTTCTCAATGCACAATACAGGGCATAACTGATCAAGTCTTAGCGTAGTGAGGTAGTATCAACATGAAGGATTTGGTGGCTATGTGGGATCAATGGAACAAGAGAGAGAGACGTTAAAAAAATTTCCAAATGAAGATTACATAGATGTATACTGTCAAATGAAAGGCAAAAAAATGTTCAGTAGTCAACAATGAAACATACAAATTGAAATGACAACAATGCGACACTGATTTCTGAGTGCGACAATTAAATCGTAGGATTGTAACACTTAAAATGCAAGTGGCAATCCAAGTGTTTATAGCAATAAAAAAGTCTGCTATGCCATGGGAAAGTGTCCAACACATATTCTAATGGTAAATAACATCAACTGGTGTAAGAGGGTATGCTGGAGCTTCCTCTAGGGGGGTGTGGCATGGTGATTTGGAGTTATGTGAAAACAAGTGAGAGTAACACATGCAAGAGTGAAAATGACACTTGCAATCACAAATAAAACACAAGCGCCACATTCAAGAATCAAGGTAGGAAAAAGTGACACTTGTAAAAGGTATAGTAAGCAAAAATGACACGTAAGAGAAAAATAAAACAAAAATGGCACTTGTGAAAGCAAAAGCAACAGTTGAGAAACCCACCCTGTAGATAAAGCATTTACAACCATGAGTGAAAGAGTGCTTCTTATACCTCAATAATGTACAAAGATCAAAAGTGAAATATAAGGATGAGCTCTAGGCTAGACTCTTTATACAGGGAGAGAAGACATGCCATGAGGTTTATAATTGATGAGGGTGCTTAATGCATGTCCAAAAACTAGGAGCTAATAGTGGATTGAGTGAATTGAGAAACACTCTCACTCTCAATAAAAGATGCGTAGTCAGTTTCTACAGAAGATGCCCCACACTATCACTGTCAATTAGGATTTCACAGTCTCAATCTCTAATAAATGCGCAATCACTGTCACCAGAGACTTCCCAAGCATTGTCTCCAAGGACTGCACAACCTTAAGGAACTGCACAATAACTATCATTAGGGACCGTGCAGTCACTGCCATTAGGAACTGTGCAATGTTTGTCATCAAGGATTGTGTACCACTTGCCTTCCAAAGATACACACTGACTGCTAGGCTTGATCAGAAAAGGTTTTCTATGCAGGAATCAAAAGATAAGTATGTAAAAGTAGGCCACTTTGACACTTAAAAATCTTGAAGGAAGACATGAACACGCAAGGAACATGACTAATCATGACATTAATGACTTGAAATGAAGGATGACAGGACCATAAGGAGGGTCCAAATTTTGGACGTAGGAAAATTTGGAGGCTGTTTGTCGCAACGAAAACAGAGTCTAATATCCATAGATGAAAAAAACTCCATATAAAACTGGGAGCTACCACCCATTAATCCAGTCGAAGTTTATAAATTAAAATGGTGGCATTATATCTCTCATTCCTTCATTAAGACACATTCAATGGACATTTGTTTTTGTCCCTCAGACAATCTAGTAAATATAAATCTTCTAGAGCGTGATATCATAGATTGGGCCAAGAAACAAGGCTTTTTGTATGCTCATATCGATGCCATCAAATTGGGTTTAGGTCCTCTAGTCCGACCATACTTTCTAGTCTATTCTCTATGTTGTGTAATTGACACTAGACATAATAACTTTTTAGATGCATCGATAGGAGGATTCTTTGCACCTCTTAATGACGTACTAACTTTTGCTACTATCTTTCCTAAATTATTAGTATCCTTAAATGAACTATTCATTTATAATTTGTTAAAAGCTTATATTCTTCCTGCTGGTTTTGACATGTATATAAACTCTAATAACTTCCAGTTGAAATCAATGGTCATTGTTCAGTTTGGAAATAATACTTTTCCCCCTTTGTGAAAATGAGTCCAAACTATCTCGTTCTTGCACACCGTTGTGGAAAAAGATAAATCCAAACAAGTCCTACCTTTGACCTTTGAATTAAAAAGTACTCAAACTTGAGAACCCAGATGCTTACCCACATAAATAAGCCCAAAAAACTAATACCCCTGTCTATAATAACCATAAACCAATCTCTAAAAATCCCAGAGTTATTCCCTCCAACAAATCAGATGGTTCATCCGTGTACATACAAAAAAAATCTCTCTAATTCTATAGAAGAATCTCATAAATGACTCAAAATAATTGTTCGCCCTGCCAAGAAAAAATTAACAATCTCCAAGGAATAATATCCATAACAACTTCCTCTCCTCCTTCATTCTAGTTGGCCATGTTTTATTTACCAAGGGAAGGTTTAGGACAAATCAAAAGGTTCCCCAATGGAGAAGAGTCGTATCTACCTGGAAGAAACCTCCCAATTGTCCCTTACAGACAATTTGTTGATGATTTAAAATAAAAAGAGAACATCTTCTAGTAAGATATTCATTAATAGGAGAATTAGTGTCAGATGAGTGCAAACTATTAAATTTTTCAAAATTTCAAGCTTCACTGATAGAACAAAATATAGATGAATTACACAAATATTTGTTACAGATTAAACAAGGTGCAAAATCTTAAAGAAGATATAAAGGATATGACAAAAAAATTTGACATACTGTCCCATGTTCTTACCGACACCATGATTTTAAAAACATCTTTGCAAAAGGTTGAATCAAGGTTATATATGCTAGACTCTTTTTTAGATAAGGTGAATGAAGTAAGAATGGTAGTGAGAAAACCATAAAGGAACCCATACATTTCCCACAAATATGTCCTATGAGATGAGACAAAGAGTTGTCATAACAAACATAAGAAAAACAACTACATAGGAGTATTTCAGATTCATGATAACAAACATGAATGGCACTTTGGAGCAACAAAAGATACCTTGACATGAATAAAAAAAAAGTGTTTGTCATGAAAAAATGGTCACACCCTCTGCAACTGACAATCAACGAAAAATGTCTTAAGGATTTGACCATAAAAAGTGAGAAAGAATTCAATACAACAATACCAATGGCATCCTCTTCCCATCCTAAATAATTTTCATCTTTAGAAATTGATACAACCAATAAAATTATCTCAGCCACGTCGGATGATCCAGTCATTCACTTTGGGTGTCAGAATACAAAAGAAATAATGTTTTCCATCCAATTGTTGGAAAATTGGGTTATTGAAAAAAATGTCGAAGATGTATCCATCACCCCAAGATATATGCCTACAAACTTGGTAAATGGTTTCACAGGGCTTGCAACTGACTCATGGCATTGGTTGCCACAAAGAACTAAATATGAATTGATGAATGATCTCAAAGCAGATGAAGTAATAATACAAGCCTTGATTGCACAGTTTCATGGTCTTGAGACTGATATATATCATGACTATCTTGCATCCTTATTAATGACTCAAAGGCTTTGTAATCTTTCTTATCATGACCAATGCTTTTGTTATGTGCAAAAAATAATAATAGAATAATGGAAATCAAACGATCCCACTTATATAAAATATTATATAAAAATCTTTCCAGGGGCACTTTCAAATGTAGTAGAGCAATATTTTAAAGACAAAGGCATTACCTTAGAAGGCATGTCTATAACAATGGAAAATCACCATATTAGTATAGTAATCCAAGAACATTGTCCAGCTAAAAGATTGAACAAATATTTCAAAAAAATTGAAAATATGTTTACATCATCTTTATGCAAACATTTAGGGAATATGCCAGAATGGGGATGCAATGCTTATAATTGTGGCCACCAAACTACAAAAAAATGTTTGTCAATGCAAGAAAAATGATAAATAATATAGTTTTAGATTTAGATTTCTCCTTGATATATCTGAAAGGAAGTATAAGAAGAATAAAAGGTATCCCAAGAGGATTCTATATTTGAATAAAATACGACTTCCCCAAAAGAATTATGTATGATACAATTGCAAAAAACCAGGCTACTGACCTCATCAGTGCCCACAAAAGAAATCTAAGCCAAAATTGACAACATTATTTGCTAAAGAAATCAAGGCAGATTGGTGGAATTTAAACTATTGTTCTCCCACATATCAACCTAATGGAAATATAAATTTTCTTGAACCATCTAAATTCTCAGAGGAAATTGATCACACTTCTGATTCTTTTTCAAATGAATTTAGTGAACCAGAGCTACTAAATTGGGAGGGTGATAGTGAAAATGATTACTTCCCCAAACAAGAATTTGAATTTTGCATGTTTCTTACTTAACAACAAAAATATCTTTAATCGAGGATCAAAGAGATTGATCAAAAGTTAAAAGAAATCCCTACATGGAAATATGTAGAGAGGGAAAACTTGCGCAAAGAGAAAGATGGATTATTAACGCAATTAGCTTTTCCCTATCCTCCTCAAACTAAAAACAAGTTTCATAAAGGAGACAACAATAAATATGCTCCTATATATTTGTATGAACATGACACATGCCATAAAGATAGACAAAGCTTCAGAAAATATAGAGAGAGATTCTTAAAGTTACAAATTAGAGAACAATAAAGCATCTTGAAAAAAGCAACCAAAGCTATCAAAGAATTGAAGCAAGAAATTGAAGAAATAAGTATTGAGAGAAACAAGTCATCAGGGAATTAATTATCAAGAATATTTGAGGAATCCTTGCACATATCATCGGGCTATAGAAAGAAACCTCAAGGGAAGGAAAATATAGAGGAACCTGATGAATTTGAAAGATCAGAAGAACACAATGATTCAGATTCAGACAATTTAAAAGAGCACCATCAACCAAAACCTACTTTATTGTCCTTTGGAGGATCCACGTTCTACATCAAACTATTATTTTTCCCACCATAGGTAATGCCTTATGAAATTGATTGCTTGGTAGACTCTGTATGTCAACTAAATTTGCTAAGGAGAAAGGTAATTCTAGAATATGATTGGGTACATCCCACCATTAGACAAAGAGAAACAGATGAGCAAGAGTAGAGATCCAAGGCCAAACCAAAGACTTCGCATTAAAGGTAGGCAGTCATCAATTTAAGCTTTCCTTCCATTGTGTAAACCATATGGTAGATGTATTCTAGGATAACAATTTCTTGAATTAGTTGATCTCGTTTTTATAAACAAAAAAGAAAGAATTCTCAAATTCCATATTGATGGGATAAGTGTAAAAGTTGCTATGCTTTTAGAAGGAAAAAGTTGCAACAAAGAAAAAGAACATTGTATGAAGGTCAAAAGTTATATTATATAAAGTAATCTGAACAAAATGGAGAAATGCATATTATATGCTCAAACTCATGTAGAAGTTTTGAACCCCATTAGTGAAAAGATTATGATAAATTGTACTTCAGAAACCCCTAATGAATTTTGGCATAGGGAAAAATACTTTGTTTCTCTCCCTTATAACCCCTTGGTCAAAGTTAAATCTCAAAGAGCTTCAACAATATTAATGAGCTTGTCAAAAATCGAAACTTGCCAAAACAAAATAAATGACTTACTAAAGAAAGGTCTCATAGAGCCCCCTAAGAGTGCATGAGCATGCAAAGGGTTTTATGTGAACACATACTTCAAGCAGAAGTGAGGAAAGCCAAGACAAATAGTAAACTACAAACCTCTGAACGAAGCTCTGCAAGATATCATGTATCCTATCCCTAATAAAAACTCTTTACTACAAATGCCAAAAGGAAAGGAAATCTTTAGTAAATTTGATTTGAAGTATGGTTTCAACAAGATTGGTGTAGTCCCAGAAGATAGGTACACGACTGCATTTGTAGTTCCTCATGGAACTACCAAAGGAAAGTTATTCCTTTTGGACTGAAGAATGCACCTAGTGAGTTTCATTAGAGAATGGAAGATATATTCATAGAATATTCTTGGATCATGGTCTACATTGATGATTTGTTAATTTGCTTCAATAATTTGTAGGAACATATAAAACACTTGCAATTGTTTTATGATATAGTATTTAAGCATGGATTATTTTTGTCAAAAAAAATGGATATAGGCAAAACAAAGATCGAAATCCTGGGTCTTAGAATTTCCAAATGTCAAATTATTATACAAGATCACATCTTGAAGACTTTTAGTTTGTTTCCAGACACTTTGATGGAAAAAAACCAACTTCAAATATTTTTGGGTAGCCCTAACTACATTAGGCCATTCTATAAAGGACAAGTAGAAGGCATACTGATACTCCAACAAAGATTAAAGAAAAATCCCCTTGCTTCGTCTCCGACAATGACTAATGCAAAGAATAGGATAAAAGAAAAGGTCAATGAATTACCACCATTATCTCTGCCTATAGAAAGGGGGAGTATATCATAGAAACAAATGCATCTAATAACACTTGGGAAGGTGTATTATTTGAAGAAATTGAAGATAAAGAATTAGTATGTTCTTATGCTTCTGGATCCTTTCATGGAGAAAAACTAAATTACCCGTCAAGTCACAAAGAATTATTTACTGTAAAGAAAGAAATCCATCATTTTAGGCTGTATTCAAAGCCTTTTCACTTCCTTGTAAGATCATACTCGAAAGTCTTACTAGGAATGTTAAAGTCTGATAAGTTGATCACAAAAAGCCAATCCAGGATACAAAAGTGGGCTCTTTGGTTAGATAATTTTGATTTTATTATTGAACATAAACCTGGAAAATTGAACTGCTTGGTTGATATGCTAGCTAGAGAGGCAAATTGTGCAGATTTGTTTATGCTTTCCAAAGACTACATGGACAAAGTGAAAATCCCAATGGAATGGACTAAGATAACATCAGAAGAAAAAAAGGTTGCCAGGACTGAAGAAGAAAAAACTAAAAAGGTTCTAGCTAGTTTGTAGACTAGAACTTAGAAGAGAAGTACTTGAGTTGTTCAACAGAGAGAGAGAGAAACAAGTCAATTTTCTATGAGCTTAATCAAAGAAATTAAAGCATCACCTATCTAGATCCAAATTAGAGAAATGGGAACAACAAATAGAAGTAGGACACAACTCAACAAAAGGAGAAGCACAAATTAACAAAAATGTCAGATATATGCATATTGACTATGATAATTCTAGAATATGTCATTGTGGCATTGGTTTAGGATGAGCATCATGGGAACACTATTCTCTATTATTAATGTTAGTAATGCAAAAGAGAGAAGTATTCATATGCACAAACACCAAAAACTTAGTCATGTGGCCATGACCAGGATGGACAAAAATCCTGATTGAAAAACTTATGCTGAGGACAAACTAGAACTGTAAAGGAACACAATTCATTCTAAACATCCAAGACAAAATATTAAGAGATGCACAACCTAAATTGTGGCTCAAATTTAATTTAAAGCTCATAAGTTGCGAGCTATCTTTGCTAAACCCTCCAGAAATAGTAGTGGGTGATAAAGAACTAAGAAATCAATAGAATGAAATAATTGGTCTCGCATGACAAGAGTTGTACTACAAATTCAAGCTAGAATATCATACCAAGGAGAGTACATGCTAACAAAAGATCATCCATTCATGATAGGAACAATCATAGGTAGATGCCTTGATGACTATCTTTTTCCTATTCCAAGTTATATGGATATTGAAGATCCATATTAGTTAGATGACAGTTTGACATGGGAAGTCCACAATCTAGAAAATTGAATGAAACCATGAAATAACCTAGCATGAAGCATGGTGTACCATTATCCCATAATGAACATATTTCAACTTTACTTTAGTCATCTCATGGGTGGCATATCACTCCACTATGTAAGTAATCTGGCTTGTCGGCCATAAGCATATTTCAACTTTACTTTAGTCATTTCGTGGGTGGCGTATCACTCCACTATGTAAGTACTCTAGCATGTTGGTGTTAATTTTATTGTGGCGATACTAGAACAATTTTCTTATACATATCACACAATAATTATTAACATTAACATTTTTCATCTTGAAGCAATAATAAGAAAATTCATTCATAAACATGAAAGAGTAGAAATAAATCACATTAGAAATAATAAGAAACCATGAGACAAGATACACAAAAATTAGGCTTGAGGCTAGGGCAAAACCCACATGGGGAAAACCGAGAAATTCTTCCTTATGTGTGTGTGAGAGAGAGTTCAAGATACACCGGTTCATCAAAAACACCATCAAGGTAAAAACCCAAACCAATACCTAAGAATAAGATGAATTCCCAAAACCCTCCTCCTGAAATCCGTTTTCCTTTCCAAAAACAAAACTTGCTAGAGTAGACAAAAATGAGTGATGTGAATTTCCCAAGTGAGGAGGTGAGTGTCACAAATATATAGCCTTCGCAAGGGGTCAAATGGGTGCCTCAAAGGGGCCAACTGACCTAAAATTATTATGAGGCAGAATTGTAAATTTTTGGGGAGAATTATAAATTTAAATTTGCAATTTAATTTTCTTTTCTTCCTTTTATTTTCATAAGTGAAAATGATCCAGGTGGATATTGGTGGCCACCTTCCAGGTCCACCTGGACCCCCACCATTGTCTTTCTCAGCATTTTCAGTTTCCTTAATTGTAGCACAATTTACTATTTTTAGCAGTTTTTCGGGTCCTGAACTTCCGGAGCTGTTTTGAGGCCCTAAACGACGTTTTTTTGGAATTCTGGGGCGACCGAGCCCTATATTGCCTCCCAAAGTGGTAGTACTCGGATAGATCTTTCTAACGAGCTATCGTACGCGTCAAACGGAGATCGTATGCCAAAGTTACGACCCCGGGAAATTGATGTACCAATTTACCCAAACGGGGCCCACAATTTGGCGTTTCATCTTCTAGGGTTAGGTTTCGGTATGTGAAGGGTTTTCCATTGTTTCTCAACAATAAATAGGCCTTCGAGCCTCATTGTAATATAGTTCAGAGGCATGTAGCCATCACATCTCTTCTCAGAGATAAGCTACCATCGCCCTAGCTAGTTTATTGCCATTTCTGTTTGTAAGCATATGTCAGTATTTTCCATTAATGAAATGAAGTATTATTTCCGCTGCATCTTTGTGTATATGGTTATCTCTGTAATTTGTTGCGTTCCTGCTTAAATCTGGATCAGTGGTATCAGAGCGGTCTGCTTTTTTCTCTGTTTTTCTTTGCATGTCCCCAACAAGGTCGGGATATAAGGAGTTAGGGCTTGAACTGGTTGAACCTTTGCAAGACCAGCCTCGCAAATCCCGACGGCCTCCCATGGCGGACGAGAAGAAAGACGAGGGGGCAGGAGATCCCATCAAAATCTTGCTCGAAGAAGCGCTCGAGCGACAACGGAACGCGATGATGGACAGCTTTGCGCAGATCCTTCAGCGGCTACCCAGAAGCGGCGCATCGGCTTCCAGCAGCTCCTCTGGAAACGCCACACCCTTTAAGGTACAAGTTAATTTTGAAATCCCCATATTCGAGGGTCAGATAGACGCCGATGCCATAGATAAATGGTTAAATCTGCTAGAGGGTTATTTTTCTGTTCATGAATTTTCGAGTCGGGAAAAGATTGTTTTTGCTCTTCTCAAAGCAGCCCCCCACGTCAAGGACTGGTGGGAAACCTACTGCGAGCAGAAGGATGAAAGTACTGGCTCACTATTTTCAGCCGCACCCACCTGGGATTCGTTCCGGGATGCCATCAAGGAGCAGTACTACCCTGTCGGAAGCTATGAGGATGAATACATAAAGTGGACCACGCTGCGGCAGGGAAGGGACCAAGATGTGCCGGAGTTCACCAATCTTTTCCATACCCTTCGCACAAAGTTGGGTATCAAGGATTCGAAGCAACATTTGATACTCAAATACCGTGGTTGCCTGCACAAGTACATCCAGGAAGAAATACAGTTCCTAAACATCCCCTCGCTCGGCGCAGCATACCGGTATGCCGTCAAAGTCGAGCAGAAGTTTAAACAAAAGAAGCGAGACTTTGGATCTGCGAATCCAAAGCAGGGGAAAGGTGCCCCTAAACCACAGAACAAAGGACAAAGCCAAGGCGGGACAACCCAAGACAACCAGCTGAAGCTGCAAGCAAAGAGCAACGCCGCGAAGCCGAGAAAGGACACTGGAAAATGGTGCGAGTTCCATAAGAGCTCCACTCACAACACAAGTGAGTGTCGGGCCAAACAGTCACTGGTGGCTGAGCTAAAGGTTTCAGAATCAGATGCATGTTCCGACTCTGAGTCAGAACCCGATAAGGGGTATGAAAAAGGGAAGCAGATCATTGATGCGGATCCCAGCGCCACTGTTGCTACCGCAAAGATCCAGAAAAATGAACCCGAAGATCCAGAGGAGGAGGAGCGTCTCTTCCACTCCCAGATGTGGGTCAAGGGCTCCCCGATACAGTTCATTGTTGATAGCGGGAGTCAAAAGAACCTCATTTCGGCAGAGGTCGTGAAGCGGTTGGGCTTACCGACCACAGCACATCCACAACCATACACCATTGGGTGGCTTTACCAAGGGCGAGATCTTCGCGTGAGCCAGCAGTGTCGCCTTCCATACAACATCAAGCCCTTCACGGATGAGGTATTGTGTGACATTGCTCCCCTTGAAGTTTGTGATGTATTACTAGGACAACCATACTTGTGGAAGCGACATGCTGTGTATGAATCAAGGCCCCGTGCTGTTATTATTACATTGGGAAATAAGTTGTTCAGGATACCAGAGGTACCACCACCTGCCGCCATCTCTTTGATTACTGCAAAACAATGCAGTAAGATCATTTCCAAAACCAGGAAATTTGTTTTCCTGATGATACGCCCTCAAGGGAAGAAGAAGACAGTGGCCGCGACCTCCAAACGAGGTCCCTCTGCACGGCAGCTACAAATGGACAAGATTGTGGAGGAGTACAAAGACATCTTCACCTCCCCGGCAGGGGTTCCTCTGCACTGTCAAGTCAAGCACTCCATTGATCTTACCCCAGGTGCGCCGCTACCCAATGGACCAATTTATCGGCGCTCCGTTCTGGAGAACAATGAAATCAAGAGGCAGATTCAGGAGCTCCTACAGAAAGGTCACATCCGTCCGAGTTCTTCGCCCTGTGGGAGCCCGATAGTGTTGGTACAGAAGAAGGATGGGACGTGGAGACTCTGTATTGACTATCGGGCGCTGAACAAGATCACTGTCCGTAATAGGTACCCGATCCCGCGGATTGATGACCTCCTAGACCAACTAAAGGGGGCGAAATATTTCAGCAAGATCGATCTGAAGTCAGGATATCACCAGGTACCAATTGAACCCTCAGATGTGTGGAAGACTGCCTTCAAATCCAAGGAGGGCCTCTTCGAATGGTTGGTCATGCCTTTCGGATTGACGAATGCTCCTGCAACCTTTATGAGGCTAATGGATGACATCTTGCGGCCATTCACCAACTCCTTTGTAGTAGTATACTTGGATGACATTCTGATCTTCAGCCAGAGTTGGGAAGAGCACCTCCACCACATCCGACAGGTTCTCCAAACACTGCGGCAACACAAGCTATGTGCCAATTTGGAGAAATGCACTTTTGGCATGAACGAGGTCCAGTATCTGGGATACATCATTGATGAACAGGGGGTGCATGTCGATCCAGCCAAGGTCCAAGTCATTCAGGATTGGCCCTCTCCAACCACTCTAACAGAGCTCCGCAGCTTTCTAGGTCTTGCCAACTTCTACCGCAGGTTTGTGTTGGGATTTTCTCATATTTCTTGGCCCTTGAGTCAAGTCACCAAGGGCGGGGCGAAAGCAAAATTCTTTTGGTCTGAATCTCAACAGAAGGCATTCAGGGAGTTGAAGGATCGCCTCTGCACGGCACCAGTGCTCGCGTTACCAGATTTACAACAACCATTTGAGGTCGAGACAGATGCCTCTGACTATGCTATTGGGGCAGTCCTTACTCAACATGGACATCCAGTGGCATATCACAGTGAAACACTTTCAGACACAGTCCGGAAGTACCCCACTTATGATAAAGAGATGTATTCCATTGTACAGGCCTGCCGACAATGGAAGCATTACATTTTGGGGAAGGAAACGGTCATCCACACAGACCACCGACCTCTGCAATTCATACAGACACAAGGGAAATTGCAGAATGATCGCCATCAGAAGTGGTCTACATACCTGCAACAGTTTCACTTGAATATCAAGTATAAAAAGGGCAGCACCAATAATGTTGCAGATTGCCTCAGTCGACCACCGATCATGGCGCTAACCACCGTGCTCAACTCTTGCGGGCACGAGACTTCTGATTGGCCACTTCTCTACAAAAGCGACCCAGAATTCGGCCACACATACCAGACACTCTTGGAGGGTCGGCAGGTTGCAGATTTTCACCTCCAGGATGCCCTATTATGCCACCTCGGTCACCTTTGTGTTCCTTCAAGCGAGCGTGCCAAGATGATTTGGGAAGCACACTACAGTCAGGCTGCTGGGCATTTCGGGGTCGAGAAAACAATGGCAGTACTGCAAAACTATTTCTATTGGCCGAATCTTCGACAGGATGTTGGGAAGTACATCCGATCATGTACTGCCTGTGCCATTGCCAAACCGACCATTAAGAAGCAAGGCCTCTATACCCCGTTGCCTACCCCTAGTCGACCTTGGGAATCCATCTCCATGGATTACATGTCAGGCCTTCCTTCCACTAAGCATGGAAATGACTGTGTTTTTGTGGTCGTCGACAGGTTCTCAAAGATGGCCATTATGATGGCCTGCAAGAAGAATATCACAGCAGAAGCCACTGCTAAACTCTTCTTTGAACGAGTGTGGGTGCACTTTGGGATCCCACAGTCTATCATATCAGATCGGGACAGTCGGTTTCTCAGCACATTTTGGTCCAGTCTCTGGTCAATGCTGGACACCAAACTCACGAAGTCCACAGCCTTCCATCCTCAAACTGATGGCCAGACAGAGGTTGTCAACAGGATGATTGTGCACATTCTGCGCATGTATAACTCAAAGCATCCATGCACATGGGACGAGAGCCTCCCCTATGTTCAGCACAG
Organism: Pinus tabuliformis; assembly: GCA_031772625.1. Taxonomy (NCBI): domain Eukaryota; kingdom Viridiplantae; phylum Streptophyta; class Pinopsida; order Pinales; family Pinaceae; genus Pinus; species Pinus tabuliformis. The sequence goes on along the minus strand of CM062805.1, from coordinate 151,723,549 downwards.
CTACAACCGAGCTCTTCACAGCTCCACTGGCCATAGCCCTTTTCAAGTGGGTTTAGGATTCCAGCCACTATGCCCCATTGATGTGGCCATGCCGCTTGCAGCTACTCACATGAATTCAGCTCATGTCCAGTCCGAAACAGATAAGGCCACCAGCTTCATTGAGCGCATCCAACATATTCGCCAGCAGGTCCATGACATTCTTGAGAAATCAAACACCAAGTACAAGCAGCGACATGATCAACACCGGGTGCCACACAAGTTTCAGGTGGGCGACAAAGTCTGGTTGCATTTGCAAAAGGAACGCCTTACTGGAGCCTATCGGAAATTGAGACCACTTCGATATGGTCCTTACACCATTACTAAGGCTATGGGAGACAATGCATTTGAGCTCAGCATTCCCCCATTCCTTGGCCTGCACCCAGTGTTCAATGTGGACCGCCTTCGGCCATACTTTCCACCATTGCTAGACACATCCGACATTGCAGAACAGCTCAAACGCACCGAATTAAATCCAGATTGCATGGAACAAGCTGCAACTGATCAGATCATGGACACACAGATCAAGAACACTCGCCAACAGCATATCCAACTGTATCGAGTTGTCAAAGCAGGCCAACTCCTTCAGCAGGGCAAGTGGCTCACCAGGGAACAAGTTCAGCAGAGGTTTCCTCATCTCATGGAGGAGCTCAACGCAATGGGGACCATTGCTTCCTAAGGGGGGAGGAATGATCCAGGTGGATATTGGTGGCCACCTGCCAGGTCCACCTGGACCCCCACCATTTTCTTTCTCAGCATTTTCAGTTTCCTTAATTGTAGCACAATTTACTATTTTTAGCAGTTTTTCGGGTCCTGAACTTCCGGAGCCGTTTTGAGGCCCTAAACGACGTTTTTTTGGAATTCTGTGGCGATCGAGCCCTATGTTGCCTCCCAAAGTGGTAGTACTCGGATAGATCTTTCTAACGAGCTATCGTACGCGTCAAACGGAGATCGTATGCCAAAGTTACGACCCCGGGAAATTGATGTACCAATTTACCCAAACGGGGCCCACAATTTGGCGTTTCATCTTCTAGGGTTAGGTTTCGGTATGTGAAGGGTTTTCCATTGTTTCTCAACAATAAATAGGCCTTCGAGCCTCATTGTAATACAGTTCAGAGGCATGTAGCCATCACATCTCTTCTCAGAGATAAGCTACCATCGCCCTAGCTAGTTTATTGCCATTTCTGTTTGTAAGCATATGTCAGTATTTTCCATTAATGAAATGAAGTATTATTTCCGCTGCATCTTTGTGTATATGGTTATCTCTGTAATTTGTTGCGTTCCTGCTTAAATCTGGATCAGAAAATGCCGACCATGGACATAATTTTCAACACTCCCTCTTAGCCAAGGAGGTAATTTAATTCAATTTCATCATAAGAAAAGTAAGTAGGATCACAATCTAATTTCAATTCTCCCTCTTAGTTAGGGATGTATTCTTCCAACTGCTCCAAATATCTCATATTGACTGAAGAATGATGTATTGATCCACAAAAAATTATAGGGGAGATCGATTTACCACAACCAAGTCCATGGAAGTCACATTTAACCTTGGTAAAGATCACACACATCGTAATGGTCTCTAGGTCAAGATCCATGACCTAAAAGAGTATATCATAGATCTCATCTCATATGTACATGTCTCAACATAAATAAATTTGATAACTGCATAATCGTCTCATCTCAGAAGAATGATCCACAATGACAATAAGGCAGATTGATTTACCACAATCAAGTCCATGACAACCATAAATGACCTCGATAAAGGTTACACACACCCTATGTCCACTGATTGACCCTCATACAACTTGATCCTTAGTGATAAAGTGGTAGAACACCTAAATATAATACTTAGGTAGATCAATTTACCTTAACCAATTCCATGGCATTCACATCCAACTTTGGTAAAGATCACATGCACCTAAGTCTCCTCACACACTGGCTAGATGGGTGGAAATCTCAACAAGCTTAACCATTTCAATATGACCCTTGGTCAATAATGACACGAAGGTGACTTACAGATACGATTCATACTAGGGCATGTACTTAGCCAAGTCCATGACTTTAAGGAGTACCCTCACACCCAGGAGCCTCATTGCTCATTCCCCTGTCACCAAGTCCATGGCTAGTCGAAAGACTAGTGGAAGAGCATATGATCAGTGTTCTCGATCAACACCGTTCCCTCTCAAGGAGGGATACATTCTCCTACAGACAAGCTACTCTCTGAAGAATAAGAACTTCACATCGGGCAATGGCTTGGAGAGAATGTTTACAATCTACTCAACTACTGAAGCCTCACTGCTTCAATTTGCAACAAGTCACTGTCAGAGCCTCACTTCTCCCTCAATGCTAAAGCCTCATCGCTCCCTCTGTGTTGGAGCCTCAATGCTCCATCAATGGCACCATGCTTGACAATCCTATGGACATATTTTGAATCCACACTGCTTGCGATTCAGACATACAAGCTGCAATATGATAAAACACTATTGGACTAATTGTAATGAAAATTTTCTATCGAATCATCCAGGAAATAAAAAAAATACCCACACTGAAGCAACAACTCAATGTGTTCTTCTTGATCACAACACTCATGGTTTACTTGGCATCGACATATCTCTTCAGTCACAATATATCACGGCCATTATCTGGCACATGATCAAACAACTTCCATACTAGCTACAATATGATCTGCTTTCATTGTAATGAGAGTGATATATCTCTGCTTCCTACTCATTTAGGAAATCATGGCAGATCCCAAGTTAAAGAAACACCTTGATGTTAAAGCATACCTCAATACTCTATCAACAACATCCAACCATTCATTTAGCTTCAACTAGAGCTTCTCATAGAAGAAAACAATCAAATAGATAACAAGTGGCTTCTCAGATAAGAAAACATCATCATTCTGCTTGTTAGCAGGAAAGTGTGCACAGTCAAATCCATCAGGAGATAAAATACTTTGCATAGAAGTAAATATCAACAACCACGGTCAAATCCAACAGACAATAAGCTTCAATCGTGCTACATGTAGTAGGATCATCCATGCCATCCAGACCAATACAACACCCAAAATTCATCAAGTCCAGATAGAGACAAAAATTTCATGTATTAGGCGGTTCAAGAAGCAAATCAAAGAATCAAAAAAGTCAATAATAGAGTCTCACAACTTCTTCAAATTTTCATCATGCAAGTGTACATGGACCCATAATCCATTATGCCATAATCTCAACAGGGATTTCACCAAGCTCGTGTCATACTTTCAAACTTACAATTATTCCTCTAATAATAGACGAAAAGGTCCTTAGTCCTTGTTAGAAGCAAATCACATAGCAAAAAATTCATGGGCTTATCTTTAGTATCATCCTTCAAAACATCTAGATTTTGGAAGTCACAATTGACTTCTTTTCGTCATCAATCAAAATATGCTTCAATTAGGTTGATCTAGTTGCTCCCTCCAAGTCCAAAATCTCATCCAATCACGAGACTTCTTGTCTCTGTTCTTCCATCCTTCTTCATCTGCTGCCACAACCATGGTAGTCTTCATTGTGCACCTGCAAACCCCACTAGGAGGTCATGTAAGAGAAAACATAACCAAACAAGATATATAGAGACATGAGGCTCTTAATGAAACAATAATAGAAATAATCAAGAAAGTACTTATCTCTTGAGAATGTGTCAACTCCCTCTTAATCTTGGCCTTATTAGATCCATTCAACCTCATTTACATCATTAACAATGAGTCCAAGTTCACATCATTAAGGGGTTTATCATCAAGGGGACCAAGGGGTCAATGTCCTCATCAAGAAATCCACATCATCCATATAATCAAGAAATCCATATCATCAATAGAGTATATATCAACTATGACACCAAGGAGTTCCCATCATCATCATATAATCAAGGAGTCCATTTCATCAAAGAGTTGACCTAGTTCATATCATAATTAAGGACTACACATCATTAGTGATAAAAAAAAGAAATACAAGATACTTATATTTGAGAACATGACAATGCCCTCTTAATTTTAGATTCCTTGAATCCAATCTATAAATCAACCTTAACATTAAGATATCAATATAGGATCTAGGGTTTCAAGCGGAAGAAACTAATTCACAAGACTTTCTCAACCCAACTGATTTGGCTAGGGTCTATATCTTGTATGGATAGGGTTTAGAATTCAAACCATGATAACATAACATTCTTGAATAACATCCCTGCATCACTTATTAGACCTGGGGTTTTGCATGCAACCCTAGGGAGTTCCTGACCAAACCCTAACTAGGATTTTGCAAACCCAATTTTTTTTTAAGAATTTGATCAGACATTCAGACCATGACCTCTTATTATTTGAATTCCTTCTCTAAAGCTATACAATTATTTTCAAACCAAGAAATACAAAAACATCAGTCCAAGACTAGGCTTAACTTTAAACATAGGATTGCAGACCCTTCTTGCAATTTGATTGCCCTTAACAAAGCTACCCATCTATAGCTTGCTTGCTTACTAAGAGTAATCCCAACTTGTACATTCTTGTATTTAATTTCATCATTTTCATTTTCATCATCAACATTATGTCACTTCTTTCTAGGGTTTTCAAAAAAATCCAAGTTTTTTAAATATGTTGTCATCGACAAGTTCGTTCAATATTTCAGATGTCACCAATTATCCTTAATCTTTAGAGGGAATATGGCCCTTTTTGTAATAATGAATTCGTCAAACAATATTTTCATATTTTCTATAAGATAGGACTTCATCAAACCATTTAGATTTATACACCAATGTGAAGCCTATAGACTTGTGACTTGATCATTCCTTAATGATGCTAAGATCATTATTTCAATGTCTTACCTTTTGGGTATGTAAAGACTTCTCATCTCGAACTAGTAGCTATAATTTTGTCTTGGAAAGAGATATGAAATACCTGAAATGACCTCACACTATTTTGCAGTCTTGCACCTTGATTGTCTTTTAATGATGCCAATCCACCAAAACTCATCTGAAGAATTCCATAAAACTTCTAATCATTAGATGATACTTTCATAGCCAAATGTCTCGGTCTTGTTTAATGGTTATGGATTCAGATATACCAAGACATCCATCATAGAATGACATTCACACACTCTAGATTTAACTCTTCACGAAGGCAACAATTAGAGATAACTAGGTCAACTTCTTGCAATGTAGATCGTCTATCTTGGTCTCCTAATGCCAACCTTCTAGCAATACTGAGACTATATATATAAGACATATTGCCTCTACCTTAAAAAACAATAGCTTGGATGCTTCATGGTTATCTTAGAGATGACATACGATCATTGTTTTGAATGTCACAAAGAAAGGACTTCAGAACTTCAAATAGCAATCGATTAGTAGATGCACGATCTTCTATAGAGGCATATCAGGCCTCAAATCCTCCTTATACTGTAGGCATACATTTGCAGAGGAAATACTTGGATCTCTACTTTGGATCAATATATATATATATATATATATATATATATATATATATTTCCATTTAAGCCTTCTTCTCAAATTATATATATATATGTTATATACTTAAATTTCCATTTAAGCCTTCTTCTCAAATTCCTTCACATGTTTTGCATAAAAAAGACTTTAGAATCTAATCCTTGGATCATATAGAGAGAGAGCGCTCAGATGCTATCTTCATAGTTGACACAGCCTTAGAGCACCTAATCTCAAAACTCCATAACTTTACCACAAATAATTCACAATGAGAGTCAAAGTCTTAGACTCGCACCATATCTCATAATTCACATAAGAGAATATAGGTGCCACATAAAATGTTAAATAACATATCACCTAGATAAGTAGGCAAGTTTCAATTTCATCATCAATATCACAGAGATGTGATATAGATTTCCATAGATGGCTGGCATAGAGAAGCTCATATAAATCACATAGATTCACATTAGGAATTCGTATAGAGATGCATAAATACCACACATATAAATTCGAATGAATCATCGAAGGGATCAACCTAAGTTCGGATCATGATTAACATGACTGCGAGGCGTAACACAATTAGTAAGGCATGATACCACAAAGTTAGCATGATATCATAGAATTCAGACCTTCATTAAGTTTTGATTATTCCATGCATACAGTTCTTACGATCACATTGATTTCCATTAGAGTCTTAAGAGGCTTGAGAAATGAATACAACCTTACCATGAAACTCGGCTTGAGTCACAATAAGGTTACTTCAAATAGGGCATCACGCACTTCAACCTTTATAAAAAAAATTCTTCGCTGCTAAAGGCAACTCGACATTAACCCTGCCTTGCATCCCATCTTTCACCAGGGTTTCAACCCTCTACATAGCACTTGGTCACAATTTTATCACAAAATGTATGTAAAAATTTTACCACATATCTTCGTTAATTCGACTGAGAGAGATGGCTTCAATTTGATGGAGCTCGGATGAAGCTGGCAATGAAATTCAACGGAATTTGTCCTAGATAAATATTCGGCCTTATTTTACAAATAAATTCGATTCTCTTCCTCTTTAGTGTCACCTAGCTTTGATACCATGTTAATTTTACTGGGGCAATGCGAGAACAATTTTTTTTATACAAATCACACAATCAATATTAACATTAACAAATTTCATTAGGAAATAGTAATAAGAAAATTCATTCATAAGCATGAAAGAGCATAAATAAAGCACAATATAAATAAAAATAAACCATGAGACAAGAGACATAAATTAGGCCTAAGGCCAAGGCAAAACAAACAAGGGGAAAACCCAAAAATTCTTCCTTATGCGAGAGAGAGAGAGAGAGAGAGAGAGAGAGAGAGAGAGAGAGAGATAAATTAGTTATTCAAAAACACCATCAAGATAATAACCAAAACCAATACCCAAGAACAAGATGAATTTCCAAAACCCTAGTCCGGAAATTTGTTCTTCTTTTCTTCCACAAAACTCGCTAGAGCAGACAAAAAATGAGTGATGTGAATTGCCCAAGTGAGGAGGTGAGTGTCACAAATACATGGCCTTCTCAAGGGGTCGAATGGGTGTTTTAAAGGGGCCTAAAATTATTATGAGTCTGACTTGTAAATTTTTGGAGGGAATTATAAATTTAAATTTGCAATTTAATTTTCTTTTCTTCTTTTTATTTTCAAAGGTGGAAATACCAACCATGGCTATAGTTTTCAACAGTCCGTCATGAGCCTATTTCAACTTTAATTTAGTCATTTTTTGGGTGGCGTATCACTCCACTGTGTAAGTACCTTGACATATTTTAACTTTTTCGCTTCATGGGTGGCTTATCATTCCACTGTGTAATAATACTTTGCCCTGTTGGCCATGAGAATAAATCAACTTTAATTACAAAATCTACTTAGGTAATTGTCTGAAGGAATCCTTGAAACTCGAAGCACTTCTCCAAATTTTGGTGAGGTTTGACCCACATTTCAAGGAATCTACGAATATGATCTATATGACAATTTATGTGTACTTGATAAATAAAGTCATACCCCCGAAGATATTCCTCTTTGTTGAAAATTGTAACTAGGTTTGGTCTTCATTATGATATCATGGCATTGTATATTATTTATAAAGAGAGAAAAGGAAAGAAAAATAAATTATATTTTATTTTTTGGAGTATGGGTTTCATACTCAAGTTTGAGTCAACAACATGTTCTTCATGATTTTAGGTCTTCTAGGTATTTCTAGGATAAATAATAATATTGCTCATGTGTCATAGTCCCATTTGGGCTCATTCGACAAATGTCTCTCTTTATGTGATTTACGCCGAAGTTCTACTTATAAATATTATGGATCACAGAAGCCTCAATTCAACAATATTTATTTTGTTGAGAAAAATCCATGGATAAGCCCAATACTAAATCGACCCAAACAAGAAAATCGAGTCAGCCTAAAGGGAGGATATTTTACCCTCAAGAAAGGCTATATAAAGGAGTGAAGCTTGACTCATTTGGTCACTCATCTCAAGCAAGTTCGATTTGTAATTGCGAAGGTGAAGAAGAGTAGTTTGGAGGACGAATAAGAGGAGAAGTCTATCAAAGAATCTCTTTCCTTGTCTTACTAGGATTTGTGAAGCTACTAGTTGCAGGAAGCCAGAATTTTGAAGCAGTTGCAGGAGGTCGAAATTGCAGGGCTGAAATTTTGTTGCAGGGGCCGAAGTTGCAGCACCAAGGAAGCAATATCGAAGTTCTAAAGGTTGTCTCAAGGAAGATCTTGCTAGGGGTTGGCTTGGGGCTTGGAGGGCTTGTTGGCTTTGGTATTTGGGTTTTGGAAGTCTCTTTTATAAGCAAATTCTAAATAATAAGAGGAGTTTTTTTGAGTTTTCCCTTTGGAGGGGTTTTGCCTTGGCTTGGAGCCTATATCTTGTGTATTCTATCTCTTTGTGATATTCATTGTTTTGGTAATTACTTGATAAAAAAAGATAAAGAAGTATTAAAGAACCAACTCACATCCTAAGTAATTATCATGATAAGGAAAATAAATTTTAATCTACAAGTCTCCATATTTTCCAAAATGGTACCAGAGGTAAGGTGTAAGAAGGAGACTAAAGATCACATCTTTGTTGGCACTATGGAAAGGGTTATAAGGAAGGGTTTCAAGGTTCTTGGAAATCTTGCTACATCTATCAAGGATTGTTTATTGAAGATCATCTCCAAGCTCGCAAAGGAAGTAGTAGATGGAAGTTTGTTCTCTGCTTTATCTAGCACATTCAAGGGCAAGGATGCATTGGTTATTGATAGTGGTGCCTCCAAACATATGACGGGAGAATGCAGTCAAATCAAAATCCTATCTAAGGGAAACTCATCTTATTCTATGGAACTTGGGGACAACAAGAGCTATCCAATGAAAGGCATTGGGTCTACATCATTGGAGCTCAAATTAGGTGGAAGAATTCACCTCAACAACATTTTATATGTTCCAGGTTTGAAGAAAAACTTACTATTTATTTCTTGTCTATAGTATAAATGTAATAGAATTGCTTTTGTCGATGGAAATGTTTTGGTTTGGGGTAAGGGACCAAGTATTGATGATGCTAGGGTACTTGGGATTCATGAGGGGACAATATATAGACTCTACACACCTCTAGCATAGGCTCTAGTTCACTTGGACATGAGTCCTTATAAACTATGGCATAGAAGGCATGAACACATTCATTTTAATATTTTGCCATCTCCAAGTCAAATGGTCAATGGCATCACCGAATTGAAGGAAGAACATGAAGGGACCTGTAAGGGATGTGCTCTAGGCAAGAACGTAAACAAACCATTTGCAAGTAGTGACACCAGATCTAAGAAAATTTTAGATCTCATACACTCAGATGTATGTGGACTTATGACAGTAAAATATCTTGGTGGGCATCAATATTATGTAACCTTCATTGATGATTACTCAAGGAAGACTTGGTTGTACCTTCTCAAGAACAAGGATGAAGTATTTGAAAAGTTTTAGGAGTTCATGAAAGAAGTGGAAAATCTAACCGAGAGAAATATCGAGAATCTAAAGTCTGATAATGGTGGACAATACACCTCCAAGGAACTAATAGCTTTTTTCAAAGAAGCAAGGATTAAGAGGGAGCTCATTATTCCTTATAATCCTGAATAGAATGGCGTGGTAGAAAGAAAGAATAGAACTATTGAGGAATGTGTTAGGGCTATGCTACATGATCAAGGTCTTCCTCAATTCCTATGGGGAGAGGCATGCATGACAACTATATACTTACAAAATCGAAGTCCTCATAGGATTCTTAACAACATGACTCCGGAAGAAGCATTTACAAGAAAAAAGTCAAGTGTCGATCATCTTCGAATATTTGAGTGTCCTGTGTATATTCACATACCCAAGGACAAGAGAAATAAGCTAGATCCTACCAGTATAAAGGGAATATTTGTGGGATATAGTGCTTCATCAAAAGCATATAGAATCTATATCAAGGAGGATCGTCAAATTGAAGTAAGCATGGATGCCATCTTTGATGAGAGCGTAACTCACAAGAAATCAAGGGATGTTCTTGTTGACTATGATGAAGAAGAGATACCTATATTTGAGGATATCTATATGGAAAAATTATGGTCAAGAGCATAAATCTACTCAAGAAAATGTTGAAGGTCCTTGTGAACACATACAACAAGTGATTATTCCAGAAAGTCAGAAGAAGCTTGTTTGGTTGAAAACTACTCTTCAAGAGGCAAAAGGACATACAACATCAGGGATCTCCAGGGAAAGTAAAAGACTAAAGAGGTATTCTAGATATACTGCATACATGACAAGGCTTATTAAAGCAGAACCCTCCTCCTATGAATATGTAGCTAAACATCAGGAGTGGAGGAATGCTATGTAGGAAGAATATCAATCCATAATTAAGAATGATGTCTAGGAGATTGTCCCTAGACCAAGTGACAAATCTATAGTCATTTCAAAATGGATTTATAAGATAAAGTGCACCACAGATGGGAGCATAGAAAAATACAAAGAAAGGTTTGTAGTTGATCCGAATTGGATCCATAGAAAGACTGTCAAGAACCATGACATAATCAGGTCGAACAAATATCTAATGAAATCCAAAACAATATCAAAAACACCCTGAACCAATGGCCATGGCAGCCGACGTGGAACGACGAGGACCTCGGTCAAAGCGCGCTGACCGAGGCCCATGGAGACCGCGCAGGAGGCCAAAGTAGCCCCTGGGAGCCCCAAAATGGAAAAAGGGCAAGGTTTTTGATGCACGATTAGCGCTAATCGCGCATCGCTAAGCGAACAGGGCCAAAATGGGAAAGCCCAAGCACTCGGTCGTGTGGGGGAACCGGAGGACCACGGGCGGGAAAAGGTAAAAGCGCTAAAGTACAAAGGCGGGACCCGTGCTCTGGAAACTGGCAGTTTTGATCGGGGCGCCCTTGAACGGTAAGAGGTTTTGGATAGGAGCGGAGCGATTCCATACACCGATCAACGCGTGGTAGGCAGAGGTGAGAGAAAACTACCGTTGATCGCTTGCTATCGGTCGAGAAAGTCAACCACATGAAACGTACATGTGGCATCGGATCTGGAGGGCCCAGATCAGACGGCTGAGATTGCGCCCAATGGAAAGAAGTGGAATCAACAGGGAATTAAGCTACATTCTAAAGGGATTTGGAATTTTTTTAACCGCCACGGTGGAGGAAGAACACATCCACGACGTAACTGAAGAAACGAGCCGACGAAGCATGCTGGCACCATATAGAGGAGGACAAGTGGCCTCTCCCTAAGCGTTCATGATGATGCTGAACGTAGGGAACTCCAAGCGCAGCTGGAGAAGGTGAATCGACACAGGTGGAAGAGGAACCGAACATGCATAGGGATCGAATGGCTAAAGACATGAACAGAGACAGTCGAACCAGTTGCAGTTGATTTGGAACCAGAATTGAGAAGAGTCCAAGCGACCAAGAGAGACAGTGAACATCGAACCCTGAGAGGAGGACTGAACACAAAGAACAGTAAAGCCAAGCATAAGAGACAGAGGGCCGAGCTGACCATAGGCAGCGTCGAGCACCAGAGAGCTTGAAGATTCAAGCCTTCCCACAGAGGAATCTGTCCGGATTGAGCATCACATTTGGCTCTTTCCACTGTAGACCAAGGGTCACAGAGCTGGTAGGAAGAAGAAGAGTCTGTGTACTCCGAGTGGCTTGGGGAATCCAAGAACCACCCCGCCAAGCAAAATCTGCTTCAGGAGAACTCATATTGAGTCCCTGTATTGTAATTTCTTCGCTGAAAGACAATAAAACAAGGCCACCATTGAAGCTAGACTGGAGACGTAGCCCTGGCGAATAGGGTGAACTCCTTATTAAAATTGTTTGTGTCTTTGTGTTGCTTACTGTATTTCTTTGCTGTCTTTCCATTTTATTTTCTGTGTATTGGCAATCTGATCGATTTTTGTTTCAATAACGCAGAACACACACCAGCACATGAGTCTGTAATACCTTTAGTTTAATAAATCTTTAATTGATGGCACTCATAGGGTGAATATCAGATCAAGTGGTATCAGAGCGCGAGGTTGTAAGGTTAGACAAGCTTGTGTTGGTATAGCTGTGAATGCTCACAAGATCAAAGCTCAAATTAGGAGAAGGAGAGTTGGTGGAAACTAATCCTGAAATTGGGAGAGTCTATCCTCGAAAGACCATGTCAGAAGAAAGTTATATGGGGCTAGACCCTCAATTCATAGAGATTTTCCTAGCTATGAAGTCCATGGTTGAAGAAATGTACTGAGACTTTAGAAAGCAAAAGGTGGAAGATGCATCAGGCTCTAGCCAAGAGAAATAAGAAGATGAGTCTCACTTCCATGACAACTCCAAAGGAAAAGGGAAAGAGGAAAAATTTCTCACACCTCCTAACAGCCTTGTACATAATAAGAAAGCATCTTTGATTAATTTAGATGTTAAATTTGATTTGAATATATATGATGGAGAGCTAAATGCCGAAATATTGGACAATTGGATTACACAAATTGATGTGTATTGCAGGGTATAGAACATAAACTTAGACAAAAGTAAGATTTAGCTAGCAAGCCTATGCCTAGGAGGCACTGCCTTGGTTTGGTGGGAAGGTAGAACCCAAGCTGATATGAAAAGCCATGGTAAGACCATCTCTATCTGGAGTGACATCATTTTTGCAATTAGGAAACAGTTCTATCCATTGGCCTACATGCAGCAGGCCATGATGAGTTGGAAAACTCTTCGGCAGTTGAAGGGGCAAAGTGTACAAGGGTATACTAAAGAGTTCAGAAAGAGAGCATTGACATTGGGTATCTCACTAGACTCACCAGAGACTCTTTTGAAGTACATTGGTGGTCTACACAGCTACATGAGGCATACCATCCTCATGTTTAATCCCACTAGTATAGATGAGGTGTCTGTACAAGCTACTCATCTAGAGGCTAGACGAAAGAATGGCAATCCAGAAGTTGGGGGACCATCCCAACCCACTGTAAGCAAGAGAAAGGAGAAAAGAAAACAGAAGTGGAAATTAAGGAAGGCTAAAACTACACAGAAAGCCAAAGCTTCATGCACTCACTATAAAAAGGAGGGGCATGATGATGAGCATTGTTGGATTTTGCATCCAGAGCTGAGACCTAAGAAGTCTGAGGGAAAGAAGAAGAAGAAAAATGCAGCTATTCAGAGAGATTTGGGGTCAGACTCGGGAGATGAAACAACCATAGCAGCCACAGGTATAAAAGGTAAGAATTCTGAAGCATCTACTAGTAATTCTGCTCAATTTGTTATTGATGAAGAAAATGAGAGAAAAAGACATGAGCATTTCCATATTCGAGCTATTTCCAAAAATCAAAAGATTGATACTTTGTTTGATAGTGGCTCTCAAGTAAATTTTATTTCTGAAGCAATTGTAAAGAAATTGGGATTAGCAACTACACCTCACAAGAAACCATACCCATTAGGATGGTTGAATGATAAAGCACAACTACAAGTGACTAGATAGTGCAAACTCAAGTTTTCATTTGGGTCAGCATTTGTAGATGAGGTTGAGTTAGACATAATTCCTTTGGATATATGTGGAATTGTTTTAGGAAGTCCTTACTTGTACAATATAAAGGATATTTTCTATAGAGTTGAGAACAAGTATCTATTGGTTAAAGATGGAATCAAATATTTTGTAAGAGATCATAAGCTCAAGAATAACTATACTCTCATAAACTCAGGGCATATGAAAAGAATGGTTAATTCATGCAAACAATTCTTACTGATGGTTGTAAAGGAAAAGAAACCTGATAAAACCAATGTATTTGAGGGTTGTAATGCTGAACAACAAGCTGATATAGAAAAGGTTGTTTCATAGTATGATGTCTTGTTTCAAGAACCTAAAGGTCTACCACCCAAAAAGGGAATAGTACATGATATTATTTTGCAACAAGATGTTCCATTGCCTAACATTGGGATGTACAGGTTGTCTGCTTTAGAGAATGCTGAAATCAAGAAGCAGGTGCAAGAGTTGCTCGAGAAGGGCTTCATCAGGCCTAGCACATCACCATGTGGGTCACCAATCGTTTTGGTGAGAAAGAAAGATGGCTCGTGGAGAATGTGCATTGATTACCGAGCACTGAATAAGATAACAATCAAGAATCGTTATCCCCTTCCTTGCATAGATGATCTCTTAGATCAATTAAAAGAAGCTGTTTATTTCACCAAGATGGATTTTCACAGTGGATACCATCAGGTCAAAGTTGCAGAGCAAGATGCATGGAAGACTACTTTTAAAACAAAGCAGGGATTGTATGAATGGCTAGTTATGCCTTTTGGCTTAACTAATGCTCCTGATACTTTCATGAGATTAATGAATGATGTACTTAGAACTTTTCTTGATGATTTTGTTATTGTGTATCTGGATGACATTTTAATTTTTAGTAAAACGTGGGAAGAACATTTAAAGCATGTTAAGCAGACATTAGATGTTTTGAAAAGGGAAAAACTTTATGTTAAACTCTCAAAATGTGAATTTGGAAAAACATCTCTAAACTACTTGGGTCACATAGTAGGGGGAGGTGAATTGAAAATAGATCCCTCTAAAGTGGCAGTCATTGTAAACTGGCCTAAACCTAGGTCTGCTACAGAAGTGAGAAGCTTCTTAGGAGCAACACAATATTGGAGGAAGTTCATCTCTAACTTCTCCATGATTGCAACTCCCTTACATGCTTTAACAGGATTGAATAAGGTGTTTCAGTGGGGAGGCAAACATCAGAAAGCCTTCAACACCTTCAAAGACAAAATAAGTAGAACACCTGTACTAGCACTGCCAGATTTGCAAAGACCATTTGAGATCCAAACTGATGCCAGTGACTATGCCATGGGAGCAGTGTTGACACAGCATAACAAACCCATATGTTATCATTCTGAGACTTTTAATCTTGCAGTAGTTAACTATCCTACATATGATAAAGAATTGTATGCATTAGTTTAGAGTGTGAAAAAGTGGAAAAATTACTTAATGGGAAAAGAGACAGTAATACATACTAATCACCAGCCACTCCAATATCTACACTCCCAAACTAAGTTGCAACAATCAAGACATTACAGGTGGATGGGTTTTCTACAACAGTTTCACTTAGTCATCACATATAAAAAGGGCATACATAACAAGGTTGTAGACATGTTATTTAGACCCATTATAAATGCGTCTACCATACTTAAGCATAATTCTGTACTACATGAAAGCTACATAGAACAATATGCTCAGGGATATGGATTTTAAAGATGTATATGCTACTTTGAGTCAAGGCAAAAGAGTAGAAGAATTGGACTATCATATAAAGGAACGAATCTTATACCATTGTGGGAAACTCTGCATTCCACAAACTGAGAGGATAAATATAATTAGGGAAGCACACACTTCTTTGATATCAGGTCACTTTGGGGTACGCAAAATAGTTGCACAACTGCAAATATTCTGCTATTGGCCAAAAATGAATGAGACAATTTCTAGATATGTAAGAGGGTGTGCCATGTGTGCTAAAAGCAAGCCCAGCAATAGAAAACTAGGCTTGTACACTCCATTGCCAGTCCTTTCTCACCCTTGGGAAAGCATTTCCATGGATTTTGTAGGAGGACTGCCTAAATCTAGGAAAGGTCATGATTATCTATACGTTGTTGTGGATAGGTTCAGCAAAATGTGCATTTTGATACCTTGTAGTAAACAGGTCACAGCTGAAGAGACTGCAAAATTGTTCTTTGAACATGTATGGGTTATTGTATCTGATCGAGACACCCGATTTGTGGGGAAGTTTTGGTCTAGTCTGTGGGAACTGATGGACACCAAGTTAAAGAAAAGCACAGCTTTTCATCCACAAACAGATGGCTAGACAGAAGTAGTAAACAAGACTGTGATCCAGTTACTGAGAGGATATTGCAGTAAACATCCTAAGCTTTGGGATGAACACTTGTGTTATGTGCAGCATGCTTACAACAGAGCCAAAAAATCTTCTACACAGAGATCTCCTTTTGAGACCTGCTTTGGTTTCACACCAAGGTCTCCTTTGGATTTTGTCTTTGGTAAAGATACCATGGTTGATGGGCACAATGATGTGGATAAGGCAACCAGGTTCATTGAACAGATCCAGGAGATCCATCAGGCAGTACAGGAACAACTGGAAAAGAGCCAGGCCAAGTATAAGGCTAGGCATGATAAGCATTGGATTGAGCATAGTTTTCAAGTTGGAGACTAAGTCTGGTTGTATATTATCAAGGACAGGATGCAAGGTGAAGGTAAAGCTAAAGCTTATCAGGTATGGACCTTTCAGGATACTTGAGAAGATTGGTGAAAATGCGTTTCGCCTTGATCTACCAGCTTACATGCACATATACTCAGTCATAAATGCAGATTGTTTGAACCTTCAATGATTGAGGACCCTAAAGAGCAAAGTTAATTGCCTTCTATTGATGACTTGCTACCTGAATACCTCAATGAGTTGCAGGAAGACATAGTGCTAGACAGGAAGGTGAGGACAACGCGCAGGGGAGAAGTTGAGTACCTCAGGATTGGGCTAAAAGGTTCAAACCCGAGCAGTGCAAAGTGGATTGAGATTGGACAAGTGAAGAAACAGTATCCTCACTTAGTAGATGCTTGAAAACCAACTTTTGGTGGTCCAAAATCTTTTTCAGTAGAGAGGCCATGATTCGAATTGGATCCATAGAAAGACTGTCAAGAACCATGACTGAATCAGGTCGAACAAATCTCTAATGAAATCCAAAACAGTATCAAAAAGACCCTGAACTAGTGGCCATGGCAGCTGACGTGGAACGACGAGGACCTCGGTCAAAGTGCACTGACCGAAGCCCATGGAGACCATGCAGGAGGCCAAGGTAGCCCTTGGGAGCCCCGGAATGGAAAAAGGGCGATGTTTTTGATGCGTGATTAGCACTAATTGCGCATCACTAAGCGAACAGGGCCAAAATGGGAAAGCCCGAGCACCCGATCACGTGGGGGAACCAGAGGACCACGGGCAGGAAAAGGTAAAAGCGGTAAAGTACAAAGGTGGGACCCGCGATCTGGAAACTGGCGGTTTTGATCGGGGCGGCCTTGAACGGTAAGAGGTTTTGGACAGAAGCGGAGCGATTCCATACACCGATAGATGCATGGCAGGTGGAGGTGAGAGAAAACTGCTGTTGATCGCGCGCTATCGGTCGAGCAAGTCAACCGCACGAAACATGCGTATGGCGTCGGATCTTGAGGGCCCAGATCGGACGACTGAGATTGTACCCGATGGAAAGAAGTGGAATCAACAGGGAATTAAGCTACGTTCTAAAGGGATTTGGAATCCGTTTGAACGCCACAGTGGAGGAAGAACACATCCATGGTGTAACTGAAGAAATGAACCGATGAAGCATGCTGGCACCATTTAGAGGAGGACAAGTGGCCACTCTTTGAGTGTTCATGATGAAGCCGAATGCAGGGAACTCCAAGCGCAGCTGCAGAAGGTGAATCGACACAGGAGGAAGAGGAACCAAACAGGCATAGGGATCGAATGGCTAAAGCCATGAACAAAGAAAGTCGAAATAGTTAGAGTTGATTTGGAATCAGAATTGAGAAGAGTCCAAGAGACCAAGAGAGACAGTGAATAACGAACCCTGAGAGGAGGACTGAACACAAAAAACAGTGAAGCCAAGCAGAAGAGACAGAAGCGTCGAGCACCAGAGAGCTTGAAGATTCAAGCCTTCCCATAGAGGAATCTGTCTGGACCGAGCATCACATTTGGCTCTTTCCACTGTAGACCAAGGGTCACAAAGCTAGCAGGAAGAAGAAGAGTCTGTGTACTCCGAGTGGCTTGGGGAATCCAAGAACCACCCTGCCAAGAAAAATCTACTTCAGGAGAACTCATATTGAGTCCCTGTATTGTAATTTCTTTGCTGAAAGACACAATAAAACAAGGCCACCACTGAAGCTGGACCGGAGACGTAGCCCTGGAGAATAGGGTGAACTCCTTATTAAAATTGTTTGTGTCTTTGTGTTTCTTATTGTATTTCTCTGCTGTCTTTCCATTTTATTTTCTGTGTATTGGCAATCTGATTGATCCGTTATTTCAATAACACAGAACACACACACCAGCACATGAGTCTATAATACCTTTAGTTTAATAAATCTTTAACTGATGGCACTCATAGGGTGAATATCAGATCAGTAGCAAGAGGCTTCTCACAAAAAGAAGGAGTTAATTATGAAGGAACCTTTGCTCCCATAGCTAGTTATACAACCATAAGATCATTGGTTTCGTTGGCTGCTACTATGGGATGAAACATTCATCAAATGGATGTCAAGACAAATTTCTTGAATGGGACCTTCGAAGAGGAGGTTTACATTGAGAAACCTCAAGGATTTTAAATAAATCAGAGGGAGACTCATGTCTGCAGATTGAAGAAAGCTCTATATGGCTTAAAGAAAGCACCTAGGGCTTGGTATGCAAGAATGGATGCATACCTATTGAGACTTGGTTGTACCAAGAGTACTGTAGACCCTAACCTCTATACTAGGGTGGTCCAGGACGAACCAATTACTATACTCATGTGTGTAGATGATCTACCAGTTATAGGAGTAGAGCATCAGATTCAGGAATGCAAGAAGTAGTTAGCAAACAAATTCGATATGAAGGATCTTGGATTATGCATTATTATTTGAGACTAGAAGTATGACATAAGGCGGGAGAGATATATCTTGGTCAAGGTAAGTATGTGATCAATATGTTTCAAAAGTATGGCATGATGGATTGCAAGCCTATGATGACTCCTATGACTACCAATTTAAAGAAGTTGAGGAGTTTAGAATCTAGTCTGGTGGATCCTACTTGCTACAAACAATTGGTTGGGTACTTGATGTATCTAGTAAATACAAGACTGAACATTTGTTTTGCAGTAAGTGTCCTAAGTCAGTTTTAGAAGGAGCCAAAACATGATCATTCGATTGCAACCAAACATATCCTAAGATATTTACGTGGGAATATATATCACTTTCTTTGGTACACTGGTAATGAAGTCCAACTTGTGGGATATACAAATTCAGATTGGGGTGGCAACAAGACAAACAAAAAAAAACACAACAGGTGGATGCTTCAGCCTAGGATCTTCAATGGTCTCATGGATGAGAAAAAATCATAATTCAGTTGCTTTGAGTAGTACTGAAGCTGAATATGTTGCTGTAAGAGAGGTCTGTTGGGAAGTAGTTTGGCTCAGGAAGTTACTATCAGACTTGTTTGAAGGACCACTTAGCCCTACATGGATACATTGTGATAATCAAAGTTACATAAGATTGATAGAAGGCTTGGTGTTTCATGCTAAGATGAAGCATATAAACAACAAGTACCACTACATCAGAAGCTTCGTACGAAATGGGGTCATGGAGCTGCACTATCTACCTATAGAAGAATATGTAGCAGACATACTGACTAAAGCGCTACCAAACAAGAAGCTTGAGTACCTAAGAGGTAAGCTTGTTTTGGTGGATATCTCTTCCCGAATTTAGAGGGATTGATATCAAATAGTTCTTGTCTTTATGGGTTAGGTACTAGATTAGGACTAACACCCATAAGTGTTAGTGAAGGATATAAAGAGAAAAGGAGTCTGGAGGATTGGATAAGCATCTAGATTTGAACTTCTTATGGATTGGAGAATCCAGGGAAAGAATTTGATGGGCGATGCTCTTTGAGGATGAGGTAGGGAATCCAAGATAAGAGTAGTCGAAGAGGACCAAAATTATTTAAGGATCCAGGTTTTGGAATCTAAGATAAGAATAATCCTAAAAGGCCATACCTTGTAGACATTCGAATGGGGTATGTGCCTTGAGAGGTAGTGTGGTATCTCATGTAAAGCCTCCTAGCATAATGCTCAAAATTGAAGATGAGTTTGTCCAGGTAAGGCCTTCAAGGACAATGCTAGTTATGATAAAGATGCTTGACAAAAAATGGCTTATCAATCTGACTCTTCTTATGAGAATACTTCAAGATTGAGATTCCTTATACCATAAATACCTCCATAGTTAAGAGGGAGTGTTGAATATTGTAACTAGGTTCATTCTTCATTATGATATCATGATATTATATATTCTTTAAAAAGTCTTTATAAAGAGAGAAAAGGAAAGAAAAATAAATTTTATTTAATTTTTGGAGTATAGGTTTCATACTCAAGTTTGAGTCAAAAGCATGTTGTTCGTGCTTTTAGGTCTTGTAGGTCTTTATAGAATAAAGAATAATATTGGTCATGTTTCATAGTCCCATTTGGACTCATTGTAATGAAGGGAACTATTTATTTTGTCAAGAAAAATCCATGGATAATCCCAAGATCAAGTCGGTCCAAAGGAGCAAATCAAGTCGGCCTAAAGGGAGGGAATTCGACCCTCAAGAAAGACTATGTAAAGGAGTAAAGCTTGAATCATTTGGTCACTTATCTCAAGAAAGTTTGATTTGAAATAGCGAAGATGAAGAAGAGTAGTTGGGAGGATGAAGAAGAGCAACAAAAGTCAAAGTCTATCAAAGAATCTCTTTCCTTGTCTCACTAGGATTTGTGAATCTGCCAGTTGCAGGAAACCAAAATTTTGAAGCAGTTGTAGGAGGTCGAAATTCAAGGGCCGAAATTATATTGTAGAGGTTGAAGTTGCAACATCAAGGAAGAAATATCAAAGTTCTAAAATTGTCTCAAGGAAGATATTGCTTGGGGCTGGCTTGGGGCTTGGAGGGTTTGTTGGCTTTGGTCTTTGGGTCTTGGAAGTCTCGTTTGTAGGAAAATTCTGAAGAAGAAGAGAAGAATTTTCCGGGTTTTCCCCTTGGTGGGGTTTTGCCTTAGCTTGGAGCCTACATATTGTGTACTCTGTCTCTTTGTCATATTCACTATTTTTGTAATTACTTGATGAACAAAATTAAACAAGTAATAAATAACCAACTAACATCACAAGTAATTATCATGATAAGGAAAATAAGTTCTAATATACAAGTCTCCATATTATCCAACACTCTTGCTCCCTCTAAACTCTATAAATAAGGAGTTCATTCATTTTAGCATTCAGAGTCATAGAGTCGAGTCTAAGTCTTCTGAAGCTCCCTCTCTTTGAGCGTGAGTAATTATTACTTGGGGAAGTGATAAAGCTTGCACACACATATGTAGATATGTGTGAGAACCTAAAGTGACAACTTTCATTAAAGTCCATAGTATACTATTTGTCTATGCATTGAGTCTGTAATTCTCTGAGGTGAAGAATTGTAATGAAATGAGAATTTTTAAAGAAGTGTCGTTGGAGGAATGTAGCAATTGCTTGTATGCTGTGGGAATATCTATTAAAGTTTGAGTTTCAAATATTCTTTGATAATTCATCCCCTGATGACTTGTTTCTCTCAACTCCTATTTCTTCAAGCTCTTGCTTCAATTCTTTGATATCTTAGATTGCTTTTTTTAGGATGCTATGTTGTTCTTTAATTTACAACCTTAGGAATCTCTCTCTATATTTTCTGAAGCTTTGTCTATATTTATGGCCTATGTCATGTTCATACAAATCTATAGGAGCATATTTACTGTTAGATCCTTTATGAGATTTCTTTTTAGCTTGAGGAGGATACGGAAATGTTAATTGTCTTAATAATTAATCTTTCTCTTTGCGCAAATTTTCCCTCTCTATATATTTCCATGTAAGGATTTCTTTTAACTTTTAGTCAATCTCTTTTATCCTTGATTTATGATCTTTTTGCTACTGCATAGTAAACATGAAAAATTCAAATTCTTGCTTGGGGAAGTAATCATGTTCACTATCACCCTTCTAATTTAGTGGCTCTAGGTCACTAAATTTATTTGAAGAAGAATTTGAAGTGTGATTAGTTTCCTCTGAGAGTTTAGAGGGGTCAAGAAAAATGATATTTCCATCAGGTTGATCTGTAGGAGAAAAATAGTTTAAATCCCACCATGCTGGTTCAATTTCTTTATCAAATAATGCTACCAATTTTGGATTAGATTTCTTCCGTGGGCATTGATGAGCCCAGTGGCCTGGTTTTTTGCAATTGTAACATAGATAATTCTTTTGGGAGATCATATTTTCTTCAAATATGGAATCCTTTTGGGATACCTTTTATTCTTCAAATATGGAATCCTTTTGGGATACCTTTTATTCTTCTTATACTTTCTTTCAGATCTATCAGGTGTTATTTTTTCTCAATTTTTTTGTTGTTATAATTGTTGGAAAATGTAACTAGGTTCAATCTTCATAATGTCTAATGTAGTCATGATTTTATGTATTTGATTTTATTATTATTATTTTGTAGCATGGGTTTCATGGTCAAGATAATTTTATTTATAGGTCAAGCAACCATTGAGTGATTTTAGGTTTTTTTCATAAAGTCTATGAGTCAAAGAGTCATTCTAATATGTAAAAGACCCCATTGGGAATATTGTATCAGGTCAAGAAAATTATTGTAAGTCAAAAAGTGTCATAAGACTCCCTCCAAGACAAGTCAACCTTGCCATGAACAAGTTGTCTTCAAGGAAGAACAAGTCGGCCTACAAAGTGACAAGTCAACCTCATGAAAGGGTTTCTCGACATACTCAAGAATCCTATATATAGGAGCTCGACACCATTTGAATAGGAATCAATGAAGTTCGATTAAGAATAAGAAAACAAGGCCTAGAACCAACAAATAAGAGGAGAGAAAATAATGAAGAAAAATCTAAGTCTAAAGGACCATTTTAGGGCTAAATCTCCCACACGAGCGAAGAAGGATTAGGGCATCATTGAGTTGCAACAAGACTGAATTACAATCACACTAAAGGAGCTAAATTTAGGAGAAAGAAAGATCAAGGAAGGAAGCCAAGTCAACAAGGAAGAGGAAGAAAATCAAGTGAAGGAGAAAAGATTCATAATTATATCTTAAACTCTCACACATGCAAAACTACAGAAGATTACAGGTAGAACAAAAATTGCATATCTATAATAGAAGCCAAAATTTTGTAGAGAGGTCGAAATTTGAAGAATTAGAGCAAGTTTGACTGGCATTGAATTTGTGAAGAGAAGTTCATCAAAAGGAGGTTTGAATTGGTCTTGGAGGGGTCTTGGTCTTGGGTCATAGGCCTTGGAATTAGTCACTTGAAGATTCTGTAAGAAGAGAAGAATTCTTGTGGGTTTTCCACTCAAGAGGAGAGGTTTTGGGCCTAGCCGGAAACCTACATTTTGTGTCCTCTTGTCTCTTTTATCTTCATAGTTTGGTATTTGTTTGATGATAAGAACATAATAATAATCAAGTGAAAGAATAAGCTAATAAAAAGTGGAACAAGTTAAGTAAAATAACATCACAATTAGTTATCACGGTAAGCGAAATCACCTAATCTAGCTACCCCTAGATTTCTCAACTTGGTATCAGAGCTAAGGTGACATCAATAAGAAGAAGAGGAAAATTTAAGATCACTCCATTGAAAAAGGACACATCAGGGCCAAACATTAGAAGAGTATCGAGGAGAGTTAAGCACATCAAGGAGAACTAGTCTACACATCAACTTGAAGGAAGGAACTATTGGAAAAAGAAGTAGACCTCAAAGACCATACCTCCATTCAAAAAAGGACTTTACACTTGAAGCATTCTTGGGAAGCTTACACATTATACAATCATCAAAGAACACTTCATCATCATCAAAGAAATCAAGGCGATCTCCCTCTCATTGAAGAAAGGATCACATCTCAAGCATACTTGAAGAAAGAAGGTCATCAAGGAAGCAATCATCATCAAGAAGGCATCAATTTGAAGATATCATCAGCAAAGGAGCATCTTCACTTGACAAGTAAGTACTTTATACTTTATGTCTCAATCTACAAACCAAATCACTTCATTATGCAAGGAGAACAATAAATCGGTTGGGACCTCGAACTACCTTGCATGGAAGAAGATAATTGATTTAATTCTAATGGAGAATGAAGTTATTGAATATATCACAAAACATCTCAAGATAAATCTCAATCTCTATCAAAGTACATGAAAGGAGAAATAAGAGAACAAAGGATCCCCATAGAATAAATTAAGGATTCTCTCATCCCTTATGTAGCAAAGTTGAAGACAACGAAAGAGATCTATGACAAAGTTGGTGGAGTTGTTTTCTATAAGCATTGTAGGTGAAATAATATATTAAGAACTGAACTATACAAGATGAAAGTCTCAAAAGAATAAGGAATAGCTTCATACTTCATGAAGGTATCTTAGATTAAAGACCAACTACAAGAACTTGGAGAAACAATGTCTGATTCAGAGATGACCACCCTAGTACTCAATGCATTACTAGATGAATGGGGGAATTTTGTATCAAGCATCTATGGGAAGAAGGAAAACCATTCAACAATCTGTGGGCATTATGCAAGGTTGAAGAATCTCAATTAAAGGAAAAAATCATGTTGGATCAAATGAACAAACACAAGCATATGTCGCATTGATAAGGAAGAAAGGAAAAATTGGGAAGTTTGAGCCTTGAAAGAAGTTTCAAAAGAAAATTGTATGTCTAAGATTCAATGTTATGAGTGTAATGAGTATGGGTATTTCATAAGGAATTGTCCTAAACTCAAGAAGGACAACAAGAAGAGAAAGGAAAGAAATGAATCCCATGTCACTGAAGAAGTAGAAGAACCAGAAAAGGAGAAACCAAAGGAGGAGGAAGTGAAAAACATTTATTATGATTGAGATAACCTCCTTTACTTAGTTCTTTTTAGCTTATAGAATATAACATTAATGATAGAAAATATCTCAAGCACGATAGGATGCATTATAGATGACATCATCATAGAGGCATAAAAGGATAATCGAAGCAAGAAGTCTATATGGTTGAAGCAGTCATAATACATGATGGAAATGAAGTAGCTCGTGGCATCTTCATTGGAAGCATATAAGGATAATTGAAGTAGCAGTATATATGGTAGGAGAAATTCATATAGCAAGAGAGAAGATAAAGAAATCATCATACATCATCATCATTAGAAAGAAGAATTTGTAGAATAAGGATCATTAAGATCCTCCATTGGAATCCTTGCTAAAAGGGTTCATCACTATTTGAAGAAGCAAGTGTCACTTTCCACCTAATGCGGGATCCACAGTTTAGGAGGATAATGGTACGATAACAAAGATCTACAACATGTCAAGTTGGTTGAAGTACTTTCATCTTCAAGCAAGGAAAGTAAGCTACTAGAAGGAAGTCTAGTTGACCAATATAAGGAAGAGGCATGTATATTTTTTTTAGATAAAGTCATGTCATCATATGGTTGCAGATAGAAATGTTAAAATGCTCTATCTCATGAGCATGATGAAAGAAGAAGAAACTCTTCCATAAGAATGATACATGAAGGAATGTAGACAATGTGCCTTGAATTCTTCTACATATTGATAAGGTGAAATCAACATATTATGACCTCATGGAAAATATGAGGTGATCACCAATCATCGTTCCTATGATAAAGGAACTATGTATAGAATATCTCGAGAAAGAAACATGTGAAGAAGGTGAAAAGAAGAGTTCATAGTCAAGTAAGATAAGATGTGATCACTATCTGATATCTTGGAGGATTAGTTATGACATCTCCATGGAGAAGGTATGAAGACCCTGCTATGTAAGATAGAAAATGAGAACCTTGGTAATGTACGTCTTGGAGATGGCCATATGGTATGAGAAAGGATGTTGATGTTGCAAAAGACAGATGCCAGGACAAAAGGCCATCATACAAAGGTAAATTTGATTTAATGTTCTTTTTTATTTTTGAAAGCATTTGGTTGGGTTAAAATAGGGATATCAAAAGAAGGTTGTAGAAAGTCACCTACAACTAGTAATCATGAAATTGGATGGAAGATATTGAAACGAACATGACTTGGAAGAGGTCATTGTATGAAGGATAGCTAGATGTAGACTAGAAGATCACTTTTTGATAAAGAGAAGGATGACATGGCTATTGGTTCAACATTATGCTTCGTTGAAGGGAAGTGATGGAGAAGATGGCCAATGCCCTACAAGAAGAAGGGTCCATGATGAAGAAGTTGAAGTTCATGACATGATGTTGAAAGGAGGAGCGCTACAGGAAGATGATAGTACCATGATCTCCACCTAATAGAGCTGCTATTGGTAACAAGTCCCTAGCTGAGAGGGTGCTTGGGTATATTCTTTTGGAAATACTGAGAGGAGGGGTGAATCAATATTCCTTAGCAATTAGAACTTTTAAATCTTTTCAGAGCGTTAGTTAATCTTCAATTATTATTAATGTTTATGCAGTAATAACAATAAATAAAATAACACAGTAGACACAATAATTTTAGGTAGAAAACCCCCTTCGGGTCAAAAACCACTGAACGCTTTTATAATAAATTATTTAATCATCATCCCCAACTGAAATGAAAGCAAAAAATTCCTAGAATTCTAGAAAAGCATTCTTCTCTAGCACCCACTGGAAGGATGCCCCAACACCCTGGTTTCTTCAGTAGTCAATTGAATGGATGCCCCAACATCCTAGACTAACCTACTACCCTGAAGTGTTCACAGGATCTAACTTGTAGGTGACTTCATGCACCAGCCTAGCACATCCCTTCCACCCTATAATGATTGAAATGAGACAAGAGTGTGCATTCCCATACCAGGGAAAATGATCCATGATACAATATGATTTACAATGATTTTTACCGAACACCCAATCACACTATGACCTGAAACCCAACCATGACATCATCCCAACAAAGATTCCTATACCTCCCAATAATGCCTTTTCGACTCTAGGCAGATTAACTCTTTTACAATAATGACTCTTCAATGATGACACTTTTACAAATGACACTTTTACAACTTTACAATGATGACTCTTGGCCTTGACACTTCTTCACAATATATAGATGGCTATCATGTCTTCAAAGGATGTCCCACTGCAATGCTTCCTTTGATTTGATACTTCTTCTCTTGAATTCTTGCTTGAAGTTGTACTTGAATCTTCTTTTACCTACATGTAAAATTTGTCCGGCGAAACCAATCCCAAAACAAAACAAAATACCCTTCAACTTACCTCTGCCTGCAAAACACATGTAAGTGCATAATAATGAATAAATACAAATTAAAATAACAATGCGCACCTGAAGTGTTCTTGTCACTTTTGTTGTTGACTTTTTGCAGCAGTAGACAAACACTATATAGGCCTAGACTTTATGCAAGACTATATCCAAAACTGACCTAAAGATATATACAATAAAAATTGATGACAAACCCTAGAATTGTGATGGACCAAGTTCTAAGTACAACAAGAGAGACCATTCTATCAATTATGACAAGACAAGTAACATGAAATTACAACATCATATAGATTTAGAAAACTTGGTGTAGCAACAAATGTGTAGTATCAAGAATAAGACATTCGAAATGTGGTATCAAAACTAACTGTGACATATAGAGACATAGAGATATGACCGTGACCTTGTATGTACTTATTTTGTCCTGCAAAAACATATGTCAGAGACGATACTCATATTTCAAATGTAAACACTAATCATACATACCTTGTTGTAGGAGACTTACCCTTTACTGTTGATGTGTGGTCCTTACTGCAATTATCCTTGAATGCATGCTTTTTCTTGCCTTCTAGGATATCGATATTGAATCTATTGTATATATATAATTTCGGATCTCCAGGGTCTAAAATTTTGTCTTGTGGTATCCCTATGAGTAATATTTCCAACCCCATAGGTCTGATCAAGATTGGATTCTTCAAGAAAGAGTTATGCCCAATCTCCCACAATGACCTGATTATAGACTCGTTCAATGGATCATACTTGTACGAAGTTCCACGTGTCACTGTTGCAACCTTCAAACCTGAAAATGCTACTAAACAAACTACAGTCAGTCCTCTTTCTGTGACTATTTACAAAATTTGAATCCATTTTTCAGAGAGAAAGATATGACGATTTTCCAACGTCACCTGTTTGACATGGAATTCAGGAGCCTGCAAAAACCCTAACTTCCTCAGATCATATCTCTGAAAATATAGTGAAACAAGATCTGAAATTTGGTCATGAGGTTCATCAAGAGTTGGGCTCAAACGTTTTTTAATTTTAGCTTCTGAAGCTTCGCAGAAAACAATTTATAGTGAAAATTCCACGATGACCTGTTTGAAGCCACAAAATCCCTACTAGAGGAGGATATGAGGGTCATTATTTATATGAATGTCTTGAGTTGAGAGGGTCCTCAACAAGTGAAAATTGGAAGGATTTTATGAGAAATTTATTATTATTAATTATTGAATATTCAATGGACACAACCAATTATAAGTGCCATGCCACAACCCCATAGTGTTTTAGCCCACTAACTGGGGTTACTAACTTCAAACATGAGTATCTCTCAAACCGTGAAGAATTATTTGGCATGCCATATATCAAAAAAAACATCTCGACTAGTATAATCCATATAGAAGATCCTTGACTTAGAATAAATTAATTTTTCAAGTCAAAATTCCCATACAAGATCAGGGTAGCCCCCGGTGCTGCTTGGGTTGACATCAATGACAACCACTGATCAACATATTCCTTTTATAGGAATGAGTAGATCCTCCCTAATTGAGAGGGAGAGAAAGAAACATCATTATTATCTTCATGTTATGAAGAAATAATGGAGGATTGGGTAAGCATATAATATTTATTCTGATACTATTTAAGGATGAGGTAGGGCATCCAATAGGTAAGAGCAACCGAAGAGGAAATTCCATGAGGATGTGTTAATCCAAGATGGGAATGATCCTAGAAGGACATACCTTATGAAAATGTAGATGGGGTATGTGCCTTGAGAGACAATGACGAAAGTGTCTATTATTCATTATCTCCTCAACACCGTGCTCTATTCTTTTGGATATATAGAGTTGTTAGTCAAGGCCTTGTTATATGACAATGCTAGTTGATATGATGAGATGCACTCATAAGCTGAATAAATATATTATGAGATGGCTTACCAATACAACTCTTCTTATGAGAATTATTTAGTATGAGAATGTCCAAGTAGCTGGTATATATTATGAATACCTCCCTAGTTAAGAGGGAGTGTTGGAAAATGTAACTAGGTTCGGTCTTCATAATGTCTAATGTAATCATGATTTTATGTATTTGATTTTATTATTATTATTTTGCAGCATGGGTTTTATGCTCAATATCATTTTATTTATAGGTCAAGCACCCATTGAGTGCTTCTAGGGATTTTTCATAATGTCTATGAGTCAAAGAGTTCTAGGGATTTGTTATAAAGTCTGAGTCAAAGAGTCATTATAATATGTAAAATACCCCATTGGGCATATTGTATAATGTCAAGAAAATTATTGTAAGTCAAATAGTGTCATAAGACTCCCTCCAAGACAAGTCAACCTTGCCATCAACAAGTCAACCTTCAAGGTAGAACAAGTCGGCCTACAAAGTGGAAATTCGGCCTCATGAAACAGTTGCTCAACCTACTCAAGGAACCGATATATAGGAGCTCAACATCATTTGAAGAGGAACCAATGAAGTTCGATTAAGAACAAGAAAAGAAGACCTAGAACCAGTGAAGAAGAGGAGAGAAAAGAAGGAAGAAAAACCAAAGTCTAAAGGACTCTTTTAGGGCTAAATCTCCCACACGTGTGAAGAAGGATTAGGACATCATTGAGTTGCAGCAAGACCAAATTACAGTCACACTAAAGGAGCCAAATTTAGGAGCAAGAAATATCAAGGAAGGAACCCGAGTT
The DNA here is from genome assembly GCA_031772625.1 of Pinus tabuliformis. NCBI lineage: Eukaryota > Viridiplantae > Streptophyta > Pinopsida > Pinales > Pinaceae > Pinus > Pinus tabuliformis. The sequence continues at coordinate 151,693,803 of CM062805.1, read as the reverse complement.
AACAAGGAAGAGGAAGCAAATCAAGCGAAGGAGAAAAGATTCACAATGCTGTCCTAAACTCTCACACATGCGAAAATACAAAAGATTATAGTCAGGTTGGAAGTTTCATATTGTAATAGAAGATGGAATTTTGTAGAGAGTTCTAAATCTGAAGAATTAGAGAAAGTTTGAATGACGTTGATTTTGTGAAGAGAAGTTAATCAAAAGGAGGTTTGACTTGGTCTTGGATAGGTCTTGGTCTTGGGTCATAAGTCTTGGAATTCGTCATTTACAGATTCTATAAGAAGAGAAGAATTCTTGTGGGTTTTCCTCTCAAGAGGAGAGGTTTTGGCCCTGGCTAGCAACCTACATTTTGTGTCCTCTTGTCTCTTTCAACTTCATAGTTTGGTAGCTGTTTGATGATAAGAAAATAATAATAATGAAGTGAAAGAAGAAGCTAATAAAAAGTACAAGAAGTTAAGTAAAAGAACATTAGAAGAAGTTATCAAAGTAAGAGAAATCACCTAATCTAGGTCCCTCTAGATTTCTCAATAATAATTACTTAAAACAATATTTTATTCAATTAGATTCACCTCAACAATTAAGAAATTATGGAGAGAACAATAATAACAATGAACAATATAAGACAACCATGCAGAATGAGACACCAAGAATTTTGGTCAAAGACAAGGGCAAAACCCCACCAGGAGGGAAACACAAATCAATCTTAGGAGATGTTTATGCAATGTTCAACTGAGATACAATGTGTACAAAAACCAATTTGTCAAGGCACAATTATTCCAAAATTAGGGAGAAATCTAGATCTAAAAGTATAATATTTATCCTTTTTCTTGCATTGACAAACATTTTTTGTAGTTTGGTGGCCGTGATTATAAGCACCACATATTCATTTTGGCATGTTCCCTACATTTTTACATAAAGATGATGTAAACATATTTTCATATCTTTTGAAATTTTTGTTCACTCTTTTATCTAGACAATGTTCTTGGATTACTATCTTGATATGGCGATCTACCATTGCTATACACACACCTTCTAGGGTAATGCCTTTGTCTTTAAAATATTTCTCTACTGCATCTAGAAGTGCCCATGGAAAGCTTCTGATATAATATTTTATTTATGCAGGATCATTTATTTTCCTTGACTCTATTATTAATTTATGCATATAAAAAAATATTGGTCATGATAAGCAAGTTACAAAGCCTTTGAATCATAAATAAGGATGCAATATCGATATGATCTATACTAGTCTCAAGACCATGAAACTATGTAGTCAAGACTTGTATTATTACTTCATCTGCTTTGGGATCATTCATTAATTCATCTATAGTTATTTATGGCAACCAATGCCACCAGTCCACTGCAAAGCCTATGAAACCATTTATCAATTGTGTATCCATATATCTTGGGGTGATGGTTGCATCTTCTGTTTTTTTTTTTTGCAGTAACCCAATTCGCCAACAATTGGATGGAAAACTTTATTTCTTCTATAGTCTAACACCCAAAGTTAATGACTGGATGATCGGGCATGGCTAAGATAATTTTATTGGTTATATCAATTCCTAAAGATGAAAATTATGTAGGATAGCAAGAGGATGCCATTGGCATGGCTCACTTTTTATGGTCAATGCCTTGATACATTTTTCTTTGATTTGCAGCTGCAAAGGGTGTGTCCATTTTTTCATGACAGACACATCTTTTTCTATTCTTGTGAGGGTATCTTCCTGTTGGAGAATGTAGTAGGGAAACTATTAATTCAATTCTCCTTAACTTTAATAATTGCTTGTGAACTTTATTTATCTTTATTAGATCTTTTCATCAAACAATTATCAAGAGTAAAAACAATAAAGACAATGGACACAAGATGTAGGTTCTAAGCTAGGGAAAAACCCCTCCAAGGGGAAAACCCAGTTATGATCTCTTATCTTCTTATATAATCTGCTTCAAATGAGAAAACCAAGACCGAAAACCATAGACCAAGTCTTCCTCTAAGCACCAAGTCAACCCTCTAAGGATCTCTTCCAAAAAAGTTAGAGTTTGACCAAGTCAACAAAGGTCAAACCTCTTCAAATCTTCTTCACTTCAGAATTTCAGCCTTCTACTTTAGATCTGCAACTTCGGTCCCTTGGAATAGTAGAAACCATTCATTCTGGAATGTGTCAACCTTTCAAGAAGTCTTCCCTTACGAAATTCAATGTATCCAAAGTCAATGAGAATCAGACTAGGTCAAAATAGAGTTTCGACCCTCTTGCAACTTGAATTTACAATTCTCAGCCTCTTGCAACTTGGACCTGCGATTTTCGGCCTGCAGAACCCTAACCCTCACATGTGTGACAAAAAAGGATAAAATATAGTTTTCCTTCTATTGTAGCTACTGCAACACTCTCCAAAATTTTGGCTTACACTCAATTTCAGAGCCTTCCTTGGTATTTTATATTGTTGTCACAAACATTAGAGCTTATTTCATGAGCTCTCTTGCAACACTTTGTTCCCTTTTGCATGTTGGGTTAACTATTGTCTTTTGGCATGTTTGGTTGTCGCGCAATGTTTGCAAGCCTATTCTGATGGTTTCAAAGGTCTTTCTTTGTGTATATGATTTTTTCTAACCATGTAAGCATCTGTCGCACCCATACACAAAGTCCTGAGCACTGTTGCACAAGTGTCGTCACGATCGTCCCAAAGTCTATCTTAAGTGTCACACTCGTCATATCTTGTTGTAAAGCAGTCAAAAGAAGGGAAATGATATGTTCATGTGTTTGGATGATCTATGTTGTCGTGTCGACAACATATTCTAAGTGTCTGATCACAGTCAAGGTTCATCACAGTTCATCACTTATCTCACACTTAGCCATTTTCAGAAAAAATTCTCGGCCGAGCAACTTAGCTTCCTCGGACCCCTTCTAAACTACGCACTGCACAGTCTCAACCCTCTAAGTTGTGACATGTTGATTTGTGGTAGCATCGGATGTGCTCTAGCCATGAAATTTGTGAAGAGGATAAAGCACATGAGATCTCCAAGACCTAGAAATGGTTTGGGGAAATTCCACCTGGTTAGAGAGATATTAAAATAATTAATATTTTTAATGGGGTTCCTAAGTCTAAACTTAGGAAAATTAAATATTAATGGATATTAATATAAAACTGGGTGATAATGTTCTAAATGACATGGATCAAGCCAAATCTAATCTTAGCCATTGATTATATACTTAATCTCGGCCATTGAAGACTCAACAGGAAAAGTATAAGAGGAGGCTTGAGGGTCAGTTGGAGATTCACCAAGATTGATTAGTCAATTCGATTTTCTGGAGTGGGGTTTGCTGAGAAAATTTGAACAAGTGATCTAAGTTGTAGTGAGGGGCAGTGAGTACATAGCAGAGAGGCAGAGATAGTGGCAGAGGGCCAGCGTAGTGATTGAGGAGGCTAAGCAGAGGCAATAGGAGACATGCAAAGGTAGCTAGAGTCTACGCAAAGGCTGAGGGGATTGCGTGGGTGATGCAGAAGGCTAGAGAGCTGATGCAGAGAGGCAGAGGGCTGACGCAGGGGGTTCCAGAGCTACGTAGAGGCTAGCAGGTTGACACAGAGCCTTGGAGAAGTGCTGGAAGGATTTTTGTGGGGTAGACTAGTGCTGAGAAGCTCAATATCTGCTTCCGAGAAGAGGTATTATTGCTGTGTAAAAATATCTGTTGGGCGAGTCAATTCGGCACCCTAGTTGTACTCAAGAAATCTACATAATAATAAAACCCTCAGAACTGCTGCACTGATTTTCCCGCATTGGGTTTTTCCGGGGATGATTGTCCAAAAATAACGGTGTCCCTTGTGTGTTTTTCTATTATTTCAGTTGATGATCTATATATGAGTTGAGACCGCATTTGTGTTTATTTTTAGTATTTATACGGATAAATAACTTGTTAAGGAATAAAAAAGTAGGTGAAATAAACCAGATAATGCAATAGGATTTTTGACGTGTCAGACTTAGCACTTTCAACATGGTATCAGATCATTGCAGATCATAGGAGGACTGAAGGCACCAACATAATCAGAAGTATTTGTAGCAGTAACAACTACCCCGAGAGACGAAGCTGCTCCTAATCAGAAAGTAACAGAGAAGGAGTGACGCAGAGGGCCTGCATCATCATTTCGATCCAGAGGGAGGGCCAGTGCAAAGGAAAAGATGCAGAAGAGGCTCACGAAGAGCCACATCATCATACTCAGTCAGGTAGGCTTCACACAGTTGGCTAGAGGAGTAATTCAGCCTTTTCTAGGATTGTGCAGAGTTGGAAGGCTCAGTTTCTTCAGTTGCTGGGGCATAGGGAGCTGTAGGCAGATTGTGGATTAGGAAGTTGGTGGGGTGCTATTGCTGTCGAAGTAGTTAAATACCTAAAGGGACAAAACCGAGGTAGAGGGAGTTGCTACCTTGACAAATTTCTAGCCAAGAAATCCAGATCCGAGTTGCAGTTGCAAAGAGGATCGGAGAGGAGTGGATCGACAGTTGGCAGAAATATTTCCAACAAGGAGATCAAGAGTCAGAGGGAGATTTCCAAGAGGGAAGTTGAATCTCAAAGGGAGTCCAGAAGGAGGAGTGGAGATGGCAATGAACAGACTAAGGGATTGAGACAGTTTGGATGGGGCCTCCAACTTTGTCATCTGGAAGGCCAGGATCTTGTCTATTATGGATAGGCATCGCATCAAGGGCTTCGCCTTGAGAATTGTGGCTATCCCAATAGACCCAGCTGATAATGAGAAGTATGAGGATGCAATGGCAAAGGCAAAGTGCATAATCCTTGATGGAGTTAAGGATCATGTCATACCACATATTGCCGAGAAGAACATGACAAAGGAGATGTGGGATACTTTGATGACATTGTATCAGGGCACTTCCATGTAGTGGAAGATGCTATTGGAGAATCAATTGTGGTCCTATCAGATGCAGAAGGGGGAGTAGATAGATCTATACCTCAGTAGGTTGCAAGAGATTTGAGACCAACTTACTTCCATAGGGGCCACGTCAGATCAAAAGTTCATGGTGAGGATTGCCCTGAATGCAGTCTCTGAGGATTGGGAGACATTTGTCCAAAGCATTTTGGGCAGAGCTAATCTTCAAGGATGGGTAGAGATATGGGAAGCTCTTTGCCAAGAAGACATTAGACGGTTGACCAAGGCAGGGAGTAGCAGCAAAAGGGGTCGAATCAAGAAAGAGGAGGAGGAGGATGCATCTCTGGCATTTGCAGGACAACAAGGGAAGATGAAGAAGAAGGACATATTTAAGGTAAAGTGCTTCCATTGTGGGGAGTTGGGTCATTATGCAACCCAATGTCCCAGGAAGAAGAATAAGGGAGAGGCTTCTGACTCCAAGGTAGCTCGGCTAAGGCGGAGAAAGAAGTCGAGACAGATGACGACTGTGCCATGAGTGCTCATGCACCTCTAGAGAAGAGGTTGGGAGACATCAAGTTGTAGTCAGGAGGATTACATAAGATGTAGGAGCAGGAACCTTGAGGTACCCAAACTCTTGGATAATATTCCCGAATGATACTAGCAGGATGACGGATGTCGGTATAATCAAGATGCAATGGAGCGACAAGGAAGTGCTAGAGTGTTGGGCTCTGTAGCAGCGCAATGGGGGTTGTAGCTGTGCGATATGCACAAAGGTGTTTGCAGAAATGCGAGATGCACAGTGGAGGTTGTAGCAGTGCGAGAGGCACATAGGTGGTTACAACAACGCAAACGAAACAAAGAAAGCACCAGATAGTAGCAGAGGTAGCTTCAGCATCAGGAGGCTTCCAGACTGACAAGGATGTGAGAATTTGGGTAGATCATTTACTTAATTCTTAGTAACTGAGTTGAAGTGCAACAGTTAGCAGTGGCAGTGCTATGGGCAGCATGGGTAGCATTTGAGAGAGAGTTGCAATGTTGGGAGGAAGGACCAGTAGCAACACAGATGTAGAGGGAGTTGTAGTGCAGATGTAGCAGTGGCAGTAGCAGAGCCATGGGAAATAGTATAGGAGGCAACAGTGCAATGGATATAGGGTAACAAGCCCATCATCAGCAAAGGTACCAGTGCTGGAAGATCAATGTGATGTTCAGTGGTGGAGCATTACTAGAGCACATTCCTCGCTAAGAGGGAGTGTTGATTTGTGGTAGCATCGAATGTGCTCTAGCCATGAAAATGGTGGAGCGGCTAAAGTGCATGAGATCTCCAAGACCCACAAATAGTTCGGGGAAATTCGACCCGGTTAGAGAGATATTAAAATAATTAATATTTTTAATGGGTTCCTAAGTCTAAACTTACGAAAATTAAAATATTAATGGGTATTAATATAAAACTAGGTGGGAATGTTCTAAATGACATGGATCAAGCCAAATCTAATCTTAGCCATTGATTAGAGAATTAATCTCAGCCGTTGAAGACTCAACAGGAAAAGTATAAGAGGAGGCTTGAGGGTCTGTTGGAGATGCACGAAGATTGATCAGTCAATTCGATTTTTAGGAGCAGGGTTTGCTGAGAAAATTCGAACAAGTGATTTGAGTTGCAGCGAGGGGCAGTGAGTACATAGAAGAGAGGTAGAGATAGTGACAGAGGGCCAACACAATGATTGAGGAGGCTATGCAGAGGCAGATAGAGACTGCGCAGAGGCTGAGGGGCCTGCGTGGGTGATGCAGAAGGCCAGAGAGCTGACGCAGAGAGGCAGAGGGCTGACGCAGGGGGTTCTAGAGCTATGCAGAGGCTAGCAGAGCTGACATAGAGCCTTGGACAAGCACTGAAAGGATTTTCATGGGGTATATTAGTGTTGAGAAGGTGAATATATTATTTCGAGAAGAGGTATTACTATCGTGTAGAAATCTATGTTGGGTGAGCCAGTTTGGCACCCTAGTTGTACTCAAGAAATCTGCATAATAATAAAACCCTCATAACTGTTACACCAATTTTCCTGCATTGGGTTTTTCCGGGGACGATTGTCCAAAAATAACGGTGTCCCTTGTGTGTTTGTCTATTATTTCAGTTGATGATTTGTATATGAGTTGCGACTACATTTCTATTTATTTTTAGTATTTATATGGATAAATAACTTGTTAAGGAATAAAAAAGTAGGTGAATTAAACTAGATAATGCAGTAGGAATTTCTGACGTGTGAGACTTAGGAATTTCAACATGACCTTACTGTGTGATGTTGCACAATGCGTAGTCCCTATCTCCCAGGGCTGTTGCATTACACAATTATTGTGCATGACTCCCGACCTTGACCCCCAAAATTGCGTAGTTATCTCCTTTAGTGTGGCTTGAACTATGCACTCCGCATCTTCAGGCCTCAATCTCTTCCCCTGGCTGCTAGAAATGCGCAATGCGAAGAAGCCCAACCTCCCTTGACATCCAAAACTATGCAGTTGGCTTTCCTAGTGTCCATTCCCTCATCCTGAACCCACTAGCTCCAGAATCTGCGTAGTCTTGTTCTTCATGTCTCCCTGAGCTGCACATTACGTAGTCTCAGAGCTCAAGCTTTTCCCCTGGATGCTAGAACTGCACAATGCACAGTCACTAAGCCTATCTTCCCAGCCTGTCACTTGTTCTGGGCTTAGTTGGTGGATCGGAATGCATAATCTTAGACTAGGAGTTTTCAGATTGATGTCATCTCTTCATGAGTGGATTGCAGGAATAATTACCCTATCATGTCATGGAAAGATGATGGAGAAGGAGAAGGAGGAGGGAAGCATGCCTAAAGACTCTCTTGTAGCTGAACTCACAAGCTAATCAACTGAGGGTAAGCAAAGCGACACAATTTTGTGACCACTATCCAAGACTAAAGATCATTGAATATTCCGCATCACCAAGCCATGCAGAGGTGAAGAGAATGTTGGAAATACTTAGAGGGGGGGTGAATTAGTATTCATTAGCAATTAGCACTTTTAAATATTTTCAAAGCATTAGTTAATCTTCAATTATTATTAATGTTTATGCAGTAATAACAATAAATGAAAGAACACAGTAGGCATAAGAATTTTGGGTGGAAAACTCCCTCCAGGTCAAAAACCACTGAATGATTTTCTAATGAATTCTTTAATCTTCAGCCCCAACTGAAATGAAGGCAAAACTTCCTAGAATTATAGAAAAGGATTCTTCTCTAGCTCCCACTGGAAGGACGCCCCAACGCCCTGGTTTCTTCAGTAATCAACTGAATGGATGCTCCGACACCCTAGAGAGCCACAACTCGCCCTAGCACCACCCTACCACCCTAAAGTGTTCACAGGCCCAAACCTGTAGACAAATTCATACACCTGCCTAGCACCTCCCTGCCACCCTATAATGACTGAAATAAGACAAGACTATGGATTCCCAAACTAGGGACAACAATCCACGATACAATAAGATGTACAATGATTTTCGTGTACTTGACCAAATACCCAATCACTCTATGACCTACAACCCAACCATGACATCATCCCAACAGTGACTCCTATACCTCCCAACATTGCCTCTTCAACTCTAGGTAGAATGACTCTTTCACAAATGACTCTTTTACAATCTTTACAATGATGACTCTTTTACAAATGAATCTTACAATTTTACAATGATGACTCTTTTACAACTTTACAATAATGACTTTTGGCCTTAACAATACTTCACAATATCTGAATGGTTGTCATGTCTTCAAGGATGTCTCGCTGCAATGCTTCCTTTGATTTGATAATTCTGCTCTTGAATTCTTGCTTAATGTTGTACTTGAATATTCTTCTAGCTGCATGCAAAATTTGCCCAGCGAAACCAATCCCAAAAAAAACAAAATACCCTTCAACTTACCTCTACCTGCAAAACACATGTAAGTGCATAATAATGAATAAATACAAATTAAAAATCACAATGCGTACCTGAAGTGTGCTTGTCACTTTTGTTGTTGACTTGCTGCAATAGTAGACAAATACTCCCACTCTTGATATAGGCCTGGACTCTATGCAAGACTATATCCAAAACTGATCTAAAGATATATACAATATAAACTGATGACAGACCCTAGACTTATGATGGACCAAGTTCTAAGTACAACAACAAAGACCATTCTATCAACTATGACAAGACAAGTAATATCAACTTACAACATCATATAGATTTAGCAAACTTGGTGTAGCTTCAAGAATATGTAGCATAAAATGTGTAGTATCAAGAATAGGACATCTAAAAAACTAATTGTGACATATAGAGACATAGAGATATAACCGAGACACTGTATATACTTACGTTGTCCTACAAAAACATATGCCACAGATGATACTAAAAATTCAAATGTAAACACTAATCATACATACCTTGACGTAGGAGACTTACCCATGACTGTTGATGTGTGGTCCTTAATGCAATGATCCTTGAATGCATGTTTTTTCTTTCCTTCTAGGAGCTCGATATTGAATTTGTTGTATCTATGTAATTTCGGATCTCCAGGGTCTGAAATTTCATCCTATGGTAGCCCTATGAGTCATCTTTGCAACCCCACATGTCTGATCAAGATTGGATTCTTCAAGAAAGAGTTATGCCCAATCTCCTACGATGACTTGATTATAGCCTCGTTCAGTAGAGCGAACTTGTACGAAGTTCCACGTGTCACTGTTGCGACCTTCGGCCCTGAAAATGATACCCAACAAACTATAGTCCATCTTTTTTATGTCACTATTTATGAAACTTGAATCCAATGCTCAGAGAGAGAGTTATGACAACTTTCCTAACGTCACCTGTTTGACATGGAATTCAGGGGCTTGCAAAAACCCTAACTTCCCCAGATTTTATCTCCGAAAATATAGCGAACCAAGATCTAAAATTCAGTCACGAGGTTCATCGAGATTTCTGGTCAAATGGGTTTTAATTTTAGCTTCTGAAGCTTCACAGAAAAAAGTTATAGTGAAAATGCCACGATGACCTATTTGAAGCCACAAAATCCCTACTAGAGGAGGATATGAGGGTCACTATTTATATGAATGTGTTGAGTTGAGAGGGTCCTCAACAAGTGAATGTTGGAGGGATTTTAGGAAAAAAAATATATTAATTGTTTACTATTAAATGAACACAACCAATTATGAGTGCCATGCCACAACCCCATAGGGTTTTAGCCCACTAATTGGGGTTACTAACTTCAAACATGAATATCTCTCAAACTGTGAAGAATTACGTGGCGTGCCATATATCAACAGAACATATCAATGAGTAGAATCCATCTAGAAGATCCTTGACTCAGAATAGAGTAAGTTGTCAAGTCAAAATGCCTATTCAAGATATGGGTAACCCCTGGTGCTGCTTGGGTTGACATCAATGACAACCACTGATCAACAATATCCCCCTTTGGCATTGATGGCAACACAAGTACTCCCCCTGCGATCATGAGACCTTATCCTACTGCTTTCTATCCCCCTTTTTCATCAATGGCAAAGGGTAAGTCCCACTGACAAACAACCATCCTGCGGCGCTGTACACACCTCCACTCCCCCTTTCTACTCAAGTAGATAAGAGAAAGAGTCTAATGAAAACTTGGGAGAATCCAAAGATTTTGGCGAAGATACTCAAATGCTTCACGAGGTAATGGTTTGGTAAATATGCCAACAATTTGTTCCTTTGTGCCAACATATTCAAGCTTGATATTCTTTTTGGCGACCTGCTCTCTAACGAAATGATATTTAATTGGAATGTGCTTCATTTTGGAATGCATCACAGGATTCTTGGAGATACTAATGGTGCTGATGTTATTGAAAAAGATGGGAATAGGCTCATCAAACTTGACTTGAAGATCTTGCAAAGTTTGCTTCATCCAGAGAACTTGTGTACAAGAAGCTGCTGCCGCGATATATTTTGCTTATGTTGTGGATAATGAGATTGAAGATTTCTCTTTACTTAACCATGAAACAAGACAATCACCTAGATAGAATTCTGCTCCACTAGTACTCTTACGATCATCAACACTTCCTGCCCAATCTGCATCTGTATAAGCTTGGATAACTAGATCATTTCCTTTGGGATACCATAGACCATATTCCACTGTGCCCTTAAGATATCGAAGAATTCTTTTGACGACAATAATATGAGATTCTTTTGGTGCCACTTGGAATCTTGCTACTTGTCCAACTGCCTGCATCACATTAGGGCGGGAAGCTGTCACATATAGGAGACTACCAATCATGGATCTATACAACCTTTGGTCCACATCCTTTGAAAAATCTTCTAAGCTTAACTTGAAACCTGTTATCATGGGGGTAAGGACTGAATTGCAATCTTCCATCTGGAATTTTTGAGCATTTCCTTGATGTACTTAGTTTGATATATGAATATTCTTTTATCCTGCTGAGAAATCCGAAGCCCCAAAAAGCATGTCATCTCGCCAAGCATAGACATTTCAAACTCACTTTTTATTTTTGTGGAAAAGTATTTACTTAATCTGTCATCATTGCTTCCAAGGATTATATCATCCACATATATCTCGATAATCATTAGGTTATCTTGATCCACTTTCACATAGAGATTCTTGTCAGCACTTCCTTTCTTGAATCCTTGTTGATGTAGATACCTATCAAGACGAGCATACCAAGCTCTAGGAGCTTGCTTGAGACCATATAGTGCTTTCTTTAATTTGCAAACGTAGTTTTCTTTGTCAGTGAGCAAAAAACCTTTCGGTTGTTCAATGTAAACTTCTTCTTCCAATTCACCATTTAGAAAGGCTGAATTAACATCCATTTGGTAGACCTTGATTTTTCTCGAGCATACATATGCAAGAAACATCTTGATAGCTTCCATTCTGGCGACAAGAGCAAATTTTTCTTCAAAATCGATTCCTTCAACCTGTGCATATCCTTTGCATACTAATCTTGCCTTGTTCTTGGTAACTTGTAATCCTTCAACTGTTTTTCTCCCCTTAACCTTGAATGAAACTGCCATATTTTTCAAACTACCTTCCTGTCAATCATAGATTTGTGCCATATAATGTTTCATAGACTCCTCCTCTACAAACATTAAGGAGTCAACAAGTCATATTGTTCAAAATAGTGAGTCACCTAACGAGCCATCTTGACTAGAGTCATTATCTGAAGCAACTGTTAATTCCTCATGACCTTTTGCTTTTACAAATCCTGAAAGCATAATTGCTAAAACCTTTTTATCTGCTTGGTCTTCATGTACTTGTTTCCTTTTCTAGACCTTCTATTCCTACAAGCTCGAGCCACGTGCCCATATTTATGACACTTGAACCATTCAATGTTGTCCATAGGTGATTCCATCTGATATCTGAACCGCGAGCGGTATGGTCATAGTTATGGCATTTGAAACATTCAATGTTTGGCCCATCTAGCACGTATTCTCTTATGACAAAATCATCGTGGAACCTATCTCGTGATCCTTCAAACTTTCTTCTAGGGTTTTGCAGATAATTATTGTACCTGTCAAAAAATTCACAATCCCTATCCATATGACCATAGTTAACACATAAAAAACAATAACCATTAAATAAATGTGCGTACCTAAATGGTTCATTCAGATGCGATGGTCCTTGATAGTTGTACCTGTCAATAACTTTACAATCCTTGGCCATATGTCCATATTTAGCGCATGAAAAACAATAACCCTTAAATAAATGAACATACCTGGAAGATTTTTCATTCTTCTTTGGAGGTGGTGTTGTAGTTTATTGTGGTCCTTTGTTCTTGATTTCTTTGGTCTTGTTCTTTGGAGTTGAAACATTCTTCTTTGGCTTTTCACTTTGATCAACTTCCTTATTAGAATCATTCTGCAAATATGTGGAGCTTGTACCTTCATCAACTGGAGCTTTACCATCTTTAATTTCCTTCATTTTTGCTTCTTCATGTGTCTTATCTTGTAAGTGTTCTTTTTTTCGATCCCTTGAGTTTGTTGATCTCATCACGGGTTGCATCAAGGTCTTCTTGCTTTTGAGAAAGATCTTATTGAAACCATCTTTTCAAGATCTTCCTTCTTTTTTCTTCCTCCTCAACTTGTAGCTTGAGAAGAGTGGTCTTCTCTACTTCTCTATTGAGACCCTATATCTGTTCTTTCTGCATCTCATTTTCAATCTCGAGCCTGCTTATTTCTACTGAAGATGTTTCTAATCTCTTTTGCTTTTGGTCAACAACGGATATGTATTTTTTATAAGATTCCTTCCTTTCAATTTCTGCTTCCTGCATCTGTTGTGTGATCCTTCCAATCTCTGCAAATGCTGTGTCAAGTTCTTGTTGCTTCTGGGACTTCTCTCTTGAGGTCTTCTATCACTGTATTCTTGATTTCTTCCAATTGAGTTCTAAGACTACTAATCATCTTCTAAGACTCTTCATTTTCTTTGATGAGTTCTTTTGCTGTCTTCAATTCTGCTTCCAAAAGTCTTGTCTTTTCCTTTTGATTTTTGAGTTCCTTTATCACCTTGATCACCTGATTTTGAAACTTTGTTTTACTCATTTCTCCCATTTCTTCATCATAATCAGAAGGATCCAAAGTTTCAATAACCTCTTGACCTGATTGCTTTGTTGAATAGAGATTATGAATATTTTCCCAAAGAGCTTTAGCTGTTGAACATTGAACAATTTTTTTTTTCACAGAATTTGACAAAACATTCAAAATTACATTCATGGCCTTTGAATTGTACCTTTTAGCTTAGTTGGTAGATGTGTCTCTAGAAACAACTGATTCCCATACTCCATGTGCCTGCAAATGTACTTCCATCATGGATTCCCATATCCAATAATTATCTGCATCAAAATCAGGGGTTGGTACACAATACTCATTTTCTTCAGATTTTGTTGTACATGTACCTTCCTTTGAAATCCTTGTAACCTGATTCTTTGACTTTCCCATCTCTATGCTTTGAAAATTGACTTCCAACAGTTAATCTGTTACTGAAGGAACCAAGCTTCGATACCAATTGTTGGAAATACTGAGAGGGGGGGTGAATCAATATTCCTTAGCAATTAGCACTTTTAAATATTTTTAGAGCATTAGTTAATCTTCAATTATTATTAATGTTTATGCAGTAATAACAGTAAATAAAAGAACACAATAGGCACAATAATTTTAGGTGGAAAATCCCCTCCGGGTCAAAAACCACGGAACAATTTTTTAATAAATTCTTCAATATTCAACCCCAACTGAAATGAAAGCAACAACTTCCTAGAATTCTAGAAAAGCATTCTTCTCTAGCGCCCACTAGAAGGACTCCCCAATGCCCTGGTTTCTTCAGTAATCAACAAAATGGATGCCCCAACACCCTAACGAGCCACAACTCACCCTAGCACCACCATACCACTCTGAAGTGTTCATAGGCCCCAGTCTGTAGGCGACTTCATACACCTGCCTAACACCTCCCTGCCACCCTATAATGACTGAAATAAGACAAGACTATGGATTCCCAAACTAGGGACAACGATCCATGATACAATAAGATGTACAATGATTTTTGTGTACTTCACCAAATACCCAATCAATCTTTGATCTGCAACCCAACCATGACATCATCCCAACAGTAACTCCTATACCTCCCAAAACTACCTTTTCAACTCTAGGCATCATGACTCTTTCACAAATGACTCTTTTACAATCTTTACAATGATGCCTCTTTTACAAATGACACTTTTACAATTTTACAATGATGACTCTTTTACAAATTTACAATAATGACTCTTGGCCTTAACAATACTTCACGATATCTGAATGGTTGTCATGTCTTCAAGGATGTTCTGCTGCAATGCTTCCTTTGATTTGATACTTCTACTCTTGAATTCTTGCTTGATGTTGTACTTGAATCTTCTTCTACTGCATGTAAAATTTGCTCGGTGAAACCAATCCCAAAAAAAAAAAAAAACCCTTCAACTTACCTATGCCTGCAAAACACATGTAAGTGCATAATAATGAATAAATACAAATTAAAAATTACAATGTGTACCTAAAGTGTGCATGTCTCTTTTGTTGTTGACTTGCTGCAACAATAGAAAAAGATTTCCACTCTTGATATAGGCCTAGACTCTATGCAAAACTATATCCAAAACTGACCTAAAGATATATACAATAAAAAGTGATGACATACCCTAGACTTGTGATGGACCAAGTTCTAAGTACAACAATAGGGACCATTATATCAACTATGACAAGACAAGTAACATGAACTTACAACATCATATAGATTTAGCAAACATGGTGTAGCTTCAAGAATATGTAGCATAAAATGTGTAGTATCAAGAATAGGGCATCCAAAAAACTAATTGCGACATATAGGGACATAGAGATATAACCGAGACACTGTATAGACTTACGTTGTCCTACAAAAAAATATGCCAAAGATGATACTCAAAATTCAAATGTAAACACTAATCATACATACCTTGTTGTAGGAGACTTACCCTTGACTATTGATGTGTGGTCGTTACTGTTGTGATCCTTGAATGCATGCTTTTTCTTTCTTTCTAGGATCTCGATATTGAATCTATTGTATCTATGTAATTTCGGATCTCCAGGGTCTGAAATTTCGTCCTGTGGTAGCCCTCGAGTCGTGTTTCCAACCCCATAGGTCTGATCAAGATTGGATTCTTCAAGAAAGAGTTATTCCCAATCTCCCATGATGACCAGATTATAGCTTCGTTCAGTAGAGCGAATTGTAAGAAGTGCCACGTGTCACTGTTGCGACCTTCAACCCTAAAAGTGATACCCAACAAACTACATTCCGTCCTATTTCTGTCACTATTTACAAAATTTGAATCCCATGTTTAGAGAGAAAGTTATGACGATTTTCCCAATGTCACCTGTTTGACATGGAATTTGGGAGCCTGCAAAAACCCTAACTTCCTCAGATCATATCTCTGAAAATATAGCAAACCAAGATTTGAAATTTGATCACAAGGTTCATCAAGATTTTGCCTCAAATGGGTTATAATTTTAGCTTCTGAAGTTCACAGAAAAAGTTATAGCGAAAATTCCACGATGACTTGTTTGAAGCCACAAAATCCCTACTAGAGGAGGATATAAGGGTCACTATTTATATGAATGTCTTGAGTTGAGAGGGTCCTCAACAAGTGAAAGTTAGAGGGGTTTTGGGAAAAAAAATGTTAATTATTTACTATTCAATGACCAAAACCTATTATGAGTGCCATGCCACAACCCTATAGGGTTTTAGCTCACTAACTGGGGTTACTAACTTCAAACACGAATATCTCTCAAAGAATTACATGGTGCGCCATATATCAGTGGAAACATATCGGCGAGTAGAATCCATCTAGAAGATCATTAACTCAAAATAGAGTAAGTTGTCAAGTCAAAACACCCATGCAAGATCTGGGTAGCCCCTGGTGTTGCTTGGGTTGACATCAATGACAACCACTGATCAATAGAGAAAGAATATTCAAGAAGACATCCAACACTTAGCAACAACAGTGACTTGACACTGCCACATCATCAAGCAATCCATGTCAGCAATGTCATGTCATGTCATGAGTGGTTATATACCACATCACTATTGTGGATCATGAATATTGTATTCAAATGTATTGTAAAGTGGAAGTTCAAAGGACAAACATGGAATGCAAAGAGTCATGTAAGTTGAAAAGTCATAGGAAGTCAAACATTCATGAGGGTATTCAAAGAGTCACCCTTGGTTATATATACTCCCTCATTGTATGAGAAAAACACTTTTCACCTTGGCTCCTCCCACAAGGCATTAGAGAGATCAACTAGTTCTTTGAGGAGCAAGGAGTGGCTCCAATGCTCCGCTATTGGGGCTAGAGATGTACATTGTAAACATGTGTCTTGGAATTTTTACTTAATAACATAAGCCTTTTAAGACTAGCACGTTCTTCATGCATGGACTATGGATGTTTTTAATACTATTCTACGTATATTTTTATTTCATGTTTGCTTTCATATGTGCTAAGATAGTTGAACTATTTCAGTTATTTTAATACTTATCTTATGGAGAATGCGTTGTAATGGTTGTTATTGCTGTCCCATCCTTAAGGACTATTTCACAGGATATTAGACAAAACATTTTTTATTTGTTGGTTATAATGACTATCACATATGCTGGGTGTTAGATGGACCCTTTTGGTTCGTGTGTGTCTCTTCTTGGGTGGTAATATTACCTCTCACTTAGAGGCTCACTTTTCTCCCCCCTCTGCAGTAGAAGAACCTTGACACAATTGCAATTGAACAATCACCAGGCACACCTTCTTGCTTTTTGAAGATACTTTTGCATCCCTCTCTTGCTGATAGTTAGAGCCAAGGAAAATCTTTAAGAATTCGACAACCGGGCCTTTATACCTAATGGGACTCCTACACCAAATGATGAGAGGTCTAATTGGGACTTCACATTGGGGAGATACCATGAATATTGACAGGTCCAACACCACAACATTTTTGGCACTAGAAGGAGGGCAACCAATGTTTTATGGCTGATAACCCCACCGACCCCATCATCTCATCTTCTAGTTAAGACAACAATGTTCATTTCACATCCCCTACTCGAGATTTTGAAGTTGGTGACTCTTCTCAGCCCAAGCCTGAATGTGAAATTCCATATGATCAGATTCAGGCTATTTTCCCTATAACCTATCAATTTGCAAAAGATGTTGGATTGATCCCAGGAGTAATCAGTCTTCCATATTCACCGAAGAAGAAAAAGACCACCCCCACAGGGATAGTAGTTTCTACTCTCGAAGATGTGGTTCTTAAAACTCTTGAAGAATTAACTGACCCTGGAAAGACAAGAAGAGCCTTCACTCTTTCATGGTGGTGACAGAGACAACATTCTACTCTCTGACACAATTATCTACGAGTCAGGCGAAGAAGAGGAAGAGGAAGAAGAGCCATCGGATTATGACAGAGAATAGGTGGACAACAAAGAAGAAGAAACGACATACCAAAATCCGGATTGGATGACTCAGGGTCCACTTGCACTTCCGGGTGTTCTACACAAGATGCCAAAGCACTCGGATAAGCTCTTAACGAAGTATGAACCTCATAAAACAGTGAAGGTTGAAGACCATATGGATAACTTTTACCTACATCTACAAACACTTGAGGTACGTTACGATGATGTTGCATGTCTAATTTTTCCATGTACCTTGGATGGTAGAGCCCCTGTATGGTATCACAACGTCCCTCTGAAATCCATCCAAAATTGGAGGGGGTTTAAGAAGATCTTCCTTGAAAATTTTGCTGATGATAAGACACCCGCCATGTTATTGAAAGATTTGGGTAATATTAAGATGGAAAAAGGAAAAAGTGAAAGATTTCAATCAGAGGTTCAATCACATCTCGATTTTTTTTTTTTTTTCGGAAAGCACGAAACCTCATGACTCCATCACCATAGATTACTACACTTCTGCCTTGCTAGCAAGCATTGCACAGCTTGTAAAGTGAACTGCGAAACAAACAATAACATTAAATTATGAAGAGGCTATCACTGTTGAGAAGGACTTGCGTGCAATCAAATTAATCTCAGACGATGAACCAACAAAGGACTCCAAAGACACGGGTAAGCGTTCTCAGGCCCCTTTGAGTAGGGCCAAAGAGAAAGAACCATCTAATCTTGAAATCTTGACTCGTCTTGTCAAGGCTTTGTCTAATGAGATGGAAGAACTCAAACAAAGGTCAAGCGAGACCACCGTGAGAAACACACCTCCCGGATTCAACCTGTTGAGAAGGACTGCGACTTTTGGCAGTGGAAACAACCAACTGGAAAAGTCTATGCAGAGATCCAATGTTGTATTGAATATTGAACACTTGGGCACATATCAACATTGTTTGTATCATCAAGAACACCATTCAGAGAAAATGTGCCCAAAGTGGAATCAAGCCAGGAGCATGTTTGCTACACATCTTGTTGATGTGGTAATGGATGAGGAGTAGACCGAGCCTATGAAAGAAAATGTAGAAGTTGTTGCAGCCGATGAAACTCCAAGTGTCATGCATGCAGTAAACATGTTCAACTGTATACTTACAACCCAAAAGAGTACTGCCGATAAGCAACCTCCAAGTGATGCTCAGGCCCAGAAGCAGACCAATCGGTACAACCTAAGAAACCAAAGGTCGACCACTACTCCCAGCCAGCTAGCTCGCTTGTTCACTATTAAAAAAAATCCTATTTTCGTGGATATCTCCAAAAAAGAGATAGAATTACTAGCTCAGTTTCTAATGACAAAAAAAAACATTTCTCAATTTGAATCAAATTTGACTTACAGTCATAATTTCTTCGAGTTTAAGATCTTTATAGTACTTTTAGAAAGGTAGAAAAACACAGACCAACCAATTTAATCTCGATTAGTATTAGTGCATGATTCAATTGGATCAAATTGAGTTTCCAAAGAAAAAGATTAAAGAAACTATGTTAAGGAAAATCATCCCACTGTTCAACTCAACGCAGGACACTTAGAGCAAGTATGGGAAAACTATCTCAGCGAAAAGTGTTTCCGTGAGCAGCAAGGACAGAACCATCACTCCGGAAGCCACAAACCAAGTTACATCCCCAGGAACTTTGACCATTCTTCCCACTGTGGACTACAACATAGTTGATGGCATGAAAAAGGTTCATGCAAACATTTCCATGTTTGAGTTAACAGATATCACGAGCCAATGGGACATTCTCTTATGGGCACTTGGGCAGACCTCTACAGGTAATGCTACCTCTTCATACAAGGGATCTGGTAAGTCTTATGGTTCTCTTGAATCTGTACTTAATGCTTTAACGATGGATGCAAATACACTCTGCCCACCTTTCTTGTTAACTTTCGAAATCTTTAATTTCAATGTGCACAATTGCTAGGTTAATTTTGGTGCATCGATGAACGTAATGCCTCTATCTGTTGCCAAGAAAATCAATGCAAAATGGTACAAAACAAATGCACATATTATTTACTTGGACATAACTCATGTCCAGGCAATTGGTGAACTCAAAGATGTCATCATTCCTTTATCATATGATGGACGGGTCCACTAATGTATCAACATAGTGATTGTAGACATTCTGGAAGCATACGAAGTGTTGTTGAGCAAAGACTAGTCTAGAAAGATACAAGGGTACTTTTCCACAAACTGATCACATTTATGGCTTCTGTATAAGGGTAGAAATAGTTAGATCCGGGTTGAATCAGAGAGAGATATGAAACACATTATCACTCCTTTGGACAGACATAATGAACTATGGCTTTCGCAAAATTAATTTTCAGCAATTGCTTCCTTGAGACCCAACTGGGGTGTTATCTTGCACAACCATCCCCAGTTCCACCAGATACATAGTTGGATCTCCTTCCTTGTCCAACTGGTGATAATGACCTTTGTACAGTTAGTAGTAGTTGTAGTAGTACTAGTGTAGTCCCCAGTTCCTGTACATATGATATTGGACTTTGTACTTCGATGGTTCCAAAACGTAGGAGGGCTCTGGAGCTAGTTGTGTTTTAATAGATCTATTACAAAGAAAGCATTTGATCTCTAGCCACTGGGAATATGAGTGCATGAACAACACTGAAAAGTATGAAGCACTCATCTTGGGCTTACAAAGAGCCATTGACCCCAATGTTGCCATCCTGAAAGCAGTAGGTGACTCAGAAATTGTGGTGTGACAGGTACGTAATACTAGTGTCACCTCATCTTAGAAGTTATCAACAAGAGGTATGGCGTCTAATTCCACATTTCCAAGCTTTCAATATTATTTGTGTTCCAAGAATGTGTAATGCAATTGCGGATGCATTAGCAAATGTTGTTGCTAGGTTGTCGCCATTGAGGGACGAATTTTCTGTTGAAAATATTTATAACCCTTTCGTCCTCGACAATATCACTAATTTACGCGTTTTTGATGATGACAAACATATACTATGCTTCATGGCGAATGTTGATGTATTCAAAGACATAACGATCGATGAGGATGAACATGAAAAGACATTGTAAGATGCAACTAGTGCAAGCAAAGGAAACCTCATCCCCAAGGGTGTGGTATCATTGGAAAAGTTGTATGACCTGCATAATCGCTTTCAGGTACCTGTCAATGCTAAGATCCATAGTTCCACATTGTTGCACACGTAGATTAACTTGGGAATAGAAAATGATCTGAAGTATGTCAATCTCGGTACTTTCTCTATGCGACAAGAGCGACAAGCCTTTACCCACTTATTCAAGCAGTACTGAGATGTCTTCACGTGGACATACGATGAGCTTAAGACATATGACATGCGAATCATCCAACATGTGATACCGATAAAGGAAAGGGCCAAGCCATTCCAACAAAAGTTGAGGAAAGTACATCCAACGCTTAATATTCTTATTTATAAAGAGTTGAGAAAATTGTTGGATGCCCGAATCTTATACAAGGTGTGGCACTCAACATGGGTGTCAACTTTGGTCCCGGTGAGGAAGAAGTCCGGGAAATCCGCTAATGTGTATATTTCTTAAATCTCAACCGTGCCTCAGACAAGGACAACTACCCTGTGCCGTCCACGGAACAAATATTGTAAACAATATCGGGGTCTGAAATGTTTTATTTGTTAGATGGTTATTTTCGATACCACCAGGTTCTGGTTGCAGAGTCTGACAGACTCAAAACCACATTCTGAACGAAGTCGGGCACGTTCACATTCAAATGAATTCCATTTGGGCTAATCAATGCTGGTGCAACATTTCAACGTGTTATGGACATCACATTTCACACACTAATTGGGAAGAGCGTAGTGGTCTATATTGACAAAGTAACGTTGTTCTCCAAACAAAGGTCAGACCACATATGCCACTTAAATAATATTTTTGAGAAATTTCGCAAGTATGAGCTATCCTTAAATCCCAAGAAAAGTATTTTTGCAGTGTCCAAGTGTAATCACTTGGGCCACATCATTGCTAAGATTGGGATTAAGGTAGACCCGGAAAGGGTCAGGACCATCACGCAAATTCCCTTCCCGATGAATAAAAGGGTTATGCAGTGCTTCTTGGGGAAAATCAATTTCCTTTTCAAATTCATCTCCGACTATGCTCAGATTGTCAAGCCAATACAAGAGATGGTGAAGAAAGATGCAGTTTATAAATGGGATAAAAGGGAAAAGGATGTGTTTTCTTGTATTAAGTAGGCTATAGCAGAAACACCCACATTGTACAACCTAGACTTCAATAAATATTTCTTGCTCTACACTTTTGCTTCTGATACTTCTCTCATTGCTGTACTCACCCAAAAAGATGAAATGAACAATGAGCGACCTATCTCATTCATGAGCACAAGTTTGCAAGGCTCAGAGCTTAACTACCCTGTCGTGGACAAACATGCTTATGCAATATACAAGGCGGTAAAGAATTTTCGTCCCTATCTATTGAAAAATCATTGTGTTATCTTTTTCCCACACCTAGTAGTTAGGTCACTGCTTGTTCAACAAGAGCTGGGTGAAAGGAGAGTGAACTGGATGAACGAGTTACAAGAATATGATTAAGAAATCAAGTCAGTTCACACAATCAAGGGCCATGATCTTTGTCGACTAGCGGCAAAAGTAGTAAATTCGAAGGAGGAAGAAGAAGATATTTTAGGATGGGAGAAAGAAATTGAAATGTACAATGTTGAGTGAGCCCCCCCACTACTAGCACAAACTCTCAGTACACGAATGTATACCAATACCTTGAGCATGACACAATTCCCTCCCACTTTTCCACACAACAAAAGAGGGCACTCAGACTTAAAAGTATTGTCCTATTAGTTGGTGCATGGGGTGTTGTTCAGAAAGCACCACAACAGAGTACTACTCAGGTCTTTGGAAGCACATGATTCAAAAAAGGTATTGCATGATCTCCACGAAAAACCAACCGTGGGACACTTCGCAGGTAACAAAAAAACGCATAAGGTTATGTGGGATGAATTTTACTGGCCTACATTATTTAGAGATGCCCATGATTATGCTTGCAAGTGTTCGACCTATTAAAGGTGTGCCGACAGAAATAAGAAGTCAGGCGCCCCATTACAGCGCATTGTAGTGTTAAAAACCTTTTCAACAATGGGGCTTGGACATTATTGGGGAAAATTTCCCACACTCATCGAAGCAGCACCGCTACATCCTAACTACTACAGATTACTTTACGCAGTGGGCAGAAGCAGTACCGCTCAAATAGGTGAAATGATTAGGAAGTCATTAGCTTTCTGCGGCAGAGCATCATTTCCAGGTTCAACATTCCTACTTCACCTGTGGCAGAGCATCATTTCCAGGTTCAACATTCCTACTTCACTTGTTTTCGACAATGCAACATACTTTTCATTGTTAAAAATCTATGGTTTTGTATTGGAAAATGGTGTCATATTGAAACATTCAACTAATTATTATCCACAGGGGAATGGTCTTGCTAAATCCATGAATAAGAACCTAATCTGCATTATCAAAAGGACCATATTCTCTGAGCAAAGAAAATGGCACTCCACTTTGGTAAATGCCTTATGGGTTGACCGAATCATGCCAACACCTTCCCTAAACACCACCCCTTACTTCCTGGTGTACAAAAAAGAAGCCATCATTTCACCCAACATCTACTTGCTTGCTCACCAACTCTCACAAGAATCCCAAGGCAAGCCATGTCTGCTAGTACAACGTAGGATGGACACCTTTCATAAACTACAAGAAGAAAGGTTGAAAGCAAAAGAAATATTTTCACTTCACCAAAATCATATCAAGAGGTGGTTTGACAAGAAGTCTGCAGGGAAAAACAACTTCAGTGTGGGTGACTTAGTCTTAAAGTGTGATGAATTGCACGAGGACAAAGACAAACACACTAAGTTTCAGTCCCTGTGGATTGGGCCATTCACGGTGCATGAGAAGCTTGGCTAGCACACTTATTGTCTTCAATCACTTGACGGGAAGGTTGACTCTCTCCTTTTCAATGGCAAAGACTTAAAACAATATCTTTAATGAAGATATGAGGTTGTGCCCTACACTGTGTACATAGTCTTTTGTTTGTTTGTTTGAGTTGTGTTTTGGTTTTTGTTATGTGAATAAATGTTGCGCATGAACATGTTGTGGCTTCTAAGTATGTGTGTGGCCGAACTATAAAAGGTCTTGTGACACTTCAACATTTGCCTAGCCTTCTGTCCATCTTCCTTGTGTTGGTTACATCTTTTGGCTGATGAAGTTATGATGGAAAATACGATTCGTCTGTAAGGAGAGTTTTGGTCCAACCATGAACCCATGACTAGTCTGGAAACCTTGACTTTTATGTTCTGGTCTTTTCAAGCTTATCCAACTGGTCTAAATGAGAAAACCTAAACGAGAGGTCTCTATATGCTTCTCAGAAGGAACAACCTCTCCCGCTCTCAAAAAGTGGGGATCTCTCTTCCGCCCCAAAATAAATAAGTTCTGATGCATAGTTATCTTAAAATAAATAAATAAAGGTGAAAAACGAGAAAGGCTTCCTACGCAGAGAGGTGAAGCAAGCAACTTCACCGACGTACTGTCCAGACTTGCTAGAAACAGAGTAATTTTTGTGTTCCTGCATGACTTCGTCGAGGTACTGTCCAGGCCTGCTGGCAGCAAAGCAACACTAGAGATGAAAAATCATACTATGAAAATCTTAAGCTTGCAAGCTACACTACCCTTCCCGACTTGAAACATTGCAATTTTGTTGAATCTTATGTTGTGTTAAAGCGAGAAGGTATAGAGGGGACCATGTCT
The DNA here is from genome assembly GCA_031772625.1 of Pinus tabuliformis. Classification (NCBI taxonomy): domain Eukaryota; kingdom Viridiplantae; phylum Streptophyta; class Pinopsida; order Pinales; family Pinaceae; genus Pinus; species Pinus tabuliformis. Next base: position 151,669,173 of record CM062805.1, on the reverse strand, counting down.
ATTCGTGGGGTAAGTGGGAAGACCAAAGTAATCTGCACGATGAATCAATACTCCCTGAAGAACCAAGGCCCTGCACAGAAGAAGAAAACCAAGGCAGAGAAGCTGGAGTTCAACCAATGCGTTGCCAAGTATTGTCGCTGATGCAACACCCTCTAAATTTTGGCTTACACTCAATTTCAAAGTCTTCCTTGGTCTTTTATATTGTTGTCGCAAACATTAGAGCTTATTTCATGAGCTCTCTTGCAGCGCTTTGTTCCCTTTTGCATGTTGGGTTAACTATCGTCTTTTGGCATGTTTGGCTATCACACAATGTTTGCAAGCCTTTTCTGATGGTTTCAAAGGTATGCCTTTGTATATATGAGTTTTTCTAACCATTTAAGCATCCGTTGCACCCATACACAAAGTCCTGAGCATTGTCGCACAAGTGTTGTCACGGTCGTCCCAAAGTCTACCTTAAGTGTCGCACTTGTCATATCTTGTCATAAAGCAGTCACACAGAGGGAAACACTGTGTTCATGTGTTTGGATGATCTATGTTTTCGTGTCGACAAAGTATGCTAAGTGTGTGATCACAGTCAAGGTTAAACACAGTTCATCACCTATCTCACACTTAGCCATTTTCGGAAAAACTTCTTGATCGAGCAACTTCGCTTCCCCAAACACCTTTTGAACTACGCACTGCGCAGTCTCAAACCTCTAAGCTGTGACCTTGCTACCTGATACTATGCAATGCACATTCCCTATCTCCCAGGGCTGCTGCACTGTGCAATTCCTGTGCCCGACTCTTAACCTTGACCCCCAAAATTGTGTAGTTATCTCCTCTAACCTGGATTGAACTACGCACTTCGCATATTCAAGCCTCAAGCTCTTCCCCTAGCTACTGGAACTACGCAATGCACAGAAGCCCAACCTCCCTTGACATCCAAAACTACGCAGTTGGCTCTCCCAGTCCATTCCCTCATCTTGATCCCACTGGTTCCAAAATCTGAGCAATCTTGTCCTTTAGGCTTCCCTGAGTTGCACATTGTGCAGTCTTAAGGCTCAATCTTTTCCCCTGAGTATTGGAATTGCGCAGTGAGTAGTCACTGAGCCCCTCTTCCTAGCCTGTCACTTGTTTCAGGCCTAGTTGGTGGATCAGAATGCATCATCTTATACTAGGGGTTTTCAGATTGATTTCGTCTCATCAGTGAATTGTAGGAATAGATACCCTATCATGTCATGGCAAGATGATGGAGAAGGAGAAGGAGGAGGGAATCAAGCCTAAAGACTCACTTGTAGATGAATTCACAAGCTGATCAACAGAGGGAAAGCAAAGGGGTCAAGTTTGTGACCATTATCCAAGATTGAGGATCATTGAAGATTCCACATCACCAAGCCATGCAAAGGTGAAGAGAAATCATATTCAAGAAGACATCAAACACTTAGCAACAACAATGACTTGACACCGCCACACCATCAAGCAATCAATGTCAGCAATGTCATGTCATGAGTGGTCATATGCCACATCACTATTGTGGATCATGTATATTGTATTCAAATGTATTGTAAAGTGGAAGTCTACACTCATGGAATGTAAAGAGTCATGTAAGTTGAAAAGTCATAGGAAGTCAAATAGTCACGAGGGTAGTCAAAGAGCCACCTGGTTATATATACTCCCTCATTGTATGAGCAAAACACTTTTCACCTTGGCTCCTCCCATAAGGCATTAGAGAGAACAACTAATTCTTTGAGGAGCAATGAGTGGCTCCAATGCTTCACTATTGGGCTAGTGACGTACATTGTAAACATGTGTCTTGGAACTTATACTTAATAACAAAAGCCTTTTAAGGCCAAAATGTTCTTCATGCATGGACTATGAAAGTTTGTAAGACTATTCTTTGGATGTTTGTATTTCATTTGCTTTCACATGTGCTAAGATAGTTGAATAATTTTAGTTATTTTAGTATTTATTTTATTGAGAATATGTTGTAATGGTTGTTGTTGCTATCCCATCCTTATGGACTATTCTACGGGATATTAGATAAACCCTTATTTCTTTGTTGGTTGTAATGACCGTTGCATCTGCTGTGGACTGTTCCGCTGGGTGTTAGACGAACCCTTTTTGTTTGTGTGTGTTTCTTCTTGGGTGGTACTATTACCTCTCACTTAGAGACTCACTTTTCTCCCCCCTCTGCAGTTGAAGAACCTTGACACAGTTGCAACTGAACACTCACCAGGCACACCTTCTTGCTTTTCGAAGATACCTTTGCATTCCTCTCTCTCGCTGATAGTTAGGGTCAAGGAAAATATTTAAGAATTTGGCAACCAGACCTTTATACCAGATGGGACTCCTACACCAAACAGTGTGAGGTCTAATTGGGACTTCACATCGGGGAGATCCCCTGAATGTTAACACCTTTCTTCTCTTGGTCTTCTTCCTTCTCTTCTAGTCTTCTTCGCTCTTTTTCTTCCTCTTCTTGCCTCAAATTGAACTTGTCTTGCTTGTAGATCAAATTAGTGGTAAATGAGGTCAAAGTTGCTTATATATATAGGCTTTCCATGAGGTTGAATACCCCTTTCTAGGCCGACTTCTTGTTGGTACGACCAACTTGTGCTTGGAGGTTCATTAGGACTTCCTAGACTCAAAGTAATGTCTTTTACATGTTACATATTTCCCAATAAGGTCTTATACAACAATTTCTCTCTTGACTCAAGAAAATAATCTTTTGACATGAAAAACCCTAGGAGCCCAAAATGCATGTTTGACCTAGATGACCAATAAAATGAAGCATGAAACCCATGCTTAAAAATAATATTTTTCTTTCTTCTTTTTTCTTGTAGCATAAGATATACATATTGACATGAGTGCAATGACAATAATGAAGACCAAAACTAGTTACATTTTCCAACACTCCCCCTTAACTAGGGAGGTATTCATAATTTTACAACTCGTACAAGAATATTCTCAAAAGAAAGAGTTCTTATAAGAAGAGTCGGATTGGTAACCGATATTTAAGCATCAACATCGTGACCAACATTGTCAACATAGTAAGGCTTGAACTTGACACACTCTTTTCATATCAAAGCATAATTCTGGGAGGCTTTACGTGAGATGCCACACTACCTCTTCAAGGTACATGCCCCATCAGAATGTTCACTAGGTATGTCCTTATAGGACTATTCTTATCTTGGGTTCTCAATCCTCAAAGAATATCGATCCTCTTCAGCCACTCTTATCTTGGATACCTATCCAATCCTAAAAGAGTTTCGGTCCACTTCCTATTTTGGATTTTCTATCCTCAAGGAAATCTTAGATGCTTATCCAATCCTCCATTCTCCCTCCATGGCCTTCACTTAGACGTATCACTGTTAGTCTTGGCCTAGTGCATGACACATGAAGAAGAGAATACAAATGTGATGTTCATCATCACTCCCTCTCAACCAGAGAGGAGATCCTTATTCCCTCTTGATTAGGGAATTGATCCTTGCTCCTTTTCAATTATTCAAGGTGTTGATTTGGGGTGGCATCGGAAGTGCTCTAACCACGAAAATTGGTGGAGATGCTAAAGCACATGAGATCTCCAATACTCAGAAATGGTTTGGGCATAATTTAACCCGTTTGGGAGATATTAAAATAATTAATATTTTTAATGGATTCCCTAAGTCTAAACTTAGGGAAAATAAAATATTAATGTGAATTAATATAAAACTGTGTTAGAAGGGTCCAAAAGTCATGGATCAAGGCAAAATTAATCTTAGTCGTTGATTAGGGACTTCATCTCGACCGTTGAATTGTCAATGAGAAAAGTATAAGAGGAGGCTTGAGGGTCACTTGGAGAACACACCGAGCTGATAAAGAATTTGATTTTCTGGGGCAGGGTTTGCTGAGGAAATCGAAGGAGTGGTCAGAGTTGCAGCTAAGGGGCAGTGAATACAGAAGTAGAGAGGCAGAGATAGTACCAGGAGGATCAGTGTAGAAGCTAGGAGAGAGGGATGCAGAGCTAGCTAGAGGATCACGTAGAGCCAGTCAGAGCCCACGCAAAGGCAACCAAGAGCTCGCAGTGCCTCAGAGAGCCAACGTGGGTGATGCAGAGGCTCTAAGGGCAGATGCAGTGCCTCAAGAGGCTGACGTAGGGCGAGCTAGGGTGATGCTAGGCAGATGCTAGGCCAGAAAGGGCTGACGCAGTCCTTAGAGGTTGACGCTAGGGTTTTCGTGGGGCAGATTGGAGCTGGGAGATGTCAGAGTGTTTATATGGGGTTTCAGCTAGGACATCTGTCTTCAACTGAGAGGTACTACTGCCGAGATTATTCTCTATTGGGTGAGCCGGTTTTGGCACCCAAATTGTATTCTGAAACTGCTTAATAATTAAAACCCTCAGATAGCTGCATTGTTTTCTCGCATTGGGTTTTTCCGGGGACATTGGTAAAAAAAAACCGGTGTCACTTGTGTGCTTGTTTTGTTTCCTTCAGTTGATGATTTGTAATGTGTTGAGCATGTACTTGTATTTATTTTCAGTATTTACATGGTAAATAGCTTGTTAATTAATCAGAACAAGTAGGCAGAAATAAATCAGAAAAGTACATGAAGGATTTTTAACAGTTAGACTTAGAAATTCCAACATGGTACTGGAGCGTGGTTGTAGATCACAGGAGAACTGAGGACATCAGCCGAGCAAAGCAAAAACAATAGATAACAATTGTCTCGAGTTTCAAAAGCTGTTCCTAGCAGAGAAGCAGCAAGGAAGGGGTGATGCGGTGCCTGCGTCATCAAGTTTGAGCCAGGAAGAGGATCAATGCAATGGCAAAGGGGAGCATACTCGACCTATGTAATGCATGGTCATCTTTCTTAGTTAGGAAGGATTGATGCCCGTAGCCAGGAGGTGCGAATTTTGCTGGTGTTGGGATTGCGCAGAGCCTAGAAGCTCTAACCTTCAGTTTGTTGGGGCTTAGGAAGCTGTGGGTAAGTTGCAGAGTGAAGCTGGTGGGGTACTGTAGTCAGAACAATACCTAACAGGGCAAAACAACGAGGATGGAGTTGCTACTGAGGATTTCTAGCCAAGAAATCTAGGTCAGTGGTGCAGCTACACTAAGGATTGAAGTGGGGGCATCTCGACATCAGCAGAGGGATTTTCAGGATGGAGATTGAGGCTCAGAGGGAGTCACACCAAGAACTTCCAGGATAGAAGTAGAGGAGCAATGAGATCGCAGTGAATGGGGTAAGAGACTAGGACAGAGCCTCAAACTTCGTAGTCTGGAAGGCCAGAATCTTATTTGTTCTAGACAGGAACCGTCTCAAGCAATTCGCCTTGAGGACAATAGCGGTCCTAGTTGACTTGATTGATAATGAGAAGTACGAGGATGCAATGGCGAGGGCAAAGAGCATCATCCTTGACGGGGTCAAGGACCATGTAGCACCAGACATTGCCGAGAAGAATATGACAAATGAGACGTGGGAGGCCTTAAAGAAGTTGTATCAACATACTTCCGTGCAGAAGAATATGCTACTAGAAAATTAGTTGCGATCATACCAGATGCAGAAGGGAGAACAGATCGACACCTTCTTCGGTCGATTGAAGGAGATCCGAGAATAGTTGACTTCCATAGGGGCCACGCTGGATCAAGAATTGATGGTGAGAACAATCCTGAACGTAGTCTTAGAAGAATGGGAGGTGTTTGTCTAGAGCATACTAGGTAGGGCAACCCTTCCAGATTGGGAGGAAATGTGGGCAGCTCTTTGCGAAGAAGAGATCAGAAGGCTAAGCAAGGTGGGAAGCAACGACAAGGGGATTAGAGTCAAGAAGGAGGAAGACGAGGACGCTACCTAGCATCTGAGGGAAAATAGGAGAAATGGAAGAAGGACCTCTCCAAGGTCAAATGCTTCAATTGTGGGGAACTGGGTCAATATGCGAGCCAATGTCCGAGAAAGAAGAGCAAAGGAGAGGCTTCCAAGACCAAGGCCGCACCAGTAAGGACGAAGAAGGAATTGGAGATAGATGATGACTATGCCATGAGTGCTCACACGCCACTTGAGTGGAAGTGGGGAGACATCGAGGTGTAGTCAGACAAACTACAGGCGATGAGGGGCAGGATCCTTGAAGTACCCAACCTCTTAGATTATACCTTGCTACGAGAGCCCCGAAGAGGAGTCGTAGGACTAGCGAATGTCGGTAGAGATGGATGCGGATGGAGCGACAGAGGGAGCTACAATGCAGGAGTCCTAGGACAGCGTGAGGCATCAGCGCGAGATGCATAGAGTTGTTGCAGCAGCGCAAAGGTCAAAGAGGGAGCACTTGTCAGCGACAGAGGGAGCTTCAACATTGGGAGTGTTTCTAGCTTGACGGAGATGTCAAAATTGGGAGATCAGTTACTTACTTCTTCGTAATTGAGTTGTAGTGCAACAGTTAGTAGTGGCAATGCTATGGACAGCACGATGCAGCATGATGAGAGGGGTTGCAGTGCAGATGCAGTAGTGGTAGTGGCAGGGCCATGGGCAGCATCACAGATGCAAAGGGAGTTGCCGTACAGATGCAACAGTGGCAGTGATAGGTTCATGGGTAGCAATACATAATGCAGTAGTGCAAAGGATGTTGGGCAACAGGCCTAGCATCAACATAGGGACCGATGCTAGATGATCAAGGTGATGCTCAGTGAGGAGTATTACTAGAGCACAGTCCTCGCTAAGAGGGAGTGTTGATTTGGGGTAGCATTAGATGTGCTCTAGCCACAAAAATTGGTGGAGAGGCTAAAGCACATGAGATATCCAATACCCAGAAATGGTTTGGGCATAACCTAACCAGTTTGGGAGATATTAAAATAGTTAATATTTTTAATGGAGTCCCTAAGTCTAAACTTAGGGAAAATAAAATATTAATGTGAATTAACATAAAACTGTGTTAGAAGGGTCCAAAAGTCATGGATCAAACCAGAATTAATCTTAACTGTTGATTAGGGACTTAATCTTGGCCGTTGAATTTTCAATGAGAAAAGTCTAAGAGGAGGCTTGAGGGTCACTTGGAGAACACACCGAGTTGATCAAGAATTCAATTTTCTGGGGCAGGGTTTGTTGAGGAAATCGAAGAAGTGATCAGATTTTCAGCTGAGGGGCAGTGAATACAAAAGCAAAGAGGCAAAGATAGTATCGGGAGGATCAACGCAGAAGCTAGGAGAGAGGGACACAGAGCCAGCTAGAGGATCACACAAAGCCAGTCAGGGCCCACGTAGAGGCAACCAGGAGCTGCGTAGTGCCTTAGAGAGCTAGCGAGGGTGACACAGAGGTTCTAAGGGCTGATGCAGTGCCTCAAGAGGCTGACGCAGGGCAAGCTAGGGTGACGCTAGGTAGACGCTTGGCCAGAAAGGGTTGACACAATCCTTAGAGGCTGACGCTGGTGTTTTCATGGGGCAGATTGGAGCTGGGAGCTGTCGGAGTGTTTATCCGAGGTTTCAGCTGGAACATCTGTCTCCGACTGAGAGGTACTACTGCTGAGATTATTCTTTGTTGGGTGAGCTGGTTTTGGCACCTAGATTGTATTTTGAAACTGCTTAATAATTAAAACCCTCAGATAGCTGCACCGGTTTTCCCGCATTGGGTTTTTCCGGGGACATTGGTCCAAAAACAACGGTGTCACTTGTGTGCTTATTTTGTTTCCTTCAGTTGATGATCTGTAATGTGTTGAGCATGTACTTGTATTTATTTTCAGTATTTACATGGTAAATAACTTGTTAATTAATCAGAACAAGTAGGCAGAAATAAATCAGAAAATTACATGAAGGGTTTCTAACAATTAGACTTAGAAATTCCAACACAAGGAGACTTCCTACTCCCTCTAAATCATAAAGGAGATTCTTTCACTTCCTTTCAATTGGGAAGTCATAACCACAAGCTTTCTAGCTTGTTAAGTGTATAAGCTATTAGTTCTTTATGGAGATAGCTACATGGCTCCTTCTTTCCTTTGTTTCTCATCATATTGAACTTCTTTCTTCTTGGATGATGTGGAGCCATCTTCTTCCTTTAATCTCGTGACAAGATTCAAACCATCAACCTATGATATCACTTTCCTCTAATTATCATCAATGAAGGCATTGTATTGAGCCTTCCAAAACATGAAAGCGATCTTTATAAACATCGGGTTATCCTCTTATACTAATACCTTTCAATCCCAAGATGATGAAGTCAACATCTTGACTACATAATATTTGAAAGATAGTCCAAACAATTCACTCAATCCATATGTTCTTTGAATATAATTCAATACAAACAATTGAACTTTCCTCAACTATCATTATGTATCTCTGCAATATTCTTTTTTGATAACAAAACAATATATTAATTAGATAACCAATACCAAAACATACTTACCTTATCATGATGGCCTTTTCATTAAAGCATTTGTTTTGAGATCAACATTCTTCGCATGATCCATCTCCATATTGTACAAGAATCTTTCTCCATGCAACCAATTTTAATCAAGGTGCCCATGGATCAAACTTCATTAGTAAGCTACAATAGCTTCCTTGGAGTTGTCATTATAAACTCCCTTTCTTTCTTCCAAAGGTCATACTTGAATTAATAAAAAATACATTTATGCCATGCTATCTTGTAAGAGAGTCTTGATCTTTTAGCCATTCCAATACATGTCAAATTTGTTTTTTCAAGCATCATGTAACCATATGGAAGACTTACCAAACACACTTTTATAACTAACTCTTTTTGCAAGATTCTTGTAGATATGAACCCTAGAGAATAGATACTTAAAATATGCATACCTTTGCTTCCATACAACCATCCTTTCTTGAATGAGCCAACTTCTATCGAAGAAAGGTTTCTTTTCCCAAGAAATACTACAACTTGACCATCTGTATTCCTTCATCCTTCAGGAGTATTGTTTCCATACTAGATGGAATATATACTAGTCATAATACTTCTTCCAAGAACCTTCCAAAATGATGGTTCTTGTAGGATCTTGATGATCCATCTTTGCAAAATGATTACCTCTAACATTATGTTATAAAATGTTTGGATGAACTATAATATGCAACATGGTCCCAATCTTCTCATTTTGTTTAAGCTAGATGATCCTTCCCAAAGAAAATTGATTATGTAGACTCTAATTTCTGTACTATCATATGCTTCTATCTATGATGCCATGCTTTTACAAAAACCAAGACTCTTCTAGAGAATGCAATAATGCATGCTACTCTACTTTCTACTTAATAAAAGAAAGACAAATTGCATAAAAAACCTGGTAGGGTGGTGCTTCCTTCAATAGTAAAGATCCTTGGGATATTCTCCTTTGGACTTCTTCTCAGGTTCTCCCTTTTCTTCAGCTGCATGAGCCTCATTTCTTTCCTTTGTTTTGTTGTTCATCTTGTTTGGACAATCCCTCTTAAAATGTCCATGCTCATTGCATCCAAAACATTGAATCTTGGATCTTGCAATAAAGGCTTGAGACCTTTCATTTGATTTAGTGTCATCCTTTGCCTTTATCCTAGATTCTTCCAAGATGCATTGAGCCCATAACCCATCAAAAGGTGTAGTATCTTTCGACGAGTAGATACCAAACTGCTGCAATCAAATGGTAGAGCATTTAAAACACAAGTAGTCATCTCAGAATCATAAACAACTTCCCCAAGCCCTTGCAACTAGTCCCTTATTTGTGAGATCTTAATAAGATAAGTTGCCATGTCTTCATCCTCTAACTTCCTTATTCTATATGGTTGATTCCTCAAGGAAATTTTTTGATCTAATGTACTTATAGAGTACAACTTTACCAACTTATCATACATAGCCTTAGACGTCTTCAAATTAGCAACAAAGGGAACAAGGTGATCCTTAAAATATTCAACAATGATCCTTTGTGCCCTCATTTCTCCCTTGTAATTTGCTAACGCTTGAGTTTTCTTTGTCTGGTTCAACTTCACCAAGAGCATATTCCATGACTTCATTTTCTGTGAGTGCTAATTCAATCCTCTTCTTCCATGCTAGGAAGTTTGTTGATCCAACGAGCTTTTTGCTTTCCTTGCAAAATGTAGCCATATGATCAATAGATTGAGACATAGAAGACATTATGACACTTACTTGTCAACCAAGAGTCCTCCATCTTGATGATATTTCCAACTATATTGATGCTTTCAAGACCTTCAAAGAGATTTCAAAGACGCCCTTTCTAAGATCCCTTCAACAATAGTGTCTTTAAACAACTTCAATGAGCTGATGATCCCAAGATTCCTTGATGCTTCTTTCTCTTCAAGATGATGCACTAGCTTATTCTTCCTTACTTAATGAGAGCTTGATCCTTCTTGAAATGATGAGATATTTGATGAAAGCTTGATGAAGTAAAATTCCTTCTAGGTCAATAGGTATTCTTATTCTTTTCTTGTCTCCTTATGTAAATGATTCCCCTTGACAAGCAATCCCTTTTGTGTCAACAAAATGATCTTGCAACTGCCTTCTCTTTGCTCACCTTAGCTTTGAAACCATGTTGGAAAATGTAGTAAGACCATTATTAATTCAATTCTCCTTAACTTTATTTATCTTCTTATGTTTCTTTATTAGATCTTTTCATCAAACAATTTTCAAGAGAAAAAACAGTAAAGACAATGGACACAAGAAGTACGCTTTAAGCTAGGGCAAAAACCCTTCCAAAGGGAAAACCCAAAAATAATCTCCTCTTCTTATAGAATTTGCATCAAATGAGAAAACCAAAACCCAAAACCCTAGACCAAGTCCTCCACGCGCCCAAGTCAGCCCTCTAAAAATCTCTTCCAAACAAGTCAAAGTTTGACAAAGTCAACAAAGGTCAGACCTCTTCAAATTTGCTTCACTTTAGAATTTCGGCCTTCTACTTCAGATATGCAACTTCAGTCCCTTAGAATAGTAGAAACCCTTTGTTTTGGCACATGTCAACCTTTCAAGAAGTCTTCCCTTAAGCAAGACAATGTCTCCAAAATCAACAAGAGTCAAACTAGGTCAAAATAGAGTTTCGACCCTCTTGCAATTTGAATCTACAATTCTCGCCCCCTTGCAACTCAGACCTGCAATTTTGGGCACGCAGAAACCCTAACCCTCGCACGTGTGGACATAAAAGGATAAAAATTAGTTTTCGTTCCTTCACTTGGTCTTCTTCCTTCTCTTCTAGCCTTATTCGCTCTTTTTCTTCCCCTTCTTGCCTTAGATTGAACTTGTCTTGCTTGTAGATCAAATTAGGGGTAAATGAGGTCAAAGCTACTTGCATATATAGGCTTTCCATGATGTCAAATACCCCTTTCTAGGCCGACTTATCGCTATTAGGGCCGACTTGTGTTTGGAGGCTCATAAGGACTCTCTAGACTCAAAGTAATATCTTTTACATGTTACATATTTACCAATAGATTCTTGTACAATTGACAAGGACTCTCTTGATTCAAGAAAAATATTCTTTTGACATGACAAACCCTAGGAGCATGAAATCATGCTTGACCTAGATGACCAATAAAATGAAGCATGAAACCCATGCTTGACCTAGATGACCAATAAAATGAAGCACGAAACCCATGCTTAAAAACAATATTTTTCTTTCTTCTTTTTCTTATAACATAAGATATACATATTGACATGAATACAATGACAATTATGAAGACCGAAACTAGTTACATTTTCCAACACTTCTGTGGCTCCAAAGTCCCATTCAGGTCTGTTATCCCTAATCTGAAAAACTCCCATGGAATTGTCTTTCTTATGTTTGCTATGACTGCTCTTTGTCTCATCTTGGAGGACATCTTTGTGAGAAATGTAAGGGTTCCTTTCTGGTTTTCTCACTTCCCTTTTTTACTTCATTCACCTTATCTAACAGAGTCTAGCAGATCTAACCTGGCTTCAACCTTTTGCAGAGATGTTCTTAGAACCATGGTGTCAGCATATAACTACCCTTCGTCAATGGCCTCAACTGATATAGAGCTCCTAACAAAACCAATTCGATTTTGTTCACCCTATTTTGAGATTAAAATTTCTTATGTGGTTAAAATTTAGTCTAATATTCTAAAATTCTATCCTTGAAAAATTAAAGTCGGTAATCCACTGGGAACTTGGAACTTGCAATGGTTTTTATGAATATTGTAATTTGCAATAAGAATTACTACACTCACACAGTATGAACCTCTGATAATCTGCAGATGCTTTGACCCTCAATTGGCATGTGATCAAACTGAAAGACAGTGTCTTCTATTTCATATATTTCCTATCGAGAAATCTACCTAATCTGCATGGTTCAACTCCTTGTGGCCATTTGGTGGCTTGTGGCAATATACTGAATCAATTCCTCAGATAATCAAATACAGAGAATATACACAAAATCTGGAGAAGCAAATGATATGCACTTGAAATAGTAGATTCCAAAAAGGAACGATCAATCTTACATCTCCCTAATCTACGAAATGGCATATTGATCTGTAGAATTCCAAGACAAACTAAGGTATTAAATGTCTCTAATACCTATCAATTAACATGGAGTACTTGCAACAACTGAGTGAAGAAATCAGTCAACCCCTCACACACCAATTGTATGAAATCCTTGCAAGAAAATATGAGGAGACTGAAGGTGTGAAGTAATATATGCATGGAGGAATTTGTGGCTGCAAATATTCTTCCAGAAATATAAACAAGATAGAGATTGACAAACTTAAATATAAACTATGGGATTTAAAATGTTATAATTTATATCATTGCCTTTGAAATATGATTCATATTAACAAAATTATATGAAATGCTACATTTTCAGGAAAGCTAGACAAAGCAAAGAATTAATAAATTTTATATACAAATATTTACATTGGAATTTTTTTGTCAGGAACTTGACTGCTATAATCTTCTTCTAGGAGTGGTTCTTTTTCTTGAATCCCAGTTTACACACTAGCTTCTTCAATAATTTACATTACCCTAAAATTCTTTTCCCAGGCTGAAGTCCAAGTCCAAATTTACAATTTGATCCAAACTTCAAACCACAGCTAATTACAAAGTATTGGTTATGGTAATCAAATTTGTGAAAATTCTGAGTAATTTTTATCAATTGATGAATTGAATTAATTTTTGCATCACACTATATTTACAGACTTTGCTAGTCTTCATGCTATACAAAGACCCTGCTGCGTGCTATAGACTGATTTTGGTGAGTTAAGCAATCAATGTATCGACGAAGCCGTTGCCGATCAGAAATGCTTGGAGAAAAAGGTGGATTCAGTTCTAGGGATGATGCTTCAACCAAAATAAACGACAGTAAAGTCGTGGATTTCAAATATAATGCTGCTGCATTATCCATCGCTCCAAATAGTTCCTCCATCTGAAACAATTTCCAGTATCTATCAGCAATAAATCTCAGTTCATAATATTACTAGACTCCAAACAATAGAGAGAAATAAGTTGCCAAATTGAAGCAGAAATTCACGGAAGCACTAAAAGAAAATACCATATAAAACAAATTACGCAACAGAATCAACAAGAACTTACAAAAGTTCTTAACAAATAAAACATATAAATGAACTGGGATTTTCATCCTATTTTCTTTAAAGTATTGAAATTCATGCACTACTTCTTGGCTCCATATAAACAATTTTTCTTTTAGGAGATTAATAATTACCAAATTCAAATATGCACAAGTTTTAACAAAGTTTGGTGGTGTGGGCCATACAGAGATAGCTGAGATTTTACTGGGATCCACCTTTAATGCCTCCACTTAAAATGATGTGTACAAACTAGTCAAGATCCTTTTGCTCAAAACGTAAGACTGAACATTTTTTAAAGTACATCAACTTGTTTGAAGAGTTCTAGTTTCTACTGTTAATTACAAGATTATTAAATACAAAAATACTAATTACCTTGAAGTTGGTGATATCTTTCATGTGTTCTTAAAGCTATCTCTGTCAGGTTCATTCAAATTTGATTTTTGGGTGGCTTGATTAAAGATCGAACTAGGTATAGTCCAACATGAGCACTTGGTTTTTGGAATCCAATCACACACCCTAGGGGAACTATTGTTCATCTCAACCAGGGATTCTTGGAACAAAAGGGACTTCAGTAGGTATAGTGTGTCACACACCCAAAAAATCAACACATGTCTCTAGTACCTGTTACGGTTTACCACAAAATCTAGTAGGCCTAGTGCAAAGCCTCACTAAGCAGATCCAGACTTTATGGCAGCAATAGAGCAGCCACCACTGTCACCTCAACAGCATTTTTCTAGATATTTAGTGGTAATCTAACCACAAGGTTGGTTTCCCTATATACAAAACACATAAAAAGATTTCGAGGTGATAGATGAGGCCTGACAATTGGGATAGGGTTTTTGCAGAGCCAGGAGGGCTAAGATAATTTTTATTAATGTAGACCACTTAAGCAAAATAGACCACTTACAAGTTGGGGTTTGATAGATTTTCAGATGATTGGGTATGTGATGTCATATAAAAACCAAAAGAGATAGTCTTACAATGGTAAATCAACAAAGGATCAATACTATTAACTATATATGCTAAGTTTAGGGTTTGCAATTGAGTTTTTATGGCTGGAATGTGCATAAAACAGCTATATAATGATGATGTCAGCCCTAGAAATAGGTTTTTAACATGCAATTAATGCTAGATTTTGCTTTCTGACAAATATTTAATGCAATTCCTACTTAGAGGGCAATAACACATCAAATAAAATTACTTTTTAGCAATATTTCAAATAAATCCTAACCCTAACCCTAGATATCTAGAATTCAAGAGAGAAGAGAGAGAGGATAGTAAAAGTAGAGGGATTGATCACAGCCACGTAGACTAGTGCCTTGATCTAAATGGGCAATGGAGTTACCTAGGAAAAATTCAATGAGGACAACCTTGTTGAAGAGGGTGAAAGCCTCTTCTTACAAACCCTAGTGGCTTCCTTAATGGGAGATTTTAAATTTAAGAGATGCACAACTTGAAGTTCCCTTGAAGGATTCAAGGAAAACAATTTTGCATGTCATAGAAAACCATGGCACATGTAGAAACCCTAATTTACACAATATAACCTGCAAAATATAGAAGATAAGCAATAAAATTACAAAATCTCCCCACGAATCTGTTCAATCAATCCCAAGAAACCAACTTCAAGAAAAAGTCCACGTCCAAGGGCAATTCACATCATAGAACTACATTTTGTCCAAGTAGAAACGAGGCAAAAGCTAATACGCACTTCCAAGGGAGAGAGAAGTGTGACGATCAATGATCCAAAGTGAATAAGGCTCCACTCTATTTATATGATGGAAACCAAGCCTTATTTCACTAGTTTTACAAGCAAAACCCCTAGAAAAGATTACTTGAGTGTTCAACTAGGTCAAATGTTACAAGCTGACCTTGAAATAGCCCTAAAACATAACAAAATGCCAAAAGTATCCCACATGTGTGAGAGAAAAGAAGTCTCCACTAAGATGTCATCCTCAAAAATAGACAATAAGGCATCAATAAACATGAGGCAAGGGTCTAAGAGTGCTCCCCATCCAAAGGAAGTCCCAAAGTGCATGTGAACATCTCCAATGGTGCCTCCCCTCCACCATGGCATCATCCAAGAGTGGCCCTACATCACCTTTTTCAAGCATGTGAGAGTGACGTGGCACCTATAAGGACAAGCATTGGCATTAGAGTGGGATGTTCTAGCCCTCCTAAGTCATCTCAGTGACAACCATCCTTATCTGGGCTCCAAAACAAGGTATCATCCATCAAATAGGGTCAAGGCCAGCCTGGGGACGTCCTAGTTCCATTTGGGGACATCATCAAATAATCCAATGCCCAAGCTATTAGGCTCCACTTTTCAATATCTAGAAGCTAATCAAAGGGTGCAACATCTAGTGGAATCATGAAGTTATGGACAAAATCTCCAACACTTGTCAACTCAATGACCACTTACTATACAATGAGTGAAATAATCCTTGCCCATTTTCTTGGATAGCAAAACCTTCTTACCATTCTCCACATTCTAAGTTGGAGAGTGGTCTTTGCACCTGGCCTCATTCCTAAAGGAGATGATCTTCCTTTGTATGTACTTTCTCTTCCAACACATGGCCACACAATGGTTATTTAATACACAATAAGTACATGGATATGCATACCACGAATTTTGTGTCGCATGGCGATTCTTCTCATAATGGAAGAAAACATTGGAGTAATTATGCTTGTTATACCTTTTAGAGTTGTCTTTTCTACAAGTTTGACGAGGGAAAATGTTTAACTCCTTTGGGATGTTCATCTCTCTTTGGAGATGCTTTTCATGCTTTCTTGATGTTTTTCCCATGGTTGAAAGGTTTTACATTTCTTGATTCTAACTTGCACTCACTCCTACCATCAAGAAGTGATGTGCCATCTCCTTGCATGGGTTGTTTTTGTAGAGCTCGTGACTTGTGCTCTTCTCTTGCTTTAACTATATTGGAGCATTCTCCACCTTCCCCTTTACCACTAACATATCCCAAACTTGCATAACGCGGGGTCTTTCCTCAACCCGTATGAGATTAGGAATTCTTTAGCCATTGATGCCAAGGCCCTTTCCATTAAACCCCATCTTAGTTAGCAACTTAGAGCCAACACTGTTAATTTTAGGCAACAATGGTATGTTCTATGCTTTAGAGCAAATTACTTCAATTTATTTATTAGCCCAGTTTCAATATTCAGATTAGCAATCACATCAACATGATTGTAAAATGCAATAGAACATAAACATAAACAGTAGAAGACAAGCCAAGACAAGAGGACACAAGATGTGGCACCAACTAGGGACAAACCTCAATGTGGGGCAACCATTCATCAAATCTTCTTTTAGTCTTCAATAGTTCAACAGAGAGAGATAGTACAATTTACAAATTTGATAATTTATAACAGCAGCAAAAGAGCCCTAACCAAAAAAGTCAACGCTGGTCAACAAGGCAGATTTGACCCTCGGAAAATCAGTCAACTTCAGCCTCCAAACAACAAGATAAAACAACCCTAAAAACAATCAAATTCAGTCCAGTCAAAGTCTGGTCAAACAGCTCACCTGCGGTTAGCCCTAGCTACAGTCAACGCTGGTCAACTGTCAACGTTTAGCCTTGATTTCCGTGCCTAGAAAGGCGGCCTGCCCAAATAGAGATAGCCCTCACAAAAACACAGTCAAAGGAGGTCAATGCATGCTGGTCAATGCTTGGTCAAACTGTCCAGAAATTCAGTCTCTTGAAATTTCGCTCTCCTGAAATTTCAGACGTGTGGAGAGAGAGAGGCCCAAAAATCCATACCCAATCAAAGAGGAGAGAGAAAGAGATAAGTGTGAAGATGACTGTGTCCAAATGAGGCTAAGTCACCTTCTATTTATATGCAACGCTGAGGATGAATAGACATGACTGTTGGGCTTCTAAACCTACACAAGTTTGTTGGCCGACCTTGACAATTTGACCATAATCAAAATAAATTCATAACTTCATTTGTACATGTCAGAATCGGATGATCTTTAGATCAATCCTACACCTCTCGGAGAGAGGAATCCAAGAAAAATATCAGCTGTCATAAATAAGATGACCCATGTGGAGTTTGGCCCTAGTTGCCAATTTTAACACTCCCTCTCTACTAGGGAGAACTCCATTTGCTAATCCATTTGCCAATCTGTACTATCTCTGGATGGGCTTATCCAGGGCTGTCAAGGGAAGATCTATGGATATATTCCACAATCAATGCCCATGTAGTAGGATGAAAGATCCTTCTGGAAACATGGCATGAAGAAGGCAACATGGCATGAAGGAAGGCCAAATATGAACAAATGGATCACTTTTCGACGATGACATGACTACCTCGTGGATGGAAGTGATGGATGGTTTGTGCCCTATGAAGAATTCCCAAATCTGAAGACTCCTAGAAAACGAAAAGAAGTTCTGACATTGTGAGGAGTTCTTCAAGCAGCTGTGGTCCCATCATCTCCACCTGAGGAGCTGCTGTAGGCCCCTAATTAAGAGGGAGCTTGGAAACGAGTTTCTTACTTGGTAGAAACTTGGAAGCAAAGTTCCTAAGCCAAGAGGGAGCTTAGGTACATTCCTTCCGTAGGAATGAGTACATTCATTTATTGAAATAGATATGTCCCCCCTAATTAAGAGGGAGATAGACACATCATTCTTGTCTTCACTTGGGAAGACAGAACGGAGGATTGGGTAAACATCTGGCATTCGATGCTCTTTGAGGATGTGTTAGGGCATCCAAGATAAGAGTAGTTGTAGAGGACTGATATTCTTTGAGGACTCAGAATCCAAGATAAGAATAGTCTTGGTGGAACACACCTTGAGAACTCGGGTGGGGTATGCTCCGATAGAGACAATGATGAGGGTGTCTATACATCATTGATCTCGCCAACATTATGTTCAAATCTCGTGGAGAGACAGAGCTGTTAGTCAAGGCCTTACTATGTGACAATGCTGATTTATATGATGCTATATAGATGGGGTTACCAATCTAACTCTTCTTATGAGAAATTCTTCAGATTGAGAATGACCAAGTACCATTATGAATACCTCCCTAGTTAAGAGGGAGTGTTGAAAAGTGTAACTAGATTCCGTCTTCATAATGACACATGTAAATGTGATTTTATGTAATTGATGTAAAGAAAAATAAAATTATTTTTGTAAAGCTTGTCTCATGGGTTTCATGCAATGTTGTTAAAAGCGCGATCGGGATTAAATCGGCGTGGGGAACGAATCGGAAAAAATCGGAAAAATCGGGAAAAAATCGGAAAAAAGCGGGAAAAAATCGTTTGGTACAAAAATATTCATTTTTTTTCAATTTTTTTAATATCTAAACCATCTACAACATAAAATAAATACATTGACACATAAATATGATAAAAAAAAACTAATATATAAGATGTTTAATATCATTTCTAGCACTAAAATCACACATAACATTGAATCATGTCCTGAATAGTAAGTCCTGACTCCTGAGTCCCAACTCAGCCTCAAAATATCAACAAAAATATGATAATGTATCTCATCATGTCATAATGTCATATACAATAAAATGAAAGTCTAATCCTATTGATTTCCTCTGCCCCTCTTGCGAGAAAATGCCACAGCTTTCCCTTTCCCTCTAGATGTAGATGCTGGTGCTCGTGCAGGTGGAAATGGCAGTGGAGTCTGATGTGCTCTAGACGTTGAAGAACTAGAAGTAGGAGCTATAGGAGGTAGACCACGTCCTCTACTGGTGGCAGGGGTAGCCCGGGCAGGTGGTGTCACCTGGAAACATTACAATCTCCCAATCCTGAAATCCTGAAAAACTGATAAGTCTGCTGAATTTTAAATGAAATCTAAAATTCTACTTTCTCCATATGAAATCCAATGAGGCTGGAACCACTCTCAAACATCCTGAGTCATTTCATGGTAATGTTAAAAATTTAAGTAAAATGATGAAAATGAAGATTAAGGAGAATGTCACTTTTACTTTAAGAATTTAACATTACCATGAGTAGCATATCCATACTAGGGCCTAGACTTGATCATTAAGCTACCCCACTCAAAAATTATTTGTTTCTTTCAAAAAACATTGCATGAAAAAACCCAAAAAAAGTTATAAAACTATGCTGTCCTGAGCCCCCACGATTTTTTCGTTAAAAATCGCGCTTTTTTCGAAAACATCGCGATTTTTTGAAAAAAGCGCGATTTTTTCAGTAAAAATCTGCAAAAAAAAAGTAGGCGATTTTTTCGTATAAAAATCGCGATTTGATCGGCAAGGTGAAAAAATCGCGATTTTTTCAAAAAATCGCAATTTTATCGCGATTTTAACAACACTGGTTTCATGAGCAAGGAATTTTATTTTTAGTAATGGCTCCCATTGTGAGCCCTTAGGATTGGTCATAAAGTCAAAGAGAGTCAATGTCATGTATGAAGGACCCTTCTTGGGCATGTTACATTTGTATAAGAGTCAATGAAAGTGTCAAATAGCCCTCCAAGACAAGCACAAGCATCTCCCTTCAAGTCGGCTTCAAGAAGAATAACAATACCTCTCCAAATGACACGTTGACCCAACTTGCTGTCAAGTCAACTTATTTTGATGAGGAAACAACTATTTATAGGACAACTCGACATCATTTCAGGCAGAGAATTTCGGTGGTCATCAAGTCTGAAGTAAAAGGTGTGAAGTGCAGTGAGGAAGCTTATTATCAAGCGAAGGAAGGAAGAGTATAATCCGAGCTCTTTTCTGGTCTATTTTTGGGTTGATATCCTCCACACGTGTGAGGTAGCAAGAGATCAGTTGCAACAGAAGGAGCCAAGAAGAATAACAGTCCTCATTGGGTAGCCGAGTTGGAAGAAGGTCAAGACAAGAAGGGAGCCGAGTCAAGCTAGAAGAAGACCCTATCCAAAGCAAAGAAAGTGAAGGCATAAGATAAGGTCTTGTGCATAAGCTAGGGTTTCTGAATTAGGATTGCAGACCTAATTCAAGGAGGCCGAAGGTTTGAAGTAGAAGGAGGTCGAAGTGGAAGAGGAGCCGAGAAAAGGGAAGGAGCAGAAAGTTGACTATCGTTGTCTAAGGATCTCATCAAGGGAACTTGTGTCTTGGTCTTGGAGTGGAAAATAGGTCAAGGGTCTTGGTCTTGGTATTCGTCAATTGGAATCTCTATAAGAAGAATAATTTGTTCGGGTTTTCCTCTCAAGTGGGAGAGGTTTTGGCCCTGGATGATAGCCTATATTCTGTGTCTCTTGTCTCTTTATGGTTTATGCATTGGTAGTTGTTTGATGAAGAAGAACACTAATAACTTAAGTAAAAGAAGATCCTAATCTAAAGAAACACTCACAAATAGTTACTAATAGAAGAGAAATAACTTAATTGCTATGCCCTAGATTTCTCAATAGTTATAGATCAAACTCTTCCTTGTAGATCGAACTTGTGAGTGAGTGCATCTCCAAATGAAGTTGAATTGCTCTTTATATAGCCTTCTCAAGGGGTCTAATTCCCTCCTTTAAGCCGACTTGAGGAACCTAGGGCCAACTTGTACTCTTGGTGTTAGAATAATGTAGAAATGGAAGAGTCTGAAAATGTGATAGGTTTGATGAGTTGTCTTCTTAGTTGTTAGGAAATGATCTAGATCTATGTGATTTACGAGGTGTTGTTCTAGTAGCTGTTTTCCAATGTAACTGAGTTGTAGTTGAGTCAGAAAGTGTGTCTTCCATGTTGTTATGTCCCTCGAGTCTAGTGATCCCATCATTATATAATGGGACACATTGTGATGTATTTGTAGTGAACAAGTGTGAGCAGGCCTAGGCTTGCATTAATAAAGTATTCTGCTGTGTTAAACTCTGTGAAGGAATTCACTCAGGGAATTTGTTGTCATTGCTGATTGACGTGAATTTTTAGTTGATTGTGGTCAAAGAAATTGTAGAAGATAAAAGGAGCATGCATAGTGATCATGGGCAGGCAAAGGAGAACTAAGCAGTTCCGGAGAGAACTGAAGCAACTTAGGCGAAAGAATCAAAGGGCAGAAGGTGCAGAAAAATATGGAATGTTTCTAGCGGAAGAACCCATACATGAGGATCAGAATGCAGAATTAGACCACATTAATGAAGAATTTGAAGAAACTAATGCAATATTGAAACGATTAATGCCAGTTTTGCTATCTTTCTCAGGTAAAAATTGTAAGCTATGGGCAATTAAAATGGAGGGACTGCTTGGTTCAGTAGATTTATGGTGATTTGTTCAAGAAACTTCTATAAATTCTGAAGATAAGAGTAGAGGTGTAGTAGCATTGTTTCTTATTATATCAGCATTGGATGATAACATCTTGTCTAGTATTTTGCATGAATATCGTGAAATACATAATGCAAAAATATTTTGGGATATTCTTGAAATGAAGTTTAATATGCAGTGGGTGAGCAAGATGTCTGATGAGTCACTAGAAGAATTTGCAGAGAAGGTTACAGGGAAAGAGAATGAAGGAATTGAAGAACTTAAAGTGAAATATGATAATGAACAACTTTCAAGAGAAAGTTGGTTCCAAATGTTGCAGGAAAATAAGCTCATAGATAAATTGCTCAATGGAGTAGTAACCCAGGTCGTAAAACAATTGGAAGAGAAAGATGAAATTGAGTATGCAAAAAATAAGGAGGATTTTGCAGAGGATAGAGATGAAGAAATGGAGGAAACTCTCAATATAAAGGAAGTTGAAAAGAACTCAAATTATGATGATTTAGTAAATCTCATGAATGTTTCTCAGTGTGCAGATATTAGCAACAACCAGGAAGAAGTGACAAAATTTGAAGAAGAATTAAAGTTCCTTGAAGCATGGCTTGAAACACCATGTTTTGATGAAGTCTCCATAGAAGTTGCAGCAATGAATGTTGAAGACAACGTGGATGATGTAGAAAATGAAAAAGTTAATGAGATTTTCATGTACTGTAGTCCTGAAGAGATTAAACATTATTACAGATCGATGTGGGAACAGTCCAATGAACAAGAAACTATTGATTATGAAAATGAACTTGTTGAAAAAGGAGTTGAAATGGATTGGCATCATCCTAGCATCATCCTAATTGCAATAAGAAGCAATATCCAGAGTTCACGATTTGGAGTAGGAAGAAGACTACACAAGTTGAGAGAATCAGAGTTTGGAGCAACAAGTCCAAGACGAAATTTCATCAGTATGTTAAAGCAAAGAAAGTCAAGATGAAATGTTTGAGTGATATTTGTAAGCCTAGCTGAGACTTAGACCAACAGGCATTGTTATGTATTGTAGAAAATCCATTTCTCCATTAAGGGGGGATGTTAGAATAATGTAGAAATGGAAGAGTCTGAAAATGTGATAGGTTTGTTGAGTTGTCTTCTTAGTTGTTAGGAAATGATCTAGATCTATGTGAGTTACGAGGTGTTGTTCTAGAAGTAACCATTTTCCAATGTAACTGAGTTGTAGCTGAGTCAGAGAGTGTATCTCCCATGTTGTTATGCCGATCGAGTTTAGTGATCCCATCATTATATAATGGGACACATTGTGATGTATTTGTAGTGAGGAAGTGTGAGCAAGCTTAGGCCTGAATTAATAAAGTATTACGCTGTGTTAAACTCTGCGATTTCTATTACTTAAAGATTCCAAGAATTTCCAGACTCAAAAATAATTATTTTTACAATTACAAATTGCCGGAAGGGTCTTATAAAATGATGTTGACTCCTTTGACTCATGACAATAAAGCTTAAGACCTAACAAACCCTAGAAGAATGAAGAACATGCTTTTACCTAATAGACCATCAATAATGAGCATGAAACCCATGTAGTGTTGCAGGAAACGTCCCCCCCAGATCAAAAGTCCGAACCACAATCCGTACGGATCCGTGGCTCTCGTTGCCAAATCAACGACCGAGATTATGTCCCTAATCAATGGATAAGATTAGATATGGCTTGATCCATGACTTTTGGACCATTCTAACACAGTTTTATATTAATATACATTAATATTTTATTTTCCCTAAGTTTAGACTTAGGGACTCCATTAAAATTATTAATTATTTTAATATCTCCCAAACTGTTTAGAATCTGCCCAAACCCTTTCTGGGTATTGGAGATCTCATGTGCCTTAGCCTCTCCACCAATTTTCGTGGCTAGAGCACATCTGATGCTACCCTAAATCAACAATCCCTCTTAGCGAGGACCGTGCTCTAGTAATGCTCCTCACTGAGTATCACTCTGATCATTAGGCATCGGTCCCTGTGCTGATGCTAAGCCTCCTTGCCCAACATCCTTTGAATTGTTACATCTTGTATTGCTGCCATGACCCTGCTACTGCCACTGCTGCATTTGTATGACAACTCCATCTACATCCGTGCTAATGCTGGTCCTTTCTTCCAACACTGCATCCGCACTGCAACTCCCTCCACATCTGCGCTGTTGCTAGTCCTTTCTCCCAACACCGCATCTACACTGCAACTCCCTCTTCATTTGTGCTGCTAACACACTCATTTCTACTTCTGAAAGAGGTTCTTTACCATCCCCATCTTTTCCCTGAAGTAGTCAAATTTTGACTTTCCAAGGGCCTTGGTGAACATATCTGCCACTTGTTCTCCTATAGGAGTGTAGCTCAACTATAAAGCTCCTCGTTGGACACAATCTCTGACAAAGTGACACCGGATATCAATATGCTTCGACCTATCATGAAACACTGGATTCTCAGAGAGTTTGATGCAACTCTGATTATCACACATGATCTTGGTCGCCTCCATATTTCTTCTGAATAGGTTCACCAATGGTTTTCTAGGCCATA
This sequence comes from Pinus tabuliformis, assembly GCA_031772625.1. NCBI lineage: Eukaryota > Viridiplantae > Streptophyta > Pinopsida > Pinales > Pinaceae > Pinus > Pinus tabuliformis. Next base: position 151,644,965 of record CM062805.1, on the reverse strand, counting down.
TGGCCTCATAGGAGGCTGTGCTTGCTGCCATGTATTTTGCCTCAGATCAGCTCAGAGCCACAGACTTTTGTTTCCTACTGCACTAGGAGGTCATTCCTGATTCAATGTTGAAACAGTACCCAAAGGTACTTTTCCGATCCACTAAACTTTCTGCCCAATCTGCATCAGTAAATCCACTCAACTTGATATCCCCCCCCCTTGGTGTATAAGAGCCCATAATCAATTGTTCCTTGTAAATACCTAAGAATGTGTTTGGCTGCTACCCAGTGTGCCCTCTTTTGTTCCACCATGAACTGACTGAGGGTGTTGACAACGTAGCAAATATCTGGCTTGGTATTGACCAGATACATCAAGGACCCTATGAGCTGCCGGTATAGGGTGGGATCGACATCCTTGTCTTCTGATGCATCAATCTTCTTCCAGTTGGTGATCATTGGCATAGCCATAGGTTTACAGTCTCCCATCCTGAACCTTTTCAGGATTTCTGTAGCATACCTCCCTTGCCCAAGGAATGTTGCTCCTTTCTGCTGCCAAACTTCCAACCCTAGGAAGTAGTGCATTCGTCCCATATCCTTCATATCGAACTCTGTGGCTAGATTATTCTTGTAGTCCTCAATGAATCTGGTTGATCCTGTCAGAAAGAGATCATCCACATATAATACTAAGATAAGTGGCTCGTTCTCTACAACTAGATAGTAGAGATTCAGATCCGTGTCATGTTGATTTGGGGTAGCATCGGATGTGCTCAAGCCACGAAATTTGGTGGAGAGGTTGGGGCACATGAGATCTTCAATACCCAGAAAGGGTTTGGGCAGATTCTAAACAGATCAGGGGATATTAAAATAATTAATATTTTTAATGGAGTCCCTAAGTCTAAACTTAGGGAAAATAAAATATTAATGTGTATTAATATGAATCTATGTTAGAGTGGTACATGGATCAAGCCAGATCTAATCTTAGCCATTAATTAGGGACTTAATCTCGGCCGTTGAGATGTCAACAGGAAAAGTATAAGAGGAGTCTTGAGGGTCACTTGGAGAGTACACCAAAGTGATCAGCCATTCTATTCTCTAGAGCGGGGTTTGCTAAGAGATATAGAATTAGTGATCAGGAGAGTAGCTGAGGGGCATTAAGTACAGAGAAACAGAGAAGGCAGAGATTGTGCCGGGAGAGCAGCGCGACAGCCAAGGGGAGTGACGCAGAGCCAGCAAGGGCTCACGCAGGGCCACGCAGAGGCAGCTAAGTGCTGCGTAGAGCACCAGAGAGGCCAACGTGTCTGACGCAGAGGCCCAGAAAGCTGACGCAGGGCCTCCTGGGGCTAACGCAGGCCAAGAAAGGCTGACATAGGGCCAACGTGAGACAGAGAGGGACTGACACAGTCCAGATTGGGCAGGCGCTTGGGTTGCAGAGCAATTTTGTGCTGAGGAGCTGTTGGAAGGATTTTCCGGGGTCTCAGCCCGAAGACTTCTCTCAAATTGTGAGGTATAGCTGCTAAGGAAATTCTCTGTTGGGTAAGCCAGTTTCGGCACCTAGATTGTACTCTGATATTGCTTAATAAGAAAATCCTCAAATAGCTACACCGATTTTCCCGCATTGGGTTTTTTCGGGGACATTGGTCCAAAAATAATGGTGTCATGTTGTGTGTTTGTTCTTGTTTCTTTTAGTTGCTAATCTGTAATATGTTGAGCATGCACTGGTGTTTATTTTCAGTATATACTTTGTAAATAACTTGTTAAAGAAAAATAACAAGTACGTAGGAATAAATCAGAAAAAGTGCATGAAGGGTTTCTAAACTAAGTAAACTTAGAAACTTCAACATGGTATCGGAGCATGATTGCAGATCACATGAGGACTAAAAGACATCAGCTGAGCGAAGCAATAGCAGCAGAAAACAACAGTCCCTAGGTGACAGATGCTGTTTCTAGCAACGCAGAAGCCGAGGAGTGTGACGCAGAGCCAGCCAGGGCCATGCAGAGGAAGCCGAGGGCTGCGCAGAGCCTCAGAAAAGCCAGGAGGGAAATCAGGACTCAGAGGGAGTCCAAAAGAGAACTTCCAGACAGAAAGTAGAGATTCAGAGGAGTCGAACAGAGAACTTCCAGGAGGGAAGTAGAGGAGCGTCATGACACTACAAGGGATAAGAGACCAGGATAGACTAGACGAAGCATCGAACTTCGCAGTCTGGAAGCCCAGAATCTTATTAGTGCTTGACAAGAATCATGTCAAGAACTTTGCCTTGAAGGTTATAGCTGTCCCAGTTGACCCCAATGATAATGACAAGTATGAAGAGGTGATAGCGAGGGCCAAGTGCGTTATCCTTGATGGGGTCAAGGATCATGTGGTATCACATATAGCTGAGAAGGACATGGCAATTGAGATGTGGGAGGCTCTCAAGAACCTGTACCAACATACTTCTGTGCAGAGAAGAATGCTGCTCGAGAACCAGATGAAGTCGTATCAGATGAAGAAGGTTCAATCGATTCACATTTTCCTCGGAGGACTAAATGAGATTTGAGACCAGTTGACTGCTATAGGAGCGACACCAGATCAGGAGCTTATGGTGAGGACAACCCTGAATGCTGTCTCAGAAGATTGGGAAGTGTTTGTCCAGAGTATCCTAGGCAGAGGAACTCTCCCACCTTGGGACGAGATGTGGGCAGCTCTTCTCCAGGAAGAGATCAGACGACAGTCGAAGATAGGTAGCAGTGACAAAGGGATCAAGGTCAAGCAGGTGGAGGAGGATGTGGCCCTAGCATCTGAGGGAAAGCAGGAGAAGCAGAAGAAGAAAGATATCTCTAAGATCAAGTGCTTCCACTGTGGGGAGATGGGTCATTATGCGACCCAGTGCCCAAGGAAGAAGAGTAAAGGAGAGTCTTCCGAGACTAAGGCAGCACCAGCACAAACAGAGAAGGAAGTTTTGACAGACGATGACTGTCCCATGAGTACACACGCACCACTTGAGCAAAAGTGGGGAGACATCGAGCTGTAGTCAGGCAGACTGCAGGCGATGAGGGGCAAGATCCTTGAGGTACCCAACCTCTTGGATTAGACCTTGCTACGGGAGCCCCGATGAGGAGTAGCAAGACTGGCTGAGTCGGGTAGAGACGGATGTGGATAGAGCGGCAGAGAGAGCTACAACGCAAGAGTCCTGAGACAACGCAGAGCTAGCAGGCTGCAGCAGTGCGAGAGGCACAACAGTGTTGCACCAGTGCAGGAAGGCACAGAGAGGTGTGCAACGGTGCGAGATGCAGGGAGTTGCAGCAGCACAGAGGTCAAAGAGGGAGCACTTGTCAGCGGCAGAGGGAGCTTCAACATCAGTGGGTGTTTCTAGCCCAACAAGGAGGTCAGTTGGGAGATCAGTTACTTACTTCTTAGTAACTGAGTTGCAGTGCAACAGTGGGCGGCATGATGCAACTTGATGAGAAGAGGTGTAGTGCGGATGTAGTGTTGGGAGAAAGGACCAACAACAACATGGATGTAGAGGGAGCTGTCGTACAGATGCAACAGTGACAGTGGCAGAACCATGGACAACAGTACAGGAGGTAGCAGTGCAAAGGATGTTGGGCAGGAAGGCCTAGCATCAGCACAGGTACCTATGCCGAATGATCAGAGTAATACTTAGTGAGGAGTATTGCTAGAGCACAATCCTCGCTAAGAGAGAGTGTTGATTTGGGGTAGCATCGGATGTGCTCTAGCCACGAAATTTGGTGGAGAGGTTGGGGCACATGAGATCTCCAATACCCAGAAAGGGTTTGGGCAGATTCTAAACGGATTAGGTGATATTAAAATAATTAATATTTTTAGTGGAGTCCCTAAGTCTAAACTTAGAGAAAATAAAATATTAATGTGTATTAATATGAATCTGTGTTATAGTGGTCCAAAAGACATGGATCAAGCCAAATCTAATCTTAGCCGTTGATTAGGGACTTAATCTCGGCCATTGAGATGTCAACAGGAAAAGTGGCAGAACCATAGACAACAGTACAGGAGGTAGCAGTGCAAAGGATGTTGGGCAGGAAGGCCTAGCATCAGCACAGGTACCTATGCCGAATGATCAGAGTAATACTTAGTGAGGAGTATTGCTAGAGCACAATCCTCGCTAAGAGAGAGTGTTGATTTGGGGTAGCATCGGATGTGCTCTAGCCACGAAATTTGGTGGAGAGGTTGGGGCACATGAGATCTCCAATACCCAGAAAGGGTTTGGGCAGATTCTAAATGGATTAGGAGATATTAAAATAATTAATATTTTTAGTGGAGTCCCTAAGTCTAAACTTAGAGAAAATAAAATATTAATGTGTATTAATATGAATCTGTGTTATAGTGGTCCAAAAGACATGGATCAAGCCAAATCTAATCTTAGCCGTTGATTAGGGACTTAATCTCGGCCATTGAGATGTCAACAGGAAAAGTATAAGAGGAGGCTTGAGGGTCACTTCGAGAGTACACTAGAGTGATCAGTCATTCTATTCTCTAGAGCAGGGTTTGCTAAGAGAGATAGAATCAGTGATTGGGAGAGTAGCTGAGGGGCATTAAGTATAGAGAAACAGAGAAGACAGAGATTGCGCTGGGAGAGCAGCGCAACAACCAAGGAGAGTGACGCAGAGCAAGCAAGGGCTCGCACAGGGCCACATAGAGGTAGCCAAGTGCTACGCAGAGCACCGGGGAGGCCAACATGTTTGACGCAAAGGCCTAGAAAGCTGATGCAGGGCCTCCTGGGGCTGACGCAGGCCAGGAAAGGCTGACACAGGGCTAGTGTGAGACAGAGAGGGGCTGACGCAGTCCAGATTGGGTAGACGTTGGGGTTGCAGAGCAATTTTGTGCTGAGGAGCTGCCAGAAGGATTTTCGGAGGTTTTAGCCAGGAGACTTCTCTCAAACTATGAGGTATAGTTGCTAAGGAAATTCTCTGTTGGGTAGGCCAGTTTCGGCCCCAGATTGTACTCTGCTATTGCTTAATAAGAAAACCCTCAGATAGTTGCACCGGTTTTCCCGCATTGGGTTTTTCTAGGGACATTAGTCCAAAAATAATGGTGTCATGTGGTGTGTTTGTTCTTGTTTCTTTTAGTTGCTGATCTGTAATATGTTGAACATGCACTAGTGTTTATTTTCAGTATTTACTTTGTAAATAACTTGTTAAAGAAAAATAACAAGTAGGTAGGAATAAATCATAAAAAGTGCATGACGGGTTTCTAAATTAAGTAAACTTAGAAACTTCAACACATCACTCTTGACAAACCCCATCTTTTGCAAGTAGCCATCTATTCGACCATACCACGCTCTCGGTGCCTGCTTCAACCCATACAAGGCTTTCTCCAGTCTGCATACATGAGACTTCTTCTCATGAGTTTCAAAGCCCTTTGGTTGTTCAATGTATACCTCTTTTATTACCCCATTCAGAAATGTCGTCTTGACATCCATCTGATCGATCTCCCATCCCATCTGGGCTACAAGAGATATCATGGTCCTAATAGATGTATACTTGGCTACTGGGGCATAGGTTTCCTCATAGTCAATCCCTTCCTTTTGATCATACCCCTTAGCCACAAACCTGGCCTTGTATTTATCAACATTGCCATCCGCAGTATATTTGATCTTGTAGATCCATCTTGAACCTACTACATATCTGTCTTGAGGCCTTGACACCACCTCCCAGACATCATTCACCATTATGGAGTTATACTCCTTTACCATCGCATCTAGCTAGACCTCATGTTGAGCTGCCTCCTTGAAACTTGTAGGCTCTCCATCCCGAGCTACTAACGCCTGCTATCTGTCTGGCTGTTTTCGCTCCCTCTTACTGTTCCTTGGCTCACCGATGAAATTCTCTGCATCACGCAGAATTTGACGAAGTTCCCTGCTAGTTCTTCCTCTGCCAGCAGGTGTTTCTGTTCGCTCCTCCTCCTCATCCTGAGAATCTTCCTAACCTGAGGAAGAATTCTTCACTTTTGTTGGTTGAAGAGGCATGACCAACGGATCCTCTTTCGGCTGCTCCTCAAAAGGCATTTCACGAGATCTTTTGAAAGCTCTGTCCTCCATGAACTTTTCATCTCATTGTACTACTACCTTCCTGCTCCCTGGAAGATAGATTCTGTATGCCTTAGCGTTTTCGTTATATCCCACCAGATATCCCTTTTCTGCAGTCTGATCCAGCTTCTTCCTCTTTTCGTTGGGTATGCGCCAATATGCTAAACTCCCAAATATCCTGAAATGACTGACTTCAGGCGTCTTCCCAATGACGACTTTCTTTGAAGTAATCTTGCCCAATGCCCAATGCGGAGTCTTGTTCTGAACGTAGACAACTGTGTTGCATGCTTCCGCCCACATGAATTTTGGCATATCCTGATCATACAGCATGGCCCTAGCTGCTTCTACAATAGTCTTGTTTTTCCTTTCTGACACCCCATTTTGCTCCGAATTGTAGGGAGTTGTCCACTCTCTTCTGATGCCCTCCTTAGCGCAATAATCAGTGAAGTCCTTATCGACATACTCTCCACCATTATCTGAGCACAAAACTTTTGTTTTCTTTCTAGTCAGATTCTCCACCAAAGCCTTGAACTCCTTGAATCGACAGAAAACCACATCCTTGGTTTTCAGAAAATAAATCCAAGTTTTCCTCAAGTGGTCATCAATGAAAGTGAAATACTCGACACCACTGAGAGCTTTGATGGACATAGATCCGCAGATATCTGAGTGTATCAATCCTAGTACACTCTTGGCGCTGTGTTTGCTCCTAGGAAATGTCGCTTTGTCATACTTTCCTAGAGCGCATCCCCTGCATACATCATCTCGTTCCGTACTCAGATCCAGAACTCCTATTACAGTGCTCCTGAGAATTCTCAGAGGTCCATGGTGCAAGTGACCCATCCTTCTGTGCCATAGTTTGTTCAAGTCCTTGTCCCCATGACTGCCTATTAGTGCCATTGGTGATTCTAGTTGTAATCTATACAACCGATTACTTTTGATCCCGATCTGCACTTTCTTTTTCCAGCTCGAGTGTTTGACGTATACATTTTCCTTGATGAAGTAGACGTCATAGCCCTTGCCTTGTGATCTGAAAATGAGATCTTAGATTAATATTAAGGTATTACAGACTCATGTGCATGGATTTGCCTATATTACTTAGTGCAATGGATTGATAAGATTGCGAATAACATAGACAATGAAGAAGTTAAAGAAACATAATAGAAAAACACACATAACACAACAAGTTTAATATGGAGTTCACCCAAAACTCTTGGGCTACGTCTCCTGGTCCAGCCTTCAGTGGTGACCTCTATATTATGTCTTCAAGAGCAGATTTTTACAAAATGTGAGCTCAAATTGAGTCTCAACAAAACAGATACAAAACAGCAGGAGTTTGCTTGAATCCCTCAAGCCTCTCTAAGTACACAGACTCTTTCTCTCCTTCTCTGGCTCTGTTTTCTCTCTGTCTCAGCACTGTGTTGTCGCGCAGATTGACACGACAACGCTCAGACCGGGGGCTGTCACTCTGATCCCCGATCCCTCCGTTTAAGCCTGTTTCCCGTGGCTAAGGGGGGTAGTCCCTGTGAGATGATGAGGCCAACTGTCGACCAGTTGGTTGGGAAACACGAGATACGATATAAAAAGGGCTCGATGGATTTGATTAAATTAGCAGACCAGTGCCTTAAGAGATAGTTATTAAAATGATTACTTGTTAAATGATGTAAAAAGATGGACCATGAACAACAATCATCTATCATCAGCTAAAACACAATGCTCTTAGAAAAACGATATCCAGCAGCTAAAAATTTGAAAGATGAATACTTTAAATCACCACGAGAATCATAAACCATCAACCAGATATCAATTTCGCATCTCGGCTTGAAAACTTTAGACCTCAGCAATAAAGATATAACGTGAAAGCTCCTGAGACTTGCAAAAATAATTTCCCACAAAATTTTTTTTTTATTTTTTTTTTTTCAAAAAAAAAAATTTAAATCTTTTTCAAATTTTTTATTTTATTTTTTTCAATATTATGGAAATTAAAAATCTAAAAATTAAAATTAAAACTAAATTAACTTTAAAACTAAACTATACAAAAATAAAAAATAAAAAAACTTTTTACTATTTTTATATTTTATATATATATATATATATATATATATATATATATTTAAATCTAACCATAAAAAAAAAAGTTAAAAATTTAAATATGTACATAAAACAAAACTTAAATTACTAAAAAAAAATTAAATTTGAAATCTATTAAATCTAAACTAAATGAAAATCTAAAAAAAAACTATATAAAAATATACATATCCTAAAACTAAAATTAATCTCAATCGAAATTCTAAAACTAAATCTTAAACAAAACAAAGCCTCAACGCATTTCATTTACTTTTTGATTTTTTTATAAAAACTCACATAAACGAAACCTACGTTAATTAAAAGATTGAAACTTAATTTGAAAAACTATAAACTGGAATGAAATAAACGTATGCCGCAAAACACTGGCTCTGTCACGATCTACGCAGGTAAAACGATAAATCCGAAGACGTAACCCTTGAATGCTCTCACGCCTAAAACCCAAAACGAAAATGCAGGCAGGGGACAAGAATTCGATTTAAACCCACCATAACCACGTACCTGCAGAAGCTGGAACGAAGACGCGTAAATTAAAAAAAACGATTCCTCAGATGCACGCAGTAAATCACATCTGGAAATGGCTCTTCCTTGAAGCAATCCGGCTTTGTGTCAACAGGTTCTATGGCGATGACTAGCAGCGAATCTGGCGTGTTTTGGATTGGTGCCCACGATGAAACCAGCTATACGCTTTGACTCCCAGATGCTTGACGGCAGAAGCTCTCTCAATGGTAGAGGTTTGCAATGTATAAATGCAGGTTGGATGACGGATCTTTATGCTGTTGACTGCGTGATGGATTGTTATGCGGTTTCCAGCTCTCGATGCAGGGTTTTCCAGCTCTCATTGCAGGGTTTTTCGATTTTCAAGCTTCAGCAGCAAACCAAAGAATGCCTTTCGTTGAAATCTGTTGCTTATGCACAGTGCGACGGTGTGTTACCCTTGATGGCAGTCTTGCAATTGCCAAAAAGACAAAACCCTATACCTGTAAACACAAGAAAACATAAAAAAACCCTAATGAAAAAATTGTAAAAAAAAGCAGAATCTTGAAAACCCTAGATCAGCTAATTAATTTACAGATTTTTGGCCCCTGAAATGCCAGATTTGACAATAAATTGCAGTAATGTTTTCAATATATCAGAAATTTTTGAACTTCACTGTGAACAGAAAGAACATCTCTCAATGTAAATCAGAAAAGAAACTTTAAATATTTAACCCAGGGAACAATCAGCTGGGCTCTGCACAGAAAGTGCTTGCGGGAGTTGGCTGGTTCAGCCGAGAACTTCCCCAAACGCCCACAAAATTTTCTTCAAAAAATGTTTTCCTGCACATCTCAAGCAACCATCAGCAAAGAGAGAGAGAAAGCTGCTAGATCTCAGGAAATAATGGAGATACCTGCCATTATTTCAGAAACCCTAGCAGGTGAACAAGATACCTGTGCTCACACTACTCTAAAAACAAGCTATGATTAATGGCTGAAAACTGAAATATGCAGAAAATTAAAGATCTCACAGCAATTCCAGAGAGCAACACCAACACGATTTGGACCCCAAAGTCTTTTTATTAACCAGAAAATCAGATTACAAGAGAGCTTTTTCAGTACAGACTCACAGATCAGATGTTTTGAAATGACCCCCTAAGACCCTATATAAAGGAAATGATCCTAACGGCTAGTTCGAGTGATCCATGTAGAAATGATCTCGACCGTTGATGAGGATCAAGACATCTCTTGATCTCATCCGTCGATTTATTAACTTAAAATATTATTATTTTATTAGTTAGGGTTTTTGCTTCATTTTTTTTTATTTTTTATTATTTTTATTCATTTTTTAATTTTTTAATTCATTTAAAATGGATCACTGAACTAAGCCTTCGGAAACATCACCTAGGACCTAGGACTTAGGACTCATGAGGGGATTTAAAACATTTATCGACCCTCAGGACACATTACATCATGACTTTTACAAAATTACATCTTAAGGGACAAACCCATTTAATACAGACCCTCACAAAACACCCAATTCTGCGACACAACTATAATCTAGCAGATTTAACACACTAGGATTTTCCTAAAGTTCTAATGACAAAATCCATCCCGGCTTTGGGGTCAGGTTTGAAGGAAAACTCTGCCGATCCGTGGATCGGTGAGACGAAAAACCTTCCGGGACGTAGATTATCATCAGAAAGTTAGGTCTACCTAGGCCAATTACATACATGACTCATGATCTGCTTAGATTATTTACAATTCATACATGCAGACCGGGTTTACAACTGAAATGATCAAGCTGCTGACAATGCAAGATGGCACGGACATGCTGATCAGGTGCTGCTTCTTTCTGTCAAGAAAAACAGGGTGCACTGCATGGGTAGTTGATTAGTAGAGGTCAACATCTGGCTCTACTTGGGGGCACGTTGCTGCTTGCAGGAATGTGAGAATCCAGAATCTGCACCCATACAACACAAAAAATAAGTAGCGTCCATCCAAAAATCAGCATATACGTTAAGCACAATAAAGATAAAAGCTCTTCATTTATTAACTATCTAAAGCATAAACGAAAATGCGGAAAAAACAAGGAGTAGGGTTAGAAATACGATACAAAGGATGCCCTACGGCATCAGATGTGTTCAATATAGTGCATACTGAGCATTTGCCTGCTTTCAGGCAAATCTGTCGGCTGCTTGTCGGATGTGCCATGTCCAATTTTGCATATGGTAGGACTCTTTCCTATCCGAAAATCAAGCTGCTCGCGGCCGTCTGATGAGTCAAATCTTCTTCTTATTTTCTTCCTCTTGCGCTTCTTCTTTCTGGCAGGATGAATTACTGATGATCTGGAACTTTCTGTTTCGAAACTATCAGATGAAGTGTGTAAGTTATTCATGCTAAGTCTTTTTGTGTCTTGCATCTGATTTTTATCGTTTTTAAGCTTATCTGGATCACCTTCAATTATCCACTTAATGATCTCCTCATAGTAAGATGGAACTTGTTGCGGCAAATGAGAAGGCTCCTGGTTTCTCTTATCATCTGACCATTGTTGAATCTTTTGAACTTGTATTCTAATGGCATCCATCTGACTAGAGCATTCATCCCTTATAGCGCTGATTTGCATGGTATGGTGCTCTTGCATGTGTTTTATTACTTTATCATTCTTTTCCTCTATGTCCATCAAGCAATGTTGCATGAAATTTATTTCTTCTTTATGATTCGTTTGCATGTCAGCCAACTGATTGTTATGATTGAATGTCATAGAGTCAATTTCCCTATCATGATCAGCGTTCATGGTCACCATATTTTCCTCTAAGACTGACATCTTGCTTTGCATGCTTCTAATTTCTGTTTCATATCTAATTTTCATGGCCTCAATTTCCTTAGCATGCTGATTTTGCGTGTCCTCAATCTCCTTATTACGTTTTTCCATATGGGTGCGTAATGTTTTAACATCATTGATAAGATTAGTTTGGTTGCTTTCCATATTTTTTACCATCATCTTTAAATCTTGTATTATTTGCTTTTGCTCCTCCTTTTCATTGTCATTTATCCCCGATTTTTCACTATCATGAACTTGATCTGCAATAGTTCCGGCTGATGACATATTCTGATCTTGAACTCTTTCTTCAACAGCTTGACCTTTAATATGATTACTTTCTTCTTTTTGCACAATTTTAGAGGTAGAAGGCAAGCTGCTTGGACTATTATATCTATCTTTAAAAGCATCGAGAATGTCTTGTAAAGAAGTGAAAAAATCATTAGGAAAATTATTAAACCAATTCAAGGCATCACCCTCTAAAGAATGGACAAATAGACGCATCTTGAAATCTTCATGATTATATTGAGGAAATCTACAATATAAGATCTTTACACAAGTAAACATGTTTAAATGATGTTTAACAGCGACCGGATCATCACCCGAGAACTTAAATAATTTAGAAATGGCCTCTTTCGGAAGATCATGGAGATTATTAGTAAAATGACATGGTTTACATGAATAATCCATGATGAACAACAGGGGATGAAATGGATGATAGAAAGAGATTTCTGCTCAAGAAAATTAAGAGATGAGAGAAGTGGAGTCGCCACTTGAACAACGAATCTGATTCTAGGATCCAAAAAGTAAACACAAGCAGATATGAGGAAAGCTTCTTGTCTGGGAAAAATGAGAAAAATGGAGTCGCCACCCAAACAAGAAACAAAACCGAAGAGATGCTGCTGATATGTGATGAAAAGATGCCAAAATATTTGAATCTGCCAGCTCAAATGAGAGATGAGAAGATGAGAAGCTGAATGTCGATGAAACCCCAAGAACAGAAAAACTCTGTCCCCGGCAACGGCGCCAAAAATGTTGTCGCGCAGATTGACACGACAACGCTCAGACCGGGGGCTGTCACTCTGATCCCCGATCCCTCCGTTTAAGCCTGTTTCCCGCGGCTAAGGGGGGTAGTCCCTGTGAGATGATGAGGCCAACTGTCGACCAGTTGGTTGGGAAACACGAGATACGATATAAAAAGGGCTCGATGGATTTGATTAAATTAGCAGACCAGTGCCTTAAGAGATAGTTATTAAAATGATTACTTGTTAAATGATGTAAAAAGATGGACCATGAACAGCAATCATCTATCATCAGCTAAAACACAATGCTCTTAGAAAAACGATATCCAGCAGCTAAAAATTTGAAAGATGAATACTTTAAATCACCACGAGAATCATAAACCATCAACCAGATATCAATTTCGCATCTCGGCTTGAAAACTTTAGACCTCAGCAATAAAGATATAACGTGAAAGCTCCTGAGACTTGCAAAAATAATTTCCCACAATTTTTTTTTTTTTCAAAAAAAAAAATTTAAATCTTTTTCAAATTTTTTATTTTTATTTTTTCAATATTATGGAAATTAAAAATCTAAAAAATTAAAATTAAAACTAAATTAACTTTAAAACTAAACTATACAAAAATAAAAAATAAAAAAACTTTTTACTATTTTTATATTTTATATATATATATATATATATATATATATATATTTTTTTTTTTTTTAAATCTAACCATAAAAAAAAAAGTTAAAAATTTAAATATGTACATAAAACAAAACTTAAATTACTAAAAAAAAATTAAATTTGAAATCTAATTAAAATCTATTAAATCTAAACTAAATGAAAATCTAAAAAAAAAACCTATATAAAAATATACATATCCTAAAACTAAAATTAATCTAAATCGAAATTCTAAAACTAAATCTTAAACAAAACAAAGCCTCAACGCATTTCATTTACTTTTTGATTTTTTTATAAAAACTCACATAAACGAAACCTACGTTAATTAAAAGATTGAAACTTAATTTGAACAACTATAAAAAGGAATGAAATAAACGTATGCCGCAAAACACTGGCTCTGTCACGATCTACGCAGGTAAAACGATAAATCCGAAGACGTAACCCTTGAATGCTCTCACGCCTAAAACCCAAAACGAAAATGCAGGCAGGGGACAAGAATTCGATTTAAACCCACCATAACCACGTACCTGCAGAAGCTGGAACGAAGACGCGTAAATTAAAAAAAACGATTCCTCAGATGCACGCAGTAAATCGCATCTGGAAATGGCTCTTCCTTGAAGCAATCCGGCTTTGTGTCAACAGGTTCTATGGCGATGACTAGCAGCGAATCTGGCGTGTTTTGGATTGGTGCCCACGATGAAACCAGCTATACGCTTTGACTCCCAGATGCTTGACGGCAGAAGCTCTCTCAATGGTAGAGGTTTGCAATGTATAAATGCAGGTTGGATGACGGATCTTTATGCTGTTGACTGCGTGATGGATTGTTATGCGGTTTCCAGCTCTCGATGCAGGATTTTCCAGCTCTCGTTGCAGGGTTTTTCGATTTTCAAGCTTCAGCAGCAAACCAAAGAATGCCTTTCGTTGAAATCTGTTGCTTATGCACAGTGCGACGACGTGTTACCCTTGATGGCAGTCTTGCAATTGCCAAAAAGACAAAACCCTATACCTGTAAACACAAGAAAACAAAAAAAAACCCTAATGAAAAAATTGTAAAAAAAGCAGAATCTTGAAAACCCTAGATCAGCTAATTAATTTACAGATTTTTGGCCCCTGAAATGCCAGATTTGACAATAAATTGCAGTAATGTTTTCAATATATCAGAAATTTTTGAACTTCACTGTGAACCAATGTTACCAGACTCGGAATCGGCAATAAATCGGCGAGGCAAAAGAGCGAAGAGTTTTAATCGGATCGGGAAAAAATCGGCAAATTCATTAAATAAAAATATACACATATATTGAATTAAAAAAACCATTTTTCATTAATATTGGGTAAAGGTATGTCCAAACAATGCATAATATCAATAGATGTCCAAAATATCATGAATAAATAAGTATCTCATATATGTTATGAGTCCACACATGATCCAAAGCACTGAGTTTTGAGTCCTTAGAAGCATATGCTTCTAAAAGTTTACAAAAAAGTAAAAAACTGCATACTAATCAGAAAAAAATCAGCAACTAAGAGTCTAAGACTCTTAAGAGTGAGAACTAGAAGCAATTCCTCCCGCTCCTTCGCTTGCTTGACTCTCAAAGTTCTCCAAGTCATGAAGGCTGAAAAGAGGAGGCTCATCTAATTGAACCCATTCTGCCGCATTTGTAGCTTGCAAATCTAACTCTTCAAGGTCAATTGGTGAATGATCAATACCTGTGATTATCATGAGACATTGAAATGTGAATTAAAATTTCACTTTGAAGTTTGAACTTTAAAGTTTAAACTTTTAAAGTACGAACTAGATTATGAAACCTTCAAATTCAAGCTCTCGAATCTCACCTTGTATTTGTTTGTTGCGAAGTCGTAGATTGTAATGGACAAATACAAGGTCATTCAAGCGCTTTTGTGTCAATCGGTTGCGCTTCTTAGAATGTATTTTCTCAAACATGCTCCAGTTGCGTTCACAACCTGAAGCACTGCATGCTTGGTTTAAGATTCGAATGGCAAATCTCTTCAAATCTGGCGTATCACTACCAAAGTTTTGCCACCAAAGACCTAGCAAGTGGTAAGGGTTTGTGAGTAGAAGACTAGAAGTACCAAATTAGTAAATAGTAAAAACTTAAAAAGAAAATAAAATTTAATAAAACATTTAACATACAAAATAAAGTTTAAACAAATTTAATGAATTGATGAAGCCTTCAAGCTGGGTACCTGGCAACATCTTTGACCTTTGTCTTATAGCACTGGTATAGGCAAACAATTTAGATGGTGTCCTGTAATCTTGTAGTTGGGAAAAGACACGATTTTGTTGTTCTGGATCAGGGAAGCACCTTTCCAAGCATGTCATAAGTCCTCTGCCAACCTCCCCATCCTCATTAAATTTGCTCTTATCATAAAAATATTGTGGGTTTAAGAAGTACCCAGCAGCATGTAAGGGGGAATGCAATTGCCTATCCCAACGTGCATCTATAATGTCCCAAAGGGGCATATACTTTGTCTCATCATCCCCATATCTTCTTTTGATGGCCTCCTTTGCGAGATCCATCGCCTCATAAATGTAACCCATAGCGGGTTTGTCACCATCAACCATCCTGAAAGTTCAAGCATTCAAATTTAAAGAAATATGAAACATTGTAAATAAAAAGAAGCTTGAAATGAAATTTAAAAAATGAAAAAGTTAAAAGACTAAAAGTACCTGAGAACTCTAACAAGGGACTCCGTCACAGCAATAATCTCTTCAGCATCTTTCCAGAAGCCATCATTAAACACAAGTGCAACAATTTCGATGCCTTCAGGGGTCTTGGAATGTTTAGATCCCATCCACTCAGGTCCCAAGAACATCCTCTTCAGATTTATCTTTTGCTCAACCACAGATTGCAAAGATATGAAATTTGTTGCAAATCTAGTCACTGCAGGTCGAACAATTTCTTTACCTTCAGTGTATATTCTCATAGTGTTTAGGACAATAGTGTGGTTGTATAGGTATTTGGTTATGGATTTTGCCTTCTCCACAACCTCATGTATCCAATGAAGATTACCAATGTCCTCAAGCATTAAATCTATGCAATGGGCAGCACAAGAGGTCCAAAAAATAGTGGGGTGCCTCATCTCAAAAAGTCTACCAGCAGCCATATAATTCGCTGCATTATCGGTGACAATTTGTACAACATTTTCTTCTCCCACTTCTTGAACAACTTCCTCCATCATTTCACAGATAAGTTGGGCACTCTTAACCTTATCTGAAGCATCCACTGACTTGAGAAACATTGTGCCTGCAGGACAAGATACAAGGAAATTTATTAAAGTTCTATTCCTCTGATCTGTCCATCCATCACTCATGATGGTGCACTCTGTTTCTACCCATGATGAACGAAACTCAGCTAGCAGAAGCATGACATCTTCAACACTCTCTAACAACATATCTGTCCTAAGGCTCTCTGATGTAGGGGCTTTGAACCCTGGACCTGCATTAGCAATTGCATCAATCATAGCTTGCCAATAAGGATTTCTGGCATAGTGGAAAGGTATGTCAGAATAGAACCAAAAGTTAGCAATGGCCTTCCTTGCCTGAATATGGATATTTTTTTTCCAACCAGTGCCATCCAAGGTAGGTTGGGAACCGGGTTTTGTGCGGGGAGCAAAAAAGGCGTTTATGTTTCCACCTCCAGTGTTCAAGGAAGGAGTTGAAGGACTGGCATGGCTTGGAGGCATGTGTGGAAAACTTGGGAACGGCATTGAGGATTCAACAGATTGAGGTGACATGGGGCTAGTGACAGAAAAAGTATCAACTCCAACATTTCCTATTTCAGCAGTTTGCTTTGCTTTCTTGGCATTATGCTGCTCTAACATTTCAAGGGCCAAGGCTGCTTGGTGTTGGACATTCTCGTCAACCTTGGTGCAAATACCTATATCATGGCCAGGTATTTTTGCAAGGTGGAACTTGAATCTATAAATGCCTCCACTGCATTCCTTTTTGCAAAATTTACAAAGGAGCAAGGCTTTTCCAGGAATCTTGTCACAATAAGCCCAAGCAAAGTCCTTCTCTCTCGGCATTGTTGTTGCTTTGAACTTGTGTTTAATTTGTAGTTTCTGTTAAGATGAGTCCTGTGAAAGACAAGAAAAAATCAAATTTAAAAATCATCCAAAAATTTAAAATATGCTAGAAATTTAAAAAAGTAAATGAAGAGTCAAGACTCAAGAGTCTCAAGACAGATGGACAAAACACTCATATCTGTAGCTGCTTCAAGCTCAGACTTGGTGGCAGGTGCTAATATATATTATATACTGTTTATCAAGAAAGATTCTTGTAAGCTATATACATTGCAGGCTTATATTGCAACATACTGTCATAAATATTGAAAATGAAAATGCGAAGATGCAACATTAGCCATAGGAGCCTCATTACAGGAGACCAGAATATATTATTCTTGGCTTCATACATCAGTCATAGAGCTTCTGGAGATGGTGTTTTCAAGCTGTCATAGAGGTTGTATTTTTAGCATTCTACAGTATATCGAGTCCGAACATATCACATCCATTTTTTGGTAGGTTCTATAGTTAAGAGTAGCCACCATTTTATGGGCATAAAAGTAACATGTAGACTACTTCAAACTTGCAGAGGATGAGACTTACATTGGCAGTAATCCTGCACATGTTTAATTCTTTATTCACTAAACTTTTAACCTCTGCAGGCCAACATGGCCAAATTTTGACAGGTGTCCAACTTTAGCCAATTATCATGCATTAGGAGAACGACTATGGCCTACAGAGATTTACCAACCACATGTATACAAACATATCTTCAGAGCAAGATTCCAAATGGTTGTGTCACTGCAAGTTTGAATCTTCTAGATCATGTAACCGGAAAACAGGTAGTCACACTTGTACTTATTATCAACAGTTTCTTGAAGATTGTCGTTGGATTGCTGAAGCTTGTTGAAATGGAGAGCTAATCTTCACATCATTCTTGAAACAGAAATATGATAATTTTGATGCAGGTAGCACTTCTGAAGGAGATGAGACTAGTGATAAACTCACTAGAAATAGACGTAAACTGAGACTCAGAGAAATAAAATTAAAAGGAGCTGTACAGTGTACACTTACGGCTTTAAACTTAACGGGACCTGCAAGTTGTCAACACTGTAACCGTCGGTTAACGTATATCTATTATCAACAGTCGACTGTCGAGACTCGAGACTGGAATAGATGCAAGCAATGTCGTCGCCGGTCGGTCGAAGAGACTGTGCTTCGGACTTCCAATGCGGGCTTCGTCGGTCGAAGAGACTGTGGCACTGTGCTTCCAAGGCTGAAGCAATGTCGTCGGTCGAAGAGACAGGTCGAACTTCACCACGAACAGACAGGTCGAACTTCGAATGCTGAAGCAATGTCGTCGGTCGAATCGATCGTGTTCGAACTTCGAATGCTGCAAATTGCAATGACAAACGCGGCACTGTTAACAGTTAAAAAGGCGGCAGCGTTAAACTGTTAAACAAGTCACGGTTCACCGATACAGGAAAGCAAACGCGGCAAACCGGAAGGCGAAAACCCTTGTTCATTTGGCGGGACTCGTAAAACTCGTGAAAATCGGACGAATCGCATAAATCGCGAGTCGAACTCGCGTTGACCACGAGTTACACTCGGTCAACGCGAGTTGACACGCCCAGTTTCGAATCTGCTCGTTCTGCCGCCGATCCGACTCCCAATCGCGATTTTTCCGATTTTTTGCCGATTCCTGTTACATTGCTGTGAACAGAAAGAACATCTCTCAATGTAAAACAGAAAAGAAACTTTAAATATTTAACCCAGGGAACAATCAACTGGGCTCTGCACAGAAAGTGCTCGCGGGAGTTGGCTGGTTCAGCCAAGAACTTCCCCAAACGCCCACAAAATTTTCTTCAAAAAATGTTTTCCTGCACATCTCAAGCAACCATCAGCAAATAGAGAGAGAAAGCTGCTAGATCTCAGGAAATAATGGAGATACCTGCCATTATTTCAGAAACCCTAGCAGGTGAACAAGATACCTGTGCTCACACTACTCTAAAAACAAGCTATGATTAATGGCTGAAAACTGAAATATGCGGAAAATTAAAGATCTCACAGCAATTCCAGAGAGCAACACCAACACGATTTGGACCCCAAAGTCTTTTTATTAACCAGAAAATCAGATTACAAGAGAGCTTTTTCAGTACAGACTCACAGATCAGATGTTTTGAAATGACCCCCTAAGACCCTATATAAAGGAAATGATCCTAACGGCTAGTTCGAGTGATCCATGTAGAAATGATCTCGACCGTTGATGAGGATCAAGACATCTCTTGATCTCATCCGTCGATTTATTAACTTAAAATATTATTATTTTATTAGTTAGGGTTTTTGCTTCATTTATTTTTATTTATTTTTATTTTTTAATTTTTTAATTCATTTAAAATGGATCACTGAACTAAGCCTTCGGAAACATCACCTAGGACCTAGGACTTAGGACTCATGAGGGGATTTAAAACATTTATCGACCATCAGGACACATTACATCATGACTTTTACAAAATTACATCTTAAGGGACAAACCCATTTAATACAGATCCTCACAAAACACCCAATTCTGCGACACAACTATAATCTAGCAGATTTAACACACTAGGATTTTCCTAAAGTTCTAATGACAAAATCCATCCCGACTTTGGGGTCAGGTTTGAAGGAAAACTCTGCCGATCCGTGGATCAGTGAGACGAAAAACCTTCCGGGACGTAGATTATCATCAGAAAGTTAGGTCTACCTAGGCCAATTACATACATGACTCATGATCTGCTTAGATTATTTACAATTCATACATGCAGACCGGGTTTACAACTGAAATGATCAAGCTGCTGACAATGCAAGATGGCACGGACATGCTGATCAGGTGCTGCTTCTTTCTGTCAAGAAAAACAGGGTGCACTGCATGGGTAGTTGATCAGTAGAGGTCAACACACTGTTTGCCTCTGTCTCTGTCATTCTATGGCTTTTAAGCCAATCGGCATTGTCTGTTCATTTCCTCTTTGTTATAGATCTGATACCAAAAATTTAAATATACCCAAGAATAACAAGATAGAAATATATAGAAATGGTTCTTTATTGATATCAAACCCTTAAGGTAGGGCAACACCATACATTCACTCCTTAAGGAAGGAGAACACTCCACAAGCCATATGCCTGTTCATACAATAATTCTTGACACCCTCTCCATGTGGAGTTTCTAGCCTCTATATAGGCTTCATACATACAATACCATGGATCATTACCATGATTCCCTCATACCATCGAACTAATACCATGGGCCCATTACATTATTATTAACTACTTGTGGTCCCTTACATGATATGGGTTAACCACCTTATTTATTACTATGGCCCATCCCATTATTACATTATTATCTTGGGTACCTCCCTTTGTACCTCATATTATCCCCCCTAGGTATATAACATTCCACCCCCCTTAGCATGTTTTGTCCCCGAAACATGGGAAGAACACAAATAATAAGATCTACTCAAAAGAGTAGTCCACTGGTACCATGCACGTGCATCTAGCCATCCAAGAGAAAGGTGAACGCTCGATCTCACTGGTGCCTTGCTTGCTTGAGATGGAAGTTGACCGTGGCAGCGCTTCTGTGTTGATGTGTAGTAGGTGGATCTTCGCTCCGCTCTATCTGTCATGTGGGGGTTGTTGTCCTTGTGGCTAATTGGTTGCCATCTTGTTGGTTGTTGTCTTGCGGGGTGATGTGGGTGATGATATGTTGAAGTTTTAACCCACAGTGTCTTTTTCTTTAATTCACCCCTTACTGGAGCCTGACTGTTATCTGGTGCATGTTGTGGTGCCTGCTGTGGTGTCTTATCTTCTAATATTACTTCAACCATTGAACCCTCATCAGATGTGTCAGCACCTGTAACCTTTTCGGCTTTAGCCTCTGTTTGTGTTTGATTGTCGACTATCAACTGCTCATCATCTGATATGTCAGTCCCTGGAACATCTTTTGCGTCAACCTCCGTGGACTCTACCTGTTTATTGATGTAAATATCCTGTAATGTAATTTTCTTCTTTTTATACCAGAGTTTTAGGAATTTCTTCTGCACATTAATATTGATAGTACCCACTGATTCCATCAAAGGATATCCCAAAACAACATCCATATTATCCATCTCTAAAGTAAAAATATCACCATGCAACACATACTTATCCATAGAAATCTTCAAATCCTTATACACTTGAACATTCTCATCATCCACCTGTGTGTGTTCAATGTGTTTTGCTGGAACTTGCAATTTTTTTGCCAAATTAACATTGATAAAATTATGCTTGCAACTAGGATTTATAAAAACAATGATCTTCTCCTTCTGAATCAATCCATGAACCTGCGATAAGGAGATACCAACAGAAAATAACCCTTTAGGTTTCTTGGTTTCCTTCTTTCCTGTAAAAATAAAATCTTTGCTACTCTGTGTGTCTGTTTGTGTGAGCTTATCCACAAGATTAGATTTACGGTCAAACTGGTTCATAAGAGCTTTTGAATGTGTCCCAAGTCAAGGGCCTTCCATAGCAACATTGATGCCCTTGCCACCATTTCCATCTTTCATTGTCCAAGTACATTTTTCCTGCACTCAGCTGAGTCTCATCATCATAGATGTAATTCAATTTGAAATGTTTCTCCATTTGTGCTAGCCATTTGGCTGGATGAGAGCCATCAAATTTATACAAGTCCCTCAAATCTTGATCTAGGCCCGCCATCATAAAAAAATTGGCGAAAATTTGAAATGGTCACAATTCTGTCAATATTGCTCATAATTTCTATTATGACCTTTTTTGGAAATGGAACAACCATTCTGCATCTGCCCATGTGATAGAAATTTTGATCCAGGCACATGAATTTCAAATCTGCGCTACAACTCTCCCGTCATCACTAAAATTTCTGCAAAAAAGAGCTGATTTTAAATCAGCGATATCTCCCTCATCCGGACTCCGATTCCACTGATTTTTTTTTTTTAAAACGGGTATTTTTCATAAATAATTCAAATCCGAATTATATTTTGCAGATCTTGCACGAAGACGTCTAGATCTACGCCGCAAACTCGCTGCCCCGAAAAATTGTCTGCAACACCACTGATTTTTAGATCAGCGACTATGTTACTTGGGAGCGGGAGCGGGAGCGACCATTTTCAAAAGCTCCCGGTTTGGGAACGAATCCTGGAGCGATTTTTTTAAAATATATATATTTTTTATATTTTTTAATTTTTGATACATATATGTCAACAAAAACATGTAAATGATGAATTAGATATAAAAAAACATAAAAAAACATAGATTGAACCATATAACAACAATCATCTAAAAGTTATAATCTTCATCAACCACGTCCGCAAGTTAGTAACACAGTAACATACAACATATTGAGTCTCATGATTCATCAATCTTAAAGTTTCAAGCTTTCAAAATTCAATATATAACATTTATCATCATTAATCACCAAAGTTCTACTTGTAAGCTAAGTGTAACCATTACAACAAATAATATCTAACATGAAATGAAATGTTATAAAATGAAATGAAATGAAACAACTTTCAACTTTCATGAAGTATCATATTCATAATTCATTACTAATGAGTTATAATTGCCAACTTCAAACTTAAATTGTCATATATTGTTTAAATAAATATCATAATAAATATGAAAGAGTCAATAGTTATAAAAGCTACTAGAAACTAGAAAAGAGAAGTAAATCTATTATCTATTTCTTATGCTTGGGCCTCTTGCCACCACAAGAAATGTCTAATTTTTTAGTCTTGTTGCAAAATCAGGATCTTTGTCATTAATATCACCCTCCAAGCATTAATATCCAGAGGTATCTTTGTCATTACCTTTGTATCTGTATAGGGATCTTTGTCATTAATATCACCCTCTAAGCATTAACATAAAATAGAAAAAACATAGCATGTCAAGTCAAGATTTTGTTTGAGTGATGCATACATTTTTAGGAGGGTCATGATAGAGGAGTTCGACAACCAATGTCACTAACATCAAGGTACATAGAGGGATTGGTGCTCTTGATTAAATACGAGTTCCATACCCTAACACATGACAAAATTCAATCGAAACATTGAAATCCCCCAATCCTGAAATCTTGAAAAACTGATCAGTCTACTGGATTTTGAATGAAATCTAAAATTCTAATTTCTCCATATGAAATCCAATGAGGACGAAACCACTCAAACATCCTGAGTCATTTCATGGTAATGTTAAAAATGAAAATGAAGATTAAGGAGAATGTCACTTTTACTTTAAAAATTTAACATTACCATGAACAACATATCAATACTAGGGCCTAGACTTGATCATTAAGTTGCCCCACTCAAAAACTATTTGTTTCTTTAAAAAAAAATTGCATTTCGAACATTACTACAAAAAATGCAAAAAATGCAAAACGCTCCCAAAAACGCTCTCGAAAAGGCAGGGAGCGATTTTTTTTTTAGGGAGCGCGCTCCCGACCCGCTCTTGAGTCGCTCCCGCCCGGAGCGCGGATTGGGAGCGGGAGCGGGGGGGGGTGCTCCCTCGCAACATAGATCAGCGATATCTCCTTCATCCGAACTCCGATTCGGCCGTTTTTTTTTTTTGAAATCGGGTATTTTTTCACAAAGAATCCATATCTGAAATTAGATTTTGCAGATTCTGCCCCAAAACGTACAGATCTGATCTGTAAACTCGCCGCCCCAGAAAGTTCCTACAAAAATTAAAAAAAAAAATTCTCCACTTTTGCTCAAGAAAGTGCTCTGATACCACTTGTTATAGATCTGATACAAAAAATATAAATATACCCAAGAATAACAAGATAGAAATATATATAAATGCTTCTTTATTGATATCAAACCCTTAAGGTAGGGCAACACCATACATTCACTCCTTAAGGAAGGAGAACACTCCACAAGCCATATGCCTGTTCATACAATAATTCTTGACACCCTCTCCATGTGGGGTCTTTAGCCTCTATGTAGGCTTCATACATACCAGTGTGGAAAAAGTCTGGAAAAAATCCCGATTTAATCCTAAAAACGCGATTTTTTGAACTAAACGATTTAATCCCCCGACTTTTTGGTGACTTTTTCACAAAGAAAAAAATCCCGATTTTTTCCTTATACTCTCGATTTAATCGGGAGTTGACCCAAAAAGTTTGCCTCCCTTCCCAGGGCGCGGATAAAGAGGCCACAAAGGTGAACCTTCCCAGGCCGCGGATAAAGAGGCCACAAAGCTTCCATCCATGCATTTTCAAGTTATTGCATTGTATTGTTTGTCATACTTCTTGCGAGCATAGCAGTCTCATTTGTAATCTATTAGTTTTGAGGTTAAGATATGTTTTTGTTTTCCAAGGAAAAACAAATCTTTATACTTCATATTTCTAGTTAGAAAGCAAAATATACATTGGCTAAGCCTCCAAGCTTTTAGTGATCCAGACTCTAACAGCCACTGCCCCTTCAAAAGATTACAAAAGTACCAAAAGGACAGGCATACAACAGTCTTCCGTAGAAAGAACCCCACACCATCAAAAACATTGTTACAGTTGTTGAATGCTTCTAGAAGAAACAACAAAGAGGAGGTCATGAAGATCAAATAGCAACAACCTGTCCAAAAAAAACAAAACTAGTGCCTCAAAAAAGAACCCATTTTTCTGACAGGAACAAAGTATCTGTGAAATCTTGTGACAACAAAGATCCTTCCTGCAATGAGAGCACATTTTGAAAGGGAATCTTCTTTAGTGGTGAACTCCCTGTAAATGTGGGCAAAGGTTATGTATCAGAAGTGGATTTTACCTCCAAGAGTTTTTGAATAATAGATGCCAAGGCTAGGTTAGTAATCTGACATCTACTGTTTTCTCAAAAAATAAGAAGCTTGGAGTCACCAAGTGTTAATTTTCACATCTACTGTGATACTCACTGTTAATTTTCATTGGACCTACCACCTGACACCTTATTACCCAAGCAAATTACAATCTACTGAATAAATGCATGACTTATTTCTTAATACAATTAGCGGAAACAAAAATTAAAAGGGGAAGAGGATCTCAGTGACTGATTACTTGATGACTCATGATATACATTTATTATATTTTTTGTTGATATTTTGACTCTTGAGAGTTGAGACTTAGACAGGACTCAAAATTCAGGAGTTGATTCACTATTTTGATGTGTGATGTAGCATTAAACTTCATATACATATTATATATTAGCTTTCTTTACATGTTTATGTGGAAATGCATTTATTTGATGTTGTGGATACTCTAGATGTTAAAAAAAATAAAATAAAAATGAATAATTTTGTGTTTTTTTAATTTTGCCGACTTTTTCAAAAAACTCCCGACTTTGACGAGTTTTTCAACTTTTGGACCCTTGCCGAATTAATCCCGACTTCGACTTTTTCCACATTGATACATACAATACTATGGATCATTACCATGGTTCCATCATACCATCAAACTAATACCATGGGCCCATTACATTATTAACTACTTGTGGTCCCTTACATGATATGGGTTAACCACCTTATTTATTACTATGACCCATCCCAGTATTACATTATTACCTTGGGTACCTCCCTTTGTACCTCATATTATCCCCCCTAGGTATATAACACTCTTTTGGGCTCTCTGGCTTTCGGCCTTTGTCCGCTCAGATCCCCTCTGAGCGTTAAGCAATCATTGCTAAACGTCTTCAGGGATGGTGGCCACCTGTTCTGCAATGGAAGGGACCATCGGCGCTTTGGAAATCACTAAAACAGTTGTTCTTTGTTTACACAGAAAATACACAAAAACACTGTAAAAATCTGCCCAAACGCCTTTTCTCGGACCTAAAATATCATTGATTCCGCCTGATAATCCTTTCGGATCCGTCTTCGGGCGCTATCGCGAGTGATCGTCGATCTAATGGTTATTATTGATTTCGGGTGGCTTATGCGCCCGGAGATTACCCGCCCGAAAAGGGTGGTTTTCTCTCTCCGGTGCCTAGCCACGTGGCAGCCAGTGTATGGGCTCGGGCGGAGCCCAGCCAATACCACTTACCGCCTATGGCCCACCCGAAATCCCACTCGTTTCGGAACTCAAAACATATATCGTTGCATCTAAAAACCCTTTCGGGTTTGTTATATCGCCCAATTCACATTTCCTTTGGTTTTCGTTTATTTAATGAAAACACGAATTTACATTAAAAAATGCCCTTTTACGGAAATCAAAATATATTAAATTTCATCCATAATCCTATCGGGTCCGACTATCGTAGTCGCATTTGTTATCAGCCCCTCTCCTTTGCATTACTCCGATGCAATATTGCGATATCGCAGTCACACATCGCATAGTCCCCGAGCCTTTGTATAAGTGCTCCACTATATTTTGCCGATGCGATATTGCAGGTTTACCTGGGCCATCGATTTGCGCAGTTGATCGACGGTCCTCGTCGACTCGCGCTGATCACTGTCGCAACGTTCGCATGGTAGCCTCCAATAGCCTCCGCCTGCCATCGCCGATTGCGATATGCTGATCAGATTTGGACCGTTGATCGGCCAGATCCAACGGCTCTTGTGCATCGCTTCTTTGAACTCTGATAACTCTTGTTTTTCACTGTTTCTTCATGTTTTTCAGTCCTGATAGTGTAATCCACCATTTTTATAAGTTCATCCTTTTGCGATAGTTTTTTTATTTTGAAGACTAAGAGGGTTTTTAGGATCCATTTTGGATCACGCCTTCCCACTGAAAAAGCTTTTGGACCACCAAAAGTTGGTTTTTAAGCATCAATCAAGTGAAGATACAACTTCCTCACTTGTCCAATCTCTATCCATCTTGCACTGCTTGGTTTTGAACCTTTGAGTCCGATTCTGAGGTACTCAACATCCCCTCTGCGTGTAGTTCTCACCTTCCTGTCTAGAACTGTCTTCCTACAACTCATTGAGATATTCAGGCAACAGATCATCAACAGAAGGCAATTGACTTTGCTCTTCGGGATCTTCAATCAATGAAGGTTCATATAGTCTCAAGTTCTCTGCATTAATGACTGAATAGATATGCATATATGCTGGCAAATCAAGGCGAAAAGCGTTTTCACCAATTTTCTCAAGTATCTTGAAAGGCCCATACTTATTGGCTTCAGCTTCTTACTTTCACCTTACATTTTGTCTTTGCTGATGTACAACCAAACTTGATCACCAACTTGGAAGCTATGCTCAATTCGATGCTTATCATGCCTTGCCTTGTACTTGGCCTGGCTTCTCTCCAGTTGTTCCTGCACTGCCTAGTGAATTTCTTGGATCTGTTCAATGAACTTGGTTGCTTTGTCCACATCACTGTGTCCATCAACTTCTATGTCTTTACTAAAGACAAAATCCAAGGGAGACTTTGGTGTAAAACCAAAACAAGTCTCAAAAGGAGATCTTTGTGTAGAAGAGTGCTTGGCACGGTTGTAAGCATGTTGCACATAACATAAATGTTCATCCCAAAGCTTGGGATGCTTGCTGCAATAGCCCCTGAGCAACTGGATCACTGTCCTATTGACCACCTCTGTTTGGCCATCTGTTTGTGGATGAAATGCTGTGCTTTTCTTCAATCTGGTGTCCATCAATTCCCATAGACTTGACCAAAACTTCCCAATAAATCGAGAATCTCGATCAGATACAATGGAAGTGGGTAACCCAAAATGAACCCAGACATGCTGAAAGAACAACTTCGCTGTTTGTTCAGTTGTAATCTGCTTGTTACAAGGTATTAAAATACACATTTTGCTGAACCTCTCCACAATAACATATAATAATCACGACCCTTTCTAGATTTTAGCAATCCCCCAACAAAGTCCATGGAAACACTTTCCCAAGGACGAGAAGGAACTGGAAGTGGAGTGTACAAGCCTTATTTTCTATTGCTGGGCTTGCTTGTAGCACACATGGTACACCCTTTAATATATCTAGAAACTGTTTCATGCATTCTTGGCCAATAACAGAACCTTTGCAGCCGTGCAATTGTTTTACTTACACCAAAATGACCTGATATAAGAGAAGTATGTGCTTCTCGGATTATGTTAACTCTTCAGTTTGTGGAATGCATAAATTTCCCAAATGACACAAGAGTTGGTCCTTAACATAATAATCCAATTCTTCTACTTGTTTGCCATGATTTAAGGTTGCATATACATCTTTAAAATCTATATCTTGAGCATATTGTTCAATGTAGCTTTCATGCATTATTGAGATATGCTTAAGTATAGTAGATGCATTTATGATTGGTCTTGATAGCATATCTGCAGCCTTATTGTGTATGCCCTTCTTATATCTGATGACAAGATGACACTGCCGTAGGAAACCCATCCACCTATAGTGTCTTGATTGCTGCAATTTAG
The DNA here is from genome assembly GCA_031772625.1 of Pinus tabuliformis. NCBI lineage: Eukaryota > Viridiplantae > Streptophyta > Pinopsida > Pinales > Pinaceae > Pinus > Pinus tabuliformis. The sequence goes on along the minus strand of CM062805.1, from coordinate 151,616,497 downwards.
TTTGTGAGTGAAAATATTGAAGTGTTGATGATTTGTATGTATGATTGTTTATTTTCTCATTAGGTAAGGTTTCCACTTTTTCACACTCTATACTAATGCATACAATTCTTTATCATATGTGGGATAATTAATTACTGCAGAAGTAAATGTCTCAAAATGATAACATATGGGTTTACCGTGTTGCATCAATACTGCTCCCATGGCATAGTCACTGGCATCCGTTTCAATCTCAAATGGTCGTTGAAGATCTGGCAGTGCTAATACTGGTGCTACACTAATTTTTTCTTTCAAGGTGTCGAAGGCTTTCTGTTGTTTGCCTCCCCACTAAAACACCTTGTTCAATCCTGTTAAAGCATGTAAGGGAGCTACAATCAAGGAAAAGTTAGCAATAACTTTCTCCAATATTGTGCTGCTCCTAGGGAACTCCTAACTTTTGTAGCAGATTTGGGTTTAGGCCAGTTCACAATGACTTCAATCTTAGAGGGATCTATCTTCAATTCACCACCCCCTACAATATGACCCAAATAATTTAAAGATGTTTTGCCAAATTCACATTTTGATAGCTTCACATAGAGATTTTCTCTTTTTAAAACATCTAAAGTCTGCTTTACATGCTTCAAATGTTCTTCCCATGTTTTACTGAAAACAAGAATGTCATCTAAATATACAATTACAAAATCATCAATAAAAGGTCTGAGTACATTATTTATAGCTCTCATGAAAGTGGTAGGAGCAATAGTTAAGCCAATAGGCATAACTAGCCATTCATACAACCCTTGCTTTGTTTTGAAAGCAGTCTTCCATGCATTTTGTTCTGCGACTCTGACTTGATGATAGCCACTACGCAAGTCCAACTTGGAAAAGTAAACGGCTTCTTTCAACTGATCTAATAGATCATCTATGCGGGGAAGAAGATAACGATTCTTGATCGTTATTTTATTCAGTGCTTTGTAATCAATGCACATCCTCCACAAACCATCTTTCTTTCTCACTAGTACGATTGGAGATTCGCATGGTGATGTGCTTGGTCTTATGAAACCTTTATCGAGCAGCTCCTGTACCTGCTTCTTGATCTCTGCATTAAGCAGATACCCTGTACATTCCGATGTTAGGCAATGGAGCATTTTGTTGCAAATGAATATCATGTACTATTTCCCTTTTGGGTGGCAGACTTTTAGGTTCTTGAAATAGGATATCATATTTTGAAACAACTTTATCTAAATCATCTTTCTGTTTAGCATCACAACCTTTGAATACATTGGTTTTATCAGGGGTCTTTTCCTTTACAACCATAAAGTAAAAATTGCTTGCATGAATTTACAATTCTTTTCATCTGCCATGAGTTTATGAGAGAGTAGTTATTTTTGAGTTTATGAGCTCTTACAATGTATTATGTTCCATCTTTAGTGAGTTGATACTTATTTTCAGTTCTATAGAAAATGGCTTTTCTATCATACAAATAAGGACTTCCTAAAACAATACCACATATATCCAAGGGAACTATATCCAACTCAACCTCATCTACAAAAGTTGACCCAATAGCAAACCTAAGTTTACGTTGTCTAGTCACTTGTAGCTTTGCTTTATCACATACCCAACCTAATGGATATGGCTTCTTGTGAGGTGTTGTTAGTAAGCCCAACTTTACAATTGTTTCAGAAATCAAGTTTAGTTGTGAACCGCTATCAAATAAAGTATCAATCTTTTGATGCTTGGAAATGACTCTAATATGAAAAAGCTCATGTCTTTTCCTTTCATTATCTTCATTATCAATAGATTGTGTAGAATTACTTGTAGATGCTTCAGAACTTTTACCTTCTATACCTGTGGCTGTGACTATTGTTTCATCACCTGAGTCCGACCCCAAATCTTTCTGAATAGCAACAACAATTTTCTTCTTTTTACCACCGAACTTCTTGGGTTTCATCTCCGGATGCAAAGGCCAGCAGTGTTCATCATCGTGCCCATCCTTCTTGCAGTGAGTGCATGAAGGTTTGTCTTTCTGTACATCGTTTGCCTTCCTCTCTTTCCATTTCTGCTGCTTCTTTTCCTTGTTCTTGCTTGCAGAGGGTTTTGATGATCCCCCAATCTATGGGTTCACATTCTTGCCTCTAGCCTCTATATGTGTAGCCTGAACTGATACATCATCTAGGTTAGTGGAATTAAACATGAGAATAGTGTGCCTCAAATAGCTATGTAGACCACCTATATACTTCAGCAAAGTTTCAGGTGAGTCCAGAGAAATGCCTAGAGTTAAAGATCATTTTCTAAATTCCTTGGTATAGCTTTGTACACTCTGGCCCTTTAATTGGCGAAGAGTTTTCCAACTCATCATTGCTTGCTGCATATAAGCTAGTGGATAGAATTGTTTTTTAATGGCAGAAACAAATTCATTCTAGGTAGAAAGAATTTTACCATGCTTCTTCAAATCAGCTTGTGTCCTACCTTCCCACCACACTAGGGCAGTTCCTCCAAAGCGAAGGCTAACCAGTTGAATCTTTCTCCTTTCTGAATCGATGTTCTGCACCTTGCAATATACATCAATCTGTCTAATCCAGTGATCTAGCTTTTCTGCATTTAATTCTCCATCATAGATTGGCAAATCAAACTTTACATCTAATTTAATCAAAGATGTTTTTTTCTTTTTCTTCTCAGAGCTAGGAGATGAGGATGATGGAGGTGATGGTGGAGAAGATGATGGAGGAAGCTTTTCCCCTTGCCCTCTGGGGCATCTAGAGAAGGTTCCTTTGCTCCTTTATCTTGTTTGGGTGTCGAAGTGCTTTCACCTCGACCCTTCTTGAATTCTCGATACATCTCTTCTACCATGGCTCTCATGGTCATGAAACTGTCCATGAATTGAGATTCTGATTCCAATGGGACTTGTTTTGCCATTTTCCTCCTAGGATAGACTCTTCCAATTTCTGGATTAGCCTCAACAAGTTCTCCTTCTCCTAGTTTGAGCTTTGACCTAGTTAGCATTCAACAATCCAGCACAAGCTTGTCTAACCTTAGCAAACCTAAAGCTCTGATACCACTTGATCTGAAAATGAGATCTTAGACTAATATTAAGGTATTACAGACTCATGTGCATGGATTTGCCTATATTACTTAGTGCAATGGATCGATAAGATTGCAAATAATATAGACAATGAAGCAGTTAAAGAAACATAATAGACAAACACACATAACACAACAAGTTTAATATGGAGTTCACCCAAAACTCTTGGGCTACGTCTCCTAGTCCAGCCTTCAGTGATGACCTCTCTATTATGTCTTCAAGAGCAGATTTTTACAAAATGTGAGCTCAAATTGAGTCTCAACACAACAGATACAAAACAGCAGGAGTTTGCTTGAATCCCTCAAGCCTCTCTGAGTACACAAACTCTTTCTCTCCTTCTCTGGCTCTGTTTTCTCTCTGTCTCAGCACTGCTTGCCTCTGTCTCTGTCATTCTATGGCTTTTAAGCCAATCGGCACTGTCTGTTCGTTTCCTCTTCTGGGCTCTCTGGCTTTCGGCCTCTGTCTGCTCAGATCCCCTTTGAGCGTTAAGCAATCATTGCTAAACATCTTCAGGGATGGTGGCCACCTGTTCTGCAACGGAAGGGACCATCGACGCTTTGGAAATCACTAAAACAGTTGTTCTCTGTTTACATAGAGAATACACAAAAACACTGTAAAAATCCGCCCAAACGCCTTTTCTCGGACCTGAAATATTATTAATTCCGCCTTATAATCCTTTCGGATCCGTCTTCGGGCGCTATCACGAGTGATCGTCGATCCAACGGTTATTATTGATTTCGGGTGGCTTATGCGCCTGGAGATTACCCGCCCGAAAAGGGTGGTTTTCTCTCTCTGGCGCCTAGCCACATGGCAGCCAGTGTATGGGCTCGGGCAGAGCCTGGCCAACACCACTTACCGCCTATGACCCGCCCGAAATCCCGCTCGTTTCGGAACTCAAAACATATATTGTTGCGTCTAAAAACCCTTTTGGGTTCGTTATATCGCCCAATTCGCATTTCCTTTGGTTTTTGTTTATTTAACGAAAACAAGGATTTACATTAAAAAACGCCTTTTTATGGAACTCAAAATATATTAAATTTCATCCATAATCCTATCGAGTCCGACTATCGTAGTCGCATTTGTTATCGGCCCTGCTCCTTTGCATTACTTCGATGCGATATTGCGACATCGCAATCGATATTGCGATATAAGTGCTCCATTGTATTTTGCCGACGCGATATTGCGGGTTAACCTGGAATGTCGATCTGCGCGCTTGATCGACGGTCCTCGTTGACTCGCGCTGATTGCCGTCGCAACATTCTCATGGTAGCCTCCGATAACCTCCGCCTACCATCGCCGATTGCGATATGCCGATTGGATCTGGACCGTTGATCAGCCAGATCCGACGGCTCCTGTGCATCACTCCTTTGACCTCCGATAACTCTGTTTTTCATTGTTTCTTCATGTTTTTCAAGCCCGATAGTGTAATCCGCCATTTTTATAAGTTCATCCTTTTACGATAGTTTTTTGATTTTGAAGACTAAGAGGGTTTTTAGGATCCATTTTGGATCACCTTGTAGTTGTGACACGAAAAGTAAGTTCATCTCCAATCCTGGTACATGCAGCATATTTGTGGCACGGAACCGCTCTCCCGATTTTGTCTGAAAAACTATGGTACCCTTCCCTATTGGAGTACACTTTGCCTTGTTCCCCATAGTGATATGAAAGTTCATCTTCTCTTCTTGATATTCTAAGAAACACTCCCTAATTCCCGTCATATGCTACGAGGCTCCACGGTCTATATACCATACTTCTGATGATGTAGCACTAGTCATGCACGCCACTTCTTCTTCCAGCCTGGAAGCCAACATAGAGAAACCGAAATCTCTTTCTCTTGTGCAATCTTCTGAAAATTTGCGTGAGTCCCCTAAGGTGGATGCCTCTACATTGTGGTCTTGACCCATAACTGATTTTCCCTTTCTGACTCTGATTACTCGCTTTGATACCATGTGAAAATTCTATCATTGCAGCAACTGATTTTCCTTTTCCTACTTATTTCACCATAAGTTATTCATGAAATTACTTCAATAAACATTAAAATAAATACAGCTGCAGATATCACACCGTAATACAGAAACAAACATATGCACAAAAATCAACATATTGACACACTTATTTTGGACTAATGTCCCCGGAAAAACCCAAGGTGGGAAAACGGTGCAGCAAGGGAGGATTTTATTATTCAACAATTTTCTAGTACAACAGCGTGACAAACTGGCTTACCCACAAATAGACAAATTTTCCAGCACTTCTTTTGGACCCAACGTCAGCCCTACTGACCTCTGCGTGACCTGAAACCCTCTGGGTCAGCCTGTTGAGACTCTGCACAGCCTCTCTGGCCTTCTGTGTCACTCCTGCAGCCTTTGCGTGGATGACGCATGCCCTATTGGCTCTGCGCAATCTCTGTTGCCACTGCGTGGCTCCCTCTAGCCCTGCCTCTGCCTCTATGTTGATCTCCCGTCTCTCTGTTCTGTACTTGCTGCCTCCTGACTGCTCTCTAGACCACTGGTTCAGTTTCTCGGCTAACCCCGCTCCAGAAATTGAACTGACTGGTCTCCCTCAATGTGTTCTCCAAGTGACCCTTAAGCCTCCTCTTATACTTTTCTCGTTGATAAATCAACGGCCGAGATTAAGTCCCTAATCAACGACTAAGATTAGATCTGGCTTGATGCATGACTTTTGGACCATTCTAACACAGTTTTATATTAATATACATTAATATTTTATTTTGCCTAAGTTTAGACTTAGGGACTCCATTAAAAATATTAATTATTTTAATATCTCCCAAACTGTTTAGAATCTGCCCAAACCCTTTTTGGGTATTGGAGATCTCATGTGCATTAGCCTCTCCACCAATTTTCGTGTCTAGAGTACATCCGATGCTACCCCAAATCAACATCCATGGAATGTTTCCTACTGTTGTGGAGGTCCATGGCTCTCTACGCACACCCTACATGTGCCAATGTAGCCCTTTGTGTTGATTTGGGGTAGCATCAAATGTGCTCTAGCCATCAAAATTGGTAGAGAGGTTAAAGCACAAGAGATCTCTAAGACCCAGAAATGGTTTGGGCAGATTCTAATCGGTTTGGGAGATATTAAAATAATTAATACTTTTAATGGAGTTCCTAAGTCTAAACTTAGGAAAAATAAAATATTAATGGGTATTAATATAAAATTGGGTTAGAAGGTTCCAAAAGTCATGGATCAAGCCAAATCTAATCTTAGCTATTGATTAGAGATTTAATCTCGGCCGTTGAAGGACCAATGAGAAAAGTATAAGAGGAGGCTTGAGGGTTAGTTGGAGACAACACCAGAGTGGTCAGTCATTCATTTTGCTAGAGCGGGGTTGCTAAGCAAAAGTGAATAAGTGATCACCAACAAGGGGCAGTGAATACATAGCAGAGAGGCAGAGTTAGTACTAGAGAGACAATGTAGAGCCTGGAGAGGTTGACGCAGAGGCAGCTGGGTGCTATGCAAAGGTAGCAAGGAGCAGCGCATAGCCAGGAGAGGCCAGCATGTGTGATGCAGAAGGTCTGAGGGCTGACGTAGAAGCTTCAGTAGCTGCGTAGAGGCTAGCTAAGCTGACGCAAAAGCTTCAATAGCTGCGCAAAGGCTAGCAAAGCTAATGCAGAGCCAAGAGGCAACAATGGGAGGACTTTTGTGGGACAGATTGGTTGCTGGTGAGTCGGGTAGAGTGACGCAGAGTAGTGGAAGCTGCAATTGTTGTTGTGGGATTGTTCATCCAGTGATTAATCAGCCGGAATATTTGTCTCCGAGGAGAAGTACTACTGTTGAGAGCATTCTCTGTAGGGTGAGCCATTTCTGGCACCCTAGTTGTATTCTGAAAATTGCATAATAATAAAACCCTCTGAATAGCTGCACCGGTTTTCCCGCATTGGGTTTTTCTGAGGACATTGGTCCAAAAATAACGGTGTCACTTGTGTGCTTGTTTTCTTTCAGTTGATGATCTGTAAATGTTGATACTGTACTTGTGTTTATTTTCAGTATTTACATGGTAAATAACTTGTTAAGTAATTAAACAAGTAGGAAGAAATAAACCAGATAGTACACGAAGAGTTTCTAACGGGTTAGAATTAGAAATTCCAACATGGTATCAGAGTGTGGTTGCAGATCACACGATAATTGAAGGCATCAGCTAGTAGAGCGATAGAAGCAAATTTAGCTGTCCCAAGTGACAGCGTTGATTCGTGCAGAAGGCAACAGAGGAAGGAGTGACGCAGAGGGACTGTGTCATCATTCTGGGACAGAGAAAGGCAGCGCAGAGGCTAAGGGAGGCAGAATCAGGCTCACGCAGAGGCCAGGAGGGTTGATGCAGTTGGCTAGGGGAGCCGCTTTTTCAGTGCTGGGATTGCATAGAGCCAAGTGGCTCAATCCTTCAGTTGCTGGGTTATAGGAAGCTGCAGGTAATTTGCGGAGCGAAGCTGGTTGGGTATTGTGGTCAAAACAATACCTAGCAGGGCAAGACCAAGGTGAAGGGAGTTGCTACCAAGGCGGATTTCTAGTCAAGGAATCAGGATCAGTGGTGCAGTAGCATAGACGATCGAAGTGGGGCAACTGGACATTGGCAGAGGGATTTCCAGAAGGGAAACCGAGACTCAGAGGGAGTAGAACTGAGAACTTCTAGACGGGAAGTTGAGAGACTCAGCAGGAGTCGAACAAAAGACTTCTAGGAGGGAAGTAGAGAGACTTGGAGGAGTCGAAAAAAGAGCAGCAAGATGGCCGTGAATGGGCTGAGAGATCAGGATAGGATGGATGGAGCGTCCAACTTTGTGGTCTGGAAGGCCAAGATCTTGTCCATTCTAAACAAACATTGCCTCAAGGGCTTCATCACGAGAGTGATAACTGTCTCAGTTGACCTGGTAGCTTATGAAAGGTATGAGGAGGCAATGGTGAAGGCTAAGTGCATCATCCTTGATGGGGTCAAGGATCATGTGGTACCACATATTGCCGATAAGTAAATGACAAAGGAGATATGGGATGCCTTGAAGACATTGTACCAGCATACTTCCATGCAGAGGAAGATGCTCCTGGAGAATCAGCTAAGGGCATACCAGATGCAAAAGGGAGAGCAAATAGATGTCTTCCTTGGTTGCTTGAAGGAGATCCATGACCAGCTAACTTCCATAGGGGCCACACCGGTTGAGGAATTAATGGTGAGGACCACACTGAACGCAGTTTCCGAGGATTAGGAGATATTTGTCCAGAGCATACTGGGCAAGACGAGTCTTCCAGATTGGGAAAAACTATGGGTGACTCTTCGTCAAGAAGAGATCATACGTTTGACCAAGGCGGAGAGTAGCATCAAAGGGGTCAGAATCAAGAAGGAGGAAGAAGAGGATGTGGCTCTAGCATTTGTAGGAAAGCAAGAGAAGAGGGGGAAGAAGGACCTCTCCAAGGTCAAGTACTTCCATTGTGGGGAACTGGGTCATTTTGCGAACCAGTGTCCTAGGAAGAAGAGTAAGGGAGAGGCTTCGGACTCGAAGGCAGCGCCTGCAAAGGCGAAGAAAGAAGTCGAGGAGGAGGACGATTGTGCCATGAGTGCTCATGTACCAATTGAAAAGAAGTGGGAGACATCGAGTTGTAGTCAGGAGGACTATAGGCGATGAGGGGTAGGATCCTTGAGGTACCCAACCTCTTGGATTATACCTTGCTACGAGAGCCTCGAGGAGAGGAGTAGCAGGACTAGCGGATGTCGGTAGAGACGGATGTGGATGAAGCGGCAGATAGTGCTACAGTGCAGGAGTCCCTAGGCAGCGTGAGGCTAGTAGGCTGCAACAATGCGAGAGGCACAAAGAGTGTTGCACCAGTGCAGGATGGCATTGAGAGGTGTGCAACGATGCAAGATGCAGGGAGTTGTTACAGCAGTGTAGAGGTCAATACAAGGAGCACTTATTAGCAACAGAGGGAGCTTTAGCATCGGGAGTGTTTCTAGCCTGACAAGGATGTCAGAAGTTGGGTGGATTAGCTACTTACTTCTAAGTAACTGAGTTGCAGTGCAGTAGCACGATGCAACATGATGAGAGGGGATTGCAGTGCAGATGCAGTGCTGGGAGGATGGACCAGCGGCAGCACGGATGTAGAGGGAGATGTCGTACGGATGCAGCAGTGGCAGTGGCAAGGCCATGGCAACAATACATGATCCAACAGTGTAGAGAATGTTGGGCAGGGAGGCCTAGCATCAACACAGGTACTAGCGCTGGATGATCAGGGTAATGCTCAGTGAGGAGTATTACTAGAGCACAGTGCTCACTAAGAGGGAGTGTTGATTTGGGGTAGCATCGAATGTGCTCTAGACATGAAAATTGGTGGAGAGGCCAAAGCACATGAGATCTCTAAGACCCAGAAATGGTTTGGGTAGATTCTAACCGTTTAGGAGATATGAAAATAATTAAAATTTTTAATGGAGTTCACTTAGGAAAAATAAAATATTAATGGGTATTAATATAAAACTGGGTTACAAGGTTCCAAAAGTCATCGATCAAGCCAAATCTAATCTTAGCCGTTGATTAGAGATTTAATCTCGGTCGTTGAAGGACCAAAGAGAAAAGTATAAGAGGAGGCTTGAGGGTTAGTTGGAGAACACACCAGAGTGATCAGTGATTCATTTTGCTAGAGCACGGTTGCTAAGACAAAGTGAATCAGTGATCAACAACGAGGGGCAGTGAATACATAGCAGAGAGGCAAATTTAGTACAAGAGAGACAGTGCAAAGCCTGGAGAGGTTGACGCAGAGGCAGCTGGGAGCAATGCAGAGCCAGGGGAGGCCAATGTGTGTGACGCAAAAGCTTCAGTAGTTGCGCAGAGGCTAGCAGAGCTAACGCAAGGCCAAGAGGCAGCACTGGGAGGACTTTCATGGGATAGACTGGGTGCTGGTAAGCCGGGTAGAGTGACGCAGTCCCTATCAGAGAGATGTAGAGTAGAGGAAGCTGCAATTGTTGATGCGGGATCATTCATCCGGTGATTAATCAGTCGGAATATCTATCTTCGAGGGGAGGTATTACTGCCGAGGGCATTCTCTGTAGGGTGAGCCATTTTTGGCACCCTAGTTGTATTATGAAAACTGCATAATCATAAAACCCTCTGAATAGATGCACCGGTTTTCTCGCATTGGGTTTGTCCGGGGACATTGGTCCAAAAATAACAGTGTCACTTGTGTGCTTTTTTTCTTTCAATTGATGATCTGTAGATGTTGATACCGTACTTGTGTTTATTTTCAGTATTTACATGGTAAATAACTTCTTAAGTAATTAAACAAGTAGGAAGAAATAAACTAGATTGTACAGGAAAAATTTCTAATGGGTTAGAATTAGAAATTCCAACACTTTGAAGGGTTAGGACCTTGTATAGGGAGACCTTGTAATCCTGCATAAGATCCAATGCATCCCCTTGCCTTCTAGTACAACAATTCATTTAAAGAAATCGAGTTAAAGAGCTTGCAAACCATGGACAACAAGTGGGCACTTCATAATGGCATACCCTTTCATAGTGGGCTTTGGCATATGCTAATGTCTCCAAGCTCCAAGGGGGGTTAACCAAGTGCCCTATTAGGTGGTTTCTAATTTTAAAGGGGATGATATGTCCAAGGTACATCCTTCAAATGGTGGTGGCATGTGACAAAGTGATGGTACAGAGTAGGGGATAGTGGGGGCGATCTTGGGTCACATGATAAGGTACAAGGGTAGCTAGTAAAGGGGAAGCCCACACTAGGGTATATAATGCATTAGAGGGAGCAATCGTGGTACATGACTCACCCTGAAATTGGTTTTTCCATATTTCTTCATTTGCCTTTGCCTTTATGATTTTTCTTTGGTTAACTACTCAGAGTTCAATGAGTAAGAGCATGATATGCAAGGTATAGCAGTGAATATCCCCTTTGAGGTGGGGCAGTTCATTGCCCACCAGGGGTTGGGATAATCATGGGTTCTTGAATAATAAAAGAGGCTCATCTAGGGCATATAGGAACCAGGGCGATGGCCATGAGAATGGGGTAGAGCTCATGCATTGGATTTTGCCCACGTGCTAAATGTGTTTGTCCCGACCATCTTTTGCATTTTGTGGTACATTTTCCTATTGAATGTGTCCAATTATGCTTTTACTTTTCTTTTCAGCTGCATCAACCTCTGGGGCATCATTCTAGGCCCGACCCAAGGTGTGGGCAAGGGGAAGGGGAAGGCTAACCCTATGTGGACCCAGTGGAGGAATGTGGACCCAGGTGGGAGGAATGATGAATGGGGTTATAATGAGCAGAAGGGGAGTGATATATGTGGATGAGGGAGTGGGACCACACAACCAAAATTAGGGTTTCCCATGAAGTACCATCCCTAAAGCCCAAAGGTCAGTAAAAGAGATCCCACGGGACTAGGGTCCAAGGTTAACATCCAAAAGAGGTCTAGGGGACAAGAGCACAGACCTAGCCCACTCTTTCTGCCAAATCCCCCCATTAATCCATGCCCAAAAGTTTCCATGATAAGTAAACTACAATACTCAATTACCAAATGACAAGGCATACCTTTAGGTTTGGGAGGCCCACCTTCAAACATACGATCATGACAGATGGGTGAGGGACCACATGGTTGGCTCAGGTGGTGGAGAAGTGGCACAACGAGCTAGTTGGTGGCTGCAAGGGGTTGCTGGCTGAGGACCATCTTCTAGAAAAAAAATTCTAGGGATATCACCCACAAAATGGTGGGTAACATCTAACTCCAACTGGGACGTGATCTACTGAACAGAAGGGGAAGCTACACGAACGGGAGGTCACGAGAACACCAACAATCTCTTGCGACACTGCAAACTTGTTACCTGCACATAGATGAAAAACATGGGGCAACATGCTCTTGCGGCGTCTCATGATTGCACATGCTTGGATTAGACCCATAAAAATAAACTTTCAAATGCAGTTTTAAATCTAAATGCAACAAATCTATCATGAGAAATATCATATGACATTAGTTCTAATGTGACAATCAATATGCAATGCATCCTATCCTAACATGCATATGGTACAAAATTACTACTAAGTGTAATCATAAAGCTAGTGCAACCAACATATCATCAAATCAATATAAATATGCCAACCTATATGATTACTCATGCAACAAATGCCAAAGCGAATGTGGACAAAGTCACATGGATGATAAGGTCGATGGGAGGTAGGAAAATAGAATGCCCACTCATGGATGATCATGTGAGAAGAGGTAAGAAAAGGATGTAATCTAGTGCATGAGATCCTCTCTTCTAACCAAAATATAGAGATGTCAATGATTAGGCCCATAAAATTTTGATGGATGGAAACCTCGGGCATATGATAGTCCTTATCATTTATTTCATATTTTATGGCCACTACAGGGTTATGATTAGTTGGAACAAGAGACTGATGAGATGGAGAAACACAATTAGGTTGCCCATGATGATCACACTGGAAAGGGGAGGTTATAGATTGATCATGATCCCGAGGGGGCACCCAAAGAGATAAAGAAATATTCAATGAGGGGTTCTTCCTCAACATTATACTCAGAAAGGGGAAAGGGATCAAGGTCGCTTGAGATCATATGAGAACAAGTGCGGGAATCACTCTCAAAATGATGAACAAGAGAAGAAGGAAAAGGGGAGGGTGGAGTGTTATATCCAAATCTAAAGGCTCGAGTGATTTGAATATAGAATCATAAGGAGAAGCCTTATCGATTTCCTTAGTATCATAGATTTGGCCTCTCCTAACAGGAAAATTGATCACTTCCAACTACCCCTCCTTATGCAAGGGAAAATATAATTTCTCCTTCCCAAGGGCATCAATGGATATGTCATCATAAATAATACCCGAGAGAAAGGGATGACCAATTTTAGCCTAATCCTCCTTGTTGGTGTCGTAAATGAGAGCACAACCAAATTGAGAACCAACAATTTCCCATTTCTCCTTTTCAATATGGAAGTAATTTCCAATATCATCTTCTAAGGGGCAAATGGGATAACCTTGCTCAAGGTTCTCAAAAGAAGAGTCATCAGTAGTACTATCCTCGAGAAAGGTAAGGTTAGTCTCAACTTCATCCTTCCCAACACCTGTGTTCTCAAAATCATCCTTTTCGTCATGTGGACCCGAGGAAGACTCATCTTCTTGCTCAATACTTAGATTCTCAATGTCTTGATGATGGTCAATGAAGGCTTCCTCTTGGATGCTTAATGTAGGGCATACTTGAAAATGTCTAAGAAAGCCATCAACAAACTCATCAATAGATGAGATGCTCTTAGGTTCATGATCATGCAACCATGAGTTATGACCACCGAGAGATCCCATGAACAACAACATAAGGACATCTTGGTGAACAACCTCCTCTCTTGAAGCATGTGCATTAAATCTTTCTACGTGGTCAATTGTGGAGAGTGGATCACCATCAAACACGGGGACCCCACGTACCATCCTTCCCGTGACATGATTAGGGTGCCCAGGGATGCTCACAATGTCCAAAGTGGGCAATTTATCAAAGAAAGATAACCTATTTGAAATATACATGAAAAATATGTAGGAGCCGTCAAGGTGAATTTAAAGTTGCCTAGAAAAATACTTGCTTCACTTTACAAGCATCGACGTTAAAGTTCAATGAAGAACCAGGGCTTCATTCTTCCAATGGAGTAGCCAATAATGATATGTCAATATGTTGTATGGGGAACAAAACACATGTCTCGCGTCCTCGACAACGGTGCCAAAATGTTCCCGCTCAAACTAGCAGGGGTCCTAAAAGGAGATCCTTGAAGGTCTACTACTAGGCTAATGGCAACAATGGAGCAATAGCCCACTGTCACCTCAGGTTAAGGCTCCCTACTCTTTACAGACTTTCACTGATGGGAGGAGACTCGTTATGATAAGGATCACAGAATGGATGGACCAATGATAGGGCGAGGGGTTATCCTGGAAGCCTATTCACAAGAGAGGCTCAAATATGTGGCTTGCTTGTCTTGGAAGACAAGATGGAAGGCTCTCAAGGAAGGGCTTGGGGAGAATTTCAAGGGTTAGGTTTTGAGTATGTGTCTTATAAAGGAGATCCCTAAGCCCTATAATTCTTGTGAAAACTTGGGTTCTAGGAGATCTTGAATTAACCTTGATAGTGCATGGGACCACACGGGACCAAGTGGACCCTAGGTTAGGTCAAGGGGGTAGGATTTAGCAGCCAATGATATGCTTGACCTAACTAGGGAGGGGAAATGGATCAAGGAATGTGTTTTCAATGAAAGGCAATGCAAGGATCCCAATGAGGATTCTAGCCTAAGAGAAACCAAGGGCAAGAATTTGTCTTCGAGCTAGGGCTTGCGATATCTCAAGATCCCATTGGCGGAATTTGATGGAATTTGCAGGGCTTCTTGAGGACACACCAACACAGTTGTGGACCAAAAATCGAAGTATTTGGATGGCTAGATTGTGAGATATTTCATGCCCTAGGTGACCTATGGCGCTAGACCTAGAAAGAAGAGGAGAAGGTGAAGAAAAATAGGTTTTAGGGTGATCACCTATGGTAGACCAGTGCCTAATCCTTTGGGGAGATTGGAGTCAAGAATGATTATGAATTCAGATTGAATTTTCTTAGTCAAGGAGGCCTTAAAGGCAACTTCACTTAGCACTAGGGCAAAGGAGAGCAACTTCAAAGAATTTATACTTCGTTTTACAAAATAGATGGCTTATCAAGGTCATTTTCAATAACGAAACATCCCTAGGAACATTCACTCATCATACATGGCCCATACATGAAGCATCACTATCTAGAAACAAAATTCCCACAACTTCGCAATAATGGATGCAACAAATTAGCCCTAGTATAGCGAAATCCCAACAACAATGTATGTGACAAAAATAGAAAAAGAATAGCATTAAAATTGCACTTACATGTATTAGAGTATATCCAACCATCAAAATTTTGCCAATCAAGAAGCTCCAAGACAAGAGAAAATGATCCAAACATCAAAATTCATTCCATGCTCCAAAATTTCGTCCTCCAAGAAGGATAGCGAAGTTCTCACAAGAGATACAAGTCCAACCAAGTGATGATGCTAAAATGAATTCACATCACTTGTATTTATACGCTTTTAATGAGTTCAATTTAGCTAATTAGGCCTACATTAGCCCCTAAAATAAAATAATGTGCAAAATAACTAACTTTTGATGACAAGCCCACCAAACTAGCTGATAAACAAAAGAATAAGCTTCTCAAGAGGTCGAATGATCACTAAAACATGTCGTTGGGCCTTCTAAGAGAACTGATGAAGTCCATAGGTGCCACAATGAGCAATAGGACTCCCAAAAGTAGTGGACAAGGGGTTGGCCCCTTGTTCTCCAAATAATAAACTTGTGGTGCTCCTATGGGTGTGGGGGTCTGGGGTACACAAGTAATGGGTCTCCAAGTAGATTGAAGATGCTTGTAGACCATCTGTAAGGGCTTAGATGGTAATGTAAGTGATGCCACATCAGCATACAAGTCATGGGTCATCTGCCAAGTGCATGATACAACTGTGGGGTGGGCTGGGCATGGTGAACTAGGTGCATCTTCCTCGTCCAATAGATAAAACTTGAACAATCTCTAAACATCTTTGGGGATCCATGGAATGTTGTCTACTGCTGTGGAGTCCCATGACTCTCTACACACACCTTACATGTGCCAATGTAGCCCTCTGAAGGTTTAGGACCCCGTATAGGGAGGCCAAACCCAAAATGGAAACAATCTGTAATCCTGCATAAGATCGAATGCGTCCCCTTGCCTTCTAGTACAACAAGTCATTTAAAGAAATCGAATTAAAGAGCTTGCAAACCATGGACAACAAGTGGGCACTTTATAATGGCATACCCTTCCATAGTGGGCTTTGGCATGAGCTAATGTCTCCAAGCTCCAAGGGAGGGTGGTAACCAAGTGCCCTATTAGGTTGTTTCTACTTTTAAAGGGGATGGCATATCTAAGGTACATCCTTCAAATGGTGGTGGCATGTGATAAAGTGATGGTACAGAGTAGGGGATGGAGGGGGCAATCCTGGGTTATATGCCAAGGTACAAGGGTAGCTAATAAAGGGAAAGCCCACACGTTGGTATATAATGTATAGGAGGGAGAAATTGTTGTACACGAGTCACCCCAGCCTTGATTTTTCCACCCTTCTTCACTTGCCTTTTGCCTTTTATCATTTTTCTTTGGTTAACTGCTCGGAGCTCAAGGAGTAAGAGCATGATATGTAAGGTATAATAGTGGACACCCCCTTTGAGGTGAGGCGGTTCATTGCCCACCAGGGGTTGGGACAATCATGGGTTCCTGAATCATAAAAGAGGCTCATTTAGGACCTATAGGAACCAGGGTGATGGCCATGAGAATGGGGTAGAGCTCATGCATTAGCTTTTGCCCACATGCTAAATGTGTTTGTCCCGGCCATCTTTTGCATTTTGTGGTACATTTCCCTATTGAATGGGGCCAATTATGCTTTTATTTTTCTTTTCAGCTACATCAACCATCGGGGCATCATTCCAGGCCCGACCCAAGGTGTGGGCAAGGGGAAGACTAATTCTATGTGGATCCAATAGAGGAATGTTGACCTAGGTGGGAGGAATGATGAATGGAGTTATAATGAGTGGAAGGGGAGTAATATATGTGGATGAGGGAGCGGGATCACATAACCAAAATGAGGGATTCCCATGAAGTACCATCGCTAAAGCCCAAAGGTCATTATAAGAGATCCCACGGGACTAGGGTCCAAGGTTAACATCCAAAAGAGGTCTAGGGGACAAGAGCACAGACCTAGCCCACTCTTTCCGCCAAATCCCCCCATTAATCCATGCCCATAAGTTTCCATAATAAGTAAACTACAATACTCAATTACCAAATGACAAGGCATACCTTTAGGTTTGGGAGGCCCACCTTCAAACATACAATCACGATAGATGGGTGAAGGACCACATGGCTGGCGCAAGTGGCGAAAAAGCGGCACAATGAGCTAGTTGGTGGCTGCAAGGGGTTGCTAGCTGCCGGGTGAGGACCATCTTCTAGAAAAAAAAATCTAGGGATATCACCCACAAAATGGTGGCTAACACAGCTTATAGGTGTGCCATTTTATGTTGATGGTATTGTTCAAATTCGATGTGAAGCTAGATGCCAAATATTAAAAAGGTTAGTGTCCATCCCATTGAGAGGATTTAAGGTCCTTTTGCTCTCCGTCCCCATGGACATCAAAGGCCCAAGCATAAGATAAATGCAGAAATATAGGGGGGAAGTTGGGCATAAATGAAAGAAGAGAGAAGTAGGCGCTTTCAATGGACCAAACACCCAACTATCGAGCATGACAACACGTAATCTTGTGCTTGCAAATTTCATAAAGAAGAAAGTCCAAGAGCAAGCCAATCAGCGCAACAGCTACATGCATTCAATGATCACCATTAGGTATACACAGAAGTGGCTCGAGAATGCCACATAGACCTTATATCAAATGCTAGGATAGACCTTAGACACACGTGGAAGTGAAAAATAACCAATCTAGGATATATATTTACAAAGAAAACTACCATATAACAAAATCAGGCAGGCAATCGAATGTCCTGTGACTAAATCTTGGAGAATGTGATTAAAAGTACTGGGAGAGAGCTTGTATGCATATGAATTTGTTACAAAGAGGCCTTTCTTGCGAGAGGAAGATGAAAGTTAATAAAGTGGTGCTGTATTGTTTCCAAATATGTTATACTCAATTTGTGAATGATATGCATAGTAAATTCCTAGTTCAGATTGTTTCCGCTATTTATAATAGATTTGTTAGAATTTTGGAGTTCTTAAGTATTTTGCTCTGATGGTAGTCATGTGTTGTCTCTATGAGACTAAGTTGCAGGAAACGTGGGCAGGGGGTCCGTTTCGAAACGAAACTCGTTTCCCCGTACCGTACGGCCTGGAAATTCCGTACGGCCACGTTTCCCGAAACGGAAACTTGGCCGTACGGCCGGAAACGCGTTTCCAGGCCGTACGTGCCACGTTTAACACTTGTTTTTTAATTTTATTTTTTATTTTTTTAATTTTTTTTAGGGTTTCCAGGTAGGGTTTCCAGGTAGTAAATGTGATGTAAATTTAATCTTAATGTTTAAATGTTTATGTAAGTAAATGTATCATTCATGCTTTATGATTGCACATTATAGTATATATTCGCGCGTTTCCAAAATTTGGGGAGGTCGCGTTTCGTTTCGCGTTTCGTTTCGCTTCCGCATTTGTTTCGTGCAACTTAGCTATGAGAGTTGTTTAAGCTCAGGGGTTTTGTGTTTTGCATTTCAAGAATTATCATGTGTTGTTGCTATGAGAAATTATTGAAATCTACATACTAGAGTTTAGATATTTTGAACTGGATTCTTTCCCTACCAAATAAAAGTATGATCGAAGTCATTTAGACTTGGATTGTAGCATTTCTGAATGACATCAATTACATGTTCCACTCTTTTTTTCTTATTTTGTTATTTTTATTTATTTAATTATTTTCTATGTGGTTCATGGACCCCGGAGATTAGTGACTGCTACATCCATGGAATATTTGTACTGGGCTCCTGCTGGCTCAACCACAGAGTCTGACTCTGAGAGTGTCGAAAGAATTTAACCCATGACCTCTCAATAGAAAAGGTGCTTTAACGACGAGAACTCAACCAATTGACCTAACCCTCGGGGCTTACATGTTCCACTTTTTTCTGCGTTTTCTTTTAAAATTTTTGAAAGTAATAAAATAAAAAAAATATTCTTCACTTGTTTGAGTTTACTTTTCTTGTTATTCATATTATAGTGAAAAATCTCGGCAACAAGTGCCATAAACTGCAGAATAAACCAATAATGAAGGGAAATTTGAAGGTGTAAACTAGAATTTTACTTCAATTCATCCCAAACTGCTGTTCTGGTCATTTTGACTCATCAACAGTATTATTACTTAATCAGCAGGATATCTATCATCTGAACAGAAACTAAACAATTTGATGTACTTGCCTAATTTACAAACAAATAGATGTTAAACAGACAATGGACTCAGATATTGCACAGATTACAACCAACTCAAACATGTCAAGCTCAAATCAAGCACAATTCTTGACAATGTCCTTGTATTTTACATGTGCATGTAGATTGGGTTGTCTCGAGCATTATATGGATCAGTCCACAATCAATTTATGTCACATCCAGTGACTGTTCCTAAGAATCAAATTAATCAGGAACTGATTGACCAAAAGTAGAATTTTTTTTCAAATGACCGAAAGATGCTGTCCCATTTCCTAAATACGATGAATATGATGAATTACATTTCACACAATGAAATTCCATGTTTACAACTTCAGCCATCTCAACAATCACAAGATGACAATTTTAAAAAAATGTTGGAACTGATTGATCAAAAGTAGAATTTTTTTTCAAATGACCGAAAGATGCTGTCCCATTTCCTAAATACGATGAATATGATGAATTACATTTCACACAATGAAATTCCATGTTTACAACTTCAGCCATCTCAACAATCACAAGATGACAATTTAAGAAAAATGTTGCAACATACGTAATTTGGCATACTGATTTGATACATTAACAACTCATCCATTGGAAGTTCCTCCCCAAACTGTAAACATGTTTTGTGACAGAAGTAATTTGGCATGAGGCACAACCACATCACCAAGTTACCACAATTAAATGAAGACATACAGCTTTAGCTCTTTCCCAAATTCACCATCACTTAAAAACAGAGACATTGCATGACACGTTGATCCTCAACCATATGTGTTTGCTTATTAGAAGAAAAATTGAGTTAGATAGGACAACTCGCACAAGTTAGGCCTTACACTTCTATTAATTGTGGGACAGGTACAATTGGTGGAGTGATGAACACTTAAAGATTTTAGTTCTTATCAGCTCAGCTAGAAAGATACAAGCTCCTTTATGGAGAGTTTTGCAACAAATAGACAGCTCCTTAATACTATCTATCACTATTTCCTTTAAGCTTAATTTTCCACATGCCATAAATATCTGCGGGTGAGTATTTCTGTTATCATTATTAGAATATGGCTAATATGCATTTTCAAAAGTTCAATCTAATAAAAAAAAGTCCTAGATACCCTATATATTAGTCTATGGTTCATATGCATCCTGAATCAATGCAAAAGCATCATAGTATGCTTTGTAATTGCACTTCTTGTTATCAATCAAGTAAATAACACTTTTTAGGATCTTCTCACTTTTCGAATATGCACATTTCCAGAGAGAGAGAGAGAGAGAGAGATTTAGTCCTTACAGCTCCTTTCTTTCCGAATGCTAATGCTGTCTGGAACAAAATCTCCATTGCATCTGGCATTTCTGCATCAGCTGTGTTCAAAAGCATCATGTCTTTCACCATGTAAGAACCTTGTATCCTAATTTTAAAGATTAAAACTTGAAAAGCCTTAAATTTCATGCCATAACTATGCCTCCATAATGCTACCCTCCCACCCCTCTCTTGAAAAAAGATACTCAGGGCATGGCTATTAAGGAAATTAATTCTAGTGTCCAATCGAAGAGTCTGATCTAAAGAGATAATGCATACCATCCAATGGTCCAAGATGACTAGCAAGTTGCACAGCATTATCCACAGCACTCGAAAATTTTTGTTCCATTTGTGAACAAGCAGCAGCTGCCTCTTGGGAATCACCTTCCTCGTGCATGTCTTGACTGTGCACAAGTCCCTCACAGGGAGAACTTTCTTGAAATGAGGCAGCCCAAGTATGACTTACACGCAATGCTTGCTTCCAAATTGCTAAGCAAACCAACAGAATTGCAAATGCCTCCAGCTGTTGCCCTGCCTCAAGCTTCCATGTCAAAAGAGCACATAAGATGCATGTCATACAATTAATAAGATCAAATCATTATACAATGCAATAAATTCTATGCAAATTACTTAACGATGAAAACAAATTATAGAAAGACAAAAAGTCAAACAGAAATGCATATCACAATCATCAGCCTGTTTTATTATCTGCCAGGAAAGGATCTATTTCTGAAGCAGAGTATCAAAAAGTTAAAAAAGGTGAACAGAAAGAAAACCATCGAAAAAATATCCATTTTCACCCCAACGGGTGGCACATATATAGGGTTAAATGTACATGTGATAGAGTAAATGTATATGTAATAAAGGTGAGCCTAATAAAGGACCTGTTACTGCAAAATCTCACAGGCCAAGTGCAAAGCCTCACTACATAACCTAGATCTTATTGCAACAAGAGATCAACCACCACTGTCACCTCGGTGGCTTCTCCTAAGGTGTTTACTGGTGGATATTATCCCCAGGCTTCCCTAAAGAAATCACCAACAAGATGTTCAACTAATGAGTGCTCAAGGGTGATGCAATGTCTGATAATTGAACAGGAAGGTATACTGGCCAAACCTTGAAAGATTGAGATAAAAGTTGCCAGGGGTTCAAGTACACTTTTCTAAGACCTTTATGATTTAGAAGAAAGCAGCTATAAGTTAGAGTTTTTATAATATGCAGATTTAGGGCATACAATGGCATATAGAAGCTCGAGAAATAACCAATGAGTGATAAGATCAACAAAGGAGTGAAGACCATTAAAGAGGCCAGCACGGGTTAGGTAAACAATGAAGTTCTATGGCTGAAAACACATGACAGCAATAATTATCAAGACGGCAGCCAAAATTTTGGGGCGAAAACACGCAATTAATGATAGATTTTGCAATTTAGTGTTTATTAAATGCAATCCCTCTCAATAGGGCAATAACAAATAGACAATAAATTGCTATAAAATACATATTTAAGCTAACCCTAACCCTAGTTACCATGAATTGAGAAAAAGAAGAAATTAAGATGATCACTACAAGCTAGTCTAGTTCCGTCTCTCAATTGGGCAATAGAGTCAATGATGGTGGGGTCAAAGACGGAGAAACCTAGACGACGAAGGTGGACGACTAAGAAGCCTCTCTTAGAAACCCTAGTGACTTTCTCTAAGTGGAGATTTGAGATCGAAGGATGCATATACGAAGCTCCTTTGATGGATTCTTGAAAGACTAGATTTTATGAAAGATGATGCACTTTTTTTAATATGGTACAAAGAAATCCTGATTTCAAAAATTAGCATGCAATATGGAAGAAAATGAACAATAAACTTACACCATTCAATTAAAAACCACTTCATCAATCCAAGATAGTCTCCTCATGCAAAAATATCCCTCCTAAGCCAATTTGCTCCACCAAGATGACAGTGCATGCAAGAGAAAAGAATAAGAGAACTAGTGTGCACTTCTTAAGAGAGAGAAGTGTTGTGAAGTGTGATAATACAAATGAAAGTGAAACCGCTCTATTGATATGGGGGGAGTCACTTTGAAGATACTCTAGTGCTCAAAAAACTCAAATCATTTATCTTCCTATGATGTTGTGAATATTAATGGAGTTTGATTTGTTTTTATTTTAAAGAACCTTTAAATTTCTCTGATGTTCCAATATAGTTGTTGATTGATTGTTCTTTCAATATAATTTTCAAAACACAAATGACCAAGGGCCGAATTTTTAAGTCAAAAGTCAAAGACAGAGAAACTCTATCAAAAAGAATGGTTATGGCCAAAGGCTAGGTCAAATGACACATATGAGAAGGAGAGGTGCCAATGGATGAGATCATAATTGGCTCTAATATCAATGTAACGAAAAAGTTTTGTACACATACGAATATTCAGAGTATCTGTAATATGAGAATACCCATCATAGGACAATTAATATTTATATATGAATCTTTGAATGTACAATTTATATTTTTGGTTCAAGGTTGCATGGCGGGGACATTTTTTGGAAGCGAAGCGTAAGAAGCATCAATTTCGAAAAATTGTTGGAAGCAAGCCCCTCATGCTTGGTATGCTCGGAAAAATTGTCGATACGAGCATACCAAGCATGAGGGGCTTGCTTCAATCCATAGAGAGATTTCTTTAATCGGCATACATGGGACTTCCTGTCATGAATTTCAAATCCTAGAGGTTGTTCAACATACACTTCTTCTTGAAGCAAACCATGTAAGAAAGCGGTCTTCACATCCATTTGATGGAGAGTCCACCCTTGACTTGCAACAAGGGCTACTATCGAACGAATGGTTATATATCGGGCCACTAAAGCAAATATATCATCGTAATCTTCTCCATATTTTTCAGAGAATCCATGAACTACGAACCTTGCCTTGTATTTTTCAACGCTTCCATCAATCCTGTTGACCACTCCATGTCAACTACCCTATAGCAATACACATTTTTTCAAAGGAATTCCATCATGTTCGAGTAGTCAGATATCCAAGATTCATCATCGTCATTTATCAGTATATCAAAGTTGTAAACCCAAATTTTGCAAGTTATTGTAAATGATGCTAGTATGATCGTTTAATTATGTAATAGCACCTAGGTAAGTCTCGTAGGAAGTTTTTTAATCTCACAGAATTATGTGTTTTTCTAAACACAGATAATCGACAACTATTTTCTTCTAGCTTAAACCCCAAAGCTAGGGTGGAATTCGTTGACAAGGTCTTAGGTGAGTCCTAGTGTTATATCGAGTCTTTTGTAAAAGTGTGTTTGGGAATAATTTAAGCACATTTGGCTAAATTATTTTATTACAAACACACTTGGTCTATACTAGATCATATTGTGTCGCAAAATTGGGTAAATTATTAAGGGTCTATGTCTAAAGGTGTTTTCCCCTTTCAAGGGTTGAATTAATTGTAATATCTTGATGTAAAAATATTTTGGTGCATGGTCCCTCATATTTAGACACCATGGCTAAAATATTTAAGGGTGGAAAAAATTATTAATACCCTTTAGTGTCAATCTAAGTAAAGTGACACGTGGATTAGGGATTCGTTGGATACGGGGATTCGAGTGTCGGATTTGGACACGTTGACCCCCCAGAACAGGGCACATTCGTATACATTATATATTATTTTATTAATATATATATATATATATATATATATATATATACATATTTAATATATGTATATTTCTTACAAAATTTCTCATTCATGATACAAATTCATTGATTTCAAACATAGATCTTCATGTAGATGTAAGTTTTACTGTTTAAAAAGTAAGTTAGTAACATTATAGCATGCATAGTACATACAAAATTCAAATACAAGTCACATAAATGATAAATCATAATACATATTCAATTCATCAATGATCCAATAGGAGAAAGACAAGATAGTAAGATAAAGACACTGATAGCTGTAGTTTTCTCATTAAGTCATCAAAATCAAAATGTGTTACATAGGTAGTGCAATGCCAATGGCAAATAGAAATAGAAAATACAAAACAACTACAAGTATACAAGCCTCAAGGCAGTAGGTAGCTCATGACTCATGAGTCATCAATCCTCATAGTCATCATCAAAATCAACATCATTGTCCTCATCATCATGGTCACCACTGCTCTCCTCTGCGTCCTCCTCCTCCCCTATATCCAATTCGTCTCTACATCTGTTGGTGTGCGTTGAAGTTTCTAAGTTTACTTAGTTTAGAAACTCTTCATGCACTTTTTCTAATTTATTCCTACCTACTTGTTATTTTTCTTTAACAAGTTATTTACAAAGTAAATACTGAAAATAAACACTAGTTCATGCTCAACATATTATAGATCAGCAACTAAAAGAAACAAGAACAAACACACCACATGACACCATTATTTTTGGACCAATGTCTCCGGAAAAACCCAATGCGGGAAAACCGGTGTAGCTATCTGAGGGTTTTCTTATTAAGCAATCTCAGAGTACAATCTCAGTGCCGACACTGGCCTACCCAACAGAGAATTTCCTTAGCAGCTATACCTCACAGTTTGAGAGAAATCTCCTGGCTAAAACCCTGGAAAATCCTTCTGGTAGCTCCTTAGCACATAAACTACTTTGCAACCCCAGCGTCTGCCCAATCTAGACTGCGTCAGCCCCTCTGTGTCTCACGCTAGCCCTGCGTCAGCCTTTCTTGGCCTGCGTCAGCTTTCTGGGCCTCTGCGGCAGACACGCTGGCCTCTTTGGTGCTTTGCGCAGCACTTGGCTACCTCTGCGTGGCGCTGCGTGAGCCCTTGCTGGCTTTGCATCACTCTCCTTAGCTGTTGCGCTACTCTCCTGACACAATCTCTGCCTTCTCTGTTTCTTTGTATTCAATGCCCCTCAGCTGCTCTCCCGATCATTGATTCTATCTCTTTTAGCAAACCCCGCTCTAGAGAATAGAATGACTGACCACTCTGGGGTCTCCTCCAAGTGACCCTCAAGCCTCCTCTTATAGTTTTCCTGTTGACATCTCAACGGCCGAGATTAAGTCCCTAATCAACGACTAAGATTATATTTGGCTTGATCCATGTCTTTTGGACCACTCTAACACAAATTCATATTAATACACATTAATATTTTATTTTCCCTAAGTTTAGACTTAGGGACTCCATTAAAATATTAATTATTTTAATATCCCCTGATCTGTTTAGAATCTGCCCAAACCCTTTCTGGGTATTGGAGATCTCATGTGCCCCAACCTCTCCACCAAATTTCGTGGCTTGAGCACATCTGATGCTACCCCAAATCAACATTTCCTCTTAGCGAGGACTGTGCTCTAGCAATACTCCTCACTGAGTATTACTCTGATCATCCGCCATCAGTACCTGTGCTGATGCTAGGCCTTCTTGCCCAACATCCTCTGCACTGTTGCCCATGGTTCTGCTACTGCCACTGCTGCATGAGCATCAGTACAACAGCTCCCTCTACATCCATGCTGCTGCTGGTCCTTCCTCCCAGCACTGCACCTTCTCTCATCATGTTGCATCGTGCTGCCCACTGTTGTACTGCAACTCAGTTACTGAGAAGTAAGTAACTGATCTCCCAATTTGACCTCCCTGTTGGGCTAGAGACACCCACTGATGCTGAAGCTCCTTCTGCTGCTGACAAGTGCTCCCTCTCTGACCTATGCGTTGCTGCCTATGTCACAGGGTTCGCCGAACTTGAAGTTTCAGGTTTGAAATTTGGTGAACCTCAAAAAAAATTTGAAATTCGTTCAGGTTTGCTGAACCTGAAATTCAAACCCGAAGGCGAACCCGATCGAATTCGAACCTGAACGAACCTGTTCGAACTTGAACGAACCTGAACGAACTTGAACACGAACTTATTCGAATTTTTTTAAGGTTCGATTTAGGGTTCGCTGGTTTTTTTGACGGTTCTATTTCGCTGTTTACGAGAAAAACCAGGGGCCGCATACCGCTTTTCTGCAACGCTTCCCGCCAAATATTTCTTTATAAACGATGGCTCTCTAACGTTTTGGCACAAGCTGTCGGGAGTATTGAGTGAGCGTTTGTATTGAGAAAAGCTGTGCATTTGATTGCGCTGTGCAGTCACGCAAAGTGAGCAGTGAGCCTTGAGGAGATCGGTGTGGTTGTGAGTCGTGACTTGTAGGCTGTGCAGTCACGCAATTTCGTGAATTGATGCACTGGCACACACCTTCGTTCAATTCGTTGCACACTTCGAGCTTCGGCGTCGGCGTTGAAACTTGACTGCAGTGTGCACGCAGCACGACTAGAACACGTTACACCGACATGTAACACAGGACTTGTCACCCATGACCCAGGTACCGTCGACTCAGAAGTTATAAAGTATAAGTTTGTATTGAGTTTAATTAAGTTTGGTCAACTGTTGTGCTGCTGCGCTGCATGCATTTCTAGCATTGTTGGGCATTTTTCGTTTTGCCTGGGTTGTTCCTTTTTCTTTCGAGCAATGTTTTTGTTTTTGTTTGTGGGTAAATCGTAAACCTACTGGCTGGATTTGGAGATAGCGTTGGCTGTCCAAGTCTCAAGTCTTAACCATATTACTTCGATTTGCAACTAATCCTGTCCTAGTTAAATAATGTTTATCGCATTTGGGACTTCTCCCTGGAAATAGTCAATTTCTGTACAAAATCCTAGAAATTATGCACATATGAATATATCAGCATAAAATTTAAGACTCGCATCCAATGTGAAAAAATTATTAAGACAGGCCGAACTCAGTATATAACCCGAATTCAATCGTTTACAAAACCGTATACCGTATGGCCTGGCCTGAGTTGTTTCTTTGATTTTTGAGCTGCTGCTCATTAGCCTATCCAATTATTTTGTGATTCTGGCACTGGCTTTGGATATCATGACTGCAAAACCTTCGGGGTTAACAAAATGACGAAGGAATTGTATGCAGTGCAATCCTGGTTTTAGGACACTTATACCTGGGCAATGGATACAGAATAATGGTTTCATTCTGTATTTCTTGGTTAACAGATTCAACTAGAGTGTTTCTTTCTTTGTTTAGAACAATATATAAGGCAAATCTTGTTGTCTATGTTATTTTTGGGTTTTTTGTTGGAATATTAAGCATAAGAAATCCATGTTATTGATTGAAGAAGCTTATTTTAGACAGGTGTATACTCTGTTTCTTAGGGATGACTGCCCCTTCTTCCAAAAATAACAAGAGGTCAATTGAGGTTTGGTTCTCTCTGGCAGTGGATAATGCTTCCAAAAGATATTCTCCATTTTCAAACTTCCTACTGGAATTAACAACTGTTTCCCTATAAGAGGGCTTTCTCTCTCTGTCTCTGTCAAATGCTTTGCCAATTCAGAAGCTGGCTTCAGGGCACAAGTACCTGGGTTTATACAATAACATCTTCCCTCAGTTCTGTAATCATATTGCTAACAGTCTTTTGTCATATCTCGTGGGCCAATTTGGCTTGTGTTTTATATCTATGCCGCAAAATTGACCAAAAAAAATATGGCTGGAAAGGAGCCAAAAAATGACCTCATTAAACTTTGCGTTCAATAACTTTTGGCGATAAATGTTCAGGCAAAATCTGACTGTTTACAGTACCTTATGAAACCACGCTTTTCATATGTAGGAAGTTAGGAACCCAATAATAATGACTTTCCTTTTTTTTCTTTCGGAAAAATGCATCATATATTACATCAGATAGAAAATTTAGTTCCAATATCAAATGCTTGATTTTAGTTGCATTTTGATTTTGTCTTTGCATGACTATTTATTCTCTTGGTTCGAGGGCCTCGATGATTATTCAAAATATCCAACACTTTTCCTTAATAATTTTTTTCTCCTCAACACACGACATTTTTTTCTCTAGGAAAAAATCTTAATTTTATGGAAAAACTACATATTGTATATACATTTAAGCATTTCTGTAGACATCATATAAAAGAGAAAAACAGAGGTTCCTCTCTTGAAAAACCGCCCAATACAGTTCAAAATGTTAGATCTTTAGTCCTCCACACGGGAGCACATAATATTCTCCAGTAAAAACTGTTCAACATGACATGTAGTTCTGAAATGGCTATTTAAAAAAATGCTTCCCACAGTAAACAGAAAGAAAAAATAAAACAGATATCGTCTCCAGGATCACATGCTCCAGAAAATATGACCTAAGTACATGTCATCTTGTAAGAATACCAAAATCAACAAAAGGAGGGATGCAAATATTCAGAAATTTGATTATTCTTATGTTCTTGGATATGCCATGATCCTGGACCTAATTGAAGACATGCTTTTGAGAGCTCATCATCTTCTTCATTTCTTTCCCTATAGACATGTTGGAAAAAGATTGAACGAAAATTGAATTTGAAAACTTAAATTTCATCAAAGATAAGTCTTAAAATATAATTTTCCAAACTGTTGATGCCTCCTCAACACATAACATATCTTTGGATCTTTTATGTGTCTTTGCTCAGGGCCTTATGAATATGTCTGCAAGTTAATTTTCAGATTGCTGTAGAGCAATTCTATCAACTTGTTTTGAATAAACACACCACAACGTGTTTTGGCCTCATGATAGAATATAGTTTTGACCAACTTGATTATAGGGAAACAATGCTGTTACTTGCACAGACTATGTAATGTTGCAAGTGATCTGGTTACAGTCTACAGACTACAGTGGCATATCCTATGTTTGCTCCTGGGTTTATGCAATAGCATCTTCCCTCACTTCTGTAATAACATTGCTGATAGTGTTTTTGTCATACCTTGTGTGCCAATTTGGCCTATGGTTGATATCTATGTAATGTTGCAAGCCATCTGGTTGCAAACTTTACCTGATGATTTATATTCTGATAAGCCTCTGCATGACCTGTTGTCCAAAATCATTCATCCAATGCCCATTTGTGGCCAACATACAGTATCTAATACAGTTACATGATATAGACATCAGCAAACTTTGCATATTCGATGTCCAATGATTTGGTTTTACACAATGATGTACATAAATCATTAAATATATAATCTTTTTATTAAAATTTGAGTATTTTATGCATTGTTTATAATATATATGACTGTTTTTCCCCAGCTGCAATACAGTTCCAGTTTTGATAACTTCTATATGCTTGTAATAAGATTTAGAAGTGATCAATATTAAAAGATAAGTCAAACACGTTATCAGGGTTCTAGGACCTAGTATGATTCAATAGATTTTTTTACTTCTTACTTTTTAATCAAAATATCAAGTTTTATTTATATTTGAATTTCACTATTTTATCATTTATTTAAATTTTAATCTTAATATGCCATTGCCAACAAAAATGCAGATATATTTGTCATGGCACCTCCAAAGTCAATGGCAAAAGGATGGAAATATGTGGAGAAATTGGATGGGCCTCATGGGAGGCATTTGAAATGCAAGCTATGTAATAATGAGTTTTTTGGATCTTTAACTAGAGTCATGGGCCACTTACTTCCTGTCACTAATGGCAAAGGAGGTGGTGTTGAAAGTTGCAAGAATGTGTCTGCAGAGCTCAAGAAGACACTTTAGAAAGATTATGACAATATACAAAAGGCTAAGAAAATGAATGAAAACAAAAGACAACGTGTTCAAACAGAAATTACAATGAATTACAATTCATTTTCTGCAATTTCTTCAAGCACGATTGGTGTTGGGAGTTCATCTCAGTCAAAGATCGGTAAATCAAGTGGGAAAGCTACATTAAATTCTCTTTGGAAGCCCATGCAGAAACAAGAAGTTGATGATGTTGTAGCTGATATGTTTTTTGAATCTGCAATTCCATTTAATGTGGCAAGAAGCCCTTACTTCATCAATGCGTGTAAGTTGATGGCAGGTTTTGGTAAAGGATATGTCTCTCCTATTTCTGAGACTATAAGGACCACTCTTTTGAAGAGGTCAAAAGAAAGAGTTACAAACAATTTGCAAAAGAAAAAAGACTCTTGGAAGGAAATAGGGTGCACACTTTTATCAGATGGTTGGTCAGATATGAATCATAGACCTCTTATTAATGTGTTGGTTTATTGCCCTAAAGGGGTACTTTTCTTGAAAGTAGTTGATGCATCAGGGAATAAGAAGACCTCTGAATTTATTTTCAAGATTTTAGAGGAAGCTATTCTTGAGGTTGGAGAAGAAAATGTGGTCCAAGTTATAACTGATAGTGCTTCAAATTGCGTTAGAATAGGAAAAATGATCATGGATAAATACAGAAAAATATATTGAACAACTTGTGCTGCTCATTGTCTTGACTTATTGTTACATGACTTGGCAAAGTTTCCATGGATTAACGAGACAGTTCGGAGGGGGGAACAAATTTCTCACTTCATATTTAACCATCAACTCACATTGAGCTTGTACAGGAATAATGCATCTAGAGAGTTGCTCAGGCCTTGTGACACTAGGTTTGCCACATATTATATTACTATCAAAAGGCTAGTTGAAGAAAAAGGGAGTATAAGAGGTGTTTTTTGCAACAATGAGTGGGAAAATTCTCATCTTTCAAAGGAAGCTAAAGGAAAGGAGTTGGAACAGGTGATTTTAGGGAATGCTTTTTGGGACAATGCTCAGAAGGTCTTAAAAGTATGTGAACCAATTGTTGATATGCTTCGCATGGTTGATAGTGATACCCCTTCCATGGGTTTTGTTTATGAGGGCATGGATCGTGCTAAAGAAGCCATTGCTAAATCTTTTAATAATGAGGAAAATGGGTACATTGCAATATGGGAGATGATTGATGAAAGATGGAAGATGTTGCATAGTCCTTTACATGCAACAACTTGTTATTTGGATCCTAGACTCTTTGGGAAAGAAAGAACAAATGATGCAGAAGTCATGAATGGCCTTTATGATGCAGTTGAACGGTTGGTCCCTGATCTAGAAGAATGCAAGAGAATTAGGAGCAGCTCCGAGCATACAGGTTGGAAGAGAGAATATTTGCAAGGTCTAGTGCAGTACAAGATAGGCCCAATATTCCTCTAGGGAGATGGTGCAGTTTTATGGATCAAAGACTCCTGAATTGCAACGTTTTGCAATTCGTATTTTGAGCCAGGGATCAAGTGCCTCTGCTTGTGAAAGAAACTGGAGTAGCTTTAACCATATCCAGTCCAAGAAAATAACAAATTATTGTCTACAAGGTTTGAAGACCTTGTTTATGTTCGCAGTAATTTGAAGTTGGCCTTGAGTAGTGTGGCCAAAGATGCATCTAGTTACTCCCAGCCATGGTTTGATGCTGATCTAGAGCCAGAAGAAGATGATATTAGCATTTATGGTGACTCACTAGATGAGCCAAATGTTGGGATTCCATCTATTGATGACTTTGTTGATCACCATTCTACTGCCTTTACTATGCCATCTACACATGATGATTGAGAGCTTTTTGATCATACTAGTAGGCCATAAGTATAGATTATCTATGTTTTTTGAATTTCCTAGAACAATTTTATGGATTATAACTACTTGGCAATGGTCCTTATGACTTCCTTATTATATTAGCATTGATGGTGACTCACTAGATGAGCCAAATGATGGAATTCCATGTGTTGATGACTTTGATGATATTTAAAATTTTGAAATTTGAAGATGTCCTACAATGAGTTCTTAATATAGTTGTATTGTAATGTGTATGTTTAAATTTTGATCATGTTTTGATTATGTGATTTTTTAAAAGATTACTAGTATTTGACATTCATTTAAATTTTGAAGACTGAAAATTATGTCATTTCTTTTTGCAAACTACTATTGTGTATGTTTACATTTAACTAGATGTTAGAATGATTACATTATTCATGTATGTTTACTAATAAGAATTTGTATTCATGTGTTTATGGATCGATTTTGAATTTTCTATTATTTTGTCATATATAGATATATATGTATATATATAAATAAATATATATATATATATATATATATATATATATATATATTGAAAAATATGTATAGTCGAACCTCATTCGAACCTGATCGGAAAATTTGAATTTGAATCGAACTTAATCGTTGTCGAACTCGAATTCGAACTCAAACCGTGTGACATAGGCTGCTGCAACAACTCCCTGCATCTCGCAGTGTTGCACACCTCTCTATGCCATCTTGCACTGGTGCAACACTCATGTGCCTCTCGCACTATTGCAGCCTGCTAGCCTCGAGCTGTCTCAGGACTCCTGCATTGTGGCTCTCTCTGTCGCTCCATCCGCATCCGTCTCTACCCACATTAGTCAGTCCTGCTACTCCTCGTCAGGGCTCCCATAGTAAGGTCTAATCCAAGAGGCTGGGTACCTCGAGGATCCTGCCCCTCATCGCCTGTAGTCCATCTGACTTCAGCTCAATGTCTCCCCACTTCTGCTCAAGTGGTGTGTGTGCACTCATGGCACAATCATCGTCTGTCAAAACTTCCTTCTTTGCCTGTGCTGGCGCTGCCTTAGTCTTCGAAGACTCTCCCTTACTCTTCTTCCTTGGGCACTGGGTCGCATAATGACAAATCTCCCTACAGTGGAAGCACTTGATCTTGGAGAGATCTTTCTTCTTCCGCTTCTCCTGCTTTCCCTCAGATATTAGGGCCACATCCTCCTCCCCCTGCTTGACCTTGGTCCCTTTGCTGATGCTACCTGTCTTCAATTGCCGTCTGATCTCTTCCTCGCAAAGAGCTGCCCACATCGCGTCCCAAGGTGGGAGAGTCCCTCTGCCCAGGATACTTTGGACAAACACTTCCCAATCTTCTGAGATAGCATTCAGGGCTGTCCTCACCATAAGCTCCTGATCCGGTGTCACTTCTATAGCAGTCAACTGGTCTCGAATCTCATTCAGTCCTCCGAGGAAGGTGTCAATCGATTGACCCTTCTTCATCTGATACGACCTCATCTAGTTCTCGAGCAACATTATTCTCTGCACAGAAGTATGCTAGTACAGGTTCTTGAGAGCCTCCCACATTTCAACTGCTGTTTCCTTCTCGGTTATATGTGGTACCACATGATCCTTGACCCCATCAAGGATAATGTACTTGACCG
The DNA here is from genome assembly GCA_031772625.1 of Pinus tabuliformis. NCBI lineage: Eukaryota > Viridiplantae > Streptophyta > Pinopsida > Pinales > Pinaceae > Pinus > Pinus tabuliformis. Next base: position 151,583,161 of record CM062805.1, on the reverse strand, counting down.
TTGCCATCGCCTCTTCGTACTTGTCGTTATCATTGGGGTCGACTAGGATAGCTATAACCTTCAAGGCGAGGTTCTTGACACGATTCCTGTCAAGCACTGATAAGATTCTAGCCTTCCAGACTGCGAAGTTCGATTCTCCATCCAGTCTATCCTGGTCTCTTACCCCGTGTAGTGACATGACGCTTCTCTACTTCCCTCCTGGAAGTTCTCTGTTCGACTCCTCTGAGTCTCTACTTCCCGTCTGGAAGTTCTCTTCTGGACTCCCTTTGAGTCTTGATTTCCCTCCTAGAAATCCTTCTGCTGCCTGTTGAGATGCCCCCTACTCTGATCGTGTTGTGCAACTGCACTACTGATCCAGGTTCCTCGGCTAGAAACCCTCGGTAACAACTCCTCTAGCCCTGCTCTGTCAAGTACTGTTCTGACTACAGTACCTCACCAGCTCCACTCTGCAATATTTCTGTAGCCTTCTAGACTCCAGCAACTGCCTCTCTGTGAACTGCGTTAGCCCCTCTCTGCCTCACGCTGGCTCTGCATCACTCCAGATGGGTCTGCGTCAGCCTTGGGATGCCCTACGTCAGCCCTCTGCATCAGCAACGCTGGCCTCTCTGAGGCTCTGCACAACTCCCAACTTCTTCTGCCTGGCTCTACGTCACACTTATTGGCTTCTGCACTGCTAGAAACAACTTTTGTCACCTCGGGACAACTATTTTCTGCTGCTATTGCTACTACACTGCTCTCCCGACACAATCTCTGCCTTCTCTGTACTCAATGCCCCTCAGCTGCTCTCCCGATCATTGATTCTATCTCTCTTAGCAAACCCCGCTCTAGAGAATAGAATGACTGACCACTCTGGGGTCTCCTCCAAGTGACCCTCAAGCCTCCTCTTATACTTTTCCTGTTGACATCTCAACGGCCGAGATTAAGTCCTCAATCAACGGCTAAGATTAGATCTGGCTTGATCCATGTCTTTTGGACCACTCTAACACATATTCATATTAATACACATTAATATTTTATTTTCCCTAAGTTTAGACTTAGGGACTCCATTAAAATATTAATTATTTTAATATCTCCTGATCTGTTTAGAATCTGCCCAAACCCTTTCTCGGTATTGGAGATCTCATGTGCTCCAATCTCTCTACCAAATTTCGTGGTTAGAGCACATCCGATGCTACCCCAAATCAACAGTGTGGAGGATGACCCCTCTACAGTAACACCATCATCAAATCTAATAGGCTCTAGCACTGGATCATTGAAATCCATGTTGGCCAATGCCAACTCAACACTGTTGTCTAGACCCATATCATCAGGAAAGACATCTCTTTGTCTTTCCCTTCAACCACTCTTCCCTCTGCCTATAAATAAGACGAAGGTTGGTGTGCACATACACCATTGTCTCTGCCCTGGACTGCTCAAGCCTGCTCTTATTAACACTATACAAATTCCCATATGTGCTCTAATTCCTCTCGCAACAAGAGGATGAAGTCACCTGAGAGAGGAGCCTCATGGCTAACTATTGTAGAGGAGGGTTTGTTGCCCCATGATTTTCCCACCAAGAATAAGGCTTCTTAGCCCCCCTGTCTCTCATCCAATCATATCCTGCAAATCGACCAGTGCCAGTGGAAAACTCTGCAAAGGCATCCTCCACCTCATCAAGCAATCTCTATCCTGAAAAACCTGCCTGAATGCATTTTTCCTCCCTCGTGAGATTTCACCATCCATGTGGCTGTAGTATTTTGGGTTCAATGAGTGAGCCAAACAATGTTAAGGTGTGCAATTCTTGTCCCATCTGCTGACAAGAATATCCTATATAGTACCATAGAAGGCCTCTGGTGATGTCTCATACTCGGGACACTAAGTCTGTAGAATAATGCTCCTTACAGACTCAATCATGGAATCACATCCCTCATAAACCTCTCCTAGGATGGGTTTGTCTGTATCTGCAAATCGAAGCAAAGAAATGATAGGGGCCATGATCTGAATAATTAGATCTACCCTCTCCCACCAAGCATCATCTAACACTGTGTCCTTCACTCTTTTAGAGGCTACTTGATCTGTCTTTCACCAAAAAGACCAAAACTCGTAAATAGCCATGGCCCCAAGAGCGGTCTTGACCTCCCTCAACCTCTTCAACATGATGAATGAAGAGGCAAACCATGTATCCACAATCTTCAACAATGATAGATTGTTGTACTCCTTGTAGATAGTGAGGGCATTTGTATGATTTTGTACAAGTTATGGATATGTCGTGCATCCTCAATAATGTTACCAATCCAAAGCACATCATAATTAATGGATTTCAGTGCTAAGTTCAATGAATGGACAATGCAAGGTGTCCAAAACACTTGTGGATATTTAGCTTTCACAATCATGCCAGTAGCCTTGCAAACAGGTGCATTATCTGTAACAATTTGCACACAAGAATCAACACCTACATTTTCAATAACTTTAATAAACAACTCACCCATATATTGTGCATCCTTGTATTCTCAAAGTGTATCCACTGCTTTCAAGGAAACTGGACCATTCAAGGAAGACACCATGAAGTTGATGAGTGGGTGTCGTGCTGGATCTGTCCATCCATCAAAAACAATGCTAACCCCAGATGTTGGCCATGATGCTTTAATAGGCTCAAGCATTTTTTGCACCTCTTTTTTTGCCTTCGTCAACAATGTGGTTCTAAGCTTCTTTGAACCAGGAGGCACATACCATGATAGAGTCCTGTGAGTTAGAGCTTGGCACATCTCAATAAATAGAGGTGAGTGTGCACCATTAAAGGATATGAAGTTTTGATAGAAAAAAAAAAGAAGCAATGGTGAGATCAAGCCCTTCCCGTTTCTCTTTTTGAAAAATCTTATCCATTGGACCAAGTGAAATTGCCTTTCTTTTTGTTGTTTGTCCCCCACTATAGAACTCTCAAATCAGAATTTGTTGTTGCCTTTCCTCAAAAATGGAAGGGGGTCATCATTCTTGGTTTTTTTATTTTGCAGCCACATTTGCCATACCAACAATGAACTCTCTTTCCATTTCTTTTCTCTTTTGTAAAGGAACTTGTGTACAAGCTCCAACTCCACAACCTAGTAAAGCCAACAAATGGCATTTCACACGGAAAATATGTGCTTGTGAAAGTACTGTGGCAAAAGTTGCATCTCCAATTCACATTGCCTCCTCCCTTCACCTCGCTGCTTGGCGCATCCTCTCTTGTGACATATTTCCACAAGGGATATTTATCAATGTTACCTTTAGGAGGAAGTCTTCTCTCAACATTACTTGCAATAGAGGGAATACTTACAGCAGACTCTGATGAAATTGGGGGAGGAGGGGCATCTCCAATGGGGACATTCTTCCCCTTCCTTTGCGCCCTACCTGCTGCCCTTGATTGAGCCATGAATACTGTATAAAAATAAACAAAACATGCACAAATTTGTAAAAGAAATGCATATACAAACTGTTGTAATACAAATGCAAAAAAATAGAGAGGAAATGCACTTACTTGTTGCTTGAATCTCCTTGAAAACGCTCCAAACCCTTGGCTCCTTGCTCCAAACTCCTCACAACAAACCCACAACTCACCTATTGCAAAAGAAATGACAGAAAATGATGCAAATGAGAGGCATTTCCGCCCTTTTATGGCCGCGCGGGTCCCAGTTTGCCGGATTCGTGTTCAGATTTCATGACACGATGTGTCCGATCGGGACACGATCCGGATTCGATCGTGTCCCAATCGGACACAACGTGTCATGAAATCTAGACACGATTTAGGTCAAATCATATCGGATTCGATGGATTTAGACACGTGGCCCTCTAAGAGCGAATCCGGTTTCAGAGGTGTCAATTAATTAATTTTTCTTGCTAAATTAAACTAAAATTCTAATCTAGAAAATAAATTAATTGAGTCAATAAATAGTTATTTTTAATTTTGGTTTTCAGGCAAAAATCGAGAAAAATATTAGCCAACAAAATGGTCAAAAAATTAAAATTGAGAGAAAATAAAATTCTCTCCAAGTGGTAAAACGAATTTTGGAGAAAGTGGTCATTTCCAAGGAATAATTAAATTGACAAACCCAGTTCCAACGCAGAAAAATCACAAGAAATTCTTTGAGGCCAAAAAGAATTATTTTTTCAAGATAAATAATTTTTCTGGGTCCAGTTAGTTGAAGAAAATCGTGGGTCCAAAATAAGTCCAATTTCCAAGGTCTTTTATCAAGGAAAAAATTATTTTTTTAACAAAAATTGAGCTTATGGACCAAGGTGATTAAATAAAAAATGATTTTTTGAGGAAAAATGGTCAAAATAATATTTTTTGGACTAGGAAAAAAGGGAATTATTATGGAATTCAAATTTCTTCATCAAGATCAAGGGACGAGCTTTATTTTTGGCATGGATCAAGTAAAAATGTGTAACTTATTGGACCTAGCTGTTTTCCACTTGGAGGGGGATCTAGATCTCTCTATTTTCTATATAAGGAAGCTATTTTCTCCTCGTTTGACACCAAATTTTTTGTAAAGAAGGTCTGAGTCAAGCTTCGCCACACTAATATTTTTCTGGAAATAATAAATAAGTCTTTGGGGTTTATTTATGGTGGTGTTCCTCTTCTGCTTCTTGTGGTAATATTTTTCTGAATCATGTGCTTAATACTCTACTAAATAAATTTTATAAATTATTATTTCTTTAGCCATTTGTTGGATCAACTATTTACACAGGTATCTTGTATTAGTTGATGGGTTTTAGAGAAACATTTTAATTTGATTTATCTAGTAGGTATCTCTAGATTTTGAAGGTTATTTTGTTATCTATGCCTCTATTGATCTAATAATTTGATTTTAAGTGTGTAGAGACTTCAGGTATTCAGATCTTGGGCGTGAGGGGAAGTCTTCGGTTAGACCAACCCACTCTCAAGTCAGGAAAACTCAAGAGCCCATCTGATTAAATTTCATGGCTTATTTAATGATTTGATTTGTAGGGATTTTGGCTATTGCTCACCATAAAAATTTATCTCCATCATCTATTTGAATTATGTTTGTGCATGTCGAATAGATCTGCTAATATAGAGCTTATTTTTCTATTGATGAAGGAGCGGAGTTGTACTCATACTCTTTTGATCCAATAGATTTGTAAATTTTGTATATATCTACTAACCCTTTTTGTTCTTTTGTGTATAAATTTTATTTTCTTGTATATGTACTTTTTTTATTTTTCTTTCAATTTGCAGATCTGAAAACAAAATTAAGGCTGGTCATTAGTTTCTCTATCTTCATCATTTGGTGACTAACATACATGCTATTAAAGTCTGATTAGAATCTACATTATATCTTTGCCTTGCATTCAACATTTGAATTGGTTATTAATTCTGGTATGATTGTTCACATTTTGTGAAAGATTTGAAGACTGATTAAGGACTGATACATACTTAAAAAGAGGCTGCAGCAGTTGAGCTTTGAAGTGGCATATCTAAGGCAGATTCACAGTCCTAAAGTGCTTCACTGGAATCTTGTGGACTTGTGACAATTCTGATCTGACTTACTCCAACAATAGCTACAACAGTCTGATTTTCTATTGACAGTGGGCTGATCCGATTAACTGTGATATATCTTGAGGTCTGGTACATTTCTAAGGTGGATCATTGTGTATCCTTGTGCACTGGAAGTGTATTGAATTTACAGTGGTTGCTCTCTTGTGTCTCGCCAAAGCATTGAGGATAGCCTTGTTTTCTTAGATTACTATCTCTGTCTCCTCTCTTAACCAAATTGCATTCCATTACATAGTTGCTTCTCTAATTGCATCGCTCATAGTTGCATGGTTAGACTCCAATTGCATTTTTTGCATTGCATGGTTTGGTTAGTGTTGCATTTCATCATTTTAAATCACTGTTAGCAATCTCTGAATAATTATGTTTGCATACCTTTAAGTTTTTGCTGGTTCCTAATTGCTATCTGGTGAAATAAACAATTCCGAGCAGGCAACCAAAGGCATATTCATTGGCATATCATCGAAAAAACTTTGTTTCAAGTGACATTTCATAAGTTGCAGAAATTTGGCTATAAGTGTTTTAAATAAAAGCAACCTAATCTAATTCCTAACTCACATGCTCTAAAAGAATGCTATTTGATCTAGTTTCACTTGGTTATAATTGATTGATCTAAGTAAGTGATTCTCTTTTCATTAGCAATCTCATTCGCTATCCATAAGTGTTTATTTGACTAAAGGATCTTTGCTTATTTCAGTTGTCTAAGTAAAGAATACTATAAGAACACTTTGATATTAAGGCATTGTGAGATCTTGCTTTAACATTCTCTAACTGTCATTGTTTCATTGAGTATTCCTTGTTGCTTCATTAATTGTAATCATTGTGTCAGCTAATCATCTTGTGCTCATAAGTATATCATAAGCGAATTAGCTCTTTATCTTGTTGAAACATCTTGATATTATTGTCATCTCAGTGAAGCAATTTCTTTTATCATCTTGCATTTTTGCATCTTGCATCTCAATTGCATCCTTAAAATTTACCTCCAAGTCTAAGCTTGGTTGAAAGAAAGTTAGGACCACCTTTCTTTAGTAGCTTGTGAAGGATAGACCCTCTTTAGTGGTTAACACAGTGAACTTGCAGTCGTTAGAGCCACAGTCTCTGTAGCGCCAGAGACATCAGGTGGTTGGATCTCACGGGGAGGGATCATTAATCGAGCCATAGCTTGCTTCCCCTTGCTTTCTCTCCACAAATTACTCTAAATACTAGCCTCAAAACAGTTATGAGGAAGGATTCATCTAGATTAGACATCTTAATTAAAATCAACCAAAATTTTGCATTTCACATTAACTTAGATCTTGCATACATTCCTTGTTGATCATTGGTGATTGGAATTGTGGGCTAAATTTATAATTTGCAAGTTTATTGGTTCATTGTTCATATATCTGGTTATCTTGGTCTTTAAATTTATGTTCTAACTCTTCATGCAGCATTGTTGTTATTGTAACTTTGAGTACCTATTTCTTGCAAGTCTCTAAATTTCCATTGAGCATTGTAAAGACACTGGCCCATTACATTCTGAATCTGCCTTACTAATCCCAATTGCATTTATCTTAATATACATTGCTCATAAACTCTCACACTTGCTTAAAAAAATAATCAAGTTACATTAATAATAATAGCCTTGCCCTTAATCTCCTAGGACCTGTTGTTCCAACAAGTTTTCTCTTTCATTGTTACCTTTAGGGACTACCCCCCCTTGACTTAGCTAGCAGAGAGTATAAATGGAGTGAATAGGGATTTAGAGTGACAATTCCTATTCTGAGTGTTGTGCCTTAGGTGTACACTGTAGGTGACAACATTTTTTTGGCACTATTGTTGAGGATAAGTTTCTTATTCTCTGCGTTTCGACATTTTAGAGTGACAACCCCTACTATTAGTGTTGTACTTTAGGTGTACACTTTAGGTGACAACATTTTTTTCGCACTATTGTCAAGGATAAGTTTCATATTCTTGGCATGTCGACATTTTTATCCAAAACTATCTTTAGTTTTCAGTTTTGGACTAACTTTTTCGGTTTAATCTTCTTGACCCGACCACGTCACAACATTTTTTGGCACATCAGGGAGAGAGCTTTTTGTTCCTTTTTTTTTTTACTAACATTTTGGTTCTGGCATTTTGGATTTTGGAGTTTGATTTCTGTTCAAGTGGCGACTCCACTTATTTCATTTTATGCAAATATTTCTACATGAAGCTTTCTTCTTGTAGACTTCTTGCTAATCTTGGACAAGAGCCTCTCTCTAGTATCCATTTTCTCTTTCAAGGTCAAGTGAGTAGGGCATCATGGATGACTTGTTTGCTCCTTGTGATTTTACTAACATTCTAGGAGCTCTACATGATTATTCTTATGAAGTCAGTGAAGCCATCGATGAGTTCCCTCCTTTTCAAGATAATAATGTTTTTAGTGCCAAGACCCACCTTGGGAATTTCAGCCTCTGTATAAGTGTCGCCCATATTTTGACCATGAAGATGTGAAGATGAAGATTTTTGTTCTCACCTTAGGTGGAGATGCTTTGGATTGGTTCAATGAGTTCCCTGATAACACTTTTGATTCTTTACAATCAATCATTGATGCCTTGGAAGATAAATATAGAGATAAGTGTTGAAATTTGATGACTAAAAAGTTTCTTGCAATCCCAACCCGGTTTTAATTTCACATTATCACCCCCATTCAGTTAAATGCCCTTTCCCATAAACGTATATTCAACATATAGAATTATGGAAATGAAATTTTCAGATTAAAACACATGGGACAATCAACACATGCTGAAAATAAATATGGACATAAGCAGACCAGCAACACACATAAAAATACACATAGATTTTTGGTCAACTTAGACCTAGGCAAAACCCCTTCAATCTTATCCGAGGAAAACCTATTAGAGAGCTCTTCAAATTTATTTATCTTTCAAGTTCAAGAAAAATACATTTGTAGACAAAACAAAACAACAAAATACAACTTATCTCTTCAGCACAAAACTCCTTGAAAACTGTGTCCACTTTGTTTCAATTTCCATGCCCACTTGAAGCTAAAAATATGTACTGTACGGATTCCGTACGGATTTTAGTGCCATTGTACGGATTTTTCATTTTTTTTCAAAAACTTTTATTGAACGGCATGCAACTCACAACATTAAATGTTGTTCGTATTGTACCTTCTTTTGTCTTCTATGCCTTGATTTCTGTGCCCAACTTTGCCCAGAAATCACTCCTTCAGCTTGCTGCAAAAAATTTCTCCTTCAGAACTTTTCTCCAACTCTCAGCTTCTTTTCTCCAATCTGCTCATGAAGAATGAATGCAGTCTCTCTCTTCTTTTCCCCCTTTTGTTTCCCTATATGAATTTTGGGCAACCCTAAGCTCTAATGGCTCAGATTCGTTTAGATCAAGGGATGAGAATAAATGTGCATTTAATTCTCACTTTCTATTTTTTAACTCGCCCATTAAATAAAGTATCCACATTGTACTTTATGTCCAAAGTCACTTTTCACTTTATAATTTAACATTGACTTTACCACTTATAAAGTAACTTTCACTTTATAAAGTCACTTTCACTTAGGAAAAGAATTATTTTGGACACTTTTCCCTCTGCAGACATCATAATGCTCGACACTGAAATCAAGAACTCTAGTAGTGATCTACCTCAGTGCTCTCAAAGCTCCATGATGCATATGCACCATCCTTCGGTGCCATAACTTGCACAAGTCTCTACTGCTAGCGGTACTAGTGTGAGTGCTACCAAATGTGCTACTCACCAATGCTCATGCCGAATGAAAATTGAACCTGTATAGTTTCCCAGAGCGGACTCCAATCACTTTGGCCGAAGTGATGGAAGCTCCCTTGGAATGCATCAATACCTACTCTCCTGAGAAAGTGACGTCAAACCCCTTCTCCTCCACAGCAGACACTGAAATCAAGTTCTTCTTCATCCCCCGAACATACAAAACATCCATGACCTTCAAAGGAGGAAAAGACTCCCTCTCAAAGGTCACAGTCCCCACGCCAACAACTCTAACAATGCGGTCATTTCCTAGTACAATCTCAATATCAAGTGCCCTCTTTACAAGCTCTGGAAAGAACTCCCGTGCATTTGTCATATGGCGGGAAGCCCCGCTGTCTATGTACCACACATCGTATGATGTACTCCTACTAGATGTAGAAGTAATAAATGCAAAGTCCTCTAAGGACACGTAGCATCATAGTGTCCCATCTTCTGACATGCCCAACATTTGACTTTGGACATATCCGTATCTTTCTTCTTCTTCTTCTCCTTTCCCTTAGCCCCATCTGATGAGGCCCCTTTCTTGGCCTTCCCTTTGTTCTTCCCCCTAGCTGTCAAGGCTACATCCTCCTCATCTGCTATCTTCACCCCACCACTGCCAGTCTTCTGTATCCCATGTTGTACACAAATCATCCCAGAATCTGTCCCAATTGGGAATATTCTCCCTAGAGGTAACGACATCTCCAAAGACCTCCCAAGACATAGGAAATCTCGCTATAGCTATCCTCACTAACTCTATGAGTGCAACTGCCTCACCAATAGCAGTGAAATCATCACATACTTGTTTGACCCTGCCAAGATAATGAACTACACTTTCAGCCTTTGTCATCCTAATGTTCTTCAATTGTTCTTTGAGTCACATCTTGCTGCTCTCATTGGTACTCTGATAGAGAGTGGTTAGAGCTGTTGACATCTAATAAGCATATGTGTTTCCTCTCACTTGAGCAACCACATGATCCTTCAGACTGTCCATCAAAATCCGTTTTGCCTTTGCATTATTTTTTATGAATTCAGCAAGTTCATCTGCCGCAGTAGGAGGTACAACCACTTGTCGCACTATGTCCCAAACTTCTACCTCCTCAAACACTATCTGAATTTTGTCCTTCCAAATGGCATAGTTGGATATCCCATCCAGTCTGTCCTTTATCCTTAAGAACATGGCCATGACTGCTGTCCAAAATCTACAAAACCAAGAAAATGGAGAAATGAACTTTCCAGCACACCTTGCTGTCCCAAAAGTTCAGTCTGTGCGAAATTTCACCTTACTATCCCAAAATATCAGTTTGTTGTTCAAACTGAGTTTGCTGTCCAAAAATTCAGTTTGTTGTTCAAACCATTGTTTGTTGTCTCAAACTACTGTTTGTTGTTCAAACTGCAATTTTCAGCTTGTAGCTTCGATTACATGTTGAAATTTGATGACTAAAAAGTATCTTGCAATCCCAACGCGGTTTTAACTTCACCTTATCACTACCATTCAGTTAAATGCCCTTTCCCATAAGCATACATTCAAAATATAGAATTTTGGAAATGAAATTTTCAGATTAAAGCACATGGGACTGTCAACGCGTGCTGAAAATAAATATGGACATAAATAAACCAGCAACACACATAAAAATACACATAGGTTTTTTGTCAACTTAGACTTAGGGAAAACCCCTTCAATCTTTTGCGAGGAAAATCTGTTAGAGAGTTCTTCAAATTTATTTATCTTTCAAGTTCAAGAAAAATATATTTGTAGACAAAACAAAACAGCAAAATACAACCTATCTCTTCAGCCCAAAACTCCTTGAAAACCATGCCCACTTTGCCTCGATTTCCATGCCCACATGAAGATGAAAATATGTACTATACGGATACAGACTGTACGACTGTACGCATTTCCTTACCATTGTACGGACTATACCGATTTACCAAAAAAAAAACTCAAAAAATTCTCTCGAACTTGCAACTCATAGCATTAAATGTTTTTTGTATTGTAACTTTTGTTGTCTCTTATGCCTTGATTTCCGTGCCCAGCCTTGCCCAAAAATCACTCCTTCAACTTACTGCAACAAATTTCTCTTTCAAAACTTTTCTCCAATCTACTCATGAAGAATGAATGCAATCTCTATTTTCTTTTGCTCTTTTTGTTTCCCTAAATGACTTTTGGGCAACCCTAAGATCTAGTGGTTCACATTCATTTCGATCAAAGATGAGAATAAATGTTCATTTAATTCTCACTTTCTATTTTTTAACTCACCCATCAAATAAAGTACCCACAGTGTACTTTATATCTAAAGTCACTTTTCACTTTATAATTTAACATTGACTTTACCACTTATAAAGTCACTTTCACTTTATAGAGTCACACTTAGGAAAAGAATTATTTTGGACACTTTTCCCTAGGTAGAGACTAACCCATGGGAATCACTTGTCCAAGATACATTAAAAATAAACACTCCATTCATCATTTCTCCCACCTGGGTCCACATTCCTCCACTAGGTCCACATAGGGTTAGCCTTCCCCCTCCCCTTGCCCACACCTTCGATTAGGGTTGGAATGATGCCCCAGAGGTTGATGCAACAAAAAAGAAAGGTAAAAGCATAATTGGCCACATTCAACAGGAAACATACCACAAAATGCAAAATATGGTCGAGACAAACACATTTAGCACGTGGGAAAAATCCAATACATGAGCTCCACCCCATCATCATGGCCATCACCTTGGTTTCTACAGGCTCTATGGGTCTCCTTCATCATATAGGAACCCACGATTGTCCCAACCCCTGGTGGGCAATGAACTGCCCTACCTTAAAAGAGCGTATCCACTATTATATCTCACACATCATGCTCTTACCCCTTGAGCGTCGAGCAGTTAATTAAAGAAAAATCATAAAAGACAAAAGGCATATAAAGAAGGGTGGAAAAATCAAGGTCGGGGCACCTCATGTACCACGATTGCTCCTTCCTATACATTATATACCCAAGTGTGGGCTTCCCCTTTACTTGCTACCCTTGTACCCCTGCATGTGGCCCAGGGCTGCCCCTTTTCATACCCTACTCCATTCATCTCTTTACCACGTACTGCCACCTTTTAAAGGATGTACCTTGGACATATTATCCCCTTTAGAAGTAAAAACCACCTAATGGGATACTTGGTTAACCCCATTTGGAGCTTGGAGACATTAGCACATGCCAAAGCCCATTATGGAAGGGCATGCCACTATGAAGTCCCCACATGTTGTCCATTGTTTGTAAGCTTTTTTAATTAACTTCCTTGATGACTTCTTATACTAAAAGGCTAGGGGATGCATTAGATCTTATGCAGGATTGCAGGTGGTCTCCATCTTGGGTTTGGTCTCCCTATATGGGGTCCTAACCCTCCAAAGGGCTACTTTGGCACATGTAGGGTGTGTGTTGAGAGCCATGGGCCTCCACAACAATAGACAACACTCCATGGATCCCTAAAGATGTCTAGATATTGCTTGAAATTCACCTACTGTACGAGGAAGATGCACCTGATTCACCTTTGTCCAACCAACCCCACAGTTGTACCATGCACTTGGCAGATGACCATGGACTTGTATGTTGATGTGGCATCATTTACACCATCATTTGAGCCCTTACAGATGGTCTACAAGCATCTTTGACTTACTTGGAGACCCATGAGGTTACTTGTGTGCCCTCATAGCCATTAGGAGCACCACAAGTTTATTATGTGGAGAGAAAGGGGCCAACCCCTTGCCCATGACTTTTGGAAGTCCAATTCATCATTTTGGCACTTATGGACTTCATCAGGCCTCTTAGAGAACCCAACGACATGCATTATTGACTATTCGACCTATTGGGAGGCTTATTATTTTATTTATGAGCTAGTTTGGTGGGTTTGTCACCAATAGATAGCTATTTGCACATTATTTTAGTTGATGGGCTAATGTATGCTCAAATTAGGTAATTTGAACTCCTAATGAGTGTATAAATAGGAGAGACATGAATTCATTTGTATCATCGCTTTGGATTGGATCATTCTCTCTACTGAGAATTTCATATTTTTTTCTTGGAGCATGAATTGGAACATGGATGAATTTTGATGTTTGGATTAGATTTTCTTACCTTGGAGCTTCTTTATTGGCAAATATGTTGATGGTTGGATATGTTCGCTTACATGTAAGTACACACATTCAATGCTATTCTTGTTTTACTTTGTCATATACATTGGAATAGGATTTTCGAGATACTAGGGCTAATTGTTGCATTGCATAATTGTGAAATTGTGGAATTATTGTTTCTATATAGCATCTCTCAATGTATGGGCCATGTATGTTGAATGAAAGCACCTAGGGATAATTCTACCATTGAATTTATCTTGATAAGCCATCTCTTTTTGCAAAGCGAAATATAAATCTTTAAGGTCACTTCTTCTTGCCCTAAACGTTAAGCGAACTAGTCCTTGAGGCCTCCTTGACCGAGAAACAAAGTCCTTTCTCATCATTATCCTAGACTCCATTCTTCCCGAGGGATTAGGCACAGGTGTACCAATAGGTGGTCACTCAAAGAACCATTTTTCTTCACATTTCCCCCTTCATTCTAGGTCTAGCCACACTGGGTCACCTAGGCATCACTTTCCTGACAAAGTAGCCATAGAAAAAGTTCAATCTCCAAGCCTCTACTGCGTTGGTGTGTCCTCATGGTCTCCTTCAAATTTGAAGAAATTCTGACAGTGGGATTGTGAGATATCCCAAGCCCTATCTCTGAGATCAAACTTTGCCCTGATGTTCCCTAGGTTAGTACCTCATAGGCTCAATCTGACACCTCTAAGTTTAAACTCTAGTTTTGATCGTTTCTCCTTCCTTGTCTGGGTTAAGATCATCATTGGTTGCTACACTCCCTCCCCTTAACCTAGGATGGGTCCACTTGGTCTTGTGTGGTCCCATACCTTTGAAAAGTTAATTTTTCAAGAACCACTCGGGAAACCAAATTCAATAAGAATTTTAGGGATTGGGAAACTCCTTTACAAGGCATATTCCTTAAACCTACCCCTTAAATATTTACCTCCTCCTAGAAAGCTTTGTACCTTGCCTGAAGAGCAAGCAAACTCCATTCTTAACCTCCTTCTAGGGAAAGGGTCATTAACGTCACTACACATGCATTTGTTGATTCATCCTTCACAATTGACTTTCTATATATCAGGTCTCCTCCCATCAGTGAAAGTCCATAAAGAGTAGGGAGTCCTAGCTGAGGTGATAGTGGGCTAAGTCTCCATCGTTGCCCTTGGCCTACCAGTTGTCCCTTTAAGAGCCCCTTTTAGGTCCCCTACTAGTTTGAGTGGTAACATTTTGGCGTCATTGTCAGAGACACAAGACATGTGTTTTGTTCCCCGTACGACATATTGACATATCATTATTGGCGACTCCATTGGAAGAACAAAGCCCTGGTTCTTCACTGAACTTCAAAGTCAATGCTTGTAGGGTGAAGCAAACGTTTGTTAGGGCAATTTTAGTTCACCCTGCCGACTCCCATGATATCAATATATAAAGATCAATGGCCTCTAAACAACTTCAGGAGTGGTTTCTTGCTTTGGATATCACATGGGCTCGAGGGTACCCAAATGGCCTGGATTGGAAGTTTATGCAAAATATGCCACAATTCAAGGGTAATCCATTAACAACATTGGACCACATAGCAAAACTTATGAAGCATGCTTCCGAAGAGAATGTCGTTCATCCAGACAACATCGTGGAGTTATTTATTGCTTCTATTGAATACAAGCATTGAGGTTGGCTCGACTTATGTGAGCCTGAAAGCATTTCATCGTTTATCAAGCTTCTCAACAAATTCATAGAGTATAAGGGACCCAAATTCCAATCTAATGAAGCTGCTTGTGAAAGCCTAGAGGAAGCCCTCCGAAGGAAAGGTCTCATTAGTCAAGATGAAGAAGTTGGAAATAACCTTGAAGAGCTTAGTCATGAGCAGGAAGATGAGTCCTCATTAGGTCCACCTAATGAACAAGAAAGCACAAGTGTTGGGAAGGATGAGTTTATGGAAGTAATCTCCAATGTTAGCTTCCAAGGGGCTAATGGGATCATAAAAAGAGCAATCCTCTCTTTATTGAAGCAAGGACTTCGCTTGGAAGAAGATCATCCAAGAGAAGGTAGTCTTTCCTTCATTGAAGTGAGGACCTTCTTATCCTTAAAAGGATCATCTGAGAAGCATCAATTTCATCACCAACAAAGATATCTAGTTGAATATTCTATCTTCACAAGTAAGTACCTTTTCTCTTATAATCTAGTAAAATGACTTCATGTTTCAAGGAAAACCATAAGTTGGTTGGGATATCAAACTTCCTTGCATGGAAAAGAAGGATAGACATAGTCCTCGAAGTAAATGAAGTCATTGATCATGTCCATGGAAAAATCTCCAAGCCATCTGAAGATCAAGCACTATCTGAATACATGGAAAAGGATCTAAAGGCTCAAAAGATCCTTAAGGAATCTATCAAAGATCCTCTCATTCCTCATATAGCCGAGCTAGAGACATCAAGAGAGATATATGATGAGCTAGTAAATCTATTCTCTGGAAGCACAATAAGAAAGATCATATCACTTAGATCTGATCTATATAAATTGAAGGTATCGAAGGATGAAGGGATATCTTCATGCCTCTCAAAAGCATCTCAAATAAAAACTCAATTACAAGATCTAGGAGACATGGTATCTGATAAGGAAATGATCTCCAACATTCCAAATGCACTAACTGATGAACAAGGTAACCTTGTGTCCAATGAAGAACCTAGAAAAAGGGGTCAAACACTTACTAAAAGAAAAGGAAAGTTCGGTAAATTTGGTCCTCATAAGAAAAAGAGGAAAATGACTAAGGTTCAGTGCATTAGATGTCAAGAATATGGGCACTATAAAAGAGATTGTCCTCAAAGAGACAATAACAAGAGAAATACGGAAGAAGCCCATACTACCGAAGAAGTGGAAGAACCTGAAACAAAGAAGCCTAAGAAGGAGGAAGTGATAGATCTCTAATATGACTGAGATGATCTCCTTCAAATATTATTCTATTGTGTAAAGTATAGGTAGGAAGCTTTGTAAATAAGATAGGATGCATCATATTAGAGAATGGCATCATGGTAGAAGCATTAAGAGCTCATGACATAAGTAACATGAAAAATATCTGGGACAAAAAATCTATAGCTATGTCGAGCATAACTCTTGAAAAACTCATTGAAAGATACTTATGAAGAAGAAAGAGGCCATCTAGGACAAGGCCCATCATACATAACATATGCAGGATAGGATATAATAGATCCTCCAGATTCTCTGATGGAATCTTCATTGTAAGGTTCACTGATCATGAGGAGAGGCAAGTGTTTCATCAAGAATTCCAAACTCGTGGAATTCATGGGATAATGACATGATGACATAACAGGGAAACATGTCAATGGAATGAAGCTCCTTCATTCAAAGAAAATTGTCGCAGGAAGTCTGAGGAAAAGTGAGGTATGTATGCTCACAGGTGATATTATAGAAGTCATGTCATATGGTTGCAGACATCATGGATCAATGCTCTATCTTGAGTAGCATGATTAGAGAAAGGATATCCTCCCAGGATGCAGGAACGCATAGATCACATATTTACTAGATGAAATCAACATAATATGTCCTCATATGGAAGATGAGGTAACTAACTACAATTGAGGAACTCTAATTGGAAGTTACTGGGAATGAAAGATGTGAAGAAAGAAAGGAAGAGATCATGGAATAAGCAACACTGGGAAAGGCAATCAACATCTGAAAGACCGGGAAGATTTGACTATGATATCTCTGAGAAAGATATAAAGAATCTGATGGAAGTCTGGAAAAGATAGAGACCCTTGACAATACATATCTTTAGGAGATGTGTCAACATGTACGCTAGATGCTGATGCTTACAGGAAGATGTCATGATGAAAAACCATCACAAAGGTAATTATGATTTAAGTGTTCATTGCTTATTTATGAATTAGTATCTGGATGGATATATGCAGGGCTACCAAATGGAAGAACTTTGGATATCACAAGATAACCATATAGAAGGATACAAGATCCTTCCTAAGAAGAAAGCATGATGAAGGTAGCATAACATGAAGCAATGCCAGATGTAGACTAATAGCTCACTTTCTGATGAGAGGAATGATTACATGACTAACTCATGGATGAAAGTGACAAATGGTTCGTGCCCTATGAAGAAGTCCCCAAAATAAGAAGACTCCTTGACAAAGAAAATTCATGACATCAAAGGAAGGAGTTCTTCAAGCAGTTGATCATCTCATCATCTCCACCTGAGGAGCTGCTGTAGGTCCCAATTTAGGAGGGAGCCTGGAAAACAAGTTTCTTACTTGGAAATTCCTAAGCCAAGAGAGAGCTTAGGTACATTCCTTCTGTGGGAATGAGTAAATTCCTTTATTGGAATAGATAGACAAATTATTCTTGTCTTCACTTGGGAAGAAAGAATAGAGGATTGGGTAATCATTTGGCATCTGACACTCTTTGCGGATGAGATAGGGCATCCAAGATAAGAGGAGTTGTGGACCAATATTCTTTTAGGGTTGGGGAACCCAATATAAGAATAGTCCTCATGGAGCGAACTTTGAGAACCCGGGTGGGGTATGTTCTGAGAGAGACAATGATGAGACTGTCTATATATCATTGGTCTCGCCAGCATTGAGATCAGATCTTGTGGAGAGATAGAGTTGTTAGTCAAGGCCTTGCTGTTGATTTGGGGTAGCATTGGATGTGCTCTAGCCACAAAAATTGGTGGAGAGGCTAAGGCACATGAGATCTCCAATACCCAGAACGGGTTTGAGAGATATTAAAATAATTAATATTTTTAATGAAGTCCCTAAGTCTAAACTTAGAGAAAATAAAATATTAATGTGAATTAATATAAAACTGTGTTAGAATAGTCCAAAAGTCATGGATCAAGCCAGATCTAATCTTTGTCGTTGATTAGGGACTTAATCTCGGCCATTGATTTGTCAACGAGAAAAGTATAAGAGGAGGCTTGAGGGTCACTTGGAGAACACACCAAGAGATCAATATTTCGACTTTTTGGGGCTGGGTTCGCTGAGAAAGTTGAGAGAGTAATCAGAGTTGCAGCTGAGGGCCAGTGAATACAAAAGCAAAGAGACAGAGATAGCACCGAGATGATCAGCGCAGTAGCCAAGACTGAGGGATGCAGAACCAGCCAGGGGTTCATGCAAAGCCAGCCAGGGCTCACGTAGAGGTATCCAGGAGCTGCGCAATGCCTCAAAGGGCCAACATGGGTGACGCAGAGGGCTAGAGGGCTGACGCAGTGCCTCTAGAGGCTGAAGCAGACCAAGCCAGAGTGACGTTGGGCAAATGTTGGGCCAGAAAGGGCTGACGCTGTCCCTAGAGGCTGACGTTGGGGTTTCACGGGGCAGATTGGAGCTATGAAGTTGCCGGAGTGATTATCCGAGGTTTCAGCTGGAACATCTGTCTCAGAAGGAGAGGTACTACTGCTAAGATTATTCTCTGTTGGGTGAGCCGCTTTGGCACCCAGATTGTATTCAAAAACTGCATAATAATAAAACCCTCAGATAGCTACACTAGTTTTCCCGCATTGGGATTTTCCAGGGACATTGGTCCAAAAACAACAGTGTCACTTGTGTGCATGTTTTGTTTCATTCAATTGATGATCTGTAATGTGTTGAGCACGTACTTGTATTTATTTCCAGTATTTACATGGTAAATAAATTGTTAATTAATAGAACAAGTAGGTAGGAATAAATTAGTAACTAACGAGTTAGACATAGAAATTCCAACATGGTATCGGAGCATGGTTGCAGATTACAAGAGAACTGAAGACATCAGCCAAGCAGAGCGGCAGCAGCAGAAAATAGTTGTCTCGAGTGATAGAAGTTGTTCCTAGCAGAGAAGCAGCAAGGAAGGGGTGACGCAGTACCTAAGTCATCAAGCTTGAGTCGGGAAGAGGATCAACGCAGTGGTAGAGGGGAGCAGACTCGACCTACGCAGTGCCTAATCATCTTTCTCAGTCAGGAAGGAATGACGCCCGTGGCTAGGAGATGTGAATTTTGCTGGTGCCGAGATTGCACAGAGCCTAGAAGCTCTAGCCTTCAGTTTGTTGGGGCTTAGGAGGCTGTGGGTAAGTTGCAGAGTGAAACTGGTGGGGTACTGTAGTTAGAACAGTACCTAACAAGGCAAGACCAAGGAGGAGGGAGTTGCTACCGGGGATTTCTAGCAAGGAAATCCGAATCAGTAAGGATTGGAGTGGGGGCATCTCGACATTGGCAGAGGGGTTTCTAGGAGGGAAATCAAGGCTCAGAAGGAGTCACACTGAGAACTTCCAGGAGGGAAGTAGAGAAGCAGCGAGATGGCAGTGAACGGGGTAAGAGACCAGGATAGGTTAGATGGAGCCTCAAACTTCGTAGTTTGGAAGGCCAGAACCTTATCCATTCTAGACAGGAATCGTGTCAAGCACTTCGCCTTGACGACGATAGCAATCCCAGTTGACCCAGCTGATAACAACAAGTACAAGGAGGCAAGGGCGAGGGCCAAGAGCATCATTCTTGACAGGGTCAAGGACCATGTAGTACCACATATTGTCGAAAAGGACACGGCAAATGAGATGTGGGAGGCCCTAAAGAAATTGTACCAACATACTTATGTGCAGAGAAGGATGTTACTAGAAAATCAGCTGCGGTCATACTAGATGCAGAAGGGAGAATAGATCGACACCTTCCTTGGTCGATTGAAGGAGATTCAGGATCAGTTGACTTCCATAGGGGCCACGCCGAATCAAGAATTGATGGTGAGAACAGCCCTGAACGTAGTCTCTGAAGACTGGGAGGTGTTTGTGTAGAGCATACTAGGTAGGGCAACCCTTCCAGATTGGGAGGAAATGTGGGCGGCTCTTTGCCAAGAAGAGATCACAAGGCTGAGCAAGGCAAGAAGCAACGGAAAGGGGATCAGAATCAAGAAGGAGGAGGAGGTGGATGTTGCCCTAGCATCTGAGGGAAAGCAAGAGAAATAGAAGAAGAAGGACCTCTCCAAGGTCAAATGCTTCCACTCTGGGGAGTTGGATCATTATGCGACCCAGTGTCCAAGGAAGAAGAGCAAGGGAGAGGCCTCCGAGACCAAGGTTGCGCCAGCAAGGGCATAGAAGGAAGTGGAGACAAACGATGACTGTGCCATGAGTGCACACACACCACTTGAGCGGAAGTGGGGAGACATCGAGTTGTAGTCAGGTGGACTACAGGTGATGAGGGGCAGGATCCTGAAGGTACCCAGCCTCTTAGATTATACCTTGCTACGGGAGCACCGAAGAGGAGTAGCAGTACTGATGGATGCAGATGGAGCGACAGAGGGAGCTATAGTGCAGATTCCCAAGACAGTGTGAGGTAGCAGTGGGGGAAGCACGGGAGTGTTGCACCAATGCAAGATGGCACAGAGAGGTGTGCAACAGTGCGAGATGCATGGAGTTGTTGCAGCAACGTAGAGGTCAGAGAGGGAGCACTTGTTAGCGACAAAGGGAGTTTCAGCATCGAGAATGTCTCTAGCATGACAGAGATGTCAGAGTTGGGAGATCAGTGACTTACTTCTCAATAATTGAGTTGCAGTGCAGTAGCTAGCAGTGACAGTGCTATGGGCAGCACGATGCAACAGGATGAGAGGGAGTTGCAGTGCGGATGTAGCAGTGGCAGTGGCAGGGCCATGGGTAGCAGTACAGGATAAAGCAGTGCAGATGATGGGCAACAGGCCTAGCACAACACCGAGACCGATGCCAGATGATCAGGGTGATACTCAGTGAGGGGTATTGCAAGAGCACAGTCCTCGCTAAGAGGGAGTGTTGATTTGGGGTAGAATTGGATAAGCTCTAGCCACGAAAATTGGTGGAGATGCTAAGGCACATGAGATCTCTAATACCCAGAAAGGGTTTGGGCAGATTCTAAACAGTTTGAGAGATATTAAAATAATTAATATTTTTAATGGAATCCCTAAGTCTAAACTTAGGTAAAATAAAATATTAATGTGAATTAATATAAAACTGTGTTAGAATGGTCCAAAAGTCATGGATCAAGCCAGATCTAATTTTAGCCATTGATTAGGGACTTAATCTCGACTGTTGATTTGTAAACGAGAGAAGTATAAGAGGAGGCTTGAGGGTCACTTGGAGAACACACCAAGATATCAAGATTTCGACTTTTTGAGGCTGGGTTTGCTGAGAAAGTTGAGAGAGTGATCAGAGTTGCAGCTAAGGGGCAGTGAATACAGAAACAAAGAGGCAAAGATAACACCGGGAGGATCAGTGCAGTAGCCTAGAGTGAGGGACACAGAACCAGCCAGGGGTTAACGCAGAGCCAGCCAGGGCTCACGCAGAGGTAGATCTAGTTGTGCAATGCCAAGAAGGCCAACGTGGGTGACGCAGAGGGCCAGAGGGTTGACGCAATGCCTCCCGAGGCTGAAGCAGGCCAAGCCAAAGTGACACTGGGAAAATGTTGGGCTAGAAAGGGCTGACGTTGTCCCTAGAGGATGACATTGGGGTTTCGTGGGGCAGATTGGAGCTGTGAAGTTACCGGAGTGATTATCCGAGGTTTCAACCAGAACATTTGTCTCCGAAGGAGAGGTAATATTGCCGAGATTATTCTCTTTTCGGTGAGCCGGTTTTGGCACCCAGATCGTATTCAGAAACTGCATAATAATAAAACCCTCAGATAGCTGCACTGTTTTCCCACATTGGGTTTTTCCGGGGACATTTGTCCAAAAACAATGGTGTCACTTATGTGCTTGTTTTGTTTCCTTCAGTTGATGATCTGTAATCTAAGTTGCACGAAACGGGGAAACGGGGAAGCGAAACGAAACGCGGAAGCGAAACGAAACGCGACCTCCCCAAATTTTGGAAACGGGGAAATGCAAATATATATAATAATATATATATATATATATATATATAACTATAACTTTAGAAATGGTTGGACAGATATGAGGCGCAGACTTTTACTATGGTACTGGGGTTAGCACTGCTCTTTTATAACTTTAGAAATGGTTTCTAGAACAACTTAGAAACCCTAAAAAAAATTAAAAACTAATTAGAAAAAAAAAAAAAAAAAAAAACAAATCATTTTTTGGGGAAACGGGGCCGTACGGCCTGGAAACGCGTTTCCGGCCGTACGGGCACGTTTCCATTTCGGGAAACGTGCCCGTACGGCCGGAAACGCGTTTCCAGGCCGTACGGTACGCGGAAACGCATTTCCGTTTCGTTTCCGGCCGGAAACGGACCCTGTACCTGCGTTTCCTGCAACTTAGTCTGTAATGTGTTGAGCATGTACTTGTATTTATTTCTAGTATTTACATGGTAAATAACTTGTTAATTAACAGAACAATTAAGTAGGAATAAATTAGTAAAGTACATGAAGGGTTTCTAATGGGTTAGACTTAGAAATTCCAACACTTGCTATAGAACAATGTTGGTTAATATGATGCTAAACAAATGGGTTACCAATCCGATTCTTCTTATGAGAAATTCTTCAGACTGAGAATGACCAAGTACCATTATGAATACCTCCCTAGTTAAGAGGGAGAGTTGAAAAGTGTAACTAGGTTCGGTCTTCATAATGACATGTAACTGTGATTTTATGTAAGATATGTAAAGAAGAAATATATAATTATTGTAATGCTTGCATCATGTGTTTCATGAATAAGAGATTTTATTTTTAGTATAGGCTCCCGTTCAGAGCCCTTAGGAATTTTAGTCATCTAGTCATAAAAGTATAAAGAGTCATTGTCATGTAATGAAGACATGTTACACATTGTAAAGAGTCACACTTGTCTATGTAAAGTCATCCTCTAAGACCTTGTCACTAGCTTTCTTCAAGCCGAACTACAACAAAGGAAGAAATCTAGAAGATGATGTCGACCCTCCTCCAAGTGATCATGTCGACTAAAGGACATGGGAAAACAAGTATTAGCAGTGCTCAGCCTCATTTGGAGGCAAGCAATTTGGTGAAGAAAACCTACTATCATATGTGTGAAAAACATCTAAGAAGGATTCGAAAAGAGTAACGAAGAACAAAGGAAGGATAGCGAAGGGAAGGAACATTTTGGAGGTCTAATTTGGGGCTAGTGTACTCTCCCATGTGCGAAGGCAACAGATCCTAAGGCATCAAGAGAAGGTCGAAGGCTTGCAGCTACATTGAGGTGATCTTGTCTGGGTAGAAGATATCGCTACAAGAAGTTGAGTAGAAGTGCAATAAGTCTCTCTCTTAAGGAGACTATTCAAGGAAGTAAAAGTAACCTAGGGTTTTTGAAGTAGGGTTTGGACCTACAAGAAGAGACCAAAATTTTGAAGGAAGCCAAAAGAGCAGCAGGAGGCTAGTGACTTGGTCTTGGGAGGGTCTTTGTCGTGGTCTTGGTGTTCGTCAATTGAAGATCTATAAGAAGAACTTTGTTTGGGTTTTCCTCTCAAAAAGTGAGAGGTTTTGGCCTTGGCTGACAAGCCTATATACTATGTCTCTTGTCTCTTTATTTGTTCATGGTAATTGTTTTGATGAAAAGAACACAATAATAATTACAAGAAAGAGAAGATCATAATTAAGAAGCAAAAGTCTATCACAAGGAATTATCATAAGTAGAGAAATCACCTGACTATTTATGCCCTAGATTTTTCAACATCCCTCACACTTCGTTCCCCTCTCATCATAACCTTGTGGCATATACAAAGCATAATATTATAAAAAGTGATTGTGATAGGGAGTTCTGGAGAGTAATCTTCCATTTCACCATTGTGTACTTAAAGGGAAAGCCCTGCACTTCTAGATTGACATATTCTCCTTCTCCTAGGGTTTCCTTTTACCTCCAATAGACATCACATTTGTGAAAATTATATCACTACAGCAACTGATTTATTTTTCCTACTTATTTCATCATAAGTTAGTCATGAAATTACTTCGACAAACATTAAAATAAATATTGTTGCAGATAGCACACTGTAATACAGAAACAAACATATGCACACATTGACATAGTTATTTTGGACTAATGTCCCCGTAAAAACCCAATGTGGGAAACCGGTGTAGCAAGGGAGGATTTTATTATTTAGCAATTTTCTTGTACAATAGGGTGCCAAACTGGCTTACCCACAGAGAGACAAACTTCCAACAATTTTCTAAAGCTAGCGTAGGCCCTACTGAACTCTGCTACAGCTTAAAACCCTCTGCGTCAACCTACTGAGGCTCTGAGCAGCCTCTCTGGGCTTCTGCATCACTCCTGCAGCCTCTGCGTGGATGACATAGGCCCTTCTGGCTCTGCGCAGTCTCTGCTGCCTCTGCGTGGCTTCCTCTAGCTCTACGTCTACCTCTTCTGCACTGATCTCCCGTCTCTTTGTTCCGTACTTGCTGCCTCTTGATTGCTCTCTAGACCACTGGTTCAATTTCTCAGCAAACCCCGCTCCTGAAATTGAACTGACCGGTCTCCCTCAGTGTATTCTCCAAGTGCCCCTCAAGCCTCCTCTTATACTTTTTATGTTCACATCTCAACGACCGATATTAAGTCCCTAATCAACGGTTAAGATTAGATCTGACTTGATCCATGTCTTTTGGACCATTCTAACACAGATTCATATTAACACACATTAATATTTTATTTTCCCTAAGTTTAGACTTAGGGACTCCATTAAAAATATTAATTATTTTAATATCTCCTGATTTGTTTAGAATCTGCCCAAACCCTTTCTGGGTATTGGAGATCTTATGTGTCCCAACCTCTCCACCAAATTTTGTGGCTAGAGCACATACGATGCTACCCCAAATCAACACTCCCTCTTAGCGAGGACTGTGCTCTAGCAATATTCCTTACTGAGTATTACTCTGATCATCCGGCATCAGTACCTGTGCTGATGCTAGGGCTTCCTGCCCAACATCCTCTGCATTGCTGCCTCCTGTACTGCTACCCATGACTCTGCTACTACCACTGTTGCATCTGTATGACAACTCCCTTTACATCTGTGTTGCTACTGGTCCTTTCTCCCAACACTGCATCCGCACTGCAACTTCCTCTGCATCTGTGCCATTGTTGGTCCTTTCTCCCAACACTACATCTGCACTGCAACTCCCTCTTCATTCGTGCTGCTAACACACTACTTCTGAAAGGGGTTCTTTACCATCCCCATCTTTTCCCTAAAGTAGTCAAATTTTAACTTTCTAAGGGCCTTGGTGAGGATATCTGCCACTTGTTCCCCTGTAGGAGTGTAGCTCAACTATACAACTCCTCGTTGGACACAATCTCTGACAAAGTGACACCGGATATCAATATGCTTTGACCTATCATGAAATACTGGATTCTCAGAGAGTTTGATGCAACTCTGATTATCACACATGATCCTGGTCGCCTCCATATTTCTTTTGAATAGGTTTACCAACAGTTTTCTAAGCCATATGGCCTCACACGAAGTTGTGCTTGCTGCTATATATTCTGCCTCAGACGAACTCAAAGCCACAGACTTCTGTTTCCTACTACACCAGGAGGTTATTCTTGATCCAATGTTGAAACAGTACCTAGAGGAACTTTTCCGATCCACTGAACTTCCTGCCCAATCTACATCAGTAAATCCACTCAACCTAATATCCTTCCCTTTGTTCTACAAGAGCCCATAATCACCTGTTCCCTGTAAATACCTAAGAACGTGCTTGGCTGCTGCCAAATGAACCCTCTTTGGTTCCACCATGAACTGACTAAGGGTGCTGACAACGTAGCAAATATCTGGCCTGGTATTGACTAGATACATCAGGGACCCTATGAGCTGTCGGTATAGAGTGAGATCGACATCCCTATCTTCTAATGCATCAATCTTCTTCTAGTTGGTGATCATTGGCATAGCCATAGGTCTATAGTCTCCCATCCTGAGCCTTTTTAGGATTTCTATAGCATACCTTCCTTGCCCAAGGAAGATTTCTCCTTTCTGTTGTCAAATTTCCAACCTTAGGAAATAGTGCATTCGTCCCAGATCCTTCATATCGAACTCTGTGCCTAGATTTTTCTTGTAGTCTTCAATGAGTCTAGATGATCCTGTCAGGAAGAGATCATCCACATATAATACTAAGATAAGTGGCTCATTCACTATGACCAAATAGTAGAGATTCGGATCTGCGTCACTCTTGACAAACCCCATCTTCTGCAAGTAGACATCTATTCGACCATACCATGCTCTTGGTGCCTGCTTCAGCCCATACAAGGCTTTCTTTAGTCTGCATACATGAGACTTCTTCTCATGAGTTTCAAAGCCCTCTGGTTGTTCAATGTATACTTCTTCTTCTATTACCCCGTTCAGAAATGCCGTCTTGACATCCATCTGATGGATCTCCCATCCCATCTGGGCTGCAAGAGATATCATGGTCCTAATAGATGTATACCTGGCTACCAAGGCGAAGGTTTCCTCATAGTCAATCCCTTCTTTTTGAGCATACCCCTTAGCCACAAACCTGGCCTTGTATTTTTCAATGCTGTCGTCCGTAGCATATTTGATCTTGTAGATCCATCTTGAACCTACCACAGATCTGTCTTGAGGCCTTAACACCACCTCCTAGA
This sequence comes from Pinus tabuliformis, assembly GCA_031772625.1. Lineage (NCBI taxonomy): Eukaryota > Viridiplantae > Streptophyta > Pinopsida > Pinales > Pinaceae > Pinus > Pinus tabuliformis. The sequence continues at coordinate 151,556,273 of CM062805.1, read as the reverse complement.
CATCGTTTACCATTATGGAGTTATACTCCTCCACCATCACATCTAGCCAAACCTGATGCTGAGCTACCTCCTTGAAGTTGGCAGGCCATCTATCCTGAGCTACTAACGCCTGATACCTGTCTTGTTGTTTTCACTCCCTTTTACTGTTCCTTGGCTCTCCGATGAAGTTTTCTGCATCACGCAGAATCTGACGAAGTTCCCTGCTGGTTCTTCCTCTGCCAACAGGTGCTTCTCTTCGCTCCTCTTCCTCATCCTGAGAATCTTCTTGATCTGAGGAAGGATTCTTCACTTCCGTTGGTTGAAGAGGCATGACCATGGATCCTCTTTCGACTACTCCTTGGAAGGCATTTCGTGAAATCTTCTGAAAGCTCTATCCTCCATGAACTTTACATCTCATCGTACTACTACCTTCCTGCTCTTTGGAAGATAGATCTTGTATGCCTTAACGTTCTCGCTATATCCTGCCAAATACCCCTTTTCTGCAGTCTAATCCAGCTTCTTCCTCTTTTCTTCGGGTATGTGACAATATGCCAAACTCCCAAATATCCTAAAATGACTGACTTCAGGTGTCTTCCCAGTGAAGACTTTCTCTAGAGTAATCTTGCCCAATGCCCGATGAGGAGCCCTGTTCTGAACATATACAGCTGTGTTGCATGCTTCTGCCCACAGGAATTTTGGCATATCCTGATCATATAGCATGGCCTTAGCTGCTTCTACAATAGTCCTGTTTTTCCTTTCTGCCACCCCATTCTGCTCCGAATTGTAGGGAGTTGTCCACTCTCTTCTGATGCCCTCCTTAGCGCAATAATCAATGAAGTCCTTATTGACATATTCTCCACCATTATCTGAGCGCAAGACTTGTATTTTATTACCTGTCAGATTCTCCACTAGAGCCTTGAACTCCTTGAATCGACAGAAAACCTCATCCTTGGTTATAAGAAAATAGATCCAAGTTTTCCTCAAGTGGTCATCAATGAAGGTAAGGAAATACTTGGCACCACTGAGTCCTTTGACGAACATAGGTCCGTAGATATCTGAGTGTATCAATCCTAGTACACTCTTGGCCCTGTGGTTGCCCCTAGGAAATGCTGCCTTGGCATACTTTCCTAGAGTGCATCCACTGCATACATCATCTCGTTCTGTACTCAGATCCGAAACTCCTGTTACAGTGCTCCTAAGAATTTTCAGAGCTCCATGGTGCAAGTGACCCATCCTTTTGCGCCATAGTTCATTCAAGTCTTTGTCCCCATGACTGCCTATTAGTGCCATTGGAGATTCTAGTTGTAATCTGTACAACCGATTACTTTTGTTCCCGATTTGCACTTTCTTTTTCCAGCTCGGGTGTTTGACATATACCTTTTTCTTGATGAAGTAGACGTCATAGCCCTTGCCTTGTAGTTGTGACACAGAGAGTAAGTTCATCCCCAATCCTAGCATATGCAACACATTTGTGGCACAGAACCACTCTCCCGATTCTGTCTGAAAAACTATGGTATCCTTTCCTACTGGAGTACACTTTGCCTTGTTCCCTGTGGTGATTTGAAAGTTCATCTTCTCCTCTCGATATTTTGAGAAACACTCCCTGATTCCCGTCATATGCCATGAGGCTCCACTGTCTATATACCATACTTCTGATGATGCAGCACTAGTCATACACGCCACTTCTTTTTCCAACCTGGAAGCCAACATAGAGAAATTGAAATCTCTCTCTCTTGTGCAATCTTCTGAAAATCTGCGAGTCCCCTGAGGTGGATGCCTCTGTATCGTGGTCTCGATCCATAACTGATTTTCCCTTTCTGTCTCTGTTTACTTGCTCTGATACCATGTGAAAATTCTATCACTGCAACAACTGATTTATTTTCCTACTTATTTCATCATAAGTTATTCATGAAATTACTTCGACAAACATTAAAATAAACACTGTTGTAGATATCACACCGTAATACATAAACAAACATATGCACACATTGACATAGTGATTTTGAACTAATGTCCCCGGAAAAACCCAATGTGGGAAAACCGGTGCAGCAAGGGAGGATTTTATTATTCAACAATTTTCTTGTACAACAGGGTGCCAAACTGGCTTACCCACAGATAGACAAACTTCTAGCACTTTTATAAACCCAGCGTAGGCCCTACTGACCACTGTTACAGCCTAAAACCCTCTGCGTCAACTTATTGAGGTTCTGCACAACCTCTCTAGGCTTCTGCGTCACTCCTGCAACCTCTGCATGGATGACGCAGGCCCTTCTGGCTCTGTGCAGTCTTTGCTGCCTCTGCGTGGCTTCCTCTGTCTCTACGTCTGCCTCTTCTGCGTTGATCTCCTGTCTCTCTGTTCCATATTTGCTGCCTCCTGACTGCTCTCCAGACCAATGGTTCAATTTCTCAGCAAACCCCGCTCCAGAAATTGAACTGACTAGTCTCCCTTAGTGTATTCTCCAAGTGCCCCTCAAGCCTCCTCTTATACTTTTTCTGTTGACATCTCAACGGCCGAGATTAAGTCCCTAATCAATGGCTAAGATTAGATTTGGCTTGATCCATGTCTTTTGGACCATTCTAACACAGATTCATATTAATAAACATTAATATTTTATTTACATCATTAAAAATATTAATTATTTTAATATCTCCTTACCTGTTTAGAATTTGCCCAAACCCTTTCTAGGTATTGGAGATCTTATGTGCCCCAACCTCTCCACCAAATTGTGTGGCTAGAGCACAACCGATGCTACCCCAAATCAACAACATTTTGCAACCTCCCACCTGCTTCATCCTCCATGTGATTGTGTTCACATTCGCTTCGGGCTTTGTTATATGAGTAATCACACTAACAAACATATGTATATTGATATGATGATATGTTGGTTGCACTAGCCTTATGATTACACTTAGTATTGACCTTACTATATGTTAGGGTATGATGCATTGTATGCTCATTTCCTTATTAGAACTAACATTATATGATATTTCTCATGGTAGATTAGCTGCATTTAAATTAAAATTGGCATATTTTATTTTTTCTGTTGATTTTACCGCTTAACACTAAGCATGGGTAATCATAAGACACCGTGAAAAACATGTTACCCCATGGGTTTAGTCATTGACATGTGCAGTTAATAGGTCTATGGTAACCAAGAGATTGTTGGAGTTCTCGTGACCTCCCATTTGAGTAGCTTTGTCCACTTCTTCGAGAGATCACGTCCCAGTTGGAGCCAGATGTTACCCACCATTTTGTGGGTGATATCCCTAGGAGATATTTTTTCTCCAAGATGGTCCTTAACCGGTAACTAGCAGCCACCAACTAGCTCGTTGTGCCACTTCTCCGCCACCTAAGCCAGCCATGTGGTCCCTCACCATCTGCCATGATCGTATGTTTGAAAGTGGGCCTCCCGAACCTAAAGGTATTCCTTGTCATTTGGTAATTGAGTATTATAGTTTACTTATCAAGGACACTTCTGGGCATGGATTAATGGGGGGTTTCGGCAGAAAGAATGGGCTAGGTTTGTGCTCTTCTCCCCTAGACCCCGTTTGATGTTAACCTTGGATTCCAGTCCTGTGGGATCTCTTTTACTAACCATTTGGCTTTAGTGATGGTACTTCATGGGAAACCCTGATTTTGGTTGCGTGGTCTCGCTCCGTCATCCACATATATTTCCCCGTTTCCACTCATTCCATTCATCATTTCTCCCCCCTGGATTGACATAGGGTTAACCTTCCCCGTCCTCTTGCCCACACCTTAGGTCAGGCCTAGAATGTTGCCCTGAAGGTTGATGCAGCTAAAAGAAAGGTAAAAGCATAATTGGCCACTTTCAACAGGAAATATACCACAAATTGCAAAAGATGGCCAAGACAAACACATTTACCACGTGGGAAAATCCAATACATGAGCTCCACCCCATCATCATGGCCATCACTTTGGTTCTTACAGGCTCTATGAAGCTCCTTCATATAGGAACCCATGATTGTCCCAACCCCTGGTGGGCAATGAACCGCCCTACCTTAAAAGGGGGTATCCACTGTTATATCTCACACATCATGCTCTTACCCCTTAAGCCCCAAGCAGTTAATTAAAGAAAAATCATAAAAGGAAAAAGACATATAAAGAAGGGTGGAAAAATCAAGGTCAGGGCACCTCATGTACCACGATTTCTCCCTCTTATACATTATATAACCAAGTGTGGGCTTCCCCTTTACTAGCTACCCTTGTACCCCTGCATGTGGCCCAGGGCTGCCCCTTTTCATTCCCTACTCCATTCATCTCTTTACCACATACCGCCACCTTTTAAAGGATGTACCTTGGACATATTATCCCCTTTAGAAGTAGAAACCACCTAATGGGATACTTGGTTAACCCCATTTGGAGCTTGGAGACATTAGCACATGCCAAAGCCCATTATGGAAGGGCATGCCATTATGAAGTCCCCACCTGTTGTCCATGGTTTGTAAGCTCTTTTACTTGATTTCCTTGATGACTTATTATACTGGAAGACTAGGGGACGCATTGGATCTTATGCAGGATTGCAGGTGGTCTCCATCTTAGGTTTGGTCTCCCTATACGGGGTCCTAACCCTCCAAAGGGCTACATTGGCACATGTAGGGTGTGTGTTGAGAGTCATGGGCCTCCATAGTAGTAGACAACACTCCATGGATCCCCAGATATGTTCAGAGATTGCTCGAGATTCACCTATTGGACGAGGAAGATGCACCTAGTTCACCTTTGCCCAGTCAGCGCCACAGTTGTACCATGCACTTGGCAGATGACCCAGGGCTTGTATGCTGATGTGGCATCATTTACACCATCATCTTAGCCCTTACAGATAGTCTACAAGCATCTTAGACTTACTTGGAGACCCATGCGGTTACTTGTGTGCCCTCACAGCCATTGGGAGCACCACAAGTTTATTATGTGAGGAACAAGGGGCCAGCCCCTTGTCCATGAATTTTGGAAGTCCAACTCACCATTTTGGCACTTATGGACTTCATCAGGCCTCTTAGAGAGCCCAACGACATTCATTATTGATTATTCGACCTCTTGGGAGGCTTATTATTTTATTTATGAGCTACTTTGGTGGGCTTGTCACCAGTAGATAGTTATTTGCACAGTAGATAGTTATAAATAGGAGAGACATGAATTCATTTGTATCATCACTTTGGATTGGATCATTCTCTATGTTGAGAATTTCACATTTCTTTCTTGGAGGATGAATTGGAGCATGGATGAATTTTGATGTTTGGATTGGATTTTCTTATCTTGGAGCTTCTTTATTGGCAAATATGTTGATGGTTGGGTATGTTCTCTAACATGTAAGTACACACATTTAATGCTATTCCTGTTTTACTTTGTCATATGATTTGGAATGGGATTTTCGATATACTAGGGCTAATTGCTAAATTGCATAATTGCAAAATTGTGGAATTATTGTTTCTCTATAACATCTCTCAATCTATGGGCCATGTATGTTGAATGAAATCTCGTAGGGATAATTCTACTATTGAATTTATTTTGATAATCCATCTCTTTCTGCAAAGTGAAGTATAAAGCTTTAAGGTCACTTGTTCTTGCCCTAAAGGCGAAGTGAAGTAGTTCTTGAGGCCTCCTTGACTGAGAAATGAAGTCCCTTTTTCCCAAGGGATTAGGCACTATTGTACCAATAGGTGATCCATCAAAGAACCATTTTTCTTCACCTTTCCCCCTTCATTCTAGGTCTAGCCACATTGGGCCACCTAGGGCATCACTTTCACGAAAAGTAGCCATAGAAAGAATTCGATCTCCTAGCCTCTACTGCGTTGGTGTGTCCTCATGGTCTCCTCCAAATTTGAAGAAATTTCGATGGTGGGATTGTGAGATATCCCAAGTCCTGGCTCTGAGATCAAACTTTGCCCTGATGTTCCCTAAGTTAGTACCTCATATGATCAATTTGACACCTCTAAGTGAAAACTCTTGTTTTGATCCTCTCTCCTTCCTTGATTGTGTTAAGATCACCATTGGTTTCTAAACTCCCTCCCCTTAACCTAGGATGGGTCCACTTGGTCCCGTGTGGTCCCACACCTTTGAAAAGTTAATTCTTCAAGAACCACTTGGGAAACCAAGTTCAATAAGGATTTTAGGGATTGGGAAACTCCTTTACAAGGCATATTTCTTAAACCTACCACTTAAATTTTTACGTCCTTGTAGAAAGCTTTGTACCTTGCCTAAAGAAAAAGCAAGCTCCATATTTAACCTCCTTCTTTGGAAAGGATCATTAGGGTCACTTCACATCCATTTGTTGATTCATGCTTCACAAGTGACTTTCTATATATCGGGTCTCTTCCCATTGGTGAAAGTCTATAAAGAGTAGGGAGTCTTAGCTGAGGTGACCATGGGCTAAGTCTCCATCGTTGCCCTTGGCCTAGCAGTTGTCCCTTAAAAAGCCCCTTTTTGGTCCCTTGCTAGTTTGAGCGGTAATTGTCCGTAGGCCTTAAAATTCTTGTGAAATCTTGAATTCCAAGTGATCCTTGAAGGATTAGTTAGGTCAAGGAGGTAGGGTTTAGCAACCAAGGATACGCTTGACCTATTTTGGAGGGATAAAGGGACCAAAGGAAGAGTTTTTAGTGCAAGACAATGTGAGGATCCTAATGAAGTCTTTAGCCTAAGGTAACAGAGAGCAAGATTGATCTTGAGGCTAGGGCTTGAGGTATCTCACAATCCCAGCGACGAAATTGCTTCAAATTGGAGGGTGTCTAGGAGAAATCCTGACGCAGAGAATGCCAAATGATGGAATTTTTTCAGTGGGTGGTTTGCAAGATAAATGACGCCCTAGGATACCTAGAGCTAGACCTAGAAAAGAAAAGGTGAGAGAAGGAAAATAAGTTTAAGGTGATCACCTCTATGGTGGACCAATGCCTAATCCTTTGGGGAGATTTGGAGTCAAGAGTAATTGTGACTATGGATATTGAATTTTCTATGTCAAGGAGGCCTCAAAGAGAACTTTGTCTAGTATTAGGGTAGCAACAAAAGCAGCTTCAACAACCTTATACTTTGTTTTGCAAAATTGATGGCTTATCAAGATGAATTTCAATGAAGAAGCTTCTCTAGGAATATTCATTCATAATACATGGCCCATACATGAAGCATCACTATCTAGAAACTGAATTTCCACAACTTCGCATAAATGGATGCAATAAATTAGCCCTAGTATAGTGAAATCCCAGCAACAATGTATGTGACAAAAATAGAAAGAGAAAATAGCATTAGATTGCACTTACATGTATTATGAGTATATCAAACCATCAAGAATTTGCCAATCAAGAAGCTCCAAGACAAGAGAAAATAATCCAAACATCAAAATTCATTCCATGCTCCAAAATTTGTCCTCCAAGAAGGATAGCGAAGTTCTCTAGAGAGATACAAGTCCAATCCAAGTGATGATGCTAAAATGAATTCACATCACTTGTATTTAGACACTTCAAATGAGTTCTATTTAGCTAATTAGGCCTAATTAGCCGCTAAAATCCAATAATGTACAAAATAACTAATATTTCGTAACAAGACCACCAAACTAGCTCATAAACAAAAGAATAAGCATCATCCCATTGTTGTACTTGTCACTTAGTCTAGTGATAGCCTTGTATGATACCCCTCTCCAAGGCCAACTAAATTTTGCAGCAACAACTCCACCTTGGGTGATCGGGATGAACACCTCATACTTTCATGTCATTCCGTCAAATCGAAGCAACAAGTGGCAAGCAAAGTTCTAGGAGTAATCAAACAATAGAATGGTGACACCCCAAGTCTCTCCTCAACGTCCCCCTCTAGGAGACTAATCAATATCATCGTGACAATATAGAAGTGTCAACATACATCAGTTCACACATTCTCAAAGCGTTAGAGGGATCAACTCTAGACAGATCTAGAGCCTCAAAGCATTGGAGGGATCAACTCCATACGGATCTAGAGCAGGGCACTTCTTTCCCATCAAATTACCTCCCAATTCCAGAGCAACACTCAAAGATCTACTGAAATTTTATTTCTTTCAACCTTGGATGCTAGGAGCATCCCTCGCTCCTACATCCCCCCTAAAGATCCTACGACCAAACCCCCTAGTGGCTCCAGAATACTCCAACAGCAAGTTTGTGTCCAATTCGCCCCCCTCGCCCTCAACCGTCAAACCTAGGAGACCTTGACATCATTGGGTTCATTATCAAATCCCTCTCTCTCTCTCACTCTCTCTGTCTTGAAAGGTTCTAGAGTTGTCCAATTTTCTAGTCTTGGACAAACTTAGTATTTTGTATCACTATAAATTTTCATAGCTATAAAATGCATCGTGATGTTCACAAGGGGAATCGAGCTCAAATTAAATCCAACTGCATGCAAAGGAGTTACCACTGCAAGGACACAAACAACACCCTATCCAGCAGAGTAACAAACCCAAGGATGATCATAATAATGAAGGTACTAATACAAAGTCACCTAGACCAATAAAGACATGATACATCTGAAAAAGATAGAAGACACACCAATGATGAATAGGCATGATGGCTAGGACTAGGGGTGTACAAATATTGTGACCCTATATTGACTTCAAAATAACACATTGTCTATTCCATCTAGCAGACAAAACACAAAACAATTAAATGAGATAAGCATTCGGCTGTATATTCAAATCATACCTTCTCCTTTGCTAACTCAGTGACTAAATGAGCACACCTTTGCAACACATCAAGCCGTGTTGGAGGATGATCTGATGGTCTCTCCAACATATCCCGTGAACTAATCGATGCCTCAGAGGTTCCCAGTGGTATTGAACTTTGGCTCTCAAGACTCTCAACGCCACTTATGGAACCCTCAGTTGCCCCAACAATTTGCGTTGGTGCATTTATGCTTTTCTGGATTTTCCTTGATGGGGAAACAACAGATTTACTTTGGGAATGGTCTAGTCCAGAGGCACCAAGAAAGGAAGAAAGAGTCTCTGTTGAAGCAGCATGAACATTGACAAGAACATACTCCTGCTCAATACACTCCAAGGAATCCAACACTGCAGACAACATAAAACTTCATAAGTATTCATCATTAGACCCATTAAATAAATTTTATAATCAGCATTTATCAAAATCTTTTACTGACCTTCTTTTGATGAAATTGTGTCAGTGAGTTCTTGTTCCACATTGGCTGCTTTTTCACCTTCAACTATTGATGCTTTTTGGGGTGCACTTTCAAATGACATTTGAAGCTTGTACTTGGAAGTAGAAAATTGCAAATTAGTACCAATGTCTAGGCTATCAGATGGTGCTTCTTTACTGGTAGGAAAACTCTTATTAGAAAGAGTTCTTTTGGTCAGCATATTTGCATCAAGATGGTTATATGAGCTGGAACTAGATGATGTATTTTTTGTTCCCAAAAGTGATGAACTAAAACTATGTCGATCCTCATCCAAAGTAAGAGGTAAGCAGTCATCTTGTGATGCATCTGCAGTTTCAACAACAGTACTATCTCCTGAGCCCATTGAGGTATTCCCATAACCACCTACAGGCCTGAAATAATGAAGAGTCAGTCAAGCCAAAGCTGTACATGAATTGAAATGAGCCAATCTCATAATCACATTGCTAGCAGACTAGTAATCCATCAATTAATATAGTCAAAGGCTCAGGATAATCAACATTGCAACAGCATGCTGTAATTAGCATACTTATTTGAAACTTATAACTGTTGAAACAAAAACACAGAAGAAAAATAATCAATTAAAAACTCTCGATAAACAAGTGCATTTGCAGAGGAAACTTACCTTTGCTCTATCATAAACCTGTGATTGAAGAACTCCTCAAATGACAACCGCTCGACTGAAATGATTGAAGTGAATAAGCAAGATCAGTCAGCATGTTCTTTCTGATGCATTGTTCACTCTATTTCCCCACTTGAAATACAACAAGCATGCTCATCTAGGAATTATATGAAAAAATAAAGAACCATAGGATAATGCAAATTGGACACAAACAGATTTGGCCTTGTACAACCCTAGACATGATTTGATGAAAGAAAAACCAAGAGGGCTTGCCACATAAATCCTTTGATTAATACACACTGAATAGATTCATTTGTTTTCTACTCTGCCACATTAAACTACACCAGGGCCAAAATTTTCATTATTAGACTCTAGAGAAGCTACGTTAATCATAGTCAACAATTATTGATTATCAAATATGGTAAGCACACTATCTATGTTTCAATGTTCTTCCACCAAATCGTATTCCCCTAAAAGGAAATTACTGTAAAGTGACATATAAATCTATCTAGTCTTCCTGACCACAATATCTGACAAATATCTTGAAAAATACAATATGCACAAATCTCATATCAAGATTCATTGCACACAAGAAGAATATTCACTTTAACCTGACTATTTGAATTTCCAACTTAATAACACCTTTTACTATCTCGCGTAGTACACCATAAATTTAGGAGTAGGTTGATTTCCAAGACAGATTTCCCAATACTAAAACTGGGGTATCTAAAGGAAAAGACTACAAGCACTCACAGAACAAAGGAAAACTCCAAAACATAAGGACTCTCCAATGTGAAAATTTCAAGCCTAAAATCCTATTGCAACCACTGAAAATTATTTTTCTAATTGTTAATAAATTTAACAATTCATCTGCGACAGCAAATACCAAATAATTCACACTGCAACCTTCACAAATAAAACTGCAGAAGAAAATAGCGCTGGAAACTAAGAAAATAATAGTGCACACACATAAATATTAAAAATTAACACAGTTATTTTTGTACAAATATCCCAGGAAAAACCCAATTTGGGAAAACCGATACAGCAGCTTAAGGTTTTTATTATTATGCGGCAGTGAAATGAAAATCTGAGTACAATCTATGGATGCCCAACTGGCAATCCAAACAGCGAAAAAATCTGGCCAAAATCTTCTAAGGGAATTTCCTTTCCTCCACAAGCAAGCCTGGCACAACTCTGCCTCAGAAAACTCATCCTCTTGGACCCTCTGCGCAGTTCTTGCGCAAACCCTTTGACGTCTAGTCCGGAACAGCCTATGATCAAGTCATCTTGCCTGTCTTTGCTGAGGAAAATGATTCTCCGGCCTTCTGTAAGACTTTCCAGGCCTCTGGAAACTGAATTGATTTTTCTTCCAACTAAATCGAATTGCTCTTCTGAAACAACTGCACAGTCCTCTATGTTGCCTCACTGGGAACAACTCGGCCTCTTGATGTTGCCTCTTCGGATCTGGAAAACTTCCTCCGGATCATTGTCTCTGCTTCCTTCTTTCCCTGTCCGGCAACAGTGGTTGCTCTCTGGAAATCAAACTGCCAAGGAAATGGAACTCCATAAGTGTCTCAAGTGTGTTCTCCATCTACCCATCGAATTCTTATAATCCTCTATTGGAGCACCAACAACCAAGATTAAAACTTAATCAAGGGCCAAGATTAATTCCTAGTTGATCCATATGAATTTTTACATAATTCTCACCTTATCTCAATTAATTTTGATTAATTAACCCCTTTCCTAAGTTTAGACTTAGGAAATAATTAAAAAATGGGCTAATAATCTAATTGGGGTACTTCTAGGTGGAATTTCCAAAAACGATTTTTGGGTTATGATGCTACAAAAAACTGACATTCACTCTTAGTGAAGAAGGTGTTCTAGTGTCGTAGTGCTATAACACCCTATATTTGTATCACCCTCTATCACACTGCTGATGTCTGGCCATTATGACTGCTCACCAACCAAAATGCAACTCTGATGCTGCATCCATGTTGCTACTGACACTGCTATATTGTTGCCAACTTTGCATTTGCACTCCCACTCCCTCTCATTTGTTGCTACTGCAACACCAACAACTGCAACTGAGAAGCATTTGAAACACTGAACCATCTATGTCTGTTACATCTATCTCTTGAGTCCTGACTGCTACTATGTTAAGATATGGTATGTTCTATGCTTATAATAATTTACTTCTTTTTTTTATTATATTCCACAGATTAGCAATCACATGTACATAAAGTAAAGTGCAGATAGAACATTAAACGATCGACAAAAAACAAGCCAAGACAAGAGACACAAGATGTGGCAGCTAGCCAGGGACAAACCCCATAATGTGTGGGGAAACCCTTTAATCAAATCTTCTTTTATCTTCAATAATTCAGCAGAGATAAAAATACAATAAATCTGATTTATATCAGCAGTAACAAACCCTAGATTAGCAGCATCAGCATTAGCAGCTTCATCATCAAAGTAGGGCAAACGATATCTCACAAACCGATCATCGGATTGGCTTGATTCCACCACCAAAGTTGTGGCTTTCAGAGGAGGTTCAGATGAACCTACAGCACAGTTTACATGACGAGATCTTCTAATCCACGCAGGTCAAACTTCACTTTTGCAGTTGCAACTTCAGTTTCAGTAGCTTCCTTCAAACTAGGGTAGTCGATATCTTGCAAACTGTCCGTCGGATTGACTTGATTCCACCACCAAAAGTTGCGGCTTTCAGAGGAGGTTCAGATGAACCTACAGCGCAGTTCAGATGAGGAGATCTTCTAGTCCACATAGGTCAAACTTCACTTCTGCAGTTGCAGCTTCAGTTTCAGCAACTTCTTTCAAACTAGGGCAGTCAATATCTTGCAAACCATTCATCGGATTGACTTGATTCCACCACCAAAAGTTGCGGCTTTCAAAGGAGATCCAGATGGACCTACAGTGCAGTTCTAAGGAGAAGATCTAATGGTCAACGCTGGTCAAACTTTGGCTCTGCAGTTGCAGCGTCAGGTTCAACAACTTCCGGCTTCACATGTGTGAGAGAGAGACCCTTTTCTGCGCAGTAGAGAAGAGATTCTTTTCTGCGCATTAGAGAGAGAGATTTGATGAGATGAGTGAGTCCAAATGAGGAAAATTCCTATATTTAGACACAACGTTGGTGTTTGAATAGATGCGATTGTTGGGCTTCTGAGCCTACATGAGTTGTAGGCCGGCTTGATAATAATTCCATAATCAAAATAAATTCATATTTCCATGAATACTTATTGGAATTGGATGATCTTTATATCAATCCTACACCTCTCGACGAGAGGAATCTAATAAAAATATTATCAACCATGAATAAGATGACCCACATGAAGTTTTGCCCTGGTTGCCAATTTTAACACTCCCTCTCAACTAGGGAGAACTTCATCTGCAATCTGTCTATCAATCGTTATTAGTCATCCATCAAATGCGTTGCCCTGTACAGCATGACCCTTGCCCTGCTCTTCTCTATTCTGCCTGTTCTACTTTGTCTTGTTCTGCCCTGTACTGATCTGTACGGCTCTACTCTGTTATGCGCTGCTTTGCTTTGTTCTGTTCTGCTCTGCTTTTGTCTGAATTATGAAGAAAAAGAAATGATCGAGGATGTATCATACTGACTCAAAGTCAGTCTCAGAGTATGTACCATTGGTCCCAGACCAGTCTCAACCAACCCGAAGTCAGCGTCATAGTGAGTACAACTCCACTGGTCCCAGACCAGTATCATTCTCCACTGACTCAAAGTCAGTCTCAGAGTGCGTACCACTGGTCCCAGACCAGTCTCAACCGACCCGAAGTCAGCTTCATAGTAAGTACCACTCCTACCACTGGTCCCAGACCAGTATCGCAGTCTCAGAGAGTGTACCACTGGTCCCAGACCAGTCTCAACCGACCCGAAGTTAGTGTCATAGTATGGTACAACTCCTACCATTGGTCCCAGACCAGTGTCATTGATCCCAAACCAGTACTGCACTGACACGAAGTCAGTCTCAGAGTATGTACCACTGGTCCCAGACCAGTCTCAACCGACCCGAAGTCAGTGTCATAGTATGGTACAATTCCTACCACTAATCCCAGACCAATGTCATTGATCCCAGATCAATGGAAATCATCCTAGCGTAGGGAGTATGGTAGATACAACGATGCATCCATCGGTACTACTATGGTCCCTAACTTCATTTCCCTGCTCATTGATCAGATGAGAGGTACTTCCCATGAGTCCCAGACTGCATGGTTAGGATGCCTCGACAGGAGAACTAATCAATCCTATCCTCACAGCAGAACACATCAATCCTGCTACAATCGCCATGGAGAAAACATCAATCCAGGCCGCCATGGAGAACACATCAATCCAGGCCTCACGGGAGAACACATCAATCCTGCTACAGTCACCATGGAGAACACATCAATCCAGGCCTCACAAGAGAACACATCAATCTTGCTACAGTCGCCATGGAGAACACATCAATCCACGCCTCATAGGAGAACACATCAATCCCGCTACAATCGCCATGGAGAACACATCAATCCAGGCCTCACAAGAAAACACATCAATCCTGCTACAATCGCCGTGGAGAACACATCAATCCAGGCCTCACAGGAGAACACATCAATCCTGCTACACAGGAGAGCGAATCATCCTGTTCCACAAGAGAGCGAATCATCTTGTCCCACAAGAGAGCGAATCATCTTGTTCCAGTGCGCACCACCAGGGGAGGGTGAGTCACCCTATGGTCGTATGTTGCTCCAGTAAGAACTACAAGCCCTCAGAGCTCCCAGAGCTCAATGTATGCAACATGCAGGACCCTTGTACAAGGGTTTCTTGTCGACTCCAAGTCGTTTAAGAAAATCACAAATTAGATCTTTCCACGGGGCTTTGACAAGGTGTATCGACCTATACATCATCTTAATGCGATGGAGCCTCCTTGCTCATCGACTTACCAAATCCCAGATGATGTCTATCTGCTAGAGCAATCAACAAATATGGGATTCCTCAATAATCGAATCCCACCTCTGGTTGTCACACAGGATCACGGTGGTATCCAATATAAATCCAAACAACTCACTAAAGAGCTTTCACAACCAGAATGCCTCACAGGAGGCCATGCTAGCAGCAATATACTCTGCTTCAGCGGTGCTCAAGGCCACCGACTTCTGCTTCCTTCTCATCCAGGATATCGAAGCAGATCCCAAGGTGAAACAACACCAGGAAGTGCTCTTATGGTCCACCATACTGCCTGCCCAATCAGCATTAGTATATCCAAGTAGTCTCACATCTCCGGCAGTGTATCTTAACCCATTAGTAATTGTGCCACGAAGATATCTTAGAAGATTCTTGGCATCAATCCAGTGAGGCTCAATCGAATATGAGCTCACAATGCTAACTGCAAAACATATGTTCAGACGGAGGTTCACTAAGAACATCAATGCGAATGAGTCTATGAAACTCAAAGGCATTTCCCAAATCCGGTCCGACATCACTACCATATAACTTCTGAAAGTTAAGATCCTCAAGGTAGTCACAAGCTTCCAATCCATCATAACAAATCTTTTCAGAATATTCACCACATATTTTCCTTGAGATAGGAAAATTTCCCTTGGCTTCTGCTATACTTCAAGTCCTTGGCCCTTCATTTCAAATTCAGAAGCCAACTCCCTCTTACATTTGTGAATGAGAGGGTCTGCACCTGTTAAAAAGAGGTCATCCACATACAGCGCCAGTATGAGAGGCTTGTCAATCTTCAACCTTAAAGTAAAGGTTAGGATCGGCTTCACTCCTAGTGAATCCCAGCTTCATCAAGTAGCTACCGATCCTCTCATACCATGCTCAAGGTGCTTGCTTCAGCCCATAGAGAGCCTTCTTCAACCTGTATACATGAGATTTTCAATCATAAATCTCAAATCCTTCAGGTTGCTCCACATAGACCTCTTATTTGATCGAACCATGCAAGAATGCGGTATATCCATCTGATGTAGGTTCCATCCTTGTGAAGCCACAAGGGCTATGATCAAGCGGATGGTTGTATATCTAGCAACAGGTGCAAATATCATAGTCTATACCTTCCTTCTGGGAGAAACCACGAGCAACAAAACGAGCCTTATACTTTTCCGTACTTCCATCTGCTGCATGCTTTATCTTGTAAAGCCATTTGGAAGTAACAACTGTCTCGTCCTGGGGTCTGGGAACTACTTCCCAAACATCATTCTTCATAATAGACTCATATTCTTTGTTCATAGCATCCTTCCATACTTGATGCTTGACGACATTTGAGAATGATGAAGGCTCATTTTGTATGATCGTGCTCATGATGGTCAGGTATCCCTGATATCTATTAGGTTTCTTACTTTCACGAAAGGTTCCTTGGGGTGCATCATGTCCTTCAGCATCATCAAGTATCCCCCTAAGCCATGAAGACCTCTTCCTAGAAGAGGAAGGCTCATGTGGATGAGGATCAATCGGATCCATGGGTTCTTCTACATCAGGCATCGATTCATCATCCTTTTCTTTCAGTTCCCTGGTGTCGGCTTCTTGAGAGCTCCTCAAAGTAGAAAGATTGTCCACCTTGCTGAGAGCCATATCTTCGTCAAAGGTGACATCATGACTAATCACGACTTCCCTTTGACTGGCGGTGAACATTTATTCAGGAGTCTTGGAACCCAATGCTTGATGAGGGCATCGATTTTGTACATATACGGCGGTGTTTGTAGTTTCAGCCCATAGAAACTTCGGAAGTCTTTGATCATGTAGCATGGCCCGGACAGCTTCCATAATCGTACGGTTCTTCCTTCCTGCCACACCATTTTGCTCAGGAGTATGTGGTGTAGTAGTCTCCCTCTTAATGCCAGCCTCAGATATGCCTGAGTGAACCAACTGTAATATATTAGAGGTCTTGCTTTGGCTTGAAGGGAATGGTCCCCTTTTGAGCTTTCCTTTGGCACATCCTGGACATACACCTTCTTTCTCTACTCGGAATTCGGGCATCCTTGTCACCATTTGTCTTACGCCGAGTATAGCTTTATAATGAAGGGGGGCAAACCTCCGATGCCAAAGTTCAGATTGAAGAGATGTGTCATAAAACATGATACCTAGCAGACTTCCTTCGACCTAATATAATGAATCAACACGAAACCCAAGAGTAAAGGCATATTTAACATTATTTTTCGATACACGTACCTTGCCATTGCTGAAGGTTACGTTGTAGCCTTTGTCTCCCATTGCCGAGATGGACACTAGGTTCTTTTTGAGGTCAGGTGCATTTAATACATCCTGGAATTTCTAGCCTTCTTCAATGGTTGTCCTCTTCCTTGATTCCCAGCTCTCCTCTTACCTTTGCTATTGAATTTGTCATTCCTTTGATTGCCATTAGAGGGATTTTGATCATCGCCCTGGTGTGAGTGCTTTCTATCAGGGCACTCCCTTGCATAATGACCTGCTTTATCGCAGATGTAACATCGTCCTTTTCTTCCACCCTTAGGTCCAGCGTTTCCTTTTGATTTAGTCCCGGAATTATTTCTTTTCTTAGCATGAGAAGAAAAGGCAGTAGGAGGACCTTTAAGCATGGGCATTTCTTGCTCTTCTTCCCTTGTTTCTTCTTGAATGCATCTAGCCATTAATTCTGTTAGCGCTTGAAATTTCACCTCAGGCTGAGAAAGGTAAACCTCAAGGCTACATCAAACCATTTAGCCTCGTAGCTAGCCCTACGGGGCAGGAGAAGGCTCTCTCCGGTCAATCTCGGCAGATCTTCAATGGGATGAGATGACCAACAAGGTAACACTGATATTAGGCTAGTAAACTGATTAAAAAGGCTGATTTGGGGTTTTTGGGGTTTTTGGTGGCAAATTGAGGAATTGCAATTTTGGGTGCGGGGATTTGACACAGTTTCTGCAGGGAGTTCTTTGGGGCGAGGTAGGAGACCGTATTGATGCCTTTGATTGAGGTGAGTGGATGGAAAAGATCGGTGAGGAGCTAAGGAGAGAAAATAATACTTTGAATTCTCCTTAAACGGTAGAAAACATAGAAATTAAACAAACTTAAAAGCAGAGCATGGCAAGCATGAATTCTTACTTTAACACTTCATTTGTTTAATGTGCAGCAGTAAAGGAAAGGAAATGATTCACATAAACACACTTACAAGAACATTGAGAAACACACCATCAACACATGAGTCCACAAGAATCCCAAAGAGGACTGCAAAACCCTGGTCTTCCTTAGCCAAAAATTGCAGAGATACAGTGAAATAATACAATGATAGCTTCTCCCTCAAGAGTCCAACCTTCCAACCTCTGAAAATGATTAAGAAAATACATAATATAGGCAAGCCAACCTCTTCCCTTGCCTCTAGGGGTCGAGCTCATCCTTCTAGGAGCTGTTTCAACTAATTCTAAACTGAGCACTAAAATCTAGGCAGTCAAAACAACTTGCCTCTATAAGCTAGGAAACCAATCCATTCATTAAATATTTACCCTTGACATGAATGAATCTTCTAGAAGTGTTAAACAAGAGTAAAAGTGTCTTAGAGTTACAATAATTACATCAAAGATAATCATCTTCAACCCCAAAAAGTCAAACTGAGTCAAATCTGCGTTTTCTGGGCTGTACAATGCAATCTGGCAAAAACTGCCTGACGGGTCGCGCACCCCTGCCTGACGGGTCGCGCGCCTTTGGAGCGATGTTTGAGGCACTTCCCGGTGTCAGAATCAGGTGCAAGATAGCTCGTTGGAAAGGTCTTTGAGTCTACTTTCCAACCCAACTGGAATTTTTCAATTTGGAGTTCATTTGCCCTATCAAAAATCAATTCTCCCAAGACAGCTTTCTGCAATTCAAAAAAGTGGCAGAAAGTCAAATTTTTCATGTATTTTGACCTTCTGAAGGCCCAAAACTCCATAAAAACTCAAGTCCATCCATGGGCATATGTAACTTTTCATAACAAATCAAGAAATGCTGAGTTTTTGTGAAAAGGAGTTGCCATGACAAAAGGTCTCACCGGGGGTGAGACCCGTTGAAGAGCCAAAACCTGTAAATTACCAAAAAATGTCAAAATTACCCAAAATTCTCAATTTTTTTTGGGATTTGAGCTGTGGCTAGGCTATTGAGTGCCTTGATCCTTCAGTGAGGCCTCAGCCAAGATATGGAGGGGATCGGGCCTCTTTCTCCTTTTTTGTGCCTTCGCCAACCGCCTTGGATCCGGCGATTGTAATTTTGACATTTCTCTAAAACCATGACACCTGTGCAAAAAATAAAGGAGGTTTTTCTTCTTTGGCATGTTGTGGATAAAAACCTCTCTCAGTTTTCCAAAATGCATCTTTTATTGCTCTGGAACATCATTTGAGTGCGACTTGTCCCGATGTGTGAAACAAGGAATTTTGTCGAAATGGAGCGAAATGAAGGGGATAAGAGGCTTCTAAATTCTTGGGGAAATTTTTGGGAGTGGGGAGGGATGTTAGGAAGCAGGGGAAAGTGGAATCTCAGAGATTGAGCGAGGGGAAGGGGTCCAAAAGGGCAAAACACAGGCCAAACCTAGAAAATTGCCAGGTTGTAGCTAGAAACTAGGGTTTGTGCAAAAATGAGGAATTTGGCGGATCTAAGGGATGGGAAGTGTTTGATAAGGTACTTTAAGGATAGGGAAAGGTGTATGAACATCAGGATACAAGTTTTGCCAATGATTTGACCATCCAAGAGAAATTGGCTTTCAAAACACTAGGAGAGGGAAATGACCTTGCCAAGGCACAACTGAAGCATGAACAAGATGTAAAATGACTCATTAAACACTGACATGACAATGAAAACCCTATGAATGATGATAGACTCAGCTGAATGGTGACATGGACCAACATTTTGACAACTTTAGAAGGAGTTAAGGCAAACCCTATACCTAATGCCTAGTGACCAAATTTTGCTTAAAGACTCACTGAAATGACAAAATTTGACCTTGACACTTCAAAATCACTTTGTAAGAGCACATTTGATCACTGGAGGAAGGCTGGAAAGACTGACACTAACAAATTCCTCGAAACCAGGAATTACATTATTGTTCAGAAGAGTAGTCCTGAACACGTACCATTCGGATGGTAATCCTCCAAGAGTCGTGAGTGCCATTTCCCTGTCAGTAATAGCCTCCCCAATAGATAGGAGATTGTTCTTGATCTCGGTTATTCTTAAGAAGTATGCTTGCATACTCTCATCTTTACCCTTCTTGATTTCCCTCAGCTTATTTCTAAGAAACAAAACTTGATTTGCATCATTAACTTTAAATAAACTCACCAGTCTATCGTAGATTTCCTTGGAGGTGTTCAGGTCAGAGATGTAGACCACCAAGTGCTTGTCGATAGAGTCCCGGATGATCTTCTGTTTTGACTTCTCCGGTTTTCCATTTGTTCCATGCAGCAGCGGATGCATTTGATGGAGGCTCAACAATATTGCCTTTTACATGGTCCAGCACTCCTTGATCTTCTAGGGTTAGATCGATAGACATCTTCCATCCGTGATAGTCAGCTTTCTCACGAAGCTTGCCTTCGGCAGAGTGTTGAGGACCCCATAATTCTTTTAAGATAGCCTCGCCAATCTTCTCTTCGGTGATTGCTTTTGCTCTTGCTCGAGCTTTGTCTTCACCTCAACTCTGATTCCATGTTAAGATAAGGTATGTTCTATGCTTATAACAATTTACTTCTTTTTCTTATTATATTCCTCCGATTAGCAATCACATGTACATAAAGTAAAGTGCAGATAGAACATTAAACGATCGACAAAAAACAAGCCAAGACAAGAGACACAAGATGTGGCGGCTAGCCAGGGACAAACCCCACAATGTGTGGGGAAACCCTTTGATCAAATCTTCTTTTATCTTCAATAATTCAGCAGAGATAAACAGTACAATAAATCTGATTTATATCAGTAGTAGCAAACCCTAGATCAGCAGCGTCGGCATTAGCGGCTTCATCATCAAACTAGGGTAGACGATATCTCACAAACCGACTGTCGAATCAGCGTGATTCCACCACCAAAAGTTGTGGCTTTCAGAGGAGGTTCAGATAAACCTACAGCACAGTTTAGATGAGGAGATCTTCTAGTCCACGCAGGTCAAACTTCACTTTTGCAGTTGCAGCTTCAGTTTCAGTAGCTTCCTTCAAACTAGGGCAGTCGATATCATGCAAATCGTCCATCGGATTGACTTGATTCCACCACCAAAAGTTGCGGCTTTCAGAGGAGGTTCAGATGAACCTACAGCGCAGTTCAGATGAGGAGATCTTCTAGTCCACGCAAGTCAAACTTCACTTCTGCAGTTGCAGCTTCAATTTCAGCAACTTCCTTCAAACTAGGGCAGTCGATATCTTGCAAACCGTCTGTCATTCCACCACCAAAAGTTGCGGCTTTCAGAGGAGATCCATGGACCTACAGTGCAGTTCTAAGGAGAATATATAATGGTCAACGCTGGTCAAACTTTGGATCTGCAGTTGCAGCTTCAGGTTCAACAGCTTCTGGCTTCACATGTGTGAGAGAGAGACCATTTTCTGCGCAGTAGAGAAGAGACTCTTTTTTACGCAGTAGAGAGAGAGATGTGATGAGATGAGTGAGTCCAAATGAGGAAAAGTCCTCCTATATTTATACACAACGTTGGTGTTTGAATAGATGCGACTGTTGGGCTTCTGAGCCTACATGAGTTGTAGGTAGACTTGATAATAATTCCATAATCAAAATAAATTCATATCTCCCTGAATACTTATCGGAATTGGATGATCTTTATATCAATCCCACACCTCTCGACAAGAGGAATCTAATAAAAATATTATTAACCATGAATAAAATGACCCACATGAAGTTTTGCCCTAGTTGCCAATTTTAACATACTACCATTTGCATTGTCAACTAAAAAATTTGCGCTATTGCTAACTCTGCACTGAGCCACATGCTCTGTGTCAACACTGCACTGCACTCCTCAACACCTCACTGTTGGCATTATGATTCTGGTATGGCTCTATGATACAGGTGTTGTACTTGATGGCAACTCAATCAAGTGGCAATGGTCTGTTCAGGCTCTCAAAATGATGGAAATTAAGAGGTTCACAGGTGAATGGTTCAAAAGGTGTGGACCCGCAGATTCGCCGTCCACGAAGTGCGGTCATACCCGCAGGTTACCCGTTCAGAAGGTGCGGTCCCCCAGTTCACTCACTTCAAGGCAGAGAAGCGCGCTCACGTGGGGTTTCTTATGTTTGGCCCGTGGTATTTAGCCCGCTGTTCTTGATCCTATGGTTTTGGCCCGTGGTATAGGATCTATTTTAGCCCCGTTTTGGATCCCTTGTATTGGTTATTGATGGTTTTGTCCCATGGTGTGAATAAGGGCTTGACTATAAATAGGGAAGGAGATCACTTGGCTAAGGTATCTTGAGAATTTGAATATCTTAAGATCTGAAATATTGGGTTATCAACTTATCAATGTTAAAAGCTTGATCTAAATCAAAGTAAATTTGGAGGTGAATCTATTAAGTCGTGATCTCTCGGGCGCATGATCAGATCTGTGCATCTGACTGTCAGTGGCAAATTGGAGGGCTGTTAAGTCGGTTCAAATCAGAGGTACGCGGGTGATTCACAGTGCAGATGCGGAGGTTCGCAGCTCAGTGAAAGGTACAGTGCAGTGGTACGCGGTCGGACGAAAGGCACAGTGCGGAGGCCTGCAGTGCGATCGAAGGCACAGTGCGGAGATTCAGTGAAGGTACCCGGCGCAACAGAAGGCGTGGTGCGGAGGAAACGCGGCGCAACAGAAGAAACAGTGTGAAGTGACGTTACAAATACGCGGCGCGATAGAAAGAAAAGGTGCGATGGTACATTGTAGTACGCGGCGCGATAGAAGGAGAAGATGCGTTGGCACAAGTAGAGGTACACAGCAAGACAGAAGGCGAGTTGCGGAGATACGCAGTGAAGCAGAAGGCGCTCTGCGTGGATACGCAGGAAAACAAAAGGCGGGGTGCGGAGTCACGCAGTCCAGATAAGGAAAAACTGCGGATCTGTCTTAAAACATTTGTTGGTTATCTTTTATCTACTGCTGCAGAGTTCTGGGTTTATATTTCTGGTACTATCTTTTTGTTTACAACATTCTGAGAAGTTGGGTGACTCTTGAGTGATTGTATAAGGAGTTTGGGTGATTTGCATGTACTTGGTGTTTATTTGATCTTCTTGGATCTAGTTTGAAAATTTATGAAAAGTGGTCCTTGAAAGAAAAGAAGTAAGGGGGTTGTAGCTCCCTTCCAGGAGAGACTGGAAAACGAGAGAGTTGTAGCTCTCTACAGGTTGCAGCCTGCGTACTGGTAAAGGACTGCACCAGTACAAAATCATTGTAAAAGGAGTTTCTAATTGAAAGAAGATAGAGACATATTGCAGCAGATGGTTTTCACCCACATTGGGTTTCCACCTTATATCTGGTGTTCTTTGGTGTGACTATCTGTTTTTCTTGTTCATGCTCATTATTTTATGGTACTAACATACAAAGTAACGATCGATATCTGAAGAATAATTCAAAGTATAAATAAGGAAGATATATTGAAAAGAATTTGATAATATTGATTCACCCCCTCCTCTCAGTATTATTTCCAACAATTGGTATCAGAGTAGGTCCTTTTGAAGGAGCTTGATCGCTTGAAGGAAGATCCATCATCATGAGCAACTATGAGAGGGAAGCATCAATCAGGCCACCGATTTTTGATGGGACAAACTTCGTATATTGGAAGGTAAGAGTTACTGCCTATCTTCAATCTTTGGGTACAGAAGTCTGGGACATCATAGAAACAGGGTATACTTTTCCATCAGCTACTCCTATAGATCCAGCAGAGAAGAAGAAATATGAAACAAATGCAAAGGCGGTCAATACTCTTCTAGGATGCCTATCTCAATCAGAATTTGTGAAAGTTATGCAGTATAAATCCGCAAAAGAAATATGGGACAAGATTGTTCTGAGCTATGAAGGAGATGATCAGGTAAAACGTGCAAAACT
Source organism: Pinus tabuliformis (assembly GCA_031772625.1). Classification (NCBI taxonomy): domain Eukaryota; kingdom Viridiplantae; phylum Streptophyta; class Pinopsida; order Pinales; family Pinaceae; genus Pinus; species Pinus tabuliformis. The sequence goes on along the minus strand of CM062805.1, from coordinate 151,532,518 downwards.
TCAAACCCTTAGGATTCAGTATGAAAATCTCAAGATGTATAATGATGAAAGTGTGGCTAACTATTTTCTTCGTGTGGATGAAATTGTTAATTGTATGAAAAATTTGGGTGAAGAAATAAAAGAGGTTGTTGTGGTTGAAAAAGTTCTAAGATCTTTGTCACCTAGGTTTGAATCTAAAGTTTTTGCTATAGAAGAAAAGGAGAATCTACAACATCTTAAAATGTCACAACTGCATGGAATTCTAACTGCTTATGAAATGAGGAAGGGAGGTCCATCTGACAGGAAAGAAGCTGCCTTCAAGGGTTCAGGCAAAGGAGAGTACTATGAATCAGGACATGGGTCAGAAGAAGAAGAAGAATCAAATTTTGTCAAAAATCTTCAACGGGGTGCTGGACGGTTCAGAGGTAAGTTGCCCTTCAAATGCTTTGCTTGTGGAAGAGTAGGTCACTATGCTGCCAAATGTCCTCATAAGGATAAGATCGACAAGGGAAAGGAACCTATTAGATGGAACAAGAAACAGAATGTAAATAAGAAGAGCTACTACACTCATGAAGACAGTGATGGTCTATCAAATTGTGATGAAGATAAACGAGGTAATGACTATAAACTTTTAATGGCCTTTGAAGATGATGATTACATGGATGCTATAGATGTGGATAGCTTTTATGAAGAAATTTCTAGACTCAAGACATGTATAGAAGAAAAGAATGTGATCATTGATACTCTACAATTTCAAATTGATGAAAAAGAAAAATTTCTTGAAAAGTTAGAAGGTGAAATTGTTGGCCTTAGAAAAGAAATTGAGAAAACAAAGGCTATTAATCTTAAGTTTGTCAAAGGATCTGAAACTCTGGATGAGATCATCAATGTACAGCGTTCTCCGCTAAACAAGACAGGTCTGGGGTATAATGGAGAAACTTCTCAAGCATCCACCTCAAGGAGTTATCTTGATGCAGCAAGAAGGAATGAGCAAAAACACAATGGAGATCACCAGGTAAAGCAGGAACGAATTACATCAAGAACAAACAAAGACTATCAGGTAAACCAGGGGCAATTCGTCTTAAGGGTGAACAGAAGCTACAACTAGCCATAGGTAAAATCTTCTCAATTTGCTTCAAGAATGGATGACAATAGAAATTACAATCATTTGGCCGGTAGATTTGATAACCGCAGAAGTTTCTTCAATGGACAATGTTTCTCTTGCCATAACTTTGGTCACAAAGCAGCTCAATGTGTTGCATATAAAACAATCATGACTAGAGAAGCTCAAAAACAAAGAAGTATGATTGGGATTACAAAAAGGACCTACAACAACTTATCGGCTCTTGAAAATGAAGTTGAATGTTCTATTTGCAATAACTTTGGTCATGAAGATTCTGAATGCAGGAGCAGGTTTCAACAGACAAAGGAACAAGCCTTAAGCACCAGAACATGGAGAATAAAAGAACCACAAACAGAAAGATGTGGGATAGCCTTTTATGCAGAGGGACAGGAAAATCTATGGTATATCGACAGTGGATGTTCGAAGCATATGACAGGTGATAAAGAAAAACTTGAATCATATTCTGCTTTAGAAAAGGGAAAGAAAGTTTCTTTTGGAAATGATACTCCTGTAGCTATAAAAGGAAAAGGCACTGCTCAGTTGAAGGAAAAGGTCAAAGCTGTAAATGTTTTGTATGTTGATGGATTGAAGCATAATCTTCTGAGTGTCAGCCAGATGTGTGATCAAGGAACTGAGGTAATATTTAGATCAAATGGATGTCGTGTTCGTGATCTTGATACGGGTGAAACAGTGATCAAAGGTAGAAGAACTCCAAATAATCTATACATATTTGAAGAAGGACAACAACAATGCTATTTGAGCAAGGATGATGAACACTGGTTATGGCACCAGAAGTTGGGGCATCTAAGCTTTTCACAAATAAGGAAAGCATGCAAATATCAAGCAGTTCGTGGTCTTCCAGATATCAAAATTCCAGACAACACCATATGCAAATCATGTCAGTTTGGTAAGCAAACCAGAACCAACTTCCCTGAGAAGGAAGGATCAGCCAGCAGGCCTCTTGAACTAGTCCATACAGATGTATGTGGTCCTTTCAGGACAAGGTCACCTCGAGGAGAAGAATACTTGATATTATTCATTGACGATTTCTCCAGGTTTGTTTGGTTAGGACTTTTGAAGCACAAAGACGAAGCATTCGAAAAATTCAAATCCTTCAAAGCCTTGGTTGAAAATGAATCAGGTTACAAAATTAAGTGCCTCAGGTCCGACAGAGGTGGGGAGTTTACCTCAAATGAATTTTTCGATTTCTGTGAAGAACATGGGATAAGAAGGGAATTCTCTACAGCTAGAACTCCTCAGCAAAATGGAGTGGTGGAAAGGATGAACAGAACAGTCCAACAAATGGCTCGTGCTATGCTTGATGAGTCTGGAACTCCCGCAACTTTCTGGGGTGAAGCTGCATATGTTGCGGTTGTTATTCTCAACAAAACAAATGTCCGAGTGAACAGCACTCAAACTCCTCATGAGCTCTGGTATGGTGAGACTCCTTCGGTAAAGAATTTCAAAAATTTTGGGAGCAAATGCTATATTAAGAATACTGATGAGCAACTTGGCAAACTTGAACCTAGAGCAGACGGAGGTATTCTTCTTGGTTATTCTCCACGCAGCAAAGCATATAAGTCCTACAATAAGACTTGGAAAAATTGTTGACAGCATTGATGTAGTGGTTGATGAAAAAGGATACATTCCTAGGCAAGTAAATCATGAAAATATCGAAGAAGATGAAGACTACCCTCAAAGATAGAATGATGAAGAAGAAGAACCTCAAGAAGCACCAGAGGAACAGATAAGGATAGAAGAGAAGACTCCATCCAAGTACGTTCAGAAGAATAATCCAGAATCTCAGATTTTGGGGCAGAAAGAAGCAGGTGTACAAACAAGAAGAACAATTGCAGAAGCTTCAAGCTATTTGGCATTACTCTCCTCCACTGAACCACAGAATGTAAAAGAAGCATGCAAAGATGAATGTTGGGTCAAAGCAATGGATGAAGAACTTGAGCAGATCGAAAAGAACGACACTTGGGAGTTGGTTCCTAGACCAAAGGATAAGAATGTTATAGGGACAAAATGGGTCTTCAAAAATAAGTTGAATGAAAATGGGGAAGTAATTAGAAACAAGGCCAGACTTGTTTGTAAAGGGTATGCGCAGCAAGAAGGAATAGATTTTGAAGAAACTTTTGCTCTTGTTGCAAGACTTGAGGCCATCCGAATGTTCCTTGCTCTCTCAAGCTTTCAAAAGTTCAAAGTATTTCAAATGGATGTGAAATCAGCCTTTCTGAATGAAGACTTATAAGAAGAAGTATACATTGAGCAGCCAGATGGTTTCATTCTTGGAAATGATCCAAATCTTGTATGCAGGCTGAAAAAGGCTCTCTATGGTCTTAAACAAGCTCCAAGGGCTTGGTACTATCGTTTGGACAAATATCTTCATCAACAAAGTTTTTCAAAAGGATCAGCAGATAGCAATCTTTATATAAAAATTGAAAATGACAAATTGCTAATACTTGTTGTGTATGTAGACGATATTATCTTTGGCAGCAATGAAGAAGCTATGAGTCAAAACTTTGCCTTGGTGATGCAGAAAGAATTCGAAATGTCCTTGCTTGGAGAACTGACATACTTTCTTGGATTGCAAATCCAACAAAATGAAGGAGGGATCTTCTTGTCTCAAACCAAGTATCTCAAGCAGATTTTGAAGAAATATGGCATGGAAGATGCAAAACCAGTATGTACACCCATGGTCACAGGATGTAGCCTCAGTGCAAATGATGAATCAGCAGCAGTGCATCAACCAACCTACAGATCTATGATTGGAAGTCTACTTTATTTGACAGGTACCCGACCAGACATCATGCATGCAGTAGAAATAGTTGGAAGATTTCAGGCAAATCCAAAGAAAACTCATCTTCAGGCAGTGAAGAGAATTTTCAAATATCTTCAAGGGACTCAAAATTATGGCTTATGGTATCCTAGAGATACAGATCTCACACTTCATGCTTATACAGATGCAGATTGGGCCGGAAGCATGGATGACAGGAAGAGCACAAGTGGTGGTGCATTCTTTATGAGTTCTAGATTAGTATCTTGGTTCAGTAAGAAACAGAGTTCAATTGCGTTGTCTACAGCTGAAGCGGAATATGTTGCTGCTACATCTTGCTGCACTCAACTCCTTTGGATGATGCAGCCTTGCAGGATTTTCAAATCACTTGTACACCACCTATCTCCATCTTATGTGATAATACAAGTGCAATCAGCATTTCAAAGAACCCAATCATGCATTCAAAGACCAAGCACATACCAATCAAGTATCACTTTCTCCGGGAACAAGTGCTTGAACAAAAGGTCAAGTTGGAGTATGTTCCTTCTAAGGAACAAGTTGCTGATATACTCCCTTTGAATACCTCAGGCAAAAGTTGGGGGTTGTTGATGCATCATCTTGTTGTTGAATCTCTTCTGATTGTTGGTTGTACGCAATGTTCATCTCAGGTACATGCGTACATTTGCTGGGTTGCGGATTGGTCGAAGAATCGAATGGCACAGGTTCAGGGGGAGCATATAATGCATTGATGGCATTATGGACAAAGTACAGAAGGAGATCATGGATGCTGGTCTGAATATTGCTGCAATATGTCTCTATCTCTTTCATGGTCATTTATGGTGTTTGGTGGATTATGGTTCTTCTTTGCAAATCTTGGTTATAGTCAAGGGGAGCATGTTCTTAGGGGGAGCATAACCCTTTGCCCTTGATGTCAAAGGGGGAGAATGACGTTGAGGATCTTGAGGTTGCCATCAAGTCCAAAGGGGGAGATTGTTGGCATTATGATTCTGGTATGGCTCTATGATACAGGTGTTGTACTTGATGGCAACTCAATCAAGTGGCAATGGTCTGTTCAGGCTCTCAAAATGATGGAAATTAAGAGGTTCGCAGGTGAATGGTTCAAAAGGTGCGGACCCGCAGATTCGCCGTCCACGAAGTGCGGTCATACCCGCAGGTTACCCGTTCAGAAGGTGCAGTCCCCCAGTTCACTCACTTCAAGGCAGAGAAGCGCTCTCATGTGGGGTTTCTTATGTTTGGCTCGTGGTATTTAGCCCGCCGTTCTTGATCCTATGGTTTTGGCCCGTGGTATAGGATCTATTTTAGCCTCGGTTTGGATCCCTTGTATTGGTTATTGATGGTTTTTTCCCATGGTGAAAATAAGGGCTTGACTATAAATAGGGAAGGAGATCACTTGGCTAAGGTATCTTGAGAATTTGAATATCTTAAGATCTGAAATATTGGGTTATCAATGTTAAAAGCTTGATCTAAATCAAAGTAAATTTGGAGGTGAATCTATTAAGTCGTGATCTCTCGGGCACATGATCAGATCTGTGCATCTGACTGTCAGTGGCACATTGGAGGGCTGTTAATTCGGTTCAAATCAGAGGTACGCGGGTGATTCACAGTGCAGATGCGGAGGTTCGCAGCTCAGTGAAAGGTGCAGTGCGGTGGTACGCGGTCGGACGAAAGGCACAGTGCGGAGGCCCGCAGTGCGATCGAAGGCGCAGTGCGGAGATTCAGTGAAGGTACGCGGCGCAACAGAAGGCGCGGTGCGGAGGAACTCGGCGCGACAGAAAAAACAGTGCAGAGTGACGTTACAGATACGCGGCGCGATGGAAAGAAAAGGTGCGGTGGTACATTGAAGTACGCGGCGCGATAGAAGGAGAAGATGCGTTGGCACAAGTAGAGGTACGCAGCAAGACAGAAGGCGAGTTGCGGAGATACGCAGTGAAGCAGAAGGCGCTCTGCGTGGATACGCAGGAAAACAAAAGGCGGGGTGTGGATTCACGCAGTCCAGATAAGGAAAAACTACGGATCTGTCTTAAAACATTTGTTGGTTATCTTTTATCTACTGCTACAGAGTTCTGGGTTTATATTTCTGGTACTATCTTTCTGTTTACAGCATTCTGAGAAGTTGGGTGACTCTTGAGTGATTGTATAAGGAGTTTGGGTGATTTGCATGTACTTGGTGTTTATTTGATCTTCTTGGATCCAGTTTGAAAATTTATGAAAAGTGGTCCTTGAAAGAAAAGAAGTAAAGGGGCTGTAGCTCCCTTCCAGGAGAGACTGGAAAACGAGAGAGAGTTGTAGCTCTCTGCAGGTTGCAGCCTGCGTACTGGTAAAGGACTGCACCAGTACAAAATCATTGTAAAAGGAGTTTATAATTGAAAGAAGATAGAGACATATTGCAGCAGGTGGTTTTCACCCACATTGGCTTTCCACCTTATATCTGGTGTTCTTTGGTGTGACTCTGTTTTTCTTGTTCATGCTCATTATTTTATGGTACTGACATACAAAGTAACGATCAATATCTGAAGAATAATTTAAAGTATAAATAAGGAAGATATATTGAAAAGAATTTGATAATACTGATTCACCCCCCCCCCTCTCAGCATTATTTCCAACACTGACTGCTACTAGTCTGCAACTGTCACTCTGTATGAAAATTCCAAAAATGAATCTTATTGCAGTAACCGGTATTATTTTCCCTAATTGTTAATTAATTTAACAATTTATCAGCTACGACAAATGTCAAAATAAACACACTACAACGTTCACAAATAAAATACTGCGGAAAAACAATGCGCTGGAAACTGAGAAATGCTAGCAGACACATAAAATATGAGAATTATTTTTGGACAAATGTCCCCAGAAAAACCCAATGAGGAAAAACTAGTGCAACAATGAGGGTTTTTATTATTATGCAGCAACGAAAATTTGAGTACAATCTGGATGCCTGAAACTGACAATCCACAACAAGAAAATCTGGGCAAAATTATTGAAGGGAATTAGTACCCTTCCTCCACAAACAATCCCAGCACAACTTGCTTGCAGAAACTCAGCCTCCTGAAGCTTCTGAGTCACCCTATGCAATGGACTGCGTAGTCACTATGATGTCTAGCCTCTGACTGGTATCTGATGAAGTCATTCTGCCTTCTACTACTGAGAAATTCATCACTCCAACCCTCTGGAACCTCTGCTTGGCCTCTGGATCTACGAATGATTTCTCTCCAGCAAATTGGATTGCCCTCTTGGAAGCAACTGCACTGTCTCACCAGAATAACTCGGCCCTCTTGTTGTTGTCTCTCCAGATATGGAAATTTCCTCTAGATCATTGTCCCTACCCCTCACTCACTGCTCCGATCTCTAGGTCTCTCCAACAACTAACTGCTGCTACTCTGGAAACCAATCTACTAAGAAATTGAACTACTCAAGTGTGCTCTCCATCACCACATCGACTTCCTCTTATAATCCATTGTTGGAGCACCAACAACCAAGATTAAAACATAATCGATGGCTAGGATCATCTCTGGATCGATCTGTGTGAGTTTCTAGATCATTCTTGTTGATTTGGGGTAGCATCAGATGTGCTCTAGCCATGAAAATTGGTGGAGAGGCTAAAGCACATGAGATCTCCAAGACCCATAAATGGTTTGGACAAATTGTACCCTCTTTGGGATATATTAAAATAACTAATATTTTTAATGGAGTTACTAAGTCTAAACTTAGGAAAAATAAAATATTAATGATATTAATATAAAATTGGGTTAGAAGGTTTCAAAAGTCATGCATCAAGCCAAATCTAATCTTAGCCGTTGATTAGAGATTTAATCTTGGTCATTGATGGACCAACGAGAAAAGTATAAGAAGAGGCTTGAGGATCAGTTCGAGAATACACCAGAGTGATCAGTGATTCATTTTGCTAGAGCAGGGTTGTTAAGCAAAGTTGAATCAGTGATCAGCAGCGAGGGGCAGTGAGTACTGGACAGAGAGGCAGAGAGAGTACTAAGAGACCAGTGCAGAGGCAGGGAGAGCAAGAGCAGTAGCCAGTTCAGGCCACACAAAGCCTAGTAGAGGCTACGCAAAGACTAGAGAGACTACGTCATCCAAGCAGAAGGCAAAGGGAGTGACGCAAAGGCTCCCAGAGGCTACGCAGTGCCTTAGAGGGTTGATGCGAAGGGTCCTGGGGTTGACGTAGGCCAGCAGAAGGCTAACGCGGAGACCAAAAGGGCCAGCGCTGAGCTTCAATTGTGTCGAAGAGGGTTTCGTGGGACAAGTTTTCTGAATACCTGTTTTCGGATATAGAGGTATTGTTACTGTGTATTTTTCTTTGTCAAGTGAGCCGAATTAGGCACCCTGTTGTACTCAGACTGCATAATAATATAACCCTCTGAATCGCTGCATCGGTTTTCCCGCATTGGGTTTTTCCGGGGACATTTGTCCAAAAATAACGGTGTCACTTGTGTGCATGTTTTCTTTCAGTTGATGATCTGTAGATGTTGTGACTGTATTTGTGTTTATTTCGGTATTTAAATGTATTAAATAACTTGTTCAAATTTAAACAAGTAAAAGAAATAAACCAACAGAATACAGATTAATTTTCTAACGAATAGACTTAGAAAGTTCAACATGGTATCAGAGCGTGGTTGCAGATCACAGGAAAATTGAAGGCATCAGCTTAGCAGATCATTTGCAGCGAATTCAGTTGTCCCAAGTGACAGAGTTGATCCTTGCAGAAAACCACAGAGGAAGGAGTGACGTAGAGAGACTGAGCCATCAATCTAGGCCAGAGAGAGGCAGCGCAGAGGTTGAAAAGGGCATAAACAGGCTCACGCAGAGGCCAGGAGGGTTGACGCAGTTGGCTGAGGGAGTTGTTTGCCAGGTGTTGCGATTTCACAGAGCCAAGAGGCTCAATCCTTCAGTTGTTGGGGCATAGGAGGTTGTGGGTAGTTTGCAAAGCGAAGCTGGAAGGGTACTGTGGTCAGAACAATACCTAACAGGACAAGACCAAGGTGGAGGGAGTTCTTGCCGCAGCGGATTTCTAGCCGAGGAATCCAGATCAGTGTTGTAGTTGCACAGACGATCGGAGTGGGGCAACTTGACGTTGGCAAAAGGATTTCCAGGAGGGAAATCGGGACTCAAAGAGAGTCCAGAAGAGAACTTCCAAATGGGAAGTAGAGAGACTCGGAGGAGTCGAACCGAGAACTTCCAAGCAAGAAGTAGAGAGACTTGGAGGAGTCAACAGAGAAGAGTAGAGAGATGGTCGTGAATGGGCTAAGTGATCAGGATAGGCTGGACGAAGCGTCCAACTTTGTGGTTTGGAAGGTCGGGATCTCGTCCATTCTAGACAGACATCGCATCAAGGGCTTCACCTTGACAACTATGGCTATCCCAGTTGACCCAATAGCAAATGATAGGTACAAGGAGGCAATGGCTAAGTGCATCATCCTTGATGAGGTCAAGGATCATGTGGTACCACATATTGCCGAGAAGGAAACGACAAAGGAGATGTGGGACGCTTTGAAGACATTGTACAAGCATACTTTCGTGCAGAGGAAGATGCTTCTGGAGAATCAGCTAAGGGCATACCAGATGCAGAAAGGAGATCAGATAGTTGTCTTCCTCAGCCGGTTGAAGGAGATCCGTGACCAACTAACTTCCATAGGGCCCACACCGGATGAGGAATTAATGGTGAGGACTACACTTAACGTAGTTTCCGAGGATTGGGAGGTATTTGTCCAGAGCATATTGGGCAGGACGAGTCTTCCCGATTGGGAAGAACTGTGAGCGGCTCTTCGTCAACAAGAGATCAGATGGCTGACCAAGGCGGGGAGTAGCGGTAAAGGGGTCAGGATCAAGGAGGAAGAAGAGGATGCGGCTCTAGCATTTGCGGGAAAGCAGGAGAAGAGGAAGAAGAAGGACCTCTCCAAGGAAAAGTGCTTCCATTGTAGGGAACTGGGTCATTTTGTGAATCAGTGTCTGAGGAAGAAGTGTAAGGGAGAGGCTTCTGACTCGAAGTCAACGCCAACGCAGGCATCGAAAGAAGTCGAGGAGGATGACGATTGTGCCATGAGTGCTCATGTGCCACCTGAGAAGAAGTGGGGAGACATCGAGCTGTAGTCAGGAGGACTATAGGCGATGAGGGGCAGGATCCTTGAGGTACCCAACCTCTTGGATTATACCTTGCTACGAGAACCTCGAAGAGGAGTAGCAGGACTGACGGATGTCGGTAGAAACAGATGCGGATGAAGCGGCAAAGAGTGCTACATTGTAGGAGTCCCCGAGCAGCGCGAGGCTAGCAAGCTGCAACAGTGCGAGAGGTACGAGAGTGTTGCACTAGTGCAGGATGGCACAAAGAGGTGTGCAACGGTGCGAGATGCAGGGAGTTGTTGCAGCAGCGCAAAGGTCAATAGAGGGAGCAATTGTTAGCGACAGAGGGAGCTTCAGCATCGGAAGTGTTTCTAGCCTGACAAGGATGTCAAAGTTGGGTGGATTAGTTACTTACTTCTCAATAACTGAGTTGCAGTGCAATAGCAGTATGGAGTAGCATGATGTAGCATGATGAGAGGGGATGCAGTGCAGATCCAGTGTTGGGAGGATGGACTAGCAGCAGCACGAATGCAGAGGGAGTTGTCGTACAAATGCAGCAGTGGCAGTGGCAGGGTCATGGGCAGCAGTGCAGAGGATGTTGGGCGGGGAGGCCTAGCATCGGCACAGGGACCGGTGCCAGATAATCAGTGTGATACTCAGTGAGGAGTATTACTAGAGCACAGTCCTCGCTAAGAGGGAGTGTTGATTTGGGGTAGCATCGAAGGTGCTCTAGCCATGAAAATTGGTGGAGAGGCTAAAGCACATGAGATCTCCAAGACCCATAAATGGTTTGGACAAATTGTACCCGGTTTGGGAGATATTAAAATAATTAATATTGTTAATGGAGTTCCTAAGTCTAAACTTAGGAAAAATAAAATATTAATGGGTATTAATATAAAATTGCGTTAGAAGGTTTCAAAAGTCATGGATCAAGCAAAATCTAATCTTAGTTGTTGATTAGAGATTTAATCTCGCCCGTTGATGTAGCAACGAAAAAAGTATAAGAAGAGGCTTGAAGGTTAGTTGGAGAATACACCAGAGTGATCAGTCATTCATTTTGCTAGAGCGGAGTTGCTAAGCAAAGTTGAATGAATAGCAGCGAGGGGCAGTGAGAAATTGACAGAGAGGCAGAGGGAGTATTGAGAGACCAGCGCAGAAGCGGGGAGAGAGAGAGCGGTAGCCAGTTCAGACCACGCAGAGCCCAACAGAGGCAGCGCAAAGCCCAGTGATGCAGAGGCTCCCAAAGGCTTCGCAATGCCTCAGAGGGCTGATGCAGAGGGTCCTGGGGTTGACGTAGGTCAGCAGAAGGCTGATGCAGAGACCAGAAGGGCCAGCGCTGAGCTTCAGTTGTGCCAAAGAGGGTTTCGTGGGACAAGTTTTCTGAATACCTGTTTCCAGATATAGAGGTATTGTTGCCATGTATTTTTCTCTATCGGGTGAGCCAGATTAGGCACCTTGTTGTACTTAGATAGACTGCATAATAATATAACCCTCTGAATAGATGCACCAGTTTTCCCACATTGGGTTTTTCCGGGGACATTTGTCCAAAAATAAAGGTGTCACTTGTGTGCTTGTTTTCTTTCAGTTGATGTTTTGTAGATATTGTGACTGTATTGTATTTATTTCGGTATTTAAATGTATTAAATAACTTGTTCAAATTTAAACAAGTAGAATAAATAAACCAGCAAAATACAAATTAATTTTCTAATGGATAGACTTAGAAAATTCAACAATTCTCACCTTATCTCAATTAATAATGATTAATTAACCATATTCCCTAAGTTTAGGCTTAGGAAATATTTAAAAAATGGTTAATAATTTAATTGAGACACTTCTAGGCAGAATTTCCATAAACGATTTATGGGTTTTGGAGATCTCATGTATTCTAGCCTCTCCACCAAATTTCGTGGCTAGAACACATCTGATGCTACAAAAACTAACACTCCCTCTTAGCGAGGAATGTGTTCTAGTGTTGCACACCCTGCCACAACACTGTCTATGTATCATCTTTGCTACGCTGCTGATGTCTAATCGCTGCTGCCCACCAACCACCACGCAACTCTGATATACGTTGCATCTATGTTGTTGCTGACACTACCATACCACTGCCAACACTGCATGTGCACTGCAACTCTGTTGTTGCAACTGAAAAACATCCAAAACACTGAATCACCTGTGATCAGTATGATGCATCTACCACCTGAGTCTCTGACTGCTACTAGCATCTTCTCTGTCACTGAAGAATTTGCATTGTTGCTAACTCTACACTGCTTCCAACTCTGCATTGTGCTCCCCAGCATCTGACTGCTACTAGTCTCTGCAATTGTCACTCGTTCCCTGACTGCATCAACTGCCACTAATCCATCCTACTACTGAATATTGTGGGCCCCTATAGCAAGGTATTGATCCATGAGGTGGACTCCTCAAGGATCCTTCTCATCTGTAGCTCTCTGGGGCTACAACCCCAAATCACCCCACCTCACTCCTAGAGGTGTATCTACAAACATCACAAAGCCTTCCTCCAAACTGGACGACAACCTGTCGATTTTTGCTGAGGCTATTTGTTGGTCTTGCTTCTCCTCCTTGTCGTTCCTGAGAGGACACTGGGTAATGTAGTGACCAAGCTTAACACATTTAAAGCACTTGACCTTTGATAGGTCCTTTTTCTTCAACCTTTGCTCCCCCTGTCCCTAACTAGGACCCTTTGATGCGAGGGCCACATTCTCCTCCTCCTTCACCACATTCGATCCGTTGTTGTTGCTGCCACAGATGGAGCCCTTTAACAGAGCTCATCTCAACTCTTCCCGCTGCAAATCGGCCCACATCTTGTCCCACTCTGGTAGCCTATCTTTGCCCAATATGCTTTGGACAAAGACCTGCCACTCCTCTAAGACATTGTTGAGTGCCAATCACACTAGTTCTGTGGGTTGAGGCATTGCCCCAACAACTAAAAACTAGTCTCGAACCTCCTGAATCCTAATAAAGAAGGGATTTATGCCTTTCCCCCTCTGCATCTTAGCGTCTCCTCAAAAAACATCTTCTGTTGCTTGGAAGTTCCCTGGTATAACGTGGAGAGAGCATCCCACATCTATTTGGCAGTATCTTTGCCAACTATCTGTGAGACTATATGATCCCGGACTCCATCCAGGATCAACTGCTTCACCCGCGCCATCTCCTTCTTGTATTCTTTCTGTTGATCTACATCTTGGGGAACTGCCACTACATTATCAATGTTGTCTTCTAGGCCATATTCATCTAGAAGGAAGGACATCCTCGCCTTCCAAATGACATAGTTGGAAGATCCATCCATCCTATCCTGATCTCTAAGCGCTACAGTGGCCATCTCTAAAACTGTCGAAAACTTCTCCTTTCCTTCTACTTGGTTGTTGCTCTGCTATTCGCACTCCCTTCTGGAGTGAGAAAAACTACTCACAACTAATGCCAATCTGCAAGGAAAATCAAACTTCATGAGACTAGAAGTTCCCCGAGAGAAATTTTCCCTCTGTGTGCTCTTCTCTCTTCCACCCCGACGCTAGCTCTGCTCTAGCGAACTGCTGCAAAACCATTTGCGCCCAGCTAGAGATCTGCCCAACGAAAAAATGAGCTGCTCCCTCTGCATTTGGAACCACTCGATCTAGAAGGATCGAATTTTTTTGCCCCTCTCAAAAAAATCGAACTTACTCAAGCAACTCAGCATCCTGGCAAAAGATTGTGCTACCCCTAGGAATTTCGACCTGCTGCTCTTACTGAACAACGAAATTCCTTCTTTCGCTTCTGAGCTCTATGGCCGATCAACTGCACTCTAATACCATGTGAAAATTCCAAAACAAAATCCTATTGTAGCAACTAGTATTATTTCTCCTAATTGTTAATTAATTTAACAATTTATCTTCTACATCAAATATCAAAATAAACACACTGCAACCTTCACAAATAAAATACTACAGAAAAATAATGCGCTGGAAACTGAGAAATGCTAGCTCACACATAAAATATGAGACAATTATTTCAAGAAAAATGTCCCCGGAAAAATCTGATGCGGGAAACCAGTGCAGCAGTGAGGTTTTTTATTATTATGCAACAGCGAAAATTTGAGTACAATCTGGATGCCTAAAACTGGCAATCCACAGCAAGAAAATCTAGGCAAAATTATTGAGGGGAATTTACTCTTCCTCCACAAATAATCCCTGCACAACTTGCCTAAAGAAACTCAACCTCCTGAAGCTTTTGTGTCACCCTCTGCGTTGGACTACGCAGTCACTATGACAACTAGCCTCTGACTGGTCTCTAATGAAGTCGTTCTACCTTTTGCTACTGAGAAATTCGTCTCTCCGTCCCTCTGGAACCTCTACCCGGCCTCTGGATTTGAGAACAATTTTCTCTCCAACAAATCGAACTTCCCTCTTTGAAGCTACTGCACAGAGCTCTACGGTGCCTCACTGGGATAACTCAGCCCTCTTGTTGCTGCCTCTCCGATCTGGAAAAATTCCTCCGGATCACTGTCCCTGCCCCTCACTCACTGCTTCGATCTTTGGCTCTCTCTGGCCACTGACTATCGCCACTCTAGAAATTGATCTACCAAGAAATCGAACTGCTCAAGTGTGCTCTCCATCACCACATGGACCTCCTCTTATAATCCATTATTGGAGTACGAACGCCTAATATTAAAACATAATCGATGGCTAGGATCATCTCTAGATCGATCCATGTGAGTTTCTAGATTATACTTGCCTTATCTCAATTAATATTTATTAATTAACCATATTCCCTAAGTTTAGACTTAGGAAATATTAAAAAAACAGATAACAATCTAATTGAGACACTTCTAGGTGGAATTTCCATAAACAAATTATGGGTTTTGGAGATCTCATGTATTCTAGCCTCTCCACCAAATTTCGTGGCTAGAACACATCCAATGCTACAAAAACTACTACTCTAGATCTGCCTGCATCACTGACACTAATCCATCCTACTATTGAATAATGTGGACCTTATAGCAAGGTGACGATCCATGACGACACCTCAATGGACCCTGTCCATCTCTGCAAAATCTGATCTACTCATATTGTTGCTACTACTGCTCTACTAATGCTTCCGCATTGATGCTGCAACTCCTACAAGAATGAGTTTGATCTCCCCAGATCCTGAAGTGCTAGCTTCCATAGCGTTTCTCCCTCTGAAGCTAGACTCCCTCTGAGTCTCGATCTCTCTATCAGAAATCTCTCTACTCCCTCCTGGTAGCTCACACTGTGCACTTGTACTGGAAACTATACTACATAGCTCTGTGCTGGGAATCTTTCGGTTGGATCTGCACCTGCATACTGCAACTGGGCAATTCACACTGCCTATGTCACTGCATCTAGTTGTGCAATTTTCTCTCAAATACTGACTGCAACTAGATTTGCAACTGTCGAATGATAGATTGCGTCTGCTGACACTGAACCTACTACTATGATATTGTGGGCTCCTGTAGCAAAGGTGATGTTCCCACTGTAACAATTTGGAACTGATCTGATTGATCTCGTTGTTGCAACTGTAATGGACCCTACCCAATATGGCACACTGGAGTCTTATACTCCTCCTCCTGGATCTGGTGCCCCACTATCAACTTTTGAGCCTAGTCCTTCGCTGGGATCATTCCTTTCTTTGCAACTCGTACTAGACAACTCGCACTTCCTCCAACACTTGTTTCCGACAACTAGAAGTCGAACTGCTACCCAAATCTGCATTCTGGCTAACTCGCACAACCTCCTCTAACAATCTCTTATGGTCATTCCTGCAGAGCTGCAAAATGTGGAAACTCAAAGCTGGAGAAAATAACCCTGGAAACTCCCTCTGTGTGCGCACTTTCTCTTCCACACGAGCTAATTTTGCTTCTGCAAAACTATTTTGTGCCCAAGCAAGGAATCCGCTCAGTGAAAATCAAAGTTGTTGTTGCTCCCTCTGACTGTTGGTATCACTATTTTGGGCAAATCGATTTTTCTGCCAACCTACAACTAAAAATCGAACCCTTGCCTAGAAATTCGATTTACATGTCTGGATACTGCACAGCCTCTGAGAATTTTGCCCTGCTACTCACTCTGAACAATGAAATTCCCTTCTCCGCTTCTAAGATTCCTCATTGATCACTCATGCTCTGATACCATGTGAAAATTTCAAGTCTGAAATCCTATTGCAACAACTGGAAATTATTTTTCTAATTGTTAATTAATTTAACAATTTATCTACTATGACAAATGCCAAATAATTCACACTGCAACCTTCACAAATAAAACTGCAAAAGAAAATAGCGTTGGAAAATGAGAAAATACTAGCACACACAAAAATTAACACAGTTATTTTTGGACAAATGTTCCCGAAAAAACCCAACTTGGGAAAATTGGTGCAACAATTGAGGGTTTTTATTATTATGCAACAGTGAAATTTGAGTATAATTTATGGATGCCCAACTAGCAATCCAAACAAGAAGAAAACCTAGCGAAAATTATCTAAGGGAATTTGCCTTCCTCCACAAGCAACCTCGGTAGAACAATGCCTAAGAAAACTCGTCCTCCTGGACCCTCTACGCAGTGCTTGTGTAGACCCTTTGATGTCTAGTCCGGAACAACCTTTGATCAAGTCGTTATGCCTGTCTCTGCTGAGGAAAACGATTCTTCAACCTTCTGGAAGACTTTCCAAGCCTCTAGAAGCTGAATCTATTTTTCCTTCAGGTAAATCGAATTGCTCTTCTAAAGCAATTGTGTTGCGTTGCCTCACTAGGAATAACTCGGCCTCTTGTTGTTGCCTCTCCAAATCTGGAAAACTTCCTCTGGAACAATATCCCTACCCCTCACTATCTATGCTTCCTTCTCGGCTTTTTAGCAACTGTTACTGCTCTCTGGAAATCCAATTGCCAAGGAAATCGAACTCCACAAGTGTCTCAAGTGTGTTCTCCATCTACCCATCAACTTTTTCTTATAACCCTCTATTGGAGCACCAACGGCCAAGATTAAAATTTAAACAAGGGCCCAAATTAATTCCTAGTCGATTTGTGTGAGTTTCTAGAGAATTCTCACCTTATCTCAATTAATTTTGATTAACTAACCCCTTTCCCTAAGGTTAGACTTAGGAAATAATTAAAAAAATGGGCTAATAATCTAATTGAGGTACTTCTAGGTGGAATTTCCATAAGTTATTTCTGGATTATGGAGAACTCATGTATTCTAGCCTCTCCACAAAGTTTCGAGACTAGAACACCTCCGATGCTACAAAAAACTAACATCCAACGCATCAGATCTCCTATATTGTGGATTGACATTAAATCCATATAAAGTATAAATGATGTTAGGACCTTCACAAAGACTGTATTGCTGCAATACATAGGTAAATTGAAACCAGGGCAAAGAATAAGCTTCTTTATGACACAGGTTAACTCTAAACACCTTCAAAGAATGACTCTTTTCATAGGTTCATGTTACAATGTTGGTACTTGTATACAGAATACTGGCAATAAATGCCCAATTGGGATTTGTGGTGTTTGATTTCATTAAGTATGGTCGATTGTTAACTATAATTAAGTTAAAAGGCCAATGGCACTGTTACCCATCAAAATACAAAGGTAACCCTTCGAGAAAAAAAATCTCCTACATTGCAGCTTGCCAACCAGCAGTCCTACCATGATCCACAGATAGCCAGCCTCAGAAGCCTCCCATCTATGATCAGGTCAATATATTCATAGATCTAGCCTACTCATTTGATGAAGGTGGGTCATCTATTGTGAGGTGTGTTACCCACCAAAAGTGAGTGGCCCCAAAGGAGAAACTTTTTCTCCTAGTCATCTCTTCAGCCAGCAGCCAACAACCCTGAGAGCCACCTAGTAGTTGATGTGATGTGCCATTCATCTTCGCCACCTGCATCAATCATATGTCCCCTCGCCCATTTGTTAGGATCACATGTTGGAAGGTGGGCTTCTAGTAAAAAGTGTTGAAATTTCTAAGTCTATCCATTAGAAATTTAATCTGTATTCTTCTCGTGTATTTCTTCTACTTGTTAGATTCGAACAAGTTATTAAAAACATATAAATAACGAAATAAACACAATATAGTTTCAACATCTACAAATCATCAGCTGAAAGAAAACAAACACACAAGCGACAACGTTATTTTCAAACAAATGTCCACGGAAAAACCCAATGCGGGAAAATCGGTGCAGTGATTCTAAGGGTTTATTATTATGCAGTATTTCCTTGAGTACCACTGGGTGCCTAACCAACTCACCCGACAAAGAAAAATACACAGCAGCAATACCTCTATATTCGAAAATAGGTATTCAGAAAACCTGTCCCACGAAACCCTCTCCGACGACTCTGAAGCACAACGCTAACCCTTCTGGCATTTGCGTCAGCCTCTTGCTAACCTACGTCAGCCCCATGACCCTCTGCATCACCCTCTGTGGCACTGCACAACCTCTGGAACCCTTTGCGTCACTCCAGCAGCCTCTGCGTGGATGATGCAGTCCCTCTAGCCTCTGCGTTGTCTTTGTTGGGTTCTACGTGGCCTGCACTGGCTGCTTCTGCGCTGGTCTCTCAGTACTGTCTCTGCCTCTTTGTCCAGTACTCACTTCCCCTCACAGCTGATCACTGATTAAGTTTTGCTTAGCCACCTCGCTCTAGCAAAATGAATCACTGATCACTCTGGTGTGTTCTCCAACTGACCCTCAAGCCTCCTCTTATACTTTTCTCGTTAGTCCTTCAATGGCAGAGATTAAATCTCTAATCAATGGGTGATGAAATGCCCCACCACTAAGGGGGTAACACTACTATACATCATTCAAAGCATGCTCTCATTCCCTAGAGCTTTGAGGAGTAACAAAAAAAAAAACAAGAAAAAGCAAAAGGCAATAAGAGGGGTAGAAAAACAAAGGTCGAGGTAACTCATGCAATCACGATTGCTCCCACCTCAAATTTGTATGCCCAATATGTGGAATTCCTCATTATTGCTACCCTTTTGACCATGGCAATTAGCCTTGAGACCTATCTTACCCTTCCGTTCCATCATCGGTCACATGACACCTATTGATTGAAGGGAGGATTGAAGACATGTCACTTCCATTTGGATGTTGGAAACGCCTAATAGGGTCATCATTTAGCCACTCCTACCTAGTGAGATAACATTTTTTACATGACTAAGACCCCAAATTTGGAAGATAAACCTCGTATGAAGTGTCACATTGCCCATTACTCGCAAGCTTGGTTCACTTAGATGCGAAAATGGTTAAATGTACCTAATGTCATAAGTTGCAGCATTGGATATTATGGGTGAATGGTAGGTGGTTTCATTATTGGCTAGGCAACTTAACTAGGGCCAAAGTCCACCAAAGGATCATATTGAACCCACAGGTGAGGCATTGAAAGCCATGGGTCCCAGGACATTCATAGAGCATCACTTGAATTCATGGGCATTTTCAACACCCACAACTTCTACACTTTGCCCTATATTATTCATGGGATGATGCACTAAAACCAGTTTTCCCCCTAGTCAGCTTAGCACATGTACATGGTGTGGCAGCTGATCTGAGGCCCAGATGAGGTTTGTCTTCTTCGCTAAGACATGGTTGGGCTAGAACCATCTTCAATGCCCTCAACGTTTGGAGTAGAAACAAAGATTCAGCCACATGGAGATGCATGAGACCTAGTTTGTGCCCCAAAACGCATTTGGGTGTTCACAGAATCATTTGCACTGAGACAGAGGAGCCAACCCCTCCATCACGATTTTAGAGGTCCTCTACACTTTATTCGACACAAGAAGGCCTCTACGCATGCCTTCTAGAGGCCTACGCATGCATGACATCAGCTTTTGACCCTCTTTTGGAGATGTATTTTGATTTGCACATTGGTTACTAGGTTGGCCTATGACCTAGAGGCTTTTCTTGCCCATTATTTTATGATTTTAGGGGCTTGTAGGAAAAATAGGTTATGTTAGACCTCATATATATTAGAGAGATGTCATTTCATCTCTCATCATCATCACACTTGGGATTTTGGCCTCCTTAGAGAGACTCGCACTTGTTCTTTTCTTGGACTATTGGATGATTGGATGCATTTTGATATTTGGAGCTGATTTTTGGACATCTTTTGGAGCTATTCTTGGCATAATGGATGGAATTTCTTGCTAAATTGTCTTGTAAGTGCTCTATTGTTGAATATCTTTCTTTTTCATGTCTAATGTATGGAATGAGTAGTTCTAATCTATGCTAAATTGTGCCCTAATTGTTGATAATTATCTATTGAATGCTAGTTAGAAGAAAATTGCATGCATTATTCATTCATGACATTATAAGAAGTATCCTAGTGGTGAAACTCTTTGAAGCTCTTCCCATAAACTCCATTATTCCTTGAGTGGGTAAATGCTTGGAAATTGAGCTAGGGCATCAATTTTCAGCCTCCTTAAGAGCAAGATTGGCTATCCTTTGACATCCATGACTCCACATACCCAAGGGACAAGGCACTAGTCCAAGTCTTTGGTGATCATTCCAAAATTATATCCATTTTCTCCTCCTTTTAAATTGGTCCTTTTAAGGCTACGACAAAAATATAGGGTTTGGGGTAAAATTTTAGAGAGGAGACTGTTTGGTGATTTAAAAGCGTAAACATCAAGAGATAGGTCTAGGTTACCTAACCTATCAATTTGGGGACATCCACTCAAATTTCATCCATAAAATATCTTGCCCTAGGTTCCTTAGACCTCAACTTGAGGAATTTCTTAAGTGTTTCATGAGTCTTGCATTAGCTGAATATCATTGTAAGAAACCGTTTACATTGGGCCTTGACCTTGTGAATACCTATCACCATAGAAAACCTCAAAACCCTAGATCTGGTGCCTTGTTTTTCTAGGGCTTTTCTTGGAGAGCGATTTTACTTCTTTGAAGCCATCATACCATTATTGTCCCTCTTTGAATGAGCTTTAGTAGGGTCACTTTGTACTTTATCGACAACATATCTATTTGAAGTGATTTCTCCTTTACAAGGACTCCTCCCTTCGATTAAAGTCCATAAAGAGCAAAGGTTTTTTGTTGAGATGACAATGGGTCTCTACCCCATTGTTGTCCCATTATCTAGTTTATACCTTGTAGGGTCCTCTGTTAAATTTCCAGGATCTTGGGTCTAGGACAGAATCTTAGAATCTCTAGCGCTACCAAACCAAGAATCTCAACAAAGCTACTTTGTGCAACGAAACAATATAAAGCAGTGAATCACACATGCACAAGTATAGACAACTTTTTACAAATTTCAACCCAACTTCGTTATATTTATCAACATATAATACAATTGTTTAGGGCTCCCATACAAGGGATAATGGCCCTCAATTATCCACAAGTACAAGAATACAAGATACAATGACAATCTCGTTGCAGTCTCTATGTAATATCTCGTCCTGTCAATCCTTCGCCTTTGTTTTGCTCCCTAGCTGCCCCTTAGTCCATCAAGAGACAACACAGAGTCTCCAGAAGGGCTTCCACCTATCACTGTTGCAAGTCACTTCTGCTACAATGAACACGGGCTGATCTGATCTGCTCTTCTAGGCTGGGCAATACCTGAGCTCCAATCTACCAATCTAGTAGCTTCTTTCGTCCATCAAAGAGCTACACATTAGGCTCCAATCTTCACCCAACCTTCAGCTATCAATGTCACTTTATGACTACTTGTCAAGGGTTATTTTGGGCCATCAACACACTGTCCTCCACCAATCCAATGATGCCCAATACTCCACTGTGAAATTTGCTCCTTGTTGAGGTCTCCAACCACCCCAGTCAACCTCAACACATGGCTCCCACAGGCCGCAACTTTGTCCACACTTGTACCATCCACCTAGCACAAGTTCATCATTGAAACAACATCAACATACCTTGAAATTTGGTGCTCTTCTGTTGTAGGTGACGTTGACTGGTTAGGGCAACTGTTAGCTCACTGTTGACCCTCAATTTCACCTCCTAACAGCCTCCTACAGCTACGACATACTTCTCTTGTGTCACTATTGTTTTGTGCTAGTATTTAGGTCTATTTCCAGCCCTTTGGTATGTCTTGCAGCCTCCTCGCGAATTGTGATTTAGGGCTACGGCATACCCTAATCTACAGAACAGACCTGCGGCTACTTTCACAAGAGATTACAACCTCAAAACCCACGCTAATCCACCCAAATTTCTTCCTTGAAGATACGACTCCCTTGCCCTAGTCCTCGGCCCTACAAACAGTCTCAATTGTGCCCTAAACTCGACCCTGTTTCTCCTTCTTTGGATACGGCTTAGCTTTAGATGTTATTTCTCTATGAAATGTGCACTTGGGATAATGAATTAGCCTCCAACCTCACCTTCTATTTATACACAATAGAAGGGGTGCATTTGGACGTCCACATGGGCTTGACAACCTATCAACAAGCCTTCCTCCACTATGCCGACTTGTGCAAAACCCAATAGTGACATTCAAAAATTAATATCTCTTGATCTAGAGCTTTGATTTGACCAATTCTCAATGTGCTAGTTTTGTCTCGACATCCTCTATCACCTCAAATTTCTCATGCTCCAATACCTCACTTTTTGGCCCAAACATCGATGGGTGCAAAACCCTAACCTTAGGTTCCAAGCCCACAAGTGACTCTTGTGGTGCTCCAACCTCCAAACCGTGAACCCTAGGGCTTGGAGTACCTCCCAAACTACTAAAAAATCAACAACCTCCCTAAGGTGTGCTAGATTTTGAGGCAACATTTTTGGGGCCATTGACAAGGACATGAGATGTGTGTCTTGTTTCCATATGACAATATAAATCCTTATTTGGCGACTCTACTAAAAGAACGAAATCCTTGTTCTTTATTGAACTTCTAAGTTTCAAATGCTTGAAGGGTGAAGTACGCATTTTTCAAAGGCATTTTGAACTCACCCTGGCAACTCCTTTTATGGTTGATATGCAAGACTCAAAACAACGTTTGATTGGGAAGATTTATACCCAGCTTTGGATATTGCATGGATTACTAGGTATTCGAATAAACACCACTGCAATCATTTAAAGGGTTTATCAAAGTTTGATGGTGACCGAACTGCAGCGCTGATCATGTGGATAAATTCATCAAATATACTTCGAGCATCAATTTGGTTCATCAAGATGTGCTCATTTGGTTTTTTATCATCTCTATAAGATCTGGCGAAGATGATTGGCTTAAATTCATGCAGGCCCAAAAGCATTCCCTCTTTCTCTATATTAATTAGATACTTCCTAGCACTCAAATGGCTGAGTTTTCAAGCCACTGAAGAAGCTTGTCAAAACTTTGACATAGCCCTCAGAAAAGAGGGGTTCGTTGAGTATGTTGAAGGAGTTGAAGAAGAATACCATGGGCAAGAGAAAGAGCCATTTTTAGATAGAAGCATTAATGAAGATATTAAGGGTGGTGTTGAAGTGGAGCATGATAAGGATTATGATGAAGAGCATTCCTTAGGAAGTTGTTAATTTTTAGTTAACATGTTCTTTGCTTAGGTCGATTACTTCAATGATCCACAAAAGCCCAAGATTAATTCCGTTTCTTTCATTAGCAATCACATAGACTATTCGATCATTGATAGTAATTGAAGAAAGAACATAAATAACATACGCAGAAGACAAGAGAACACACGAATTGGCTCAAGCCAGGGAAAAACCCCAAGATGGGGAAAACCCTTGATCAAATCTTCTTATTATTAATATCAAATGTTCAACAGATAAAGAGAGGGAGAGAATACAATTAATAACAAAGAAGAAGCCCAGGAAAGTCTTCCTTCCTACCTTCAAACAAAGACAACCAAACTCTGCTCTAACCAGAGATCAACAATAGTCACAACAACTACAAAGAAGTCTTCAAAAAGAGCTCGGTCCTAGTCCAGATAGAGCAACCTTCTTTGTTGTTTATAATGGTCCCAAAATAGTTATATACTAGACAGTTAAGCCTGGACTATGCGATGATGTAACTGTTGTAGATCAGGAACTTGGTTAGGGCCTGATTTTAGTCCACCTTGGTCCATTGAATTTCCTTCAACATTGCTTCTATGGCTAGCCTCCTCCTTAATGTTATATTCCCTCGTTGCATCTAGCTTGACTTAGCTATGGGATTTAGACCATACGGCTCCTTCAACTAGTCCAGAACATCCCTGCAATGCTCCTGTAATTGCCTCAAGATTTACGGCCTATCAAAACAGGGAGAATACCACTCAAATTATCCACCAATCTGACCAAATATGCCACGACCTACCTCTTCTGTACTTCAAACCTATCAAAACCCATAAACAGTCCACCAAACAACCCTTTGCTACCTCAGCCTTGACCTCCTTGAGCTGCAACTCCCACAGAAGATGATTCCTTTGAGTTTGATGCCCATAGGATGTGTCTGATGAGGTTGGAGGACACCTCTATATATACAAATTGGTGAGGGTCAAGATACATGACATTTGGGATTTATGAGCTTAAATGGAAGTGAGGTCAACCTTGATAATTTGCATATGAGTGAGCATAAATTCAAAAGAACATTTCTCCTTATCCAAATTTGATGATCTTTAGGTCAATTTTGGTCCTCTCGAAAAGAGGAATTTAATGCAATAATCATCTCCATCAAATGAGTTGTCCAAAGTGGAATTTGGCCCTAGTTGTCAATTTTAACACTCCCTCTCAACTAGGAAGAATTCCACCTGCCAATCCATGCCATCCTGACATCAAGAACCATCTCTACATCCCATCTCAACTCTAGTGAACACTGATATAGATAATGAAGAAGAATCGATCAATAGTGAGTCACAAGAGCTTGCCACTCTCCACTGACAAAAGTCAGTGCACATAACCAGGGGGTAAAACCCCAATCAGATCAAGTCATTGAACATCATGCATCCTAGACATAGGGAGTATGGCAATACACAATTCGCCCATCAGTATTGCTATGGTCCCTAACCACTTTTCCCAACTCATTGGTCAGATGAGAGGTACTTCCATGTGTCCTAGACTACATGGGTAGGATGATACAATAGCAGGGAAAGAATATATCACATCCTGCTCACAACCACACGTAGGGAAAGGATAAACGACATCCTACAATCACATGTCACGATCGTCGTAGGGAAAGGATGAACCACATCCTACGCACATACAAATCAACAATCGTAGGAAGGATCCTACATGTGGGGAAAGGATGAACCACGTCCCACCGACATGTCCACATGTAACAACCGACAGATGCCTATATGCATTTCACTGGGGTATCCGCGGGAGAAGGTGAACCACTCATCATGCTCATATGCCATAACAGAAGGTGAACCTCACTTTGATTATCGCAATCAGTGTTGATAATATCGGTATCGGGAAAATATCGGCGAGGGTCCAGAAAATATCTTATCGGCAATATTGGCGAAAATATCAGCAAAATATCGGCAAATATCGGCAAGCATAAAAAATGCATAATATATTCATTTTTTCAGATTTTTAAACATATAAAGCAATAACAACATGAAATAAACGCATTGGCACATAAATATGAAGAAAACACTGATATATATGATGTCAAATAGAAATGATACATCAAAGGCGATACCAAATTCTGTTGATCCCTGATAATTGTCCATTCAAGGACTCAAATGTGGAGAACCAATACAAAATAACATCACATATATAAAAGTATCTCATCATCATGAGTTATATGTAGCACAACAAATAAAACTAGCAGCTATCTATCTGAAATCACTGCCCTCTCCCCCTTTTACGGGAAAACATGATGGGTTGTTTACCAAGCCTACCCCTAGTAGTAGGAGGCCCTGACCCTGCCTCTGCACCTAATGTCAAATAATGAGTCCTAAGTTTGGGGCTATGCTCTCCTATATCTATAGCAGATGGTGTTGATGATGATGCTCCCGCAGTGCCCTCCTCCTCCTCCTGCTCCTCCTCTAAGTGTTGTTGCTCCTCTGGCTCTGAGTCCTCCTCTTGTTGCCCCTGCTCTAATGGATCATCTGCCACTGGCTCTAACCATGAAGGTGACTCCTCCAAGAGGGGCTCCTCAAACTCCACCCTCCACGAAGACAGACATCAATATTGTCTAAGCTAAGTCACATGACACGAGGACACGAGACACGGAGGACACGTAAATACGAGTATTCAATACGAAACACAACGACCTGGAAACAAGACACAGGGGACACGTTTTATATATATATATATATACACCAAAATATAGCTTTTTATCCATATTAAATTGCAGGTTGCAGCTTATTTAATCAAATTAAAATATAGTTACTTCTCAAAGTTCATAGTTCGCTTTAAAAAAATAAATAGAATCAAACTATTTAGAAATTAGAATGTGATATGCTTGGTCTTGATTCTTGAATATTCAATGTTCATTGTTCATGTACAACTTACAAGCACATAAGAAAATAACTAAAGTCTAATCCTATTGATTTCCTCTGCCCCTCTTGCGAGAAAATGCCACAACTTTCCCTTTCCCTCTAGATGTAGATGTTGGTGCTGGTGGAGTTGGCAGTGGAGTTTGCTATGCTCTAGAAGCTGAAGAACTAAAAGTAGGAGCTATAGGAGGTAGACCACGTTCTCTACTGGTGGCAAGGGTAGCCCGGGCAGGTGGTGACACCTGGAAACATTACAATCTCCCAATCCTGAAATCCTAAAAAACTGATAAGTCTGCTGCATTTTGAATGAAATCTAAAATTCTACTTTCTCCATATGAAATCCAATGAGGCCAGAACCACTCTCAAACATCCTGAGTCATTTCATGGTAATGTTAAAAATTTAAGTAAAAGGATGAAAATGAAGATTAAGGAGAATGTCACTTTTACTTTAAGAATTTAACATTACCATGAATAGCATATCAATACTAGGGCCTAGAACGCTCAAACCCTCCTTGGCAGCAACCACATAGCTCTCCCCTTCCTTCTCCAGCAATCAGAAATGAAAATGATATGAAAAAAAACCAAAATCGGATTTTTATAGGCCGTGCAAAAAAAATTTACAGGCACCGGGCGATATTTTCGATTGTCGCGCGATATTTTCCGAAATATCGGCGATATTTCGGAAATCGCGCGATATTTCCGAATATCGTCGATATCTCGGCGATATTATCAACACTGATCGCAATATACAATTGTGATTTCCAAAATGTGCACAAATGGCTCCTTGAAGAGCTTCTTCAACCAAATGGCTTCATAATGAGCCATGCTCACTGCTTTATATATATATTGAGCGGTGCTTCCAAAGCAACAAACTTCAGCCTTTGATTCATCCATGAAATAAAGTGGATCCCAAGAAATACAATACCTGGATGTGCTCTTTCCATTCATCATACTGCCAGCCCAACCAACATCGGAAAATTCATGGAGTCTTAGATTCCTGTTAGTGTAAGTAGATATACAATATGTGAGGCTTAACCATAAATTGTCACTAAGTCTTTGTAGCAACGTATATGAGTTCAACAAGAATACCAAGGTTGTTAGAAAATAAAAAAGGCAGAAATATTTTCTTATTCTTGATAATTACTTGTGATGTTCTTGGTTTTTTACTACGATTATTTATATATTCTTTCTTTTAGTTCATCAAGTAATTACTAATTACCAAAGCGAAAGCACATAAAACAATGGACACTAGATGTGGGCACTATGCCAAGGCAAAACCCCCCTCGAAGGGAAAACCCAATCAAAATTCTCTTCTTTTCAATAGTATTCTTTGAAACTCTTCACCCTAGACAAAGACCAAACCATCCCTCCACACCAAGTCAGCTTCCCAGATCTTCGACCTCTCTTCCAGCAACTTCGACTATGTAGCAGCTTTTGGCATTAGACAGCGTCCGGCATCAGCAAAACTTGGAAGACTTCATTCTCCCAATCTAGGGCACAAAACAGAGAGAGAGGCACCAAAATTTTGCTTTTCTTTTTCTCCTTAGACTGCACCCAACTCGCACTTCCTTTGGCTTCCTGGCTCCGTACTTCACACTTATCAGCTTTCTTAGAGATATTGAACTTGCTTGAGATGAAGTGCTCCAAATGAATTCGACTTGCTTCTATTTATAGGTTTCAAGGGAAGTCAAATTGATGTCCTTAAGCCGACTTGATCTCTTCTAGGCCAACTTGATGTGGAGGATACATAAATTACATTTAACTCAATACTTTAACATTTTTACTATGTGAAAATTCCATAACTGGAATCCTATTGCAGCAAATGGTATTATTTCTCCTAATTGTTAATCAATTTAACAATGTATTTGCTACGAAATATATCGAAATAAACACATTGCAACCTTCACAAATAAAATACAGCAAAAAAATAATGCACTGGAAACTGAGAAATGCTAGCACACACACATAAAATATGAGACAATTATTTTTGGACAAATGTTCCAGGAAAAAACCAACTTGGGAAAACCAGTGCAGCAGCTGAGATTTTTATTATTAAGCAGCAGTGAGAAATTCTAAGTACAATTGGATACCGAAATCTGGCAATCCTACAGAGAAAAATACTGGAAAACATCTAGTGAGGAATTTTCCTCACCCCACAAGCAATCTCCCCGGCACAACCTGCCTTCAGAAACTCGACCCTCTGACCCTCTGCGCTGCTTTGCTTAGCCTGTCAGATGTCAAGCCTCTGACTGGTCTCTGGTGAAGTCAATCTACCTTCTGTTGGCTGGAAAGATGCTTCTCTGGCACTCTGGGACTCATTTCCAGCCTCTCGAACTGAAGACATCTCTCCCTCTCAGCAAATCGATCTTGCCTCTAGAAGTTGGTGCGCTGCCCTTGCGTCAGCTTCTTTGCGGCTCTTCTACCTCTCTATGAATGCACTCACTAGATCTAGAATACTTACTCGAGCCTCACTGTCTCTGACCCTCACACATTTTTTCGATCTCTAGCTCTCTCCGATAACTGATTGATGCTACTCTGGAAATCGATCTGCCAAGAAATCGAACTACTCAAGTGTCTCTTGTGTCTTCTCCATCACCACATCAACCTCCTCTTATAATCCTCTGTTGGAGCACCGACGCCCAAGATTAAAACTTAATCAATGGCTAGGATCATCTCTGGATCGATCCATGTGAGTTTCTAGATGATTCTCAACTAATTAATATTGGTTAATTAACCATATTCCCGAAGTTTAGACTTAGGAAATATTTAAAAAACAATTAATAATCTAATTAAGTCATTTCTATGTGGAATTTCCGAAAATGATTTTTCGATTCTAGAGATGTCATGTATTCTAGATTCTCCACCAAATTTTGTGGCTAAAACACATCTGATGCTACAAAAACTAACAAATACGCCTCCCAAGGTAAAATAATAGATACGATAGATCGTAGGGCCATTGAAGGGGCCTAGTGGAGTCCAATGTGTGTCAAGATAAATGAATGAGCTCCAAAAAAACTGATAAAAGGGGTGGCCCCTCGATATTCAAGCAAATGACCTGTGGTGTCCCCAAGTGGCTATGGGGGCACAAAACATCCTCGTGGGTCTCCAAATGGACCGAACAAGCTTGTATCCCATCTGTAAGGGTTGGAAGAACAATGCAAGCCCTCCCATTGTCTCTCATGATGAGACACGTCCTCATCTGGGCCCTAGATCAGCTGCCAAGTGTGTGCTGTAGGAATGGAGTCAGCTGGGCAAGGTGGTCCAAGTGCATTATCATCGTCCAATAGGTGGAATACAAGCAAGCAGTAAGTGGAATTGAAGGATCCCATGAAGTGGCAATCTGCTCTCTGCTATGGCGAAGACCCATGGCTCTCAACGCTCACCCTACAAGTGCTAATATGACCCTCTCGAGGGCTTGGACCTCGTATAGGGAGACCAAAGCCCAGACGAAGACCCACCTGCATCTTGTATAAGATCTTATGCGTCCCCTTACCTTCTAGTATAACCAAACATTAGTGCAATTGAGTAAATGAGCTTACAAATCATGGAACCAAGTGGACACTTCATAGTGGCATGCCCTTCCATAATGGGCTTCAAGACATACAAGTGTCTCCAAGTTCAAGAAGAAGGTTAAACAAGGACCCTATTAGGTGCTTTCAGCCATTAAGGGTGTGACATGTCCATGGTACATCCAACAAATGGAAAGTGGTATGTGAAATAATGATGTGATGGAGTGGGGCATTAAGGGAAGGCTCCAAGCCACATGCCATAGTACAAGGGTAGCTGAAATAAGGGAAGCCCATACTTGGTTATATGAATGTAGGAGGGAGCAATCGTGGTACATGAGTTACCCCGACCATTATTTTTCCACCCTTCTTCATATGCCTTTCGCCTTTTATAGATTTTTCTATTATAACTACTCAAGGCTCCAGGGAATGAGAGCATGATATGTAAGATATAGCAGTGACTACCCCCTTAAGGTGGGGCAATTCATCGCCCACCAGGGCTTGGGACAATCATGAGTTCCTTAATGATGTAAGGGGCCAATATGAGGGGCCCTAGGAATCAGGGTGATGGCCATGATGATAGGGGTAGATGTTAGGAAACCAGCTCACAAAAAAATAGAAAAGATAGATCAACGCCTTAGAATTCAGCACCTTCGAGAGGGCAACCTCCTTTACATTACACAAATGAACAATTCTTAGATGATACAAATGACTAAACGTCCCTTTTATATATAGGAGTCTAAGGGGTCACGATATATTCAAGCCAACATAAAAGCAGTAACATAAGGGCACAAAAATAACAATAATGGGTTTCTATGGGGCTTACTAATAACAATATGGGGACAATAGGGGCACAATAATAACAATAAGAGATACAATGACAATAGTAATGGGGGAATCACTAGTATTATAGGGACCTAACAGTAGAGCTCATGTTTGGCTTTTGCCCATGTGCTAAATTTGTATGTCCCAACCATCTTTTGCATTTTATGGTACATTTCCTTGTTGAGAGTGGCCAAATTATGCCTTTTATTTTCTTTTAGTTACATCAATCTCTGGGGCATCGTTCTAGCCCCAACCCAAAGTGTGGGCAAGGGGGGGGGAGGCTAACTCCTCATGGACCCAATGGACAAATGTAGACTTGGATGGGAAATATGGTGAATGGGGCTATAATGAGTGGAGGGGAGTGATGTATATGGTGTTAGGAAGTGGGACCACGCAACCAAAATAGGGGTTTCCCATGTACTCCACCCAATGTTGCACAAAGCGCCCCCCCCCCCACGGTTCCAAGCCCCGAAACGCGTCCCGTACGGAAGTGCCTAGGAAGCTTGGTTGGAAGTGTGCTTCCGAAATTCGGAAGCGACGCTTCGGAATTTTTTGCCGCTTCCTGGAAATTCGAAAGTGTGGTACGGAAGTGTCGCTTCCAAAGCGCGCTTCGTATGGCGCTTCAGGCGTCGGAAGCGTGGCGCTTCGAAGGAGGAAGCGTACGCTTCCGTACGCTTCCGGAAAAGCGTTTAGAAAATCGTTTTTTTTCAATTTGTTTTTAATTTTAGGTGAGTTTGCTTGTTGGGGGTGGGTCCACCTTGGGTTAGGGTGACGAATGAAGGCAAAAAAAATATAAATATAGCAGATGCTCCCTCATGGTAATGTTAAATTCTTAAAGTAAAAGTGACATTCTCCTTTATTTTTCATTTTCATCCTTTTACTTAAATTTTTAACATTACCATGAAATGACTCAGGATGTTTGAGAGTGGTTCCAGCCTCATTGGACTTCATATGGAGAAAATAGAATTTCATATCCTATTCAAAATTCAGCAGACTTAACAGTTTTCAGGAATTCAGGATCAATGGGATTGTGGCATTTCATTAGATTATATCAAGTATGAAGGTATGCGATTAGCATTTAATCAAGAGCACCAAGCCTTATATGTACCCTAGTGTTGGTGGTGTTAGATGTTGAACTCCTTTGTCACGCGGCACGCCCTTAGCAAAAAATTACCTTTCAATCAAGTTAAAATCATCGATCAAGCATGTTAAGCTTTTTCTACCATATTTTAAGTCTTGAATTAGGTAGTTTGATCAAAATTGGGCAATGTTGACTAATATCCCTAGACAATCGAGGTAGAGGCAGAGGCTAGACAAGAGGAGAAGAATCTAGATTCTAGATGGTTGATGTATCTAAATGGTTGATGCTCGAATAATTAATCATTAATGTACAATGGATGTTATATCTATCTTGATTTATGCAAAAATATGCATGTTTTCATGTCTTCTACAATTAATTTGCTATTTGGGATGTTTGTTTCGAGTATAAATGCAAAAAAAATATAAATATATATATATAGCAGACGCTTCCTAGATTTTTGGAAAATGACGCTTCTGCGTCGCCGCTTCCAAAAAACGCTTCCGCTTCGCCCCCGCTTCGTGCAACATTGCTCCCACCCCTAAAGCTAGTACCCAATAAAGGACTAGGATACAAGGTTAACCATCAAATGGGACATAAGAGACGAATACAAACCAAGCGCACTCTTTCCATCGAATCCCTCCACTAATCCATGCCAAAAAGTATCCATGATAAGTAAACAAAAATACACAACTACACAGTGAAAAGCCATACCTTCGGGGTTGGAAGGCCCACCTTCCAACATAGATCATAGCAGATGTGCAAGGGAGCATACAACTAGCTCAAGTGGCAGAGATACTGGCACATCGAACTTTCTAGTGGCTGTAAGGGGCTATTGGCTGCCAGCTGAGGACCATCTAGGAGAAAAATTTTCTCCTATGGATACTGTTACCGCTCAAACTAGCAGGGGGTCCTAGAGGGGCACTTGCTAGGTCAAGAGCAACAATGAAGCTATAGCCCACTATCACCACATAGAAAGCTTCCTACTCTTTACGGACTTTCATCGATGTGAGGAGATCAGATATATAGAGAATCACTTATAAAGGATAGATCAACTAAGATGGGTGTGAAGTGATCTCGGGGACCCTTTCCTATGAGAGGCTCAAGAATGGGACTTGCTTGCTTTTTAAGTAAGGTACAAAGCTTTCTAGGAGAAGGGGGTGAGGATTTAAGGGCTAGGTTTAAGGAGTGTGAATTGTGAAGGAGCTTCCAAAACCCTAACATCTTTGTTGAACTTGGTTTCCCAAGTGGTTTTTGAAGAGTTGACTTTTCACAGGTATGTGACCACCTAAGTCACCTGACACGGGGATTCGGGACACGTAGGATTCGAGATTCGTGGTGTCGGATTCGGACACGCTGACCCCCCGGAACAGGACACATTAGGACACGTTATATATTATTTTATTAAAAAAAACATATATATATATATATATATATATATAAAATATACATATATATTAAAATTAGATATTATCATATTTCTTACACAAATTTTAATTAATGATACAAATTTATTGATTTCAAACATAGATCTTCATCTATAGCTATTAGCATGCATAGTACATACAAAATTCAAATAAATGTCAGTGGTGCTGGTCACATAAATGATAAATCTATTAAAAATTTAAATCACGATTCATAATTCATAACTGAAAGACAACTTACAACTACAAGATAGTAAGATAAACACACTGGCAACTGTAGTTTTCTCATTAAGTCATCAAATCAAAATGTGTTACATAGGTAGTGTTGGTGCAATGCCAATAGCAAATAGAAATAGAAAATATAAAACAACTACAGGTATACAAGCCTCAAGGCATCAATCAGCATCACTATCCCCATCATCATGGTCCCCACTGCTCTCCTCTACATCCTCCTACTCCGCTGTATCCATAGTCGCCTCTGCATCTGGTATGGAGGTTGACCCCTCTAAGTCATCAAATCTAACAGGCTCTAGCACTGAATCATTGAGATCCATGTTCGCCAATGCCAACTCAACAGCGGTGTCCAGACCCATATCATCAGGAACAGTGTTACTTGGGAGCGGGAGCGAAAGCGGGGAGCGGGAGCGAAAGCGGGGAGCGGGAGCGAACATGGGAGCGGGAGCGACATATTCAGAAGCTCTTGGTTTGGTGCTCTTGATTAAATATGAGTTCCATACCCTAATACATGACAAAATTCAATGGAAACATTGCAATCCCCCAATCCTAAAATCCTGAAAAACTGATAAGTCTGCTGGATTTTGAATGAAATCTAAAATTCTACTTTCTCCATATGAAATCCAATGAGGCCGGAACCACTTTCAAACATCCTGAGTCATTTCATGTTAATGTTAAAAATTTAAGTAAAAGGATGAAAATGAAGATTAAGGAGAATGTCACTTTTACTTTAAGAATTTAACATTACCATGAATAGCATATCAATACTAAGGCCTAGACTTGATCATGAAGCTGCCAAAATGCTTTACTCCTTGCTCCAACAACACAAATCACTTGCCAACAGCACAAATCACTTGCCAAATGATAATTTTAATGAGCAAACACGCCCTTTTCATTCCTGCGCTGAGCTTAGCGAGTCCTGGAAACCGGACACGTGTCCTAAAATCGCGACACGCCTTTGAAAATCGCGACACACCCTCGGACACGACGTGTCCCGTGATTTGGACACGAATCCGGACCGAATCGTGTCAGATTCGCCGGATTCGGGATTCGCAGGGGGTTTAGGACGAATCCGGTGACTTAGGTGACCACATGAGATCAAGTGGACCTAGGTTAGGTCAAGAAGAAGGAATTTAGCAACCAATGATAGAAAATACCTAAACAAGGAGGAGAAGGGGACCAAAGAATTGATTTTCAGTTGAAGGTGCAAAATCATCCCTATGAGGAATTAGCCTACCGAAGCTTAGGGAAAAAACTAATCTCGAGGCTAGGGCTTGGGATATCTCACAACTCCACCATCGAAATTTCCTCAAATTTGGAGGAGGCCTAGGAGATACACCAGCGCAGTAGAGGCCAAGAGATCGAATTTTTCTTATGGGTGGTTTTTCTGGAAAATGATGCCCTAAGAGCCCTAATGTGGCTAGACCTAGAATAAAGAATGAGACATGAAAAAATATTTCTTTGAGTGATCACCCTATGGTAGACCAATGCCTAATCCTTTGGGGAGATTGGAGTCAAGAAGAATATGAAGATAGACTTTGTTTCTATGTCACAAAGGCTCTATGATCAACTTCACTTTTCATTTAGGGCAAAAGAGAGTGACCTTAGAAGCTTTTATACTTCATTTGCTAGGTGAAGCGGCTTGTCAACATAAATTCGACCATAGAATTGTCCCTAGTAGAATTCGATCAACATGCATGGCCCATACATAGAGATATGCTATATAGAAACATCATTCCACAATTTCGTAGTAAATGCATGCAACAACTAGCCCTAGTATAGCGAAAATCTCATTATAAATGCATGTGATAGTAAAGAATAATAGCATTAGATTTGTACTTACATATAAGAGAATATATCCAACCACCAATAAACTTGCCAATCTCCAAGACAAGAAAAGACAATCCATACATCAAAATTCATCAATGCTCCAAAATTTCATCCACCAAAAAGGAATAGCGAAAATCTCAAGAGAGATACAAGTCCAAACCAAGTGATGATAAGAAATGAACTCTTATCATTTGTATTTATACAACTCTAAGGAATTCGATTTAGCTATTTGAGCCTACAATAGCCCATAAAATAAAAAGTGATGTGCAAATAACTAACTTTTGGTGACAAGCCCACCAAAGTAGCTCAAAAACAAAATAACAAGCGTCTCAGAAGGTCGAATGATCAATAATGCATGTCATTGGACTCTCTAAGAAGCCTAATGAAGTCCATAAGGGCCAAAATGATGAATTGGACTTCCAAAAGGATGGAAAAGGGGTTGGCCCCTTGTTCTCCACATAATAAACGTGTGGTGCTCCCAATGGATGTGAGGACACACAAGTGACCTCACGGGTCTCCAAGTAAGTCGAAGATGTATATAGACCATCTATAAGGGCTCAAATCATGGTTTAAGTGATGCCACATTATTATACAAGTCTTGGGTCATCTACCAAGTGCTTAGTACAATTGTAGGGCTGGTTGGGCAAAGGTGAACCAAGTACATCTTCCTCGTCCAATGAGTGAATCTTGAGCAATCTCTGAAGATCTCTAGGGATCCATGGAGTGTTGTTTACTGTTGTGGAGGTCCATGGCTCTCCACACACACCCTACATGTGCCAATGTAGCCCTCTAGAGGGTTAGGACCCCGTACATGGAGACCACCTACAATCTGACATAAGATCCAATTTGTCCCTTAGCCTTCCAGTAAAACAAGTCATCAACGAAATCGAGTGAAAGAACTTACAAACCATGGACAACATTTGGGGGCTTCAATAAGTTGCACGATACGGGGAAACGGGTACGAGTTTCCCGGGCACGGGTACGAAACGTGACCCCCCAAATTTTGGAAACAGGGAAACGTGATATATATATATATATATATAGAGAGAGAGAGAGAGAGGGCATTTAAGAAATGTTATGTGCAATCATAAAGCATACAAGATACATTATATAATTTATTACATTTAAAGTTTAAACATTATGATTAAATTTACATTACATTTACTCATGAATGATCACATAATGAAAATAGCAATATCAGAATATCCAAAATCAACCTTTATTATATAGCCAAATCTCAAAATCAACCTTTATTATATATATGAGGTTGCAAATACAATAAAGACTATGAGGTTGCAAGTACTAAAAAGACAAAAGACTAATCCTCATCAAAAATAGAAGCAAAAGCATGCTCAATAGTGTATGGTGGTGTTGAAGAAGATGATGGGCCAATTCCACTTCCAGGCTAGACCTCAATATTCAGGGTAGCAAGAAAGAGATCCAAATCAGTTCTTTCTTGATCCACATCCCATTTTTTAGAAGGAGCACTGCTATATTCTGGACCCCTACAAGATGCAAGGCAAAGGTTGGAGTGCACATAAACAAGATCCTCTGCCTTTTGTGAGCCCAACCTGTTGCGCTTCACAGAATGAATAAAACCATAGGTGCTCCAATTCCATTCTGTTGATAAGGAGCTTACCACTTGTGAAAGAACACAAATGGCAAGGTTTTGCAAATGTACACCATTTGCTCCATGACAAATCCACCACCTAACTCGATTCATGGTGCTTCGCTCCTCCAAAGCTGATATATCTAAATAATCCCCTAATCTTGCAGCGAAATTGGCAAATGCTTTCTTTACCTCCTTGTGTAGATGAGATGGAAATATTCTCATAAGGGCTTTTTTCACCCCATTAGCCACCTCTCTATCCTTATGGGGTGCCTTCCTCTTCCCACTGCTTTGAGCAATAAGCTCCTCATCATAAAATTTGGGGTTCAAGGAATGTGCTAAAGTGTGCAATGGAGTGTTGAAATTGTTCCACCTATCAACAATGATTTTCTTGACTAAATCAACAAAATGATCATCAACAAACAAAAGTTGTGGAGACTCTTGTGAAATGAATTCCATAGTTTTCTCAACGATGGAATACATGCCATCATATACCTCTCATAAGAAAGGTTGGTCAGTGTCAACATTCCGAAGAAGCTCAAATGCAGGGATTGTGAACTTTAGCAAGAAATCTATCTTGCTACACTAGTCCTCATCAAAGCACAATCTAAGCACCATATATCCCTGCTCTAAATCTACTTGTCTCCATTCAACCCAAAGTTGACTCACCACCATAGAAACTAATGCTTACTTAACCTCAACAAGGTGGCACAACATCAAGAAGTTTGAGTCATATCTTGTCTCAACAATTGTTAACAACTCCAATTTGGAGTACTCTCAAAATATTGCCTGAGATTGGTGGTGGTTGGTGATGAATTTAACAATCTCCCTTGCTTCCCCTGTGATTTCCTTTATCCATGGAACTTTGTTGTCGATCTCCTCCAAGATTAGATTCAAATTATGGACACAATGCAGGTTGTCCAAAATATTTGGTCATACCTCCCCTCAATAATTAAACCTGCATCTTTGCAAACTGGTGCATTGTCCGTGATAACTTGCACCACCCTGTTAGGCCCTATTTGTTCAATAGATTTTATAATAACATCAGCAATGAATTGTGCATCTTTTACGTCTCTTAAGCAATCTTTCGCCTTTAAAAACATTGGTCCTTTAGAGGAAGTGGCAATGATATTTATCAATGGTATGTTCCTTGTATCTATCCATCCATCTGAGAATATGGTAACCCAAGAGCTACTCCAGGAAGAACGAATTGGTGATGAGATATCCTCCACAAGCTCCTTCTCGTTTTGGAGAAGCCGAGTTCTTACTTTCTCAGAGTTAGGCCCCTTGTACCCTTGAGGAGCTTTGCTAATTTCCCTTATCATGTATTGTCAGTAAGGAGAGTGAAGTAGTGAACAACATTGAATGGGATACCACATGCATAAATGCACCTAGCCACTTTTGAATCAGTTTCTTCTCTCGCTTGCACATTCACCAATTTAGAAATTCTACTATTGTGAACTAAAGCGGATGCCCCTCTAGTATTTTTAGATGGTGGTCATTCATGTTGTTGAGTGGCACTAGCTCTCCTCTTCCTTGCTTCAACTACAATCCTTGACTCAATGTTAGGTGGAGCTTGAGGAGTAGCTTGACTAATCTCATCATGCCTTCTTTTAATTCCATCTGCCTCATCTTACTCTCTTTGATATGCCCTCCTTGCCAATGGGTCAGTTGGTTTTGTGCAACCTGCAATCCCCTGTCCTCCTCCATGCAAAAGATGTGCCTTCACTTTTGGGTAGGAGCCTTTTTACGAATTACTACAAAGATTACATCGCCATTCCCATGAGCCACCACCTCCACATTTTTGAAGCTTTTGAACATGCCTCCAAAGAGAATAATATTCAGCCCTTGGGTTGGACCTGGGGCGTGAACTTGCACCTTAGTTGGAAGCCATTGCTGCAAAATAAATAAATAAACCTTGTAAATAAAAAAAGTTTTGCATATATTTGGAGGCATAAACTCTCGAAAAATAGAAGAAATAGTAGGAAAAAACTAAAAAAATGAATGCTTCTTACTCAAATTAATTTTTTGTAGCTG
Organism: Pinus tabuliformis; assembly: GCA_031772625.1. NCBI lineage: Eukaryota > Viridiplantae > Streptophyta > Pinopsida > Pinales > Pinaceae > Pinus > Pinus tabuliformis. The sequence continues at coordinate 151,493,627 of CM062805.1, read as the reverse complement.
AAGCTACCACAAAATGCCAAAAAAGACGAGAAATATGGTTGTAGCTGAACCAAAAACCAAGAATGTCGTAGTCTGAAACTCTGCACTCCAAATCTGTTGTTGAAATCTCTTTCTCTTGCAACTGAAATCTCCTTTGCTCACTATTAAAAACGCCCTAGCTAAAACAACTGCTCTCTTCCTCTTTTCTCCTCGCTAAAATCGTTCGTCTCCAAGTGAAACAACTTGCTCAATTCGTGTGATGAGGGAATGAGGCGAGAGTCTTTTTATAACTTGAGAGAGCCATCTAGAAGCATCCAAAAGATATTTTATTTGCCCAATAAAATATTAAAAGCAAAAAAACTAAAAAAAAAATGGAAAAAACAATACTTAAAATGGAAACATCGTCGTACGCCCTGGAGACTCGTTTCCAGCAATATTGGCCATGTTTCCCCAAAGTGAAACGTGCCACTACAGTCGGAAACAAGTTTCCAGACCATACCAAACACGTTTCAGTTTCGCTTTCGACTTGAAACGCCCTTGGGACCAGCGTTTCCTGCAACATAGGGGCTTCAAAATGGGCTTTAGCATGTGTTAATGTCTCCAAGCTCCAAATGGGGTTAACCAAGTATCCCATTAGGTGGTTTCTACTTCTAAAGGGGATAACATGTCCAAGGTAGATCCTTTAAAAGGTGGTGATAAAGAGATGCATGGAGTAGGGAATGAAAAGGGGCAACCCTGGGTGACATGCTAGAGTACAAGGGTAGCTAGAAAAAATGGAAGCCCACACTTGGGTATATAATGTATAGAAGGGGGCAATCGTGGTACATAAGGTGCTTCGGCCTTGATTTTTCTACACTTCTTTATATGCCTTTTGCCTTTTATGATTTTCCTTCAATTAACTGCTCGGGGCTCAAGGGTAAGAGCATGATGTGTGAGATATAGTAGTGGATACCCCCTTTAAGGTAGGGTGCCTCATTGCCTACTAGGGGTTGGGAGTCGGGACAATCATGGGTTCCTAAATGATAAAGGAGGCTCATCTAGGACCTATATGAACCAGAGTGATGGCCATGATGATGGGGTAGAGCTCATGTATTGGCTTTTGCCCATGTGCTAAATGTGTTTATCTCGACCATCTTTTGCATTCTGTGGTACATTTCCCTATTGAATGTGGCCAATTGTGCTTTTACTTTTCTTTTCAACTGTATAAACCTCTAAGGCATCATTCCAGGCCCGACCCAAAGTGTGGGTGAGGGGAAGGGGAAAGCTAAACCTATGTGGACCCAATGGAGGAATGTGGACCCAGGTGGGAGAAATGATGAATGGGGTTAGAATGAGTGGAAGGGGAGTACTATATATGGATGAGGGAGTGAGACCACACAACCAAAATCGAGATTTCTCATGTAATACCATCTTTAAAGTCGAAGGGTCAGTAAAAGATATCCCACAAGTGGCACCTGATGATTATATGAAGACTCCATGCCCAAGGATGATCCAGAGGACACTTGTACCATCAGATATCATCACTCAATAGAGTTTTTTAACTCTACTTCTATTTTCTCATCATCTTTCTTGTACCCAGATTCCACACCCTGCATGGAATTATAATAAGTGATACTAGTAATGATGAGTTTTGAGTATGTAACGGGCCTAGGATGTTGGGACTCGATCAGCAAATGAGTACACCTTGGAGTGTGTTTTTTTATCTGGTTAATTATCCTTTCTTTTTCATAGACTGATAATTTTCTTGGTTTTTTTCACTCACTTTTTACCCCAAAGTCAGGGTGACGGTTTGAAGGTTGAGCCCTAACACATCTTAGTGTCTAGATTCTATGTATATTAACATACTAGATCACCCAAAAAAATTCATGGAATTTGGTTAGGTCTAGGTAGTCTTTTTTTAATTTTTTAGATTTCTTGCAGGTAAAAAATTGTAAATAAAATTGTACTTTTAATGTAATAACTGATGTCTAGAGAAGTTGTATGGGGTATGAGTAATGAAATTTACACTTCTCATCCTCAACTTTCTACTATGACACACTTTGATGGGTTAAAAATGTGTTTTAAGCCCTCAAAACCCACTTTACCTAAGTTTAATGGGAAATCTGGCAATTAATTAAACCAAAAATTAAACAAATGGAGAAAAATAAATATACACTCATGCTAAATGTTGTGGAAATGAGGTGGAAAATTATGGGGGAGTTAAAATGAAGTCCCAAGGTGATGTGGACTCCTAAAATCAAAGAAAGAACATGAGCTCAAATAAAACCGAAATTCCTGACATTAAAGAAGAAAGTTGCTTACTTGGAAATTCGAATTTGTGAAGTTAATGCACATTTGGGAGGATTTGGGAGAATATTTGGTGGAGATTTTTGTGGATAATTGTCCCCAGATGGATTACCACCCATATACACTTGTCATTTTATTATAAAATTCAAATTTGACACATAGGGGAATAAGAAAATGATGTCCACTTGCCGGAATTCAATTTTTACACTTGGCATTGGAGCTTCATTCAACAAATTCGAATTTCTCTTTGGGATTGTCACCTCATGCCACTTGTTTAAGTACTTCTACATTGGGATTGGCTCCAATGCCATTTGTCATTGTCATTCTTCATTGGGATTTGCTCCCAATTTCTATATAATAGAGCCATGGGCTCTCATATTGTATCATGTAATACGAGCTATTGTGCTTAAGTAGACTCTGCGGGATTGTATTCACTACATGCAATATAATACAACAGTCTTTGGGGTAAAGCATAATGGTGTTCTTCTCCTTTCATGTGTAATAAATTTCTGACTTGTTGTTATGCTTCTATTTATTTCCTCATGTCATTATTTATTTCATGCTTGTTTCAAGTTATGTTAGTATGCAACTATTTCATATTAGCATAAGAATTAATTATTTGCTTTTAGGAAAAGAAATCTTCTAGTGGATGATAGATGTATCACTAGGAATTCTTTCCACTGCACTTATTTAATTTCATGTCGATTTAATGATTTGTGTTGAAGTTTTGTAGATGAATCATTATCCAGTCAAGCTTTTCAAGCGTGAGGGGAAACTCTCGAAGGAATCAACCCATTCTTGAAAAATATTCAAGGAGAACCCGCATGTTTTGAATTCCAAAGTCTCATCTATATCTTATTTGTTTCTTGCAATGATTCTTTCAAGTTTCTTAAAGCTTTATTTTTTTGCATCGAAATATCAAACTTGGAAAAAATTATTTTTTACGTATTGTAATTCATTTATCAATCTCTAGCTATTTCAAAGAGCTAAGTCATGGCTAGTCAAAGAGGAGAGTTTGCTCATACTCTTTGGCCTAGCCTCTTGTAGATTATTTTTGTAACATACCTTGTTGTTATCTTGGTCTAACATTTGAGTTATTTTCGTATTCTTTTGAGAAAAATAGTTTCCATGCTTTGATTTGTAGACTTATTCATCTTGAAAGCATTTATAATATCTTGTGATAACAATTTAGTGTTTCACTTTTCAGGGTTATTTTGGCTTTCCATTTGAAAGCATTTCACATTATTTTAAGAAAAATACAATTTCATTTCTTAAATAGAAAATACTTGTAATGCACTGGTTGTTTATGTATTTCATGCTTATTTTATGATGGTTATTGCTCATATCAATTTTTCGCTTATAAATCTTAAAGAGATAATCTATTTAACTCTAACAATTCTCCTAGAAACTCACATCCTCTTTAAATTAACTTTTCATTAGGGACCACCCCCCTTAGCTAACCTAGGAGATAGCTCAAACGGAAAGAGTCGAGATTAGTGTGACAGCCCCTTCTCTTAGTTCCCTGCCACCAACCACACCTTGTTGGGTTGAAGGCTTTTTCTCACTGACTTGTAGGTAGGTGTAGGCGACAGGGTCAACATGTTTGGTGCCATTGTCGGGGACAAGTCTTCTTGTACCTTGGAAATACGATTAACTTTTCATTTTTGCATGTTGGATTTTAGAGTTAGATTCCTGTTCAAGTGGCAACTCCACTGGTTTCATTTTCTGCAAGGATTTCTACTTGAAGCTTGCTTCTTCTAGATTTCTTGCTAATCTTGGACAAGAGCCTCTCTCTGGTATCCATTTTCTCTTTCAGGGTCAAGCAAACATGACATCATGAGTGATTTGTTTGCCCCTTGTTATTTTACTAACATTTCAGTTCATCTGAATTTCATTCCGGATGAAGCCATTAAGGCTATTGAAGAGTTGCCTAGTTTTCTAGGTAACAATGCCATCAATACTAAAACTCACCTTAGGAATTTCCACCTTTGTGTGAGCAAATGGTGCCATGATATTAACCATGAGGATATTAAAATGAGACTTTTCATCTTTTCATTAGATGAAAATGCTATGGATTGGTTCATAGACTTACCTGCTAACAATTTTGATTCCCTAGAATCAACCATTGATGCCTTTGAAGAAAAATATGGAGATGAAAGAAAGATCAAAGCGAAAACTAATGAGAATGATAAGGATCTCATCAAGGGGTTGACTCAAATCATTAAGGATATGCAACTCAACCAAGTTCAACTCATTACAACCATGGAGGTAAATCATGCACAAGCAATAAAGTCCATGGACGTCAATCATTCTAATCAGATGAACTCTATTCAAAACAGGCTGCTCACCATGAAAGAAAAACAAGTGCAATTAATCAACACCATGGAAACAAATCATGCCAAGGAAATAAGTGTTATGAAGGCTAATCAAGTCACCTTTCAGAATAGGTTGGATGAAATGGAAAGATTACACGTACAAAAATTCCAACTTAGGTTAAATGACGAAGGGGAAGACAAGTATTAAACAAATCATAAACCTCCAGGTCCACTGAAGCAATCTTCATCTCATTATGAGGAGGTCATTTACTCCATTGAAAAATGGCTAATTGATGGAGACTTGGAAAGCAAGGTGTTGATTTGGGGTAGCATCGGATGTGCTCTAGCTACGAAATTTGGTGGAGAGGCTAAGGCACATGAGATCTCCAATACCCAAAAAGGGTTTGGGCAGATTCTAAATTGTTTGAGAGATATTAAAATAATTAATATTTTTAATGGAGTCCCTAAGTCTAAACTTAGGGAAATTAAAATATTAATGTGAATTAATATAAAACTATGTTATAATGGTCCAAAAAGCCATGGATCAAGCCAAATCTAATCTTAGTCGTTGATTAGGGACTTAATCTCGGCCGTTGATCTATCAACGAGAAAAATATAAGAGGAGACTTGAGGGTCACTTGGAGAACACACCAATAGATCAAGATTTCGACTTTCTAGGGCTGGGTTTGCTGAGAAAGTTGAGAGAGGGATCTGGAGTTGCAGCTGAGGGGCAGTGAATACAAAAGTAGAGAGGCAGAGATAGTGCCGGGAGGATCAGCACAGTAGCTGGGAAAGCTGACACAGAGGGCAGAAGCTAGAACTACCAGGAACAATCGAAACTGTCGGGAAAGCTAACACAGAGAGCAGAAGTCGGAACCACCGGGAACAGCGAAAACTGTCAGGAAAGCTGACGTAGAGGGCAGAAGTCGAAAATGCCGAGAACAGGCGGAACTATCGGGAAATGTCGGAACTACCGAGAAAGATGACACAGAGGGCAGAAGAGGCTGACAGAGTCCCTGGAGGTTGACGCTGGGATTTTTCGTGGGGCAAATTGGAGCTGAAGAGTTACCGGAGTGTTTATCCGGGGTTCCAACAGGAGCATCTGTCTCCGAAGGAGAGGTACTACTGCCGAGACTTTTCTTTGTTGAGTGAGCCGAATTTGGCACCCAGACTGTATTTTGAAACTGCTCAATAAATCAAACCCTCAAATAGTTGCACCGGTTTTCTTGCATTGGGTTTTTCCAGGGACATTAGTCCAAAAATAATGGTGTCATTTGTGTGCTTGTTTCTGTTTCCTTCAGTTGATGATCTGTAATGTGTTGAGCATGTACTTGTGTTTATTTTCAGTATTTACATGGTAAATAACTTGTTAATTAATCTAAACAAATAGGAAGGAATAAATCAGAAAGTACATGGAGGGTTTCTAACTGTTAGACTTAGAAACTTCAACATGGTATCAGAGCGTGGTTGCAGATCACAAGAGAACTGAGGACATCAGCCGAGCAGAGCAGCAACAGCAAAAAACAGTTGTCCTGAGTGACAGAAGCTATTCCTAGCAACAAAACAGCAAGGGGTGACGAAGTGCCTGCGTCATCAAGTTCAGGCTAAGAAGAGGCTGCACAGAGGCTGAGGGAGGCAAAGACAGGCTCACGCAGAGGCCAGGAGGGTTGATGTAGTTAGCTTAGGGAGCTAGTTTTTCAATGCTGGGATTGCGCAGAGCCTAGGAGCTCTCACCTTCAAGTTGTTGGGGTTTAGGAGGCTGTGGATAAGTTGCAGAGTGGAGCTGGTGGGGTCCTGTTGTCAAAACAATACCTAACAGGACAAGGCCAAGGAGGAGGGAGTTGCTACCGAGGGTTTCTAGCCGAGAAATCTAGATCAGTGGTGCGGTTGCACAGACAATCAGAGTAGGGGGCATCTCGACATTGGTAGAAGGATTTCCAGGAGGGAAATTGAGGCTCAGAGGGAGTCACATCGAGAACTTCCAAGAGGGAAGTAGAAGAGCAGCGGAATGGCACTACACGGAGTAAGAGACCAGGATAGACTGGACGGAGCCTCAAACTTCGTAGTCTGGAAGGCTAGAATCTTATCCGTACTTGACAGAAATCGTGTCAAGCACTTCGCCTTGAAGACGATAGCGGTCCTAGTTGACCCAGCTGACAATGACAGGTATGAGGAAGCAATGGCGAGGGCCAAGAGTATCATTCTTGACGAGGTCAAGGATCATATAGTACTACATATTATCGATAAGAATATGGCATGGGAGATGTGGGAGGCCCTAACCAAGTTGTATCAGCATGCTTCCGTGCAAAGGAAGGTCCTCCTAGAAAATCAGTTGCGGTCATACTAGATGCAGAAGGGAGAACAGATCGACACATTCCTCGGTCAATTGAAGGAGATCCGAGATCAGCTGACTTCCATAAGGGCCACACCAGATCCAAAGTTGATGGTGAGAACAGCCTTGAATGCAGTCTCAGAAGACTGGGAGGTGTTTGTCCAAAGCATACTGGGCAGGGCGACCCTTCCAGATTGGGAGGAAATGTGGGCGGCTCTTCGCCAAGAAGAGATCAGGAGGGTGACCAAGACGGGAAGCAGCAGCAAGGGGATCAGAATCAAGAAGGAGGAGGAGGTGGATGCTGCCCTAGCATCTGAGGGTAAGCAAGAAAAGTGGAAGAAGAAGGACCTCTCCAAGGTCAAATGCTTCCACTGTGGGGAGCTGGGTCATTATGCGACCTAGTGTCCGAGGAAGAAGAGCAAGGGAGAGGCTTTTGAGACCAAGGCAGCGCCAGCAAGGGCAAGGAAGGAAGTGGCGACAAACGATGTCTATGCCATGAGTGCACACACACCACTTGAGCGAAAGTGGGGAGACATTGAGTTGTGTCAAGAGGACTACAGAAGATGAGGCGCAGGATCCTCGAGGTACCCAACCTCTTGGATTATACCTAGCTACGGGAGCCTTGAAGAGGAGTAGCAGGACTGGCCGATGTCAATAGAGACGGATGCAGATGGAGCGACAGAGAGAGCTACAGTGCAAGATTCCCAGGACAACGCGAGGCTAGAAGGCTACAACAGTGCGAGAGGCATGGGAGTGTTGCACTAGTGCAGGATGGCACAGAGAGGTGTGCAACGGTGCGAGATGCAAGGTGTTGTTGCAATAGCGCAGAGGTTAGAGAAGGAGCACTTGTCAGCGACCAAGGGAGCTTCAGCGTCAGGAGTGTGTCTAGCTTAACAGAGATGCAGAGTTGGGAGATCAGTTACTTACTTCTTAGTAACTAAGTTGCAGTGTAGTAGTTAGCAGTGGCAGTGCTATGGGCAGCACGATGCAGCATGATGAGAGGGGATGCAGCGCAGGCGCGGCAGTGGCAACGGCAGGGCCATGGGCAGTAGCACAGATGCAAAGGGATCTGTCGTACAGATGCAGCAGTGGCAGTGGCAGAGCCATGGGTGGCAGTACAGGATGTAGCAGTACAGATGATGGGCAGCAGGCCTAGCATTAGGGACCTATGTCGAATGATCAGAGTAATACTCAGTGAGGAGTATTGCTAGAGCACAGTCCTCGCTAAGAGGGAGTGCTGATTTGGGGTAGCATCGGATGTGCTCTAGCCACGAAATTTGGTGGAGAGGCTAAGGCACATGAGATCTCCAACACCCAGAAAGGGTTTGGGCAGATTCTAAACAGTTTGGGCGTTATTAAAATAATTAATATTTTTAATGGAGTCCCTAAGTCTAAACTTAGGGAAATTAAAATATTAATGTGAATTAATATAAAACTATGTTAGAATGGTCCAAAAGCCATGGATCAAGCCAGATCTAATCTTAGCCATTGATTAGGGACTTAATCTCGGCCGTTGATTTGTCAACGAGAAAAGTATAAGAGGAGGCTTGAGGGTCACTTCGAGAACACACCAAGAGATCAAGATTTCGACTTTTCGGGGCTGGGTTTGTTGAGAAAGTTGAGAGAGTGATCTGGAGTTGCAGCTGAGGGGCAGTGAATACAGAAGCGGAGAGGCAGAGATAGTGTCGGGAGGATCAACGCAATAGCCGGGAAAGCTGACGCAGAGTGTTGAAGTTTCTAAGTTTACTTAGTTTAGAAACCCTTCATGCACTTTTTCTAATTTATTCCTACCTACTTGTTATTTTTCTTTAACAAGTTATTTACAAAGTAAATACTGAAAATAAACACCAGTGCATGCTCAACCTATTACAGATCAACAACTAAAAGAAACAAGAACACACCACGACGCAAATGAGTGTGACAAAGTCATCGTTTGAATTAACATCGCTGGAGCCACGGGACAGGTCGGAATGGGTCCGGACAAGGGCAACGCCAACAGAGAATTGGTGCTGGCCGAGAACGCGGTGTTGGCATCATTGAATGCACTGTTCGCCACTCGAAACTGATAAACGAACAACTTTATCTGCAGATGTCGATGTTGCAGTGGGAGCCGAGGGCATACAGGTCAAGCGCAAACCCAAGGCGGAAAGGAGAGACTGCAGAGGAAACGATGGCAGAAGGGGCAGTGGGCTTCCTGTCGGGTAATGACCAGTCTCTGGTTCAATGCCCCACGATGTTTCGAGAGCTGAGGTGGACAGGGGTAGTGGCGAGTAAAGGGGTGGTCGGAATATGTTTGGCGGCGATTTTATTGCTGCAAGGTTGACGGAATTCGTAGCATAATGGCCAAACGAATCACGAACCATCTGGAGATCCTCCCAATGCACATCTGAATAAATTCAAACCCCACGACGCGAATGAGTGTGACCTCGTGTGCTGGGTTACAATCAGTTTCTCGGGTCTCAGCGTCAGAGAGAAGGGCGACAGTCGAGGAAGAATCCTACGGGAGACCTCGATCACGACTTCTTATTAGTGGTGCAGGGCTACGACGACATTGCTTGTAATTCACATAAGAACAGTTGAAAAATACGACATCGCATTCATCCAACAGAGCTTTCCTCACAACCTCGATGCCCATCACCTCAATGACCTCGCACAGGTGTTCACTTGTCGTCCTAGTAGAATCCACATCCTCGTGTCCCAAAACAGCTAACAGATTGACACCTTCTGTATCCAGTGTTTCTTTGGTTGGCTCGAATGATTGTAGCAGCCATCCTATTAATTCTCTCTCCCTAATTTTGACTGGTGTCTGCCCTTCAAGGTTACAAAATGCAAGGCCACGAACCCCAACTTCACCAGCCTTGTTAAGCCAATCAATGAAATATTGATTGGCATCAATTACTCTAATACTTTGTTTCCATTTCTTCCTCTTAGAGCCTACATTCTTTTCCAATTGCGATAGCCTCATCGTCTTGCCCTTTTCATGTTCATTGCATTCATAGAGGATCAAGTGGTTATTAGCCACATAATTCACCTCTTTGCTATTGCAAACCGCTGTAATGCGTTCTGGAATAGTGAAAGGATTATTGTATTTCTCCTTAATAATTAGAGAGATTGCCAGGGTTGGTTGCTTCGGCGTGCATTCGAGACAGGAACACTCAGCAAGGCCTTGCAGTTTCTCACTACTTACCTTATCACAATCATAATGAACCCAAACCTTGCATTTTTGACATCGAAGCCAACCTCTTTTGGACGTGGGATTCTGTACCTTCATGCAAATGGCACAGTACTGATTGAACTCGAATAACTTGCAGCAACATCGACAAATCGACAAGCCCTTCTCAAATGAATTACGGAGTTGCTTCACCTGAACAGATGTTAATAATCCTGAAGCTGGAGACTCCTCGTTACAACTGTTGCACCTTGTTTCTTTTTCTTGTTTCTCAAGATAGTCCTCATCCACATCATCTTCATTTGGATCATTATCTTGATCTATATCATTTTCAACCATATCAACAACAACTTTATCAAAAGCATCATCTTGATCTATATCAGCTTCATCATAATCATCATCTTGATCCTTTTCTACAACATCTTCATTTTCAACATTATAATCATTTAATGCTTCACCTTGTTTCTTTTCACCATCGCTATCAGTTTCCTTATTATCGATTTCCTTTCGACATGCTTTAACTTCTGCAAATGATTTTTCCAAACGTTGAAATGCTTCTTGAATTTTACTAAACTGCTCAATGTATTCAGGACGTGAACGTAATGGCGTATTGCGCGACGAACTATGTTCAAAGACACGCATGATTATATTGTGCGCCATGGCTCTAATACCACTAAAGCATAAAAATTAATACTAAAGCACAAAAACTGATAGCTTGAAAACTTAATATGTTAAAATACACACAGGTATTTGTAATAATAATTTATTAATATATATAAAATGTATAAGTGATGAATGTTACAATGAGGACCCGCATATATATACCTAAGCAGGTGTCCTTTCGTGACCGGGCATGTCTTTTAAACATGCCTTTTCACTTAACTAATGACTTCTTAACATAATCACTAATTGATTACATACTATTTATATTATTTATATTTATTTATTTTGTTATGAATTATATTCATAACATTGCATCATGTTGCCCATTGTTGCACTGTAACTCAGTTACTGAGACGTAAGTAACTGATCTCCCAATCTGACCTCCCTGTTGGGCTAGAGACACCCACTGATGTTGAAGCTCCCTCTACTGCTGACAAGTGCTCCCTCTCTGACATCTGTGCTACTGCAATAACTCCCTGCATCTCGCACCGTTGCACACTTCTCTGTGCCATCCTGCACTGGTGCAACACTCCTGTGCCTCTCGCACTGCTGCAGCCTGCTAGCTCTACGCCATCTCAGGACTCCTGCACTGTAGCTATCTCTGCCGCTCCGTCCGCATCCATCTCTACCCACTCAGCCAGTCCTGCTACTCCTCGTCGGGGCTTCCCATAGCAAGGTCTAATCCAAGAAGTTGGGTAACTCAAGGATCCTGTCCCTCATTGCCTGTAGTCCACCTGACTACAGCTCGATATCTCCCCACTTCCCCTCAAGTGGTGAGTGTGCACTCATGCCACAGTCATCGTCTGTCAAAACTTCCTTCTCTGTCCATGTTGGCGCTGCCTTAGTCTTGGAAGACTCTCCCTTACACTTCTTCCTTGGGCACTGGGTCACATAATGACCCATCTCCCCACAGTGGAAGCACTTGCTCTTGGAGATATCTTTCTTCTTCCGCTTCTCCTGCCTTCCCTCAAATGCTAGGGCCACATCCCCCTCCTCCTGTTGAACTTTGATCCCTTTGCTGCTACTACCTGTCTTCCACTACTGTTTGATCTCTTCCTAGAAAAGAGTTGCCCACATCTTGTCCCAAGGTAGGAGAGTCCCTCTACCCAGGATACTCTGAACAAACACTTCTCAATCTTCTGAGACAGCGTTCAGGGTTGTCCTCACCATAAGCTCCTGATTCAGTGTTGCTCCTATAGCAGTCAACTGGTCTCGGATCTCATTTAGTCCTCCAAGGAAGGTGTTAATCGATTGACCCTTCTTCATCTCATACAACCTCATCTGGTTCTCGAGCAGCACTCTTCTCTGCACAAAAGTATGCGTGTACAAGTTCTTGAGAGCCTCCCACATCTCAACTGTCGTTTCCTTCTCGGCTATATGCAGTACCACATGATCCTTGACCCTGTCAAGGATAATGCACTTGACCCTTGCCATCACCTCTTCCTACCTTTCATTTTCATTGGGGTCGACTAGGAAAGCTATAACCTTAAGGCAAAGTTCTTGACATGATTCTTGTCAAGCACTGATAAGATTCTGGCCTTCCAGACTACGAAGTTCAATGCTCCATCCAATCTATCGTGGTCTCTTACCCAGTGTAGTGCCATGACACTCCTCTACTTCCCTCCTGGAATTTCTCTGTTCAACTCCTCTGGGTCTCTACTTCCCGTCTAGTTCTCTTCTAGACTCCCTCTGAGTCCTGATTTCCCTCCTGGAAATCCTTCTGCCGCTTGTCGAGATGTCCCCTACTCTGATCATCTTATGCAACTGAACTGCTGATCCAGGTTCCTTGGCTAAAAACTCTCGGTAACAACTCCTCTAGCCCTACTCTGTCAGCTACTGTTCTGACTACAGTACCTCACCAGCTCCACTCTACAATATTCCTATAGCCTTCTAGACCTAAGAAACTGCCTCTCTGTGAACTGCGTTAGCCCCTCCCTGCCTCACGCTAGCTCTGCGTTACCCCGGATGGATTTGCGTCAGCCCTGGGATGCCCAGTGTCAGCCCTCTAGCCCTCTGCGTTAGTAACGCTGGCCTCTTTGAAGCTCTACGCAACTGCCAGCTTCTTCTGCGTGGCTCTGGCTGGCTCTTTGTCACACTTCTTGGCTTCTGCGGTGCTAGAAACAGCGTCTGTCACCTCGGGACAATTGTTTTCTACTGTTATTTCTCCGCTCGGCTGGTGTCTTTTAGTCCTCCTGTGATCTGCAATCACGCTCTGATACCATGTTAAAGTTTCTAAGTTTACTTAGTTTAGAAACCCTTCATGCACTTTTTCTGATTTATTTCTACCTACTTGTTATTTTTCTTTAACAAGTTATTTACAAAGTAAATACTAAAAATAAACACCAGTGCATGCTCAACATATTACAAATCAGCAACCAAAAGAAACAAGAACAAACACACCACATGACACCATTATTTTTGGACCAATGTCCCCAGAAAAACCCAATGCGGGAAAACAGGTGCAGCTATCTGAAAGTTTTCTTATTAAGCAATATCAGAGTACAATCTAGGTGTCGAAACTGGCCTACCCAACAAAGAATTTCCTTAGCATCTATACCTCACAGTTTGAGAGAAATCTCCTGGCTGAAACCTCGGAAAATCCTTCAAGAAGTTCCTCAACACAAGACTGCTCTGCAACCCCATCGTCTGCCCAAACTGGACTGCGTCAGCCTCTCCTAGCCCAGTGCTGGCCCCGCGTCAGCCTATGTTAGCCCCAGGAGGCCATGCATCAGCGCTGGGAGCCTCTGCGTCAGCTACGCTAGCCCCTCTGGTGCTCTGCGCAGCACTTGGCTGCATCTGCATAGCCCTGCCCGAGCCCTTGCTGCCTCTGCGTCACCCTCGTTGGCTATTGCGCTACTCTCTCGGTACAATCTCTGCATTCTCTGTTTCTCTGTACTCAATGCCCCTCAGCTGCTGTCCCGATCACTAATTCTATCTCTCTTAGCAAACCTCGCTCTAGAGAATAGAATGACTAAGCACTCTGATGTGCTCTCCAAGTGACCCTCAAGCATCCTCTTATACTTTTCCAGTTGACATATCAACGGCCGAGATTAAGTCCCTAATCAACGGCTAAGATTCGATCTGGCTTGATCCATGTATTTTGGACCATTCTAACACAGATTTATTTTAATACACATTAGTATTTTATTTTCCCTAAGTTTAGACTCAGGGACTCCACTAAAAATATTATTTATTTTAATATCTCCTGCCCAAACCCTTTCTAGGTATTGGATATCTCATGTGCCCCAACCTCTCCACCAAATTTCGTGGCTAAAGCACATTCGATGCTACCCCAAACCAACACAGAGGGTAGAAGCCAGAACTATCGGGAACAGCTCGAACTGTCGGGAACTGCCGGAACAGTCGGGAAAGCTGACGCAGAGGGCAAAAACCGGAACTACTGGGAACAACTGGAACTACCAGGAACTGTCGGGAAAGCAAACGCAGAGGGCAAAAGCCGGAACTACTGGGAATAGCCAGAACTGCCGGGAAAGCTGACACAGAGGGCAGAAGAAGCTGACATAATCCCTAGGTTGACACTGGGGTTTTTTGTGGGGCAGATTTGAGCTAAGGAGCTGTAGGAGTGTTTATCTGGGGTTTCAGCCAGAGCATCTGTCTCCGAAAGAGAGGTACCTGCCAAGATTTTTCTCTGTTGGGTGAACCGGATTTGGCACCCAGATTGTATTCTGAAACTGCTTAATAAATCAAACCCTTAGATAGTTGCACCGATTTTCCCACATTGGGTTTTTCCGGGGACATTAGTCCAAAAATAATGGTGTCATTTGTGTGCTTGTTTCTGTTTCCTTCATTTGAAGATCTATAACGTGTTGAACATGTACTTGTGTTCATTTTTAGTATTTACATGGTAAATAACTTGTTAATTAATCAGAACAAGTAGGAAGGAATAAATTAAAAAGTACATGGAGGGTTTCTAACTATTAGACTTAGAAACTTCAACACAAGGAAACTAAGGAGAATCAGGTTTATACTTATGAGATTGATTCATCGCCCATGTCAGATCATCTTCAAAATCGGAGAAAGGTCTACTTTGATCACCTCAACATCAAAATCACAATCTATTAGAAAGAAAAGAAAAAAGCGGAAAGGAATTGGTAACTCTGATGACCATGTACAACACAGTGTTGGGATTGATCAAGGTCCTCAAATATTCAAAATTGGACATGGCACATCAGAAAAGCAGGCCATGGATCTGCCTGAAAGCAAGCAGGTTCTCAACATGAACTTCATTAAGGACATCGAATGCTATGGGGCATCTTTCTGTATCATATTTCTAACCTTATCCCTCGTCATTTTATTTCATGAATAAATTGTCATTTATGCTTTTAGAATAAATTTCCATTGCTTCATTTATGTACTTGATGATATTTTTGAATGAATACTGCTGATATATGTCTTTTGTCGGTAGATGCAAATTCTAGGTTCTTGCACACTATCACTTCATATCTAGCATGCATACCCATATGGAGCGAAATGTTGACCACTGGAGTGGCACCTGATGATTATATGAAGACTCCATGCCCAAGGATGATCTAGAGGACACTTGTACCATCAGATATCATTGGCAACAGAGTTTTTTAACTCTACTTCTATTTTCTCATCATCTTTCATGTACCTAGATTCCACACCCTACGGGGAATTGTAATAAGTAATACCAGTAATGATGAGTTTTGAGTATGTAACAGGCCTAGGATGTTGGGACTTGATCAGCAAATGAGTACACCTTGGAGCTTTTTTTATTTAGTTAATTATCTTTTCTTTTTCAGAGGCGGATAATTTTTTGGGTTTTTTCACTCACTTTTTACCCCAAAGCCGGGGTGACGGTTTGAAGGTTGAGCCCTTAACACATCTTAGTGTCTAGAGTCGATGTATATTACCATACTAGATCACACAAAAAATTTCGTGGAATTTGGTTAGGTCTAAGTAGTCATTTTTTAATTTTTTAAATTTCCCACAGGTCAAAAATTGCACATAAAATTGTACTTGTAATGTAATAAGTTATGTTTAGAGAAGTTGTATGGGGTATGAGTAATGAAATTTACACCTCTCACCCTCAATTTTCTACTATGACACATTTTGATGGGTTAAAAGTGTGTTTTAAACCCTCAAAACCCACTTTTCCTAAGTTTAATGGGAAATCTGGCAATTAATTAAGCCATAAATTAAATAAATGGAGAAAAATAAATATCCACTTGTGCTAAATGTTGTGGAAATGAGGTGGAAAATTATGGGGGAGTAAAAGTGAAGTCCCAAGGTGATGTGGACTCCTAAAATCAAGGAAAAGACATGTGCTCAAATAAAACCGAATTTATGACATTAAAGAAGAAAGTTGCTTACTTGGAAATTCGAATTTGTGAAGTTAATGCACATTTGGGAGGATTTGGGAGAATATTTGGTGGAGATTTTTGTGGGAAATTGTCCCCGCATGGGTTACCACCCATATACACTTGTCATTCTATCATAAAATTCGAATTTGACACATAAGGGAAGAAGAAAATGATGTCCACTTGCCAAAATTCGATTTTTACACTTGGCATTGGAGCTTCATTCAACAAATTCGAATTTCTCTTTGGGATTGTCACCTCATGCCACTTGTTTAAGCACTTATACATTGGGATTAACTCAAATGCCATTTTTCATTGTCATTCTTCATTGGGATTTGCTCCCAATTCTCTATATAATAGAGCCATGGGCTCTCATATTGTATCATGTAATACAAGCTATTTTGCTTGAGGAGACTCTACGGGATTGTATTCACTACATGTAATATAATACAACAATGTTTGGAGTAAAGCGTAATCGTGTTCTTCTCCTTGCATGTGTGGTAAATTCCTGACTTCTTGTTATGCTTCTATTTATTTCCTCATATCATTATTTCTTTCATGCTTGTTTCAAGTTATGTTAATATGCAGCTATCTCATATTAGCATAAGAATTAATTATTTTCATTAGGAAAAGAAATCTTCTAGTGAATAATAGATGTATCTCTAGGAATTCTTTCCACTACACTTATTTAATTTCATGTCGATTTAATGATTTGTGGTGAAGTTTTGTATATGAATCATTATCCAATCAAGTTTTTCAAGAGTGAGGGGAAATTCTCAGAGGAATCAACCCATTCTTGAAAAATATTCAAGGAGAACCCGCATGTTTTGAATTCCAAAGTCTCATCTATATCTTATTTGTGTCTTGCAGTGATTCTTTCAAGTTTTTTAAAGCTTTTATTTCTTGCATTAAAATATCAAGCTTGGAAAAAAATATTTTTTATGTATTGTACTTCATTTATCAATATCTGGCTATTTCAAAGAGCTAAGTCATGGCTAGTCAAAGAGGAGAGTTTGCTCATACTCTTTGGCCTAACCTCTTGTAGATTATTTTTGTAACATGCTTTGTTGTCATCTTGGTCTAACATTTGAGTTCTTTTCGTATCCTTTTGAGCAAGATAGTTTCCATTCTTTGATTTGTAGACTTATTCATCTTGAAAGCATTTATAGTATCTTGTGATAACAATTTAGTGTTTCACTTTTTAGGGTTATTTTGGCTTTCCATTTGAAAGCATTTCACATCATTTTAAGCAAATTACAATTTCATTTCTTAAAGAGCAAATACTTCGAATGCACTAGTTGTTTATGTATTTCATGCTTATTTTATGATGGTTATTGCTCATATCAATTTTTTTCCTATAAATCTTGAAGTGATAATCTATTTATCTCTAACTATTCTCCTAGAAACTCACATCCTTTCCAAATTAACTTTTCATTAGGGACCACCCCCCTTAGCTAACCTAGGAGATAGCTCAAACGGAGAGAGTCGGGATTAGTGTGACAGCCCCTTCTCTTAGTTCCCTGCCACCAACCACACCTTGTGGGGTTGAAGGCTTTTTCTCACTGACTTGTAGGTAGGTTGAGGTCGCAAGGTCAACAGGGGTCTAGGGGACAAGAGCACAGACCTTGCCCATTCTTTCCGCCAAATACCCCCATTAATCCATGCCCATAAGTGTCCATGATAAGCAAACTACAATACTCAATTACCAAATGACAAGGCATACTTTTAGGTTCGGGAGGCCCATCTTCATACATATGATCATGGCAGATGGGTGAGGGACCACATGGTTGGCTCAAGTGGCTGAGAAGTGGCACAACGAGCTAGTTGGTGGTTGCAAGGGTTGGTGGTTGCCGGTTGAGGACCATCTTAGAGAAAAAATTTCTCCTAGGGATATCACCCACAAAATTGTAAGTAATAGATACTACCCACAGGTGGTGGCTAACACCCCCAATAGGCTCTCTTATGCTCTCGGTCATTGCGGGCCTAACCTGATCCTTGCACAGGACCCAAAAAACTTTGTTGGTTAACTTAGTTTAATAGGGAAAACCACTTATATTCTCCTTTATTGTGAGATTGGGGACAACTGGTAAATGTTGACTTGTGAAATCAGGCTAGGGGCTAAATTCCCTTAGTGTTGAATCTCCTTGCAACGAGTTGACTTGTGAAATCAGGCTAGGGGCTAGATTCCCTTAGTGTTGGATCTCCTTGCAACGAGTTGACTTGTGAAATCAGGCTAGGGGCTAGATTCCCTTAGTGTTGGATCTCCTTGTAACGAGCTGACTTGTGAAATCATAGGAGTCATTGAAGCTAGCTTTCTCCTATTGGATCTCCTTGTAGTTTTCCTTAACCCAACGAGGATAAGGGTAGAAGAGGAAACACACCTTAGTTTGACTTATTTTGTTGCAATCACACATATCACATTGCGCACTCATATGGATAACCACATCTCTGTCAACTTACATTCATTAATTCTCTAAATCCAAGTGAAATCTAACTTCACAAAAATGTACCAAGAACATTCGACAACATTTTATTTTACAACATTCATGCTTGGTCATCTCTCATTGTCACATTTACTTTTGGCATTTTCATTTCCAAGGACAAGCATTTTACTTTTCAAGCAATCATCTCTTATTGTGGGCATTTACTTTCACAAGTGCTCTCTGTTTGGCACTAGTTTTTGTTTGCTATATCATTTGCTTAAGAGTATTTCATTCTTTTGGTTATTATTGTTATATCTCTTGCTTATGGATGGTTCTATGTGCCTATGATTATTTCATTTACTTGTGAAGTCATTTACATGCTTTAAAGTGATACATTGTAATTTATCTTATTAATGTGTTCTTGTGTAGTTCATTAACTCCTAGACATTTGTTGTTTAACTTAGCTTAATAAAGCTTTAGTTTTCTTTTCTCATAGGGACAACCCCCTTGGCTTCGCTACGAGTTACCTTAGACAAAGGAGTTGAGAATTGAGTGACAATTTCTCAACTCGAGACTTGCTGCCAAGGCCACATGAAGTGGATTAAAGATTTCTCCACGTTAACCTAGGTGTGGATCAGGCGACAACAGACTCTATTTAGAAGTAGGGTCTAGGTTGATTTACAATTTGTTGTTCTTTTCACCTATAAGTATTCCTAAGGTGGTGGTATATTTAGATTTCTTGTAGTGATGCACAAACAAGGGAACATTCAGAATGCAAGGACAGGTATCTGGAACAACTAGAAGCTTGTTGGCTAAATTTTCAAGAAATTGTAGGTTGGAAATAGCAATGGTATATTAAGAAAAATGTATAAAAGGAACCAAAAAAAGGGGAAAAGGGGGGAAACTTCAGAACTTGAAAAATACCTACGAACATAACCATTTTGTGTGTGTGTGTGCACACCATGGAACATTTCCTCAAGGAAACCCTTTAGGTGCTTCACATTTAGTGAATGGCACGCACAACCAAGGGTAAATGTTGCCGATGGACAATAGCTATGCCTAACCCCAAGGGACCTAGGTGGATTCAATCTCATGACCTCCATGGCCATTATGACTTTGGCATTGCAAGTCAAACAGAAACCACTTGAGCTAACCTGTAAAGTTAACCATAACATGTGTGTGCACATACATACATACATATCAAGTAATTAATGCTACTCATGATACTGGAAATAAAATATAAGTAATTCATTTTCCAACCATAAGGGAGTGCAATGAATGTTATAGTTGAGAACGTCATTCTAGAGATATAAACAACATGAATTCAAGAATACAATTAAAAATCCGACATTTTAGGAATATTTTTATATTATATTAGGTTTGAAAGCACTGCAAACCCAAACCTTTTATTGTTCAGGGGCACTGGGAGTAGATTGAATACAGGGATGACAACTTAATGTCATGAAGCCTCTTACCCTATATCTCATCTCAAACTTTGGTTTTATTGGTTTTTATGGAATGAAGGACAATTGATCACCAATATAAATATTTGAAGTGAATCGTTATGTAAAGCGGCATGAACAATATGTAATAGGCTAGCTATATAGACCTGAACCTTTTATGACAGGCTATGTTCACTCTCCGTGCATTTTTTAGAGTTACAAGGAAAGGTCTCTCAAAGACCACACTTTATGAAACCTAAATGTTGGTGCTTATATGCCAAAAGCATCATGTAATTTTTGTCTATCCATAATGAAATTACAATATTTTCCAAAGAAAGAAAAAATCCAAACCCTTTCTTCTCCTCTCTAGATCCTTTTTATTTGCAATCTAGCCCTATCACAAAGATGTGCAACATTTGTCAAATGGGTGTGGATCAAGTGGATGAGAGGAAGGTTGTTATCCTCCCCTGTCAGGTAAAAGTCCCACTTTGTCACTCTTCGTAAGCCAATTGTTCTATATTGACCTAGCCTTGAGCCTTGAGCCTTGAGAATCCAGATTACTCTAGGTACCATCCTTGGAATGAAGGGAAATACACAGTAGGTTTCACTAGAAAAGACATTCGCGGAGGAAACAAAAACAAAAAGGAAAGGTGCAACGTGTAGCACTATGGGTGGCAATTACATGTTTTCTTAAAACAACAACCCCTAGTTTGTAACTCATAGAATAAATCTATCAAATTATTGTAAATCTATAGAACATATTTAAGCCTACATTGTTCATCAAATTGATATCTTCAATGAGTAAACTAGTATCAACCACATCCTTCTGCAAAAGTAAGAAAAGATGGATGAGGAAATATGGTAGTAGTAGTAGTAAGAGGAAAGTCCTCATGTATGCAATGAACCAGTGCCTAATGGAGATGGAAATTCATCTTTCATTTCAATCTAACATGTTTAAGCCTACTTTGCTCATCAAATTTATATCTTCAATGAGTAGACTAGCACCAACCAAATCCTCATCTGAAAATAGGAAAATATGGATGAGGAAATATGGTAGTTGTAGTAAGAGGAAAGCCCTCGTGAAGGTGACAAACAAATCATCAATAAAGATAGCAACTCATTTTTCATTTGAATAATCTCAATATGAGTATACCCTTTACCATCAATAGCATGATGAGAAGCACTATGTCCATGATTTAGTGCAAAAGGAAATGTAAAAAGACAAGGAAGCATGCCAACAATAGAGCATGGTGCCTATGATCTTGCTCCAATGATAGGATCCTGATGCACCAAAACATTCCAATTATATATTTTTTGTGACATGGTACCAAAGCGTGTTAAAGGAATAAAGAAGCTATATGGCAAGAATTATCATCCCTTATGCAATGTCTTATAGGTTGAAGGTAAATCCTTTATAAATATTTCATCAAATAACTCAATCCATACAACCATATAGCCTTGGAAATTGCAATTCCAAAAGCGAACATGTAGAAAAACCTGTAGATTCACAAGTTGTAATCTACTAAAAAAAGAGACAAGAATCTACTTCTACTCTTTACAGCGGAAGCCCATAAACATCGAGCAAACAATAATCAATAGAGGAAGAGAATCAAAGGCACATAACACAATAAATATCCGGGGAAAGCCATAGCTCAAAACCCCACTATTTGTTTTGTATTAATCCGGAAAATCAAAATGAAATTACAATGCTTGTTCTCTCAAGAACAATCCCAACACTCAGCCAATTCAATCTCCAACTCATAAGCAAGCTCAAGGCCAAAGCTTAGCATTTCCACAAGCTCTCCAAGTCTCTATTCCAATGTGTAATTCCTATGAAGGATAACTTGTATTTAAAAGGAAATAAAGCCTCTAAAAATAGCGCAATCCCTCAAGGATCAGTTCCTGATTGCATGCATTATCAGTGCAACTCAGAAAAATCTAAAACAAATAGTACATTGTCCTTGCACTCTAGTCTCAACTAGGTCTTTCTCAAAATCAACATGCAAGAGTTTCTGACAGTGGAATCTTCAGTTAACTAGAGTAGCACTAATTAGGTCACTAGTGTCCCAACTGACTGTTTACTCACTATTAGTTCCTAACACTGATTGGAACTAATTTAACTAGACTTAACTCAATAAATTGAGTTAACTAATTACAACTCATATATAACTCATCCTTAACTCCTATAAGTTAGGGAGAACATATACATGTCTTCTAAACGACTTCCAATTCGAATTTTCTAAATTAATTAAGTTAATTTAACTTAATTAATTATTTTCAAATTGCTATGAGAAAAGAATTCTATTTTAATTCACAATTTAATTCAAGGACAAATTAAACTGGAATTTTTTGTTGTCATTTCTCAACAAAACATGAACATCAAAAATTACTTCAGGCCTATCATAGTTTATAATGCAAGAAATTTGCAGAGATAGGTTGTTTGAGCATTGTTGTTACAATGCATAGGAGGTCTTGAAGCAAGCAAAAGGTAAGCAAGGCATCCAAGACTAAATATATCAGATAAAAAAAACAGTTGTCATTTTAATCTTCATTTGTTCTTGAGTGTGTAGTCTAAGGAAAGTTGAATTGGAAAACAAACATTCTGAATCTTCAATTTCACAAGTCAAGTCTCCCATCCTCTCTAAGCACAAAATGGAAGATGAAAAAACTGAGAATGCATTTTTCATGAAGCAGGCAAGGCTTCCAAGCCATTATTTTGTGTCAATATTAATTTTTCTACCCAAAGGATGTTTATTACCAAGTATAGTCCTACTCATGTGATTCACTAAGGCATTCTCCAGCCCCCCTAATGCAATGCATTATATGATCTTACTATGCAATTTAATACAAAATGCACTTTCAAAAGAAGAAAGAAAAAAAAAACAAAAAGAACTTAATTTTGAATGCGCTCCAACTGTCCAAATTCTTTTGCATATTCTAGTGCAATGCAAATTTTGCTACCCTTTCACAAGTGCATCTATCCAAATTTCACAGCTATCAACAATTCAACATGTATAAGATTTCATTGAAGGCCATAAGCCAGACTTAAAAAACAGCAGTCTAATAAGTACAAATGCTTACTCAATCCATTGCAATTTGGAACTACTTGAAAACTCTTATTGCCACAACACAAATATTACATTATCAATCCAAAAAGTCTAGACTTCAAAAAGAAAAATTACCATAATTCAATTCATTTTATGCATGGATTTCATGCTCCACTCGACCAATCCCTAGAAAGAGCATCTGGTAATAACCATCATTACCTCTACTGCCCGTATAAAACAAACCTCATCGAATTTTATATTTATTTAAAAATATTAAAGTATGAGCAATGTTCACTCCTTTTATATGATTGTGTTACTTCATAAATAAGATTACCAAAGTTAATCTTTAAACTTTCAAACGCATTGAAAAAGTAAACAAACCTGGATCTCGACGCAATAGTTTTTGGCATAAATCAATGCAATCGGGGTGGAGATCTCCAACAATGTCATGTGGAAAGTGTAGCTCATTTGACCTCATAATATTTTGCATTAGCTGAAAAGCAAAAGAGATGGCATAGACATAACCTCCTTATGCAGCTCTTGGCAGTGAATGTAAGTTTAATTCGACCAGAAGATAATAAAATTCAGACAGAACATTGCTTTTTTTTTTCATGCTAGTCCAAACCTGAAACTGAGAATTGCCAGAAAATGGTGGATTTCCTGTGACAAGCTGAAACAGAATAGTACCCACACTCCATAAGTCTGCCTGCATGTGAATACACAAATATGAGTGCAAGGATGTATTTTGTTTTTAAGTGCACGACCAATAGTTTATAAACGAGATTAAACCATGATCAACCACCTTGGCATCATACTTCCGAGATTGCATAATCTCAGGTGCCATGTACAAAGGTGAACCACAAAGCGTTTCTGCTAACCCTTGGGGTTGCAGGGACCTGTGACAACAAACAGAAACACAAGTACAATCAGATAGCTTTACATGGAAGAAAAGGCAGGGAGATGGACATCAAGAACAGGAAACAAATGGAACAAATTGCATAGATATACAACCTGAAATTTTCAATAAAAAAATTAAAAGGTATGAACAGATAATTTCCTGAAAATCCTATCTAATTCCTTAAAGAAGTGCTTTACACATTTGGATGATCCTATATAACATCCAAAGATCCATAAAACAAATTATAAAGCTAAGTTCCAAAGGATAGCAGTTAGCTCAGGCCCATATCTAACAAAGGAAGAATAAATATGTGGTCCTAAAATGAATCATCAGTAGATGAAAGAGGTTTATAATTGAATATACTTCCACATACGAGAGTATATGGTGAGCAATACTCCCAATCATGGATGCATTTATGTATGCACAAGAATTGTTAAATCAGGTATAGGTTATCCATATCAAGGCCTTTCTCCATAACAGAATCTTGGAAGTTGAGCAGATTAAAGCTAAAGAAAATGTATGATATGACTGCAAATTCTCTGGACTTCATAATCGTTTTCTGCTTGCTCTTTTATTCATCAATAGATACATATGCATCTAGAAGGAGTGTATAAAAGAATGAACATGCTATTTAAACCCATTTCTATTATACATCTGATTCAATCTGAGTTTTAACTTTCAATGCACACTGTCCTCTAATTAGCTTCAATATAACATCATCATATCTGTTTGATAAAAGAAAAAAATCATATTAGTGTCTGATAATTGACTAAAAGAGGTAAATGGGACTTGAAAACACAACAAAAATCATATTAATGTCCTATAATGACCAAAATAGGTCAATGGGACTTGTAAATACAACAAACAATAGCAGCGAAATAAGAAGTGCCTATCCTGCCTAAAGGAGAAACAAAGTTAATAAATATATAGCATAATATCTAGACAGAATGGAGGTAAATCCATAATGGACAAACCATATAAAATGGAGTACATCCTTGAATGTGAAGACAGTCAAGACTCAAAACAGAGGATGCCACAAAAGAAAAAGAGCTAGCAAGATCACTAGTAAAAACTGAAATACAAGAGCTCTCTTAATGTGTGCCCAAGTCTGAGGAGGGGCCTTTAGATTGACCTATCACTGAAAGTCATCAATACTGAGCTTAATAATAACATAAGAATGACCTAGATTACAAAGTCGGTTGGGTTACCCTAGGCAAATCTGAAATACTCTAAAAAGCTCTCCTGAGCCATACGCGATTTATGCCCTTCCAATAGAAGGGAAATTCTAGTCATGTGCTCCAGTGCACAAGATCTGGTCTGGATATGACTGGA
Organism: Pinus tabuliformis; assembly: GCA_031772625.1. Classification (NCBI taxonomy): domain Eukaryota; kingdom Viridiplantae; phylum Streptophyta; class Pinopsida; order Pinales; family Pinaceae; genus Pinus; species Pinus tabuliformis. The sequence goes on along the minus strand of CM062805.1, from coordinate 151,468,399 downwards.
AGCAGCTACCTTTCTAATCCCATTGGAATTAGTATGACAAGCTGGCTGTGGGTCAGGTCAAGAAAGGGGGTACTCTCGAACAGCTCTGCTACCATCTGTGCTGCTATCTCTGGTGTTTGCAACATGCTCTATGGTGCCACTGGCCAAAAGGAGCGGTGAGGAGGAGATGATTTATCTGGATTCTGAAGTAAAACAATTTCTGTTGTCTAATAGCATCAAACTCAGTGATTTTATCCCATACTCAGTATTGGGCATGAATAAGCACTGGCCAAATCATTCATCAAGTCCTCAAAACGAAATATAGAAGTCTATCCCATTTCTTATGATAAAAAAATTATTATATTTCATGTTCCTTTCACGTATACACAAATGATAAAGCAAAGTAACCTATAGAAAACAATTTTATCAAATGCTTATGGAATTTTGTTAGAATCCTGTTATTTTGATGGGAGATCGGAGGATACTTTTGAGGTATACTCTTAGCATATTTAAGTTAGTTGTTAAACTAAATATTAGCTTATAATTGTCAATTAAATATTAGACTTGGGCATTAATACCGTCAACTCGAATTTATGTTATTTTATGCTTTTATGTCTTATTTCACTTTATTGTGCTTCTTGGTCTATCCCATATAAGTGGATTGACCCAACTTCCTTCTGATCCTATATAAGTAAGCTTTTACTCTCATTAAGTAATACAATACGGAGAACTCTTTCTAGTTATCTTGATTTCTTTATGTCCTCGATTTCTGAAATATTGTACCAGAGCTCAGTTAGAGAAACAAAATCTATGAAAGCATGAAGACCTAGGACCTGCTGTCATTAGCAATGGTTTGATAGATTGCTGGCATGGCACAATGAAAAGCCAAAAGGGTTTTGCTGAAACCAGGTATTGTTTAATTTTTCTAATTTTAAAACAAGGTCAATTTCTTTTTCTGATTTTGAAGCAAAGTCAATTTGCTTCTAAATCGGAACTCTGTTTCCAGGTTCAGCAACCATACAGCAATTTCCAACCGCTGTTTTCAGCTGTCATTCCCAGCTGTTGTACAGAATATTCACACATTACAGTCATACAATTGTAGAGAATCCATACAGAATTGCTCAAAAAAATGTTGTAAAATCAATTTACATCCCAGATTAGTTTTATTTCTTCGCTTTCCTGACAATATAAATGAATTGGAAGAGAAAGAAGCTGTTTTCTTCCTATATTGTTGCCCAGATTTGCAGATCTAGAAGTTTTAGCTGCTGATTTGTTATTGGTAAGTAGATGCAAGTAGAAATTGACTGTTTTGATGCTATCTATTAATAATACTATGTGATTTTCACCTGGTGATGAGCAGATTTGCCTATATTTATGTGTTTTTCAACTGTTTGAGAGCAGATCTAAGTTTTATTTGGCTGGTAGTAAGCAGATTTGCCTAGATTTTCATGCTTTTTCAGCTGGTTAAGAGAACATTTGAATCTTGCTAGTGGTAAGCAGATTTTTCTAGATCTACATGTTTTTGGGCTGTTAGTAGGCAGACTTGTTATAAATCTGCAAGTTTTTCATCGTGTTCCTCTGTTCTTGGGTTATTTTTAACCTTCACCTATGGAAGGGAGTCAGGGGGTCACATCATGCTAGAAGCAAGCCAGAGATTCAAAGGGAAGAACTACAACACATGGAAGCAGCAGATGTTGACCATTTTTAGTACAAGTGACTCGCAGATACTGTCGTTGGTAAAGTTACCCAGCCTACAGTTGCAAGTAAAGACCAAGATAAGTTTGATGAGAAAGACAGAGAAGTTATGATGATGATTAAGTCGTCCATGATAGATGAGATGCTTTCAGAGGGTCCAGACAGGCAAGACTTCTTCAGCAATTTGGAATCACCTAAAAGATTTGCATGAGAAATTGGACAACGGCAGAGCTTTCTTCCTGAAGAATGTGTTTTTTTCCAGGATAATGGATGAGCATGCATCCCTCTAGGAGCATTTGCTCAAGATGAAAGATATCCAATAACAATTGAGGGGAATAGGTCAGAAGATGAAGCAAGACATGGTGGTCAGCACATTGAAAACTTTACCACAATGTTGCACGAAATGAGGACGAAGTGGGTGCATTATTTGGAAGCGAAGCATCGGAAGCATCATTTTCCAAAAATCCTTGGAAGAAATGTTCAAAATGTAGCAAAGGAAGGTCTTCCAGCTTGTGCCTTAGCTAGTAAAGACCTTGAATTATCTTTCTCTATCAGGAATGTGAATTCATAAGATAGGCTTCAGTTTTGATGAGTTGATTTTCATTTCACTGGAATGGTCATCAATAGATTGCATGCGTAGTGTTGGAGCTTCAGTTCATTGGAGTCTTTTTCAATTAGACTCAAGGTTGTGGGGAGTGACCCCCCCTGAATCCACTCCCGAAACACGCTCTGCTCAGAAGCGCTAGTGGAGCGACCCTGGGAGTGAGCTACTGATTCACTCCCGTATGGGAGCATGTTGATTTGAGGTAGCATCGGATGTGCTCTAGCCACGAAATTTGGTGGAGAGGTTGAGGCACATGAGATCTCCGATTCCTAGAAAGGGTTTAGAGAAATTCTAAACAAATCAAGAGATATTAAAATAATTAATATTTTTTATGAAGTCCCTAAGTCTAAACTTAGGGAAAATAAAATATTAATGTGTATTAATATGAATCTATGTTACAATGGTCCAAAAGACATGGATCAAGCCAGATCTAATCTTAGCCGTTGATTAGGGACTTAATCTCGGCCATTGATATGTCAACAGGAAAAGTATAAGAAGAGGCTTGAGGGTCACTTGGAGAGCACACTAGAGTGATCAGTCATTCTATTCTCTAGAGCAGGGTTTGCTAAGAGAGATAGAATCAGTGATCGGGGGAGCAGCTAAGGGGCATTGAGTACAGAGGAACAGAGAAGGCAGAGATTGTGCCGGGAGAGCAGCACAGTAGCTAAGGAAGGTGACGCAGAGCCAGCAAGGACTCACGCAGGGCCACGCAGAGGCAGCCAAGTGTTGCGCAGAGCACCAGAGGGGCTAGCATAGCTGACGCAGAGGCTCCCAGAGCTGACACAGGGCCTCCTGGGAGTGACACAGACCAAGAAAGGCTGACGCAAGGCCAACATGAGAGAGAGAGGGGCTGACGCAGTCCAGATTAGGCAAACGATGGGGTTGCAAGAGCAGTTTTGTGCTGAGGAGCTGCCAAAAGGGTTTTCCGAGGTTTCAGCCAGGAGATTTCTCTCAAACTGAGGTATAGTTGCTAAGGAAATTCTTTGATGGGTAGGCCAGTTACAGTGCCCAGATTGTACTCTAATATTGCTTAATAAGAAAACCCTTAGATAGCTACACCAGTTTTCCCGCATTGGGTTTTTCTAGGGACATTGGTCCAAAAATAATGGTGTCATGTGGTGTGTTCCTATTTCTTTTAATTGTTGATCTGTAATATGTTGAGCATGCACTGGTGTTTACTTTCAGTATTTACTTTGTAAATAACTTATTAAAGAAAAATTAACAAGTAGGTAGGAATAAATCAGAAAAAGTGCATAAAGGGTTTCTAAATTAAGTAAACTTAGAAACTTCAACATGGTATCAGAGCATGATTGCAGATCACAGGAGGACTAAAAGACATCAGCAAAGCAGAGAAATAGCAGCAGAAAACAGTTGTCCCGAGGTGACAGAAGTTGTTTCTAGCAGCGCAGAAGCCAAGAAAGTGTGACAAAGAGCCAGCCAGAGCCATGTAGAAGAAGCCAGGAACTGCGCAGAGCCTTAGAGAGGCCAGCGTTGCTGACGCACAGGGCCAGAGGACTGATGCAAGGCATCCCAGGGTTGACGCAGACCCATCCAGGGTGACGCAAAGGCAACGTGACGCAAAGGGGCTAACACAGTTCACAGAGAGGTAAGTTGTTGGGGTCTAGAAAGCTGCAAGAATATTGCAGAGTGGAGCTGGTGAGGTACTGTAGTGAGAATAGTATCTGACAGAGCAGGGCCAGAGGAGTTGTTACCGAGGGTTTCTAGCTAAGGAACCCGGATCAACAGTGCAATTGCACAAGACGATCATAGTAGGAGGCATCTCGACAAGCGACAGAAGGATTTCCAAGAGGGCAATCAGGACTCAGAGAGAGTCCAGAAGAGAACTTCCAGACGGGAAGAAGAGACTCAGAGGAGTCGAACAGAGAACTTCCAGGAGGGAAGTAGAGGAGCGTCATGGCACTACACGGGGTAAGAGACCAGGATAAACTGGACGGAGCATCGAACTTCGCAGTCTGGAAGGCCAAAATCTTATCAGTGCTTGACAGGAATTGTGTCAAGAACTTTGCATTGAAGGTTATAGCTATCCCAGTCGACCCAAATGATAATGACAAGTACGAGGAGGCGATGGCGAGGGCCAAGTGCATTATCCTTGACGGGGTCAAGGATCATGTGGTACCACATATAGTCGAGAAGGAAACAGTAGTTGAGATGTGAGAGCCTTTCAAGAACCTATACCAGCATACTTTTATGCAGAGAACAATGCTACATCGAGAACCGGATGAGGTCGTATCAGATGAAGAAGGGTCAATCGATTGACTCCTTCCTTGGAGGATTGAACGAGATCCGAGATCAATTGACTACTATAGGAGCGACACCGGATCAGGAGCTTATGGTGAGGACAGCCCTGAATGCTGTCTCAGAAGAGTGGGAAGTGTTTGTCCAGAGCATCCTGGGCAGAGGGACTCTCCTACCTTGGGACGAGATGTGCGTAGCTCTTCGCCAGGAAGAGATCAAACGGCAATCGAAAACAGGTAGCAGTAGCAAAGGGATCAAGGTCAAGCAGGAGGAGGAGGATGTGGCCCTGGCATTTGAGGGAAAGCAGGAGAAGCACAAGAACAAAGATCTCTCCAAGATCAAGTGCTTCCACTGTGGGGAGATGGGTCATTATGCGACCTAGTGCCCAAGGAAGAAGAGTAAGGGAGAGTCTTTCGAGACTAAGGCAGCACCAACACGAGCAGAGAAGGAAGTTTTTACAGACAATGACTATGCCATGAGTGCACACGCACCACTTGAGCGGAAGTGGGGAGACATCAAGCTGTAGTCAGGCAGACTACAGGCGATGAGGGCAGGATCCTCGAGGTACCCAGCCTCTTGGATTAGACCTTGCTACGGGAGCCCCGACGAGGAGTAGCAGGATAGGCTGAGTGGGTAGAGACAAATGCGGATGGAGCAGCAGAGAGAGCTAACGTGCAGGAGTCCCAAGACAGCGCAGAGCTAGCAAGCTGCAGCAGTGTGAGAGGCACAGGAGTGTTGCACCAGTGCAAGAAGGCACAGCGAGGTGTGCAACGGTGCGAGATGCAGGGAGTTGTTGCAGCAGCGCAAAGGTCAGAGAGAGGGAGCACTTGTCAGCGGCAGAGGGAGCTTCAACATCAATGGGTGTTTCTAGCCCAACAGGGAGGTCAGTTGGGAGATCAATTACTTACTTCTCAGTAATTGAGTTGCAGTGCAGCAGTGGGCAACACGATGCAACATGATGAGAGAAGGTGCAGTGCTGGGAGGAAGGACCGGCAGCAGCACGGATGCAGAGGGAGCTGTCATACAGATGCAGCAGTGACAGTGGCAGAACCATGGGCAGCAGTACAGGAGGCAACAGTGCAGAGGATGTTCGGCAGGAAGGCCTAGCATCAGCACAAGTACCGATGTTGGATGATTAGAGTAATACTCAGTGAGGAGTATTGTTAGAGCACAGTCCTCGCTAAGAGGCAGTGTTGATTTTGGGTAGCATCGGATGTGCTCTAGCCACAAAATTTGGTGGAGAGGTTGGGGCACATGAGATCTCCAATTCCCAGAAAGGGTTTGGGCAAATTCTAAACAGATCAGGAGATATTAAAATAATTAATATTTTTAATGGAGTCCCTAAATTTAAACTTACGGAAAATAAAATATTAACGAGTATTAATATGAATTTATGTTAGAGTGATCCAATAGACATGGATCAAGCCAGATCTAATCTTAGCTGTTGATTAGGGACTTAATCTCGGCTGCTGAATCGTCAACAAGAAAAGTATAAGAGGAGGCTTGAGGGTCACTTGGAGAGTACACCAGATAATCAGTCATTCTATTCTCTAGAGCGGGGTTTGCTAAGAGTGATAGAATTAGTGATCGGGAGAGCAGTTGAGGGGCATTGAGTACAGAGGAACAGAGAAGGCAGAGATTGTGCTGGGAGAGCAGCGCAGCAGCCAAGGAGGGTGACGCAGAGCCAGCAAGGGCTCACGCAGGGCCACGCAGAGCACCAAAGGGGCCAACGTAGCTGATGCAGGGGCTCCCAGAGCCGATGCAAGGCCTCCTGGGGCTAACGCAGGCCAAGAAAGGCTGACACAGGGCCAGCGTGAGACAGAGGGGCTGACACAATCCAGATTAGGCAGAGATGCTGGGGTTGCAAGAGCAGTTTTGTGCTGAGGAGCTGCCAGAGGGGTTTTCCAGGGTTTCAGCGAGGAGATTTCTCTCAAACTGTGAGGTATAGCTACTAAAGAAATTCTCTGTTGGGTAGGCCAGTTACGGCACCCAGATTGTACTCTAATATTGCTTAATAAGAAAACCCTCAGATAGTTGCACCGGTTTTCCCGCATTGGGTTTTTCCGAGGACATTGGTCCAAAAATAATGGTGTCATGTGGTGTGTTCTTGTTTCTTTTAGCTGTTGATCTGTAATATGTTGAGCATGCACTGGTGTTTATTTTCAGTATTTACTTTGTAAATAACTTGTTAAAGAAAAATTAACAAGTAGGTAGGAATAAATCAAAAAAGTGCATGAAGGGTTTCTAAATTAAGTAAACTTAGAAACTTCAAAAGAGTGAATTCGAGAGCGCGCTCTGAGGAAAGAAAATTAGCTCCCTGGTTTCCTGGGAGCGAGTCCCTAACCGCTCTTGTATCGCTCCCCATCGCTCTAGGAGCGAATTTTAACTGCGGGGAGCGATACAGGAACAATCGCTCTACGATTGCTCCCATGAAAAAAAACACTCCTGCCCTAAAATTCCATGCGTGGACAAGACAAAAGAGGGGTGACTTTTTGGAGGGCCAAAACAATAAAAAGACTCCTCCCCTCTGTCATTATCACCATTTCACTTGTGAGAAAGAGATATTAAGACCATTTGATGTTGAAATTTCTAAATGTTACCCATTAGAAATCCCTACTGCATTATCTGGTTTATTCCACCTACTTGTTTATTCCTTAACAAGTTATTTATTCATATAAATATTGAAAATAAACACAAATGCAACCTTAACACATATAAGATCAGCAACTGAAATATTAGACAAACACGCAGGGGACCCTGTTATTTTTGGACAATCGTCCCCGGAAAAACCCAATGCGGGAAAACCGGTGCAGCAGTTCTGAGGGTTTTATTATTATGCAGATTTCTTGAGTACAACTAGGGTGCCAAACTGGCTCACCCAACAAAGATTTTTACACGGCAGTAATACCTCTTCTCCAAGACAGATATTCAACTTCTCAGCACAAGTCTGCCCCACGAAAATCCTTTCGGCGCTTCTCCAAGGCTCTGCATCAGCCCTGCTAGCCACTGTGTAGCTCTAGAACCCTTTGCGTCAGCCTTCTGCCTCTCTACGTCAGCTCTCTTTCCCTTTGCGTCACTCACGCAAGCCCCTCGCCTCTACGCAGTCTCTAGCTGCCTCTGCGTGGTTCCTGTTGCCTCTGTGTAGCTATGGCTGCCTCTGCATCAGCCTCTTTTGGACACTGTGCTGAGCCTCAGGCACTATCTCTGCCTCTCTGCTATGTAGTCACTGCCCCTCACTACAATAGGTCACTTGTTCGACTTTCTCAGCAAACTCCGCTCCAGAAAATCGAACTGACTGATCAATCTTGGTGTATCTCCAACCGACCCTCAAGCCTCCTCTTATACTTTTCCTGTTGAGTCTTCAACGGCCGAGATTAAGTCTCTAATCAACGGCTAAGATTAGATTTGGTTTGATCCATGTCATTTAGAACATTCTCACCCAGTTTTACATTAATAGCCATTAATATTTTAAGTTTCCTAAGTTTAGACTTAGGAACCCCATTAAAAATATTAATTATTTTAATAATTCTCTAACTGAGTGGAATTTCCCCAAACCACTTCTGGGTCTTGGAGATCTCATGTGATTTAGCCTCTCCACCAATTTTCATGGCTAGAGCATATCTGATGCTACCACAAATCAACATTTGAGAGGGTTTGAGCTTGAGGAGATTGTGGGAGATTGTTGGAGCTTACAAGCTTGGGAGATTGAAGGGAGATTGTTGGAGAGCCAAAGAGGTAGGGTCTAATCCCATTCTTTTTTTTTCCATGTAACATTTGTGTAAAAATATGTTGAATGTTCAATGAATCTAGAATGTAGATGTTCTTCTTCTCTTCTCCTCTTTCCCACTCCCTCATTTTATTGCAAGCAATAATCTCAACCTTCAACAAACATGATGAGTATATAGCTTAGCCTTATCTTGTTGCTTCCATTTTTCGCTATGATGATGGCATTGGGAAGTGAAGAAGATGAAATGATGGAGAAGTGGGTAGTGTTGGAGCATACCCTAGAGAAGAGGAGTACCTATTGCTACACAAACTAGCAGGCCTAGTGAATAGGCAAAAGCTAGAGGGCACAACAACACTTGGGATAGAGGCCTACTGTCACCACAGCCTAAGTCCCCTTCTCTTCTTAGAGTTTCACCAACAGGAAGAGTCCTAGTATGACTCACTTGTGATAGATAATTGACCTAAGGAAGGTTTGAAGTGAGGGAAGGTGGCTCATTCAATGCAAAGGTTCAATAAATGTGAGAGCTTTGGGTGGAGCTAGTAAGACTTTCCAATAAAAACCCCTCAGAAAGGACACTACATGAAACGTAAGGTTGAAATATTCAACAAGAGCTCATCCAAGGTCAAAGTAAACAAGAGTGTTGAAATGTTTAACTAGGTTCGGTCTTCATAAATATCCAATGTAAATTTGATTCTTGTATATTGTAAGAGGAAAGAAAATTTTATTATTGTTATTTTTGTAGCATGGGTTTCATGCTCAAGATCTTTTATTTATAGGTCAAGCTCCCATTGAGTGCTTCTAGGGTTTTCCTAGGGTCAAGAGGTCAAAAGAGTCATTGTCATATGAAGAAGACCCCATTAGGTGTGAATTTTGTGAATCTAAAAAATCAGAAATCCTACTGCAGTAACTTCTTTGCATTACCTACTTGTGTTCTTCATTTTAACAAGTTATTTTCAGAAATATTCTGAAAATAATAATGCAAATACACTGTAGCCTACACCAATATATAGATCAAATAGAAATGAGACAATGACAAACAGGACACACTTATTTTTGGACTAAACGTCCCTGGAAAAACCCAATGTGAGAAAACCGATGCAGCAACTCTAAGGGTTTTCTATTATTAAGCAGTACTTTTGAATACAAATGTTGGTTGCCCTCTCGGCAAACCATTGACAGAGAAATACAATGGCGAAAAATCTGAGTGAGTTTTACCTCACTTTATCAAGCAGATTCTGTCTGATCCGGCAGCAAAACTAGTTAGCCCCGGCTACAACTGTGCTGCCCCTTCACAGAAACTATGTGGGCTTGCGTGGAGCTCTCTGAGGCTCTGCGTTAGCTCTGCATCAGCTCTTCTGCCCATTGCATCAGCTTTCTCAATTGTTCCGGCAGTTCCATCTATCTACGTGGAAGGTAGCTTCCTCCTCTGCACTCACCCTTCTAGCTCTATGTCAAGAATGCGTGGGCACAGACTGGCCTAGCATTCATCCTCTGGCTATTGCGCTGCCTCCACAAGCTTCTCTCTGCCTCTCTATCAAAATTCCCGAACTATCCCTGCCCCTCAGCTGCAAGATCTCTCCAATCGATTTTCCTCCTAAGAACTTCTCACCTCAGAAAATCGATTTCCTCAATCTCTCTGTGTGTATTCTCCAACTAACCCCAAGCATCCTTGTATACTTTTCCTGTTGAGAAATCAACGTCCATGATCTAATCTCTAATCAAAGACTAAGATTAAATTAGACTCGATCCTCATCTTTTAGAAGCTTCTCACCCATATTTTCATTAATACCCATTAATATTTTAATTTTCCTAAGTTTAGACTTAGGAACCCCATTAAAAATATCAATTATTTTAATAAAATACAATCAGGGTGGAATTTCACCAAACAATTTATGTGTCTTGGAGATCTCATGTGTTCTAGCCCCTCCACAAAATTTTGGAGTTACCCAAAAAAATTAACACTCCCTCTTAGCAAGGAATGTGCTCTAGCAATACTTCCCAGCAGAAGTATCACACTGATCCACGTCATCGGTCCTCTGCGTTGCTGATGCTTGGCCTGCTGCCCTTCATCCATTGTGCTGCTGCAATCTGTACTATTGCCCATGACACTGCCACTGTCACTATTGTATCTGTACTGCAACTCCCTCTCAATATGTTGCATCATGCTGCCCATAGCATTGCCACTGCTAACTGTTGCACTGCAACTCAGTTGTTGAGAAGTAAGCAACTGAAAAGCCACCCAAAAGCTGCCATGTTGGTCAGTCTGGATGCCCCTCGACGTTAAAAAGCTACTATTTATTTTTGGTAGCGTCGGATGTGCTCTAGCCACGAAATTTGGTGGAGAGGCTAAGGCACATGAGATCTCCAAGACCCGGAAATCATTTGGAAAAATTCCAACCAGATGAAGAGATATTAAAATAATTAATATTTTTACTGGGTCCCTACGTCTAAACTTAGGAAAATAAAAATATTAATGTGTATTAATATAAAATGGGTGAGAAAGTTCTCAATGACGAGAATCAAGCCAATTCTAATCTTAGTCGTTGATTAGGGCCTTAATCTCGGTCGTTGAATCGTCAACAGGAAAAGTATAAGAGGAGGCTTGAGGATCAGTTGGAGACACACAAACAGAGATTAGTCAGTTCGATTTTCTAGGGCGAGGTTTACTAAGGAAATCGAGCAAGTGATCAGTTGCAGTGAGGGGCAGTTCGGCAGGAGGCCAAAGAATACATAGCAGAGAGGCAGCGCAGTGTCGGGAGAGACAATGCAGGCCCAAGAAGGGTTGACACAGAGGCTGAAGGAGACAGCATAGAGGACGCAGAGGATCGTAGAGGCTAACGCAAAAGCCATAGAGGCTGATGCAGAGGACGTAGAGGGCATCAGAGGCAGCACTGGGAGATTCTGTGGGGCAGACTAGGAGTTGATCAGCAGATCCTGAGCTGGGAGAGGAAGACGCGGATCCTAAAGGAGTGACGTAGTTCTAGAGCAACGCTTGGAGCAACTTTTTTTGTCCAGCACAAGGAAGAGTCGAAGTTGTTGTGGGGTTTGATCATCCAGTTGCTAACATGCCGGAATATCTCTCTGGATACTAATGTCGAGAATATTCTCTGTTGGGTGAGCCATTTCTAGCACCCTAGTTGTATTCACAAATCTGCTTAATAATACAAACCCTCTATATGCTGCATTGGTTTTCCCGAATTAGGTTTTTCCGATGACGATTGTCCAAAAATAATGGTGTCCCTTGTGTTATTGTTTCTGTTTACTTCAGTGCATGATCTGTGTATCTGTGAAGGTTGCATTTGTGTTTACTTCGATATTTATGCAATTAAATAACTTGTTAATGTAAAGAACAAGTAGGAGATAGTAAACCAGAAATTGCAGTAGGGGTTTCTGATGTGTTAGATTCAGTGATTTTCACATGGTATCAGAGACATTGCAGATCAGAGGCGACTGAAGACACCAGCCGAAAAAATCTGAGAATTTGCAGCATAGAAGCAGTTGTCCCAAGAAACAACGATGTTCCAGAGCTGAAGAGGTAAGAGGAGTGACGTAGTGCAGAGAGTGTGACGCAAAGGCTCACGCAGTGCCTGTGTCATCATTCTGAGTCGGGAGAGGAAGACGCAGTAGCTGGGAGGAGCCCACGCAATAGATGCATCAGCTGTACAAGCCAACGCAGAGGCAAAGGGAGGCAGATCAGGCTTACGCAGTGCCAAGTCATCTTTCTAAGCCATGAAGGACTGACGCAGTGGCTAGGAGGAGTTGATCCAACTCTCACTGTGATTGTGCAGAGCCAGAAGGGCTTGGATTCTTTAGTTGTCGGGGCTAATGGAGCTTAGCAAATTTTGATTTGTGGAGCTGGTGGGACGTTGTTTCTGTGAGTGCAGAACAGTGTCTAAGGAGACTGAACCAAGGTAGAGGGAAGCACTACCTCGACAAATTTCTAGCCAAGAAATCTAGATCTGGGTTGCAGCGGAAAAGGAGGATGTGAGGAGTGATTCGACAGTTGGCCGGAGGATTTCTGAGAGGGAAATCAGGACTCAGAGGGAGTCTAGAGAAGAGGAGCAGAGATGGCAGTAAATGGATTGAGGGATCAAATAGATTGGATGGGGCTTCCAATTTTGTCATCTGGAAGGCCAAGATCCTGGAAATCCTGGAACCCATAGCTGTCCCAGTTGACCCTAATGCAAATGAGAAGTATGAGGAAGCCGAGGCAGAAGCAAAATGCATGATCTTAGACGAGGTCAAGGACCATGTCATACCACATATTGCTGAGAAAACACAACAAGGGAGATGTGGCAGACACTGAACACCTTATACCAGGGCTCTTCCGTGCAACGGAAGATGTTATTGGAAAATTAGTTGAGGTCATATCAAATGCAGAAAGGAGAGGAGATAGATCTGTTCCTTCTTAGGTTGCAAAGAATTCGCGACCAGCTTACTTCCGTGGGGTCTACACCGAATCCAGAGTTCATGGTCAGGACTGCTCTGAATGCAGTGTCCGAGGACTGGGAGACATTTGTCCAAAGCATTTTGGGCAGAGAGACACTCCCCAGTTGGGAGGAGATGTGGGTAGCTCTTCGATGGAAAGAGATCAGGAGATTGACCAAGGCGGGGAGTAGCAGTAAGGGAGATCGAATCAAGAAAGAGGAGGAAGATGCAGCTCTAGCATCTGCAGGACAGCAGGGCGTTTAGAAGAGGAAGAAGAAAGATATCTCCAAGGTCAAGTGCTTCAACTGTGGAGAGCTGGGACATTATGCCTTGTGAAAATTTCTGACCTGAAATTCTACTGCAGCAACTGATTTATTTCACCAACTTATTCTTCACAATAAGTTATTTACGAAATCCCTACAGCAAATATTAAAATAAATTCTACTGTAGTGATCGCATAATTACACAGAGAAAATACATATACAAGAAACAATCACAGCAACACAGTTGTTTTTGGACAATTGTCCCTGGAAAAACCCAATGTGGGAAAACCGGTGCAGTAGATGAGGGTTTTATTAATCTTCAGCAACAATCGCTTTTTACAAGGAATGACTTTACAGAGAAACTGGGAGAAAACGCTTGAGACTTTCCCTTGGAAACTTTCTGACACCTCGGAGACCCTTCTGTGTCACTTCTGCGTCACTCTACATGGCTCAGTGTGGCTCTGCATCCCTCTGTGTCAGCCTACATGAGGGTTGCGTCTCCCCTAGACTGCGTCTCCCTCTGTGTTGTCTCTCAATGTCCCTACATCACCTCCTCCTCAGTCACTAACTGTTGTTGATGCCCTCCTCTTCCTCCACCCTACAACTCTTCCTCTAAAATCGATCTCTTTCTCTTTGAGAATCGATTTTCCTTGAGATACTGAGTATCTGTCGGTGTGTCTCCAAATGATCCTCAAGTCTTCTCTTATACTTTTCCTGTGGATGAATCAACAGTCGAGATTAAGTCTCTAATCAACAGCTAAGATTAAAACAGACTTGATCCTCTTCTCTTAGAAACTTCTCACCCTTATCTTTATTAATACCCATTAATATCTTAATTTTCTGAAGTATAGATTTAGGAACCCATTAAAAATATTAATTATTTTAATAGCTCCTCATACGGGTGGAATTTCTCCAAACGATTTCTAGGTCTTGGAGATCTCATGTGCCTTAGCCTCTCCACCGAATTTTAAGGCTAGGGAACATCCGATGCTACCAAAAATCAACACTCCCTCTTAGCAAAGAATGTGCTCTAGCAATGCTTCACCATAGAAGCATCACACTGATCCTCTGCATCGGTCCTCTACGCTGATGCTTGGCCTGCTGCCCCACATCCATTGCACTATTGCTTCCTGTATTGTTGCCCATGACACTGCCACTACTGCATCTGTACTACAGCTCCCTCTCAACATTTTGCATCATGCTGCCCATAGCACTGCCACTATTAACTGTTGCACTGCAACTCCCGATACCTATCCATTTCTACTACTGAAATGGATTCTTCACCATCCCCATGTTCTCCCTGAAATAAAAAAATTGTGTTCTTCCTAGAGCCTTGGTGAGAATGTCTGCCACCTGTTCTCCTGTAGGAGTGTACCTCAACTGTACTGCCCCTCATTGGACACAGTCTCTGACAAAGTGACACATGATATTAATGTGCTTCGACCAATCATAAAATACTGGATTTTCAAAGAGCTTGATGCAACTCTGATTATCACACAAAATCCTAGTCGCTTCCATCCTTCTCCTGAATAGATTCACAAGCAATTTCCTAAGCCATATGGCTTCACATGAAGTTGTGCTAACTGCCATATATTCTGCTTCACCTGAGCTCAAAGCCACAGATTTATGTTTTCTACTACACTAGGAGGTCATTCCTAATCCAATGTTAAAACAGTACCCAGTTGTACTTTTCCAATCTACTGAACTTTCAGCCCAATCTGTGTCAATGAACCCACTCAGCCTGATGTCATTGCCTTGGATGTACAATAGTCCATGCTCGATTGTTCCTTGTATATATCTGAGAACATGTTTGGTTGTTGCCCAATGTGCCCTCTTGGGTTCCACTATGAACTGATTGAGGGTGTTGACAGCATAACAAATGTCTAGCCTGGTATTGACCAGATACATCAGGGACCCTATAAGTTGCTTGTAAAAGGTAGGATCAACGTCTTTGTTTTCTAATGCATCAATCTTCTTCCAGTTGGTGATCATTGGAGTAGCCATAGGTATACAGTCCTGCATCCTGAATCTCTTCAAGATCTTTGTAGCATATCTCCCTTGTCCAAGAAAGATCTTACCCTTTTGTTGCCAAACTTCCAACCCCAAGAAATAATCCATTTGTCCCAAATCCTTCATGTCGAATTCTGTGGCTAGGTTCTTCTTGCAGTCTTTGATGAGCCTAAATGATCTTGTCAGGAAAAGATCATCAACATATTACACCAGGATTAGAGGCTCATTCTCTATGACAAGATAGTAGAGATTAGAATCTGCATCACTCTTGACGAACCCCATCTTCTACAATTAGCCATCAATTCGACTGTACCATGCTCTAGGTGCATGTTTAAGCCCATACAAGGCTTTCTTTAATCTGCATACATGAGATTTCTTCTCATGTGTCTCAAAACCCTTTGGTTGTTCAATGTATACTTCCTCTTCTATCACCCCATTCAAGAATGTCGTCTTGACATCCATCTGGTGAATCTCCCACCCCATCTGTGCTGCAAGGGATATCACGGTTCTAATAGAAGTATACCTGGCTACTGGGGCAAAGGTTTCTTCGTAGTCTATCCCTTCCTTTTGAGCATACCCCTTAGCCACAAACCTGGCTTTGTATTTCTCCACACTGTCGTCTGCAACATATTTGACTTTGTAGATCCATCTCGAACCTACCACTGACTTGTCTTGAGGCCTAGGTACCACTTCCCAGACATCATTGACCATTATAGAACTGTATTCCTCCACCATAGCATATCTACCATACTTGATGCTGAACAACCTCCTGAAAACTAGAAGGTTCCCTAACCTGAGCTACTAGGGCCTGGTATCTGTCTGGCTGTCTTCACTCCCTTTTATCATTCTTGGGTGTACCAATGAAGTCCTTTGCATCCCATAGAAGCTGTCGGAGTTCCCGGCTCGTTCTTCCACTAGTAGTGGGTACATCTATCATCTCTTCCTCTTCCTGAGATTCCTCCTATTCTAAAGCTTTGCCTTTAGGAGAACTGTGGTACTAGTTTCTGCTGGTCGAAGTGGTTGGACCAACGGATTGTCTTTTTACTACTCCTCGGAAGACATTTCTCGGGGTTTCCTAAAAGCTTTGTCCTCCAAGAACTTTACATCCCGCCGAACTACTACCTTCCTACTCCCCAGAAGATAGACCCTGTATGCCTTAGCATTCTCACTATATCCCACAAGATATCCTTTCTCAGCAGTTTGATCTAACTTCTTTCTCTTTTCTTCGAGTATACGGCAATACGCCAAACTCCCAAATATCCTGAAATCACTGACTTCAGGTGTCTTCCCAGTGAAGACCTTTTCTGGAGTGTATTTGCCGAATGCCTTGTGCAGAGTCCTGTTCTCGACATAAATTATCGTGCTGCATGCTTCTGCCCACATGAATTTGGGCATATCCTAATCACACAACATTGCCCTAGTTGCTTCTACAATAGTCCTGTTTTTCCTTTCTTCTACTCCATTCTGTTCTAGATTGTAGGGAGCTTTCCACTCTCTTCTTATGCCTTCCCTAACGCAAAAATCAATCAAGTCCTTGTCAACATACTCTCCACCATTGTCTGAGCGCAACACTTTTATCTTATTTCCTGTCAGATTCTCCACTAGAGCCTTGAACTCTTTGAATCGACCAAAAACCTCATCCTTGGTTTTCAGAAAGTAGATCCAAGTCTTCCTGGAATGGTCATCGATGAAGGTGATGAAATATTTGGCACCACTAAGAGCTTTTGTGGACATCGGTCTGCAGATGTTTGAGTGTATCAATCCTAAAACACTCTTAGCTCTATTGTTACTCCTGGAAAACACTACGTTGGCATACTTGCCTAGAGCGCACCCTCTGCATACATCATCCCGTTTGATACTTAGTTCTGCAACTCCTGATACTGTTTTCCTGAGAATTTTCTGAGCCCCATGGTGTAAGTGTCCCATCCTCCTGCGCCATAGTTCATTCAAATCTTTATCCCCATTGTTGCCTATCAGTGCCATTGGAGATTCTAGTTGTAATCTATACAGCCTATTACTTCTGATTCCAATTTGGGCCTTCTTTTTCCAACTCGGGTGTTTGACATATACTTTCTCCTTAATAAAGAAAACACCATAGCCCTTGTTTTGAAGTTGAGATACAGAGAGTAAGTTCATCCTCAATCTTGGCACATGCAGCACATTGGTTGCTCGAAGCCGCTCTCCTCCTTCAGTTTGAAAGACTACAATACCTCTTCCTACGGGGGTACACTTTGCCTTGTTTCCCATGGTGATCTGAAAATTTATCCTTTCTTCCTGATAATCTGAAAAACATTCTCAAATTCTTGTCATATGCCAGGAAGCTCCACTATCTATATACCAAACCTCAGAGGAGGAAAAACTTGCTAGGCAAGCGACTGCTTCTACCAGTCTAGAAGCTAACATAGAATAATTGTGATCCATGTCCTTTGTGCTACTTCTGGAAATTTGCGTGGGTCCCTCTGAGTTGATGCCTCTGCATCATGCTCTTGACCCATAGTCAATTCTTCTCTCCGGTTGTCAAATCTCTGCTCTGATACCATGTGAAAATTTCTAACCTGAAATTCTGCTGCAGCTACTGATTTATTTCACCTCCTTATTCTTCATAATAAGTTATTTATGAAATCTTTTCAGCAAATATTAAAATAAATTCTACTGCAGTTATCACATAATTATACAGAGAAAATACATACACAAGAACCAATCACATCAACACAGTTGTTTTCGGACAATTATCCCCGTAAAAACCCAATGTGGGAAAACTGGTGCAGCAGATGAGGGTTTTATTAATCTTCAGTGACAATCACTTTATACAAGGAATGATTTTACAGAGAAACTGAGAGAAAACACCTGAGACTTTCCCCTAGAAACTTTTTGACACTTTGGAGACCCTTCTCCCACTTCTGCGTCACTCTACGTGGCTCTGCGTCCCTCTGCGTCAACCTGCGTGAGGGATGCGTCTCCCCTGGACTGTGTCTCCTTCTACGTTGTCTCTCAATGTCCCTGCGTCAACTCCACCTTAGTCACTAACTGTTGTTGATGCCCTCCTCTTCCTCCACCCTGCAACTCTCCCTCTGAAATCGATCTCTATCTCTTTGAGAATCGATTTTCCTTGAGATACTGAGTATCTGTCAGTGTGTCTCCAAATGATCCTCAAGTCTTCTCTTATACTTTTCCCGTTGATGAATCAACGACCGAGATTAAGTATCTAATCAATGGCTAAGATTAAAACAGACTCGATCCTCGTCTCTTAGAAGCTTATCACCCTTATCTTTATTAATACCCATTAATATTTTAATTTTAATTTTCCCAAGTATAGACTTAGGAACCCATTAAAAATATTAATTATTTTAATAACTCTTCATCCAGGTGGAATTTCTCCAAACGATTTCTAGGTCTTGGAGATCTCATGTGCCTTAGCATCTCCACCAAATTTCAAGGCTAGAGCACATCCGATGCTACCAAAAATCAACATGCCTCTCAGTGCCCCGGGAAGAAAGGCAAGGGAGAAGCTTCCGACTCAAAGGTTGCTCCAGCAAAGGCGGAGAAGGATGTTGAGACTGATGACGATTGTGCCATCAGTGCTCATGCGCCTCTAGAGAACAGGTGGGGAGACATAAAGCTATAGTCGAGAGGACTACAGAAGTGGGCATGATACTTGAGGTGCCCAAACTCTTGGATCACATCCGGCTACGGGAGCCCTTAACGACAGTAGCATGATGACAGGTGTCGGTTGGAGCAAGATGTGATGGAGCGGCAAGGCAATGCTAGAGTGCAGAAGTTCGTAGCAGCACAGTGGAGGTTGCAACAGTGCGAGAGGCACAGAGGTGTTTGCAGCAGCGCAGTGGCAACAGAAGGAACACAGGATAGCACCTGAGGTAGCTTCAACATCATAAGGCTTCCAAACTAATCGGGATGTCAGTGTTTGGGTGAAGTCAATTACTTACTTCTCGGTAACTGAGTTGCAGTGCAGTAGTTAGCAGTGGCAGTGCTATGGGCAGCATGATGCAGCGTGTTGAGAGGGAGCTGCAGTACAGATGTAGCAGTGGCAGTGGCAGTGTCATGGGCAGCAGTACAAGAAGCAGCAATGTAGTGGATGTGAGGCAACAAGCCAAACATCAGCACAGAGGACTGATGCGGAGGATCAATGTGATGCTTCTATGGTGAAGCATTGCTAGAGCATATTCCTCGCTAAGAGGGAGTGCTGATTTTTGGCAGCATCGAATGTGCTCTAGCCATGAAATTTGGTGCAGAGGCTAAGGCACATGAGATCTCCAATACCCAAAAATCGTTTGGAGAAATTCCACCCAGATGAAGAGATATTAAAATAATTAATATTTTTAATGGGTCCCTAAGTCTAAACTTAGGAAGATAAAAATATAATGTGTATTAATATAAAATGGGTGAGAAAGTTCTAAGTGATGAGGATCAAGCTAGTTCTCATCTTAGCCATTGATTAGGGACTTAATCGCAGCCATTGAATCGTCAACAGAAAAAGTATATGAGGAGGCTTGAGGGTCAGTTGGAAACACACCAAGAGAGATCAATCAGTTCAATTTTCTGGGGCAAGGTTTGCTGAGGAAATCAAGCAAGTGATCAATTGTAGTGAGGGGCAGTTCGACAAGAGGCCAAATAATACATAGCAAAGAGGTAGCGCAACGCTGGGAGCGACAACGCAAGCCTAAGAAGGGCTGACGCAGAGGCTGAAGGAGCCAGCACAGAGGACACAGAGGGTCGTAGAGGCTGACGCAAAGGACACAGAAGGCCTCAAAGGCAGCACTGGGAGATTCTGTGGGGCAAACTAGGAGCTGATCAGCAGATCCTGAGCCAGGAGAGGATGACGCAAATCCTAAAGGAGTAATGCAATTCCAAAGCAGTGCTTGGAGCAACTTTCGTTGTCCAGCACAAGGAACAGTGGGAGTCGCTGTGGGGTTTGATCATCCGGTTGCTGATTGTCGGAATATCTGTCTCCGGATAGAGGTACTACTGCCGAGGATGTTCTCTGTTGGGTGAGTCATTTCTGGCACCCTAGTTGTATTCACGAATCTGCTTAATAATACAAACCCTCTATATCCTACACCGGTTTTCCTGCATTGGGTTTTTCCAGGGACGATTGTCCAAAAATAATGGTGTCCCTTGTGTTATTGTTTATGTTTACTTCAGTACATGATATGTGTATCTGTGAAGGCTGAATTTGTGTTTACTTCGATATTTATGCAATTAAATAACTTGTTAATGTAAAGAACAAGTAGGAGATTGTTGATTTGGGGTAGCATCGAATGTGCTCTAGCCACGAAATTTGGTGGAGAGGTTGGGGCACATGAGATCTCCAATACCCAGAAAAGGTTTGGGCAGATTCTAAACAGATTAGGAGATATTAAAATAATTAATATTTTTAATGGAGTCCCTAAGTCTAAACTTAGGGAAAATAAAGTATTAATGTGTATTAATATGAATCTGTGTTAGAGTGGTCCAAAAAACATGGATCAAGCCAGATCTAATCTTCGCCATTGACTAGGGACTTAATCTCGACTGTTGAGATGTCAACAGGAAAAGTATAAGAGGAGGCTTGAGGGTCACTTGGAGAACACACCAGATGATCAGTGATTCTATTCTCTAAAGCGGGGTTTGCTAAGAGAGATATAATCAGTGATTGAGAAAGCAACTGAGGGGCATTGAGTACAGAGGAACAGAGAAGGCGAAGATTGTGCCGGGAGAGCAGCGCAGCAGCCAAGGAGGGTGACGCAGAGCCAGCAGGGGCTCACGCAGGGCTACGCAAAGGCAACCAAGTGTTGTGCAAAGCACTAGAGGGACCAGCGTAGCTGACGCAAAGGCCCCCAGCACTGGCACAAGCCTCCTGGGGCTAACGCAAGCCAAGAAATGTTGACGCAGGGCCAGCGTGAGACAAAGAGGGGTTGACGCAGTCCAGATTGGGCAAACATTGGGGTTGCAGGAGCAGTTTTGTGCTGAGGAGTTACCGAAAGGGTTTTCCGGGGTTTTAGCCAGGAGATTTCTCTCAAACTGTGAGGTATAGCAGCTAAGGAAATTCTCTGTTGGGTAGGCTAGTTATGGCATCGAGATTGTACTCTGATATTGCTTAATAAGAAAACCCTTAGATAGTTGCACTGGTTTTCCTGCATTGGGCTTTTCCAAGGAGATTAGTCCAAAAAATAATGGTGTCATGTGATGTGTTTGTTCTTGTGTCTTTTAGTTGCTGATCTGTAATATGTTGAGCATGCACTTGTGTTTATTTTCAGTATTTACTTTGTAAATAACTTGTTAAATAAAAATTAACAAGTAGGTAGGAATAAATCAGGAAAAATGCATAAGGGTTTCTAAATTAAGTAAACTTAGAAACTTTAACATGGTATCAGAGCGTGATTGCACATCACAGGAGGACTAAGAGACATCAGCCAAGTGGAGCAATAGCAACAAAAAATAGCTTCCCGAGGTGACAAAAGTTGTTTCTAGCAGCACAGAAACCAAGGAACTGTGACGCAGAGCCAACCAGAGACACACAGAAGAAGTCGGGAACTGTGCAAAGCCTCAGAGAGGCCAGCGTTGCTGACATGGGGCATCCCAGGGTTGACGCACACCCATCCGAGGTGACACAGAGCCAGCGTGAGGCAAAGAGGGCCGACACAGTTCACAGAGAGGCAATTGCTGGAGTTTAGAAGGCTGCAGAAATATTATAGAGTGGAACTGGTGAGGTACTGTAGTCCGAACAATACTTGACAGAGCAAGGCCAGAGGAGTTGTTATCGAGGGTTTCTAGCCGAGGAACCTGGATCAGCAGTGTAGTTGCACAAGACGATTAGAGTAGGGGGCATCTCGACAAGCGGCAGAAGGATTTCCAGGAGCGAAATCAGAACTCAAAGGGAGTCCAAAAGAGAACTTCCAGACAGGAAGTAGAGACTCAGAGGGGACGAATAGAGAACTTCCAAGAGGGAAGTAGAGGAGCGCCATGGCACTTCATGGGGTAAGAGACCAGGATAGACTGGACAGAGCATCGAACTTCGCAGTCTAGAAGGCCAGAATCTTATCAGTGCTTGACAGGAATCATGTCAAGAACTTCGCCTTGAAGGTTATAGCTATCCCAATTGACCCAAATAATAACGACAAGTACAAATAGGCAATGGCAAGGGCCAAGTGCATTATCCTTGACGGGGTCAAGAATCATGTGGTACCACATATAGCCGAGAAGGAAATGGCAGTTGAGATGTGGGAGGCTCTCAAGAACCTGTACCAGCATACTTCTGTACAGAGAAGAATGTTGCTCGAGAACCAAATGAGGTCATATCAGATGAAGAAGGGTCAATCGATTGACACCTTCCTCAGAGGACTGAATGAGATCCGAGACCAGTGGATTGCTATAGGAGCGACACCGGATCAGGAGCTTATGGTGAGGACAGCCCTGAATGTCGTCTCAGAAGATTGGGAAGTGTTTGTCCAGAGTATCCTGAGCAGAGGGACTCTCCTACCTTGGGACGAGATGTGGGCAGCTCTTCGCCAAGAAGAGATCAAATAGTAGTCGAAGACAGGTAGCAGCAACAAAGAGATCAAAGTTCAGTAGGAGGAGAATGATGCGGCCCTATCATCTGAGGGAAAGCAGGAGAAGCGGAAGAAGAAAGATCTCTCCAAGATCAAGTGCTTCCACTGTGGGGAGATGGGTCATTATGCGACCCAGTGCCCAAGGAAGAAGAGTAAGGGAGAGTCTTCCGAGACTAAGGCAGAGCCAGCATGGACAAAGAAGGAAGTTTTGACAGACGATGATTGTGCCATGAGTGTACACGCGCCACTTGAGCGGAAGTGGGGAGACATTGAGCTATAGTCAGGCGGACTACAGGCGATGAGGGGCAGGATCCTTGAGGTACCCAGCCTCTTGGATTAGACATTGCTACGAGAGCCCCGACGAGGAGTAGAAGGACTAGCTGAGTGGGTAGAGACAGATGCGGCTGAAGCGGCAGAGAGAGCTACAATGCAGGAGTCCCAAGACAGAGCAAAGCTAGCAGGCTGCAGCAGTGCGAGAGGCACAAGAGTGTTGAACCAATGCAGGAAGGCACAGAGAGGTGTGCAACAGTGCGAGATGCAGGGAGTTGTTGCAGCAACACAGATGTCAGAGAGGGAGCACTTGTCAGCGACAGAGGGAGCTTCAACATCAGTGGGTGTTTCTAGCTCAACAGGCAGGTCAGTTGGGAGATTAGTTACTTATTTCTCAGTAACTGAGTTGCAGTGCAGCAGTGGGCAGCACGATGCAACATGATGAGAGGATGTGTAGTGCGGATGCAGTGCTCGGAGAAAGGACCAGCAGCAGCACAGACGCAGAGGGAGCTGTTGTACAGATGCAGCAGTGACAGTCGCAAAACCATGGGCAGCAGTACAGGAGGCAACAGTGTAGAGGATGTTGGTCAGGAAGGCCTAGCATCAGCACAAGTACCAATGTCGGATGATCAAAGTAATACTCAGTGAGGAATATTGCTAGAGCACAGTGCTCGATAAGAGGGGGTGTTGACATGGGTAGCATCGGATGTGCTCTAGCCACGAAATTTGGTGGAGAGGTTGGAGCACATGAGATCTCCAATACCCAGAAAGGGTTTGGGCAGATTCTAAACAGATCAGGAGATATTAAAATAATTAATATTTTTAATGAAGTCCCTAAGTCTAAACTTAGGGAAAATAAAATATTAATGTGTATTAATATGAATCAGTGTTAGAGTGATCCAAAAAACATGAATCAAGCCAGATCTAATCTTAGCCGTTGATTAGGGACTTAATCTCGGCCGTTGAGATGTCAATAGGAAAAGTATAAGAGGAGGATTGAAGGTCACTTGGAGAACACACCAATGATCAATCATTCTATTCTCTAGAGCAAGGTTTGCTAAGAGAGATAGAATCAGTGATCAAGAGAGCAGCTGAGGGGCATTGAGTACAGAGAAATAGAGAAGGCAGAGATTGTGTCGGGAGAGCAACGCAGCATCCAAGGAGGGTGACGCAGAGCCAGCAGAGGCTCACGCAGAGGCATCCAAGTGCTGCGCAGAGCACCAGATGGGCCAGCGTAGCTAATGCAGAGGCTCCCAGAGATGGCGCAGGGCCTCCTGGGGCTGACGCAGGCCAAGAAAGGTTGACATAGGGCCAGCATGAGACAAAGAGGGGTTGACGTAGTCTAGATTGGGCAAGATGCTGCGGTTGCAGGAGTAGTTTTGTGCTGACGAGTTGCCAAAGGGTTTTCCGGGGTTTTAGCGAGGAGATTTCTCTCAAACTATGAGGTATAGCTGCTAAGGAAATTCTCTATTGGGTAGGCCAGTTATGGCACCCAGATTGTACTCTGATATTGCTTAATAAGAAAACCCTCAGATAGTTGCACTGGTTTTCCCACATTGGGTTTTTCCGGGGACATTGGTCCAAAAAATAATGGTGTCATGTGTTGTGTTTGTTCTTGTTTCTTTTAGTTGCTGATCTGTAATATGTTGAGCATGCACTAGTGTTTATTTTCAGTATTTACTTTGTAAATAATTTGTTAAAGAAAAATTAACAAGTAGGTAGGAATAAAGCAGGAAAAGTGTACGAAGGGTTTCTAAATTAAGTAAACTTAGAAACTTCAACAAAGATAGTAAACCAGAAATTCCAATTGGGGTTTTGATGTGTTAGATTCAGGAATTTTCACAAGCTACCTCTGCTACTAATCTATGTTGACCCTCTGATGCTATTGCGTTGTTGGTGTATCTGCTTTGTGCCTTCCGCACTGCTGCAACACTCCACTGTGCTGCTTCAGACTTTGGCACTCTATCTCTGCATTGTTGCTCCATCATCCCTCGCACCAACTGACTCCCATCATTCTGCTACTGTCATTAAGCGTTCCCGTAGCTGTATGTGATCCAAGA
The DNA here is from genome assembly GCA_031772625.1 of Pinus tabuliformis. Classification (NCBI taxonomy): domain Eukaryota; kingdom Viridiplantae; phylum Streptophyta; class Pinopsida; order Pinales; family Pinaceae; genus Pinus; species Pinus tabuliformis. The sequence continues at coordinate 151,443,560 of CM062805.1, read as the reverse complement.
GTTTGGGCACCTCAAGGATCCTGCCCTTATTGTAGTCCTCTTGACTACAGCTCAGTATCACCCCACCTCTTCTCTAGAGGTGCATGAGCACTCATGACGCAATCATCATCGTCCTCTTTGGCAGCGTAATTTTTGGTTAAGGGGTCACTGTTATGGAATCTATGTCTTGCATCAGAATGTATAACCAGGTCACCAGCATGATAGTCATTTCTCGTCAAAGGTCAAGCTTTCATAAAATTATCATATCTAGGTTAAAACACTCCAACTTATGCAAAAGACGTCAGACAGAAAGATTGAGTTCTTGATGGTATATAAGGTCCTTCTATCCTTTGCTAGCAGGTGAATTATGCTCAAAATTGTGCCATTGATTTCTGAAACGGTGAGACAGGTTCAAGCATACAAATCTTGGGCTGAGAAACTTCAAATCATCACAAGTCCTGTGCTGCAAAAGACATCACTGTTATGTAAAGGTTTGAGATTATGATAGTGATAGTTCTACAACCACCGAATTACTGTCATCAATAATTTATGTTGCCACATGTTAGGGTAGCTGTAAAGTTACTGTCAAATTCACGTTCATACATCAAGAGTGACTCCCATATACATCATTACATGCTTTGTATCACTACTGTTTAATATGCAGAGATAACAGATACTACAAGGAGGGTCCGGACTTTAGGCTTCACAATGTATATTCTGCAAGACGCACTGATTCATTTCCAGGGTAGTAAGCCTCTTTAGGATAGGGTACAAACGGGTCAACTTAAATAAATTCGAATCAGGTGTTGGATTGATGATTGGAGGCCATACAAAAAGAAAATTCCTTGCTGCCACAGAGATTGACTACATACTTATAAGCCTTTAGCATGTATAATTAAACTACATTGTAAAACATAAGCCAGAATAATTTGCAGTCAAGACGTCACTCAAATTGCTCAAGTAAAAAAAAATTCAGAGATCAAGCTGTTTTGAGAGATGCCCTAGCACCAGGGCCGAAACCTTAGTGAGATCAATCCAGAACTTCAAATGTATGCCGTCTGAAAGGCCTTGCGCCTCTCAAGGAGAAAGATCATGGCCGCAAAAGATATGGGTGCAGAAGATAAAATTTAAGTCATCCAGAAAGAAGCTTTGCTCAGCAGGACCAAAACTTAGCAGAACTTCTTGAATCTTAAAGAAAACCTTCAGATTTGTCGTTCTCATTGGTATAAGAATTTATTCAGTGAGCTCCTGCAAGAGATATGTAGTCCAACAAAATCCAACAAGGTCCAACAAAATCCAAAGAGATATGTAGCCCAGCGTGTCCTAATAACCAATAGACAGATCTAAGTTTTCACCAATGATTTTCAAACTTCGCCCATTTTAGAAAGATGATGTGCCCAACGAACCAAAACCCATATCAATTTGACTGCAGATGATCTCAGAGATGCTTCGCTCATTTTCGGAAATCACTCCACAGGTAAGTAATAGCGAGAAACCCTGTTTTCAAAGAAAACCACCCAACGCTAGATTTGCAAAGCACCCTGCAGTAGAACAGAGCTTTCAAGAGCCCAGAATAAATGATAAACAAACCCTATCCCTCTGATGATGCTTGATTATTGCTCCTTAGGGTTACCTATAGACCTCGATAAAGGTCTCAACTTTGAAGGATACTTCTCCTTAGAACAGAGATCCTTAGCTTGGCATTATTGCATCTGAGCACTTCAGACTTGCAGAGAGAGGAGAACATGGAGATTTGTCCACAAACTTTCCGTAGTGATTGCTTTCTCTTCCTTGGGCTTGTCCTCACCTGAGCTCTGATACCATGTTAATTTTAGGTTAACATGTTCTTTGCTTGGACAATTACTTCAGTGATTCATATGAGCCCAAGATTAATTCCATTTCCTTTAATGGCAATCACATAGACTATTATTCATTGACAGTAATTGAGGAAAGAACATGAGTAATCATATGCAGAAGACAAGCCAAGACAAGAGAACACGAAAATTGGCTCAAGCCAGGGAAAAACCCCAAGATGGGGAAAACCCTTGATCAAATCTTCTTATTATTAATATCAAATGTTCAGCAGAGAGAGAGGGTACAATAAGTCAAAATGACTTGCCAATTTTGTAGATCCAATATTCCTGCCCTAAACAGGTAGATGGCCCAACGCAATTAACTGATGAAGCTTGGACTGGTTAGGGTTTCCTATAAATCACAACTGTCCCACTTAGCTGCCCATAAACCCCTCATTTCAGCTACGGCCTATCAAGGAATGCATGATGATGCCCTTCGCTGGCCCTTAGAACTTATCTGAGCCCATGATAGGCTTCTCGGCTCCTCTGTCTAAGTTGATGCATGCCTACGGAACTACCTGGAGTAATAGAGAAAGACGGTCAGGACAAACACATTTAGCACGTGGGCAAAAGCCAATACATGAGCTCTACCCCCTTCCATGGCCATCACCCTGGTTCCTATAGGCCCTAGATGAGCCTCCTCTATCATTCAAGAACCCATGATTGTCCCAACCCCTGATGGGCGATGAATTGCCCCACCTTAAAGGGGGTATCCACTACTATACACACCATACTCTCATTCCCCTCAGCCCCGAACTGTTAGCCAATGAAAATCATAAAAGGACAAAGGCATATGATGAAGGGTGGAAAAATCAAGGCCTGGGTAACTCATGTACCACGATTGCTCCCTCCTACACATCATTTACCCAAGTATGGGCTTCCCCTTCATTAGCTACCCCTGTACCATGGCATGTGACCCACCTTCATCCCCTACGCCATTCTATGACTTTATCACATGCCACCACCATTTGAAAAAAAACCATGAACATACCACCCCCTTTAGGAGTAAAAACCACCTAATAGGGTGTTTCGTTAACCTCCCTCTGAGCTTGGAGACATTTACACATGCCATAGCCCACTACGGAAGGGCATGTCATTGTGAAGTGCCCACTTGTTTTCCATGGTTTGTAAACTCTCTTACTTGCTTTCTTTAATGACATGGTGTACTGGAGGGCAAAGGGGACACATTGGATCTTATGCAGGATTACAAATGGTCTACATTTTGGGTTTGGTCTCCCTATACGGGGTCCTAACCCTCCAAAGGGCTACATTAGCACATGCAGGATGTGTGTGGAGAGCCATGGGCCTCCACAACAGCAGACAACACTCCATGGATCCCAAGAGTCATTCAGAGATTGCTCATTGTTCACCTATTGGGCAAGGAAGATGCACCTGGTTCACCATGCCTACCCAGCTCAATAGTTGCACCATACACTTGGCAGATGGTCTAGGATCTATACGATGATATGGCATCACTTGTGTCATCATCCTAGCCCTTGCAGATGATCTACAGACATCTTTGATCTGTTTGGAGGCCCATGAGGACGTTTGTGTGCCACCACATCCATTTGGGAGTACCATAGGCTTAATACTTGGAGAACAAGGGGTCAACCCTTTGTCCACTACTTTTGAGAGTCCTATTTCACATTATGGCACCTATGGACTTCATTAGGCCTCCTCTAAGGCCCAACGACACATGTTATTGATCATTCGACCCTCTTGAGAGGCTTAGTCCTTTGTTATTGAGCTAGTTTGGTGGGCTTGTCACCAAAAGGTTGTCATTATGCACATTATTTTATTTTAAAGGCTACATAGATGATGAGTTGGTTCATTCTCTCATCATCACTTGGATTGGATCATTCTCTCTTGAGATTTTTGCTATTCTTTTTCGAGGACGAAATTGGATGGATGGATGAATTTTGATGTTTGGATCTCTTCATTTTTGTATCGGAGCTTCTATATTGGCATATGATGATTGGATATACTTGTTCTCACATGTGAGTGCTCTTTAGATGTTATTTTGTCCTTTTCTTATGTCACATGCATGTTGTTGGGGAAATTCGCTATACTAGGCTGAAATTTGTTGCTTTTCTTGTGTGAAATGGTGGAAATTTGTATTTTATTAGCGTTTCATCATGTCATCGGTCATGTTTGAATAAGCGAGTGCTCCTAAAGATATTTTGTTAAAATTTTATCTCGATAAGTCATCACATATTGAATATTGAAGTATAAAGACCTTGAAGCAATTGTCCCATGCCCTAATTGCCATGCGAAATTGTTCTAGAGGCCTCCTTGACCAAGTAAAATCACTCCAAGCATTGGAATCAACTTGACTCAATTTCTCCCAAAGGATCTCCATAGGTGATCACCTAAAAGCATATTTTTCTCACCTTTCTCTCTTTCTCTCTAGGCCTAACCTACATAGGTCACCTAGGGCATCAATTGTCTCACAATCTAACCATCCAAACACTTCAATTTTTGGTCCACAACTGCGTTGGTGTTTTCTCTAGAGGCCCTCTAAATTTGAAGCAAATCCGATAGTGGGATCTCACGATACTGCAAGCCCTAGCTAGAGGACGATTTCTTGCCCTAGGTTTCCCTTAGCTAGTGACCTCATCTGGATCATCGCATTTCATTCCAAGCACATTTGTCCATTGATCCTCTTCTCTTCCACAATTAGGCCAAGCCCTTCCTTGAGTGACCAATTCCTCTTACTTGACCTAATTTTGGGTCCACTTGGTCCTACGTGCTCCTGCAACTTTTTGAAGATAATTTCACAAAGACCATTTTGGAACCAAGTTTTCACAAGGGTTTCTAGGACTAGGTCCCTCCTTCATAAGTCTTATTTGCAAACCCTAGCCCTTGAAATCCCCTTGGCCCTTCTTAGAGAGCCTTACACCTTGCTTCTCAAGCAAGTAAACCATACAATTGAGTCTCTCTTACGAATAGGCCTTAGGAATCACTCCTTATCTCTTCATTGATTCATCCTTCTAGTGATTCTCTCTATTACCGGGTCTCCTCCCATCGGTGAAAGTCCATAAAGAGCAGGGAGTTTTAGCTGAAGTGACAGTGGGATATTGCTCCATTGTTGCCCTTGACCTAGTAGTTGTCCCTTTAGGATCCCCGCCTAGAACCCCTGCTAGTTTGAGCGGTAACACATCTAATAGAAGAAGAATTTGGTTAGGGTTTTGACCAAAAATCTTTGTGTCCCTATTGTTCTTGGTTGTCTTCATCGTGCATATGGTTTATTGTTCTATTTACATTTGCTTATTGTTATTGGGTGATTGAAAATAATAGGATAAAGTGATTGTTAAAGAAGAAGAAATTGTCTAAGTGATTGTTACAGCGTAGAACATTGAAAAATTAACAAAACGCATGATGTGCCTTACATAAGGCTTCCAGGTTACCAGAAGTTAGCGGTTGTAATCAAAAAGTAATATGTTTGGATGATAACGAAAAAGGAATAGAAGACTATGTATTCATATGACTACAATGTCAAAAGATTAAGGTAAAGCATCAATAGCCACAAGGGTTATTGCATCCTTTGCTTCTTCCCGAGCGAAAATGGGATGGAATTGTAATGGACTACATCACTAGATTATTTGGGTCAGCAATACAACATGATTCCATCATGGTGGTGGTGGTGGTGGATAAGTTGACAAACGCAAACATTTTGTTAAAATACAATCAACTCACAAAGCAATTAATATTGTTAAGATATTAATGAAAGAAATTATGAGGCCTCATGGCCTTCCTAATGTGATTGTGCCAAATAGAGCAATGAACTTCCCATCAAACTTCTAGTACAACTCGTTCAAAGCATTGGGCACCCAGTCAAATGTGAATATAGCTTATCATCTACCATCAAATGAGTGAACTAAGAGGGCTAAGTAGGTCATGAGAGACACGTCGTGAACAGTGTTATTAGAATTGTATAGAACCGAATCAGTTCACACTTGACTATAAACCTATTCTCTCACTTTACAAGGGAGGTTAGTTTTTGACCCTAGTCTAGTGAGACCTCCTCTAAGGCCTTATAGGAACGGTAATACTTGGGATACTTGGATTGATGTAGCATGTCCATAACTTTTCCATACCTACCACTTTCCACCATTCCCTAGATTTCATATCCATCCTTTGGGCTTATAGTCATTGGTCCATTGAGAATGGCACCCTCATATCCTCATCCTTAAGTCTGGGCCGAAAACTTTGTCCTAGAGGTTGATGCAGCTAAAAGAAAGGAAAATGCATAAAATGGCCACAATGAAAGAAAAAGAAATTTAAAATGCAAAATATATTCGGGACATTAATTAGCATGTGGGAAAACCTTAGCATGAGTTCTACCTCGCTCACTAGCCATCACCCTCTTCCTAAGCACTTGATGTTGTTGATTTCTGGCAGCATCGAATGTGCTCTAAGCCTCAAAATTTGCAGAGAGGCTAAGACACATGTATTCCACAATACCGAGAAATCGTTTTGAGAAATTCCACCTGGAGACAGTTTTATTAAAATAGTTAATTATTTTTAATGGGTACCTAAGTCTAAACTTAGGAAATTAAAATAATTAAAGGGTATTAATCAAAATGAGGGTGAAACTTCTAGAAGAAAACAAAGATCAATTCCAAATGATCTGAGCCATTGATTAGAATCTAATCTGGGTTATTGATTACTCAACTGGAAGATTATAAGGACTTCGATGGGCATTTGGAAAACACATCGGAGGGAGACCAAGAGATCGAATTTCTAAGAGAGGGAAGCGCAGCAATTGCTAAAGAGAAGATTGAAGCGATTTCTTGCAGTGAGGGGCAGGGATAGTTCCGGTTGGAGAGTTTCCTGATCCGGGAATACATCGTAGAGGAGGCAAAGAGAGATCCAGAAGAGGCAGCGCAGAGGCTACGCTGGGCAACGTAGGGCCACGCAGAGGCAACATAGGACCACGCAAAGGCTACGCTGGGCAACGTAGGGCCATGCAAAGGCAGCATAGGACCACGCAAAAGCTACCCTGGGCAGCGTAGGGCCACGCAAAGGCAACGCAGAGCTTCAGAGGGAGTCTGAAATTCAACTGGGAAGTCAAGTTCCAGAGCCAGAAGCAAGAGTGTGAGACCAGAGATCCAGAGGAACGAAGCTCCAAACAACAAGAGATCCGGGAAGAGGTGACGCAGATCCCCAGAGAGGTTGACGCAGAATTGTGTAAGCTGACGCAATAGTTGCGTGGGGCCAGCCATCTAGGGCATGGATCATTGTCAGATCACAAGTGATAGTGTGAGGTATTTCTCACTAATCTTCTGCCAGTCAAATCCTCTGTATTGCATAGTCAATAAGCCATCCAAAGATTGTATTCAGAAAACCACTGCTTAATATACAAACCCTCAATTGTTACATCGGTTTTCCCGCATTGGGTTTTTCCAAGGACATTTGTCCAAAAATAACGGTGTCATGTGTTGTGTATTTCTTTCTTGCTCAGTTTCTTGTTTCCACAGTTAATTTAATTAGTGAAGATTGCAGTGTATTAGTTTCGGTATTTGCTGTAGGATGCAATAAATAATTTGTTCAACAATTTAACAAATAGAAGATACTTAATCAGTGACTGCAATAGAAATTTGGGTCTTCCAAATTTTCACATGGTATCAGAGTTGCAGGTGAAGCAAGAGAGCAGAGTCGGAAGAGCACAGCACTGAAGAGGAGGGAAGTCGAAGTGTTGCGTAGGCAACAAATCGAATCCCCAGAAGGATTGCGCAGTCCAAGCAAGGGGGGCAAATTTTTGTGGGAATCTCTCTGTGAGTGAGTCAACAGAGAGAGATTTCCAGATCGAAGTTTTCCAGCGTCAGAGGTAGCGCAGAGCAATTTTCTGGTGAGACGCAGTTTTCTGCAGCAGTTGTTGGGGCAGAAAAGAATCAGAAGGAAGAAGGAGACACTATTGAGGAAATTTCTTCCTTAGAGAATTCCTAGCCAAGGAATTCAATTTCTCTATTGTTGAGTAGCAGCAAAGAGGAGTAGATCTACTAACTCCAACATGGAGTGTGTAGGCTAGCCTAGTGCTGCGCAGAGGAGAGAGGAGACAGTTTGACATTTCGTTGGCAAAGATGGCAGCTAGTGGGTTAAGAGATCAGGATCGGTTGGATGGTGCACCCAACTATGTGATATGGAAGGCAAGGAACTCATGCCTTCTTAATGAGCACGATTTCAAAACCTATGTCGACAGTGTGGTAGTTGTACCCACGGATCCAGATCCACTCAAAAAGTACCAAGGCTGAAATGTGAAGGCCAAACGATTGATCCTCGACGAAGTGAGAGATCGCGTAGTATGTTACATTGTTGGCAAGGATGCTGCCCGGTAGATGGGGGAAGCATTGGCTACACTATACAAAGGATCTTCCGAGCAACGAAAGATGTACTTGGAGCAAAATATGAGATCCACACAGATGCAGAAGGGGGAACGCATTGATTCGTTCCTTACGAAGCTTCTGGAAATCCGATACTCGTTGGCAGATGTGGGGTCAACACCTCAGCCTACCGAGATGGTGAGGATGGCCCTAAATTCTGTTTCAGAAGAATGGCAAGTATTTGTCCAGAGCATCCTGGGCGGAGAGAGATTCCTAGATTCGGAAGGGATGTGGACCACTCTTTAGCAGGAAGAGACAAGGAGAGACTTACTCAAATGAAAACTTGATAGCAGCAACAACAGTGGGACGAAGCTCAAGGAGGAGGAAATGAATGCAGCCCTTGCATCAAAGGGGCAACAAGAGCAATGGAGGTGGAATAAGGACATCTCAAAGATAAAGTGCTTTCGGTGTGGTGAATTTGGTCACTACACTACACAGTATCCTCTCAAGAAGAAGGACAAGGACGAGAAGCTTCAAGAAATCCAAGACTCGTTGGCAGTTGTGGGGTCAACACCTCAGCTTACCGAGATGGTGAGGCTGGCCCTAAATTCTGTTTCAGAAGAATGGCAAGTATTTGTCCAGAGCATCCTAGGCAAATAGAGATTGCCAAATTAGGAAGCGATGTGAGCCGCTCTTTAGCAGGAAGAGATGAGGAGAGACTTAGTCAAGTGCAAACTTGATAGCAGCAGCAGCAGTGGGACGAAGCCCAAGGAGGAGGAAGAGAATGCAGCCCTTGCATCTAAAAGGCAACAGGAGCAACTAAGGCAAAAGAACGACATCTCGAAGATGAAGTGCTTTCGGTGTGGTGAACTTGGTCACTATGCTACACAGTGTCCTCTCAAGAAGAAGGACATGGACGAGAAGCATGAACCGAAGGTTGCATCCACAAACATCGAGGTGGAGGAGTTTGCCATGATTTCCCAGATACCTTCAAGGGTGAGGTGGGGTGATCTAGAACTGTAAGTTCGAAAGAACTACAAATGGGCAAGATCCTTGAGGAATCCACCTCTTGGATCAAAACCTTGCTATAGGAGCCCATATCAGAAGTAGCAGCATGGACCAATGTTAGTTGGTGCAGAGGAGTGTCGGAGTGACAGTGCAGTGGCTAGGAGCGCCAGAGACTAAGAAGCGCAGAGAAAATTTGGCAGCAGTGCAGTTGGCACAATGTAGAGTCAGCAGCAGCGCAGAGGCTTCAGAGGGTCAGCACACAGACTAGCAGCAGTCAAAACTCCAACAACAGATCCATCATATTGAACACTTGTTCAATATTTTGGATGTTTTTCTGTTGTTGGTGTAGTAGCAACAACAATTGGAAAAGGTTGCAGTGCAGATGCAATGTTGGCAGTGGCAGTGATAGTAGCAGGAAAGATGCAGAACTTACGAGGGTTGCAGTACAGATGCAGTGTTGGCAGTGGCATGGTCAGCAGCAGTACAAATACAACATTTGCACAGTAGTTGGTGGGCAGTGATGTCAGACATCAGCAACGCAGAAGGAAGTGTTACAGAAAAGGGTGATGCTTCAGCAGGTTGCATTACTTGAGCACATTCCTCGCTAAGAGGGAGCGTTGATTTCTGGTAGCATCGAATGTGCTCTAAGCCTCAAAATTTGCAAGGAGGCTAGGACGCATGTATTCCACAATACCCAGAAATCGTTTTGGGAAATTCCACCCAAAGGCAGTTGTATTAAAATAATTAATTATTTTTAATGGGTGCCTAAGTCTAAACTTAGGAAATTAAAATAATTAAAGGGTATTAATCAAACTGAAGGTGAAACTTCTAGAAGAAGACAGAGATCGAGTCCAAATGATCTGAGCCATTGATTAGAACATAATCTGGGTCGTTGATTACTCAACTAGAGGATTATAAGGACTTCGATGGGCATTTGGGAAACACATCGAAGAGAGATCAAGAGATCAGAATTCTTAGAGAGGGTAGTGCAATAGTTGCTAGAGAGAAGATCGAAGTGATTTCTTGCAATGAGGGGCAGGGATAGTTTCGGTTGGAGAGTTCCCTGATCCAGGAATACATCGCAGAGGAGGCAAAGAGAGATCCAGAAGAGGCAGCGCAGAGGCTACGTTGGGCAGCGTAGGACCCGCACAGAGGCAACAGCGTAGGGCCACACAGAGGCAATGCAAAGCTTCAAAGGGAGTCTGAAATTCAACTGGGAAGTCGCGTTCTAGAGCCAGAAGTCGAGGTGTGAGACCGAAGAGCCTGGGAAGTCGAGTTCTGGAACCAAAAGTCGAGGTGTGAGACCGAAGAGCCAGAGGAACAAAGCTCCAGACAGCAGGAGATCCGGAAGAGGTGACGCAGATCCCCGGAGAGGTTGACGTAGATTTGCGTAGGCTAACGCAGTGGCTACGCAGAGCCAGCGTGGGGCCAGCCATCCAGGGCCTAGATCAATGTCAGATCACAAGTGATAGTGTGAGGTATTTCTCACTAATCTTTTGCCAGTCAGATTCTCTGTATTGGATAGCCAGTAAGGTATCCAAAGGTTGTATTCAAAAAACTATTGCTTAATAATACAAACCCTCAGTTGTTGCACCGGTTTTGCCACATTGGGTTTTTACAGGGACATTTGTCCAAAAATAACGGTGTCATGTGTTGTGTATTTATCTCTTGCTCAGTTTCTTGTTTCCGCATTTAATTTAATTGGTGAAGACTGCAGTGTATTAGTTTCGGTATTTGCTATAGGATGCAGTAAATAATTTGTTCAGCAATTTAACAACTAGAAGATACTTAATCAGTGACTGCAGTGGAAATTTGGGTCTTCCAAATTTTCACAGATGCTCCATCATATAATAAAGGAACCCTTGCATGTCCCAACCTTGATGAGTGAGAAACTTACTCATCATTAAGGGGTAAATAAATGTTAAATCATTAAAAGAAAGCTTGCACACCTAAGATATGGTCCTTATAAAAGCATTATCAAAAAGAAGTAAAAGGAATACCAGAGGGGTGGAAAAGGAAGGCAAAGAGAGAACTAGTGCTTCCACGATTGCAACCTCTTTACATCTATAGACTGAAAATGATGGTCGTCCATCTGTTGGTCCCATGGCCATAGCACCTTGCCTTGAAGTCCTTCCCTCCTTTGCCACTATTATTGCACCTATAGATGGAAGGGTTGACCTAGGACATGTCACCTCCCATTGGAAGTTGGAAACACCTAATAGGATCGACTATCTAGTCATCTCTAACACGGATAGGGAAAAATTTTACGGGACTTGGTCTAGTTAGATATTTGAAGGTGATCTTAGTTTAAAGTGTTATTATGCCCTTAACAATTAAGTATGGTCCACTATCATGCATCTATGGTCATTGTTCCTAATGATTGGTGACTTTCGCTTGATCTTGAGATGGTTTTTCCAGGTGGTTCTTCATATAGCAGCAAAGGCCTTTGAGCGAAACATTGTATGTCTCCACTACACCAATGTTATCGAAGTCAAACTAATGATAGAACTAGAAAACCCTCTAAAACAGGAACCAGTGAAAATCGATAAAAAAAAAATCGATCAACCAAAAACACACAAAATATTCAAATTGTAAAGAAACACATATATATTCATGCACATCGATATGAATCCAAAGCATTTATATACAAAAGAACAATAACTCTCATTTACATAGCATGTAAGGGTGCACATAACCAAAATAGCACCAAGTGCAATCCATCGCTGAATCGAAAATACATCAACAAATAGGCTCTAGATGGCCTCTAACATCCAAAAAAAATCATGCTACAACATATACCTACATATCATCAAAATCATTGCTCATATTGGGATCTTCGTCATTAAAATAAGATAAAAAATATGTAGCATGTTAAGTCAAGATTTTATGATGGGTACATTTTTAGTAGGGTCATGATAGAAGAGTTCGACGACCAACGCCACTAACAACAAGGTACATAGAGGCTTTGGTGCTCTTGATTAAATACTAGTTCAATACCCTCGCACATGACAAAATCTAATGGAAATGTTGCAATTCCCTCAATCTTGAAATCCTGGAAAACTATTAAGTTTGTTCGATTTCAGTGAGATCTAAAATTCTACTTTCTCCATATGAAATTGAATGAGGTCAAAACCACTCCCAAACAGCCTAAGTCAATTCATAGTAATGTTTAAGTTAAAAGATGAAAATGAAAGATAAAAGAGAATGTCACTTTTACTTTAGGAATTTAACATTAGCATGAATTGCATAGCAATAGTAGGGCCATAGGCTTGAATATTAAGCTGCCCCACTCAAAAAGAAATTGTTTTTCTCATAAGAAATTGTATTTGGAACATTTTTTATCACATTGTACGAAACTGGCCAGTTCGGTACAAAACCAGCATGTTCGGTAGTAAACCGGCCATTTTTTATTCTAGACCTTGAACCAAATTGATTTGACCCCCAAACCAATCATGTCGGTTGATTCCACCAGTTTTGATAACATTGCACTACACATCATGCCCAAGCCATTTCACACTTCTAGAGAGCAATGATGATGTTGCAAATGTTGTATTGCCCCTCCAAAGCAGAGCATTGGGTACCTTGATAACTCCAACATATGACTGACACCTCAAAGCACCACTAGATGCTAAAATGATGAGCTCCTCTTGCTTCGTATTAGATTTTCTTAATGTTGTACCTAGCAAACCCGACATGCCCCTAGGCTAGCCTTGACATTGTTTCATGGGCATGACTTTATCTAGAGTCCAGATGATGATGGTGACCCCAAGATGACAATGGAGTGCTTGTACTTGCACTTGGATCACCAACGTTAGAGAGAGATGATACCACGTCACCCATCTAACCTTTGAGAGGGTGACATAGGGCACCTAGAGCATGTTGTTGACATGTGGAGACATTTGGAGGCACTTTTTGAGGCCTTCTCAAGGATTGGAGTTGATTATGATGACAAGACATCCCACTAGCCCATCCATGCACTTTCATAGCATTTATGGCCCAAAAAGGGCATGATGTCATGCTTTGGGAGGATATCGACCCACATGCATGGGCTTTTATGGCACTATTTCATTGTTTTGAGCTATGGGATTGGATTGTAATCCCTGTCTTGGCAAACACTCAAAATTATACTTGTGTGGGGGCTTGTAGGCTAAAATTGTGTTGTAGTATGAAGGGATGGACCACATTTAAATAGATGATCCCTTCATTCGTTCATTTCATCATCACACTAGAGATTTCAGCCCTCTCTTCTAGGGCGCAACTTAGCCTTTGTCTATTTCACCGTTGATTTGGGGTAGCATCAAATGTGCTCTAGCCATGAAATTTGGTAGAGAGGTTGGGACACATGAGGTCTCCAACCCAAAAAGGGTTTGCGCAGATTCTAAACAGATCAGGAGATATTAAAATAATTAATATTATTAATGGAGTCCCTAAGTCTAAACTTAGGGAAAATAAAATATTAATGTGTATTAATATGAATATATGTTAGAGTGGTCCAAAAGACATGGATCAAGTCAGATCTAATCTTAGCCGTTGATTAGGGACTTAATCTCGGCCATTGAGATGTCAACAGGAAAAGTATAAGAGGAGGCTTGAGGGTCACTTGGAGAGCACACCAATGATCAGTCATTATATTCTCTAGGGCAGGCAGAGATTGTGTCGGGAGAGCAGCGCAGCAGCCAGGGAGGGTGATGTAGAGCCAGCAAGGACTCACGCAGGGCCACATAGAGGCAGCCAAGTGCTGCGCAGAGCACCAGAAGGGCCAACGCAGCTGACACACAGGGTCCCAAAGTTGACGAAGGGCCTCCTGGGGCTGACGCAGGCCTAGAAAGGCTGACACAGGGCCAGCATGAGACAGAGAAGCGCTGACGCAGTCTAGATTGGGCAGACTTGGGGTTGCAGGAGCAGTTTTGTGCTGAGGAGCTGCCGGAAGGGTTTTCTAGGGTTTCAGCAAGGAGATTTCTCTCAAACTATGAGGTATAGTTGCTAAGGAAATTCTTTGTTGGGTAGGCCAATTTCGGCACCCAGATTGTACTTTGATATTGCTTAATAAGAAAACCCTCGGATAGCTGCACCAGTTTTCCCACATTGGGTTTTTCCGGGGACATTGGTCCAAAAATAATGGTGACATGTGGTGTGTTTGTTCTTGTTCCTTTTAGTTGCTGATCTGTAATATGTTGAGCATGCACTTGTGTTCATTTTCAGTATTTACTTTGTAAATAACTTGTTAAAGGAAAAATAACAAGTAGGTAGGAATAAATCAAAACAAGTGCATGAAGGGTTTCTAGACTAAGTAAATTTAGAAACTTCAACATGGTATCAGAGGGTGATTGCAGATCACAGGAGGACTAAAAGACATCAGCCGAGCGGAGCAGTAGCAGCAAAAAATAGTTGTCCCAAGGTGACAGAAGTTGTTTCTAACAACGCAGAAGCCAAAAAGTGTGACGCAGAGCCAGCCAAAGCCACGCAGAAGAAGCCGGGAGCTGCGCAGAGCCTCTGAGAGGCCAGCGTTGCTGACGCAAGGCATCCTAGGGCTAACGCAGACCCATCATGGGTGACGCAGAGCTAGCATGAGGCAGAGAAGCACTGACGCAATTCACAAAGAGGCAGTTGCTAGGGTCTAGAAGGCTGCAGGAATATTGCAAAGTGGAGCTGGTGAGGTACTGTAGTCAGAACAGTACCTGACAGATTAGGGCTAGAGTTGTTACCGAGGGTTTCTAGCCGAAGAACCTGGATCAGCAGTGCAGTTGCAGAAGACGATTAGAGTAGGGCACATCTCAACAAGCGGTAGAAGGATTTCCAGGAGGGAAATCAGGACTTAGAGGGAGTCCAGAAGAGAACTTCTAGACGGGAAGTAAAGACTCAAAGGAGAATCGAACTTCGCAGTCTGGAAGGCCAAAATCTTATCAGTGCTAGATAGGAATCGTGTCAAGAACTTCGCCTTGAAGACGATAGCTATCCCAGTCGACCAAAATGATAATGACAAGTACAAAGAGGCGATGGCGAGGGCCAAGTGCATTATCCCTGATGGGGTCAAGGATCATGTGGTACCACATATAGCCGAGAAGGAAACAACAATTGAGATGTGGGAGGCTTTCAAGAACCTGTACCAACATACTTTTGTGCAGAGAGGGTCGTATCATATGAAGAAGGGTCAATCGATTGACACCTTCCTTGGAGGACTGAATGAGATCTGAGGCCAGTTGACTGCTATAGGAGTGACACCGGAGCAAGAGCTTATGGTGAGGACATCCCTGAATGTTGTCCCAGAAGATTGGGAAGTATTTGTCCAAAGTATCCTAGGCAGAGGGACTCTCCCACCTTGGGATGAGATGTGAGCAGCTCTTCGCCAGGAAGAGATCAGACAGCAATTGAAGACAAGTAGCAATAGCAAAGGGATCAAGGTCAAGCAAGAGGAGGAGGATGTGACCCTAGCATCTGAGGGAAAGCAAAAGAAGCGGAAGAAGACAGATCTCCCCAAGATCAAGTGCTTCCACTGTGGGGAGCTGGGTCACTATGCGACCCAGTGTCCAAGGAAGAAAAGTAAGGGAGAGTCTTCCAAGACTAACGCAGCGCCAGCACGGGAGAGAAGGAAGTTTTAACAGACAATGATTGTGCCATGAGTGCACACGCACCACTTGAGCGGAAGTGGGGAGACATCGAGCTGTAGTCATGTGGACTACAGGCGATGAGGGGCAGGATCCTTGAGGTACCTAGCCTCTTGGATTAGACCTTGCTATAGGAGCCCCAACGAGGAGTAGCAGAACTAGCTAAGTGGGTAGAGACGGATGCGGATGGAGCGACAGAGAGAGCTACAGTGCATGAGTCCCAAGACAGCGCAGAGCTAGCAGGTTGCAGCAGTGCGAGAGGCACAGGAGTATTGCACCAGTGCAGGAAGGCACAGAGAGGTGTGTAACGGTGCGAGATGCAGGGAGTTGTTGCAGCAGCGCAAAGGTCAAAGAGGGAGCACTTGTCAGCAGCAGAGGGAGCTTCAGCATTAGTGGGTGTCTCTAGCCCAACAAGGAGGTCAGTTGGGAGATCAGTTACTTACTTCTCAGTAACTGAGTTGCAGTGCAGCAGTGGGCAACACGATGCAGCATGATGAGAGGAGGTGCAGTGCGGATGCAGTGCTGGGAGAAAGGACCAGCAGCAGCACGGATGCAAAGGGAGCTGTCGTACAGATGCAGCAGCGACAGTGGCAGTGGCAGAACCATGGGCAGTTGTACAGGAGGCAGCAGTGCAGAGGATGTTGGGTAAGAAGGCCTAGCATCAGCATAGGTACCGGTGCCGGATGATCAGAGTAATACTCAGTGAGGAGTATTGCTAGAGCATAGTCCTCGCTAAGAGGGAGTGTTGATTTGGAGTAGCATCGGATGTGCTCTAGCCACAAAATTTGGTGGAGAGGTTGGGGCACATGAGATCTCCAATACCCAGAAAGGGTTTGGGCAAATTCAAAACAGATCAAGAGATATTAAAATAATTAATATTTTTAATGGAGTCCCTAAGTCTAAACTGAGGGAAAAAAAAATATTAATGTATATTAATATGATTCTGTGTTAGAGTGGTTCAAAAGACATGGATCGAGCCAGATCTAATCTTAGCCATTGATTAGGGACTTAATCCTCGGCCGTTGAGATGTCAACAGGAAAAGTATAAGAGGAGGCTTGAGGGTCACTTGGAGAGCACACCAGATGATTAGTCATTATATTCTCTAGAGCGGGGTTTGCTAAGAGAGATAGAATCAGTGATCGGAAGAGCAGCTGAGGGGCATTGAGTACAAAGAAATAGAGAAGGCAGAGATTGTGTCGGGAGAGCAGCGGAGCAGCCAGGGAGGGTGACACAGAGCCAGCAAGGGCTCCGCAGGGCCATGTAGAGGCAGCCAACTGCTGCGCAAAGCACCAGAGGGGCCAACGCAACTGATGCAAAGGCTCCCAGAGCTGACGTAGGGCCTCCTGGGCAATGTTGCAGGAAGCGTTCCCCCCCCCCCCCCCCCCCCGGTTCTAAGGCCCGAAGCGCATCCCGTGCGGATGCGTCCAGGAAGCATCCCCAGAAGCGCGCTTCCGCCTGTTTTGTACGCTTCCTGGAAATTTCCGAAGCTTTCCTCCGAAGCGCGCTTCATACAGCGCTTCGGCCGTACGAAGCATGGCGCTTCGGAGGGCAAAGCGTATGCTTCTGTACGATTCCGAAAAAGCGCCGCACTGTTTAGAAAATCGTTTTTTATTTTTTATTTGAGGTGAGTTTGCTTGTTGGGGGTGGGTCCACCTTGGGTTAGGGTGAGGAATGAAGGCAAAAAAAATATAAATATAGCAGATACTCGCTCATGGTAATGTTAAATTCTTAAAGTAAAAGTGACATTCTCCTTTACTTTTCATTTTCATCCTTTTACTTAAATTTTTAACATTACCATGAAATGACTCAGGATGTTTGAGAGTGGTTCCTGCATCACTGGACTTCATATGGAGAAAATAGAATTTCATATCCTATTCAAAATTCAGCAGACTTAACAGTTTTCAAAAATTCAGGATCAATGGAATTGTGGCATTTCATTAGATTATATCAAGTATGAAGGTATGCGATTACCATTTAATCAAGAGCACCAAGCCTTATATGTACCCTAGTGTTGGTGGTATTAATTGTTGAACTCCTTTGTCACGCGGCACGCCCTTAGCAAAGAATTACCTTTCAATCAAGTCAAAATCATCGATCAAGCATGTTAAGCTTTTTCTACCATATTTTAAGTCTTGAATTAGGTAGTTTGATCAAAATTGGGCAATGTTGACTAATATCCCTAGACAATCAAGGTAGAGGCAAAGGCTAGACAAGAGGAGAAGAATCTAAATTCTAGATGATTGATGCATCTAATGGTTGATGCTCGAATAATTAATCATTAATGTACAAGGGATGTTATATCTATCTTGATTTATGCAAAAATATGCATGTTTTCATGTCTTCTACAACTAATTTGGTATTTGGGATGTTTGTTTTGAGTATAAATGCAAAAAAATATAAATATATATATAGCAGACGCTTCGCTTCCTAGATTTTTGGAAAATGACGCTTCCATGTCCCCGCTTCCAAAAAACGTCCCCGCTTCGTCCCCACTTCGTGCAACATTGCTCCCGGGGCTAACGCAGGCCTAGAAAGGCTGACGCAGGGCCAGCGTGAGACAGAGGGGCTAACACAGTCCAGATTGGGCAGACACTGGGGTTGCAGGAGCAGTTTTGTGCTGAGGAGCTGCCAGAAAGGTTTTCCAGGGTTTTAGCCAGGAGATTTCTCTCAAACTGTGAGGTATAGCTGCTAAGGAAATTCTCTGTTGGGTAGGCCAGTTTTGGCACCCAAATTGTACTCTGATATTGCTTAATAAGAAAACCCTCAGATAGTTGCACCGGTTTTCCCACATTGGGTTTTTCCGGGGACATTGGTCCAAAAATAATGCTGGCATGTGGTGTGTTTGTTCCTGTTTCTTTTAGTCATTGATCTATAATATGTTGGGAATGCACTGGTGTTTATTTTCAGTATTTACTTTGTAAATAACTTGTTAAAGGAAAAATAACAAGTAGGTAGGAATAAATCAGAAAAAGTGCATGAGGGGTTTCTAAACTAAATAAATTTAGAAACTTCAACATTCACTACTTGTGGAGATGTAATTTAGATGGAGCATTGCTATTGGAGATTGGCTTTTGCATCGAAGATGACCTTTTGGGATTGAAAGGTCTTTTCATGGAAGAAATTATAAGTTGATTGCTGATTTTTATTGTTTTGCATGTAAATAAATTAATACTCGGGTTTTTCTATGATCCATGACTAAAAGCATATTTTTGTGGGTAATCTTGGTTAAATTTTGCATGTCAAATATTTTCTTCCTTGAAATCCATAAGATAACTACTAGTGTGCATCTACTATTTCATTTCTCCTCTCACAAAAAAGATAGCTAGGGTTTTATCAAGTGGAAAACAATTTTTCCCCCTTCAATCCTATGTCATTTATCTCCTAAAGTAGCACAGTTGCCCTAAGACACCATCACCCAAGTAGGATTAGGCATTGGTGAATTTTGTGTTAATCGAAACCTCCAAAAACTGAAAATTTTCTTTCTTTTATTTTTCCTAGGCTTTTAAGGCAAGCTGCTAGGGTATTTTCCTAGGGACGAATTGATTCTAGGCCTCTTGTCGATGTATGTTTGTGGATGAATACCTAAGATTCATCTCTCTTTACCTTTTAAACACAAAATCAAGCTTCATTAGTAGTAAATCTTCCCCTTAGAGGGCTGACGTCATCTTTTCCTAGTCGATTTTGTGTCTTGGAAACACTATCCCTAGTCTACCTTCAACTTGAAGCCTATTTTGAGGGTTTATTCTATTGCTCTGTTGATCTAAGTTTCTATCAAACCTTTTCCTTGACTTTTATATGTCTAGGTGTTCCCTTATTGCTGCATATCAAGAAGCCCTAGTTTATATAAGCCTTTATCTAGCCTAGGTGCATGATACATTGCTCCCTCATCAAAAAGAATTGAGCCTTGTCCAACATAGAGTATCTTCACCTAGTCTATTTTCATCACCTTGAGCCCTACATTTAAGAGTATTCCTATAGGTGAATACTAGGAACTTAGGAAGCCTCCCTTGTGAAATTCCACTAAAAAGCGGGAGGAGAATTGTTGACGTGATACTGGAAATATCTCCTCATTGTTGTTACAAAGTCTGGCCTTCAGCTTGTGAATTCCATCACAAGGCCTGCTAGATTTCACGGCAACAAGCCCAACACAAGTTCCTGTGCTTTAAATTGTGATGCCATGAAAGGATCTAAATGGTCAGATGCAAGGTATGAACTCAACAGCACTAATACCATTCTTGCTAAGATATATCAAAAAAGGGTGATTCAGGAGTCCCCAGCTAGAAGATAAATATACTGAAGATATGATCCCTTGAAATATGCTGTATGGTATCTTGATATATTGTGGGGTATTATGTCCTTGACACTCGAAAATGAGCCCATGTAAGTCCAGCAGTCGCTGTTACTTATTCCATTATGTTCTTAAAAATCCACGACTTTTGAAAGCCCGCTGTTTATGACATAAAATTACCCTGAATCTTCTGTATTGTTCCTTTTGGACACAACTAGTATCTTTTTGATATACATATACCTGTAAGGTTATGCGGCTCTGTAAGGATCTTAATATCCAACATATTTTGTAGGAGGTTAAAAGCAGTAAATTATGCATGGGAAACTTTGAAAAAAACTTATGCATGGAAAACCCTGAAAAAAACTTATGCATGAGAAAAGCTGTTACTATTATGGAGAAATGAATAGTATCCCTTCCACATGGGATGTTGCATAGTCTAATTGAGTGGATAAAATAAATGCAAAAATGCACTTTAAAAGGGAAAACTGCAATTTCAGAACAACAAAATGGTAGCAACATGATTAACACTGAATAATTGACAATGAATATTTGCAAAATCCAACCTGGCGAACCCGAAGTCTGCAATTTTCAGTACTGCATTCCTGTCATTTGTTGAAAGTAGAAGATTCTGTATCATCCCAGAAAGGCATCAAATATCAACCATCAGAAACCTTTGAAAGACCATTATCATCTAATAAATTTTGCAAGTCAGTAATAACAAGAAGCTAGAAATAAAAACATAATCTTAAAATAATATTACACTATCCTGAGATCCTGAGAGAGCATATACTTGAAAACATGTAGTGTTGATGCTAAGGGCCAGTTGCTCATCCATCCCAATTCCATCTAATCAATCAGAGACATCCTCCCCTAGATTGTAGAAAATGGTAACATATGTATAAACCATAAAATATGGTTATCTTGCACACATGACCCCATAGGCTTCTCCCTAGACAGATCCCAAGAATAGGGAACTTCTTTCCCTTCAACCTCAACTGTTAAAGGCCAGTTTATACTACCATAAGGGAACATCTGTAAATACCAATAGAATGCCAAATGCTTTAATATTTCAAGGTATGCATCAAGTATTATAATAAAAATCCCTGTCATTGGAACTCTCTTAGTTCTCATTCCATCCCAAACATTTTTCTTGTAATCTCGTGTCCTACATCACTAACATTGTCGATGTTCACACTGTTACCGCCCAAACCCTCACTTTAAGCTGGCTCTCCTCCAACGCAAGGGTGGTATCCCTAGAACAAGATTGCTAAAAATATGCAATGGAAGCCCAAGGTGAAAAGAAGAGTTGATATTTAGAAAAACGGAAAATGTAATATGGTTTTTTATAAAGCAATGGGTGGACCAAGACAAGTGCCAACACTAAATAGGGAAAATGAAGTCAAGAGAGAGATCTTATTGGGCCGTTTATGTGATTAAGGAAGATATAGCACAAATGAAGAAACTGCAGCAGTCTTATCTTGCTACCCACTAAAACAGAAATTACTTGTGAAGAATCCAGATGAAGAAAAACCTCCAAACATGTATGAGGTGTGTCTGCTAAAGGATAATGTAAATTGCAACTAATCTGAATCAAGGAAAAAGATACGTAGAGACATTTCCAGCAATAAACACAGATTTTAAAAGGGGAATGAACCACAATTAAACTTCTTCCAAACAAGGAACAACGTTAACCAGATTATGGCCCTTCACAGCACGTTTGATGCAAGAAATCCTATAATTAGTCTTCAGCAATATCAAACCCAGAGCATGTGCCTCAACAAGAGAAGCCCCAACTTCCATTGTCTTCAAGCAACTAAGCTCCAAGGAGGATCTATGCAAATCCAACCATCATTACAATTGAGGAAGGGCTACTCTTTATATGGAATCTAGCTCAACTTCTTTACAATAAAATAATAATACACAATTTAAGATCCATTTTAATAACATGGGGTATTCTAGATCCATGCTTTCCTCCAAGGAAACCCACAAAATAACATATCATAACCAACTCATATCACAAGTAAATCAATTATAAGCAAGCCATTCTAAAATACATGTATTCACTATTCATGTCTAAGAGCAAAATGAAATTCTAGTAATTGCAGAGCGGATTCTCAGTGTTGATAATATTGGTATCAGATCGGATCCCATCTTATCGGCAATATATATATAAAAAATATTTTTTCAAATTTTTAAACATAGCTGATATTTCAAAATATGGCGATATTTTAATATTTTCAAAATATCACGATATTTTATATTTTTATCACGATATTTTCTCGACGATATATCATTTTGCCGAAAATATCGTGATATATTGGAATACGATATTATCAACACTGGTTTACGTTTTTGCAGATCTTTACGGATCCGAAACTCTCTGTATCAAAGACTCGGTTGAAGGCCAATCTGGGAACGCGTTGGAGGTTAGGGTTGTGATGATCTGCGGCTCCTTTCTTCCAGTCGAAGTGAATCTGGGTCTTGATTCAAATCCATTAACAGCGCCAAGATGCCAAGATCAAGATCTACACCTTTCCTTGCCCAGCGATCGATATCTTTCATCACATATGCATACGGAAAACAGATCTATCCTCGGATGTGATTTATATATGAACGACGAGGGTTCTGACAGGAAGTCAAACTTCTGGATCTACATCCTTGTTTTGTCTCTACATGAAGAGAGATTTGGAGATCGATATTGTTCTACGGATCCCACGGAATTGTGCATCTTAGCACTGAATAGGGGTTGCAGAAGCCCCAATACTTTGTCATCATCCCAGATGCGGACTCCTGCACTATTATTAACACAAAAGGAAAAAGTGATGCCCCTAAATCTCAGTCAGATACACAATCTCCACGACAAGAGACGGTGATAGATCAGAAGATCAATACCATGGTTAACCAATCGACGGATTTCAATGACAGAACCCCAATTTGTTTGCATCTTGTGCAAATCCAGACAAACGAAGGTGATCTTCAACAGTTTTCGTTTCTCCTACACAACCCATGGATCTCAGCTTTTACCCTGGGATCTCTCGATATCTATGAAAAAAGAATCTATGCTGAAGTGAATATCACCAGATCTGCATCTTACTCTCAAGTCACAAGATCTAAGCCCACAAATGGGAAATTCCCATTATACTTATCAGATCCCCGTGCGAGGCTTGCAAAACAGGGCCTCTGGTTACAATTTTTATACCACATTTATGATCTCCTGCCCTATAATGGTGTCAGGATTCTCGCAGGAGGGTTTTTCTACAGATGTTCTGGGGTCGCAGTATACAATCGGTTGTGGGAGGCAAGCGATAGGTTCCTTGACATCATCATTCTCGCCAATTCAGAATAAGTCAGGGTCTTACTAGAACATGGGAAGATTGACCAGTAGACATCAATTCTAGGATCATTGCCTTGGGGATGCAAATAGCATACGACAGTGGGAGCTAGGAGTCAAAGACGAAAGTGTCCTCAACCTACAGCAAGCAACAAAGACTGGTCGAGAACGTTGTCCAGCAGAGAACATTTCAAGGCTAGATCTTGAAGATCCAATGTCAGATCCACCTGAAGGAGCGTCGATACATCTTTTTATCAGATCACTTGAAGGGAAATTTGTCTATTTAAAGATCGGGAGTTGGGAGGGGATAAAAACTCTCAAACAAATGATTCAAGAAAATATGGGTATACCAGCTAGTCTTCAATTTCTTATTTATGTAGGTAAATTTTTACCAATGTTCCACCAAGACTCTAATGTGGGGAGACACAGGTGCGGGGAGATGCACAGGGGGGACGTGTGGGAGTACCCTCAAATTTTAGGAAAACTTTGGGGGTGCGGGGAGACATCGGGGTATATATATATATATATATATATATATATATATATATATATATATATATATAACTCAAGTTCATATTCATTGTTCAATAATGAAAGCAAAATATTAAATACACTAATAGTAATATGGATACCAATACATTGAAAATTGAAATTTCATCCACACATAAAATTTAAATTCATAATTGAATTAAATAATGACATACATTGATCCATCCTCATCATTCATTTTTATACATACATCATTCATATGACATACTCATTATTCACCCATACCATGAGATTCAATAAAAAAATTCAATAATGAAATATTCAAATACATTGACCCATATCATTCATCAGTGTACAATCTACATTGATTTAAAAATTAAATTCGTCATTCATCATTCTAGAATCTAAATTGAAAGCAAAACATACTAGTATATACTATATACTAGATAGTGAAGTTTTGAGGGGGGGCGCCCAAACGCACCCCACCCCTTTTGGGGAGTCTCATCCCCCACATTGGGGAAACGCACCCCTTGCGTCTCCCCAAGACTCCCCAAAAAGGGTGCGTGGGGAAACGCGCCCCCAGTAGACTCCTCGTCCAGGGTGCGGGGGTGCGAGGAGTGCATGCACCCGACCCTAGGGGATGAGTCCCCATGGAACACTGAGTATTACAGGAGGAACACAACCTATACGATTATAACATTGGACGCGACTCAACCATCTTCCTTAATACACGACTTCTAGGAGGATGTCCGAGAACAAGCTCTAAAGGTCCAACTGCTTTCAAAGATTTAGTCAAATGAAATATGGAGCCACAAAAACAATCAAAAAAGCCTCCCACTACTCTTGGTCCCTACATTGTGCAGCAGATGACCCAAGTGCCAACTTTGACAATTACATTGCCTGAGGTAAATGAGATCCATGATGAATTTCTTTCTAAAGTTGTGATATGCAGATTCAATGGGTTCTGGCCCAAATCAGAGGCCCTACATCAATGGATCTTTTCCACATGGACAGAAAATTGTGACATCCATTTATGCTCAAAAGGTTTCTTCATTGTCAAATTCGACACTGCAAAAGATAGGGAATATGCTTTACATGAGGGACCATGGTTTTAGGGTAATGCAGGCCTCTTCATAACACCATGGTTTCTAGATTTTGATGCAAATACCATGGTGGTTTCCAAAATGCCAGTGTGGGTAAGGTTACATAACCTACCTTTGCATTTTTGGCATCATAAATTGGTAGGAATTGGGAATGCCCTTGGGAAATTTTTAAAAGTAGATGCAGACCGCCTCACAAAGGATATCTTCACTTTTGCTAGAATCTGTGTGGAGGTAGACCTTAGTAAAGGATTACCAAATCGCATCTTGTTATATCACAACAATTAGCAGTGGTCCCAACCCCTTGACTATGAGAATACGACCTTCAGATGTCGTCTATGTCTTCAAACTGGTCATCTTCAAAGTGCCTGTCCTCAAAATAAAAAAGAAAGAAAAAAGAGACAACCACAAAAGCCAAAAGGATGGCAGTTTTCTGACCCACATGCAACTGAAACAAAAGAAGAAACTACAGCAAATACCACAAATAACAATGCTCAAAATTCCCAAGACACCACACAGAAGGACATGTCAGAACTCAACTTAGCATTAGTTCCAATACCTCCTGAACAGTAACAACAGATTGTGAAGACTACCTCAGAAAAAGAAGCAATCAGTACCAAACGAACTCACGCATCAGATGGCTCGGACTCAGAAAAAGAAATCTCGTCAAATATAAACGAGTCTCAAAAGACCATTATATCATCCACACCCAACTCTAGTGGTTGGCGAAAAGTGGGAAAAAAGAAAGATAGGAAAGAGTAGAATAGTGTAACTCTCTGATGAGTTCTTATTGATCTACTATATGTAATTTTGTTCACTTCATTTTGAATAAAATTGTGATTTTTCCTTGAGAAAAAAAATAAGCAAGTCATGCCACATGTCTTCATCCTTAAAAACATGCTCATGCAAGCCCATGCAAGGTGTCATTTGTCCTCTTCTCCTTGAACACCTCAATAATAACATCCATCAACTACTCTTCATTAAAATAATATATTTGCCAGGTCAAATGGAAGGGACCACTCTCCAAGAGGCTCCTTGTTCAACAAATAAAGTAAAATATTCACCACATGAGGTGCAACCTTGATCCTTGTGCATAATGGAGGCCTTGCGACCACATTGACTCATCAATATATATTATAAAATAACCTATGTGTGCTCATCCCGTTGACTAGTCAAGTGTCAACTACCTCATGAGCAGAGTACAGATCAGAGCAGCCAATTTTTTCAGAATTCATCATCATCATTGTAGCTTTTGGTCTCCAGTTGTATTACAAATTTTGTAGCCTTGTGGGACATTATCACTACAAAATTTCCCTAGGCTTGTTATGTTGTGTTTAAAGAAATAATAGAGGTAACCACAAACCTACTTTTGAGATCAGGATCTAGCCTTCCTAAAGCTTAGAGAGGGCTCTCTCTTAATGATTTAACTTTGTTGAGTTAATCGATTTTAGGCTAGTTATGAAAGCTTGATTTGGTTTTGATTTGTTGGTGGAATTACTGACTTAGATGGATAGAAGACAGTGTATTTACCATTGGGCTATGGAGTCAAAATGTCAAGAAAACAGGACTGACTCAAGTTCTAAAGATAGTGTCCACAGGGCAAGGTAGTTGAGTAATTTCAAATCTTTTAGGCTAGATGGTGAAGTGATTTTTAATCGGGATCAAGGAGCAATTAAGGATTCCTCAAAACGGATAATGAAGGAAATGATAGAGGTCAATCGAAATTAGCGAGCAATAAAGAATTCCCTACTATGGATATCAGAAGAAACATCAAAATGAATAACAACTCAGAACAGAGTGTAATTAAATATATTCAGCAATAATATTCATGTTATAACATTTAAATTTGGAAAACATACAAGTTTATGGAATACTTAAGAAAATAACAATTTGAACAATTGAAAGATACTTCACTGAAGTTGCCCAACACATGAATCCTATAATGCAATGCCTTTATTACTTGTCCAATCTGTTGACTTGAAAATGGTACAATAAACCCTCAAGTTGTAGATGAGTTCCACTATAGAAATGTTAAGAAATCCACCCACAATACTTCAAATTATGAAGTATTTATACAAAAAACTATTACAAAATATCCTAAACTGATTTAGGAATTATTCAAGGAAAAAGAAATATCTTCATGCAAGAAGATAGAGACACCTAGGAAACTAAAGGCTAAATGTCCCTGCTTTTATTGATTTTGTTGTTTGTTGTTTTGATCTTTTGCTGCTTTCTCTCTTTTGTTGTTGCTCTACACTAGCTTTATCTTTAAACTCTGTTTTTGACTTTTAAACTTTGCCTTTCACCTGATACTCTTTAACTTAACTAATCTTTTACTCTTTACTGTTTTACCTTGATTGCTCTTGACTGCTATGTTTTCACTGTTTTACCTTTCATTTTCACAGTAAATCATTCAACTTTTCCCAAGACTCTGCATCTGGTAATTTAATCTTTACCATTCTTCTGAAGATTTCATCAGCCTCTGTGTATTTTGCAAATGTAGGTTTGTTGATAAAGAGATATTTTACCTCATGTTGGAGGTAAAAGAGATTCTCAGTAGTCCGATAGAGCACTTTTCCTATTGGAATTCCTGTCATGGCTAGATTGTTTGCTTGTTCCTTTGCCACTTCTCTGATTTTCTTATCATAGTCTTCATGCCTCATCAACCTGTCATTAATCACCAACGGATTAGGCAGACCTTTATGCCTCAAAACATCAAATTTCATCGTTGAATTAGGCAGACCTTTATGCCTCAAAACATCAAATTTCATCATAAATCTGGTTATTGCAAGCTCCATGACATTTCTCCTCAAGCTGTATCATCAGATTCCTTTTGGTGATTACTTTCTTCACTTCTAGAATTGTTTCAGTCTGTCACTTATGCCAATCTCTTCCAATTCCTGTTTGTTCTTGGAATTAAGAAACTTAATGATTTCATTGGCCTCCTCTGGCTTCTTACCAAGTTCTTCCTTAACTTTTTGAATAGCTTCAGTTGCTTCCTTGATTAAATCCTTCTACTCAAAGATGACTTGGATGGATGGCCAAATATCATTAACAGAGTTAATGATATTGGCCCACAGTTGTTGCTTTGCTTGGGCAAGTGGTTCTTTCAATGTCAATTCTTTCTCTAACTTTTGTATTCTCTCAGTCAATCTGTTTGACTTCTGTGTTTCATTTTTATGCATGATTTGTGCCAACTTCTTTTCATCTTCTAGACTTTTTATTTGATCTTTAAGTCTATTTATTTCATTTGTTTGGATGGACATATCTTGCATAGCTTTGATTAATTTACCTGCTTCATCACTAGGATGAGCTGCTGTTGTAGATGATTCTGTAACTGATGTAGTTGCTGATGTAGTGGGAAGTGTTGTAGCTACTGGAACTGTTGTGGCCGTTGAAGCTGCTAAAGTAGAAGGAACTGTTGTAGTAACTGTAGGAATAGTAGTGACAGTAACTGCTTCCATGCTGGCCTTTTTCTCCTGCACTAACTTATCCATCTCATTTTCCATTTCTGTTAATTGAGCAGTTAACTGAAGAATGAGGTTCATCATCTCATATTTTTGGTTTTGATTCTCTAGAACTTCCTTGGTCTGTGGATGTTCAGTAGGAGGCAATTTTAGTTGCTTCTTCAATGCAGCAATGTCTGCATTCTTTTTCTTAATGAGTTCTTCTGCACCTTTGACATTCTTTGGATCATATCCCATTTCAATAACCAAATCTTCAAGGGATTTAATTATGTTATCTTTAACTTGTGAGGATGCCATCTTAGGTTTTAACTATGCTTTGATATTCTCTAGAGAATTTTGTAGTTTTTGTACATTCATAGCTTTGTCGATCATAGTTGAGTATAGCATTTCTCCTGCTTGCTTATGAAATTCTATTTGGTCTATAGGATGAACATCTTTGGCAGGAATATCATAATCTGTCTTTTTGTAATCTGCTGATGACTTAGGATGTTGTACTGTGGGCTGCAAAAAGGTCATCTGCATTTTTCCTGTCTTATAATCAAATGCAGAAAGTAATCTGTTCTGGCCACCAGGAGTCTGTTTCAAGTACTGTGAATATATTTCAGCTTTTATTTCTTCATTTTTGGCCTTAATATCTTTGTATCTTTCTTTGATGTCTATTTCTCTGTCCATTGGTTCACTTGAAGAAGAGACTTCAACACTATGTTGCTTCCTGATGATCTGAGCACTAGAAGTTGAAGGCTAATGAGTTTCCTTTGAAACTGATGGAAGTGCATTTTCTTTAATTACAGTGTCTATATCAATGATCTCAATTGTATCAATTACTTCTTCTTGCTCATTTACTGGATTCAACTTTGTTCTTTTTCTATACATTATTTCAAATTTGTTATTTGTTGTATCTTTGTTTGAGCAAGAACCTTCTTCTCTAGTCCTTTTTTCATTTCTGTCCTGTAGGGCTGGAGTATGTAGAATGGAACTAGTATCCACCTGCTCCTCCATATCCAGTAAGGTGTTTTCCAACCACTATGACTGGTTGGCATATCTTTCAATCTCTGGCTTGGACTCATGCATAAAAGGGTTCAATTTAAACTTGAGTCTCAGTTTGTTTATGACACCCAAAGGATCATACTGTCATTTGAAACTATCACTGAACTTCATTTCTTGTAAACATCTTTTTGCTTCGTCTCCAGCATCCCTATTATTGCAGATAAAAGGACCAAGCTGGCTCTTGATTTTTGACTGTGTTTTCTCTTTGGCTGATAGAAAATTAGCATCATCTGAATTTATGATCTGCCTGATATATTCTAGTGCAAATATCCTCAAGGGGAGATATTTAGGCAGCTTAAACGGAGTGAGTTGACATCCATACACCCTGATTTCAGTGTACTTCTGGTATAAATACCAGTCTCATGTTCTACTGTGTTTTGACAACTGTAAAACTTTCTTTATTTCATCAATGATCCTGGGTTGATTGCTACTGCTTAGCATGCTAAAAACTAGTTGAACAAATGAATCAATGAAATCCTTGTAGCTGAAATCAGTGGAATATTTTCGGATTAAGGCTGTCCAAAACATAACAGATCTAGGATTTCCCTTAGTGTCCAGTTTTTGGATGTTAACTGTAAACCTTTCTGATTGGAAATATAGAAACATATGGAACAATACTGAAGAGTATTTGAATACTCTTTCATCTAGCAATCTGATCAATTGATCATGGATTCTATCTGCTAAGAATTGGGCAAAATTGAAAACTGTAGTTGGAGGCTTGCCTAGGCAAAAAATAGAAAGGAAACCAAGTATAGGTTCATCTACATGTTCATCAGTAGTATATCCTAGAATATAGGACAGCATGGTTACAATTTGTCTAGCTCTCTCAGAGAAAATGGTGGCAGAATATGGAGGGTTGTCTGTAGGAACTTGAGCTTTTTCTAGGAGGAAAGTCTAAAGAATTTGGGATCTCTTGGGAAGGTCCAGCTTTAGGTACAGATCAATTAGGTTTTCAATAGAAAATGGGGCTTCATTAGGCTTTGGCTGGATCTGCAACATTTCATTTATTGATCCTGCAGTGATTGTGAACAAAATTTGCTGGTTAGGAGAGACTATGGCTCTTTGACTTGGGATATAGCAGAGTTGGCATAGGTGGATGATTTCAGGGAACTGGTATACCTGTGGGAACAAGTATTTGGGTAAATTTGACTCCCATAGCTGAATATCATCATTCTGGTTGAGGAATTTATCTTTGCTCCAGCAGTTGAGTTTTCACAGATTGCTAGGGGAGGTTGTGTCTTTGATCTGGAAATCTCTATCGGTCAATATCTACGTGAGGAGTTTGCAGAGGTTTGGCATTCAGAATGCTTTGGGAAGCCATAGATTTGTTTATTTTATTCAATTTATCACTATCTGGCTTAAGAAGTAGGCTTAGGACATCTAGAATAGTGTGAAAAGATGAATACAGCGTGAAAAAAGGGTTTTGGATCCAACAGTGGCTTTCTTTAGGTCAGCAAGGCTTTTAAATTGGTTCAATTGATTAACCTATTAGAAATGTTGTGCAAAGCTTAAGTACAGGCCTTCGACACTTCAGGAATACCTGGAAAATGAAGCTTTGGTATGCAGAAGGGTTCTCTGGGGGCAACGGAGGCTCTCTAAGGCTTCAATGGTCTTTATACTGCTTCAAATCGAAGTTGGCAGAGGTTCTTTTCCGCAATCCTTAACAGAAAAATAGTGAAAATATTGGAAAGGGCGGCTTCTTTCGTTTTTAACAAACAGCGGTTAATATTCGGGCGCGGGGTTAAATTTAAATAGCAGGGCAGTTTCATCTAACGCGAGGAGGCGATAAGGTGGTTTCTCGCACCGCTTCAAAGTGGTATGGTGGTATTATTTTGGAGGATACGGTATAATGTGGGGTTGCCACGTAGCAACAAGGCAGGAGGGGAAAACAGCTTATCTCGCGTGCTTTTGTGATGTTAAAAGTCGTACGTCGGAGCGTGTGAAATGGAATGCAAGCCGTTGGATCTAGAGGTGGGTAATCGAAGGGTTATCGGGTGGCGGAGTTGTGAGGGATGACTCGGGGTGTGGGATCGGTTTTAATTAAAACATAATGTAGTTAATTAAAAAGTAAATATGGGATTTAATATATGCGATGAGGGTTAATAAAATGTGGGAACCATGAAGACATTACAACGAGGGTTTAATAAAATAAACTATAGTTTATCAAATGAAAATGGGGTTAATGAAATGGTATGCGGGGAAAAAATATACTAGGGATATGAATTAAAAGGGTATCGGGGAGGGTTTTTCAATGGGGCCTGATACAATTTAATCATTTAAACTTAGGATAAGGGGGTTTTAGTGGGTTTTAAAGGAAATATGTAAGGGAGGGTGTAAAATAAAGGTAAAAAGAGTTATTTTACAAGAGAAAATGAGATGAAATAAGGGAAAAGGTAAAATGAAGGGGAAGGGATATTTTTACAAGGGGTAAATGAGTTTGGAAGGAAGTCGGTAATATGAAATAAACCAATTGATGCTTTCCATGCCTTGTGAAAGCTGCTTATGCCTACCCATCATTTAACCTAACATTTTTTCTTCGTTTACTGGGTGCATTTGAACTTGCTAACCCTTTATTTCTTTTTCTTTTGTAGGCAAACTATCTAATTCTAACCTTATGAGTTAGAATGTCCTTTACAACTGAGTTTGGAACATATGCTATTATGTGAGAATACAAAATATATACTCTGAAATCCTTTATGGCTTTCACTAAAGCAAGAACTTGTTTTTCCATTATATTATACTTTAGTGTGGCATCTCTCAAAGCTTCACTGAAGAAGGCAATGGGTTGTTCATAAACCTCATCATTCTTTTGCAACAAGACGGTTGCAATAGTGTGTTCTGAAGCAAATGAAAAAATTATGAGGTCTTTGTTGAAATTACGACTTATGAGGACAGGTGTTTTAGTAAGGGCTTCTTTGATTGCTTCAAAAGACTGCTTAGCCTCTACTGTCCACTTAAGTGTTGAATCCTTTTTCAACATGTTATTCAAATATCTAATTAGTTCTGCTAAGTTAGAAATGAATCTTATAAGAAAACTTATTTTTCCTAAGAATGATTGCAATTATTTAATGTTCCTAGGATGACTGATGTTTAGGATTGCTTCTATTCTAGTTGGATCAATTCTAATGTCCTCTTTTGAAATTATGTGTCCTAGGATTTTTCCTTCTTCTAATCCAAAAAGTGATTTTTTAGGATTTAAGGATATGCCAAATTTCTGCACTTTATGAATACTCTTCTTAGATGATCTAGATGTTCATTATCTGACTTGGAAAACACTGTTATATCATCTAGGTTAATGACCAAAAACTCGTGGATTTCTTTTGCAAAGGCTATGTCCATTGCTCTCTGGAATGTTGCTCCAGCATTCATCAATCCAAAGGGCATTTTCAAATACATGAAAGTTCCCCAGGGGGTGGTGAATGCAGTCTTTGCTTGATCTTCAGGTTGGACTAGGACTTGATTGTATCCAGAGAATCCATCAAGTAATGAGATTCTAGATGATCCTACCACCCTCTGTAAAATATGGTCCATTTTAGGGAGAGAATAGTTATCTTTTAGTGACACTTTGTTTAAGTTTCGGAAATCAACAAAGAGTATGATTTCCCCTGTCTTTTTCCTAGTGGGAACTAAGTTAGAAACCCAATCTGAATATCTAATTGGTGCTATGATTTGTGCCTCATACATCCTTTTTACTTCTTTTTCAATCAATGGCATAAGAATTGGATTAATCCTCCTAAGCTTTTGTTTAAAGGGTTTCTGATCTTCTTTGATGGGTATTTTATGTTGAATAATGCTGGTGTCATAAGATTTGAGGTCTTCATAACTCCAAGCAAAGACATCTTGAAATTCTTTAAACAAACTTATGTATTTCAACTTTTCAGCTGGAAATAATGCTTTGGATAATTTAATAAGCTTAGGTTTTTCTTCTGTTCTTATATTACATTCTTCTATGTCTGATCTTAAAGGCTCCATTTTTGGTTTTCTAGCTACATCATTTGAATCAAACAAATCTTCTAATGGGGCTAATCCCTTAGGCAAAAAATTATTTTTAAGGTTTAAAATCTCAGAATCATCATTGACTATTTCTTCTATTTCTACTTTTTCTAAGTTATCTATTTCTACTTTAGTGAATTTAGTGGGTTTATTTACATCTACAGCATTTATATCTATCTCATTATTTATGATGTCATCTACTATACAATTAGTGTCTATGTTACAGTTTTGGAATTCTCCCTCAGCATTCATAAAATTATAGATTTGAGAATCTTGTGAAAAAATCTGCCAATATTTCAGATTATCAGGTATAACAGGCCTGTGTCTTACCTCTGCATTGTACTGGTGATTGGGCTGAAAAGGTAATCTGCAAGTGCTAGCAAAAGTAGCCAAACTGTGAGCTTGCATGTTTTGTTTCCTAGGAATAACAGCAAAATCAATTTCAAGAAGTTCTTTAATCAGATCTAGAACAGTTTCTCTGTATTGGCTAAGTCTAGGATTATTCACAGAATACTCTCCTCTAATTTGTTTTATGATCAATTCTGAGTCTCCCATGATAAAAACTCTCTTGGCTCCAAGATTTCTTACAATTTGCAATCCTAAGATTAAAGCTTCATACTCTACCATGTTGTTAGTGCATTTGAAGTTTAATCTGAAGGCATGACCTTCAGAATGATTATTTTCCATGTTATGAATCCAAACTCCTGCACCTGCTCCTAATCTGTTCACTGAACCATCAAAATCTAGGTGCCACCTAGATTCATGAAATATATTATCACTGTCAAGTTCTTTATGTTTTTCTTCTAAAGTTGAGATTTCATCTTTGCCATTGTCTGAATTATACAAGATAAATGAGTCCAGATCAAAATGCATGGAATAAATAGGGTAATTTTGTGGTCTTTCTGAACTACTTACCATGTATTTCATCAAGGTTTCTCTGTAAAGCTTTCTTTGTTGTCCAAATACATAAATGGTAGCATATGACATGTCTAATTGCAGATATCCTTGTAATTTTTCTCCCCATGAGTGAGATAACAACATACCATATTTAGGTGGAATATCAACAACTACTATGTCCATAACAATACTTTTTGCTGGGCATTGGACTAGAGTTACACACAGATCTTTTATCAAGCCTAGGCATTTGACTTGACTAGAATCAAAGGAAAACAGGTCCTTGTAGGGTCTAGTGATGTCTAAGTTTAATCTTTCCATGACTGCTTTAGGCATTAGGTTATGAGATGCTCCTGAATCTAACATAGCATTATGTAGGATTTTATCATGAACGTTTAAGCTAATGTAGAATGGAGGAATACCCCCTTGTTGATGTTTTCCATTCACTTCTAGACCAAATAATAACTCAAGTTGATCATCATTAAGGTTTACAACATCTTCGCCTTCACCTATGTCAAGTGTTTCAGTAATTTGTGCTTTGTATGATTCATTTTTCACCAGCTCTGTTAAAGGAACTGGTATTTTCAATTTGGCTATCTCAATTTTGATATTGAATGGCATTTGAGTTTTGCCTAGTTGAATGATTTCATCTTTAGCAATTTGGGTTTGTGCTTTTGTCTTCTTTACCAGCACTTGGTAATTCAGTTTGTGTATCAACAGTTTTGCTTTCAATTTTCTTGTTTGGAATAGTTTGAGTAGCAGTTGAAGTTTGAGTTTTAGCTGAAGTTATGTCTACAATTTTTGGGTTGGAAGCCTCCTGAGTTCCTCTAGGTAGAATTTGTAGAACTTTGGTCACAGGAGATTCTGCTACTTTCTTAGTTTGGGTTTGGACTTGATTTCTTAGTAGCAACTTATGTGTTCTTTTTGCTTCTAAGGCTATATTGTTTGTGAACTTCATAGATAGCAGATTCATAGCCTTGTTTGTAGTCAAAGGACTCTCCAGATTCTAATTGTAATTGTTGTAACATGTACAATTCCTGTTCTTCCTGGGTAAGAAAAATGGCATCTTCATTGTTTACTCCCATCAAGTTTATTTGGGTGTCCTAGTCTTCTTCAAGCTGTTGTGAACCTTCAGCATAATTTTCTTGGAAAGGTGGCCTAATTTGTTGATCGGGTGTACCTTCTTTTGATTTTCCAGTATTAGGATTTTTCCTAAAGTTAGGGTTTCTGATTTGAGGTCCTTGTTGATTTTCCCACTGAGGTTTTCTTTCCATATTCTCTAATCTATCCATTAGTTTTTCTAAACTTTTAGCTAAACTATCTATCTTAACATCTGAAGTGGATGGTTCTTCCTTAATGGTAACTCCCCTCTCATTCCTCATTCTAGCTCTTTTGGCCAACAAGTTAGCTTTTACACTAACTACAGCACTCTGCATCTGTTCTAAAGTTGGAGGGTTTCTTTCTCTCAATTGGTAAGACATACAGTGTCAAAACCATCAAGAAACTTGATTAGTGCCAAGTTTGGTGGAGGTTTGATATTTGTAGAGATTGCATTATAAATACTGTTAAACCTAGTACAATATTCCTGAACAGATTCATTAGGAGCTCTTCTAATGTTTTCATATTCAGACAATATTTGTAAAAGATTTTGCGTTCTTTCCCATCTATTGATAAACAATCTATGGAAAACAATTAAATAAGCAATATGACCAATAGGTAAAGCTTTAAACCATTTCTTGACATCTCCTGCTAGTGTTTGTGCAAATAATCTCATCTGTACATCTTCTTCATCAATTTCATGTAATTCAAAAAAAACCATTCATTTTATTTACATGTTGTTGTGCAATATATTGACCAGTACCATCAAACTGAAAGATTTTACTCTGGTAGTCTTGGGGCATGGCATGTACTTGAGCTGGTAAGGTCAAAGGAGCATATCTGGCAACCATGGCTAAGATTCTAGCTTGGCTAGGAGGTAAAGTGGTAGTGCTTGAATATGAACTTGAAGTGCTTGCAAATGAGCTTGAAGTGCTAGAAAATGTAGCAGAAGTGCTATAAGATGAACTTGAAGTATTTGGAAATAGAAATAAAACTTTGGGCTGAAGAGGAAGCTTGGGGATGAATGATTCTGTGGAATGAAGTGTAGTGGAAATAATAGATGAGGTGGTACTAAATAAAGATGAATTTACAGACTCTGAAGGAATGGTAGAAGGCTTAGGAGTAGCAGCAATTAGGGCAGCTAATTCAACTGACTGTTGAAAATAGGCTTCATCTATGTGCCTTATCAAAGTTGAGGTTAAAGCATCAAGTTTATCAAAAGTGTCTAGAACATGTTGATCTAAATCAGGATGTATAGTATTCTTCTTTGATTCAATAAATTGAATAAAAGTAGGGTCTATTACAGTATCATGGACTGAATTTTCAGATTTGGTATGAAACAAAGAATGCTCAAATGATAAATCAAATTGAAAATCCTCTAAGTTTGATAACTCTTTAGGAAGTGAATTTGCTTTGATTAGCTGACTAATGCTTTCTTGACTTTCTACTTTATTGTTTTTTCTTAAGATTTTGTCTGGATTATCAACAATTATAGCAGGTTTGGATCTGGATGTGCCCTGGTATAGTATGTTATTTTGGAAGCTAGAATTTTAAATTTTTTATTTTTTAATGAAACTTTTTGACAACCCTAAAATGGCCTTAAGGTGAAAAGATGAGATTTAGGATTTCCTTTAAGGTTTATTAAACTGAGGACTGATTTCCCCAGTATGGTCGCCACTATGTTATCACTCCAAAATTTCCCTAGGGTTGTTATGTTGTGTTTAAAGAAATAATAGAGGTAACCACAAACCTACTTTTGAGATCAGGATCTAGCCTTCCTAATGCTCAGAGAGGGCTCTCTCTTAATGATTTAACTTTGTTGAGTTAATCGATTTTAGGCTAGTTATGTAAGCTTGATTTAGTTTTGATTTGTTGGTGGAATTACTGACTTAGATGGATAGAAGACTATTTATTTACCATTGGACTATGGAGTCAAAATGTCAAGAAAATAGGACTGAATCAAGTTCTAAATATAGTGTCCACAGGGCAAGGTATTTGAGTAATTTCAGATCTTTTAGGCTGGATGGTGAAGTGATTTTTAATCGAGATCAAGGAGCAATTAAGGATTCCTCAAACCAAATAATGAAGGAAATGATAGAGGTCAATCGAAATTAGGGAGCAATGAAGAATTCCCTACTATGGATATCAGAAGAAAACATCAAAATGAATAACAGCTCAGAACAGAGTATAATTAAACATATTCTGCAATAACATTCCTGTTATAACATTTAAATTTGGAAAACATACAAGTTTATGGAATACTTAAGAAAATAACAATTTGAACAATTGAAAGATACTTCACTGAAGTTGCCCAACACATGAATCCTGTAATGCAATGCCTTTATTACTTGTCCAGTCCATTAGCATGAAAATGGTACAATAAATCCTCAGATTGTAGATGAGTTCCACTATAGAAATGTTAAGAAATCCACCCACAATACTTCAAATTATGAAGTATTTATACAAAAAACTATTACAAAATATCCTAAACTGATTTAAAAATTATTCAAGGAAAAAGAAATATCTTCATGCAAGAAGATAGAGACACCTAAGAGACTAAAGGCTAGTTGTCCCTGCTTTTATTGATTTTGTTGTTTGTTGTTTTGATCTTTTGTTGCTTTCTCTCTTTTGTTGTTGCTCTACACCGGCTTTATCTTTAAACTTTGTTTTTGACTTTTAAACTCTGTCTTTCATCTAATACTCTTTAACTTCACTGATCTGTTACTCTTTATTGTTTTACCTTGACTGCACTTGACTGCTCTGTTTTCACTGCTTTACCTTTCATTTTTACAGTAAATCATTCAACTTTTCCCAAGACTCTGCATCTGGTAATTTAATCTTTATCATTCTTCTGAAGATTTCATCAGCCTCTGTGTATTTTGCAAATGTAGATTTGTTGATAAAGAGATATTTTACCTCATGCTGGAGGTAAAAGATATTCTCAGAAGTCTGATAAAGCACTTTTCCTGTTCGAATTCCTTTCATGGCTGAATTGTTTGCTTATTCCTTTTCCACTTCTCTGATTTCCTTATCATAGTCTTCATGCCTCATCAACCCGTCATTAATCACCAGCAGATTAGGCAGACCTTTCTGCCTCAAAACATCAAATTTCACCATAAATCTGGTTATTGCAAGCTCCATGTTTTGACATTTCTCCTCAAGTTGTATCATCAGATTCCTTTTGCTGATTACTTTCTTCACTTCTAGAATTGTTTCAGTCCTGTCACTTATGCCAATCTCTTTCAATTCTTGTTTATTCTTGGAATTAAGAAACTTAACAATTTCATTGGCCTCCTCTAGCTTCTTACCAAGTTCTTCCTTAACTTTTTGAATAGCTTCAGTTGCTTCCTTGATTAAATTCTTCTACTCAAAGATGACTTGGATGGATGGCCAAATATCATTAACAGAGTTAATGATATTGGCCCACAGTTGTTGCTTTGCTTGGGCAAGTGGTTCTTTCAATGTCAATTCTTTCTCTAACTTTTGTATTATCTTAGTCAATCTGTTTGACTTCTGCGTTTCATTTTTATGCATGATTTGTGCCAACCTCTTTTCATCGTCTATATTTTTTATTTGATCTTTAAGTCTATTTATTTCATTTGTTTGGATGGAGATATCCTGCATAGCTTTCATTAATTTACCTGCGTCATCACTAGGATGAGTTGTTGTTGTAGATGATTCTGTAACTAATGTAGTTGCTGATGTAGTGGGAAGTGTTGTAGCTACTGGAACTATTGTGGCCGTTGAAGTTGCTAAAGTAGAAGGAACTGTTGTAGTAATTGTAGGAATAGTAGTGACAGTAACTGCTTCCATGTTGGCCTTTTTCTCCTGCACTAACTTATCCATCTCATTTTCCATTTCTGTTAATTGAGCAGTTAACTGAAGAATGAGGTTCATCATCTCATATTTTTGGTTTTGATTCTCTAGAACTTCCTTGGTCTGTGGATGTTTAGTAGGAGGCAATTTTAGCTGCTTCTTCAATGCAACAATGTCTGCATTCTTTTTCTTAATGAGTTCTTCTGCACCTTTGACATTCTTTGGATCATATCCCACTTCAATAACCAAATCTTCAAGGGATTTAATTATGTTATCTTTAGCTTGTGAGGATGCCTTCTCTAGTTTTAACTGTGCTTTGATATTCTCTAGAGAATTTTGTAGTTTTTGTACACTCATAGCTTTGTCGGTCATAGTTGAGTATAGCATTTCTCCTGCTTGCTTATGAAATTCTATTTGTTCTATAGGATGAACATCTTCGGCAGGAACCTGATAAGTTGTCTTTTTGTAATCTGCTTGACTTAGGATGTTGTATTGTGGGCTGCAAAAAGGTCATCTGCATTTTTCCTATCTTAAAATCAAATGCAGAAAGTAATATGTTCTGGCCACAAGGACTCTGTTTCAAGTACTATGAATATATTTCAGCTTTTATTTCTCCATTTTTGGCCTTAATATCTTTGTATCTTTCTTTGATGTCTATTTCTCTATCCATTGGTTCACTTGAAGAACAGACTTCAACATATGTTGCTTCCTAATTATCTGAGCACTAGAAGTTGAAGGCTAGTGAGTTTCCTTTGAAACTGATCGAAGTGCATTTTCTTTAATTACAATGTCTATATCAATGATCTTAGTTGTATCAATTACTTCTTCTTGCTCATTTACTGGATTCAGCTTTGTTCTTTTTCTATACATTATTTCAAATTTGTTATTTGTTGTATCTTTGTTTGAGCAAGAACCTTCTTCTCTAGTCCTTTTTGCATTTCTGTCCTGTAGGGCTGGAGTATGTAGAATGGAACTAGTATCCACCTGCTCCTCCATATCCAATAAGGTGTTTTCCAACCACTCTGACTGGTTGGCATATCTTTCAATCTCTGGCTTGGACTCATGCATAAAAGGGCTCAATTTAAACTTGAGTCTCAGTTTGTTTATGACACCCAAAGGATCATACTGCCATTTGAAACTATCACTGAACTTCATTTCTTGTAAACATCTTTCTGCTTCCTCTCCAACATCCCTATTATTGCAAATAAAAGGACCAAGCTGGTTCTTGATTTTAAACTATGTTTTCTTCTTGGCTGATAGAAAATTAACATCATCTGAATTTATGATATGCCTGATATATTCTAGTGCAAATATCCTCATGGGGAGATATTTAGGCGCCTTACACAGAGTGAGTTGGCATCCATACACCCTAATTTCAATGTAGCTCTGGTATAAATACCAGTCTCCTGTTCTACTGTGTTTTGACAACTGTAAACTTTATTTATTTCATCACTGATCCTGGGTTGATTGCTACTGCTTAGCATGTTAACAACTGGGTGAACAAATGAATCAATGAAATCCTTGTAGCTGAAACCAGTGGAATATTTTTGGATTAAGGGTGTCCAAAAGATAACAGATCTAGGATTGCCCTTAGTGTCCAGTTTTTGGATGTTAACTGTAAACCTTTCTGATTGGAAATATAGAAACATATGGAACAATACTGAAGAGTATTTGAATACTCTTTCATCTGGCAATCTGATCAATTGATAATGGATTTTGTCTACGAAGAATTGGGCAAAATTGAAACATGTAGCTGGAGGCTTGCCTGGGCAAAAAATAGAAAGGAAACCAAGTATAGGTTCATCTACATGTTCATCAGTAGTATATCCTGGAATACAGGACAGCATGGTTACAATCTGTCTAGCTCTCTCAGAGAAAATGGTGGCAAAATATGTAGGGCTGTCTGTAGGAACTTGAGCTTTTTCTAGAACAAAAGTCTAAAGAATTTGGGGTCTCTTGGAAAGGTCCAGCTTTAGGTATAGTTCAATTAAGTTTTCAATAGAATATGGGGCTTCATTAGGCTTTGGCTGGATCTACAACATTTCATTTATTGATCCTACAGTGATTGTGAACAAA
Organism: Pinus tabuliformis; assembly: GCA_031772625.1. Taxonomy (NCBI): domain Eukaryota; kingdom Viridiplantae; phylum Streptophyta; class Pinopsida; order Pinales; family Pinaceae; genus Pinus; species Pinus tabuliformis. Next base: position 151,402,192 of record CM062805.1, on the reverse strand, counting down.
ATTTGTTGGTTAGGAGAGACTATGGCTCTTTGACTTGGGATATAGCAGAGTTGGCATAGGTGGATGATTTCAGGGAACTGGTATACCTGTGGGAACAAGTATTTGGGTAAATTTGACTCCCATAGTTGAATATCATCATTCTGGTTGAGGAATTTATCTTTGCTCTAGCAGTGGAGTTTTAACAGATTGTTAGGGGAGGTTGTGTCTTTGATCTGGAAATCTCTATCAGCCAATGGGAGGTGGTCAATATCTAGGTGAGGAGTTTGCAAAGGTTTTGCATTTAGAATGCTTTGGGAAGCCATAGATTTGTTTATTTTATTCAATTTATCACTATCTGGCTTAAGAAGTAGGCTTAGGACCTCTGGAATAGTGTGAAAAGATGAATACAGTCTGCAAAAAGGGTTTTGGATGCAACAGTGGCTTTCTTTAGGTCGGCAAGGCTTTTAAATTGGTTCAATTGATTAACCTATTAGAAATGTTGTGCAAAGCTTAAGTACAAGCCTTCGACACTTCAGGAATACCTGGAAAATGAAGCTTTGGTATGCAAAAGGGTTCTCTGGGGGCAGCGGAGGCTCTTTGAGGCTTCAATGGTCTTTATACTGCTTCAAATCGAAGTCGGCAGAGGTTCTTTTCTACAATCCTTAACAAAATAATAGTGAAAAGATTGGAAAGGGCGGCTTCTTTCGTTTTTAACCAACAGTGGTTAATCTTTGGGCGCGGGGTTAAATTTAAATAGCAGGGTGGTTTCATTTGACGCGAGGAGGCAGTAAGGTGGTTTATCGCACCGCTTTAAAGTGGTATGGTGGTATTATTTTGGAGGATGCGATATAACGTGAGGCTTCCATGTAGCAAAAACGCGAGCAGGGAAAACAGCTTATCTCACGTGCTTTTGTGATATTAAAAGTCGGACATCGGAGCGTGTGATATGGAATTCAAGCCGTTAGATCTAGAGGTGGGTGATCAGAGGGTTATCCGGTGGTGGAGTTGTGAGGGACTATAGTCGGGTTGTGGGGTCGGTTTTAATTAAAAAGTAACATAATTGATTAAAAAGTAAATACGGGATTTAATATATGCGATGAGGGTTGATAAAATGTGGGACCCGGGAAGATATTACAGCGAGGGTTTAATAAAATAAACTATAGTTTATCAAATGAAAATGAGGGTTAATGAAGTGGTATGCGGGGAAAAATATACTAGGAATATGAGTTAAAAGGGTATCGGGGAGGATTTTTCAATGGGGCCCGATACATTTTAATCTTTTAAACTTAGGATAAGGGGGTTTTACTGGGTTTTAAAGGAAATGTGTTGGGGGGGGGATGTAAAATAAAGGGAAAAGGGGTTATTTTACAAGGGAAAATGAGATGAAATAAGGGAAAAGGTAAAATGAAGGGGAAGGGATATTTTTACAAGGGGTAAATGAGTTTGGAAGGAAGTTAGTAATATGAAATAAACCAATTGATGCTTTCCATGCCTTGTGAAAGCTGCTTCTACCTACCCATCATTTACCCTAACATTTTTTCTTCATTTACTGGGTGCATTTGAGCTTGCTAACCCTTTATTTCTTTTTCTTTTGTAAGCAAACTATCTAATTCTAACCTTATGACTTTCCAATGGCTCAGATTAAACTGTTGAGCTCATTATTATTCTCTACCTAACTACTGATCTGCAAGATTAAACAGTAACAGTTTGGCTAGATATTTATTCTCCATTTATCAGCATGAAATTTAAAGCATGAATGAATCAAGATTAAACTATTTGACCATCATGGATTGTGGCATTTTTGACAAGCTGCACACAATCTTATTTTGCAAAGTAAAGTAAAAAGTAGTGGCATTTGAATTTGCATCACTTTCAAAATCTATTTTTTATCTCTTTTTGGTGGGGTTCATATTTTATCTCTTTTTTATCCTTTTCTTTTATTAGTCCTTTGATTTTTCTTTTAGGACTTCACCCTCTTTACATTTTTTTATTTTTAATATGGGAAAACATTTTGCAGAAAGCAAAAGTATGTACAATATTACAAGACTAATAATAATCAATTCAAAATTATGAATCCTATTATTATGGGACCCTAACATGGGCCATGATATAAAAAATATTCTAGTATGTCTATAAATCCATGTAGCACATTTAGGTAAGCCTATGATTTTTACCAAAGAGTTTTACTCTAAGGAGATATTTTTCCCTCCGCCAATTATTTTTGAATTTAAACATTCATAATTGGTAGAGATTTTCTCCCAAATATACCCCAAAGCTAGAGTGGGGCTTGATGGTGAAGTCTTAGATGAGTCCTAGTGTATAGAGTCTATGTAGATTATCATATTAGATCGTCTCTAAAGTGTCGCAGAATTTGGTTTAGTCTAGAGGTCAATTTTTTAATGTCAAAATTCCCCTTCCGCATGGATTTTTATGTAATATTTGATGTAAAGATGTAAGAAGTGTTGTCTATAGAAGTTCTAGGGGGTATGAGTACTTAAATTTACACCTCAACCCCAAAACTTCCAATCTAGACATACTTTGAGGGTGGAAAAATATGTTTAAAATCCTCTAGAGTCATTATTTGTATTTTCCGGCAAAAAATGGCAAAATAATTAGCCAGAAATTGATCAAAAAATTAAAATGAGAGAATAAAATTCTCTTCAAGTGGAAAAATAATTAGAAATGGAATGTGCACTTTACAAAAATGGATCAAATTGAAAACTGAGAAAAGTCTCATTTCCAAGACAAAAAAGTCCCACAAAAAATTCGTTGGGCTAGAAAGAAAATAATTTCTCAAGGAAATCGAATTTTTTGGTCCAAGTGGTTATTTTTGAATGGGAAAATTTTGAGACAATCTAATGGTCTGAACCCACTCCGGAGTCAAAGAATGGTCCATCCAACTCATCAATCAAGGAAATCGAATTTTTTTATGGATCTGTGCAGCAGCATCAAGGGTTCGAATTTCTTCTAGATCAATCAAGCCACGGATCAAGTCAACTAGTCGTTTTTCCACTTGGAGGGATCTCAGCCTCTCATATTCTCTATATAACGAAGCTCTTACTTCTCATTGCAATCACGAAAAATCTTAAACTCTTGGCTAAGTGAAGCTCTGCTACTTTGTAAATTTTTTTTAGCAATAAAATAAATTGGCGGGCATTGGGAACGCCCTTGTGAAATTTTTAAAGTAGATGCAAACCGCCTCAAAAAGGATATCTTCACTTTTGCTAGAATCTGTGTGGAGGTAGACCTTAGTAAAGGATTACCAGATCGCATCTTGTTATATCACAACAATCAGCAGTAGTCCTGTTGACACCTAATCCTTGTGATTGGGTAAATATCTGTAAATAAATAAATGTGAAATGTGAACAGTCATTGGGAGATGAACTGAACAGTCTCTCCCTCATGTATATAATAGTCCTACTTGATTGAATGAAAATATGAATCAGTTTACTGCCTAGCCTGACATGGTATCAGAGCCAACCCTTTTTTTAGTTTTTGTGTCCCTTGTAACTCCCTGTCTGCTCTCCATATAGCTGAGCAGCTCCTCCATAAAATTAGCTGCTCCTGACATGGTAGCTGCCTCACTGTCCATACTGTCCTCCACTATTCAGCGTTGTCCATCCTGTCTGACTGTCCAAATGTTTCAAAAAAAAAAAGGAGAGGGCGCTGCCCTGACAAGCACTGTCTTGTGCGTTAAAGTTTTTGAAATGCCCTGACTTGCGCCTACCGCTTCCATTGCATGAATTGATTCCTATTCGGATTACTCGCTCTCCCCTGATACCAGGAGCAGCGTTAGCCTTAGGTCCTGCGCTGGAGTGTCAGGCCCGTTTTGCTTTGGAATTGAGAGCTGTGAACCTGGCATGGTAAAAGAGGCAGTCGTTGACACTGCGTTGTCCCCCCTGTTGTAATACTCTTTAGGAATATACTCAGCGACTGAAAATTTTCCTCTCCTGAGAGATACCAAGGGCAAGAGCAGTTTTGCCGGTTCCAGAAGGACCTGCGAGAAGAAGGGCACGGCCAGCCATCTTCTTCTGGCGAATCATATCGACCACCAGCCCGGCTGCTTCCCGAGCTTCTTGCTGCCCGACGAAACCCGCTACTTGAGGCAAAGCTCTGCCATCTTCCCTGAGGCCGAGGCCTTTGATGTGCGTGTGCGTTAAAATCCGCTGCGCCACTCTGATACCAGGAGCAGCGCAGTGAGAAGACTGTGTGCCGGAAATTGCCAGAGTGCAACGGAGCCAACCATTTGAGCGCTAACAAATGCCATGAACCGTAACCTCGTTCTAGTGGCGGAATGGTATTTTTTTGATGATGTTTAAACTATAACAGTATGATACCTCTGCTCATATACGCAGACATAAATATTTTTTTGACAAATTCATTCATCATGCTCTGTCTGCCTTGGATGTAGCATCTCTGCTCTAATCTAAAATTCGAGTTCCAAAAAAAAAAATATCGGCAATCTTGCAATTAAGTTCTGTAATTTTAGAACTCTGAATTGGTTGAAGATGTCGGTAGTTTGGAGATGCCAGAGGAGCACAAACCAGAGATACTAATGTTCAAATTGATTGTTTAGGGCACAAAAAGTGTCAGGCACGAAAACTAGAAGCATCCATTGACAGCCGACTTTAGTGTTGATAAGAAACTTCTAGATGCTTTGATACCAAGGAGCAAACAACTAGATATGCGTGTGGAATACAGTTTTGATTCTCAGATTTGTGAAAAACTTATGCATAGTATGTCAATTGCTTTCCCGCTGCTGCTCATATAAAGAAGAAGAAAATGTCTTAAAAAGGAGATTGTTGTCTGTAAATTGGTTTAGCAGTGTAGTTGTTCTACTCGGTAAGATGTAAGTTTGGAGTTCATGTTTGAGTTTGGAGTTTTTGAAACTATTAGAAGGCGAGTGTACGCTGCTGCCATACTTTGAAAAACGCTGGTATTGACTAACTAGATTGCGTCTTTTCAAAAAAAAAAGTCTTTTTATCTGACCAATCTGTTGTCTAAACTTTAAAAGAAGCCATGACTCATTCCTACATCGCAGTTTTGAATGGATGAAGTTGTATGAAATGATGGCATTAGGGCTTATGTTGTTTATTGATAACATGACATATATTGCATGATTGCACTTAATTCCATTTTTTGGAAAGTCATAGGAATACTGTAATTATTTTTGGACTCAATTCAAATTTTATAATGGAGAAGTTTGTTGAAAAAGTGAAGGGTTTGGAAAAGAAGACAACTCTTCTTGCACACAGAGAGGATAATCTTGCTCAAGATTCTTCCAGAGCAAGAGGTAGAAGAGATTTCAGAGGCAGGGGGGGCAGAGACTCTCAAGGAGAAAAGGCAGATTTGCATTGCATACGCTGCAAAAGAAATGGATCACATGATGCCTCTACATGCAAGCTACCATGGGACAAAATTGAGCAGAAAAGAAACCAACAGAAAGGTAAAACTGATGATACAGACAAAGGTAAAGCACCTGAATCCGCTCACTATGTTGAAGCACAATGTAACATTGGAGTAAATGAAGATTTGTTTAATGCTTCACTTGCTTCCTGGAAAAATGATTGGTTGCTTGATTTAAGAGCAACCTGTCACATGACTCATAGAAAAGATTTTTTTGAAGATTTCACTGACAATGTTGATGGAGCAGTATACTTTGCAGATCAGTCAAAAATCAAGCCATCAGGCTTGGTACAATCAGGCTTAAACTGCCTGGTCTTCCAGACTTTCTTTTGGATCATGTTCTATATCTCCCACAGCTCAAGAGAAACTTGTTGTCCTTGGTACACATCCGCCAGCAAGGTCACTCCATTCATATGTTTGATGGCAAGCTTGAGGTAAGAAAAGCATCTGACCACTCACTTGTCATGAGGGGAATAGAAGAAGAAAGGCTTCTCAAACTGCAAGGAACCTCTACTCATGCACACCATTTCTCATATATTTCTCATCATGAAGAAGGTACACTTCCATCAAGTTTATTATGGCATGCTAGATTTGGACATTTAAACTATGACAGTCTCCGCTTATTGAAGAAAAATTGTGTCGCTGGTTTGCCTACAATTCCTAAAAAACTTGAGCAATGTGATGCTTGCATTCTAGGAAAGCATAGCAAACAGTCTTTTCATGATTCACATTCAAGAGCACATAGGAAACTTGAACTCATTCATTCAGATTTATGTGGTCCAATGCCTGTTTCTTCTGCAAATGTAAATAAGTATATCATGACGTTTATTGATGACTACACCAGAATGTGCTGGGTTTATTTATTGAAGAACAAATCTGATGCTTTTCAAACATTCAAGAATTTTCATAAATGGATTGAAAATGATGCACAATCTCATATTGGGTCTATTCGCACTGATAATGGAAAAGAATATACATCAAATGAATTTGAAAACTATCTTCGCCAACATGGGATCAAACATCAAACAATTGTGCCTTATAATCCCCAACAGAATGGTGTAGCTGAAAGAATGAATAGAACAATCTTGAATATGGTACGATCTATGCTTTTCTTCAAAAATGTAAAGATAATGTTTTGGGCTGATGTTGTTCTATGTGCTGCATATATAAAGAATAGATGTCCATCTAATGCTATAAGAAACAAGACTCCTTATGAATTATGGTATGGACATGTTCCTTCGGTAAAACATCTCAGGATCTTTGGTTCCACCTGTTATGCTTTGATACCAAAGGTACATAGAAACAAACTTGGTGCTAGAAGTCGTAAGTGTATCTTCCTGGGGTATTCAAACACCTCCAAAGCATATCGCCTCTATGATGAAGTAAATAAAAAGTTTGTTGTATCTAGAGATGTAATTTTTCTTGAATCATCCAAATATGACAATGTTGTTGAGCGGCAACTTGATCGTTTGGACAGATTCGCAAAAACGAAATCATTTCAAGAATTTGATAATCAGATTCCACATCTTGAAGGGGGGATTCCTATTCTAGATCAACATGTGGAATCTTCTTCTGAAGAACACTCTCCCCCGACTAAAACTCCAACAACGGATGATGCTTTAAGTGATGTAATTGATAGAATTGGGAGACTCAATCTTGATTCAGTCCCAACTCAATCAACAGAGCAGCCTGGACCATCTCAGAAAGGTCCCCCAAAGTGGCTGACGAAGACACTTGAAAGTGTTCATCCTGATGAAATTGCAAAAACAGGAACCAGAAATTCAAACCGACAAAATGGAGGTGATGTAGATGACTCTAATTCACCGGTTGATATGGATGTTTCTTATGATTGTGAATTGAACTTGTCTACAGATTTTGAACCAACTTCCTTTAAAGAAGCTGCTTCTCATGATGAATGGAAAGAAGCGATGCAAAAGGAGTATGATGCCCTCATAAAGAACGGCACTTGGAAGCTGGTTGATCCTCCATTTGGAACCAAACCAATTGGCTGCAAGTGGGTCTACAAGAACAAGTACAAAGCTGATGGCTCACTTGACAAGCACAAAGCTAGGCCTGTGGCAAAACGTTTTGCACAGAAGGAAGGGGTCAATTATGAGGAAACTTTTGCCCCCACAGCAAAATGGGCCACCATCCGGACACTCTTTGCACTAGCAGCTCAGAACGGTTGGAAAGTCCATCAAATGGATGTAAAAACTGCCTTCTTGAATGGAGATCTAAAAGAGAATGTTTTTATGTCCCAGCCTGAAGGATTTGCTGTGAAAGGACATGAACATAAAGTATGCAAACTTGTAAAGTCCTTGTATGGCCTCAAACAAGCACCACGAGCCTGGTATGAAAAACTAACTGAGCATCTTCTGAAACTCAACTTCAATCATTTTGATCTTGATGATGCAACTTTATTTGTCAAGAAAGTTGGCAAAACAGTTGTATATCTTGTGGTATATGTAGATGATCTTTTAATGACAGGGAACAATGAAAGCTACATTGCATCCATAAAGAAGGAATTGGGGAAAAGTTTTGAAATGACTGATTTGGGCTATGTTCATTACTATCTTGGCATTGAAGTAACCCAACATCCAAAGTCCATATTTCTTTCTCAAAAGAAATACATTGGAGATTTGTTGAACAGGTTTGGCATGACAGAGTGCAATCCTCTTACTACTCCAATGGAACAAAACTTAAAGCTCACATCTATTGAAGGAAAGGAATTTGTGGATGCAACAAAGTATAGACAGCTTGTAGGAAGTCTCATCTACCTCACTACTACCAGACCAAACATTTCATTTGCTGTTGGAATCCTCTCCAGGTTTATGCAAAAGCCTTGTGAGGGACATTGGTCTGCTGCAAAAAGAGTTCTAAGGTACTTGAAGGGAACTCAATACCTTGGAATCAAGTATACACAGGTGGACGACTTCAGCTTGATTGGATACTCTGATTCAGACTTCGATGGAGACAAAGAAACTGGGGTATCTACTTCAGGATATGCTATGAGTCTTGGATCAGGAGCTGTCTCCTGGAGATCACGCAAACAATCAGTTCCAGCAGATTCCACAACAGAAGCAGAATACGTGGCAGCAGCTGAAGCAACGAAAGAAATTGTGTGGCTCAAGAAAATTCTTGAAGATTTGCAGGTAAAACAAGTACAATCAACTCCACTCATGATTGACAACACCTCTGCAATAAAGTTGGCCAAGAACCCAAAGTTCCATGATCGAACAAAGCACATCAATACTAAATATCATCTGATTCGACATCATGTTGAGTCCAAAACAATCCATCTCCGTCATTGTTCCACAAATGAGCAAATTGCAGACATCTTCACCAAAGCGCTTGGAAGAGAAAAGCTTGAACGATTCAGAACGATGCTTGGACTCACCAACATCCCTTCAGATTAAGGGGGGGAATGTTGACACCTAATCCTTGTGATTGGGTAAATATCTGTAAATAAATAAATGTGAAATGTGAACAGTCATCGGGAGATGAACTGAACAGTCTCTCCCTCATGTATATAATAGTCCTACCTGATTGAATGAAAATATGAATCAGTTTACTGCCTGGCTTGACAAGTCCCAGCCCCTTGACTATGAGAATACGACCTTTAGATGTCGTCTATGTCTTCAAACTGATCATCTTCAAAGTGCCTGTCCTCAAAACAAAAAAGAAAGAAAAAAGAGACAACTACAAAAGCCAAAAGTATGGCAGTTTTCTAACTCACAAGCAACTGAAACAGAAGAAGAAACTACAACAAATCCCACAACTAACAATGCTATGAATTCCCAAGACACCACGCATAAGGACATGTCATAACTCAACTCAGCATTAGTTCCAATACCTACTGAACAGTAACAACATATTGTGATGACTACCTCTAAAAAAGAAGCAATCGGTACCAAACAAACTCACGCATCATATGGCTCGCACTCAGAGAAAGAAATCTCGTCAAATATAAACAAGTTTCAAAAGACCATTGTATCATCCACACCCAACTCTAGTGGTTGGCAAAAAGTAGAAAAAAAGAAAGGTAGGAAAGAGTAGAATAGGGTAACTCTCTAATGAGTTCTTATTGATCTTGGTAGACAAGATCCGTTATTATGCATATGCTTTTTGCATCTACTATATGTAATTTTGTTCACTTCATTTTGAATAAAATTGCAATTTTTCCTTGAGTAAAAAAAATAAGCAAGCATGCCACATGTCTTCATCCTTAAAAACATGCTCATGCAAGCCCATGCAAGGTGTCATTTGTCCTCTTCTCCTTGAACACCTCAACAATAACATCCATCAACTACTCTTCATTAAAATAATAATTTTCCAGGTCAAATGGAAGGGAACACTCTCTAAGAGGCTCCTTGTTCAACAAATAAAGTAAAATATTCACCACATGAGGTGCACCCTTGATCCTTGTGCATAATGGAGGCCTTGGGACCACATTGACCCATCAATATATATTATAAAATAACCTATGTGTGCTCAGCCCTGTTGACTACTCAAGTGTCAACTACCTAATGAGCAGAGTACATATCAGAGCACCCAATTTTTTCAGAATTCATCATCATCATTGCAGCTTCTGGTCTTCCATTGTAATACAAATTTCGCAGCCTTGTGGGCCATGATTTAAAAAATATTCTAGTATGTCTATAAATCCATGTAACACATCTATGTAAGCCTATGATTTTTACCAAAGAGTTTCACTCTAGGGAGATTTTTTCCCTCCGCCAATTATTTGTGTTTTTAAACATTCATAATTGGTAGAGTTTTTCTCCCAAATATACCCCAAAGCTAGAGCGGGGCTTGACGGTGAAGTCATAGGTGAGTCCTAGTGTATAGAGTCTATGTAGATTATCATATTAGATCGTCTCTAAAGTGTCGCAAAATTTGGTTTAGTCTAGAGGTCAGTTTTTTAATGTCAAAATTCCCCTTCTGCATGGATTTTTATATAATATTTGATGTAAAGATGTAAGAAGTGTTGTCTATAGAAGTTCTAGGGGGTATGAGTACTTAAATTTACACCTGAACCCCAAAACCTTCTATCTAGACACACTTTGAGGGTGGAAAAATATGTTTAAACTCCTCTAGAGTCATTATTTGTATTTTCCGGTACAAAATGGAAAAATAATTAGCCAAAAATTGATCAAAAAATTAAAATGAGAGAAAATAAAATTCTCTCCAAGTGGAAAAATAATTAAAAAGGGAATGTGCACTTTCCAAAAATGGATCAAATTGAAAATTGAGAAAAGTCTCATTTCCAAGGCAGAAAAGTCCCACAAAAAATTCGTTGGGCTAGAAAGAAAATAATTTCTCAAGGAAATCGAATTTTTTGGTCGAATTGGTTATTTTTGAATGGGAAAATTTTGAGACATTCCAATGGTCCAAACCACTCCAGAGTCCAAGAATGGTCCATCCAGCTCATCAATCAAGGAAATTGAATTTTTTTAGGGATCTGTACAGGAGCATCAAGGGTTCGAATTTCTTCTAGAGCGATCAAGCCACGAATCAAGTCAACTAGTTGTTTTTCCACTTGGAGGGGTCTCATCCTCTCATATTCTCTATATAACGAAGCTCTGACTTCTCATTGCAATCATGAAAAATCTTAAGCTCTTGGCTAAGTGAACCTCTGCTACTTTGTAATTTTTATTTAGCTATAAAATAAAGTCTTTAGGGGCAAAGCTATCGTGTTATTCTTCAGTTATAAGGTAATATCTCTCTAATCTATTGTGATTCATGTTCTACTAATGTTTTAATATTGTTTTTTCCATTACCTCTTGAAGATTCATCGATGTATAGTTATCTTGCTTCGTTGTTTAGATTTGGAGAAACACTTTAGATAGAGTAGATCTATTGGTTTTCGGTTAAACCCTTACACCCCTCTAACTCTGCTATCCAAATCTCTGTGGATCTAACAAAATTCTTTTCAAGTGTGTAGAAACTTATTGTTGATCAGATATTGAATACTTGGGGACATTCTCAATTGAATTAACCAACTATTCGAAGCATAGAAGTTGAGGAACCCATAAAGGGATCATCTAAAGATTTATCATTCGAAATAAGGAGTTTTCTTGCCATTTGCTCTAGATCAAAACTTTATCTATCTCTCAATCTCTCGAAAATTTTAAGAGTCGTTATTGATTTATCAGCTAATAAAGAGCTTATTATTTGCTACTGTAAATTTGTACATATGTCTTGTAGATATTTTATAACCCTTGTATAACATTTTTTTCCATATTGTGTATATAGATTTGGGTTTTCCTCTTGTTTCGTTGCACATCTGAAGAGAAAGACAAGGGTTTCATTTTGAATTTGTTTGCAAGTGAATTAGATTCAAAGATCAAAGAGGAAATTGATTTTTCTTGGGCTAAACCCTCGCCTGTGAAAATTTCATCTGTCATAGCAACGGGAAATTATTTTTCTAATTGTTAATTTATTTAACAATTTATCTATTATCTGCTATGGAAAATATCAAATAATTTGGAAGGAAATAGCGCTGAAAACTGAGAAAATCTAGCACGCACATAAAAATATGACACGATTATTTTTGGACAAATGTCCCTGGAAAAACCCAAGTTGGGAAAACCAAGGCAGCAACTGAGGGTTTTATTACTATGCAACAGTAAATTCTAAGTACAATCTATGGATTCCCAACTGGCAACCCAAATAGCAAGTATCTGACAAAAATAATTAGATAGAAGAAATTCTCTCAGTCCACAAGCAATCACAGCATTGGCTCCTCCTGAAAAATTAGTCGTCCAAACCCCAACGTAGGCCCTCTGCACAGTCCTTGCACTACCTCTCACATATGTGGCTTAGATCAACCTCCAAGCAAGTCATCTTGCCTGCCTTTGCTGCTGGAAGTGACTCTCCGACCCTTTAGAAGACTTTCTCGACCTCTGGAAGTTGAATCGACTTCCTCCCCAACTAAATCAAACAGCTCTGCTTCAACTACTGCACAGTCCTTACGTTGCTTCTACGTGGATCACTTTTGTCACTTGTTCTTGCCTCTTAGGATCTGGAAAACTTCCTCTGCATCATTGTACCCACCCCTCACTGTCTCTACTCAATCTCTAGCTCTCTGGCAACTATCGCTGCTCTCTGGAAATCGATCTACCAAGGAAATCGAACTTTTCTTATGTGTATTCGACAAGTGCCCATCGACTTCTTCTTATAATCCTCTATTGTGACTTCAATGGCGAAGATTAAATCTTAATCAAGGGTTAGGATTATCTCAGAGTAGATCCGTGTGAGTTTCTAGAGAATTCTCACCTTGACTTAATTAATTCTGATTAATTAACCAATTTTCCTAAGTTTAGACTTAGGAAACATTAAAAAATAGGTTAATAATCTAATTAAGTCATCTCTAAGTGGAATTTCCAGAAACGATTTCTGGGTTATGGAGATCTCATGTATTCTAACCTCTCCATCAAGTTTCGTGGCTAGAACACATCCCGATGCTACAAAAGCTAACACCCCCTCTTAGTGAGGATTGTGTTCTAGTGTTGCACACCCTGTCTCTATACCATCTCCTATCACGTTGTTGATGTCTAGTTGTTGTTGCCCACCAACCACTACGCAACTTTGATGTTGCATCCGTGTCGCTGGTGACATTGCCATACTACTGCCAACTCTGCATTTGCACTGCAACTCCCTCTCATCTGTTGAAATGCAAATGAGAAGCATCCAAAATAATGAATCAATTTTGTTCAATATGATGCATTCCTCTCTCGAGTTCTAACTTCTACTAGCCTCTGCACTATCACTGAAGAATCTGTGTCGCTGCTAACTTTGCATTGTGCCACTCTGCATTGTTGCCAATACTGCAATGCGCTCCTCAACACTTCACTGCTACTAGTCTGCAACTGTCACTTGGTCTCTAACTGCAGTCACTGACATTGATCCATCCTGTTATTGAATATTGTGGGCCCCCGTAGCTAGATAATGATCAATGAGGTGGACTCCTCAATGGACCCTGCCCAAACCTATAGCTCTCTGGGGCTACAACAACAAATCACCCCACCTCGTTCCTGTAGGTATATCAACGAACATAGAAAACTCTTCCTCTAGCCTAGAGGAAAGCTTGTCTATTTTCACGGATGTTGTCTATTGGTACTACTTCTCCTGTGTGTCCTTCTTGAGAGGACAATGTGTACTGTAGTGACCAAACTCACCACACCTAGAGCACTTGACCTTTGACAGATCCTTCTTCTTCTTCTTTTGTTCCCCCTGCCCCTAACTGGGACCCTTAGATGCTAGGGCCGCATTCTCCTCACTCTTCACGCCCTTGCTACTACTGTTGATGATGGTACTCTTTAACAGAGCCTGTCTCAATTCCTCCTACCATCGGACCACACCATGTCCCACCTTGGCAAGGTATCTCTGCCCAAGATACTCTGGACAAATACCTGCCAATCCTCTGAGACACTATTTTGTCCAATCGTACAAGCTTTGTGGGTTGAGACACTGACCCAACAGCTACAAGCTGATCTCAAACTTCCTGAATCCGAGTGACAAAGCCATCTATGCTCTTGCCCTTCTACATTCTGGTGTTCCTCAGCTTCTCCTGGAGGTACATCTTCCACTGCTTGGAAGAACTCTGAAACAGCTTAGACAAAGCATCCCACATCTCCTTGGTCGTCCCTTTGTCTACCACATGTGAGACTAGATGATCTCGGACACCATCCAGAATCATCCTCTTGGCCTTCGCCATTTCCTTCTTGTACTCCTTCTGTTGATCACGGTCTTGGGGAACTGCTACCACACTCTCTACATAGGTCTTCAAACAATATTCATCTAAAATGAATAACATCCTAGCCTTCCAGATGACATAGTTGGAGGCTCCCTCCAATCTATCTTGGTCTCTAAGCCCTGTTGTTGCCATCTCTGAATCTGGTTTGGAAACTCCCTCTTCCTCTGCTCGGTTGCTGCTCTGCTACTCGCACTCCCACCTAGAATGCGCAGTTCTGCTAGCTGCTACTGCCACCTGCAACTGGGAAAATCGGATTTGTTGGCTAGAAACCCTCTAAGAGAAATCTCCCCCTATGTGTTCAATTTCTCTTCCACCTGACACAGATTTTGTTGCTGCAAAACCCTCTGCGTCCAACCAAAAATCTACTCAGCGAAAATTTGAGTTGTTGTTGCTCCCTCTAACTAGTGGAATCACTGTCCTAAACAAATTGAATTTTCCTGCCAACCTACACTGAAAAATCAAACTCCTGCCCCAGCAATTCGAACTGCCAATCTGGGTCTACGCATCCTCTGAGAATTTCGGCCTACTACTCCCTCTAAACCGCCAAATTCTCTCCTTTACTTCTAAGCTTCCTGACTGATCACTCAAGCTCTGATACCATGTGATAATTTCATCTATCACAACAACTGGAAATTATTTTTCTAAATGTTAATTTATTTAACAATTTATCTGTTGTCTGCTACAGCAAAATATCAAATAATTCACACTGTGATTTTCACAAATAAACGATGGAAGAAAATAGCGTCGAAGATCCTTTATCTTTTGCATCAGAACTTCCTCACTGATTAGTTGTGACTTGAGGAAGGTTCCCTTGATTGCTGTAAATTTGCATTTTATAAGCCCCCTCAAGGTTTCAGAAACCTTCTCTCTGTCTAAAGTGTTTCTCACACTATAACATTAATAATAAAAAAGGGATCTTTCTGCTTCAGGGAGCCTGGGAGCTTCCCACATTATTCCTCCTCCCTATTTAAAAAAGGAGGAATTCTTGCCTTACTAACTTAGCTTAGTCTAACTCTAACTTGTGTTTTTCTCTCACTAAGTTAGATTAGTTTCATTCTAATCTCTTGGATTGATCTCGATTGTCTAATTGCTATTTTGATCTCATTGGCTACTTGTGTCTTGCATTGAAATACTACATCTTTAACAATTAGATCTTTTAGCAATCTAATCTGCGATCTCTCACATAATTACATGTGCTCATAATTACATGTGCAACCTAATCTGCTCTCAAACACATTTTAAGTGAAGTGACAATATTAACCTAATCAATAACTCATTTCACTCTAGAAGCAATTTCTATTTAACCACTTGTATTGCATCTATAACACTTTGTTTCATTAAGAAATCCTTTACTTGCTTCATTGTTATAAGCTAATCTCAATTTTTGTGCTTAAGGTAATCTTGGTCATAAGTGAATTGGCATTTTCTCTCTTTGAAGCATTTTGCTATAATTACATCTCATTGAAGCATTGTATTGACCTTTTGTATGCTAGATCTAGGAGCTCAACCTTAAAAATTTACCTCCAAGCATAAGCTTGGTTGAATAGGAAGTTTAGGACAACCTTCTCCACCACTCAGTTTAAGGAGCTTGACCCTTAAACAACAATTAAAAAAAGTGACCTTACAGTTCTCATGTGGTCGAGTCCCTTGTAAGAACGGAGGCACTTGGGTTGCTAGAAGGCCTAGGTACATATCGTTAATGAGGCCATACCCTCCTTCACCAACCCTTCTCCCAACAACCTTGTTTCAAGACAAGTTTTGACAATTGAGAGAAGGCCTTCACCTTAGATTAGGCATTTTAATTAAATAAAACCAAGATCCTTGAATCTCACTTAGATAGATATTGCATTTCATTCATCTCTCAATTGATTATTGTAATTAGAATTGTGAGCTAATTAATATACTTGCAAGCTTTACTTCACTCGTCAAATTGTCTCTTAATTGTTATATCATCTGCTAGAGCATCTTTTATTTGAAGCACAAATTTCATCTCCTTGCAATTTGTTTGAATCTCATTGCTCATATTCCTAATTGTTGATAATCTCTTGATTTCTTGTACTAAATTTGTCTTGCAGCACTACCTAACTTGTAACTTGAGAATATCTTTTGTGAAAGTATTATAATTTGTATTTGAGCATTGTTATTAAGGCACTGGTCTCTCACTTTCTATTTCATTAAGTGTCATATCAATTTAATTGAATCTATCTTTAGCATTTACATTGCTTAATAATAATCTTACTTGCTAATTAATCTTAAATCAAGTTACCTAGAGAAATAGTTGCCTTGCCCTTGATCTCCTAGACTTTTTGTTTCAACAAGTTTTCCATTCTTTAGGGACTACCCCCCTTAGCTTGCCTAGGAGAGATCTTAAACGGAGAGAGTAGGGAATAGGTGATAGCCCCTACTCTGAGCATTGCGCCTTAAAGTTTATACCTTGTGGGATTGGAAACTTTTCCCACACTTAGGTGTACAACTTAGGCAATAAGAAGCCCTAGAGGAATGCAGCATTAGTAGTTATTAGTTCCTTTGGATCTAGTGCTAAATCAATAAAATATTCCATGAGGAGATGCACCCTTGAGAACTATGACAAAGTAGTTATGGCATCAAAGATGATGCCAACTCTAAGGGAGTGCTCCCCTAGACAAAATTGGTCAATGACCTTGAAATGCCTAAAACCATGCTAAAGATAGCAAGGTCAGCTACGCCACTTTCTCCAATGATCCACCAATTCATACCTCAAGAAGTTGTTGAGAAATGTGAAACTTCCTAAATCGGAATCCCTACTGCAGCGACTGATGATATTTCTCCTAATTGTTAGATTCCTTTAAACAAATTACTTGTAGTTTCCTACGGTAAATATTGAAACACTACACTGCATCCTTCACTTAATTATATATAATGTAGAAACAAGGAACTGAGCAAGAAAGAAAATACAACACAATAACACCGTTATTTTTGGACAAATGTCCCTGGAAAAACCCAATGCGGGAAAATTGGTGCAGCAGATCTGAGGATTTTATTATTATGCAGTAGTAATTTTGAGTAAAATTCCTTGGATGCTTAACTAGCAATCCGATACAGAGAGAAACTGGACAAAACAAATAGTGAGATGCTCTCACCCTGTCACTAGAAGAATCTGAGTCTGATCACGATGGACTAGAGCCTCTGCGTGGCCTCTGCGTGGCCTCTGCGCATAACTACGTAAGCCTCACGCAGTCTCTGTGTCACCCCTGCTGGGAATCACACTACTCCTCCTTCTGACCCTCTGATTGCTAGTAATTCCAAATTTCTACCTCCTATTCTCACACCCCAGCTCCCGGCTTCTGAAACTCAATTTCCTCAACAGGAATTCGATCTCCCTCTAAGGCCTGCGCTACCACTGTCGTGTTACATGCTTTTGCCCAGAGAAATCTAGGTAGATCCTGGTCATATAACATAGCCTTTGCAGCTCCAACAATGGTTATGTTTTCCGCTCCGCTACACCATTCTACTATGGATTATATGGAGTTGTCCATTCTCTCTTGATGCCTTCTTTCGCACAGAAATCTGTTAAGCCTTTATCAATATACTCTCCTCCATTATCTGAGCAAAGTACCTTGATCTTCTTCCCCGTCGCATTCTCCACAAGAGCTTTAAATTCTCTGAAACGATCGAAGATCTCATCCTTGGTCTTCAAGAAGTAGATCTAGGTTTTCCTAAAATGATCATCAATAAAGTTGACGAAATAGTCAGCACCGCTGAGAGATCTAGTGGACATCAGGCCACAAATATCTGAGTGTATAATTCCTAACGCCATCAGTCTGTTGTCACTCCTTGGGAATATTGCCTTAGCATACTTCCCAAGTACGCACCCTCTGCACACATCATCGTGTTTAGTTCCTAGTTTAGGAACCCCTGTTACAGTTTCTTTGAGCATACTGAGTGCTCCATGATGTAGATGTCCCATTCTTTGTGCCATAATTCATTCAGCTCCTTCCCATTACTACTGTTACTACCTATCAGTGGCATTGGAGAATCAATTTGCAACTAGTACACCCTGTTACTTCAAACTCCAATCTGTCTTACCTTCTTCCAGCTCGAGTGTTTGACATACACTTTCTTCCCTACCAAGTGAACATCATACCCTTTATCCTGTAACTATGATACTGAAATCAGGTTCATACCCAATCCTAGCACATGCAATACATCTGAGGCAGTGATGCTTGCTCCCGACTCCCCCTGGAAATCTATGGTACCTCTCCCTACTGGAGTACATTTCATTCTGTTACCCATAGTAATCTGGAAATTCATTTGCTCCTCTTTGTAGCCAGAGAAATATTCTCTAACCTCTGTCATGTGAGTTGAAGGTCCACTGTCTATGTACCAGACTTCCTGTGAAGTTGATCTTGCTAAGCAAGTAAATTTGTCTTCCAATTTGGAAGACAAATCTGAAGTCTACTGAATGTTACTTCTATCCATGGCTATACTGGAACAAATGTAGTGTGTTATTTCTCTTTTCCTCTCAATGCAAATTCTGCTCTGCAGCCTACAGCAAAAACTCTATGCGTCTAACCAATATTCTGCTCAGTGAAAATCTGAGCTGCATCTACTTCCTCTGACTGTTGAAATCCTAATCTGGGCAATTAGATTTTCCTGCCTCCTTTCAACTAAAAAAAAAATTGAATTGTTTCCCTAGCAACTCGAACTGCCTGTTCTGGGCTCTACGCAGTCTCTCTGGGAATTTTGATTTGCTGCTCCCTTTGAACAACAAAATTCCTTTCTCTACTTCTGAGCTCCTTGGCTGATCAATTAAGTTCTGATACCATGTGAAATTTTATCTATTACAGCTACTGAAGTTTATTCTTCTAACTTGTAAATTAATTCTGCAATTTACTATGGCAAATAACGAATAAAATCACAACTGCAATTTTCACTATAAAAAAAAATTTGCGGAAAAATAAAATACTGGACACTGAGAAATTCTAGCACATAATAAAATTGACACAATTATTTTTGGACAATTGTCCCCGGAAAAACCCAACTTGGGAAAACCGGAGCAGCGGATAAGGGTTTTATTATTAACGTTCAGCAACAATTTTGAGTACAATAATTTAGATGCCCAGCAGGCAATCCAATCTGAAGAAAATACTAGCAAAAATATTGTGAGATTTTTCTCTCACCCCATAGCTATTTTTTGCCTCGGAAATAGCTTTCCAAACCTCTATGTTGAGATGTCTGCGGCAGCGTCTGCACAGTACGTTGGCCCTCTGAAGATTTCAGCTTTCCTTCCTTTGACTCTTCCAGGAACTGAAAACTTTCTCCTGGAATGATGTTGCTCTACTCTTCCACCTACTACTCACCCATTGGCTCTATCTTCTCTGTTGAGTTGTTGCTACTGAGAAAATCGAATTGCCTGGGCTACTGAGTATCTACACTGGATGATCTCCATCACCACATCGACTTTCTTTTATAATCCACTGTTGGAGCACCAATGGCCAAGATTAAAACTTAATCAATGGCTAGGATCATTTATGGGTCGATCTATGTGAGTTTCAACTTTCTAGATGATTCATGCTTTATCTCAATATATATTGAATAATTAACCATATTCCCCAAGTTTAGACTTAGAAAATATTTAAAAATCGATTAATAATCTAATCGAGACACTTCTAGGCGGAATTTCCAGAAACAATTTATGGGTTTTGGAGATATCATGTATTCTAACCTCTCCATAAAATTTTAAGGCTAGAACACATCTGATGCTAAAAAAACTAACAAAACAATGGAGTTTGCCTACATTGCTCAAGAAAAAAAGAAGAATGCAAAGAAAGGGAAGGGAAAGCCATCCAAATCAAGAAATCCACCTCAATCCAATCAAGATTTCAAGGAATCAAGAAGACGAAATAGAGAGGTTGAGTGCTACAATTGTCATCGAAAGGGTCATTGTGCTCGAGATTGTCCCGAAAAGATAGATGCTCTAAGAAGGAACTCTTCAAATTCCTATAACAATAATTGTGGCTTCAACAACAAGTCATATCAAAGAAGAGATGATAGAAGAAGGAATGAAAGAAGAAGAGGCTCCCCCGATGATCGTGATGATAACTATTGTCCTCCTAAAAGGCCAAGAAACTCCAGGTATCAAGGCAATATTACTAATCAATCTGAACATATTCTTATTTCTGCATTAGCTAGTTCATCTCCTCCAAACTCTTGGGATAGTTGGTTGGTTGATAGTGGGGTACTCGTCACTTTTCTAGATATAAGGAGGTTCTCTCTAATCTAGTAGAGAGGGAGACAAATATGAACATTATCCTTGGTAATAATACCACTCATCCCGTAAAGGACTTTGGTTCTGTCAAATTTCACTTGAACTCTGGGGAATTTGTCTTGCTTCATGATGTATTATATGTGTCGGGATTGAAGAAGAATTTGGTTTCGGTATCTGCCTTGGAGGATAAAGGAATGAGAATTGCATTTATTGAAGGAAAAGTACTTACTTGGCCTGTTGGATCCTACATGAGAAATGCCTTCACATTAGGAACTAGGTCTAAAAGGACTCAATACAATCACTGGAAGACCTCTCTTAGCTATGGTCCATAATACAAATCTTCAAAGCGAGTTATGGCACCAAAGGCTAACCCATCTACACTATGATGCACTTCCTAAGTTGAAGAAGCTGGTCTCTAGGATCCCCGATGTCATGTTAGGCCCCTATACTACTAGTGTAGGGGCCTAACATTCAAGCTCCACATGATGGAGTATGCCCTGGGCGTGCAAGTGGAAAGAAAACAAGGTGACCATTCCCCTCTAGCAAAAACAAGACGGAAGAAATCCTTCATGTCATCCATTTTGATATATGTGGTCCAATGCCTATGCATTCTCTTGGGGGTCATCTTTATTACATCACCTTCATTGACGATTTCTCAAGAAAGACATGGATCTACTATTTGAAGCACAAGTATGAGGCATTCAAAATATTTAAGGAATTGAAGGCTTTGGTGGAAAATCATACAAGGAAGAAAATAAAGATCATTATGTCTGACAATGGCGAGGAATAGAACTCAAATGAATTCATATACTTTTGCAAGAAGGAAGGAATCAAGAAGGAGACCAATGTGCCTTACACTCCTGAACAAAATGGAGTGGCTGAGAGAAAGAACAAGTCCATTGTGGCAGCTACCTGAGCTATGCTCCATGATCAAAAGTTGCCAAAGTTCCTATGGGTTGAAGCAACAAACGCAGCGATATATGTTCAAAACGGGTTGCCTCGTCAAGCTTTGGACAACAAGGCTATTGAGGAAGTATTCATAAGTGTCAAGCCCAATATTGGTCATCTTCGAATTTTTGGCTGCCCCGTGTACTTCCATGTGCCAAAGGACAAAAGAAACAAACTAGAAAAAGGTTCGTATACGCAACGGAGTAATCTCTGATACCAATGTAACGAACAAGGTTCGTATACGCAACGGAGTAATCTCTGATACCAATGTAACGAACAAGGTTCGTATACGCAACGGAGTAATCTCTGATACCAATGTAATGAACAAGGTTCGTATACGCAACGGATTAATCTTCATAACACTTGGAAGACGTAAACATCCATAGTAGGACAAGTAACTGTGTATTTAATATTATATAAGAATTGGTGAGATGATTACAATGAGGGTGACGGCCTGCTTATATACACTAGGCATGTGCCTTTTCATAAATGGTCATGTCCCTAAGACATGCCTCTTCATTACTAACTAACTATTAGTTAATTAAGTATTATTTATTATTATTATATTTTATATTTACATTTATTATTTTTATATGAATTATATTCATAACATCAACCATAGGTCTAATTTTGACTACAAGAGACAGGTTGACCAAGAAGAAATTTTGACCAGGTTTGACTGGTGAATAGATTTGGATTTCTAGCAAAGATTTATTGAATATTCTTGGAACTGTAAATATTATTGAAGAACAAATTCTCCTTAGAAGAAAAGTTGTTGGGTTTTTCCCAACTTTGGGTTTTCGAAGGTTAATTTTGTTGTCTCTATTGTGCATGGTTGTCTCTTTATGATCATATTGTTTTTCATTGCATTACTATTGAGATTTTTTGTGTATAATTACTTACTGATATAAGTGACATATGATAACTTGATTGGAAAGTAATTATCAGATCAAAAGATAAGTTTTTACTGTGCATTATTGTAGAAAATTCAACACAAAACTTTTGAAGAAAGAGCAAACTTCGGCCCACTCCCTTTCTGCTATAATCCCATCTAGTCCAAAAACAAGGAAGTGATGTTGTTGATTGAATAAGCTTGGCACACAAGAATAGATGGCTCACCAAGCTTTATTTTGGAATTGAAACTCAGGATCGTTAAGTCTACTCTGAAGACCTAGGCAAAAAACAGCTACAGAGAGTCACTTCATAAAAGTGTGCTTTCCAAAGGGAATTGGAAGAAGTGCACTCAAGATTAGAGAATGAAACAAAGACGGAAGAACTCCAAGCACAAGAAAAGGAGCTCTACAGGAAAATCTATCAAATATACAGATGAGAGGAGAAGGATTGCAGTGGATTTAGGCAAGAAACAAAAACACAGCGATTTTCCATAACCAAACAAAGGCTCGAAGAAACAAAATTAATGTCAACACTATCTACAAAGAAGGGAACATATTAATTGAAGGGGTAGAGGAAGTTAAACAGGAAGCCTATCAACATTTTAGCAGGCTCCTAACAGTTGACCCTAAACCAACTAATTATGTGGAAGTTAAGCCAAATCCCAAAACTTGTAACAGAAAAGTAAAACACCATCTTTACCAAGTCAGTAACTAAAGAAGAAATGGAAATAGCATTTTGGGGCCTGCACCCTAAAACCAAACCTTCCTCCTTCAACCGCTTCCAACCAATCTCTTTATGCAACTCCTAAGAAATCTCAACCAAAATCCTAGCTAATCGTCTAAAGCCCCTTCTCCCTAACCTGAAATCTGAAAAACAGGGTAGCTTTATTCAGCAGAGGCAGATAGTGGACAACATTCTTCTTGTCCAAGAAGCAATCCATTCAATCCTTTCCAGAGAAGAACAAGGCTTTGTTCTTAAGCTAGATATGACAAATGCCTTCGATAGGGTAAAACATTCCTTTCTTTTTGTTGTTTTAGAAATATTCGACTTTGCTAATGAATTTGTAGATTTGATCAAAGCATGTATCAGTAAGTTGTGGGTTGCAGCATTAGTAAACCGAAGACCAAGCCAGTTCTTCCAAAGCACAAGACGGATAAGGCAAGGGTGCCCTCTCTCGCCCTTCCTATATATTTTAGTGGCGGACGCACTCAATAGAAAGTTAGAGCAAGAAAGACAAAGAGGGTTGATCACTGGCATTCATTTCAGCAGACGAACAAAAGGATTAAATCACTCACAATTCGCAAATGACACTCTCTTGATTGGAGGAGCTTCAACAACAGTGGCGAGAAGAATCAAGACAAATCCTGTGGAAAATCGAGTGGAAGTCTGAAATCCCACCCATGATCAAATTTGTCACTTGGACTCTTCTTATGGGGAAGATCTTGACAACTAAAAACTTAAGGAAACGCAATATCCAGGGGCCTTCAAGGTGCCCCCTTTGTATGAATTCAGAAGAGTCAATACAGCATCTACTCCTCTTATGCCCATTCATGTTGGAAATCCTTACTCCATCCCCTCTTGGTCCATCTCAATTTTAATCTGGTTCTTCCTGGATTCCTTGCTCAATGGAACATAAGCTACCGTTTTCCTCTCAAAAAGAAAACTCTAATTAGATGCTTTTGTCTCAACCTCCTAGCATCTCTTTGTTGGAAAAACTGGCTAGCAAGGAACAAGAGTACATTTGAATCAAAAAAGCTAGAGAAAAGGAAAATCATGGCCAAAGTTTGGGGCCTAACAATAGAAGTTATTTTATCAAAGGAAATAACAAGCTAGATCCTCAAAATTGCAGGAATCAGAGTTACAATGGCTCCATTTTGTCCTCCCAAAAATTTATCAAGATACCCACAACCCTCCAAAGGAACTGCCTTCTTTGTAAAGTTGGAAACTAAGGATGAAGGAACAAGACTTCGAGGCTTGGGTTAAAGAGCAAAACAGATCTTGTTCTTTTTTTGACAAAGCTTCCAAACACAACCCAGGGAAGGCCAAATCCAGGGGAGTCATCATCACTCCCGGAGGGCAAGAATAAAATACTTTCGAATGGGGCCTGGGAAATGAATCCAACCATTGAGCAAAGGCCTACGCCCTTCTTTTAGGTGTTAAAATTCTCTATGACTAGTAGAGAAATCGCCCCTAATTCTAGGTGATTTAGCCATGCTCATAAGACAACTAGTTAAAGGTTCAAGCTCCAACAATGCAGAGATAACGCAAATCTTAACTTGTATCTGATCCCACCTAGCACACCTAAAAGGGGTCTCTTTTCATCATATCTTAAGAGGCAACAATAAGGTAGGAGATTGTCAAGCAAACAGAGCTTGCCAAAAACCTCAAGGCAAAGCAAGGATCAATACAAAAACCTGAAACATCCCCATCCCATGAACATGAGAAATGACATTAGCAATTCTTTGGAACTTGTTCCACCTACAAGTTCCATATCTGTAATTACCTCTACTTTTGGCAATAGGAGGAATCACTCTTATGATAGGACGCATTGGAATACAAAATCCCTCCTCGAAAAATATTCTCAATCTCTAGAAGGACAAACATCTCAAAACAAATCCCCTGCAAAATCATTCACTCTGACTCCCATCATACGAGGAATGATCCCAATCTTTCGTGCTCCTCACATCACACGCAAGCGTTGGCATGGTTGAGCTACAAATCCTCCCTTCCCCACCCATCTTCCCTCACTGGTCTTGCGCCTTGGCCTTTCTCCCCTTTGTCCCCAAGTTGCCCTTTGCTCATCCTCCCCTTGAAATGGATCCCTCTGGATCATCTGATTCTCCTTGCAGGGTTTGCGAAAATCTCCACGCGGAACTGGCTCGAACCAGAGATCTCCGACAACGATGGAATGCTCAATGTGAATGAGCTTTCAACTCAAAGATTGGGTGCTTGCAATCAAAGGCATCCTCAATCAGGGAGGTACTCAATAAGGCTAATCAATGCTACAAACACCTCAAAAAGGCACTCACTTCTCTGCAAGAAATCGTCATTGCTCAACATCGTCGGATCTCCTCTCTGGAACAGAGAATATCTCTATTGGAACGGAAAACTTCCAATGTGTTTGATTCAAACAACAGAGACCAAGATCAAGCCATGGAAGAAGACAAGTCCATCAACCAGGCCAAGCAAGGATGAACAAATAGAAGCCAAGGAGATGCACCATTAGTTTTTGAGACAATTTTGTATCTAGATATGAAATGCAAATATGTATTCCTTCTATCTATGTTTGTATGATGCTATACAAGTAGTGCAGTAGAAATAGGCGACAGTTTAATAGTAAGTAGCAGTAGCAATGTGGAAGCACTCTCTTGGGAACTATTGCTGCACAAACTAGCAAGCCTTGTGAAGAGACAAAAGCTAGAGGGCACAACAACACTTGGGACAAAGGTCCATTGTCACCACAGCCCAAGTCCCCTACTCTTCTTGAATTTTCACCAACGGGAGGAGTCCCAGTATTACTCACTTGTGATAATTGTTTCTTTGATAGGTTTGAAGTGAGGAAAGGCAACTCATTCAATGGAAAGATTCAACAAAGGTGCAAGCTTTGGGAGAAGCTAGTAAGACTTTCAACAAAAAATTCCTCTAAAAATAAACTACACACGACCAAGGGTTGAGACTTGACATGATATATATGTGCATCCAAGGTAAAGGTAGGTGACAGAAAAGGCAATGTATAATTTACTTCACCAAGTACTAAAGAATATGCCTTCAAAGAATCCCTAAGTTGAAGGATTAGTTTCTAGGGTTCCCTCTTAATGCGACAACTAGGGCATCAAAATTTATAGAGAATCCCCTATGGGAATTCCACCAAAATTTGAGGTCCTCTAGAGGAGACACAAAGGAAGATTTCTATCCAAACGAAATTTGAAAGTTCCTCCCCCAAAAGATTTCGTATCAAGCCCTAGGGGAGCCTCATTTTCCTTAAAGGGACAAATTTTAAGAAGAGAAAAGAAGGAAAAGTTACGGATTAAATCCAAGTTTGACCACCAAAGGACTTGATCAGTGCCTAGACCATTGGGAATATGGAGTCATGGGTGCTTATAATTGGCTAAATTGACCTTCAATGAGACTAAAAGAGGAAGCCCTAGTTACCCCCTTCAACAATTACCCTTTTTAGCATTAGTTAATGGAGTTTCATAGATTAAATGCAATCATTATCCACTATGAACATTCTTTCCACATCATCAATGAGTAACACATGCAAAACTTCCCAAAATCGAAATTTTGAAAGATATTCAATAAAATAAAGTGTGAATTCTTATCATGAGAACAAATTCCAAGCATTAGACACTATTTGCAACATAATTTCACCATAAAGAAATACTTACAAGACAATGTAGAGTATATCCATCCATCAACAATACATTAGAGACTCCAAAAAGATAGCAACAAAGATCCAAACAGCAAATTTCATCCCAAAAACATCCAAAAATCTCCTTAAACTACAGGTTTGAATTCTCTAATGACGCTGAAAATCCCAAGTGTGATGGTAATATCTCAAATGAGGTCTCACAAATAGATACATAACTAAGTAGTTCGAATTACAAAAGAAGAAGCCCCTCTAACATGTCTAAGATGCTAAGTAACCTACCCATGGTTACTTAGAATCTTAGACATGTTAGAGGGGCTTCTTCTTTTGTAACCCACCCATGGTTACGTCAAGTAAGGGTAGACCAAGTGGTTGAGGTGGGTTGTTAACTCCCTCACCACCCAGGTTCGATTCCCTGAAATGACATGCTTAGCCTGTATTGATTAGGCTCAAGGAGTAGGCAGCCCCAGGGAGTTTTCACTCCATCCGTAATCAATACGGGACGTCTCGGCTCTTGCTTAGTCATTGGATCATTACTGTAAAAAAAAAAAAAAAAAAATACCACCCATGGTTACAAGCCAACCATGAGAGCTTTAAAATTAAATTAATCTCTCTCCTAAGCCCACGCAACGCTGACGCCATGCATACATGGAGGCCTAGGGAGGCAGTGTTGAGGCCTCTTGTGCTAGAAGTGTGGTAGAAGGCCTCAAATATCATGATGAAGAGGGTTATGCTCTCCATATGCTGCAAAACATCTCTGGGACCACAATTTTGGGCTCGGGGCTCCAAAATGAGTCTCATGGGTCTCCAAGTGGCTCAAAATCAAGTTGATTCTCCATCAATGAGGGCTCAAAGGATGACGCATGCTCTCCCATGTCTCCCAAGGAAAGACATAACCTCCTTTGGGTCTTGGATCAGCTGCCAAGTGTTGGGTGCAATGTGTAGCCAGTTGGGGCATCGTGGTCCAAGTGCATCATCTCTCTAATAACTGGGGAAATGAACAAGCTACTAATGGTGTTGAAGAAGCCCATGGTGTGGCAATCAACGCTCTGCACGAATGGAGGCCCATGGCTCTCAACGCTCACCCTACAAATGCCATCATGATCCTCTGGAGGGCTTGGATCTCGTATAGGGAGCTCAAGCCCAAGATGAAACCCCACCTGCAATCCTGTATAAGATCCAATGCGTCTCCTCACCTTAAGATAAAATAATTCATTAGTGCAATCGAGTGAATAAGCTTGTTAATCAAGGGCAGAAGTGAGACTTCATATTGGGTGCCCCTTCTAAATTTTGGGCTTTCAACATGCAGTAGTGCTACCTTCCTAGGTAGGAGTGGTTAATGAAGGACCCTATTAGGTGGTTTCAACCTCTAAGGGAATGACATGTCGAAGGTACATCCTTCAAATGGCAGGTGTCATGTGAAATAGTGATGGAACGAAATGGGACAAAGGGAAGGCTCCAAGTCACATGCCACGGTACAAGGGTAGCCATGATAAGGGAAGGCTGCATATTAGGTGTATGAATGTAAGGAGGGAGCATATGTGGATGCATGAGTTATGCCAGCCTTTGTTTTTCAACCCCTCTTATGCCTTTTTCTTTTTATTGATGTTTATTTTGTGTTACTGCTCAAAGTTCTTAGGATAAGAGCATGTTTTTATGATGTGGCAACATTTATTACCCCCATAAGGTGGAGCAATTCATCGCCCACCGGGGGTTAGGACATGCAAGGATTCATTTCCACAATGTGGTATGGTACAGTTGGCCCCAAGAATCGGGTGATGGCCATAGATGAAGGGGTAGAGCTCATGCCTGGCTTTTTTCCACGTGAGTTTATGTGTGTCCCGGCCATCTTTTGCATTTTGTGGTACTATTTTCTTTTGTATATGGTCATGATATGCTTTTATTCTCTTTTTTTTATTTCATCAACCTCTGGGGCATCATTCCAAGCCCAACCCAAGGTGTGGACAAGGGGAAGAAGATGTTAAAACCTTGTGGACCCAATGGACAAATGTGGACCAAGATAGGAAAATGTGAAAAGTGCTTGTAAAGAGCAGAGGGGAGTGAAATATATGATATCGAGAAGCGGGACCACGTAGCCAAAATCAGGGTTTCCCATGTAATGCCCTTCCTAAAGCTAATAGCCAATAAAGGAGATCTCGTCGGACTAGGATTTAGAATTAACACCCCTAGTTAAGGTAAGGGAACAAAAGTACAGTCAAGGCCCTTCCTTTGTCCAAGTCACCCAGCAATCCATACCCAAGTGTGCCCAAGAAAAATAAGCATAAGCACCCAATTTCATAATGAAAAACCATACCTTCAAGATTGGATGGCCCATCTTCAAACATATGATCAAGACAAATGAGCGATAAAGTAGCACATCAAAGCTATCAGGTCGTTGCCAGGGCTGCTAGCTGTTGCCTGAAGACAAATCTAGGAGAAAATTTCTCCTATGGGGTCATCCATTAGTGGTGGGTGACAAGAACCACTTCCCTCCTTTGCATCTTATGTATTCAGGCATCCATGCCTCAACTTTTATTCGGAATTAATACAATATAACCGTTCTAGATAATAATAAAAAAATGATGAGTTCCTAAGGTTATTCCACAACCCTTATTAGTAATCTCGACAATTATGTACCAGGTGCTTTTGTGTGTATCATGTATGAAGTGGCTGGGATTGTCATGGATTTCGATGATGTTGTGGACGGAGGCAGTTGTGTTAGTTTTTGTAGCATAGGAGGTGTTCTAGTCTCAAAACTTTGTGGAGAGGCTAAAACACAAGAGTTCTCCATAACCCAGAAAAATCGTTTCTGGAAATTCCACCTAGAAGTGTCTCATTTAGATTATTAGCCTAGTTTTAAATATTTCCTAAGTCTCAACTTAGGAAAAGGGGTTAATTAATCAGTATTAATTAAGAAAGGTGTGAATCATCTAGAAACTCACACGGATCAATCCAGAAATAATCTCAGTGGTTGATTATGTTTTAATCTTGGTCGTTGGAGTCCCAATCAGAGATTATAAGAGGAAGTCGATGGGTAGATGGACACGCCAATGCAGCTACTCAGCTGCCAAGGCAGTTCGATTTTCCCAATAGCAGAGATCCACCAAAGAAGATTAAGCCAGAGGGTGAGTAGCAGGTGGCAAAGGAGGTCAGCAGCGTTCTCAGAGGAAGTTTTCCAGGTTTGGAAAAAACAGTGAGAGGGAGTGCAAAGTTCCCAGAGGGTTTGCACAAGGACTGCACAGGCATAGCAACAGAACAGTTCAATCTAGCTGGAGAAGCTAGTGATTCAACAATTGGAGGTCGAGTTTTTGGTCAGATGAGAGAGTGAGTCAGTTCCAAAGCCAGAGAGGACAGAGTTGTGGATTTCATTGTTTTTCAGAGGCAGCTATAGTAGCCCTTGTGCAAGCTCTGCGCAGAGGTTGATGCAGAAGGATTTGCCTATAGTTGGGGAGGTAGATCTGGGGACAAAAATCAATTGTGGGGTGAAGAAAAATCCTCACAATAATTTTACAAGTATTTCTCTCAGATTGGATTGCCAGTATAGCGTCCAAATTATTGTACTCAAATTTTTTTTGTGGCATAATTAACTAAACCCTCATACTGTAACACTAGTTTTCCCACATTGGGTTTTTTCCAGGGACTTTGGTCCAAAATAATGGTGCCAATTTTATGTGCACTGGCATATTTCTCAATTCCTATTTTTCTTTCCGCAGTATTTTATTTGGTGAAGAAATTGCAGTGTGGATATTTCATTGTTTTGCCGTAAACAAAATAAACTACATAACTAATTTTTCAGTTAGGAGAAATATTTCCAATTGCTGCATTTTAAGGAATTTTCACATGGTATCAGAGCGATTTTCATCAAGCGAGAAAACTCAGAAGCGGAGGAAAAAATTTGTTGTTCAGAGGGAGCAGCAAGACGAATTCCTGGAGGTTGCGAAAAGCCTAAGCCAAGCAGTGCGAGTTGCTAGGGAAAGTTTGATTTTTCAATGCAGGTTGGCAAAAAAAAATTGAACTATCAAAGGAAGCGATTCCAGCAGGCAGAGGGAGTAGCAAATCAGTATTTTTCGCAGAGCAGTTTCTTAGTCTAGGCACGAGGGTTTGCAGCAGCCTGCAGTAGCAAATTCAGTGCTAGAAGGAAGAGTAATAGCACACTGAAGTATACCCAGAATTCTCCAGTATGGCCATGGATCAATTTGATATTCAGGGGGCTTCAGAGTTGTCTTCCAGATTGGAGGACGAATTTGCTTGCTTATCAGGCTCAGCATCACAGGGTGTCTGGTATATAGACAGTGGAGCATCAGCTCACATGACAAGGGTTAGAGAATATTTCTCTAGCTACAATGAGAAGAAGATGGATTTCCAAATTACGATGGGAAACAAAACGAAGTGTACGCCAGTGGGGAGAGGTACCATCGATTTTCACAGGGAGTTAGGAGCAAGTACCAACATTACAGATGTACTGCATGTGCCAGGATTGGGTATGAAACTAATTTCAGTATCCAATTACAAGATAAGGGTTATGATGTCCACTTCGTAGGTAAGGTGGTGTTTTTCAAACACCCAAGCTGGAAGAGGGTGAGACAAATTGGAATTCAAAGCAACAAGTTATACAAGTTGCAGGTTGATTCTCCAATGGCATTGGTAGGCAGTGACAATAGCAGTGGGAAGGAACTGAATGAGCTATGGCATAGGAGAATGGGACATTTACATCATGGACCACTGAAGATGCTCACGGAGACAGTAACAAGGGTTCCAAAAGTTGGCACGGAACACGATGATGTATACAGAGGGTGCGTGCTTAGGAAATATGCTAAGGCAACATTCCCAAGAAGTGACTGCAGAGCAGATGGTGTGTTAGGACTTATATACTCAGATATTTGTGGCCCAATGTCCACTAGAGCTCTCAGTGGGGCCGAATATTTCATCACCTTTATTGATGACCATTCCAGGAAAACCTGGATCTACTTGCTGAAGACTAAGGATGAGGTCTTCGATCATTTTAGGGAGTTTAAGACTCTCATGGAGAATACGATAGGGAAGAATATCAAAGGTGCTTCTCTCATATAATGGTGGAGAGTATATTGATAAGGACTTCACAGATTTTTGTGTGAGGAAGGTATCAGAATAGAGTGGACAGCTTTGCACAATGCACAACATAATGGGGTAGCAAAGCAGAAAATCACAAATGTAGTTGGGGCTACAAAAGCAATGTTATATGACCAAGATTTTCCCAGGTTCCTGTGGTAGAGGCACGTAACACGACAGTGTATATTCGGAACAAAATTCCTCATAAGGCATTGTGGAAGAAAACACCAAAAGGAGTCTTCACAGGGAAGAAACCAAAAGTTAGTCACTTCAAAATCTTCGGAAGCATTGCTTATTGTCATGTGTCAGGAGAAAAGCACACCAAATTGGATCAAACTGCAGAGAAGGAATTTCTAATTAGATATAGTGAAACCTCAAAGGCATACAGGATCTACATTCCTAGCAGTAGTAATATTGTTGTGAGACGAGACGTAAAGTTCATGGACGATCGAGCTTTCAAGAGATCTTGTGAGATGTAT
The DNA here is from genome assembly GCA_031772625.1 of Pinus tabuliformis. Classification (NCBI taxonomy): domain Eukaryota; kingdom Viridiplantae; phylum Streptophyta; class Pinopsida; order Pinales; family Pinaceae; genus Pinus; species Pinus tabuliformis. Next base: position 151,370,024 of record CM062805.1, on the reverse strand, counting down.
GCAGATGATCAGAATCCACTAGCAGAAGCTCCATTGATCCAGCAGCAGGGGTAGCCACAGGGGCAGCTAGTGGGACTGCCAGTAGGACAGTCACAGAGATCTAGTATGTTGATTTGTGGTAGCATCAAATGTGCTCTAGCCATGAAAATTGGTGGAGAGGCTAAGGCACATAAGATCCCCAAGACCCAGAAATGGTTTGGGGAAATTCCACCCTGTTGGAGAGATATTAAAATAATTAATATTTTTAATGGGGTTCCTAAGTCTAAACTTAGGAAAATTAAAATATTAATGGGCATTAATATAAAGCTGGGTGAGAATGTTCTAAATGACATGGATCAAGCCAAATCTAATCTTAATCGTTGATTAGGGACTTAATCTCGGTCGTTGAAGACTCAATAGGAAAAGTATAAGAGGAGGCTTGAGGGTCAATTGGAGACACACCATATTTTGTGGAGCAGGGTTTGCTGAGAGAATCAAACCAGTGATTTGTTGCAGTGAGGGGCAGTTTGTCACAAGGCTGAGAATACATAGCAGAGAGGCAGAGATAGTACTAGAGAGACAACGCAAAGCCTGGGAAGGCTGACGCAGAGGCTGAGGAGGCCAGCGTGGGTGACACAGAGGGCCAGAAGGCTAACGCAAAGGGCTAGAAGGCTGACGCAGAGAGCCAAGAGGCTGATGCAGAGGCTAGCAGAGCTGACATAGGGCCAAGAGGCAGCGTTGGTGATTTTCGTGGGGCAGACTGGAGCTGGGAAGGGTGATGCAGTCCCTATCAGAGTGACTCAGAGCAGTGGAAAAGCTTGGAGCAGCTTTCGCTGTCCAGCCAAGGAATTGTTGTAGTTGTTGTGGGATTGTTCATCCAGTGATTGATCAACTGGAATATCTGTCTCCGAGGAGAGGTATTACTGTCGAGGACATTCTCTGTTGGCTGAGCCATTTCTAGCACCCTAGTTGTATTTAGAAACTGCATAATAATAAAACCCTCATATCTGTTGCGCCAATTTTCCCACCTTGGGTTTTTCCAGGGACGATTGTCCAAAAATAACGGTGTCCCTTGTGTTATTGTCTCAGTTATTTTAGTTGTTGATCTGTATATGTGTTAAGGCTGCATTTGTGTTTCTTTTCGGTGTTTATATTTATAAATAACTTGTTAATGAAAAGAACAAGTAGGAGAAAATAAACCAAATAAGCAGTAGGAATTTCTGACGTGTCAGACTTAGAAATTTCAACATAGTACAGTAACTAGTACCAGCATTTCCTCAGGTGCAGGAGATCCAATGATTTCACAGCAGACGCAAGATGAGGAGTTGGTTGAACCTCCCACCACAACTGGTCTGTTGAAGAAAGTGTAACTAGGTTCGCTCTTCATAAGGACATGTAATTATGACTGATGTAAATAATGTAATAAAGAGAACAAAATTATTATTGTAAACTTGCGTCATGGGTTTAATGAGAAAGTGATTTTAGAATAATAGGATTTGTCATTTAGAGTCTAGAATTAATGTCATGTATGAAGAGCTCTTCTTGAGCTTGTGTTTAATGTATAGAAATGTCTAGAAATCCTCCAAAGACAAGCACAAACCCTCTTGAAGAAGTCGGCCTCCAAACAATAACAAAGGAAGTCTTGTCGGCTCACCTATGGAGACACACCCGTTCAACATGACATGTCGGCTCAAGTGTAGAGGCAAACCACTATTTATATGCGGCTAGGGTCACCACAGAAGGCAGAGAATTCGGACAAGCATCTCTGTGTTTTTCGAATGGGTACCACAGAAATGAAGTCTTGGCCTCCTCACAGTCTCAGTGATCACAGTCTCGGCCTACCAATACAGTGATCACAGAAGCAACCTCGAATACCACAGAAAAGGGCTCAGACCTGTCTCCTTGCAGTCTTGGCATATTTGTGATGAGGAGGATCTCGATGATCCCATACCACAGAAAAAGGCTCGGACATGTCTCCTTGCAGTCTCGGCATATTTGTGATGAGGAGGATCTCGATGATCCCACAGTAACACACTCTGTCTCGGCATACATTCTAGATGCAGTCATAATCTCGGCATAGATGTAATCATGGTCTTGGTATAGATACAGTCATGATCTTGATGGAGACATAGTTACAAGGTCATGATCTCGATGAATCTAGGTGCAGCTCTCATATATATACATACATATCTCAATATAGAAATCTCGTTGTTATGGTGAAGATCTCGATGAAGGTGCAGCAGTAATGATCTCGGTGGTGCAGCAGTGATGGCCTCGGTGTTGCAGTAGTGATGACTTCAGTAGCAATGATGATGATCTCAGCAATGACGAAGAAGAGGACTGGTGTCTTGGTCTTGGAGTGGCTAAATAGGTCAGGGGTCATGGTCTTTGTACTCGTCAATTTGATCTCTATAAGAAGAATTTGCATGGTTTTTCCTCTCAAAGAATGAGAGGTTTTGGCCCTAGCAGAAAGCCAACATCTTGTGTTCTTGTCTCTTTTGTTTTGGCAACTATTTGATGAAGTAAGAAAAACACACTCTAATAATAACAAGAGAAGATTGTGCTAATAAGAAAAAGTAAAAAGTACCTCACAAATAGTTATCATCGTGAGAAGAATCACATTAATTCTGATTGCCCTAGATTTTTCAACATGGTCGAGCCAGAAGAGAGGTTCATCAGACATTGAGAGATTCAGAGGAGTTTATTGGAGCTCCTAGGATGAACAAGAGAGAGCGCAGACAGCCTGACAGGTACCAAGCATTGTTGGTTCAAGTTGCAAAACCTTCCAACTTTCAAGAAATCGCACAGCGTCAGGTGTGGGTAGATGCCATGGTAGAAGAGTACAGCTCTATCATGACAAATGATGTTTGGGAGGTGGTACCAAGGCCTGAGGATAGGTCAGTTGTAGGTTCTTGTTGGATCTACAAGATCAAGTACGCTGCAGACGGCAGTGTGGAGAAGTACAAGGCTAGGTTCATGGCAAAGGGGTATGCACAGAAAAAAAAGGATAGATTATGAGGAGACTTTCGCCCCAATTGCCAAATGCACTTTTATCTGATCAATCATATCCCTAGCAACTCAAATGGGGTGGCAGATTCACCAGATGGACGTCAAGGCATCATTCTTGAATAGGGTGATAAAGGAAGAAGTGTGCATTGAACAGCTAGAGGGCTTAGAGACTCATGAGAAGCACACTCATGTGTGCAGATTGAAGAAATCTCTATACGGGCTCAAACATGCTCCCAGGGCATGGTATGGTCGAATTAGCATCTAGTTGCAGCAGATGGAATTCGTCAAGAGTGATGCAGATCCCAACCTTTACTATTTGATGGTAGAGGGTGAGCCACTCATCCTAGTATTGTATGTGGATGATCTCTTCCTGGCAGGGTCATCAAGGTTCATAGATGACTGCAAGAGGAACATAGCAGCAGAGTTTGATATGAAGGATTTTGGGTTGATGCACTATTTCCTATGATTGGAAGTTTGGCAGAAGGACGGGGAGATCTTCCTTGGGTAAGGAAGATATGCTACAGATATTCTGAAGAGATTCAGAATGCAAGATTGTAGACCCATGTATATGCCCATGATCACCAACTAGAAGAAGGTAGATGCATCAAATGATAAGGATGTTGACCCCACCTGGTATAGACAACTCATCGGTTCTCTCATGTATCTAGTCAACACTAGGCCAGATATCTGCTTCACAGTCAATACCTCCAGTCAATTTATGGTAGAACCAAAAAGGGTACATTGTACAGCAGTGAGGCATATTTTAAGGTATGTGCATGGCACAATCGAGTATGGGTTGAGATATACCAGAGGGGATGACATCAAACTATGTGGGTTCACAGATGCAGATTGGGTAGGCAGTTCAACAAACAGGAAAAGTACCTCTAGATACTACTTCTGTGTTGGATCAGGGATGGTTTCTTGGTGCAACAAGAAGCAGAAGTCAATAGCACTGAGCTCTGCAGAAGCAGAGTACATGGCAGCGAACACAGCCACGTGCAAAGCTGAATGGCTTCGAAAGTTGTTGGTAAGCTTATTCGGGCAAAGGATGGAGGCAACCAGTATCTACTGTGACAATCAGAGTTGCATCAAGCTCTTTGAGAATCCATTGTTTCATGACAAGTCAAAACACATAGTTATTCGGTGTCATTTCATCAGAGATTGTGTACAACGCGGAGCGGTCTAGCTACAGTATGTTCCCACAGATGAGCAGGTTGCAGAGATACTCCCGAAAGCTCTAGGTAGAGCTAAGTTCGTCCATTTTAGAGAACAGATGGGTATGGTAGAGAACCCATTTCAGTGGCAGGGACAAAATATTTAGGATGCTTGTCAGTTGCAGTAGTTGCAGTTGCAGCAGCAACAGTTGAGAGGGAGGTGTAGATGCATAGTTGGTCGCAGTTTAGTAGTGTCAGCAGCAGCACAGATGCAACATCATAGTTGCGCGTTAGTTGATGGGCAGTGACAATTAGCCTCAGTGGCCAGACATTAGTAGCATACAGAGGGAGATACAAAGACAGGGTGTTGTAGCAGTAATGTTGCACTAGAAAACCTTCCTCACTAAGAGGGAGTGTTAGTTTTTGTAGCATCGATGGTGTTCTAGTCTCAAAACCTTGTGGAGAGGCTAAAACACAGGAGTTCTCCATTCTGGAAATTCCACCTAGAAGTGTCTCAATTAGATTAATAGCCTATTTTAAAATATTTCCTAAGTCTAAACTTAGGAAAAGGGGTCAATTAATCAGTATTAATTGATAAAAGTATGAAACATCTAGAAACTCACATGGATTGATCCAAAAATAATCTTAGTCATCGATTATGTTTTAATCTTGGTTGTTGGAGTCCTAACTGGAGATTATAAGAGGAGGTCGATGGGTAGATGGAGAACACACCAGTGCAGATACTCAATTGCCAAGGCAGTTCAATTTTCCTAGTAGCATACATCCAGCAGAGAAGATTGAGTCAGAGGGTGAGTAGCAGGTGGCAGAAGAGGTCAACAGCATTTCCGAAGTCTTCCAATTCTGGAAGAGGCAGTGAGAGGGAGTGTGAAATTCCCAGAGGGTTTGTGCAAGGACTGCACAGGCATAGCAGTAGAACAGTTCGATCTAGCTAGAGGAGCTAGTGATTCAGCAGCTCAAGGTCGAGTTTTTGGTCAGATGAGCCAGTGAGTCAGTTCCAGAGCCAGAGAAAGACAGAGCTGTGGATTTCAGAGTTTTCTGGAGGCAACTACAATAGAGTCTGCGCAGAGGTTGACGCAGAAGGATTTGTATATAGCTGGGGAGGAAAATCTAAGGAAAAAAATCAACTGAGGGGTGAGGAAAAATCCTCACAATAATTTTGTCAATATTTCTCTCAGATTGGATTGTCAGTATAGCATCCAAATTATTGTACTCAGATTTTTGCTCCTACATAATTAAATAAACACTCATACTAGTACATCGGTTTTCCCACATTCGGTGTTTCCGGGGACTTTTGTCCAAAATAACAGTGTCAATTTTATGTGTGTGCTAGCATATTTCTCAGTTCCTATTTTTGCTTCCGCAGTATTTTATTTGGGGAAGAAATTGCAGTGCGAATATTTCGTTATTTTTTCCGTAAACAAAATAAACTGCATGATTAATTTTTTAGTTAGGAGAAATATTTCCAATTGTTGCATTTCAAGGAATTTTCACAAGTTGTACAGGCAGTGATTGCTGTACAGACGTAGACGACAATGGTGTGTATGATGATTGTGCAACAGTAAAATTGGGTGCTGAACAGTATGGTGACAATTGGTGATTTAAAAATGACACTGTATGGGTAGTAGTTGCCGCTGACAGAGGATGGTACGTCCAGTATGTTGAGGCTACACAATGAGCCGGGATGGAATTGTAGTGGCTAGTGGAATTTTTGTATGGCAGCTGCAAGAGTAATAATTTTTTTCTTTTTTTTTCTTTTAAGCATAATTTCTGATTTTTTTTAATTTTTCTGGGCAGCTGGGTAAAGTCAACAAAGATTAGATGTTCTTGTGGCCAAAAGTCCAAATATGGTCAAACACTTGAAAAAAACAGTAAAACTCTAATAAAATAATTGACTGTGGCCAAAGGCCCAATTACAATAGCTCAAATGAGAGTGTGGCCAAGGGCCAAGTTCAAAAACTTGGCTCTAACACCAATGTAATGGTTCATATACAGTGGAATATTCAGAATATCTGGAATATGAGAATATCCATCGTGGAACAAGTAATATATTTATATAAAAATGTTTGAATGTACAATTGATATAATTGGTTACAAATGAGGGCCATTTATATACCTAGGCAGGTGCCCTTCCATGAACAGTCATGTCCTTTGAGACATGCATTTTCATAATTATTAATTATTATTATTAACTATTATTCACTATTATTTATACAAATTTATGTTCATAACACTATTCCAAGACATCAAACACAGTGTATTAGACTGTTTATTCTCCTGATAGACAATGTATTGGCAAATTTGAATGATGACAGTCCAAGAGCTTAGTGGCAAACCTATTCTCCAGACTGGACCTCAAACTATTGCTAAGAGGAAAATGCTCAGTCAGAGATGATTTACTCTCTGGCGAGGGAGACTCATAAAGGAGCAGCAAAGGTTGGGAGGAAGGCAGCTTGATTTATTGTGATGAAGAAGATAAAGCATTGATCCTATGGCTTGTGACTGGAGGTAATCTTTTCCAGGTGCGTTAAGGCTATGTGGGGGAGCATGTGAATGCAGGTTTGATAAAGGCTTAAAGCTAGTTCCTAAAGGGGATAAACAGGGCACAGTGGAGGGGTGAGGCCCATTACTTTGCTAACTGCTTCCTTGAAAGTGTTAGCTAAAGTTTTGGTTGATCAGATCAAGCATACAATTGTCAAAATCATTCGATCTGAGAAAGCAAGCTTTACTAGGAAAAGCCTGGGAGAGCCTTGAATGGATGAGGTAGACTAGAAAAAGGAGTTTTTCCGAAGATTGAACTATACAAGACGACAGAAATGAGAGGGATTTCATCCAAGACATGCACTCCCGGCGGGGATTTGGGAATAATTACACAAGAGTGGTACAAATTCTTCTCTTGAATGATCCAAGTAAAGAGATATTAATACTTATTTAAGCCCTAAGTAGTACCTCTTTGTCCAATGCAAAACGGCTTTTATAGAAAACCAATTACAAAACATCAAAAGCTGACTGCATATTTTCACTTGATGCAGTAAAATTGCAAAGAAATACAGAGAATGAATCTCTGGACTATTTTAGAGATGGAAAACAAGAATGCAAAAGATTGATCTATACAAGGCATATAACAGAATTGAATAGGATTTCATCCAACAAATTCTTCTCTTGATGATCCAAGTAAAGAGATATTAATACTTATTTAAGCCCTAAGTAATACCTCTTTGTCCAATGCAAAACGGCTTTTATAGAAAACCAATTACAAAACATCAAAAGCTGACTGCATATTTTCACTTGATGCAGTAAAATTGCAAAGAAATACAGAGAATGAATCTCTGGACTATTTTAGAGATGGAAAACAAGAATGCAAAAGATTGATCTATACAAGGCATATAACAGAATTGAATAGGATTTCATCCAAGACATGCTCTCCTGGCTGGGACTTGGGAATAATGTCACTAAAGTGGTACAATTCTCCTCTCGAATGATCCAAGTAGAAAGATATTAAACCCCGTTTAAGTCCTAACTAACTCTACGTAATGTCCAACTTAAAACAGTTTTTTTAGAGAACAAATTATAGAACATCAAAAGCTAATTGCATAGTTTCACTAGATGTAGTAACTTTGCATAGAAATACAGAGAATGTATCCCTGGACTAATTTAGGGATGAAAGATAAGCATGCAACTTCTATGAAATCAACTACAAATGCGTATAACTCCCAAGATAGAGTTCCAAACCTGTGGTTTCAAGTCCCTGTGTATAAGATTGTTTTCACGCAGAACTTTTAGTCCAGCGGCTGAAAAGAAAATGGAACAAAATTGATATTCTGACAACATAATAAATCCAATCGTACAAGCAAAGTACTAGCTTACACAGGAACAACGTACTGAAAACTAGATAAGATATTTTTTATTAATGTCTAACAAATATAGGTCAAAGGGGCTAAAAAGGTGCATCCATTGTCAGTACAAAGTGGGAGTGCTAATGTATCTTCTAGAGCAATATTAGAAGGCAGAAAAATGATAATACCTAAGATCTAAAATCTGACATCTGGCTAAGAACTATCCACAAAATGTCTAGCTAAAGAAAGCTAAAAAGCTAAAAGAGAAATTATAAGATAAGGAGTTGATACAGTAGGAGAGTGCTGATTCACTGAAAGGCTTGGAGGCTCTGAAAATAACAGTACTAGACAAAAATGAATTAAATAAACCTAAATAGCTAATTCAAATCTATTGATTCAAATAAAATCAACAGCCCAACGGCCAGTACAAATAACAAGATGCCCAGTACAGGTATGGAACTTACCAAGTTGGATCATTATTTGTCTTGCAACAGCTTCTGAGAACCTTCCATAACGTTGAATATATGCAGCTAAATCACCACCAGTACAATACTCCAAGACAATAAAAGTTCTACCTGATTCCTGTCACATAAGTCAGCACGTATTTGAAACTAAGTAGACAATATGGAAAAAGCTCAACCAAATGTAACATGGAAGCCAATCAAAAATAATTTAAGATTACACCAATAGTTGTGCTGTTCAGGACAGTCTGAATTGCACTTGGCCCTTTATACCTTATTTATTTTGCAATGTAAGACATTCACTATATCTATTATTTGAAAAGAAAATAACCAAGATCTATTTAATTGAAAACATAAATTCTTTCAAATGACAGTATCAGAACAAAGCTATGAAGTGTCCTAAATAGATTATTGTGGGCAACAATGTAGTCCACGATGATAGGTTGCAGGTTGGAAAAGTTGCAACAAAGTAAAGGTGCAATTAGGGAAAATTGTGAGTTAGAAAAGCTGCAATTTTGAATAAGTCAAAGAAGATAAGACTGCAACAACAAGATCAGGTTGGGAGCCTGAGGAAGCCATACAAGGTTAGGTTGCAGGCCATCAGGTTACACAAATAATGGAGCACCACAAGGTTGGGTTGCAGAACCTTGTGAAATACCGCAACATTAGATTACAGGTAAAGAATGTTGCAATAGATGGAAAGACACTGGAATTACAGGAAAACAATGTTGCAAAAGATGGAGAGACACTGGAATTACAGGAAAACAACGTTGTAAAAGCTGTAAAGACACTGAAAGGATGGTCTGTGGATCATCTAAAGGATTGCCAGTTTGGTGTATAGCAAATACAGACATGGAAGAGGATGAGATGAAAGTGCAAAGAGAAATCGAAAGAACTGTGATGGAAATTGAAGAAAGAAGATAAATGATTCGTAATTATAATGTATCAGTATAAGTATTAAATACTAAGGTTTTCAATGAAAAATGTACAGCAGACAAGTACTTTAATTTGTTTCTGCAGAAAATAATGAAAAATTGAAGGATGTTTCCGCATTTTGAATTCTTGGTGTTTTGTGTATGCTATTTGCTTTGCATCACATGGAAAGCTATTTGAATTGTTAAATGCTGTGATTTCCTGCACATTCTATATATGAATCTACCTTGAACAAATTAAGGACAAGTGATTGATCTCAAAATAGCTAAGCAATTTGAGGATCAAACATTTATTTCTGCTTATGTAACAGAAGAATAACATGGGTAAAAGAATGATTTGAACAGAGTTATGTTAATCACTGTTATGAATAAAATATAGATATAAATACTGTAAATATAAATAATGATTAATTAAGTAATTAGTTAATGAAGAGGTATGTCCCTAAGGACATGATCGTTCTTAAAGGGACACCTGCCTAGGGTATATAAGCAGATCCTCACCAATGTTACCAGACTCGGAATCGGCAATAAATCGGCGAGGAAAAAGAGCGAAGAGTTTTAATCGGATCGGGAAAAAATCGGGAAAAAATCGGCAAATTCATTAAATAAAAATATACACATATATTGAATTAAAAAAACCATTTTTCATTAATATTGGGTAAAGGTATGTCCAAACAATGCATAATATCAATAGATGTCCAAAATATCATGAATAAATAAGTATCTCATATATGTTATGAGTCCACACATGATCCAAAGCACTGAGTTTTGAGTCCTTAGAAGCATATGCTTCTAAAAGTTTACAAAAAAGTAAAAAACTGCATACTAATCAGAAAAAAATCAGCAACTAAGAGTCTAAGACTCTTAAGAGTGAGAACTAGAAGCAATTCCTCCCGCTCCTTCGCTTGCTTGACTCTCAAAGTTCTCCAAGTCATGAAGGCTGAAAAGAGGAGGCTCATCTAATTGAACCCATTCTGCCGCATTTGTAGCTTGCAAATCTAACTCTTCAAGGTCAATTGGTGAATGATCAATACCTGTCATTATCATGAGACATTGAAATGTGAATTAAAATTTCACTTTGAAGTTTGAACTTTAAAGTTTAAACTTTTAAAGTACGAACTAGATTATGAAACCTTCAAATTCAAGCTCTCGAATCTCACCTTGTATTTGTTTGTTGCGAAGTCGTAGATTGTAATGGACAAATACAAGGCCATTCAAGCGCTTTTGTGTCAATCGGTTGCGCTTCTTAGAATGTATTTTCTCAAACATGCTCCAGTTGCGTTCACAACCTGAAGCACTGCATGCTTGGTTTAAGATTCGAATGGCAAATCTCTTCAAATCTGGCGTATCACTACCAAAGTTTTGCCACCAAAGACCTAGCAAGTGGTAAGGGTTTGTGAGTAGAAGACTAGAAGTACCAAATTAGTAAATAGTAAAAACTTAAAAAGAAAATAAAATTTAATAAAACATTTAACATACAAAATAAAGTTTAAACAAATTTAATGAATTGATGAAGCCTTCAAGCTGGGTACCTGGCAACATCTTTGACCTTTGTCTTATAGCACTGGTATAGGCAAACAATTTAGATGGTGTCCTGTAATCTTGTAGTTGGGAAAAGACACGACTTTGTTGTTCTGGATCAGGGAAGCACCTTTCCAAGCATGTCATAAGTCCTCTGCCAACCTCCCCATCCTCATTAAATTTGCTCTTATCATAAAAATATTGTGGGTTTAAGAAGTACCCAGCAGCATGTAAGGGGGAATGCAATTGCCTATCCCAACGTGCATCTATAATGTCCCAAAGAGGCATATACTTTGTCTCATCATCCCCATATCTTCTTTTGATGGCCTCCTTTGCGAGATCCATCGCCTCATAAATGTAACCCATAGCGGGTTTGTCACCATCAACCATCCTAAAAGTTCAAGCATTCAAATTTAAAGAAATATGAAACATTGTAAATAAAAAGAAGCTTGAAATGAAATTTAAAAAATGAAAAAGTTAAAAGACTAAAAGTACCTGAGAACTCTAACAAGGGACTCCGTCACAGCAATAATCTCTTCAGCATCTTTCCAGAAGCCATCATTAAACACAAGTGCAGCAATTTCGATGCCTTCAAGGGTCTTGGAATGTTTAGATCCCATCCACTCAGGTCCCAAGAACATCCTCTTCAGATTTATCTTTTGCTCAACCACAGATTGCAAAGATATGAAATTTGTTGCAAATCTAGTCACTGCAGGTCGAACAATTTCTTTACCTTCAGTGTATATTCTCATAGTGTTTAGGACAATAGTGTGGTTGTATAGGTATTTGGTTATGGATTTTGCCTTCTCCACAACCTCATGTATCCAATGAAGCTTACCAATGTCCTCAAGCATTAAATCTATGCAATGGGCAGCACAAGAGGTCCAAAAAATAGTGGGGTGCCTCATCTCAAAAAGTCTACCAGCAGCCATATAATTCGCTGCATTATCGGTGACAATTTGTACAACATTTTCTTCTCCCACTTCTTGAACAACTTCCTCCATCATTTCACAGATAAGTTGGGCACTCTTAACCTTATCTGAAGCATCCACTGACTTGAGAAACATTGTGCCTGCGGGACAAGATACAAGGAAATTTATTAAAGTTCTATTCCTCTGATCTGTCCATCCATCACTCATGATGGTGCACCCTGTTTCTACCCATGATGAACGAAACTCGGCTAGCTGAAGCATGACATCTTCAACACTCTCTAACAACATATCTGTCCTAAGGCTCTCTGATGTAGGGGCTTTGAACCCTGGACCTGCATTAGCAATTGCATCAATCATAGCTTGCCAATAAGGACTTCTGGCACAGTGGAAAGGTATGTCAGAATAGTACCAAAAGTTAGCAATGGCCTTCCTTGCCTGACTATGGACATTTTTTTTCCAACCAGTGCCATCCAAGGTAGGTTGGGAACCGGGTTTTGTGCGGGGAGCAAAAAAGGCGTTTATGTTTCCACCTCCAGTGTTCAAGGAAGGAGTTGAAGGACTAGCATGGCTTTGAGGCATGTGTGGAAAACTTGGGAACGGCATTGAGGATTCAACAGATTGAGGTGACATGGGGCTAGTGACAGAAAAAGTATCAACTCCAACATTTCCTATTTCAGCAGTTTGCTTTGCTTTCTTGGCATTATGCTGCTCTAACATTTCAAGGGCCAAGGCTGCTTGGTGTTGGACATTCTCGTCAACCTTGGTGCAAATACCTATATCATGGCCAGGTATTTTTGCAAGGTGGAACTTGAATCTATAAATGCCTCCACTGCATTTTGTTTTGCAAAATTTACAAAGGAGCCTGGGGTCTCCGGGAATCCTGTCACAATAAGCCCAAGCAAAGTCCTTCTCTCTCGGCATTGTTGTTGCTTTGAACTTGTGTTTAATTTGTGGCTTCTGTTAAGATTTGGACTCTGGAGTCTGGAGTCTGGCTTCTATTTTATTTGTGGCTCCTGTGAAAGACAACAAAAAAACAAATTTATAAATTATCCAAAAATTTAAAATATGCTAGAAATTTAAAAAATTAAATGAAGACAGAACCCCTCTTTTTCCTTTCTGCTGGACAGAAGGCTTAAGCAGATCAAGACATCAAGATTCAAGACATCAATGCTGTCAAGACAAAGTCTGTCAAGAATCAAGATTGTGGAAATAACTTAATAAGCAAATCTATAAGAACTTAGAAGCACTTTGAGTGCTGTTACAAATAAACAGATATATCTATTATCTGCAAATTTATATATAAATTTTAAAATGAGTGAACAACAACTTTTAACTTCTGAGATCTATCACAGTGTCTCGGTGCTGCTACAGTAGTCATATCTCGTTGACATTACATTGACAAAGTTTCGGTGCAAAATCTAGTAGATCTACGATTCTACAGTTTGTTGAGGTGAACATCTCAGTGTCAAGAATGTCGAAGAGGAAGAGGGGTCGAGAAGAAGAAAAGAGCAGAAGATAGTCTGGACTCTGGACTCTTTAACTACCCCTTTGACTGAAGTTCTGAACAACTCCAATTGCAAAGACCTGCAATTTATAAAAACTCCATCTCAAAGATGTTTCGGGAGTTTGAGGCTTTAGCCATTTCAAAGAAGTGGATTTTGCTTTTAGACATGACTTCATGGCTTCGCAAGTTCGCCCCAATTAAAATTTATTATTTAATACACATGGAATTGATAAGATTGGGTGTTCATCAGTTTCAAAACTGAGCAAGGCATGATAAAGTTCAATTTCACAATTTAATCAAGTGGTTAGAAATCGTAACCACATTGGTTATGCCATGCAAGCTTAAGTCTGGACTCTGGAGTTCCATGTATCAGTTTTTAAAGCATACGATGATCTTGACTCTTGAGCAGCAAAATATGACTGTGATACCATATATAAGTGCTCTATTTACCTTTTTGACTGGAAAACTCCAATTGTAAAGACCTGAAACTTACAAGACTCCCATTTCAAACAGATGTTTCATGTCAACAAGAGATGATCTAAGTGCTATGTAGTGTTGTCAGTGCATGGAGGGAAGCCATAACTCGAGTGAACTGTGATACCGTGCAGCGTGAACATTAATCTTTCACTGTTCACATATCTTGCCTCTGCCTTTAAATAATAAAATTTACGTCGAATATCACTCAGAAAACCGGGAACCCGAGCTACCTCTTGAGTTTTGTTACGTGACCGTCAAGCCTGGCCGCTGAAGGCTCACGCGTGACGCAGGCTATGCGGCTTCCAAGTTTGAATGCTGCAGCCTGCTCTGTGGTGCCCGTGCTGCGGTGGACGCTGCTCTGTGGTGCCCGTGGCCTGGTCGAATGCTGTGCTTATTGTGCAGCGTCACAGCGTGCTCACTCTACGGCTCTGCCTCTGGAGTCTGCGCTATCCAAGATTCCAAACGCGCTATCAACCAATGTATCACCAACGCGCTATCAACCAACCAAATCACGGTCACCGTTAAACAATCGACGGATTTTATAAACGCAAAACCGGAACCGAGGAGCGAAAACCCTATTTGAAATTGGCGGGACTCGCCAACAAATCGCAGAGTCGGGAAAATCGGATGAATCGCGAGTCAAACTCGCGTTGACCACGAGTGAAACTCGGTCAACGCGAGTTGACGCGTAAAGTTTCGAATCGAGTCTTTCTGCCGCCGATCCGATCCAAAGTCGCGATTAATCGCAGGAATCGGCGATTCCTGTTTCATTGATCCTCACCCTCATTTGTAATCATTATTCTCATTCATACATTTTAATATATATTCTTGTATCTTCAATGGAGATCTATATATTCCAAGTCTTTTGGATTGTTTAACCTGCTATAACGAACCTTGTTCGTTACATTGGTATCAGAGCCACATTGGCAAATCCAGGCCTTTGGCCATCAACTCTTCGTCAACCTTGTTGTCGTCACAATTGAAACATTCGCTACACCAAATTTGGAGTTTCTCTATTTCGCCAGGCCTTTGGCCATTAAAATTAAAAGAAGTAAAAAGATAAAAATAAAAAAGAATAAAAAGAGAAACAAAACAAAAAAAGAGGTAAAAAAAAAACAAGATTGAAAATAAATAGAAAAAAAAAGAGCTAAAAAAAGGATTGAAAATAAATAGAAAACAAAAAATATATATATATATATATATATATATATATATATTAAAATAAATTTATAAATAGATAAAAGTTATATAAAAAATAATAATAATAATAATAAAATGGAAAAACAACAAATAAATATATTTGGAAAAAAAATTATATATATAAAAAATATTAAAGATTAAAATTAAATAAAATAAAAAGTAAAATAAAATAAAAAGTATATTAACAAAAATAGAAAGAAGTCCTCTGACCCAGCTGACCGGCCAACACAAACACAGCGGAGCTCGAGAAACGCCGCCACTACCAGGGTCTCACCTTCGTCGGGCTTCTCAGCCTAGCCAAGGTTCTCACTGTTGTCGGAGTTTCTCTGAGCCACCTGTAAACCAAAGGTCAAATTATCCTTCAAGTTTTTGTTGGATGCTTGCTTGAGCCTCGGAAGAGAAATAGTGTTTGTGCTTATTTTTCTTCCACTGCATCTGTATTCATCCATACATAGTCGTACACAATGCGGGCTATCTACACAAATTGCCACCAATTTCTATATCATACAGCAGGGACAGCACCGCCAGCCAATGCACCCGTGAGTCATGAAGACGGCCTTATTTAAATTTTCATAGCCTTTTTCATCATTTTTGCTGAATCAAAGTCGTCAAATCTGTGTTCTTGATCAAAGACATTATTGGAAGCAAAGGTCTAGATAGAGACAAATGGAATGATACGGTGCTTGGCCAAGAAGTCGATTGGATTAAAATCTAATTTTATTAAAGAAGCAATTTGAGGTATCATAAAAGTGAAAAAGGGAATTATATTTTAAGAAATTGTTTAAGTTTTTAACAAAACATTGAAGTATTGCGAGTAAGAAGATATAAGGTATATTTTTATAAAGTACCAAAAATAAAAAGAATTATAATAAGAGGTGGGAGAAGTAGTTGAGGTATCGTAAAAGTGAAAAGGGGAATTGTATTTTAAGAAATTGTTAGAGTTTTTAACAATATATTGAAGTATTGTGAGTAGAGGATGTAAGGTATCTTTTTATAAAGTATTAAAAATAAAAAGAATTATAATAAGAGGTGGGAGAAGATAAAAATTAAAAACATAAAACAAAAACAAAAAAAGTGAGGCAAAAGAATTTAATTAAAAAAAATTCAAGTGGCATATCTATCTATAAAAAAAAAGATATACAAGGGTTTAAAAAAAATAAAAATAAAAGACAATCAAGGAAGAAATTGGGAAGTCATTTGTAACATGAAGGAAATAAACTATAATATTCCTAATATCATAAATGATATTATTGAAAGTATAAAGAAGGAATATTTTTAAAACCCTAAAGCTCATTCCAAAAAAAGAAAATAAAGACTAGTAACGAAAGATTTCCTAAAACATTTAGTAAATGTTTTAGTATATTATCACTCATAGGAAAAGATATTATAATCTCTATCAGTACTACTGAAGAGAGTAATTATATTACTCCTAAATGTGTTAACCAATTAATGATTCCTAAATCGAATATAACTGAAACAAATTTTGTTGACACAAGCGACAAACAATACGACATAAACAATCTACAACTAAGTATTAGGGATTATAAATTTATCTCGCAATTCACCATGAAAACCGTATTTTTTTATGATAGTGACATTGTTTTCAGCTCACTCTGGATGGAAACTCTAGGGTCTTTTATCCTAAATATGAAAAAGAAGCTTTTGACACTTTCCCACAAAAAGGAAAAAATAACGCTACAAGATGTTACTTTGAAGCTAGATTCAATGACGCCATAAGACATACAAAATATCTCAAAAGCAATTTCTCAAGAAAGTAAAAAGCGATACAAAATATGCAAAGGGAAGTTGACAAAATCACCACTGACAAAACTGAAGAAGTTACTCGCCTCAAGAACCACAATGAGAAATTATTAACACAAATTAAGAAACTTAAAAATGACAAGAAATCCTTGAGAAACAAACTAGAAAATCTCAACATGAAAAGCATATCGAAGTCTTCGGACATAGCTATCCAAGTTGAAGAAAAAGGAACTAATACCGAGCTAGTCAATATCCGAACTTGAGAAGATGACAACCCAGCTCAAAGGAAAACATATTCAAAAGTTGCAGTTCAAACGATGAAAAACCCAAGTGAAGATTATGTATCCAACTCGATGACATCACAACTTGAAGTAAATCGGAATCTTGCCACGCACATGACAGGGGAAAGGCAAACCAAAAGAACTCTTTATCTACATCTGAATCACAAGAACAGACATCTCAATCAATCTATGAATTTGTATCGCTCAAAACATAAACAACAAACTTATGTTTCGAAGAACGCTGAAGTGCGCACAACTCAGTCCAGTGATAACAATTCATCACAAGTTTCCAATAATCGAAAGATTCCACAGAAAATTAATTTAGGATGGTCAAATCCTTCTTATGTGCGACAATTTTATATATCATTCCAAGGATCATATCATCTTGTATTGATGAAGATGAAAGTTCTGAGACGAGACGATATTCAAAACGGGAAAAGAGATCAAACCCTTTCATTAGTAAGCTTTGAGGACAAAGCTTTTTGAGGAGGAAGACAATGTTATGAATAAAATATAGATATAAATAATAATAAAACATCATAAATAAAGATTAATTAAGTAATTAGTTAATGAAGAGGTGTGTCCCTAAGGACATGACGGTTCATAAAAGGACACCTGCCTAGGGTATGTAAGCAGGCCCTCACCCTCATTTGTAATCATCATTATCATTTATACATTTTAATATATATTCTTGTATCTGCAATGGAGATCTATATATTCCAAGTTTTTTGGAGTGTTTAACATGTTATAATGAACCTTGTTCTTTACATTGGTATCAGAGCATTCCTATGAGGATACGATTTCTTGTTCGTTACATTGGTATCAAAGCATTCCTCTGAGTATACGAACTTTGTTCGTTACAATCACCTCTAAATATTTGAATCTTGTGAATTTACAAATGCCAAAGGGAGAGACCTTGAAATCTTGCGGCAAGGTCAAAGCATCTAGGCCCTGCAATCCCATGCATGCAGGACTGGATACAGTCAGGAAGATAACAAAACATTTTTCAAAACTCCAATCTATTGTACCTCTGAGATAGTAGTAGGTCAAGCTACCAATGCCAGAGCATCTAAAATAATTGTTTTGGGGGTTTTTGGTTTTAGTTTTGGAAGACCAATGAATGAAGACAAATGTAGAACTGAAGTAATTAATCCTTTGGGGTATATTAATATCTCAGCAGAGGGCTGCTATAAGACTTTACACAGTGATATAGATCAAAATAGTGGTGACTAGAAGACAGCAAAAAATATGATTATCACAGTTTCCAGACTGTAAAACAGAACAATCATAAGTAGGAAAACCTTCTGAACTACGTTCAA
Source organism: Pinus tabuliformis (assembly GCA_031772625.1). Lineage (NCBI taxonomy): Eukaryota > Viridiplantae > Streptophyta > Pinopsida > Pinales > Pinaceae > Pinus > Pinus tabuliformis. The sequence goes on along the minus strand of CM062805.1, from coordinate 151,351,640 downwards.
AAGATTCAAGGTAGTATACTTAAGCTTACACAAGACGCTAGTGATTTATTGATTAGAGGAGATTAGCTACACAGACAGTTGCATTAATCCAATCTCTTAATAAGTGATCACTTCAGGAGCTTATAGGAATCAATTGAAACTCTAATTGTTCCTACTTAGATATCTCTATAAGTCATAAGCATATGAAGAAATAACATAATGATTGAAAACTGGAAAAACTTACAGGATAACACAAAACTGTGTAAAACCAGATTCAGAATCCTCTGCTTTGTATTAAGGTTCCAAAAAGACTGAGTACATCAAGTGTCTGCAAAAGCTTCTTTCAAAGGTGGCTTCCAGGTTCAAAGTAGAACTAACAGTCAAGACTTTACAAGCAATGAACTATGAATCTTCAACTCCGAACAATTTTTAACTCTAGAAAAGAGTTATTTATACAATAATGAAACTTAAGAAAAGATCCTAAAACAGTTTAAGATTTTTAGGAAAAGAAAGATCTTCATGGCAAGAAGATAGGGGCAGTTGTTTGAACTGCTTCTCGCTATCCCCTTTATTCAGGCTGTGTTGGCTTCATTTGTTTGATATTTTGCCATTTATGTTGTTTGGTTGTTTGCATTCTTCATGCTGGCCGATTTCTTCATTTAACCTTCTTACTAATATTCTTTAAACTCTGTGACTCTCTTTTGACCCTGCTGAGTAGATTTGACTGCGCATTTCAGGTTTTACTATGTTTTTCAACAGTAAATCTTCACATTTATCTTCAAACTGTTACACAAGCTTTTTGTTTACAAAACCTGGAACAGCAGTCTTTATCTGCAAAACACAGCAACTTATTAAGAAAAACATAGGTGACTGAAGGTCTACAATGGCTCTGCTGAGCTTGAAAGGCTATCGGAAGGAGTCTGGGACATATCTGAGGGAAAATGATGGCTTAAATGGCCGTAGAGGCATAATGGAGGTTGCGCTGTGTAAAGCAGGCAAAACAAGGCAAAAAATGGCGTTTATGTGTTTAATGGGAAAAACAGTCTTCTTTTGCATTATCGGGCAAAGGTGAAAAGTACGAAAGAAAGAGTACGGAGGCATTAAATATGGCGGGAATGGCTTAATTGTGGTTAAAAACGTGATTAGCAGTTAAAAATGGGGTTTCAGGTCATTTCTGCATTTAAATCGAAAAAACGATTTAACACAGAAAATCATCGCAAAACACATAATGGCAGATTTGAAATTTTATTAACTCGGGCCGATAATGATACCGGATCCGGGCTAATATCGCATATTGCTATCGCAGTATGGCAGGGGTAATTCCATCGCAAAGGCATATAATAATGGGGACGCGACGTGAAATAAAACATGACAGATCACTGTGTCGGGTCCGAGCTTTATCGCGATCGGATATCAGAATGTGGAAAGGTTTATGCTATAAGCAGGACTGCGAAGGAGGGGCGGATGCGATATGGTAATGGATTGTAATATATACAGCGTCGGGTCCGGACTTTATCGCGCATCGCATTTCGCAATGGCGGAGGGGAATGCATTATTAGCGGGACTGCGATGGAAGCGGACGCAATATGGGAATAAGTTGTGATATATATAACGTCGGGTCCGGGGCTATGACATATCGCATATCGCAATTGAGGAAAGGTGCATTCATATGAAAGGTTGCGATCCTTCAACATTTGCGATGCGATATGTTAATACATAGTTTTATTAATAAAACTATGGTATATGCATGTTTAAAGGCTTGTGGTCCTGTCGATGCGATATTTGTACGAAATACATAGTTTTATTATAAAACTAAGGGTTTCGGGCTATTATATAATAAATGGAGTTATATTGTACGAGAAAGGGATTTTAAGGGTTTAATACATAAAGTCAGTGTTAATATGGAATATGAGTGGGAAAAGGGAAAATATATGAAATATAAGCGGAAAAGAGGAATAACACTAAGTATTATGTTTTTTATGATTTATTTGTTTTTCATTATGCATAATACTTAGAGTAAAACATCATTTGTGGGTTTTTAAGGTAAAAGGGGATTTAACATGGTTTTTTAGTTTTCTTAGGTAAAAAGGATTTTTACCTTAGGAAAAGGGAATTTTTATGGAAATGAATGATTATGAACTGAATGAAGGTAGGAAGGAGGAAATTAGTAAATATATGAATGAATGGCGATGAATGGGAAGTTAATTACTTGATCAAATAGACCTTCATTTGCCTTGTACAATTGCCTCATGAGCATAGAAACATGATAAATGTATATTTTTTCCAATCAACCATTAAACTTCTGCAACTTTTTTCTACTTACCCTTTGCTTATTCTATCATTTTTCCTTCACTTAATGGGTGCATTTAAGCTAGCAAACCCTTATCCTTTCTTCTTATTTAACGAAAACAAACTATCTAATTCTACCCTTATAACATCCAAGGGCTCAGATTAAACTAATGAGCACCTTATTATTCTCTACCTAACTACTGATCTACCAAGATTAAACAGTTTGGCCAGATCTTTATTCTCTAACTATAACATCAAATTTAAAGCATGAAGCAGTCAAGATCAAACAGTTTGACTGTCATGGGTTGTGGCATTTAGACAAATTGCACACAACCATTATTTTGCAGAAAAAGAATAGTGGCATTTAGACTTGCTCACTTTCAGAGTTTATTTGTTTTATTTTCTTTCTAACCTAACATTTTCTTTTTGCCTTGATTTTTTTAAAGCATCTACCTAACATTTTCTTTGATATGGACATCATTATCAAGATTTATCTTTTACTAACATTTTATTCACCATTATTATGTCCATATCCTAACTTAACATTTTTTCAAATGTTTTATCTAATCAAAAACAAAAAATGCTACGACACAATCAATGCAAACTAACTAGTCAACAAACAATGTATCATGGTTGTTAGTCCAGGTAGGGTGACTTGATGCATTGTTGGACTTGATGTTATCATGATTACTGTGGCAGGCAAGATAATGTGATGCATTGTTGACATAATGATGACTAACTCTCTATACATCAACCAGAGTTAACTTCATGGAACAGTAAAAATTGCCGTGCAACCCACTCAATGCTCAATCACATATGCAAAAGTAGGAACTGCATATAGGCATCGAGCAACCAATGGTTGAAATTTCAAATAATACATACTAAAATGTGAGAGATCAGTTGAAGGCCAGGACAAACCTCACCCCATCTTTCCTCATTTTAATTTATTGATATACAAATTTAAAATGGTTGGGCAATTAACCAAATGGTTCGAGAACTTCCACCACCCATAGTGCCCTTTTATCAATACTTTGAAAGTAAAAACTTATTTTACATCTTAGCAAATCGCCATTCTTCATTCAAATAGTCAATATTTCCATGTTACCAATTATAAGTTGCACAAAAGGGTTTTGTAGTGTTCTTGCATCCAAAATGGAACTACTAATTAACACAGAAACTACATGATACAGAAATAAAGTGCCAGAAGCAGAGACAATAGTGGCAATGCCTACACACCCAAAGGTGGATTGCACCTATATTCTAAGATGGAGAAGAAAACTAGAGTTAATTTCTCGATGAAAGAAGCCTATGTTATTTGTTGAAATTTCTAAGTCTGACACGTCAAAAATCCCTACTGCATTATCTGGTTTATTTTCTCCCACTTGTTTTTTTCATTAACAAGTTATTTATAAATATAAATATCGAAAATAAACACAAATGCAGCCTTAACACATATACAGACCAACCACTGAAATAACTGAGACAAACACACAAGGGACACCGCTAGTTTTGGACAATTGTCCCCAAAAAAACCCAATGCAAGAAAACCAGTGTAGCAAATATGAGGGTTTTATTATTATGCAGTTTCTGAATACAACTAGGGTGCCAGAAATGGCTCACCCAACAGAGAATGCCCTCGACAGAAGTACCTCTCCTCGGAGACAGATATTCTGGCTGATCAGTCACCGGATGATCGATCCCATAGCAACTACTGCAGCTCCTTAGCTGGACGGCGAAAGCTGCTCCAAGCTTCTCCACTGGTCTGTGTCACTCTGATAGGGACTACGTCACCCTCTCAACTCACCAGCACTCAGTCTGCCCCACAAAAATCACCCAGCACTGCCTCTTGACCTTGTGTCAACTCTGCTAGCCTCCGAGTCAGCCTCTCCAGGCTTTGCACTCTCTCTGGCACTATCTCTGCCTCTCTGCTATGTATTCTCGACCTCGTGCCAACTGCCCCTCGCTGCAACAGATCACTTGTTCGATTCTCTCAGCAAACCCTGCTCCAGAAAATTGAACTAACTGATCAATTTTGGTTTATCTCCAACTGAACCTCAAGCCTCCTCTTATACTTTTCCTGTTGAGTCTTCAACAGCCGAGATCAAATCCCTAATCAACGGCCAAGATTAGATTTGGCTTGATCCGTGTCATTTAGAACATTCTCACCCAGTTTTATATTAATACCCAATGCCCATTAATATTTTAATTTTCCTAAGTTTAAACTTAGGAACCTCATTAAAAATATTAATTATTTTAATATCTCTCCAACTGGGTGGAATTTCCCCAAACCATTTATGGGTCTTGGAGATCTTATGTGTCTTAGCCTCTCTACCAATTTTCATGGCTAGAGCACATCCGATGTTACCACAAATCAACACTCCCTCTTAGCAAAGAATGTGCTCTAGTAATGCTCCATCACTGAAACATCACACTGATTCTCCACACTGATACCTGCGTTGATGCTTGGCCTGCAGCCTCACATCATCTGCATTGTTGCTTCCTGTATTGCTTCCCATGACATTGCCACTACCACCACTACATCTGTACTACAACTCCCTCTCAATATGCTACCCATGCTGCCCCTAGCACTACCACTGCTAACTGCTGCATTGCAACTCAGTTACCGAGAAGTAGGTAAATGACTTCTCTAAATATTGACATCCCAGTCAGTCTGGAAGCCTTGTGATGTTGAAGCTGCCTCTGCTGCTATCCTGTGCTCCCTCTGCTGCTACTGCACTGCTGCATACACCTTTGTGCCTCTCGCACTGCTGCAACCTCCATTGCACTGCCTCAGAATTCTGCACCCAAGCACTGTCTTGTTGCTCCACTATACTTTGCTCCACCCGACATCTGTCATCATGCTACTGTCATTAAGGGCTCTCGTAGCCGGATGTGATCCAAGAGTTTGGGCACCTCAAGGATCCTACCCCTAGTAGGTAGTCCTCCTGACTACAACTCGATGTCTCCCCACCTCTTCTCTAGAGGTGCATAAGCACTCATGGCACAATCATCATCAGTCTCGACTTCTTTTTCCGCCTTAGTTGGAGCTTCCTTAGAATCAGAAGCCTCTCCCTTGTTTTTCTTCCTAAGACACTAGGATGCATATGTCCCAGCTCCCCACAATGGAAGCACTTCACCTTGGAGATATCCTTCTTCTTCCTCTTCCCTTGTTGTCCCGCAGATGCTAGGGCCGCATCCTCCTCCTCCTCTTTCTTGATTCGAACTCCCCTACCACTACTGCCCGCCTTAGTCATCGTCCTAATCTCTTTCCTAGCAAAGAGCTGCCCACATTTCCTCCCAACCTCGAAGCGTAGCCCTGCCCAAAATACTTTGGACAAATGTCTCCCACTCCTCTGAGACTGCATTCAAGGCAGTCCTAACCATAAATTCTGGATCTGGTGTAGACCCCATGGAAGTAAGTTGGTCGCGAATCTCCTACAACCTGAGAATGAATGGATCTATTTGCTCTCACTTCTACATCTGATACGACCGCAGTGGATTTTCCAATAGCATCTTCGGTTGTGCGGAAGTGCCTTGATACAAAGTCATCAAAGTATCCCACATCTCCTTTGTTGTATTCTTTTCAACGATATATGGTATGACATGATCTTTGACCCCTTCTAGGATCATGCACTTCGCCCTCGCCATTGCATCCTCATACTCCTCATTCTCAGCTGGTTCGACCAGGATAGCCACGACTCTCAAGGCAAAGTCCTTGATGCAATTTCGATCCAGGACTGTCAGGATCCTGGCCTTCCAGATGACAAAGTTGGAAGCCTCGTCCAACCTGTCCTGATCTCTTAGTCCGTTCACTGCGATTTCAGCTCCTCTTCTGGACTCCCTCTAAGAAAGTTGGAAGCCTCGTCCAACGTGTCCTGATCTCTTAGTCCGTTCACTGCCATTTCAGCTCCTCTTCTGGACTCCCTCTAAGATTCGACTTCCCTCCTGGAAATCTCCAAGTCCTGATTTCCCTCTTGGAAATCCTCTGGCCAACTGTCGAACTACTCTCCAATCCTCCTTGCAACTGCAACTCAGATCTAGATTTCTTGGCTAGAAATCTGTCAAGGAAGTGACTCCCTCTACCTTGGTTCCATCTCCTTAAGTATTATTCTGCACTGACAGAAACAGCACCCCACCAGCTCCTCAAATCACAATCTGCACACAGCTCCCCAAGCCGGGCAACCGAAGAAACTGAGCCTTTCAGGCTCTGCGCAATCCCAGCAACGGTTGAATCTGCACATCCTGGCCACAACATCGATCCTTCATGGCTGAGAAAGATGATCGGGCACTGTGTAGGTCTGATCCGCCCCTCTCTACCTCTATGCTGGCCCTCCTCCTAACTCGAAATGATGACGCAGGCCCTCTGCGTCACTTCTTCTCTGTTGCTTCTGCTTTGGAACAGCGTTGTCTCTTGGGATAGCTACTACTGCTGCAAATTTCAGATTTCTGTTGGTGCCTTCAGTCCTCTTGTGATCTACAATGCTCTAATACCATGTTAAAATTTCTAAGTCTAACACGTCAAAAATCTCTATTGCATTATCTGGTTTATTTTCCAATCCTCCTTGCAACTGCAACTCGGATCTGGATTTCTTGGCTAGAAATCTATCAAGGTAGTGACTCCCTCTACCTTGGTTCCGTCTCCTTAGGTACTATTCTGCACTAACAGAAACAGCACCCCACCAGCTCCTCAAATCATAATCTGCACACAGCTCCCCAAGCCCGACAACCGAAGAAACTGAGCCTTTCAGGCTCTACGCAATCCCAGCAACGGCTGAATCTGCACCTACTAGCCACAGCATCGACCCTTCCTGGCTGAGAAAGATGATCGGGCACTACGTAGGTCTGATCTACCCCTCTACCTCTGTGCTAGCCCTCCTCCTGACTCGAAATGATGACGCAGGCCCTCTGCGTCACTTCTTCTCTGTTGCTTCTGCTTTGGAACAGCGTTGTCTCTCGGGACAGCTACTGCTGCGAATTTCATATTTCTGTTGGTGCCTTCAATCCTCTTGTGATCTACAACGCTCTGATACCATGTTGAAATTTCTAAGTTTGACACGTCAAAATCCCTACTGCATTATCTGGTTTATTTTCTCCTACTTGTTCTTTTCATTAACAAGTTATTTATAAATATTAATACTAAAAATAAACACAAATGCAGCCTTAACACATATACAAACCAGCAACTAAATAACTAAGACAAACACACAAGGGACACCATTATTTTTGGACAATCGTCCCCGGAAAAACCCAATGCAGGAAAACAGGTGCAGCAGATATGAGGATTTTATTATTTTGCAGATTCTGAATACAACTAGGGTGCCAAAAATGGCTCACCCAACAGAGAATGCCCTTGGCAGAAGTACCTCTCCTCGGAGACAGATATTCCGGTTGATCAGTCACCGGATGATCGATCCCATAGCAACTATGGCAGCTCCTTAGCTAGACAGCGAAAGCTGCTCCAAGCTTCTCCACTGCTCTGTGTCACTCTACTAGGGACTACGTCACCCTCTCAGCTCACCAGCACTCAGTCTGCCCCACGAAAATCACCCAGCACTGCCTCTTGGCTCTGTGTCAACTCTACTAGCCTCTGCGTCAGCCTCTCCAGGCTCTGCGTTGTCTCTCTTGCACTATCTCTACCTCTCTGCTATGTATTCTCGGCCTCATGCCGAACTGCCCCTCGCTGCAACAAATCACTTGTTCGATTCTCTCAGCAAACCCTGCTCCAGAAAATCGAACTGACTTATCAATTTTGGTGTATCTCCAACTGACCCTCAAGCCTCCTCTTATGTTTTTCCTTTTGAGTCTTCAACGGCCAAGATTAATTCCCTAATCAACGGCTAAGATTAGATTTGGCTTGATCCATGTCATTTAGAATATTCTCACCCAATTTTATATTAATACCCATTGATATTTAAATTTTACTAAGTTTAGACTTAAGAACCTCATTAAAAATATTTATTATTTTAATATCTCTCCAACTGGGTGGAATTTCCCCAAACCATTTTTGGGTCTTGGAGATCTTATGTGCCTTGGCCTCTCCACCAATTTTCATAGCTAGAGCACATTCGATGTTACCACAAATCAACATTATTGACACCAAACATCAAAACCTGGACAAACAGAGAATCTAGAAGCAAATATGGAACCCCGTGATTTGACTTAAGATATCAACTTTCCTCTGGCTCTTGGTCAGGAGGAAAATCCTTACTTCGGATAAACTAGTTAGAAGAAGATTCAAAAAGCCTTCCATGTGCCTCATGTGGTGTAGGTAAGAGGAAGAATTAGTGGAATATCACTTAAACACTTGTGAGAAGACCTCTGTGATGTGGGGAAAAAGCACAGAAATTTTTAGACAATCGAATAAGAAACGAGATGACCTGGGTAGAACACTAGAAAACTGGAGTTCTCCATTTGACAACTTGGTAGTGAATTGTTATGAACATATATATATATATATATATTACTGAAGGGACATATCTAAAAGGACATGACCATTCATGAAGGGAACCTGCCTAGGTATATATGCGGGCCCTCATTTGTAACCATATCATCTCATATCTCTTGTACATTCAAACATTTCTATATAAATATCGTTTGTCCTATAATGGATACTTACGTATGCAAGATATTTTGAATATTTTTGTTGTATATATATATATATATATATATTACTGAAGAGACATATCTAAATGGACATGACCATTCATGAAGGGGCACCTGCCTAGGTATATAAGCGGGCCCTCATTTGTAACCATATCATCTCATATCTCTTGTACATTCAAACATTTCTATATAAATATCGTTTGTCCTATAATGGATACTTACATATTCCAGATATTTTGAATATTTCTGTTGTGTATACAAGCCTTGTTCGTTACAATTGTGCATCCAATATCATATTTCTTTGAAATTAGAAGAAATACTGTGATACTGGTGCAATTTGTCATGTGCTCTTTTCAACCCTACGGGTAATTTCCCCTGTAAGGGATATTACAGTGGTATCAGGGAAAATGTGATATTCAAAATATTTGGAATATGTAAGTATCCATTACAAGACAAGCAGTATTTATATAGAAATGTTTGAATATGCAAGAGATATGAAATGATATGGTTACAAATGAGGGTTTATTTATATAGATGGGCAGGTCCCCTTCATGCATAGACATGTCTTTTTAGACATTCCTCTTTAGTAAATAATTATTATTTAATTAATTATTATTATGATCATATATATATAACAGTGCCTCCCTCTTCATCAAAGTTTTGTCCTCGAAGCTTATTGTTGATAAGGTGTGTCATATGTTTCTTTGTCTTGTAATCTCTTCGCATATTTCGTAATTCTTCAAGTTATCCTCTTCGATAATAGGACCCTCTAAGTGATAAACAAAATTGTCGAACTGAGAAGGGATCTAACCATCATAAATCAATTTTTGTGGAACTTTGCAATTATTTAATAGCTAGGATAAATTGTTATCGTAAGACTGGATTGTGCATACATCAATATTCTTCGAAACATAAGTATGTTGTTTCTATGCTAAGTGATACAGATATGCAAATTGACTGAGATGTCTCCTGTTGTGATTCAGATGTCGATAAGGAGTTCTTGTCATTTGACTTTCACTTATCGTGTGTGTGGCAATTTCCTTTATTTCAAGTACTGATGTTCTTGAGTTCGTTACATAATATTCACTTGGAATTTTCATCGTCTGAACTGCAACATCTAAATATGCTTTACTTCAACTGATTTGTCATCTTCTTGAGCTATGATATTGATAGGCTCGATATTCGTTCATTTTTCTTCAACTTGGACTGTTACGTCTAAAGACTTTGATACTTCTTTCATGATAAGTTCTTCTAATTTGTTTTTCAATGAATTCTTACCATTTTTAAGTTTCTTAATTTGAGTGAGTAGAATCTGATGATGATTTTTGAGACGTAAGAATTCTTCAATTTTTTATTCATCATTATTTTTAGTGTTTTGATGTTCAAGCTTTTCATCTTTTAAATCCCTAATTTTATCTAATAACTTTTGATTAAGGTTTTTCAAATGCAAATTTTCTTCTTCTTTCTTTGATAGACTCTCATTGAGTTTCTTCTTGGAACTTTCTTTTTCTTGCTAGGTTCTTCTAATTTGTTTTTCAGTGATTTCTTATCATTTTTAAGTTTCTTAATTTGAGTGAGTAGAATTTGATGATGATTTTTGAGACGTAAGAATTCTTCAATTTTTTATTCATCGACCTTATTTTCAGTGTTTTGACGTTCAAGCTTTTCCTCTTTTAAATCTATAATTTGTTCTAATAACTTTTGATTAAGGTTTTTCAAATGGAAATTTTCTTCTTCTTTCCTTGATAGACTCTCATTGAGTTTCTTCTTGGAACTTTCATTTTCTTGCTTTAATTTTTGCTTCTGCTAAGTGGGCTTGATTGTGGGGAAAACTCTACAGTTAGCGCGCTTGAGCTAGAGGCGATTTGGGATGGGTGACCTCCCGGGAAGTCCTAGTTACCAGGTGCAAGCCCCGGAAGTGATGATTGACGCTATGTAATTCATTTCGCTAGTTTCAATCCCACTTCTTCACCCCTGTGAGCATCACCCGATGTAATGAGTGTTAAATGAACTATTCAAAAATCATGAGAAGTTAGTTAGTTACGACTGCCTCTCATGGAAATGGTCATAGATGAATGACTTGCTTAACACAGTTGAATCCGAAAATGATATCTAATATAATGCACTGCGAAAACCCCTCCATACTTAAATTCTTCTAATTTGTTTTTCAATGATTTCTTATCATTTTTAAGTTTCTTAATTTGAGTGAGTAGAATTTGATGATAATTTTTGAGATGTAAGAATTCTTCAATTTTTTATTCATCATTATTTTCAGTGTTTTGACGTTCAAGCTTTTCATCTTTTAAATCTCTAATTTGATCTAATAACTTTTGATTAAGGTTTTTCAAATGCAAATTTTCTTCTTCTTTCTTTGATAGACTCTCATTGAGTTTCTTCTTGGAACTTTCTTTTTCTTGCTAAGTTCTTCTAATTTTTTTTCAATGATTTCTTATCATTTTTAAGTTTCTTAATTTGAGTGAGTAGAATTCGATGATGATTTTTGAGACGTAATAATTCTTCAATTTTTTATTATAAACCTTATTTTCAGTGTTTTGACATTCAAGCTTTTCATCCTTTAAATCTCTAATTTGTTCTAATAACTTTTGATTAAGGTTTTTCAAATGCAAATTTTCTTCTTCTTTCTTTGATACACTCTCATTGAGTTTCTTCTTGGAACTTTCCCTTTCTTGCTTTAATTTTTGCTTCTTAGCCTTGGACTTCTGGATCTGTATAAGGAACTTTTCACTGTGCTCGTTAATTTGAGAAATTTCTTCATTTTTGTTAGTGATGTATTTTGTCAACTTCCTTTCTCATATTTTGCACCGACTTTTGACTTTCTTGAACAATTACTTTTGAGATATCTTGTATGTATTCTGTCATTATTGAATCTAGCTTTGATGTAGTATCCTGTAATGTTATTTCTTTCTTCTTATAGGAGAATATTAAGAACATATTCTTTGTGTTTATGATGAAGGACCCTAATGCTTCCATCTAGGACGATCCTAGAACTATGTCACTATCATCATAAAATAAAGATTTAATGGTGAATTGCGAGACAAAAGTATAGTCTCCAATATTCAGTTCTAAATTGCTTATGTCATATTGTTTTTCATATATTGAATCCATTATTTCAATTATATTTGACTCAGGAACCACTAATTGGTTAGCACATTCAGTACTAACATAATTATTATCTTGACTAGGAGCGATAGAGATAATAATATCCCTTCCTGCACGTGTTCATTTGATTTTTATTAGCGCATGAACAGTTTTGCTAAACGATTTAGGAAATCTTCCATTACTAGTCTCCATTTCACCTTCGTCGATAATTCACAATTTTTTTTAAACTTTATAACCTTTTTTAATATTTACTTTAAAATAATATTACCAATTTTTATAAATGTTACCTTTACCGTCAATTGGAATATCCTTGAATCACCTTTTTTAATACTTGATAAGAATATTTGTTTTTATAATATTATAATAACTATTTTTTTTCTTTTTAGGTATAACCCTTTTATAACTTCGACCTTTCTTTGGAAACCTGAACATTTACTATTATTCTTTTTGTTAAATAATAATTTAATGTCTCCCTTTATATGTTATTTCTAAATAGTTGTGAGACCAAAAGACTTGACTGTACGGTATTTCTGAAGAAACGTGATTGTACGGTATGACTGTAGACATTGGATGAGTTCAGCGTCCCCCACACAATCTTGAAAATGAGATTGTATACTGGAACTTATGCTACAGCAGTACATAATTGTGCAATGCCTTTGTATAAGCTCAGACTTTTAAGAAATTACCCAATCATATGAATTGTGATCAAAGGCAACTAAATGTGGTACAACAACAGTTGTATAAATGTGGTATGGCAGGTACAGATTGGCCTTGAATTTGACCTGTACAAAATTTAATTAATCAATTGTTCTGGTTTTTTTAATGGAACAGCCCTTCAATCAGGTTACAGAAAAATGAAGTATGGTTGCAAGCGACTCAGCAGCGCAAAACTTGAATAGGATATGGCTACTTTTTCCTAGGTTTCCCCTTTGGCCAGTCTGGAAGGAACATAACATGCACATATTTAAGAATCAACAGAGAAGAATGATGGGTCTGTGAAGGGATATGGGGGAAAATATAAGAGATTTCATACAAATACAATGTGGAAAGAGAGGAGAAAACAACTTACGAGGGCAAGGGAAAAATCATCTTCATGGATTGGGGCATTGAGCTCCAAGACGTTTCTATTAGCTCCAGCCCCATTAATACAATGTCAAGATTGTCGAAACATTGGTCCAAGCCACCCTCGTGTTTTATCAAATTCAAATTTGATAGGGCTTCCAAAGGTAATCCTGGGCCTTGAGGCATTGGAAGCCTTCAAGGATGTGTTGAGGAACATCTTAAGGGTCTTTGCACGCTACATCAGGCATGGCACTAATAATGGAGAAGAATATTCAACTCTGGAGAGAGGTCTACAAATAGCCCATCTCATCGGATACGGTAACCTGGTGGTACAGGGGGATTCCTAAATCCTAATCAATACCCTATCAAATATCCAAAATGATTACAAACCAATAAATATTTCAATCAACTGGCATCTCACAGCATATCTAGAAAGCATTTCCAAGTTGGTCCACCAACCATCAGCAGTAACCACTCACGTGTGCACTGCAAAACCAATAGTTTGGCAAACAGGCTTGCCAATGGAGTGCTAAGAAACCTTGGAGGTGAACTGAAATACCATGGATCCAAGCATTCTAAAAGACAACAATCTAAGAATCAATTTCAAAAATGGGGAACCCCCTGATGGGTGTCAGGGATATATAATGCAAGTGCGCTTAAGGGTTTGCACGATCAGCAACTGGTGACGGATGAGAGATGGAGATAATGGAGATATATTAATGATTTTTTGAAGACATAGCCACTCAAATTTCATTACAAATACATCAACTTTTTGTTGCAACCATTGTAATATTTTGAGGCCAGATTAGACTATATGATGCATTCACTCATCTCCATTGTGGGTCTAGTTCTCTCTGGAAAAGAGAACTATCATGAGTGGTCTTGGAAGATAAAACCAGTGTTGCGAAAATCGCGATTTTTTGAGTTTGGCGATATTATCGCCCAATTTTTACACTAATTTTTTTTCACAAAAAATCGCGATAACTTGAAAAAATCACGATTTTTTGGGAAAAAATCTTGGGATAATTTCAAAAAAAAATCGATTTTTTGATGAGGAGGAGGTGACACAACCTACCCAAGCTACCCCTGTCGCCAGTAGAGGACACGGTCTACCTCCTGTAGAACCTAGTTCTTCAGCTTCTAGATCACAACAGAATCCACTACCAACTCCTCCTGCATCTACATCTAGAGGGGCAGAAGAAATCAGTAGTATTAGACTTAGTTATTTGGTTCATTTCATTGTATATGACATTATGATTCATGATATGAGATACATTATTATATTTTTTGTTGATATTTTGAAGCTGAGTTGGGACTCGGGAGTCAGGACTTACTATTCAGGACATGATTCACTGTTATGTGTGATGTAGCACTAGAAATGATATTACACATATTATATATTAGTTCTTTTATCATATTTATGTGTCAATGTATTTATTTTATGTTGTCGATGCTTTAGATATTAAAAAAAAAAAAAAAAATTGTATTTTACGATTTTTTCCCGATTTTTTCCCCTCGCCGATAATATCCCGATAACGATTACTGCAACATTGGATAAAACACACCCTCATTTTCAATGAACTATGGAAAGGGATTTGTGAAGGAGAAGGAGACAATGCACCAAAAAAGCCCACTTCAAATAAGGAGCTTGCCATTTGGGAAAACAAGAACAGCAAGGCCTATGCCTTGATTGCAACGTCAGTAAATGAAGAGGTGAGTCGACATATTTCTCCATTTTCAAATGCCTTTGAAGCCTTAAAGAAGTTGAAGGAATTGTATGACTCACACTTTGAACTTGAAGTAGTTCAATTGATGATAAAGTTATTCAATCTTGAGTTGAAAAATGATGACCCTCTTGCCTTAGCATCAGAAGCAAGATCGATTATGCATAACATAAAATTCACTAGTATTGAAATATATATTCCTCTCATAGCTTATGTCAAGGCACTATATCCCACCTATTCACATTATCTTGAGTCATTGCAAGCAAGTGGAAACCTTAAAGAGATTACTTTTGACTCCCTTGAAAAGAAGTTTGTTGAGAGAGAGAAGACTTTTGGGAAGAAGACAGCTCCTCAGTCCACTGAAGAAGTTGCGTGCCTTGCACAGAAGGAGAAGAATCATGCACGAGATTCTTCTAGAAAAAGAGGTGGTCGATGCTCAGTTAACTTCTCGTACCAGGCTCGCTCTGCTTGCTTGAGGCCATACAAGGATTTTACAAGCTTGCATACTTTGTGTTCCTGACCCTTCACAACAAATCCCTCTGGTTGGGACATGTTGTCACCCGAATTGTACAAACACGGCGACAATGCTCAAGACGGGGGTTGTCACTCTGATCCTCGCCCACTCTGTTCTAGTTGTCTCCCAACAGCAAGCTATGGGGGTTAGTCCCTATGGAATGAAGTGAAGAAAAGCAAGTTGAGAATCAACTTACTTGGGAGACACAGATGAGTGGCCTAGCCACTTGGTTGAAATTAAGCAAGATTATTTATTAAATTAGATTTTCTATTATGAGACCAGTGCCTTAATGGAGTCACAAATTCTTGCTTCTTATGAATTGGAACCAAATGACCGGATGGACACCCACTGCTTGAATGATTGACTAACCTATATGATATGCAAATCCTAGGACCTATGTGAGATGCAGTGATCTTGGTAAATTTTAGTTAAATGTCTAGTCTAAGTGTAACCTTCCTTGAACTATTTTGAAGTTGGGCTCCAAAGTAGGTTGTGGGAAGGAGGCTAACAGGAAGCAGGCTAGGGCCTAATTAACGATACCTTTTGTTAGGCTTCTATCACCCGATGCCTCCGGCGCTATAGAGATTGTGGCTTTGACGATTGCAAGGTCACCGTGTTAACCACCGAAGGGTTGCCGAGGCCCCTCAAGCTAGATAAGAAGGGTTGTTCTATGTCTCTATCAACCTGGCTTATGCTAGGAGGTAAATTTTTAGTGCAAATCTAAATCTAATATGCTTGTGCAAGAGATTATGAGTGAGATTTATCTTGAGTTAAGATTTTCTTAAGTTGTTTAAGTACTTAATTAGAATCTTTATAAGGGTACACAATAGTGCATCACAATCTTAGACAAGATCAAATGTTTGGAGATACGAGTGTAAACTTCAACAAGGTACCTACTACCAAGTAACCAAAGAGGGCAAATGCTAACAATAGTTAATCAAGATGTTGATCACAGATTTATGACAGATTATATCAGCAATACTACTTCAGAAAATTCAGATTTAACAATGTTGTAGCAGCAGTACATGAACTACTTCAAATGATGAAACTTACTCACACATTGAAACATAGAATTTTCAATTTGACCAGCAATGTAAATTAGCTCTTTAGCACACTTTACGATGGTCTATTCAGAAATATTTCAAATCTAATTTTAAGATTACAGCAATAAGTAAAAACAGATCAGCAAGACTAAAACTGCACAAGATAGATATCCAATATGCCCAAAAATAGCAAAATGCATCAGAACTTGAAATTTTCAATTTTAGGGCTTTTGGTGAGTTTGACTTAGCAATTTTCAGATTTGATATATTTTTTACAGCAGTGAATTAACCACAGATCAACAAATTAATCCAGCCAAAAATAGATGCCCAATACTTCTAAACATAGAAAAAATTCACCAAACTTGAAAAAATCATTTTTATGAGTTTTTTAGAGAATGTGATTCAGAAATTTCAGAACTGATAAACTAATTACAGCAGTAAGTTAGTTACAGATCAGCAAGCTAAAATATTGAATATGCTACCCCAAATGTCTAAAAATAGAAGTTTTGCCAAGGAACTAAAAATTAAATATTTTTAGTCCCTATCAAGTTTATGCTTCAGAAATATTTCAGACTTGAATTTCACAGTTATGCAGTAAATTTCAGCAAGCCAAAATGTTAGATCTAGGTCAAATTAGAGATGCCCGAGCGGCCAAAACTTGTGAAAAATTACATTTTGCAATTTAATTCGATTTTGACCAATTAGAATATGAGTTTAGAGCCTAGAAATTAATGATTTAACTACTGTAATGAAATTGAAGCAAAATAAGGGTTTGAAGGCCAAACCCTAGGCCCAAGGCCTTGAAAATCCCACCGTTGAAAATCGTTGAAACTTTGGGATTACTTTGTCGCTTGCTAAATATGAATTTTACGACCTTAATCCTACAAAACCGCCAAGAATTTAGCCTTAAATCTTCAGATTAGGGTTTCAGGTCAATTTTGGGGCAAATGAGGCCAAAATTTGGAGAAGGGCAAGGGAAAAGAATTTGTGCGGATAAATGGGCTAGGATGATAGATCGAGTCACAAGGAGGCTGGAAATGGCCAAGAAGGGTCAACGTTTTGTCTAGAGAGGCTAGCGTTTGGGAAAAGAGGGTCTAGGGGCTAACCCCAAGGCCTAAGGCCTAGGGCCCAAAGGCTCCAAAAGGGAGCTGCAAGCCCTTAGAGGGTTGCAGGCAAGGAAGAGGAGGAGAGAGGGCCGAGGGAGGAGGGTCGGATGGAAGAAGGGAGGCCGAGAGGAGGAGGGGCTAACAGCTAGCTTAAGAGGGCCGAAAACCAAGACGCAGAGAGCATAAACGCTGACACTGGGGCTAAGGAGAGCAAAACCGGGCTAGAAGCCCTGAAAAGTTTGAAACCTTTGCTCCAAAAAATTCTAATGCTTCAGCTCTTTGATTTTCTAAAAAATTCTTCTATGGAAGCCCTGCAAAAATTTCTAAGAAACTAGATCTTACCCTCAAGGGCCTAGATCCAGCTCTTCTTCCACTTAACTCCTTGATCTAACCTACGAAAATGAAAATAAAAACACCCAAATCCAAAATATATACAAAATAAATCTAAAACCTCAACCCAAGTTAAAAAAAATTACAATTTACAATTTACAATTTTATTTACAAAATATACATGGGTTTTTAAATGGATTTTGAGAAAATAAATTTTTCAATATTTTTTACTTGAAAGAATGGCTAAAATGCTTCAGAAAAATTAATGATTCGCTATAGCCCATGCGAAGATTAAATCCACCATATAAAAACTAGAAATCCAAGCAAAGTAACCCTTGCCCACAGTCTGTGAACTCGGAGACCAAGGATCGAGTACTTACAAACATTATGTATTATCTCAAAATAATAATCATAAAGAACCACATAGGAAGTTCGTAGTCAATACATATCACAGATCAACGAAACAAGAACACCTCGAGTTACACCCCAAAGTCTTTTATTATGGTAGAAAAAATAGTTCCCAACAGGTTAAATAGTTTACACAATGTTTTAGCAGCAATTCTAGCCAGAGATCAAAATGACTAGAGACTCAAATGACTCTCTAATTTATAGATAAATCCTCCAAATGGAAAAATAACGACTAGTTTCTTTGATCCTTGTCAAAATAATTTTGGCCTTTGATAAATATTTTAAGATCTTTTAATCTTGGTCCTTGATTTCTTATTTTTGAGGAATTTTCGAATTTATCATTTAATTCCATTTTAATTAGCTCAAAGTTAATTATTTAGAGCTAATTTTCTCAAAAATTTGACTTTGACTTAACCACCAAGGTCCAAGGGTCCAAATTTAATTGAAAAAAACAATATTCCCTTGGTAGAAGACCTTTCAAATTTGATTCTTTCAAGACTTGTGACTTTTTCCATTTGGAGAATTTATTTTCCTAGACAATTTAATTTTGACTCTAATTAATTAATTTTTTGGCTTAGGATTTAATTTTATTTTGCCAAAAAAAATAATAATAATAATAAAATAAAATTAATTTACACATGAGGAGATCAATTATGATTCCAACCCTCTAACACATATGACTTTTTTCATTTACAAGACTCAAAGAGGGAATACACATTTATCTTAGACCTTCAAGACACAACCCATCTACAATTGAATATGATCTACTAAACCAAGTGATTTGTAATAAAATAATTTAGCCAATTAGCTTAAATTATTCTCAAACCACTTTTACATCAGACTCGACTAAAACACTAGGACTCACCTAATAATTCGACAATAAATTTCACCCTAGCTTTGGGGGTTTAAGCTGGAGGGAAAAAACTCTTTTGATTAGTCGTGTCGAAAAACACAGGTAATCAGTGAGGTTAAAAAACCTCCTAGGATGGAATTCGTCATCAAATTATAGGCTTACCTAGGTTGTTACATAGACTCATGGTTTTACTAAGATCATTTACAATATATAACTTATAGAATGGGATGACTATGACACACGGACCATTGATATGTGATCTGATCCTTGTTGAAAAAGTTGGCACTTCCGCTTCCCTGAAACTTTGATAATTTGAGTGCAACAAGACATAAAAACATTATTTTTCAGATCTCCATTCAAGAAAGCAGTTTTTACATCCATTTGATGGACTTTCCAACCGTTCGGTGCTACCAAGGCAAAGAGTGTCCTGTTGGTAGCCCATTTTGTTGTTGTGGGGGCAAAAGTCTCCTCATAGTCGACCCCTTCCTACCGTGCAAAACCTTTTGCCACAACCCTGGCTTTGTGCTTGTCAAGTGAGCCATCTGCTTTATACTTTTTTTGAAGACCCACTTGCAGCCAATTGGTTTTGGTTCCTAAGATACAAGTCTCACATTGCTTAAGCTTCCTAGGAATTTAGGCATTCCAGTAACACCATTTTTCTTCAACAAACGAAGGTTGTCATAGTTCAAGTGTCCAAATCTAGTGTGTCATAAAAGACTTGATGGAAATGTACCTTCATCATAGTGAGAATTGTATGAAAAGTTTTGTGCAGGAGCAAAGGTTCCTTGCACCTTTTGTAGTCTTTCTTTTTCTATCCCAATCATGACAAGTGGGTGATCTGATGCTTTTCTGACCTCTACCTTGCTATCAAATGTGTGAATGGAGTGTCCTTGCTGGCGAATGTGGACCAAGGACAGCAAGTTTCTTCTCAGCTCCGGGAGGTATAGAACATCGTGTAGAAGAAAGTCTGGAAGACCAAGTAGTTTGAGCCTGATGGTGCCAAGCCCTAATTGCTTAAGTTTTGACTTGTCTGCAAATTATACTGCTCCATCAACATTATTAGTGAATTTTTCAAAGAAATCTCTCCTAAAAGTCATGTGGCAAGTTGCTCCCAAATCAAGCAGCCAAACATTTTTCCATGATGCAAGTTAAGCATTGAATAAGTCTTCAATTACTCCAATGTTGCAATGTGACACAACATAATGAGCAGATTCAGGTGCTTTTACTTTCCCTTTGTTAGTTGTTTTACCTTTTCCTTCATTTCTTTGTTGCCCAATTCAGTCCCAAGGCAACTTACAAGTGGAAGCATCATGCCCATCTCTATTGCATCGTATGCAATGAAGATCGGAGTTTTCTCCTTAGAACTGTCTTCCCCCACTGCCTCTAAAATTCCTCCTTCCTCTTCGGCCACCTCTTCCTCTAGAAGAATTTTGTTTATGATTCTTCTCCTTTTGTGCAAGGTACACAGCTTCTTCAATAGACTGAGGAGTTGTTCCCAAAATACTTCTCTCTCTCAGCAAACTTCTTTTCAAGGGAGTCAAAAGTAATCTCTTTAAGGTTTCCACTTGCTTGCAATGACTCAAGATAACGTGAATAGGTGGGGTATAGTGCCTTGACATAAGCTATGAGAAGAATATCTATTTCAACACTAGTGCCTTTTATGTTATGCATAATTGATCTTACTTCTGATGCTAAGGCAAGAGGGTCATCATTTTTCAGCTCAAGATTGAACAACTTTATCATCAATTGAACTATTTCAAGTTTAGAGTGCGAGTCATACAATTCCTTCCACTTGCTTGCAATGACTCAAGATAATGTGAATAGGTGTGGTATAGTGCCTTGACATAAGCTATGAGAGGAATATTTATTTCAACACCTATGGCTTTTATGTTACGCATAATTGATCTTACTTCATGCTAAGGCAAGAGGGTCATCATTTTTCAACTCAAGATTGAACAACTTTATCATCAGTTGAATTATTTCAAGTTCAGAGTGTGAGTCATACAATTCCTTCAACTTCTTTAAGGCTTCAAAGGCATTTGAAAAACGGAGAAATATGTTGACTCACCTCTTCATTTACTGACGTTGCAATCAAGGCATAGGCCTTGTTGTTCTTGTTTTCCAAAATGGCAAGCTCGTTATCTAAAGTGGGATTTTCTGGTGCATTGTCTCCTCCTTCACAAATATCTTTCCATAGTTCATTTAAAATGAGGGTGTGTTTTATCTTCGGGACCACTCACGATAGTTCTCTTTTCCAGAGAGAACTACACCCACAATGGAGATGAGTGAATGCATCATATATAGTCTAATCTGACCTCAAAATATTACAATGGTTGCAACAAAAAGTTGATTTATTTGTAATGAAATTTGAGTGGCTATGTCATCAAAAAATTAACATATCTCCATTATAAATGATATTTTTTTATATGGCATATCAAAAATAATATACCACGACCTCCCTTTTAAAATCTCATATATACACACACACACACACACCACAACCTCCAATTTAAATCAATGTGTAAACTACCTTCTCATAACTATTCATCGACCTCCCAAAAAAGACTTTCACTGTACCACAGTCTTCAAAAAATGTTTAACTCAGTCTTCAAAAAAATTTAAAGCACAAGCAACATATATTGTATATAAATCTTGCTCTCAACACACCTAGGCAACATATATTGTATATAAATCTCGCTCTCAACACACCTAGTCAACACAACCAATGGTGCCAACGCAGAGGATCAACAATATGCCATAGCAATTCGACTACCGATGGTTCAGCATGAAAGTCAGTCAGAAGGTTGACAGTAAGGGTCGGACCACATATAATGAGGTTGCAGATGAACTTGCAGCTGAATATGCAAATCTGGATAGCACTCTTGTTTTGGCAACAATATGATGGAAAGAACATTCGGCAAAGGGTTTATCATGCACTGAATGTACTTATGGCAATGGAGATAATCGCAAAGGAAACAAATAAATCTAGTGGAAGGGGTTGCCTAACACAAGTATAAATGATGTCGAACAACTTAAGGCTGAGAAATTGCTCTTGAAAACTAGGATTGAGAAGGAAGCATCTTATTTTCACGAACTCGAAGAACAGATTATAGGCCTTCAAAATCTGGTGAAACGAAAAGAGAATAGATATAGTTCAAGGAATACTCCCTCTGGAGGGTCTATGTAGGTTCGAACAAATGAATCAAAATAGAGCGATAATCAAAGTGATACGCAGAAGCCTTCATTGAACATAGTGTAACGCCGGGATAACACAGAGAAAAAGGTTATTATGACTGGCAGACTAACAAGGATGCAACAATGGCAAGACTAAAGCAAAGCAGCTATTGAGAGGGACAGAGATGGGGGACTTGTGCTCTAATACCATGTCAAGCCAGGAGGTTAACTCCACAAATTAACTTGTTTATTTCATTAGCCATATTATGAATTTATACATGAGTGGAGAGACTCTTGGGATTCCAATTCCAAGGTCTCTTAGTTTTCTCAAATGCATAATTGGCAATATTTACAATGTTTACAATAATCCTTTCGGATTAGGTGTCAACACGATCCATTTGTTTCAAGAACTTGCTTTACAAAAGATATTGTCACCATTTAGCTAGAGCATGCATAATGGTAAGCATTTCTTTATCGTATGTAGATTTTAGACATTCTCTTCAATTGAGCTTCATGTTTTCAATGTTATAGGGTGGCCATCCTGCATCAATACTGCCCCTATTCTAAAACTTAAAGCATCACATTTGATTACAAAAGGTTTTGAAAAATCTAGAGTTGTTAATACAAGGGTGATGAACATTGTCTCCTTTAATATTTCAAAACATCATTATGCCTTATCATCAAATTGGAATGAGTTCCTTTATAAAAGATTTGTTAGTGGGGCAGTTATGTGAGCATAATTTCGAATAAACCTTTGATAATATCCTGTGAAACCCAAAAATCCTCTTAACATGGAAAAGTTAGTTGGCTTGAGCCATTATGTGATTGCCTTAATTTTGTTGGGAGTTACCTTCGCACCTTCCTTTTATATCACATGTCCTAGATAATCTATTTCTTTCCGAATGTATATTTTGACATCTTCACATAAAATTGGTTTTTTTTAGATGAGATAGAACTTCCTCCAAGTGCGTCAAATGCTCATCCCATGTTTTACTATATATAAGAATGTCATCAAAGATGACTAGCACAAATTTCCTTAGGTAGGGTCGGAACACTTCATTCATGGTTGCCTGGAAGGTGGTTGGAGCATTAGTTAAATCAAAGGGCATAACTTTGAATTCATAGTTCTCTTTGTAGGTTTTAACCTCGTACAGACATTATGTTAAAATTGGTAACTAGGATCAAACTCCATGTGAGTCATCTTATTAATGGAAGCTGATATTTTTCTTGGATCCCTCTCATCGAGAGGTGTAGGATTGATCTAAAGATCATCAGATTCCGATAAGTATTCATGAAGATATGAATTTATTTGTGTTACGGGACAATTCGTCAAGGTCGGCCAGCAACCAAATAAACCCCACTTGTGCTCAACGTTTTAGTATAAACAGAGGTGGCCTTCAAGTCATTTCAACACACTTGGGATCTCTTCCTCTCCACTTGTCTTTGGGTTTTAGTAGGAGGAGAGATCCTAAGGGATAACGCTACCCTAATCCAAAGGGCAGAAGTCGGCACTACCGAGAATAGCCAGAATTGCCAGAACTGCAGGGAACTTTCGGAACTACCGGGAAAAGCCGGAACTGCCAGAACTGTCGGGAATTGCAGGAATTGCCGGAACTGCCGGGAATAGCCGAAATTGCCGAAATAGTCAGGAATAGCCAGAATTGTCGGAACTGTCGGAACTGCCGGGAATAGCCAGATCTGTTGGAACTGTAGGAACTGCCAGGAACTGCCGGAACTGTCGGGAAAAGCTGGAACTACCGAACTGTCGGGAATAGTCGGAATTGCCGGAACTGTCGGAAATAGCCGGAACTGCCGGGAACAACCGGAACTACAAGAACAGCCGGGAAAGCTAACGCAGAGGGCAGAAACGGAAACTGCCAGAACTGCTGGAAGAAGTCGGAACTGCCAGAAATATCCGGAATTGCCAAAACTGTCGGGAATAGCCGAAATTGTCGAAACTGCAGGAACAGCCAAAGCATCTATCTCCGAAGGAGAGCAGCATGCAAGGGACAACTAACTAACATTGGGACAGTTGTATGGTACTTAGCAGCAAATACACCAAGCATGCAAGGGACAGCTAGCATGCAACAGCAAGCATGCAAAGGACAACAAGCATGCAAAGGGCAACAAGCAAGCAAGATGCAGCCAGCACATAGGTCAGTATGGCAACATGGTGCAGCAATGGCACATAATGCAGTACAGTGATGGGTATAGTCATGATTAATGAAGCATGATGAGATGTAGCATAGTGATGATGGGTGCAACATGGTGCAGCACGGTGAGGTGCAGCATAATGACGAAATGCAGCACAACAATAGGTGAAGGAGTCACCTTGGAGAATCAGTTGAAGCAGCATGTCTTCAACTGATCTCATGTATCATCTTCTTAGAGATGATCTATGCTCTTATCTAGATAAGTCAAAGTGGGACTTCTATTGTAAACAACTATCTCTCTCTCTCTGCTGAACTATTGAAGAACATATAAGAAGAATTGATCAAGGGTTTCCCCACATTGGGGTTTGTCCCTGGCTAGCGCCACATCTTGTGTCCTCTTGTCTTGGCTTGTCTTCTGCGATTTATGTTTATGTTCTATCTGCAGTTTACTTTAATCCTGATGTGATCGCTAATCTGGAAAAGATATTGAGCTAACTGTGAAAATTGAAATAAATTGCTCTAAGCATAGAACATACCTAAAATTACATGGTATCAGAGCTGAGGTGAAGACAATGCCCAAGCAAGAGTGAAAGAGCAATCACCGAAGACAGTTGGGAAAGGACAAAAGGATCAGTGGATTCCTCATCCCTCTTCAAATTCACCAAGGGTGAAGTTGAAGCAGAGAATATTATCAGAATGGCGCAGCAGAAGTTTCTGATGGCCTACCTAAAGATCACTTCAATGGGAAGTCCAGATCTAAGGGTGGAAGGAAAGGCAGATGCCTTGGTTGTAATAAGTTCGGCCATTATGCGAAGGAGTGTCCGAATGGCAGAGACACATCTCTTGATGAAGATAACAATCATTCCAGGGACATCTTCAATGATCAAAGGAATGACAGGTAATGCAGGTCATCAAGGAAATGGCCGACTCTTCAAAGAAAGCAAGGAACCCCAGTGCTTCAAGGCACTTCATCGGATAGAAGGGTGCACTCTCTAATTTGGTAGATATGGAAACAATCGTGGGATTATACTTGGAGCCGATGCCACCTATCCCGGAAAGGGTGTAGGGAATGTTACCCCTCAATTGAATGAGGGTAACTCGATTCATTTACAAAATCTTTTTTATGTACATGATCGCAAGAAGAACCTGGTGTCCATTTCAGCAATAGAAGTCAAAGGTTACAAGGTGGCACTCATCGATGGAAAGGTACGTGTTTGAAAATAGAATTTTCAAAGATGTTTTTGAGTTCAGGGTTGTATCAAGTTGCAGGAAGTCCACTGGGGACCATGTCCATTGACACATAGCACTAGAGGTATGTGAGTCAGATGGTGACAAGGATGCCTGAATTCAAAAAGAGCATGAAAGTACATGTCTGAGATGTACCAAAGGAAAATCTTACAAGGGAACCATTCCCCTCATGTAGCAGGTCCACAAGTTTGGAACAACTCGAGGGGTTTGAGATTGATGACCAGGAATCTCACATATGCAGGTGGAAGAAAGCCCTCTATGACTTGAAGCAAAACTCCCCGGGTGTAGTATGAGAGGATTGATAGCTATCAGATGAAGCTGAGATTCACTAAGAGTGAAGCCGATCCAAACCATTGTTTGAAGGTTGTGGATGATAGACCTCTCATACCAACACCTTATGAGGACGACCTATTTCTAACAGGTGCAGACCCTCTCATTTGCAGAAGTAAGAGGGAGTTGGATTCCGGAAGTGGAATGATAAACTGCCAGTCCATGACTACCTCGAGGATCTTAACTTTCAGAAGTTATATGGTAGTGATGTCGGACCAGATTTGGGAAATGCCTCTGAGTTTCATAAACTCATTCGCGTTGATGTTCTTGGTGAACTTCCGTCCGGACATATGTTTTGAAGTTAGCATGGTGAGCTCATATTTGGTTGAGCCTCACTGGATTGGTACCAAGAATCTTCTGAGATATCTTCGGGACACAATCTCTCATGGATTAAGATACACTGTCGGAAATATGAAACTGCATGATTATTCAAGTGTTGACTGGGCAAGTAGTGTGGAGGATCACTAGAGCACTTCTCAGTGTTGGTTCTCTTTGGATTCTACTTCGATATCATGGATGAGCAGGAAGGAGGAGTCAGTTGCTATAAGCACCGCCAAGACTGAATACATAGCTACGAGTATTATCTCGTGTGAAACTGCCTGGTCGCAGAAGCTCTTAAGTGAGTTGTTTGTACACATGATGAATACCACTGTGATTCTCTGTGACAACTAGAGGGGGGATTCGATTATTGAGGAATCCCGTATTCGATGATTGCTCCAGTAGAGAGACATCAGATACTGCCTTATCTGGGATATGGTAAGTCGATGAGCGAGGAGGCTCCATCGCATTGAGACTGGTGTACAGGTCGCAGACATTTTGTCAAAGCCCCGGGGAAAGGTCAAATTTGTGACTTTCCCGAACGACTTGGAGTCGTTGAGAGACCTTATAAGGGTCCTACATGTTTCATGCATTGAGCTCTGGGAGCTCTGGGGGGCTTGGGGTACTTACTGGAGCAACATACGACCACAGGGCGACTCACCCTCCCCTGGTGGTGCGCTATGTACAGGATGACAAGTTCAACCTTCCCCTATGATACCCCGTGGTGACTGTGGAACAGGATGATTAGTTCTCCTGTGGGCCGGGATGATTAGTTCTCCTGTGGCAACTGTGGAACAGGATGATTAGTTCTCCTGTGGGCTGGGATGATTAGTTCTCTCGTGGAAACTATGAAACAGGATGATTAGTTCTCCTGTGGGTCGGGATGATTAGTTCTCCCATGGCGATTGTGGAACAGGATGATCAGTTCTCCCGTGGCAACTGTGGAACAGGATGATTAGTTCTCCTGTGGGTCAGGATGATTAGTTCTCTCATGGCAACTGTGAAACAGGATAATTAGTTCTCTCGTGGACCGGGATGATTAGTTCTCCCGTGGCGACTATGGGGCAGGATGATTCGTACTCCTGAGGACAGGATGATTAGTTCCCCTGTAGAGGCATCCTACCCATGTAGTCTGGGACTCATGGGAAGTACCTCTCATCTGATTAATGAGTATGGATAGGGACCATAGTAGTACTATCAATGGACGCATCGATGTATCTACCATACTCCCTATGCTAGGATGACCTCCATTAATCTGGGATCAATGAAACTGATCTAGGATTAGTATGAGTGGTTTGAGACACTCTCTTGTGATATTGATCTTGGATCAATAAAACTGACTTCGAGCCAGTAAGAGTGATGTGACACACTCTCTTCAGATGAAATTGATTTCGGGTCAGTAGAGAATGGTATGAGACATTCTCGATCAATTCTTCTTCTTCATAGTTCAATAGAGCAGAGTAGAGCAAAGCAGAGCTCAGCAGAGCAGAGCAGTGCAGGGCACTAATGGTAGAGATAGTACAGTCGGACATATGGATCAGCGGATGGAGTTCTCCCTAGTTGAGAGGGAGTGTTAAAATTGGCAACTAGGGCCAAACTCCATGTGGGTCATCTTATTAATGGAAGATGATATTTTTCTTGGATCCCTCTCATCGAGAGGTGTAGGATTGATCTAAAGATCATATGATTCCGATAAGTATTCATGGAAAAATGAATTTATTTGTGTTATGGGACAATTCGTCAAGATCGGCCAGCGACCAAATAAACCCCACTTGTGCTCAACGTTTTAGTATAAATAGAGGTGGCCTTCAAGTCATTCAACACGCTTGGGATCTCTTCCTCTCTACTTGTCTTTGGGTTTTAGTAGGAGGAGAGATCCTAAGGGATAACGCTACCCTAATCCAAAGGGCAGAAGCCGAAACTGCCGGGAATAGCCGAAATTGCTGGAACTGCTGGAACTGCCTGGAATAGCCGGAATTGCCGGAACTGTCGGGAATAGCCGAAATTGCCGGAACTGCCGGCACTGCCGAAAATAGCCGGAATTGCTGGAACTGCCGGAACTGCCAGGAACTGTCGGAACTGCCGAGAAAAGCCGGAACTGCCAGAACTGTCGGGAATAGTTGGAATTGTCGGAACTGCCGGGAATAGTCGGAACTGCCAGGAACAGCCGGAACTACCGAAACAGCCGGGAAAGCTGACGTAGAGGGCAAAAGTTGGAACTGCCGGGAACTGTCGAAACCGCCAGGAAAAGTCGGAACTACCAGAACTGCCGAAACCACCGGGAATAGCCGGAATTGCCGAAACTACCGGGAACAGCCGAAATTGCCGAAACTGTCGGAACAGCCAAAGCATCTGTCTCCGAAGGAGAGCAGCATGCAAGGGACAACTAACTAACATTGGGACAGTTGTATGGTACTTAGCAGCAAATACACCAAGCATGCAATGTTACAGCTAGCATGCAAGGGACAGCTAGCATGCAACAAGCATGCAAAGGACAACAAGCAAGCAAGATGCAGCAAGCACGTAGGTCAGTATGGCAACATGGTGCAGCAATGGCACATAATGCAGTACAGTGATGGGTATAGTCGTGATTAATGAAGCATGATGAGATGCAGCATAGTGATGATGGGTGCAACACGATGAGGTGCAGCATGATGACGAAATGCAGCACAACGATAGGTGAAGGAGTCAACTTGGAGAATCAGTTGAAGCAGCATGTCTTCAACTAATCTCATGTATCATCTTCTTAGAGATGATCTATGCTCTTATCTAAATAAGTCAAGGTGTTGACTACTGTTGTAAACGTACTATCTCTCTCTCTCTGCTAAAGTATTGAAGAACATATAAGAAAAATTGATCAAGGGTTTCCCCACATTGGGGTTTGTCCCTGGCTAGCGCCACATCTTGTGTCCTCTTGTCTTGGCTTGTCTTCTGCGATTTATGCTTATGTTCTATCTGCAATTTACTTTAATGCCGATGTGATTGCTAATCTGGAAAAGATATTGAGCTAACTGTGAAAATTGAAATAAATTGTTCTAAGCATAGAACATACCTAAAATTAACACATTACCTGCATACGAATTTTAAAAATTGAAAATAAACAATGGTGAGAGCATAACACATAAAACAAATATACACAGAGATTTTCCCTTGGATCCCAAAGCCGGGACTACCAAATTGATTTCTCATTATGTTCCTTTCAATGTTACAATACATATATATACATGCCGAAGCATCCATAAATCCCAATCCATTAACCCTAGATTAGAACATAACCGTAGTTCCCTTAACCGGATCTACAAAATACCATGAACCGAAAACCATCATGCCCAAAACCATGTGCAAAATCCATGCACAAAACCATAGGTAGGTCTACCCACCTAATATAGGGTCCAACAAAAAAAAGTCGTGGAAAGAATATAACACAACCCAACACTCTTCATGAGTTCAAAAATCGATTTTCACCACATTTTCTAATCTTACTATGATTTGGTAGCATCCTGAATTGAAATCCAAATGAGAAAAATACTTAGCCCCATGAAGCTCATCCAACATTTTGTCTATGAAGGGAATAGGAAACTTGTTTTTTATTGTTATCTTATTCAATTCTCTGTAATCTATGCAGAGCTTGAAAGACCCGTCCTTTCGAACAAGGGCTACAGGGGTTGCATGATAGCTTCTACATTTTGTGATAATATCGCATCTCAATAGATCTTGGACTATTCTCTCGATTTCCGTTTTTTCATGATGTGCATAGTGATATGGTTTAATGTTGACAAGGTTTGATCCTATTTTAGCTTCGATAAATTGCTCAATATTTCTTTCAAGAGGAATCTTCAAGGGAAAATCTTGTAATGCCTTTTTGTGTTTTTAAATTAATTCTTGAATCTTTGGAAACTCGATGTTAACTAGTTCTAAGGCCAATATTTCCATTGGATGACATTGTACTATATATGTCGATGTCCCTTTCCAAGTTGACTTCAACATCTAATGGGAAGATACAATTTGGTTTTGTGGCGATTGAAACCCATGTAACTTATACTTTTCTCCTTGCCATCGAAACTCCATAAATTGTTTTTGATGGTTGGTAGAGTAAGTGTCGAATGTTTGTAGCCATTAGACACCTAGGACTACATCCACTCCTACCAAATGTACAGTGTAAAACTAGGATTCTAAATCGTAGGCTTGAATTTGTAAATTAACTTTCAAACATTTTCCTACGCCTTCATTTTTTTCCCGTTTGCTACCATAAATTTCATATTGGACATTGGGTATATGAAAATATTCAACCTTTTTGCAACATTTGTGTCAACAAAATTATGAGTCTTTCCAGTGTCTATCAAGACCATTACACTACTCTTCTTGGTGTGTCTTTTTAATTTTAAGGTCTAGGGCTAAGTTATTCCTATCACGGTTAATAGCGATATTTGCAATGCATTCTCATTGTCTAAATCTAGGGAGAAATGTTGAGGATCTTCTACTTCTTCAACTAAGTCCTCACTATTTGAATCCTCTTTTGCTTCACATTTATATAAATTCTAGACATTACTTCCTTAAAGGAATTTTATGTTTGGGGTCCCATTTTTCACCACAATATTTGCATTTGCCTTCTTTTATTCGTTGGGCTTCCAAATTAGGTTTGCTTCCTTCTCTTAACTACAATGGAAGGTATTTTGGATATTCTATATTTGTAGTTTAGAGAATCATTCCTCTTGAACAAAATTTCTCGAATTTGGGCAGTGATATTTTTTTGAATTTCTTCTCTGTAGCTTTTGCTTTCCATATTGCATCTTCCATAGTTGTAATATCATGTAGCTTTAGCTCATTCTGATGTGTGATTTCAATCCGGTGATGTAAAATTGCAATAAACGTCATGTCAATAATCCAGGTACTCTTGTAGCAAGTGCTTCCCATTCACGTGTAAATTCATCCACATTTCCTTTTTATTGCAACGTAATAAGTTCTATGGAAAAATCCTCTTCTTTGATACCTTGGAATCATTTAAAGAATGTCTTTAAATTTATTCCAATTTATTGAATACCCTGATTTTTTCCACCACATATACCAGTTATACGTGTCTCCTTCCAGTTACATGGATGCATATCAGATATTTTCATCGTCATTATAAATACCATATATCTCAAAATATTCTTCCACGTTGTTGAACCATGCCACACCTTTTTTTTCATTTCAGGTGAATTTTGATAATTCCAGTTTTGCTCGAGGAGGGTATGCAAAGATTAGTTGGTTATATGGTGGGTGTTAGTTCTAGATCATCATGTCATGAGTAGGTATATTTAATTGCGGATTTGGAGTATTAGGCAAGCTCTGTGGTATATTTATTTGGGGGATTGGTATGTTAAGCGAATTTGGTGAATTGGAAGTCTATAAAGCATTTTGTTATGGACTAGTTGTCTTTTGCGATGGGGCAAGGTTGATTAAGAGCTTTTCTAATGAGCTGAATTTATGTTGCAATTCAGCATGATTTTTTCCAACCAATGCTTTCAGTGTTGCTTGATCCTGTTGTATGACATTGTGATTTTAATTGATCTATGCTTCTAAATGTGCGTGCTTCTCTGTTAATACCTTCTAAAGTGCATCATGTTGTTCTTCCATCATGGTCAACATCGTACTAAATTCACTCATAGTCATTGTCATCATAACTGGTGGGGTTTTTCAATCTATTTTGACTTCTTTGAAACCTTTTGTTAATTAATTAATTAATTATATTGAAATTTATTTTTATTATTATTATTATTATTATATATATCCTAACTAAAAACTAAAAAAATATCCCTGTTAACCCAACTTATGGACACTAGTTAACCACATGACTTAGCCACATGCTATTCAAAAAAATATACAACACATTTTTCAATAGCGATATGTCAGGTACACTGTACGACAACAACAGTGGCCTCACTAATCGATTTGCAACCAGGATGAGATCAATTGACGACAGCGACTACCAAGGGCGCAAAGGCATTGGCGGCAACCGCTCATAGTGACGACTTGGCACATGAAAATGGTAGCAAACTCGCAAGGACGGGAGACAGACAGTGCAATGGAATAGTGTACAAACAATGGACAACGCGATGACTGAATTAGCGACCTAGCAACGCAGCTCTAAAAGGCTTCATGATTTTGCTAGATCTTATACCAAATGCTACAAAAAAATGAATACGCGATATATATATAGGATGATGAATATTTCAATGAGGGCCCCCACTATAAATACCTAAGCAGGAAGGCCCTTCACTAATGGACATGTCTTTTTGATAAGACACATCCATTCATTAACTAATTAACTATCATTTATTATTTTTGTAACATTGTCATCTAAATATACCATGTCTATAGTAAGATTCATATCCCCAATCTTGTGTTGAACTTCATTTATTACAATATCATCATCTTCTACGAATATTTCAAGTTCTTTGTTTGGAGATCCCTTTTCCCTTCCAAGAGCTATCTTTTCTTTCTAATGATATCTCTCTACAACAGAAAATTTGACACAAAATTATGTTTCCTTCATTTGGTCAAGTACCTACATCAAAAGCTCCCAAAACACAATTATTTTCTTGGTAAAAATTTGTTTAATGTTCTCTAATTTGATTTGTGCATTCTCTATTTAGTCATTAGATATTAGTGGGACATATGGACTCGTGGCACTTTTTAATCATATTTGTTGGGTTGTAGGTTCGCAAGCAATTGCCTCAAGTAATTCCTTCCCTTTCACCCAAATTCATCAATTTTAATTATATTAACCATGATAAGTTGTTCATGCAAATAAGTTATTTGTTTGGAGATTCCTTTGACCTTCCAAGAGCTATCTTTTCCTTTTGGGGATATCTCTCTACGTCAAAAAATTTGCCACAAAATTTAGTTTCCTTCATCTGGTCAAGTAACTACATCAAAATCTCCCAAAACACAATTGGTTTCTTGGTAAAAATATGTTTAGTGATCTCCAATTTGCTTTGTGCATTCTCTATTTGGTCACTTGAAATTAGTGGGACATATGAAGCCATGGCACTTTCTAATCATGTTTGTTGGCTTGTAGGTTCACATGCAATTGCCCCAAGCAATTCCTTCCCTTTCACCCAAATTCATCTTCTTTAATTATATTAACCATGATAGCTTGTTCATGCAAATAATTACCATCCTTCAAACTATTCCTACTTGACCTTGATATTAGCTTCATGTTGTTTAAGCATTGCAAGCAGTATCCCAAATTCAGATACTAGTTTTCTAGAGGTATTCAAATTGGGAAATTTCATGTTTGTTTCTAAAGGTATACACAACCTTTTCCTGAAGAAAATCATGCACCAACATGAACTGAGAACACTGAGAATGCAAA
Organism: Pinus tabuliformis; assembly: GCA_031772625.1. Classification (NCBI taxonomy): domain Eukaryota; kingdom Viridiplantae; phylum Streptophyta; class Pinopsida; order Pinales; family Pinaceae; genus Pinus; species Pinus tabuliformis. The sequence continues at coordinate 151,318,029 of CM062805.1, read as the reverse complement.
TTATCAAGTTTTAGAAGTTCATCATCATCCTTAGATAGAAATACCAATGACAACCTACTAGTACACATGATGAATCTAAGAGCATTATAAGTAACCTTCCAAACTTCCTTCCCAAAATATACATTTCCCAATTTTTGCACTAATTTCCCCTTGGTCATAAACAACCATGATTTTGTTAGCTTTGCCTTCAACTCAACTTCATCTGCACATAATCTCTCCAAATTTGAAGGAAACAATTTTATAATATTCCTCAAAGAAACAATGTTTTTGTTTTCGTTCTGACTATTGCTCATGATTTTAGGGTTGGCCTTAGGGTTTGTAATGTGTAATTGAGAGAAATCCGCCTTCCTCAGACTTAGATCCAAATGCATCAGATTTATGATCCCTTTCATCTTCCCTAATTGTCTTTTTATCTTCTATATCTCCGTTTTCTTCCTCTCACATAATCGTAATCTTCTTTATCATGCTACTTCATTTGTTCCCCAATATCTACTTCATGCTTCCCTAAGGTTTAATTCTCTTCATGTATCTTTCTTCAACTGAGGTCTACTCTTCCTTATTCCTAAATCTCATCTTCTCATATTTTAGAGATAGAACACTAGCATCATTATTGTTAAATTGAAGATCTAATTTGGAGCACTTGTAACATTTTCTAATAAGTCCTTATCTACACCATCTACACTATCATCTTCATTCTCACTTCTTTTACTATCTTTAGATTCATGATCATGCTTAGTGTATATAGTGTCTATAGTTTTCAATTTGCTTTTACTCTTTTTCGAAAAAACATACCTGGAAAGCTATAGGGCGACCTTAAGAGACCAATAAGCCTTCTAATGGTAACTTTGATACATCAAATATTTCCTTATCTGGATGTAAATGTATTGACCTCAAATACATCACAAACACCCATTGTGCCATTTGAGTAAAATCCTGATCTTTTAACCAAGTATGGTTAAATTTAAAAGGATAAACCTTGAAAACAATATCATTATGTCGTTGAAGAATAATAGGAGAGTGGTCTGACAGCCTCTCCGTGGCAACCCACGAACACATCAACCCATACACTCCAAAAAATTCTCATGCACCAAATATATATCCAGCCTCTTAGCAATCCCCTCCAAACCCGTGCGATCGTTCCTCCATGTAGGGACAATGGGAGATGGAAATATATCCACCATATGATTTGCCTCAAAAAGCCCCTTGAAATATTCCTTCAAAGGATCCATTTTGCATTTAGAATCCCACATCTCATGTGCAAATAATGTCAAATTTAAATCACCTGACAGGATTAGGGAACCGATCTTCAACAAGTCGCTTTTGTCCAACAGATCCTAGAACGCCAGCCTAGAATCGTATGGAGCATAAGTGTTTTAAATATGAAATCAATATCTGAAGCCACGAACAAAGCCTGATAGAAAAATCCCTAGGATTTTGCTCAGATGTTTCATGATTTCTGGGCGCAGGAGTTGCTCCATGGTGAGTCGTCGAATATGGAACAAGTCTATAGCAAACTAGTTGCATTAAAGAGAAAGATGAGGCATTGGATCGACGACAAGAAGTGCAAGAATTTAATTGAATTAAATGAGATTGGTCAGAAATTAGCAGCTACGAAAAACCCATCAAATCTGGATTAATTCTCCGAGTCCTAGTAACAATTGGCTATGAAACTAGAGAGAAAAATGAGACATGTTTTGAACTAATAGGAAGCAGAGTGGAGATTGAAGAGTAGGGCCATATGGTTAGCAGAGGGCGACAAAAACACAAAAAAAATTCATCGATTTGCCATTCAGCGTAGCAGTGAAATTTCCATTTGGGAGTTGGAGGGAGCAGATGGTCGTTCGATATCCAATTTGATGGATCTTCACGAAAAAGCTACCCATTTCTTTGAACATTGATAAACAGTTAGAAATATTACAGGTTTACCCTATTGAGAAATCTAGGGCATTAGCATTAGGTGATTTCTCTTTTATTAATGACTATTTGTGAATGCTTTTTACTTCTTTCAATTAGGATCTTCTTCTTATTAGATTATTAGTGTTCTTCTTCATCAAACAGTAACCAATGCATGAACATAAATAGACAAGAGACACAGCATGTAGGCTATGAGCCAGGGCCAAAACCTCTCACTCTTTGAGAGGAAAACTCGCACAAATTCTTCTTCTAGAGATTCCAATTGACGAATACCAAGACCAAGACCCTTGACCTATTAGCCACTCCAAGACCAAGACATTGCTTCTCTTGACTATCTTTTCTTCTTCGTGATTCTTCCTTCGCTTCGACCTTCTTTGCATCAAGACATTGTCTTCACATCGTCGTCTTATCAAGACCTTCTCATCATTGTCTTCAAGATCTTCTTCTCGCTGTCATGACCTTCATAGTATAGAAATGTATGACTGGTGCACTATGAATTGTCTCATCTTCTTCGCTGCCACTGAAATACGAAATGTAGAGGGATCTGAATTCCCTTAGACACCCAAACTCTTCCTCTGCCTCTTAGACCGAGTTCTGTTCTCACATCCGAATCACAAAGATGTTTCACTGTTCATCATCACCGAAAACTCAGAGAGGATATCCAAAATCTGTTGACCATACTCCATAGAAGAATCCGAACTTGTGACTGTTTCAAGAGTATCGAACTGTGGTCTATATAGAGACCAATCTTTGTTGTCACTGTGATCTACATTTAAGAGGGATCTGAATTCCCTTCTCCATAGAACTGTAGTCTTGTAACCTTCCAACTGTAGCCTCTACTGAAACATAGATGATCTGAATTCCTCTGCTGTCTCAGTTCACCGAAATTTCAGAGATGTGAAGTTCTGGACTATGGAAATGCAAGGAGCCTAGCCTCCTATATATAGTGATTCGACCATATATTTAAGCCGACTTTAGCATCCGAATGGGTGTGTCACTTTGGGTGAGCCGACATGAGTTATTCCTTCATTTTATAGGCCGACATCAAGAGAAGAGAGTTGTGCTTGTCTTTGGAGGGCTTTCTAGACATTTAATTGACTCATACATTTTACACATGCTCAAGGAGAGCTCTTCATACGTGACATTAATTCTTTGACCTTAATGACGAATCCTAAGGCTCACAATGGGAGCCATCTAAAATAAAATCACTTGCTCATGAAACCCATGAAGCAAGGCTTACAATAATAATTTTATTTTCTTCATTACATCATTTACAAAAGTCACAATTACATGTCATTATGAAGACCAAACCTAGTTACACTTTTCAACATACCCAAACATGTTTGATGAGGATACTAATGCTATTATGACAAAGGCGATTTCTATATCGAAACTACAAGCAGTCTTAAAATCTTTGGCTAGGGACAAGAGTCTCAAGCCCAACGGATGGCCAATGGAGTTCTTCCTTTACTTCTTTGATTCTATGGGTAAGGACCTCCTTACGCTAGAGGAATAATCGAGAATTTCTTGCAGGATATCAGGGGCTATAAACTCTCATTCATAGCATTGATTTCTATGGTATCATCGGCTACACCCTTCAGGGACTATCGGCCCATTCCCTATGCAATATTATCTACAAAATGATTTTGAAGACCATTGCTTTGCAGATGAAGGATAGTCTCTCAAAATTTATTTCTTCTGAGCAATTTGGCTTTTTGAAAAATCGTCAAATACAGGACGCAGTGGCAATTGCACAGGAAAGCATGCACACTATAAAGGTGCGGAAGAAAAACGTTATTTTATTAAAAGTGGATATGATAAAAGCCTATGGTTGTATTGATTGGTGTTTCCTGAGGTTAACCCTGCACAAGATAGGTCTTTCGGTGGAGTCTGTGTATTGGATTATCGCTTGTATTACATCTGTAAATTTTGCTATATTGATTAATGGGGTGCCATCTCGGTTCTTTAAGGGTTCTAAAGGCCTCCGAAAGGGATGCTCCCTTCCCCACTTCTATTATTGTTGGTTATTGATGGGATGACCCTTGTGGTCGCTGCTGCTCACAATTTGGGTTCTTTCCAGGGGGTGCGCATCACAAAACAATATCCCATCACCCACTTAATGTTCGTGGATGATCTGTTATTTATGGATAATGCTTTTGTTGGGGAATGGAAAAATCTACTTCAGATTATCTCTGATTTTGGGTATGCCTCCGGTCTCTATATGAATCATTCAAAATCCATTTTAATAGATGCTTCTTCTGACGCGGCCTCTGTTGTTGCTATTGCTGACATCTTTGAGGTCAAGACTATTGCCACGGACATCTGTTTTAAATATTTGGGCTTCCATCTCAAACAAACAAGTATGGCATTAAAGATTGGGAGTGGTTGTTAGGTAAATTCGATCACAAACTCTCTAATTGGTCTTCTAAGTGGTTGTCACTGGGTGGCAGTTTGATTCTGGTTCAGTCTTTTCTTCAAAGCATTGTTGTTTACTGGATGCACTTATAATTATTTTTTTTGAAATGTATTTTATTTAAACTTTGTAAATAATATTTGAAATATCTTATTTTAAATTTGTAAATATTTTATTTTAAAATAATACTTGTAAATAGGTCTTTTAGCTATAATCCATATCTCTCTTTCTATATAATTCACGAGGCTGCATTTTGTGTTTTTCGCAGGTCTAGATAAAAAGAGAAGGCGTAGGGTTTGAAATATTTTGTTTTGCAGGTCCTTTGTCGGGGATAGTCTTTAGCATTGTGGAAGCAACCGCAGGCCCAAAAAGAGCTGTCTAACTCAGCCACAGGCTTAGCTGGCTCTCCCTGACTTAGCCGCAGCCTTAAAAGCCCTGGATACTCCTGCTGCAAGTCTGGAAGGCCCCCTTCTGCTTTTGGATCAAAGTTTTTGAAGGATTTTAGGATATTTCATCTCAGCTGCAAAGGCTTTAGAGGGCATATTTTTATTTTCAATTTTTTCATCTCTAACCCTCATTTTGCAGGTGGTCCGAGCCATTTTTCTCCATCAATTCTCAAGGAGGAATTTGTCATTTGTTGTCTCTGGTTTATTTCAAAAATTCTGAGTAGGCTGCATTAATTTTGAGGGAGTTTTACAAGCCTTTGTGAGGATTTATCAATCCTTTGGGGGCATAAAATTATTGTGATAACCCTCATCTCCTCAACAGGGCCAAGAATCCCTCCTTGAAAGGTCTGATCACCTCCCCATATCAGTTTCTGGGCTAACGAATTTGTGTTTGCAGGTTTGACGTTGCTTGTTGGAAGGGTTTTCATATTCGTTTTTTGTCCAAAAAGCGTAATTTTGGTGCTTGACTTGATATATCAGCCACCAAGGAAAGATCGCAAGGCTTTGAGCCCCTAATCTCTCCCAACCATGACCTCTGCAGACTAACATAAGTATCCAGATCTATAAATTTTGTTCCCACCTATCATTTGACTCTTTTGCAAGGAGTCATAATCGATTTTTTTAGAGAGTCTGTTCAATCAAATTTGGCATATAACTAACCCCTATTGTCTTGGACAGATCTGAGAAAGTCTTGTGGGAGCCCTAATCTTTTCTTACTGTGAGCATTAAGCCTCTTTCTTTTACCTGGTGTGAAAATTTCCTAGAGGGCCTGAAGTATTCACAATTTGCCAAGGCCTCAAAGCCTTTGAAACTTGATAAAGTCCCTTAACATTTAATAAAAATCTAATCCAGATCTAATCAAAAAAAAAATCAGTTGTGGAGATTGGCTTAATTTTCTCTTGGCTGTAAGTAACCCTTTTAGTCATTAGTGCAGGAAGATATTCTCAGGGCCTGATATATTTCTCTGCGGAGGAGCATTATTCAGTCATCTCAGAACGAGATATTCAGTATTTTTGAGAAGACATTTGAGCCTTGAAATTCTACAAAGTCATCATAACAATTTTATATTGAGTTTGAAATTTAAATTGTGATCTATTTCTGGGCTGATTGTAATGACTGAACATTATTTGGTGACTAGTCTGGATTTGTTCTTGTAGTATTTGCATCATTCTTGATTGCTGGCTTATTTTGGTTTTGGAGAGATAAACTGATCTTTACTTGCTTTTGCAGAGACTCAACATGATTTCTTGTAAGGTTTCGTTATGCTGATATAACTTGTGTGTTTGCAGCAGCTTTTAGATCACAGGGTTAAGAGATTCATTCAGCTTAAAAGCTTCATTGATCTTTGGAAGAAATCAAGCATCAAACATTGATGAGATGGCCTTCAAATCCTAATAAATTTCAGCTAAAATTTTGATCAATTTTCAGTCTTGGTGAAGGCAACAAATGGAGCCTTGATCCACTGCTTTGGAGAAAATTGTAGTCAGACCATAAAGGGATCAGCCCATCATTCCAGGGAGAGAATTGTCTTTGTAAAAAATTTCATTCTCCTTTAAGAAAGAGCCCCTCCCTCCGTCGAGAGGATTTTTTCCTTTCTGCAACCCTCGTTAATAAAATCATCTCTTCTCTTGAGGGAGCTTGGAATTCATTTCTAAAGCATCCTTTCTCCTTATTTAGAAGGGCGAGCTAACCCACTAACTCTTGCTAACTTAAGATCTAGGCACTAACACCTGCATTTTAACTTGCATCCTAATTTTCGTCTCTTAATCTGCATTATTTTCCTTTCTAATTGGCTTTGTTTCACTGAGCAACATTATATGCTTCACCTGCATTTTAACTTGCATCCTAATTTTCGTCTCTTAACTTGCATTATTTTCCTCTCTAATTGGCTTTGTTTCACTGAGCAACATTATATGCTTCATTAATCTTGCAATTTTGGGCTTAAAGGTAATCATAAGTAGAATAGCATTTCTCTCTTTGAAGCATTGCATTGACATTTCGCATCTCATTTTGCATTCATTCCATCTTTCTCTCATTTGGCATATTGTTAATTATGAGCATTTTATTTCTCTTGCAATATTGTAGTACTACTCTTGTATTCGTCTTTAATTTCTTGCTCATTGATCACTAATAACGCTTTGTCATATTTTACTTGAGCATTTATCTTGAAGTACAAGTCATTTTCATCCTTGCAAGATTCATTTTCTGCTCATACTTTTGAATATTGTGCCATCTTTCCTAAACTACCATTTTTCTAGCAGCACTTGTATCTTGTTACTTGTAACTTGATAAGTCCATCCATTGTGCAAGTATATTTCGTCTTGAGCATTGTTATTAAAGGCACTGGTCTCATAACTTTAAATCTAAATAGCATAATCTAATTGAATAGCCTAAGCACTATTTCATTATGTTAAGATACATTGTGCTCATTTAATAATCACACTTGCACCTAATTTAAGTCAAGCTATTAAGATAATTCTAAGTGCATTTCCTAGAACTTGTTGGTTCCCAGCAAGTTTCCCTTCATCATCCACCCTTTCAACCTTTAGAGACTACCCCCCTTAGCTTGCCTAGGAGATAGCTCAAACAGAGTGGGCAGGGATCAGAGTGACATCCCCTGCCCTGAGTGTTGTGGCTCTTGGTGTACACTTCGGGCGACAACAGGGTGGATGTCTAGTTATAAAAAAATTCGATCACTGCCATTCTATGTCATATGGGGAATCTGGAAGTGCAAGAATAGATGCATTTTTTAGCAACATCCTATGGACATCAATTGGACCAGTATAAATATATGTTCTCTATTCAATGAGACCGGTCCTTGGGAGGGCAAGAGTTTGAGGAGGTGCATCAAACTGGTCGACATTTGGAGTCGCTAACCTATGGGGTTTTTTGACAAGGCTTCAAACATGAATAAATGTGGGAGTGGTGCATCTATTGCTCTAAAGTCTAGACATTTCTATCATTTCAGTTGGGGATGGGTACTAACACGAGAGCGGAGATAATAGCACTTTGGGGTGTTTTATATTGTGCTAACGAGACTTCCTTCAATCCTCATATGCTTTCTTTTTGGATGCTCAGGATTAAGAATCTGATTGGAATTTTTGATAGGCTGTCATTTTCTCATATATTCCAGGGGCAAAATGGGTCCGTAAATGCTTTGTCAAAAGTTGGTTATCGTTATCCTATTGGAGAGAACAACTATAGTGCATATTTCAATGACAGCTATCTTGAATCTGGGGAAATTTTCTATACTTGACTTTGTGGGGGAAAACTCTTTTTGGTACATTTTTCATAGATGTAATCTTGCTCAATATATGCTGAGAATTATATGTGGACGGTGTATATATTTTTTTTGTTAAAAGGTTAATAATACTATATTAGGATATTTTTGTTATATGCCCTATGGGATGCATGGGTCATACTGTTTTAACATGGGCTATGCTTGGTGATAGTTGCTTGAAGGCCGGATTTTTCTAATATATGTAAATAGTTTCTATTAATAAAAGTCTGTTATTTTTTTCCTACTGAAAACGAATATAATTTAGATCTGGAATTTTTTATAGGAGCACTACTAGTGGAGTTGAAGTAAATTGGAGTTTGCTTGCATTTGCCTTAATCACTTCAATAGAAAACTTAGCCCCCTATAGCGGCATCAACATTTTCATTTTTCGATGGCTTTCTTTTGCTTTTACCTTTCTTTTAGCAGCATCAACTTCTAGGGCAAAGTTTCTCGACCCAGACTCAAGGATGAGGATGAGAAGGTGCCAATCCCCATGACCAATGACCACCAACCCAAAGGATGGAGATGGAACAATGGGAAGAATGGAAAGTGGTAACTATGGAATATCATGGGCACACTATTTTAATCAAAGCCTCCCTAGTAGTGTCCTTCCCATAACCCTAAGGCCTTACATGAGGTTCCATTGGACTAGAGCCAAAGACTAACTTCCCAAATGAAACAAGAGAACAAGAATACAATCATGATCAAAATGCCAATGCTAATGTTAAATCTAATGCCAATAGAAATGCAAATCAAAATAACCCTCATAGGGCTAAGAAATGGCATCTTGCCTCATTCAAACCATTGAACTTTGATGCTTTTCGTGGAGCTCCTCACCAATTACCTAATAAACAACATGAATGGTTGCCTAAGTTTGATGGGTTGATGGGAGTGCTATTATTAGCAGTGTTATCAGAACCGGACTAGAATTGGTGGAACTGGCCAATCCTTCTGTTCTTGGCCCAAAATCGGTCTGAACCGGGCCTCTAAACCGGAATAGGCCAGTTCGGTACCGAACCGGCCAGTTTTGTAATGGAACGGGTCAGTTTGGTACCAAACTGGCCAGTTCTGTAACAGAACCGATTGGTTTGGGTACCAAACCAGCCTATTTCACTGAACCGGCCAATTCAGAACCGGTTCCGTGCATTTTTGTACCTATTTCAGTCGGTTGGCCCACTTCTAATTCTCCCCTAGGCTAGCCTAATATTCAAGCCTATGGCCCTCAGCTTAATAATCAAACCTATGGCCCTAGTATTGATATGCAATTCATGGTAATGTTAAATTCTTAACGTAAAAGGATGAGAAAGATAAACATTACCATGTAATGACTATGGATGTTTGAGAGTGGTTCCAACCTCATTGGATTTCATATGGAGAAAGTAGAATTTTAGATTTCACCTAAAATCCAACAAACTTGACAATTTTTCAGGATTTCAGGATTTCAAGATTGGGGGGATTACAACGTTTCCATTGGATTTTATCATGTACGAGGGTATGTAACTAGTATTTAATAAAGAGCACTAAGCCCTCTATGTGCTTTGATGTTAGTGGCATTGGTTGTTGAAATCCTCTATCATGACTTTACTAATGTACCCATCACTCAAACAAAATCTTGACATGACATGCTACGCTTTTTCTATCTTATTTTAATGGCTAAATTGTTATATTGATGACGAAGACCCCAATAGTTGCTTCTACAATAGTCTTGTTTTTCCTTTTTGCCACCCCATTCTGCTCCGGATTGTAGGGAGTTGTCCACTCTCTTCTGATGCCCTCCTTAGCGCAATAATCAATGAAGTCCTTATCGACATATTCTCCACCATTATCTGAGCACAAGACTTTTATTTTCTTACCAGTCAGATTCTCCACTTGAGCCTTGAACTCCTTGAATCGACAGAAAACCTCATCCTTGGTTTCCAGAAAATAGATCCAAGTTTTCCTCGAGTGGTCATCAATGAAGGTAAGGAAATGATCTGCACCGCTGAGAGCTTTGACGGACATAGGTCCGCAGATATCTGAGTGTATCAATCCTAGTACACTCTTGGCCCTGTGGTTACTCCTAGGAAATGTCGCTTTGGAATACTTTCCTAGAGCACATCCCCTACATACATCATCTTGTTCCGTACTCAGGTCCAGAACTCCTGTTACATTGCTTCTGAGAATTCTCAGAGCTCCATGGTGCAAGTGACCCATCCTTTTGTGCCATAGTTCATTCAAGTCTTTGTCCCCATGACTGCCTATTAGTGCCATTGGAGATTCTAGTTGTAATATGTACAATCGATTACTTTTGATCCCGATCTGCACTTTCTTTTTCCAGCTTGGGTGTTTGACGTATACCTTTTCCTTGATGAAGTAGATGTCATAGCCCATGCCTTGTAGTTGTCACGCGGAAAGTAAGTTCATCCCCAATTCTGGCACATGCAGCACATTTGTGGCATGGAACCGCTCTCTCGATTCTGTCTAAAAAACTATGGTACCCTTTCCTACTGGAGAACACTTTACCTTGTTCCCCATGGTGATCTGAAAGTTCATCTTCTCTTCTCGATATTCTGAGAAACACTCCATGATTCCCATCATATGCCACGAGGCTCCACTGTCTGTATACCATACTTTTGATGATGCAGCACTAGTCATGCACGCCACTTCTTCTTCCAACCTGGAAGCCAACATAGAGAAAATCGAAATCTCTCTCTCTCTTGTGCAATCCTCTGAAAATCTGCGTGAGTCCCCTGAGGTGGATGCCTATGCATCGTGGTCTCGACCCATAATTGATTTTCCCTTTCTGTCTCTGATTACTTCCTCTGATACCATGTGAAAATTTTATCACTGTAGCAACTGATTTACTTTTCCTACTTATTTCATCATAAGTTATTCATGAAATTACTTCAACAAACATTAAAATAAATACTGCTGCAGATATCACACCGTAATATAGAAACAAACATATGCACACATTGACACAGTTATTTTGGACTAATGTCCCCAGAAAAACCCAATGTGGGAAAACCAGTGAAACAAAGGAGGATTTTATTATTCAGCAATTTTCTTGTACAACAGGGTGCCAAACTAGCTTACCCACAGATAGAGAAACTTCCAGCCCTTTTCCAAACCCAACATAGGCCCTTCTGACCTCTGCTACAGCCTGAAACCCTCTGGGTCAGCCTGAAAACCCTCTGCGTCAGCCTGAAACCCTCTGCATTAGCCTGAAACCTTCTACGTCAGCCTACTGAAGCTTTGTGCAGCCTCTCTGGGCTTCTACGTTGCTCCTGCAGCCTCTGCGTGGATGACGCAGGCCCTTCTGGCTCTGCGCAATCTCTACCTCTGTGTGGCTTCCTCTAGCTCTGCGTCTACCTCTTCTGGGTTGATCTGTCGTCTCTCTGTTCCGTACTTGCTGCCTCCTGATTGCTCTCCAGACCACTGGTTCAATTTCTCAGCAAACCCCGCTCCTTCTGCAACTGAGATAGTAAAGCTTGTTTGGACAACATATTGTGTGTACTATCATTGATGTGATATTGTTTTGGTTTATGCTCTGAATGTTTAGGGAAATAAACTAACAAATTGTGAAAAAATAGGAAATATTGATTCACCCCCCTCTCAGTATTTTAACAAGAATACCTTTCATAAGGTGATCCTATCTCACCAGGACTCCTTCCTTCAGTGAAAGTCCATAAAGAGCAGGGACTCCTCCTCATCACCATACTGTATGGCCTGTCCACCCACTGACTGTGACTGCAACTAAGAAGTTGGTTGAGCATCCTACTTGGGATCCTGCTACTCTTCCTCCTGCTCTACGCATTGCTCATGCTCCAAGGGCTCCTGAGAGCCCTTGCCTCCTCAAACTTCATCACGTCTAATCATTGATTTCTCAATGCTAGAACATACACTATGTACGTCTAAGATGTCCCATTGTAGCCCACGAAAATACATTTTCCGTTGTGGGCTCCAACTTCTTCCTGCTATCTTTGGGCACATGGCAATACACCAAACCACCAAGATGCAAAAGTGAGATAAATCAAGCTTTTTGTCTGTGAATGCCTCCTTTGGTGTAACCCATCCTAGAACTTTGTGTGGACTCCTGTTCTGTAGGAACATTGTTGTGTTGCGTGCCTCTGCCCACAAAAACATAGGCAGCCCCTAGTCATGCAACATAGCCTTGGCCACTCTAACAATATGGTGGTTCTTTTGCTCAGCTACCCCCTTCTGTTAAGGATTATGGGGAGCTGTGAGTTCTCTCCTAATTCCTTCCTTGGCACTAAGGTCCTTGAAGGGATTTCAGATATACTCTTCATCATTGTCACTTCTCAAGGCCTTGATTTTTCTACCTATCTAGTTTTCAACTAGGGCCTTGATTTTTCTACCTATCTAGTTTTCAACTAGGGCCTTGAATTCTACAAACTTTAAGAAGAGGTCCTGCTTTTTCTTCATGAAAAATATCCACGTTTTTTCTAGAATGATCATCAATAAAAATGACATAATATCTATAACCAATGAGAGAAGGAGAAGAGAAAGGACCACATACATCTAAGTGTACCCAATCTAGTATGGCTACAGCTCTACTATCTCAGTTGTAGAAGGAAGTCTTTGCGTACTTTCCAAGTGTGCAGCCCTTGCACACGTCATGTTGATCCACACTGCATTTCGGCAATTCTATGCTATCTCCTGCAATATCTTCAACACCCCATGGTGCAAGTGCCCCATCCGTCTATGCCAAAGTTCCCCTGCGTCCTTGTTCTACTCACGTCCAACCTTACTAGTCAATGTTGTTGTTGTGTCAAACTGCAATTTGTAGAGCCTCTTTACCCTTACTCCAATTTTCTTGGCCTCTTCTACTGAGTCAGAGGGTTTAAGAAAGGCTTTCCCTTTGGTGAAAATGACACCATACCCCTTGTTTTCAAGTGTTGAAATTGAAAAAAGGTGTTTCTTCGACCCTGGTACATAAAAGAAGTCCCTGACAAATCGGGGACTTCCTGACTCCCTCTCAAATTTGACAGTGCCCACACCCATGGCTAAGTACCTATCATCATCACCAAGCTCTATGGTGATTCTTTGGTCCTTTTCAGTAAGCTGGCTAAAAAATATTTACACCCGGTCATATGACGTGAAGCCCCACTGTCTATGAACCATACACTGCTGGACGCTAAACTTACCATGCATGCAATGAGAGAAAACTCCCTCTCAAATATGGAATTGAACTCATCTATTTCAGCAGTAGTTACTACTTGGTCCTTCTTGGACCCTTTCTTTCTCTGTGGACACTTAGTAGCATAGTGTCCAAATTGATGGCATTGGACTTCTTTCTTCCCCTTTAGACCTTTGGAGCTGGACTCGGTTGGTCCTGCATGTTTCTTGCCTTTGCCTTTGCCCCCTTTGCCAGCTAGGGAAAATTTCTCCTCGTCCTCCTACTTGACGTGAGTCCCTGACCTTGTCTACCTTCTGATTTCTTCCTACATGCAATCACTCCACAACCACTCCCAGTCTAGAAGCTTCTCTCTACCTGTGACTGCATCATGGAATTTATCCCACGACTTGTGAAGCCCTAACAACACAAGGCTCACTAGGTCACTGTCTGAAACAATCTCATTCACCCCAACAAGCTCATCCCGAACCTGGGTGAACTTGGTCAAGTAGGATGCAATGGACTCCCCCTTGGCCATGCGTATTGCCCTGAGTTTGTCCTTTAAAACCAGCTTTCTTGCTTCACTGGTACCCTGATACAAATTCAAGATTGTTGTCCACATCTCATGTGTTGTCTTCTTGCCTGCTATGAGAGGAATAATATGGTCCTTGACCCCCTCAAGGATTATTCTCCTTGCCCTAGCATCCCTCTTGTTATGTTGAGCTAACTGTTGAGGGTCTTGAGGCTAAGCCATGAGATTTTTTGCAAACTCCTTGACCCCTTGGTCCTCCAACACCACAAGCATCCTCTCTCTCCAGGCACAGAAGTTGGAAGCTCCTTCCAAACTATGTTCTGGTCTCAAACCCTAATATGCCATCTTCCTAGTCAACCTCTGCTCAAGCACTAGCGTCAGTCTGACTGGCTAACTGTGTTATTTGGCTAGCTTAATGCACTCTTTGGTGGCTGGAAACTCAGAATTGTGCCTTAAACCCTAGCGTTGCTCCCTTTTCCCGTTGCTCTTTCCTTGGTGACTGGTCTTTATACAGAGCCTCGCTCTGATACCATGTTAGTTTCTCTAAAACTCAACTAACTAACTTCTAAAAATAACAAGCAAATGACTGAAACTGAAATTTAACCTCTTTCCCAAAAGTATGTTGAGTTTTTCGTGGGCTACAACCCAGAAATAAAAAAATAGTCACATCACCATTAAAAAACACATGATTTACCCAAGAAACCCAATATTCTTTAGAAAAAAATTACAATTAGAAGGAAGACCTTCCTTATGATAAAATCTTACTCGACCTTGTTGGAAAACGACCCAGGTCACACCCCCCTTTGGATAGGCTGCGTCATATGAATTTCGTACAAGTCATACGGTTCTTCTGCGTGCATGTTCTGCGTTGCCTCTGAGTACTGGATGCTACTACTGTGCTCTACAACTGTTGTGCCCTCTTTCTATGATGCCCTAGTGTGTTGCTGAAGTCCTAGCTGCGTTGAAGCTCTATTGCCTTCTCTGTGAAGCTCTCACCAAACAAATTTGATGCATACTAACTCCATACAGCCCCTTTTGCCCCCTCAAATCGACCTGGGCCCACACTTTTGATCTCAAGGCTGAAAATCAAAAGATCCAAGGGTTGAGATTAATTTGCTGCCCACTTAGGATAATTTAAAATTTCCTAAGTTAAACATTAGAGAAAAATTAAATTTGGCTTTAGTGGAGTTCTGGTGGGTCCCCTGCCAAATTTATTGCATCTCTAAATTTAGCTAGACCACTTTCTCTCTAACTTGAACAAGAGTTCCCCTCTTGCAAGCTAGTATTGAAGCTTGAAAGCTTGGGGAAGTGTTGCTAGTTTGTAATTTGTCCATCATTTATCAATAAAGAAAAGGCTTTGGAGGCTATTGATGTTACAAATTGTGTGGTTTGGTTGGAACTTATCGAGGTAACCTTTTTGTTGGTTCAATTTTATTTGATTTGAGTTTGTAGCTTAGGCCTTAATAGGTGCATTGTTGCATTCCAACATTCCTTGGTTCTATTTACGAGAGTTGTACTGATATATCTAGCATTTGAAGGTTAAATAGGCTGCTGTCCTAACAGCAGTCAAATTAGCTAAGAAAAAGCCAAGTATCTTGGTTTTTCTTTAGCTAAATAGTATAGGAATTCATAGCTTTAATTCTAATTATTTCACTTGGTGATTTTGGGTTTTATATACTAACTTTCCTTGAGTGTCCCTAAGTGATTTTGGACACTTTTGCACTAATTTTCTTGCTGGTTTTTAGCAGACCTGTTATTCTACAAGGGGAGGCACTGCCAAAATTTGGCCAATTTGAAGATATAAAGCACCCAAAAGGAACAATATATTGTACCCTTTGTAAAACCATCATTTTTACCACCATTGTAACTTCACAAAACCATTTTACTCCCTTTATTCATAAGGGACTCCATCACCTCATTAAAAACATTGTAATCTCTTGAGAGCTAGGAGAGTCTCCTAGGCATCCCCCCTACCCAGTGGGGATCTCTTGCATGGTTGTGTCTCTTTTCATGGAGTTATTTTCATTGGGATTAAAATTAATCATTAGAGTAGTTTAATCGCATCACATTAGATTAGTCTAATTTCATTGTCATTAAAATAGTTTCAATTTCCTAGATTAGATTTCATTTTATGCTATTAGTTTAGATTTCAATTTTTGCGAAAAGTAACAAACTCCATTAGGCTCTTTTTTTTAATCAAACTTCTGTGATTCATAATGCTTGAAAACTTCTTTCAGAATAATCACATATCAAATATTTGGTGTCAACATTGACACCAAATATTTGATATGTCATTATTCCGAAAGAAGTTTTCAATCCATTATGTGATATTCCCACTTAGCAACATTGAAGGGGAATATCAATTTTTGGCCAGTTTTGAATTAATTCACATCAGCACTTAGAAAGTGTGGGTTTAGAGGCCCCACATGTATTTTTGATCAAATATGAGCCCAAACATTAGAGGATGGAGGAGAAAATCGAGCCACTAGTGGTACGTGGGGGCCACTCATAGAGAATTGCGTACCACATGGGCAACACACTCTCATTGGCGCGAAGTTGGTGGGGAAAGTCAAGTTGGGCCCACATGGGCATCTTGGAGGCTCTTTGATAAATAGAGCAAGAGGCACACATTTTGATCATTCATTCATCTTTGAGAAAATTGCCTTTGACATAGCACGTTTGAGCGGAAGCCAAGTTTGCAAATGTTGTTTAGCACACGAATGTTTCCGAGCGGAAATCTCAACCCTTGCTTCAGTGGACTTCGAGTGTCAGCCCAAGGAGAGAGTTCCATCTATTACGATTCGTACAAAGTTACCAACGGCAGGGAGTGCGAGTTTGTGGAGAGGTTCAATAGCAACAACACAAGGATTGCGTAGTTCTCGAAGAAGGCACACTGAGAGGTTGAGGAGTGAAGTGATTTTGGGGTTGAGACTTGAGGTGGAGTCCGGGGAAGTGCTTTATTAGAGATTGCAGCCATTTTGGGGAATTTCCAGCACTTTGGAGGAGCAGCAAACACAGAATCTGTTGCAGGTTACATCCTCTGCTTGTGGAGGAGGGCCAAGCATTTGGGGTCAATTTTGGAGCGTCAAAACTAGGACAAACCCTTTCTGGGTTTTTCTGGGTTTTTGACAAGGACCTCAGAAATAATTTGGCAGAATTTTCTGGGCAAATTTGAGGGGTCAAACAAGGGTCCCAATTCAGCCAACAGCTAGAGGAGCTAGGGGAAATTTGGGCCAAAATTCCGAGGTCAACATTTGGCCAATTCCTTTGTGGGTTTTTGTGGGTTATTGGTGGAGAGCCCGAGGTTAATTTCCCAAAATTTTCTGAGCATTGGAGGAGGCCCTAGCAGCTATTATTTGCAGCCAACAGTGCAATTTTCACTGGGACAACACAGAGATTGTTGGGGACAGCCATATTGCATGTTAGAGCAACTGATTTCATCACCTGGATATTGTTAGCTTGCCTTGAGCAAGCCCAAGTGCATGCTTTCTGATTTTACCTTTGTACCCAGCAAATATATTAATAAAATGGCTCAGCACAACGCAGTTTATGGAGATTTCTAGTTGTTTGATGTGTTGTAAATTTTGTATGTGTTTTTACTATGTTTGCTTTGTTTATCATTGTAAATTTCCATTAGGAATATTACACATTAGGCTCTCTTATGCTCTCCGTCATTGTGGGCCTAGTTTGATCCTTACATGGGACCTAGAAAGAGCTTGTTGGTTAACTTAGTTTAATAGGGAAAACCACTTATATTCTCCTTATTGTGATATTGGGAGAAATTGGTAAACATCGACTTACAAAATCAGGCTAAGGGCTAGATTCCCCTAGTGTTGGATCTCCTTGCAACGAGCTACCATGTGAAAGCAGAGGAGTCATTGAAGCTAGCTTCCTCCTATTGTATCTCCTTGCATATTTCCAATTTTCCTTTGAAGAAATTTCA
This sequence comes from Pinus tabuliformis, assembly GCA_031772625.1. Lineage (NCBI taxonomy): Eukaryota > Viridiplantae > Streptophyta > Pinopsida > Pinales > Pinaceae > Pinus > Pinus tabuliformis. The sequence goes on along the minus strand of CM062805.1, from coordinate 151,300,385 downwards.
ACCCCCACTCCGGTTATCAGTTTTCCTTATCACTCCATGCATTTAGTTTTCAATCCAAGCATGATAAAAATTCTAAAATCTGGAAATGATAATATTTTTCTGAAAACACAAATTTAGAGATTTCACAACTGCTAAAATTGCAGAAATAAAACACAGCAAAATTATGACAACACACACAGAAAATAACACAGTGATTTTTGGTCAATGTGACCCTGGAAAAACCCCCTACAACTCTTGGGGAAAACTAGTTTGAGAGCTCTTCTTTATTTCTGAAAATGATTTTACAGAGAAACTGAAATACACAGTAAAAATTCCAACAACCACAAATTACAACTTATCTTGATTTTCGTGCTTGAACTCCACCTCGAAAATCGTGCCAATCAGCAAACAGCGAAAATATAAATTTTTACAACAATAAAACAACATTAAATGTTGTACGGATCCTCGAAAAATGTGCCCAAAACTTGTTGTCCCTCTTCCTCAATTTTTGTGCCTTTCTCCTGCTGTACGATTTTTCCTTGGGATCCGTGCCAATAAATGTTCGTGCCCAGATTTGTTGAAATGTCTTCTTGCTGCTCTCCCTCACTTCATCACTGCTCATGAATTCTCTCCTTGCTCTCTCTTCTCTTTCTCTCAAATGCTCATGAAAGAATTAATTGATATTTTCCTCTTCTCTTCTCCTTTTATTCTCTAAATGACCTTTTGGGTTACCCTAAGATCTAATGGTTGAGATTCATTAGATCTAAGGATGAGAATAAATGTGCATTTAATTCTCACTTTCTATTTTTTAACTCACCCACTTAGCCTTTTATTTCCATAGTCACTTTTTCACTTTCTAATTCTTCATTCACTTTAATAAAGTCAACTTTAAAGCAGAATCTAACTTTACCACTTATAAAGTCACTTTTAAATTAGAATGTAACTTTACCACTTATAAAGTCACTTTAAGATAAAAGTAAAAAATAAATTTGGACACTTTTCCCTATGCCAAAGATCAAAGCCTTAGGGAACCACTTGTCCTCTGGTACTCAAATTTTAACACTCCCTCTTACCGAGGAAAGTGTTCCTCACCACTCACATCTTGTCTCTGAAGTATACATGCTTGCCCTGTGGTAAGGCATTGGTGAAAATGTTTGCTACCTGTTCATTTGTAGAAATGTACTCAAGCTTGACAGCTCCCTTTTGGACATAGTCTCTAATGAAGTGATACTTGATCTCAATATACTTTGACCTGTCATAAAAAACTGGATTCTCCGTGAGTTTTATGCAACTCTGATTATCACAGTAAATTACTGAAGGTCTTAATGCCTGACCAAATAGACCAAACAACATCTTGCGAAGCCATATGGCCTCACAACTAGCCAAACTAGCAGCCATATACTCTGCCTCAGCTGAGCTCAATGCAACTAACTGTTGTTTCTGGCTGATCCACAACACAACTGCCGAACCCAACCCAAAACAACACCCGGAAGTACTCTTCCTATTTGAAGCACAACCTACCCAATCTGAATCTGTGTACCGTGCCAGTCTCACTCCATCACCTTGTCTATAATCCAGACCAAAATCCACAGTCCCCTGCAAGTAACAAAGAATGTGTTTTGCAGCTACCCAGTGCACTCACCTGGGCTCACACATGAACTAACTCATAGTGTTAACTGCAAAACATATATCTGGTCGAGTGTTGACCAAATACATCAAACAACCAATCAACTGTTTGTATAGAGTAGGATCCACCAACTCGGAATCAGAAGTGTGAAGCTTCTTCCAGTTAGTGATCATAGGTGTAGACATGGGTTTGCAGTCCTCCATGTGAAATCTGCTAAGAATATCCACAATGTACTTCCCTTGTCCCAGGAAGAAATGCCCCTCCTCCTGCCACACCTCCAATCCCAGAAAATAATGCATCAAGCCGATCTCTGAAGCAAGATCTCTCTTGCAGCCCTCAATGAGCCTCTTTGAACTAGTGATGATCAAGTCATCAACATACAACACCAGAATGAGAGGCTCCTCACCCACCACAATGAAGTATAGGTTCGGATCAGCCTCACTCTTTGTGAAACCCAACTGCTGCAAGTATGTATCAATCCTCGAGTACTAAGCTCTAGGAGCTTGCTTCAGGCCATAGAGTGCCTTTTTCAATCTGCATACATGGGACTCCTTCCCATGCACCTCAAAGCCCTGCGGCTGCTCAATATAAACCTCCTCCTGAATGAAGCCATTGAGAAATGCGGTCTTCACATCCATCTGGTGGATCTTCCAATCCATCTCTGATGCAATCGATATAATGGGGCGAACAGATGTATACCGAGCTACGGGAGCGAAGGTCTCCTCATAGTCAACTCCCTCTACCTGTGAGAACCCTCTTGCCACAAATTGAGCCTTGAACTTCTCGACGCTGCCATCTGCAGAATGCTTTATCTTGTAGAGCCATCTGGAAGTATCAACTGATTTACCTTCAGGCCTCAGCACTACCTCCCAAACATCGCTCTTCATAATAGAAGAATACTCCTCCATCATGGCCTCTCTCCAGACCTATTGGCTGGCTGCCTCCTCATAACTAGAAGGCTCGGAGTCAACAATGCTTATTACCAATGCCATGTAACTACAAAACTGCTCAGGTGGTTTACTCTCTCTAACCTGTCTCTTTGGCCCAGCAACCAATGTGGCCTCGCGCAAGGTATCTTGAAGCCACTTGGGATTCCTCTTCCCTGAGCATACTTCTCCCACCGGAGTGAAAGAATCCTCATCATCATCAGAAGCCTGAACTCCTGAAGGCCTGTCAACTGACCTCATGCCTGAACCTGTGCCTGTAGATGCTGAAGTATCGTGTGAATTGTCCATTAGTGAACTACCCTGTGAACTGCTCTGCGGACTGCCCTGCATGCTGCCCGAAGAACCACCCACCTGACTCTGAGAGCCACTGCTCACTGATGGACCTGACACTGTAATCGATGTACCTCTTGATCCCTGACCACTGGATCCCTGTGACTGACTCAGCTGCTCCTGAGGGTCTGGTGACTCTGGATACTCTAACTCTTGTGACCTCCTGAAAGCTCTCTCCTCCTCGAACTTCACATCCCGCCTAACAACCACTTTCCTCTGCACAGGAATATAAATCCGATAAGCTTTCGAGGTCTCGCTATAACCCACAAAGATGCCCTTGTCTGCAGTGGGCTCTAGCTTGGTCCTGTTCTCCTTGGGGACATAGGAATATGTAAGGCACCCAAAGATACAAAAGTGCCCAACATCAGGCTTCTTCCCAGAAAAAGCCTCCTCCGGAGTCACATTCCCCAAGGCACGATGTGGACTCCTGTTTTGCAAGTACACAGCAGTGTTGCAGGCCTCTGCCCACAAAAATAAAGGTAACCCCTGATCATGAAGCATGGCTTTGGCAACCCTTGCAATGGATCTGTTCTTCCTCTCTGCAACCCCATTCTGCTGGGGGTAGTAAGGAACTGTGAACTCCCTCCTAATGCCTGCCTCAGCACAAAAATCAACAAACTCACCAAGGGTATACTCCCCTCCATTGTCCGACCTAAGAACCTTGATCTTCCTACCTGTCTGGGTCTCCACAAAAGCTTTGAACTCTTGAAACCACTTGAAGACCTCACTCGTGGTCTTCAAGAAATAAATCCAGGTCTTCCTGGAGTGGTCATCAATGAATAAAACATAGTACTCATAGCCACTCAATGATACATGAGACATCTGACCACTCACATCGGTATGTATCAAGTCAAGGATCCCGGTCGCTCTGTTGTCACTGCTGGGAAAAGGGGATCTGGCAAACTTCCCCATAGCACATCCTCTGCATACATCAAGGTGATCAGAACTGAAATCTGGCACACCAGTGGTGATCTCCCGCAATGTACTCAAGGCCCCATGATACATGTGCCCCATCCTGCAGTGCCAAATCTCACACAACTCTGAACTGCTAGATCTATTGTCGGTCATGTCTCGGGTGTTGCTACTCAATGCCATCAGGGGTTGGAATGAGAACTTGTACACCTTGGCATGGCGCACACCAATCTCTCTAGCTGAAGAAGCTGGAGTTCCCCTAGGATATATAAGCACCTGCCCTCTCCTAAACAACACATCATACCCTCTATCAAGTGCTGAGACGGATATCAGGTTCTTCTTCATTCCAGGCACATATAGAACATCTGACACTTTCAATGGAGGTTTGGGTCCCCTATCAAATGTCAATGTCCCCACACCGACTACTCTAACAATGTTGTCATCACCAAGTACTACCTCCATATCAGTATCACCCTCTGAAAGCTCTGAGAAGTACTCTCTGACTCCTGTCATGTGGCAGGAAGCGCCACTATCAACATACCAAATGCTAGAAGATGCTCTGCTAGTAGCGGGGAATGCACACTCCCTCTGAACCTGTATGGCAAGTGATCCTGCACTAGTGGCCTCACAAGCTATGAACCCAAACTCCCAATCAAATCTCTCTAAGAAGCTCTCTATCTCTGCAGAAGTTGCCATGGGTTTGTCTTTCCCTTTCTTGTTCTTCTTCTCTGGACACAGAACAGCATAGTGTCCCAACTTTTGACATTTCCAACATTTGACTTTGGAATAGTCCTCCTCCTTGTTCTGTTGTTTGCCTTTACCTTTGCTTTTGCCTCCACTGTTGAAAGCTTGCTTCTTTGCTCTGCCCTTCTTGCCTCTTGCTAACAATACCACATTGTCATCCTCCTCCACCTGTTTGGCTGCCCCAAGATGGTTCTTTTGATCTCATTCTGAATGCAATCGTCCCACAACCTTTCCAATTGGGAAGGTTTTCCCGTGCGACAATGCCATCCACAAAATTCTTCCAAGGCTTGGAAAGACCATTCAAAGCAATTCTCATCAACTCAGTGGGTGCAATGATCTCACCTACGGCTGCCAACTCATCTCTCACTGAAGTGATCTTTGTGAGGTATGCTATAGCACTGTCAGTCTTAGCCATTTTAATGGCCTTCAGTGTCTCCTTTAGGACCATTTTTATGTTTTCATTTGAGCTCTGGTAAAGACTGGTCAAGGTTGTCCACATCTCATGTGCATAAGTCTTTTCTTTCACATGAGAAATGACATGGTCTTTGATTCCTTCCAGAATCAATCTTTTTGCCTTAGCATTCTTTTTGTTAAACTCTGCCAACTATACAAGGTCAGCAGGTACTACTACTGGGTTCTGTGTGGTATTTACCATAATGCCCCAGACTTCTGCTTCCTCAAAGATGCTCTAGATTCTCTCCTTCCATGCACTGTAGTTGTTCTGCCCATCCAACTTGTCTTCAACTCTCAAACCCAAATATATGTTTCACTGTCCTACCAAATTGAAATTTTCAAATCTGTGGTAAAAGTTTCTGTTTTCTGTGTAAAAATCAGTTTGCTGTAATTTTCACTTTGTTGTCCCAAACTGCACTTTTCAGCCAACCAACCTCTGATACCATGAAGAAATTTCAACCCCCACTCCGGTTATCAGTTTTCCTTATCACTCCATGCATTTAGTTTTCAATCCAAGCATCATAAAAATTCTAAAATCTGGAAATGATAATATTTTTCTGAAAACACAAATTTAGAGATTTCACCACTGCTGAAATTGCAGAAATAAAACACAGCAAAATTATGACAGCCACACATAGAAAATAACACAGTGATTTTTGGTCAATGCGACCCTGGAAAAACCCCCTACAACTCTTGGGGAAAACCAGTTTGAGAGCTCTTCTTTATTTCTGAAAATGATTTTACAGAGAAACTAAAATATACAGTAAAATTCCAGCGACCACAAATTAAAACTTATCTCTATTTTTGTGCTTGAACTCAACCTCGAAAATCGTGCCAATCAGCAAACAGCGAAAACAGAAATTTTTACAGCAATAAAACAACATTAAATGTTGTACAGCCATCCTCGAAAAATGAGCCCAAAACTTGCTATTCCTCTTCCTCAATTTCTATGCCTTTCTCCTGCTGTACGGTTTTTCCTTGGGATGCGTGCCAATAAATGTTGTTGCCCAGATTTGCTGAAATGTCTTCTGGTTGCTCTCCTTCACTTCCTCACTGCTCAGAAATTCTCTCCTTGCTCTCTCTTCTCTTTCTCTCAATCATGAAAGAATGAATTGATCTTTTCCTCTTCTCTTCTCATTTTATTCTCTAAATGACCTTTTGGGTTACCCTAAGATCTAATCGCTGAGATTCATTTAGATCTAGGGATGAGAATAAATGTGCATTTAATTCTCACTTTCTATTTTTAACTCACCCACTTAAAATAAAGACCCACTTAGCCTTTTATTTCCATAGTCACTTTTTCACTTTTTAATTCTTCATTCACTTTAATAAAGTCACCTTTAAAGTAGAATGTAACTTTACCACTTATAAAGTCACTTTTAAATTAGAATGTAACTTTGCCACTTATAAAGTCACTTTTAAATTAAATTGACTTGACCACTTATAAAGTCACTTTAAGAAAAAAGTAAAATATAAATTTGGACACTTTTCCCTAGGCCAAAGATCAAAGCCTTAGGGAACCACTTGTCCTCTAGTACCCAAATTTTAACATCCTTAACCCAATGATGATAAGGGTAGAAGAGGAAACACACCTTAGTTAGATTCACTTTATTGTAATCAAACATCTCACATTGCACATTCACACAGATCACCACATATCTGTTAACTTACATCCATCAATTAATCTAAATCCAAGTGAAATCTAACTTAACTAAAACACCAAGAACATTCCACAACACTCCCTCTTACAGCATTTGGATTACAATCACACTCTTGGGATTTACTTTACAGCATTCTGTACTCAGTTATTTTTCATTGCCATATTTACTTCCAAGCAACATTTACTTTTGGCACTTCCATTTCCAAGTATAAGCATTTTCCTCTCACTGTGAACATTTACTTTCACAAGTACTCTTTATTCGGCACTAGTCTCCATTCGCTATATCATTTGCTTAAGAGTATTCCATTCATTTGGTTATTATTGTTACATCTCTTGCTTATGGATTGTTATATGTGATTATGATTATTTCATTTACTTGTAAAGTTATTTAAATGCTTTAAAGTGACATGTTGTAATTTATATTGTTGATGTGTTCTTGTGTAATTTATTAACCCCTAGATATTTCTTGTTTAGCTTTAGTTTAATCAAGCCTTAGTTTTCTTTTCTCATAGGGACTAGCCCCCTTGGCTTCACTAGGAGTTTGCCTAGATGGAGGAGTCGAAATTGAGTAACAGCTGCTCAACTCCAGACTTGCCCCCAAGGCCACACCAAGTGGATTAATGATTTTCTCCACGTTAGCCCAGGTGTGCATTAGGCAATAAGTTGCAAAGATGCAAGAGATGAATCAAAAGACAAAATTCGGCATAGAAAACACTCCAGAGTCCACCTCTCAAAGTATCAATCAAGCCTCTTGGACCAATCCTATTTAATTCTCTCAGTTAGCACTTTTCCCACTCAACATAAAACTTGCCAATATAATGAACTGCAGTTGGATGTGCTGGATTTGCTTTATGGCTTCAGGTTGGTTTGCAAAGAATGATTAGAATTTAAAATATATAACTACAGCTGTAGATAGAGAAGAATAGCAAGAGATCAATACAGAAGAAACTATGAACAATTACACCTACAGCAAGGACAACAAACCGACCTGAAAATGTTAATTTGCCACTCTAAATCTCCAATTTGAAATCAGTTAGATAGCTAAAAGATGAAATACAGTTTGAAATTGCAAAGAATATTTAGTGATTGTGTTTATGTTTTCATGTTCAATTTATATAAATGCCAATATATTGTTTTATTTTACTTTTGAGCCAAAATTATCTTCATTTTTGTTTTATATTATTATTAATTGATTTTGTTGAGTCAACCAGTGCCACATCAGCATTACAGATGTGACACATCTTACCCACCTGGGCTGTAAAAAGCACCTTCCATCACAATCATGGGAGAAAGAAACTGACATTTGCCACATGCATAAAGAGGACAAAGTATGTGTTCAGCTGCTAGGAGCATAACAGGTACAAGCTTCAAAGTACCTTTGCAAAATCTATAAGCATATGATAAACAAGTAGATAGATAGCAAGAAAGTGTGTCAATATAAAGACATTGATATTAGTAATCATATCTTCCGTGCTACCAGACCAGAATGCTTCCCTTTAGGTTTTTCTTCCTTTTCTTTGTTTGCCCTGAAATATTTCAGGTTCCTATCCCCCACACAATGCACATCCTCTATTTCAGAATTTGAAACATTGATCAGCATTTTAGGCATCATTTTCAGTAACACAAAAGAAAAGGTTATGGTGCTAAGCCAATGGGGTTATGGTTCAGCAGTGAAGAAGGTTCAGTTTCCCCAAAGGCATGAATAAGCAATTAAGGCCAAGTGTAAATCTTTGCTGATTTTGACAGAAGAGTACCCCCCTATCATGGAAGCTTAGTTGAACAAGAGTGTTTATGTTTAGTGGTTTACCCCTCAAAGGCCATTCCACAAACATAAGCGACCCACTGATGGTGCTTGACCTCTCCAGGCCAGTTGTGATGCTCTATTGAGTTTAAAGAAAGCACTTTCAAAAATAATCAATAAAAAGGAAACCATACCATCTCTGAATATATACCAAATACATGAAGCAAAGTGCTAAGCATAAAACATCAAGTCCTGTTTTCACCTTCAAATTTGGATCTAGTGTCTTGTACGTTTTTAATGAGTTAAGATTCTTTAACTTAGAGAATCCCAAGATTTCCATCAATTCATTCACATTGTCTCCTTTCTACATTGTATAACCAGGCTCTTTAGATTTATGTTGACTAATCACAACCTTGATTTATAGTAGTACAATGCATGCCTATGGAGACCAAAGGAAAAAACCTGAAAAATAATATATGTACAATAGATTGAAAAGTAAACTATATATTCACTGCATGGAGGGGGTCCCTTGTCCCATAAACAAGGGGGTCACATGCACCAATTTGGTGTCTAGCTTGGCCGTGATCTTAAAATTAGATTACTATTTTTATTATTATTAATAACTCAACAATGAAGTTGAAAAACATTACTCAAAATGCAGCAGATAAAATATATGAAGACAATGAGAGACAAAGCAAGCGTAATCAAGCAGACAACTTCTTCATTTTACATCGCATAAACTCTTCTAGAAGAAATCCCTTGTGATTCTTTAACAAAAAATTAAGGCAATTTTCTATTTTACAAATTACATATCAACAAAGTTAGCTGTTATAGGGCCTACAAAGTCTGGGGCAACTAAATATGAAATTAGAAGGAGAGCATAGTCACTAGCACCAATGGTACTCGAAACCAAATGTTGAGAATAAAAAGGTGGGGTATCAATTGACTTGATATGATCCATACAAAAAGGATAAGATATAACACCAGTGAAACATGAAAAGGGCTCTCATGTGAATAAATTGCTATATCTTCAGACGTTAATGTCAACTGTATAAAGGAAATGGAAAATTGAGATACATTGATATTTTAGGAATTATAAGGTGATAAAGTTCAATAACATTACCTTATACAGTGAATCGTGGTAACATTACTAAGATACTAGTGAGATACTTCAATAATATTGACATATCACCTATCTTAAGGGATAAATTCTGTAACATCTATCAATGAAAGAGATAAAGGTGTTGAAAAGAAAGCCGTAGAGCTGAGTCTTTGAAGAGAGGGGTGTTTAATGTCACTTGAGTCGTGCTGTCCTCTTTCCAGGAAATTAAAGGTTCCACTGCATGAACAGAAGCATAACATAAAATCGTTTTCCAACACTAAAAAAAGTGGAAACATAATCAATCTATAAAATAGAGCTTGGAAGAATGCCCGAAGATCAAAGTTATGCTGGAAAGTGAATTGCAAAGTTGAAAAGTTTCATAACAATCAAAGAGATTTTAGGCTTTGAGAAAGGAATTGGAGAGCTAGGTTACCATATGGGCCCTAGAATCAATAAATATTAATATAGAAATACGAAAAAGGCAACGACAGATGGGAGCCCATGGTGGTTGTTCCTAAGCCCACAAGGAAAGATGAAGGCCTCCCCCTGAGGATAAAGATCCTCCTCTGGACGTGGGCTTGATTCCTATCTTAACCTGCCCACTCCATCTGCCAGCTGGAATGTTTGCTATGTACTTATTGCTTTCTGCCTTGGGCGTTTTGGCAGTTTATGAAACACTAAATTTTGGTGGCAATGGTTGGCCAAATATTATTAGCTAGAATTTTTACATTTTCGCTATAGCTTGTGGTAGTTGTTTTCACAGCCTGTTTTTTTGTAAAATTCATGTAATATATTCTATAAATTAATGGAAATATGATGCATTTTATGTTAAAAAAATAAATAAGGTAGGTTATAGATATATAATTTCAAACAACATAAATTTGTCACAGCAACCTTCAACGAGGAATATCTCCCAGGTGTAAGCATGCTTCATCTCAGACTGGGGTTTCATCAGATTCACAAGTTTCCTCAATGACTTCTCATCTTAGCATGGATTGTTCTATTGATCACAACCTCGTGAAAGTTAATGTTTGATAAGTTAACAAGCTTCCATGGTCCACTTCAACCCTAATCTTCCAAGGACCTCCACTACCAGAAAAACTTCTAAAGCTGTTATGCCAAGTGAGAAGGCATTCCAATCACTAGCAAAGAAGAAGCTTTTTGGCCAAAGATTCCTCATTGAAAAAGCAAAGACATTATAGTCCTACACATCTCTTTGAAAGTAATCTAGCCTTAGAAATTATAAAGAGAATGCCTTAATCTGCCAATTCAATCATCTATAGCCAAGCTCATCGATGTCCAAATATCACACAACAAAATATTGAACAAAGGCTTTTACAATAAGCTTTTGCGCTAGAGGAATTTTCATAGTTTACTTTCAATATTGTCAAGTGGCTCTAGCTTGGGTGGTTAAGAGAAGTTGTTATTCACCCCACCTAGGTTCAAATCTCGTTCATGAAATATTTGTCCCTCATGGGCCATTTGGGGCAAATAATGCAGCACCAACAATCTCACTCTTCTTGACTGCTTGAGGATGGGACAAGATGTTTCCAAACACTTAATTATATTAGATGATCGCATGACCCATGCACACATAAGTGGATCAAAGCCCCACCTCATGTCCTTCAATTTTCCAAGCCGAAGAGCATTTGGCTAGTTCCATGTCAATGGTGCCCAATTCTAATGGCCCTAGGTGGGGGGCACTAATCTATGTCAATGAGTTTATTAGGGATTCCATCACGAATATGGGGAAGTATCCCTTGGCTTCTCCCCAAGGTTTTACTTCGTTTGAAGAAAAGAAGAGAGTTATTAAGGGCAATCTCTAGTTTAAGGGTATGGCAAATCTCTTTTGAAGTCATCAATGCCAAAGTTTAGCCTAGCCACCATGTCAATTACTTCAACACATGTTTGGAAGATACTTTGAAATCTCCCCACTATGACGAAAAGGTAATGGAAATAATTGGTAATTTGCTGCGTATGACAAAGATGATAAAGAAGGAGGTCAATACATCCATGCCAAAATGTGTGTTGATTTAGTATTAAGCAAAGGTTGCCTGCTATGGTACTCTCGGAAATCAATAGTTTTCAATGGATGGACTCAATTGTTAGACTGTAATAATACTACCTTCGAGTGCAGGTTTTGCCATGGCACCAACCACTTCATGGCATCCTACTCCCAAAAACTTCAAAAGAAGGAGAGTGGACAGAAATATTAATTGAATCCTCCACGGATGAAGATGATTTCCAAATGGTTAAGAAAAGATAAGAGAAACAGTCCAATTAGTTTAGTAATCAAATTGAGGAAGAACTTAGAAATGGGACCTCCTTTTACAATAGAACAATGTACAAGAACACAAAATGGAGATGATCCTAAGACTAGACCTCTTTCATATATATATAAGAGACAAAGGGTACAATGAGAGCTTCTAGGCCCTATTAATATAACACTAGAAATGTAATGACTCAATATTTAGGGATTAATAAAGGATTTCATGCTTAATATGGGGCTTTGTCTAGGGCTTAACAAAATGGCTCCCTTAGCAAAGACCAATCTAGATACTAAAGCTAATATATATATAAGAAGAAAAAGAAAAGTCCTTTAGTCATGAAGGCTAAACTCTGCGAGGCAGAAGGTCAGTTTATAGAGGAAGTCTCAAGGAAGCAAACAGATTTAAATTCTGATCAGGAATGATTTTTCCCTGCTTCAGTGTGGTGTATCTGGCAATATGAACATGTCAATTTATCATGACATTGGCGTAGTCAAATGGCTAAATACAACCTTTTGGCCAAATTCACAAGGCATTAGTTACAATAAAACCCAATTGCATTCAAGTCTGTACCAGTTTGGGAACCTCAACATTCTTATCTAAATGGATCAAATCAATGATTAAATTTCTTCGCTTGGTCAGAAAGCCCTGCCTTGAGAAAGCTGCCTGTCCAATATTTATTAAGGTACACAGGATGAAGTTTACATGCATAGACAAGTGTCAACACTACACAGCATTCTAAGTAATATAAAAAGAAAGTCTGTGGCTGTGTTCAAGGAAGCTCAATAAGTATCAAAACCTATAATGTTACTTTTTACTTTTTATCATTGCTTTACAGCAGCTAAAACCTGCTCACTGCTAATAACGGCATTCCAGTGAGAGATGCCCAGGTAGGCTTCTACTCCTACCCGATGGCATGAATTGGAGCCAATTTAACAGCAATAAGCCCAATGACCCATTATGAAAGCAATTTTTTTTTAAGCAGGAAAAACTCAGGGCCACCAGAAGAGCCTCTGGTGATATAATCTTAAGTTTCTGACATGCAATATATCATCATGTGCAGACAAAACCTAGCCAGCCGAAATAATCCACTGGTGATCTGTAAGGGAGCAGATTTGCACTCATGCCAAATGCCTCTTAAACTTAACCCATTAACTGTTTCCTTATGTTTGATAAAGACCAGCTCTTAGCTAAACATAAGCAGTTTTAGGTCATATTCCAGGACCAAAAGATGGTTAAATATCCAAAAGATGGTTGAATATCCACAAGATGGTTTAATATCCATTACTGTCCTTGCTAAGGCTACAACAGTAGGAGCACGTGCTTTCAAGTCGAATTTAGTCCCATATATAAAGTCAAATACTACCCAGTTGGCTCATATTCAAGAAGGCCCATTATGAAAACTATTGGCCAAATGTTCTCGTAAAAAAGCAAAAAAAACACTATATATATTTGAAACATAGAATTGTATGGTACAAAAGGCCATGGGATATGGGTTCATAAGGAGCGTTCTCACAGTACAGAGAAAAGTCCTTGCTTCTGCCAAATTCTATGGATTTAAGATAAATATAGCAATTCCCCACTAACCGATTGTCAACATTCTGAAAAGAAGAAACTCACCTCGACAATGTCATGCAGTGGAATAATGTTGGGATGATTAATTTGCCTGAGAATCCTTGTCTCCGAGAACAGGCTCTCCCGCAGCTTGTGACTGAGCTTCTGAGTAGCAATTTCCTTGATAGCAACCTGATAACCACGGTGGTGAATGTGTCTGGCGCGCCATACCACGGAAAAGGACCCTGATCCAATCTGCTTCTCCAACACGTAATTACCCACTACTCTACCCCTGCTCCCTCCCTCTGCCATTCTCAGCTCTACTTCTGCACCAAAATTATTTCTCGGTCAACTAAATTCACTGAATCTCAATATCATCAGAACCCAATTGCAGCTCTTAAGAAAAAGAAGAAAAACCGTCAGCATTCAGCTAATTAACGGCTATAAACCATACAAATTAAATTTCCAGTAGCACTAGCTAAGAGCTCCTTCGCTTCCTGGGTTTTCCAGGAAATAGGTAGTTTTCTTCAAAGGATGGTCATGGGAAGCTGCTTTGAAATGTATAGATGAGGATTCCTGGGCCCAATTTTTAAGAAAATCAAATCAAATATTAACAAGGGATTGGCAGCACCCAAACCCAAGTATAGAAAATTGGATTGAGGAGGAGAATGATGCCACCCCTTGCACACTGTAGGTGTTTATTATAGCGACATCATATATATAAGAATGAATGAGATGAATTCTCCATATAATCTTAGTGAAGGAATTGGCCATGAACTTTCAGCACACATGCAAGCTTAAAGAGGAAGCTTTCGCTTTTGTCTTTTGCCTTTTTATCTGGGCCCTTAATGTGACAGGCAGCCAAGTTTGTATTGCTCCAGGCAAAAATCTTTGAGGGCTCGTGAGTTCTTTAGGGCGTGTATGCAGAGTTGAATTAATGGGGTAAGTGTTTTATTTTAAGTTACGTTAAGTATTTTATCTTTAATTAAATTATTTAATATATAGATAAATAGAATATTCAATATCTATCGCTTAATTTGATTGGTTTAGAATTTTTAGAGTAAGTTTTCTAGTTGATTACTTAAATCATTTATAATGATTATATTTTATTTGACATAAGAAGAAGTTAAAAATACATTCTATTAAATATATTATTTATTTTTAAATAGTTTTTATTAATTTCATTTATTTTTAGAAAATATATTTAGGTTTTTTTTAGTTTTCAAATATTGTTTTCAACTGAACAATTCTACTTCTCTTTTATTAGTTTTTAAATATTAGTTTCTAAACTGAACAATTCTATATATAAAAATAAATCATTAATAAGATAGGCATTAAGAGATTTAATTTAAAACGTTAGTTTGACTGTAGCTAGACAGTCATTTTCTTGATTTCACAACTGATTGTGCATATTTCATTCCATTTAATTAAAAAAATAATAAAATATTTTTTTTACTTTTAATAAATATAATATTAAAATTATTAATTTTATTTAAAAATATAATATTTTTTCTTATTTTAATTAAGATGTGAATAAAAATATAATAAATATTTTATTTAAAATAAATATAATAAATATTTTTTTAAATAAAATAAATATTTAGTTACACAATTTACTTAAATTATTATTTTTTAAATAAGTTAGTTATACTAGTAAAAAGACTACTAACTTTAGTTAAATATATAAGCAAAATAAATATTTCTTTTATTAAATAATAAAAAAATAAAATAAGTTAGATGATAGAATATACTATTATATTATTAAATACTATTTATTATATGATTAAAATAATTATTTATTATTGAATTAGTATATATTTTAAAATAAATAAAATTATTAATTATAATATTTTTTAAAGAAGTATATAGTGTTGATAGACATTATCTCAATAGAATTTTAGTATTATTATTTTATGATTAAGTGATTATGGTGGATTATGGGTGCATCTATCACATAGAGGGTCAAGATCTCATTTCTAATTTTCACTTAATACTTTTTCCTCGGTAAGCTTTAAGAATACACTTTGGTTGTTATGACAATTCGTGGGAGGTTGGTGGCTATTCAGTGTGAGATTATGAATGTTTTAGTTATGAGTATGTGAGGTTTAGTGGGATGCCTCGTCAACGACATTAACATTAGTAATTCAAATGGTGGGAACATCTATGAGCAAGCATGTATGTGGGAGATGATGAATGTGGGTGCCATAGGAAAAATATGGTGGTGCTACACACACAAAGTAAAGTGTACAAAGAAATGGTCCACTTTGGTTTAACCTAGCTAGTGTTCTTTGTTATATTTGGGTTCCCAATATCCCTTCCTCTACCAACAATAAAGAGATCTAAAGTTTCTATGGCAAGAGGAACTTGAGGGTTTCCTCTTCCTTCTAGGTGTTATTTGGTGGTATTTGGGGTGTGGAGGGTCATTTGGTCTCCCCCTTGACCTCCCTTGCTCCAAGCTTGTGTGTTGGCTAGCCAATTTTAATTCTTTGTGGGGTTTTGGTAGTGGCTTCTTAAAGCATTTCGAACCTACAGGTGGTGTGTTGCACATGACTCAAGTCTCAGGTTGAGATAAGACTCAATCTTGTCTCTTCTAAATTGGGCACTGGCAATGGTGGATAAAACGAAGACTAAGACCCCCAAATCTAGCTGACAAGGGGTAGTGTGAAAATGGAAGGCCAAAGTGTCAACCAATAGGCATGCCATGCCTCACTTTCAGGGTACAAGTGTGGAAAGGACAGCTTTACAAGCCCATCAACAATTTAACTATAACATACCACAACACATCTAATGTATAGTTTAGGGGTTGTTCATTTTAACAAGACAAAGGTATCTATAGACGTATAGGCAACGAATCCAAGATAAATTCCAGGACTAGATCTCAATCTCTGGATTTTCTAGGTCTCAAGATAAAAATATGTTTCAAGATTATGGAATTGTATTGCCTAGTCAAGACTCTAGTTGCCATCACAGTAAATAACTAGGGGCATAATGAGCCAAAAACACTAGATATATTGTGATGGTTGGAAGCAAAGTTCACAATGCTATGCAAACTTGTCTTTGAACTGAGTTGCAAGGTTATTGACCATAAACCAAATAAAAAGGAAGGAATAGTGGAGGTCATGGGAACTTCTAACCCACATGGGACCAACACAAACCCAATAGTCATTAAGGGTGATTTGTGACAGAAACTTTCAAGCAAAGCCAAAGGATCAAATACTTATTCTTATCCTAGCCCTTCTAAACCCACATCACTCTAATCCCACTATCTGTCATCATGTTATGTTTCTAGTTGCTTATTTATTATATTTTATGTTTCAAGTTAACGCATCTATAGTGTTGTCCTGATATAGTTCTAAAAGACTTTATATGCTTGATTTAGTACAATTGGGGAAGCTTTTGCAAAGTTTATTGAGGTTTGATTTCATTTTTGGCAAACCTCAATAACCATGTCTATAATTGTTTTTGTACAGTATTAATATATGAGTAGACCAAGTGAAAAACACACAAGTGCACACACACAAAACAAAGTATATATTTGCTTTAATTTCTTATTCTTCTACATTATGATAAGAATCATATGTTTTTTATATTCTTTGAGGCTTGAGGTGGTACAACAACAAGACTCGAACCCATGACAATAATATCCTAGACATGTGTTCAATATGTCACTTTTTTCAAAGTCGAAAGTGCCCAGCTAGAGAAATTGCACCTAGAGTAGTCTCACAAGTGTACGTAGAGCCGCCAGGAATGGACTGCGGGACTTGTGGGGGATCAACTCCACACTTAGTCATTGGACCAAGCACTCGTGGCCTTATTCAACTTGTCACTTGCAAGAATTATACTTAAGTGGGAAGGATGACAACCATTCCTCCCAACTAACCAAAATAAACTCAATTCATACTATAATAAAATATATAAATATATAAATATATATATATATATATATATATATATATATATATATATATATATATATTCATTTTAATTTTTAATTTTTTATATATTTTAATTTCGAATATCTATAATACTATCATTGATTTAATTTATTAAAATTATGACACTTAAGAAAATTATGAAACTTATAGAAATTTCTCTTCAACTTTGTAACAATATCATCAATTTAATTTATTAATTTATCTCAATTATGAAAGACTCTCTTAATTTTGTTCATGTTTAAAAAGAAAAGAAAAAATGGAGTTGTATTTAGTGTGACTTTTTGGAGTTTCTAGTGTTGGAATCCGACAGAAAAATTGAGGTTAAATCTTGATTTCCGTTACTTAAACTAGTTTTTTTTATTGTCTATATAGATTCAGCACCCTGAAAAAACCCTAGGGCACTTCTATTGTGCTGGGGTTATCCATGAAGCTTGTGATTTCAATGAATTCCTGCCAAATTTTAGAGAAATTAGACGGAAAAAATCCACCGAAAAAGCTTCCAAAAAGTCGCACTAAAGACAACTCAAAAAAATGAAGCAAACAAATTAAGTTTTGTTATTTTTTTTCGACTCCAATTAATTAAAGTTGGTCTCAATAGATAGTAATGATCATTATTACCATCATCAACATATTTTAATTTAAAATAAGGATTGAAATTTTAGTTGTGTAAGTGGAGATTAAATTATTTATTATTATACCTAGTATTAGGCATTTATTTTCTCTTTGATTGAGTATTAGTTTCTCTTTGATCAATTTTTTTTGCTATCTATCCATAGTTTAACATTAGGAATTCAATTTTTGTTATTTTTTATTATTATTTAGATTTATTTATTTGTAAAGTGGTTGGTTGAGGTCTTATTATGGGTTGTTTAGTAACTTCAATTTCTATTAGTTACTAAATTTTTGTTTTTAATTTTATTTCCATTGAGTGGGTCTAATGGTTAAGAGCATGTGGGGAACAAGGGGATCTCATACACCAATTTGGTGTTCGTTGCGCGGAGGTGGGTCCCTTATCCCACAAACAAGGAAATCTCATACACCAATTTGGCGTTTGGCTTGGCTGTGACCTTAATTGGATGATAATAATAATAATAATTTCCTTTTCATTTAACTTTTTAATTTTTAATTATTTTCCCTTTTTCTATTATTTCTATTTTCATGAATTATAGTTTTTTTTTATTTCCATATTTTCAATTTAAAATAACCTATTATTATATTAAGAATATATTTTAATTAAAAAAACAAACAAACAAACAAACAAATATATTAAAGTGTATATATTTTATTATAAACAATATTAGTTAATCATATTTCTTAATTTTTTATGATGGCTTGTTTTATTTTCATGATGAAATTTTTTGTCTATTGTGTTTTAGTTTAATTAAGTTATATTTAAGCACTAGCTAATATATAGCCCTTGTTATTACACAAGTTTAAATATTCTATTTTTTTGGAATTTTTTAGCAAGCATTGCCATAATCTAAATATAATTGGTAGCCCCTATTGCATGTAGAGCTCATATTGCATCTAGATTATGCAATATCAACAATTGATATCGATTTTCATATTTGTTCTAAATTTCTAGCAATAATTTGGGCAAAACTTATTGGAAAAATGTGTCTAATAAGCGTTAAAAGAAAAAAAAAAAAAAAATTGTACCACACTATTTTTTTTTGTAAGTAGATGCAAATGATTTCTATTAATAAAGACGAGTTTTACATTAAGAGCATATATCCTTTGGCATCCCAAAAACACTGACGTGGGAGTGTAAGCCTCCAACCGAGTAAAGCAAACTAAGCACCATTTCTATCTATAACAGGTAGGGACTTGGGTGCTACAAGACCAGAGGAAAAAAAACATAAGACCAAGAGATTGACGTCATAATAGATCCATGTAACACTCCCAGTATTGCCATTCAAGGTTTGCACCAATTAATAAGAAAGTGTTGTTGAAGCAAATAAGAAAAACAGTCACCTTCTAGGAAAACACCATTGAATAACTTGCATGGGAGGCTAAAGAGCAACAGTCACCATCCTTTTACAAAAGTGAAGACCAAAGTTCATGCCAAATGTTGAAAACAGTGGTATTGTCCATCATATAGAAAACTTTTGAAAACACCAAAAAATGTGCCATAGCATCCTGTAGGCAAAAAATTGAACTCGCAAAGCCCACATTAATCAGAGATAATAACTAGAGAAATAGGAGAGGTATTAGCAGGTGGAGCATTGATGACTACAGGGGGATCAGTAAACTCCTCAAAATCAAAGTCGAAGACCATATATTTTTCGACCATACTAAGACGTGAGACCAAATAATCTAGGCATAACCGTATACTTTGGAGCTTAGTGGAAAGGAGTCGCCTTCACCAAGTGGGCCCGCAAGCTATTTTTGGCTCAAAGTCTATTTTTAGACTATGTCTATTTTTAGACATATGGATCATGGTCTATGAGTTGCAGTATGTTATTTGTGGATGATTGGTCATGTTGGTAAAAATAGATGGACTTCTATTTTTAGACATATGGACGGTTTCTATTTTTAGACTGTCAGGCTAAAAATAGAACAGTCGAATATTATTGTCTCATAAGGACTATAAACATTATCTTATCCTCTTGGAGCACTTCAGTTCGAGCTACGGATGTGGCACATGTAGCTGTCAGAAGGAAATGCGCTTTTCTTATGAGTCAGTTGAGCTATTACATGGTGGACTTCAGTTAGAACTCAAGTGGTTGAGTTTTGGTGGAGTTTATTGAGGAGTTGATGGAGTTGTGTTCAGTTTGACTTGGTTAAACTAGTTGTATTTAGTCTAACTGCAGAATACACTAGTGATGAGTGATGTGATTTAATTATTAATTAATTCACTAATTATTAACTCATAAAGCAACTAAAGAATACATCAGTTAACTCAGTGCATGGACAGTTCAGTGGAGACAGGTGGTAGAGGTTGAGATTGCTATCAATTGTGACTATAGTTGTGCATGAGATCTTGCACAATCAATGGGATTGAGTAATTCCAATGAGGATTGTGTGGTTCAGCCAAGGAAATACGAGTTTGCTTCAGCCATTCATCATTATTCTCTTACAGATTGCGCAGTGGAGGCAGGCAAAGCAGTGGAGGAGATTTGAGCTGTGATTGATCAAATTTGAGCTAGTTTTGTGTGTAACAGGTGGAGATAGTACTGAGTACTTGTGAGGAGTATTGTACTATGTATTGTTACATGTTCTCAATCATTATAATATACAGATACTGTGGGGTTTTCAGCTGTATGCTTTCGCCGGGTTACATATTGTGTTAATGTGCACATGCGATTGATGTTTCATTGTTTTTAATTTCTGAAACTTGATGATCAATGTAGAGGAGGTTATGTATTATGCATGCATTCCACAATAGTGTATAATCGAGATAATCTCTGTGAATAAGTGTCATATTATTCAAAATTTCTACATGGTATCAGAGCAGAGTTGATCATTAGATCTATTATTCAGAAAGTGTTTACATTTTATTTCTTTAGGCAGAGTCTGTAATCGGGCCAGGTAGCCTCTGGATTCATCCTTCTTTTGGACGGTGAGATATCCGGTAAAAGCCCATACAATCAATCTCTGTACGAGAAATACTTTGTTCTCACGAATTTTAGATCAGAAGCGGTTGAGTTTTGAGCTGGTGAAATTCGAATTTGTAGCAGTGTTTTCTTGGTGTCAAAGTTGAAATGTCTTTCAACAGATTACGATTGGAGTATGCTCTTGAGGGCAGCTCGAATTATATTGCATGGAAAGACAGGATGGAGGCGGTGTTAGATGACAATGGGCTGAAGGAGTTCATAGATGCTGAGGTCCCAAAGCCTACTAATGCTACTCACGTTGAGGCTTGGCAAAAGAAGACAACAAAGTGTCGAAGGATTCTGTTGGAGGGCGTGAAGGATCACATTGTGTCCAGCCTGCATGGAAAGGCTTCTCCATACTTGATGTGGAAAGCGTTGACAGATCTATTCCAAAGCAAGAGCGACCAGAGGAAGTTGGCGCTCAAGGATAAACTCAGAAACATTAAGTGTGAGAATGGAGACAGTATGCCCAGGTATCTCACGAAGTTCACCCAATGCCGGGATGAGCTGGGAAGTGTGGGGGTGACTGTCGATGATGAGGACTTGGTGAGCTTGGCTCTCCTTGGTCTTCCGAAGAGTTGGCATTCCTATCAAGACTATGTTAATGGTCAGGAGAAATTGCCAGGATGGGGGAGACTTTGGTCGGATCTTGTGCAAGAGGAGATCAGGCGGAATACCAGGGACGAATCTTCATCAAAGGCATCTGATGAAGAAAATTGCGCTTTGGTTGCCAAAGCAAAGAAGGGGAAGGAGAAGGGTTCTCTTTCCGAATCCAGTTCTTCCAATGATGGGAAGAAGGTTGACAAATCGAAAGTGCGATGCTTTTGTTGTCATGAGGTGGGCCATTATGCTGCAAATTGTCCACAGAGGAAATCCAAGAAGGGATCCGGGGAAGGATCTGAAGGTGAGGCACTTGCTTCACAGTTTGAGTTGGATTTCACACTCTTCGCATGCATTGTTTCATCCATGGTGGGAAGTGGTTGGTTTCTTGTCAGTGGAGCTTCTTTCCACATGACCGGTGACAAGAGTTTGTTCAGTACTTTGGAGGAGAAAGATCTCCAGATACTCATAGTGATGGGTAATGATGAGAAGTATAGTGTCTCAGGTGTAGGCACGATTATTTTTCAGAGGGAGCATGGAGCTCACCTTACCTTAACCGATGTCAAGTATGTACCAGGACTGAAGAGAAACTTGGTGTCGATCGCGATGCTGGAAGACAGAGGTTGTGATGTAGTCTTCAGTAAGGGAAAGGTTTTCCTTAGACACATCATCACTAGACAGGTGAAGCAAATTGGTTCACGGGTCAAGAACCTGTATGCTCTTGAGGTTCAAGATGCATGCAAAGCCTTGAGCAGCGAGGCAAATGATGGAGACTTGGTGGTTGAGGGGGATCATATATTACCTCTCAACATGCAGATCCAGAAGAAGTCTCAGACAATTGTGGAGGAGCCACGATTGGTGCAGCAGCTTCAGGAGGTTGTGGAGCAACCACAACAAGGGAAGCCGAGAGGAGATCGAGTAGAGACATCTACTCATGCGGAGACCTCTAGTAGGGGGAAACTTCGATCCAGGAGGGCTGAGAGATCGCATGTAGCCATACCTCTAGGTAGGAGGTGGGGCGATATAGAGTGATCGTCCCAAGGAGGAGGGGCAGGATCCTTGAGGTACCCGACCCCTTGGATAAGACCTTGCTACGGGAGCCCCTATGTGGAGTAGCAGGAACTGACTGATTGGGTAGAGACAGATGTAGATGGAGCGGCAGAGAGAGCAACAGTGTAGGGAATCCCAGGACAACGCATAGCTAGCAGGTTGCAGCAATGCGAGAGGCACAAGTGTTTTGCACAGTGCTAGGTGGCACAGAGAGGTGTGCAATGGTGCAAGATGCATGGAGATGTTATAGTAGCGCAGATGTCAGAGAGGGAGCACTTGTCAGCAGCAGGTAGAGCTTCAGCATCAGAGTATGTTCCTAGCCCAACAGAGTGGTCAGTTGGGAGTGTTTTTGTTCAAAGTATTGTTGGAGCAAGTGGACCGGGCAAATGTGTTGCATGCAGAACATTCCAGAGTTACAGGATAGGGGTTGCAGATAATCCATATCTTGTTGAGAGGGAGTGTTGAAAATGAAACAAGATGATGGAGCTTAGTGGAAAGGAGTCACCTTCACTAAGTGGGCCCACAAGCTATTTTTGGTGCAAAGTCTATTTTTAGACTATGTCTATTTTTAGACATATGGATCATGGTCTATGAGTTGCAGTATGTTATTTGTGATGATTGGTCATGTTGATAAAAATAGATGGACTTCTATTTTTAGACATATGGGCGGTTTCTATTTTTAGACTGCCAGGCTAAAAATAGAACAATCGAATATTATTGGCTCATAATAATATTTGGACTATAAACATTATCATATCCTCTTGGAGCACTTCAGTTCGAGCTACGGATGTGGCACATGCAGCTGTCAGAAGGAAATACACTTTTCTTATGATTCAGTTGAGCTATTGCATGGTGGACTTCAGTTAGAACTCAAGTGGTTGAGTTTTGGTGGAGTTGTGTTCAGTTTGACTTGGTTAAACTAGTTGTATTTAGTCTAACTGCAGAATACACTAGTGATGGGTGATGTGAATTAATTATCAATTAATTCACTAATTATTAACTCATAAAGCAACTAAAGAATACATCAGTTAACTCAGTGCATGGACAGTTCAGTGGAGACAGGTGGTAAAGGTTGAGATTGCTATCAGTTGTGACTATACTTGTGCATGAGATCTTGCATAATCAATGGGATTGAGTAATGCTAATGAGGATTGCATGGTTCAGCCAAGGAAATATGAGTTTGCTTCAGCCATTCATTCTCTTGCAGATTGCACAGTGGAGGCAGGCAAAGCAGTGGAGGAGATTTGAGCTGAGATTGATCAGATCTGAGCTAGTTTTGTGTGTAACAGGTGGAGATAGTACTAAGTACTTGTGAGGAGTATTGTACTATGTATTGTTACATGTTCTCAATCATTATAATATACAGATAGTGTGGGGTTTTCAACTGTATGCTTTCCCCGGGTTACATACTGTGTTAATGTGCGCATGCGATTGATGTTTCATTGTTTTTAATTCCGCAAAATTGATGATCAACGCAAAGGAGGTTATGTATTATGCATGCATTCCACAATAGTGTATAATCGGGATAATCTCTGTGAATAAGTGTCATATTATTCAAAATTTCTACAAGGCATAAGCGTATACTTTGGAGAAGTCATTTAATGTCCTCTTGTCCTACAAAAAGTTTATAATTATCCACTTGCTTATCTCTGAGAAGCATGAGGAAGAGAGTATCCATCTATTTGTGCACATCAAGAGAATGTAGGGAATGTAATCTTCGGTTTCTGAATTTCTGCGGGTCAGTAATCCATTTGAGGCCATCTACTCTGACCTCTGAATAAGAGAAGTAAGGGCGGTCACCAACACCTTTGATTCAAGGTGAAGAATTTTCCTCTAGACTTCCAGAGGGATTGAATCAAAATAAGTTGCAACAGGATCCACACAAAACAACCTTAAACAATGATGGGTAGAGTTGCTCTCGCCACCTTTACGACTTGTCATTCTCCATTGAGGAGGCATAATTACAGAGAGAAACGAGTAGTCCACACAACCCTAGGAAAACAATGACCAACAAGACAAACTAATATGAATTTAAACAGGAATGCAACAAATTACAGATATAGCCATAAACACAGAGATGCAACATAAATAAAACTTCATTTCATTAACATCAAAGAACTGAAATATGCTTACATACAGAATGGAAATAAACTAGCTCAGTCGATGGTAGCTTATCTACGAGAAGATATGTGGCAGCTACATGCCTCTAAACTGTGTTACAATGAAGCTTGAGGGCCTATTTATTATTGAGAAACAATGGAAAACCCCAAACATCCAAAAACCTAACCCTAGGAGATAAAATGCCAAACTATGGGCCCTGTTGGGGTAAATTGGTACATCAACTTCCTGGGGTCATAAATTTGGCATACGATCTCTGTTTGAAGCATACGATACCTCGTTAGGGCCTCAAAACGACTCGGAAGTTCAAGACCCGAAAAACGGCCAAAAGTAGTAAATTGTGATACAATTAAGGAAACTGAAATATTGAAAGAAATAATGGTGGGGGTCCAAGTGGAATAGGTGGCTGGGCACCAATATCCACTTGGATCATTCCTCCCCCCTTAGGAGGTAATGGTCCACATTGCATTGAGTTCCTCCATGAGATGAGGAAACTTTTGCTGAACTTGGTCCCTAGTGAGCCACTGGCCTTGGTGAAGGAGTTGACCTGCTTTGACAACTTGATATAGTTGGATCATTTGCTGTCGGGTGTTCTTGATCTATGTGTCCATGATCCGATCAGTTGTAGCTTGTTCCATGCAGTCTGGATTTAACTCTGTAGGTGTGAGTTGTTCTGCAATGTTTGATGTGTCCAGCAATGGTGGGAAGTATGGTCAAAGACGATCCACATTGAACACTAGGTGCAGGCCAAGGAATGGGGGAATGTTGATCTCAAATGCATTGTCTCCCACAACCTTGGTAATGGTGTAAGGACCATATTGAAGTGATCTGAGTTTCCGATAGGCTCCGATAAGGCGTTCCTTCTGCAAATGCAACCAGACTTTGTCGCCCACCTGAAACTTGTGTGGCACCCGATGTTGATCATGTCACTGCTTGTACTTGGTTTTTATTTCTCTAGAATGTCGTGGACCTGTTGGCGGATGTGATGAATGTGTTCAATCAAGTTGCCTTGTCGGCTTCGGAGTGGACATGAGATGAATCTGCCTAAGTAGCTGCAAATGGTATGGCCACATCAATGGGACACAGTGGCTGGAATCCTAAGCTCACCTAAAAAGGGTTGTGGCCAGTCAAGCTATGGAGTGCCCAGTTATAGTTGTGTTGTACATATGGGAGGCTCTCATCCCATGTGCATGGATGTTTTGAGTTGTACATGCGCAATGTGTGTACAATCATCTTGTTGACGACCTATATCTAGCCATTAGTTTGGGGATGGTAAGCTGTGGACTTAGTGAGCTTGGTGTCTAGCGTCGACCAGAGATTGGACCAAACTGTACTGAGGAACCTGTTGCCCCGATCTGAGATGATAGACTATGCGATCTCAAAGTGTACCCACACTCGTTCAAAGAAGAGTTTAGCAGTGGCTTTCGCTATGATATTCTTCTTACAGGTCCCATAATGGCCATCTTTGAGAATTTTCCAACAACCACAAAAACACAGTCGTTGCCATGCTTAGTAGAAGGAATGCCTGACATGTAATCCATGGATATGGATTCCCAAGGTCGACTAGAGGTAGGCAATGGAGTATAGAGACCTTGCTTCTTGATGGTTGGTTTGGCAATGGCGCAGACAATGCAGGATTTGATGTACTTCCCGACATCTTGGTGAAGATTTGGCCAATAGAAATACTTTTGCAGTACTGCCACTGTTTTCTTGACCCCGAAATGCCAAACAACTCGACTGTAGTGTGCTTCCCAAATCATGTTTGCACGCTCACTTGAAGGAACACAAAAGTGTCCTAGGTGGCATAATAATGCATCCTAAAGGTGAAAATCTAGAACTTGTTGAACCTCCAAGTGCGTTTGGTATGTGAGGTTGAATTCTAGGTCGCTTTTGTAGAGAAGTGGTCAATCAGAAGTCTTGTGCCCACAAGAGTTGAGCACAGTGGTTAACACCATGATCGTGGTCGGATGAGGCAGTTTGCAACATTATTGGTGTTTCCCTTCTTGTACTTGATATTCAAATGAAACTATTGCAGTTATGTGGACCACTTCTGATGGCAATCATTCTGAAACTTCCCTTGTGTTTGTATGAAATGCAGGGGTTAGTGGTATATGTGGATGATCGTTTCCTTCCCCAAAATGTAATGCTTCCATTTTCAGCAGGCCTGCATAATGGAATACATCTCTTTGTCATAAGTGGGTTACTTCTGGACTATGTCTGAAAGTGTCTCACAGTGATATGCCACAGGATGCCCCTGTTGAGTAAGGATTGCCCCAATAGTATAGTTAGAGGCATCTGTCTCAATCTCAAATGGTTTTTGCAAGTCTGGTAATGTGAGCACTGGTACAGTGCATAAGCAATGTTTCAACTATGTGAACACCTTCTGTTGAGATTCAGACCAAAAGAATTTTGCTTTCGCTCCTCCCTTGGTGACTTGACTTAAGGGCCAAGTGATATGAGAGAACCCCAACACACACCTGCGGTAGAATTTGGCAAGACCCAGAAAGCTACAAAGCTCTGTCAAAGTGATTGGGGTTGGCCAATCTCGAATGACTTGGATCTTTTTTGGATCCACATGCACCCCCCGTTCATCAATAATTTATCCCAGATACTAAACCTGGGTCATGCCAAAAGTGCATTTCTCCAAATTGGCATACATCTTGTATTGCCGCAGTGTTTGTAGAACCTACTGAATCTGGTTGAGGTGGTCTTCCCAACTTTGTATGAAGATCAAGATGCCATCCAAGTATACCACTACAAATGAGTTGGTGAATGGTCGCAAGATGTCATCCATCAGCCTCATGATGGTTACAGGAGCATTCGTCAACTCGAAAGGCATAAGCAGTCATTTGAAAAGGCCCTCCTTGGCTTTGAAGGCAGTCTTCCACACATCAGAGGGTTCGATTGGTACTTGGTGATATCCAGACTTCAAGTTGATCTTGCTAAAATATTTCCCCCCCTTGAGTTGGTCCTGAAGGTCATCAATCCAGGGGATCAGGTACCTATTCCTAACAATGATCTTGTTTAGCACTCCGACAGGGCGATGAGCTTGGTCGGATGTTACCTTTCTGCAGCAGCTCCTAAACCTGCCTCTTGATTTCTTCGTTCTCCATAACGGAGCACCGATAGATTGGTCCATTGGGAAACGACACACTTGGGGTCATATCGATGGAGTGCTTGACCTGACAGTGTAGAGGCACCCATGTGGGGGAGGTAAAGATGTCCTCGTACTCCTCCATAACCTTGTCCATCTGTTGTTGTCGTGTAGAGGGGCACTATCTAGAGGTCGTGGCCACCGTCTTCTTCTTTCCCTCAAGGTGTGTCATTAGGAAAATAAATTTCCCAATTTTGGAAATGATCTTACTATATTATTTTGTAGTAACGAAAGAGATGGTGGTAGGTGGTGCTACCTCCAGTATCTTGTACAACTTATTTCCCAAGGTAACAATAACATCGAGAGGCCTTGACTCATACACAACATGTCACTTCCACAAGTACGATTGGCCTAATAATACATCACAAACATCAAGAGGATAAATGTCACATAATACCCCATCCGTGAAGGGTTTGATGTTGTATGGAAGGCGACACTATTGGTTGACATGAAGATCCATTCCTTGGTGAAGCCACTCGATGGTGTACGGTTGTGGGTGTGTTGTGGTTGGTAAGCCCAACTGCTTCATGACCTCTATTGAAAAGAGGTTCTTTTGGCTCCCATTGTCGACAATGAACTGTAGTGGGGAACTATTTACCCACATCTGGGAGTGGAAGAGGTGCTCCTCCTCCTTTGGATCTTTGGGTTCCTCCTTCCAGATCTGTGTGGTGGAAACAATAGTGTTGGGCTCCGCGTCGATAATCTGATTCCCTTTGTCATTCCCCTTGTCGGGTTCTGACTCAGAGTCAGAACATGCATCTAATTCATAAGCCTTCAATTCAGCCACCAGTGGTTGCTTGGCCCGACACTCACTTGTGTTGTGAGTGGAGCTATTATGGAACTCACACCACTTTCTTGTGTCCTTTTTACGCTTCGTGGTGTTGTTCTTTACTTGCGGCTTTGGCAGGTTGTCTTAAGTCGCCATGCCTTGGCTTTGTCCTTTGTTCTACGGTTTGGGGGCACCTTTCCCTTGCTTCATATTCGCAGATCCAAAGTCTCATTTTTTCTATTTAAGCTTCTCCTCGATCGTGACAATGTATCGGTATGTCGTGTCGAGCGAGGAGATGTCCAAGAACTCCATCTCATCCTGAATGCACTTATGTAGGTAGTTGTGGTACTTGGGTACCAAATGTTTCTCAGAATCCTTGATACCCAACTTCGTGTGAAGGGTATGAAAAACATTGGTAAAATTAGGCACGTCTTGGTCCCTTCCCAACCACAGCATGGTCCACTTTATGTATTTATCCTCATAACTCCCGACATGGTAGTACTGCTCCTTGATGGCATCTTAGAATGAATTCCAAGTGGGTGCGGTTGAAAACAGTGAGGGCATACTTTCATCCTTCTTCTCATAGTAGGTTTCCCACCAGTCCTTGACGTGGGGGGCATCTTTGAGAAGAGAAAAAGTAATATTTTCCCGACTAGAAAAATCATGAAAATAAAAATGTCCTTCTAGTAGATTTAACCATTTATCTGTGACGTTTGCGTTTATTTGGCCCTCAAATGCAGGAATGTAAAAGTTTACTTGTACCTTAAAAGGAGTGGCACCTCCAAAGTGGCTGCTAGATGTGGATGCGCTGTCGGTGGGCAACCATTGAAGGATCTGGGCAAAGTTATCCATCATCGCATTCCTTTTTTTCTCAAGGGTCTCCTCGAGCAATATTTTGATAGGATCTGCTGCTCCCTCATCTTTCTTTTCTTCCGCCATGGGCGGTCGTTGGGGTTTGCGAGGCTGATCTTACAAAGGTTCAACCAAATCGAGCCCTAACTCCTTATACCCCGGCCTCGTTAGGGATATGCAAAGAAGGATCAAGAAAGAGCAGACCGCTCTGATACCAGTGATCCGAATTTAAACAAGCACGAAACAAATTACATATATAGCCATAAAAATCGAGATGCAACATAAATAAAACTTCATTTCATTACCATCAAAGAACTGAAATATGCTTACACACAGAATGGAAATAAACTAGCTCGAGAGATGGTATCTTATCTTTGAGAAGAGATGTGGTGGCTACATGCCTCTAAACTTTGTTACAATGAGGCTTGAGGGCCTAATTATTATTGAGAAACAATGGAAAACCCCAAACATACAAAAACCTCATCCTAAGAGATGACACGCCAGACTATGGGCCCCGTTGGGGTAAATTGGTACATCAACTTCCCAGGGTTGTAAATTTGGCATACGATCTTCGTTTGACATGTACGATACCTCGTTAGGGCCTCAAAATAGCTTCGGAAGTTCAGGACCCAAAAAACTACCAAAAATAGTAAACTTTGCTACAATTAAGGAAACTGAAAAACTGAAAGAAACAATGGTGGGGGTCCAAGTGGAATAGGCAGGTGGGCACCAATATCCACCTGGATCACAAATAAAAGAACAAAACCTAGACTCTTTGAACCCTAACCAGAGAATAATTAGGTCATCCCCTAGATTCCACAATTTGAAGTAAAGGAAAATAAGTGTTGAACAAACCCGACAAACTATAGGCATATACCCCTGAAAGCCCCACAAAGGATGCTCAACATAGATAGAGGGAAACTGCACTATGAGGTTAAAATCCCATTCCAGGTTAAAATAGACCACAAACTTGACAACTATAAGTTGTGATGAGATGAAACAAAAGGAGTTACCCTTGAAACTTGTGATGCGCCAATTGCCCAACATGAAATGAGGCCAAAATTACATATACAAGAGGCATGAAACACCAAAAAACTAATTTTCACTAATAAAATGAAAGGTAAATTGTTGCCACTAGAACCATATGGAGAAATTGTCAGGATACCATACACCACAAACCAAGATAGGCAAGTAAATGAGATACCTGTGAAATCAATATCTTGGAGTGCCAAGGGGGGTAGAACAACCACCAATTCAAAGACCATCCCACTCGTTGTATTGTGTAAAAGAAAAATGAAGAACATTGACCCAATTTGGTGCTCTAATACCTTAAGGAAATGACCTGAACAAATGTTGTCTTTCCAGCATAACATAAATGACAGTCAAAATTACCACAGGAAGGAGCCAATCAACCCAGACATACAAGGCTTATCGTAATTGAGAAACATAAGCAGCAGGGTGAGGAGGTCTCCTCACCACCACCCAGATAACAACGTACCTTTTCCACCCTTCAATTACCCTCATGCATTTATAATGAGAGGACGTGAGTTGATGGCCCCAAGCAAGAGAACGATTTTCATGGCACGCCAGGACCAGGAAGGGACAAGTGTTGAGCGTGACACATAATTTGAGAAAAAACATTTTTCTCTTGGCTCATACGCCCATCACTGAAAAAACAGAAACCACTATCAAATTCACTAAGGGAAGAGGCCAATCCACCCAGACATACATGTCTCATTGCAACTAAGAAAACATAAGCCATAGTGTGAGGGATAACATTGTACCTCCATCATCCTTCAACTGACCCCATGCATTTATAATGAGGGGACATGAGTTGGTGACCCCAAGCAAGAGAACGGTTTCCATGACACTCTAGGACAAGGAAGAGACAAGTGTTAAGCATGGCACACATTTTGAAATACACATTTCGCTCTTAGCTCACACCCCCATCGGGGATGTACTACACTGTTGTTATTTAGTAAATGATTTTTTGTTAAGAAAGTGAGTTTTACATTTGATTTAAATGTTATTTATAATGGGTGATTCTTTTATCAAGTCATCTAGGAATTGTATTTGTATTTTTATTATTGTTGAGATGCATCACATAAAACATTTTTTCGCTTTAAAAAATAAATATAAAATATTTTTGTTGGAAAAAAACATCGCCAAAAACAAATATCTCAAGTGTAATTAACTGTAAGATGTTGCGAGATAACATAAAATTAGTTATCAATAAGTATATAATCACAAACTTGGCTCTTATACCTATTATGCATAGAGTTCTAGAGGTAAAACATAAGTTTGATTTCTTCTCCTTCTAGATTTTTTGAGTATTTAATTCAAAGATGAATTCCCTTTCTAAAATGCTATTTCTACATTGGTTAATCAAGGATTCACAGTAAATGTGTTATATTTTATATCTACATTGTACCTTATATGATTTGTGTGTCATTTTGTTTTAGTTAAAGTATTATTCGTGGGGCTAGTGCTTTAAGGATGTTTGATGACATAGACAAGTAAGTCGTAACATATTGAAATGAAACTCGAAGGTTGAGACTCATAAGGACTTCCTGCCACATAACAATAACAAAATCACATTGAAAAAATATATGTTGAAAGGTTTCAGGCCCTCGCTTACAGAGAACACAAGCATTCGACCCCATGAACCCATGTTGAGACAGGTTGTCCCGCGTTAGAATTATGTTTTCCAGCACCAAGTAAAACATTTAAGTTTTGGAGGAATGTCCCAACCCTAGATTTTATGACTCCGTCATTTAGCCTATGGGATGATGTTTTCTATTGAGATCGTTGCATAAGCAAGCTTGGAAAAAATTTGATTTGTTGCTCAATTATTTTTCCAAGCAATGGCATCCTTACTATCATTAGGAATGAGACCACTCTGGGACAATTTTAGGATGAAGCCCTCCCACTCCATTGCTAGATTACCCTGCAACCCCAAATCCACCGAAGTCTTCCATTTGCCATTGAAATTGACTTCGGAGCCTGGAATAAATGCATGACTAAGCCTTTTATGCCATCTTCACTAAACTGATTAATAAGATCTTGTGACAATCTAAAAAATATGTTCCTCCAATGAATGGTTCCACTCCTAGCTTGATGTTATTACCATCACCGATATTCCACGCCAACCATCTTTTTATCCAAGGCATAATAGTCACCAATCCTTTCCAAATATTCGATTATCCATTGAAGGATGGGGATTGAGTCATCCAGATCCATTCTGAAAAGGGTCGTTTTTTCAAATATTTGTCAACAATTACTGAGCTCTAGATATCTGCACCAATGATCACATGCCACAAATTTTTCATTGCCAGAGCAAAGTCGAACGAGTGAAGGTTCTTAAAGCCCAAAACTACATATGATTTGGGTTGGGACAACACCTCCCACTTCGACAAGTGAAATCCAGTTGTTTCCCGCCCAAAAAAAATTTGAAAATAGATTGCCTAATTCCATTGATTACAGATTTAGGAATCTTCAACAACGAGAGCCAGTAAACCGGTATACTCTCTAGAACGGATTTTACAAGTTTCTGACTAACACTAATCAATAACCACTTATAATACCAGTTGTCAATGTGCCTCGCAACATGTTTTAAAAGCCAGTTCCAGTCCTCCACAAAAATAATAGTTGGGCTTGAATCTATAACCAAGATAGGTAAGTCCTTTCTCCAAAGATGCCACTTTGAAAGGGAGAAAGGTGGAGATCCTTTTTGAGATATCAGTCATGAAATTGTGCTTATAAAAGCAAGACTTATCTTGGTTGATATGCATTTCGGTGGTTGCACAAAAAGAGTAAAAAATGGAGTTGAAGATCTTCCATTCTTTAATTGATCCCTCACCAAAGATCAGGACATCGTCCACAAAGGGAAAATGAGTAAGAAATATGTTTTTGGAAACATTAACACCCTTCAAGGAACCATTAGACTTTGCCTTAGATATCATCCTTCTTAAACTTCAATACTAAGAATAAATAACAATGGAGACAAGAGACAGCCTTGTCGCAGGCCTCTAGAGGCCGAAAAGAAGGTAAAAGGTGATCCATTAATAAGGACTGTAAAATTAACAAAGGAAATACAACCCATAATCTAGTTTGTTACCTGCAAGTCTAAGCCAATATGTAATAGGAGTCTTAGAAAACCCCAATTTACCCTATCATATGTTTTTACCAAATCCACCTTGAGAATAGTAGTGTTGCACTTTTTTGTTTTTTTAGAGTGGATGGCCTCTTGTGCCACTCTAATGACATCATGAATGAATCTATCGAAGAGGAATCCAAACTGCTCCTAAGAGATGTTAGAAGAAAGAACATTCCTCATTCTGTTTGAAATCACCTTGGAGATCACTTTATAAATAAGACTACACAAAGAAATCAGACAAAAGTCACCAACTGAAGTAACCTTTG
The DNA here is from genome assembly GCA_031772625.1 of Pinus tabuliformis. NCBI lineage: Eukaryota > Viridiplantae > Streptophyta > Pinopsida > Pinales > Pinaceae > Pinus > Pinus tabuliformis. The sequence continues at coordinate 151,266,573 of CM062805.1, read as the reverse complement.
AGATTTTAGGGATAAGGGATAAGAAGGTAGCATTGATTGCCCCTGAAACCTTATTAGTAATCTACAGTTCTTCAACAACTTTCAAGAGTTCCAGACCGATCAGATAAAAACGGCTAGATAGAACTCAATAGTCCAGCCATCTGGCCCAGGACTTTTATCTCTGGCAAAAGAATTGAGAAACATTTTGAGTTTGTCCATGGAAACATATTGACCAGTTGTTGATGATTCCTTCGTTGTTGTTTTGTGGAAAGAAGTCCTTATGAGTCTCAACCTTCGAGTTTCAGGTCCACTGAGTTACTTGGATATGTGCATATCCTAGTGGGACCAAAATATGGGGAATCATAAATCCCTCCCAGTTTATGTGGCTTGGGGGAATTTGGAAATCCCCTAACAAAATGATTTTTGAAAATCAGTTGATCAACATCCACGGGATCTTGCCCTAGATTCTCGGTTTTTTCCATGACTATTTGAGATAGAAGAAACCTAGAACACAACGCCTTATTGCTTCTCCCTTGGCTTTCTCTGTGTACAACTCTGGATTCTTTGATGGAGCACAACAAAATGGAGTCTGTGGTGGAGGTGTTGTTATAAATCTTACTAGAAATACCACATTGCATATTTATCTGAATGTGGGGATGGACTACAATACAAAAGCAAAGATAGTTGCCTATTGGGCCCTTCTTCTGGTTGTTTCTTCCATTAAAGTGGTTTCACTTCATGTTCAAGGAGACTCTCAGTGTGTGGTAGGGTGGCTTAAAGGGAGCTATCAACTTAAAGTTATTGATCTTTTTTGCAGGAAGGAGAGAATTAAATTCTTGAAAGAACACTTTCAACATCTCTCTTTCCAACATGTTCATAAAGAGTTGAATTGTAGGGCAAATGCTTTATCCAAAAGAGGCCTACTGGAAGACAAATGTTTAATCATTGTGGAAAAATTCCAGGACAACCAACTTTAGTGGAGAAGGCACTTTCTGGTCCCTCCCAAGTATCAGCTTTCACCTCTCTAACTCGCTTAGTAATTTTGCTATATATATAGATCTTAGTGATCTTGCCTTTTGACTTCTTTCTATCAGTCTGTTTTTGTCTCATCGTGACTATCAATGTTAGCACATGAGTTTTTTTGTCTCAGACACCACCATATTTATAGTTGTATCAAATCCTTCTGTCGCTGATGGAATAGTAGGCTTTTAGTTTTGGGTAAATTTTTTGTTTTTCCCAAGAAAAATGTCTATTTATGCTCCTTGTCTTAGTGTCCAATTTCTTGATGAATGCTAGAGTTGATCTCAGTGACTGTACTTCTTTTCTTTAATAAAAAGAGGAAAAGAAAAAAAAAGATGGGTAAATTAGATTTATGATATTATTTATAAATCTTGAAAAAATTATCACGTTTGGACAATATATATTTTGATCTATTTTTTGAAATATTGAATATATAATATTTTTTGAAAAAAATATAATGATTAACCTCATTAACATAATAACATGCTTTCATGGAAATTAAACTTAATTCTTTGTGAAAAATTTTCACTTAATTTATTGCTTAACAATGACTTGCTAGGATTAAAGGATGTTTATCTTAAGACCAAAATTGTATTAAGGAAAAGATGAATACTAAAAAAAAATCACACAATGATTCTAGATGGAATTTGGCTTCTAAAATAATTTCAAATAGATGATTAATTACTTCAAGTTAGTTGTTTAAATAGGATTCGCAGAGTCTCCTTCTAAGGTAGGAGAGAGTTGCCTTTCAAGGTGGTTAAAGAAGTCGAATAACTCTGATACACAGTGTGCCATGGTACCTTCGACTAATCACAAAGTACTCGACACTTAATTTTTTCCAAGCCTTCAATAACCTCGTATAGTTTTATTAAGTGGAAATTTGTCTTTGAGAAGGAAGGGAGAAAATATAATTAATGATTATAGTACATTATTTGCCACTAGATTTAGCCTTATATGGAATATATGTAAATAGATTTCCATAATAACATTTGAATGTCACCATCACTAGTTATATTGATTATTGGCTCATTAGTTATATTTGTCAGTTACTATTTCAATATTAATCTAAAAAATTGTCTATTTGGGGTAGCTCAATTGGCAATGGTTGTGGAAATGAAGTGTCACTGAACTAGAAGTCTTGGGTTTAAATCTTGTGCTATTCCCCCAATCAAGGTGAAAAGTTGGACATGATGAAGATGTAGTCCTACCAAGCTTACAAAAAAAATATTAATCTCAAAAATTAATTAATGAATATTAAATCTATATTTTAAAATTGTTAACCTATATTTGATTATTCAAATATAATTTTTTTTTTAATAAATATCAAATTTATACTTTAAATTTGTTAAGATTTTTGTTTGTTTGTCAAGTGGTTTGAGTTCATCAAAGATTACACCAGGCTTGACCTGTGGCTTGATAAATTGTGACCCATGGGCATCTAAGCCATCAAAATCACCTAGGGATTGCACACGACCTCGGCCACACTAGCCCTTAACATGACTGGATTTTTTACCCACGAAGTTTTAAACCGGAGACCTTCACATTACAGAGTGAGTTAACAGTACACCCATCACCGTCTATTATACGCCCCATGGACAAATTTGTTAATATTTTTAAGTCAAATATGATTAAATATATTCTTTTATTGAAACTTCAACAATTAACTTAACCAACGAGTATTTTTATTAAAAAACGTGTAGCAAATGATAAGACTACAAAATATAATTTGATTGACTTCCTCGAGTATCTCACATCACAATTAACACTCCTCTTCATTCAAATATTCCTCAACACATATAATAGATATCTTCTTATTGAACATCTATATTTACACCGAAGGTGTTCCTCCACAGAGTTGGTTGGGCAAACACGGTTCACCCCTAGCCAATCCCATGCTTCATTTTTGTCCTCTATAAAATCATTTTTTACCACATTGCAGGACCAGTTCTTGATGATTCCTTTGTTGTTGTTTTGTGGAAAGAAGTCCTTATGAGTTTCAACCTTCAAGTTTCAGGTCCACTGAGTTACTTGGATATGTGCATATCCTAGTGGGACCAAAATATGGGGAATCATAAATCCCTCCGAGTTTATGTGACTTGGGGGAATTTGGAAATCCCCTAACAAAATGATTTTTGAAAATCAGTTGATCAACATCCAAAGGATCTTGCCCTAGATTCTCGGTTTTTTCCTTGATTACCAGAGACAGAAGAAACCTAGAACACAATGCCTTATTACTTCTCCCTTGACTTTCTCTGCGGACATATCTGGATTCTTCGATGGAGCACAACAAAATGGAGTCTGTGGTGGAGGTGTTGTTATAAATATTACTAGAAATACCACATTGCATATTTATCTGAATGTGGGGATGGACTACAACACAAAAGCAAAGATAGTTGCCTATTGGGCCCTTCTCCTGGTTTCTACTTCCATTAAAGTGGTTTCATTTCATGGTCAAGGAGACTCTCAGTGTGTGGTAGAGTGGCTTAAAGGGAGCCATCATCTCAAAGCTATTAATCTCTTTTGTTGGAAGGAGAGAATTAAATTCTTGAAAGAACACTTTCAACTTCTCTCCTTCCAACATGTTCATAGAGAGTTGAATTGTCGGGCGAATGCTTTATCTAAAAGAGGCCTACTGTAAGTCAAATGTTTAATCACAGTGGAAAAATTCCAGGACAACCAACTTTAGTGGAGAAGGCACTTTCTGGTCCCTCCCAAGCATCAGCTTTCACCTCTCTAACTCGCTTAGTAATTTTGCTATATGTATAGATCTTAGTGATCTTGCCTTTTGACTTCTTTCTATCAGTCTATTTTTATCTCATCATGACTATCAATGTTAGCACATGAGTTTTTTGTCTCAGACACCACCATATTTACAGTTGTATCTAATCCTTTTGTAGCTGATGGAATAGTTGGTGTTTAGTTTTGGGTACATTTTTTGTTTCTCCTAGGCTAAATGTCTATTTATGCTCCTTGTCTTAGTGTCCAATTTCTTGATGAAGATGTAAGAGTTGATCTCAGTGACTATACTTCTTTTCTTTAATAAAAAGAGGAAAAGAAAAAAAAGATAGGTAAATTAGATTTATGATATTATTTATAAATTTTGAAAAAATTATCACGTTGGACAATATATATTTTGATCTACTTTTTTGAAATATTGAATACATAATATTTTTTGAAAAAAATATAATGATTAACCTCATTAACATAATAACATGCTTTCATGGAAATTAAACTTAATTCTTTGTGGAAATTTTTCCCTTGATTTATTGCTTAACAATGACTTGCTAGGATTAAAGCATGTTTATCTTAAGACCAAAATTGTACTAAGGAAAAGATGAATACTAAAAAAATCACAATGATTCTAGATGGAATTTGGCTTCTAAAATAATTTCAAATAGATGATTAATTACTTCAAGCTAGTTGTTTAAATAGGATTCACAGTGTCTCCTTCCAAGGTAGGAGAGAGTTCCCTTTCAAGGAGGTTAAAGAAGTCGAATAACTCTGATACACAGTGTGCCATGGTACCTTCGACTAATCACAAAATTCTCGACACTTAATTTTTTCCAAGCCTTCAATAACCTCGTGTAGTTTTATTAAGTGGAAATTTGTCTTTGAGAAGGAAGGGATAAAATATAATTAATGATTATATTGCATTATTTGCCACTAGATTTAGCCTTATATGGAATATATGTAAATAGATTTCCATAATAACATTTGAATGTCACCATTACTAGTTATATTGATCATTGGCTCATTAGTTATATTTATCAGTTACTATTTCAATATTAATCTAAAAAATTGTCCATTTGGGGTAGTTCAATTGGCAATGGTTGTGGAAATGAAGTGTCACCGAACTAGAAGTCTTGGGTTTAATTCTTGTGTTATTCCCCCAATCAAGGTGAAAAGTTGGACATGATGAAGATGTAGTCCTACCAAGCTTACAAAAAAAAATATTAATCTCAAAAATTAATTAATAAATATTAAATCTATATTTTAAAATTGTTAACCTATATTTGATTATTCAAATATTTTTTTTTTTATAATAAATATCAAATTTATACTTTAAATTTGTTAAGATTTTTGTTTGTTTGTCAAGTGGTTTGAGTTCATCAAAGATTACACCAGGCTTGACCTATGGCTTGAGAAATTGCGACCCAAGGGCATCTAAGCCATCAAAATCACCTAGGGATTGCACACGGCCTAGGCCACACTAGCCCTTAACATCACTGGATTTTTTACCCACGAAGTTTTAAACCGGTGACCTTCACATCACGAAGTGAGTTAACACTACACCCATCACCGTCTATTATACGCCCCATGGACAAATTTGTTAATATTTTTAATTCAAATATGATTAAGTATATTCTTTTGTTGGAACCTCAACAATTAACTTAACCAACGAATATTTTTATTAAAAAACGACTACAAAGTATAATTTGATTGACTTCCTCGAGTATCTCACATCACAATTAACACTCCTCTTCATTCAAATATTCCTCAACACATATAATAGATATCTTCTTATTGAACATCTATATTTACACCGAAGGTGTTCCTCCACAGAGTTGGTTGGGGTTCACCCTAGCCAATCCCATGCTTCATTTTTGTCCTCTATAAAATCATTTTTTACCACATTACAGGGGTTTGTTAGACCAGGTCGCATCAGGTAGGTTCGAGTCTCTACAAGTTCGAGTCTAAGCTTTGCCATCTTAGCTCCCTTCGCGTTTTGGACCTCACTTTCCTCGTCGTACTTCACGGGTAGAATCTAGGCCTCACTTGACAACCTGCAAGCGCTAGCACTTCTGGACATGTCTCGTTCCATCCCGCCTGAGCTCATGAGGCTCCACCGACTGGTTTACCTGCATCTCTATTACAATAAAATGTACGACAAAATCCCTTCCAATGTTTGGAACTAATGCACTGCAGCAGCTGGGTTGGAGCATGAATGGCCTCACAGGCTCATCCCTAAAGGGATATCAAAGCTCTTGAAGCTACAAGTTCACCTGATGGTGTTGTAGCATGAATGGCCTCACATGCTTCATCCCTGATGGGATATCGAAGATCTTTGTCAGCCTGATCAGTTCTCAGCTTTAGCGGTAGATCTTCATAAGATCTAAACTTTACAAAATAAAATGTGTGAATTTCCTTTGGAGCATGCCACTCATCTTTGACATCCTTGGGGACACCATTGTCTAGAGCAGTTTCCTGTCCTCCATTATCAACTCGCGAAGATCCAGTTGGATTCAGTTGTAGCAACAGTAGAAAATAGTTTGACATTGTTACTTTCGATTGTTTGAGCTCTGCTTTCGATTATTTGAGCTGTCTTCATCAACGTTCACCATTACTGAAATCTTCTGATCTTTCATATGATCAGAGCCCAAAATATCGACGCCCATATTCTGCAAGTACTCCTAAACAAAATCCTCTTATGGGCTGGGAAATCCCCGCTTGTTGTACAACAACAGTTGAGCTAGATCAACAACCCCTGTTACTCGTGAAATGTCGCAAAATAGATGGGATCCGCCACATTCCACTTCATAAAACATTGAATAAATTTCTTGTTACAAATTTCTGAAAAGGAAGAAGCTAACCTTTTATAGCTTCAAACGTGGTTTCTTTTTCTTTCCACTTGCTTATTGGTGTGCATGCTTTCCAACTAACAAAACACTGGCACATGTTTGAACTTCCAATAGAATGAAATTGCAATTAAAATTTCTATACATTGTCTAAGGTATGTAAAGTCCTTATTACAGTCAAACATGTATTTGAATTTCATTAAATCTTAATTTTTTCCTCATATATAAATCATACAAGTCTGGAATATTAGTTATGCCCTTTTCTCTTACCAGGATTATCATGTCGGGCAATCCATATTTATAGGTAATTGAGTATAATACTTTATAGGTTGAGATATAATTGGTGGATTGATAAGATTGCATATTTTAGTTTATACTATAATTATTTTGCCGGTGCCTATTGTTTTCCTTTTCATATCAAGGTCTAGGTGAACCTTGAATCACTCCACGGTTATATAATTTTTCTTTATGTGCACCAAGTGCAGATAATCAAGTCGGATGGAAGGGAATGCTTACATCTTTCCAACACACTAATGTAGTGAAAATATCATTGTCAAATGAGGCCTTGGTTAGCTAGTTAGGTTAATACACTAATGTAGTGAAAATACCATTGTCAAATGAGGCCTTGGTTAGCTAGTTAGGTTAATATGGTATTGATTTATCCACAAATGTTATATACTTGCTCTGATCGACACCACTGGAATGGCATGTTAGCAAAGGGATGATCCAAAAAAGTTATGCATAGTAATAAGACATGATTACAATCTATTATTAATTTTAGTTTCACCTCAGTACCACGAGGGCTAGGACTAGTCAAATATTGGACATTGAAGTATGACTATTAGGCATCTTGAAATGCAAGGTTGCTTTCGTAGTCAGTCCTAATGTTGTTTGGCTTGAATTGGTCCAAATATATTCCTCTCTTATTTTAAATAATGGAGACGACTAACTTTTATAATGATGATAAAACGGTTCCCGGATCCGAGTGTTTGAATGTAGTACAGGTACATGGGAAGCAGAATGGGTGGGCGCGTGGCTCATCTCCACTACCTCTCGGCCTCTCACAGAACAAGTCTTTATTTCCCCTGTGCTCAAATTTAATGCTACCTCAATGCTTCCTGTCCCTCCTCTCCGGCTTGTTTACTTCTTAATCATGGCGCCCTCAACTCGCCTCATTTGCGCTCAAATCCCTCCTTTGTAGCTGTAGAGACTCGTTCTCGAATCATCCCGGGGATACGCTGGGCTCTAGTTCGATGGGTGGATTTATGGTTGGGGCTTCAGGTTTCTCACTGCCACACCTGCAAATTCGCTAGCTATTTGTCCTCTACTCTCCCATCCGCCCATCTGAGTGCTGAAGCTAAGCTAGTTCTTATCCTTTTCTACCTTCTTAGTTTAGCAGGTCGCCCAGATCTTCCTGTTCTTTTGGTAATGCTGAAACTTCGCCAGAGGATGAGCTGCAGAAGAGGCAGCTCCCGGGGGCAAACGGGCCGCCAGGCCTCCTCCTCCACGACGGATTCCTCGACTTTTTGTTCGGACTTCCGCATGGACCGGTATCCGGCTACAAGGAGTGGACGGGGAAGGGGTAGAGGAATGCACAATTTGGCAGCGAGCTCTTTCAATTCTACTACTAATACCGCTCGGCTACAGTTTCCCTGCACTCATGGCAATTTCTCCTTCATGGCCACTGTTACCATAGAGCTTAGCGAGATTAATGCTGGTCAGGAAGCAACTTCCCTTGAGGTGACTAAGGAAATGCAGGCGGAAGACAGATTTGGCACCATTCAGATGAACTACGAGCAGAGCAAGGCCTCAGGCTCAGGCAAAGGCATGGCATCCCAGATCATGAATGACTAGGCAGGCCCGAGTGTCCCTATCGGTGGCGGCTCTACAAGCAAAGAGGGCCACCCCTCTGAGGACGATGATGACTACAAATATGGATGCCGCATCATCGAAGAGCAGCCCTCCACTTCTCATGACGTTTAAACAGGTTTGCGCTCTATGGTTTTTTGGAATTCAGTATGCTCAAGGATATTCACTTATCACCTACTTGACCGTCATGATAAGTGCTCCAGCTCTAATTGTCGGTTTCCCCTGCGAGAGGAGCACTCCGCTAGCATATGGTTTTTGGTCTCGGTTGCAGTCACAGGTGCTTCTGAAGTTTATACTCAGTTCTAGTTCCAGGCAGTGCTTCTCGGTTCACTTGCCATGGTCTAATCATCCTGTCACGGATGCTGTTTGGTCTCCGTTTGGTCTCTGTTTAAATTGTTGTTTTGGGCTTTTTGTTTTTTTGGTAATAGTCATGGTCAGGTTCCCTGCAGTCCTTCAGGGCAATAATCAGCAGGGTATTTTTTGGTTTTTGATCAGCTATGCTATGTAATCATGCCGCTTCTTTGGGCTAGCTTCGCGAGGCCATGGCCTCGGTGTAAAAATATTTTGTATCAATAATAGGAGTAGACAAATTCAGAAGAAAAAAAAATGATGATAAAACTGTATTTATCTGAAAGGATTTTGACTGAGAAAATATTGCTATATGATTTACCGTGTGTCACAATTTGGGTTAGTCCATTATCCATTTTAACTATTTCAGTTACTAACTCACTTTATTGCACACTGTAATGGCATATGCAATTCTAAAAATACAATTATATCCTCAAACATTTTTTTTTTTTTATATGTTCGCACTGAATAATGGGTAGGATTATTTAAATTGCATGGATTTGTCACCATATTCGTTCTTGTATTCATTGGGTAGGATTATTTAAATTGCATGGATTTGTCACCATATTCATTCTTGTATTCATTGGGTAGGATTATTTAAATTGCATGGATTTGTCACCATATTCATTCTTGTATTCATTGTTCAAATTGTGAGGAATCAGTGATATATTCCACTATCATGGATTCTCAACCTTTTGGTAGGCATTTTAACAATTTTTGAATTGAATCAAAGTTTTTAAATGACTCTCACACCTCGCCTTCAAATTTGAAGTTCTAAAGATTGTTGTTGTTGGTTTTTTTAACATAGTATTTGAATTGAATCAAATTTTTTAAATCACTGTCACACCTGGTCCTCAAATTTGAAGTTCTAAAGTTTTTGTTTTGCTTTGTTTTTTTAAACATATTTGACCGTAAATGATGTTTTCTTGAAGAATTTGTTTGTTTTGTTTTTTAAACATATTTGACGTTAAATGATGTTTTTTTTAACATGTTTGACAGGAAATGAAAATAAATTATGCAAACTTTGTGGGTGGGCTCTATTTATGGATAGATAAACTTTCCAAATGTGTATTCCTTCGATGTATCTTTGCACCTTTAGGGGCAATTGCTAAGTTATTGTTTAGTTGTAAAGGAGACCGAACCACATCATGTTACATTTTTCATTTGTTTTAAGATTTTAGCGTGAACCCAACTAATTTTCATGATCTTATAAATACACCACTTAAATTACTTTGCCAGAATTATTAATACTTTGATAAATATCAAAGTTTTGAGAATGTCATTGTGTAAAATATTTGGTTTTTTTATTATGATGGATAAATTAAATATATATTTTTTTAAATGTAATTGGGAAATTTATATTAAGAAAAAATTGTCATTAGGATACACAACTCAGTTACATCGAGAATTAGCTTTCGAAAATTTCAAGGTAGATAGATTTAAGTAAGTGACTATGAAAACGCTCAAGAAAAACGTAATTGACTTATTTTTCGAAATATTGAAAAGAGCAACATTCCAAAATTTCTTACAAGAGTATAGTCTCATTAATTGATTACATGATAGTAGGTAAAAACAATACAAATTAAAATGATTTTTGGCTTTGGCATATTATCACTATTGGTTGGGATTCTATAAGATATATCTTTTTCTTCCCTACTTTTGTTTAGACTTCTTTAGAAATAAGTGGAGTGCTTGTTAATTCTTCCAAGCATGGAGTATTTTAGCTAAGGAGCCTTCTTGTTTTAAAGATTCCTCTACATCAGTTTAATTAGACTAACTTGTTACTAATCGAGGGCCTAACTTACCATAAGTTACTTGTCACAATTTATGTGGGATTGGATCTTCTGTGTTTGGGCTTTGCAAACATGTACTTATTGTTTTTCTTGAGAAATTGGAGTCACTTGAGGTAGAGAAGGGTGGAGATTTATCCCATGATATTATCTACTGATCCCTTATATAATGGACCCACTAGGTTGATTTTTTGCTATTTTTTTCGACTTTTCTTAATTCCATTTGGACATTGAGCTAATATGTGGCTTGTTTCAAAACAGACATTACAACACAAGTATACTTGTTCATAGTATAATTGATGAGTCTAGGAAAAATCCTTACTAGTCAAAATAATTTCAACTAGGAACCATAAGCTGAAATCCATTTCCACACAAATGATGGCATATATTGCAATGCTTCACCTTGGAGTTTCACGAGAGACAAAATGGAACTTTCCTAGAGTGGACCCAATGGCATGAAGAGAGGGTAATTCCCAAAGATGCAGTGATAGATTTGGAAGCCTCACCCAAAAAGGTGATGTGGTTACAACCTCTATCAAGGAATGAAAGAGGGAGACCAGGGTTTCAAGCGTAGACATGCATGGCCCCAAAACCATGGACATGAGTTACAGATCAGATCCCTATCTTCGACACTATCAAAATCAACAACAAAAAAGCCCTTTGAACAGGGTGAATGAAAAATTCTTGTTTGAACACTAGAATCCAATGTTTTGCTACCCAGGAAAGAAGATCTGCAAACTGCGATGAAAAACAAAAAATATGGGAAATCAAGTTGTTAAATCTGAGAAAATCCGCTTCATTATTAGCATGAGAGCTAATGGGGATGGAAATGGAAGTGCCTCCATGCACTAGAAAAGAGGAAGAGTGAGTTGAAGGCTAGTGTATCACTACATTCTTGAACGAAACACTTTCTAAGTTCCACTGGTAAGATCGAGTGTTGACTAGTTGCGAGAAGGAAAACTTGAGGACATCATAAACCTAATAGAGATTGTAGGGACAAAGCACATTGTATACTAACATGACTATGAGGTCATTAGGAAATTGAGGAGGACATGGATGGAGGACGCCAAAGCTTGGCACAACTACGAGTGCATTAGGTGGTTGAGGAGGATGTAGCACAGGCAGCTGGGGAAAAACTTCTAGCTGCAACAATCTGGAAGAGCTCCATCAAATTGTTAAATTAAATAGTCAACTTATGAGAATTCATAATAAAAAAGATAAAGAGTTTATAATATTAAAATAAAATACATAAATTATTGATAAAGATAAATGATACTAATAAACAAATAGTAATGTTAAATGATATAGTGTTATTAATTAAAATATTTTTTTAGAGTGAAATATTTAAGTGAATTATTTGTGATTTGGTAATACTCAATTGGATTATGTATATTCAATGTCTAATTTCTATTCACATGAATTTTTTTCCCACTTCAATTTTCAAAGTTCTGAGAGTTTCATTATAGTGTATGTAGATGGTTTACCTTGATTAATACCCATTAATTTGTTAGGATATTCTGACACATACGAAATAGTTAAGTATAATTTGGTCTAGTGTAGAGTTAGGTAAAGTGTGTTTCTTTACTATGTACTTTTGTAACTTACAATCCGACAGTCACGATATGTAGTGATCCGACGGTTCATTCTCCCCTCGATATTACCGACACTTGATCCGTGGCTTAACACCCGATTGGTCCACGATCTCTATTCAAAGAGCATGGAGGGTCATTTGTAGGGTAACCATTCAGAAGCTTATGTAAATTTTCATTCTTTTATTAATAAATTGCCTCAAGTGGCTGCGTTGGCTCAGGCCGTGGACTGTTTCCCTCTTTGAGGGTTTTAACCACATCAAGAATATTGGTGTATTGATCTATGATCTGTTTGTGAGGGGTGTCCTTTGGTGTTCTGTCTGAGGAACTTACCCTGTAAATTCCTACATAATTATATTTAAATTAATTTATGTATGTGATTTTTTTTATTTGTGATGAGAATATTGTATTAAATTAAAATCCACGTATGGATCATGGTGTGTACAACATGTGAGTACAATGAAAATCCTTCGAGGCTAGCTATACTTGTAATCTAATGAGAATCTTTATTCTCAATATCTATTAGCCATTTTATTATCATAAAGGACATAAAGTCTCTCGAGGTGTAGATTCTCCAAAAGACCTATAGATACAAATACAATTTACATTGCATATCAGACCCACTATTAAGGAATAGTTGTGACAGAAGGAATATCATTTCTCGTTAGGACTCTTGCGTCCAAGTTTACACTTTTATTGGCGAGATCATCTACAATAGAATTGTTCATTCTCAACACATGAAAAAAGCTAATATTAGAGAAAGCTAGTTTCAAATTCCTGATTCGATCAATAATGCTTCACAACTTGCAATCCTTAGGCAAAGATCCATGAACAAGGTGATGGATAACCAACTATGAATCTCCCAACACCACTAAATCTTCGATGTTTGCTTCTTTGGCTAAAAGGATCCTTTGAAGTAATCCATGTGCCTATGCCACATTATTTGCAATTGCCTAACCCTCATATGTACTCAATTTCAATGTTTCCATCAGAGTTGAGAATAACCCCTCTTATTCCTGCCACCCACTATTTAACATATGTAATTACCAGAAGAAAAAAAAGAGAATAAATAATTTGTTAAAAAATCTATATTCTAGTTATTTAAAAGACATAATTTTATTTGTATAATAATGAATATCAATTAAATAATATATGGATGATGGTGATGATGATTATGATTAGTCATTGATATTAATTTTAGTGCATTGAACCTTAATAAAAATAAAATAAAATAATAATAGTGGGAATAATTAACCCATATTAAAATTTAATTTATATTTAAAAAGCTTGAAAATAATATTTTTCTTATTTTTATAATTTTAACGAGTTAACACATTAAAAAGTTCTATTGTTATAAATATTTTGAATTTAAAATTAATAGGAGTATCTGTTAGACATTTTAAGTGTTTTTTTGTGCTTTGTCTTTTTATACATGACAAAGGCACAATTATATTGTTTTGGTTTTTGTTCAAAAAGCTTTGGCTTCTATTAAAACCAAAAAATGCTATAAATTTTTCATAATTTTTTTCAAAAAATCGTATTAAAACAAGTTTTTGAAAATAAAAATTTATTTTACAACTTTTTTTATAAATCAGATTTCTGAATTTTTATTGGTTGTTGACAATTTTTATGTGGTTTAAAATACATTTAAAAAAACAAAAAAACAAAAACCTAACAATTACGTGTAGCAAGGTTGTCGTGTTGGTTGGAGCAGTTGCATAATTTTTGCTAGATTTTTGAGCCACCACTCCTTTTGGTGGCCCCTAAACTTGGGATTAAATGATGCATAACATGTATATCAATGTATCATACAACAAGCTATGAGATTTAATAGATTAGATGTGATTCAAAATCAAAGTCACATTAGGGGTCCCGCTATGCATGGTAGTTGGCAAGCAAAATCCCAAATTCATAACCTTTCATTTTATTTGGAAGACATCAATTGCTCAGGAGGAGCTCGGGGATTCAATGCGACCTTGGCTTGACGCTTAAAGAAGGTCAAAACTATTTGTAATCGCATAATCATGCCCTTATAAGCACAATGGTGAAAGGTATGGATCTTATTTACTCTGGTTTTGAGGAATTGATGTGTATTCCAACAAGTGTCATTGTTGTTTAAGTTGGTTTATTGTTTTCTGCAAAGGATTAATACTTCTTTCCACATTCTCCCCACAATTTTCATACTCCCTGTGTCGATTATGGCATTGCATACATAAGAGAATATGCAACAATTGACTCATTTGTGTTAGTGATGACACAAATGAATGTGATTTTTTTTATTTGAATCCTTGCACTTTGTTTGGCAAGCATGCTCCAAGTTGTTTTTCATTCATAATAGTTGATCTCAATTAAAATCTGACTCTGTGCCATACACCGAAGGAAAGAAATAAATCAAGTCCCGTTAAAAAAGAAGAAAAACCCCACTATGTCCAAGACTCTTGTTACCAGTAAAAAAAAAGAGAGAAATTCTCCTCCCATGACTCACAGTCCACTATTATAATATTAAACAAGTGTAAATTGGCTTTTCATGGGACACTTTACTTCCAGGTCATAATTGTTATAAAGCCCCAGTCTCCAATCTATGTTATCTCTTACCTCCATTGAGTTCCATCACAAAAATGGTTGCACACTATACACTCTCTTTTGTTTTGATAATAATCTATGACCTAGGTCATATACTTATTATTTTTCTTGGTATGTAATAAAAAGAAATATGTATGTAAAGAGCCCAAAGGTCAGAATGCCTCACCCTTCTCATTCATAACCAATATTTGCATGTAGTGCTATGCTTTGACCTTGTCATAACTTGAAAACTTATTTATAAGGGTGACCCAAAATCAAACAAGTTTGCAAGCCAGTTGGTCCTCGGTCAATGAATAATGTTCCCCATCTAGTTACATGTTTTTTCATCTCATTGTTGACCACTGCTTGCTTAGTCCCAAATACTACAGGCTACGACACCAAAAGTTTCTTAGGCTCACGTATTTCCCCTTCTCAACGGAGTTGTCTTTAATTGTGACTTTTTGGAGTTTTCAGTGGATTTCTGGTCAGAATCTGACGAAAATTTTTGAGGTGAAATATTGATTTGTGTTTTTTAAATTGGTTTTTTGACTGCATTGAAAAACTCTGGGTGTACTTCAATTGTGAAAATTTCACCCATCAAACTTGTGATTTCAATGAATCCCCGTCAAATTCTAAATAAAGTAGATCGGAAAATAAATCTGAAAACTTTTCAAAAAATCACACTTAAGACAACTCGCTTCTCAACAGTGTCAAAAGGTCCACCGAGACTGACGATGGCAAATTATTCACTTTGGCATACTAAAATATTTTTACTATTGTGAAAAAGTTACATAATGAAATTCCTTTTCCCTTACATTTGATTAATTAAACAGGTCAAGAAGCTACCTATATTTGTATTCAAGGCTCCACATAGTGAATAAGCACCACATGCAACAAACAAAAATTGTGATTGCTCCTTGTCACAAATGAAATAACACAAAAAAATTATTATGATGTCTTTCATTCACCATTATATCACTTTTCATAGTCCAATGTAACTATAACGCTTCTTATTTTTCACATAGTCTTCTGAATTGATTTTTCATGATACGCAATAAGCATATATTAAATGTGGGCATTCTTTCAAAAACATTGTTCGTTTTAACACAATCGTCATTTTACCTCTCTTCTCTTGATAATAATATGCTTAATCTTGTCCATATCCTTGCACTTAAACATAGTACTTGTTATCATTTGGTCCAAATGTTTTGCTATTTGATCAAATTTAACACTGATAATTTAACAAGATTCTTAATCATGGATATTTATCCCCATTTTACCATGGATATTATTAATTTGTAAATAAGCTTTGTTATAATACCATGGGCCAATACGACTTGCCTAAAAACCATAATTCATTTTAAAATCAAAATATTTTATTTTATAACATTTTTATATTAGTTTTTAATATTATATTAATTTAAAATTATATTAAAATACCATAGATATTATTTGTTACAATACCACTTGCCTAAAAACTATAATTCATTTTAAAATCAAAATATTTTAGTTTATAACATTTTTTATATTAGTTTTAATATTATATTGATTTAAAATTATATTAAAATAGGTCGGTTATACTGTCTTTTATTTTGTTAAAAAATAATACTATGGGCCAATACAATGACTTATCAATACCATATGTCAAAAAAAACGTAACTCATTTCAAAATCAAAATATTTTATAAATATTTTATTTTGATTTAATTTTATAACTTTTAAAATTTCTTAACCATGGATATTTACCCCCATTTTATCATGGATATTATTAACTCGTAAATAGACTTTATTACAATATTATGGGCCAATGTCATGGCTTATCAATATTACAACCAATCAATGGTTTGACTATGCAAGAAAACTCTATGCAAAAGAATCAGAGGATGAGCCTTCTTCCAAGATAAACACAATGACAAAGCTTTTCACATTACAAGATGGAGACAAGAATTAAGAAGTTGAAAATAGGAAAGGCAAATGACTTGGTTGAACTTCAAGCATAATATCTAAAGTGGGGAATGAACATTCTTGCACCACACATCACGGAAATATGCAACAATGTCATTCCCGAGAGATTGGACAACTAGTCTAGCAATATCCATTTTTAAAAGTGGATACATTAATAATATTTCCAACTATAGAACCATTATGATCAATCCTTTGTTTGCAAAGCTCTTAAGCGGCATGGTAGAAAATAGAATCAGTAAGTGGGCAGAAGGAAAAGAAAAGAGGGGAAAAGGGAAAGCAAGTTTTAGGCTGAAATCCCTATAGATAAGTTGTGGAGTAGAATGGAATTACTTGAAATTCCTTTGCATTATAGAGTTGTTGTCCATATGATTTATGAAGAGGTGAAAGTCAAAATTAGAAATTCAACAGACATTTTAGAAAGGTTTAGAAGTGACATCAGAGTCAAGCAAGGCTGCCCTTTATCCCCTACTCTTTTTGGTTTATATATTGAAAAATTGGAAGAGTGGCTAAATCTGCAAGGTGGGGATGGTATTTGATTGGGGGAGTTTCTGATAAAGCTTATTTTATATGTTGATGACCTTGTATTTATTGCTAAATCGGCCCAGGGATTGCAGATGCACCTATATGCTCTTGAGTATTTTTGTAAAGCAGCGAGGATGCAAGTCAATAACGACAAGACCAAAATAATGATTTTCTCAAATAAAAGGAAGCAGAGCTAGCATACTTTCTTCTTTGAAGGCAACATTCTTCAAGAAGTAAATGAATACAAGTACCTCAGGATTGATTTCAACAACAAGCTTAATTGGAGGACTGCAGAAAGAAGATCATTTTAGAAGGGTGGAAAGCATTATATGCTCTTCAAAACAGATGTAGAGAGGCATAATTATGGGATTGGAAAACGATTAAAGTGCTTTTTGGGCTCCTAGTTTGTCGAGTGATATTATATGGGTGTGAACTGCAGGCTAGCAACATCCCTGTCTCAAAATGGAAGCAAATTGAGAAAATCCAAAAACGCTTGATCATGAACAAGTTTAAAATAAAAAGTTTGGTTCCTTATTAGATAATGTTGAGTGAAATAGGAGCAACGCCCATCGAAAACATAGTTACTGATCAAACGAGAAAATTACCTATAAACTGTTATTTTGAGATAGCAAAAAATCACCGGATTTTGAAAAGTGGTGATTCAGAATACACATTTTTTTGGAGCATAATTTGGCACTTTAAATTTTCTTATGTATAAAGTATGAACATTTTTTTAAATTGTTAGTGATTTTCATGCTGATTTTGAAAAGTGTTGATGCAACATCAACACAATTTTTTAGAGGGCTTATTTTTGACACTTTAAATTTTTTAATTTATCAAGTATGAACAATTTTTTTTTATATGTTAGTGATTTTTATCTTGATTTTGAAAAGTGTTGATGCAACATCAACCCTTTTTGTATAGAGGACTTATTTTTTACACTTATTTTATAATGTATTAAGTGTGGATATCTTTTTAAAATGTTAGTGATTTTCATATTGGTAATAAAATATAAAAATAAAATTAAAAAAAACATGACAAGAAAAACCAAATAAAAAAATTGTAAAAATAAACATGATTAACTTGTAAGAACAAAAAAATTAAACAAAAAATAAATAAAAAAAGAAATATTAAAAAAAAACATATAATTTAAAGGAAAAAAAAAATAAAAATTAAGCCCAAAAAGAGAAACATCTAAAACCTTTTTTAAAGTTGAAAATAAATAAAATAAAACCTAATAATAATAAAAAATTAAAAAATTAATAAAAAATAAAATTAAAAAACCATAAGAAAAAAGAAAAATTTGCCCTGCCTACTGGTCCACCCTCGCGGCCCACCCCACCCTAGGGTAGCAGGGCCGATCCCCGGAATCGGCCTTGCCACCCCTAGGAGGGTTGGGCTGCGGGGGTTGGTGGGCAAGCAACTGTCCGATTCCAGGAATCATCCCTGCCACCCCTGGGCGGGTTGGGCCGCGAGGGTGAGTGGGGAGGTAGTTGCCCGAATCCGGGAATTGGCCCTGCCAAGCCTGGTTTTGTTATGTTTTTGTTTTTGTTTGTTTTTTTTTTTTTTTAACTTAAAAAAAGTTGTTTTGATTTTTTCCTTCAATTATGTCTATTTTTGAAATATTTCACCATCTTTTTTATTTTGTTTTGTTTGTTTGTTTTTGTTTTTGTTTTGTTTTGTTTTTTTTTTTGTTTTACAATGGAATCGGCCATAGGGGCAGCCTCGCGACTTGCGTTACACGGGGTCGATTCTAATTGCTACCTCTATAACCACTGGGAGCTGCGCTCGCTCCTCTATACAGCTCCAAGGTAAGTCCGGTGGATTTGAACTCGTGACCTTTAGTACAGAACTCACCTTTCTAACGAACTTCACCGCATTGTGATTACTAACTTGCCTACCCCGTGGGGCTATTTTTTATTTTGTTTATTACTTCTTGTTATTTTTTGTGTTTTTTTTTTATTGTTTTTATTTTTTTTCAATATTTGAATTTTTGTTTTATTTTTTATATTTTTTTCAATATTTGAATTTTTGTTTTCTTTTGTATTATTTTTTTTATTTTTTTTAATATTTGATTTTTTGTTTTCTTTTATATTATTTTTTATGTTTTTCTTTTATTATTATTTTCTTGTAATATTTGAATTTTTGTAGATATATATATATATATATATATATATATATATATATATATATATATATATATATATATATATATATATATTATTTTTTTCATAGGGTTCGTGTTGATGCTCATCTAGCAATCCGATCCCATTTTCTGCAATTTGATAGTTGATTTTAAATTTTTTGTTATAATGAATCAAGTCTGTCCCCACAATGTGTCAATTTCATGGTTGGTCTGTAAGTTTTCATTACAATGGGTTGAGTTCACCTACACTACGTGTCAATTTTAGGATTGATTTTTAAATTTTTATTGCAACGTATCAAGTTGTCTTAGGCTAAGATTTAAAAATCGCTATATATTTAACATTTAGAAAATAATTACTCTTGCTATAATAACTTTTTTCGTTTAGGTGTTCCTTTTTAAAAAAAAATTAGTCATATATATATATATATATAAATATATATATATATTTTTAATTTATTTTTATTATTTTTATTTTTTTATAATATCATGCTTGGAATATTTTGAAAACTTATGATTTGCTGTATTGAGGCTTTTGTGATCCATATCGAGTTTAAGAGAGATTCTTTCGGCGTAAATCACATGATGTTTCATTTGTCGACGCGTTTCGAACCAACTAGTGTGGTTCATCGTCAAGACAAGTTGAATGAATAGATCTCGCTTATGCATATTAAATAGATGACAAAACATTCTAGACTAGGTAATAGCTATAATGACAACGGTTAGATTCGACCCAGAAACGACTAGTTGTCAACTAGCCGTTTCCCGGTCGAATCTAACCATTGTCATTATAGCTGTTCCCTGGTCTAGAATGTTCTGCCATCTATTTAATATGAATAAGCGAGATCTGTTCATTCAACTTGTCCTGACGATGAACCACACTAGTTGGTTCGAAATGCGTTGACAAATGAAACATCATGTGATTGACACTGAAAGAATCTCTCTTAAACTTATGATTTTTTTGTAGTCATAATCTGTGGCTTTAATACCATGGTTGAAAACCTGTCAAGATTTTAATGTTTTTCTAAGTCATGATATTTGATCTTTAATGCATGGTTGAAAACAGTTATAAGTATTTTTTCTTTAGCACCGTTCCTAAAAATTGTTAGAATTTTAAGGTTTTTCAAAGACGTAATATTTTAAATTTAATGTCATGCCTAAAAATCGTTGGAGTTTTAAGGTTTTTCAAAGACGTGATATTTTATCTTTAATGTCATGCTTGAAAATCGTTGGAAATTTAAATTTTTTCGGAGTCATGATATTTTATTTTTAATGTCATTATTAAAAAAATGTTGAAAATTTGTCTGATACCAAAAAAAAAAAGACGTCATTCCAACATCAACACTTTTCGTTTTCAGGGTGCTTTTTGCACAAAAAATTGGTTTTCACTGCCATTTTTAAAAAATGTTGAAAATTTACGCAAAATAAAATAAAATAAATAAATAAATTATTATTCCAACATCAACACTTTTCGTTTTCAGCCTGTTTTTTCATTTTTTTGGGTTTTCTGGCTAGAGTTCTCGTTTTGAGGTAATAGTTCCCATTTGATTGGTAACTATGTTCGAAGCAATTGTTATGGTGTGTCTCATAAGGTACCTAAAAAAGATTGAGCAAATGAGAGTAGGTAGATGGCCTAAAGTTATCTCTAATGAAGACATGAGTGAAAGAAAGAAATCATGTATAAGACAAAACAACAAATGGATGCAAAAATGGAATATTTATCTCAATGCTTGTCCCACAAATAACAAAGAGTTAAAGAAATTTGTTATGCAGAAGTTTCATAAGTGCATATGGGGAAAAGAGTTGGGTAGAAAGAAGAAGTACTATATTCAGAAATTCAACCCCACTTGTAATCTCCAACAAAAAGAGTACATTCGATCTAGCATTCCATGGAGAGCAAAGATTTTTATTCTTCAATTAAGAACTAACTTGCATCAACTTCAGTGCGAAATGAGTTGGTGGAAAAGACCTAAAGAAGCTATGGAAAAACATGTGTACTTTTTGCACTTTCGGGGCAATGGAATCGAAAAAAACATTTCATTTTGGAATGTAGTGTTTTTAGAGACATTAGAAACAGTTACAACGCTATGTTAATATCAGTTCCTTGGCATTGTCTTTTTAGTGAGGGGACTGTTAGAAGGTTTGATCAGGTCAGCGCATTATTAATTTGAGTAATAAAATGATTGAATTGCAAAAGGCGAAAAGCAGGGAGGCTATTGGTCCCATAGACTATTTTTAGTCTCGTGGACATTAAAATTTCATTCATTCATTTGCACAAAAACCATAACTCATTCAAAACCAAATTATTTTATAAATATTTTATTTTAATTTTGTTTTATAACATTTTTATATCTACTGAAAATACTGGTTTTTAATATTATATATATATATATATATATTACTTTTTACATAAAAGACATGTACTATATATATATTTTAAAATTATCAATTACTTTTTACATAAGAAACATGAAATAAATAGTGACACAACATATTACACTTGTTTAATATTATAAAGATTCTTCACCTATTTACATGAAATATCTATTTGTAGTTTTCTTCATTTGGCCTCAAATGATTAGAAAAATGATTTTGGTGGACTATATTAGCCATGTATTTGTGACACACACCTTTTATGTCTTTCACTTAATCTATCTCTTCATTTTTTAATACAACTCTATTTGTTTTAAATTAAACCTTTATCATCATTTTACTTTTTGCTTCTTATTTTTATACCGTAGCTGCTTTGGCATTCTCGTTTTTTATAGACATTATTTTTCCTGTGTAATGACATTGATCTACTTTGATAATCATTAGCTAGACATTAATATATGTCATAGTGTAATGAGGCCACAATTTTACTCGAGACACAATGGAAATTTTGGTAAAGTTTTGAGAAAATTCGACAAGAATTTTTGGAAATCTAGGTTATCACCGTCAAGCTTCATGATTTTTAGGTGCCCCAAAGAGTTCCTAATGAGGCTGAATCCATTTCCATTATTTAAAAAGAATAAAAAACTACTACTCTCACGATTGGATTTCTTGAATTTATTTTCACTCAATTTTGACAAAAATTCCGTTCATTCAAACGAAATCGTAACCTTAAAAAACAACACATTAATATATTTATCTTATCATCTCCACAATGTTTTAAAAAATCTAACTTTCTATTAAAAAAACGCCATTTTAATAATGTTGACTTTGTTTTTGTTTTAAAAAAATACTTTTTGAACACACATTTTCACCTAAACAAAAATATGATTAAATATCTAAATTATTTTATTAAAATATATTATTTATCCAATTTTCCATAAAACTTCCGCATTGTAAAAAATCTAAGCGCACCTAGGCATGGGACCATGATATAACTTTGAGAAATCCGTTTTCTTTGAGGTTTCTCTCATACTCACGTTCCTTGTTTCCTGTACGCATCCGTCAAGGGGAAAGGTTTGTCTACCTACTTGAGTATGATTTGCCCACTCAACAATATTAATAATCAATGATGCAATTTCACTTTTGGGTAGCAAGTTGATTATATTATAGTTATGAGTGGCACAATTTCACTTTTGTGTAGCAGGTTGATTATATTGTTATCCAGTAAGAGGATAGGAAATAAGTTGGTGAATTGTTTTTTCTCTAATACTAATTTTAAAGAAGCAATGTATTAATGGAAGTATGGGGATTATGAATAAAGTAGTGTATGTTAGGGTTATATTTATATTCGTTTGAGGCATCAGAGCTAAGAAATAATATTCGCAATGTATTAATGGAAGTATGGGGATTATGAATAAAGTAGTGAATTTATTCATAAGTGTGTATGTTAGGGTTATATTTATATTCGTTTGAGGCATCAGAACTAAGATTTAATATTTTTTTAGATTATTGTTTTAAATGTTATGGGGAGGGGTTATGGTTATATTTATATGGGATGGGAGGTAGTAGAATTAATAAATAATATTTATTTAATATTTTTTATTAGGTTATTGTTTCAAATTTAATGGGAGGGGTTGAGGGTAAAAGTTACGTGTGAGGTTAAACTTGTTTCATTGAGCGTTGAATTTTGATTTAGCTTCGCACAATTTTGGTGAAAATATTATGCAGGTATGTAGATCATTTTTCTATCCAACATTGAGGTTAACCCCGGGCTAGACTCTACCTAGCTAGAAAACAATAGATATGACATCACTATTTGAGGGTGGTAGGGACGAAAGGCTTAGAAATTGTCCTATGGCATGGAGGTGTACACATGCCTTAAGCAAGAGTATCGTTGACCTAGATGGAAAAAGTGCAAGTATGAATGCCTCAAGGATGAGTATCATTAGCTTGTGGAGAAGATATGAAGGGAGGGAGGTGCAATGCTAGAATCTATCACAGTTAAACATCTTTGCACCTACTCTCTCATTCATTGCATGTTTGTAGAATGATACGATACAATCCCACTGCCAGAAATTCATTAAATGGGGTGATAATAGTTTGAAGAGGAATTGCAACAAAGTCCACTATATACGTGGACAATGAAAATATGATGGGCATTTGAATGAGTAAGTGGGAATTGCCTATCTATTTGGTGCAATGGTATATTGCTCAAATTTGGGAATCATTTCTCAACACTAAGAACTAGGGTTTGGAGCCAATACTTAATTTGTGTCCTTACTAGGCTTTAATTCTTGGTTTCGAGCCATTGCCACTTTGATTGGTAACTTGACCACCTACAATGGTAGGCCATAAGCAAGGCTAATTAAGAGAGGTCATGTCAATGACATTTGAAACAAATCAAGGTGTGCAAAAGGGAAGACTACATAAGTGCAAGGAGTCAACAACATGGGAGGCAGGGCCATCATGTGCTTGGAAAAGGGTACCTCCAACCATGGCTTATGTGGAGGCTTATCACCATAGGTTCTCTACAAGAAAGAAATTGAAGATATAGAGCACAAGGTTTAGATGAAAAAACAAACGTGTTGATTTGGGGTAGCATCAGATGTGCTCTAGCCACAAAAATTGGTGGAGAGGCTATAACACATGAGATCTCCAAGACCCATAAATGGTTTGGGCAGAATCTAACCAGTTTGGGAGATATTAAAATAATTAATATTTTTAATGGAGTTCCTAAGTCTAGAGTTAGGAAAAATAAAATATTAATGTGAATTAATATAAAACCGAGTTAGAATGGTCCAAAAGTCATGGATCAAGCCAAATCTAATCTTAGCTGTTGATTAGAGATTTAATCTTAGTTGTTGATGAACCAACGAGATAAGTATAAGAGGAGGCTTGAGGGCCAGTTGAAGAACACACAAAGAGAGATCAAGAACTCAATTTTCTGGGGCAGGGTTTGCTGAAGAAATTGAGTGAAGTGATTTTAGTTGCAGTTGAGGGGCAGTGAATACATAACAGAGAGGCAGAGTTAGTACTGGAAGCATCAGCGCAGAAGCCGGGAGAGGGTTGACGCAGAGCCAACTAGAGGCCACGCAGAGGCATCCAGGAGTTGCGCAGAGCCTGAGGAGGGATAACGTGTGAGACGCAGAGGCTCCAAAGGCCGACGCAGAGCCTCAAGAGGTTGACGCTGGACCAGATAGGTTGACTCTGGGCTGACGTTGGGACAAAGAGGCTGATGCAGACCCTAGAGGCAACGGTGGGAGATTTCGTGGGACATATTGGAGTTGGAGAGATGGATAGGGTGACACAATACCTATCAGGGTGATGTAGAGCAGCAGAAAGTTGTATTGTTGTTGTGGGATCGTTCATCCAGTGATTTAGTCGGAATATCTGTCTCCGACTAAGAGTTACTTCTACCGAGAGCATTCTCTATTGGGTGAGCCATTTCTGGCACCCTGGTTGTATTTTGAAACTGCATAATAATAAAATTCTCTAAATAGCTGCATCGGTTTTCCTGCATTGGGTTTTTTCGGGGACATTAGTCCAAAAACAACGATGTCACTTGTGTGCTTGTTTCTTTCAGTTTATGATCTATATGTGTTGATACTATACTTGTATGTATTTTCAGTATTTACATGGTAAATAACCTGTTAAGTAACTGAACAAGTAGAAAGAAATAAATCAGATAGTACAGGAAGAATTTCTAATGGACAGACTTATAAATTCCAACATGGTATTAGAGCGTGGTTGCAGATCACTGGATAATTGAAGGCATCAGTCGAGCAAAGCAGCAACAACAGAAAATGTTGTCTCGAGTGACAAAAGTTGTTCCTAGTCGAAAGCAACAAGGAAGGGGTGACGTAGAGAGCCCGCGTCATCAGTTCGAGCCAGGAGGAGGATCAGTGTTGAGGTAGAGAGGAGCATACCTGACCTAGACAATGCTCGTTCATCTTTCTCAGTCAGGAAGGATCGACGTTGTGGCAGGAGGTGCAGATTGTGCCGGTGCTAGGATTGCGCAGAGCCTAGACGCCCTAACCTTCAGACTGCTAGAGCATAAGAGGTTGTGGGTAATTTGCGGAGGGAAGCTGGTGGGGTACTGTGGTTAGAACAATACCTAACAGGGCAAGACCAAATAGGAGGGAGTTGTTGACCAGGATTTCTAGCCAAGAAATCTGGATCAGTGGTGTAGCTGCACAAACGATCGGAGTGGGGCATCTCAACATTGGCAGAGGGACTTCCAGAAGGGAAATCGAGGTTCAGAGGGGAGTCAAATCGAGAAATTATAGATGGGAAGTAGAGAGACTTGAAAGAGTTGAAAGAGGAGCAGCGAAATGGCAGTGAATGGGCTAAGAGATCAGGATAAACTAGATAGAGCTTCAAACTTCATAGTCTAGAAGGCCAGGATGTTATCCATTCTAAATAGGTATCACATCAAACACTTCGCTTGGGAAATAATAATGATCTTGATTGACCCAGTTGAAAATGACATGTATGAGGAGGCAATGGTCAGGGCAAAGTGCATCATCCTTGATGGGGTCAAGGATCATGTGGTTCCACATATTTCCGAGTAGGAAACGACAAATGAGATGTGGGAAGCCCTGAAGAAATTGTACCAGCATACTTCCATGCAAAGGAGGATGTTACTTGAAAATCAGCTGCGGTCATATTAGATGCAGAAGGGAGAGCAGATAGATGTCTTCCTCGATGGATTGAAGGAGATCCGTGATCAGCTAACTTCCATTGGGGCCACACCGGATCAGAAACTGATGGTGAGGACCGCATTAAACGCAGTCTCAGAGGATTATGAGGTATTTTAGTGGGCAGGACGAGCCTTCTAGATTGGGAGGAACTGTGGGCGGCTCTTTGTAAATAAGAGATCTGACGGGTATCCAAGGTGGGGAGTAGCGGAAAAGGGGTCATAATCAAGAAGGAGGAAGAAGAAGATGTGGCTCTCACATATGCAGGAAATCAGGAGAAAAGAAAGAAGAAGGACCTTTCCAAGGTCAAGTGCTTCCATTATGGGGAACTGGGTCACTGTGCGAACTAGTGTCCTAGGAAGAAGAGCAAGGGAGAGGCTTATGAGACCAAGGCCGTGCCGACTAAGGTGGAGAAGGAAGTGGAGACTGATGATGACTGTGCCACAAGTGCTCATGCACCTCGAGAGAAGAGGTGGGGAGACATCGAGCTGTAGTCAGGCGGACTATAAGTGATGAGGGGCAGGATCCTCGAGGTACCCAACTTCTTGGATTATACCTTGCTACGGGAGCCCCAAAGAGGAGTAGCAGGACTAGGAGATGTCGATAGAGACGGATGTGGATGAAGCGACAGAGGATGCTACAGTGAAGGAGTCCCGGGATAGTGTGAGGCAGTAGTGAGAGATGCATAGAGTTGTTGCAGCAACACAGAGGTCAGTAGAGGGAGAACTTGTCAGCGATAGAGGGAGCTTCGACATCGAGAGTGTCTGTAGCCTGACAGAGATGTCATAATTGGGAGGATCAGTTACTTACTTCTCAATAACTGAGTTACAGTTAGCAGTGGCAATGCTATGTGCAGCATGATGAGAGGGGATGTAGCAGTGGTAGTGGCAGGGCCATGGGTAGCAATACATGATGTAGCAGTGCAGAGGATGTTGGGCGTGGAGGCCTAACATCAGCACAGGGATCGATACTGAACGATCAGGGTGATACTCAGTGAGGAGTATTACTAGAGCACATTCCTCGCTATGAGGGAGTGTTGATTTGGGGTAGCATCGGATGTGATCTAGCCACGAAAATTGGTGGAGAGGCTATAGCACATGAGATATCCAAGACCCAAAAATGGTTTGGGCAAAATATAGCCAGTTTGGGAGATATTAAAATAATTAATATTTTTAATGGAGTTCCTAAGTCTAAACTTAGGAAAATAAAATATTAATGTGAATTAATATAAAACTGAGTTAGAATGGTCCAAAAGTCATGGATCAAGCCAAATCTAATCTTAGCTATTGATTAGAGATTTAATCTCGATCGTTGATGAACCAACGAGAAAAGTATAAGAGGAGGCTTGAGGGTCAGTTGGAGAACACACTGAGAGAGATCAAGAACTCGATTTTCTAGGGCAGGGTTTGCTGAGGAAATTGAGTGAAGCGATCTGAGTTGCAACTGAGGGGCAGTGAATACATAACATAGAGGTAGAGTTAGTATCGGAAGCATCAGCGCAGAAGCTGGGAGAGGGTTGACGCAGAGCCAACTAGAGGCCACACATAGGTAGCTAGAGCCCACACAAAGCCAACTAGAGGCCACGCAGAGGCTGATGCAGGGTTGACTCTGGGCTGACACTGGGCCAGAGAGGCTGACGTCTACCCTAGAAGCAACATTGGGAGATTTCATGGGATAGATTGGAGTTGGAGAGCTGGATAGGGTGACACAGTCCTTATCAAGGTGACACAGAGCAATAGAAACCTTTATTGTTTCTGTGGGATCGTTCATCCAATGATTTAGCCAGAATATTTGTCTCTGACTGAGAGGTACTACTGCCGAGGGCATTCTCTATTGGGTGAGCCATTTCTAGCACCTTAGTTGTATTATGAAACTGCATATAATAAAACCCTCTGAATAGCTGCACCGATTTTCCTGCATTGGGTTTTTCCAGGGGCATTAGTCCAAAAACAACAGTGCCACTTGTGTGCTTGTTTCTTTCAGTTTATGATCTGTATGTGTTGATAGTGTACTTGTATTTATTTTCAGTATTTACATGGTAAATAACTTGTTAAGTAACTGAACAAATAGGAAGAAATAAGTCATATAGTATAGGAAGAATTTCTAATGGATAGAATTAGAAATTCCAACAGAACATACCTTTGGTGATAAAATTAATGAAGAGATGACCCTTTAGATTTTGAATACAAAATATTCAAGACGAAGGGAAGCAAAATACCTAAAAGCTACAGACTTGCATTGTCATGTCAAAGCACTTACTGCATCTACCATGGAAGAGAAAGGATTTGCCTTGACGAAATCCTCAAAAGGTTAAACTTTTTAGATCATAAGTATGATAATCTTATTCATGTCATTTGGGAATCAAATGTTTGCAATGAGGAGGTAAAGGAAGCTAGGGACACCACTGCAATAGAAGAAAAAAAACATGGTTGGGGAGGACATAAGAAGAATAGTCAGAGAAGGCTACTTGGGCTCCATAGGGAGATGTATCTCCTCCAATATATATCATTCCAGATCTTGACTTTGAATCTAAGGATTAAGCTTGTGCTCTTCCTTCCAATTCCTGTTGTTTTGTTTTTATCCTTATCATATGTGTGATAATGGAATAAACCTTATGGAGATCTTTATCTAAGCATAGGTTGAAAGCTTTAATTCTAAATTTCTAGTATACCAATAAATCCTCGAAGGGGAAGAGGTGAATCCTCAAACATATCCTCTTACTTTTGAGAATTGTAGACTAGTTTCCCTCGATAACTTCCTAGAATATCATTAGGTTACTAGTTAATTTATGGCACATAGTTGGCACATTAATTAGATAGGATTTAAACGAAAAAATAGACACTTACAAGATTGGTTTAAGAGACTCAATCCCGCTCACATAATAACTTAATGTAACTATTAAAGTTAATTAGATATAATATATTTTCAAAATTATTATATATCTATATAAAATATGATTTTTTTAATGTTTATTTCGATAATAAATCTTTTTTTGTTTATAATTTTAAAACATTTTTATTTCAAAGTAATATAGCTATTTATTTACATATATTGGAATTTTAAAATAACTATCTTAATATATTTCCAATTTTTTATATTCCTCACATATAAATAATGATGGTTAATCAACCTGCGAATTAACAATCTTAAAAAATAAAATATATTCTTAAAACCTCCATAAAATTTTGTATAAGAACATCTACCATCCAACTAAACATTCTAACTTGACAAACCTAAAACATATATACACCTTATAAATATTTAAATAGTAGAAACACAAGATATATATCCAAGTGCATAGTGGAAACGGTTACTTAGTTAAATGGATTTTATAATAATACAAACCTCAAAATTCACAACCAAAAGGGGCAAACCTCAAAATAAGGCATGGAAAGAAGAAAAATTTCAAACCTCAAAATAAGGCACGGAAAGAAGAAAAAGGGCAAACCTCAAAATTCTTGGTGAAACCTCCAATTTCGATGAATTTTTTTTTATAGCTCAAATGCCCCATGAAATCAAAACTTTTGAATGGAGTGGAAATTCGACCGTTAGTTTTCGATCCATCTATCAGACCCTCAACGTATTAAATATTTTACGATGGAGAGTTCACTCGAATCACCGATATCCTTGTGTGTTGGAGGGCTTGGTCACGGAGGTGCTAAGGTTCGTTGTGTGTCTCTTCCTCTCCTTATATTTACTTTTCTAACTTTCCAATGACTAAAACCCTATCTCTAAAGTGATTAATGGTTAATATATAATCTTGATCATTTGAGATCAATGATTGTGACTTAATGTAACACACCGAGTTCACGTGATTTCTTACAAAGGTTACATGGTATTCAAAATTTTCATTTCCTTCTTACTACCTTGACAAACAACTCTAATACCACTATGTAACAGTCCCTCCCACCGACTTCTACTATCTTAGGTTGTAGGAGGTGTTACTTATTGAATTGACTCAACCTCGAAGATTTGTTATGAATATGGGTTCACAATTTTTCACTTTTTCCAATTTCATTAAAACTTGAAACGAATGCCACCATTGTGTTTAGCTTGTAGAGATCTTTCCAATGATATACATTTTATTTCATTCCAACTCGCAGTCTTGAAACTTATACATTGTGGGAAACATTACATATGAGTAGCATGACACGAGAACCATCACTCACTGATCACTGCCCGATCTTGAAACTTATACAATGTGGGTGGTATTACATCCAAGCGACATGTTGTGGGAACCACCGCCCATCACTTGGCCTTGGAATTGATATGATGAGGGCAGTACGACTTCAAAGAAGCATGACATGGGTCTATGTACCTTATCGGGATCAGATTTGAATAGAAATGTATATACCTCAGGAGCCACACAAAACTCCAAAAGAGAGGATTCAGTGGGTCCCATGTCAATAGATGTGGTAGGGGCCATGTGGAATCTTAAGGATCTGATATGGATCTGATTTATCCATCAAAATGCAGTTGCATCTCGGATCTGTGGTAATCTTGTTTAGATCAGATATGGTCCTCATGCAAAAGAACACCTCAAGATGGGCCCACCCCAGATCATCGGATATGAAATACACTCACTCATAAAATTTAGCCCTGATGAAATCTCAGCCATACGCAAAGGAACGTTGCCTTGTCTGCCTGAATGTTTGGATTGACTAGATTTCCTGTAGAAACACTAAAGCAGGGGAAGAAAGGAAAAATCAAGGAATTTTATGAAGATTTATTAAGTCTAGTGAGTCTTCCCAAGACACCAATTTACTGAATTTAAATGCCAGGGATTGAGTTAAGACTCTTAGGGGCAATATGCCATGTTAAAATGGTGAATTGCAGGATGTTAAGACTAATTACAATTCTAAGTTATAGAAATGTATAAGTGTGTGTAAACCCATAGAAATCATCACATCATTCATAAATTAGGTGACTATTAACTCTAACCAGATACTCATTTAACACACAACATATGACTTATACTCATTCCATGTAAGATAACCTACAATTATGATTCGCCCTGAGGGAAAGAAGAAGGTTGTGGCCACATCTCGACCTCCAAATAGGGCTCCTCCGCACGAAAAAAACAAATGGATAAGGTCATGGAGAAGTACATGGATATCTTCACCTCACCCATAAGGGTACCCCTACACTGCCAGGTCAATCAATCCATCGATCTGACCCCAAGCGCATCACTACCCAATGAGTCGATCTATTTACGCTATGTTATAGAGAACAATGAAATCAAGGGGCAGATTCAAGAGATGTTGCAAAAAATGCACATCAGGTCGAGTTCATCACCCTATGGGAGCTCGATTGTGTTGTTATAAAAGAAGGATGGGACTTGGAGACTTTGAATTAACTTTTGGGTGCTGAATAAGATCATTGTCTCGAAAAGTTATCCAATCCCATAGATTGATGACCCTCTGGACTAGCTCAAGGGGGGAAAATATTTCATTAAGATTGACTTGAAATCTAGTTATCACCAGGTACCAATCGAACCCTCCAATGTGTGGAAGACTGCCTTCAAAACCAAGGAGGGCCTATTTGAATGGCTAGTCATGCCTTTGGAGTTGACTAATGCCCCCGCAATGTTCATGAGGCTGATGGAGGACATCTTGTGGCCATTCAAAAATTCATTTGTGGTAGTGTATTTGGACGACATCCTGATCTTCAACAAGAGGTGGGAAGAGCACCTCCACCATATTTGGCAGATCCTCCAAACCCCGCGACAACACAAATTGTGTGCCAATATGGAGAAATGCACTTTTTGTATGACCCAGTTTCAATATCTGGGGTACATCATTGATGAGTGGGGTGTGGATGTGGACCTATCCACTAATACAGCTCCAACCACTAATACAGCTCCACATCTTTCTAGTTCTCATCAATTTCTATTGCAGGTTCGTGTTCGGGTTCTCTCATATCACTTGGCCTATGAGTCAAGTCATCAAGGGTGGAGCAAAAGAAAAATTATTTTGGTCTAAATCCTAACAAAAGGCATTTGTTGAGTTGAAGCATTGTCTCTCCTCTACACCAGTGCTCACATTAATAGACCTGGAACAATTGTTTGAGATTGAGACAGATGCCTCCAACTATGCTATTGGTGTAGTTCTTTTTCAGTAGGGGCATCTAATGGCATATCGCAACGAGACACTTTCAGACATAGTCTGAAAGTATCCCACCTGTGACAAAGATATTTATTCCATTATGCAGGCTTGCTGACAATGCAAGCATTACATTCTGGGGAAGGAAACAATCATCCACATAGATCATAGGCCCCTGCAGTTCATACAGACATAAGGAAAGTTCTAGAAAAATCGTCATCAGAAATTATCTACATACCTACAATAGTTCCATTTGAACATTAAGTATAATAAGGGAAGCACCAATAATGTTGCAGATTTCCTCAATCGACCGTCGATCATGGCATTGACCACTGTGCTCGACTCTTGTGGACATGAGACTTCGGGGTGGCTGCATCTTTACAAGAGCGATCCAGAATTTGACAACACATACCAAATGCTCCTAAAAGGCAAGAAAGTTCCTAATTTTCACCTACAGGGTGCATTGTTATTCCACTTGGGACACCTCTGTGTTCCTTCAAGTGAGCATGACAAGATGATTTGGAAGGTGCACTACAGTCAGGTCACTAGACATTTTGGAGTAGAGAAAACAGTGGCAGTGCCACATAAGTATTTTTATTGGTCGAACCTTCAATAGGGTGTTGGAAAGTAGATTAGATCGTGCACTACCTGTGCCATTTCCAAACCGACCATTAATAACAAATGCCTATATACTCGTCAGCCTACTCCTAATTGGCTTGGGAATCCATCTCCATGGACTACATGTAGAGCCTGCCTTCTACTAAGCATGGCAACGACTGCTTTTTCGTGGTCGTCGACATATTCTCTAGGATGGCCATTCTGGTGGCCTACAAGAAAAGTATCATGAAAAAAGTCACTGCTAAGTTCTTCTTTGAATGACTATGGGTACATTTTGATATCCCACATTCCACTATCTCAGATCGAGACAGTAGGTTCCTGAGTACATCTTAGTCGAGCCTCTGGTTGATGTTGGATGCCAAACTCACTAAGTCCATGGCCTTCCACCCCCAAACTAATGGCCAAACAGAGGTCGTCAACATGATGATCGTGCACATTATGCGCATGGACAACTCGAAGCGTCCATGAACATGGGATGAAAGCCTCCCTTATGTCCATCACAATTTCAATAGAGCTCTCCAAAGGTCAACTAGCCACAACCCCTTTTAGGTGGGATTGGGATTCCAACCATTATATCCCATTGATGTGGCCATACCATTTGCAGCTACTTAGGTAGATTCGGCTCATGTCCAAGTCGGAACTGATAGGGCTAACAACTTCATTTAGCACTTTCAACACATCTGTTAGCAGGTCCATGACATATTGGACAAATCTAATTCTAAATACAAACAACGTCATGATCAACATCAGGTGCCACACAGGTTGGAGGTGGGAGACAAAGTTTGGTTACATTTGCAGAAGGAACGTCTCGATGGGGCCTACTGCAAGTTTTTCTCTCTCTGATTGGGCCTTACACCATCACTAAATATGTGGGAGACAATGCTTTTGAGATTAACATTCTCCCATTCCTTGGCCTACACCCAGTGTTCAATGTGGACCGCCTTTGGCCATACTTACCACCATTACTGGGGACATCAGACATTGTAGAATAACTCACACCAAAAGAGCTAAACCTATATTGCATTGAACATGCCACAACTGATCAGATCATGGACACGCAGATCAAGAACACTCACCAATAAATTATCCAATTGTATTTGTTTGTCAAAGTTGGCCAACTCCTGCACCAAGGCAAGTGGCTCACCAGGGACCAAGTTCAGCAGAATCTTCCCCATTTAATGATGACACTCAACGCAATGGGGACCATTGCTTCCTAAGGGGGGAGGATTGATCCAGGTGTATTTTGGTGGCCACCTGCCTATTCCACTTGGACCCCAACCTTTTTTTCTTTTTAGTTTCCTTAATTGTAGCACAACTTATTATTTTGGAAGTTTTTCGAGTCTTAAACTTTCAAAGCCGTTGTGAGGGGATAAAATACATTTTTAGGGAAAACACAAAGACCAAAAAAATTCCAAATCAATTTAATCATTTTTTTCAGCCTCCTCTTTGAGGTCTTTAAAATGAGATAATATGATATGCAAATGGAGATTGTATGCCAAAGTTATGACCATGGGAAGTTGACGTTCCAACTTACTCGAACGGGCCCACAAGCTTTTGGCACTTCATCTCCTAAGGTTAGGTTTTTGGATGTTTAGGGTTTCTCATTATTTCTCAATGATAAAAAGGCCACTGAGCCTCATTGTAACATAGTTCAAAGGCATGTAGCTGCCACATCTCTTCTTAGAGATAAGATACCATCGCCTGAGGTAGTTTATTTTCATTCTATATGTAAGCATATTTCAGTTCTTCGATATTAATGAAATGAAGTTTTATTTCTGCTACATCTTAGTGTTTATGTTTGTATCTATATTCTATTGCGTTCTTATATAAGTCCAGATGAGTGGTAATAGAGCAGTCTTCTCTTTCTCTGTTTTTCTTTGCATGTCCCCAATGAGGTCAGGGTATAAGGAGTTAGGGTTCGAACTTGTTGAACCTTGAAAAACTAGCCTCGCAAACCCCGACTTCCTCCCATGGCCAAGAAAAGAAAAACAGGGGAGTAGGAGATCCTTTCAAAATATTGCTCAAGCAAGCCCTTGAGTGATAGAGGAACACGATGATGGATAACTTTTCCTGGATCCTTCAGTGGCTACCCATAGGCAACACATCTTCATCCAAAAACCACTCTAGAGTCTCCACTCCCTTTAAGGTACAAGTTAACTTTGACATTCCCATATTTGAAGGCCAAATAGAAGCAACTGCCATATATAGATGGTTAAATTTTTTGGAAGGATATTTTTCGGTTCATGACTTTTCCAATCAGGAAAAGGATATTTTTTCACTCTTCAAAGCCGCATCCCATGTCAAGTACTGGTGGGAGACCTACTATAAACAAAATGACGAGAGTGAGTCCTCACTATTTTCAGCCACACCGACTTGGAATTATTTTCGAGACACCATCAAGGAATAATATTACCCTGTCAGGATCTATGAAGATAAATACATAAAGTGGACCACAATGCGATAGGTAAGGGACCAAGATGTGATGGAGTTCACAAATATTTTTGTACCCTTTGCATGAAGTTGGGTATCAAGGATTATGGGCGGCATTTGGTACTCAAGTACCACTACTTTATACACAAGTACATCAAGGACGATATGGAGTTCCTGGACATCTCCTCGCTTGATGCCACCTATCGATACACTTTCAAGATCGAGTTGAAATTTAAACAGAAGAAGCGATACTTTGGATCAGTTAATCCGAAGCAAGGGAAGTGCGCCCCCAAACCGTAGAATAAAGGACAAAGCTAAGGCGGGGCGACCCAAGACAACCCGCTAAAGCCGCAAGCAAAGAAAAACACCATGAAGACAAATAAGGACACAATGAAATGGTGTGAGTTCTGTAAGAGCCCCACTCACAACAAAATTGAGTGTTGAGCCAAGCTGTCATTGGTGGCTGAGTTGAAATATTCTAAATCAAATTCATGTTCCGACTCTGAGTAAGAACTTGACAAGGGGAACGACAAAGGGTAGCAAATTATAGATGTGGAGCCCAATGCCACCATTTCGACCACCAAGCTCCAGAAGATTGAGCCCAAAGATGTAGAGGAGGGGAAGTGACTATTCCACTCACAAATGTGGGTGAAGGTGATCCATAACTGAATGTTAGTTTTGCTGTGTTAATTTCAGCTTCAAATTTATAAAAATATTCTTGTTAATTGCTTCATGTGCAGGGTTCTCTTATGTTGTTTGTGATTTGAAACAAGTAAATTTTATGTCAAGTTTTATGTGAAATTATGAGCGGAAAAACATGAAACTAAAGTGTTGAACAACAGTAAGAAAATGAACAACAAACCATCAAGAAAAAAACTCAACACAGGGTTTTGATAAAGGAGTTCACCCCTCTTTGGCTACATCTCCATGGTCCAGTCTTCATGTCTTGGACCTCTGTATTTGCTCAAAATGGAAAAAAGTACAGTTTACAATGCTCTATAGCTCCTGAAATCTACTTCAATGGACTAAAAGCATCCCAAAACCCCTAATATGACTCTTCAAACTCTGTAAATGGACCACATCTGTTCTAGGGATGACCTCCTCCCTTGTGGCCCTTGGCTTCATAAAACTTCAATGTGGAAAAATCACATACATAAGTGTCCCATTGCTCTTGAAACCTGCTCCAATGGGTTCAAAATGTCCAAATCATCTAAGAACACCTTTTTCTAATCCTCATTTGGTCGAAAATTTCCCAAGCTAGGAGAGAAACAGTCTTTCCCTGAAAATCTCCTCCAAATCTGGAAGAACTCTAGTTAGGGCTGCTAAATCTGGGGGCAATTCCAAAAATAGTGGAGTCTGCCAAAATTCCGCTAACTTAAATTAGTGGTTAATTAACTGTTAAGTGCAGTTTAATTAAGTACTAATATGTGATTAGCGAAAATCCGTGCCAACCATAATTGGAGTTTAATTAAAAATTTAAACTGGATTAATTAAGCTAATCTCGGATTAGCGCTAACCCACGATTTTATTAACTGTAACCTCCTGCGGTCTAGGTGGAAGGGGTCACATGGTGACATTAACTGGCGCGATTTTCCCCAACGGTTCCAAGACCGTAACCCTGACGGTTTTCCGTGTGGTGTCACATGACAACCCTTAACCGTCGCGGTAATGGTTCTGCTGGAGTTGCATGTTGATAACTGTTTGTGCTTACGTTGTATGTGTTCACATGGGGCGGGTTGGCCTGTGGGCTGGTCCACCCTAACCGTTAACCTTCACACTGTTAAACCTTAAGTTTGCGTGATGAACTTATGGGTTAATTAACAACTTGTAGCGGAGGCGGTAAGACATGTGGTTAGTCGATGGGAGGTCGCGGGGTTGAACCCCGGCGCCTCATAAAAATTTTAATACACCACTATAGGGGCACATGGTGGCCTCTGGGCTTGGCATGTGTCGCCTTCTGATTGGTCCAACTCAACCCAATTTCCCAATGACAGGATGCCACTTGTCAACATATGATTTTCCCATCTTTACAAGACTATTCTAGGGAATATTCTCCTTACTGACTGGGCTGTATGGACATTGCCCAATTTTTTTTTGCCTATTTGGTGAAAGAGTCAGCGAGCTCTAACTTCCTCATACGAGCTCTGTTTTGAGTGAAACAAGTTGCGTTGGAATCATTTTGATGAGACGGACACGACCGTTCAGGTTTTTCATGATTCCGAGCACTTTGATTTTTGAGCTAATTTTTTGCACCTAATCTAGATTTTGATTAGAAGGGTTCTATGTTGCAATTCATTGTCGACAACGGAATCCAAAAGAACCTCATTTCAGTAGAGGTCATGAAGTGGTTGGACCTACTGACCACACCACACCTGCAGCTGTACACCATCGGGTGGCTTTACTAAGGACAAGATCTTTGCATCAGCCAGCAGTGTTTCCTTCCCTACAACATCAAGCCCTTCACAGATGAGGTAACGTGTGATGTTTCTCCCCTTGAGGTTTGAGATGTATTATTAGGCCAACCATACACTGTGGAAGCATCATGTTGTGTATGATTCTAGTCCTCGCACTATTATTTTTTTTGTCAATAAGTTATACAATATACTAGAGGTAGCACTGCCTACCACCATATCTTTGATCTCTGCAAAGCAATGTAGTAAGATCATTTCCCATACCAAGAAATTTTCCTTCCTTATGATTCGCCCTTAGGGAAAGAAGAAGGTTTTGGCCACATCCACGCCCTCCGGACAGGGCTCCTCCACACAATAACAACAGATGGACAAGTTCTTGGAGGAGTATAGGGATATCTTCACCTCACCCACAAGGGTACCCTTGCACTGTTAGGTCAAGCACTCCATCGATTTGACCCCGGGATCACCGCTACCCAACGAGCCGATCTATCAACACTTTGTTTTGGAGAATGATGAAATGAAGATGTTGATTAAGGAGTTGTTGCAGAAAGGGCACATTATGTTGAATTCATCACCTTGTGGGAGGCAGATCATATTGGTACAGAAGGAAGGCAAGACCTAGAGACTCTTTATTAACTATTGGGCACTGAATAATATCATTGTCCACAATAGGTATCCAATCCCATAGATTGATGAAGTTTTGGACTAGCTCAAGGGGGCCAAACATTTCAGCAAGATTGACTTGAAGTTCGATTATCACCAAGTACCAATCGAACCGTCTCACGTGTGGAAGACTGCCTTCAAATCCAAGGAGGGCCTTTTAGAATGCTTGGTCATGCCTTTCAGGTTGATGAATTCCCCTACAACCTTCATGAGGATGATGGACGACATCTTGCAGCCCTTCACCAACTCATTTGTGGTAGTGTATTTGGAAGACATCTTGATCTTCAACCAAAGTTGGGAAGAGAACCTCCACCATATTCGACAGGTCCTCCAAATCATCCGACAACACAAATTGTGTGCCAATATGGAGAAATGCACTTTTTGTATGACCCAGGTTGAATACCTGAGGTACATCATTGATGAGTGGGGTGTGCATGTGGACCCAACCAAGATACAAATTATTTGAGATTGGCCAACCCCAACCACTCTAACAGATCTTCGCAACTTTCTAGGTCTCGCCAATTTCTACTGCAGGTTTGTGTTCGGGTTCTCTCATATCACTTGGCCTATGCGTCAAGTCACCAAGGGTGGAGCAAAAGAAAAATTCTTTTGGTCTGAATCCTAACAGAAGGCATTTGTCGAGTTGAAGCATTTTCTCTCTCTACACCATCATGTACAAACATCTATGAGTGTGGGTACACTTTGGTATCCCATAATCCATTATCTCAGATTGGGATAGGAGGTTCTTGAGTACATTTTGGTCAAGCCTCTGGTCGATGTTGGATACGAAACTCACTAAATCCATGACCTTCCACCCCCAAAATGATGGCCAAATAGAGGTTGTCAATAGGATGACCATGCACATTCTTCGCATGTACAACTTGAAGCGTCCATGCAAATGGGATGAAAGCCTCACATATGTCCAACATAGTTACAACATAGCTCTCTATAGCTCAATTGGCCACAACCATTTTCATGTGGGATTGAGATTCCAATCGCTATGTCCCATTAATGTGGCCATACGATTTGCAGCTACTTAGGTAGATTTGGCTCATGTCCAGGCCAAAGTTGAAAGGGCTAAAAAATTCATTGAGCACATTTAGCACATCTGTTAACAGGTCCATGACATATTGGAAAATGTCAATGCTAAGTACAAACATCATCATGATCAACAGCGGGTGCCACACAGGTTCCTGATGGACGAAAATGTTTGGTTATATTTGTAGAAGGAGCATCTCGCTAGGGCCCACTGCAAGCTTCACCTGCTCCAATATGGGCCTTACACCATGGGAGACAATTATTTTGAGCTCAACATTCCCCCATTCCTTGGATTACACCCAGTGTTCAATGTGGATCGCCTTCGACCATACTTTCCACCATTCCTGGACACATCAAACATTATAGAACAACGCACACCAACAGAGCTAAACCTAGACTGCATGGAACAAGCCACAACTGATCAGATCATGGACACATGCATCAATAAAACTCACCAACAGAAGATCCAATTGTATCAGGTTGTCAAAGATGTCCAACTCCTGCACCAAGGTAAGTGGCCCACCAGGGACCAAGTTCAACAGAAGTTTCCCCATCTCATGGAGGCACTGAATGCCATGGGGACCATTGATTCCTAAGGGGGGAGGAATTATCCATGTGGATATTGGTGGCCACCCTCCTATTCGACTTGGAACCCCACTATTGTTTCTTTTTAGTTTCCTTAATTGTAGCACAACTTACTATTTTTGGCTGTTTTTCGGTTCCTAAAATTCCGGAGTCGTTTTGAGGGACTAAAAGATGTTTTTGGGGAAAGCTAAGATACTCAAAAAGTGTTAAACTAGTTTGTTGCTTTGTTTTCAACGTCCTCTTTGCAATATATGAAACGAGGTATTATGATAGCCAAACAGAGATCGTATGCCAAAGTTACGACCCCAGGAATTTGATGTTCCAACTTACCCCAACGGGGCCCACAAGATTTTGGCGCTTCATCTTCGAGGGTTAGGTTTTTGGATGTTTATGGCTTCTAATTATTTCTCAATAATAAAAAGGCCATCAAGCCTCATTGTAACATAGTTCAGAGGCATGTACTTGCTACATATCTTCTCAGATATAAGCTACCATCACCCAAGCTAATTTATTTCCATTTTGTATGTAAGAATATTTCAGTTATTGGATATTAATGAAATGAAGTTTTATTTTGTTGCATCTTGGTGTTTATGTTTGTATCTGTATTTTGTTGCGTTCTAGTATAAGTATAGATCATTGGTATAAGAGAAGTCTTCTTTTTCTCTATCTTCTTTTCATGTCCCCAATGAGGTCCAGGTAAAAAGAATTAGGGCTCGAATGGGTTGAACCTTTGCAAGAACATCCTTGAAAACCTCGACGACCTCCCATGGAAAAAGAATAGAAAGACGACAGAGCAGGAGGTCCTTTCAAAATATTGCTCAAAGAAGCCCTCGA
Source organism: Pinus tabuliformis (assembly GCA_031772625.1). NCBI lineage: Eukaryota > Viridiplantae > Streptophyta > Pinopsida > Pinales > Pinaceae > Pinus > Pinus tabuliformis. The sequence continues at coordinate 151,225,461 of CM062805.1, read as the reverse complement.
GCGACAGAGGAACATGATAATGGAAAAACTTTGCTAAGATACTTTGGCGGCTACCCACAAACAACACATCTAAGTCCAACAACTCTTCTGGAGGTGCCATTCCCTTTAAGGTACAAGTCAACTTTGACATTCCCATATTTGAAGGCCAGATAGATGCAAATGTCATAGATAGATATCTAAATCTACTGGAAGGAAAATTTTATGTTCATGACTTTTTGAATCAAGAAAATATTACTTTTGCACTCCTCAAAGCTGCCCCCTATGTCAAGGATTGGTGGGAAACCTACTGTGAATAGAAGGGCAAGAGGGAATCCTCACTATTTTCAGTCGTACCCACTTGGAATTCTTTCCAAGACACCATCAAGGAACAATATTACCCTGTTGGGAGGTATGAAGATAAATACATAAAATGGACCACGTTGTGACAGGAAAGGAACCAAGACGTGTCAGAGTTCAGAAATATTTTTCATACCCTTCGCATGAAGATGGGTATCAAGGATTCTGGATGGAATTTAGTACTCAAGTACCGTGACTATCTACACAAGTACATCTAGGATGAGATGGAGTTCCTATACATCTCCTCACTTGGCATTGTCTATCGATACACTTTCAAGATCGAACAAAAATTTAGACAGAATAAGTGAGACTTTGGATCTGCGAGTCTGAATCAAAGGAAAGGTACCCCAAAACCTTAGAACAAAGGACGAAGCTAAGGTGGGGTGACCTAGGAAAACCCGTGGAAGTCGCAAGCAAAGAACAAAACCCAAAGATAAAGAAGGACACAAAGAAATGGTGTGAGTTCCATAAGAGCCCCACTCACAACAAAAGTGGGTGTCGAGCCAAGGATTCATTAGTGGTCGAGCTAAAAGCTTCCGAATCAGATGCATCTTTCGATTCTGATTTAGAACTTGACAATGAGAATGACAAAGGGAAGATGATTATTGATGTGGAACCCAATGCCATAGTTTCCACCATCAAGATCCATAAGGCTGAACCTGAAGTCCAGAGGGGAGCAACTCTTCTACTCATAGATGTGGGTGAAGGGTTCTCCATTGTAGTTCATTGTCAATAGTGGAAGACAAAAGAACCTCATTTCAGAAGAGGTCGTGAAGTGGTTGGGCCTACCAACCACACCACACCTGCAACCATACACCATTAGGTGTATTCACCAAGGATGAGATCTCTGCGTCAGCTAGCAGTGTCGCCTACCCTTCAACATCAAACCCTTCACAGATGAGGTACTGTGTGATGTATTATTACGCCAACCATACTTGTGGAAGCATCATGCTGTGTATGAGTGTAGGCCTTGCACTATTATTATTTCTTTGGGCAATAATTTATAGAGGATTCCGGAGGTAGCACCACCTACCACCATCTCTTTGATCTCTGTGAAGCAATGCAGTAGGATCATTTCCTAGACCAAGAAATTTTTCTTCCTTATGATTCACCCTTAGGGAAAAAAGAAGTTTATGGCCACATCTTTGGCCTCTAGACATGGCTCCCCCGCATGGAATCAATAGATGGAAAAGGTTGTGGAGGAGTATAGGGATATCTTTACCTAAACCATAGGGGTACCCCTACATTGTCAAGTCAAGCACTCCATCGATCTGACCCTGGGTACACCACTACCCAACGAGCCAAGAATGGAAGCATTACATTCTGGAGAAGGAAAAAATTATCCACACAGACCACCGACATCTGTAGTTCATATAGACATAAGGAAAGTTGCATAACTATCACCATCATAAATGGTCCACATACCTGTAGCAGCTCTATTTGAACATTAAGTACAAGAAGGAAAGCGCCAAATGTTGTATACTGCCTCAATCGATTGTCGGTCATTCCGCTAACCACTGTGATCGAATCTTGTGGACACGAGACTTCGGGGTAGCCGTATCTTTACAAGAGTGATCTAGAATTCAACAACACATACCAGATGCTCCTGGAAGGTGTTATCACCCTAAAATCTTTGTCTCTAAGCTTTTGAGAGTTGCCTTGTTTCTAGTCATAGCCTTATAAGTTTTGAGTCATCTCATCACAATTAGATTCATTCTCATTTACAAACCCTTCTTGTAGTCATGGTGTTAAAGGGTCTCTAGGTCATTTCATGCTTTAAGGGTTAGGTCATAAGGTTAGAAGTCTTTCAAGGTCATATTTCTTTTCCAAATAAAGTTTGACAGCCTCATTCCATGTCCTAAAAGCCTCACCATGAGTTTTGAAGTCATATCTCACATCATTTTGGAGAAATTTTCAAAATAGCTATGAATCCACGTTTTTGTAGTGTAGACAGTGTAAAAATCCTGTTTTGCGCTACGAAATCAGTGTTTTTGTAGCGAGCTATGAAACCCCCGAAGCAGCCTATTTTAGCAGAAAAACTGTTTTTACTAGTTAACTTCCAGAAGCTTTCCTGAGCAGCTGAGAACTCAATTTTGTAAACTGAAAGAGGATTTTCTTCCTAACATGCTGAAATACAAAAAAATCTTTCAGTTTCTTCAAATCCATTCTGAGGTGGGAGGAATTTATGGTTAAACTTGCGCTACGAAACTGCTGAAAGTCAAGCTTGGTCTTCTGGTTTTAGCAGTATTTTTCAAGATCATTTTCTGGTCACATGAAAAGGTATTTTGGAATTCAGAAAGAGGTTTATCTTCATAAACTCTCCAGCTACAATAACCTATCTCACTTTCTTCATAAGTGTTTTCAGTTGGAAGATAATAAGCTTTAATTGAGACCCTAATTTCAGAAAATGGATTTTTCTTGTTTGACACGTGTTTTTCAAGGACAAATTTTGGACAGCTGGAGGAATGTTTTAAAAAACCAGGAGAGGTTTTTGTTCTAGACAACATGGGCTAAAAAAACCTCCTTCAGTTTCATAAAATGTGTCATGGGTGAGGAGATAAAGGCTCTGTCCCACGTGCTAATTTTCAAGGATCTAAACCTAAAAACAGGGAAACATGTTCCCTAATTTCTAGGGTTTGTCATCAGCAGTTGGGTGACCACGTGGGAGGCTTCATCAAATTCGACTTCATGAGGTTGCAGCTGTCAAAGAATGCATTTAAATGTTTAGATAAGGTTGTTGTAATCATAATAAGGAGTTACACTCCTAGTTGTATTAGGTCTCTAGGACTGCTAGTTAGCTGTCAAATGCATTTAAAGGTTTGTTTTATGGTTAGAATAGGTGTCACTGATGGAAAATTCGAATTCTCTTGATGAGGGATGATGGAATCCTAATTGTAAATGCTATATATAGAGCAAGAGGTCAAATTAGCAAGGGGTTGGAGACTTTTTGGTTCAGCTGCTGTCGATGTGCAGACTGTGTATATTTTTAACCTAATGCAGATTTCTACTTAGACAACTAGATTCATGAAGAGTTCTTGTATGTTCTTGTTATGATGGCATCTTCCAATACTTACATTTCCATGGTGTTTACTTATGATACTCAGAACTCATCAATGATGCTCTGACTTCCTTCATAGATAAACTAACTATGTTTCACTGTTTTGTATTTTCATTTCTGCAATTGAACTCTATAATGCCTTGACTTCCATGCTAGGTAAAATGTTTTGGCTTCACTACTCAGGATTCAAAGAGAGTTTTTAATGTAATATTGTCTCATGGCTTTCCTCATTCACTTACTTGCAGTGGTATGAATACATGTTACTTAGAACTCATCAATCATGCTCTAACTTCCTTCATGTATTTATAAACTGTGTTTCCTTGCATTGTATCTTTGTTTTGTTGATGCATAAAAACTCTCTATGCCCTGACTTCATGTTAAGATGATCTTGTTGTGGTACTGAAACACACTTTGACTCCATCTGCCAATGGTAGCCACCCTTCATATTTCAACCTATAAACATATACAATTACAAACCATAGAATTAGCCATCTATTCATGTCTTTAATCTAAATCATTAACCCTTTGAGAGAGCCCTCTCAGGCTGAGGAGGCTAAGCCTCAACCAAAAGTTGGTTTGAAAGAGTTACACAAGGTCTACCTAATCAGCAGCCTATTAGGGGTCTGATTTTGTGATAACAGAAGGCAAGCAAGTTCCTGATTTTAACCTCTAGGGTGCACTATTATGCCACCTAGGACACCTCTGTGTTGCTTCAAGGAAGCATGCCAAGATTATTTGGGAGGCGCACTACAGTCGGGTCATTGGACATTTCAATGTAGATAAAACAATGGCAGTATTGCAGAATTATTTTTATTGGTTGAACCTTTGAAAAGATGTTGGGAAGTACATTAGATTCTATAATGCCCATGCCATTGCTAAACCGACCATCAAGAAGCAAGTCCTATATACTCCTCTTCCTATGCCTAGTCAACCTTGGGAATCCATCTCCATGGATTACATGTCAATCCTTCCTTCTACTAAGCATGTCAACAACTACGTTTTTGTTGTCGTCGACAAATTCTCTAAATGGCCATTCTGGCAGACTGCAAGAAAAGTATCACAACAGAAGCCACTTCTAAGCTCTTCTTTAAACGAGTGTGGGTACAGTTTGGTATCCCACAGTCCATTATCTCAAATTTGGATAGGAGGTTCCTGTGTACATTTTGGTCAAGCCTCTGGTCGATGTTGGATATCAAACTCACTAAGTCCATGACCTTCCACCCTCAAACTGATGGCCAAACAAAGGTTGTCAGCAAGATGAACGTGCACATTTTGCACATGTACAACTCGAAGCATCCACACATGGGATGAAAGCCTCCCCTATGCCCAACACAATTAAAATAGAGCTCTCCATAGCTAAACTGGCCACAACCCCTTTCAGGTAAGATTTGGATTCCAACCACTATGTCCCATTGATGTGACCATCCCATTTGCAGCTACTCATTTATATTCGGCTCATGTTTAGGCCGAAGATGAAAGGGCTAACAAATTCATTGAGCGCTTTCAACACATCTGTTAGCAGGTCCATGACTTATTGGAAAAATCCAATGCTAAGTACAAACAATGTCATGATCAACATCGGGTGCCACATAGGTTCCAGGTGAGAAAAAATTTTGGTTACATTTGTAGAAGGACCGTCTTGGTGGGGTCCACCGCAAGCTTCGCCCGCTTAGATATGGGCCTTACACCATCACTAAGACTATGGGAGAAAATGATTTTGATCTCAACATTCTCCCATTCCTTTGCTTGCGCCCCGTGTTTAATGTGGACTGCCTTTGGCCACACTTTCCACCATTACTAGACATATCAGACATTGCAAAACAACTCACACCAACAAAGCTAAACCCAGATTGCATGGAATAGTCCACAACTGATCGGATCATGGAAACGCTGATCAAGAACACTCACCAACAGAGGATCCAATTGTATTGGGTTGTCAAAGTTGGCCAACTCTTGCACCAAGGCAAGTGGCTCACGAGGGACCAAGTTTAGCAGAAGTTTCCCCATCTCATGGAGGCACTCAACGCAATGGGGACCATTGCTTCCTAAGGGGGGAGGACTTATCCAAGTTGATATTGATGGCCTCCACCTATTCCACTTGGATCCCCATTGTTGTTTCTTTTTAGTTTCCTTAATTGTAGCACAACTTACTATTTTTGGCAGTTTTTCAGGTCCTAAACTTTCGAAGTTGTTTTGAGGGACTAAAAGACGTTTTTAGGGAAAACAAAGAGACCAAAAAAGTGTTAAATGGGTTTTCCCATTTTTTTCGACCTCCTCTTTAAGATATTTGAAACGAGGTAATATGATAGCCAAATGGAGATCGAATGCCAGAGTTACGACCTTGGGATGTTGACATTCCAACTTACCCCAACAGGGCCCACAAGCTTTTGACGCTTCATCTCCTAGGGTTATGTTTTTGGATGTTTAGGGTTTCTCATTATTTCTCAATGATAAAAAAGCCACCAAGCCTCATTGTAACACAGTTTAGAGGCATGTATCTACCACATCTCTTCTTAGAGATAAGCTAGTTTATTTCCATTCTATATGTAAGCATATTCCAGTTCTTTGATATTAATGAAATGAAGTTTTATTTCTGTTTCATATCGATGTTTATGTTTGTATTTGTATTCTGTTGTGTTCTTGTACAAGTCTAGATCAGTGGTTTTAAATAATTCTTATCTTTCTCTATTCTTCTTTGCATGTCCCCAACGAGGTCAGGGTATAAGGAGTTAGGGCTTGAACTAGTTGAACCTTGGCAAGACCAGCCTTGTAAACCCTGACAACCTCCCATGGCAGAAGAAAAGAAAGATGGGGGAGTAGGAGATCCTTTCAAAATATTTCTTGAGGAATCCCTCAAGCGACAGTGGAACGCGATGATGGATAACTTTGTCCAGATCCTTTGGCGACTACCCACAGGCAACACATCTTCATCCAACAACCACTTTGGAGGCAACGCTCCCTTTAAGGTACAAGTCAACGTTAACATTCCCATATTTGAAGCCCATATAGATGTATACATCGTAGATAGATGGCTAAATTTGTTGGAAGGATATTTTTCAGTTCATCACTTTTCCAATTGGGAAAATATTACTATTGTACTCCTCAAAGTTGTACCCCATTTCAAGGATTGGTGTCAAACCTACTGTGAATAGAAGGACAAGAGGGAATCCTTACTGTTTTTAGCCACACCCACTTGGAATTATTTCCAAGATGCCATCGAGTAACAATATTACCCTATTAGGAGATATGAAGATAAATACATAAAGTGGACCACACTGTGGTAGGGAAGGGACCAAGACGTGTCAGAGTTTACAAATATTTTTCATAGCCTTCGCACGAAATTGGGTATCAAGGATTTTGGGTGGCATTTTGTACTCAAGTACCGTGACTGTCTACATAGTACATTAAGGACGAGATGGAGTTGCTGGACATCTCCTATTGATATGTTGTTAAGATCAAGCATAAATTTAAATAGAAGAAGCATGCCTTTGGATCTGCGAAGCTAAAGCAAGGGAAAGGTGCCCCCAAACCGAAGAAAAAAAGGACAAAGCCAAGGCAGGGTGACCGAGGACAACCCTCCGAAGCCACAAGCAAAGAAAAACACCATGAAGAAAAAGGATACAGGGAAATGGTGCAAGTTTCATAAGAGCCAGACTCACAACACAAGTGAGTGTCGAGCCAAGCAGTCACTGGTGGCCGAGCTGAAAGCTTTCGAAGCAAATGCATGTTTTGACTATATGTTATGAAACCAGCTCAAGAAAAGATAGAAAGATAGATCAACGCCTTAGAATTCAGCCTCTTCGAGGGGGCAACCTCCTTTACATTACATAAATGAACAATCCTTGGATGATACAAATGAAAAGACCTCCTTTCTATATATAGGAGTCTAAGGGGTCATAACATAATCAGAGCCGACATAACAATAATAATGTAAGGGCACAATAATAACAATAATGGGCTTCTATGGGGCACATTAGTAACAATATCGGCACTGCATGGGTACATCAATATAATAAGTGGGTTGTACTAATAACAATAAGGGGTTACACTAGTAGTATAGGGGTCTAACACTATAAGTGAGAACCCAAAAAATGGAAGCATATTATTGATACAGAACCTAGAGCCACTGTTGCCACCACCAAGCTCCATAATATTGAGCCCAAAGATCCAGAGGAGGTTTAGCGAGTCTTCCACTCACATATGTGGGGGGATGGTTCTCCGCTGTAGTTCATTTTCGACAATGAAAGCCAAAATAACCTCATTTCAACAGAGGTTGTGAAGTGGTTGGACCTACCTACCACACCACACCTCTAGCCATAAACCATCGGGTGTCTTCACCAAGGACGAGATCTTCGCATTAGCCAACAGTGTCGCCTTCTCTGCAACATCAAGCCCTTCACAAATGAGGTACTGTGTGATGTTTCTCCTCTTGAGGTTTGCGATGCATTATTAGGCCAACCATACTAGTGGAAGCCTCATGCTATGTATGAGTCTAGACCTCACACTATTATTATTTCTTTGGGCAATAGTTTATACATGATACCAAAGGTAGCACTACCTAATGCCATCTATTTGATCTTTGCGAAGCAATGTAGTAAGATCATTTCCCAGACCAGGAAATTTGTTTTCCTTATGATTCATCCTCAGGGAAAGAAGAATGTTGTGGCCACATCTATGGCCCCAGACAGGTCTACTCTGCATGAAAACAAAAGATATACAAGGTCATGGAGGAGTACATGGATATCTTCACCTAACCCACAGGGGTGCCCCTACACTATGAGGTCAACCAATCCATCAATTTGACCCTGGTTGTGTCGCTACCCAACGAGCCGATCTATCAATGATCTATTATGGAGAACAAAGAAATAAAGAAGCAGATTCAGGAGCTATTACAAAAATGGAATATCAGTCCGAGTTCATCACCCAATGGGAGTCTGATCGTGTTCGTACAAAAGAACGACGAGACCTAGAGACTCTGTATTGACTATTGGGTGCTGAATAAGATCACTGTCTGGAATAGGTATCCAATCCCACATATTGATGACCTCCTGGACCATCCCAAGGGGGCCAAATATTTTAACAAGATTGACTTAAAGTCTAGTTATCACTAGGTACCAATCGAACCCCCTGATGTTTGGAAGACTGCCTTCAAATGCAAGGAGGGCCTTTTTTAATGGTTGATCATAACTTTCGGGTTGACGAATTCCCCCGCAAATTTCATGAGGCTGATGGATGACATCTTGCGACCCTTCATAAACTCATTCTTGGTAGTGTACATGGATGACATCTTGATCTTCAACTAGAGTTGGGGAGAGCACCTCCACTATATTCGACAGGTTCACCAAACCTTGCGACAACACAAATTGTGTGTCAATATGGAGAAATGAACTTTTGGTATGATCCAAGTTCAATATATGGGGTACATCATTGATGAGCGGGGTGTGCATGTGGACCCAACCAAGATACAAGTTATTTGGGATTGGAAGACCCCAACTAATCTAACAGAGCTTCACAACTTGCTGGGTCTCACCAATTTCTACCGCAGGTTCGTGTTGGGGTTCTCTCATATCACTTGGCCTTTCAGTCAAGTCACCAAGGGTGGAGCGAAAGAAAAATGATTTTGGTATGAATCCCAATAGAAGGTGTTTGTTGAGTTGAAGAATCGTCTTTGCTTTGCGCTAGAGCTCACATTAACAGACTTGCAACAATCATTTGAGATTGAGACAAATGCCTTCAATGATGCTATTGGTGTAGTTCTTACTCAGCCACTAGTGAGAAACTTTCATACACAGTCCAAAAGTATCCCATCTATGACAAAGATATGTATTCCATTGTGAAGGCTTGCCGATAATTGAAGCATTACATTAAGGGGAAGGAAATTATTATCCACACATACCACTGGCCCCTGCAGTTCATACAGACACAAAGGAAAGTTTCAGAATGATCGCCATCATAAATGGTCCACATACCTGCAACAGTTCCATTTGAACATTAAGTACAAAAAGGGTAGCACCAATAATGTTGCATATTGCCTCAACCGACTGCCAGTCATGGTGCTGACCATTGTGCTCGACTCTTGTGGACATGAGACTTCAGGGTGGCCCCATCTTTATAAGAGCGATCCAGAATTCGGAAACACATACCATATGCTCTTGGAATGCAAGAAAGTTCTTGGTTTTCACCTCCACAGTGCATTGTTATGCCACTTGTGACACCTCTATGTTCCTTCAAGTGAGAGTGCCAAGATGATTTTGGAGGTGCACTACAGTCGGGTCGCTGGATATTTCAAAGTAGAGAAAATAGTGGCAGTGCTGCAGAAATATTTTTATTGGTTGAACCTTCAACAAGATGTTGGGAATTACATTAGATCCTGCACTACCTGTGCCATTGCCAAACTGACCATCAAGAAGCAAGGACTATATACTCCTCTGCCTACTCCTAGTCGGCCTTAGGAATCCATCTCCATGGATTACATGTCAGGTGTTCTTCCTACTAAGCATGGCAACGACTGCGTTTTTGTGGTCGTCTGATTCTCTAAGATGGCCATTCTTGATGCCTGCAAGAAAAGTATCATAATATAAGCCACCACTATGATCTTCTTTGAATGCGTGTGGGTACACTTTCGTATCCCACAGTCCATTATCTCAGATCAGGAAAACAGGTTCCTGAGTACATTTTGGTCAAGCCTTTGGTTGATGTTTGGTACCAAAATCACCAAGTCCATGACCTTCCACCCGCAAACAGATGACCAAATAAAGGTTGTAAACAAAATGATTGTGCACATTCTGCGCATGTGCGCATGAAATCCTACCCTATGTCTAGCACAATTACAACAAATCTCTCCATAGCTGAACTGGCCACAACCCCTTTCAGCTGGGACTAGGATTCCAACCACTAATTCCCATTGATTTGACCATATCATTTGAAGCTACTCAGGTAGATTTGGCTCATGTCTAGTCCTAAGCTGACAGGGCTAACAAATTCATTGATCACATTCAACACATCCATCAGCAGGTCCATGACATATTGGATAGAGGCAATTCTAAGTACAAAAAACTTCATGATCAAAATTGGATGCTAGACAAGTTCCAAGTGGGCGACAAACTTGGTTACATTTGTAGGAGCGTCTTGCTAGGGCCCACCGCAAGCTTCGCCCACTCTGATATGGCCCTTACACCATCACTAAGGTTATGGGAGATAATGCTTTGATCTCATTATTCCCCCATTCCTTGGCCTATACCCAATGTTTAATGTGGACTTCCTTCGACCATACTTTCCACCATTACTGGACACATCAAACATTTCCGAACAACTCACACCAACAAAGCTAAACCCAGACTGCATGGAACATGCCACAACTAATTGGATCATGGAAACACATATCAAGAACACTCTCCAGCATAAGATCCAATTGTATCAGGTTTTCAAAGCTGACCAACTCCTATACCAAGGCAAGTGGCTCAATAGGGACCAAGTTCAGGGGATGTTTCCCCATCTCATGTTGGCACTCAACGCAATGGGGACCTTTGCTTCCTAAGGGGGGAGAACTAATCGATGTGGATATTGGTGGCCACCCACCTATTCCACTTGGACCCCCATCGTTGTTTCTTTTCAGTTTCCCTAATTGTAGCACAACTTACTAGTTTTGGTAGTTTTTCAGGTCCTAAATTTTTGGAGCCGGTTTGAGGGACTAAAAGACGTTTTTAGGTAAAAAGGATAGACTGAAAATGTGCCAAAAGGGTTAACCCATTTGTTGTCGGCCTCCTCTTCGAGATATTCAAAACGAGGTAATATGATAGCCAAACATAGATCATATGCCAAAGCTATGATCCCATGAATTTGACGTTCCAACTTACCCCAATGGGGCCCACAAGATTTTGTTTCTTCATCTCCTAGGGTTAGGTTTTTTGACGTTTAGGGTTTCTCATTGTTTCTTAAAGATAAAAAGGCCATTGAGCCTCAGTGTACATAGTTTAGAGGCATGTAGTTGCCGCATCTTTTCTCAGAGACAAACTACCATTGCCCGAGCTAATTTATTTTCATTCTGTATGTAAGCATATTTCAGTTCTTTGATATTAATGAAATGAAGTTTTATTTCTGTTGCATCTCGGTGTTTATGTTTGTATTTGTATTCGATTGTGTTCCTATAAAAGTCTGTATCAATGGTATCATAGTGGTTTTCTCTTCCTCTGTTCTTCTTTTCATGTCCCTAACGTGGTCAAGGTATAAGGAGATAGGGCTCGCACTGGTTAAACCTTTGTAAGACCTGCCTTGCAAACCTCGACAACCTCTCATGGCGAAAGAAAAGAAAGACGGGGGAAGGAGGAGATATTTTCAAAATATTGGTCGAAGAATCCCTTGAGCAACATTTGATTGCAATGATGGATAACTTTTCCCATCTCCTTCAACAAATACCCATAGGAAATGCATCTTCATCTAGTAGCCACTCTGGAGGCACCACTCCCTTTAAGGTAAAAGTCAACTTTGACATTCCCATATTTGAAGGCTAGATAGATGTAGACGCTGTAGATAGATGGTAAATCTGTTGGAAGGATATTTTTCAGTTCATGACTTTTCCAATCGGGAAAATATTATTTTTGCACTCCTCAAATCCACCCCCCATTTCAAGGACTGGTGGGAAACCTGCTATGAACAGAAGGACGAGAGGGAATCCTCACTGTTTTCATCCGCACCCACTTGGAATTATTTCCAAGACACCATCAAGGAGTAATATTACCCTGTCGGGAGCTATGAGTATGAATACATAAAATGGACCACGCTGCGATAGGGAAGGGACCAAGACGTTTCAAAGTTCACAAATATTTTTCATACCCTTCACACGAAGTTGGGTATCAAGGATTTTGGGTGGCATTTGGTACTCAATTATCGAGGTTGTCTACACAAGTACATATAGGATGAGATGGAGTACCTAGACATCTCCTCGCTTGGGGCCGCCTATCGATACACTCTCAAGATCGAGCAAAAATTTAAACAGAAGAAGTGAGACTTCGGATCTGCATATTTGAAGCAAGGAAAAGGTGCCCCCAAACCACAAAACAAAGGACAAAGCTAAGGTGGGGTGAGCCAGGAAAACCTGCCATAGCCGCAAGCAAAGAACAACACCACAAAGATAAAGAAGGACACACGAAAATGGTGTGGGTTCCATAAGAGCCCCACTTTGAACACAAGTGAGTATCGATCCAAGTAGTCACTGGTGGCCGAGCTTAAAGCTTCTGAATATAATGCATGTTTCGACTCTGTGTCAGAACAAGATAAGGGGAACGAAAAAGGGAAGAAGATTATTGAAGCAGAGCCCAGTGCCACCATTGCCACCACTAAGCTCCAAAAGGTTGAGCTCGAAGATCTAGAGGAGGTAGAGTGACTCTTTCACTCATAGATGTGGGTGAAGGGTTCTCTACTGCAGTTCATTGTAGACAACGGAAGCTAAAAGAAACTCATTTTAGCAGGGGTCATGAAGTAGTTAGGCCTATCGACTGCACCACACTTGCATCCGTACACCATCAGGTGGCTTCACCAAGGACGAGATCTCCACATCAGCCAACAGTGCCGCCTTCCCTACAACATCAAGCCCTTCACAAATGAGGTACTATGTGATGTTTATCCTCTTGAGGTTTGTGATGTATTACTTGGCCAAACATACTTGTGGAAGCATCATGATGTGTATGAGTCTAGGCCTCAGAGGTATCATTGCCTATCGTCATCTATTTGATCTCTGCGAAGCAATAAGATCATTTTCGAGACTAGGAAATTTGTCTTCCTTATGATTCACCCTTTGGGCAATAAGAAAGTTGTGGCCACATCCCTGACCTCTAGACAAGGATCCTCTGCATGAAAACAACAGATGGACAAGGTCGTCGAGGAGTATAGGGATATCTTCACTTGACCCTGTTAGAGTCGGTCTTTACATCCCTCCGTCAGAGATCATTTCTCTTATTGCATTTCATTTTTTTTTAGGTGTCTCATACAGTTCATTCATCTGCATTCTATTAGGGAGCATGCCATAGTCTGATGGAAGGGCCTTGTCACTTATTCCCCTCATGTTATCTGCCTGCTGGCTCATGTGTGTGTGTTCATTAAAAAAAAACATATACAATCTTTTTATTTTGAAAACTGCATAAGTTGTCTTTAGGCTTTCATGGTCACTTAGGTCTAGGGTTTATTAGGGTTTTGTCAAAAACATGTGTCAGAGTGTTCAAAAATTTCCAGCAGGCCATGAGGATGTTTCAACATCAATAAATTTCATCAACAAGTGTTCGGAAATGTGTTTTTCCTCAAAACAGGGTTTTGAGGAAAAAACAGAGTATTTAGCGTTATTTGTACAAAATCATGTAAATTTTGTTCTCTTCATTGTAAATTCCTTCACTTGCAACCTGGTTCCTTTCCTTAGCCTAAGAAGCTCCAACACCTGCAAAAACAAACAAAGTTCAGCTCATTTAGTTCATCAACATGCTAAAAAGTGAAAAAGTCCAAAAACAGAGGTTGAAATAAAAGTTATTTGATAAAACATTATAAAAGTGGGTTTCATGAGCCAAGATTTCAAAAGCTCTTGGTTTATAAGCTATTCCTTCATGTCATAAGCCCATTTGCAAAGGAGAAACAAGATTGAGCAGATTTGGTGAGCAAGTGAGGATATTGGGAAAAAAATTGCTGCAACTTGCCGGTGCGACGCATTGAGTAGGAGGCGCGACGCACTGGGAGCAAACGCGCAGTTCATTTTTACACAGGCACGGCGCATTGGGCGTTTTGCGCGGCGCATACAACTGAGCGGCCCGAAAAGTTCCAGAACAGTCTCCAATTGCCAAAACCGCATACATTCTCTTGGTTTCAAGTAGGTTGAGCTCCACTTTTGCTGTTCATCCATCCAAGTTTAAGGTTTATATTATGATGATTGATGTGGTGAATGCCTAAACAAATAATCAAACCCTACCATGTCAAAATCCTCAACATGAAGATTGCTGCCTAGGGTTTAACAATTTACTTGCTATCAAGTCTATCCTCTTTCCATCATTCCCTTATTTCCCCCCATTCCATTTCTCCCTTATTTTCATCATTCCTAAGTTTCCCTACCCCTTAAAATCATTAAACCCCTATCCCAAATTCTCTGTCCCAAATTCTCAAATCTAAAACCCCTCAAACCCTCCTATATTTCCCTAACAAAATCTGTCCCAATAGTCCCTAATCCCTCACTATTTTCCTCTCTCCTAACAGTCCCTTGTTTCACTGTTTCCCCTCGGTGGCAGAGGTTAAGCACATCACTAAAGAGCAGTCCAATACAGTTTCATACACCAACATCTATTTCTCTAAGGCAATTTGTATAGTAGCAGTTATATCATCCAGTCATTCATCTGATTATGGAGTGGAGACTCAAAGTGACTCACCCATGGAGGAACATGCACCCCGGAGGCCTCATAGAGGTGGTAGACATATCAGAGAAGAACCAACCACCCTTACTAAATTATAGGCCTGCCCTCTTGCCATCTCTTGTTTTCAGCATCAGTCATGTTATGAGTTTTGTGAGAAGGTTGCTAATGTTCAATTTCATCATGAGTTGGTTCGTCTGTTTGTACTGCATTTACATGGTGATCAGGCCACTTTAGCTGGTGTCACTTTCACACTAACACCAGATTCCATTTCGTTAGTAACCGGCATACCAAACATTGGAGAACCATGGAACAAGAGGTAGAAGATTGACTGACAGCATTATGAGCCAAATATTAAACCCGGTTTCTTGAGGCAGCTCAAGAGAGTGTTTCCATTCCGATATCTTAAAGATTAATATGCTCCACTAATGAAATTAATCATGAAGTATTTCAGTTATGAAGGTCGGTTCTCTCGTTTATATGCTTATCACATCAGGTTGCTCATGCATTTCACCCGGGTACGGATGATGAACATTCCTTATTTCATATGCCGAAACATAGAGAGGATGACCACTCTTGTGCAGCACAAGACCCCTCAACAACAGTTCAACAGTATTTGCCAGTTTGCTCTCATCAAAATTTTGGTGGTTCATCAGCTTGGATTACAGGGCATCACTTGGGATGATTTCATCTCTCGTGACTTCTTCAGAGCTTCACAGGGACCTTCAGAGGCTGGGTATGAGATAGGTGGACCTTCTCATCAGCATGAAGGCCATGATCCACACATTGCTACTATACCGGTTTTCATTACTTATCATAAGGGTACTAGGCAGTTGTTTGCGGAAGCAAAGCGAGTGTTATCTCCACCTGGTGTAGAAGGGGCCTCGCTTTTGACATCAGCACCACAGGTACAGGACAAAGGCAAGCGGCCAATGCAGGATGAGGGGCCTTCAGGTGAACGAGAGACCAAATTCATTCTCATTCAGGATGACGATACAAAGATGGGCCCACAAAGTGCCAACCTTAGAGATATCATCCAGGAGCAGCAAACAGAGATCAAAGCCTTGTCCCTCAACTTGGAGAGGGCTAAGTGGAATATAAAATACTTGGAGCAAAGGAATAAGCAGCTTGAAGATCAACAGGTGATGATGGAATTACAAAACATCAGGGAGAATCGTCAAGCTGCCCAAAGGAGGAGGGTGGAGTTTACTTCACTTGAGCAAGAGATCAACGCTGATCGGGAGTCTTGGCTCGAGAGAGTCAACATCCACTTAGAGAGACTATTGGGCAAGGCCGATATGGACAAAGAATTGCTGAGACACATGGCTTTCCACTACATGGCACGGAACAAAGTTTGCAAGGGACGAATAAGGAATCTAAAGGAAAAATTAAAGAAGGCAATAAGGAAGCAAAAGAGGCGAAAGGAGCATGATCGTCTTTAGATATTGGCCGAAGCCTATTTAGCCCAGTGTGACACTTGATAGAGAAGGTCCAGGTTGGCATTTTGAAATTTTTTGCACTATAAAGCAAGTTTTGCCTCCCTATGCGCCACGCCACGAGGCGCTCGCTTTTGCTAGAGGGCTCTAAATCCAAAAAACTTTGCATTTCTGGATTTTTCATGATAAATTCTGGTTTCTTGTGCATGGCCAAGAAATTTGGGCAGGTTTTGAGCCCTCAAGAGGCCAAAAACACCAAAAAAAATGACCTCACTGCCCTTATTTTGACACACAGGAAGCAATCTTGGGAGATTGAAGTTTTGGAGGGGCAAATGACATCCAAATTCAGAAATTCCACTTGGGTTGGAAAGTAGACAGGTAGGGATTTCCAACAAGCTATCTTGGGCTCAATTTGGACTTCAGGAAGTGCCTCAAATTCAGCTCCAAAGTGGCGCAACGCATAGAGGATTTTTGCCTATTTTTCACTGTACAGCTCAGAAATTCGCCCAGTTTTGACCAGTTTTGCTTTTTGATGTTACTCTTGATCTTTCATGATGTAATTTGATAACCATGATGTAATATTGGCACATTTTTACTTGTTCTAGAGGATTCATTCACTAAAAAGTGAAAATTAAATGAATGAATCAATTTCCTAGCATATAGGGGCAAGTTGTTTGATTGCCTAGATTTCAGTTCCTTGTTTAGAATTGGTTCAAACAGCTCCTAGAATGATGAGCTTGATCCCTAGAGGCATGGGAAGGAGTTAGGCTTGTCTATATCATGTAATTTCTCAGTCATTTTCAGGGTTGGATACTTGGGATTGCTTGGCACTCCATTGTACATTTCATTTCTGCATTTTTGGCTAAGGAAAGACCAGGGTTTTGTAACACTTGTTGGGATCCTTGTGGCTCTGTGTTTTGATGGTGTGTTTATTCGTGTAATTGTAAGTTCATTGATATTTTATGTATGCCATTTCCCTTCTCTTTGCTTCTGAATTAAACAAATTAAGTGACAAAGGTAGAATCCATGAGTTTTGTTAGAGTCGGTCTGGTCATCCCCTTGTCAGAGATCATTTCTCTTATTGCATTTCATTTTAGGCGTCTCATTCAGCTCTTCCATTTGCATTCCATTAGGGTCATACCAATGTTTGACGGAAGGGTCTCTTCACTTGTTTCCCTCATGGTTGTACCTGTTGGGTTGGTAAAAATTTCTCAAAGATCATCAAAGTTGATTTCAGTCATTTACAATCATAGATGGTGTTTTGGTCAAAAAAGAGTCTTTCAGTTTCTAGGTCTAGGGTTTGGTCTTCAGAATGTCAAATAATTCCCACAGGTCATGAGGATGTCTTCAATAAGTTTTCATTTCAAATATTTTCATCGTCATATTGCTGGACTATGACTTTTCTTCAAAACTCTGTTTTGAAGAAAATTCGTCATTTCGTTTTGTAATAAATTGCCATGTAATTGTCAAAAGTTTTTCAGTTGTTGAATTCTCCAGGCGCAGCCCTGGTCTTCCTTTGTCAAGACATGCCACTATCCCTGCAAAAATAGCCAAAAGATTCATCATTCAAGTCAGATAATCAAAGAGGAAACAAAAGAACAGGGTTTGTATTAAAGTGAAGAAATGCCAATTTTAAAACATTACAAAAGTGGGTCTTTACAAAGACAAAATCAAAGCCATGTCTTTATAAAGATATCTCTATGTGTATCAATGTCATTTGCATCCAAGAGATCAAAGAAGGTCAAAGTTTAGTGGTGAGAGGGCGAAATTGTAATTTTCCAAGCCAAAACTGTGTTTAGAGTGCACACGACGCACTGGGTAGAAGGCGCGGCGCACCGGAGAGGCGCGGTGCACTGGGAGAAAACACACAGTTTATTTTTGCACGGGCGCGGTGCACTGGGAAGGCGCGGCACATTGGGCGAGCTGCGCGGCGCATACAACTGACTGACCCGAAACGTTCCAAAATCGCCTCCAATTGCCAAACCGCCTACATTATCTTGGTTTCAAGTAGGTTTCTGTTTATTCATCCAATTTTGAGGTTTATATTGTGATGTGTTGTGATGATTGATGTGGTGAAACCCTAAACAAATAGTTAAACCCAAAAACCTGCTGTTAGGGTTTCAAATTTATTATTTGTCACCAAATTTATTCCCCCATCCCATTTCTCCCTTATTTTCATCATTCCTAAGTTTCCCTACTCCCTAAAATCATCAAACCCCTATCCCAAATTCTCTGTCCCAAATTCTCAAATCCCAAACCCCAAACCCTAACCCTACAAAAACTCTCCTAACCCTATACATAAAACCCCTCAAACCCTCCTACATTTCCCTAACAAAATTTGTCCCAATAGCCCCAAATCCCTTACTATTTTTTCCCCTTCCTAACAGTCCCTTGTTTCATTTGTTTTCCCCTTGGTGGAAGAAATTAAACACATCACTAAAGAGCAGCCCAACACAGTTTTCATACATCAACAATCAATTTTCTCCAAGGCATTTTCTATAGCAGTCATGTCATCCAGTCATTCATCTGATTATGGAATGGAAACCCAAAGTGACTCAACCATGGAGGAACATGCACCCCGGAGGCCTCCTAGAGGTGGCAGGCATATTAGAGAATAACCAACCACCCTCACTGAATTACAGGCCTGCCCTCTAGCCATCTCCTGTTTTCAGCATCAGTCATGTTATGAGTTTTGTGAGAAGGTGGCTAATGTTCAATTTCATCATGAGTTGGCTCGTCTATTTGTGCTGCATTTACATGGAGATCAGGCTACCTTAGCTGGTGTCACTTTCACACTAACACCAGAAACCATTTCATTGGCAACCGACATACCCAATATTGGAGAACCATGGAACAAGAGGAAGAAGATTGACTGGTAGCATTATGAGCCATATATTAAACCCGGTTTCTTGAGGCAGCTCAAGAGAGTGTTTCCATGATATCTTAAAGATGAATATGTTCCACTAATGAAATTAATCATGAAGTATTTCAACTGTGAGGGACGGTTCTCTCATTTATATGCTTATCACATAAGGTTGTTCATGCATTTCACCCGGGTACGGATGATGAACATTCCTTATTTCATATGCCGGAACATAGAGAGGATGACCACCCTTGTGTAGCACAAAACCCCTCAGCAGCAACTTAACAATGTTTATCATTTTGCTCTCATCAAGATTTTGGTGGTTCATCAACTTGTATTACAGGGCATCACTTGAGATGATTTCATCTCCCGTGATTTATTCAGAGCTTCACAAGGGCCTTCAGAGGCTAGGCATGAGACAGGTGGACCTTCTCATTAGCATGAAGGCCATTATCCACACACTTCTACTATACTTTTCATTACTTATCAGAAGGGTACCAGGCAGTTGTTTGCGGCAGCTAAGCGAGTGTTATCTCCACCCGGTGTGGAAGGGGCCTCGCTTCCGACATGAGCACCACAGGTATAGGACAAAGGAAGGAGGCAAATGCAGGATGAGGGGCCTTCAGGTGAATGAGAGACCGACTTCATTCTCATTCAGGATGACGATACAGACATGGGCTCGCAAAGTGCCAACCTTAGAGATATCATCCAGGAGCAGCAGATAGAGATCAAAGCCTTGTCCCTTGATTTGGAGAGGGCTAAGTGGAATATAAAATACTTGGAGCAAAGGAATAAGTAGCTTGAAGATCAGCAGGCGATTATGGAATTACAAAACATCAGGGATAATCGTCAAGCTGCCCAAAGGAGGAGGATTGAATTCAGTTCATTGGAGCAAGATATTAATGATGATCAGGAGTCTTGGCTTGAGACACTTCATACCTAGCCTAAAATTAGTTTGTATTTCAGTCATCTCCAGCCCCATTGATTATCTTTTGCTGAGATTGACCCGGAGAGAGCCCTCTCCTGTCCTCGTAGGGCTAGCTACGAGGCTGAGTGTGGTTTGATGTGGACCTAGAACCTTGTCTTTTCAGCCTGAGGCAAATCTAGGATCTAATAAGTTTGTTGTGCTCTTCCTGTAGTTTTGTTTAATTCTCAATGTTTTCTTCAGTTTGAGGAGGATTCTTGATACCTTCACGCCCTCTTCAGCTCCTCAGTGGTCTTTTCCATCCTTTAATTTAATCTGAAGCATCAAAACTACTGCCTACCTCGCCCCAACCAGAACTCTGCAAAAATTTGGCCTCATCCCCAGACCCAAATTTGCCTTTCCCTTTTTGCCAACAAAACCCTCAAAAACTTAAATCAAATCTTTGCACTTCATACCTAGCCTAAAATTAGTTCGTATTTCAGTCATCTCAAGCCCCATCGATTATATTTCGTTGAGATTGACCCGGAGAGAGCCCTCTCCTGTCCTCGTAGGCC
This sequence comes from Pinus tabuliformis, assembly GCA_031772625.1. Classification (NCBI taxonomy): domain Eukaryota; kingdom Viridiplantae; phylum Streptophyta; class Pinopsida; order Pinales; family Pinaceae; genus Pinus; species Pinus tabuliformis. Next base: position 151,204,908 of record CM062805.1, on the reverse strand, counting down.
TAGCTACGAGGCTGAGCGTGGTTTGATGTGGACCTAGAACCTTGCCTTTTAAGCCTGAGGCAAATCTAGGCTCTAACAAACCCATAGGTCAAGCACTCCATTGATCTGACCCCGGGTGCGCCGCTACCCAACAGGCTGATCTATCGATGCTCAATTATGGAGAACAATGAAATCAAGAGGCAGTTTGAGGAGCTATTGCAGAAAGGGAACATCAGGCCGATTTCATCACCTTGTGGTTGCCAAATCATGTTGGTACAAAAGAAGGATGGGACCTGGAGAATCTGTATTGACTATTGGGCACTGAATAAGATCATTGTTCAGAATAGGTATCTAATCACACGAATTGATGACCTTGTGGACCAGATCAAGGGGGCTAAATATTTCAACAATATTTACTTGAAGTTCGATTATCACTAGGTACCAATTGAACCCTATGATGTGTGGAAGGCTGCCTTCAAATCTAAGGAGGGTATTTTCTAATGGCTGGTCATACCTTTTGGATTGGCGAATGCCCCTGCAACCTTCATGAGGCTGATGGATGACATCTTTCAGCCCTTCACCAACTCATTCGTGGTAATGTATTTGGATGACATCTTGATCTTCATCCAGAGTTGGGAAGAGAACCTTCAGCATATTCTACGAGTCCTCCAAACCGTGCGACAACACAAATTGTGTGCCAATCTAGAGAAATGCACTTTTGGTATGACCCAGGTTCAATATTTGGAGTACATTGATGAGCGGGGAGTGCATGTGGACCTAACTAAGATACAAGTTATTTTAGATTGGACAACACCAACCACTCTAAAAGAGCTCCATAGCTTTTTGGGTCTCACCAATTTCCACCGCAGGTTCATTTTTGGGTTCTCTCATATCACTTGACCTTTGAGTCAAGTCACCAAGGGTGGAGTGAAAGAAAAATTATTTTGATCTGAATCCCAACAGAAGGCATTTGTCAAGTTGAAGCATCATCTCTTCTTTGCACAAGTGCTCACATTATCAGACCTATAACAATCGTTTGAGATTGAGACAGATGCCTCCGATTATCTTATTGGTGCAATTCTTACTTAATAGAGCCATCTAATGGCATATCACAGTTAGACACTTTCAGACACAGTCCAAAAGTATCCCACCTATGACAAAGAGATGTATTCTATTGTGTAGGATTGTTGGCAATGTAAGCATTACATTATGGGGAAGGAAATGATCATCTACACAGACCACCGACCCTTGCAGTTCCTACATACACAAGGAAAGTTGCAGAATGATCACCATCATAATTGGTCGACATACCTGGAACAGTTCCATTTGAACATTAAGTACAAGAAGGGAAGCACCAATAATGTTTCATACTGCCTCAATCGACTGTTGGTCATGGCCCTGACCACTGTGCTCGACTCTTGTGGACACGAGACTTCAGGGTCGTTGAATCTTTACAAGAGCAATCTAGAATTTGAAAACACATACTATATGCTCCTGGAAGTTAAGGAAGTACCTGATTTTCACCTTCATGGTGCACTATTATGCCACCTAGGAAACCTGTGTGTTCCTTCAAGCAAGCGTGCTAAGATAATTTAGGAGGCACACTACAGTAAGGTGACTAGACATTTTAATTAGAGAAAATAGTGGCAGTGCTGCAAAAGTATTTTTGTTGGTTGAACCTTCGACAAGATGTTGGGAAGTACATCAGAGTCTGTACTGCATGTGCCATTTTCAAATTGACCATCAGGAAGCAAGACCTATATACTCCTCTGCCTACTCCTAGTCGGCCTTGGGAATCCATTTCCATGGATTACATGTCGGGCCTTCCTTCTACTAAGCATGGAAACGACTGCGTTTTCATGGTCATTGACAAATTCTCTAAGATGGCCATTCTGGCGGCCTGCAAGAAAAGTATCATAACAGAAGCCATTGATAATCTTTTCTTTGAATGAGTGTGGGTACACTTTGGTATCCCACAGTTCATTATCTCATATCGGGACAATAGTTTCCTAAGTGCATTTTCGTCAAGCCTCAAGTTGACGTTGGATACCAAACTCACTAAATCCACGACCTTCCATATAGAACTCGAAGCATCCACGCACATGGGATGAAAGCCTCCCTTATGTCCAACAAAATTATAATAGAGCTCTCCATAACTCAATTGGCCACAACCCCTTTCAAGAGGGATTGGGATTCCAACCACTATTTCCCATTGATGTGGGCATACCATTTGCAACTACTCAGGTAGATTCGACTCATGTCTAGGTCGAAGATGACAGTGCTAGCAATTTCGTTGAGCACATTCAACACATCCGTTAGTAGGTCCATGATATATTGGAATGAGCCAATGCTAAGTACAAATAGTGTCATGATCAACATTGGGTGCCACATAGGTTCCAGGTGGGCGATAACGTTTGGTTACATTTGCAGAAGGAGTGTTTCACTGGGGCCCACTGCAAGCTTATCCTGCTCCAATATGGGCCTTACACCATCACTAAGGATTTGGGAGAGAATGCTTTTTAGCTCAACATTCCCCAATTCTTTGGCTTGCACCCAATGTTTAATGTGGACTGCCTTCGACCATACTTTCCACCATTATTGGAAACATCACATATTACAGAACAACTCACACCAATAGAGCTAAACCCAGACTGCATGGAACAGGCCGCAACTAATCAGATTATGGACATGCAAATCAAGAACACTCGCCAACAGAAGATCCAATTGTATCAGATTGTCAAAGTTGGCGAACTCTTGCACCAATGAAAGTGGCTCACTGGGGACCAAGTTTAGCAGAAGTTTCCCCATCTCTTGGAGGCACTCAACGCAATGGGGACCATTGCCTCCTAAGGGGGGAGGATTTATCTAGGTGGATATTGGTGGCTACCTGCCTATTCCACTTAGACACCTACTGTTATTTCTTTTCAGTTTCCTTAATTGTAGCACAACTTACTATTTTTGGCAGTTTTCATGTCTTAAACTTCCAGAGCTATTTTGAGGTACTAAAAGACATTTTTAGGGAAAAAATAAAGAACAAAAAAGTGCCAACCAATTTACTCATTCTTTTTAGCCTTCTCTTTGAAATCTTTGAAACTAGGTATTATTATAGCCAAACGAAGATCGTATGCCAAAGTTATGAGCCCTGGAAGGTGACGTTCCAACTTACCCCAATGGGTCCCATAAACTTTTCGTTCTTCATCTCTTAGGGTTATGTTTTTGGATGTTTAGGGTTTCTCATTGTTTCTCAATGATAAAAAGGCCACTGAGCTTCATTGTAACACCATTCAGAGGCATGTATCTGCCACATCTCTTCTCAGAGATAAGCTACCATTGCCCGAGTTAGTTTATTTCCTTTCTATATGTAAGCATATTTCAGTTCATTGATATTAATGAAATAAATTTTTATTTTTGCTGCACCTCAATGTTTATGTTTGTATCTGTATTCTGTTGTGATCTTGTATAAGTCCAGATCAATACCCTAATTGATAACAAGAAGAAAGAAGTAGCAATTTCTTATTAATAAGGAAATCATACTCAATTTCACACAGGTTGACTTTACAGAGTCCTTGGACAACCCAGAGACTCAAGAAGACACTTCAAAGAAGACAAATTTCTGAGCAAGATAGGAAAAATTCAATTTTTCACTTTTCAGTTACCATCGCAGGTAATCTATGGGCACTAGTTCGATGGGTCACACTTAATGAAGTTCGATGGGTCACACTTAATGAACTAGGAAACTACAATGAGTCGCACTATCACTGCTTCATCACAGTTTACAAGAAGGAAAAATGCAATGAGTCTCACTTTAAAAGAAGGAAAGGTGCGATGAGTCACACTTTCACAGAAGGAAAATTGCGATTAGTTGCACTTTCTTAGAAGGAAAAGTGCGACGAGTCGCACTTTCACAGAAGGAAAAAGTGCGATGCATATGTTAGGCACGAAAATCAAGGTAAAATCTATGACAAAACTTGAAATATATCTTCCTTAAGTCAAAATACAGTTTGAACAAGAAAAAATAAGTCGATTATAAAAGTCCTAAAAGGCCATGGCAAAGAAAGTCACTAAATAACATCACGTTCCCGAGTAGATTTGCCAAGTTGTTTTCTGGATAAATTCCTTCTGCAGACATAAGAAATCTCCCTAGACCTAGTGGCTTAGCCTAGAAACAACCAAGAAAAAACTACAATCTTTTTCCTTAGAGGTGTTTTATATATGAAAGGAAAACCTAATTGGAATCCAATGCAATCCTCCTTCATCTCCTTGCTTGTTAGCTCCAACTCCAACTCCAATTTCTAAAAGTGGAACCTGCAAATCAACCAAAATAAGAAAGAGACCAAAATATCCAAGATAACATATACAAACAACTCTAACAAGAAGCCAAGGATTCATGTTCTACATATGCATAATCAAGACATAATGTATAGGACAAACAATGCACTTTTGTATTGATAATGGTAGGAAAAGATTACAACCCTTGTAAGCCTTGAATTTGTGAAACTCTCCTAGCTTTCTTATCCTTCCTTTGCCATAATGGTAAGCCTTCAATCACACTTAAAGCACATGGATGTATTATGGACCTCTAGACACAAATGGAGAACATAAAATCATAATCAGACTCTCTAAAAGCCAACCCAGACTCTATGGCAGGGGCTGCATTTATAGGGTAAACGAGGTAGTTTTGGATTTACCATAATAGTTCTTAGATCCACTTTAGAAGGAGGTAATATTTATGAGATAATATACAAGACATCATTAGTAGGAGTTCGATATTAGATCCAACAATAAATGGTTAAATCTACTCCCAAAGCTTCTAGAGAGAGAAACATTGAAAATCATTTTTATTTTTTTTTATTTTTTACTCATTTCCAGGTGTCATCACACTTTCTGTAAGAGCAACCTGCACTGACCAATGCAAGTTCCATGTATGCAACCTGCACCATCGTAGTTTGCCAAGAGAATAAATGCGATGAGGTCTTAAATTAGGGTTTTCATCTAATGTAATCCAGGATTCTTATAACTTCTGGAGAGAAATGCCTTTGGCTTTGTAGGGATGATTGAGAGGTGTAAATGGATGATGATAGATCTGGGTTCAGGGCCATTTGTTTGAATGCGACAAAATGTCCTGTCATGGGGAGAGGGGGGGGAATTGTTTGTGAGATACTTATAATAAGTTAAAAATTCATCCAATTCTAAGGATTTAGTATGAGAGGAAGTGGTTTAACAAGAAATACATGAGAATATATGCTTAATGAAGAGTCTATAAAAAGAACACATCAACGTATACATTATTATAAATTTTCGATTGATATACAAAAGATAAAAAGGGAAAAACACCAGAAGAAAAGATGGGAGATGCATGATGCAAGGATTTTTCATTAGTCAAGTTAGAAGGAAAGTTTGACGTGGCAGATCACTAAAGTAGGGGACTCATCTGAGGATGGTGAAGGAAACCCAAATTGGAGAGGCATAGCCCTGATGACTCTAGAAAAAAGAGAAATTTTCCAATTAGGTTTAAGGCCACAAAGACAAATAGACAATATGGAAATTTACAACTCTAGACCTACAATACATTGATCTCTTGTATTGAGTGTAACAAGTCTCAAAATAAGGAATTCCTTAATCAATGGATACACATTGACTTAGAACCCTCCTTAGTGTAGTATATAAAAGGTAAGAAAGGAATTTGAGTGATTGGATTCTTACTGAGATACCGCTGATCAATCAGACTTGGGTCCATAATGCAGAAACTAACGATATAGTCCTTCATATTTAAAAATCTCATGGAAATACCCTCCCTGCCAAACTTATTAATTGCAGAACATGTAAATTTTGGATATAGTTTTAATGGACCATCATATCTTCAAAGAAATAGGTTCATCGAAAATATAGATAAAGTGTGCCAGACTTACGATATACTATTACCAACTATATATGTTGAAGATGTAAATAAGGAAAGTCCTTTTGCGGCCAAACAATCTGAGAAGGCATGAGTCAATCGTTTGATTTAAAAAAAGTAGTACACAAGTTGGCCTAGTATTCCAACAAATTAGTGGGGTTTCCTTCTCCTAATCAATCAACTAAAGTTGTATTGACACCACGATATCCAACAAAGAAAATACTGGGGTTAAGTGTTAGGTCCCTATAATACTAGTGTAGTCCCCTTTTTGTTATTATTAATGTAGCCCCCATATTAATATTATTGTGCCCCATAGAAGCCCTTATTCTTATTGTTGTGCTCTTACACTATTATTGTTATGTAATCTTTGGTTATATTGTGACCCCTTAGACTCCTATATATAGAAATGAGGTCTTGTCATTTGTACAATTCAATAATTGTTAATTTATGTGATGTAAAGGAGGTTTCCTCCTCAAAGAGGCTAATTTTGAAGTTGTTGATCTATCTCTTTTGTGATCTGGTTACATAACATTTGGTATTAGAGCTTTAGATTCTAGGGTTTCGCTACTACAAACATGTAATCTTGGAATTTTCACTATAATTTTTTTTCTACAAAGCAGAAATTTGAAAACGTGGAGTCGAAATCCTGATGAACTTCCAGTAAAAAATTTAGATGTTGTTTCACTATATTTTCTGAGATATGGTTCGAAGAAGTTGGGGTTTTCGCATGCTCCAGAATTCAGACTCAAATAGGTGGCCTTGGGAAAATCATCATAGCTTCCTCTACGAGCATCAAATTTGAATTTTGTAAAAACTGATCAAAAGTGCACGAAATTTAGTATTCTTGTATTGTTTTTAGGCCTGAAGGTCAAAACAGTGACACATGGCACTCCATACAAGTTTGTTGTGCTGAACTAGTCCATAATCAAACCATCGTGGGAGATTGGGCATAAATTTATTATGAAGAGTCCAAATTTGGTTTGACTTGTGGCATTGGAAACAAGATGCAGTGGGCTACCATAAGACCAAATTTCAGATCTTGGAGAGCCAAAATTACAGAGATACAATAGTTCCAATATCTAGCTCCAAAAAACAAGGTAAAAAGGCGTGTATTTTTTATTTTATATAATTATTTTTTATTTATTTATATTTATTATTATATTATTATTATTATTTTTTTTTGCATAACTTTTGCTCGAAGAATAAATTTGGAGTGATTCAAAGGGAATAAGAAGCATATATATCATTATTTCATTCCAATATTCCTTGAAACAAAAAAATGGACACACCTAGTGAGCAACCAAAAAGCTCTAATATGACGCATGAAGAAGAGGAAGAAATGCAACATGATATATCAAAGTTACAAGACCAAGTGCAACAAATTTCAAGAGCAACCAAAAATGATTTGGGAGTGATGAATGTTAAGATGAACGGTTTAGAGAAAAAAAATAAAAGGAGACATGGATGGTTTAAAAGGGGATATGGAAGGTTTAAAGGTAGACATAGAATGTTTGAAGGAAGGTTTGATGAAGTTGCTACAAAGTGGTGACAAGGTAATCCATGAAAATCATGATGAGGATAAAAGGAATATGAATTATGATTTTAGAGACTCCGATGTTGGGTTTTAGACTCACCATATTCCAAATATCGATATGAGGAAGTTTGATGGTAAAGATCCTATAACATGGATACTACATACGGAGCAATACTTTGATCTCCAAGATGTGCAACACACACAAAAGGTACACATTGCTTCTTTATATTTAGAACCCAATCAATTTGTATGGTATCGATGGATTTGTTCTCGTAAACCACTTGTCACTTGGTCAATTTTTATGAATGAAATTATAGCACATTATGAGGATACAAAGAGCAACACCTTCTTTTTCCAATTGATAAATCTCAAACAAAAGGCTTCAATGGTGGAGCACATTGAGGACATCCAAAAATTGAATATCGGGGTAACTGATATTCCAGAGGAGAATAAGATTGATGTCTTCATAGGGAATTTAAAGGATAACATCCAACATGAGGTTCACCTTTGGGAACCTGATTCATTGGAGAAGGCATTTAGCGTGGAAAGAAAAGTTGAAATCAAAATTATGGCAACAAGGAAGTCTATTACTCACAACTATAAATATGGAAGTGATTTTGCTCCTAGTGTTCCACAACCTACAAGGTTGACACCACAACAATTGGAAGAAAAAAGAGAAAAAGGGATTTGTTATAGTTGTGATAGCAAATACACTAAATGTCATAAGTGTGTTGAGACAAAAACATTTTACATAGATTGTGAAGAGGAGGAAGAAAATGAACAAGAAACATAAAAAGAGGAGGATATACACCAGGAACCAACCCCAAAGAAAGAAGAAATGAATCCAACCATCTCTTGTAATGCATTGGCAGGAATTACTCCTCAAACTCTCAATATAGAAGGATATATCAAGAAGAAAAAAGTAATAGTGTTGATTGATTCGGGTATTACCCATAATTTTATTCATTGTGAGATAGGCAAGGAATTGAATTTCTTGCTATATCTAGCACCATAGTGTCAAGTGATGGTTGCAAATGGAGGAACTATAAATTACTCTGGAAATTCCCATAATATCAATCTAACCATGGGGGAATATGTATTGAATAGTCCAATGATTTCTATTCCAACGGGTGGTGTTGATGTTGTATTAGGAGTCCAATGGTTACAATTTTTGGGGAAGATAACTTTTAATTTTGAAGATTTTTTTTTAGGAAGGAAATGAAGTTGAATTAAGGTGTGTCATAGGGAAACCAGGAAATATAATCAACTCTAATGGCATGACAAAGCTTCTAAAAAAATAACAACAGGGCGTAATTGCACAATTATGCTCACTAGAGGTTCAAACATCGAAATCATCTATTTCTCTATATCTCCAAAATGTCTTGGACAATCATTCCAAGGTATTTGAGACTCCCAAAGGCCTATCACCTATTCATGATAATGATCATGCTATTCATTTGATTCGAGGAAGTGTTCCTCTAAACATCAGGCCTTATAGATATCCCTATGCCCAAAAGAGTGAAATTGAACGCATGGTTGCAAAAATGCTAGAGGTTAGTATAATTCAACCTAGTCAAAGTTATTTCTCTGCTCCATTAGTATTTGTGCACAAAAAGGATGGATCATGGCATATGTGTCTGGATTATAGGGAAATCAAGAGGCTCACTATTAAAGATAAATTTCTCATTCCCGTCATTGACAAATTGTTGGATGAATTACATGGAGCAATTTATTTCACCAAGCTGGATCTTGTTTCGGGATATCATCAAATTAGAATGAAGATTGAAGGCATTCCAAAAACAACATTCATAACTCATGAGGGTCATTATGAATTTTTGGTCATGCCTTTTGGCCTTACTAATGCACCTTCCACATTTGAAGGTTGACGAATTTCATTTTCAAACCCTTCCTTAGATTTAATTTTTTAGCATTTTTTGATAATATACTAATCTACAACAAGTCTTGGAAGGATCATGTTCAACATGTTGATAGGGTGCTCAAACTATTGGAGGAGAAACAATTACATGAAAAAACCTCCAAATTTTTCTTTGGAGTACATGAGGTGTAATATTGGGGTCATATTGTATCTCATGAGGGTGCCAAGGTAGACCCTAAAAAAATTAAAGCCATTAAGGAATGGAAAATATCCACAACCATAAAGTATCTTCTAGGATTTCTCGGGTTAACACGATATTATCACAAGTATGTTAAGAATTATGGGAGAATAACAACACCTCTAACAACATTACTGAAGAAAGATGCATTTAATTAGACTCCAAAAGCAACTAAGGCCTTTGAACATCTTAAAGAGGAAATGTGCCAAACACCAATCTTAGTTATGCCAGACTTCACAAAAACCTTTATTGTGGAATGTGATGCCTCATGAAATGGAATTGGTATTGTTTTACTGCAATAAGGAAGACCCATCGCTTTTGTAAGTTGCCCAATCAAAGGAAAGTATTTACACAAATCTATTTATGAGAAGGAAATGTTGCCAATACTACATGCACTAAAGAAATGACAACCTTACCTAATGGGAAGACACTTCAAGCTAAAAACAGAGCAGGATAGTCTTAAATACTTTTTGGAACAAAGATTATCTTCTGAAGAGCAACAAAAATGGGTCACAAAGATGTTGGGTTATGACTTTGAAATCATCTACAAAAAAGGGAAGCAAAATGTTGCTCCAGATTCACTCTCAAGAAAGGATGAGAATGTGGAAGAATTTCTATGTGCCATTTCTATTATCTAACTTGAATGGGCAACCGAAGCAAGGGATGAATGGAAGAATTACGAAGAGGTGTGTACACCCATTCAAAAGGTGTAGCAAGACCCCAATACATCTAGTACATTTAGTTGGAAAAACGATTCATTATGGTACAAAGATCACTTATCTATTTGTAAGAATTCCCAACTCAGACAAAAGACTCTTTTGGAACCGCACACCTCCCCCTTAGGAGAGCACTTAGGATTTTTAAAAACTTATCATAGGATCAAGAAGGAATTTTTTGGGAGGGCTTTAAATCTGATATTTAGAAGTCTTTGGCAGAATGTTTGGTTTTCAAACAAAATAAAGTTGAGACAATTAAGACCCCAAGTCTGTTACAACCTTTGGCCATTCCAAGTTAGCGTTGGGAGGATGTCTCAATGGATTTTATCACAGGTTTACCCAAATCTGAAGGAAAGAGTGTGATCATGGTGGTAGTTGATAGAATTACCAAGTATGCACACTTTTGTGCATTATCTCATTGTTTTAAAGCAAGTACAATTGCTATTGCATTTGTGGAAACAATTCAAAATATACATGGAAACCCAAAACTTATTGTAAAAGACAAAGATCCTATTTTCACTGGAAATTTTTGGACATAATTATTTTCTTGTTTTGGTACTCAATTAGCTCATACCTCATCTTATCATCCTCAATCTAATGGGAAAACTAAGATAGAGAACAAATTTTTGGAAGGATATATTCGTTGCTTTGTATCTGATAAACAAACATAGTTGGTCAAGTGGTTACGTCTGGTTGAATGGTGGTAAAACACTTCCTTCCATATTGCAACAAAAATGACTCCATTTGTGAAACTTTATGGATATCACCCACCATCCATCACATCATTTTTAAGAGAAAATTATAAGGTTCAAGTAGTGGAAGATCACATTGAGAATCAACAATAATATCTCCAACTCTTAAAGGATAACCTCAATCTGGCGCAAAATCGAATGAAACAAGCAGAAGATCAACATCGGAGTGAAAAAAGTTTTGATGTAGGTGACTGTGTATTTTTATGGCTACAACCTTACAAGCAAATTTCCCTCAAGCAAACTAAGAAGGATAATAAATTATCACCCAAGTACTATGGTACTTACAAGGTGTTGCAAAATATTGGTACTATGGCATACAAATTGGAGCTTCCTTCATCTTGTCAAGTACACCTAGTTTTACATGTTTCATGCTTAAAGAAGGTTGTCGATGACTAGCTCCCAGTTCAAAAAATATTACCAAAACTCCTTGAAGAAGTAAAAATCATATTGGAGCCTAAAGCGATCATGGAAACAAGAACCCAAAAACTACAAAATTGATAATTTTCAAAGTATCTCATTAAGTGGAATAACTTATCCGTTGAAGATTGCACATGGGAGGATGATAATTTTATACAAAAGCATCCAGAACTACTCAAGCATTAAGGACAACACTTTTTTTGAAGGAGAGGGGCATGTGTAGTCCCCTTGTTGTTATTGTTAATGTAGCCCCCATATTGATATTGTTGTGCCTCATAGAAGCCACTAATGTTATTGCAGTGCCCTTACATTATTATTGTTATGTAGGCTTTGATTATATTGTGACCCCTTAGACTCCTATATATAGAAAGGAGGTCTTGTCATTTGTATCATTCAAGAATTGTTCATTTATGTGGTGTAAATGAGGTTGCCCCCTCGAAGAGGCTAATTTTGAAGTCGTTGATATATCTCTTTTGTGATTTGGTTACATAATATTAAGCCACATCCCTATATATGAGGGTGAAGAAGATAAGAAAAAAAAAAAAAAAAAAAAAACATTGGTTCGTATGGGAGAAATTTTGGGATTTCCAACAATATAAATGAAAAATATAAGTGGATGGTTCAATTCACAAGATCCTTAAGGAAAAGAGCATTAAAATGGTTCATGAATTATACATACAATAAAATAAGAGAAAATACTGAAATAAAAGGTATTTTCTTCTCATTTTTAGTTCGCAAGATGCCAAAAACTGTGTAGCCCCAAAGCTTAAAGGAGTCAAATAGAAGCTAGGGGAGTTAGTTCATGAATATGATAAAATGTTTAAATATGTTAAGTCAAATTCCTTTTATTATTGATGAGACAGAGGATGATTTCTCGTTGACTTTTTCATCAACATAAAAGAGAAGGGAAGAAAAAATTGAACAATTGGAACAATATATGAAAAAATATGACACTATGATGGACAAAATTGTGCTGTACAAACTGCATGAACGAAAGGCATACCAAAGATAACAACAAATTTAAATATACCTTCAAACAAGACATACATTCGGTGCAAGCATCAAGGTTGTGGTTTCTACCAAGCAAGAAGAGGCCATGGAGGATTCAATGGAAGATTTGGTAGAGGTAGTGGTCATGGTCAAATATATCACGTTACATGTAAGGGCATATTGTATCTGACTTCCCTATAAACTATAGAACACACCTTTTCTTCTATAACATATGCGGATGGTGAGATCACTCGAAGGATTGCCCCAAAATTTTGGAAAATTTGAAAAGTAGCTATTAATCTTCTCTACTTGGTGCCCAAATAGGAAATATTAAACTCTAAAAATATGGATATCGTCATTAGGTCTGGGGTTGAACATGAAAATCCCCCTTATAAATAATATGCAGTGTGACCAAGGGCTAGTAACCCATATCCAAATACTTAATATGTTAAGCCCTATATAAGCCCCATGTTAACCCTAAAAATCCTAATCCCATGATTAAATTTATATTTTTATATTGTTATGTAAGCTAGAACACCTCATGGTATCATTGTATTATAATTGTACCCTTTATCTCTTATAAAATCCTAATCCCATGATTAAATTTATATTGTTATGTAGGCTAGAACACCTCATGGTATCATTGTATTATAATTGTACCCTTTATCTCTTATATAGTTTTATACATTGTAAAATGAGGTTTCCCCCTCAAAGAGGATTGTAATTATTAGTTTCTTATCATTTTTAAGGTGCAAGGATCATAACATTTGGTATTAGAGCTCATGATCCTAGGGTTTTGTTGCTTTAGACAGGTCATTGTGGCATTTTCACTAAAATCATTTTCTAGGAGGTTTCAGATGATAAAACTTGGAGAATATTGAGAAGGTATCTTAGGCAATATTTGGTTCAAATTCATGATCTTGGTCGATTATATTTTTGGAGATACACTCCAAGGAAGTTAGCGTTTATAAATCCTCCCGAAGTTAGTCTCAAACAGGCCAATTAAAAATTTCTGCTATAACTTTATTAATTTTTCTGCGAGGTTTTAATTTGTGAAACTTGGACCACACGAGAAATCACAATGAACATCCGATTCAAGTTTCAGATCTTGGTTCGATATAATTTCATATATATGCTCTAAGGAATTCTAGGTTCTTGAATGCTCCTGAAATAAGTTTCAAATAAGACAGTTTAACAGTTTTGAAATAACATTTTTTCTGTGAGGTTCAAATAATAAAACTTGTACCATATTAAGGAGAAAAGTTAAGGAACATTTGATTCAATTTTCAGAATTTGAACTGCTATACTTACAAAGTTATACCTTATGAATGTTAGAGTTTGTAAACAATCCTGAAATATTTTTGCTATATTTTTCTATCTAGGAATTTTCAAATTGTAAAATATTCAGGGTTTTCAAAAGACATATAGAAGTACTAGTGGTAAATATTTTAGAATTATATTGGAACAATCGGACATGTGGCACGCTATATAAGTTTTCTCATAGGAAGAGGCCCAAAAAACAACTTTTCATTAGAGGAAATTTCAGCCTAAAAGTAGACTCTTGAGGAAAAATAATAAAATAATAAGAAAACAATAAAATAAGAGTTTTGAATTTTGGAGGGAAAAAAGAAAACTATTTTTTTTTTAATTGTATTTTTGGCTTATCTACTTATAGGTTTACTCAAATTTCAAGTGTAGACACTAGTTGGATTCAAAGTTAGATTTCGCATCCAACAAGTACCCATTATGCATACTTTTGAGAAGTCCCACATTGATAAAAATTGAAGATACATTAAAACAATGTGTTGAACACATTTTTTTAAATGTATCTTCAGTTTTTATCAATCTAGGTCATCTCAAAAGTATACATAAAGGGTACTTGTTGGATGCATAATTTAATTCTGCATCCAACGAATGTCTACACTTCAAATTTGAGGAAACCTATAAGGAGATAAGCTAAAAATACAATTGAAAAAAAGTAGTTTTTTTTTTTCTTCCAAAATATTTACATGTACCTCTTTTTAAATTTAAATTATTTTGATTGATTTACAAATTATGTACATAAAAAAATCATGGGTACTTTTAGGATGAAATTTCCTCTAATGAGGAAAGTTGCCATAGCTTTCACTTGGCACATCAAATTCAATTTGCACTTGTGTAATTGCAGAAAAGACACATCAGAGTATTATAGAACAAATTTTCAAATCCAGAAGGGCTCATATCCCAAAGATATATCAATAAAAATTTCACCATTTTGATATTCTCCAAATTAAGGTACATAACTTACTAGTGACCTAATTGTAGAATGCATATCTCTCTTTTTCTTGGTGATTGAAATTTGTGGTAAAAGTCGTACTATTATTATTTTCCAACATGCCTCCAAAGAAAGATACTATAACAATTAAATTTATTGAAGGTTAATCCTTGAGTTGTGAAGAAAGTGAAGGTTTGGAATTTATGTTAACTTAATTAGAGAAGAAAGTTAATGAAATAAATGGTAATATATTGAAAAAGGTGGATTTATCAAGTTCTCAAGAAAATCTTAAAAGGGGTGAAAAAAAGGAACAAAAATAACAAAGAAATAGAAAAGATGAATGAAAACAAGGAATAAATGCAAAATGTTAAGAAAGACATACAATAATCCATCAAGGAAGAAATAAAATAATTACAAAACATTCTATTAAAAGATCTCGTTGAAAGTGATGTGGATACCCAAGGAAATCATGAACATAAGGATAAACATCACGTTGAAAATCAATCTCACATATAGGGAGTATGTTATCACAATTGGAGAGCACAAATACTGAATCATAGAACCATAATCATGAATTTCATTCCAAAATTCACATCATCAAGGCTTCGAGTCAGCACTAGGGAACTACTACATTTCAAAGATCGATTTGAGGAAGTTTGATGGTAATGATATTGTAACACAAATATTTAAGATGGAGTGATACTTTGATCAACAAAAAGTGGCATCTTTACAAAAGATAAATATTTCATCCATGTTTTTAGGACAAGAGCAACATGTATGATATCAATGGATTTGTGAAAGGAAAAAGGATTATGTTATATCTTGGTATATTTTTACATAGGAATTGATAACACATTATGGGGATATTAAGAGAAATATATTATTTAGTCAATTGGTAAATCTGCAACAAAAATGTTCAATTACATGACACATTCAACAATTTCAAAAGTTGGGTCTCAGAGTAAAGAATATTTCAGAAGATAATTTGTTAGAACTATTTATGGCCACTATAAAATTGGTCACTCATAACTATAAACACAACCATGGTCCCTCTTCTAAATTGACAAGGATGATTGCTCAAAAAATGGATAAAAAATAACAAAGAGACTATGCTTAAACTGTGACAACAAGTATAGTAAGGGGCATACATGCAATGACAAGAAATTATTCTACAGATACAATGAAGATCAAGAAGATCAAGAAGTGGAATCTTTACAAGATCTAGAACTATAAGAGACTACTCCAACAATCTCTTGTCATGGATTGGCCGACGTTAATACTCCATAAACCCTCAAGATAGAATGATATATCAAAAAGTAAAAGGAAACAATATTGATTGATTCAAATAGTACCCATAACTTTATCAATTACAAATTGACAAAAATCCCTAATTGTTTTGTATATCTAGCACCAGAATTTCAAGTGATGATTGCATATGGAGGAGCCATAAATTTTTGAAGGAAGTAACATAATATTAAGTTGAATATGGGAGAGTATTTGTTCGTTAGTCCTATGATTACAATATAAACGGGTGGTGCTAATGTTCTAGTAGGTGTCTAATGGTTATAATCATTGGGAATAGTGGTCCTTAATTTTCAAGATATTTTCATAAGAATTTTCTTAGAAGGAAAGGAAATCAAGGTTAAAGGTATTCAAGGGAAACTCAATAAGTGATAAGATTTAATAGCATGAAAAAATCGCTAAAAATGGGGCATCAAGTTGTAATTGCATAATTATGTTCATTAGATGTTCAAACATTTATATCTTTTGCTCTAGTGGATCTCCAAAAAGAACAAAGTTACCGATCAAATGAGAACTATTACCTCAAAATGAGAACTCTAGCCCAAAAACCCCAACAAAACGTGAAAAACAACCCAAAAACGAAAATTGTGTATGCGAGAACGAAGTTTTTTTTAGGGTAAAATTTCATTTTTTTTTTTTTAAATGGAAGTAAAAACCATTTTTTTTTTGCAAAATTAATGAAAAAAACCCTCAAAACAATAAGTGTTGATGTTGGAACAAAAAATAAATAAATCGGGTTACAATTTTGACATTTTTTTTAAAACTAGAATGAGTAGTTATGTATATATATATATATATATATATATATATATATATATATATATATATATATATATATAATGCGTCCGCTCGCGTGCAAAATTAGGATTTTACATAGTATTTTTGAGCCTGCTGAGGGCTGTTGATACATCAATTATTCCACTTTCTTTCTAAGAGTTCTCCCCTTGATTTTTACAAAAAATTCTCATTTATGAGATCCTATGACTATATATTCGACAAAACTTAAAAAGTAAATATATACATTTAAAGTGTACCATTCAAAAACATTTGCAAAACTAGAGAGAGAACATACTAAACTTCCATTGGCATTGGATTGTTCAGATCCAGTCCAGTGGATTCTTCTTCATTGCTCCTGTTCATATCCAACATAGAGGATTCTTCTTCATTTCTTTTGCTTCTCTTCTACATATCGAGCTTCAACTGTTCAATTTGTTGACGTAACACGTCCACCTCATCTTCCAATTGGAGGATTCTCTCCTTATTCTCCAATTTTCACTCTTGCATGGCCATATTCTAAAGTTTTTGTTGGTGTATGAAACACTGCAGAACATCCAAACCTTCCTGAATCTCCAAGTGATCTTGCACAGATTTGTTACAGGCCTGACTGTTGTTGCCACCTACTAGAGAATTACCCTCTCGAGGTCCCCCTGTCCTAGGCTTGCGATGACCCTAAGAGCCAGACAGGGAGATAACCTTAGTAAAATTGCTATTCTCACTCATGTTTGCATTACCACTGATGAGCCTCTCTAGGATGCCACAAAATTCTCTATCGCACACCCCCAACTCCAAAATACCCGCAACCCACAACTCCAAGAGACCACCGACCTCCAACTAACGTGTTTGTAAGGTTTTGCTCTAGAACCCCCTCCCAGACTAGCAGATTGGCAACCCACAGATGAGCAACCCTTAGACTAGCAACCTCACTCAGACAAGCAACCCACTGTAATTTAACACTCAAATTTTCTATGTTGTAGTTAACTCCTCCAGAAACCCCCCTGAAGTTCAGCGCTATGACCCAGACCCAACAACTGATACTCAAAGACCCCAGCTTCAACCGCCAGGCCTTCATAGAGGCTACCCGAGTAGAGATAAAACTAAAACCATCGAAACAAATCATACCGTTATTCCTTAAATAGAATGTGTAGGACTGGGTGATGATGCAGTATTGTGGAATGGTACTAATGGAGCTGTAATCCCAATGATCCTCCTTAATTTCCCAACTATCAACCATTATTTCCCATCTCTTCTCCTGGTCTGTCATCCTCACCCAAGCCTTTCTCCCACGAGTGACCAAAGCAATTATGAGCAGGGGAAATAAATGCTTCTCTGAATTTCCCATTAACTTGCCATCGCCTGAGGTGGTGCGTTGACCTTTGCAACATGATCCAAGCAATGGGGAATGGATATTCATGCATTGTGATCTACCTAGAATATGTGTAGTACAAATATGATGGATGTAGACATATCTCAGTCGCAAACAAAGGAATCCCTTGCCACGAGGCACAAGGACAGGTCAGGCCAAAAATGGAACGATGTGACAGGGGCTAAGGTGCAGGAGGTTGAAAGAATCAGGGGAGGGGACCATAATGGAGAGGAGAAGAGGAGGGGCGAGGAAAGAGAAAGGTAAAACAAGAAGAGAGGAAGAAGGATGGAAGAGGATAGGGAAGGGAGGGATTAAGAGAGAAAAGGGGAGGGGGAGGGGGGTGAGGGTTGGGGTAGAAAAAGAGGGAAAGCGGGGGGGGGATATGAGAACATACAGGTGACTAGCCTTGCATAATCCAAGTTGATAGTTCTTTCTAACTTCTTGGTGAGACCAAGAATGACTTCCTCAAACCAATAATCGAAGCCCATGAAAAAGATTAGGGGATGCAAATCGTTCCCTCGACCTCGTTCACAACACTTTTTTCTTCACTCAATTGGAAAGCCTGGTTTTCTTGCTTATTGGCTTCATATTAGGATATGGAAAAAGGACATGAAATCGAAGGAGGGGATCAACCCTTGGCATCTCTTTATAATTTGATTTAGGTTCATGTTTTTTGCTGATGAAATATAGTTCATATGCCTTATGATCAACACTGAGTTCCCTAGGACTTGGATCTTTCTAATGCCCTTTTTTTGAGCCAATGTTAGACCGAGAAACAAACCATGAGCTTCAGCTTGGTTGTTTGTATTCCTTCCAAGTCCCTAATCATATCTATATTTTATGATCCTTCGAGATTAATGAGAATCCCTGCCCCTCTTGCCACCCCAGGATTTCCTTTTGAAACTCCATAAAATTGAAGGGTCCATTGATTTGAGGATATTATCCATTCCACCAGACCCTCAGAAGACAATATTAGAATCCACTGGGCCCGAGAGGGAGCTCCTTTACTCGGATGCAGAGTAACCAGGGAGCCAACCCAAGGAGCCAACCAAGTGGATGCAAGCTCATCCAAGGATGGGTCCAAATCCAGTCTATGCAATTCCATACATTTTTAAAGGGTTGTCATGGTTATTACCCCAGTAGATGGCCAAGACTTTTGGAATATAACTTTTTCCTTTGATAAACAAATTTTGCCATAGACATACTTAGGAAGAGCAGACTAGATTTACTTTAACTTGATTTTGGCGTGAAGGGAGCCCAAATAACATTTGGGCCAAGAGCTGAAGAATGTCACGATATTAGAAGGCAAAGAAGTTCTGCAGTATAGAGGGCCAAGAACCACCTACCAAAATTCCTTAGCCACATGACATTGGAGAAAGAGATGAGGAATGGACTCCTCTGCAGATTCACATAATGAGCATCCTGAAGGGCCGATCTGTCCCCACTTCTGAAGGTTTTAAGCTGTGAGAATTTTTTTATGCGAGAGAAGCCAACATAAAAAATTGACTTTTGGAATAACATTTGTTTTCCAAATTTTCTCCCAAATGGAGGTTTTAGGCGGTAATTGGGTATTTAAGAGCAAGTGCAAATACCCTTCTTTGATAATGTAGCTGGCATTTTTCCATCCCCACTTATCTACAACTGTGAGAGCTATGAGGGAAAAACCTCTTAATTTCTTGATTAGATTATCTCTTTGGTGAAGAAGCCTCCAAGATATTGTCTATCTTCCAGCCCTTCCATCCTCCCTGTTGATTCCAATAAGAAATCTGGTCCAGATTTTCCACCCCACTTTGACTCATGAAAGTTCTATGATCCATGAGTGAAATATCTGATTCTAGGGTTTGGAGGCCCATAATCGAATCCATGAAGATCTTGGTGGAGGCTCCATTCCTTAATATTTTTCTTAAATTATTGTTAATGATATCCTTGGAGGAGTTGATCAATATCCAGATTGGGGAGCCAAGCTTGTGACCTCACAACTTGTGCAATCATTATTTTGATTTAAATACTTGGCTTTGATCACCTGAGTCTGCCATTGATTCGGATTTGTGATCATATTCCAGTACATTTTTTCTCCCATTTCCATATTTGCTAACCCAAGTTGCTTATCCACAATCCCCCATGATGTTTTGGGGCTCTGACCATTTTCCAATTCACCAGTACTTCTTTGTCTTTGTTCTACCTCCTTCCCATAGGAATTTTCTTATATACATCCCCATTTGATGCAACACGCTCTTAGGGGCTTGCAGGGCAGTAAACTGATACAAAGGGATCACTGACATGACTGAATTTACAAGAATTTCCCTACCTGCATAATTGAGCCATATCCCTCCCCAATTTACAATTTTTGTTTTCATTTTATCTTGCACTTTTTTCCAAGCATAGGGGAAGCTCTTCTTAGAAATATAGGGATCCCTAAATAATTAAATTCTTTCCATTCTCTGACTGCTTTAAACCCCAAGATTTCTTCAATTTTATTTATTTATTTATTTATCATTATTATTATTATTATATCTTTTTGTCTTGAGATATTCCAGCTATAGATGTGGCTTTACTGTCATTAGTGGCTCCCCCCGACGCACTGAGGAATCTATCTAAGGTTCTCTTGAAGCATCAAGCAATTGTTATCGAGGCTCTACCCATCAAAATTGTGTCATCTACGAAATGCCCATGATTAATACTTCTGATGCCTTCTTTGTACCTTATGCCCAAAATGTTGAGAATTGCTCTTTCTTGTTCCAATTTCCTACTCAGGGCATCAACCATGATGATGTACAAGAAAGGGGAGAGGGGGCACCCTTGACGAAGGCCCCTCAAAGCTTTGAAGAAGCCCACCACCCTGCCATTAACTAGCAGATCAATCCAAGGGGAAGCAATACAAATACTGATCCATCTAATGACAGTATCATCCATCCCCATTTTTTAAGGACTTTTATTAGGAACCCATGTCTAGCTTAATGATCATCCCTTGATCACCTCTACGCTAGCTAGAATCAAGAGCTTCTTGGATAAGGATAATATTGTCAAATATTTGCGTACCTGGGACAACCCCCACCTAGTTTTTAGAGATCAAAGAGGGCAATAGAGGTTTAAGCCGAGAGGCCAGCAACTTCGAGAAGATTTTGTAGGAGACATTGCAGAGGGATATTGGACGAAATCTAGAGAAGGAGGAGGGATTCGATTCTTTTGGGATTAGAGCCAAGAAAGAAGAATTTATGCCACCCCCCATAGCAAAGCGTTTGAAAGAGTATCCCACCAATCTGCAAAGGTCCTTATTTATAACTTCCTAGAAGGAATGATAGAAGCTAGCCAAGAATCCATCTGGGCCCGAAGCCTTATCAGGGGGAAGGAGAAAATCACCTTATGGATTTCCTCAATAGTAGGTGGGGATATCAGAGTGTGATTCCTTTCCTTCGACACCATCACAAGGATACTATCTAGGAAGAAATCTTCACTGGAATTATCACTTGTATGATCCCTTGTATATAGATTTTCATAATGCTCTACCGTTTCTCTCATATTTCCTTCAAATTTCTTAACGGTTCCCCCCCCCATGATTGATGTGAGTGATATTGTTTTTTGATTCCTTGAACTTGGCTAGCTTGTGCAATTTTTTGTGTTTCTATACCTAGCCTTCAACCAATTATTTCTAGATTTTAGTCTCCAATACTCCTCTTCCCTTCTAAGGTTTGTATGAAGGGTCTTAAAAATTCTGCTTCTTTATGGAAGTCTACTTATTTTACCAGAGTTGATTCCATTTGTCCCTGGATTAATGCTAGTTTTTCTTCCATCTCTTTGATGTTGTCTTTTCTGTCTAATTTGTTTTCCTTTAACCACTTTTTAATGTCTCCTTTCAATCTGCAGATCTTGGATTCCCATATGGTAATTGGGCTACCCTATATCCACCTCGACAAAGATAGGGTAACCACCTCTAATAAATTGGGGGCTTCCAACCATAAGGGAGAGTAGCGAAAGGGGATAGGGCCCAGATCCAAGGGCTGGGAGATAATCAAACTTATCGGTCAGTGATCATATCTGAACCACGGGAGAATAGTATATTTGAGGTTGTAATTTAGGATTAGGAAATTGTCATTGGCTAGGAAACGATCTAGCCGAGCCACAATATGGTTCACTCCTACTCTTTTGTTGGTCCAAGTATACAAATTTGTTTAGGGTTTAACATCAAAGAGATTCATGGTTAAGATGAGGTCTTCCATATGCTCCTGAAGGGCATCACAAACAGTGGAGCCCCCTATTTTTTCATGATTTCCCATTGTTGTGTTGAGATCTCCTCCAAGAATATAGTTATGACCGTACTTTGTACTATTTAACTCCATTAGGGAATTCCAACATTCTTGTTTTTCTCGGAAGTGAGTGGGCATGTAAAAATTGATCACTGTGAAGAGTTATTGCTTTTCTATAATATTAAAAATAGTTGCTATCCAATGAGTAGTTTTTAGAGAACTTACTAGTTGCAATTTCATTGGGTTCCACAACGTGAAAAGGCCTCCTGATGCTCCTCTTGAACTAGCTATTTCAAGATTGCTAATACTCCAAATATTGTTTTGGATTGAGTTGAGAGACTACTCATCCAACTTGGTCTCCTAAAGGAGGGTGACTTATGGTCTTTCCTTTCTGATTAGGGATTTCACTTCCATTATTCTTTTTATTGATCCTAGTCCCCCACAGTTCCAAGAGATGATATTCATTAATAACTTTTTTAGGTTACCCGCCCCCTTACCAGGGCCTGTATTATTTCCTTTTTTTCCACCCCCTCCTTTATTCTTTGCACCTGATAGCTGACGAGGAATAATGTGTTGGATTCCCAACTCTTTGTCTTTTTCAGTTTTTTCCCTTCTCACTTCCTTATTTGTTTTTCTTCCTGCTTTTTACCCTTTGCTTACAGGTTGTTTCATCCTTGCACTATCTGGTCTTTCATATGCAAAAATCCGCTGCGTAGATGGGGCCAGACCTTATATAGATGTCAGGAATCCATCCACGTCCTCCTCTTCATCTGATTATTCTTTAGAACTAATGTCATAGTCCAAGAAAGAGCTCGACTTCTTATGAATTTTTGGGGTCTGGCCCAAGGTTGCAGATCGAGAGGCTGGTGCCTCTTGAGAGGAGCAAAGTGGGGGACAAAACATTCAATTGCAGTAGCAAAGCTCAAGATCCAAAAACGATTCTCCAACACTAGAATGGGGCCATCCCCAGAAGGCTTGCCCGAGGGAGGAGCAGGATCAACCTCCTTATAGACCAGAGTAGAGCTAGAGGAGCCGACGAGGGTTGAATAATTTGAGGGCTTATGCCTCTTAACCTGTTTCCATTGATCTTTAGAGTCCCCAGATTTCTTATCCAATGATTCCAAACCTTTCGGACAACCTTTTGCAAATTTTCCATACTCATGGCACAATTTGCATTTACGGGGCAATTGGTCATAGTCGACTTCTTGCACATGCATCCAACTATCCATACAAAGGTTAGCAGTTGCTAGTAGACATTTCTCTGAATATACCTCCACACATATTTTGGCACATGAGAAGAGGCCATCTTTTGGCTCAGAGCAATCAATGTACCTCCCCAGGGAGTTCCCAATGAGTCTGAAAGTCACATCATTCCAACAATGAAGGGGAAGGTAAGGAAACTTCACCCAGACCGAAATTGATGAAGGAACATCACATTCCGTGTTGAAGCTAGGACTCCAGCGGTATAGATAAAGCCCCTTTCCCCCATAAAATATGGATCACTCTTGAACACTAAATCATGATCCATCATATTCTCGAAGTAAAAATTATAGAAGGATTTACCACAAAAGGAGGAGATGACTGCACCGTTGATAAGAGGATTCTAGTTCTTCTCAACCAGGCCTTTACCATCTAAGGGGATGGACAGAGGCCCATAAACTAACTAATGAGACCCCTATCAACCAGCTGCAGAGCGTGAGAGTAGGTCTGAGGGGCACAAATCTCAATCTTAGGGATCTCTACTGACTTCTTCACCAACATAGACTCTCCCTGCTTACAAAAATTTGAAGCTGAAGCCACCAATACACTGAAGGCCGTGATCTCCACCAGCAACGACGCCTCCTGGGAAGGTTCTGACATTGGAAGGAGCACACCCTACGCTGGGTGCTCCGAAGTGGGCTGCGAGAGAGACCCAATATATTGGCTACGCTTCCGCCAAAGAGTTGAACACCACAGACAATAAGCCTAAACATGTAGAAAAAGAGGCCAAAGCCTGACCATAGGGGCTAAGGGGGCCCAAGTAGCTGACTGCTATGCCAACCCATCTCTCCATTGTTAGGTTAAGGTGGCACCCACAAATCTCTTTGTTCTTTAAAATTTTGATACTTTTTAGCAATGGAATTAAACATAAAATATCATGACTTTGAAAAACCGTAAAATTCCAACAATTCTCGGACATGATGTTAAAGATAAAATATTATGTCTCAAAGCCTTATAATTCCAAAAATTTCCATCCATGTTGTTAAAGATAAAATATATTGACTCTAAAAAACCCTAAAATTGTAATTGTTTTCAACAATAACATTAAAGATAAAATATCATAACTCAGAAAAACCTTAAGGTTTTGACAAATTTTCAACCATGGAATTAAAAACCTTAAGTTTTTAACATATTTCAACCATGAAATTATGGATAAATTATATGACTAAAACAATTTTTAAAAATGAACAAGTAAATGAAAGATTCATTATTCCAAGAGTAATTTTTATTTTAAAGGCTAAAACTATAGCTCTTTTCAAATCTTAGCCTAAGACAACTTATCCTATTGCAACAAAAACCTAAAAATCAACCATCAAAACAAAGTGCTCCCTTTTAATGAGGCATTAAAATTTCAACATTTTTACAACCATCTTATACCAAATGATAACAAGAAATAATATCATGGCAATATCATTGTAAAATTTAAAAAATCAAAATTAATTTCTAATATTTATTTATTTTTAATCAAAATATCAACTTTGGTAGATTGAATATAGCATACATTAATTCTGTAATTCATTATTGCACTCACATTGCATTGTGGATATTCTAAAGAGATGAATTCTTCATAATTAAAACATATAATCCAACAAACATAGAAATGACTCATAACTTCATGTAAGATCATATGAAAGTCAAAATATTTATTTCAAGTTACCATGCAAACATCATTACATAAAATGTCTTAGACATTTATTCAAAATCACTCATAGGTTCTGACACATCATCATAATCTACATCTTCAAATGAATGACTAGATGCAGATGAAGAATGATTCAGATTTAAACAAGAAGCACAAAATTACAGAGTTAACCATTAACATGGAGATGTAGCGGAAATAATACTTCATTTCATTAATGTAAAATACTGAAATATGCTTACAAACAGAAATGGAAATAAACCAACTAGGGCGATGGTAGCTTATCTCTAAGAAGAGATGTGGCGGCTACATGCCTCTGAACTGTGTTACAATGAGGCTCGAAGGCCTATTTATTGTTGAAAACAATAAAAAAACCCTAAACATCCAAAAACCTAAACCTAGAAGATGAAACACCAAACTGTGGGCCCCATTTGGGTAAATTGGTACATCAACTTCCCGGGGTCATAACTTTGGCATATGATCTCTATTTGACGCGCACAATATCTCGTTAGAAAGATCTATCTGAGAACTACAACTTTGGGAAGAGAAACATTGGCCATGGAACCATGTTGCTCCTAGTTTTACCAAAAAATGTCGTTTAGGGCCTCAAAACGGCTCCGAAAGTTCAGGACCTGAAAAATTGCTAAAAATAGTAAGTTGTGCTACAATTAAGGAAACTGAAAAAACTGAGAGAAACAATGGTGGGGGTCCAAGTGGACTTTGCAGGTGGCCACCAATATCCACCTGGATCATTCCTCCCCTCTTAGGAAGCAATGGTCCCCATTGCATTGAGTTCCTCCATGAGATGAGGAAACTTCTGCTGAACTTGGTCCATGGTGAGCCACTTGCCCTGGTGAAGGAGTTGGCCTGCTTTGACAACTCAATACAGTTGGATATTTTGTTGGAGAGCGTGCTTGATCTGTGTGTACATGATCCAATCAGTTGCAGCTTGTTCCATGCAATCTGAATTTAGTTTTGTGGGTGTGAGCTGTTCTACAATGTCGGATGTGTCTAGTAATGGTGGAAAGTATGGCCGAAGGTGGTCCACATTGAACACTAGGTGCAAGCCAAGGAATGGGGGAATGTTAAGCTCAAATGCATTGTCTCCCACAGCCTTGGTAATGGTGTAAGGACCATATTGGAGTGGTCTTAGTTTCCGATAGGCTCTGGTAAGGTGTTCCTTTTGCAAATGCAACCAGAATTTGTCACCCACTTGAAACTTGTGTGGCACCCAATGTTGATCATGTCACTGCTTGTACTTGGCATTTGATTTCTCCAGAATGTCATGGACCTGCTGGCGCATATGTTGGATGTGCTCAATGAAGTTGGTTGGCTTATCTGTTTCGGACTGGACATGAGCTGAATTTGTGTGAGTAGCTGCAAATGGCATGGCCACATCAATAGGACACAGTGGCTGGAATCCAAAGCCCACCTGAAAAGGGTTGTGGCCAGTTGAGCTGTGAAGAGCGCAGTTGTAGCTGTGCTAAACATAGGGAGGCTCTCGTCCCATGTGCGTGGATGCTTTGAGTTATACATGCACAGAATGTGTATAATCATCCTGTTGACAACCTCTGTCTGGTCATCAGTTTGAGGATGGAAGGTTGTGGACTTAGTGAGTTTGGTGTCTAACATCGACAAAAGACTGGACCAAAATGTACTAAGGAACCGACTGTCTCGATCTGAGATGATAGACTGTGGGATCCCAAAGTGCACCCACACTCGTTCAAAGAAGAGTTTAGCAATGGCTTCTGCTGTGATATTCTTCTTGCAGGCCGCTATAATGGCCATCTTCGAGAACCTGTCGACAACCACAAAAACACAGTCGTTTCCATGCTTAGTGGAAGGAAGGCCTGAAATGTAATCCATGGAGATGGATTCCCAAGGTTGACTAGGGGTAGGCAGCGGGGTATAGAGGCCTTGCTTCTTGATGGTCGGTTTGGCAATGGCACAGGCAGTGCATGATCTGATGTACTTCCTGACATCCTGTCGAAGATTCGGCCAATAGAATAATTTTGCAGTACTGCCACCGTTTTCTCAACCCCGAAATGCCCAGCAGCCCGACTGTAGTGTGCTTCCCAAATCATCTTGGCATGCTCGCTTGAAGGAACACAAAGGTGACCTAGGTGGCATAACAAGGCATCCTGGAGGTGAAAATATGGAACATGCTGACCCTCCAAGAGTGTCTGGTATGTGTGGCCGAATTCTGGGTCGCTTTTGTAGAGAAGTGGCCAATCAGAAGTCTCGTGCCCACAAGAGTTGAGCATGGTGGTTAACGTCGTGATCAGTGGTCGACTGAGGCAATCTATAACATTATTGGTTTTGCCCTTCTTATACTTGATATTCAAATGGAACTGTTGCAGGTATGTAGACCACTTTTGATGGCGATCATTTTGCAATTTCCCTTGGGTTTGTATGAACTACAGGGGTCAGTGGTCTGTATGGATGACCGTTTCCTTCCCCAAAATGTAATGCTTCCATTGTCGGCAGGCCTGCACAATGGAATACATCTCTTTGTCATAAGTGGGATACTTCCGGACTGTGTCTGAAAGTGTCTCACTGTGATATGCCACTGGATGCCCGTGTTGAGTAAGGACTACACCAATAGCATAGTCAGAGGCATCTGTCTCGACCTCAAATGGTTGTCGCAAATCTGGTAACGCGAGCACTGGTGCCGTGCAGAGGCAATCTTTCAACTCTATGAATGCCTTCTATTGAGATTCAGACCAAAAGAATTTTTCTTTCACTCCTCCCTTTGTGACTTGACTCAAGGGCCAAGTGATATGAGAAAACCCCAACACGAACCTACAGTAGAAGTTGGCAAGACCTAGAAAGCTGCGAAGCTCTGTCAGAGTGGTTGGAGATGGCCAATCCCGAATGACTTGGATCTTGGCTAGATCCACATGCACCCCCTGATAATCAATAATGTATCCCAGATACTGAACTTGGGTCATACCAAAAGTGCATTTCTCCAAATTGGCACATAGCTTGTGTTGCTGCAGTGTTTAGAGAACCTGTCGGATGTGGTGGAGGTGCTCTTCCCAACTCTGGCTGAAGATCATGATTCCATCCAAGTATACCACTACAAATGAGTTGGTGAATGGTCGCAATATGTCATCCATTAGCCTCATGAACGTTGCAGGAGCATTCGTCAATCTGAAAGGTATAACCAACCATTCGAAAAGGCCCTCCTTGGATTTAAAGGCAGTCTTCCACACATTAAAGGGTTCGATTGGTACCTGGTGATATCCTGACTTCAGATTGATCTTGCTGAAATATTTTTGCCCTCTTTAGTTGGTCCAGGAGGTCATCAATCTGCGGGATCGGGTACCTATTACAGACAATGATCTTGTTTAGCGCCCGATAGTCAATAGAGAGTCTCCAAGTCCCATCCTTCTTCTGTACCAACATGATCGGGCTCCCACAGGGCAATGAACTCGGACGGATGTGACCTTTCTGCAGCAGCTCCAGAATCTGCCTGTTGAATTCATCATTCTCTAGAACGGAGCGTCGATAGATTGGTCCATTGGGCAGTGGTACACCTGGGGTCAGATCGATGGAGTGCTTGACCTGACAGTGCAGAGGAACCCCTGCGGAGGAGGTGAAGATGTCCTCGTACTCCTCCATGACCTTGTCCATCTGTAGTTGTCGTGCGGAGGGGCCCTGTCTGGAGGTCGTGGCCATCGTCTTCTTCTTTCCTTGAGGGCGTATCATTAGGAAAACAAATTTCTCAGTTTTGGATGAGCTTACTGCATTGTTTTGCAGTAACCAAAGAGATGGCTCAAGGCGGTGCTACCTCCAGTATCCTGTACAACTTATTTCCCAATGTAACAATAATAACACGGGGCCTTGATTCATACACAACATGCCGCTTCCAAAGGTATGGTTGTCCTAATAATACATCACAAACTTCAAGGGGAGAAATGTCACACAATACCTCTTCCGTGAAGGGCTTGATGTTGTATGGAAGACGACACCACTGGCTCACGCGAAGATCCTATCCTTGGTGAAGCCACCAAATGGTGTACGGTTGTGGATGTGCTGTGGTCGGTAAGCCCAACCGCTTCATGACCTCTGTCGAAATGAGGTTCTTTTGGCTCCCACTGTCGACAACGAACTGTAGTGGGGAGCCCTTTACCCACATTTGGGAGTGGAAGAGATGCTCCTCCTCCTCTGGATCTTCGGGTTCCTCCTTCTGTATCTTCCTGGTGGCAACAGTGGTGTTGGGCTCCACATTGATAATCTGCTTCCCTTTGTCATTCCCCTTATTTTGTTTTGACTCAGAGTTAGAACATGCATCTGATTCTGAAACCTTTAGCTCGACCACGAGTGACTGCTTGGCTCGACACTCACTTATGTTGTGAGTGGAGCTCTTATGGAACTCACACCACTTTCCCGTGTCCTTTTTCGGCTTCACGACGCTATTCTTTGCTTGCAGCTTTGGCGGGTTGTCTTGGGCCGTCTCGCCTTGGCTTTGTCCTTTGTTCTGCGGTTTGGGGGCACCTTTCCCTTGCTTTGAATTCGCAGAGCCAAAGTCTTGCTTCTTCTGTTTAAACTTTTGCTCGACCTTGACGGCATATCAGTATGCCGTGCCGAGTGAGGGGATGTTCAGGAATTCTATGTCTTCCTGGATGTACTGGTGCATGCAGTCGCAGTATTTGAGTACCGAATGCTGCTCTGAATCTTTGAAACCCAACTTTGTGCGAAGGGTATGGAAAATATTGGTAAACTTTGGAACGTCTTGGTGCCTTCCTTGCCACAGTGTGGTCCACTTTATGTATTGATCCTCATAGCTATCGATAGGGTAGTACTGCTCCTTGATGGCATCTGGAATGAATCCCAAGTGGGTGTGGCTGAAAATAGTGAGCCTGTACTTTCATCCTTCAGCTCGCAGTAGGTTTCCCACTAGTCCTTGACGTGGGGGGCTGCTTTGAGAAGAGCGAAAATAATCTTTTTCCGACTGGAAAATTCATGAACAGAAAAATAACCCTCTAGCATGTTTAACCATTTATCTACGGCATCTGCGTCTATTTGACCCTCGAAGATGGGAATTTCCAAATTAACTTGTACCTTAAAGGGCGTGGCACTTCCAGAGGAGCTACTGGAAGCCGATGCGTCGCCTCTTGGTAGCCGCTGAAGGATCTGGGCAAAGTTTTCCATCATCGCGTTCCTTTGTCGCTTGAGGGCTTCTTCGAGCAAGATTTTGATAGGATCTCTTGCCCCCTCGTCTTTCTTTTCATCAGCCATGGGAGGCCGTCGGGATTTACGAGGCTGGTCTTGCAAAGGTTTGACCAGTTCAAGCCCTAACTCCTTATATCCCGACCTCGTTGGGGACATGCAAAGAGAAACAGAGAAAAAAAGCAGATTGCTCTGATACCACTGATCTGGATTTAAACAAGAACGCAACAAATTACAGAGGTAACCATAAACACAAAGGTGTAGCGGAAATAATACTTCATTTCATTAATGTAAAATACTGAAATATGCTTACAAATAGAAATGGAAATAAACCAGCTAGGGCGATGGTAGATTATCTCTGAGAAGAGATGTGGTGGCTACATGCCTCTGAACTGTGTTACAATGAGGCTCGAAGGCCTATTTATTGTTGAGAAACAATGGAAAACCCTAAACATCCAAAAACCTAACCTTAGAAGATGAAATGCCAAATTGTGGGCCTCGTTTAAGTAAATTGGTACATCAACTTCTCGAGGTCGTAACTTTGGCATATGATCTTCATTTGACGTGCACAATATCTTGTTAGAAGATGAAAACGGCTTCGGAAGTTTAGGACCCGAAAAACTGCTAAAAATAGTAAGTTGTGCTATAATTAAGGAAACTAAAAAATTTGAGAGAAACAATGGTGGGGGTCCAAGTGGACTTGGCAGGTGGCCACCAATATCCACCTGGATCAAAGACGACCCATATTCTTCTCTTTCATGAACTAGAGCCCCATCTGAGTCAACATGCATACCCACCATTTTAGGTTTCAAAAGTCTTCTAGATCTATGACTAGGTTCAACAGACTCCCATCTCAACACTATTTCTTCTGGTAGAAACTTCTTCAAAATCTCTATGGTACTCAAGCGAAGAGTTCATTTTTAAAAAAAAAAATTGAAGTCATAAACAAGTATGTCAACATCCTCCAATTTTAAGAGGTTTGTGTGACAACGATTTATATGTGTACCCTTTCTTTTTCTCTTTCTGCCAATTTGTTTATCAACTACCATCTATGGCTTGTACACACCATTTAATGGGTGTGTATTTGTGGCATACTAATGTACTTTAAAAATTTTAATATCTTCATTTTATTTAATGACCTTTATAACCTCGACAACCAAGAATGGATAGCTAAGTGGATCTCAATCTGTTAATACTACTATCATGCAACCCTCCTTAATATCCTGCATAGAACCCTTGTAAAGGTGTTCCATGGCTTCACGTTATGCACGCGCTCCTCTAGAACCAATATATATTTCTCTTTGCTATACCTATGGAGAATTAATAATACCTTAAGATTGTATTTGTTCAATAATGTTTCTTTCCTCCTATTCAATAGTGTATTTTCATTTCTTGATCTTGAAATGATATCACTTTGATTATTGAAAAAAGGCTCCCACCAAACTGAATCAACAACATCAAATTACTCATATGTATTTCTAATACATCTTTTAATTTATTCCAGTTATTCATAATAATTATATCTCTCTTATGCCTCCATGCATTATGGAGTTCAACAACTGATTGTAATAATAATATATTTGATTCAAGTATTGGATGATCTGGAATGAACTTAAAAAATGCTAAACCTGATGACGACACTCATTTTGCAATAGTTGAATGCTTCTTACCCCATATAAGTGTTTTCCCATCAAGTTTTTTGATACGAAATTGATGTTGGAAGCTAATGTCATTATGTTGTTCAATGCATTTCTCCTCACCATGCGATCCCATAATAAACCTTCGCATATCAATAATTTCTTCCAACGCATGAAAAACAAGCTCGAGAATGTATGATTTCTCAATACATTCAAATAATGATGGTAGGCTCCTAACATCCTTCCTCCTCAATGTTACCAAAAAAAAACTAAACATATGATTAATATGGT
The DNA here is from genome assembly GCA_031772625.1 of Pinus tabuliformis. Taxonomy (NCBI): domain Eukaryota; kingdom Viridiplantae; phylum Streptophyta; class Pinopsida; order Pinales; family Pinaceae; genus Pinus; species Pinus tabuliformis. Next base: position 151,172,565 of record CM062805.1, on the reverse strand, counting down.
CATGAGTGTGTCGAACAAGAAGGAAACCAACCTTTACCTTTTTAAAAATTCCCAATTCAACAAGCATGTTTAGATGTCAAAAAACAACTTGATTGTTGTTTTCCCGACTTGGGTTGTCTAATTGCAGATACAAAACTTCAAGAAGAATACCAGACCAATGAGAAACCAAATCATGGATTATATTTATGGTCAGATTTGCATCATTATGAATATTTGGAGCTATGAAGTAAACCCTTGGCAACATCTTCCCATTAAACACCATAGAACCAACCAAGTGAAACTGAATAAAATTTTCTTGCCGTAAATTTTTTGGTGTGCGGACAAAACGTGGCAGAAGCGTTTTCTTTTGGTCCATACCATCAATTATCAAACCCAATATTTATTTGGATTATCATAATTCTTGTTTCGATGCTCATACATTTTTTGTCTTTCACTTGTTTATTGATTGCGATGCTCTTGAAGTGCTTTGACAATGGAATATGCACATAAAATAAAAGAAACCTATTAATAAATATATTTTCATAGTTGATTACTATCCAATTTTTAAAAAAACAATGTTATGAATGCATACCTCTTTTTCCCCCTTGACATTTATCCCTTTTTTATTTAAGAGAAACACATGTACTGCAAACCCCCATCCTTGTATTCTTAGGAATACGAACATTGTTGAATTTGTTCTTCCATATCCTTGTAAAATATGAATATGTAATAAAATTACCATCTCCTTCAGCACCTTCACATATTCTTTGTATAAGATGTAGATTTAGTTTCTTGAGAAATTATATAGAAAATGTATTCTATCTTTATTTGGCATACAATCTCCATGATTTGAAAGAAGTCTTTCATCCATGACATTGCAATAATTGACGATGGTCCAACCTCTCTTTTATTACATACTTCTGAATAAAATGTAGGATCTTTTTCCAGTGTTTCTTGGATTCTTGACAAACGAAAATTACCAATTGAATGTAACATTTTGAAAACCTTTCTACAAAGCAATACATTCCTAATATGATAATCATAACTTGCTAGTGTAGATTGCATGTAATGCACTAAATATGAATTTTGCATGCTTTTATTCATTGACAAATATCTCTTCCTTTGCTCCAAAGCAAACTTGAAATCCATATGTTTCAAACAATCTTTTCGACAATGTTCAATTGAAATCAGATCACCGATAAAACTTCTACTTGTGAGATATTCTGTCATAAGCCTTGTATAACTATAATATTTTGGATTGATATGAAAATGTCTACTCCTACTCCTATATACAATATTTGCTTACAACGTCTCGATCATTTCACTATTCTCTGTAGAAGCATTTTCATCATCATTAGGAGGAATATTATCCTCACTATGATCATTATGAACATAGTTAGAAAATTCATCACCATCATTGCTTGGAAAATATTCATTACCATCCTCACTTGAAGGAAATTTTTCAGTACCAACATCTACGCTTTTATGACTCGGACGAAATTATTCACCATATTCATCCGTGCTTTTGAGATCCTCCTTTGGAGGATCCAATTCCTCATCACCATTAGTGCCTTTGAAACACTCAGTTAGAGAAAATGCATTATTCACATATGTGCCTCTAAAATTATCATTTGCGAAAAACTCTTCATCCTTCCCTTCGTAACTGGTACTCTCATAATCCTTAGGATTAGGACTAAGTGGAAAATACAACTCTCTATTCATAGTCAAATTATCATTTGTAGGAAATTCTTCATCCTCCCCTTCATCAGTGGTGGTCTCATAATCCTTGGGATTATGACTAAGTGGAAACATTGAATTTATATTTAATAGAAATTCTTCATCCTCCCCTTTGTCAGTGGTGCTCTCATAATCCTTAGGATTAAGACTAAGTGAAAACTTTGAATCTCTATTTACTGGCATTTTTTCATCCTCCCACTCCCCTTCCTCAGTGGTGCTCCCATAATCCTTAAGATTAGAACTAAGTGAAAACTTTGAATATCTATTTATTGGAATTTGTTCATCCTCCCACTCCCCTTCTTTGGTGGTGCTCTCATAATCCTCAAGATTAGGACAATGTGGAAAATTTGACTCTGGAAATTCTTCATCCTGTCTTTCATCAGTGGTGCTCTCATAATCCTTAGGATTAGGACTAAGTGGAAAATTTGACTCTTTATTTACTGGAAATTATTCATCCTGCCCTTCATCAGTGGTGCTCTCATAATCCTTAGGATTAGGACTAAGTGGAAAAATTGACTCTCTATTCACAAGAAATTATTTTTGTTGCCCTTCATCAATGTTGCTCTCATCATCTTTAGGATGAAGACCAAGTGGAAAATTTTTCTCTCTATTCATAGTGAAATAATTCCTGTTATATTCATCAAAATGAATAAAGTTGTTGTATGACGAAGATGTTGATGCTGCAGAAAGAAAAACTTCACTATTAGAAGAATCCATGCTCTTCAAATAAAAGATGTCGAATGATACAAATGCACTCTCTCCCCATGACAATTTATAACTTAGAGTTTGAAAATTTCCCTTTAAAGTTTCCCCCCAAAATTTTTTGCTGAAAATTTTCCTTCCAAAGTTTCCCCCAAAAACTTTTGCCAAATATTTTCCATCTAAAAATTTCTTTTGAAATATTTCCCTCCAAAATTTTCGTCTCAAATTTACTTGAAAACATATTACTAAACTTTTGGTCTTGAAAAATTTCACCCTACTTTCTATTCAAAATATCCACATAAATTTTCGTTTAATGCATTCCTTCAAAATTAAAATAAGGTTTTATTTAAATTATTTAACATTGACTATGTAACTAAATTAATTTTTATAATCAATATTTTATTTTTTATCCCAAAATGAATAAAAGTTAATCTAAACTTATAATATCAATTATTTATTATTTTTTTAATTTTAATTTTAATCCCACATTCGAGAAACGCTAAAACTATCCCACATATTTGCTATAATAACATTCATTGTTTTTATTCGTCACATCACATTAAACCTTCTGGGTTTTGTTAAAAAGTTTAGAGCAATTTTGCAGAGGAGCTGCACTGTCATCGATAACACATTTAACGGGTGTTTTTCACATTTGAAAGGTTAGTTTTCCTTCTATTCTGACTATTTAAAGAGGAATTTGGGGAAAATTTGTTGTTTTATGGTCTTTATGTTCCAAAATTATTATTATTATTTAAAAAAAAAAATTTCAAAGTTTTTTTTGCATTATCATATTTTACAGGAAAAACCACATGAAAAAAAATTCTATCTTTGAATGTTTTTATAGCGAAGAAGATGAAAAAAACTCAAATTTGTAAGATTTTTAGGAGAAAAATTAAGAAAAATATATATATTTTAGGGTTTTGAAATGAAAAAAACAAGTGTTAACTTTTTTTTCTTTAATTTGGCTTGGGGGCATTTCAATTCCTTCACGAAAAAGAAAAAAGAAAAAAAAACAAAACTATTCCATTTAAAAAAGTTCCGTTCATTGGTTTTTTTTAATCATATATATTGGCTTAAAAAAAATTATTTATTTATTTTTTAAATTGTTTTTTTTAAACGCATATATGTATTGTTTTAATTTTTTTTAAACATTAGTTACTTTATTTATTTTTTAAAATGGGGTTCGAAGGCCCATGGGTGGGCTTGTCGGACCCATGCAGGCTCGCCTATGGGTCTTCGACCCTTCGCTGGGCCGAGGGGACGATTCCGGGAATCTACTGTTAGACCCTGAGGGGTCGATTCCAGGAATCGACCTCTGGGATCAGCGGCCCTTCGACCCCGAATTTAATTTTTTTTTTTTTTTAGTTTATATATATATATATATATATATATATAATTTTGTTTGTTTTATTTAAAAAAATAAAATAAATTATTTATAATTTGTTTAATTTATATAGTTTTTAATTTTAATCTTTTAACTTTAAATTTATATATATATTTTTAAATAAAACTTATATTGTTAAGTTTTTTTAAAATTGTTTAATTAACATGTGTTTCTTTAATTCTCACACACACACATATTTCAGGAAGCTGAAATAAAAAAAGGTCTCTGTGAATGTTTCTGGAATAAGGACAACAATTTCATCATCTAAAGTTGCAGTTAAACGTTCTATGAATATTGCCGAACATACCCAAATTGAGAAACGTCATAAAAGTCAAACAATTGGCTTGTCAAGTACATTCATGATTGTTTATGAATGGAAGAATGCATGAGAAATAAATAAAACAAATTTTACATGGCATGTTAAAGATATTGAAAGCGATGATAGTACACATATCTATCTATATTGTGGTATGATTAAATTTGGTGAACCATATGAAGTGATGGGCGGAGTACAAGATATATGTTTAATGTCGAATGGAGACACTATTTATGTTCTTGCAAAATTGTCCAAAACACATGAAAATGTTAGATATCGTCTCTCAAAGGTCAAGTATGACACATATGAAGAATCTACACAATTGTATGAAGAAATCACAGCCAACATTTCAAATAACATTGTATGCTTATTTATATTTATGTGTTATGCATTAATGCAAGGAACATTAATTTTTTTACAAATAATTAATCATTGACAATTGTATTTTATTTGCTAGAATTTTGCTGAGAGTCTTTCAATTACGTTGAAGGGTATTTATTATCTAGAGCCAAATATTATGAATGTGATCAACAGTTTCCATACAGAAACATAAGAAGTAAGGAGAAGGAAACAAAGAACAATAATTCATGACACTGTGATAGTACATACAGGGGATCAACAAAGAATCCCTAAGGTGGGTCAATCTAGTAAAGCTAAACATGTTGCTTTTGAAGATGTGGAAATTGAAGCTGAAGTTGAAAAATATGTTACCATTAGTGAGGAGGAGATTAAAACTATTGTTCAAAATGAGAAAAGAAATAAAACACTAAAAACAAAAATGGCCACGAATGTCTCTCTTCTAGTTGATGATGAGGATATTGTTTATGTAGAAGCAGATATGTTAACCAGTAAAAAGAAGAAATCAAAATTTGGTCAAGCTGTAAAAATCATGAGCAACAATGAAGATCAAAGTGAAAGTTCTAAATGCAACAGAGAAATCATAACACCAAGTGCCGATTTAGAGGATGACATTATTAAAACAAAACAAAATGTCATTCAAGATCACTTAATGAAAAACAAATTAATTAATGGTGGCAAAACATTTTAGCTTAATGTCAATCAATTCTATAGGCCAAATGAAAGATAATCTCAGTTAAAATTAGAAAGACACATCACCTATACGTCCATAATTTGAAAACATTGTTAAGGTATAAGCCATATGCACATGTGGTGGATTATATGGTTCTTTTTGATCCAAATCAAGTTCCCAACAAAGAGTCTTTTGATAGTACATGATGTTTTGAATACAAATATTATGTAATCAGAAGGAACCATTCAACAGAAGCCAAGAGACAATTGATCAAGGAATATCCCAATAAATCTCTTTTTGAAACAATGAAATGCATTATTTACGCTGGTTTAACAGAAACAGAGGCAAAGTTATTAGCATGGGATCATAATGCAGATAATGAGTATAGAATGTACATGACTTTCATCCAAAGGGCCATATTTATTTATAATGAATTTGTAGAATAATGTGGTGGGGATAAGACAAAACTCAGTTTAAGCTTTCAAAAGGAATGTTGTATGGAAACAGGGTATCAAATTGGGGATAAAATCAATTCAAAAGGTGGATAAGTAAATTCAAATTTATTTAGAGGCATGGATAACATTTCCAGTTGGCATTTAGAACTAGGGAGATATGAGAATTGATTGATGAGATTTTCGACATGTGAGAGAATATTGCCATAAAAAATCAAAAGGTTAAAAAGTATAGACCCATAATATGTACCAACAATAAGACAAGTCATGAAATGCAGAAAATTCCACATTCGAGAACATTACAAGAAGTGAAAGATAACAAACTAGTCAAATCAATACTATGTCGTGTGAAATCAGATGAATTGTCATTGGACGAAATGTACTCAGAATTTCAAAAACAAGTTTGTTGAATTATTTTTATTTTTTCTTGGATTATAATTTTCTTTTAAATATAACATATTGTTGTTGGTAGTATTTGCTATACATATCAATATATTAATAATTTTTACTTTATTTATTCAGTCATAATATTTATATGAAAATACAATAACATATGGTTAAAATATTGAATGAAGAGAGTTGGGATGATGTTGTACACAACTACCTAGAATCAAGTTCTACAACAACACTTAAATATTTTTATCTTGTATTCAAAAATGTATTTTGATTTTTACATTCATTTTATTCATATGTAATATATTTATTTATTTATTGCTTATACATATATGTGTTTATTTCATTAAAGATGTCGAAGAAGAATGCATATGGAATACCAAATACTTTCAAAAGATTTATTGAAAAAATCAAGTTGGAAAGGTTGAGAAAACAACGTCTTAGAAATGTTGAACTTGATCCTACTCTTATTCATTTAATTTGGATTGAGATGGACACTATCCAATATCAAACAATACAAGATGATTGTGAAGACATTGCAAAACTCATACCTAAGAGGGAATATGTCCTGGTTATTGCAGACATTCCTCATGGTTTGAATTTCCCACATTGGATATGATAGTGAGCCTTATACTTATCAAGCTTTTAATAAAGTGGTTACGAGCTTTTAAGAAGTCACAACATCATGACTTTGGAGATTTGTGACATTTCATTTAGACACAATTTGCAATGTTATTAACAAGATTAAATGGAAAAGCAAACTCAAAGATCCAACTTACATGGTAAGACATTGAAATTGTATGTTTGATTAAATGTAAATTTTTTATTTTATTATTATTATTATTTTATGTATAAATTAATTGAACTTTTACTATGTCATGCTACACGTAAAAGTCAAATCTTATTTCTTTCGAAGATCAGCCAATTATAAGTTATTGTGAGTTCATCAATGTTGAATGTTGGACAAAAGATGATAACTATAAGCCTATTCCTCTAAATTGAGTAGATGGAAATAGTCATAGCCAGAAAGTTAACATATGAGGATAAATATGCAAAAATGAGAGATAGTTAACATTTATCAAAAACTGCAAACATTGATTAACTATCTTATAGATTTATGTTCAAATAAAGAAGATTCGGTTTTGGATTTCTTTTCAGGTTCAGGTAAATTTTATTATATAAAATTGAATTTTAATATATATATATATATATAGTTTTTATGTGTTTATACTAATTTACTTTTTTTTTTTTTTGTGCTTGATGATCAGGTACAACACTAGCATGTTGCCTACAAAAATGAAGAAATTGCATTGCGATTGTAAAAGACCCACTACAATGCAATTTTATTCAACAAAGAATGAATATTTTTCAATTTATTCCAGATGCAATGCAATAAGTTGGTTTGAGGAAAGAAGATTTTAATGAATCACGTGTGTCAAAAAATGCTAAGGAACCTCAACCACCATTATATGGAATGATTGGAAATGACACTCTGAGAGATTTACAAACATGAAAGATCCATTAGAAGAGGAAAATGAAGCAGAAAATATTGTGTAAGAAGAAAATAATGAAGTTCTAGAAGATGATGAACATGGATTAAATGATATTCTTAATGAACTTTAAGTTATGCTTGCAAATCAAGCTCAATTTTGAGAGATATTCATTAGTTTTACTTGTAATGTTTTGACACTGAGATTTTATGAGAAGAATGAGCATTTGATTATTGTTGTTATATGTTCAATATTTGTATTATCTGATTTTCTCTTTAATTTTTATGTGAATCATTTTTTTTTAAACTGTGATTAGTATTAATTTTTAATATAAAATTAATAAAAATGCTATTTTTTAAAAGTTTTTTTGTTAGAATTTTCCCATAAAAAACGTTTATTTAACATGTCATTTTTGACAAAAAAATATCAAAATGTGTATTTTTTTCATTGTATTTATATTGAAAATGTGTAATTTTTTGTCAAATGTTTAATATTATTGTTATTTTAGTGACAATTATTTGATTTGCATTGAAATAATAATTAACATTAGATAAATATATAGAAAATACTAACTTTAAAATATTGACCTTTTATTTTATTTAATTTTTTTAACTATGCAAAAAGTTAAGATTTCATTACAAAAAAAATTGAAAAGAAAATTAAAAAACATAAATATATAAATACACTTAAAAATAAATATCCTAGGGAAGAAGAAGACATTAGAAAATTTAAAGCATACAAAATAAACCCTCTAAAAAAGGGGGTTGATGTTGCATCAACACTTTTTAAAATCATCATGAAAAACACTCACAATGAAAAGAAAATGTTAATACTTGATACATAAGAAAAATTAAAGTGCCAAAAATATGCTAAAAAAATAGTATTCTGAATCACCACTTTTCAAAATTGGGTGATTTTTTTGCTACCTCAAAAAAACGGGTAATCGGTAATTTTCTCGTTTGATCGGTAACTATGTCAAAGTTATCAACATTCATTCTAAGGTATTTGGAGAAATGCCTAAGGGTCTTCCTCCTACCCGATATCATGACCATGTTATTTGTTTGCAATCTTGAAGTGTACCACCTAACATTAGGCCTTATAGGTATCCACATGCATAAAAGAGTAAGATTGGGCATATGGTTCAAGAAATGTTAAAAGCAAGCACTTTCTCTTCACTTGTAGTGATGGCTAAAAAAAAGATGGTTCATGGCGTATGTGTTTAGATTATAAATATCTCAACAAAATGGAATAAAATATAAGTTTCATGTTCTTGTCATTGATGAATTGCATGGAGCAATCTTCTTTACTAAGTTGGATCTTCTTTCTAGATATTATCAAATCAAAATGAGGCAAGAAGACATTCCAAAAACAACCTTTAAAAGGCATGAAGATCATTATGGGTTTTTGATTATGCCATTTGGAATTAAAAATGCACCTTCAACATTTCAAAGCTTGATGAATTCTATTTTTAAACCCTTAGAAAATTTGTGTTAACATTTTTTGATGACATAGTAATCTATAACAAATCTTGGGAAGAACATGTAAAACAAGGTAACAGTGCCTTGACGCCATTGGAAGAGCAACAACTATATGTAAGTCCTTCCAAGTGTTCCTTTGGGGTTCAAGAAATGGAATGTTAGGGTCATATTGCATCAGATGATGTTGTCAAGGTGTATACTAACATAATCAAAGATACGAGGGAATGGCCAATCCCCAATACCTTGAAGTAACTAGAGGATTCTTAGAATTGATAGGATGTTATTGCAAGTTTGTCAAGAATAATAGTCAAATAAAAGCACCTCTAACAAAACTATTCAAAATGGAATCATTTTTTGGACTAAAGAAGCAGCCAAAGCTTTTGAAGAACTTAAAAGAGGTTGTGTACAACTCTTGTCTTGGTTACACATGATTAAACAAAAATATTCATTGTGGAGTATGATGCCATAGACCTGTTAGTTTTTGGTAGCATCGGATGTGCTCTAGCCATGAAAATTGGTTGAGAGGCTAAGACACATGAGTTCTAAAGAACCTAAAAACCATTTGGTGAAATTCCACTCAGATTGTATTTTATTAAAATAATTAATATTTTTAATGGGGTTCATAAGTATAAAACTTAGAAAAATTAAAATATTAATGGGTATTAACCAAAATATGCGTAAGAACGATCTAGAAGGCAGATCAAGTCAATTTTTAATCCAAGCCTTTGATTAGAGACTTAATCTCGACCGTTGAAGTCTCAACAAGAAAAGTATAAGAAGGAGGCTTGGGGTTCATTTAGAAACACACATAGGGATTGAGGAAATTGATTTTTTGAGGTGAAAAGTTCTCAGGAGGAAAACCAACTGGGGAGATATTGCAGTGGAGGGGTAGTGAGAATATAGGAGAAGGAATTTGCGAAGAGTACAATGTAGAGAGAGGACAGAAAGATGTCCAGAGGAATACTAACTTTGGCCTACAAAGTTTTGATGCAAAGGCAATGCAGTTAGTGAAGGGAAGTCGAGTTTCTATTGAGGGAATTCAAAGTTCAGCTATCGAAATCCAGGGTGTGAGTCTGGGAGGCAGGAAAGTCGATTTGTTAGCCAACAGAGGATCCAGAGCAGAGAGGCAGCGTAATCCCAAGTGGGTGACGTAGAAGCTGCCCAGGGTGATGCAGTTTTGTGCAGAGGCCACGTCGAGGGTGATGCAGAGCCTCCAAAGCTGAAGGATCGGTCACTGATTCTTCATTGACATGGTGAGATCATTTCACCAGTATTTTCCCTGTAAAGGATTGCTAGTTGAGCATTCCAGATTTGTATTCAGAATTTTCTCCTGCATAATAGAAAACCCTCAGAGCTATTGCACCGGTTTTCCCACATTGGGTTTTTCCGGGGACTATTTTGTCCAAAAATAATTGTCCTATGTATCTTGTTCTTTGCTTAGTTTTTTATTTCATGTAAGCAAATATTAAAGTAGTGTAGGCTACAAAAGTAATTTGCTTCAGTATTCAGAGAATAACTTCATGAATGATATTAAAATCAAGTAGGCGAAGTAGATTCAGATTTGTTGCAGTAGGGGTTCCTTGAGGACTAGGAATTTTAACATGGTATCAGAGCATTGATTTTGAAACAGGGAAGACCAAATTCTAGCACTGAGGAATTGCACAGTCCTTGCCGGGAAAGCAGAGATTCCGAGGAAATCTCTCTATGAGAGAGTCAACAGAGAGATACTATTTTTAGTTCATGAGCTTGTAGAGGCAGAGGGAGTGACGTAGAGCCTCAACATAGTGCTTGAAGGGCATAGTTTCTACCGGGGCAGAAATCTACCTGAAAAAAGAGCAAAGACACATAAAAGGGCAATTTTCTCCTCAGAGAACTTTTTTCCAAAAAGTTCAAATTTCTCACCTGTTAAGAAGCTGAGAAATGACTTGAGGAGTCAGTTCGACAGTTGGGTGAGATGGGATCGCATGGGCTCAGAGATCAGGACAGGTTGGAAGGAGCTTCCAACTATGTCATATGGAAGACCAAAATCTTAGTTGTTCTGTAAGAATATGATCTCGAAGCCTACATCAAGAGTGTTGTGGTTGTTCCCGCTGACAGTGATCAAAGGGAGAAGTACACGAACAAGTAGGGGAAGGCAAGGAGGTTCATACTCGATGGAGTTTGAGATCATGTGGTCTCACACTTGCAGGGCAAAGATACATCCCGAGAGATTGGGGAAACTTTGTATTCACTGTATGAAGGTTCTTCTGAACAATGGAAGATGTACCTAGAACAAAATTTGCAACGGACACTCATGCAAAAGGGAGAAGGAGTTAAATCCTATCTTCAATGTCTTCAGGACACCAGAGACCAGATTCCTGCAATCGGGTCTACTCCTCAGTCTACCGCGATGGGGAGGACGACCTTAAATGGAGTCTTAGATGAATGACAAGTCTTCGTCAAAAGTATATTGGGCAGGGAAAGACTACCTTCATGAGAGGAGATGTGGGCAACTCTTCAATAGTAAGAGTTAAGGAGGGACCTTGTAAAGGTCAACCTCAATGGCAGCAGTGGGAGTGGCACGAAGATAAAGGAGGAGGAGGAGTACGAAACTCTAGCATCAAAGGGTTCAACATAAGCAAAAGTGGGAGAAGGACATTTCGAAGGTGAAATGTTTCAGATGTGGCAAGATGGGCCACTTTGCATCCCAATGTCCTTTGAAGAAAAATGATAAGGATGAGAAACATAATCCTAAAGCTGCTCCAGCAAAGATTGAAAAAGATTAGTTTTCCATGAGTGACCACGCATCTCCAGGAGGGAAATGGGACGATATTGAGTTGTAGTCGAGAGGAATACATGTGGGCAGGATCCTTGAGTCCACCTCTTGGATCAATTCCTTGCTACGAGAGTCTGAGATTCAGTAGTAGCGAGATGGAATTAGTTTCAGATGATACAGTGGATTCTTTGGAGAGACGGATGCAGTTTCCTGAGACCAAAGACTGATCCACATAGAGCAAGGTTGGTAGTAATGCAGTTGGCACATTGCAGAAGTCAGCAACAATGCAAAAGATTCAGAGGGTCAAAGACTAGTAGAAGTCAGATTCCAACATTCATGGTATTATTCTAAACATAGTTAAGTTCAGTTAATTTTGGATGTTTTTTAGTTGCTTCTCTTAGTAATTGAGTTGCAGTACGAATGTATTTTTAGCAGTCGTAGTGCTAGAAACATAGCAGATGAAACATTTGGAGGGAGTTGTAGTACAAATGCAACAGTGGTAGTGAAAGTGTCGTGGGCAACAATACAGTAACAACATCAACACATTTTTGGTGGCAACAATAGTGCGAAAAGAAGATGCTTCAGAGCGAGAGCAACATGCAGTTGGACATTGTTCCTAGAGCACTTTCCTCGCTAAGAGGGAGTGTTAGTTTTTGGTAGCATTAGATGTGATCTAACCATGAAAATCAGTGGAGAGGCTAAGGCACATGAGTTATAAAGAACCCAAAAACCGTTTGGTGAAATTCCACCGGGATTATATTTTATTAAAATAATTAATATTTTTAATGGGGTTCCTAAGTTTAAAACTTAGAAAAATTAAAATATTAGTGGGTATTAATCAAAATATGGGTGAGAATGATCTAGAAGGCGGATCAAGTCAAGTTTTAATCTTAGCCGTTGATTAGAGAATTAATCTCGGTCGTTGAAATCTCAAGGATAAAAGTATAAGAAGGAGGCTTGGGGTTCATTTAGAAACACACATAGAGATTGAGGAAACTGATTTTCTGAGATGAGAAGTTACCAGGAGGAAAATCGATTGGGGAGATCTTGCAGCGGAGGGGTAGTGAGAATCAAGGAGAAGGAATTTCTGGAGAGTACAAGGCAGAGAGAGGACAAAAATACATCCAGAGGAAGACTGATGCTGGCCTACACAGTGCTGATGCAGAGGCAACGCAGTCAGCGAGGGGAATTCGAGTTTCTGTTGAGGGAATTCGAAGTTCAGTTGTTGGAAGCCAAGGTGTGAGTCTAGGAGGCAGGAAATTCGATTTCTCAACCAACAGAGGATCCAGAGTAGAGAGGCAGTGTAATACTGAGGAGGGGTGATGCAGAAGCTTCCTAGGGTGATGTAGTTTTACGCAGAGGCCACACAGAGGGTGACACAGAGCCTCCAGAGCTGAAGGACTAGTCACTGATTCTCCAGTGACACGGTGAGATCATTTCCCCAGTCTTTTTTCCAGTATTTTCTTTATAAAGGATTTCTAGTTGAGCATCCTAGATTTGTATTCAGAATTTTCTCCCACATAATAGAAAACCCTTAGAGTTGTTGCACTGATTTTCCCTCATTGGGTTTTTCCGGGGACTATTTTGTCCAAAAATAACTGTGTCCTATGTATCTTGTTCTTTGCTCAGTTTTATGTTTCATGTAATTAAACATTAAAGTAATGTAGGCTGCAGAAGTAATTTTCTACAATATTCAAAGAAAAAATTGATGAATGAATATTAAAATCAAGTAGGTGAAGTAGATTCAGATTTGCTACAGTAGGGGTTCCTTGAGGATTAAGAATTTTTCGCAAGGCCATGGCATTGGTGCAGTTTTGATGCAAGAAGAAAGTCCCCTTGCCTTTGAAAGTAGCAAACTTGAGATAAATAATTTACTCAGCCCCATTGATGAAAATAAATGCTAGCCATATGACATGTAGTTAAGAAATGATATTCATGCCTAATAGGAAATCACTTCAAAGTAAAAATAGATCATGATAGTTTAAAGTACTTCTTAGAGCTAAGACTATCTTCAAAAGGGCAACAAAAATGAGTCACAAAGATGTTCAGTTATGACTTTGAAATTATCTACAAAAGGGGAAAACAAAATATTGTTGTAGATGTGCTCTCAAGGAAAGAGGAAGACACAAATGGTTTATTATGTTCTATTTCCATTCCACAATATGATTGGGTGGAATAAGTAATGATAGAATGGTCGAAAGATGAAAAGATATGCAAGATCATTCAACATATACAAGAGGACCCATGTGAAATATACAAATTTATTTGGAAAAATGTTCTTTTGTGGTAAGATTGCTTATACTTATGCAAGAATTCTGAACTTGAATAGAAGTTCCTTTTGGAATTACACACTTCTCATGTAGGAAGACATTTAGGGCTCTTGAAGGCATACCATTAGATCAAGATTTTTTTTTGGCAAGGGTTTAAAGTGGATGTGAAAAAGTTTATGGTGGAATGTGTGGTATGCTAAAAAAATAAGGGAGAGGCTATGAAGACCCTAGGGCTCCTTCAGTGATTATCCATACCAAGCCTTTGGGAAGAAGTTTCAATAAATTTTATTATAGGTTTACCGAACTCTAAAGAAAAGAGTGTCATTATGGTAGTGATAGATAAAATGACAAAGCATATCCATTTTTTCTCTCTTCCTCATCATTTTAAGCAAGTATAGTGGCACAAGCATTCATGGAAACAATCCAAAAGCTACATAGAATACCAAAGATAATTGTAAGTGATAGAGAAATTTTTGGAATGAACTTTTTTCTTGTTTTGGTACTCAATTGGATCACAACTCATCTTGCCATTCTCAATATGATGGATAAACTGACATTGTGAACAAATGTTTAGAAGGATATCTACATTGCTTTGCATCTAATAAACAAACACAATGGGTCAAATGATTTCTCTTGGTAGAATGGTGGCACAATACATCTTTCCATACCTCATAAAAAAAGGTCACCATTTATGGTACTTTATTGATATCATCCTCCATCCAACACATCACCCTTGAAAGGATCTATAAAGGCTCAAGAATTAGAGAACCACATATGGAAACAATAAGAGCTCCTCAAACTATTGAAAGACAACTTGGTTATGACACAAAATAGGATGAACCAACAAGAAAATTTGAACATCATAGTGAAAGGGAATTTGAAGTGGGGATTGAGTATTTGTGAGACTAAAACCATATAAACATATGTCCCTAAAAAAATAAGGACAATAAATTAACACCTAGGTATTAAGACCCCTATAAGGTGTTGTAGAGAGTTAGAAGTATGGCTTACAAATTTTATTTGCCTCCATCTTCGTGTGTACATCCAATCTTCCCAGTTTCTCGCTAAAAAAACGTAATTGGTGAGAAGATCTCAGTCCAAACTATTCTAGCATAGATTAATGAAAAAGATAAAATGATACTAGAATTAGAAACAATTTTGGAAACAAGGACTAAGAAATTGAGAAATCGGGCAATCACTGATTACCTCATCAAATGGAGAACCTACTAATAGAAGAAATGACATGGGAAGATGAGTTGTTCATGTAGAAACACCCACAGATAGCCAAGTGTTGGGGACACAAATTATTTGAAGGGGAGGGGCATGTTAAGAACTATATAAGCACCATGCTAATTCTAAAATGTCTTATTATGCCCTACATATTGAGTTATTACATTTTTGTTGTTATATCATTATGTAGAGTAGAACCCTTCATGGCCCCATTTTATCATAATGATACCCTTTGTTTCTTATATATATATATACACTAAGGAGACCTAGTCTTAGGATCATCAAATATTGTCTTGTACATTGTATTCATTGTAAAAGGATTTTTTCCCCTTGAAGTGGGATGTAATTATTCATTTCTTATTGTTTTTAAGAGGCATGGATCATAACACAATATCATAAAGAACTTATGAGGCATGTAGTCAACACCTTCAAAAGTAATGAATATGATAGATTGTTGATTGACAACCATAATGAAATATAGGAAAATGACAACATTATCAAAGAATTTTTGGAATTATTAAAAGAAAAGAAATCGGTTGATTGACTGATTGAACTCTTAAATATATTAAGACAATGTAGGGAGGATGAACATCCATGCAAGAATCTGTGCCAGCTATCTTAGGAAAAGTTCTATGAAGACTATGATCCACAATTGAATTAGAAATTAATGACATATGATAAAGGTCATTATTGGATTTGGTTAACAAGTTAATATCCTCCCATGAGACACTTGGGCAAACTTGATAGACCACCATTGCAAAGAACTACAAACTATTTGAAATTGGTAAATCATATATTCATGGAACACATTGGTACTCTAAAGAATGTTCAAACTACAATAATGGATATACAAAATTTCGTTGACTTCGAAATAATCAACCTGGTAAAAGGAATACCTACATATTCAACATTGGTCAAATGCCAATGGGGTTGAAATATGAAAACAACTATCTCCTTGGAAAGAGATAGGTTAAAAATCAAAGGAAATAATAAGAAAATTATGATTCCCCTTTATCAATGAGAAGGGAAACCCTAGAAGATGCTAGAAAATAGAGAGAGATTAGAGAGTGATTGATTGCACACAACAAATCACACTTAATGTATATTATTGATCTTAATGGTTACATATTTATAGGATATATATCACTGAATACGACACATCTAGATAGCTATTACAACTCACACATAGGGAACATCAACTTCTAGATTGCCACCTCAGGACTCACAATGACAACCTGTTGATCACATCATACACATGGAAGCATTACTTCCAATGCCCTCCCTTAATGCTTACATGGAAACATTACAACAACAAGAATAATCTTTGTTTAACTGGTCTTCATCAGCATTCACATCCACTTTAGAACCTTGCAAACACCACTCTTTCACCACCACATCTTCGAGCTATCACCTGACCTCCATTTAAAACATAAATGTCTTTCACCATTATTGATGAAATTTACATAATTGATGCTTCTCGACCTCCCACAGCGCAACGGGTCAATCTCGATACTGAAGCATCCTATGGAACTGCCACCATCTGTTGAATATATGGCCTTCCTCTATATTCACCAGTTATCTAGGATAACATTATGGGTACAAAATGTCTTCAACAAATAATTCTACAACTTGACCTTGTATAAATAACATGTACTGATGCTCTCGGAGCATGACGAGTCACACCAGCTTGACCTCATTAAGAACTACCTGTGACTAATGCTCTCGGAGTACGACGGGTCACATTAATATGTTCAATAGTTGGCCTGTTTTTTTGACCTAGGTTGTCATTGATGTCAATGGGGCAATATTCTAGATACTAGAGAATGATGTGAAGCCAAGGGGAACCCAAGCAGATCCATGGAGAGATAGGAGCAAATCCATCAAGATAGGCAAGCCATAAGCAAGAGGAGTTACCAAAGGAGGCAAGCCATAAGCAAGCCATAAGCAAGAGAGGCATTCATATATGCAAGGAGGTCTTTGAAAGACACTGCCAAGCCAGAGGAGCCACATTGGAGCCTACAGGAGGAGCCATATATATGCAATATATATATGCCAAAGAAGAACAGAGCCATGGGAGGCAGCAAATAGAGGAGCCATATATATATGCCATATATAAGCGTTTAATAGAGCCATACTGGAGGATCATAAACAGAGCCTACCAGAGGAGTATAACAACGGAGCAATATATATACAGGGTTAAAGGAGTGGAGCTATATATGCCATCGGAGAGCATATCGGAGCGCAAACATATATATGCATGCATTTAACAGTGATCGAAGCCATATATGCCACAGATAACACTACGGGAGCAGAAATCATAGATAATGCATGCAAATACACTGTCGGGAGCAGAAATCACATGTATTTGTGAAATTACACTATTGGGAGCCATCGGAGGAGCAAAGGATGCATTAACACTATCGGAGGAAGAAAGACTTAGTTGTATGCATATACACTATCGGCGGTGCAGATGCATGTATGTATGTGCACTTACACTATTAACGGAGAAGTTTATATATATATCGGCATATATATGTATATCGGTGACAACGCTAATCAGCGGTTCGGCTATGTGCCACCACCGAAACCTCCGATTGCGATAATGTATGCAAACCCGATGGTCCTATTATATCGCACCCTATTGTTATATCGCATCCACGGTAATCGTGATGTATAAAGGGCTGTCAACCCCAAACTCCCGACTGCAATATTTATATGGATATCATATAACTATGATATGTGCAGACCTGCTGCAGCATTGTGTTATGGTTGAATGTTATATCGCATCCGCCCATCGCAACGATACACAAAGAAATTTCACTCTCCTGAGCGCTGATTGCAATGAAAGTCACGGACCCGATGGTCCAATTGCAACATGGTTCAATGCAATATCACATCCATAAGTGGATTGGCCGTCGGCCATCGGCGGTGTCATGGGCCCAACATATAAAGGACCTCCGGAAGTCGCGAATCGCCAATTGCGATTTAAGCAGCGGACCCAATACAAAATAGTTGTGGGTTAATGTTTTCTTGAAGTTCGCCCTTTAAAGTGTTAAGCCTGTTTTCCTCATATATTCCTGTATATTTGTGTTTATGCATTACACGGGGTTTTACGGCCAAAGATGCATGTAAAACGCTCCTGATAGTTTAGGAGGCCTGAACTATAGTTCAGGAGGCTGAATCAAGTCGATTGCGATTGCGATTGGGACGTGGTTGTCTGTTAAACAATGTCGTCCCTGTGTATGCCTACTATCATGAGAAAAATAGGAGCGTTGTTACAATTGTGGAATATGTGTCCTCTGCGTATGACTCGATCCTCATTTTTTTTAATCAACGTGTCTCAGAAGTGTTGGTGAAGCACAAAGAGACAAAAGAAACCACAGAGACCAAAGAGGAAGCCACAACGACCAAGGAGGGAAGCCAAAAAGATCAAGCGAGTCAGAGGAAATGGAAGCAAGCGAGGAGGAAGCCAAAAAGCCAGTGAAAAGAGGAAACTAATAGACAGAGGATGGGGAATGTATTAAAAAGTAGGAAAAACATAGTTGAGCACTGTTGAAGGCTGTTAAAATGTTGTGGATAATAAGTTGGAGTAGATAGAGGTAGCGAGAGGATCCAGCATAACAGAAAGAGGGCCAAAGGGCCAACAGGACAGCAGACAGTTGAAGGGGAGAAGGTGCCAGCAGAGAACATAAGCTTATACAGGAAGTTGTTCTTTATACAGAGCTTAGTGCAGATAACAGTGAAGACATTATCAGAGAGCATGAAGGATATTGGAGACTATGTGCGGGCAGTGTGTAGAGTTGTAAATACTTCTTCCTAAGAATACTGGTTGTCATTGATGCCATAGCTTGGAGACTGCAGTGAAGCTATAATCAGACAGAACTCAGTATAGAAGAGTTCTGAGAGTAGGACATTATTATCAAATGAACCTTGACAAGATTGGGTCAGAACCCTTGAGGCTGGTGCGTCAGAAGTAAGTAGGATTGGAGTCCTTGGGGCTGGTGTCTCAGAAGCAAGAAGGATAGGAGTCCTTGAGGCTGGTGCCTCAAAAGTAGGAAGGATTGGAGTCCTTGGGGTTGATGCCTCAAAATTATGAAGAATAGGAGTCTTTGGGACTGGTGTCTCAGGAAATGGAAAGATTGAAGTCCTTGGGAGTTGGTGCTCTAGAGATTGGAGCCTCACCAAAGTCCAAGTTGGAGCTTGGCAACTGATTGCAACCACTTATATATTGTATCTATTTTACTGCAAAGACTATATTAATAAAGGCATTGATTATTGTTGTTCATCTTGTGTTCCGAATATAAATTTTTTAACTGGCAAAACAATAGTCGAAAAAGAAATATTGATTCATTCACCCCCCCCCCCCCCCCCCCTTCAGTATTTCCAACAATTGGTATCAGAGAAGGTACCTTCATTCAAAGCTTAATAGCTTAAAGGTTGACCTTTAGAACACAAATGGCGAAATCAAGAAAGAAAGTCTCCAATCCTCCTAAGGATGTGTCTCCCTCTACTACTAAAATACAAGACAATCAATTTGAGGAGGCTCCAAGGCTCAATGGGAACTTTAATAAATGGGAAGCAAGAATGAGTATTTTCTTACAGACTCAAGGCATTGAAATCTGGAAATTAGTGATTAATGATAGCAGGATGGATAGAGAATCCAAGGAGTACAATGCAAAAGTAGTAAAGGCAATCTTGAATGGGCTACTTGATTTTGTAAAGGACAATCTAGGAAAAGATTCATCAGCAAAGGGCATATGGGACAAAATTCACGATCTTCACTCAAAAGGAGCATTGACCATGACTATCAGTCGAAAAATGATAGAAATCAAGAAGGAAATCCATAACCCATCATAGAAGTTGAACATGAGAATGATGCCATCAAGGCTAAAACATACCTAGAAGATGAAGAGAATGAAAAAGACTTTGTAGAAGATCTCCTTGCTCAACTTGTGGCTGCCATGGAAGAGATTAACAATCTGAAAAAGGAAAATAAGGAACTTAAGAAGATAGCACTAGCTGGTGACCAAGATCAAAAAAGGAATGAAGAGCTTGTCAAGCTTAAGAATCAATTGAATAAAACAAAGAAGCAAGAAGATACCTTGTCAAGTCAACTTGAACAAAGGCATAAGAGCTTGAACAAACTTGAAGAAGAGATTGGTCAGCAAAGGGCATATGGGACAAACTTCATGATCTTCACTCAAAAGGAGCATTAACCATGACTATCAGTCAAAAAGATGATGGAAATCAAGAAGGAAATCCATAACCCATCATAGAAGTTGAACATGAGCATGATGCCATCAAGGCTAAAACATACCTAGAAGATGAAGAGAATGAAAAAGACTTTGTAGAAGATCTCCTCGCTCAACTTGTGGCTGCCATGGAAGATATTAACAATCTGAAAAAGGAAAATAAGTAACTTAAGAAGATAGCACTAGCTGGTGACCAAGATCAAACAAGGAATGAAGAGCTTGTCAAGCTTAAGAATCAATTGAATAAAGCAAAGAAGCAGAAAGATACCTTGTCAAGTCAACTTGAACAAAGGCATAAGAGCTTGAACAAACTTGAAGAAGAGATTGGTCAGTGTTACACAGTAATTTATCACTGCCTTCCTGTCAGTCACCCTGCTGTGCCCAGAATTCACAATCACTAAGTGCTTGCTCCCTGAACTGGCTTAAAAACCCATTTTTCCAAAGTTTTGTTCATCAGCGCGTCTGTTCCTAAAATAACCGCGATGACAGGCGCCTTCCAGTGTATGCTGTGCGCTGCCAGCGCGGAAGAACATCACTTTTCCGCGATGGTCCACAGCGCGCCTTTGCCGTGTGCTTCCGCGCTGACATGACTTCCTCAGTTATTGAGATGCGCCGACAGCGCGACAGTTTCCTTATAATCCGCGCTGATCCAGTTTAGGCGAATTTGTTCAAACAACCTGCCTTCCAGATCCCTCCAGGCTTGGTTGTTAGCTTTGTGAATGTCGACTCCCTTCTATGGCATGTCTGTTCGACCCTTTCCAACAACTTCCCTTGAAGATAAGCTCATCCTTCCACCCTTTTAGGAGACTCCTTCTCCTATATAAACTCTCACCATTACCATGAGCAGCTAGTTAGACTTAGCTTGGAATAGCTTGGATTGTACAGAGCTTGTAGTGCTCAGATTGCTGCTATAGGTTTGGTGTGCTAGGTGTGGAAGTGATTGATTGCTTAGGGAAGGTTGTTTGTGACATTTGTGTGAGAGAGAGAGTTGTTTGTCTTGGGAGAATCATCCTCAAAGGTGAATGCTTGAGATACATGCTGACTGGCCCCTCCTGAGAAGGTTACCGACGTCAGAACATTTGGTTGTACTCTTCTCTATTCTGATTAATAATAGATGACTGCTATTATTGTTCCATTCTTACTTGTTTATGCAACGGTTAAACGTGAATTGCATCTTTTCTGACTGATGTATGGTTGCTTTTATTAGATTTCACGCTTGCATTTGTTTCCTCTTCGTGTGTGCAGATATCTATTCGCGGGGATCGCGGAGGATTGTGACCAGCTGAAGCGAAGGAGCGAAGACAACATCCCTTCGTCAAACGATAGCGCAGGAATCCAAGTAGGTGCTCTTTACCTCTTGTTTAATTGCAATTAGGAACATGCGTGGCAGCATTGTGTGATTGTTGCTAAACCCCTGCTGGGCTAGTAGGGATCGCCTCTATCCGTAGAGGGGATTTACCTCTCCAACAATTTGGCGACTCCACTGGGGAACAACCTTTTTGTCTCTTGAATCCACTTTTGTGTTTGGCTTTGATTGATCTCTTTTCGAGTTTTTGGGGTCGTCTCTTTGCTTATGAACTTTCTGGGTGTTTCTGGGAAGCATCCTTATTGTTAAAAGGCTCTTGCCTTTGGTTTGGGAAGTTTTTATTTTGGCCTTCCTTGTTTTTCTCCCTCAGCGCGTTTTAATTCTGAACAGTCGCGCTGACATCGCGGCCCTGTTCTTTGGTTTCCTTTCCATCACGCCTGTACGTCTAAAAGTCGCGCTGACCTCGTTTTCAAGGGCAGCGCGCTTTATTCGTGTCCTTCCGCGCTGACATCGCGCCCCTGCTTCTTCGTGGTTTTCGTCATCGCGTCTGTGTGTTTTATTTCCGCGCTGACCTCGTTTTTCTGAGACAGCGCGCTTTATCCCTGTCCTTCCGCGCTGACGTCGCAAAGTTGCTACAGGCCTCCCCCTGTCAGCGCCGAGTTGCTGAAGGCTACCCGCGCTGAGCCTGTAAAATTCATTTTTGACCAAATTGACCTCCTGAACCTCTTGCTGAGACTTTCCCTTCCTCTCTCCACCTGTCTGGTGACTTATTTTTCACTGTCTGAACTCTGAACTGCTTGATTGCGGAGCTTGGCTTCATAGGGTTTCATTTTTGCTCAGTTCTTGAGTTTGCAAATACCTTCCCTTCTTTTTGCTTTCGCTGCTTGGTTCGTGTTTCCATCCTTACTTTTGCAATTGCTGGATTGTGTTGAGTCTCTAATTGACTGGTCGTGACTCTCGTCCGTCGGGTGTTTGCTTTTCTCTATTGATTTCGCACTCTAAGCCCTAGGACATCTAGAGGTCGTGTGTGTGTCAAGCCTACCGTAGGATTTCTGTTTGCTTGCTTGACCAGCTGGTTCTAGACTTGTTTTCGCATTTGTTCAGTGATTGTTGGAGTGTTTTGGATTGTGTTTCCGAGTGGTCTCTTTTCGCTTCCTCCTTGCTTGCAATCCTTGCTTGTCTTGCAGAGCTTAGATCACATAGCTCGTGCATTACTTTGTTTCTTTTGATTTGGAAACTTTGGTTGAGTGTTTCGGGAACTTTGTGTGCTCTCATTAAGTAGTTTACTTGGTGTTCCGGTTCCTCCAAATTCCTTTAGGTGCTTTATGTCGTTGAAAAGAAATCAAACTAGTAGCTTGCTTTAAAAATTTGAAAAGGAAAAGAACATTTCGTTGGCTTGCATCTTCAAAAGAAAAGTTTCCTTTCCTCGCTTTAGTTGCATTTAGCTGCTTGTTTGTTTGTATTCGTTTGGTTTGATTTAAAATTCTTTGCTCTCTCATAGCTAGAATTCATCGAACAAAACGGAATTCTTCGGCATATAGATTGCATCTAAGTAATTGTGAGCGAACATACGATAGAGCTTGAAATCGAAACTTAATCTCAAGATCAACTGTAAAATGAACCAAATGAATCTAAAAACGCATTGGAACTAAACGCAAATATCTAGAGGTCTAGGTTAGAGACGTGTTCCGGCGTCTTAAAACATAGTCACTGTTGTTTCACATTAGGTTGGGTGATTCCTCCTTCTGTGACTCGATAGTGGTCTAACACGGACTGCGCTCCCACGTACCGTCGCGTATATAGGGAGACCCCACTAGGCTTTTATCCTTTATCCATAGGAAGCCGAGTCGGCCGCCCTACGATTCGCAATGCAGTGAACACAACATTCATGAAGATTGACCACCCGTACCCTAAAAAGTATTCTGTGGTTTTGCGAAAAGTTTGGCACACCCTCTACCTAGAGTTCCAGAGCAGTCGCTTTTGATCCTTTTCGGACTCCCTAAACGAAAAGGTGCCTGTGAGCGTCTTGTCACTTCGTGCTCATTAAACATTCGAAGGAGACTGGAGTCACCTTTTTGTCCTTTTCTCGACTCCTGAAACATGAAAAGGTCAAGTTTGGTTCTTGCGTCTTAAAATTAATTTGGCCACGATAACATCACCTTTGTTAGATCTTGTGTGCGATAGTTTTGAGTAGAGTTTTATCGGTAGTTTTTCTTTAGGTTTTCTAAGGGGTCTGGTCATCCTGGCTGACCCATCAACCCCCGGTGTAAGTGATCAAGGTTCTCCGTCCTCTGTTGCTCCAGAGGTACCAGTTGTAAGCGGTACTCTTCCCATTGTTCCGAGTATCCAGCCCATCAACGTACGTGCCCCAGGCAACCCAGATTACATAGAGGATTGGAATCCCATCTGGGAGCCGGATCATACCCCCCGTACCCCTCGTACCCCTCTCGGTATGTCATCTCCAATGGATGAGACAGCTTCCAGTACCGGTGAGACACCCGTGGTCACAGACATCGAGACCCCGATCCCGGCTTCCTCTCCCCTCCCTTCACGATATCAATCAGTGAGGGATAGGTATGCCGCTAGAACGACTTCTACAACTATATGGGATCCTAGTCTCGCTGCCTCCATCGGACCTTTTGTTTCGCAGCCCCTTTTTACACCCCTTACGACAGGGCTTAACACGCCCGTCACCTCAGTTCCCACTCAACCTACTGTCTGTATAGCGCATTCGACTCCGGTCGTCAGTGCTGTACCGGTTTCCTCGTCTGAAAACCCTCAAGCTGGTTCTTTTGTTGGTGGAATTCCAGGATCAGGACCGTATGATGCTTATGGGGAACCTATAACGGACCCGGATTACGAAGGTCCTTTCTTCTACTATGATGAAAATGGTGAGTTTCTTGAGAGCATCTCAGGTCTCCCTCATCGCCCTTTTGAAGAAAACGAGGAACCCTTGAATGTCGTGTATGATAACACTATTGTGTTCTATGGAAACCGAGATCCTCCCAGGCAGCCCATAGGACCAACCAATCAAGGCCCGCCATTCCACGTGCAAACCCCCCAGGGGCAACCACTGTATGGCCCGCCCGACCCGGGACAATCTGGGCGCCCACAAGGTCAACCTTACCAGGAACAACCCATGGGCATTGGAGGTCCGCCATATCCATATCAAAATCAACCTACTGGGCAACCAGAGCAACCGTCTTTTCAACAAGACCAGCTTGGTTTCCAGCAAGGGTACCCCTCTGGACAAACTGGCTCAGTTTACAATCCTCCAAATCAACCAGCCGTCCAGCAAGGGTATCCTCTTGGGCAGGGTGGACAACCCTATGTTCAACAGGGCCAACCTACCCCTCAAATCACGAATCCTTCTGGGCGAGGGGGGCAACCTGCTATACAGCAAGGCCAACCCTCTGCTCAGCCCATACACCAAGGAGGGCAGCCTGCCATACAGCAAGCCCAGCCCTCTTCCCAACCTGGTCACGCTGGGGGACAAACGGGCCAACCGTCTATACAGCCAAATCAACCCGTTGTCCACCCTCATCGTCAACCTGGACAAGCTGGCCAACCTCGACGTCAACCAGCTATCCAGCCAATTCGACCACCCGTTCCGCAAAGACAACCCTTGGCGGCACATGGACAACCTGGCGCCCAGCAAGGCTATCTTGCTGGCCAACCAGGTCCATCTCGAATCCGACCAAGTCAACCTTCGGGACGTATGGTTCAACCCCAGTCGGTTCAAGGACACTACTCTGGGCCTCAAACTCAAACAGGTTATCAACCCTCATACCAAACGCAGCCTGCCTACCAGGCTCCGTATGGGACCCAACAATCATATGGCTACCAGCAACCCCAGGGGCAAAATCAATACGCTCCTTATCAAAATTATCAGCAACCACAGGTCACTCCTTATCAAAATTATCAATATGGTCAACCTGTCGGGCAAGCTGCTAATCCATGGGGAGCTGGGGGGCAGACACAGGGACAGTCGTTCGCATATGGACAAAACTCCTACGGACAAACCCCCTATGCGCCAGGTCCTTTTGGACCAGGTCCATCGGGACAAAATTCCTATGCGCCAGGTCCTTTCGGGTCGGGCCCGTCCGGACAAAGTTCGTGGGGGCAACCCCAATCTGGGTGGAACCCTAATATCGCCTCGAATCCTCAGCCACAGATGTCCTTCAACCCGCAGCTACCATTTTTGGCTACGTTGGAACTACCCGATGTGTGCAAGTTAACAAACGATCCTATTTTGCATAACTCATATTGGCCACCGGTTCCGACCAAGATACCAGGTGACTGTCCAAAGTTTGACGGCAAAGCCGGAGAGGATCCTCAGGCCCATGTAATGACTTATCACCTTTGGTGTTCATCTAACTCATGGCTTGATGATTCTATCCGACTTCGCCTCTTCCAGAGGACTCTCACTGGTTCAGCTGCAAAATGGTACATCGAACTCAACCGCGGCATGTTTTCAGACTTTAACTCGTTGGCTATGGCCTTTTTAACTCATTTTCAGTTACCCATTCGGTACGAGACTGGGACCCATTTGCTCACGTCTCTGAAACAGGATACGGCGACGCACATCTCCGATCATATACATGAATGGAGAAGGCGTCGTCGTTTGATTAAATTTTGGATTCCCGATCAACTCCTGACCGACTGGTTTACCACGTCCTTTGTCCCTAAAATTTCCAAAGATATTGCAATGGGGGCGTGTGTAACTGAGGAGCAAGCAATCGCGCGAGCTCAATACCTTGACTTAGTGTATTCTCAGTCAGGTACTTTGTATGAGTATTTGCCAGATGCCCCGAGGCCCGGACAAACCAAAGCTCCACCAAAGCCTTCCGTTGATGGGGTTATTGGCTCCGTGAATTCATCAAGTAAGAAATCGACCGCGAACCCTGGGAAGCAGAAACAAAACGCCTCTAACGAGAATGCTTCTCAGAGCCAATCTATTCCTGGGAATACCTCCGAGGTAAATGCCGTTCAGTCCACCGCGGCAGACAAATCCTCAAAAGGCAAAAAGAAAGGAAAGGCCAAAGAAAAATCCGGACAACCTAAGCAGAACCCTCCTAAACCTCCCTCCGAGGAAGGAGCCAAACGGAAGCCTAAGTATCCTTGTCTCATTTACGAGGAGGATCACTACACCAAGGATTGCCCCAGGCGGTCCGAGGTTAGTCGGCTTTTGAAAGGTGCTCCAGGGTCCCCTGCCGTGCTTAAAGAGCCTTTCCCATCCCAGCAGACGCATCAGGTGGCAGACCCCTCTCAATCCTCTTCCTCGTTCGGTTCTCAAGTGTTCATGGCTGGAACCATCCCCATCCATGTCATGACTCGAGCGAAAGATTATCCATCTTCAGCCGGGAAAGAGCCGGAGGTCCCCTCCAGCGCTCCTACGTCCAGTTCTGGCCCTCTTCACATTGAACGGCCCAGCACCGAGACAATCCCCCGACCCCCTCCCAAAGGTGTACTCAGGAAGTCATCTTATAACCCCAATGCTCGTGCTGCCCAGCATTATAGCATTGTCGAGGACTTAGCTCAGGCTCCGTCTGCTATGTCCGCATTAGAAGTCCTCTAGAGCTGCCCCTCCCAGAGGAAGTCCCTGCTATCAGCGATTGGTGGCATAGACCCGGCAGATTCGGATTTAATCTCTTTTGATCTCGAAGGTTTCACACAGAGATTGCCTCACCAGGTGGCTTTCCTTATACAAGTTCTCATCAATGGCAAAACGATCCATCGTACCGTCATTGACGAAGGAGCCTCAACCTGCATCATGTCGGTTGCTTGTTGGAAGGCTATTGGTTCGCCTGCTCTGAGCCAGTCTCCCACCACCCTAGAGGCTTTCGATGGAAGAGAATCTCGTCCATATGGTATCCTCCCACGTTTACCTATCTCTTTAGAAGGGAAAACGGTAGAAGTCGAGGTTGAAGTCGTTGACGCTAATCTCACTTACAACCTCCTCCTTGGACGAAGCTGGACTTATTCCATGCAAGCCGTGGCTTCCTCCTTATTCTGCGTCGTTCACTTCCCCCATCAAGGGAAAATCGTCACAGTGGACCAGCTGTCCTTTTTTGCTTCCTCTTCTGAAGGGAATGTACCATTCGTAGAGCATACCTCCAAATCCCTAGTGAGTGTGGGTGCCGGATTATTTAAAGATCCCTCCCTAATGGGAGTCTTTCCCCTCCCGCCTCCAAATCTCGCCTCCGTTAACATGATCACAGTACGTTCTGATCCATGGGTTCTCCCTCCCTTGAGTCAGGAAGACTCTTGGGGCGAGATGATGCCGTTGAGCCCTGCCGAGCTCAACTACATCGAGATAGTCGCTGCATCGGCTTCACCCCCTGAACCTGCTCTTCCAAGCAGCGTTCCCAATTCATATGACCACTTCCCTTGGTTAGGAGAAAAGGCCACTTCGGATCCCCTGAAGGAATCATTTCCCTCCGACGAGGCTATCATCGAGACTATGTCTCCCGAAGAGCTCCCTTGGTCAGATCACCACCATCGCTCTTCGTTTCTCCCTCCTCATTCGGAAATGGCCACATGTCTCGGATGGTTTGCTTCATGTGTCCCATCTATCCCTCTCCAAACACCTATTCAGTTATATCAAGTGTCTTCGGAAGGAAACATGGGTAACATTACGCAGACTTTGGCTATCGACATCTCTGTCAAAACAGGGGTCGTCGAGAATATTTACATTGGAGTCACATGCACTCCTGAGGAAATTCAACTTTATACAGATTTATTTCGTGAATTCCGTGATGTTTTCGCATGGTCTTACGAGGAAATGCCCGGCATTGACCCCAGTATCGTGGAGCACGAAATCCCTACCTATCCCGGCGCTAAGCCTGTACGCCAGCGTTTACGCCCAGTGCACCCTCGAAAGGCTGCAGCCATCAAGGCCGAAGTCGAAAAACTCCTTCGAGCTGGTTTCATTTATGCCATTCCTCTCACGGAGTGGGTATCTAATATAGTCCCTGTGAATAAAAAACAGGGCACTATTCGGGTTTGTGTTGACTATCGCGATATCAATCGCGCCTGTCCAAAAGATAACTTTCCTACGCCTTTTATTGATCAGCTTATCGACGATTGCGCAGGAAGCGAAATTTATTCGTTTATGGACGGCTTCTCTGGTTACAACCAGATCAACATAGCCCCCGCAGACCAGCACAAGACTGCTTTCATTTGTCCTTGGGGCACTTTCGCTTACAAGAAACTACCTTTCGGTCTTAAAAATGCCGGTGCCACTTTCCAGCGTGCGATGTCGTATGCTTTTCATGATATCCGACACATCGTACAGCCTTACCTGGATGACCTACCAGCTCATTCAGCTAAACGCCAAGACCATCCATCTCATTTACGCGAAATCTTTCTCCGCTGTCGACACTACCGTATTCGACTCAATCCGCATAAGTGTGTCTTCTGCGTGGAATCCGGCCGACTACTCGGGTTTATCGTCTCCCGGGAGGGCATCCGCCTGGATCCCCTTAAGGTCGAGGCCATCTTGAATCTTCCTCCCCCTGCCTCTCTACAGCAGTTACAGAGCTTGCAGGGGAAAGCCAATTTTCTCAGATGATTCATCCCAAATTATGCCGAGGTGGCTAAGGGTTTCACACGATTATTAAAGCGAGACACGCCCTTTCGTTGGGACGCTATCGCTCAACAATCGTTTGAGCGTCTTAAAGACCTCCTGGTTTCAGCTCCGCTCCTAAGACCTCCAAATTACCACCGTGACTACACCCTTTATTTGGCTGTTGCCGATACCACCATCGGCATGGTTTTAGTGCAAGACGACGACGATGGCACTGAGCATGTTGTATACTATCTTAGCCGCAACCTTCTGGATACGGAGACTCGCTATGCATATGTCGAGAAGTTGGCATTGGCCGCTGTCTGTGCCGTCCAACGTTTCCGTCATTACATCCTGTTGCGCACGACGACCGTGGTCTCTGATTGCAACCCCATGACCTATATTCTGTCACGTCAGTTGCTGGGGGGCAAATACTCGAAGTGGATCGTAATCCTCCAAGAGTTCGACTTGGAATTCACTGCCGCCAAGTCTAAGAAATCACTGGTCTTCGCTGAACTGCTCTGTTCCTTACCATCTCAGTCTGCACCATCTCGTTCAGAGGAGCATATTCCGGATGAAACGCTATTTCTCATCAGCACTCTCGACCCGTGGTACGGGGACATTATCGTATATTTACAAACGTCTTCGTTTCGTCCCAACACATCGAAAGATGCTCGACGACGAATTCGTCACCAAGCTCAACCATATCGCATTTTGGGCGACACCCTGTACCGCCTCGGCGTCGATTCTATTCTTCCCCGATGCTTAACCCTCGAGGAAGCTGAGCGAGTCTTGAATGACTGCCACTCCGGCGCTTGTGGCGGCCATATGTCCGGATACGCTACCGCTCAGAATATCCTCCGCGCTGGTTATTTCTGGCCTTCTATCTTCAAGGATTGCATCCTTGCTGTACGCGCATGCCATGAGTGCCAGGTTTACCACCGGAAGATGCGTGCACCTGTTGCACCACTGCACCCTGTCATAACCATAGGTCCATTTGCAAAATGGGGCATCGATTATACGTCCTGTAACCCTCGTTCGGCCGGGGGGCATGGGTACATTATCGTTGCTGTGGATTATTTCACCAAGTGGGCCGAAGCGATGCCTACATTAAACGAAGACGGTCACACAGCGGCGCAGTTTTTATTCAATCATATCATCACTCGTTTCGGAGTCCCTCAGGCTATTGTTACAGATCACGGAAAGCATTTCCGAAATCATATGATGACAGAATTAACGACCCAGCTAGGCTTGCGTCAAGATAGTTCGTCACCGTTCTATCCTCAATCTAACGGTCAAGTCGAAGCTGTGAACAAAGTTTTGATCACCATGCTTCAACGCACCGTCAATACACACAAGTCAAACTGGCATCTAATGCTTTTCCCGGCCTTGTGGGCCTACCAGACTTCTGTGAAGGATGCCACCGGTTTCACCCCGTTTCAACTGGTCTATGGACTGGAGGCTACCCTTCCCGTCGAATGCGAGATTCCTTCATTAAAATTAGCTGTCGAGTTGCTTCCCAACACCACTTCGGTGGAGGAACGGCTTCTTTACCTAGAACGGTTAGATGAGACTCGTCGTTTGGCTTCTCTGGCTATCGAAGCACAGAAGAAGAGAATCAAAGCTCACTTCGATCAGAATATTCATCCTCGTTCCTTTGTTGAGGGAGACTTAGTACTGCTCTACGATCAAGCTAAAGATAAGCTGGGGCAGGAAAACTCGAATCCATGTGGTTAGGTCCCTACATCGTGAAACGAGTTTTACAAAAGGGCGCATATGAGTTGATTGACTATGAAGGAAATCCTCTTGACAAGCCCCGTAACGGGCTGTATCTGAAGAAATACTATGCATAGCTTCTCACATTCACTTTGTATATACGTGTGTTTTTGAGTTTTTAGTGCATGAGTTTCATTTTGCTTTGGTATAAAGGCGTGTCTTGCCCCTTATTATGCTTTATCTTTCCTGCGCAGATGTCCAGTACCCCTTATGTTGGTTTCGCTGATGGTGCCTGCCGTAGCACTTGTAATTTGTCTTCGGCAGCGTGGGTGATCTACGATCCTCACGGAGAGTTGTTAGACCTTCAGGGTGTCTACCTAGGTCGTACCACTAACAACGTTGCCGAGTACAGCGCTATAATCGAATTACTTGCCGAAGCAGTTGATCTCGGCATCCGAGAGCTAGTGGTGAACCTGGACTCCCAGCTGGTTGTCCATCAACTCAACGGACGATATTCCGTCAGAGACCAGCGCATATTAAGGTTGTACCTACGTGTAAGATTGTTGGAACGGAATTTTGATTACATTACTTATCAACACATTCCGAGACGATTAAATACGTTGACTGATGCATTGGCAAATCATGTATTAAATAGACATTTGCGTAACAGATAAACATCATACAGGAAAGCATAGATAGCATAGTAAGACCATAAGCATGTGTAAATAAATCATTTCAAGCATAGTTTGCATGTGTGTGCTTTTAAGCTTGCATTAAAAAATATAAAATCCGTGGGTCATGTGTCGTGCAAATTCATACATAAGATCACAATTGTACTGAATAAACGCATAACATAAATAACACATCATCATATGTAACAATGACCCATCCAAAAATCGGTATGTATATATATATATATCGTGTGGCGCACTAAGGCGCTCAAAAATAGATGCGCATGTCCAAAAATCTCAATACATCTGAGTCATATGTCTCAAAATAGCAGTGGAAGTAAAACCTAGACAACTAGTCAGCTGGATGATGCTCTCTGTAGTACACAGCTGCTCGTGCTACCCGCCTCAGAAGGCGGTGCACCCTGGGTTCCACCCCCACTGTATTGATTTGATGCTCTAAGGGGACCTCTTCGACCCCCTGGTAGTCAGGCACCCCCTCCAGCAACCCCTCAAGGTTGCGAGCCACAGTCTCCGACGTGTTAACCCCTGGAGGGGCTAAGGCCAAAGCCCCGGCTCCCTGTCCTTCTCTCCGTGCCGTGGCAGCCAGGCCAATCGGTCTAGTAGGCCCCACATCTGCATAACAAGACATTTATTAGGACATGTACATAAAAAATTAAAAAACATTGCAAAACTCAAAAGTCAAAAGTGTTATACCTGCATCATCCCACTGTTCACCTGGGGGCAGTACCAGATCAGGGTCATTGCGGAAATCCATGCCCGCATATGGCCAGTCCTCCACAAAGATCTCCTGCTGATCCAGCCAGTCTCGGAAGAATGCTCCCCAGCTATGTGGCCGGCCGCCACCCCCACGTGGCATGATACGAGCCCATCGGGAGTCCCTTGTCTCCCGAGGATCCCTGGGGGCATCCACGGCCATCGTCTGCAGCCGCATGGCTGGCACTCGCTCCAGAATGAGCGGGACCAGGATCGATCCATAGCCAAACTGCTTTGTCTCCCCGCGACGGCAGTTACTCAGTTGCCTCTTCATGTTGTTGGTCACTGCCGTGCACCAATCGAACACTGTAGGTTCGAGGCAATCAAGAGCTAGCAGGAGATGAGTCTTTGAAGCCTCATGGTTGGCCATACTACCCGCTGCTCGGGTCACCATGAACATAATGGTGCGAAGCACTATATTTCCCACTGTGGGGATTGCTACTTTCCCACTTCGCGTCTTCACAGCCTCCGGGCAAGCCCGAGCCATCAGATCATCTAAAGTGCCGCCGCTAGGTCGCTGCCCCTCCAAGATGGGCCTCGCACCTCGGCGCGACAGCCCAGTCAGGAAAAAGATATCCATATGGTCAAACTCAATATCGTGACCGCGGATGGTGAATTTCATATCCACCGGGTTCCATGCTCTGATCAGTAGCTCAAGAAGATCATGCTGAGCTCTCAGGCGCGGCGTGAGGAAAAATTTCATAAAACCGCAAGCCCGCATGGCATTGCAACAATTCACATCCCCCCAAGCAGCTACATCTTCCACATCATGTACTCTTTCCTGCCATTGGAAAGCCATTATGTCCTGCACAAGCCATAGAAATCAATCAGAAGTGCTAACCTTGAAAAATTCACGTTCATTTTGAAACAAAATTATTTTTCCGCGCCAGCGCGGCTGTTTTAAAAACAGCCGCGCTGGCCATGGCAGCCCTTCGATAATTTTCGAGGTCAGCGCGGAAGAACACGGGTTTTCCGCGCTGACCCGAAGTTGGCCGCGTTGTGTTCTAATTCGGTCAGCGCGGACCCGTGGGGGATATCCGCGCTGACCGAGCGCGCACCCATGCATTAAAAAATCGCCCAATTGGGCAACATGAACCGTTAAAATCCTACTGAAAACAATCAAAATGCAGGGCAAGGGAACGAGAACCTACCTGGAAGAAGCAGATCGGAAAACGGTGTCTGTACGGGCTGGAAATCGCTCCGTCAACTTTCTGGCTCCTCCACGTCCTTCACGTTCCAAAATAGTAAAATGGTAAAAATGACTTATTACTCCCTCCTATTTATAGTAAAAACTCATAAATTGCCATATTTTTGGGTTTTTGCCATTTTTAACCATAACTTTAGCCCTGAATTTGTTAAATGCATGTTTTAATATGTTTTTATACATATCGAATGGATTTATGCGGGTAGTGCTCTTGTGCAGGTCCAGATGAAGTAACTTGGTCGTGATGGTCCTCTGTTCGCATGATCCCCAAATATGTCGTCTCTAAGCTCTTTTCCGACGGTAAACAAGAGAAGATAGCCGAGCCTCTTTTCAGCTCGTTAAAAGGAAGGAAAGGCGGTCATTTTAAGCTCTTTTTCGACCGATTGAACTAAAAAGATTGCGGGTGTTTGTCGTTTCGCGCTCGATATCGGCTCTAAAACGACGTGTTTTCGACCGCTTTTTTACTTTTTCGGGTCGAAGGCACTATTCATGAAAAGTACTCCTCGGTTGTAATGGCCGGGCGGTTCTTTCGAGCATAGTTTTATACTTTTTCGGGCTCGAGAGACACAACTGTACGAAAAAGGACCCCCCTGGAGTCTCCTTTTCCGCTTTCTTTTCAGACTCTCGAAACAAGAAAAGAGGCCGAGTTTTTCCTTTGTCAGGCTCGTTAAACACTCAATGACATCGGGTATTGTCGAAATGACACACATCAAGCATATGTTATCCCCGTCAAGCTTGTCGTCCAAAAATAATCGGGGTACCTGCCAGCAATGGTGGGGAAAATGGAACTATGATTACAGTCGTCTCGGCAGTACGTCGCTCTTGAACATGGCACTCCGCTGTTTCGTGTCTGGGTGGGGTCATCTCATTTTGTTTTCACTAGCCTCCATGGGTTTGGGATATCCTATTTGACCTCTCATCTGCTCATTGCCATCATCACCTTATCCTCTGCTCATTTGATGTCAAGTACTGCCAAACCCGTTACAGTGCCGTTATATGTTCAAGAGAAGTTGTCCTCTGCCACAATGCAACCTCGTTCGCTATCCCACACAAACTATTGTACCTCTGCCTCGTGTCGATGATGTGGGAAACATCATGGCCCACCTTCGATCAAGGTCCTTTCTCGTCGACTCCAACTCATTATCCGGGAAAGTGACTTAGAGACTCCTTTCAGGTGCCTTGGAGCCTGCATGCCTCAATGGCAGGTTCTTCGTGTTCGACGCAAGGCTTACATCATTGGCCTTCGATCGAATGATTCCGTGGGTGTTCGACACCAACTCATTGATTCACACACCACGGATTGTACCTATAGTACCTTGAGGACCATTGTCATTATTGGTGGTACCTCTCGCGTCTGTTAACAGTTTTCATCATTGACTGGTAATCAGACGATGTTCACGCATGTTCGACTTCAACTCCTGTATTCACATGCTTGGACTTGTACTTTGTTCGGGTCGAGATGGAGCGCAAGACCCTGGATCTTTGCTTGTTATGGTCCAGGCTGCGAATTGTGGATGATCATTACATGACTCATTGATGGATGGCTGCGCCCATACCTGAGTCTTCATGGATGGCTGCGACCATACCTTATCAGTTTTTGGTCTCTTTGACTGGGTGGCTGCGTCCATTCCACAGACCATTCTCGCATGTCTTTTGGATGGCTGCGCCCATGCCTAGACTGCATGTACGTGATTGTCAGAGATTTTCGGTCCTTCTTGGTGGTGTTCCAGTTCGGCATGTGTTGTAAAGCATTTCACCCCTCCCACTCTCTCGGTCTTCATGCTTTAGGGGGCATCTGTTACACAGTAATTTATCACTGCCTTCCTGTCAGTCACCCTGCTGTGCCCAGAATTCACAATCACTAAGTGCTTGCTCCCTGAACTGGCTTAAAAACCCATTTTTCCAAAGTTTTGTTCATCAGCGCGTCTGTTCCTAAAATAACCGCGATGACAGGCGCCTTCCAGTGTATGTTGTGCGCTGCCAGCGCGGAAGAACATCACTTTTCCGCGATGGTCCACAGCGCGCCTTTGCCGTGTGCTTCCGCGCTGACATGACTTCCTCAGTTATTGAGATGCGCCGACAGCGCGACAGTTTCCTTATAATCCGCACTGATCCAGTTTAGGCGAATTTGTTCAAACAACCTGCCTTCCAGATCCCTCCAGGCTTGGTTGTTAGCTTTGTGAATGTCGACTCCCTTCTATGGCATGTCTGTTCGACCCTTTCCAACAACTTCCCTTGAAGATAAGCTCATCCTTCCACCCTTTTAGGAGACTCCTTCTCCTATATAAACTCTCACCATTACCATGAGCAGCTAGTTAGACTTAGCTTGGAATAGCTTGGATTGTACAGAGCTTGTAGTGCTCAGATTGCTGCTATAGGTTTGGTGTGCTAGGTGTGGAAGTGATTGATTGCTTAGGGAAGGTTGTTTGTGACATTTGTGTGAGAGAGAGAGTTGTTTGTCTTGGGAGAATCATCCTCAAAGGTGAATGCTTGAGATACATGCTGACTGGCCCCTCCTGAGAAGGTTACCGACGTCAGAACATTTGGTTGTACTCTTCTCTATTCTGATTAATAATAGATGACTGCTATTATTGTTCCATTCTTACTTGTTTATGCAACGGTTAAACGTAAATTGCATCTTTTCTGACTGATGTATGGTTGCTTTTATTAGATTTCACGCTTGCGTTTGTTTCCTCTTCGTGTGTGCAGATATCTATTCGCGGGGATCGCGGAGGATTGTGACCAACTGAAGCGGAGCGAAGACAACATCCCTTCGTCAAACGATAGCGCAGGAATCCAAGTAGGTGCTCTTTACCTCTTGTTTAATTGCAATTAGGAACATGCGTGGCAGCATTGTGTGATTGTTGCTAGACCCCTGCTGGGCTAGTAGGGATCGCCTCTATCCGTAGAGGGGATTTACCTCTCCAACAGTCAGTACAAGCTAGAGGTCTCCTATCTCAAGTCCCAACTACAAGAAGCAAGGAAACAAGCACAAGGAGCTGAAAAGACCATGGAAGCATTGGAAGTCATAGAAGGACAGGTTGATGAAGCAGGAAAGGAAAGAAACACCATGATCTGTTAGTTGAAAGCAAAGGATGAAGAAATCTTCAAATAAAAATCTAACATCAAGCTTCTCAAGGCTGAAACATGTAAAGCTACAAGGATAAAGGAAGAAATGGAGAGCAGTCAAGCAAAGAATGAAGAAATCTTCAAAACAAAGTCAGATATCATCTCCCTTAAACTAGAAGTAGATGAAGCTACTTGTATCAAGGAAGAAGCTAAGAAACAACTTGCTAAGAAGAATAATGAATGTGAAAGATTAGAAGAAGAGATTGTCTTCCTCAGAACAAAGGTTGAAGGGATGAACAAAATCTTGAAGAGCTCTCAAGCCTTGGATGACATGCTCAGCGATCACAGATGCCCATCTGATAAATAAGGTCTCGGATATGTAGGTGAATCCTCAAACAAGAATGAAAATGCTTTTAAAAAAAGAGATGTGAAGAAGCCAGAAAGAAATGGTGATACTCCCAACTCCAGCAAAGGCAAGGAGAAAAATCAAGGCTACAATAGAAGAAATCTTGCTCCAAAAAAAAATCCAGGTTTAAGAAGAAATTTAGATGATGTCAAAGAGGTGAGAGGCAATGGTTATCATTAAAGGATCTCAAGGCAGAAAGGCTTCAAAAGTACATCAAGGAAACCTCCATCTCCCAGGTACCAAAGTTCAACTTTTGGTTATTGTTATTCTTGTACAAACTTTGGTCACATGACAAAAAATTGTAAAGCATATCATAGAGATAGATATTATAGTCCCCAACAATCTCCAAAAAACAATTTTACAGGAAGAAATCATGAATTCTTATTCATGAACAATGTAGAATGCTTCAAGTGTCACAACATTAGTCATATGGCACGTGATTGTAGCTTAACTTGGGCTCTTACACAAGCTAGAACCATGCAAAAGAAGAAAGTTACACAAGTATGGAGAAGGAAGGAAATACAATCCGAAAGTCCCTTGAGCTCTCCAGCGAACAACATATGTCATTGGCCTGAATTTTGACAATATAAGCATTTTATGAGAAGACTACCAAAAGGAGATGATGCATACAGTTAGGGGGAGCTTGTAATTCTTGATCATTATTGTTGAAGCTATTAGTGAAAGGGTCCTTATGAAATCCTTGCTGAATTATATTAACAGTCATTCATTGATAAAGATCATTTCTCAAGGGTACTCCATTGAAGAATATGATCCTGTAACCATTCTTTGGACTGTTGTTAAAGATGCTTTCCACTTAATCACTAAGTAGTATTTGAAACAACAGAGAAAGTCATCTAATGCTAGAGAAAATAGGGCAAACAACTATGGTGTTGTTATCACAGAAGTTTATGTCTTAACTCAGGGATTTAATGAGAGAACATATAAAGTTTGAACACTAATAGAGGCAATCTTCAAACAGACAGATACATCTGGAATGAAGATTGAAATAAAAGAAGCTAGAAGCATATAACAAAATTGAAGCATTGCATGAAGATGCAAATCAATAATTGGATCTAAAAGACAGGCATAGACTGGATATCTGAATCTGCTAGGGAAATAACATGGCAAAAGGCACAACCTCACTGAGAAAATATAGCAATAGAAAGGAACAACCTCTCACCATTTCACCCAAATGAAATGATGTTGAACACTTGATGGAAGTGATTTAAAGAGAAGCATAAAGACACAGAGAAAATTAGATCTGAAGAAAGATGGCAAGAAAGACAATCTCAATGGCATTTTTCTCTAGATTCGGACTATGAAAGTCTCTCAATTCTGCCTGTGGAGACAACAATATGAATTGAAGCATAAAAGCCTGGACTTGGACACTTGGTGTATAACTATTTGAAATTTGATTGTAAGCATTGAAGTAGAGCATCCTTGAGCATTGTTGAAGCCATGATAAAGCAGTTCTGAGACATGAAGAGGGAATAATGTGCAAATTGATGATAATGCATCAATCCTTCTATCTTGGGTAAAAAGAAGAAGAGCACTGTCACAAGGGGAGTCACAGATTTATGAAGAACAAAAGCAGTTTGATAGGGGGAGTCCTAGAGCACTCCTTTGCCATTGATGTCAAAGGGGGAGAGAAGAAGAATATTTCTATCAATAACAAAGGGGGAGATTGTTGACCTAGGTTGTCATTGATGTCAATGGGGCAATATTCTAGATACTAGAGAATGACATGAAGCCAAGGGGAAGTCGAGCAGATCCATGGAGAGACGGGAACAAGGCCATTAGGATAGCCAAGCCAGAGGAGCCACATTGGAGCAAGAGGAGCTACAAGAGGAGCCATATATATGCAATATGTATATGCCAAAGAAGAATAGAGCCATGGGAGGCAGCAAACAAAGGAGCCATATATATATGCCATATATAAGTGTTTAACGGAGGATCCATATATATGCAATATATATATATATATATATATATATATATATATATATATATATATATGCCAAATAAGAATAGAGCCATGGGAGGTAGCAAACAGAGGAGCCATATATATATGCCATATATAAGTGTTTAACAGAGGAGCCATATATATATGTCATATATAAGCGTTTAATAGAGCCATACCAAAGGAGCATAAACAAAGCCTACCAAAGGAGTATAATAGCGGAGCAATATATATACAGGGTTAAAGGAGTGGAGCTATATACGCCATCGGAGAGCATATCGGAGCGCAGACATATATATGCATGCAATTTAACAGTTATCAAAGCCATATATGCAACAGATAACACTACGGGAGCATAAATCACAGCTAATGCATGCAAATACACTGTCCGGGGCAGAAATCACATTTATGTGTGAAATTACACTATTGGGAGCCATCGGAGGAGCAAATGATGCATTAACACTATTGGAGGAAGAAAGACTTAATCATATGGCATATACACTATCAGTGGTGCAAACGCATGTATGTATGTGCACTTACATTATCAGTGAAGAAGTTTATATATATATCGGCATATATATGTATATCGTCGACAATGCTAATTGGCGGTTCGGCTATGTACCACCACCGAAACCTTCGATTGTGATAATGTATGTGGACCCGATGGTCCTATTATATCGCACCCTATTGTTATATCACATATGCGGTAATCACGATCTATTAAGGGTTGTCAACCCCAAACTCCTGATTGCGATATTTATATGGATATCATATAACTATGATATGTGCGGACCCGCTGCGGCATTGTGTTATGGTTGAATGCTATATCGCATCCGCCCATCGCAACAATTTCACTCTCCCGAGCACCGATTGCGATGAAAGTCACAGACCCGATGGTCCGATTGCAACATGGTTCAATGCAATATTGCATTCGCAAGTGGATCGGCCGTCGGCCATCGGCGGTGTCATGGGCCTGACATATAAAGGACCTCCGGAAATCGTGAATCACCAATTGCGATTTAAGCAGCGAACCCGATACAGTATAGTTGCGGGTCAATGTTTTATTGAAGTCTGCCCTTTAAAGTGTTAAGCCTGTTTTTCCTCATATATTCATGTATATTTGTGTTTATGCATTATGCGGGGTTTTACGGCCAAAGATGCATGTAAAAAGCTCCCGATAGTTTAGGAGGTTGAATCAAGCCGATTGCGATTGCGATTGGGACGTGGCTGTCCGTTAAACAATGTCGTCCCTGTGTATGCCTGCTATCATGAGAAAACAGGAGCGCTGTTACAATTGTGGAATATGTGTCCTCTGCGTATGACTCGATCCTCGTTTTTTTTAATCAACGTGTCTCAGAAGTGCTGGTGAAGCATGAAGAGACAAAGGAAACCACAGAGACCAAAGAGGAAGCCACAACGACCAAGGAGGGAAGCCAAAAAGATCAAGCGAGTCAGAGGAAACGGAAGCGAGCGAGGAGGAAGCCAAAAAGCCAGTGAAAAGAGGAAACTAGTAGATAGAGGATGGGGAATGTATAAAAACGCCGGAAAACCGTAGTTGAGAGTGGTGAATGTTGTTGAAGGCTGTTAAAGCGCTGTGGAAAATAAGCTGGAGGAGATAGAGGCAGTGAAAGGATACAACAGAATAGAAAGAGGATCGAAGGGCCAACAAGACAACAGATAGTCAAAGGGGAGAAGGTGCTAGCAGAGAACATAAGCTTGTACAGGAAGTTGTTCTTTATACAGAGCTTAGTGCAGCTAACAGTAGACTGACTAAAGTTGTGTGAAGACATTATCAGAGAGCATGAAGACTATTGGAGACTATGTGTAGGCAGTGCGCAGAGTTGTAAAGTCTTCTTCATAAGAATACTGGTTGTCATTGATGTTGTAGCTTGGAGACTACAGTGAAGCTATAATCAGACAGAACTCAGTAGAGAAGAGTTTTGAGAGTAGGACATTATTATCAAATGAACCTTGACAAGATTGGGTCAGAACCTTTGAGGCTGGTGCGTCAGAAGTAAGTAGGATTGGAGTCCTTGGGGCTGGTGTCTCAGAAGCAAGAAGGATAGGAGTCCTTGGAATTGGTGCCTCAGAAGTAAGAAGGATTGGAGTCCTTGGGATTGATGCCTCAGAAGTAGGAAGGATAAGAGTCTTTGGGACTGGTGTCTCAGGAAATGGAAGGATTGAAGTCCTTGGGAGTTGGTGCTCCTAAGTCCAAGATTAGTGTCTTGGCGAAATAGAGTTGGTGCTCTGGAGGTTGGAGCCTCACCAAAGTCCGAGTTGGAGCTTGGCAACTGATTGCAACCACTTATATATTGTATCTATTTTACTGCAAAGATTATATTAATAAAAGCATTGATTATTGTTGTTCATCTTGTGTTCTGAATATAAATTGTTCAACTGATAAAACAATAGTCGAAAAAGAAACACTGATTCACCCCACCTCTCATTGTTTCCAACATGTTTTTTGTCGTTCTTTATATAGATCATCTCACAATTATAAACATGTGAGACACCATCCTTCATAGATCCATTAAAATAAATTACACATATCACTCCATCTTCATCATACTAACAATAAACACTCACTAATAACAAATAAATCACCACCCTATAACTAGATAAATGATCAAATAACAACCATATAAGCCATGCTAACAAAACCAACTGCACCACTATGACATGAAAACTTCAACACCAGCAGTATGGTTTAAAATTATTGCAACTGTGAGCCTTCTCCTTGAATACTCAGTCACGTCTAGGTTGGAAGAATTGATAACCTTTCCGGCTCAAATCCCAGGGGCGTTTCAACTTAGTGGGGTCTCAAAAAACAGAGTGTAAGCGGGCATGTCATACGCTCCATCTGTGCATGCACAATGTTCCTACGCGCAAACCTGGTACAACTGCCAATTATCTTTGTCGGTCATCACTGCTTAGCAGCACCTCCGAGCTTGTCATGTAAACGAGTAGGAGGTCACACTATCGGGCAGGTCGACTGTGGATTCAATGACCAGTTATACAACTACAATTCCACGGGCATGTCGTAAATCAAAACTCGCTTTTACCATGAGTCTGTCCATCTGATATGGCCATATGATTTCATGAATCTCTTCGTCTCGACCTAATGACCCTGGCGTAACTCAATGACCGAGAATCCTTCCATGCGACCACTGCATCCTTGGACAAAGCTGAGGAGCATATCAAAAGAGTTTTCAACATAGTGCTTTCAAAAGAGTGATCCATTAATGATTCACTATTCCCTTACGAAGGAAGAAAAATTGCAGTCTCCCACATCGATGAATCGCGCAAAAATGTCCTGAACCATGGTCACTTCCACGAATTTTACATAATCCTTTGTCTCAGCGATCACTCGACATGAGAGATCTTATGTAGGGGTACACCCTGGTCAACTCTCATCCAGATCTATGCAGATTATCGACTGTTTTCCCATTACGATTGCAGCGAAAAACATGGAGTCAATTGCCAGCAGTCTCTGTAACCTGTCTCAAAAAACCCTCTAGATTGCACCGTGCGTGCTCCTTGGCCAAACACGAGTCTAGATCTCGTTGTTTGATTCGTTGAATATATTATCAACTGGGGTTATAAAAAACGATTACTAATATATCTTCCCCGTTGTCCCAAGCGTTCCGAAGAT
This sequence comes from Pinus tabuliformis, assembly GCA_031772625.1. Lineage (NCBI taxonomy): Eukaryota > Viridiplantae > Streptophyta > Pinopsida > Pinales > Pinaceae > Pinus > Pinus tabuliformis. The sequence goes on along the minus strand of CM062805.1, from coordinate 151,129,772 downwards.
GAATGCAGAAGCAGTCAAGAACATAAATCTATTTCTTTCGTCTCTCCTCAGAGTTGTAGCTGGGCAAAAGCACCAAACGACTAGATTTTCTGCTTTTCATGTATAACAGAAGATTTAATTGCAACACCAGTTATAAAAACCATAAAAATAAATAGAACTATAGATCTACACACAGAGAACACAAAACACAATATTTGTTTTTCTACCACATTATAAATTGACACACTTTTCTTACTAATTTATGTACAAAAGCGAAGATGATTAAGGTTTTGGATGAAAGGAGATTTTGGGGTATACCAATTTTTCTTTTCATATCAATTTTCGATCATGAGACTTATGGGTTATGAGGTCATTTCATTCTCGAAAGCGTTTAATCGCTCTTTGTCTTTAAAACTCGGGACACAACACTTTATATTGGAATACACAAGAATGAAGGAAAAATTGGTATACCCCAAAATCTCCTTTCATTATTTGGTATCAGAGCAGGGAAAGGTTAAAGGAAAGGGAAGAAAATTTCCTACGAGAAGAAGAAAGAGTGCAAGCATAAGGAGAAGAGGTACAATTGTGTTGAAGACTAGAGAGTTATGGTCTTTACTATTGTACGGAGAATGACAACCGAAGGTGAGAAGACTTGCAGCAACCTAGAGCGAGGAGTGCTCAATTGGTTCTAGAGGAGAGAACCAGAAGGATGCCAAAAGACTAAGCTCAAGAGAAAGCTTGGTGAGGTATCGTGTAGTAGAGGAAGATTGTTATTGCAGAGGTTGGATGCAGCTCACAGAAGATCATGAAGGCAGTTCCATTGAGAAGTGGGTAGAATTGCTAAGGGATAAGGAGAAGCATATGACTAGGAGGTCATAAATTTTTGTGCCTTGGGAGTCTAATGCAAGAGTATCTGACCCCCCTTAATCAAAATGCAAATTTTGAGCAGAGAAGAGGAGGAAATGGACTATCAAAGCAACACAAGGGGCAAATCTATTAAAACAGAGTAATTTGATGGACTAAATTAAATATTAATGTAATCTGCCATGTATTCATATATATCCATATAGCGAACTGTAGAGATATTTAAGGCTTGTTGAGATATCTGTGAGAGGAAATCAAGGAGTGGATTTGATTGGATCTTTTCAGTGATCCGATCCAATGTTTCCTTATATATATGATGAACTTGCGTGTTCATTAGGGATAGAGACAGAGAGTAATATAGAGCAATAGACAGATAAATGTGAAAATAGAGATAAATACAATGTAGTCAGGAGGGAGTTTGTTTTAAGGCTGAAATGCCTTAGCTTGTAATCATCCGTGTATAATAGAAAAGTGTGTTTCAGTGTGAATTTGTGCGTCTATGTGTTGTTTCATAAAAAGTCTGAATGTTCCAGTGTTGCAAGATTGTGGACCGACCATCGATCACTGTATGGATCGATGGTGATCTAAAATATCAATTATATGAATGTCGTGTGTTTTCAGAGTGTGGCAGATCCGTGTTTTAACACAGAATCCATCAACAAGCAGAAGATCAACGACGTAGGTGACAAAGAACGAGAACCATCGATCATTTAGATCGACGGTCATCGCATGGCATAGAGGTGAGGGCATTACGCAGCGAAAACAGTTTTAAAAGGTGGTAAACCAATTTTTCCTTTCATATCAATTTTCGATCTTGAGGCCTATGGGTTATGAGTCCATTTCATTATCGTAAGCGTTTATTTGAGCCTTAAGACTTTAAACGAGGACCATTCAACTATCGGAATAACACAGCATTACACAGAACAACGCGGCCGAACACATAAGCCGGAATTCAAAATTTATACACCCGCGTTCATAAATCGTTGGGTCCGCTTCTCAGTCCATCGCCTTTCCGCTGCACTCCTCCTCCTCCTCCGATCGCCAATCGACGCTTATTGCTATCGGCATTCCATTACACCGTCCGCTAGCCCTTCAACTCTGCGATATGCGATTAGATCTTGACCGTCGATCTGGCGCTCAATCCGACGGTTGATGTTACCTCCGATCAACGAAACCAATAGTTGATTTTGCGTCGTAGATCTTCACCTCATTTGATCCAACGCCTCAACAATTTCGAGTGAGTAACATACACGAGGATTAACCGCCCGAAAAGCGGTTTCCTCTCCTCCTCGTTGCTACATGTCCTCTGCTAAGTGGAATTGGGTGACTACTCCTTTTTACCACTCATGGTTTTGTGGTCGCCCAAAAATCCATTTACCACCTTTTAAAACTTCTTTCGCTGCGTAACGCCCTCGCGTCTATGCCATGCGATGACCGTCGATCTAAATGATCAATGGTTCTCATTCTTAGTCGCCTACGCTATTGATCTTCTGCTTGTTGATGGATTCTGTGTTAAAACACGGATTTGCCACACTCTGAAAACACACGACATTCATATAATTGACATTTTAGATCGCCATCAATCCATATAGTGATCGATGGTCGGTCCACAATCTCACAACACTAGAACATTCAGACTTTTTATGAAACAACACACAGAGGCACAAATTCACACTAAAACACACTTTTCTATTATACACGGATGATTACAAGCTAAGGCATTTCAGTCTTAGAACAAACTCCCTTTCGACTACATTGTATCTATCTCTATTTTCACAGTTTTCTGTCTATTGCTCTATATTACTCTCTGTCTCTATCCCTATTGAACACGCAGGTTCATCATATATATAAGGAAACATTGGATCGGATCACTGGAAGGATCCAATCAAATCCACTCCCTGATTTCCTCTCACAAATATCTCAACAAGCCTTAAATCTCTCTGCAGCTTGCTATATGGATATATATGAATACATGGCAGATTACATTAATATTTAATTAAGTCCATCAAATTACTTTGTTTTAATAGATTTGTCCCTTGTGTTGCTTCGATGGTCCATGTCCTCCTCTTCTCCTCTCAAAATTTGCATTTTGATTAAGGGGGGGCAGATGCTCCTACATTAGTTCTCCATCTTCCTCCTGGCCCTCCCGTGAGGGAGTCAAGCCAGTCCCTGCTTTGATACCATGTTAGAAAAAAGAGAGAGATCATAGAGCAATTGATTATACACAACAAATCATACTTAATGTATATTATTGATCTTAATGGTTTCATATTTATAGTATATAGATCACTGACTACGACACATCTAGATAGCTATTACAACTCACACATAGGGAACATCAACTTCTAGATTACCACCTCGAGACTCACAATGACAACCTGTTTATCACATCATACACATAGAAGCATTACTTCCAATAGAAGAAAGCTTGGGATGACATAAAAGCTAAATGATTATATTAGGTTATGCATGAAGGCAAGGATAATATCAAATCAAATGTTGTAAGATCAATTCTAGTTAGTTCACCGTTATCTATTGGGAAAAATTTAGATGTTGAATTATATGAATAACAATTAGAAAATTGTGAGTCGAATGTTAAGTGATCTGTCAACTATCATGGATATTCCACTGGACAACTCATCACAACAAGTCTAATAGAAATATATTGAAATCAAAATTTAATATGAGGGTTAAATTTATTTAGATTATTTAGATTTATTAAATGATTGTTTTTTGTTTATGCATGCAATATATAAAATGCAAAAATAGAGAACATATAAAACAATCACTCACAAACCACAATGACACCAAGATATGACCTCATAAACCCTTTTGGGAGAAAACCCAACTGGAAGGTGAGTTTTCTTCGCTCTCTTTTTCTTGAATGGAATTAGTGAAAATACAAAGGAGTGAGACCTATGGCCTATGGGTTGCTACATAACACAAAACATCTATGTTAAGCCCTGTCTATATCCACTCTTCTTTATCAGTACAATAGGTGGTGCTTGCAATTATGATAGTCTCTACATCCAAGGCTACAGTACCAACATTGTAGCTCTAAGCATTGTGTTACCCAATAACAACAACTGTGAAGCTTCCTATGAAATCCAATGTAACAATGACCTACTACGATACCAACACTACAACTCTGAGTACTGTATTACAATTTTAGCTGTGGAGCATACCATGAAATCCAATGAAATGATGATCCACAATGGTGCCTTCCCAGTTCTATTGTTTTCATCACTACCAAAATTTAGAGTTGTAGTATTAAAACTTAGAGCCATTCATCAACGCCATTTGTAAGATTTAATGTTCCTCGTATTCTTGTTGAGCTCTACACACTGATTATGATATTTCCCATTCGTAAAGTCTTAATTACAACATTCTGATTCAAGGGCAAGGAGAAGTATCCATGAGATTACTCAACTTTGTGTTGATTTTATTACAATGGAGTATGTAAAAGGAAACAATCTACTACACCGCCTACACATCCTTTGGACCCAACTTCATATGAGACCAAACTATTGAAAATTGGTAGCTATGGTCAGTATTTTCATTAGCAAATTGATGGAGAAAATTTATATTTTTCATGTTGATCAAGTTGGCCTAAAGTGCACAAGTCAGCCCCAAATGATGAATGGGTTTGATCCTAAGGTGAAAACCCTCCTCCTAAACCACATATATATTAGAAGTTCGTTGGAGCTCATTTGGAATCACATCAACTCACAACATTCAATCTGAAATCACAAGAAGTCCACGTGTGAAGGAGTCAAGGATAATTTATGTTCTGCATTGAACAACCTTCTATTCTTCTGTTTGACTAGAGTTGGTCTGGGAGAGTTTGCTTCTGTTTGACAAAATTATTTGACTTTTTTGGAGATCAAATATTTCAATGATTCATTGACCTTGTTTCACCAAAATTTTGTTTTATTTATGGGTCATTGACCGTAGGTCAAATCTATCCCTTTGACCGAGAATTATAGTGGTTCGTTCACTGAGGTTTTCACTAGATTTTGATCATCCTGTCCAGACTTACCTCATGCTGAAATTTAGCCCTTCTGTTTTAGACTTGGACTTTGACCAGGATTGACTATTTTCTCTCTCCATTGACTAGTTTGACTTGGAAATATTAAGGTCGGAATTTGGAATCTTGTTTTAATATTTGGATGTACATTTTGATGAGCTAAATTCTCTCTCATAAGGAAAAATTGTTGGGTTTTCCCTGTGTGGGTTTTTCCCTGGATACTAGCTTAAATATTGGTGTATCTTGTCTCTTATTTTACTGTTTATTTAGATTTATATTGCTTTATTGAAGAAAAGTGAATGGTCGAAATTTTTCATGTATAACTTCTTAATGATTGGAATGCTATAAGAAGTCTAAGTGTGTCACTAGAAGTAGTTATCAATTTGAAAAAATTTACTAGTCTTGATTGCACTAGAAAATCAACATGGTATCAAAGCTTTGGTGAAGGAAAAGAGTATTGATATCACCTTGAAGAGCATTAAAAAAAATCACTTTGAAGAGTTTTGGGATTCTAATTTTTGTTTTGGTTGGACATCTTCATCATGAATTCCTTATTAAGACCGAGAACAAGCTTGAAGGAGCTACAGATTACAGGGCATGGAAGGCTAGGATTGACCAAGTGCTTGCAAGGCACAAAGTCTTGGGTATTGTATTGGGAAAAGTTATTGAACCAATTGACCAAGTAGGAAAAGACAAATTTTAGGAAGATAACATGTTGGCATCATTGTGGAATCTATTAGGGATCATCTAATTCCTTATATTGTTGATCATCAATCTTCCAAGGAGATGTATAATTCCATCATTGGATTGTACACCATATACAACATCAATCAATCTACAAGTCTGAGAGTAAACTTTGTGAAATCAATATGACAAAGAATGATATTATGGCATCATACTTTATCAGAATTTCTCAAATAAGAGATCAACTCAAGGCTATTGATGAATAAGTATCCGAAAAAGAATTGGTATTTGTTCCATTGGGTGGTCTGCCTGAATCTTGGGACCCTTTTGTAGCAAGTATTAGTGTTAGATAAAATGCACCTTCTTTTGATAAGCTATGGGCTTCATGCACACAAGAAGAATCGAGACTCTCAATCTTTTGCATCCCACTCAAAGAATAGCAAGGGAAGAAGAAACTTTAGAATATTTCAAAGAAGTTATAGTAGAAGGCCTAATTCAAGGTTTGCTCCAAGCTCTGCTCCATGAAGGGAATCTGCTTCACAAAGAAGACCTCCTCCTCCCTCTCAAGATAGAAGAGATTGACAATGTTCAATGCTTTTGTTTCCAAGCATATGGTCACTATCAAAATCACTTCCCTCAAAGGAATGACTCTCGAAGGGATGATTATCAAAGGGATGATTATCAAAGGAATGATGATCGAAAGAGGAAAGCGAAGCAACATGCTTCTGCAACTGACATTGATGAATCCTCTCATAAGAGGAGGCTTATAAATAAAGATTCTAATGATGAATATTCATTCTATTATGCTTTTACAGGTTCCATTTCATGCCATGATCAAATATGGTTGGTGGACAGTTGTGCCTTTAGGAAAGACGACTAGAAGTCGTGAACATCCCTTTGAATTGGTTGAAAATAAGATAGCTCAAAGGGTTGAGCTTGGAGATAATGGAAAATACAAAGTCAGGGGCATTGGTTCATCATCCTTCCATTTGGAATTAATGTATCTATTAACAATATTTTATATATTCCTCATTTGAAGAAGAACTTGTTGTTTATTTCATCTCTTGAAGACAAAGGATATATAATTTCTTTCGTTGATGGACAAGTTCTAGTAAGGAAGAAGGATGTTGAAAAATCGAGGGACGTATTATTTAGTTTGATTTCTCCATTAGTTTTTTTTTCGTTACATTAGTATCATCAAGACAATTTCCAAAAACACAAGAGAACACAAGATATAGGCGCACAACCAGGGTAAAACCCAGTCAAGAACTCTTCCTTCAGTAGATTCAAATCAAGTGAGACAAACAAGACCATTTGACCAAGACAATGACTCTTCTCCATCCACCAAGTCGACCTTCTTATGACAACATAAATTTACTTCAGTTAGAATGGACCTTTGTTGCAGCATTGTTCACTTGGTCCTACAATTTGTATAGATGGAAAGATCACCAATTTTTTTGGTCAGGTATATTATTCTTCTTTTCTGTTCAAATTTCCTCATTCTTTATTTATGTTCAAACTTCCTCCTTTCACTTCAAACTGTAACCCTACTCGCACTTCAATTGCATAAACCCTTCAAGAATCGAATGCTCCTCAAACTGGTCGAGTATGTATTGCTATATATAGTGGTTTGAGCATCCAATAATAGGCCGACTTGTAGGTTGATGAAGAGGTCGACTTGTAAATTGTTCAAGAGGCTGACATGATGAGATGGAGGTCGACTAGAGAGGAATCTGACTTGGTGGAGGATAGACACAAACAAAAATATTTATGGACTTTAAGGAGCCGGGTCTCTTACACAATGATTTTGACTTTGACTCAACAAAAATCCTAGAGCACTCAAAGGGTGGTATGACCTATGGAATATTGACCCAAGCATGAAACCCATGCTTTAATAAGTCAAATTAATAATAATAAATTTCTTTTGACAAATATATTACATCATGGATCAAGTACAATTATGAAGACCGACATTAGTTACATTTTTCAACACTCCCTCTTAACTAGGGAGGTATTTATAATTACATATATATAGAGGTACACGGAGGGTCTCTAAATGAACTACGAAGAGTTCTAGCACACTCAATGCTACGAACTAAATACCTAACTAGGGTAATCTGTCCATGTGGGACTAAGATGGACTCAAGCTTTCAACCACTCTAGGTACCATCAGGCTTACTTGCTAACCATCAACCCAAGGATCTAGGTGTGTATCCAAGGTCAGAGTTCCATGACCAACGCCACCCTCCCTCTTCGAGATCTAGACATCAACACATAGGTCGGCCAAATGTCCTTCCAAGCATCCACCATTAGATGTTTCAAGTCTCCCTATCAAACTATATATATCCATTTGTCCAAGCATGTTTCCAAAGTGTTCAACCCTTTTATGGAGAGATTTACCTGTAAAAACACAAACCTTCGAGGTCCTCTGATGCTACTATCATTAAGTTATCCATATACAATTTGTTGGAAGTTTTCTTCTTCTTTCATTTCTTCATAAACACCAAATACAAGCCTAAAATCTAACATAAATTTAGATTCCTCGAGTCTTTGTTTGCAACTTTATGAATGTTTATTGATCGTACTTTCATTCATTTGGCTTCATTTTAATTCAAGGAATTTAATGTCATAATATGACCTCCCTCTTAACTGGGGAGATATACTCTTTCTTCTATCCAGGCTCCCTCTTAACTTAGGGAGATCAACAACTTCATAACATCAGAGGAACTTCATCCTTTCAAGGCTTCATTCGTTCTTATGACATCAAGGTTATCTTGATATATAGCTTCCTTCATCATGCTTATACAAACATATTCATATATTTGAAGATCATGTGACCGCAAAACTTTAATAGCAATTACAACCAAAAGCAAATACAAAGGATTATATTAACTATATCAAAATCGAAACATTCAAACTTTAGACTTCATAATCAACAAAGGCTACATCTTTTTATACTTTAGACCTTAACAACTTGCTAGGAATTTTACATAAACCCCAGACTTCAATTACAAAACCTTAGATAATATACTTTCAAGATAGACTTTGCTAAGGTTTTTGTTATAAACCCTAGATACATTGATAATCAAGTTATCCTACTGGCATATGTATATCTAGGGTTTCATCATTGAAACTTATATCAATACTTAGGTAAACCCTAGAAACAAATATTACTGCATCAAACTTAGATACACAATAATGTCGATCAAGCTAGGGTTTCGATTGAGCAGAAGCATACAATCCTAGGGTTCCATTCCTAGGATCCCCTTTTACAAGGGTTTTGCTTATAAACTCTAATTTGCCAAACCCTAAGAATCTAATATTTCGACTTATCAACAAAAAAACCTAACTTATCACAGTCTTAATAATCTAAGGTTTCGGTTTATAACAAGGTCTACAACAACAAATTCTAAAATACTACGATTTTGTCATAACAATACCAAAACCATAATTATTACAAGAATGAACTTCTCTTTATTTTACTAGCAACACTAAGAGGACTAGGGTTTCATCATCATTTCTAAGCAAGGATATAATTTCTTTGTTCAAACACTAAGTATATTAGGGTTTTATTAACATACCTTCATGTTAGGGTTTTATAGTGAACCCTAAAGGTTAGGGTTTCATAGGAATGATAAAAAAAATTAACATGGTAGATTAAATCAAAAGATTAATCACCCTAACAAGAATCTCTATGATTTAGAACCTAGACATGAGAGAGTTAGAATTATAGAGAAAATTAGAAAATGATCAAACCTTTTTTTATGACGAAGGCTAGTTACAAATTATGTGGATTTGAACATACCTTGAGATGGCTCTCTTACAAAACTTGTAGGATTTTCTAAGTACTTCCTTTGAAGACTCCCTCTAAACATCATACTCATTTTTTATTCAATGATCCAACTTGATTTACCGAGTCATCATTCTTGATATATACCTACAATATTCATTTGACAACCACAACCAAAATATACATGAATAATAGATTGTTTGAATGGGGTTTACATATATACTATCTAGGGTTTACAACTCCTAGGTATAAAGAGATTATGCAACCCTAGGATCATACAAGCAATAAAAACTTAAAGACATTAGATTCATATGGACATCTTTATACATACCTCAAGAATTACATACCTCTATTCTTCTAATGAATTTTTCTTGCAATCTGTATACATTATTGTTGATGACTAAAACATGAAGAGTAATACTTACTTGATGAGGACTTTAAGTTGGTCCAAAAGTGCTAGATGCCCTTTTCTTGACTGTAGTAGAGGATTCCAGGAAAGAACCGCTACAAGTCCTCAAATAGACTTTCTCCTCATACTAATATAGACTGCTTCTTCTCAATAGTTTCTACAAGACTATTTGGAATAGGCAACCACTGATATTTCCTTTCATTCTTTGGATCAGTTATTATGAAACTGTGGTGACTTGGACTTCTTGTATATGCATAGATATGCGTTCTTCTCGGCTTCTACACCAATGTATAGGACTAGTGTGGAACAACAAATTTTACTTTAAGAATGGTGACTACAACTTGGTGATACATCAATTTTGTAGATTCGGTTTTGAGTCCTTTATGTGCACAGGTCTAGGTTTCTTTTTGTAGGTGATGGAGGCTATGATTTAGGCCTTCCACTATACGGTTATATCCATAATTTTGTGGGAGATTCGGCTCCTTTCCAAGGTCATTGTAGCTTCACATTTAGCCTTTCAACTATGCTTACAACACCTTCAATAAATTATGTCTTGGTCTTTTCCAAATAGAGATACTTCGTTGGTTGTCAAGGCTTTCACAATAGATGCTCTGAGATGAGTTTTGATTACCCTTAATTATGATTGGTTATTCGGATCATTGAGATAGCACATAATTCAGACCTTTGATGATGATTTGTAGACTGGCCTTTAGAACCTCACTCTTTTTTCCAAGACATTCGGCCTACTTTAGGCTAGTATATTAGCCTCTCTAACTTCTAGAACAGAGCTTCTAGGTTCTCAAAAACTCCTAGCAGATATGCCCAAAACTCAAAATTTATTCCCTTAAGGAGCTCAACCTACCTTTAGCTTGAATACTAACCTTTTGGAATTAGATAACAATGCCTCTATGCTTTCAAAACTTATTTTGGACCTTTTGAATAGGCTTGCAAGTTTTGATACTATGACTAGGGCTAGTTAACATGCCCATAATTTTGATTCATTACTTCTAGGAGCTCGGTCCTAGCAAATAGTCTTCTCTTGACCATCTTGATGCCCTTTATTTCTTGTCATGATCTTTCTAACTGCCCTTATTCTAATGAACCAAGATATGATAAAATGTTGAGAAATCAAGGGTAGTTGAAGCATAAAAATTGGTAGCTTGTAGACTTGAATGTAAAAATACACGAGGTATTTAATATATATATATATATATATATATATATATATATATATATATATATAATTGTACAAGTGATGAATGTTACAATGAGGACATGCATTTATATACCTAAGCAGGTGTCATTTCGTGAATGGGCATGTCTTTTAGACATGCCTTTTCACTTAAATTAATGACTATTTAACCTAATTAATATTTGATTATTTAATATTTACATTTATTTTATTTATTTACTTGTTATGAATTATATTCATAACAATAGTATTGTTTAGTTTTATTTCTCCATTACTTGACAATTTCTTGTGATCAATTACTTTTCTTCTTCTTTGTTGTTACATTAGTATCATCAAGACAATTGCCAAAAACACAGGAGAACACAAGATATATGCACACAACTATGGTAAAACCCCTAAGAAGGGGAAATCCCAATCAAGAACTCTTCCTTCAATAGATTCAAATCAAGTGAAACAAACAATACCATTTGACCAAGACAATGACTCTTCTCCATCTACCAAGTCGACCTTCTTATGACAACATAAATTTACTTAAGTTAGAATGGACCTTTGTTGCAACATTGTTCCCTTGGTCCTACAATTCGCATAGATGGAAAGATCACATAAAATTTCATTCAAGTATATTCTTCCTTTCTATTCAGATTTCGTCCTTCTTTATTTCTCTTCAAAACTTCCTTTTCACACTTCAAATTGTAGCCCTAATCACACTTCAATTGCAGAAGCCCTTCAAGAATCGAATGCTCCTCAAACTGGTTGAGTATGTATTGCTATATATAGTGGTTTGAGCGTCCAATAGGTTGACTTGTAAATTGTTGTAGAGGTTGACATGATAAGATTGAGGCCAACTGGAGAGGAAGTTGACTTGGTGGAGGATAGACACAAAAATAAAATTTATTTCTTGACTTTAAGGAGCCCAAGAAGGGTCTCTTACACAAAAGATTTTGACTTTGACTCGACAAAAATCCTAGAGCAATCTAAGGGTGTTATGACCTATGGACTATCGACTCAAGCATGAAACCCATGCTTTAATAATTCAAATTGATAATTATAAATTTATTTTGACAAATATATTACATCATAATCAAGTAAAATTATGAAGACCGACACTAGTTACATTTTTCAACAAAGGATGCTTCCTTTGAATCTGGCAATGAGGAGATTGGAAGCCTATATCATCTCCTTCGACATTCAATTCAAGCCTTTTTACACAACACCACTAATCTTTGTGAGCTATGGCTTGAGAGGTATGCTCATGTTCATTATAAAGCCTTGTCTAGCTTGAAAGATTTTGTTAAAGGTGTACCTGAAATCAAAATTGAACATGATGGAATTTGCAAGGGGTGTGCCCTTGGGGAAAATGTTAAAGGAAGATGTACTAAAAGTGATAGTAGATCCAAAGGAATATTGGATCTCATGCACTTTGATGTTTGTGGACCTATGTTTGATAAATCCTTGGGTGATAATTTGTATTTTCGCTTTTATTGATGATTACTCTCGTAAAACGTGGATTTATTTCTTGAAATACAAGAATGAAGTATTTGATAAGTTTTGAGAATTCAAAGCACAATTTGAAAACGTTCTAGGAAGAAGGATCAAGAATTTAAGGTCTGACAATGGAGGAAAGTATGTATCCAAGGAATTGATTTCCTTCTGCAGGGATGTTGGAATTAAGAGGGTGTTGATAGTTCCTATCTATCCTCAACAAAATGGAATCGCTGAAAGGAAGAATCAAACTATTATGGAAGCTACCAAGGCCATGCTTCATGATCAAGAGTTGTCAATGTTTATTTTCAGAGAAGCTGCAAGAACAACTGTTTATGTTCAAAATAGATGCCCACACCAAATATTGGATTACAAGACTCTTAAAGAAGTCTTAACAGGTGAGAGACCAAATGTTGAACATTTAAGTATCATTGGTTGTCCTCGTTTATGTTCACGTGCCCAAGGAGAAAAGGAAGAAGTTGGAACCTTCCGAGAAGAAATGAACTTTCATTGGCTACAATGAAAAATCGAAGGCCTTTAGGGTTTTACTTACCAAAACAAAATTCTATTGAAACTTGCAGGGATGTTATCTTTGATGAAGATATTGCTTTCTGGAAGTCCAAGGGTTCACACTTGGACTCTGATGATGAGATATAGGTGGCTCCAAAGAATATGGATCTAAAGAGCCTGAACCAATGGAAAAAGATCCTCATGAAGAGTCCGATGATCATGAATTTGTTGACTCTCCAAGAACCATTGTACCTAAGACTTGAAAGAGGCATGCTTGGATTGAAAGAAAATTGAAGGAAGTTGAAGGACATTTTGCACCTCGTGAAACCTTTAGGGAAAGCAAGAGGCTGAAGAAGTATTATGGTTATGCAGCAATGATGTGTAAGATCATTGAGTCTATGCCATCCACCCATGAAGAAGAAACTAAGCATCAAGTTTGGAAAGATGTTATGATGGAAGAATACCAATCTATATTGAAGAATGATGTTTGGGAAATCGTGTCAAGACCTGAAGGAAATTTGTTGTCTTCCAAATGGATTACAAAATCAAGCATGTAATTGATGGAAGTGTTGAGAAGTACAAGGCAAGATTATTGACCTGAGGATTCTCCCAGAAAGAGGGAGAGGATTATGAAGACACATTTGCCCTTGTTCCCAAGTATGCTTCTATTAGATTCGCCATTGCTCTTGCTTCTATTGCAGGTTCGAAATTGCATCAAATGGATGTCAAGGCTGTTTTTTTGGATGGAGTAATTGAAGAGGAAGTCTATATTGAGCAACCTCAAGGCTTTTGAGGTCCATGATAGAGAGACATCTCTGCAAATTGAAGAAAGCTTTGTATGCACTGAAGCACACTCCTCATGCATGGTACTCTCGTATTGATGGTTATTTGTTGATTCTTTGTTTCAAGAAGAGTGATTCAGGCAAGGGTTGAAGTTTTCATTGTCCAATGTAAGAGGGAGCTAATTTTTGAATTTGAAATGAAGGATCTTGGTCTTACACATTACTATTTGGGATAGGAAATTTGGCAAAATCCTAATGGAATATTTGTTGGACAAGGCAAGTACACTATTAAGATCCTTCATAAATTTGGCATGATGGACTTCAAGTCCATGAACAATCCGTGACAAATTTGAAGAAAACATGTCACTGTGATTATGATTTGATTGTGATAATTTAGCAGCTCAATGACAAATTCCAACCATGGGACTAGATTCCTCTTTTCGAGAGGAACAATTTTGACTATTGAAGCGCTCAATTTGGACAAAAGAAAGTGTCTTATGAATAAAATCTCACATATGCACAATTGGACAAGTCAACCCTAACAAGAAATTGGTCACCCTTGGAAGCCTATAAATGCAAGTGACCTCAAGCTCATTTGTAAATCAGCAAGCATCTTCTTCTTGTTTTGAGTGACGAATGCAACAAGCTCTCCCTCTTCATGCTTTTGTATCCTACCTCTAAAAACCATCCTTAATTCTTCTTGAGTGAGCTTTCCAACAATCTCATTAAATGATGGAAAAATATTGTTGTTGCTTATAGTAGTAATGAAGGCTTCCCAAATAGGAGGAAGGCCTCTAAGTAACAATCACCGATCCCCCGTTAGGCACAGTTTCCCCAACTCTTTGCAATTGATCTCTAAGACGAGATATCCTCATAATGTAGGATTGCACAAACTCTCCTTTGTTCATCTTTATGTCTTTGAGTTGATCTTTCAAGGAGATGATGTCATTCAAATTGTTGACTTTATACATGCCTACTATCTTATCATATGTCTTTAGACTTCCTTAAATTTCCAACATATGCAAGTAAACTATCATGTAAACCATTAGCTATAATTTGATTAGCTTTTAACTCACCTCTCTTGTACTGTTCTTGGTAGCAGCGGAAGCATTTTCCGCAGGCTCGGGCACTTTTCCTTGAATGCATTCCAAAGCATCATTGTTATCAGCTATGATCTCCAACCTGATTTTCTATGCAGCAAAGTTAGATGAGTCACCCAACTTTTCATGTTCCTTGAAGAAATAGGAAGACATCTTAACCTGACTAGATAGGCTCCTTCAGCTTTCCAAAGATGATTGCTTTAATGCTTGTCTCCTTTTTCCTTCACCTTAGCTTTGATACCATGTTAATTTTTTAGATTGTTCTATGTTGTATCAATTACTTTAGCCCAATTCAATACTTCAATTAGCAATATTTTCAATATCAATCAATCTTTTCAACCAGCAACAATAATTGAAGATATAACAATAAATGCATTGGAAAATGAGACAATCAACACATCAACAAGAGACACCAAATTTCATCAAAGACCAAGGAAAAGCCCACTATGGGGAAAACCATCTGAAAATTCTTCTTTTATTAGATTGTCATAAAATGTTCAACAGAGAGTATAATGAGCCCAAAAAAAATAATCATCCAGCAATATTAACCCAACAACATTTAGAAATATGTTCCCAGCAACAACCGAGATATAAGTCAACTTGACCTGACTTCAGTCAACAGCGATCCATAGTAGTCAACTATCAAATTTTAGCCTAGAAGGCCAATCACACAGAGGAAGAGTTGTGCATGTGGTTGAGACCTTCCAACCACTCCCTTGAGCTTGCTAGCCATCGGTTGTGACCAAAAATTACCTTTGGCGAGCCTGCGGTTATGACCCAGAAACCCTAGAACACGTACGAACTTCAGACCCTATATTTTCGGACCTATGTGAACCTCTTTTATCAACCCAGCCTCAAACCTATGTGAACCAATCAATGAAGAAGAGAAGAAGATACTTGATGATTTAAAAATGAGCTCGAGGTCACTTGTATTTATAGGCTTACAAGGGTGACCAATTTCTTGTCAACGATGACCTATCCAATTGTGCATATGTGGGCTTTTACTCATAAGTACGCTTTCCCTTGTCCAAATTGAGCGCTTCAATAGTCAAAATTGGTCCTCTCGAAAAGAGGAATAGCCAAATTAACACACCCTCTCAGTTAGGGAGAAATTACAATCGCATCATGTAATAATCATATGTGATATGTCGTCATGTCATGTTTTATCTCTGCTCAACTCTATTCGCTGAAACATTCTCGAATCTAAAGAAGAAAAATCATCGAGGAGCTAAAGCTACCACCCTCTATAACGTTGGAGAGCACATCTCAATCCAAAGCATATTAGGGAGCACATCTCAACCCAAAATCTCATGGGGGAGCTAAACATCTTTGGCACCATGAGGAATAGGTGATATAGGGGAGCACATCTCAAACCAATCATCCCAGCAATGACCCTCAAGAGTCATGTGGTAGAACACATGCATCATAATCAACTTGGGTTGTACACCCCTAAGTACACTCTCAACTCGTTGGCCAAACGGGGAGCATAATCCCAACAAGCAAAACTTGTGGGTATGATGCCAACTAGAGCATACTTTGCAAAGATCAATATAGGGGAGCAATATCTCCAACCCTATGGGTAACATATAAGGGAGCAACATCTACGACCCTATTGTCCATAGATCCCTCAACCCCAGGAGCCCTCCATCTCAATGCTACACCCTGGGAGCTCAAACGGGGGGGAAGAGTTAGCTATGTGTCCTCGATTAGCGATGCCCCTTATCAGGAGAGGTCACATTTGTAAGTCTAAGCTGCTCTCTAAAGACCAAGAACTATATAGAGTAATCCCTCGGGTCATGATGACTGAGAGACCAGTTTGGTCGGGGGCACTAATTTTGAGATTCCCTCCTTTGGGTCATCTAACTAAGAGACTATATAGTTAGGGATTGAGATAGGGATACCTCCCTTGGGTTGTGGACTGAGAGACCTTGTTTATGGTCAAGGAGATGTACCTTGTGTAGTCATTGCATATGGTTGGAGAGTTTGACTTCATTGATTGATCCCATTGGTCAGTTGGGCACTAACTTGGATGCCATTAGGTTTTGGCTTATGCGATGTATTTTGATGATATGTATCTTTCCTTATCATGAGGCTTGTGATCTCTCCCTTGGGAAGTTGTTAAGGGACTTGTGGACTGGTCGGGGAGATTGATCTTGAAAGAGAGAGAGACTTGTACATTTGATCTCTCCCTTGGGCAGTCGCTGAGAGACCTATGGATTGGTCGAGGAGATTGATCTTGAAAGAGAATGAAAAGTACCTCCCTAGCTAAGGGGGAGTGTTGAAAATTGGTAGTTATGGTCAGTGTTTTCATTATCAAATTGATGGAGAAAATTCATATTTTTCATGTTGACCAAATCAGCCTAAAGTGCACAAGTTGACCCACATGATGAATGGGTTTGACCTTAAGGTCAAAACCATCCTAAACCACATATAAATAGAAGTTCGGTGGAGCTCATTTGGCATCAGATCAACTCACATCATTCGAATTGAAATCACACGAAGTCCACACATGCATAGGAGACAATGAGAATTTTTGTTATGCATTGACCAACCCTCTATTCTTTTGTTTGACCAACGTTGACTTGGGAGAGTTTGCTTTTGTTTGACCGAATTCTTTGATTGTTTTGGAGGCCGAATATTTCAATGATTCGTTGACTTGGTTTGACCAAAGTCTTGTTTTGTTTTTGGGCCATTGACCACATGTCAACTCTATCCCTTTGACCGAGAATTACAGTGGTTCGTTGACTAAGGTTTGGACCAAATTTTGACACTCCTGTTTAGAGCTACCTCAGGCTAAAATTCAGCCCCTTTGTTGCAAACTTGGACTTTGACCAGGATTGACTATTTTCTCTCTATTGATTGCTTTGACTTGGAAATATTGAGGTCAAAATTTGGAATCTTGTTGGAATATTTTGATGTACGTTTTGATGAACTAAATTCTCTCTCTCATAAGGAAAGATTGTTGGGGTTTCCCCTTATGGGTTTTTCCCTGGCTGCTAGCCTAAATATTAGTGTCTTTTGTCTCTTGTTTTACTACTTACTGTGATATTTATTGCTCTATTGAAAAAAAGTTAATGGATGAATATTTTCATGTATAACTGTGTAATGATTGGAATGTTATAGGAAGTCTACTTGTATAATTGGAAGTAGTTATAAATTTGAAAAATTTGTAATAGTCTTGATTGCACTAAAAAATCAACACAAATGACACCAAAACCATGGATAAAAGGGTGGTAAGAACCTTCGAAAAGTAGATGAGACTTAAGGCTACAATGAGTAAGTCGAGGATTCAATAATATGACATGGTAAAAAGACAAGAAATTACAGGATTTGGGCTTACGGATGGGACGAAAACGTAAAAGGGAGTTAACTTCCAATTCATGTGAGAGGAAGAAAGGTTATGCCAAATGTGTGGAAACAAAATGTTACATGAGAGACTAGGAACAAGGTAATCAAAGAACGACATAAGTAACGTTGGGAAGATCTGACACACACATGGGAGAGAGAATCTCACACACTATTACAAGTTGAAGAAGCTTTCACGATTAGCAAAAATTGCAAGAAAAGGGCAAATATTCCTAACGAATTATTCATGGAGTTATCAATAACTAGCTATGATACCATGCCAAGTTGAGGAATAACTAACTTTGCTTGATTGATGTCGTTAACTTGAACCATACTAAATAAAAAACTCTTAATATTCTTAATTTATTTATTTACAAAATATTTACAATTACACAAATTCCCGAAAATGTGTATCCAACGTAAAGAAACTCATACACAATCCAATCTTTTATATGCATTGTATAATCCTTAATCTCCTCAAGTGGAACTCACAACATTACAATGCTTTCAACTTTTCTCAAATTTCTCACTCCAGAAGTCTTCTTTTCCAAAGGTTGAGACTTTAGGATAACTAACAACCTCATTGAATGCTCAAGGATTCAAGAATCCAACAAAAAGAATACCCATAACTAAGGGAGAGCCTTGCTACAATGGTCAACTGCGAATTAATGGAGACCAAAGACGAGGGTAGTAAAAGATGCCCTTCTAAAAATCACTCAGTATAGCCATCTTTGAGAGGCCCTGAGGATATGCAAGAGCAACAAGGGTGTTTTTTCTAGCTTTGGATGACTAACCAAATCACTACCATATAGCTTTCAACCTATATAAAAGAGCCAAGTTTATAGCAAGTGAGCCTTAGCTTTGCAAAAACCCGATTGGAAAAACTGGCCAACACATTTACAAAGGCAAGCCTCTAAAAATCTATGCAAGTCGAAGTTCACGATTTTAAAGTGGTTGCTATAAAACCTTCGAGGCTTCTCCCCAAAGATAGTTATTAATATATATTTCATGTACTACACAATAATTTAGGTGTGTCGATGTAAATTTTGGTAAAATTAAGTGTCTTAATTATGTAAGAAATATCCACTTATAATTTCTATTGATTATTACTCATTTAACTTTCATATGTTATAACATTCAAACATGAGTTACATGCAAAACATGATGATTGAATTTTAATTATATGTTCGATGTCTATCCATAGATGTATTTTAATTATATGTTCAAAGTGTAAGGGGGTAAATTAATGCATATAAACGTTATGAGATCCATGCCCACCATGTCCTATGAGGCTACCAACCATGATTGTTGTTAGTGATTAATACTACATTTGAAAATCTAAGAAGGGGTGATTCACAAATTATTTGCAAGATACCAACTTCCTCACATCAAACCAACCATGATTGTTGTTAGTGATTAATACTACATTTGAAAATCTAAGAGGGGGTGATTCACAAATTATTTGCAAGATACCAACTTACTCACATCAAACCATTATATGTGAGAGGGTGAAGGATATTTTTCTTTGGATACACATGCACACACACACAAAAACTCCTCAAGTAATAAGGGTGAGGTGGAGTCATATTCAACTCCACGGGAAATTTGGAATTGAGTTTGTTTGAGGGATTGTGATAGTGACAAATAATGAACCAAAGATTAAAAGCTTCTTCAAAGGACTCTTATCCTTGAATCCTAACAGGTAAGCCACCATAGTGGCTTTATACTCATTTTAAGAGTTGTGCAAGGGTTAATAATAATATCTTCTCCCTCGCTCAAACAATTAGAAGAATCAAACAATAGATTTCATGTGCTCCATCACCATAATATGACCAACAAGCAAAACGAGATGCATTATTGAACCTTGGGCAATGCATTAGAATGGGGGGATAACTCATCACACCCCTCCCTAGGATTTAAAGGCTTCAGCGTTGATCAGCATGTGAAACTGCAAGGTAAAGTCTCCATTCTCTTGACGATGGATCAATGGTGGACATCAATCATACACCTTGTAGCTTATGAAATGATTTATATTGGATGACACTTATGTGGACTATAAAATGTGGGTTGTTTGTTTGCGAAGAAAGTTACTACAAGAATTTTAAAAGGGTTCTTGACAAGGCCTCACTGGAGTCATTCTCTAGTTTCAAGGCAACCCAAATCCTACAAAAGACCTTTCCTTTCCAAGCTATTAGCTAGCCTCGTCCCCTTCTTTCTTTGTTTACATGATTCGCTCTGGCTGTAGTGGTCATTCCATTCTAACACCACCTAGTTTTCATGGCTTCAACCCTTGATCATCATCTCCTTCAAACATTTTCTAGTTAATGTGGCTTAACCGTTTTACCTTGCAACCAAATCTTCTAGCTATAGTTGGAGAATTATGGCCAAGCCTAATAGGGATCACATTAGTCAAAGAAGGGTAACATATTGTGAATATAACAAATGTCTTGCATGTAAGTTGAAACATTTGAATAAGGAAGCAAGATATTGTTTGAAAGAGGTGGGTGAGGCTCATTGTGGAGTTATAAATGCATGCCTTATATGGGAGCAAGCATAGTTAAAAGTGCATCTGACACTACAATGTATGTGGTTGGCTTGAGAAACTAGCAAAAAGTGGTAGACTCATTTATGGGCATTCAGCTTTGTAGGACTTTAAAGATTTCACTGAAAGTCGACTCTATAAAACATATGGTTCAAAGGATGGTAATTGATCTTGGCATTCCAAATTCGATCTAGGTTACCCCTGCTCTTTCTAATTCTTATTGGGTATCGTCCTCCAATGGAACATCCATGGCCTCCGCCCAAGTTCCAAGAGAAGAAAGCGAAGTGTGGACCTCTTGAAGTGTGAGGAAAAGTTAAGGAAAATGATTTCAATCTCTTTTTTAATTTCCATGTCTTAACATGTTTTTTAGAATTATATGTTCACTTCACCAACACGCTAGACAGCGTAACTAGGCAATTGTGGTAGGTACTTTTTAGACCCTGTGGTAATTATGGGTAGACTAGTTCACTTGTAGCTTTTTTGTTTGAAAGGTAGAAACTTCACTACTATTTTGTCATAGCTACTTGGCATGGTCGTAGCCCACTTTCATTTTTAATATGATTTTTTTGTGTCTGTGTGTTGAGCTTAACACTTTCTTAGAAAAGGAACTTAGAATTAAATTAGCTCACTACTTTAAATAAGTCTGAGAATCAAGACCTTGATGAAAGTTCGAGGGTGAATTGAAAGTGTAATACTCAAACGGTGGTGAGAATCCAAAAGCCATCACTAAACAGAAATTAATTAGGACCAAAATGGAAGAACTAATTAACTGTTAACAATCTTTTTAATGATTCTGATTTCTTCCATTCATTTGTTATGTAGGTTTGCCCATAGCCCAAGATTCAATGAGAAATTAGCAACACTGAACATGAAGAATAGGTTGAGAGAAGATTTCTTTCTATTGTGGAAGTTGTGGAAAATGTAGGTAGGTGGGTCTATGATACAGCAAACACCTGCACAAGGCAGACTAGATATATGCAAAGAATAGCCCTGTATTGGCAAATAAATGCTATCATTGGCAAGGTGCTTGTGGAAATGTCAAAAGCTCAATAATAAATCTTGCTTAGCATTGATGATGAGCAACCGCAGCTGAAGAAACTGAATTCCAAAGTCTCTATGCTGGCAAAGAAGGTAGCAGACTTGGAATTTCCCAGCTCCGTGGGAGAACACAGGGACACCTAATACCATTCTGGTGGATTCTCCATCTAGTTAAACGGCCACCCTTTTAATTTTTGTTTTCTACATTAGATGCAGCAAGGCTACTAATCAAGGAAATGATAGGACACGACTCAATAATTTTTCAGATGCTATTAAACTTTTTAGTTTATCTGATAGTGTGATATCATAATTGTACTTAATGTATTCTTTCAACCAACTATTCAACATATAAAGGATAGATGGAATAATAATACCAGAAAAAGCACTACCATCCAGTGAGCTCAGTGTCTATGAACTTATTATTATGTCACAATAGTATGTGCCTGCATAGATCCTACTAAATCTCCAGTAGAATATAGCTGCTGAAAGTCACATAATAATAATACTAATAATAATTTTGTGCTGCTTTCCAAACAATAATGGTACATCTCTATTAAGACTTCCATAAGAAAGATAGCCAAAAATAATCATCTCCTTAAAATACCATATGAAAGGAATATAATGTGAGAGAGCAACTTAAAAGAAAATACTCCACATAAAACAAATGAAATTATAATAAAAACCCATCTGCAATGTACAAATGGAAATTTACAAGTTATATAAACTTTTTTAGATGGTTGTCGGGTACAACAATATACTACAGAAATCTTGTACACAAAACCATCATCGAAGAAAATGGATACATCTAAAAATTACACAAGAAAAGTGTGTTTACAAACAGAAACGCTGCAAAAAGCATTTTCCCAAGCATCTTCATGAAAGGTGAGCATTCATCATTTCCCGATACACCATGTCAATGAAATGTTCATTCTGCAAATTGAAACGAAGATCATGAGCTTCAGTAGCACAACTAGCACTGTAAGATTTCAACCAAAGGTTAAAGAATTCAAAACTATATGTCGTACTGCTTCCTTATGTGTCCTTCAATTTGTGATTTCCAACAGCCCCTTATTTCTACTAAATTACACAATGCTCCAAATGAACGGTAAATGAATAATATATCAAAGAAGCCATCACCTTGAAAAGATGGTTGATCCAAAACAAAAATATTGGTTTCCCAATGCAAACACAATGGAACACTCTCATCTTATCAAAATAAAGTAACGATAAGTGCTGCACAGAACAGCATATGTTCCACTACAAAATCTACAAATTTCCATGTAAATGTACAAATTTAAATAAAGGTCTGACATCACGTGGCATGCCCTTATTATTAGCATTAAATATACGTATGCCATGCATGCAAAATTAATATGAAATTAAAAACAATCCTATGAGGAAGGCATGCATTCATATTTTCAATGTTTTTAATCCTCCCCCCCATATAGGATGCCCCATTCATAATTTTACTATCATCTATCACCCAAAAAACTTCGGTAAGACTAACCCCATAGCTAAATGTTAGTATGAAATTCAAAGAAAACGTGGCTTGCAAAATTAATGATAAAAGGAAACTGGAATGAAGAGATTGTAGACAGTGGATACATACCTGGATTAATTTAACTAAAGCATCACGGATACCATCTCTTGTTATAATTGGTCCATGACTCATGCTTGAAGCTGGAGCAAGAGATGGGGGCGGAGTAGGAGGGGGAAAAGGTTGAAGAAGGGGTGAACCATGTGAAGGCTGCAGTTGTGAGGGTGGTTGAACAGGTGGGGCTGTCAGTGTGGAAGAAATGGGTGGAGCCATTAATGCTGGAGATACCAATGATGGTACAAAGAAAGAAGGTTTGACCAGGCGATTGATGCCAGCTTCTGAGCCATCCATGGAACTTACTGGCACAGATGGCACAGCTATTGGAGGAGTGAGTATCGATGTTGGTGGAGCTGGTGATGAACTTGTCAATGAACGACTTGGTAAGGAGTGTGTTGATGTTAATGGCCGCATAGGCAATGACGATGTCAAATTTGAAGGATTGTTTGTGTGCAAAGGTCCCTGCAAATAAAATACACAAAATACCTTATTATGTGTCAATCATGTATTAAAATTATGTGAATAATGCACAGGATCATGAATAGGATCATTTCTACTTCATATATATCCAACTGGACGGATTTATGAATAGATTTGCATTATACATAGAAAATTAAAAATATAAGCATGGTACACATGGACACAGAAAGATGGACATCGATGCTCAAAACTGAAAAAACAGAACATACATTCTCTTTGAAATTTCTGTGCATGATTGGATTGAGGTCTATTTATAGCTCTACCCTAAGAGAGCAGTTAAGCTAAGTCATGTAACAAGGTTTATATATATATAAAAAAATGAAATATAGACAAAAAGATTCAAATTTTGTTAGAATTTAGAAAGTAGAATACTTA
This sequence comes from Pinus tabuliformis, assembly GCA_031772625.1. Taxonomy (NCBI): domain Eukaryota; kingdom Viridiplantae; phylum Streptophyta; class Pinopsida; order Pinales; family Pinaceae; genus Pinus; species Pinus tabuliformis. Next base: position 151,105,579 of record CM062805.1, on the reverse strand, counting down.
CATGGTACAAATTCAATCATACAACTAGTTACTACTTAGTACTTACTCATACTACAATGATGATCAAATGACAAATGCACAAGAAATTAGAACCATAAACTGCAGTTTTCTCATTAAGTCATCAAAATCAAGATGTACTACATAGATATTGAGTCACCGTTACTATAGGTGGGAATGCCAATGGAAAATACAAAATAGGGTACTAGAACTATAGATGGAAAAAACTCATAGCTCATTACCATCAGTAGTCATCCATGTCAAATCAAAATCAACATCACTACCATTGCTTTCTCCTCCATCCTTCCCCTCGTCCTCCTCTATATCTAGTCTAATCAATGCATCTACTGGTGTGGAGGATGACCCCTCAAGAGGATTGCCATAAAAAAATGACCAGATCTAGCACCAATTCATTAAGATCCAAGTTGACTAATGCCAAACCAACACTATTATCCAAACCTAGCATCAGGAAACACATCCCAAATCTTTGTCTTTCCCTTCAACCACTCCTCCCTCTACCTATATATAAGATGGAGGCTAATGTGCACATACACCATTGTCTTTGTCCTAGATTGCTCAAGCCTCCTTTTCTTCAAACTATACAAATTCCCACATGTGCTCCAAGTCCTCTCACAACAAGACAATGAAGTAACCTGAGAGAGGAGCATTATGGCTAATGGTTGTAGAAGGGGGAATATTGCCCCATAAGTTTACCACCAACATAGGGCTTCTCAGCCTCTTTGTCTCTAAGCACATCATAGCTTCCAAATCTCCTAGTGTTAGTGTAAAACTCTATGAAGCCTTCCTCCACTTCATTAATGGATGCTCTATCCTAATATATCCATCTAAATGTATCCTTCTTCCCCTATGAAATAACACCATCCATGTGAGGAGAGAACCTTTGTGAAGGCCCATCATTGATTCAATCACTAGATTCAATCACTGAGCCAAGCAATGTTCTTATTCCACTGGATGCCAAGAATACCCTGTATGGTGTCGACTAAGGTCTCTACTGATGTCCCACATACTGAAAGCACTCATTCTATAAAATAACAACCTTCAAGGACTCAATCATGGAATCCCTACTGAAGAAAGTGTAACTAGGTTCAGTCTTCATAAATGTAATTTTGATCTTTGTAATTGTAAAGAAAAGGAATTATTACTTTTGTCATTTATAACAATGAGTTTCTTGCTTATTGAATAGGTCAAGCACATGTTTAAGTCCTTCTAGGAAGTCAAAGAATCAATGTATTTGTTGAAGACCCTTATGGGCTTGTTACACCATGTAAAAATATGTATTAGAGTCAAAAGAAGACCTCCAAGCAAAGTCCCAAGCCTCCTCCATATGTCGACATCATAAAGGGAAGCAAATTGAATTATAGAGATCAAGTCGGCCTAATAGGAGGGGCAGACTCCTATATAAAGGGCCATTTGACTTCTCCAATACGAAGCAATTCATCTCTGAAATCAGCGAAGGAGGATGAGTAAAGGGTTCAAGAAGGACGAAGAGAGGTGTCTCTATTGCAGTGAAGGAGGAATTGGAGATCGAGTTTTCAAGGCTTGTTTTAGGGCCTATTACAGTCACATGTGTGAAGATAAGGAGGCTCTTTCTGCTGTCATATCAGCCCTCCTATTTCAGTCATAAAAGATAATTAATTGGGCTAGAAACGAGTGCCTATTAGGCCTCTTACTCAAGCGAAGAAGGAGGCTACTCAAGCTAAGGAAAGAGAAGGAATCAAGCATCATATTCTTGAAGGTATACCCCACATGTGCGAAGGAAAGGAGGACATACTACTGCTGTTCCAGATCTGCAATCTTAGAGAAGTAAAGAAAGCTCGGTTGGGTGGTAACAAGGTCATCTTCTTGAGTTAGAAAGGCTCCATCTCAAGCGAAGGAAGAAAAGTACAAGGTTCTCTCTAGGGCATACAATCTAGGGTTTCTGCAATTGCCGAAAAGAAGTGCCATCAGTTGCCTAAAGGAGGACGAAGTGCTACAAAGAAGTAAAAGGCAAAAGGCAAGACTTGTGCTTGGATGATCTTCTTGTCAAGGGTCTAAGGTTTGGCATTTGTCAATTGAAGCTTCAGTAAGAGAAATTTGCAGAAGCGTTTTCCTCTCTAGGAGAGAGAGGTTTTGCACTGGCTGAGAGACAATATCTTGTGTTCTTGTCTCTTGTGCTTCGGTCATTGTTTGATGAAGTAAGAGAACATACAATAATAATAAGAAGAAGAAGATTGTGATAATAAGAAATATACAAGTACTTCACAAATTGTTATCATTGCTAGAAGAATCTCATCATAACTCAGATGCCCTAGATTCTTCAACAATCCCACCCCTCATAGCTCTGTCCTAGGATGGGTTGGTCGATGTCTACAAACTACAACAAAGAGATGATATGCTCCATGATCTTAAAATGGTAAAATCTACCCTTTCCCACCACCCATCATCTAACACTCTATCCTTGACATTGTTTGAGGAAGCTTGATTCATCTTTCTCCAACAAGACCAAAGCTCTAAAATAACCAAGGACCCAAGAGTGGTCTTGACCTCCCTCAATGTCTTAAGCATGATGAACGAGAAGGAAAATCAAGTCTTTGCAATCTTCAACAAATGTTAGATGTTTTTACCCTTTATATATTGTGAAGGTATTGGTATGGTTTTGTACAAAATTGCAGATATGATGTGCATCCTCAATAAGACTTTCCATCCATGTCACATTCAACGCAATAGATTAAGTCCGACATTCAAAGAATGAACAATGTAGTGTGTCCAAAATATCTATGGATATTCAACTTCCACAATCATGCCAACGACCTTGCAAACAAATGCATTATTTGTAATAATTTGCACAAAAGAATCAACACCTACATCTTCGATAGCTTTAATGAACAACTCACCCACATATTGTGCATCCTTGTATTTTCCAAGGTCATCCCCCACTTTCGAAAAGATTGGTCCATTTAGGAAAGACACCAGAAATTGATAAGTGGATGGCGTGTTACCTTTGTCCATCCATCAAAAACAATGCTACCACTAGATGAGGGTCATGAGGATTTAATATGCTCTAGTATTTTATCCACCCCCTTCTTTGCCTTAACCAACAATGTGGTTCTAAGCCTCTCTAAACTAGGAGGCACATATCCAGTTGGATCCCTTTCAACTAGATCTCAACACATCTCAATAAACAAAGGACATTGTGCAATATTAGATGAAATTACCTTAAATTGAGTATGGAAAAAACAACTCACCCACTAGTTTCTAGGGATCATTGACTGCTTAGTAGTAAGAAATATGAGCTAGCAATGTCTTTAACGTCTTTGGGGAAGGGGGAGGGGAATGGACCCTTGAGTCCATAACAGTCTGGAATTTGAAGCAATGTTGCTATCAGTTTATCTATTGGTGCGCCTAGTTGATGCACGTACCATAAAGGACATAATCTGCTAAACAAGATTTGGTCAAGGAGGAAGCTAGAGTGTGGGCATGACGTCTGATGACCTCCTATGTATAAAGGGCTAGACATATGGAATGAACATTTGTTCTTCAAGTTAGATACTCCAAAAGACTTGGAATATGTAGATCTCCATTTAGGATACAAGAATATATATTAAAATGTATGAATGAGAATATGATGATACAATTGAAATTGAATGCCTGCTTATATACCCTATGCAGGTGTCCCTTTATGAACGGTCATGTCTCCTTAGACATGCCTCATTGTTTAAATAATTATTATTTAATTACATATTATTATGATTCTTATTTATTATCTATATTTATTACTTTTACATAAATTATATTCATAACATTGCCTTCCACTTCAAAAAGCTTTGTCCTCAAAGCTTACTGATGAAAATGCTTGATCTCTTTTTTGTTTCAAATGTCTTCTCATCTTGGAACTTTCATCTTTGTTGATACAAGTTGATATGACCCTTCGAGTGATATATAAAATTGTCGCACGAAGGAAGGATCTGACCATCCTAAATTAATTTTCTGTGGGATCTTTTTATTACTGGACTGAGTTGTGTGCACTTCAGTTGCCATCTGAACATAAGTTTGTTGTTTATGTTCTAAGTGATACAGATTCTTAGATTGATTGAGATGTATATTCTTGTGATTCGGATGTAGATAAGGAGTTCATTTGGTTTGTCCTTTCTTTTTCATGTGTGTGGCAAGAATCTGATTCACTTCAGGGTACGATGTCGTCAAGTTGGTTACAAACTCTTCGTTTGGAATTTTCATCAGAATTGCAACATGTGAGCGTATGTTTCCTTCAACTGACTTATCCTCTTCTTGAGTTGTGGTATTGACTGGTTCGGTATTCATTCCTTTATCTTCAACTAGAGTTGTTACAATTGGCATTTTCGATACTTCCTCTTGAATATAATGCTCTAACTTGTCTTTTAACGACTTCTTGTCCTTTATAAGCTTCTTAATTTGTGTCAGTAGTTTTTCACCATGGTATTTAAGCCAAGAAACTTCTTCATTTTTTTAAGCAGTGATATTGTCAGCTTCTCTTTGCATATTTTGTAGTATTTTTTTATCTTCTTGAAAAATTACTTTTGAGATATCTAGTATGTCTTCTGGTATTACTGAATTCGGCTTCACTGTAACATCTTGTAGCGTTACTTGTTTCTTTTTTAAGAAAATGTCAAAAACTTCTCTTTCTTATTCAGGATGAAGGAACCTAGGGTTTCCATCCAGGGTGAACCTAAAATAATGTCACTTTGATTGCTCCATAGGTTTTGAACTAAGAATTGTGATATGAATGTATAATCTCCAATGTTTAATTGTAGATTGGTTATTTCATATTTTTGTTGCCATAACAGTCTAATTTTCCGATTATATTTGAATCATTAATTAGTTTGCGATTTTAGGTTTTATGTAATTTTTATCTTTAGCTAGCGAGATAGCGATAGTAAAATCTTTTCCTGCAATAGACCCTTTAATTCTAAATACCACTGAGGCATAGTTATATTTAGTTTCTGGGAATCTTCCTTCTTTCATTTCAAGATTAGAATCTATTCTTTTTTCTTCAATATTTGACTATATTTTGCCTTTTTCAAGATAAGATACCAGACTATTTTTCACTTGGTACCTTTTTGTAACCTTTTTAAACTTGATTGTCCTTTTTTTGTTTTTTTGTAATTTCCTTTTATTTTTCTTCTTTCACCTTTTAAAATTCTTCCAATTAATAAATAAATATATATATATACATTTTAATTAGTAATATATATTATTATCTTTTTATATATTTTTTAAATTAACTTATTTAACTTTATAATATAATATAGCAATTATTATATGGTTTTATTATATAAACTATATAATAATAATGAACTTAATATATGGATATCAAATAGTGAATGGACGGGATGCGACGGGAGAAAAGACGCAAAACACGATGTTGTGGCCAGGGAATGGTGTTGGGTCGAGCAATGGATGGGTGTGGGACAAGCAGCTTATGGGTGTGGCAGATCGATTGGAAACAAGCGGCTGTAGGTTTTCACGGTAGATATAAGGGTGGGGAGGGATAGTTCAGCACCGGGAACAGTGCAGCGGTGCAACAAGGATTTGTGATGAGAGGGAGCGAATATGGACATGGCATCCCGATGGAGGTTGGTTGCGGTTGGTAGGCGATGGTTGTCGATATAGAGACTCCCCTCGGAACTCTCTGTGAAGGGTGGACTATAGACTGCAGCGTCGGTGGTTACGTGTTGGAACACTGCGTTTAGATGACGAGGGTTGTCGAAAGAGTTTAGCGACATAGTTGTTGGGGGTAAGACGATGTCTGGCAGAGAGCGAGGACGGGAGTCGAGGTGGATGGACTCGGGTAGCAAAGACAATTTAACAGGGGATTGCGCAATTGGATTGCTTGATGCAGTGGCAATGGAGTCGAGGGGGCACAGAGGAGGTTGTGGGTCGTTCAGCGGCAACCTATGACTAGAGGAGATAGAAGACGACAGCGAATGGGAGAGTCTTGGTCGAGGAATGCAAACTACATATGGTGGCTACAGATTGGTTATGGAAGTGTCGGGTGAGGAGGGCTCCCGGTGGAACGACGTTGCGGTGGGATGGTCAAGAGTGGCCATCGGTTGATTGCAATGTACAGGAACCACTATGCGGATAACAACTTTACAATACAACAATGCACAATTGTATCTTCCAAAATACAATATCAAATGCAGTTGGTTTAATGATTCCCCTTCATGTATATTGTTTCTCATGTAATTATTCGTTGATACCCTCACGTTCCCTGAAAATTTTTGTAATAATTCCTTTTAATAATGAAATCGTCAGCAGAAAAACCCAAATCTGGTTAGAAGTAAATAATTGTACAGAAAATCTATTTCATTGCCTATACAATGGGCAGAAATTCGGCCACTGATTGGATCAATCTTCTTGGACGGTGGCTACAGTGGCACCTGTCAGTTTTGAGTAGCGACTGTTCAGTTAATTGTATTTTTTTTGTTTTTGTTTTTTTTCTTTTTTTTCTTTTATATTTACAATTTTTTTTCTTCCTATGTATATGTATTTTTTTATGGATATAGATACTCTTTTGTTTTTCTTTCCACCCATTTTTTCCCCTTTCTGTAATTTTTTTTATATAATCACTTTTTTTTAAATAATGGCTAAAGTTCTAATATTATGGAGAAGCTCCAATTTTTGTGTAGCGAATGCTTCAGCCACAACGACAACAAAGTTGACGATTTTTATGGCCAAGGAACTAGATCGGAGAATGCACTCTGTGCAGCGGTTGAGCGGCTAGAGGATCGAACTGCTCCGATGCTAAATGGAATGAACAAAGTTCGTTCTTCAAGTTAAATACTCCAAAAGACTTGGAATATGTAGATCTTCATTTAGGTTACAAGAATATATATTAAAATGTATGAATGAAAATATGATGATACAATTGAAATTGAGTGCTTGCTTATTTACCCTATGCAGGGGTCCCTTTATGAACGGTCATGTCTCCTTAGACATGCCTCTTTGTTTAACTAATTATTATTTCATTACATATTATTATGATTAGTATTTATTATCTATATTTATTACTTTTACATAAATTTTATTCATAACATCTCCAATCTGAGCATCGAAAGAAACTGGGCATGGTCTAGATCCTCTTGAACATGTAATGAAATCTCCTACAAATCTCATAATAAATGGGGCAACATAAGATGAAATGCTCCTCAATCTCAATCCCTCGAAGATGGCACAACTAGCACATAATGTCTTATTGATCAATCTGGTGGTCAATATCAATCTGCAATCTCTGAACTGTCCCAATGGGATATGAATGACATGCATCCAATGGTGAAACACGTACTAGGGCTGAACAATGAGTCCATCCCTCATCACCACGAAGTGCTCAGCATAGAGAACCATCTTGGGATGTAACCTACCCTAAGGGCTTATCCAAGTGACCTGTACATATTTCATGTAGATATCATCTTGAATGATTTTATCCATATCCTATTTGGTTGGTAGGAGGTGGTAGGGTGGACATGGGAGTGTATCTAAAAGGAGGAAGTTGGTCCATCATAATTTAAATTGAAGCAAGGAGATCCTAAACCTCGATGTACCAACACCAACATCAACTCTTATCTATATTTATTACTTTTACATAAATTTTATTCATAACATCTCCAATCTGAGCATCGAAAGAAACTGGGCAGGGTCTAGATCCTCTTGAACATGTAATGAAATCTCCTACAAATCTCATAATAAATGGGGCAACATAAGATGAAATGCTCCTCAATCTCAATCCCTCGAAGATGGCACAACTAGCACATAATGTCTTATTGATCAATCTGGTGGTCAATATCAATCTGCAATCTCTGAACTGTCCCAATGGGATATGAATGACATGCATCCAATGGTGAAACACGTACTAGGGCTGAACAATGAGTCCATCCCTCATCACCACGAAGTGCTCAGCATAGAGAACCATCTTGGGATGTAACCTACCCTAAGGGCTTATCCAAGTGACCTGTACATATTTCATGTAGATATCATCTTGAATGATTTTATCCATATCCTATTTGGTTGGTAGGAGGTGGTAGGGTGGACATGGGAGTGTATCTAAAAGGAGGAAGTTGGTCCATCATAATTTAAATTGAAGCAAGGAGATCCTAAACCTCGATGTACCAACACCAACATCAACTCCAAGGACTAGCTACTCCAATGAACTCAAGTGAACAATAGGCCAAGTATGCATATCGATTACACCCCTTGGTTGTATTAGCGATTCTCCAAACATGATGTAGAAGAGAGATGAGACCAAACATTGTCTCAAGTCAAAAAGGGTAAGTAAGCTCCAAACTTTACAAGAGTGATGAGCTAAGGTATTGTGTGCTTGCACCAAATGGTGCGATGAAGGAGGATGGTCTGTACTCTATTTGGTGAAGACCAATCAAACTCTAGTAAACCAGGTCCCCAAAACTTAAAGCCATGTAGAATTGTGGGTGGGACAAGAGTGTCCATGAGTGACATCTTGGCCAATATGTCCCGAAAATGATTCTAGAAATAATGCCTCTCAAGAAGGGCCAAGGATCCATGGCCCTTGCTAATTCAGACGTGAAATGCATGCTGCAAACTAAAGTGAGGTCTTCTGAATAGTAACCCCAAGTAGATATATGAGTTGGTGATCTCGATCACCTCTCCTTTAAAAAAGGAATGTTGATCAGAGAGGATCTTCTTCGACACGTTGAAGATCATGAACTTGGTTTCACCTAGGGTGACTATTAACTAACAAAAATCACAAAAAAGGGCCATGGCATCCAACTATTCCCAACAGGCAACTCATTGCCCCAAGCAATGATCGGATATCTACTGTGCATGTGTTATATTCTTTGCACAACTATTCCCACAGGCAACTCATTGCCCCAAGCATAGTGGGCAGATTGTAGGGGGGATGAAGCCCCCTTGAGCAGGGGTTCGAGGATAGCACCCCTGATAGATAAGAAAAAAGGGCAGTTTACTGTTTTTTTTAGCAGTTTTCAGCACATGGTTTCACTTTTAGTGGTTTTGGGGCACATAGTGGTTCAACCCATGGTTTGTAATATCGATGAAGGAACTACGGTTGTATTCCAATCAAGGGTTAATGGATTGGGGTTTATGGATGCTACGACATATACACATTGTATTGTAACATTGTAAAGAGAAAATATACTAAAAAAACTTTTTGGTTTTCTCAGTTTGGGTTTCCAAGATAAACTCTTTGTGTTAATGTGTGTGTGTGTGTCATTACATCTCTTTTCTTTTTATTAAGAATCTAATTTTAGCAATTAGTTGTACAAGGTTAAAACCTACAACCATCTACAAACGTCAAGATAGAAATCAAGACATGTTGTAGAAGGCAACCATCACCGTGCTAGATGTGCTCATGCAAGGACTCTAGCTCATCAATGTATATCCCAAATAGCATGGGGGACAGTTGCAACCTTGTTTTACAAAATAGTACTTCAAATAAAATCTAATAGCCTGTGTACTATGCATAAATGACGAAGAACTAACTCATTTAAACACATGATGGCAAACAAAGTGATCTCTAAGATGCCAATGTCTTTAAATCTCTAGAATAAAGCATCCTTGGGGACAATGTCAAAAACTTTCCAAAATTATACAAAATAGCGAACTTTCAAAAAGCGATGTTGGGCTTCCTCAAAGATGGCCCTGAATGTAAAGACATGATTAATAGCCTGGTGCTCAGATCAAAATCTAACCTATCCTCTAGCTCTAAGATGCCTCCACTCAAGCACCCTAAACAGTGGTAGGTGGAGGGATGTAACATAGAGATTCAAGAATGTGTCACCCAGCATGATCATCCTATAATTGTTGGGATCTGAGTTGGGGCCCTATTTGTGTATCAAGCAAATGATGTGTGTTGACCATGCTAATGGGAACCCTATCCAAACCACCTGGTTTAAGAGATCAACCAAGTAAGAAGCCAAAACATAAATACTAAGCTTAAAGAACTCTTCTTCGAAACCATCCTCCTATGCTACTTTGTGGTTATTCATCACCCAAATGGCCTCTCTGATGTCACTTGTCAATGAATAAGAGCTTGAAGATGGCAAAGAGGTAACCTAAACCTAGGGATCCCCTAGGATGACATAGAGAGTGGATACCTAGGAGAACATGGATCTAGGGTTAAAGTTGAATGAGAGGGGGAAGTGGCGGGGAAGGGTTGCGTGCCAAAAGTGTTTCAGGAAGTGAACAAGGGAAGCACATAAGTCTCATCTCCTCTAAGAAACAAAGAGGCATTTCTTGCAGCAGAAGAGATGACAATAGGAAGCTTTGAGGTTGGGAAGGAGGGGTGAGCATGGGTGAATGTGTATCAAAGTTAGAGGTGGAGAGCTTTGCATTTCTCATCATACCATCAATTCATAGGGCAAGAATTGGTTCTTTGGGAAGTGGAAGTAGACCAAGTGGAGTGAGGATAAGACTTGAGGGCTACGCCCCAAATGATGGATGAGAGGCAATTGTACTTGGTAGATATAAAAGCTAATAGGGGAAACTAGGTTAGGAAGGGAAGCATCTAATGGAGGTGGGTAGAGAAGATGTTCATATCCCCCTCATCGAAATGGAAGATAGTATGGGGTGGGCCCTTAGGGAGTTGCGTTGGGAAGGGGGATGCCATCCAGGAGGGAGAAGGAAATGTCCAAATCCCCCTCATAGAAATGGAAGGTAGTATGGGGTTGGCCCTTGGGGAAGGGTGTGATGAGAAGGGGGGTGTTAGCCCTAGGAGAGAAGGAAAGAAGAGTATGATCAACAAGGGGATGGGAGAAACAAAGAAGTGATGAATAAAGGGGAGAAGATTTCGGCTAGAGAGAAAATAATCAAAACACTCACTCCTTTTCCATGAGGTCAGCATGTGAAAAAGCAAGAATATGGAAAACATAAAAGCCTACTAAGAATCAACAACTCCTGAGATTCCCCCAAGTGCAAAAGTTATCAACCATAGGGGATGAGAAGCCCCAAACGCATCATCAGACATCCAATAGAAACCCACTGACTCTAGATCTATCTCTTGGATATAGAACATGTCATCGGATCGCTCGTGGAGTGTGGTAGTTGAAGTGACCTAGAAGGATAACCTCCCTAAATATCAAGTATTTGGTGATGTCGACATACAAATCAATAAAGGAGTCTCCATTAGGCATGTCACAACAAACTTCGGTACCTAGTCCAAAGCCTCACTAGGTGACTTACACAATGTGCAACACACAAGAGTATCACCACCATTATCACCTCAACAACTACTCCCCTCTATTTAGTGAAGGACACAATCCAACACAAGGGAGGCCTTCCTAGTAGCAATTAGGGATCAATAAACTGATGGATATTAAGCTAAGATCCCCATAAGGATCCTAAAATGTGAATCCATCGAATGAGGGAATAGCAAATTAGGTTGTGAGGTGGATAGAGTAGATTTCAGATATGGATTTAAGGGAGTTATGGAAAATTTAAAGGTTATGGTTGACGTAAAGAGTCAAAAAGGTTTCTCAAACACACCAAATCAAGAAAATACTCAAGGCTGATATAAACTAGTGTTTTGGACCAGCAAATTACAGCAAAACAATAGTTTATAACAGCAGCAAACTTAGCCATTTTGATTGTGCAAAAGTTACAAGAAATGAAGACCAAATTAAATAGTAAACTAAGGACACAGTTGCAACAAAATTTTCACAATTAATACAGTATATAAAAGCAAATAAGACCTTGACATCAGCCCTAAAAAATAGCTGAAAATGCATGAAAAACTTCAATTTTGCTTCTCAAATGCACTTTAAAACAATGTATAACCCTACGACATACATCACCAAGTTATTAAATGTTGAAAATAGAAGATTTTGTTGTAACTCACCCCTAATTTACCATAAAATAAAAAGAAAAATGATTTTTATATCTAAAAAAAATGCCACAAATGAAATAAACTTGTGCCTTCTCAATCTAGGGCATATGGAGTTTACGATACAAATTATTCAAGGGTTTCTTTGGAGTGATTCTAAATCCAAACAAAACTAGGGAAAATGATCTAACTTACCCTAGGGTTTGAAATTTTAGTTTACAATTTTCTGAATGATTAAGGGAAATAAAAGACTATCTCTATTCCTCAAATGCTTGGAGGAAGGGTTTACCAATGGGCAATGAAGCAAATACCAAATAAACTAACTTCGCACAAGAACATTAATCCCATGGAACATAATACCAAGATAAAATAAATAAACTAACTTAATTCACTATGCACCATCCAAAATCCATTGTAAGCATCCAAGAAAAGAGATCACATCACATCACAAAATCCACCCAAGAAAGTCACTCAACTAGGCCTCCATTGTGTACAAGAGAGAGAAAGCACTAATGAAGAGAAATTACATCTAGGTGTGACAATGAATCCAAGAGGTAAATCGAGCCTATATTTATGGGAGAGCAACTAGGTTAATTTATCCTCAAATTAGGCTTAAAGCCCTAAAAAATTCTATATCCATGATACAAGGTGGATAGGTCATTAAGCCAAACCCCAAATATAGCCAATATTATGAAATAACATGAAAATGGGCTTCAATTAACCCAAATGTGAGTATAAAAGCCTCCAAGAGTGACGTCATCTCCCAAAATGCATGTCTCTCCATGAAAAGGTGTACGAGACGATCCAAGGGGTTTGTCTCATCCCAAAAGTCTCATCTCCTCATCAAAATGATGCCTTGTCACCAAAGAAAGGTCCTCTAAAAAACAATGTCATCCTCTAGAAAGCCCACATCATCATCAAATGCATCAAATGGGTGACATCATTAAGATAGAAGGTGTGAACTCCACTCCAAAGGGATACTGAGTCATCATCATCCTCCATCATTACCAAGAGAAGAGCAACACCCAACAAGAAGGTACAATGCCAACCTGGGGGCATCCTATCATCTTTTGGTCACACCTAATCTCCAAGAAACTACCTAGCCTGCATCACCAATGTCCAAGGTCCTAAGCCTCAGGTCATAAATTGTGCCAAGTCACCCTCATGGTCAACATCCCTCAAAAGGTGCCCAACATCCTACATCAAAGTGCTATGCATCATCATCAAAGTGGCTAGGTATCATTTATGAAGAGCTAGAGAATCATCATACCATCCGTAAAGGGACCTTCGCTGCATTTGAAAAAATCATCTAACACATACATAGAATCAAGTGAATTCAACATCATGGGTACAACCATAAGGGCATCAAAGTGCAAATCCATCTAAATACTTCACACAAGTATCATCTTCAAATGTCTTACTGACTTATGGTTGTGCACAAGTTACCATACTTAGGTACAAGAGGGTTATCACATGACCCTATTAAGCACTTAAAACCATACGGGGAAGAACAATTCCTAAGCTGACCTCTTCAAATAAGAGGTGCAAGTAATAGGTGTTATGGCTTGGGGTTTACTTCATGAAAGGTGTCATAGTCTTATACTAGGTTATGTAAACTATTGCCCATGAGAGTCTTTGCAAAGGCAGCACTTCGCTGCTTGAGTTACATTCCCTCTCCTTTGTTTTTCCAGGTCCCCATATTTTCCTTTTTCTTCATTTCATATGGCTTGTTTAACAATCTTCATTGATTTATCAAGTACCCATGATGATATAATCCTCCTTTAATGATGGGCAATTTATCGTTTCATTAGGGTTGAGATGTTCATTGACAGTTTATTTTACTTTGATAGGTATGATATGCTTGGATACTCTAGGCGACGAATGGCTATATAAGAGGGGGTAGAGCTAAAGCTATAATTGGCTTTTGATTGCTTTACATCCCCAAATCTATCAAGCGCACAAAATCCAGTCAAGCATGCAAAATCTATCAAGCGCACAAAATCCAGTCAGGAATGTAGGATATCTTTCAACCTTCCCAAGAACAATGGGAGCTTATGGTGAAAAGCATAGAAGGATTGGGGTGCTTCAGTTGTGTCATTCATTCCCTTCTTGTCAGTAATTTACTGGTGTTTTCTCTCTTGCTAATCTAGGAGTTTGAGGTTGGGGTATCTTGTAGCAAAATATCTTACACCTCTGCAACAGACATGGAGCACTATGATTGTCGTTGTGCCATGCTAGGAGATGTTTGTAAATTGAGGTGTTTGCAGAGGTATGTTAAGGAGGTAGCAGGCAATCAAGCCAGTTTGTCCAGGTCATCTTCAGCATCAGAGACATTGAAAACCCATTTTAAACCACAGCTCAAGGAGTTCAATTTAGCCCAAGTGTGGTTATGCGTGGAATCTGGGAAACACATTCTCAAATTGAGAGATTGGGAACAGGAATCGCAGACCTCTATCTCCATTCTCAGAATGAATATTTGGAGCCAGAAGCTTCCCTCTCTGTGATTTAGGAGCTCCTTCTCCATGTGGCCAGCTTCGTTAACCTTCCACCTCATGAGATGTTGACAAAATCTGTGTTTACTAGAACACACAGATTCACAGGATGCAAGCCAGGTGGAGTCGGTAGCCTCTCTGATAGGGTTTTAATTATGGAGTTGTTAATTTATATTTTGTAAGTTTATTCCACTGTTTCTTTAAAACCTATTTAAATAGCCATGATTTTCATATAAAAAAACAAGCTGAAAATTTTGGTATTTACCTATGTTACCAAATCAGATCCACAGTTCAGATCTAGATTTGGATCCACAAAGAACTGGCAAGAATCTGGCTCTAAATCAAATTCTGAGCTGGAGAAATTTTAATGGATCCCAAACAAAACAGTTCCCTTGAAATGAGTCCCAAGTTTTTTTATCCTAAGTTCAGTCAATACCACTATCTGAGTGCTGTTAACCTAAAAAATGTCTTTCTAATCAGAGAAGAGCAATCGCTCATAACTCCTGGGAATAATACACATTAAGGTGATTAAGGTTTTTGCATGTATCATCATTATTTAATGGAATAACCTTTTGTTTAATGGATTCTATCTTCCATTTCCCTCTTTAAAGTGGTCCCCTCTATTTTATCAGATCACCACTCTATGGTGTTGATGTGCTGCCTGAATAGCCCATTATATCCCAAGTTCCATGTTGTAATGTTCATGAACTACTATAATTTATAATATTTATTGTACATGAATCAGGATATATTTGATATTATCATATTTCAGATATTAATTTTGAAATTATATTTTTCGTACTTGTAATTTCTGTTGAGAAATCAAGGGGTCAAAAACATAAGATGATTTCTCTTGCTTTGGTAACTGCTTGTGATGTATTTTTTAATTTTCTTAATTAGGTTTTTCTTTCACTTGTTACTTATTAGTGTTTTCTTCATCAAACAACTATGTTACCAAGATTCGGATACAGATACAGATCCGGATCCGTTAGTTTTTTGAAAATCCAGTGTCCGAATATGGAAAGAATACGTCACGTACAAAAAGATAAAATATAATAATAATTTTTTAATTTTAAAAAACACTTTAGAGTTCAAAAATCAAATACTCCATGAAACCATCAAACACTTTTAGAACTGAAACCATTAGATATATTATAAATATGAATACTGAAACACTGAAATGATGCATCATCCCTCATACAAAGTAACAAAAAGGATCATAATATCATAAATGATAATAGTGAATACATTTACATATCCTCAAATGGATCTATATCTTCTGCATATTGCAACTCTACATCATGAATAGATGATGGGGGTCCTGGAATGTAGGAAGTTGCATCAGTAGGTTGGACTGGTGGTGGAACAATATCCTAAAGTAGGTTGAGGTGAGTCATGGCATTTAGTGTCAAGTTCAAGTTAGAGATCTCAGGCTCCACATCCCACATCCTGCTCGGACTTTTTTCATACTTTGGTTCAACATGTGATAGAAGACGGAGGTTGGAATGAACATAAACAAGATCCTCAGCCTTTGCCGCTCCCAGCCTGTTTCACTTCACTGAACGGATGAAGCCATATGTACTCCAATTCCTCTCAGCTGATGAGGAACTAGCAACATGTGATAACAACCTGGTGGCTAGAGTAGAGAGATGAATGTTATCCCCACCATGGAAGCCCCACCAAGTAATAGGATCAAGATGCCCTCGATCGTCCATAGCTACTGGATCTGAAAAGCTACCAGTAGATTGTACAAACCCTCCAAATTCTTGAAAGACTTCCATTGCATCTCCCATATCTCTATAAATTTTCCTCAAAGTTGTCTTGTATCCTTGTACCACTTCAGAATCATTGTTTGGCGTTTTTCTGCCAGGTAAAGACAAAATTTTGGAATGATAGTATTTAAGGTGCAATGCATATGCCAGAAGGTGTAATGGTGTGGTCATTTTGTTCCACCTTTCTGTAACTGTAATGGTGTGGTCATTTTGTTCCATCTTTCTGTAACTATGTCCTTCACTAAATAATAGAATGTTTCATAAGGGTCATTTTCACTTGCCCTGAAAATTTTCCTTATCCTCTCCAACATACTATCAATGTTTTCATAAACTTCCCCCAAGCAAGGTGTATTTGTGTCAAATGCCTTGATCAAGGTCAAGATTGGTTCAGTGAACCGTACAAAGTATTGGACCTTGTCACACCATGCTTGTCTCAGCTCCACAAGCCTCTTTATGACAAGAGTGTGGGAGGCAAAACGAGTTTCAGCAACCTACAAGTTTCAAAAAGTCAAATCCCAAATGAGAAATCATATATAAATTTGTAATTAAAAATAAGAATTTCCAATACAAATAATATTGATTAAAAAAAAGTACCTTCGGTAGCCCCAACTTTGCAAAACCTCTATATATGGCCTGGGACATTGAAAAATTGGTTATGAACATTTGGATTTCCTTTGCTGCTACATATATTTCATTAATCCATTCAATCCCACCAATCTTGGCAAGCATAAGGTTCAATGAATGTACTACACATGGAGTCCAAAAGATGTGATCATATCGACCCTCCACAATCAAACCTGCAGCTTTACAAACTTGTGCATTGTCCGTAATGACTTGGACAACATTATGTGGCCCCACACTTTCTATTGCATTAATAAGAATTGTGGATATGAAATATGCATCTTTCTTTGTTGCACTGCAATCAATAGCCTTCAAAAACATTGCCCCTTGGGGGCATACTACAACAACATTAATTAATAGATGGTTTCTTTGGTCTTTCCATCCATTAGAAATGATGTACACCCCTATTTCTGCCCATGTATCCCGGATTGCCTGTAACTATATATCCACAGGTTGTCTCTCTGATGCCAACAAAGTAGTGCGTACCTTTTCATATCCAGGACTTTTGTACCCTTTTGGTGCTTCATTAACTGTCTGAATCATTTGTTGCCAATAAAGGGAACGCACCAAATTGAATGCTAGCCCATTTGCATAGATACAACGAGCTACATGTTCATCAGTTATGTCTCTACCTTGATTATTGAAAGCTGCTTCAAGATTATTAGTTGTGGCAGTAGGCCTAGATGGCAATGGAGGCCTAGTTGTCGAGCTTTGCACAGGTTGTTTTCCCTTAACATGCTTCCTATCAACAACTTCTTGCAAAGATGCATAGAATTTCATTTTTCTAGGACTCAAACCTTTGCCAGGTTTGCCATTTGCATCTTTTGGCCTGGTGCATACTTGCACCCCTGTGTTAGTTTGACCAGTGAGATGGGCCTTCAATCTAGTATATGGGCCATTTTTTATATCTTGGCATTCATTGCACTTCCATTTAAATGAACCACCTCTAAGATTTTTTCCAATAATCTCCACATACTGCCATAGAGGAGATTTTGGGTTTGTTTTGATGATTTCCCCTTCACTCTGCTCATGCTATGATGGTTCCATAATGGTCTATAGGTTACCTTACTCAATACTGCATATAAAATTCAAATTATAATATATTAAAATTTAATAATTATCAATACACAATTAAATAATAGCAAAACCCATGACCAAGTGGAATAACAAAAACTAAAATAAGACAACATTAATTTTAGAATGCCAACTTGCTAAGGACAACAACTACAAGAAAGAAAGGTTATAATAAAGGGGAAAACGTTGGGAATGGAAAAGATTCAAACATAAACTTATATGATTATATCATATAATCATACCTTATCAAATTAATTAAGTGGAAAATGAAATTACATATGGGATTAAAAAAGGGGGTCTGATTAAAAAAGATATTGAGAGGTGATTTCTGGGATAAGAGCATATTGGCTTGCAGCTTATTAAGTTATAAACCATGACTGAAAACAAAAGATCCGCCACTGAAAACAAGCGAACTGATGGAACCCAAAAACTGCATACAAAGGCCAACCTCCTACTCAGGTCTTCAACACAGGCTGCACACACAAGAGACCTCAACTACCAAAAAACAATTGTCACCATCATTGTGGGTCGATTGTTGTAGGAAGATCTTTAAGACACATGAGATCTAAATTACTTTAACCTATGGACCATTTCTATTGCCAAAAGAATGCCACGCCATAAAGGAATAGATCAGCGGAAAACTAATTTGAAGGAAACACATCTTATAAACGATGGTGATGTATGTTGATGGTTCTAATAAACGAGACAAGCTTAAGCCTTAATCATGAGAGACAAGCACGAATTTAAACCATTAAATTTAAAAGACCAGATATATTTTATCTATCGTGTAATGCTTGTCTTAAAAAATTGTGGCGGTGGTGACTCAAGGGCGGAAAGATTTCAGCCAAATAGACAAATTGAAATGGTTGTTTAATAAAAAATACCTTGCAGTGACTTGGTCCAGCTGATGTGAATAACGACAAATGTTGAAACTTGAACGCCCGAACAGTGAAAATTGAATAACGACAAACCCTAGGCCCTGAAGAAATGAATAATGCCAAACGCTGAAAGCTTGAATAAACGCCCCCTGTTCTACCTGTTGGGTGCACTGCCGACAAAGAGGGACCACACTAACTTTAACTAAAGTCAAAAACGAAAACCCTAAACTCCTCCGCATACATTTTAATTTTTAACTTTTGTGGGTTTCGGCTTTTGGACAAAAATTATGCGGGTTTCAGCTTTTCAATCGGGATGCGTTTCTAGCGAGGAGGATCCGTTTCCCAAAATTAAAGATCTGCCACCTGCCGTTTTTTGCACGTATTCTTGCAGATCCAGATCAGATCCAAGGATACGAAGATCTTGGCCCCTTTGCTGTTGAATCCAGTAACGTAGTCAAACAACTAATAAACCATAAAGAACAATAAGACAATGACACAAGATATAGGTGATCAACCAGGGCCAAAACCTCTCCAACCTGAGAGGAAAACCCACAAGAATTCTTCTTATAGAATCTTCAATTGATGAATTCCAAGACCTTGACCCTTGACCAAGAACCCCCCTCCAAGACCAAGTCAATGCTTCCTCTTTGAATAGCTTCTCCTTCCAGCAAATTTGACCTACTGAAACTTCGATTTGCCCAGAAACTGCAACTTCGACTTGCCCAGAAACTACAACTTCGCTTCTTCGCTTGGGTAGATTCTCTCTCCTAGAGAACTCAGCTTCTGAAACAGCTTTTCTTGATGACCTAACTTCTCTTTGCACGTGTGGAGAGAAGTAGCCCAAAACCAAATCCAAATTAACTTGATTTTTCCTCCTTCCTTTGTCTTCCTCTTCTTCGCACTTCTTCTTGTCATTATAATCGAATGTGTGTGTGAGAGTGAAGTGTCTCCAAATGAGGTCGAGGTCTTCTTTATATAGGCTTCTCATAGAGTCGGATTGCTACTTTTAGGCCGACTTGAAGCGTCCTTAGGCCAACTTGTTGCTCCATGAGGCCGACTTGATGCTTGCATGTTTGACATGGTCTTGGAGGGTCTTTTCACTCTAATTTGACTCAAATACTTTTTATTAAAATATGTAACATGCCCAAATGGGTCATTCATCATACATGACAATGACTCAATGACTTTATAACAAACCTAGCAGCACTCGTTGGGCGCTTGACCTATAAAATAAATTCTTTTGAGCATCAAAGCCATGCCTCAAGACTTACAATAATAAATTTATTTTTCTCTTTTTCATTAAATACATAAAATCATAATTACACGTCATTATGAAGAACGAACCTAGTTACATATTTCAACAATTTCCCCACCATATCTAGATCTTGGCTTTTCAAAAATCTGGTGGAAAGATAAATGTGCATTTTTGGCCTGAAATCCAACAAAAATCAGTTTGGATTGATGAAATTGCAGATATCTGCTGTGAACACTGCACAATCCAGTTGCAGTAGGGATATTAGATTGTGTCGAATCCATTTCTGTATTAAAAACAACAATTTCATCAAATTCAAAATTGCAATTTTTGCAAATATTGCCTGACTAGATTCTGATAATGGCAAATAAAAAAAGGTTAAAAACATAGAATGTTTAGCCTGCTTCATTTACTTTTTATCACAATCTAAGTTACGGGATCCAGAACAGGGGGGTCCAGGATCCGCGGATCTGATCCGGATCCGCTTGGATCTGTGCATGAAACAGCCACGTGGCAGATCGCGATTTGCTGGAAACGAATCCCGCAAGCAAATCTGACCCTGCCACGGATTTCAACCTAATTGCAATGTGATTTTTAGATTTTAGGTTTCGTTTGGTGGTTAATACGATGAAGTGGTCCCTGCTTGCATTATTCCACAAGTTTGTCGGCCGCACCCTGCTCAATTTCAGACAGCAACAGACAACGATTTAGTGTTTCAGTCTTCATATTTATTATATATTTAGTGATTTCTGTTCTAAATGTTGTGATTTATAAATGGATTTGATTTCAGAACTCTAACAGTGTTTTTTATTTTAATTTAAAAAATATTATTATATTTTTTGTACTTGGCGTATCCTTGCTGTATCTGGATCCTTGATTTTCAAAGATCTAACAGATCCAGATCTGGATCCATATCTGTATCTGAATCCATATCTGAATCCTGGTAACTTCAATCACAACCCTGATTGATTTTCAGGTAGTTTTTGATTAAGTACAACTACCCAAGTCCTTGTGACAAAGCAAAAGGCTAGCAAAATTGATGCGTTTTCTTCTAGTGGAAGTGATATTGGCTTGTCAGCTTGTGACGGAGTAACTAAATTTTACATGCAATAATACAGAGGCATTGATACCAAAGGCAACCAAGGAACAGCACAGTGATTTTGGAAATACTACTCTTAAAGTTTATATGCTGACCTAGAACTGCATAGTGATTTTCACATCACGGTTCTAGAAGTTTGTGTGATTGCATGCAGTGTAAGATGAACTACACAATTAAGAAACTTTATGGACAAGATCTTGAAGAAAACGGATAAACTGAATGCTAAGAATGAACAAAAGCAGGGATATAGGTAGATCAAAAATCTATTCACATTGCCAACTGCACATCCTAAGTTCCTTTCCTTCCCCATGCTGATCAAGGGCAGTAGCCAAAATCAGTCTAGTTACCACTAAAAGCCTGTTTTTGGATCATCCTGCTGTAATGTACTGTCCAAGCATTGTAATTAGACCATGATGTATCAAATAATTAGTAATTTAATTTATCTTCAGACGGAAATTGGACAAGAAGAGTAATATTGAGGAACAATTGATAAATCAAAGAAAACTCATCACAATGAATAAACTAATTTCTTCTCATGAGATTGTAAAATAAAGTTCTTGGTTTATGGGATGACGGGAATGAAAAGGCCTAGAAGATGAAATAATAAAATAAATCCTTGGAGACAAAATGTAACAACAAAGTAAATGAACTGAAAGTATATTTCAGCTCCATTATTGCTTAGGCTAGACAGTGTACAGTTGGCACTTGAGAAAAGTTAGAACTACATGTTATTGAGTCATGAGAACCTCCTTAAAGTAGTGTCAGTAATAATGTTAACAAATATTTTTGAATCTAAACATCAGAGCAATCTAAAAGGCTAGAAATTGTTGAAAATTTAAAAGATCCTTCTTTTCCTGGCAATATTCCCTTCTCAAGATTCTTATTGTTAAAAGGAAAATAGAATCGTATATCTCATCATGTCTGGTATCAAAAAAATTATATTACTCACATAAAGCAAAAATCAGTTAACCTTACGAATTGTACATGAAATAAACAATGTTTAAAACATTAAAATTCATTATCTCCTCTTTAAATTTATTTCCTTGCATAGTTTTGTAATTTTTCAGAGGCAAGATAGGATACAGAGAAACATACATTAAAAAAGCATTCATAGGGTTCTTCAGACAGCTCTGTAACATTTGGTAGAGCAGCTTCAGTAGGCTCCAGAGGACCCTCCATTATTGCTGAAGTTGGGACTCTTTCCAGCTCTTGAAACTCAGTGCTACAAAATAAAATGACAGGTAAACTAATTAAGTAAATCCTAGATGAAATTTTTGAAAGATGCCTCACTGATTAAAGTATCTAGATGCTAAACATCAAACAGAATAAAACGACCAATGCTAATTTTGTACCATTGCTAGACAACATACATCTTCCAATGCGCAAAGAAATTAGATTGGTATTATGATAAAAAAATAGAAAATATGTAGCATAGTAGTATGCATGAACTCTTGAAAAAGGTGATAAGGTCATAGTTTATACGCAAAAATCCATGAGTTACAAAATTATGATCAAGAAACTTTCATGGAAATTAAGTCAGTTATTTGTCTGAAATTAAATCAAAGTGCTAAATAAACCTGCAGCTCAGTCAGTCTGAATTTATACGTCAGAATAAATCCTTCTAGATGTGTATTGACAGGAGAGGCATTTCACCTTTTCGGTGTGAATGCTTTTGGCTTTGGAGGAACTTTGGAGAATGCAATCAATATCCTGCATCACATCCCACAAAAGAAAATCAATTGAGAAACAATGGTGTACAGGGAAATAGAGATGCAATATGCAGGGGTATATTGATGCATAAGACTAACTTTAAAAACATCAAAAAATAATTTCCCAGAATAGTATACACAATATATTTCTTCATTTCATAGTAGAAAAAATAATATAAATGACAATAGCAATGATTGTCATTGTTATCTTCTGAGAAAGATTATGACAGTTGGCATAAAAATGCCAGCACATTAAGGGATTCACAACCACTATAGATACAAGAAATATTTTCTGGGGTGTGGACCAAGCTTAGGTATTTTAGGTTTGGACATTGCAGAATGTGACTACTTTTCATTAAATGTGCATATTGTCATAAGATACAAGCCCAAATACACACTTTCTTTTGGTGTGGAAGGGGGGTGGAAGAGTTGTTTCAGTAAGGGGACTTCCTGGCGTCTAGGACCATATTAATTACTTGTTTGATATAACATGACCAGACCCCCACTAATAGTTGACATCGTAACGACATATGACCACACTTATACTCATAGGTCAAGCTTATTGAAGCATGCACAAGTCCTCTTTACTGACAGCGATGAGGATTAAAGGCCCAATTTCAATGTATTGTAGAAAATAGTCAACTCAACATATGCTCATAACTTCTCCTTGGAGAAAGCACCCTACCTCTAAGCTGTGTATATATAAACAACTCCCGTTTGCAATTTACACATCTTGAGATAAATCACTCAAGCCTGATCATTCAACCATCTATTATACAAGTGTTTTCACCCTACAGCTAAGTTACTGGAAACGCCTTAGGAATTTGCCAGAAATACTCATAGGTCAAGCTTATTTTAGCATGCACAAGTCCTCTTTACTGACAACGATTAGGATTAAAGGCCCAGTTTCAATGTCTTGTAGAAAATACTGTTAGCTTCATTTCAGCCATGGCTGACCCTACATTGTAATTATTAATATTGTGTTTCTAGGTTTGGTTAAGGCCGACCTAGTCAACTCAACATATGGTCATAAATTCTCCTTGGAGAAAGCACTCTACCTCTAAGTTGTGTATATATAAACAAATCCCGTTTGCAATTTACACATCTTGAGATAAATCACTCAAGTCTGATCATTCAACCATCTATTATACAAGTGTTTTCACCCTACAGCTAAGTTACCGGAAACGCCTTAGGAAATTGCTGGAAACGCGGATCCCCGTTTCCGAAACGGAAACAGATACGATCCTTGTCCAAAATGCTGTAAAAACGTTTTTGTGCCGTTTCAAAAAATCGGAAATTTCGGTTTTGGAATTGGATATGTTTCCAAGCGTTTTAAATTTTTTGGATCCATTTCCGGAAATCTGGAAAGGGATCCATGAAAATTGTGATCAGAATCCACCCTTAAAATGTTAAAAAGCGTGAAAATTTGTATAGTCACAAATAAATAATAAGAATGAAGATATCAGATTTGCAAATAAACTGACTATAAACAGTCACATAAGGCCTCTTCTAAATCTTTAGAAACAACACCCCATATATTTATCAAGGATTCTTACTACTCAAAAAAAGATAGATGTTCAAAAATGCAAACAGAATGTCTTCGTAAAGAGATTTATTTGAGCAATTAATTTTGAGTTTGGTTAAGGTTTTGTTAATTGTCTTTTGCTCTTGATTTCATAAATCCCTCCAATATAACAAATCTTCTCTAGCCAATCTTTTGTCTGCATATAGTCAAGAGACCAAGTTGACATTGAGAAGATTGAAATGTTCAAGTAGGTCTTGACGGAATATCCCAATGATCCCATGGGCCTTTTAATTGCCATGCAAGGAAGATAGATACCATCTGCCATGCATGACACGTTCTTTGAAGGAGTTGGACCCGAAAGCACAAAGGCTGTAGCATTTTTTATTACATTACTAATGACGATGACAATGTGTTGAATGCTATAATAATCACTAATGATGATGACAATATTTATGCTGAATTGATGATGATGATTTGTTTATGTTGAATTCATGATGATGATTATGTATTTTTATATATGGAATCTAGATTCTAAAAGATGAATAGTAATATAAGATTCATATATATATATATATATATATATATATCATTTCCTTGTCGTATCGTATCCGGATATTTTGAAAATTTGTTGTATCCATTTCAGACCAGTGTTTTAAAATTCAGTTGGACCGAATCGGATTCGGCCGAGTTGACCAAGCCAGACCCCTGTCTTGGTCGATTCGGTAGAAAAACCAGTTTGGTGGCCGGTTTGTTACCGAACCAGCCAAGCCAATCGAGCCAGGCCCCTGGCCAGTTTGTTAAGGTTTTCCAGTTGGTGGACAGGGAATGATTGACTATGGGCTTCATTTATGAGGCTATGGATCAAGTAAAGGAGCAAATAAAGGCAACATACAAGGATAGAGTGGCTAAGTATGGGCCCATTTGGGATATCATTGATTAAAGATGGAACAATCAACTCTATCGCCCTATACATGGCACATGCAGTTGGTTATTTCTAAACCCAAGCTGTCATTATAAAGCTTTGGAGGTAGAAGCTTCATTGGGGAGGTTAGCAGTAGCCAATAGTATTGGTGCCTACTGATGTTTTACAATTGACTTTTGTTGTAGAGGCCATTTAGAGCCTCCTTGGTTATGTGTTTTTGTTTTGATCTCTATATCATGTATGTATCGGACAATGCACTGGGTGCCATTTTGATATAATGGATATATTCATGAGCCTACTTTGACCATATGTTGTCTTCTCTCTATATTCTAATGCATTGTGTTTGGAAACAAAAAAATCTTTAAAATTATGTTTTTACATAAAAAATAAAGATTTAATGTATTTTTTGACAACGACCGAATCATTGAAATCAAATCGGCCGAGTTGATATCGAGTCGGAGTTAGAGTCAGCCAGTTCCGAACCTGAGTCAGAGTTTTAAAACATTGTTTCAAACCCTGTATCTGTATTCGTTTCAGTGCAACTTAGCCCTACAGGCACCATAAAGTATTGTGCCCTCTAGTGCTTGGGATATTTCTCTCTAGAACACTTGTTGTATGGGTTATTTCTCTTTAGGGCTGCACCACTCTTAGCTTCCCTAGTGATGTTCTTTCTTGTCACAGAATTAGGGCTTTTCAAGGTTTTTTTCCTACTGCCAATTTATTGTCTTTATTACAGAATTAGGCTTTGGTGGGTTATTTTTCCCTAGTGGTGGTCTATTGTCTCGATTTCAGAATTAGGGCTTTGTTGGGTTATTTTGTTCTAATGCTGGTGTGTTATCTTTATGGGAGAATTAGGCTTTCTCTGATTGGGTCTATCCAATCCTCTCTCTCTCTCTATTGGAAACCTAATCCTTAGGAATTATGGTATATTGCATTATTCTCTCAAGGAAGAACACAAAGAGTCACAAATGAAGATGAATACTCTTCGAGAGTCCAAGAGGCCTCTTGCAAGATGAATCCAAAGGTCATAGACTAATGTACTTTTATATCAAATGAATGAAATGTATCACACGCTTTATCTTACTCTCTCCATTTTCGTGTGTTCAACAATGGTATCAGAGCCACCGTGTGTGGCCTTCCTCAACTACAATGTTTATGGTCCTCTTTTGTCTGCATGTAGCTTACAGAAACCCTAGCAACTACTACTCTCCACATTTGTGTTCTCACACAATCAAACCACTTGGATGCACTGCACTCTCTTTCCTTCGCGCCCTTGCTTCTTGACTCTCTATTGTCTATTCTATTATGAGAAATCGTGAGCTCAAAATCTCTCTCAAGATTTTGACGTGCTCTATGAATTGATGCAAAGCTTTTTACTTGCTCTAGAATGGGTTCAAAGTACATTACTAATTATTTGTTTACTATCACATTGAGAAACATTAATATTGATAAGCTAGGTTGACGTATCTGATCGGACCTGCTCATTTGAATTTTGTTACCCAATAAGTATCATTGCATTGGAATCAAACATGAATTTCTTGTATTATCACTCTTACAAAACCCATAGCACCTAAGTTCGATTCACAAGTGGAGCAACGGGAATTTGGTCAAGAATTTGACACGTCTCGTCTTCCATTTATGGTTGTGCCGAAATGATGAGTAAGCAATTTGAGAGATGAATGGGTATACCATGTGGGGACTTATAATTTATTCCCCACATTTTTTGATACCATGATTTGTTACAATCAAAATCAGTACCTACATCCTTGACAATGCCCTGGAATAGGCAAAATTGCTCAAGGAATCTCTGGTTAAGCAATCTCTACTCTCCTTGTGTCAGTGAAAGTTGTATGACAACTCCAACACAAGGTCGTGTGGGTAAGGAGACCCTAATTGTCTCCAAATATCTAAAATTCGTAATCTATTTGACCTTTGGAGAATCTCAAGCATTGCATTTGCTACTATGAGAAAGATCATTTCTTGAGCATTTCGGTATCATAAGTTGCAATCTACATAGAAGGATGATAAACTATTCTGTCATTAATCATTTTAGAGTGATATTTCATGCCTAGTGTTGGTTTGGAGGTTGCCAAACCGTAATTGTGACACCTTTTCTTCTCTAATTCACAAACCAAATGTTGCTACTCCATCCGCATTAGTTGTTGTAATTTTTTACATTCAATTCATCTACAACCAAGTTTACTAGTGTGTGTCCAATTGGGTATCTCCCTCAAGATCAAAATAAACATGGGTACTACCACCCAGTGGATTCGAGTTTGTATTATATGCGCATACCAAAATGCAGTCGAAGTGTAACTCATGGGTATTGTCTCCTAGTGGATGCAACATCGCTCTTTTTGTACACTTTGAAGCTCTACAAGCAATTCAACATTGAATAAATGCGATATTTGCTAGACCTTCCTCTTGTTGAGCATGATGAGAATAATCAACTAAACTTCAATTCAACACACTTTGCAACTTAAAAAGATCATACAATACATACGGTTTATTTTAGAGTTGACTAAATTTTGATACAACAACATTACACTCAATGGTATTGATTTAAGGTCGATTTCTTTGATGAAACTAGCAATCTACATTTGTGTGGAAACACAATCTCCATTCATGTGTCTGGGTTGATCATGGGTTGTTTCCTTGTTGAATGGCATATATAGCACATGTCTTGTCTTGCTCTAAAGTTGGTTATTGTTATAAACAGAGAAGGCCTATTTAGAAATTCTAAAATTGAGTTTGCAAACTGATTCTATTTAGCAAATGGGTTTTCATTTATGCCTGCAATATCTTGTTCCATCTGTGTACATGGCACAAGTAGCGAAATCAAAAAGATCTTGCCTCCCATTTGTTTACCAACCACTACCATTCAAATGTTTCAACAAGAGCTCAACTACACCATATGGTCATACCATATAACTTCATTGTAAAGGGTGGAGGTTTAGTCTTAAACAATTGTTGGTTCCAATTTTATGGGCTATATGTATGTCGTGGTATGTATGTTATGATACGGCTTCTGCATGATTGAACATTCCTACACCCACTAATGCAGTCATGCAAGCTGAGCTAACACTGAAGAACGAGTCATTCATTTTCCCATCATAATAAATTACTATAGCCTTCAAGCTTTTACCATTTCCCTGCAAATTTTCCATTTAGGAGTAAAAGGATGGTATTGAAGGACATATGCACAAGATAGAGTCCATAACGACGTATATTTAAAATAATGCATGGGTCCTCAACATAATGGGGAAATACTCTAATATCAAGGAACTTGTTTGCCTTGCAATAACCAAGTTACATCTTCAAAGTGTTGGAATTTGGGTAGTTCAGGCGAGTTTGTTTGTTGGTCAATTTACCTAAAGTTGGGATTTTGGACCCAAAGACGTGGGTTTAGGACCTAAGTAATTAATTTTATATTCTAATTATTTGTTAACTAGCTGAGTGGGAAAACCCTAAAGGACCAAGGGTTCCCTAAATAACCTAAGACGAGTATTTATAAAGGAGACCAATGGAGAGGTCTCACACATCATAGCAATCTCATTCTCGTGATGAATAGCAAACCTAAGAAAGAGTCAAGATCCTCAAGAAGAACCCGCAGTTAAGAGAGAGACATAGTGTACGGTCTGTTTTTTGTTTTGGGAGAGGGATTCTACACTAGAGAAGTAGGCCAAGATACCTATCTGTTGGACAAGAAGGATATGTTGCCTAGATTGTAATGTTTGTTTTTTAAGGAAGAGTCAAGTTTTTGTTTATTCTTTAGAGGAGGGCTAAAGCCCTAGTTCATGGCCGAAAAGGCCTCACATTATTGCAGGAAGGTCAAAAAGGACTCATGGCCGAGGGCAAGCAAATAAGAGGGGGTCGCAGCTAAGTTGCAATGAAACGGATACAGGAACAGATACAAATACGGGGTTTGAAATGGATACGACAAATTTTCAAAAAATCTGGATACGATACGGCAGGATACGACACACACACACACACACATAAATATATAAGAATTTCATATTACCATTCATCTTTTACAATCTAGATTCTATATCTAAAAATACATAATCAATTATCGTTTATCATTATCATCAATTCAGCATAAACATTGTCATCATCATTAATGATTATTATAACATTCATGATTCAACATATCATCAAGTTTCTGTTTCAAATTTCAATTATCAACATGACGAGTTACAACATCATCACCAAAATTAATAATGCACACTACATAATACAAAGTACAAAATGAACTATGACTAGCAATCTACTATCATTATTCATAATTCATATGGTTGTTCAAAAGTTCAAAAATTAAAAGTTAAAACACCATCATAAATTACATTTACATATCATCAAATATGTCTTCATTCCTATCACTAAGTTCCACATCATCTGCAAAATGGGAGCATTGTTGCCATGTCCACTTGAAGATACACCTATTGGTGACTCCACATCAAACAAAGTCATATGAGACCTGGCATTCAACATCATATCCAAGACAGGCAACTCTAGTTCCACATCCCATAATTTGGCGGCCCCAAATTTGTATTCGTCTCTCGTGTTACAGAAGGCGAAGGTTTGAATGAACATACACTAGTTCCTCAGCCTTCTTAGAGCCCAATTTGTTTCATTTCACTGAATGGATGAAGTCGTATGTACTCCAGTTCCTTTCTGTTGAAGAGGAACTAGCAACCTGTGACAAGATCCTGATAGCCAATTTTTGGATATGTAGAAGTTCCCCACCATAGTAGTTCGACTAATCAATTGGACTCATTGCCCTCTTGTCCCACATACAATCAATATCAAAACCCCAACCCTCTGATCCCACAAAATGAGAAAACTTTGCACGAACCTGAAGCCCAATTTCAGGATCTACAAAAAGTTTTCTAAAATCCTTTTTAAATCCTTGTGAGACTTCTGGGTCTTTGCTTGGTGCGGTTCACTGCATAGGCCAAAAGGTGCAATGGGGTGGTCATCTTGTTCCACCTTTTGATCAATATATATTTTCCTTCTCTGTAAAAGAATTCATCTGGGTCATTCTCCTTGGCATTTATAACCACCCTTATCTTCTCTATCATGGAATCAATGCCCTCATACACCTCTCCCAAATTAGGCATATTTGTGTCAAACATAGGAGCAAATCCACAATTGGCTTAGTAAATGCCAAGAGGTACTCCACCCTATCCCACCATTCATCATCAACAACCAACTTTTTCACTGCTTGTGCTTTATCAGATTGGGATTGCCTCCATTGATTCCAAAGAGAACTGCATACCATTGATTGTAATGCATCTTTCACCTGCATAAGCCTTGTTAAGGCTATGATATGAGAAGCAAAACGAGTCTCGACAACCTGCAGGCACCAAATTGCCAATGTTTCAATAAATTAAAAATCATAATTTGATTGAATAACTATTATGATTCACAAATCATGAAATTTGAGAATCCAAATTACATATTTGAATTTAGATTCTACATAAAAATTAGAATTTATGAAATAAACTTTGAAGTTTAGGTACCTTAAGGAACTAAAACTTCGCAAATTCCCTGTAGATGCCTTGGGACATGTGGTGTTTTGTGATGAAGGCTTGAATTTCTTTTGCCTCTTCAAAAATAACTCGAATCCACTCCATTTGCTTCCCCATCTTGCTCAACATAAGGTTCAATGAATGTACAACACAAGGGGTCCAAAAGATGTGTCAATATTTGCATTCAATAATTAGGCCTTCTGCTATACACACCATTGCATTGTCAGTTATTACCTGGACACCATTTTATGGCCCCACCAATTCAATTGCTTCAATCAAGATGTCAGCAATGAACTGAGAGTCTTTCATCTACCCCTCACAATCCATTGCCTTCAAAAACATTGCCCAGAGTTTTTCATCTGCCCCTCACAATCCACTGCCTTCAAAAACATTGCCCCCTTTGGGCTCTAAGCAATCACATTGATCAAAGGCCTATTCCTTTGATCTTTCCATGGACCAGAAATTATGGGCACCCCTTAAATGCGCCATGAACTACGAATGTGGCTTAATTTAGCCTCCAAATCGAACTTTTCACCACTCAACATTGTGGTGCAGACCTTCTCATATCTAGGGCTCTTGAACCCTTTTGGGGCTTCATTCACTGCTTTTATCATCTTTTCCCAGTAAGGAGATCGCACAAGGTTAAAGGGAAGGCCATTTGCATAAATGAATTGACCTATAGCTGCAATTGTTATCTCTCGAACATCATTATTAAAACTACTTTCAAGCAGTCCCAAATTAGACCGCTTTGAACCAACAATTCCATGAGAATGAAGTGGAGACTTTGAGGAAGATGCTCCCAACCTTGTTGGGTGTTTTAATTAAGAGGTGGGATTAGCCTCATTTTCTTTAGCATCTGCCTCGTCTTATTCTTTCTGATATTTTGTAAGTTTTGCCTTGCTTAAACCATTTCCATCTGTTCCATTCTCTTTAGGTGGGCCACTGCATATTCGAAACCCATTGCCTTTTCACCCAAGTAAATGTGCTTTAACCCGTGTGTATGATCCCTTATACTCATTTTTACACTCATTGCAAACCCATGCCAATGACCACCCTCCTTGGATCTTCCCAACAATAGTTATTTCCAAAGTGATGACTTCAGATCAACCTTAGTGGCAGATTCAATTTCATGTTCCACTTCCTTTGCCTCACAAATCGCTGAACTTGAAGTCGCCATGAATGATGATGATGATGTAAATGAAATTGGGAAATAAAATTCCAAATATGTATTTCAAAACAAGTTACAAAATTACAAGCCTTGAAAAAGAAAAATCATTATTAAAAGTTTAAAACCAATGATTGGACTTGTGTATATATTATATAAATTTGACGCCAATTGAAGAAGAGATGGTGAAAATTCTATTAAAAAACCTAACACCTTCGTATGAATTTTTTGTTGATATGACATTTGAATTTTGAGGAAGGTTACGGTCTTAAGCACAACCCATTGCAATGTTTTGCATAGATTGACCTATATTTATTTGGGATTCGTTGGCAAATGGTGAATCAATCAAATCCTCTTCAAGCTCAAAATGTGGAAGCTGGAGAAAATATATCTCTTATATGTGTTACCAAGGTGGAAGAAACAAATGGATCCTAGTTATTTGTTCAGCTTATAGCCTTATTCACACACGGTTTCAGGTACTAAAGTGTTAATAAAAATGGTTGATTCAAGATCTCATAGAATTGAAGAAGTCCAATGGTACATAAGCTAGTGAAATTTTCTTGCTTTCTTATGCAATAGTGGTTAGATGTAACTTGTAAGTTCACTCTCTATATTAGTGCTTTCACAAATAACAGAAGTTGCATGTAGATCAAAACTGGAAATAGGATTAGTTAAGGGCTATGGCATTGACACCATGCCAGCATTTTGTGAAAACTTTTGAGAGTGTGCTTGTAGTGATCAACAATGTTATGAATAGTGGTTTAGGTCGTAGAGTGATAGGAAATGACATTTGAAGGCAACAATAGGAAAAGATGATTGATGTATGAAATAATCCATATCTATTTAGCTTCATCAAATCACCATTGTAAAAAGTATTTACTTTGGTCAAAACCTTACAAAATGGACTCGCACTACACAGTCGACAGCATAATGGCACTCACTCTAGTCTCTAATGAAAATCACACTCACTTCACATTGCACAGTCGGCGGCACAAGTGATAATGGTACTCACTCTAGTCTCCAGCGAAAATGGCACTCACTCCAGTCAGTAGCGGCGAAAATGGCACTCACTCTAGCGAGAAGTCATAAAAGATAATAGGTTAGGTTAGATTCCGGCTCAATATGAAAACCAAAATAAAAAACCGTTCCCAGCGGCCAGATATTGGGATACGTTTTCCTTTTCGATGGAGGAAATCATGAAACATTTTCCTTTTAGGTGAATACAGTTCAAAAAATCGCAAAACATTTTAACTTTTAACAGAAACGATTCATTTTTGTTGGGTCCCTATAATACTAGTGATTACCCCATTACTACTGTAATTATACCCCTTATTTATATTGTTGTGCCCCTATTACCCCCATATTGTTATTTCTGTGCCCCATAAAATCCCTCTATTGTTATTTTTGTGGCTTTATGTTATTATTGTTAGGTCGGCTGGATTATATTGTGACTCCTTAGACTCCTATATATAAAAAGGAGGTTTTGTCATTTGTATCATCCAAGAATTGTTCATTTATGTAATGTAAAGGAGGTTGCCACCTCGAAGAGGCTGAATTCTAAGGCGTTGATCTATCTTTTCTATCTTTTCTTGAGCTGGTTTCATAACATTTGATATCAGAGCTTTGGATTCTAGGGTTTCGCTGCTCCAAACAGGTCATCGTGGCATTTTCGCTATAACTTTTTTTCTGTGATGTTTTAGAAGTCGCAAAAAAAACCCATTTGAGAAGAAATCGCGCTGAACCTTGGGTCCGAATTTCAGAGCTTTTCGCACGATTTTTGCGGATATATGATCTGAGGAAGTTGGTCTTTTTGCAGACTCCTGAATTACATTCAAAACAGGTGACCTGGGGAAAATCGTCATAACTTTCTCTCTGGGGATCGGATTGAAATTTCGTAAGAAGGTA
Source organism: Pinus tabuliformis (assembly GCA_031772625.1). NCBI lineage: Eukaryota > Viridiplantae > Streptophyta > Pinopsida > Pinales > Pinaceae > Pinus > Pinus tabuliformis. The sequence continues at coordinate 151,071,783 of CM062805.1, read as the reverse complement.
CAGAAAGAGGACGGACTGTAGTTTCTTGTGTGTGTGTTTCAGATTCAAAGGTTGAAACAGTGACTCGTGGCACGTCGTACAAGTTCGCTCTACTAAACCAGTCTAAAAGCAAGTCATTGTGGGAGATTTCACATAACTCTTCCTTGGAGAATCCAATTTGGCTCAGACTTGTGGCATTGGAAAGAGGACGCAGAAGGCTACTACAGGTAGCAATTTCAGAACTGGATGATCCGAAATTACAGAGATACATCAGATTCAATATTAGGCTTCTATAAAGTGAAAAAAGGTGTGTAGTTTTTTTTTTAATTTTTGTATAAGCTTGGTTTAACGGAATTCAAAGGGCATAGTAAAGCATTATTATCGGTAACTGATGCCCCGAGGAAAGAAAATGCAAACACCTAGTAAGGAACCTGAAAGCTCTAGCATGACTCATGAAGAAGAGGAAGAAATGCTACATGATATATCAAAATTACAAGAACAAGTGCAACAAATGTCACGCTCACAAAAGCTAATAGAAGCTAAGATAAGTGGCGTGGAATCTAAGATAAATGGCGTGGAATCTAAGATAAAGGGCATGGAAGCTAAGATGGATGATTCGAAGACAGATTTGAAGAGAGACATGGCAGATTTGAAGATAGATTTGAAGACAGACATGGAAGAATTGAAGAAGTTGCTACAAGAAAGGGTCATTAATGGTGAAAAGGTAGTAAAGGAAACTCATGATGAGAACAAAAGAAATGTTAATCATGATTCCATAGACGCTAATGTTGGATCGAAGAATCACCATATTCCAAAAATCGATATGAGGAAGTTTGATGGCAAGGATCCCGCCACATGGATATTACAGATGGAGCAATTCTTCGATCTCAATAATGTGCAAAACGCACAAAAGGTACGTATGGCAACTGTATATTTGGAACCAAATCAGTTTGTATGGTATCAATGGCTTTGCTCTCGTAAACAATTTATCACTTGGGCAATTTTTACGGAAGAATTGATAGCACATTATGAAGATACAAAAAGCAACACTTTTTTTAGCCAATTGATAAGTCTCAAACAAAAGGGTTCAGTAATGGAGCACATTGAGGAGTTCCAAAAATTGAACATAAGGGTAAAAGATATTCCAGAGGAGCATAGGATTGATGTGTTTATAGGGTCTTTAAAGGATAATATCCAACATGATGTTCGCCTTTGGGAACCTGATTCATTAGAGAAGGCATTCAGGTTAGCAAGAAAAATGGAAAGCAAAATTATGGCAACCAGGAAGCATACCACTCACAACTATAAAGACGGAAGTGTTGTTGCCCCTTGTCTTCCACAACCTATAAGGTTGACACCACAACAATTGGAAGAAAAAAGAGCAAAAGGGCTTTGTTACAGTTGTGATAGCAAATACACTAAAGGTCATAAGTGTGCTGAGAAGAAATTATTCTACATAGATTGTGAAGAGGAAGAAGAAAAGGAGCAAGAAAGGTCAAAAGAAGAAGATATACTCCAGGAACAAAGCCTAGATGAAGAACAAATAAATCCGACCATATCTTGTAATGCATTGGCGGGAATTACCACTCCTCAAACCATCAAGATAGAAGGACAAATCAAGAAGAAAAAGGTAATAGTGTTGATTGATTCAGGAAGCACCCACAATTTTATTCATTGTAGGGTAGCAAAAGAATTGAATTGCTTCCTATATCCAGCACCAGAGTGTCAAGTGATGATTGCAAATGGAGGAACAATAAATTGCTCTGGAAAGTGCCATAATATCAAGCTATCCATGGGAGAATATGTATTGACTAGCCCAATGCTTTCCATTCCAATGGGAGGTGCGGATGTTGTACTAGGAGTCCAATGGCTACAATCCTTGGGTACAATAGCTTTTAATTTTCAAGAACTTTTCATCAAATTTTCTACGAAAGGAAAGGAAGTTGAATTAAGGGGTATTGCAGGGAAACCAGGAAAGATAATCAGCTCTCATGGTATGACAAAGCTTCTAAAAAAGGAGCAAAGAGGTGTAATTGCACAATTATGCTCGCTAGATGTTTCCAAATTGGAATCATCTATTTCTCCAGATCTCCAAAAAGTCTTGGACAATCATTCCAAGGTATTTCAGACTCCCAAGGGTCTCCCACCTATGCGTGATCATGATCATGCTATTCATCTGATTCCAGGAAGTGTTCCTCCAAACATCAGGCCGTACAAATATCCCTATGTCCAAAAAAGTGAAATTGAACGTATGGTTGCAGAAATGCTAGAGGCTGGTATAATTCAACCGAGTCAAAGTTCTTTCTCAGCTCCAGTAGTATTGGTGCACAAGAAGGATGGATCATGGTGCATGTGTCCGGATTATAGGGAGCTCAACAAGCTCACTATTAAAGATAAGTTCCCCATTCCTGTTATTGATGAATTACTGGATGAATTGCATGGATCAATTTACTTCACCAAGTTGGATCTTCGTTCGAGATATCATCAAATCAGAATGAAGATTGAAGACATTCCGAAAACGACATTTAGAACTCATGAGGGTCATTATGAATTTTTGGTCATGCCTTTTGGCCTTACCAATGCACCTTCAACATTTCAAGGTTTGATGAATTCAATTTTCAAACCATTCCTTAGAAAATTTGTGTTAGTATTTTTTGATGATATACTAATCTACAGCAAGTCTTGGAAGGATCATGTTGACAAGGTGCTACAACTATTGGAGGAGAAACAATTATATGCAAAAAGATCCAAATGTTTCTTTGGAGTTCAGGAGGTGGAATATTTGGGTCATATTGTATCTCATGAAGGAGTTAAGGTAGACCCTAGCAAAATTAAAGCCATTAAGGAATGGAAAATCCCCACATCCATAAAGCATCTGCGAGGATTTCTTGGGTTGACAGGGTATTATCGCAAGTTTGTTAAGAATTATGGGAGAATAGCAGCACCTCTAACAACATTATTGAAGAAAGATTCATTTTCATGGACTCCGGAAGCAACAAAGGCCTTTGAACATCTTAAAGAGGCAATGTGCCAAGCACCGGTCTTAGCTACACCGGACTTCACAAAAACCTTTATTGTGGAATGTGATGCTTCAGGAAATGGAATTGGTGTTGTTCTAATGCAAGATGAAAGACCCATTGCTTTTGAAAGTCGTCCAATCAAGGGAAAGTTTTTAACAAAGCTATTTATGAGAAGGAAATGTTGGCAATACTCCATGCACTTAAGAAATGGCGACCCTACCTAATGGGAAGACACTTCAAGGTAAAAATGGATCATGATAGCCTTAAATACTTTTTAGAACAAAGATTATCCTCTGAAGAGCAACAAAAGTGGGTCACAAAGATGTTGGGTTATGACTTTGAAATCATCTACAAAAAAGGGAAGCAAAATGTGGTGGCAGATGCACTCTCAAGAAAGGATGAGGATGTGGAAGCATTGTTGTGTGCCATTTCTATTATCCAACCAGATTGGATAAACGAAGCAAGGGAGGAATGGAAGAATGACGAAGAAGTGTGGGCACTTATTCGAAAGCTACAACAAGATTCTAGTACTTCTGATACATTTAGCTGGCAAAATGATTCGTTATGGTACAAAGATCGCTTATACCTCTGTAAGAATTCCCAGCTAAAACAAAAGATTCTTATGGAATTGCACACTTCTCCCTTAGGAGGGCACTCAGGATTTTTAAAAACTTACCACAGGGTTAAGAAGGAATTTTTTTGGGATGGCCTTAAATCAGATATTCAAAAGTTTGTGGCGGAATGTTTGGTTTGCCAGCAAAATAAAGTTGAAACAATTAAGACACCGGGTCTATTACAACCTTTATCCATTCCAAGCCAACGTTGGGAGGAGGTTTCAATGGATTTTATCACAGGTTTACCCAAGTCTGAGGGAAAGAGTGTCATCATGGTGGTAGTTGACAGACTTACCAAGTATGCACACTTTTGTGCATTATCACATCCATTTAAAGTTAGTACAGTTTCTACTGCATTTATGGAAACAGTTCAAAAGCTACATGGAAACCCAAAGATTATTGTAAGTGACAGAGATCCCATTTTCACTGGAAATTTTTGGACAGAATATTTTCTTGTCTTGGTACTCAGTTAGCTCATAGCTCATCTTATCATCCTCAATCTGATGGGCAAACTGAGATAGTAAACAAATGTTTGGAAGGATATCTTTGTTGCTTTGTATCTGATAAATAGACACAATGGGTCAAATGGTTGCCTCTGGCTGAATGGTGGTATAACACTTCCTTCCATACAGCAACAAAAATGACCCCATTTATGGCACTTTATGGGTATCAACCACCATCCATCACATCATATTTAAGAGAAAATTCTAAGGTTCAGGCAGTGGAACATCACATCGAACATCAACAACAAGTCCTCCAACTCTTAAAGGATAACCTCGTGTTGGCACAAAATAGAATGAAACAACAAGCAGATCAACATCACAGTGAAAGAAGTTTTGATGTAGGTGATTGGGTATTCCTACGGCTACAACCATATAAGCAAATGTCCCTAAAGCAAGCTAAGAAGGATAATAAATTATCACCAAAGTATTATGGTCCGTACAAGGTGTTGCAAAAGATTGGTACTATGGCATACAAATTGGAGCTTCCTGCAGCTTCTCGATTGCACCCAGTTTTCCATGTTTCATGTTTAAAGAAGGTTATAAGTGACAAGCTCCCAATTCAAACAATATTGCCAGAACTTGACGAGGAAGGAAAAATTATATTGGAACCGGAAGCAGTCACAGAAACAAGAACTCGACAACTACGAAATCGATCAATTTCAGAGTATCTTATCAAGTGGAAGAACTTATCCGCTGAAGATTCCACATGGGAGGATGAGAATTTTATGCAGAAGTATCCAGAACTACTCAAGCGTTGAGGACAACACTTTTTTGAAGGAGAGGGGCATGTTGGGTCCCTATAATACTAGTGATTACCCCATTACTATTGTACTTATACCCCTTATTTATATTGTTGTGCCCCTATTACCCCCATATTGTTCTTTCTGTGCCCCATAAAATCCCTCTATTGTTATTTTTGTGGCTTTATATTATTATTGTTAGGTCGGCTGGATTATATTGTGACTCCTTAGGCTCCTATATATAGAAAGGAGGTTTTGTCATTTGTATCATCCAAGAATTGTTCATTTATGTAATGTAAAGGAGGTTGCCCCCTCGAAGAGGCTTAATTCTAAGGCGTTGATCTATCTTTTCTATCTTTTCTTGAGCTGGTTTCATAACAATTTTTTCCCAAAAACGCCTAAAAAATGTTTTAAATGTCTACATGCCATTTTCGAAAAAATAAATAAATAAATAAAAATGTTCCAAATAAGTTTTCAAGCCATTTTTCCAGCGTTTCATACTAGTTTCTAGATCCGAAACGAAAAATGGCATTTCTAGGTATTAGGTAGGTGTTTCAGGCAACTTAGGTTGCAGCTAAGATAAGCCCATTTGAGGTACGCCACAAACAAAAGAAGGGGGGTTGAGAGGCCTCGGAGCCCTAGGAGTAGGGCTGAGTTGCCTCAAGCTGAGGAAGAGGCCAACGAAGGTGGTTTAGGGGTTGTTGTTCAACGAAGAAGGGTTGCAAAACATATATTGTGAAGTATGTTTGGTAAAGGAGTTCTAACATCAAGTGTTTTGAAGGTTGGTAATGTACAGTGACTAAAGGAAGAGTCCATTGTGAGAAGTTGTTTGTACAGAGGATTGTACAAACAGGGACAACAAGTGATCTATGGGCTGAAGGACTTAGACCAAATCTAAGAAATTGATTGAAGAATCTTCCAAGTGGGCAACCATTTAGACAATGGTCAAAAAGAGTTGACCATGAAAGAAGGAAGATCGTAGCAACCCAAGGACAGGGGCTACAGCAAGGGACACTTGAGAAAGAGGACAAAAACGGCTAAAGACAAAGGACTATTACAAAAGTCAAGATTTGTCTCTGTATTTTTGTTGGTCAAATTGAAGGCCTAACAGAGCAGACCCCAAGCCCTAGTTGCATACTAGTTTGTATCAGGGTTTCTGAAGGGCCATGATCATTGGTATGGGAGCCCTAATGTTTTCTTATTAATGGACTAATGGGAATTGAGATTTGGGCCAATATTCTTGTGTACTTTATTGATTTCATTGTTGTTGTATATCTGTTGTGCAAAGTGATTTTGTGATGGGATTCTCTAGTGTGTCGTGTTCCTAACTAGGGCACATACCAGCTCTAGAGGGCATGGAAATTTCAACATAGTATCAAAGCTACTTTGAAAAGCACGTGGTTCAGTGTGCACAAGATGTGGCTTAAGATGGAGCTATGAAACTGCTAGACATGGAGCAGAAGGTTCAGCAGAGAAGGTGCTTTGGCATGAATGAGATAGCTCCTTGTAAATGGCAGGTTAATTGTGAGACAATATCTTCGTTGGGTTGTGGAGTTGCGCATATGGCAGTTGGACCATGCGCACATGAGGTATTTGACCCAGTAGGATGAGGACTCGTGCAAAGATGAGTTGCAGTGGTCTAGAGTGGACTAGACCTAGTGTTCAACCACAACTCGAGACTGACTTTGAAAAGACACAAGTTCAGTAGAAGCACTTTCCGAGAGGGGAAGCAGAGTGAGCCAGTGGAGGTTGTGTAGGCTCAGATGGAGTCTAGCTTTAGAAGGAGACTACGAAGGAATGCCAGCCAACTAGTGGAAGTTAAACTTTCAGGTTCAAGCAGGAGAATGGAGGTTTCAGCCCATGCAAGGACAATCACGAACCATGTGAAAACACTCATGGTGATAAGGAAATTCATAGCCCATACATGGATAGTTATGAAGCATGCAAGGAAAAGTCATGTTGCATGCAGGGACAATCATGCACCATGCAAGATAAAACTAGGCCTAGTACAAAAGAAGACGTGGCACATACAAGGACAATTATGGCCATGCAAGGAAAGCCATGACTCATGCAAGGACAATCATGGGTATGCAAGGAAGTCATGGAAATGGAGATTTCAAGGAGTGATGGAAATACCTTCCTCACTAAGAGTGAGTGTTGGAATTTGGGTAGTTCAAAAGGTCTTTTCAAGTGGAGAAAACCCATCAAAAGTGAGTTTGTTGGAAATTTACCCAAGGTTGGGATTTGGGACCCAAAGTTGTGGGTTTGGGACCTAAGTGATTAATTTTTATATTCTAAGTATTTGTTAATTAGTTGAGTGGGAAAACCCTAAACGACCAAGGGTTCCCTAAATAACTTAAAGGCTAAGATAAAATATTTAGAGAGGAGACCAATGGAGAGGTCTCACACATCATAGCAATCTCATTCTTGTGATGAACCAGCGTATATGTCATTAATCACTTATTCATAACTTCGCTGCACTTCCTGACTTCAGACATAACCAGATCATTACATATACAAAGATAATATATGTGTTAGCACCCAGATCTAGTCCATCATATCACATAAATATGAGTCATTATGATCCTGATCCTTATTGGTTCTCATCCATCAATACACAATCAACCAACCAAGATATGCAAAATACCGACACCATTAAACTGTCATCAGAACTCATCAATAGTCAGAACCATCTGTAACTTCAGACATCATAGCTCAAATGGTATACGCTACTACAATGAACCAAACACGTGTACATACGCGATTACACCGAAGCCAACCCGCGTACAGATCTATAAATATTCAATCATGACTTACAGCGATTTCAAACTTAAGTTAAACCCAGTTCAGACCATTACATGCGTCAGTATATAGATCTAGAATAAACATAATCAATCATATAGAGGCAGTTTATTTCAAACCATTTGATCTCGATCTATCCTTGGATCTTGTTCTCCAACAACCGGTGAGATCTCTCCTTAGCTCAGATTAAGCAATGCATCATCAACCCATAACCTGCATATTGGATTTCATACTTCTTCAGATATTGAAGACTTTCTCGATCCCTTTGCCTAATGATCTTCTTCTCCTTTTATAGTCTTAGGCCTTGCTCAATACCACGGTCCAAAACCATAATAAATCAATACCATGGGCCCAATACTTGGGATCAACACTTCTGACGAGGCACCATGGTCCAAAACCATAGGTTCAAATACCGAGGACTAACTACCACAGACCAAAAGTAAGTTCTCCAACATATACGCGCTTTTCTTTGCATGAAAGTGCGTGTATACGCGTACGCGCCTTTGTAACGTATAACCCGCGTGTATACGCGGCTTGGTCACAATGAACCTACGTAATTGTATTTTCTCTTCATACTTGTAGTCTGATCATCAATTCCTTGCTGCTAACCTTCTGCCCATCAATTCCTTGCTGCTGACCTTCTGCACTATGATTTGTCATCTGTGTGATTTGCCATCAAGGACAACACTTGTCTCATAATGCCAACAATCTCCCCCTTTGGACTTGATGGCAAAGCTAACTTGTCATACTTAGAACTTGATCTTCTTATTCCTTTGAGTTGCCCTGCATCCCATGCATTTAGCCACATCTGTAGATTCATCTAGTTATATGTAAGTGAGAAGTTCTTCTATGAGAGGGTTGCCATCAAGTACAACACATGCATCATAATGCCAACAATCTCCCCCTTTGGACTTGATGGCAACAACACCAAATCACTCTCCCCCTTTGACATCAAGGGCAAAGGACGAACCAAGATATTCTCTTTTCAAGATAAGCATTTCGTTGTTCATACTCCCCCTGAGTACCTGCTGAACTTTCTGAATGAGCTCCCCCTTTGTATATGCCAAGGTGTACCAATCTGTCCTTGCTACATGTTGAAAGCTCTACTCTTACTGAAATGTGTTGTTCATGCTCCCCCTGACTGTAGACAAGATCTACAAAAGATGTTCTTCAAGAAGAACCAAGACTTATACATCATAAAAGACCTTCCTATCACCCAAAGACTCAATACATACATCCATCACCCAACCAAGTGGGGATCATCCACCCAACCAAGTGGGGATACATCAAAAGTTTACACATGATAAAACAAGAACATTACATCTTCATCCCAGGCATAGTGGGGAAACCAAAATAGGCTGTTACATGACCTTGACACCATAAAATACATGACTGAAATATTTCATCATCCTTCTTATGCAAAGAGGGGTTACAAATTACATTATGTGACTCGAAGAGATGACTACAATAGATAGAGACACACTATTACATCATGAGTCTTGATATGACCTTTTCATGAGACCAACCATCTAAATAAAAACATGATAGTTATTAGCAACTATCATACACAATGTATGATCTGCTCCATAAGCATCTGTCAACAACATCTAGACCAGCAATCATGTTCTCCCTCTGTACCTGTTCCATCTGTACCAGATGGTCTCTGTTAGACCCATATCAGATTTTCTTCAACCAGAGCTTGGCCCTACTGATTTCCTTCAAATCAACATATACGCGACTATATCCACAGAAAAGCGCGTATATACGCGGATACTCCTTATGAAACTCGCGTACAACCAATTCCAAATCAGCAACCTGTAAATGTCTGTAGAGTATAATTCATCAACCTATAACAAAGTATGTCTGCATCAATTCATCCTTTTGAACAGAATTCTGCATATACAGACTCATTCACATTCTATCATATGTGAGAAACACCATAGCCATCCAGATCTGCATGAACCAAGTATCATCAATGGGAATATCTGCATCAATCAACATATGTTCATCATATAGGTAAGAACTCATCATCATCATGTCTCCAACAATGCAACTTTGCATGTATCCAACACTATGTATCTTGAGCTCAAGCTCATTTGTCTAGGCTTCTTTATATCAATAACACCAACACTCCTCATCCACATGAGCACCAAGAACTATAGGAATCCTACATAATAATTGTAGCATATGACAACAGCTGCATATGAGTGACTCATCAAGTAATGAAGATGTGTATTCAAGCTTTGTACTTCTCCTTATCCTTATGAAGATCACCATGTAAGCATCATATATGCACCATCTAAGAATCAATCCACAAATATGATCTGAACATCAACTATGTAACCCCAAGAATCATATGAGATTTTATCATGGACAACTCATAACCACATCATAGCAAGATATATCATTTAGCCATATAAGCATCATCACCAAGGACTATTAACCATAATGCCAACAATGCATTATTAAAGGCATATGCTCCCCCTCAACCTGTGCCATCTGTTTACTGTTAGATCTGATCATGCATATATCAGCAATAAGCATCAAGACATCATCATCATCAAGTTAGGATCAAAATACTTCTAAACATCTTACAAGAATCAAGACATTTCCACTCATCCTCAGCAGACTGTAACTATTAACCAATAGAGCAAATAATGGACTGAATCATATCAGATCCTTTTTCTGAGCCAGTCCCCACTGCTTCTCCTCATACTAACATATACGCGACTTTGCAATGTCTAACTCGCGTATATACGCGACTTCTCTTTAAGAAACTTGCGTATGAGATTCAGGACACTGAAGTTTTACACTTTCAGCTCCTTCTGAGTCTGTTATGTCTGTACTGTGTTGTATCTGAGTACATTGTGTTGTGCCACATCTTTCTGACTGTACTTCCTTCTTCTTCCATATCTTCAAGTGTGATGATGTTTTATCCTTTTGGTGTGATGTCCGTACTTTGTTCCTACATTCCTTTGCTATATGTCCAAGCTTGTTACATGCATAACATCTCACATGTTTCATATTCCTCTCGTAACAATCAGCAGCTTTGTCACCAAACATATTGCAAGAAAAACAATATCCATTGAAGTACCTGGAATGTGATGATCTTTCTGCATGATGGTTTTGAACCCTTCTTCTTCTACATCTAGCTGCAACATGTCCAAGATTATGACATACATAACATTCAACATTATTCATAGGAGTAAAAGATTTTCTTTGAAGGACTTCTTTCCTTGCTTGATGATGAGATTGACCTTCCATCTCCTTTTTGAGCATTTCAGATTTTGCATTAGAGTCCCTTGTCTTACTAGATTCACCTTCAACAGTTTCATGAAAACCAAGACCAGTCTTGATAGCAGGAGACCTTTGACTACTAAGAATATCATCCAAGGCTTTAGTACTATCTTGAAATTGTAACAGTTTATCCTTTTCTTCTAATTTACCTTTCAAGATATTTACCTCAACTTGAAGTTGTTCTTCCTTTTCTAGACATTGCTTCTTCATGTCTTCTTCAGCTTTCCTTCCTTCTTCCAACTAATGCCTTAGTTTGAGAATCTCCTTTTCTTGTTCTTCATTCAGATCCTGCTGCATTTGACGAATTCTGAAGGCATATTCCAGCTGAGATTTTAAGTTGATAACTTCGTTTACCTGTTTTTCAATAGCTTGGAGTAGATCTTTATTCTGCTTCTTTGATTCTTCAAGATCTTCCTTTAGCAAGCGGATCGTGGCTTCAAGACTTTCATAGTAACTGGACCTATCTTTGAGTTTATTGATGGTTGTGCTTCTTTCATTGACTTCATCTCTTAGTGATGTTACTTCATCCTGCAACTTTTGATATTTGTCCTTGAATAACTTCCCTACCTTGTTTCCTTCCTCTAGTTGGGCCTTTAGTTTGGTAGCTTCTTCTTTGAAGTCAAATTCCCTTTTGTTCAATAGATCTTGTTGATCTCTGATTTTATCTGAAAGTCTTTTAAATTCTGCCTCTATTTGATATCTTTCTTGTTCACCCATAAGAGCAAATTCAGTTGTTTCGCTATCACTTTCATCTTTTCCAAATGGATAGATAGCTGGAACATCAGAGGATAGCAAATTCATACCTAATAGTTCATCTTCATTCTGAAATGATTCTGAATCTGATTCTGAATCTGAGGAGCTTCTTACACCTAATCCCCAATTGATTCTCCCACTGTCATAGTTCTTCTGAGATGTCTTCTTCTTCTTAGGTGCTTTCTTCTTAAGCTTCTGAGCAATCAAGTCTTCTTCTTCTTAGGTGCTTTCTTCTTAAGCTTCTTTCCCATAGTTCCACGGATCTCCTTCAAGCAATCAAGCTTCTACCAAAGAACCTGCTCTGAAACCAATTGTTGGAAATAATACTGAGAGGGGGGGGTGAATCAGTATTATCTAATCAATTGAACTTTTTCAATTTCATACTCAGATTCATATACGCTACTTCAGTTAAGTATACCCGCGTATATACGCGACTGTGTCTATTGCAACTAGCGTATATTCATGATTCAGTTATGTGATCTTCAATAGATGCATCAGAACATTATTAGCCATATTAACAGTCAACAGTAGCAGTAAAACAGATAGATCAACACACATGAACACCATGATATAAGGTGGAAACCCAATGTGGGTGAAAACCACCTGCTGCAATTCGTTTCTATCTTCCTTTATTAAAAAACTTCTTTTACAATGTACTGGTGCAGTGCTTTACCAGCACGCAGGCTACAACCTGCAGAAGGCTACAACCTTCTCTCGTTCTCCAGACTCTCCTGGAAGGGAGCTCCAACCCCCTTTGCTCTTGTACTAGCTAAGATACTAGTACGTAGGCGCCGGCCTACAATATTCTCTCCTCCAGGTACCACGTTTCATACATTTTCAAACTGGATACTCCTGAAGCACAACACTATACTCTGAAAGGCCATGTTTCATCAAATTTTCATACTGGACCCATAAATATCATTGAAGCACAAAACAATCAATACTAGCATCATCAATCTCTGTATCACTGAAATACTGAAACCCTGTCAACAACACAGTCACCAGAACACAGAGCAGAACTCTGTAATGACAATCAGAACCAACTGTACCATCAAAATCATGCATCAGAGTGCATACGCTACTTGGAAGTGCCGAACCTGCGTGTATACGCAACTTCATCAAGATGAACCAGCGTATATGTCATTAATCACTTATTCATAACTTTGCTGCACTTCCTGACTTCAGACATAACCAGATCATTACATATACAAGGATAATATATGTGTTAGCACCCAGATCTAGTCCATCAGATCACATAAATATGAGTCATTATGATCCTGATCCTTATTGGTTCTCATCCATCAATACACAATCAACCAACCAAGATATGCAGAATACTGACACCATTAAACTGTCATCAGAACTCATCAACAGTCAGAACCATCTGTAACTTCAGACATCATAGCTCAAATGGTATACGCTACTACAATGAACCAAACACGCGTACATACGCGATTACACCGAAGCCAACCCGCGTACAGATCTATAAATATTCAATCATGACTTGCAGCGATTTCAAACTTAAGTTAAACCCAGTTCATATCATTACATGTGTCAGTATATAGATCTAGAATAAACATAATCAATCATATAGAGACAGTTTATTTCAAACCATTTGATCCCGATCTATCCTTAGATCTTGTTCTCCATCAACCGGTGAGATCTCTCCTTAGCTCAGATTAAGCAATGCATCATCAACCCATAACTTGCATACTGGATATCATACTTCTTCAGATATTCAAGACTTTCTCGATCCCTTTGCCTAATGATCTTCTTCTCCTTTTATAGTCTTAGGCCTTGCTCAATACAACGGTCCAAAACCATAATAAATCAATACCATGGGCCCAATACTTGGGATCAACATTTCTGACGAGACACCATGGTCCAAAACCATAGGTTCAAATACCGAGGACTAACTACCACGGACCAAAAGTAAGTTCTCCAACATATACATGCTTTTCCTTGCATGAAAGTGCGTGTATACGCATACGCGCCTTTGTAACGTATAACCCGCGTGTATACGCGGCTTGGTCACAATGAACCTGTGTATATGTATTTTCTCTTCATACTTGTAGTCTGATCATCAATTCCTTGTTGCTAACCTTCTACTCATCAATTCCTTGTTGCTGACCTTCTGCACTATGATTTGTCATCTGTGTGATTTGCCATCAAGGACAACACTTGTCTCATAATGCCAACACACCGATGAAGTCAAAGTACAGTGAAGAGCTAATTGAACATCCTATTGATGACATACAAGTAAGTATATCACTTATCTTTGTGTCAACATTCATTGAAGACTGTGAAGAGTTTTTGAAGCATCAATCAAGGAGGCCTGTAAAGAGATATCTTGTTTAGGCAAGGGTTATTGAAGACACCCTTGAAGAATTCTTGGAACAGACCGGGTACAACATAGTGAAGAATCTTGAAAGACATCTTGGAGTACCTCAAAGACATATTGAGGATTTGTGGAGATCAATGGAGACCATGATATCATCATGAGGTGACTTGGAGAAATTGTTTTGGGTACAATGAAGAGCAGTGGTGACACCTTCTAAGAGAACAAGGTTGTCATTGATGATGTGACGTGGATGCTAAGTGACAACATAGCTGAAGATTGACAAGGCTCGTTGAAGAAGACATTGGGAATCGTGAATAATAACCAAACATATCTTGACGAAGTAAAGCTAAGGGTTGGAGCCTAAGAGTTTGGAGCCTCGTAGAGACAAGGTTGGTGCCTTCGAAGATAGGGTCGGAGCCCTAGAAGATAGGAGTCCTGAAGAAACCACGTCAGAGCCTGAACCAGGATATCGGGTTGGAGACCTTGGGGTTGGTGCCTCAAAATTGACAAGGTTGGAGCCTTGGAAGTCGAAGTCGCTAGTTGGCAAATACAGGTTGGAGCCTGGAAGATTGAAGATCAGTGTCTTCGTCTAGGGTTGGAGCCCTACATATATTGTACTTGATTTATTAAAGAAATTATTAAAAGCATTTATTCTTATTGTTCATTCTGAGTTCTAAATATAAGTGATCTAACTGGTAAAAGTCATAGTATTCAAAACCGGTCTTGCTAATCGGTTACCGGTCCTAACCGGAAGCAAGCCCACCAGTCGAAACCGACCAAATAACCTGATCAGGTCACCCATTTCGCTTTTTTTGCGATAAACCGGTCCTAATTGGCCAGTTTAGGACAGAACCGGCCACCGGTTAGAGGCACGCCCACCATCAACTCAAAAAAAGCGGCCTATTGACTGTGTTTTAGGGGTTTTGGGGGGAAACTAAGGTGCTTTCCCTCCAAAAACACCCTCTCCAAGCCTTTAAGAGGCCCCTCTCGCTCTCATTTGTCTCAAACATCTGATTTGGAGTGTTTATGAGTGTTTGTAAGCTTGGAGAGTGTTAAGTTTTTGCTGAAGTAGTCATCTTGGAGTTGGAGTTGGAGCTATTTTGGAGATAGTTTATCGCTGTCAGTGGAGTTGCCATCTTCAAGAGGAGGCTACAGAAACTAGTTTGCATTTCCAGGTAAGAATTTTCACTTGAAAATTCCTCATTTGACTGTTGTCCATGATTTAAATTTTTTTATGTGTTATAAATTTATAATCTTCTCACTTCTATCATCTATGCTATTAACTCTCTAGCTCTTTGCTATCAAATTTTGTAGCTTGCATGTGCATTTGTTTTCCTACATTTATCTTTGGTTTTCCATGTTGCTTAACTGCAATTTTTTTTTAAATGGCAGATTTCTTTGCAAATTGTTATTATTTCAAGCAAACATGGCTCCAAAAGGACAGTGCATGGGCTCATTGTGATGTAATTGATGGAAAAATGATATGCAAATTATGCCATAAATCTATTGGAGGTGGGGGTATTCTTAGGTTGAAACAACACTTGGTTGGGATAAGAGGCCAAGTAAAGCCATGTGATGCACCAAATGCACTGTTAGGTCCTATTAGGGCAGAATACATTTCCAAGCTTGAAAAGTTTTATGAGGATGAGGCTAGGGAGAAGGCCATCCAAGATGACATTGCAAGGAAGAGGGAATTATTAGAAGCCATGAAAGAGAATGGGTATGATGATTATGAGATTCAAGACTCCTCTTCTATCCCTTCCACCAATGATCCCTTTCCCTATGTTCATCCTTCTTTTGGCCAACCATCAAAAGGAACAAAGAGAACAAACATCCAAAGTTATTTCTCATCTTCTGCCAACATTGCCTCTTCTAATGCCACTTCCTCCCAGCCAAGTTCTCAACCCACTTTGGATCAACATTGGAAAAGACAATGCAAAGAAAATTCTCATCAATACATTGCTAGATGGTGGTATGATTCAGATATCCCATTTAATGCTGCTCGCTCACCTTATTACCAGTAACCAAGCTATGTGGGACTTTGTTATAGCTGCAGGAAAAGGCTTCAAAGGCCCTAGTCTGCATGACTTGATGGGAGCTCTTTTGCAAAAAGAGATATCTTCCATTGATGAGTATTTGGTTGAGTTTAAAGATCCATGGTTCAAAACAGGTTGTTCCATCATGTCAAATGGATGGACCGATGGAAAGAACCGCATTATCATTAATTTCCTTGTTTCTTGCCCTTAAGGAACCATGTTTTTGAAATCAGTTGATGCATCTGATAAGGTAAAGGATGCAGCGCTTCTATTTGAGCTTTTGGATAACATTATTCAGGAAGTTGGGGAGCAACATGTTGTGGCGGTCATCACTGATAATGCCTCAAACTATGTTCTTGCTGAAAAGATGCTTGAGACCAAATATAAGACCATATTTTCGACTCCATGTGTTGCACATTGCATAGACATAGACCTCATGATTGAGGATATAGGAAAAGTGGAATGGGTAAAAAACATTGTAGAGCATGCCAAGTGCATTACAAAATACATTTACAACCACTCATGGGTATTGAGCCTAATGGGGAAACGCACTGGGGGCAAAGAGCTTGTTAGGCTTGCAATTACGAGATTTGCAACTCACTTCCTCACGTTGCAATGTCTCAATGGTCAACATAAAAACTTGCAGAAAATGTTTTCCTCTAAAGAATGGTCTGAATCTCGGTGGGCTCGTAGACCAAATGGAAAAGACACCAAAAAGAAAGTGTTAGACACTTATTTTTGGAAAAGGTCTCTAGAGCTTGTGAAATTTACTGAGCCCCTTGTTAAGGTGCTAAGGATGGTGGATGGGGAAAGATTGGCCATGGGCTACATTTATGAGGCTATGGATCAGGCAAAGGAGCAAATACAGGCAACTTACAAGGACAGGTTAGCTAAATATGGTTGTATATGGGAGATCATTGATAACAGATGGAACAATCAACTCCATCGTCCTATACATGCAGCTGGGTATTTTTTGAACCCAAAGTATCATTATAAAAATCAACTAGGAGATCTGCATGATGGGGAGGTCAGAGTTGGATTGATTGATTGCTTGGAGCGCATGGTCCCTAGCCATGCAGACCAGTTGGAAATACATAGACAGCTTACTGTTTTCAATATGGCAGGTGGTACTTTTGGCAAAAACTTGGCAAAGATGGCAAGAGATGTGGACCAACTAGGTAAGCAATTCCAATTTCTAATTTGTTTTTCTTTTCAAGTTAAAATTGTTTACGTTCTTTACAATTCAAATTATAAACTAAGTTACTAATTAATGTCTTTTTCTTTGCAACACATTGGTGGGAGTCATTTGGTGGCCAGTGTCCTCAATTGCAAAGATTTGCGATTAGAGTCCTCAGTCAAACTTGCAGTGCTTCAGGTTCTAAGCGCAATTGGTCTGTTTTTGAGCGCATACACACGAAGAAGAGAAACCGTTTGGAACAAAAACGACTAAATGATCATGTTTTCGTGCAATACAACCTTCAACTGAGGAGGACCAAATGATGAGCAAAACCCCTGATCTAGATCCCATTGTGTTGGAGGATATTGATCCAACATCATAATGGGTGGAGGAGACTGAAGATCCTGTGTTTGAGGCTAATTTTGATATCGACGTGGCTTTAGCGGGGGATGAAGCAGATTATGTGGCAGCATCAAAACCAGGATCAGTAGCGGCATCAAGGAAAGGCAAAGAACCAATGGAAGGCACTAGTCGTGCAGGTCGACAAACTCGTGCTTCCATTAGGTCCACTTCTATTGTCATTGGTGGCATTGATACTGAGGTTGCAGATCAGGCTGAGGCATCCTCAGACTCTGAACCAGATGATGTCTATGTATCTCCTGATGATGATCCTGTGGCTAGTAGTGGTGTAGACTTGTAGTAGGCCAATGGCCACATAGCTTGCAGCATTGTTTTTGGACTTTGTAGGCCATTTAGAGCCTCATTGCTTATGTATTTTGTTGTTTTGTCGATGATATATATTGCACTCGGTGCCATTTTGATATATTCACCTTTACATGGTATATAAATGAGCAAACTTTGCATGTTTTGTCTCTATTGGCTTGGTATCATGGTTTTACATCTTAAAAATAGCTTTGTTTCATTAAAAATTAATTATTTAATGTATTTTTTTAAACCGGTTCGTTTAGACCAAACCAGTCCTGGTTAGACCGGTTCCGGTCGGTAAACCGGTTCATTAGGTGGATCGGTCCGGTCATCGGTTCCGATTTTAAAAACACCGGTAAAAGTAACAATTGAAAAGGAATATTGATTCACCCCCCACCCCCCTCCTCTAAGTATTTCCAACACCTCTAGGGTTTGTCCTAGGTATAAGAGTCATTGTCATATATGGAAGACCCTATGGGCACAATTGTAAATTGTAAAGGAAAAGATATTTTGCTTAAAAGTGTCAAAATACCTCCAAGATCAAGTTGGCCTAATGAGTCATCAAGTCAGCCTACATGACGAGCCACATCCACTCTTGAAGAAACCTATATATAAGAGGAACTCATCCTCCATTTGGATCACTCACTCTCTAATCTCTTATGCGAAGAAGACAAAAGAAATGGAAGTTGAAGAAGAAAGTGCGAAGGAGAGAAGATTGAAGAAGTCGAAGTGTTTGGGTCTTTCTCTATTCTTCTGGAAGTGCAAAGTTAGGGTTTCTGCGCTGGGAAACTCTGAGGTTCAATTTTGGAAGCAAGACAAAAGTGATAGGTTAGCGAAGGTCTCTTAGGGCATCTTACTAGCCCTAGACTCAAGTCAAGGCAAGCGAAGCGAAGAGGAACGTTGTTAGAGGGAGATCGAAGTCTCCTAGAGAAGCAGCAACAGTTGCAGCAGTTGCTGGGGAGCAAAATTTTGGATCTACTGGGACGTCGAATATATTGCAGCAGGAGGTTGTGGATGACTTGATCTTGGAGGATATTTGTCTGAGTCTAGGTCATGGTATTCGTCAACTGAAATATCTAAAAGAAAAGAAGAGATTTTCAAGTTTTCCCCTCAAGAGGAGGGGTTTTGGTCCTGGCTTGCAGCCTATATACTATGTCATTGTTCTCACTGTTTTGGTAGCTATTTGATGTATTGCTCATTGGAATAATGATGAACAAAGCTAATACATAAAACATAACACAAACAGTTATCAAGTTAAGAGAATTAACATATTCATTGCCCTATTGAATTTTCAACATGGTCTCAAAGCTTTGGTTCTCTAAGGGCATCATGAAGATCTCCCCTACTTTGAAGAAGGTCATCAAGAAGATTGCAAGCCATCTCAAGAAAGGTATCAAAGAAGCATGGAGTCTCATATTCTCTTCAAAGAAGCTATCATTCAAAGAAAAGGATGAATGACTCTTCTCGGCTCTCTCTAGGACATTCCAAGACGAAGACATCTAGGTAATTGATAGTAGCGCATCAAGACACATGACTGGTCACTCCCACCAATTGAAGACCTTATCAAAAGAAAAATCTGCATACTCTGTGGAACTTGGAGACAACAAAAGCCATCCAGTGAAAGGCACTGGATCAACATCCATAAGGCTCAAAGATGGAAGCAACATCCACTTCAACAACATTTTATTTGTTCCAAGTTTGCACAAAAAATTACTTTATATTTCAAGCTTAGAAGACAAAGGAGATAGAGTAGCCTTCATTGATGGTAAAGTAGTTGTGTGTGCAAAATGCTCAAGCATAGATCAAGCAAAAGTGATTGGTATCAGAGAAGGAAGGCTCTACAGATTAATATCTCCCACAAAACCAAGCCCCAGTTCACACTGAGACTAATCCATGTGAAGTTTGGCATCGAAGGTTTGGCCATCTACATTTCAAAATACTTCCAACTCTAAATTCCATAGTAGATGGAATACCAAATCTAAAGAAGGATCATGAAGGTGTCTGCAAGGAATGTGCATTGGGCAAGAATACCTAGAGACCATTTGGAAGCAGTGCTTCACAGTCGAAAGAAATCTTGGGTCTCATTCACTCTGATGTATGTGGCCCTATGACTCCAAAATCACTTAGAGGCCATCTTTATTATGTCACATTCATAGATGATCATTAAAGAAAGACTTTGGTTTACTTAATGAAAACCAAGGATGAAGTATTTACAAAATTTCAAGAATTCAAGGTTGAAGTAGAAAACCTTACAGAAAGAAGAATCAAGATACTAAGATTTGATAATGGAGGAGAATATACATCCAAAGAGATTATAGCATTTTGTTAGGAGTCTGGGATTAAGAGAGAGTTGATAGTTCCATACAATCCGAACAAAATGGAGTCGCAGAAAGAAAGAACAGATCCATTGAAGAATGTGTAAAAGCAATGTTACACGATCAAGATCTACCTAAGTTTCTGTGGGGAGAGGCAATCAAGACGGCGGTCTACATTCAAAATCGATGTCCTCACAAATCTCTAGAGAACAAGACTCCGGAAGAAGTGTTCACTGGGAAGAAGCCATCAGTAGATCATCTTTGAATCTTTGGGTGTCCTGTGTATATTCATATACCAAAGGACAAAAGAAAGAAGTTGGACCCTTCTGGTGTAAAAGGAACTTTTGTTGGGTATAGTAACTCATCAAAGGCCTATAGAATCTATATGAAAGATGGGCATCACATTGAAGTTAGTCGTGATGTCATATTTGATGAGCGTATAGCATTTTAGAAATCAAAAGAACTTGCTATAGATTCTGATGACGGAGAACTTTTGATATTTGAAGAAGTTGACAAGGGCAGAGAAGGATCACACCATGAAGAAGAAGGGCCAAGTGAACATGTTTAACCTGTGGTCATTCCTGAAATAAGGAAAAGACCTAATTGGTTGAAATCCACACTACTTGATGCAGAAGGTCACGGGGCAGCACAAGGATCATTTACAGAAAGTAAGAGACCCAATAATATTCTGGGTATGTTGCATACATGACAAAATTAATAGAATCGGAACCATCCACCTTTGAAGAGGTTGTAGAACATCGAGAATGGAAGGATGCCATGAATGAAGAGTATCAATCTATAATGAAGAGTGGAGTCTGGGAGATCGTACCTAGACCCCAAGACAAATTTGTGGTTACTTCCAAGTGGATCTATAAGATCAAGCACGCAGTTGATGGAAGTATAGACAAGTATAAAGCAAGATTTGTGGCTAGAGGATTCTCTCAACTTGAAGGCATCGACTATGAACAAACATTTGCTCCAACAGCAAGATATACAACGATTCGATCATTAGTCTCTCTGATAGCATCGATGGGATGGAACATCCACCAAATGGATGTCAAGACTGTGTTTCTGAATGGCACTATAGATGAAGAAGTCTATATAGAACAACCCTTGGGATTTGAAGTCAAAGATAGGAAGGCATATGTTTGTAGAGTGAAGAAAGCATTATATGGCCTCAAGCAAGCACCAAGGGCATTGTACGCTAGAATGGATGCATACCTACAGAGAATAGGCTTCACAAAAAGTTTTGTTGACTCGAACCTTTATATTAAGGTTGTAAACAATGAACCTATAATTATTCTTTTGTATGTAGATGATCTTCTCTTGACAGATGTTGAAGGCCGAATTGAAGAATGTAAGAGGCAACTAGCAGAAGAATTTGACATGAAGGATCTTGGGCTAATGCATTACTATTTGGGACTAGAAGTCTGGCAAGGACCAAATGAAATCTATTTGGGTCAAGGAAAGTATGTGATCGAGATTCTAAAGAAGTTCGACATGATGGAATATAAAACTATGACCACTCCGATGATCACAAACTTGAAGAGACTAAGGAGTTCCGAGTCAAGCCCTGTGGATCCTTCCAAATAGAGACAACTCGTTGGCTCATTGATGTACTTGGTGAATACTCGACCAAACATATGTTTTGCAATAAATGTACTCAACCAAATTCCAAGTAGAGCTGAAGCATGGCCAATGGATAGCAGCAAAGCATATTCTGAGATATCTGCGCGGAACCATCAACTATTGTCTGAAGTATGATAGAAGGAATGATGTCCAATTGATTGGGTATATAGATTCCGACTGGGGAGGCAGTGAAAAAGATGGAAGATGCACTACGGGAGGATGTTTTAGTTTGGGATCCTCCATGGTCTCATGGATGAGCAGAAACCAAGACACCGTTTCTCTGAGTAGTGTTCACGTTGAATATGTTGCAGCATGTGAAGTAAGCAGGGAAACAGTATGGTTAAGGAAGTTGTTATCCGACTTGTTTGAAGGACCGATGAACCCTACAGTGATACTTTGTGATAACACCAGTTGTATTTGTTTGTCTGAGGACCCAGTGTTTCATGGGAAGACAAAGCATATCAACAACAAGTATCACTATATTCGAGAGCTAGTACAAAATGGTGTGTTGCAGCTACGATATATCTCCACTGATGAGTAGGTAGCTAACATATTGACGAAATCACTTCCAAACAAGAAGCTTGTATACTTAAGGGACAAGCTTGGTTTGGTGGATTTGTCCTCCCTAATTGAGAGGGAGAGATAAACACGACATTCTTGTCTTCACTTGGGAAGAAAGAATAGAGGATTGGGTAGCCATCTGGCATTTGATACTCTTTGAGAATGTGGTAGGGCATTCAAGACAAGAGTAGTCGTGGACAGATATTCTTTGAGGGTTAGCTACCCAAGATAAGAATAGTCCAATGGGAGGTCATACTCTATGAACACCAGGGTGGGGTATGTACCTTGAGAGATAATGATGATGGTGTCTATATATATCATTGGTCTCGCCAGCATTGTGCTCTGATCTTGTGGAGAGATAGAGTTGTTAGTCAAGGCCTTGCTTTGTGACAATGCTAGTTATTATGATGCTAGACAGGTGGGTTACCAATCTGACTCTTCTTATGAGATCTCTTCAAATTCTGAATGATCATGTGCCTCTTATGAATACCTCCCTAGTTAAGCGGGAGTGTTGAAAAATGTGTAACTAGGTTCGATCTTCAATAGTATGAAATGTATTCTTGTAAATGTAAAATGAAAAAGAAATTATTATTATTATTGAAGCATGGATTTCATGCTCAAGTTCTTTTATTTTATAGGTCAAGCACCCATTGAGTGCCTCTAGGATTTGTCTTAGGTATAAGAGTCATTTTCATATATGGAAGACCATATGAGCACATTGTAAATTGTTGAGGAAAATTTATTTTGTCTTGAAAGTGTCAAAATACCTCCAAGATCAAGTCGGCATAATGAGTTGTCAAGTCGACCTACATGAAGAGCCACATCCACTCTTGAAGAAGCCTATATATAAGAGGAACTCGTCCTCCATTTGGATCATTCACTCTCACATCTCTTATAGACAGAAGTAAAGGAAGTCGAAAAAGGAAGTGCAAAGGAGAGAAGATTGAAGAAGTCGAACTGTTTAGGTTTTTCTTTATTCTTCTGGAAGTGCGAAGTTAGGTTTCTGTGTTGGGATACTCTAAGGTTCAATTTTGAAAGCAAGAGAGAAGTGAAAGGCAAGCGAAGATCTCTTAGGGCATCTTACTAGCCCTAGGACTCAAGTCAAGGCAAGCGAAGTTAAGAGGTTGTTAGAGGGAGATCGAAGTCTCCTAGAGAAGCAGCAACAATTGTTGGGAAGAAGAATTTCGGATCTACTGGGAGCTCGAAGATATTGTAGCAGGAGGCCATGGAAGACTTGATCTTAGAGGGTATTTTTCTGAGTCTAGGTCATGGTATTCGTGAATTGAAAGATCTGAAAAATAAGAAGAGATTTTCGGGTTTTCCCCTCAAGAGGAGGGGTCTTGGCCCTGGCTTGCAACCTATATATTGTGTCACTATTCTTACTATTTTGGTAGATGTTTGATGTATTGCACATTCGAATAATAACGAACAAGCTAATAAGTAAAAGGTAAAACAAACAGTGATCAAGTTAAGAGAATTAACATATTCATTTCCCTATTGAATTCTCAACATTTAGAGCCTCATTGCTTATGTATGTTGTCGATGATATGTATTGCACTCAGTGCCATTTTGATATATTCACCTTTACGTGGTATATAGATGAGCAAAATTTGCATATTTTGTCTCTATTGGTTTGGAATCACAGATTTAAATATTAAAAATAGTTTTTTTCATTAAAATTAATTATTTCATGTACTTTTTTTAAAAACTAGTTCATTGAGATCTGACCAGTACCGGTTTCACCAGTTCCAGTTTTTAAAACTATGGTGAAGATCAGATCTCGATCTTCTAGCAGCCCATCTCGGCCTTCAAGCTCAACCTCTACATGGACTACATCTCGACCTCCCTTCTTGATCAAACGAACTCCCTCTCGCTTGTAGAAATTTCTGTTTTCCCACCCCGGTTTTCAGTTTCTCCTTATTTCTCCCATGTAGTTAAATGCCCATTCCCATAACCATACATTTAACAGACTGAAAAAAATAAATATTGCTGAAAACACAAATTCTGGAAATTTTTCAGAATGCTGGAAATTGCAGAATTAAAAATCAGCAATCAAAAACAGCCATTAAAACACATTAAAACACTGATATTTTTGGTCAACTTGACCCTGGAAAAACCCCCTACAACTCTTGGGGAAAACCAGTTTGAGAGCTCTTCTTTATTTCTGAAAATTGCCTTTTTACAGTGAGAATTATTCAGCAAAAAATCAGCAAGCAAATTTACAACTTATCTCATTTCCCGTGCCTCACAGCAATCTGGAAATTACAGCAAACAGGACAGCAATAAATGTTGTACGGCCTCCGTTTTGTGTGCAGAAAAATCAGCAAACTGCTCCTCGATTTTTGTGCAAAAATCTGCCTTTCACTATGTGCTGAATCAGCTGTACAAATCTGCTCAACTGCTGCCTTGGAATGTTTGCCAAGCTGCTGTCTCCTTCTCCTCCCTGCTCAGAAATCTCTCTTGCTCTCCTTCTCCCAATCTGCTCATGAAAGAATGAATGACCTTTTCCTCCTTTTCCTCCTTTAATATAACTCCAAGTGACTTTTGGGTGATCCAAGTGACTTTTGGGTGATCTCTAAATCCAATGGCTGAAATAGATTTAGATCAATGGCTGAGATTAAATGCTCATTTAAATCTCACTTTCTATTTTTTAATTCACCCCACTTTAATAAAGACCCACTTAGTCATTTATTTCCAAAGTCACTTTTCATTTCTAATTTTTCATTTACTTTATAAAAATTACTTTAAAATTAGACTTAGTAACTTTATCACTTAAAGTCACTTTTAAATTAGATTTAACTTTATAAAAATATAAAGTCACTTTAGGAGAAAAATTAAATTCTTTTGGACACTTTTCCCTAGGCCAAAGATCAAAGCTTAAGGGAACCACCTGTCCTCCAGTACCAAATTTCAACACTCCCTCTTACCGAGGAAGGTGTTCCTCACCACACCCATCTTGTCTCTGAAGTAAACATGCTTGCCCCGTGGTAAGGCTTTGGTAAGGATATCTGCAACCTGCTCATCAGTGGAAATATACTCAAGCTTCACAGCTCCCTTCTGAACATAGTCTCTGATGAAATGATATCTGATCCCGATATGCTTTGACCTGTCATGAAATACTGGATTCTCCGTGAGTTTAATGCAACTCTGATTATCACAGTAAATCACTGAAGGTCTCAACGGTTGACCAAATAAGCCAAACAACATCTTGTGAAGCCAGATGGCCTCACAACTAGCTAGACTGGCTGCCATATACTCTGCTTCCGCTGAACTCAGTGCTACTGACTGCTGCTTCCGGCTGAACCATGACACTACTGCTGAACCCAACCCAAAACAGCACCCTGAAGTGCTCTTCCTATCAGAAGCACAACCTGCCCAATCAGAACCAGTGTATCTTGCCAATCTCACTCCATCTCCCTGCCTGTAGTCCAGACCATAATCCACTGTCCCCTGCAAGTACCGCAAAATGTGTTTTGCAGCCACCCAGTGAACCTTCCTAGGCTCACACATAAACTGACTCATCGTGTTGACTGCAAAACAGATATCTGGTCTAGTGTTGACCAAATACATCAAGGAACCAATCAGCTGCCTGTACAATGTGGGATCCACCAACTCGGAATCTGAAGCATGAAGCTTCTTCCAGTTGGTGATCATCGGTGTCGACATGGGTCTACAATCCTCCATGTGGAATCTGCTAAGGATGTCCACAATATACTTCCCCTGCCCCAGGAAGAAATGCCCCTCCTCCTGCCACACCTCCAAACCCAAAAAGTAATGCATCAAGCCGATGTCCTTCATCTCAAACTCGCCGCAAGATCTCTCTTGCAGTGCTCTATGAGTCTCTTTGCACCTGTAATGATCAAGTCATCCACATACAGCACCAGAATGAGAGGCTCCTCACCAATCACAATAAAGTAAAGGTTCGGATCTGCCTCACTCTTTGTGAAAACCATCCCCTGCAAGTATGCATCTATCCTATAGTACCAAGCTCTGGGAGCTTGCTTCAGGCCATAAAGGGCCTTCTTCAATCTGCACACATGGGACTCCTTCCCATGCACCTCAAAGCCCTGTGGTTGCTCAATGTACACCTCCTCCTGTATGAAGCCATTGAGAAATGCGGTCTTCACATCCATCTGGTAGATCTTCAAACCCATCTCTGTTGCTATCGATATAATGGAGCGGATCGAAGTATATCGAGCCACGGGAGCGAAGGTCTCCTCATAATCAACTCCCTCTACCTGGGAGAACCCTCTAGCCACAAACCTCGCTTTGAATTTCTCAATGCTGCCATCTGCAGCATGCTTTACCTTGTAAAGCCATCTGGAAGTAACCACGGATTTGCCCTCAGGCCTCGGCACCACCTCCCAAACATCATTCTTCATGATAGAAGAATACTCCTCCTGCATGGCCTCTCTCCAGACCTGTTGGCTAGCTGCCTCCTCATAGCTAGAAGGCTCAGAGTCAAGGATGCTGGTAACCATCGCCATATAGCTACAGAACCTCTTAGGTGGTCTACTCTCTCTGACCGGCCTCTTCGGCTTAGCAACAGATGTGGCATCTCTCAAGGTGTCCTGAAGCCACTTGGGCTTCCTCTTCCCTGAGCGCACTTCTCCCACCGGAGAATGAAACTCCTCCTCCTCATCATCATCAGTAGCCTGAACTCCTGACTGTCTGTCTGCTGTCCTCCTACCTGCACCTGAACCTATAGAAGTTGAGGTACCATGTGAACTGTCCATCAATGGACTCCCTAGTGAACTGCTCTGCATGCTGCCCGGAGCACCACCCCTCTGGCTCGACGAGCCACTGCTCACTGACGGACCTGACATCCTCATAGATGTACCTCCGGATCCTCTTGATCCCTACCCACTGGATCCCTGCGATTGACTCAACTGCTGCTGAGGGTCTGGCTGATCCAGATACTCTAACTCCCGTGACCTCAGAAAGGCCCTATCCTCCTCGAACTTCACATCCCGTCTGACAACAACTTTCCTCTGTGCAGGGATGTAAATCCGAAAGGCCTTTGAGGTCTCACTGTAGCCCACAAAGATACCCTTCTCTGCGGTGGGCTCTAGTTTGGTCCTCTTCTCCTTGGGTATATAGGAGTATGCAATGCATCCAAAGATATGAAGATGACCAAGATCAGGCTTCTTCCCAGAGAAAGCCTCCTCCGGAGTCATGTGCCCCAAGGCACGATGCAGACTCCTGTTCTGCAAGTAAACAGCTGTGTTGCAGGCCTCTGCCCACAAGAACAATGGCAACCCCTGATCATGTATCATGGCTTTGGCAGCCCTATGATGGATCTGTTCTTCCTCTCCGCAACCCCGTTCTGCTGGGGGTTGTAAGGAACAGTGAACTCCCTCCTAATGCCTGCCTCCGCACAATAGTCAACAAACTCTCCAAGGGTGTACTCTCCTCCATTGTCCGACCTCAAGGACTTGATCTTTCGACCTGTCTGAGTCTCCATAAGAGCTCTGAACGCTTGAAACCACTTGAAGACCTCACTCTTGGTCTTCAAAAAATAAATCCAGGTCCTCCTGGAGTGATCATCAATGAATAAAACATAGTACTCATATCCACTCAAGGACACATGAGACATCCGATCGCTCACATCGAAATGAATCAAATCAAGTATCCCCGTCGCTCTGCTGTCACTGCTGGGAAAAGGGGATTTGGCAAACTTGCCCATCGCACAACCTCTGCAAGTATCAAAGTGGTCAGTACTGAAATCTGGCACACCTGTAGTGATCTCCCGCAATGTCCTCAAGGCTCCATGATACATATGTCCCATCCTGCGATGCCAAATCTCACACAGCTCAGAACTGCTAGCTCTGCTGTCGGTACTACTGCTCAATGCCAAAAGGGGCTGAAATGCAAACTTGTACACCTTTGCATGGCGTACAGCTATCACTCTAGCTGAATCAGCTGGAGTGCCCCTGGGATACATCAACACCTGTCCTCCCCTGAACAGTACCTCATATCCTCTGTCCTCCAAAGCTGAGACGGATATGAGGTTCTTCCTCATCCCTGGCACATAAAGAACCTCTGACACCTTCAAGGGAGGTTTGGACTCCCTCTGAAATGTCACTGTCCCCACCCCAACTGCTCTAACAACTCTGTCATCACCGAGTACTACCTCAATATCAGTGCCACTCTCTGAAAGCTCTGAGAAGTACTCACGAACTCCTGTCATATGACGTGAAGCCCCACTGTCCACATACCAGATACCTGAAGATGCTCCGTTAATCGAGGGAAAAGCATGCTCCCTCTGAACCTGTGTGGCAGGTGATCCTGCACTAGAGGACTCACATGTAGTGAACGCAAACTCCCGGTCAAAACGACCTGCAAAGTCCTCAATCTCAGCTGAAGCTGCCACATCCTGGTTCTTCCCCTTCTTCTTCTTCTTCTCCAGACACACAACTGCATAGTGTCCCATCTTCTGACAATTCCAACACTTCACTTTGGAATAGTCCTTCTGTGAGTTACTCTGTTTACCTTTACCTTTGCCTTTGCCCCCACCACTGCTTGTGGAAGCCTGCTTTTTCCCTTTGCCTTTCTTGCCTCCTGCCACCAGTGCTACATCCTCATCCTACTCAACTGGCTTGGCTGCCCCAAGCTGTCCTTTCCTGATCTCTGTCTGAATGTAATCATCCCAAAACCTCTCCCATGTGGGAAGGGTCTCACGTGCACAAACCCCATCAGCAAAGTTCAACCATGAACGGGGCAGGCCATTCACTGCAATCCGCACCAACTCAGTGGGTGGAATGGCCTCTCCAATCGCTGCCAACTCATCTCTCACATTAGTAATCTTTGTGAGATATCCAGCTGCACTATCATTACCCATCTTAATGTTCTTCAGCTTCTCCTTCAGACCATCTTCCGGTTCTCATTGGTATTCTGGTAGAGATTGGACAATGCTGGCCCCATCTCATGGGCATTGCTCTTTCCTCTCACATGAGGAATGCAATGGTCTTTGATTCCGTCTAGAATCAGCCTCTTACCCTTGTTGTTCTTTCTATTATAAGTTGTCAACTGAGTAGCATCAGTAGGCACAACAACAGGGTATTGTGCTGTATGCACCATGATATCCCAGACTTCTGCCTCCTCAAAGATACTCTGCATTCTCTCATTCCAAACGCTGTAATTTGTATGCCCATCCAACCTATCCTCCACCCTCAATCCCAATGACATCCTGCTGTCCTAAAACTGAAAAATAGCACTGTTGTAGTAAAGATAAAACTGTTGTTTATGAAAAAATCAGCTTGCTGGAATTTTCTGAGTGAAAAATCAGCAACTGTAATTTTTCCTTTTGCTGTCCCAAACTGCCCTTCAGCACTCAAGCTCTGATACCATGTAGAAATTTCTGTTTTCCCACCCCGGTTTTCAGTTTCTCCTTATTTCTCCCATGTAGTTAAATGCCCATTCCCATAACCATACATTTAACAGACTGAAAAAAATAAATATTGCTGAAAACACAAATTCTGGAAAATTTTCAGAATGCTGGAAATTGCAGAATTAAAAATCAGCAATCAAAAACAGCCATTAAAACACATTAAAACACTGATATTTTTGGTCAACTTGACCCTGGAAAAACCCCCTACAACTCTTGGGGAAAACCAGTTTGAGAGCTCTTCTTTATTTCTGAAAATTGCCTTTTTACAGTGAGAATTATTCAGCAAAAAATCAGCAAGCAAATTTACAACTTATCTCCTTTCCCGTGCCTCACAGCAATCTGGAAATTACAGCAAACAGGACAGCAATAAATGTTGTACGGCCTCCGTTTTGTGTGCAGAAAAATCAGCAAACTACTCCTCGATTTTTGTGCAAAAATCTGCCTTTCACTATGTGCTGAATCAGCTGTACAAATCTGCTCAACTGCTGCCTTGGAATGTGTGCCAAGCTGCTGTCTCCTTCTCCTCCCTGCTCAGAAATCTCTCTTGCTCTCCTTCTCCCAATCTGCTCATGAAAGAATGAATGACATATTTCCTCATTTTCCTCCTTTAATATAACTCCAAGTGACTTTTGGGTGATCTCTGAATCCAATGGCTGAAATAGATTTAGATCAATGGCTGAGATTAAATGCTCATTTAAATCTCACTTTCTATTTTTTAATTCACCCCACTTTAATAAAGACCCACTTAGTCATTTATTTCCAAAGTCACTTTTCCTTTCTAATTTTTCATTTACTTTATAAAAGTTACTTTAAAATTAGACTTAGTAACTTTATCACTTAAAGTCACTTTTAAATTAGATTTAACTTTATAAAATTATAAAGTCACTTTAGGAGAAAAATTAAATTCTTTTGGACACTTTTCCCTAGGCCAAAGATCAAAGCCTAAGGGAACCACCTGTCCTCCGGTACCAAATTTCAACATCGCTTGATATCTAGCCTTGATCTTAAGGCCTCCTTAAATACATCTCCCTAAGCCTCTTTGGAACCCTCTAGATCTTAGGGGTTTCGATACTCTCTTAGACTTGGGAATTTATTTTTTCTCTTTTAATTTATTTTCGAATTTTAAACCCCATCTAGGTCTAAACCCCCTTCATTTGGGGTCTTTTCCCACAACCTTTTTCTGTGACCAAACTCACACAAACCCTAGATCTAGGTATGTGGAGTACCTTCCAAGCTACATAATTCAACACTCCCTCTTAGCGAGGGAGGTACTTCCACTGCTCGAAAGTATTCGGTGACACTAGCCCATCTGGCATCCATCACTCCACCATACCCTGCAAAATTGATCATTGTCTTTGTAGTGTCTCTACCTCATCAGAGACTGAACATCTCAAACTTCCATAGGGCTACCCCCCCTAAAGACAGACTCCCTCTAAGTCTACACGATCTCCACTGGCTCACACGCTTCCACGTGCACATTTTGATCCACTAGCCCTTCAAAGTAGCTCTGATATCATGTTTTTTTCCATGGCACTAGATAATCTAGGTTAGAATCTTACAATCCCTGGCGTAACCAACTCAAATGCCACAACAAACTACTTTGCACAACGGAATAAACACAACAGTGAATCAACACGTGCACAATAGACAACTTTTAAAAAAATTCAACCCTTCTTCGTTATATTAACAAACTATAATACACAATCTTAGGGCTCCCGTACCAAGGATCATGGCCCTCATACAATCATACTGATACAAGAATACAACTAGGGCTTGATGTCAACAACTATGAACACCAATCTACCTTGAACAAGACAACACTTGACCTACTTGCTGATGTGGTGCCCCGCAACCCTTTCAATCCATGTGTCTTGAACACATCTGCTGGTCATTTGGCTCCCAATCTGCAGCAACACCAATCTGCCTCTATCAATATACCTGCTCCTTTAGGTCACTGAACACAGCTCCAACAAGTCTGCCCTTTAGCTGCTCCTTAGTCCATCAAGGATGCAACACATACAGACATCTTGTAGCTGTTCACAACTCCATTTGTGAACAGCTCTTTGGCTGCCCACTTCTGCCTTCCTCTGCTGCTATATGAAGAAAAGTCTAGGGCACAGAGGCTGCCCACTTTCCACTGTAGAAGTCCTCCTCAAACAGTGAACTAGGGCTATCAATCTGGCTCTCTTGACTGCAGTCTCTGAGCTCAATAGTTCTGCCACTCCTAGCAAGCTTATACTCCTTTATATGTCATGCACTTAGAGCACAATTGTCAACCTTCTAACAGTCCCCCATGCTATACTTAGGTTGCCATACATCTATCCCTAATCTATCCCTAATCTGGACTCCTTCCTGCACTGCTTCTTATGCTTCAGATATGCCCATCTTCAATCATCTCCTTGACTGATCTAGGGCCACCAGAACTGCCCTCACCTAGGGCTTGTAGATCTGCCCTCATACTTGTGATTTGACCGTCAAATCACATAGATCTAAGGCTACAAAGAACACTGCCCTCTTTTCTGGAATTTGTCCTCCAAATTGCCCAGATCTAGGGCTTCAGATCTGCCCTCTTCTAGGGCTTCATCAAGCTGCCACCTAACAGTGATTTGATCCCTCAAAATCACTATACTTCTGCAATTGTACTTACTGCTGTTCAAACAGTTCTTCTCATTCTTCACTGTACATGCCCTAACTACTGCCCGACTGCTCATTCTACTGTGTACATTCTCTAAAGCAATATGCTACCCTATTGATGATCAAACTAACCCTTAATTTGGGTCTCGGCCTCCTTAACTTGTGCACAGATCTGAACGAATTTTATAGAATTTGGGACAGCCCTTTAAGGGTCAACGTACCACTGAAAAAACCCTTAACTAAGGCTTGTTATATCTGCCCTCTAACCATCTGTTGATTGCTTCAAACAGGACAGAACTTAGGGCACAATATACAGCTGTCAATAGCTCTTAATGACAGTTCTTTCAGAGCTAGCAATCATCACTTGAAAGACACAATCTCTTACCTGTTATATTCTTAACATGGTCACAATCTTAGGGCTCGATCTGGATTGAGATTTTCGGCCTCTGTTTAAGGTTACCTCAGTCCACAATCTTCAGCATTTCCTCTCTTTTCATCCTTCTCTTTCCAGCGCAGCATCATGGGAATACTCGGCCCTTGTGCCTGGTTCATCACAGGCCTTACAACCCTCCTACTAAGCCATGTAAGGGTCTCAGTCTTCCCTGTTGTAGCACAGAAAACTCCACCCTAAATCAGAGAGAGAAAACACGGATCTCTAGCCCAGAACCACTTAAGGACACGGTCTTTCTTCCTTAGATGCACACAGCTGTCCTGCAAGGATAATCTCGGCCCTTTTCAACACTTGAATGAACCTTCTAACCCTTGCTCTTCAGCTCGGCCACCACTGAGATAGACGTCCCTAGGCTTCTTCTTTCCTTAGATGATCACACTTGTGAAGATCAGATCTCGGCCTTCTAGCAGCCCATCTCAGCCTTCACGCTCAACCTCTATATGCACTACATCTCGACCTCCCTTCTTGATCAAACGAACTCCCTCTCACTTGATAGCTAGCCTTGATCCTAAGGCCTCCTTAAATAGATCTCCCTAAACCTCTTTGGAACCCTCTAGATCTTAGGGAGTTTGATCCTCTCTTAGACTTGGGAATTTAATTTTTCTCTTTTGATTTCTTTTAGAATTTTAAACCCCATCTGGGTCTAAAACCCCTTCACTTGGGTTCTTTGCCCACAAACCCTTTTTGTGACCAAACTCACACAAACCCCAAATCTAGGCTTTTGGAGAACCTCCCAAGCTACACAATTCAACATGGACCTCCCTTGAATTGAGCACATGGTTGAGATGATTTGGGGAGTCCATATCTTGGACCCTTCCATCTAGACATTGAAGTTGATTTAAATGATCCACCCCCTCTCTTGAACCTCTCGTGTGGGCCTCCCTCATCTTCAGCATAGTCTTTGGCACCCCTTGGTTGACTATTATTCATTAGAGAGGGCTTTTTGACATGATTTGAGGAGCTGACCTAGCATTGTGTAGGAACATTGAGCACCTTTTGACCATCATATTAGAGCACCTCCTTCTCTTGGGGGAAATATTGTACATGTGGCACATCGCTGCAGGAAAGGGGAACGGCACTGGGAAAGCTAACTTGTATTTATGTATTACTAGACATAGTCTCCTTAGTTAGTTGGAAGACAAGTCAAATGTGAGATCTCTTAGGATAAATATAACGAGATGGAAAATATATTTGTAATGAGATGATTGATGAAGCCTCCTCTATGAAGCTCCTCCCCTCATTCCAATTTGTTGTTGTTCGCTATTTTCGAGAATGAAATTTTGTTTAGTATCTAACAATTGAGATGTTGGTGTCAATTCTTGAAGCTCTTCTATCTTGGATTTAAATTTTGATGCATAAAGGTTGACTGTAAATGTTCAAGACTACAACAAGCTTACAAGGTCGATCCATTGAGAGTTGAGGCTAGCACTTGAAAGCATTACTCATCTTCTTCTTCCTTTGTTAGTTTATTAATTACTTAATTCCTTGATTTGCCTATCTTTTAGAACCCTTGCAAGGGTATTTGTATGCTTATCATAGCTATAGTTGATCTTGTTGGTGAGGGTGCTCCCTTGATGATGCCTTCTAGTAGGGCCTTGGTCTTCATAGTTTATCTTGATTAGATATGGGACTATCCTTCCCTTTGGGTTCTAGTCTCTTAATTCCTAATCCTAAAATATACCAAATTTGAAGAGGGGTTTTCTTCTTGAGCCCATAAGACCTAGTTGGAATATGACACTTGTCTTCTCCCAACAACCAACCAAAACTACAAAATCCAAAATTTCTTTTCTTAATTTTTGTTTAGAAAGAAATCTAAGAAAAATCATTGAAAATCATTTGTTAGATTTCTAATTCCTTTTCGAGTCTAGCATTAAGTTTAATGTTTATTCTATTTTCTAGACTAGATCAAGTTAGGGTTTCAGCTTAATTCCTTATCTTTAAAGTTTAAACCCTCAAGGGAAAATCGGCCCCTCAGATTTGTTCTTCAAACGTTTAATTATCTTTCTTTGGGCTGATTTTGATGCTTACGTAAATCTGCAAATTACATAAAAGAAGAAAAATAAATTTACATAAACCCTGATTCTAGGTTTTATGCTTCTAAGGAATATCTAGAGCTAGACTTAGCATATATTTCATTTACTATATTTCATTTACTAGAAGGTTCTGGCAAGATTACTCTTCTTTTCTAGTGGTGAAATTCAAATCTAAATTGGTATTAGCTGCATACCTTTCACTTAGAGATTTATCATCATTTTCTTGGTAGATTCCAAAGCTAACCTTGATAAACCCTAGGTCTAATTTACCTTTAATCTCATATTCTTTCACATTTATATGAACATATTTGTTGTGGACTTGATTCCAGGCAAGTTAGAGTTACCATTTCATTGTATTTCATAAAACCCTAGCTAAATATCCAAGATGTCTTGTTTAAAGGCTGAAATAACACTCTTGGATCGGTTTCTTTCTAACCCCACATCCAGAATTATGCAATAAATCATCAATAAAACAGATTTGAAGGTTGACAGCCTTAAACCTATCCTTAATCAAGCAAATAATTGATTGGTACTCAAAAGCACATCACACATACTCAATTTATGCTAGGTGATTTCATCTCTTTTGGTTTTAATTATCTTGAAGTAGTTTCTTTTCATACATTCATAGTTGCTCTTTCTAAATGTTATTTTTTTGACACGATAATCAAACTAATGCAAATCTGAAGCTATCCTTTCTTGTATACTCTATAATCAAATTTGGCATTGATTCACTAGCTTCTAAACTCATAATACTTTTTGTAGATAATTGTGAATTATGCTATTGTTATTATTGAGGTGTTATCTTAAAGCATCTAATCACTCATTAGTTGACATCCTTGCATTGCCATATCTTTGTGGAATTTATACATTGAATTAAGTCATAAGCTCTCATAGATCAATTCACTAAAGAGATTTGCTTAAGCTCTATTACTAATAGACTAAGGATACCCTCCTAGGCCATTCAGAGCCAGCCTAGAGTGAAGAAGATACTGTACTAAGCTGACAGCGATGCAATTACTATCCACTGCCCCAAGGTAGCATCCATGATTAACTTTCCACTTGGATGCTAGTTTAGGCAGTAACATGGTCAATAAATGGTCTTGACCTCCTCTTTATTTCCCTGTCTTATGAAAGATGAAAGATACTCATCCAGTTCTATGCAACTTAAAGACCCTTACATCTAATACCCAAATAACACTCTTCATGCCAAAGCAACTATTTGAGATGGCTAAGTATTGGATTATTTTGCTCTATATCTTTGGTTATATTTCTTTTGGCATTTTGGTTTTTAATTTACATAACGTTAGAAATAGAAAAGTTGCATAAATCTCTGAATCCTAAACTCCCAACAATTGAAAATGTGAATAAATGGTGAATACATCAAAACGTTCTAGAAGGCTACAATAAAAGAGCCTTTTGTTTTTCAAGGCCACATCACAAGCACTCCCCAATGCAATCTCTTCTAAATCTGAAATGAATGCCATTTCATTTTTCAACTAAGAAAATGGACTCTATATCAGTCTCAGTTAAAAACCTAACCAATGTGGGTTTAGATCTTGGCATTTCCCCTAAACTCCCTTGAAGTGACGATGGCTTAACCTTTCAGGATTTCACCTAGGAAAGGTTGCCTGGGACTCTTACTTCTAACGAGTAAAGATTATCATCTTCCATGAAGTAAAGATAGCATCACTACTCGGTAACAGTTTTGGCTTTGTTTCAGACCATTATAGCAGCATATTTCAGACTTCTAACCATGCTGAATTCTGCCTTCTAAACAGATGCATATCCTTCAAAGAATGGATCTTAATTGCAGTTACAACACTTTACATACTCACATGGGTAGGAGAAATATAAAATTTAATTCAGAGAACATGAAATACGCATACATAAAATAGATTAGTTCAAAAGATTTTAGCCCTTGCAATTGAACTAACACTAAATAGTATTTTTTTCTCTAGTTGGGTAGGCAGTTTGAAACCAGAGAAGCTAAATGCAACTAGTAAATACTCATGTGCTATTACCATCTCCCTTCTATGTAAATTGCTTATTTACATGTGTTCTTCTCCAAGAACCAATATACTTTCCAAAACAATTTCCCCTTCTTATGAGCCATGAAAATCTGAATAAGCATTATTGAGATCTGCCTTGGTACATGACATATCGGATATAACAGAACTTCAATAGGCTAGTGGTTACCTGTTGAAAAGATTTGCAATATCTTCACAATCACGTCGTTCATAAAACCAAATTCCATTCACTTCCTGAGCTGCATTTCGATAAAGCAAATATGGAACTTGGACTTCGTATTCAAAATCACCAAGCAGATTCTCAACCAAGTTCTCTGTTGGTAGTTGACAAATTAGAAATCACTGAAAAAATATTGGATCACCAAAGATACAAGAAACAGTAATGTAAAAATTCAAAATCAAGTTCAAAACGAAACTTCCAAGATCGTTAAAAACATTTACTCTCTCTTATATTCTCATACAATGTAAACAACTTGCAGTTTTCATAATGTTCTAGGCTACAATTACTTTGCCACAAAAGAAAACATTAAGATAAACAATCAGATGTACCGTATATACTATATACCATAAATTCTCTGGAAATGTTACCACATTAGTTAAGATACTAGAAGGGTAATAGATTCTAGATATTGGAAGAAAAGATCAGTTCCTCTACAAGTCAACCATTGAAATGAGATATGAACAAAAAACATAGATATGTCTACCTATGTAGAATGTTGTAACGAACAAAGTTCGTATACTCAGGGAAATGCTCTGATACCAATGTAACGAACAAAGTTTGTACTTCACAATAATCTTCAGAATACTTCAAAGACAAAGACATCCATTGTAGCACAGGTAATTATATATAAAAATGTTTGAATACAAGTGTGATAATATAAGGATAACAATGGTTTGTTCTATGCTTAGAGCAATTTTACTTCAATTTTCTTTATTAGCCCAATATCATATCCAGTATAGCAATCACATCAACATGATAGTAAAATGCAGATAGAACATAAACAATAACAGTAGAAGACAAGCCAACACAAGAGGACACAAGATATGGCACTAGCCAGGGACAAACCCCAATGTGGAGAAATTCTTGATCAATTCTTCTTATAATTCTTCAAAAGTTCAGTAGAGAGAGAGACTACAATTTACAATATTCAATAGTAAAATGCAAAAAGAACATAAACAATAATAATAGAAGACAAGCCAACCCAAGAGACAAGATATGGCACCAGTCAAGGACAAACCCCAATGTGGGGAAACCCTTCATCAATTCTTCTTATAATTCTTCAAAAGTTCAGCAGAGAGAGAGTACAATTTACAATATTCACTTTTACCCTACTTTATATCCTTCAACTTGTTCTTGAGGAAAAGAATTTGATTTGCATTGCCAGATTTGAACATGCCATCCAACCTATCATATATCTCCTTTGATGTATTCAAATCGGAGATGTAAGAAACAAAGTGATTATGAATAGAATCCCTGATGATCTTGTTGGCTTTGACTTCACCTTTCTTGTATTTGGTTTTAGCAGTAGCCGGTGCATTTGAAGAAGGTTCCAGAATCTTTCCCTGCACATAATCCATGGCATCTTGCTCTTCTAAAGTCAAATCAAGAGACATCTTCCATGCATGATAATCAAACTTATCATGAAGCTTATCAATAGACTTGAAGTAGGATGTGGAGGCCATTGAGACTTGTTCTTGATCAGTGATTTCTCTTCACTCTTGCTTGGGTTTTGTCTTCACCTAAGCTTCGATACCATGTTAATTTAAGGATAATAATGGTATGTTCTATGCTTAGAGTAATTTTACTTCAATTTTCTTTACTAGCCCAATATCATATCCAGTATAGCAATCACCTCAACATGATAGTAAAATGCAGATAGAACATAAACAATAACAGCAGAAGACAAGCCAACACAAGATATGGCACTAGCCAGGGACAAACCCCAATGTGGGGAAACCCTTGATCAATTCTTCTTATAATTCTTCAAATGTTCAGCAGAGAGAGAGAAAGTACAATTTACAATATTTTGATTTTCTTCCTAGTTTGATCTTCGACCAAAGCTTTGAAAGAACGAAACCATGAGAATACTTCGTCCTTCTTCAAGAAATATATCCAAGTCTTGCGAGAGAAATCATCTATAAAGGTTACATAATATAAGTATCCTCCCAATGAGTTCACGGGCATTGCACCAGATAGATCAGAATGAATCAATTGCAATATGTCAGTAGTCTTGCTATCACTTGAGGGGAATGGTCCCCTTGTATGCTTTCCTTCGGCACACCCCTGACAAACACCTTCATGTTCTACTTTAAATTCGGGCATACCTGTCACCATCTTCCTCGCATCGGGTAGAGCCTTATAATGTAGATGAGCAAACCTCTGGTGCCATAATTCAGATTGAAGTGATGTGTCGCAAGACATAGCTCCCAATGGGCTTCCTCCAACTTGATATAGGTTATCAACCCTGAAGCCAAGTGTAAATGCATCTTTGAAATTTTTATTCCACACACGTACCTTTCCATCGATGAATGTCACCTTGAATCCTTTGTCCTCCATCGCAGAGATAGATACCAGGTTCTTCTTTAAATCGGGTACATATAATACTTCTTGTAGATGAATGGTGTTACCTTGATTCAATTGAAGGGTAACATTCCCAACTCCCTTCACGGGATAGGTGGCATTGTCTCCAAGGATAATTTCCAAATTTGTATCCTTCTCTATCAGATTTGAAGGAACCTCCTTGTACCCGGCGAAGTGCCTTAAGGCACCACTATCAATCAAACAATTTCCCAAAGTATCGGAGGAGAGGTAGTAGAGAGGGCAGATATAAGATAAAATTCCTTTTGCTTAGAATTTACAACATTAGACTCATCATACTTGGAGTTTCTTGTTGTTTTAGAAGTGTTAAGAAATGGCAACAAGAAATTTCAGTTTAATTTGTCCTTGAATTAAACTGAGAATTAAAATCGAATTCTATTCTCATAGCAACTTGTAAATAGTTAATTAAGTTCAATTAACTTAATTAGCTTAGGAATTTCGGGTTGGAAGTCTTTCTGTAGTCATGCATATGTTCTTCCTAAATTTTAGGTGTCCGGTACAAGTTTAAATTGAGTTGGAAATTAGATCACTCAGTTTACTAATTTAAGTTCAGTTAAATTAGTTCTAAATTGTTTTTGGAACTAATAGAGGACTAAGAGTCAATTGGTGCACTAATGCACCCACTAGTGCTACTCCAGTTAATTGAAGATTCCCTCATGAGAAACTCATGCATGTCAGTTCAAAAAAAGACCCAATTGAGACTAGAGTGTAGGGACAGTGTACTATCAGGGGTATTATTTACTGGAGTGTAAATATCATGCATGCATCAAAGATAGATCCTATGTTTGGATTGTGTAGTTTTGGAAGCATGAATTCCCTTTAAATACAGGCTATTCATCCTAGGAATTACGCAAGATATTAGAGGCTTGGAGAGCTGCAAAATTGGCTAAGTGTTGGCCAAGAGCTAGCTTGTGAGCTGAGAGAGTTGAGCATACTTGTGCGGAATTGTTCTAGTGAGAACAAGCTTTGTATCTTCACTCATATTTCTGATTAATGCAATACTGATAGG
Source organism: Pinus tabuliformis (assembly GCA_031772625.1). Taxonomy (NCBI): domain Eukaryota; kingdom Viridiplantae; phylum Streptophyta; class Pinopsida; order Pinales; family Pinaceae; genus Pinus; species Pinus tabuliformis. Next base: position 151,031,168 of record CM062805.1, on the reverse strand, counting down.
CGGAGTTTTGAGCTATGGCTTTCCCCAGGAAAACTTATTATGTTATGTGCCATTGATTTATCTTCTCCTTGTTCTTATTGTTTTCATCGATCTATTGACTTTCGTTGGTTGAAAGTAGAAGTAGATTGTTGTCATGTGCTTTAGTACATTGTATGAGCTTGTGAATCTATAGGATTTTCTACAAGAAGCTTGATCATTTCCAAGTTGAGTAGCGGAAGCATTCCTTTTCCCTTTGTTGTTGAACCTGCCATTCCTTTGATTGTTGTTGTTGCCCCTGGAATGACTGTCATCATCATCATGAAATGTGTCCCTTCTATTTGGACACTTCCTGGCATAGTGACCAAACTTGTTGCAAACGAAGCATCTTCCCTTCCTTCCAATTTTGAAACCCAGCCTTCCTTGACATTGCTTCTTTGAATCTACATTGTTCTTCTTCTTGGCATGGGCGGAGAATGCGGTAGGATTATTCCTATTCAAAGACATCTACAATTCCATCATCCTTGTTTCTTCTTGAGAAGATCTAGTTAGCAATTCTTCAAAACTTGGACTTTTGTTGTTATTGAGAATAGTAGTGTTGAACACATGCCATTCGGAGGAAGACCTCCAAGGGCAATGACAGTGAGCTCCCTGACAGCAATAGCTTCACCAATTGAAAGAAGATCATTTTTTATCTCAGTAATCCTCATCAAGTAGGAATGAATATCCTCATCTTTTCCTGTCAACACAGCCTACCCATGCAGTCCGGGACTCATGGGAAGTACCTCTCATCTGGCCAATGAGTAGGGAAATGAGGATAGGGACCATAGTACTACCGATGGACACATCGTGTACTATCGTACTCCCTATGCTAAGATGTTGATATTGATCTGGGACCAATGGAAACTGACTACAGGTCAGTTAAGAGTGGTATGACACACTCTCTGTTGTTGGAGACTGACTTCTGGCTAGTGGAGAATGGTATGATACATTCTTGATCATTTCTTCTTTTTGCATCGTTCAGCGGAGCAGTGCAGTGACAGGGATGGTACAAATTGTCAAACAATTTGGCAGGTGATGTTCTCCCTAGTTGAGAGGGAGTGTTAAATTTGGCAACTAGAGCCAAACATCACTTTGGACAGCCCTTATGAGGCAGCTGATATTTTTTTTGGATTCCTCTTTCCAAGAGGTGTAGGATTGATCTAAAGATCATCCCATTCTGACATGTACAAATGAAGTTATGAATTTATTTTGATTATGGACAAATTGTCAAGGTCAACTAGACATCAAATTAGTCTCCTCTAGCCTTCAACGTTGCATATAAATACAAGGTGCCTCCTCATTTTGGCATCTCATATTGATTGGGTACAGATTTCTGGGCCTCTCTCTCTCTCTCCACATGTGTAAAAGGAAGACTATTTTTTCTAGCTGTTGTGTTGATCAGATTTGACCGAAACTTCAGGAGACTGAAATTTCAAGAGGATGAAATTTCAAGAGACTGACTTTGACCAGCATTGACCTTGTTTGACTTCAGTTTGTGAGGGAGACTTTTGTTTGGGCACATTGTTATTCTGGGCACAAAAATCGAGGCGGTTTGACCCCCTGCATTGACCAGCGTTGACTGCCCTAATTCAGGTTGTTGCATTGACTTTTGTTGATCATATTGGACTGGTTATTTTCACACTGATTTGGGCTACATTATCTTGTTGTTGGAGGCCGAGTTGACCAAGGTTGACCAAGTTGTTTTGGAGGTCAATTTCAGACCTGTTGACCAGCATTGACTTTTTGGTTAGGGCTTTATGTTTCTATTGTTTTGACCGATCATTTTGGGCAGGTGAATATTGAAAATTGTACTCTCTCTCTCTCCACTGAACTTTTGAAGAATTATAAAAAGAATTGATCAAGGGTTTCCCCACATTGGGGTTTGTCCTTTGCTGGTGCCATATCTTGTGTCCTCTTGTGTTGGCTTGTCTTCTCCTGTTATTGTTTATGTTCAATTTGCATTTTACTATCATGTTGATGTGATTGCTATACTGGATATGATATTGGGCTAATAAAGAAAATCAAAGTAAAATTGCTCTATGCATAAAACATACCAATTTTATCCTTAAATTAACAAAGTGAGATACCAATGTATACTCAGAGGAATGCTTTGATACCAATGTAACGAACAAGGTTCGTTATAACAAGTTAAACACTCCATAAGACATGGAATATATAGATCTCCATTGAAGATACAAGAATATATATTAAAATGTATGAATGTGAATTATGTTACAAATCAGAGTGAGGGTCTGCTTATATACCCTAGGCAAGTGTCCCTTTATGAACGCTCATGTCCTTAGGGACATACCTCTTCATTAACTAATTAATCATTATTTATGATGTGTTATTATTATTTATATTTACATTATTTTATATTTATATTTTATTCATAACATTGCCTTCCTCCTCAAAAAGCTTTGTCCTCAAAGCTTACTGATGAAAAGGTTTGATCTCTTTTTATGTTTTGAGTATATTCTCGTCTCAAAACTGTCATTTTTGTTGATACAAAATGATATGATCCTCTAAGTGATAAACAAAATTGTCGCACAGAGAATGGATCTAACCATCTTAAATTAATCTTATGTGGAATCTTGTGGTTACTTGATACTTCGTGTGAATTGTTAGCACAAGACTAAATTGTACTGACATTAGTAGTCTTCGGAACATAAGTTTGTTGTTCATGTTCTGAGTGATACGGATTAGTAGATTGTTGAGATGTTTGTTCTTGTGATTCAGATGTAGATAAGTTGTTATTTTGGTTTGTCTTTCCGTTACCATGTGTGGCAATATTTTGATTTACTTCAAGTGATGATGTTGTTGAATTGGTTACAAAACTTTCACTTGGGATGTTCATCGTTTGGACTACAACATCTAAGTGTGTCTTTTCTTCAATTGGCTTGTCTTCTTTTTGAGTTGTGACATTGATTGGATCAGTATTTATTCCTTTCTTTTCAACTTGGACTTCTACATTTGATGCTTCCTTCTCGATAAGTTGTTGTACCTTGTTTTCCAATGACTTCTTGTCCTTCTTAAGCGTCTTAATTTGTGCCAATAATTTTTCACTATGGTCTTTAAGCCGAGATACTTCTTCATTTTTGTCAATGGTGATCTTGTCAACTTCTTTTTGCATACTTTGTAGTACTTTTTTACCTTCTTGAAAAATTACTTTTGAAATATCTTGTATGTCTTCTGGTGTTACTGAATTTGGCTTCAATGTAACAACCTGTAGTGTTAATTTTTTTCTTTTTGTATGAAAATGTTAAAAAATTCTTTTTCGTATTTAGGATGAAAGACCCTAGAGTTTCCATCCATGGTGAGCCCAAAAAAATGTCACTATCATCAAAAAATAAAGTTTTCACAACGAATTGTGAGATAAAAGTATAATCCCTAATACTTAGTTGTAGATTGCTTATGCCGTATTGCTTGTGACTTGTATCAACAAAATTTGTTTCAATTATATTTGATTTAGGGATCACTAATTGCTTAGCACATTTAAGACTAACATAGTTACTATCTTCAATAGGACTAATAGAGATTATAATATCTCTTCCTGCGAGTGATCCTTTGATTTTAAATAGTGTACTAACACATTTACTAAAGGTTTTAGGAAATCTTTCATTACTAGTCTCCATTTTTCTTTCTCGAGATGAGCTTTAGGGTTTTAAAAATATTCCTCCTTTATACTTTCAACAATATCCCTTACGACCTTAGAAATATAATAATCATTTCCTCTGATTTTATAAATAACTTCACAATGTTTCCCTGATAATCCTTAATACCTTTACAAAAAGAATTTAATAATCTTCAATAACCTCTATAATAATTCGTTTTATAACCCTTCTTTCTGTACTATAAAATTACTCAAGAGTTTGTACAACTTGACTTATAATTCTTAATACTCAATTTAACACTCACTCCCTTATTTCTATATATGTGTGTGTGTGTGTGACTTACTGGCCTTACTATTTTAGGCTTATAAGGTACATAAAAAGGTATGTGAAATTGATTTTTAAGATATTGCAAAATGTGAAAGAAATATTCACCACACTTTAGCATTTATTTATTTATTTTTATTAGCTGATTTTCACTCGAATTCTAGTGGTTCAACTATAATACGATGATTAAACCTGTTGATATAATTAATATAATTATCAAGGGTCGTAATGTTTGACCCCTAGCTTATGCCACCTCTTCGTGTTTGATATCAATTCTACATAAAATTGTGAATGAACGAGATAAGTTATTTTAATTATGTTGTGGGTAGCAACGATTGCAGTGGACACACGAACCAGCCTTTTCGGTAATGAATGTAAAGTGTGCAGTGGCGACTGGCGGTGATCGTACGAGGTTTGCGTGCAACAGAAAGGGCAGCTTGAGGTTGGCAGTGGGCTGCGAGAGGTATCAAATGGCAAGGGTGGAATTTGACAGAGATTTGGTCAATGGTCTTGTCTGTGGAATGCATATGGATCGCTAAGGCTGGTGGCGTCAACATTTGGAGAGAGCTAGCGGCCAAGGGTGAGATGTCAAGAGCGGCAGTGGGTGGTTGTCGCATTGTTGTTGGCAGCAACAGTGTGGTGGCCAAGACAGTCTGGTGGCAGCATGGAGCTACTCGATGGTGTGTGTGTGAGTGGTAGTTGGCCGTGATCGTACGAGGTTTGCGTGCAACAGAAAGGGCAGCTTGAGGTTGGTAGTGGACTGCGAGAGGTATCTAATGGCAAGGGTGGAATTTGACAGAGATCTAGTCAGTGGTCTTGTCTATGGAATGCGTATGGACACTAAGGTTAGTGGCGTCAACGTTTGGAGATAGCTAGCAGCCGAGGGTGAAATGTCAAGAGTGGCAGTCAGTGGTTGTCGCATTGTTGTTGGCAGCAATAGTCTGGTGTCCAAAACAATCTAGTGGCAGCATGGAGCTACTCGATGGTGATCGAACAATGGTGATGGGCGATCTACACTGTCAGCTACTGCAAGTCCAGGTGGCAGCTGTTTTTTTTTTCATTTTCAATTTTTTTTCCTTTGATTTTAATTTTATTTTTATTTTAAATTTTAATTTATGTTTTTTAATATAATTTTTTTACATTTTTTTCAATATATATATATATATATATATATTAATTTCATTTTTTTTATTTTTTCCCTGAATTTTTTTTATATATAATTTTTTTACCCTCTTCTTAAAAAAAAATTCTTTTAATTTAATATTTTTTTAATAATCTTATAATATATGATTTATTTAATTTTTTTTAAATTCTCTTTTCTTTTTTTATTTTTTCTTTTTTTCATATAAACCTTTTCTTTTAATATTTTTTACTTTTTATTTTTATTTTCTTATATATATGCTATTATGCTCCCTTTTTTTCCTTTTTTTTTCCATTTTTTTTTCAACTTTTTTTTATATACTATTTCTTCTTTTTTTATAAATATATGTTTTTTAATAACTTTTTTTCTTTCTTTATTTTTTTTTAAATGGCTAAAGGCCTGAATGCTGAAATTGAGAAATGGAGGAACTCCAAACTCTGAGCGAAATGCTTCAATTACGACAATAACAAGGTTATATTAATTTGTATTTATTTAGCATTTTATTTATTTTTATTTTATTTTATTTTTTATTTTTATTATTGTTGGTCAATGTTGTCATTAATGTCAATATGGCATTTTGGAGATGGCAAATATTCTTGTGATACATGCCTTAAACCCTTTCAGGATGTTGCCCTAACTACATGACAAAACCCTAAGTACATTTATGCCCTAGATCGGTGATGCGTTATCTAAATGCCCATAATACTCTAGAAAATGCCTTAGCCCTAACACATTGATGCAAGTCCTAATACTTATGATGCCCTTAAGATACATGAATGGAAGCCTATGTGTATGAAGCCATAATCCTAATGAAGAAGCCCTTGCCTTAATGTCCATGAAAAGCCTTAGATCATTGATGATGAAGCCTTAAATGAAGATGCCCATGAATACATATTCAAAAGGCACCCTAATCTTGTTGATGCCCGTGATACCTTTAAAGAAGCCCTAATCCTAATCAACTTGATGACCTAATTCTATAAATAAGGAGCCCTAAACATTGGATGCCTAAAACTAAAATCCTAATGGCTACCATAAATAAAATAATAATGACAATCTCACAAAAATAATTTTATTGGTGGTAAAATGACCTTATTTAAGGATGGGATTGGCATAGGAGTGTAGAGGATTTTTTCCTCTTTCTAACAAGCTATTACATGCTACCAAATTCCTTACCGTTGAAGAGAAATCAATTATTGAAATCAGCATATGTCAAAAATTGTCAAACTGTCCAAGTCGACTTGAGTAGGCTCATAACCCTTGGCAAAAAGACATGTCCCTTCAGAATATGGAAAAACCACTATAAATATAAACCTAAATTCATACATTCAAGCTCGGATTTTTTTGATGGGGAGAAGACAAGAGGTAGAAGAAGACTTTGAAGAAGATCTCCTACCTAAACTTATAGCTACCATGGAAGAGATTAACAGTTTGAAAAAGGAAAATGAGGAACTTAAGAAGAAAGTGCAAGATGGTGACCAAGAAAAGACAAGTAAGGAAGTTGGCATTTTCAAGCTTTAAGTACAAGAAAGAGATGAGGAGCTCACCAAGCTTAAGGAGGAATTTCATCAAAACAAAAGAAAGCATCATGAAGAAGTCATATCCATGACAAATCAATTAGATAAGGCAAAGAAAAGGGAAGAAACTTTGTCAAGCCACCTTGAACAAAGACTCAAGAGTTTAAACAAACTTGAAGCAGAGATTGGTCAATACAAGGAAGAGGTCTCCTCCCTTAGATCTCAACTAGAAGAAGCAAGGAAACAAGCACAAGGAGTTGAGAAGGTGATGGAAGCTTTGGCATTCATAGAAGGACAAGTTGATGAAGCAGAAAAGGAGAGAAACACCATGACATGCCAACTAGAAGAAAAGAATGATGACATCACCAAGTTAAGATCAAAAATCACTTCTCTTAAGGCCCAATCATGTGAAGCAACCAAGATGAAGGAAGAAATGGAGATCATACTATCAAAGAAGGATGAAGAATGCAAGAAAATGAAAGAAGAAATTGTTTTTCTTAAAAAGGAAATTGACTTGCTGAATGAGAACTTGAAGAGTTCTCAAACCCTAGATGACATCCTAATTCATCAAAGGTCTCCCCTTGATAAATCAAGTCTCGGCTATGCAAGTGAATCCTCAAGCAAGAATGATGCAAACCCTAATGATTCAAACAACAAGGATGTGAGGAAGCCTGGAAGAAATGTTGATGTTCCCAGTTCCAACAAAGGCAAGGAGAAGAGTCAAGAACACATTGAAAGAAATACTACTCCAAGAAGACTTGCAAATGGTGTCAAGAATACAAAAGGCAATGAATATCATCAAAGAATCACAAGGCAAAAAGACTTCAGAAGTACATCAAGGAAATCTTCATCTCCTAGGTACCAAAGTATATTTCTTGGTTATTGCTATTCTTGTACAAACTTTGGGCACATAGCAAAAGATTGTAGGGCATATCACAAAGACAAATATAATGGTCGTCGTCAATCTCCTAGAAGCAATTTTGCAAGAAGTCATGATTACTCATTCATAAACAAGATGAAGTGCTTCAATTGCCTTAACATTGGACATATGGCACGTGATTGTAACTTGACTTGGGTCCCTACACAAGCTAGAACCATGATAACCAAGCCAGAAAAGAAAGTTACACAAATATGGAGAAAGAAGCAAATTGGATATGAAAGTCTCTTGGACACTCTAGCCAACAACACATGTTGTTGATTTGATGAAGACATCATTGATAGATATGATATTCCAAGTGTTTGATGATGAGACTCTACCAAAAAGAAAAGAAGACCATGCATACAGTGAGGTGGAGCTTATGATCATTCTTGCAGAAGCTATCTGTGAAAGGGCCCTATGAAATCCTTGATGAGTCACTCATGGACAATCATACTTTGATAGATCATCTCTCGGGAGCAACTCCATTGAAAAACATGATCCCTTACTCGTCTGATGGACTATTGTTAAAGATCTCTTCCATTTGATTTTGATCACAAAACAAGCAATATTTCTTGAGCTAAAGGAGTTTGTAAAGGCAGGGGGAGTTGGTTCATCACATGAAGAAATGTAAACACAACTATCATGCACCACATTGCCAGAAGAAAGAGCACCATAACAAGGGGAGAAACATACCTATGAAGAACTATTATTGATGAAGAAACTATGATGAAGAGAAGCAACTTAATAGGTGGAGTACTTGGGTACCCCATTTGCCATTGATGTCAAAGGGGGAGAAAATGTTGGAAGGGAAAGAATATTGCCATCAATGACAAAGGGGGAGATTGTTGGTCAAGGTTGTCATTGATGTCAATATGGCATTGTTGGAGATGGAAAATATTCTTGTGATACATGCCTTAAACCCTTTCATGATGTTGCCCTAACTACATGACAAAACCCTAAGTACATTTATGCCCTAGATTGGTGATGCATGATCTAAATGCCCATAATACTCTAGAAGATGCCTTAGCCCTAACACATTGATGCAAGTCCTAATACTTATGATGCCCTTAAGATACATGAATGGAAGCCTACGTGTATGAAGCCCTAATTCTAATGAAGAAGCCCTTGCCCTATTGTCCATGAAAAACCTTAGATCATTGATGATGAAGCCTTAAATGAAGATGCACATGAATACATATTGAAAAGGTACCCTAATCTTGTTGATGCCCATGATACCTTTAAAGAAGCCCTGATCCTAATCAACTTGATGACCTAATTCTATAAATAATCAACTTGAGTAATTTTGTAGTTTCTATATACGATGCCACTATTCTAGAGACATGCAAATAATGTTATTACTAGTACTGACTGAGAATGTTGGAACAGACAACTTGAATGAAAGTGATTTAAAATTGAAAGTTGCCATTTTGTCATGCATTTTGCAACTGTTCTTTTGTCATTGCCTGAATAGTTTGGCAAGATTGCTTAAAGGACTCAATGGATTCTATTAAAAATTTCACTTGATCTTGAGTTTAGCAACTATTCAATTGTCTTTTATTAAACAGTTGCAAATATTTGGCATGATCACTTTAAACCATTCATGATTCAATTGATCCTCAATATCACAAATGGGAATTATGTTTGTTCAAATAAAATGGTTACACTTAAGCCTCGAAATATTGGACCCTATAAATTTGTAAAGATTTCACCTAAGTTACCGGAAATGCCTTAGGAATTTGCCAGAAATGCAGATCGTCGTTTCCGAAACAGAAACAGATATGAAACGCTGTAAAAATGTTTTTGTGCCATTTCAAAAAATCGGAAACTTTGGATTTGGAATTGGATACGTTTCCAAGGGTTTTAAATTTTTTTGGATCTGTTCCCGGAAATGGATCCATGAAAATTGTGATCGGAATCCACCCTTGAAATGTTAAAAAGCGTGAATATTTGTATAGTCGTAAATAAAAAATAATGAAGAAATCAGATTTGCAAATAAACTCACTATAAACAATCGCAAGAACACAGAAGACAAAGGTAAAACACCAAATCCAATGAAAGGTAAAGCATCTGAATCTGCCCATTACGTTGTTGCCCATTGCAATATTGGAGTAGTTGAAGATTTGTTTCATACTTAATTTGCTTCAATGAAAGATGCATGGCTGCTTGATACAAGCGCAACTTACCATATGACTTTCAGAAAGACTTCTTTGAAGACCTCAGTGACAATGTAGATGGAGCAGTGTACTTTACAAACAAGACAAATCTCAAGCCATCCAGACTTGGCACCATTAGGCTCAAATTGCCTAGACTTCCTAACTTCCTTCTGCATGATGTACTCTACCTTCCATAACTGCGGAGAAACATGTTGTCCCTTATTCACATTCCAACAAGGGCACTCCATTCATATGTTTGATGGCAAAGTTGAAATAAGAAAAGCATCAAACAACACAGTTGACATGACTAGAATAGAGTGAAAAATTGTTGAATCTGCAAGGAACATTTGCCCGTGCACAAAACTTTGCATGCAATTCTTAGTACAAAGAAGGCACATTGCCATCCAGTCTTCTATGGCATGCAAGATTTGGACATCTTAATTATGACAATCTTCATTTGTTGAAAATAAATGGTGTTTAATGTTCTAGTTTGCCAACTATTCCAAGGAAATTGAAGCAATGTGATGTGTGTATCCAACGAAAACATAGCAAACAGCCATTTCATTATTCTACTTCCAAAGCATGTAGAAAGCTTGCACTAATTCATTATGATTTGTGTGGCCCTATGCATGTTCCTTCTGAAATAAATATATGATGACCCTTTTTGATAATTACACTAGGATGTGTTGTGCATACTTGTTGAAAAGTAAATCAGAAGCTTTTGAAACTTCTAGAAATTTCCAAGCATGGATTGAAAATGATGCACAACCATATATTGGCTCTCTTCATACTGTTAATGGAAAAGAATATACTTCTAATAAATTGAAAACTATCTTCGCCAACATGGGATTCAACATCAAACTATTTTTCCTTACAATCCTCAACAAAATGGTGTAGCTAAAAGAATGATGTTTTTGAAAAATGTAAAGTTGATGTTTTGCGTTGATGCAATTCAATGTGCAGTATATATCAAAAATAGATATCCATCTCATGCTCTCAAAATAAGACTCCTTATGAAATGTGGTATTGCCACATTCCTTCGGTAAGGCATCTCAAGGTTTTTGGTTCCACCTATTATGCCTTGATTCCAAAGGAACAAAAAAGCAAGCTTGATGTTGTTAAAGTTTCAAGTAGTTCTCAGTCTGATAATTATTTCTTATGATTATCCTATTAGGTTGATCCTCTATTATATTTATTATGCATCATAATACAGTTATATAGAGAACTACATCAGTAAAACATGAAGAGACAGCCACACAAGAATTTACCCAGGGAAAACCTAGCAATCCTTTCCTTATAGAAACAAGTCAATGAGAGAGAGACATCAAAGTCAAACACTAGGACTGACCTAGTCAATTCTCCTAGTCAAGTCAAACAACTAGCCCAAGAAACTTGCTCCACAACTTGTACTTCAGTGCTTCATCATAGAAAGATGAATTTGTTGGCCTCAGAGAATGTTGTTGGCCTCAGATTAGGTCATGTATCACAAAGAGAGAGAGGGCTATTTATTGGCCCTAAATTCATTCCATCTTGCCTCAAATTTGTATTTCGCTTGCCTCAAACTAATTCAAGTTTCATCCACAAAAGAAGGCGAATTGGATGCCAAATGGAGGTGTTGTCACCTAAAGTGTACACCTAAGGCACAATGCTCAAAGTAGGGGTTGTCACTTTGATCCCTACTCACTCTGTTTAGACTCTCTCCTAGCTAAGTCAAGGGGGGTAGTCCCTAAAGATGATTGATGAAGGAAAACTTGTTGAAGCAACAAGTCTAGGAGATCTAAGGGCAAGGCAATTATTATTAGTGTAACTCGATTATTAATTAGAGCAAGTGTAAATGTTTATGAGCAATGTGTTTTAAGATGGATTCAATTAGGATCAGTGAGGCAGACACAAGATGTAAAAGTGATAAACCAGTGCCTTAACAATGCTCAATAAGAATTAAGAAACTTGCAAATAGATATCTCAAGTCACAATAATAACAATGTTGCAAGAAAATAATAAGTTAAACAGATGAAATGCAAAATTAAACTGGGATTGATGCAAGATCTTGATTATTTTTAGTTAAATGCCTAGTCTAGGTGAAGTCTCCTCGTCAATTGTTTTAAAGCTAGTCACAAACAAGGTTGTAGAGAGAAATGTTAGGGAAAGAGGCTAAGTCCTCATTAACAATACCTCCCCAGGAGTTCTAACCACCCAAGTGCCTTCGTTCCTACAAGGGATCACTCGCAAGAGAACTGCAAGGTCCCCTGTGTTAACCGTGAATGGGGGTCTAACTTCTCAAATTGAAAGGTGAAGAAGGTTGTCCTATCTTTCTATACAACTAAGCTTATGCTTGGAGGTAAGTTCTAACAATGCAACACTAGTCTAGAATAAGGATGCAAATATTAACAATATTAGATTTGCTTCAATTATGTAAGATGCATCAAATATCAAACCGCTTGTAATCAAGATTACCAAATATCACTTATCAATACAAGATCACAAGATGCCAATAGCAATTAGTGAAGCACTTCAAGATTACTCAATGAAACAATAATAGCAATAACATCAACTCAAAAAGAGGTGCTTATTAGGATTCTCTTCCACTTGTGTAATGCAGCAATTAGAACAAGAAGCAAAAAAAAATGATATACACACAAATGAGATGAGATTGCTAACAGTGATTTTGAATGAGGAAATGCAACAAGAACTTAACCATGCGATGCAACTTTTAACAAGAGAAACAAAAAGCAAGGTGGTCAGTAATTTAACTAGAAAACAAGAGCCTATCCTTGACACTTTGATGAGATCACAAGAGAAAAGCCAAAGCAATTACTTATCCACTATCCTTCTAGCTATCCAAATGCCACATTAATGCACAATGATCAACTTTAGAGATGGAAAGAATGCACCAAACCTCAAAAGATACCACTGTCAAGAAATATCAGTCCACTGTCACCAAGATCGGTCACCAAAGGAGCCCACATTCATGCAACAGAAAGAGCTAAATCACTTATTAACTTCTTGTGATTATTGTGTAACAAATTTTATTTTTTTAGGCTTAATATTAGTAGACTTTTTGTGTGATTAGTATCTGTATGAAACACTTCATATTTGATGTATTATGACAATTTGTAATAGGTCAAGGTTGGGGAGGATCAAGGCTCCAATGCCTTGCAGCCTCATCTCAGCAACTGATGTATCAAGTCAAGCACCCAAATAGCAATTTTTGACCATGAAATGATGTTGTAACTCTTCCAAAGAGCAATGTTATCCCTGCAATCAAAAAATCATTAGCCCTAGACTATACGCAATAGGGAACAGACCTCAATATGCTTGTGGCCAAGGCTAGAAAGGCCTCTAGGCCTTGCAGCCAGGCTAGAGAAAAAGTTTAATTGATTAGATTTTCATTGACAAGCTTCCAAACCACAAAAATGCCCAAAGGACCCTTGCCAATGGCACTATGCCTGCAATCAACCAAAATTAGTCTACAATAAATTTTTTAAGCCTTCTGATGGAATAGAATTATAGTGGCAAGATTTCCAAGTCAAAACCAATGATAAACCCTTGCAAAAGTTGGGATTAGGTCTGCAAACAAGGTTATAACTTATATTGGTCTAGAATCAAATGCAAAAAAATTATTAGCCCCAATGTCTGCGGCTAGGCTAACTAGGCCTTAGTTAGACCTGCGGCGAAGCCAAAATGGCTCAAAAACCCTTGCAACTTCCCAAAAGAGGCTAGTGATCAGTCTTTCGGCCCTCAAAAAAATTTCAATAAGCTTGCAACAAGCAACCAAGTTAGATTTTGGCAAGAAAATGATTTGAAAATTTTGAGGGCCACAAAATATATTTGCAAACTTTTTGAACTATAAACCCTTATGAAAAATCCAAATTTTTAGTGAAATTAGCCCTTGTAAGGCTTGCAGCCTCCAAAGAAGATAGTGTGTTGAGGAAAAGAGGCTTGGGTATGGTGGATCTATGCCTTGAAAGGCTAGATCTGGCCCTAAGCCACCTACTTCCCTCTCCAAAGTGCTAAATAGCTTCCTCAAAGGTGCAATGTTGCCCAAACCCTAGCCATCTAGGCTAGGTGAGGGCTAGTCCCTTTAGAAATTTCGAATTTGTCTTTGATCTTGAAGTAATGGCACATGCAAGACAATAAGCCTTAGCCGTCCCCCTAGATCTACAAAAAGAAATCAAAAAATGAAACCTCAAATAGCTATATACACAAGGAAAATAATTACAAAGGTTAGAAAAATATTATACAAATTATCTACAATATTCACAAATAAATTCCTAGCTCTAATTAGCAGATTTATTCTTTTATTGCACAATTAAATTAGAGATAAATGAGTAGAATGGGATTTTTATATTAGAGCCATGGCCAAGCCCTCTACAAAACAATTGTTAGATAAGTCCTGGAAGTTTAACACAATGGGCTCTTGAGCTTCTTGTCTTGGGAGTTGGCTGGTCCAACCGAAGACTTCCCCTCACACCCAAGATCTGAATATTAATGAGATCTCTACACACTTAAGATCAAGTTATTAGATCAATAAAGGCTAGATCACACAATAAACCCTCAAAATCTAGAGATACCTGCTAGATTAATCAAATTTAATGTGCTACTCTAAACCTAGTAACTAATGCAAGATACTTGTGCAAATAGTTAATCCAACCACTGGCTAATGAAATAATAACTTATAGAATTTTACTTCAGTAGAGCATTAGGAACATGATTCAGAAAAATATTACCAAGAAGCAAAAGAGGAACACCATCATGAATAAACCCCCAAAGACTTTTGCTTTATTATTCCAGAAGAAAGATTACAACCAGCAAAGCCTGACTTAGAGCTCGATCAAAATTTTTTGATGAGTACATGATACAATGAGGAGCATAATAGCTTCCTTATATAGAAAATGAGAGCATCAAACCCCTCCAAGTGGAAATAACAGCTAGTTTCCTTGATCCTTGTCAAATTAATTTGATCCCTTGATAACTGGTGCACAGATCTCCAAAAGAATTCGATTTCCTTGATTGTTGGGCTGGATGGACCAAATGTTGACTTCTGGGTGGTTTTGGACCACTGGAGAATCTTCAAAAAATAGAATTCACATTAAAATAACCACCTTGATCGAAAAATTAGATTTTGCTAAGAAAAAAATCATTTTGACCCCAACGAATTTTTGGACTGGGACTTTCTGCCTTGGAAATGAGTCCTTTCATATTTTTGACTTTGAAAAAGGACCTCAACAATTTTTTGATAATTTTTCCACTTGGAGAGAATTTAATTCTCTCATTCTAATTTTTTATTAATTTTTGGCTGATTTAATTTTCTTTTATTTTTTCCAGAAAATAAATAAATGACTCTAGTGGGGATTAGACATATTTTCCACCCTCAAAGTAGGTCTAAAAAATATTTTGGCGATGATGTCTAATTATGAGTAATCATCCACCAAAAATATTCCTAGACAACACTTTTTTACATCAAGATATTACATAGACATCCCATTAGAAGGGGAATTTTTACAATTGACACATGACCTCTTAGACTTAACCAAATTATGCGACACTTGACGGATGATCTAGTATGATAATTACATAGACTCGATAACAATAGGGCTCACCTGAGACCTTACTATCGAGCCCCACTCTAGCTTTAGGGTATGTGTGGGAGAAAAACTTTGCCGATTATTTGGGTTCAGAAATGCGAATAAGTGGCGGATGGTAAAACACTCCCTAAAGTGAAACTCTTTAGCAAGGAACCAAAGGCTCACCTAGATGTTTTTACATGGCTTCATAGTCGTACTAGAATCAATTTTATAATGATGGCCCATAGGGCTGCAGAATTTGGAATACAACTTTTGACAACAATGTTGAAAGATGATGATCTTTGGTTGCTTGAACATGATGGAATGCTTGAAAAAATGTGTACTGCTATAGGGTAGTTAACAAAGAGTGGTCAACAGGAGGAGCATAAATGTAAATGTATAGTGTTTTTCCTTGCCAAATGGGCACCTTTCCAGCTTAGCCAACTTAATCACTTGACTAGGAAGAGGTCGGCTAGGCTTCAATGGAGCCAAAACATTTAAATTTAAAATTCGAATTTTGATCTTTTGAAATGAGCATGAAGAACATGCTCAAAAACAAAATAAATATATAAATAAAAAATTACATTATGAAGACCGACCATAGTTACAAAATTCGATAGAGATGTAAGGAGTCGAAAGTGCATGTTCTTGGGGTATTCAAATACCACAAAAGCATATCATCTCTACGATGAGGTAAATAAGAAGTTATTATTGTCTAGAGATGTCATTTTTCTTGAATCTTCCAAGACTTACAATATTGTTGAGTGGCAGCTTGATCGTTCAAATAGATTCAATCATGCAAAAACTTATTATGAATTTGATCATGAGATTCCACATCTTGAAGGGGGGATCCCTATCTTAGATCAATCTTTGGAATCTCCTTCTGGAGTATTGTATCCCTTGCATGAAGTTTTATGGCCACTCCTTCAAATCAAGAAGACCCCTTGAGTGATATGAGTGAGAGGATTGGAAGGTTAAATCTTGATGTAGCCCCTTTTCTATCAACAGAGCAACCTCAATTATCTCAAAAAGGTCCCCCAAAATGGCTCACCAAAACACTTGAAAGTGTTCACCCTGATGAGGTCAGATATACGAGAACTAGAAGTTCCATCAGACAAAATGGAGGCGATGTAGATGATTCTGATTATGTTAATGATATGGATGTTTCATATGATTGTGAATTGAATTTGTCTACTAATTTTGAACCAACTTCCTTTAAATAAGTTGCTTCTCATGATGAATGGAAAGAAGCAATGCAGAAGGAGTATGATGCTCTCATAAAGAATGGAACATGGAAGTTGGTGGACCCTCCATTTGGAACCAAACCAATTCACTGCAAGTGGGTCTACAAGAATAAGTATAATTCAAATGGCTCACTTGAAAAGCATAAAGCAAGACTCGTGGCAAAAAGATTTGCACATAAAAGCTACCGTTCGGACTCTCTTTGCCTTGGCAACTCAAAATGGATGGAAATTCCATCAAATGGACGTAAAGACTACTTTCTTAAATGGAGAATTGAAAGAAAATGTCTTCATGTCTCAACTAAAAGGCTTTGTTGTGAAGGGACAAGAATAGAAAGTATGCAAACTCATCAAATCCTTATATGGCCTAAAACAAGCACCGCAAGCCTAGTATGAAAAATTGATTGAGCATCATCTGAAATTAATTTCAAACACTTTAGTCTTGAAGATGCAAAATTTTTGTCAAGAAAGTTGGAAAATTTGTTATCTATCTTGTAATATATGTAGATAATATGTTGATAAGAGAGAACAATGAAAACTATATTGCATCCATAAAGAAAGAGTTGAAGAAAGGATTCAAGATGACAAATGCGTGACACCTTCACTACAATTTAGGCATTATAGTGACCCAACATCCTATTGAAATTAAGTGTAGCTAGGACTAGAATAGTTCTTTACAATTCATAACTACTTATATTGATGCAATCAGTTCCTTCTTTATACTTTAATCAACAAGTAGTTATACATGAAAAACTTCAACCATTCAAATCTTCAACAAGAGCAGTAAATAGAGATCACAATGAACAATAAACAATAAGAGACGAGAGACACTAGGATTAGGCTCATGGTCAAGGCAAAATCCACAAGGGGAAAACCCATAAAAAATTCCTTAAGAGAGATATTATGTCCATCAAAAGTACATCAAAATGTTCCAATAAATCCAAATTACTCTTCAATGAGAAATACCAAACAAAGTCTATCTACATAGAGAGAGAGTCAGCTTCAAATCAACTGCACTAGACTTCACAACTAGGTTGAAGATTAGTCCTGTGATCATTGTAACAAGAGGCCAAAATGTAGTCCTTAAGCCACCACAAAAAACTCATCGAATAGTCACAAAAACTCGGCCCAAAACCCACAGTCAACTCAGGTCAACATCACATCAAATGAGCGAAACTGCAGTCAACAAAATTCAAGGTCCTTTTGAAGGCTTCAGCCTCCAAAATGAACAGAACCAAAGTCAATTTGATGCCCAAGTCAACTATAATCAACGACCCACGTGTGAATCCTTTTTTGAACTTCGCACGTGTGAATAAGCTCTAAAGTAGTAGAACGAACTTGTTGAGTTGATGATAATGAAAATGAGAGCCAACATGCACACATTTATAAGAGTCATGTGTGAACTAATTAGCCCTAATGAGGCCGACATGTAGGTTTCTTGAAGCCGACTTGTAGGAGACAATAAATTAAATTCCTCATGTTTTGCAATGAAAATTGTCGACCATTGCTTCATTATTTTCAACACTCCCTCTTAGCTAGAGAGGTAGTTTTTCATTCTCTCTCAAAATCAATCTTCCCGACCAATTCATAGGTCTCACAGCCCACAGCCTAACAAAGAGAACACAATCCAAGTTTCTCTCTCTCTCAAACTCATCATAAGGAAAGATACACAACATCCATCTCACAGCACCTCCCTGACCACGAGGTCTCATGGCACACAACCTAAGTGAGGAACCAACAAAGCATCTCCCAGACCACAAGGTCTCACGGAACACATCTTACAAGAGAAATCATCAATACATCTCCCGAACCACAATGTCTCACAACACACAGCCTACTGGAGAAATCATCAATACATCTCCCGGACAACAATGTCTCACAGCACACAGACTACATGAGGAATACATCTCTCGAACCACAAGGTCTCATGGCACACAGCCTACAGGAGGAATACATCTCTCGAACCACAAGATCTCATGGCAGACAACCTACAAGAGGGATCATCAATACATCTCCCAAACAACAATGTCTCATGACACAGCCTACAAGAGGAATACATCTCCCGGACCACAAGGTCTCATGACACACAACCTACAAGAGGAATCATCAATACATCTCCAGAACAACAATGTCTTACAATACACTTCCTACAAGAGGAATACATCTCCCGAACCAAAAGGTCTCTCGAACAACAATGTCTCACAGCAGACAGCCTACAGGAGGAATACATCTCCCGAACCACAAGCTCTCACAACACACAACCTACAAGAGGAATCCATCTCCCAGACCACAAGGTCTCACAGCACACAGTCTACAAGAGATGGTTCATAATATGATGTTATGTAATGCTCCCTCTTCAAGGGGATTCTCAGTCATTCCAATTTCTTCATATCAGAAATCAGTTCAACATCAAAAATGTAGCCATGGTGGATCTCAATACTTAATCATTTGAAATTTCAACAAGCAATGGCATTCAATTGTTCATTTTGCTTCAACCGAATCTTCTCTCATCAGCTATCAGCAGAAAATAATAGACATCAGCCTCAGCTTTTCTCATAAGCAATCATTGGCAACCATAGTAGAGTCCAATAATAAGTGGCTTCTCATAGAAGTGAATATCAGTGTTCATAGTCAAATCCAGCGAATAATAGGTGGTTTCTCACAGAAGCAAGCATAGAATCCAACATCCCATAATCAAATCTGAACCAATCAATATCAGAGTCTTGCAGCGTCTTCAAATCATTCATCAGGGAGATGTCGATGGACCTGCAATCCATCATGCCAAGCATATCACCAAGTCCATGCCTTAAAAGCAGCTCCCTCTTACACAGAAGTACTCTACATAGCAAAAAAGTTACGAGCTCATTTTAGCATATCTAGATCAGCAAAGATCTTCAAAACTTCTAATCATCTTCATAGAAGCGTGCTTCAATCAGGCTAATCTTGTTTGCTTCCTCTGAGTACATACCCTATCATGAATCTTTTTGTCACATTGTTCTTCCAATATTTCTAACGATTTGCCTTACCTTGGTCGTCTTCATTATGTACCTGAAATCCTCATGAGAAGGCCATGGAAGAACAAGAACAACCAAGCAAGCCAAGAGACTCATAATGAAACAATCAAGATAATACTTCTATTTTGAGAGAGTGTGTAAGCTCCCTCTTGATCTTGGCCTTCTCTGATCAAGTCAATCTCATCACATTATCAAGGAGTCCATACCATCATCAAAGAGTTCACAAGGAGTCCATCATCCACATCTTCACATCAACATCAACAAAGAGTTCACATCCACATTATCAAGGTGTTCACATCATCATCAAAGAGTTCACATCAAGGAGTTCGCAACATCAAAGAGTTCATCATCATCTACATCATCAATGAGTCCACATCAACAAGCTCACATCATTATCATTATCAATAAGTCCACATTATCAACAAATCCACATCATTATCATTGAGTCCATATCATCAACAAGGAGTCCTTGTAAAGAGTTCACATCATTAGTAACAATTTAAAAGTAAAATGAAAAACAAGATATTTATCTTTTCAACTCCCTCTTAATCTTTAGTCCTTTTACATTCATTTTGCAAATCAACCTTAACAAGATGTCAAATCTTCTTAAACGAAAGCAATCAGGTCCAGGGTTTGATTCATAAGCCCTAGGCTTTCTTTTCCAAAACCCTACCCAAGGTTTACAAAACAATCCAATGTCAATAATAATTAAAACAAAGAAATACAAGATACTTATCTTTTTGAGATTGTGGCAACTCCCTCTTGATCTTTAAATCCATCCTGCAAATCAACCTCATTACCAAGATGTCAACTCATTCAGGAGCTAGGGAAGTAATTAATCCACAAGCCCAGGTTTTTTTTCATTTGCAGCTCCTTTTGACTTGATAGGGTTTTAATCCCAAACCCTAACGCTTATTCTTCATCAATCATTCTTGCATTCTTCATCATTTTTAACAAAGGCAATCCTAGGGTTTCTTTCTTGTTCAAACCCTTAGAGATCTACAAGTCTTCAGCCAAAACATGAAATCAAAAACAGTCCTTTCAATTGAAGACTTATATTGGAGCTAGAGGTCAGTTATTTAGCAATGAGTATCATCCTTCTTCTGCCCGAAAATTTATATGGGGCACCGTTTTTGAGGTTCTCGACTTCAAGGAGTATTCCTATACTCGACTTTCTTTCTTCCACACAATTCATGTAATCAGATTCCTCAGAGGTGTAAGGTAACTTGGAGCCTAGACTTGCCACAGATCCTGCTTACTACAGTCATTGCTCATGATAGATTCAGTTCTTCTTGTTAATGCAACACGTCCTCAAAGATGATTGCAATTCCTTCATACTGTTCAAATTACTACCATATTGACATATACCATCGCTGTAGAATATACTTGGTCACATATACTGTCCACGTTTCAATATCATATCAAGTTACTGTCAAGTCAATCAATGTTGCATCATGCAACTGACATATCAAATATGTCTCAGAACTTATACATAAGAATTATTATATCAAGAGTACTATCATATATCATCAAAATCGCACCCAAATTATACATATTCCGATCGCTGTTACTCGTGCAAGCATTGTGTACATATTACATACCTCTCAATTTGTATTAAATGTGTCTCTCATAGCATGTCCTAGATGTACTGGTTACAATTTGAATGGACTGTAACAGCTCAGATCTTGACAGGGCATAACTCACGTCAGTCATATTACTGTCTGACATGTCATACATACTATCTGCCATATCATAGATACCAAGAGTGTTTGCCATGTCATACATACCAAGAGTGTTTGCCATGTCATATATGTATTGTCTGCCATCTCATATATGTATTGTCTGCCATGTCATACATATTGCCTGCCATGTCATACATATTGCCTGCCATGTCATACATACCAAGGGTGTCTGCCATGTCATACATACCAACAGTGTCTGCTATGTCATATATATTGTCTGCCAAATCTGTTATACGAATTATTGTTAATGACATAGATACTATAAGGGTGTACACAAACTCTCATGATCACATCATTACTTAGCAATTGTTATAGCAACTCGAATCATATAAATCAACCATACAATAGCAACTTTGGATCATGTACAGTGCTACAACATACTCACATACATATTCCAACATATATCACATCATATACTATCATACCTTAGGAGATGGCTTGGATTATATGCATACCACTTGCATCACATACATACTATGTTGTACATGCTATACGCAATGTATACTCTTTGCAATTTGAGCACTCCATATAACATACCTTTGTCACTGGATCATATAAACTGTGTAACGCATAGATCAAGCAATTGTAGCATTTGTCACCTCAGAACAACTTGTATCTTACAACAGCATACTCACTGTAACATCTGGCAACTTGAAGTATACCTTTTAACAACCCTAGTATGACTTAGATCATTTTGAAGTAACTCACATACAGAGCATCATATCATCATAAGGGAACGAAACCATATATGAAAGAACTTCAGAACCTTGGAAATAGACGTCTCCAAAGAACTCAGAAGATGAACTCGCATTTGGTTGTCAAAGATTAAGCCAGAACATGCTCACATACGTGTCCAAAAGATGCCATGATCAAGCCCAGAAAATACAGAAAATAGAAGCCCAGAACAACTCATATTCTAGCCCAGAGATTATATGCATTCCTGCCTCACAAAACTTATTCTTATGCCTTCATTATTATCGATTTTAAAAATTTCGGCATGAGTATAGACGACACCAGTATAGCTCAGAGTGACTGTTGCTTGATCAGGAATCACCATTGTTCTTGCAGATAGTGAATGAAATAGAACAATCCACTATCACATTCCCCTACTGTAGACTGGAAGTTTAAACAATTGGAAAGTTAGAACAGTCTACTTTTAAAAGTGTAGACCATTGCCCATTGCATATATGGAATTTGTTTGAGGAGCTATCCATTTCACACTAGGATTCCATTATGAAAAGCTATTAAGGTACATTGAATTGAGTTCAAGTAAATCATTTGCTATTTCTCTTGGTTCCTGAAGCGCCACGCCAACTCTTTTAACAATTTGCCTGAGGTTATTTTAATAAATTAGGCCTTCAAGCCTTGTTTAGCATAATTCATTTCCAAAAGCTAAGCAGTCCTTATTGACAAGGAATCCTTCATAGGTGCCTTTTTCGGGGTGACTTCACTGACTTTTCTTCAGCCCAACTCCAATACCATGTTGAAATTCTAGTGTAGCTAGGGCTAGAACAGTTTTACACAATTGATAACTACTTCTATTGATGCAATCAGTTCCTTCTTTATACTTTAATCAACAAGCAGCTATACATGAAAAACTTCAACAATTCAAATCTTCAACAAGAGTAGTAAATAGAGATCACAATGAACAATAAACAATAAGAGACAAAAGACACCAGGATTAGGCTCACAACCAGGGGAAAACCCGAAATTATTTCCTTGTGAGAGAGATTTTGTCCATCAAAAGTACATCAAAATGTTCCAATAAATTCAAATTACTCTTCAATGAGAAATACCAGTCAAAGTCTGTATACATAGAGAGAGATTCAACTTCATATCAGCTGCATTGGACTTCACAACTAGGCCGAAGATCAGTCCTATGATCACTGTAAAAAGAGGCCGAAATGTAGTCTTTAAGCCGCCACAGAAAACTCATTGAACAGTCACAAAAACTCGGCCCAAAACCCACGGTAAACTCAGGTCAATGTCACATCAAAAGAGTGAAATTGCGGTCAACTCAGGTCAATGTCACATCAAAAGAGCGAAATTGCCATCAACAAAAGTCAAGGTCCTTTTGAAGTCTTCGACCTTCAAAATGAACAGAACAGAAGTCAATTTGATGCCCAAGTCAATAGTAATCAATGAGACTTGAAGAGATAGACAAAGTAGCCAAAAGAGAATCCTTTTCTGAACTTCGCATGTGTGAATAAGCTCTGATGTAGTAGACCGAGCTTGTTGAGTTGATGATAATGAAAATGAGAGCCAACTACCACATATTTATATGAGTCGTGTGGGCTAGGTAGCCCTAATGGGGCCAACTTGTAGGAGACAACAAATTGAATTTTTCTTCATGTTTTGCAATGAAAAACGTTGACCATAACTACATTATTTTTCAACACATCCAATGTATATATTTCTCTCTCAAAAGAAGTACATTGGAGAATTGCTAAACAAGTTTAGCATGGTTAAATGCAATTCTTTGTCCACTCCAATCGAACAAAATCTGAAGCTCACATCTAAAAAAGGAAATGAATTTGAGGATGCAACTATGTATAGACAGCTTGTGGGAAGTCTTATCTAGCTCACCACTACCAAACCAAATATTCCATTTGTTATTGGAATCATTTCCAGGTTTATGCAAAAGCCTTCTGAAGAAAATTAGTCTACTGCAAAAAGAGTTCTAAAGTACTTGAAAGAAACTCAAGGCTTAAATATTCACACATGGATGACTTTAATTTGATTAGATATTATGATTCAAACTTTGATGCAGATAAGGAAAATGGAGTGTCTACTTCTAGATATGTTATGAGCCTTGGATCAGGAGTTGTCCATCCTGGAGGGCACGCAAATAGTTAGTTAAAACAGATTCCAAACAGAGGCAGAATATGTAGCCGCTGCAGAAGCAACCAAGGAGATTTTGTGGTTCGAGAAAATTCTTGAAGACAAGCAAGACATACAAGTGAACTCTACTCCCCTTCTTATTGACAATACTTCTGCAATTAAGTTGTCCAGGAATCCCAAATTCCATGATCAAACCAAACATATCAATACAAAGTATCATTTGGTTCAACATCATGCAGAGACTGAGACTATTCATCTACGACATTGTTCCAAATGAGCAAATTGTGGACATCTTCACTAAAGCACTTGGAAGAGAAAAGTTTGAAAGATTCAGAATGATGCTTGGACTCATAAAAACCCCTTCAAATTTGGGGGGGGGAATGTTAGACACCTAATCATCGGGGAATGGGTGAGAAAAATGTAAATATGTAAATAAAGGAAAATGAAAAGGTAGAATAGGAAGCAACCTTGGAATATGAATCCCAAAGGTATTCCAAGGTCACAGCTCCTCATGTTATATAATTATGTTTACATTAATAGAAAACATCAATTTGGGAGTTATTATCCTGGCCTGACATGAAGGTTGTGGGAAATGGATAATAGTGAACACCTATGTTCAGAAGATTGTTTTTGTAGATGAGCTATTATTTATGCAATGTGCATGAAAATAAAGAATAGGTCTCTATTTATTGCACTCAATTGTAATCTTTCAGACAGGCAGCTTGTTAATTTTTGGTATGTTCTATGCTTAGAGCAATTTACTTCAATTTTCTTATTAGCTCAAAATCAATATCTAGATTAGCAATCACATCAGCATGATAGTAAGATGCAGATAGAACATAAACATAAACAGTAGAAGACAAGCCAAGACAAGAGGACACAAGATGTGGCACCAGCCAGGGACAAACCCCAATGTGGGGGAACGTTGGATCAATTCTTCTTATAGTCTTCAATAGTTCAGCAGATAGAGAAAGAGTACAAATATACAAATCTTACATTTTATGACAGCAATAGAAAGTCCATCATTTTGTTAATAATGACAGTTCAAAGATGCAGCCCTGAATTCTCATGACAGTCTTCAATCAGTCATTAAGAGTGTTGTAGCATATCCTTTGAGTTCATCAATCTAGTAGCCCTTGTTGCAACATGTTAGCACTGAGGTTTGTTGCATTATAGGTTATGGCAAGTCCTATAGCAGTAGTTCCACCACACAGTCAAGAGACAAGTCCTTTTAGGACTGTAGTATACCTTAGAGATCCTTCTCTCATGCTACACTGCCTTCTAAAGGTGTTGTCCACCCTTGACAGCCCTTAACTCAACCTCTAGCTATGTGCTATGGCCTGTGGCCTAGCACAACAACTAGTTGTAGCTTTCGGCCTGCCCAAATGATATTCAAAAGGCAGCGTTTTCTTCCTGAAGATCTTAGCCTAGTTGTCTACTCTTAGCAGCACCCAAACATATAACCTATTCTGCCCTATGTTGTCTTGAAGGCAGACTTTTCCAATGCAATGCTTCTCCTTATGACTGTAACTTCCAGCCTTGCTAACAGCCCTTTAATTCAAGCCTTAAAGTTGCCTTATTTGTCGTGTTGTCACCTACAGCATACCAAGATTTCCACGGTGTCCATATAGTCTTCTTCACATTGTCAACAGGCTTCAATTAGCTGCGTTAGGGTCTCTCCTTGGCTACGTATTAGATGTCTCCCTTGACTACGTATTAGGCCTTTCTTCACTGCAATTAGGGCCTCCTTTAGTCAGTGGATTAGGGCCACCTTTAGACAACAGATTAAGGGCTTCTTTATACTGCGTATTGATGCTCCTCTTCATAGCTAATAGGTCTCCTTTTTAAACTGCGGCTAGGCTTCATTATGACAGCAGCTAGGTCCTTAGATGATTGCGGCTAGATCCTTCCCTTGGACTGTGCATAAGCCTCGTCCATGACTGTGGCTTGATCTCCTTTAGGACAGCGACTAGCGCACCTTCTTCAACTGCAGCTAGGTCTCCCACTTGACCTCTCTTGCCACCAAACCCAAACGAGTGGAGAGAGATCATGAGAGATGTGTGTCACAAATGACTTGAGGTCACCTCTATTTATAATGCAACGTTGAGGGTAAGTTGGGGTAATTTGCTTGCTGGCTGACCTTGACAAATTGTCAATAATATGAATAAGTTCATATCTCCATAAATACATGTCGGAATCAGATCATCTTTAAATCAGTCCTACACCTCTCGAAGAGAGGAATCCAATAAAAATATCAGTTGCCATAAATAAGATGACCCACATGGAGTTTGGCCCTAGTTTCCAATTTCAACATTCCCTCTCAACTAGGGAGAACTGCATCTATTAATCCATCTGCCAGTTTGTACTATCTCTGCCATCAATGCACTGCTCTGCTGAACTATGAAGAAGAAGAAGAGATCAAGAATGTATCATACCATTCTCTATTGACCCGAAGTCAATCCCAAAAAGAGAGTGTCTCATACCACTCTTACTAGTCCGAAATCAGTTCCAAATAAAGAGTGTCTCATACCACTCTTACTGATCCGAAATCAGTTCCAAATAAAGAGAGTGTCTCATAGCACTCTTACTGATCCGAAATCAGCTCCAAATAAAGAGAGTCTCTCATACCACTCTTACTGACTCGAAATTAGTTCCAATTGATCCTAGATCAATATCATCCTATCATAGGGAGTATGATAGTACACGATGCGTCCATCGGTAGTACTATGGTCCCTATCCTCATTTCCCTACTCATTGACCAGATGAGAGGTACTTCCCATGAGTCCCAGACTACATGGGTAGGATGTCTCAGTAAGAGAAGAATGAACCACTCATCCTGCCTACATGACGCCATGGGGTATCCCAGGGGAAGGCTGGACCACTCACCCTATGATTGTGTCTCAGCAGGAGAAGGATGAACCACTCATCCTGCCTACATAGCAAACCACTAGGGAAGGTTGAACCACTCACCCTATGGTTGCTCATTGCTCCAAGAAGTACCCCAAGCTCCTCGGAGCTCCCAGAGCTCAATGTCCATATCATACAGGACCTTCAAGAGAGGGTCTCTCCACGACTCCTAATCGTTCTCCGAAAGTCAAGGATTTTACCTTTCCCAGGGGCTTCGTCATAATATTGGCAACCTGCACATCAGTCCCAATGTGATGGAGCCTTATTACTCCTCGTTGTACCATATCACGGATAAAGTGGTACCTGATGTCTATATGCTTGGAGCGATCATGAAACACGGGATTCTCCGACAATCGGATCCCACTCTGGTTGTCGCATAGGATCACGATGGTATCCAGCACATGTCCAAGCAGCTCAATGAAGAGCTTCCACAACAAGACAGCTTCACAGGAGGCTATACTCGCAGCTATGTATCTAGCCTCAGCGATGCTCAAAGCAACCGACATCTGCTTCCTGCTCATCCAGGCTATCGAAGCAGAACCCAAAGAAAAACAGCACCTAGAAGTGCTCTTGCGATCCATCACACTGCTTGCCCAATCAACATCAGAATAACCATGCAGCCTCACATCTCTGGCACTGTATCTCAGTCCATGAGTGATTGTGCCCCGAAAATATCTCAGAAGATTCTTGGCACCTATCCAATGTGTGTGATGAGGCTCAACCATATATTGGCTCAACGTGTTCACTGCAAAACATATATCTGGATGGGAGTTCACCAAGAACATCAATGCTACTATGAGTTGACGATACTCAAAAGCATTTCCCAATTCAGATCTAGCAGCACTACCGCATAACTTCTTAAAGATAAGCTCCATCGGGGTAGTCACTGGCTTGCAGTTCACCATTCCAAATTCAGAATCTATCTCCCTCTTACATTTGTAAATGAGAGGGTCTGCACCTGTCAAAAAGAGGTTGTCCTCATAAGGTACCAATATGAGAGGTCTATCATCCACAACCTTAAAGCAAAGGTTTGGATCGGCCTCACTCCTAGTGAATCTCAGCTTCATCAGATAGTTGTTAATCCTCTCATCCCAAGCCCGGGGTGCTTTCTTCAAACCATAGAGAGTTTTCTTCACCCTGCATATATGAGATTCCAAATCGTGAACCTCAAACCCCTTGGGCTGATCCACATCTGTGGTCTTGCTATTACTTGAGGGGAATGGTCCCCTTGTAAGCTTTCCCTCGATACATCCTGGATATATACCTTCATGCTCTCCTTTGAACTCAGACACCCCTACCACCATCTGACTCACGTCGGGTAGAGCCTTGCAATGAAGATGGGCAAACCTCTAGTATCATAGATCAAATTATAGAGATGTGTCGCAAGACATGGCTCCCAACGAACTTCCTACAACTTGATACAAAGTGCCAACCCTAAACCCAAGAGTAAAAGCATCTTTAAAATTTCTTTTCCAAACACGTACCTTTCCATCAATGAATGCCACCTTGTAACCTTTGTCTTCCATTGCCGAAATGGACACCAGGTTCTTCTTGAGATCAAGTACATAAAGAACTTCTTGTAAATGAATCGAGTTACCCTGATCCAATTGAAGAGTAACATTCCCTACACCCTTTACGGGATAGGTGGCATCATCTCCAAGAATAATCTTCCAATTTGTTTCCTTCTCTATCAGATTAGAGAGCACTTCTTTGAATCTAAGGAAGTGCCTTGAAGCACCATTATCAATAAGCCAATTTCCCAAAGTGTCCAGAGGAGAGGTAGTGGAGAGGTCCGATATAATATAATACTCCTTTTTCTTATCAAAAACAACATTTGATTCTTCATACCTGGAGTTCCTGGCTTTCTTGGAAGGTCGACCATTTCCTTGATGTCTTGCATTCCTTTTTCCTTTGCCATTATACCGGTCATTCCTTCGATCATTGTTGAGAATAGCGGTTCTAAATAGATACCACTCAGGTGGGAGCCCTCCAAAGGTAGTGATAGTAAGTTCCCTGTCAGAAATGACTTCTCCAATCGATAGAAGATCATTCTTGATCTCAGTGATATTTAAGAAGTAGGATTGAATATCCTCAACTTTGCCTGTCTTAATATCCTTCAACTTATTTTTGAGGAACAAAATTTGATTTGCATCACTAACCTTGAACATGCTTACCAATCTATCGTAGATTTCCTTGGAGGTGTTTAAATTGGAGATGTAGGCCACTAGACGCTTGTCAATGGAATCTCTGATCATCTTCTTCGCTTTGAGTTCACCCTTGGTGTACTTGTTTTTTGTAGCAGTCCGTGATAGTAAAACTTTTCATGGAGCTTGTCTTCAGCCAGGAAGTGGGATGAGGAACCCATTAAGCCTTTGACCTTGTCCATCTGTCTTCAGTGATTGCTCTTTCGCTCTTGCTTGGGCTTTGTCTTCAACTTGGTTTTGATACCATGTTAATTTTTGGTATGTTCTACGCTTAAAGCAATTTACTTCAATTTTCTTATTAGCTCAAAATCAATATCCAGATTAGCAATCACATCAGCATGATAGTAAGATGCAGATAGAACATAAACATAAACAGTAGAAGACAAGTTGAGACAAGAGGACACAAGATGTGGCACCAGCCAAGGACAAACCCCAATGTGGGGAAACCCTTGATCAATTCTTCTTATATTCTTCAATAGTTAAGCAGATAAAGAGATAGTACAAATATACAAATCTGAGATTTTATGACAGCAGTAGAAAGTCCATCATTCTGCTAATGATGACAGTTCAAAGATGCAGCCCTGAATTCTCATGATAGTCTTCAATCAGTCATTAAGAGTTCTGTAGCATATCCTTTGAGTTCATCAATCTAGTAGCCCTTGCTGCAACCTGTTAGCATTGAGGTTTGCTGCATTATAGGTTATGTCAAGCCCTGTAGCAGTAGTTCCACCACAGTCAAGAGACAAGTCCTTTTAGGACTGTAGTATACCTTGGAGATCCTTCTCTCATGCTACACTGCCTTCTAAACGTGCTGTCCACCCTTGAAAGCCCTTAACTCAACCTCTAGCTGTGTGCTATGGCCTGTGGCCAAGCACAACAGCTAGCTGTAGCTTTCGGCCTGCCCAAATGATATTCAAAAGGCAGCATTTTCTTCCTGAAAATCTTAGCCTAGCTGTCTACTCTTGAGTCTTAACAGCACCCAAACGCATAACCTATTCTGCCCTATGCCGTCTTGAAGACAGACTTTTCCAATGCAATGCTTCTCCTTATGACTGTAACTTCCAGCCTTGCTAACAGCCCTTTAATTCAAGCCTTAAGGCTGCCTTATTTGCCACGCTGTCACCTACAGCACACAAAGATTTCCACGCTGTCCATCTAGTCTTCTTCACGCTGTCAACAGGCTTCAATTAGCTGTGTTAGGGTCTCTCCTTGGCTGTGTATTAGATGTCTCCCTTGACTGCGTATTAGGCCTTTCTTAACTGCAGTTAGGGCCTCCTTTAGTCAGCGGATTAGGGCCACCTTTAGACAGCAGATTAAGGGCTTCTTTATACTGTGTATTGGTGCTCCTCTTGACAGCTACCAGGCCTCCTTTTAACTGTGGCCAGACCTCCTCACAAGACTGCTGCTAGGGCTTCAAGACTGCGGCTAGGCTTCATTATGACAGTGACTAGGTCCTTAGATGACTGCGGCTAGATCCTTCCCTTGGACTGCGTATAAGTCTCCTCCATGACTGTGGCTTGATCTCCTTTAGGACAGCGGCTAGGGGACCTTCTTCAACTGCAGCTAGGTCTCCCACTTGACCTCTCTTGCCACCAAACCCAAATGATTGGAGAGAGATCATGAGAGGTGTGTCACAAATGACTTGAGGTCACCTCTATTTATAATGCAACGCTGAGGATAAGTTGGGGTAATTTTCTTGCTGGCCGACCTTGACAAATTGTCAATAATATGAATAAATTCATATCTCCATAAATACATATCAGAATCAGATGATCTTTAGGTCAATCCTACACCTCTCGGAGAGAGGAATCCAAGAAAAATATCAGCTGCCATAAATAAGATGACCCACATGGAGTTTGGCCCTAGTTGCCAATTGGATAATAGTGAACACCTATGTTCAAAAGATTGTTTTTGTAGATGAGCTATTATTTATGCAATGTGCATGAAAATAAAGAATAGGTCCTTATTTATTGCACTCAATTGTAGTCTTTAAGACAGACAGCTAAGTTCTGAATGAAAGCATCTAATATATCAGAATTGGCGACCAAGGAAATTAAGTTTTGCTGTTCTTTTCCTTGCATCATGATGTGCCTGTTTGCTTTTGTAACATACTTATTTTATATGCACAGAAAGGAATTTGCAACTTGAAACAGAAAGGCTGGAGTTTACTTTTTTGAATTTTCTCTTTTGGAGAGAGGCAGATGAGAAGTTAACTTCCAAAAAAATGTTCATGGAAGGGGGACTCTGCAGTCACACAAAGCACAGAGTTGCATAAAATGCTACAGTAACAAAAATATATCCACGAGAGAATGATCAGACCATTCTGCAATAGCACAAAGTCATATTTCAGCTAGTTATAGCAAATGAGCTAGCATTTTGACAGCAATTATGTTCTATGAGCAGAGACTTACTCCGAGTACTAAACCAGTCAAATGGCTATAAGTGAATCCAAATGCAATATAATCTTCTAAGATATGGAAACAGGTAGATTTATGTTAGAGAAAACCACATACCAGTATTACGCCTATTCATGACAATAAACTGGAAACGTGGCTGTGTATTCCTGTTCAAACAATCCAAAAAACACAATCAGCAGGACGCAATAAAATCAAACACAATACCACATCGGTTATGAGTCATGAACTTATAGCCAATAAAGGATCACTTGTATAAGTAGATGGTATCAGAGCACTGGTTATAAACACAAATTACCAAAATAACTAAAATAACTAGATGGTATAAGAGCACCTGCCATAGACAATTCACTTGTATAAGTAGATGGTATCAGAGCACTGGTTATAAACATAAATTACCAAAATAACTAAAATAACTAGATGGTAGAAGAGTACCTGCCAAAAACAATTACCAAAATAGCTTGATAAATATTATACACAACAAAGATTGCAAGCACAACCCCCAAATATGAGAATATGGCAAAAAAGCACAAATTACCAAAAGATTGCAAGCAGAACCCCCATGTATGAGAATATGGCGAGCATGAATTACCAAAATAACTAGATAACCCCCAAGTATGAGAATATGGCATGCATAAATTACCAAAATAACTAGATAAATATTATATACAACAAATACCTAGATCGTAAGTATAAATTACCAAAATAACTAGATAAATATTGTATACATAATACAACAAATATATATGGTAAGCACAACTTACCAAAATAACTAGATAAATATTCTATACAACAAATATATAGATGGCAAGCACAACCCCCAAGTATGAGAATATGACCAGCACAAATTTTATCAAAATAACTAGATAAATATTATATACAACAGCACAACCATTGGCAAGCACAATCCTAAGTATGAGAATACTTATAAGTGAAAAAATTCTACTTAAGTGTCAAGCACAAATTACCTAAATAACTAGATAAATATTATATGCAACAAATATAGATGGCAAGCACAAATTACCTCGATAACTAAATAAATATTATATACAACAAATATAGATTTCAAGCACAAGCCCCAAGCATGAGAATAATTATAAGTGAAAATTTTCTACTTAAGTGTCAAATATCCATATTATATACAATAGATATAGACTATGTCACATGGTTTGCCAAAATTGAACCATGAGGTTCGAAATTCGGCGAACCCAAAAAAAAAATTGAATTTGTTCAGGTTCGATGAACTTGACAGTCGAACATCAAATTTGAACCTTAACGAATTCAAACCTAAAGCTGAATTTTATAAATTTTTGAATTTTTTTGCCATTTGAGGTTAGAGTTTGGGCTGTTTTTGTCATTTGTTTTAAGGTTTATGAGAAAAACCATGGGCAACACATGGTTTTCTCTTGTTTCACTTCCTGCTAGTTAGTTTCCCGCGGTGGCCACTAGTTTGGCTTTATTTACCATGGCTATCGATAGATTTTCACAAGCCAACTTCAGTCCGAGTGTACTCGCTCTATTGTGCTCAGTGTTGCTGCTGCCTGTTGTATTCTCTGCAATTTCATGAATTCAATTTCTAGATGTTGCTTGTACCCACCACCTAAAGAGTGAAGTGAATAGTGGTCATGAGTTGTGGCTCGTGGGTGCTCACTGCTACTCATATAGCTTTATTGATTGATTTTGATTTTTTATTATTTTATGTCATATATATATATATATATATATATATATATCTTTGTGTGCGTGTGTGCTGAACAATATGTATAATCGAACTTAATGTCAAACCTCATACGAACCTCATCAGAAAATTCGAATTCGAATCGAACTCAATTGTTGCCGAACTCGAATTTGAACCCAAACCGTGTGACATAGGATATAGATGGTAAAATAACTGGATAAATATTATATACAAACACAACCATTGGCAAGCACAACCCTGAGCATGAGCATAATAGTGAGCACAACCCCGAGTATGAAAATTATAAGCGAAAAATTCTTCTGCTTCAATGCCAAGTATCCATATTATATTACAACAAATAAGTGTCAACTTATCCATATTATTTATTACAAATATAGATGATAAGCACAACCTCAAATATGACAATAATTATAGATGATTTTTTTCTATTTAAATGTCAAGCATCTGTATTATATACAGCAAATATAACTCCCAAGTATGTCAAACATCCACATTATACACAACAAATATAGATGACAAGAACAGCTTCAATGTATGAGTAATTATAAATGAAAATTTTCTACATAAGTGTCAAGTATTGACCATCTCCTAAAATGTAAGACACTGCTTTACACTGTTTTGGCATGTGACCGCTTAATCACTTAATGGGCATGATGATTTACATTAACAACAGCCCTTTTGCATGGACACGCCAGCTAACAAGGGAGCGAACATGTAATGTGGTCGAGAATGAAGTTTTGGTCGGGTTAATAATAACACCCCTCTTTCACCAACGTCAGGCATCTTATCTAAATTGCATTATAACAAATATAGATGGCATGCACAACCCCAAGTATGAGAATAATTATAAGTGAAAAAAGTTTAATTGAGTGCCAAGTATCCACCACCTCTGAGAAGAATCATAAGGTCAAGTATCCATCACGACCCAAAATGTGAGACACCCCTTCCCACACTGTTTTGGCGTTTGACCGCTTAATCATTTAATGATCCCGATGGGTTCCACTAACAACATCCCTTTTGCAGGGACACGATGGCACACAAGGAAGCGAACATGTAATGTGGGGGAATGGAGTCCTAGTGGGGTTAATAATAACACCCCTCTTTCACTACCAGCAAGCACCTTGTGTAAGTCGCATTACAAATTCTTGACTTACTCATGTGGGCTCAGTACCATTACAAATTCCTTGACCCATTACTCATGTGAACTCGATAGCATTTGATTTTATTATTCAAGTGATCTCTTATATTGGCTAGAGTCATATCAACATACCTAGAGAGCCTAGATTACCACCGATGCTATTAGGGAATTCCTATCTGGGCAGGGACTGAAAAGCCACGACCACTGGTCCGCTATTGCCAATACCGTACTCAACATGTAAATGCTTATAAACATTAAGAAAAATGATGTTTTTATGTGTACTTTTTAATGTCCTTTTCTTTGCCATGGAAATTGAACATGAAAACTGAATTTAAAGATAAATATAGGCGAGAAAAAAATATAGAAAGTGAAATACCTCTTGACCACGAAGAGCGATCCCTCGACATCTTTGCGACTCTGCGCAAAATCCATGTCAGTCTCTGGAATTTCACATTTCTATTAAGCAAAATCTCTGCGGATTTTACCAATTTTCCAAAAAAACCATTAAAATGACCAAAACCTTGAGGGCAGAATTAAATTCCAGCAAAAGTTCGTTTTACGTTCAGAACGACAGAAAAGGAGTACACACCCATTGGCTTTGTTCGGTATTGAATTCGTAAAATGTAACATGAGCGGCTGTGAAGAGGATGTCTTCGACACAGGGATCGATCCGCTTAAGCACGGTGAGGTTGAGGAGCTTGGTGCTCTGCTGGTCCAGTTGTGGCATCAGTTTCCCGTTCTGCGACATCGGGGTTCCTTATTATTATCTGGCCCTTTGGAAGGCCACACTCCCTTATTGTATCAGGCTGATGGCTTTTCTCAGAAGCGCCTTCGGGCCTAATCGTAAATCCTCCGAAGAATGAGCTGTATACCTCCCAGGGTTATATAAACATGGAATTTTGTTGGTTCTCGTATCATCATTTCACCGGAAGGTCGTCAGATCGAATCCCTCATATGGACTCAATGTATTGAGAGCAAGTCATAGTCATGTGTCTATGTAGAGAACAATTAGACGACAGGGTTCTCTCCATGCTAAATATGGATGGAATATGGAAAACCTGGAAATTAATTTTTAAAAATATTAATAAATTTAAAGTAATAAACCTGTCCTTTTATTTCTTTTCGTATGATGTACTTTCGGTTTTTTTCTTTCCTATGTGCATCCACTTTCGGTGGTTTTTTGGATCCATTATAATAAAAAAACAAGAGGGTTGCTTAAACAACTATTATGAACAAAATCGAATTGCGGGACCTACAAAATTGCCCATTATCAAAATTGCAATGGCTAATAACATTCAAAATAGCCATGAAGTAACTAGCAACGGAAAATCATTTATTAATAAGGGTGGAAAGCAAGGGATTGCAACAATTCTGGGTTGACTTTCAATTATCATGCATTGGATTGGTGTTGTGAATGATTGATTACAACATTTTTTTGGGTGGATTTTTAATTATTTTGTATTGGATTAATGTTGTGGATGTTTGATTCTTATTTATTATTGTAACTCGAGTTTTAATGACATTTTTTGTTTTGAAGATCATAAAAGTATGTATAGAGAACTTATTGTTGAAGTGTTGAGGCAAAAGGAGCTAATGAAAGATATTCTCTTTGTACTTGCAATTTTTTAATCAACAATGTGATTGGTGTCATCTCCAAGCGCTGAGAGTAATTGGAGCAAGGTGAGGGCTCAGGGGATCCAACAAGTAGCTCCCAACTTGTGGTGGATTGATGCACTCTTATTAGTCTAGAAGCTAACATAAATTCAACATATCCAACTCAACTTTTTGTACTTAGACAATAATCTGCATGTGTAACTTTGCACATGATAAGTGTTATGGTCTATGGTGCACCCCCACTATATTAAAGCATTGTCATACCAAGAAAAATCCCTACTATGTTATGTTATAGCAAAATTATAAATGTGTTATAGAAGAGCTATAAGGGTTCCACAACTATACTACCGACAAGCTACAAGAGACCTACAACACATGTGTAGCTATACTACCAAATGGTGGTCAAAGATCTACAACACATCCACAGGTAGACTAATGGTTGGCTACATGAGATATATAGCACATTTGCAGTTGGATTGGAAGAGAATTCAAGAGGAAGTCATTGTTGCCAATTGTGTAGCAATGGTGACATGACTTCAACCATTCCAAATCTCACTTGATGACAAAGGAGAGCATGATGAAGGAGTGAATCTTGTTGATCTAGGTGATGGTGTATAAACAAGGATCTACTTGAATATGCCAAAATCATGCATCCAGGCAATCGACACTCCAAATTCATGAAGTCATCATCTTGAGCCAACTAATTCATAAATTAGTAGGTTTGAATCGGGGATCAAAAAATGTTTCTTGTTAGAACCACCTGAGTGACAATTCAAGGTCTTAAATTAGTTTTATACGAGATTGTTATATAGGCAGTGCACCCATCTCTTGAGGATGTAATATAAGAAAAAATGAAAAATACTTTGTATTAGATGTCTCTATAATTCGATTCGTGTTACTATAGAGACCTATGTGGTTTCCTGCAAGATGTCTCGTTGATGTGTGCGATGATTGACTAGATAGTATTGTGTTTTCTCTTCCAGTGCCTTATTTGAAGAGGTTGGGTCCCCTCCCACGATAGGTACTACCATACTTTAGTAGGTTTAGTAAAATTCTAATTTTCTTTACAATTGAAGAATTAACAATTCATTGTTACATACTACAAACTCCTTTCTAGTCACGTATTTTGAATTGCGTGTCCAACATTTTTTGCTTAGAAATTGTATTAAGATAATATTGCTCTCAAAATTAGTGGAATGTTAATTGCCCCGTTAGTTTGCTATAAGATGATGGATATATAGCCGGATGTCCTTCTGTTGCAAGAAACTTTAGGCAGGGGTGAAGAAGTATCGAAAGGCTTAACATCCCTTCTCCCAGGGTGGAATTTTCAGGCAATGGATTCCATAGGACACTCGGGAGGCATAGCCATGGGCATCAGGGAAGGAAAATTAAAATTGAGGAATCTTTGGGGGATGGAGCATGCAATGGGGATGGAAGTCCTATCCTCAGAGCTAGGTGTACCCCTGTTGATAGTCAATATCTATGGTCCATGTCAAGGGAGAGCTACATTCTAGAACTCTTTACTTTCCAAATCGGTGATGAGGAATCCAAACTTGGTGGTAGGTGGAGATCTCAATTTCTCTATTGGAACCACTGAAACTTGGGGCCTGTTAGCTACCTATACCAATAGGTTTCATATTTCATGATTGGCAATGAAAAGGTCTAAATATGTTCTGCTTTGATGATTCAAAGATCACATATTTCCAAGAGAATACAATCTGTGCTTATAGCTTGATACGGACTCAAATTTTGATGGATGGTCCAACAGTCTAATCTGGATCATGCCATGTTTTGAATTTCCAGTTGCAGAATAGAGAAAGAAGTCTGCCCAAACTGTTTAACCTTGGCAGACAAGTAGTTTAGGTAGAGAAGAAAGGTTCCCAACAGCTTAATCTGGGACCTTGGAAGAAATAAGGGTAGAAGTAGATAGAAAAACAAAAGAAAAGCCAAAGAAAAGAAAAGGCAAGTAAGGGTCTGCAAGTCCAAGTGCACCCTCCAAGAAGAAATAAAAAATGCTAGGCAAATAGATGGGTAGGCAGTTGGGGTTGCAGAAAGGTCATTTCTTATAAGTTGCATGTGTGTTAACTTTGTTTACCAAAGCAAAATCAATGAATTGAGAAGGTGTTATTCTTCATCAAGTTGCAGCAGGCAAGAAGCATGTCTAACCTCCCTTCTTCCCCTTTTTCCATTTCATTACTAACAGTCCCTCATCAGTTGAGATTCATGGAAGGGATTATGGTTTCATGGTGGTTCTTAATCTTTTTAGAAGCCACATTTCTTGTCTAAAATTCTTTTCATTTTGATCTACTCCCTAAACTAAGTAAGTTTCAAATAAACTTAGTGATATCCCCCTCATTCACTCTTTCATCCATATTAACCACTAATTCTATTATATAAATCCCCTATCTTACCCTTTCCCTAGTATTATAACACCATGGTGTATAAACCCCAAACATGGTATAAATATCCCTTCCCTTGGCATTATAGCCATATGTTCTCTTTCAGGGATCAAATGGACCTCTGGTCAATTTGATAAACCTTAGCCTTACCCCTCTCCCCTCTTCTGAATCCATTTGACTCATTTTAACCTCATTTGCTAAGAAAACCTTATTAAAAACCCCTTTTTCCCT
Source organism: Pinus tabuliformis (assembly GCA_031772625.1). Taxonomy (NCBI): domain Eukaryota; kingdom Viridiplantae; phylum Streptophyta; class Pinopsida; order Pinales; family Pinaceae; genus Pinus; species Pinus tabuliformis. Next base: position 150,992,477 of record CM062805.1, on the reverse strand, counting down.
TTAACCCGCTTCATTTGCAAAAATACTCTAAAACCCACTTTTCTCCTTTATCCAAAGTCTAAGCATCGGGCGCATTTTTACAAAAATATTCATAAAAAACCCATTTTTTATGTTATCCAATGGTTCGGGCGCTATATTGGTTTTATTTGAAAATACATTAAAAAAACCATCGAAATCCTCCATACCCCAATGGTCTTCCGCTAAGCGCGCATCCCAAAAAATATATTTTTTAAATCCCGCCCCCCTTCCGTATCGCCCGATCACTTCATCAACCCGTCAGTCGTTCGATCGAGCGCCTCTGATCGGACAGCCCTTATACGTATCGGGTTGGTCCCGACGCCCGACAGTTAGTACCCGAGAAACTGACGAAGGGTTACGTCAGTCCTCGGCCACGCGTCACCTTCTCAGTCTCTCGGGTTGCCCTCTGACAAAACCACCGCCGTATCGTAGGCGGTCCGAGAAAACCATTACCGCCATTGTTGATTACCGCCTGGTTTTGCTGGTCCCATGTCATGCCCACGTCATCCCCACGTCATTGCCACCCCGCCATCGTGTCAACTTTTTGTCCGCCCCTGTGCCAATGTGTCTGCCACCGCATCATCTCTGTGGACCAATAGCAGCTTGCCACATCACCCGATGACGTCATGCTGACGTCATCCGACTCCGACCCCACCCGATGACGTCATGCTGACGTCATCCCAAAAACGCGCCAATATTGCCAAAAATCTATTTTTAGGGCAAAATCTCATGTTTTTTCCACTTTTGGCAAAAGACACTACTGTTATTTTTGCATGCTGCTCACGTCCAAACCAGCACCAGCCGGCTAAAGTCGATTCCGAGACCGCCAGAGCCTCCATTGCACCTGCATTTGCAACTCTTGCCGACGAATTCACCAGGTATTCTTCAAAATCATCCCATAAGCCTGGTTTATCCATAAATCCGCAAATAAACTGTTAACAAACTGTAAAACTCTGTTTTCACCGTTAAACACACAGTGACCTGCACTTATATCTAGCCAGTGAAGCCATTTAACTCCTGCAGGGCCGCATTTGACAAATTGAGTTGAAATTCACAGCTAGTTCGCGCAGTCGTGAACTAGGAACCTTAACTAACCAAATTCACCACAGAAAACACTTTGCTCAGTTCTGCTACTGTTTTATAAGCCCTGTAAACAGTATTTCAATTGTTGTTTTACTCAATTTGCCTTCTGTTCTTATATTTCACCTCCCTTGAAAAGAAACACTCCTCTGTGTCGTTCTGCTCAAGTGGAACTGGTTCACATACAAATCAAGAGCCTCAGTAGCCATGGAGACACCAATAGCTCTAAACATCCAGCCTCTGAATGCCCCTCAAAAAGAGATAAATTGGAAACCCCTGGGGGACCTGGATTATCAAATGTTAGATTGGTTTCCAATGGGCTACAAGTATAATATTGATATGATCAATCAAATAAAAGCCCAGCACCTTAGTGGAGCTAATATTTTAGGGATCTGGGATTCAAATTTGCCCATTTACAACCTCCCTCAAGTCAATCCCCTTCCAGACTTGATCCACAAGTGCCAGGAATGCTATGATCCTTGCCAAAGAGCTGTCCTTACTCCTACAGGTTCAGTGTTGTTCTACATCACTCCAGAAACCATTAATGAGATGCTCCACTTCCACACTGCAAGGCCGTTGACACCCCTGTCCATGCTGGATCTAGTAAAGAAGGGAACTAATTTGTCACATGCCCAGATTGTCAAGATCAACCAGTTGTTTGTAGATTCAGGTTCTGAAACTGTAAGAACTCCTCCTATTGGATATGAGTACTTGAATGAATTGGGCAGAATGCTAGTGGACTTGATCAGTTATGTCCTGGGGTATAAAGGAATTGAAGATGTTGATGACACCATAATGGCAATGCTGTCCATATTCTCCCCGGGAATGCCTCCTGCTGTACACTATGACTATGCTACCTATATTGCAGAAAAGATTCATGAGCAGCTAATGAATCTACCAAGGGAAAGAGTGTTCAGATTCACTTCATACATCTACCATCTGTTCTTGTTCTATCAACCAGACAGCTTCCCTGTTCCCCTCAAGAAACTAAATGCTCAGGGAATTCCAAGATCAGTTGTCTTTTGGTCTTCAGTTTTTCATTGTGCTTCTCTCTCACCATACACATACTGTGAGTTCATAGACTTGTTCATCTTCCCAGCAATGACCTTGCTATATGGTGTACCTCCTCCAAGGCTAACTGATGAGATGCAAAGAGTCCTCCACCTCTCTAAAGCCTACAGCATTGGTGATTGGTACTTTTACCAACACCACACAGTAATCAGAATTTATGGCTGTGAATTGGACCCTTTTAGGCTTCCAAGGTATGTCCCCATGAGGCTCTTTGCCCTAGAATACTTCAGACAGTTTGGAAATACTGACTACATCCATTTCCAAAGTAAAAACAAGAAGGTGCAACTGAAGGTAAGGAGCCAGCTAGGTCCTTTCTTACATAACAAAAGAGAAGAGGGATGGAGGGAGGCAGATAGAATCCTAGAGGGCCTCAGATTTCAAACCAGCTTCAGATGGTCACCTTATGATCGTAATCACTTTATTTCCCTCAGGAGAATAAAACACAAATTAGGCACATATGCACATCTGAAGTTGCCCCATATTGAGAAGTATGTTAATGCCTTGAGCTGGAAAGAAGGCACTCTAGAAGAGCCAATTAGGAAAGAGCAGATGCTAGAGAATGAAGCTAGAAATCTACAAAAGGAGGCTGACTTGGAAACTTGTGGACAGGTCTCTTTCTCATACCAAAGGCAACTTGGAGAAGCTGCCTCATCTTCAACAACACATCAGCAAGCGGCCATGAAAACTCAGCAAGCTTCCAGCAAAGACAAAGGAAAGCATGTGGAGGAGGAACAACTACCTCCTATGACTCAAGAACAAACAGATAAAGAGAGGGAGCAGCAGGGAGAAGTGCAGCAGCAAGAAGAACAACAACAACAGCAACAACAGGAAGAACAAAGGCAGGAACAGCCTGTGCAGCGAGAACAAACAGTGGAAGCCCCAAAATCCACTGAGCAACAGCCACAGCAAACTGTGCCTCCAAGGCAAGAAACATCAGTTGATGCATCAATCCTCCAAACTCCACAAAAGGAGGATGTAAGCAGAAAGAGATACAGAGAGACTCCCCTAACATCTTCTATAAATCAGGGAGAAAAAAGGCAAAGATTGAATGATTTTTCTGAGGAGGATATGATAATAAGGCAGTCGTTAGGCATGGGTCCACCAAGCAGGGAAGCATCTGCAAGTTCCTTCCAAGAGGAACATAACAGAACTGTGGGAGGAGAAGTCAGCTCCTATAGCCAGCAGAGGGAGGGTGAACTGAGCATCAAGCAACAGTTCATTGAAATTAGGAAGAGGAGTGAGCCAATAAAAATACAGCTATATAACCATCTGTTGAAAATGGCTCCCACCAACCAGTAGCGCTTAATGTCTGCATTTGATGTTAGTGAGGCAAGATGATCATGAGCCACTTCATGCCAACTACATTGCAGCCACAGTCCCATGCTGATTACTTAAGGACCAATCTTGAGGTCCTTGCCAAGGACATTCACCCAATGGATAAAATTGAATTGCACAAGCAGACAGGTGAGATGGTGTATGCTTCCCTGGCAGACCAAACATTGGACAACTACAGGCTACAAAGTAGCCTTAATAATACAGCCTCTCAACTAGATTTGGAGAGAGCATCATCCCAGGCAAAGGACAACATAATAAGGTCCCTAGAGGATATAATTATTGAGATTGGGCATGATCCTAAAGATATCAAGGGAATACAGGAAATATTGAAATTGAGGGATGTTGATATGGCAGCTCTAAGGAGAAAGATCAAACTCCCAGCCACAATTCACCCTCAAATAGATGAAGTAGCTCAACAAAGGCATGATAAAGATGCCACAGCTCTGCTGGTGACTCTCTATAAGCAGCTTATCCAAGTACAAGAAAAGCTCGGAGAATCAGAGGCTGCACAGGCAGCATTACAGGCAACTTTGAAACAGAGAGAAGAAGGCCAGACCTCTCAGCCTCCTCCTCAAATCATTAATCTTGAGGAAACTGCTCCCATTACTACTCCTCCTCCTCAGCATACTGATCAAGCAGCACCTTCTACTTCAGCACCACCAACAACAGAACAGGCCCAAAGCCTGGATATGCAGAAGCTAAGGACTGAGATTCAAGCCCTGGAAGCTCAAATGACAGAATTAAATGAGACCAGGGAGAAATTGGCCAAAGTCAATGATAGATATGACAAATCAAAGCAGGCTGTGGCAGAAAAGGGCAGGGAAGTAAAAGCCCTCAAAGATAAGATCAAAGAGCTGGAAAATGAGCTCAAGTTAGATAAAATTGTGGCTGAGCTTAGAACAGTGCTGTGGGCTAATATTGGCCAGTCTATTACTGACCAATGGCTGTATATTGAAACCATCCGTGAACAGCTAGAGCTCATTCCAAAGGCTCAGGCTGAGATTCACAGATCAAGGAATGCCCTGAGCAATATGCCTGAAGTTGCTACCAGAATGATTAATGTGCTTAATCATAAGACAAGTACTCAGTTAGCTACCATGGGAATTCCCAACAGGACTAAGACCATTCAATTGATCAAGAGGGTTCTTACTCTGAGAAATCTAGTGCAGACATTAGAGAGAAGAACCCAAGACATGCAGACTGAGGTGAACAGGTTTATGGAGAAGTTCCAGGTGTTAGAAAACAGAGGGCTCCCTAGCTTACTGAATAGCGCAGGGAGATTGTTCACACATGAACAGTATGCCAAAAGGGTGAATGCATTTGCCACAAGTCAGATCAATGAGAAGCCCAGCACCTCAGAAGAAACAGGGCCAGCTACAGGGCAGACTCTCTACAACAAAGTGGAAGGTTTATTTTTTATAATGAATGAAATCGAACACTTGTTTGCAGTAGCTCCAAATTTTTATAAGTATACAGAGGCGGAGGAGACTATGGATGCAATCCTCAGGCATCAATTACCTACACAGGACTGGTGGACCAAGGCAATACAAAAGATTTTGTAAACAGTGAGCCATTCACCAAATTTTGTTCATAAAAATATGAATTGTCATGCACAGCACAGTTTAATAAAATCATCATGCATTAAAGATGAAAGCTGAGCCAACTCAGCAGAACCTACAGCCAACAAAGCAAGATGAAAAGTCACAGGTGGCAGGGCCGAGAAAATACAGCGCAGCAAACGTAAAGGCACATTTTCCAGCATTAAAGCAAAGCGTTCCAACCGACTCAGTGACCTCCAAAGGTCAAAATATCCTCTGACAGACTTAAAGAGCAGTTATGTTGTATTCAAAGCTGTAATAACTTCTTTTCTACTTTTTTGTACGAAGTAATGAAGATATTTCTCTCTCAGATGACTCAATGCCTGAGATATTTTGTATAAACATTTCTATAAAGTCCCCTTCGCATGAGTTTGCAAAGGGTTGTTGTTGATTTCATTTCTATATTTCTGTTGTTGTACAACTCTCAGAGAAATAATACAAAAGGTGGATGGAATTTCCAAAGCTCTGTGTTCCTTGATGCACTGTGGTGGCTGGCTGAATGTTACAGGATTCCTGCATATTTCATAGCACAATAAGTCTTCTTTAAAACTCTGCGTTATATGTTTTCAAGTCTTTCATTTTCTTTCATGTTTGTGAGTTTTATACTTAATGGCAAAGTAAAAGAATAGTTCCAGGATTTAATCACAGATTACCCTGAACTCAATCTAAGCTGTTATAAATGTTTTCTTCCAGATAGAGTAAATAAGGTGTAATTCTTAATTGCTACACTTTCAAGCTATATCTCTCACTGTGATAAATATTTTCAGGAATTCAAGTTTGCTCCTGAGGCATCTATCTCCTTCCCACAACCCAGCTTAGTGGAAAATTCTTAAATGCTTTTCACTGGTTGTTCACATGTCACCATCATAATCTAACTTTGTTATATGAAGTATTTAAATGGCCCTGTAATTTCAGTAAATCATCTCAAGGTTTCTAAACACTTGTAGCCACAGACTCCATTGCCCAATGAAATAAACTCATTTGCAGAGTTTCACACTCCAAGTACAGAAAGACATCCCTCAACCAAAGCATAAAACTAAACACCCTCATTTCATAGCTAGCCTAAAACACTATCAAAACAGAGACAAATCATAAAGAGAGAGCCCTCTCTGATTACAGTTTGACTAGAAACTGTGATCCAAAGATTGGTTAGTGGTTACCCCGGCCGTATTCCCTTGGGCGTCAAAGGGAACAACCTGGGTGTTAACAGGGCCCATCAGCCAGAGAAGACTCGCTATCAGATTTTTTCCAAAATTTGCTTAACACTCACAATTTGATGGATATTAACCTATTGAAACTAAGGCCCACATGGAGGAATCGAAGAATCGGGGACTCCAGAATTGCAAAAAGATTGGATTGGTTCCTCCTATGTGAAGAGGTAGCATCGAGGATCCCTGCCTTCCATCAATGGGTAGGAGAGGGAGGAAATTCAGACCACCTTCCAATTCTTCTCGAGCTATCCAAGCCTCCTAAAAAGCCGACAACCCCTTTTAAATTCAACTCCTCATGGCTGCAGGAGGACTCTTTTAATAAGCTTTTCAGAGAAACTTGGAGATCGCCAAGAATAAATGACAATGAAGAAAAGGGCTTCTTGTTCATGGAAAACCTCAAGAGGCTGAAAAAAGCAACAGTGGAGTGGTCGAAGGCTAGGAAACAAAAAGAATATGAAGATCTAAATAAAATTGGTCTAGAGCTCCAAGAACTGGAAAGTCCTGAATCAGATGGCTATGAAACTCAGGAGAAAAAGGATAGAATTTTGTTGCTGGAAGGTCAACGAAGTAAAATACTTCTAGCAAGAGAGGAGGAATGGAGGTTGAAAAGTAGAGTTGTTTGGCTGAAGGCAGGAGATGAAAATACAAAATTTTTCCATAATTATGCTAGAGGAAGGAAGAACTCAAACACAATCTGGAAGCTAAAGGATGAAGAAGGCAGAGAAGCAAACTCTTTTGAAACTCTGTCTCATATGGGGAGAAGCCATTTCCAAAAGCTTTTCACAGAACAAGGGGAAGTCACACTGGCAGAGGTTATCAGAACAACCCAATGCTTTCCTCGCTATGTGGAGGAGGAAGAAGCGGTGGAGCTGATGGGAGAAGTCACAAAGGAGGAGGTCGAGAGCATTATTAAATCAATGGCAAAGGACAAGAGTCCGGGCCTAGATGGGTGGACAATTGAACTATTCCAACACTTCTTCGATCAAATTGGACAGGAATTGACGGAGGTGGTCGAAGAATCCAGGAGGAAAGGTGCTATTTACCCCCCTTTCAACTCAACTTTCATAGCACTAATCCCAAAAAAAGAAGATCTAGGCTCCTTTGAAGACTTCAGGCCAATCTCACTATGTAATTGCATTTATAAAATCATTGCTAAAGTGATAGTGGTCCAATTGAAGCCCATTTTGTCGAGATGCATATCAAATGAATAGTTTGGGTTCTTGGATGGCAGACAGATCCATGAGGCCATCGGGGTTGCTCAGGAAACAATTCATAGTGTCAAACAGAAGAAGAGGAAAGGGGCAGTCGTTAAAATAGATTTATCAAAAGCTTATGATAGAATAAGTTGGATCTATATCCGTATGTTACTAACTCATCTAGGGTTCAAAGTCGAATTTATCAACTGGATCATGGGATGCATTACAAGTGTTAGTTTCACGGTATTGATAAATGGAGTTGCTTCCTCTTTCTTCAAAGGGCAAAGAGGGTTGAGACAGGGATGCCCCCTTTCGCCTCTGCTCTTTCTTCTGGTTGCTGAAGGTCTAAGCCAATTAGTACAGAAGGCAAAAAGGGATGGAGCTATAAGAGGTTTGGAAGTGGCGATAAATATGTTTATTTCCCATCTACTTTTTGTAGATGACATTTTACTCTTCAGTAATGGGAACATAAATGAAATAAAGGAACTCAAGAGGATTTTAGATCTTTTTATGAAAGCAACAGGAATGCAAGTGAACCATAGGAAATCTCAGCTGATTCTGGAAGGTTTTAACAGGCAGGAGATAACCCAAATTTCGACAGTTTTACCCTTTGAAGTTCATAAACTCGATGATCCTTTCAAATATCTGGGTTTCTGGTTGAAACCGAATGCCTATCGAAAACAGGACTGGAACTGGCTAATAGCAAAAATAGAAGCCATAATTACTCATTGGAGTTTCAAGTGGCTTTCAAGGGCCGGAAGGTTGACCCTTATCAAATCTGCCCTTCTAGCAATCCCGGTTTATTGGGCAGCCTTAACATGGGTTCTGAAAGGCATTTTGGAGAAAATAAGAAGGATATGCAGTAGATTTCTCTGGGCAGGATCAAAGGAGGAATCGGTCCTACCTTGGGTAGCATGGGAGAAGGTGGCAAGGCCAAAGGAATGGGGAGGATGGGGAATAAAAGATCTCACAGCTTTTGGGCCTTCATTAGCAGCAAAATTAGGATGGAGGATAATTAAGATGGAAAACCTGTGGACGATGGTGGTGAAAAGGAAATACATTGACCCGGTCCCATTAGAAGACTGGATAAGAAACCCGATTAAGAAAAAACTTTTGTTGTTTGGAAGGCTACCATAGAGGCCTTCAAGATCATTGAGCAAGGTTTGTCTTGGCAGGTTGGGAATGGGGAGAACCTCTGGATAGGGAAAGATCCCTGGGTAGGCTGCAATGAAATTTTTTCTCTATTCCAGACCTTATTAGGCAACTCGACTCCAAAGGAGTTTATTTCCTCAATCAGATCGAGAAACAAGGTCACTCCACTATTTGGGGACAAGCGTGGCTATCAGGGGAGGAATTGGATCTGATGCCTCAATGGTGGGATGAATGGAAGGTTTTTACTCAAGAGCTCTCCAAGTCAAATGTGAGACTGAGAGACAGACCGGATCAGCTGGTGTGGGCTCATGCAGAATCCGGGTCTTACTCCCCAAAATTTGGATATAAATTCCTTATGTCAAAGAAAGGATGGGGGAACCCGGATTGGTGGGCTAAACACCTGTGGAAGCTTAAAAGCCCTGCAAAAGCTAGACTTTTCTTTTGGTGCATCCTCAAGCGAAAGATTCCAACATGGGACATCCTACAAGCCAGATATAAGTCAGGACCGGGGAGATGCTCGTTATGCAAAAATGATTCCGAAACAATAAGGCATCTATTTATAGATTGTCTGGTTGTTAAAAGGGTGTGGTTGGAGGTTGGGAAGCTCATCCAAAAGAATGTAGTCTGGGAAGGGGAATTATTCTCAGATGTTTGGCAAAAATGGTGGCATCTCTATCCAGAAGGGAACTTGCGGAACTTACCCCTCATCATAGCATGGGGCATCTGGATAGCTAGGAACAGGAGCATTTTTTTGGATATGCACACCCCTTTTGAGGCTATTGCAATTCAATGTACTTCTATATATACCAATATCCCTGAGCCTGATACAGAGAATGTGCCCAGACAAGTTATTGAGGAACAAATTAAGGAAGGCATACCGTGGGCATATTTCGATGGGGCATCCCAGAACAACAGAGCAGGAGCCGGGCTGGTAATACACATAAACCAAAACAGGTGCCTTAAGGCCTCTGTGGGCCTAGGAACTGGTACAAATAATTTCGCGGAGTTGTCTGCCCTTAAACTGCTTTTATGCTGGCTTATTCACAGGAACATCCTCACAGTTCAGATCTTCGGGGACTCACTGAATGTTATAAAATGGTTCAATGGGCAAAGCAGATGTCAAAACTATATCTTATTACCTTTATTAGAAGAGACAAAACAATTAAAGCAATCCTTTAATGTCTTTTCTCTTTGCCACATCTACAGGGATCGCAATGATACAGCAGACAGGCTTTCTAAAGAGGGTCTGCAACAAGATATGGGCAGTTGGAGAATAGCAGACGAGGACCAGGGAGAGATCTGTGTGTTGGATCAGCCACCATATGCATAGCCTGTTTTCACTATGGACTCTTCAGGCTTGTTGTAGAGCCTGATTTTTGTTTTCAGCTGATCTTATGATGTTTATCTCTTTTGTCACTGTTTTTATGATCTTTCTAAACTGTTCAGACTACTGATGGTTTTTGTTTTCCTTCCTGTTTGGGTTGTTTTCCTCTATGAGGAGACCCGGGAAGTGGAAGCATCATTTATTTTCTTTTTCATGGAGACTTTCAGACATATTTTAAAACTGATATATCCTGATTATCTTGAGCTGGAGACAGGGGTTGTTTTCCTCGATATGAGGAGGTCCATGTTTCAGATCAGTGGTTTATCTTTTTCCCTCTTGTTTTTGGACAAGACTGATAGTTACATCCTGTGGAGCTCTATGATTTTCAAATCATACAACAAAATGAATTCTTAGGCATATACTATGTAACTTTTTATTTTGGTTATAAAAAGTTCAATTTTTTCGTTGGAAAAAAAAAGATGATGGATATATAGCATTTTATACAAAAAAAAATGTTAGTGAAAGTTATGGTTCCTTCCCCTTCAATTATTCTACAATTTGTGAGATTCCAAATGTCAAGTATAGAATCCTTGAAATGCACTTAACCAAATTATGGATTGACCATCATATCAATAGTTTGGCGAGGTTATAGCACTTCATTTTCTGCAAAGTGTGATTTGAATTCCTATATGAGTGATGTTCATTTCTAACACTTGTGAATTTAATTTATGTGAGAGTGATTTTAATTCCAACATTTTATTTTTCTTCAGTCTCAACAATTTATCATTCAAATGAGTGTGGGGTTTCTTTCCAACAAGATTGTGAAATTTGCTTTAAGTGTGAATGATTTTTAGTCATAACATTCAATTTAATAATTCATTTTAGTACAAGATTAGCATATTGAATAACCTTGCCAATATTGGAACATACTCATATTCTTTTCATAATTGCTATCCTTAGAACTATAACTTCAAAACCGCTTCATTATATGAATGCATGTTTTCTTGCATATATCTTGCACGATGGCTCACAACTTCTATATGAGCCCCAAGTTGACAATTAAATGCACAATCCCTCTTTGAGAAATTAGAAAGGGTAATTGAAGTACCAATTATTTTTGGCACCATTGTCGAGGAGCTATCAAGGACACAATGGTATTCTTATTTTGGTTCGGTGAGGGGAATGTATCCAATCACGTAAGGGAGGAAGGTTGTAAGGCACATTAAGACGAGATTTGTTATATAGAAATCTATATAACCCTTTAATTTTATCTAGCCTAGACATATTTTCTCTGTAATAAGGATTCATTTAGTACTTTATTTTTAATTCACAAATAGAACTAGAGATTGTAAAGGAAGAATTAACACCACCACAAATAATACATAAGACACTAAAATTGTAGGAAGGACACTAAGAGGAGAAAGGTAAAAAAAATATCAACTTAAGATCAAAGGCATCAAAACCCAATGCTACAACTAAGAAAAGGACCAAATAATGGATACACTCAACCAATCATTTAGCTAAAACCATTTTTTCAGCATCATTGGATTTATTTTTTATTTTTATATCATATGAGACTTGGTCCACAAATAAAAATAGGTAGATAGTAGATTTTCATCCAAACTAATTTAGGAACAACCTAGTTCTCTAACTTTGATAAAAAGCCACAGTTTGACAGTAGGAAGACTATCAAATTCTTTGAGAAACGTGGCTAATGAGGGGACTAGTACTATTAATGAAAAAACATTCACTTTTGAATTTCCCATTCATACTCTAAAAGGGGTAGCAAAAAGGAAAAATATCCCCCCTTGGCCCTACTGAATTTCAATAGGATGGCCAATGAGGGCTTGGATACATTCCTTTCTTAGTTCAATGTTCATTAGAAAACTTATGACTATGTCTCTCATGCTTAGAAATTAAAATTGTTCCTTGCCACATTGAGAAATGTAGCACTTTGATTATTCATGCATCTTTGTCAATAACATCAGAACATGGGCACACATGAAGAAGGATTTCCTCAATAAATATTAAGATTACTGCAAGGATAGAGACTAGAAAGGATAATTTTTTTAATATGACCCAAACAAAGGAAGAAATCCTAGAAGATTACATAGAGTGTTTCAAATGCAATTTATAGCCTTTAAGACAAATCTAGTTGGATGAAGAAACACTAAGGATTGTTTTATTAGGGTGGATTTAGGAAGAATGTGTCGATATCTTAAAATTTAATGGGTGCTGGAGATATTTCTCAGCTAACATATGATTAGATTTATGAGTTGTGCAGGAGATATTCCCGAGGGACCTCCAAGCCAAGAAAAGGTCCACAAGCCCTTGTAGCTGGGACCACTGGAATGGTTGGAAGTAAGGTCACTTGAGCTAAAATCACTAACTTGAGAAGATTTCAAGACTGACATACTCAGTTCTTTAAGCTCGTGATTTGATACCTTGCAGTTTAGAGAAAAAGTAGAGCTAATTTTGGCAATTTTTTGCCCAAGGTGCAAAAAAAAATTACCCACTAAAGTAATGCCCCTTAAATAGAATTGAGATTTACAGGATTTGCGAACAAGACCACTCTAATAGTAATTTCCCCTCCATACTAGGATCGAAGTCAATGTATCAGGAGATAGGAGGGGAAGCTAAGTTGGTGTGCTTCATCAATTAGAAATTACCATGGCAACCTCTCCCATAAGGTATGTATATAGATCCATCCAATTCTTTCAATTATTATTGGGCTAACTCTTAGATGTAGTATCCTCTCAACCTTGGTGCCCACCTATTTCTCAGTAGATGCCTCCTCCACTCAGAGCCATTCATGGAAACAAGGATGGAGAAATCCTCCCTTCGGCCAACAATAACAATAGTTCATATCACAACAGCCTAAGCAATTGCAACTCCAATCATCTAATCGTTATCCTCCTCCCTGACCCCACTTTGTGCACAACCAATTACTAACCTAAATAATAAAGCAACACAACTTACATATAATGATGAGCTGCCCAATTACCCCACTTATTCTATCACCTCCCTGGGTTGCCATAATATTCAGCTATAATTATGGAGAACTCTTAATGAAAGGACTCCTCCCGGTAATTATGGGAGAGGTAGAAGAAGTCATGGAACCCATAGAAACACATGAAAATCCCATTGTTGAACAACTATCAAATCAACCACAATCCATAAACACTTCTTCCTATCAGAAAAGGCCACAAATTGAAAAGCACCTATCAAGCTTGAATTTGACTTTTTTATGGATTGAAAAATGTGTGTGCTAGAATTCCATTATTTCAAACCATAAAATAAATAGCTATGTATCCAAAGGGTGTGAGGTAGCTATGTATAGTAAAACTAAGCAAGAAGAGGAAAGATGCTCAACATGTCCATATGGTTGACATAGGCTTAATATCAAGAAGGGCATTTACAATAAAGTACTCCAATCCTAGTAGCCCTGTAGTGAACGTTCAAATTAACAACACTCTATTTACCAACACCTTAGTTGTTCTAGGGGCCATGATTGATGCAATGAAAAGGGAGACCACAAAGGCACTTGTATTATCCAATTAACAACCTACTCTTGTTGTTTTGCAGCTAGTCGAAAAATCCACTATTCAACTCAAGGTCATTATCGAAAATGTTGTGATCTTAGTAGATACTTGGGAATATCCTGCAAACTTCGTGGCCCTACAACCAAGATCTAAATTAGGAAGTTATTCCTTGATACTGGGGGGGCCATGGTAGGGTAGAATCGATGCATATACTAGTTGCAAATCAGGAAATATGATGATATCCCATGGAAATTCTACCAAAAATCTCATTGTGTACCCTCTATCTAAGTCCATCTTATTCTATAAATTTCCTACTTTTATAGAAGATGAATAAATTCATGATGAAGGAGATGCCAAATAACTACTTACCATGGATCAATACCTCCCTCCGGAAGACAAGAATGAAGATGACATGATCAATGAATACATAGCCTCATCTCCTCAACAAGACCCTCACATCCTCGAAGAGATCATTGATCCCGTGGCCCAAGAAAATTGTCCATTGACAAAAATTTCCTCAACCATGGGTCTTGAACAAATTAGTAGCTCCTTAAGTATTCTATAGATATCAACCCAAGTAAGACCCTAAACATAAATCCAAGGCTCTCAGAAGAACAGAAAGAACAACTAATTAAAACTCTGGAAAAACATAACAATGCATTTGCATGGGAATATACTGATATGAAAGGAATCCACCCATATCTCTATACTCATCATACTAACATCGAGGTGGATTCCCACATCATCCAACAACCCCAACACAAAATGAACCCTACTATGAAGGAAATAATTAAAGAGGAGCTACATAAGTGATCTGGACTTATGCAGGAACGCAACAAAATACATAAATTCCCATATACACAGAGATGCAGTAGAAATAAAACTTCATTTCATTAATATTAAATAACTTATATATGCTTACATACATAAATAAAAATGATCTATCTCCGATGATGGTAGCTTATCTTTGAGAAGAGATGTGGTGACTACATGCCTCTAAATTGTGTTACAATGAGGCTCACAGGCCTATTTATTATTGAGAAACAATGGAAAACCCTAAACATCCAAAAACCTAACCCTAGGAGATGAAGCGCCAAAATTGTGGGTCCTGTTTAGGTAAATTGGTACATCAACTTCCTGAGGTCGTAACTTTGGCATACGATCTCCGTTTGGCTATCATAATACCTCGTTTCGAAGATCTCAAAGAGAAGGCCAAAATTAAATGGGCAAGCCAATTTAGGAGTTTTTTTGTCTCTCTGTTCTCCCTAAAAACATCGTTTAGGGCATCAAAATGACTCTAGAAGTTCAAGACCTGAAAAATTGCCAAAATTGGTAAATTGTGCTACAATCAAGGAAACTGAACAAGACAGTGTTGGGGGTCCAAGTGGAATAGGCGGGTGGCCACCAATATCCACCTAGATCAATAAGTTACTTTTTGTGAACTTTATCTTACCATATTTCCAATAGATAATGGGTGTCACCACTTGTCATTGTTCTTATGAAAATGATAAGTGGCAAATATGTGTTGATTACAAAGAATTAAACAGAGCCACCCATAAATACCATTTCCCCTACTTTTAATTGACCAAGTCTTAGACACTGGTAGGTAAAAGATACTTCTCCTTCTTTGATGGGTTTAGTAGATACAATTAGATCCAGATTCCCCATGAGGATCACGACAAAACCACTTTTACCTACATGTGGGAACATTCAATTATCGAGTGCTTCTCTTTGGACCCTACAATGCCCGAACTACATTTCAATGAGTAGTTATATGCATATTTCAATGAGTAACCTGAGCTATGCTTATCTATAAATCTAAATGGATGAATTTTTTTTATGTATGGGGACAAATTTGAAGAAGCCATGGAAAACTTAGAAAAAATCCTTATAATATGTAAAGGGACCTATGTAGCCCTTATTAATGAGAAATGATGAATGCTTGATTTGTACAATGCCATGGATATTTCATTAGATAGTTTGTCACAATAGATTTGATAAAAATGGACTGAAATCTATACTGCGAGGGTTAATTTCCTTAGATTCTAGTTTTATTCATTATCATTTTCTAATTATGCATGTAATATATTAAAATGAGGAAAATAGGGGAAAAAATGCATTCACAAACTAATGACAAAGAATAGAAGGCATGCTTTGGGAAACCCTTATAGGAGAAAACCTAGCTGGAAGATGAGGTACCCTGCTCTCTCTTTCTTTGGAATGGAAATAATGTAACTACAAAGGAGAAGCCACTCTCTATGGAATTTCCTAAGACTAATGGCCTTTTGTGATGCTACCGAACACTAAACCCCTTCTATTATGTTCTTTCAACCCCACTCCCAAGTTTCTTTGCTCTCTTATGGAACTAGATACAATCGAATAGAATGGGAACCCCTTTTCCTCCTAGTGACATGGTTATAACATATCTCCAGATCTAACTAGGGTTTAGATTTGACTCCTTAAACTCTCAATTAGAATTAAAAATATAACCCTTATAGAGTCTTCTTCATAGTCCCAATGTGGATATTCCCACATGCATGAGCAATGGGGGTTGACATGGCATCCACTCATGCCACGGTGGTCAAACATGGCAAGTCAACTTCTAGGAGACATAACTTTTACATGCGAACATTGATTGATCTGATTCTTGCACTGTTGGAAAGGAATCCGAGTGTAGAAAATGGTCATGAGGTCTGACATTTAAGTGGGAAAGTTTTACCTCAAAAAAAAAATCTTTTAACATCTCAAAAGGTTTCGAAACACAATTCTCCAGTCAGGTCTCATCGATAAAAACTTGATCCAGGTTCGGGTGTGACAAAGGACCCTTCCAAGACCTTTTACTTTCGTGATGTGTTAAATTATATTTTTAAAAGAAACATAAATGAATACATGTGCATACTGTAAAGAAGAGGAACCACATAATCATCAGCAACATAAAAACATAAGCCGTTGATAACGGAGTTCGTCCAGGAGGGACTACGTCTCCTGGCCTCGGTGTCAAGATGGTGTAGGTCGCTGCATTAAGTGCTGTCAATAGTGATGATGTACATAGAGGTGATGTCGTGATCATACAAGGAAAATGCCCTCATGCAGGAGTGGCTCTAAGAGATGTTCCACTACAGGAACTCTCAGTCAAAAGACTCATATCAGTATGACACAAAACTCATGCACGATGAGCATCCTGCCAACATGGCATAAAAGGGATCTCAAAGCAAACATGCATGGTGACACATGAGTATCCCATCAACATACAACAAAGGGATCTCAAAACACAACGTGATGAATCATGACAACAAGTACAACACATAAGTGATTCCACGTCACATCAAACAGGAATCATAAAAATGAGTAAGAAATAAGATCCCACATCAAGCATCAACAAGGATCTGTGTAACACAATGCATAAAAAAGAAGTGCATGAACACAACATATACCTCACAACCAAGGGCCATCTGAAGAAGCGGATGTCAAACTGTTGAAGTTGTTCGGACCATCGATCTCACGGCATCAATCGCATGATTGCTCGCACATGGATGTTGATACCTGCATCACATGGATGTTGACACCTGCATTCCACTTAGAAAAGTGGCTGAAGAATAGAATGAGAGAATGAGAAATCTAAACGCACCATCATATTTGTGGCATTGAATAGTGAAAAATCGACTGTCCAAAATTTGAATTCTGAGAAGTTGAGAATTTGGGGCTCAAGGAATCTTTTAGATTCCCCCTAGATTCCTCAAAGATTTTGCTCCAAGGGTGGACTGGAAATCTACAACTCCAAAGGTGAATCTGACTTCGCCATTTCGATCCATGCGAAAAACCATGAAAAACAACTATAAACTTGACTATATTCCGACATGGAGAAAAATTACCTCGGGAAAATTTCAAGGATCATGGTTCTGCTCCCTGTTTTTGCAGCAATCATGGTTCCACCCTCATACTGAAAAATGGCCAAAAAATGCAGAACTCTGATGGAGAAACAGACAATGCCATTGTGTTCGTGGCGTCGAGAAGTGCTGAAACCATATAAAATTTGTCAAAATCTGACAAAGTGAATTTTCACCCCTCCTGCAAAATGTTGCCTCAAACTACGTGCCAAGATTCTGCCTCCTCTATCTCAAAATTCGTGCTCACTCCTGGTTCCTCCATCTCCTCCATGCACTATGCAAATTGGTTTTATATAAATTTTCTCAAGCGAAGTTTATAATAAAAATATTGTTGGCATAGCGGTAAGATTACCAAGTTTTAGGGAGGAGGTCGGGTGGTCAAACCCCGACCCCTCCATGTTTGAACCTTTATTGTTTTGGCAAAACTGCATGCATATTGTTTTGGGGGTCGGGTCCGCCTTGGGCGGCCCGCCCCACAACCCTCCGTAACTCAAGATATTAATTGGGGTGTGTTTTTATGGTATTAACGTTGAGCGCTGAGGTTGGTTACGTATTTAGGGGTGTTCGTTGTTTAATCCATGGGGCCGGCCCATGTGGCCGAGCAGGTTCAACTCCCACTAGCCTCACCTTAATATGGTGAATGATGGTGGTTGGGGGTGGTGGCCCCCACCCCCTTTATTTATATTTTTTTGTTTACATAAAACAAATGGCCATTTTTTTGAAAAAATTGAATTTCAGCCGTAGGAGTCTTTTTAACAGGGCCATAAATTTGCCCGGAATCTGGCTAGAGTTGGTTGGAATCTGGTGGCCGGGTTCTGTCCAAATTGTGGCCTCCTTAAGCCTGCCCAGTCATCAAAAAGTCAACCCAACTTTGACTGCTTCTAACTTTCTCATCCGAACTCGGATTGACGAACCATTCGCACCACCGTGATCAGGACGACGATATCTACGCTCTAGTCTTGGTTCAAGCATAATCCAAACACTTTGATTTTTGAGCTTTCCTGAGTCCTCCTTGTCCTATGTGTGTCTTTGGAGCCACCTAGATCAATCCTCCCCACTGCGGAGCTTTTGGTCCTCCAAAAGCATGAAAAATTAATCTGCAATTTCTCTGTACCTTGTCTACATCACAAGTGTCCTGAAAGGCCTCACTTCCATCTCCTTCACCTTTGTTCTTCAGAGCCTTAAGCGATGGACCGACACCTGCAACCTATACAAACTGTAGTACATAAATTACATGCTTGATTGACATGACCAACTAATGACCCAAGTGTCCCACACTTGCCATGAGTTTATAACACATACTCGGTGGTCAAGTTTACAACAATTTGGACACAATACTTCAGCTACGAAAACAAGGCCAGCATATCATTGTTGCTTCAACAAGTGATGGAAAACACATCATCACTGCAACACATGATTTACAAACATAAGGCCAAACACTATTGTTTTGAAAAGTGATGGAAACATAACATCACTTTCATAGTTTAACATGCGACACCAAATAAGACCAAACATCATTGTTGTTGAACAAGTGATGGAAAACACATCATCACTTTTACATTTTAAAATGCAACAAATGATTTACAAAAGCATGACCATGAAATGACAACATGTCTAGAAACCATTTTTCACTTATCAATGTGAATGGGTCGCCTCCTTGTGGCGCATTCGATTGTCGAACAACTGCTTCACCTGGTTCACGCACCGACGCTTTGTCTTTAAGGCGCTGCTCTGGATGGAGCCTCCAACAAGTGGCTCTTTGATGGCCACTTCTATCGCAATGACTGCAGTAGGTTTTCTTCCTCCATATCTGCTTAACCTGTTTCTTTTCATGCTGTTGAGAGGGTCTTTCACGCCTCATCCTTTTGTGTGCTGCCATTCTTTTCCAACACTTAGAAAATGTATGGTTATGTAATCCACAAAAGGTGCATGTTTTTCGATGCCATGTTTTACGTTCATTATTATCAACATGATCATAATCGAAATGAACATTCGAAGATCGAAAGTGGTTATACCTTCCCTTGTTGTCTCTGGTGTAAGTATGGCGATGAGAGCTTGCCTCAACTCTTTCCCTGCAATGGGCATTGTCGTGGGATGATGGTGATGTGTTCCCATCATTCTCTTTCCTCGATGATTTCGAGGGTGCCTCGAAAGAATCTGACACATTTGAGCATTCTCCTTCAGTGTATCCCAAGCCTCTGAATTGAGGTCTCTACTAAACCTCCAATGGTTGAGTTATGCCTTGGTTATTAACACCAAGTTCTTTTTCATCCTTGTACCTCATCCTGGTAAAGAGCCTCATGTTTGTCCCGGTGATTGGGATCTCCACTTCTCCAACAGAAAGCATAATATGTGAAGACAAAATTGAAAGGAAATCAACATCTTTTACCTCCTCTGTCAATTTGGAAAGAACTGACGAGGGCTCCTCATCATCTGTTGTTGTTGGTTCACTAGCTATCTTGGCGCATTCCCCAACTTCCTTTCTAACATACCCAAGTCCTGCCTCACGGGGTAATTCTTCTACTTTGATGGGGTTTACAATGCCTTGGCCATTAATTCCCAAGCCTTTTCCTTCATACCCCATTATCTTCAATAGTTTGGAGCCAATCCCTGTGGTATGATTTTCAAAAACAGCAAAATCATCATCAGGACTCATACATGAATTTAGAGAATTACTTTTTACCTCACATGGGTCACGCTGCAGCTTTTCCAAGGCCTCGTCCTTTGCTTGCAGCTGGCGTAGCAACCTATGTTTCTCCTCTTTCTCTTCATGTAGACACATCTTCAATTCAGAGTTCTCTATTTGAAGATTATGTTTTTTGTGCTTCAGTTCTTCCAGGGCCTCTTCCGTGGCTTGCAACTGAAGCTGCAATTGCTCCTTTTCCTTTGTCTCTTTCTGTAGAGTTTCATACATGATTTCCATTCTTTTGGAAATGTTGAGCATGGTCTCGTACATCACTTTTTCATCCTTTGTCGCTGTGCGTTCCATTTTGTCACGCTTGCAATTCACATCAACGCAAAGACCGCTCTGATACCACTTGATCCAGGTCCGGGTGTGAGGAAGGACCCTTCCAAGACCTTTTACTTTTGTGATGTGTTAAATTGTATTTTTAGAAGAAACATAAATGAATACATGTGCATGTTGTAAAGAAGAGGAACAAGACAATCATCGGCAACATAAAAACATAAGCCGTTGATAACGAAGTTCGTCTAGGAGGGACTACGTCTCCGGGCCCCAGTGTCAAGATGGTATAGGCCGTTGCATTAAGTGTTGTCAATAGTGATGATGTACATAGAGGTGATGTCGCGGTCATACAAGGAAAATTCCCTCACGCAGGAGTGGCTCTAGGAGATGTTCCACTACAAGAACTCTCAATCAAAAGACTCCTATCAGTATGACACAAAATTCATGCACGATGAGAATCCCACCGACATGCCATAAAAGGGATCTCAAAGCAAACATGCATGGTGACACATGAGTATCCCATCAACATACAACAAATGGATCTCAAAACATAACATGATGAATCATGACAACAAGTACATCACATAAGCGATTCCATGTCACATCAAGCAAGAATCATAAAAATGAGTAAGAAACAAGATCCCACATCAAGCATCAACAAGGATCTGTGCAGCACAATGCATAAAGAAGAAGTACATGAACACAACATATACCTCACAACCAAGGGCCATCTGAAGAAGCGAATGTCAAATTGTTGAAGCTGTTCGGACCATCAATCTCATGGCATGAATCGCATGACTGCTCGCACATGGATGTTGACACCTGCATTCCACTTAGAAAAGTGGCTGAAGAATAGAATGAGAGAATGAGAAATCTGAACGCACCATCAGATTTGTGGCATCGAATAGCGCAAAATCGACTGTCCAAAATTTGAATCTTGAGAAGTTGATAATCTGGGGCTCAAGGAATCTTTTAGATTCCCCCTAGATTCCTCAAAGATTCTACTCCATGGGTGGACTAGAAATATGCAACTCCAAAGGCGAATTTGACTTCGCCATTGTGATAAATGACTATAAACTTGACTATATTCCGACATGGAGAAAAATTACCTCCTCAAGAAAATTTCAAGGATCATGGTTTCGCTCCTTGTTTTTGCAGCGATCATGGTTCCACCCTCATACTGAAAAATGGCCAAAAAATGCAGAACTCTGATGGAGAAACGGACAATGTCATTGCGTTCGTGGTGTCAAGAAGTGTTGAAACCATATAAAATTTGTCAAAATCTGACAAAGTGAATTTCACCCGTCTTGCAAAATGTTGCCTCGAACTGCATGCCAAGATTTTGCCTCCTCTGTCTCGAAATTCGTGCTCGCTCCTGGTTCCTCCATCTCCTCCGTGCATTGTGCAAATTGGGTTTATATAAAATTTCTCGGGCAAAGTTTACAATAAAAATGTTGTTGGCATAGTGGTAAGATTACCAAGTTTTAGGGAGGAGGTCGGGTGGTCAAACCCCGACCCCTCCATGTTTGAACCTTTATTGTTTTGGCAAAACCGCATGCATATTGTTTTGGGGTTGAGTCCGCCTTGGGCGACCCACCCCACAACCCTCCATAACTCAAGATATTAATTGGGGTGTGTTTTTATGGTATTAATGTCGAGCGTTGAGGTTGGTTACGTATTTAGCAGTGTTCGTTGTTTAATCTATGGGGCCGCTTAGTGGGGACCGGCGCACGTGGCCAGGCGGGTTCAACTCCCGCCGGCCCCACTTAATATGGTGAATGATGGTGGTTGGGGGTGGTGGCCCCCACCCCCTTTATTTATATTTTTTTTGTTTACATAAAACAAATGGCCATTTTTTTGAAAAATTCGAATTTCAACCGTAGGAGTCTTTTTAATGAGGCCACAAATTTTCCCCGAATTTGGTTGGAGTTGGACAGAATCCGGTGGACGCGTTTTGTCCAAATTGTGGCCTCCTTAAGCTTGCCTAGTCATCAAAAAGCCAACCCAACTTTGACTGCTGCTAACTTTCTCATCCAGACTCGGATTGACGAACCGTTCACACCACCACGATCAGGACAGTGAGATCTACACTCTGGCCCTAGTTTGAGCATAATCCAAACACTTTGATTTTCGAGATTTCCTGAGTCCCCCTTGTCTTGTGTGTGTCTCTGGAGCCACCTAGATCAAAACTACTCCTTTAAGTTGATTCCTCCAATTTTTCCACCATGAAAGCATCAATATAGATGAAAAATTATATAATAATTTAATGTAAATCGTACCTCCCAATTTTGGAATTATTGTGTCCCCAACAACTTTATTAAATGAGGTGAGGAAATTTTTCCTCTACCTTTTCCTTGGAGTATCATTTTTCTTTGCATAGAATTTGTCCTTTCAACAAAATTTGCCATAGGTCATGTTGCCATTGTCTTTTAGTTTCATACCTCTTATACAAAACTATATCCTTTGGAAACTCTACTTAGGCATTTGGAGCTAGTTCCTCTATGGAAGGTAGGATCTTCTCTTGTTCCTAGTTCAACATGGAAGCCTTATAGAGTTTAAGGTTTTTCCACATTCCTTGTTCAACTGTAATCATGCTTTGTCTCCCACTCTAAATGATGTTGCTCATGATTGGCCTTGTATTTTTCTTGTGATTTCTTCAACGCTTTCTATACTTGCAAATGCATTTGCCTAATTTTCTCAACAAATTTTCTTGTGCTTAAAGCATCCCCTGTGAGTATCTCCCTCCCTCATCCTTATTGTCTATATACAACATCCAAATGTAAAGGTGGCAAATATAACTAGCATTTGCACCAGAGGTTGCAAAGAAAACGCCATAAGGCAATAAAAAAAAAAGAACTAATAGCTTGAAGGGCCTTGTAAAATAAATACAATCCCTACACAACATTATAATGCAATGTTTCAAAATTATATATTTACAAGATCAGAGATCATTCATTACTAAATCATTATATCAAAATAGCCTTAAATAATACGCTGACATTACTAAATTGTTATATCAAAATAACCTTAAATAATACACTCATAGAGAATAAAAACTTAATAATCCCAGGTACCTTCCATAAACAGAATCGCTATATGGCGTACTCTCGAATAATTAAAAAAAACATAAAATATAAACCCAAGCTTATACACCTACTCATGAATAATTTAAAAATCCAGAAAATACGAACCCATGTTTACACAGAAAATACAAACCCATGTTTACACGCAAAGAAATGAGATAGTCATGCATATCTTCCATCATTATTTTTAAAGCAATAACGGTTGTTTTGAGATACTATTGCCCTTTTTAAAACTTATTAATTCACTTATTTATTACAATTATTATAATCATTAGAAAATATAAACATGGTTTTTAAGGATCTATGCCCAATTATAACTTGTACATATAAAAATCGATAATAATTTGAGTTCTCTTCTTTGTAGACTACTTTTCACTGAAAAGTGATACAAGTATTGCTTATGTTAGATATAACATTTCATAAGCTCTGGTTTATAATAATTTGAACTCCCATCTTGCAGCAACCTAGAAGTGTCTTCCCTCATTAAAAGAGAAGAGATATCTAAATGGTAGCTCCCACAGAAGTGGCAAGACGTTTGGTTCTTGAAACAAATACATTGATACATTGAGTTCGTCGCAAAACCTTTAACTCTATGTTGTTTCATTCAGAGACATACTATTAAGTGGATGCTATTAAGTGGATGGGATCATACTTCATACGATACTCTTACTCTTGGTTCTGTTTTCCAATTTTTTCACACACAGTTATAATCCAATTCAGGTTGTGTAGGTTGTTTAGTTTGTATTAGTAAAAAGGTAAATATTAAGTACATTGTAATAAATTAATGATTGATTTACTATTTTATTTGGGCTAGTCAAACTTAGAGTAAATAGTGATAAAGTGTTCAATTAAAATATTGCACTATGTAAATCTCACTCTCACCCTCCATTATGTAAAGTTCACTAATTAACTTTGTCAGCAAAATTCTAGCCATTTGCCATGTCCTTCATAATCTATACCAAATATGATTAGTTCTGAAGATAAATTAATACGAAATTTCTATTGATAGAGACAACCAAATAATTGTTGATTTATTAAAATCCATGAAACCAAGATAACCAGGCAAGCCCAGTCTGAGTACCTTCCATAAAAACACTGCACTCCATACCATATCCTGCAATAGAAAACAAATTACACTAAAACGCTGCACTCCATACCATATCCTGCAATAGAAAACAAATTACACAATAGAAATATGATATTTGTCAACAAATTTAACAAACTCCCAAATCTATAAAATCGTGATTAATGTTGCATTATGAAGTGGACTTTGTAGGTTGAAAGGACATCTGATCCTGACCATGACGAAGACATATAACAACTTTGGCTTCCCTTTCTGTGGGAACCCATCTGCAAGTAAATAACTTCACTCCTAAGGAATTGATAATGAATTCCTGCATATGGATTTAATTTAAACAACATTAGCCATGGAAATCTATGAGCATTAGGAAATTTAGTTTAAAGACCATCAATTATTTGTGATTATTATGGTAGTTTTCCGTTATTCACCTCTTCATATCTGACATGCTCCCCTGACATGTCGAGAGGCACCTGAAAAGAAAATCCAGTAGATTGAGAGATTGTTTTACAAAAGTTCTCCACTACTATCAATCGAATATTTTTTGAAATGTAAGGCTGACCATCAGAGAAAATTGACAAAAGCTCAAGGCTAAAACCTCATGCATGAACAAAATTTCCATTTATAAAAAATTGACTTTTCTTAGTTTCTTATCTAGAACTAAACTTATTGGAAACAACCTAAGAAATACAATAATACTTATAATTCTTATTATGGAGTCAAATCTTAAATTAATTTATCTTAAACCATAAATGGAAACAACTTTATAAAAATAGCAATAGCTTTGATGCTTATTATGAAATCAATCTTAAATTAATTTTCAAACCTTGGCATGTGATAAAGAATACTCTCCCCACCCACCAAGGTTGGAATTTGGATTTGTTTTTACTTGTCATGCAATTTTTTTTTGACGTTTTGGGTTCTTATGCTCTCTTCAAAAATGTTATGTTCAAAATTTTTTCCGTCAAGAGAGATGTTTTTACAATGAAAGACTCTTCACCAATAATGTTTTGATGAAAAAATTACCCTTAAATAACATAATTATGTTAAATTTTTCACATAATTACCATAAGGAATAAAACAAAAAGACCATAATAAACAAATGACTTATTAAATCTTGAATCTTGGTTTGAAATTGCATGGAACACTTACAATAAAATTTTTGGAACTTGAAATCAAATGTCCTTGCCGTGAACATGCCATAGCATTTGTATATATGAGATATGACTAAGAATATCTTATGTGACATATAAGATGACAAACATAGTAAAACTATTTTATGTTATCAATAAAAACTCGAAAGTAGATGAATTAATATGATTTATGTTATGATTTATTTAATCTAATATGTACTAGTGGATATAAAGATAAAGTACATTTTACCTTATATATTTTAGCATTGCTTTAGATCATGTGATATACACTAATGTTAATAAGATTGGATGCATAGTATTTGAACATTTAAACGTTAAAATACTAAAATTATAATAACTGGACATTGTAGATCTCTTAACATCATATTATATTATTTGCTCCATTATTACATTCGCAGAGATCAAAACACTTATAAGTATTAAATCTGGAAAATCAAATCCTCCATTTTATTTATCACCAAAATGTAGTGAAATCAATATATATATAAACAAAAAAAAAAACTTCTTATCCACGAAATGACTTTTTTTCATGGTTTTTTTTGTTAATTTTAATTGAAATTTGGAAGAGATTTTTAAGTTTTAGAGTACTAAATCCAATTACACATTCATAAAAAAATAAAAATAAAAATAAATCACAATCTTACTTGAAATTATATGACATAGTGCAAAAAGATCTTTCATGTATAAATTAAAGTCCAACAAAAAATCACGATCTTACTTGAAAATTATATGAGGTAGTGCAAATAGCCCTTTCATATATAAATTAAAGTGCACCTTTCTTATCTACAATTTAAAAGAAAATAAATTCTCCTCCATTTTATTTATCACCAAAATGTAGTGAAATCAATATATATAAACAAAAAAAAAAACTTATTATCCACGAAATGACTTTTTTTCATGGTTTTTTTTGTTAATTTTAATTGAAATTTGGAAGAGATTTTTAAGTTTTAGAGTACTAAATCCACTTACACATTCATAAAAAAAAAAAAAAAAAAAAAAAAAAAAAAAAAATCACAATCTTACTTGAAATTATATGACATAGTGCAAAAAGCTCTTTCATGTATAAATTAAAGTCCAACAAAAAATCACGATCTTACTTGAAAATTATATGAGGTAGTGCAAATAGCCGTTTCATATATAAATTAAAGTGCACCTTTCTTATCTACAATTTAAAAGAAAATAAATTCTCTTATAATAAATTCAATTATAATCATAATTATTTTTTAATATAAATATTAAATTTTTAGTACATAATTTCAAATAAAAGTCAATAAATATTATTATATTAATTAAAAACACTATTTTCATAATTATTTATATAAATATTTTAATCTAATGTATTCAAAATTGAGATTATGCTTTAAATCTTGCTAGATTAGCAACACCAACATGAAAATATTGCTTGAAATACATCTCCACACATTCAAGTATTCATTACTACTTGCAAATTCCACACATTCAAGTATTCATTACTACTTGCAAATACCAATACTACGTTCAAATAAATCGCATTAATCTTAAACCCAAGATACCCAATTTACAAAAAAATTGAGATACATCTCCACACACTCAAGTATTCATTACTACTTGCAAATACTAATACTACGTTCAAATAAATCGCATTAGTCTTAAACCCAAGATACCCGATTTACAAAAAAATAAAAATTAATGCCTAAAATATGACATCATATGCATTTACATGGTCATTGATTTTTTTCCAATGAATTGCTCAGGTTGACTGTTTGCATGGGCCATTGTAAAGCTGTATTTATATGGTGAATATCTTTAATGTGTGAGTCGTCCGTCTTCCGTTTCCGTTTGGGCACGATAAAATTTTTTTAAGCCCATTGTAATTTATTACAGGGATGTTAACTCTGAAACCCGGGTCAGAAACTTCTAGTTCAAGTAAGGTATTATGCTTCAGTTTTTTGATCTAATGGGGAATCTCTTGTCCACTCTAAGCCTTCTACTTCAAGTTTTCAGCTAGGGAAAATAATTCATTCACGAAGGATTTTTGGTTTGTAGTGAACTAGGGCAATTTTCTAGGGTTTCCATCATTCTTTCATGTCAGCAGTATTGTAGGCTAATGTAGATAAAATTCCCAATAAACAGTGCTATTCAATAAACTATTCAGTGCAAGCTGTAAATTTGTCATTTAACCAATCAACTCGATACAACCCAATTCCAACAGTCCAGCACGAATCCCTTTATTTATCCAACATTTCAACAATGACAGACTAATACATGAATGGGTAATTACAGTTCTAAAATCCACAGTAAATAATATTATCCAATCAACAACCGGAAATCCAAGCACAATATTGTATTCAACAACAGTTCTAACGCTTCAACAGAATTTGACTAGTAGGCAAGATTCAAGTGACCCGAACCCTATCATACTAATCCATAACCTGTGATTCCTTATAGAAGAGATATCCGAGTGGCTGCAGGATGAAGCCCTAACTCTGGTTACAGAGAGCTGGCAATCAAACTCTGCCCCTAAATCGACCTCCGAATTAACTCAGTAACTCCTCTGAATTAGCCCAGTAACTCCTCTGATTTAGCCACAGTGCTAATGTGATTGCTTCACGCAATATCAATCTATTACAGGCTTGATCTGTCTCTTCACTGACCTCAGAAAATTGATCATCGTCCAGGCTCAGGAAACCCTCGGATTAATGCTGAAGGATTCTCCTTGTCCACCAAAAATAGGGCGGCTGTACCAACCTGAAATTTTCAGCCCTGTGGCCCTTGCAGTCTCTGCAGCCTCTGCGACTTCCGAAATCCGTCTACTACTTGAAAAGGCAAGGTGGGCAGCCTTGATAAATTTTCTACAGTATTTAGAACAAAACAAAAATCCCTGTCATATTTAGAACAAAACAAAAATCCCTGTCATAAATACTTGCATTGACTGAGTTGAAGTAATATATTTTGTGCTCATATGTTGTATGACCAGGGAAACTGAAAACCCCATATCTGGAATTGGTGACGATATGAAAGTGGTGAAGATAAAGATACATAAACATAATCTTTAACATAAAAGAACATTTCTGTAACGCAATATTTACACATACTACTCAGTGAAGCAGAGAGACAATGAAGCCCTAACTCTGGTTACAGAGAGCTGGCAATCAAACTCTGCCCCTAAATCGACCTCCGAATTAACTCAGTAACTCCTCTGAATTAGCCCAGTAACTCCTCTGATTTAGCCACAGTGCTAATGTTATTGGTTCACGCAATATCAATCTATTATAGGCTTGATCTGTCTCTTCACTGACCTCAGAAAATTGATCCTCGTCCAGGCTCAGGAAACCCTCGGATTAATGCTGAAGGATTCTCGTTGTCCACCAAAAATAGGGCGGCTGTACCTACCTGAAATTTTCAGCCCTGTGGCCCTTGCAGTCTCTGCGTCTTCCGAAATCCGTCTACTACTTGAAAATGCAAGGTGGGCAGCCTTGAAGTATTCCTGGGCAGAAATCCCATGCACAAGGCTACCCATGCAGGGAAGAAAGACATGAAGAGTCTCTGGAAAGAGTCTCATCGCCAGCAGGCAGTCTCTGCGAAGAGTCTCATCGCCAACAGGCCAGGCCTGGCCTTTCATGGCCCATTACCATGGAAAAAAACCATTTTTCTATGAAAAAAACAAATTAAACCAACTGCAGAAAACACTCCAATCATCTAACACACAGAATCAATGGCTCAGGATCGCACACGTCACATTTTAGGGATGTCTTTCTCAGAGGGAACGCCTTACGGCGTAAACATACAAACACAAGAAAACTTCGGAAACCCTTCACTGGTCATAGACGTAGATTATAAAAACCCCAAATCTAATTAACATACAAACACAACGAAACTTGACAGAACCTCCGTTGGTCATAGACGTAAGTACGATGGAACACCACAAAAGGCTTCCTCGTCCATAGTCCAAATCAGGTCTGGAAAACACAATCGTACTGTGTACGTATTGGAGCAAATGAGTTTAGGTCGTCCGAAACAGAAAATTACAAAAAACACACAATACAATGTACGAACCTGTAGTCCTCTGTTTCAAATAATTGATCACCATTATACGAACATGTAGTGCTCTGTTTCGAAATTGTAACCATATAGCTTTAATTGATCACCATTAGACGAATATGTAGTGCTCTGTTTCGAAATTGTAACCATATAGCTTTTGTTGTGAGGACTAACTGTGATTGGGTGTGAGGAGAGACGGATATTGATAAGAAATTGCTCAGAACTTCAAATGTATGAAGAAAAGTAGACAGAAATAAATGTTATCCATAGTTGTAGAAAAATAATTATAAACAATATTTCCAAAGAAGTGATCAGCATTTCAAATGTGAGAACAAAATTATCTATAAATGCTATACATGGTTGCAGGAAAAAATTATAAACAAAACTTTAAAACAAGGATCGAAGGACAAGCTTTGCTTAAGAATGTTAAAATAATTCAAATTGACAGAAGTCACTTGCTTACCTCTGTAAACGCGATCATCCTGTTCGCAGCAAAATGTAAACATGTTGTCTGCCTCCAACAATTTAGGAAATTTCTCTTCACAACACTGCAGGTAGGAATCTGAAAGAATTAAACAATTTTTTACTCCTCCCCTCTCTATAATTCTATGACCCTGAGGAATAGATTTTATAATTCTCTTGAACCCGACCATAATCGACCATAATCTACAGGAAATTTGTAAGCCCTGAGTGTTGTGTTTCTTAAATAATAATCAATATAGATTGGATTTAAACACACCATCAACAAAATTACCAATATTTCTATAATTTCAACAGTATCAACAAAATTAAGAATATTTCTTAAGTTTCAACAATATTGGAAAATATTATGTCAACATTGTATACTCACATTAAGAGGATAGACTTATTAGTCTTATGAGAGAGGCGCACCGACAGTGATTTGATTCGATGAAACAAAGAGTTTTCATCAAACTATTCATATCTTACAACTCGAATGAATCACCTGAACTTGCGGTAACCCGACAAGGGGCAGATCACCAGCAATTATTCAATTTTTTGTTTTGTTTTGTTTTATATTCATATTGTTTTGGTTATCTTATAATCTACTTAGTTAAAACTTTAGAAAGCTTCTGCTTAAACTTTCGTTCAAATTTTAAATACAATGAAGCAAATTTTCATAACTAGAAGTTACGAGTTATTCACTTAGGTAAATTTAGAATAACTTTAGCTTTTCACCCAAAAAAAAATAAAAATAAATTATACAAATTAAACATCATGAATCCAGAATAATAGAATAATCCAACATGTATGCATTTATTTATTTCCAAAAATTCGAAATCTATTAATCAAATTAAATATCATAAATCTGGAGATAACTCTAAGAAAAAGCAGAAATAAGGAAATATTGAGAAGTTTTAAGGTACATTTAGTATTTTCCTCCATAACGGTATCCATTCTGTCTTTCACTCATCTTTCCAGTCTTTATCTCTTTTTATCTCAGCATGGAAAATAGAAAACAACATTAATTGAGAAAATCTAGAAATACTTAATAAATTAATAAAAGTAAAACCACACCACAAAAATTAGAGATTAAAGACTTCACATCAAAACAAAAACCACATCTCTCAGTTGATGGCTTGATCCAAAAGAGGAATGGAGATTATTTTTGGCCAGTTTGCTTTAAAGATCGAAGGACATGCAATTCATGAATGATCCTCTCTACTGTGCTCTAAGGCGTAATGATCGGCTCTTCTGCGCCCTTAAGCTAATTAAACAAATATTAAAAAACATTAATCTCGAAATGACTAGTTTAATAATTACAAATAGATAAATATTCAGAAGTCGTTGTAAAGTGTGTTAAGCCTTTGGCTCCATGGCGGTATTCACTCTGCCTTTCGCTCAGCCCTCTATACTCTTTATCTCAGCAGAATGAAGAAAGAAAGAAAGAAAAACAACAAAACAAACAGACAATGATACTAAAATGATAAATATATTAATTAATGAATTAAAGAGACTAAAACCATACCACATAGCCCGACCCCTTGATCCAAGAGGCGAATGGAAATTTTGTTTAATCAGTTTGCTTTAAAGATCAAACTACATGGAATTCAGGATTGAACCTCTTCTTTGCTCTTTCTCACTCACAGGCATAGTGATCCTCTCTGCTATCTCTTAAGGGAATCGAGAGATAACACTCTTCGAAGAATTAAAAATATAAAACAAACAATGCACCATTAATTGAGAAAGTCTAGAAATAATTAATGAAATGATATCACTAAAACTATATCACATAACCTGATCACTTGATCCAAAAGAGGAATGGAGATTGTGTTTGGCCAGTTTACTTTAAAGATCTAATGACATGGAATTTAGGAATGATCCTCTCTTTTGTGTTCTTTCTCGCTCTCAGGGATAGTAATCCTATCTATTCTGATCTTAAGCAAATTAAGCTAACATTAAACAACATTAATCCAGAGATTATTACTTTAAAGATTGAACGACATTGGATTCAGGAATGATCCTCTTTGCTCTGTTCTTATCCCTATCTCTTCCGATCTTAAGCAAATTAAGCTAACATTAAACAACATTAATCTAGAAATTATTACTTTAAAGATTTAACGACATTGGATTTAGGAATGATCCTCTTTGCTATGTTCTTTCTCAACTCTCAGGCGTAGTAATCCTCTGTAGTATGATCTTAAGGAAATTAACCAAACAGGAAACAACATTAATCCAGAGATTATTACTTTAAATATCCTACCACATGCAATTCAAGAGTGATCCTCTCCGCTCTGTTCTTTCTTGTTCTCCTCTGTACTCGGATATTAAGCAAATTAAGAAAACATTAATCGAGAGATTATTACTTTAAAGATCAAACGACATTGGATTCAGGAATGGTCCTCTGTGCTCTGTTCTTTCTAGCTACTCTGATATCAAGCAAATTAACAAAACATTAAACAACATTAATCCAGATATTGTTATTTTAAAGATCGACATGGAATTCATGAATGATCGTCTCTGCTCTGTTCTTTCTCACTCTGAGGCGTAGTAATCCTCTCTACTCTGATCTTAATCAAATTAAGCAAACATTAAACGCCATTAATCCAGAGATTACTCCACGAAGAAGTAAATATAGAGAAGTACTAAGTTGTTGTAAGGTACCTTAATCCTTTCGCTTCATAGCGGTATTCGCTTGGCCTTTAGTTCAGCCCTTTGCACTCTTTCTCTCAGCAAGGTGATCGTAAAAGAAAACAAACATAGCAATATTAATCGACAAAATCTAAAATCAAAACAATAAATTGGTTATTAAAGACTTCAAATCAAAATAAGGGAGGTTTTGTTTAACTAGTTCGCTTTAAAGATCAAACTAAGTGGAATTCAGGAAGAATCCTCTCTGCTATGCGCTTTCTCGCTCTGGCATTAAATTCGAAAATAAAACAAAAATGACATACACAACTCAGGCACATAGGTGAAGCCACACACAACTGAATGAAAGTAGAAACAAAAAACAAAGGAAGCGCTCCACATAGACGACCATAGCACACCAAACAACCAGCGCCAGAGAGCAGAAGGGAGAAAAGTGCAATATAGGTTAAGGAAATTGGAACATAATAATATAAAAATCCCTGTCATAAATACTTGCATTGACTGAATTGAAGTAATATATTTTGTGCTCATATGTTGTATGACCAGGGAAACTGAAAACCCCATATCTGGAATTGGTGACGATATGAAAGTGGTGAAGATAAAGATACATAAACATAATCTTTAACATAAAAGAACATTTCTGTAACGCAATATTTACACATACTACTCAGTGAAGCAGAGAGACAATGAAGCCCTAACTCTGGTTACAGAGAGCTGGCAATCAAACTCTGCCCCTAAATCGACCTCCGAATTAACTCAGTAACTCCTCTGAATTAGCCCAGTAACTCCTCTGATTCAGCCACATTGCTAATGTTATTGCTTCACGCAATATCAATCTATTACAGGCTTGAACTGTCTCTTCACTGACCTCAGAAAATCGATCCTCGTCCAGGCTCAGGAAACCCTCGGATTAATGCTGAAGGATTCTCGTTGTCCACCAAAAATAGGGCGGCTGTACCTACCTGAAATTTTCAGCCCTGTGGCCCTTGCAGTCTCTGCAGCCTCTGCGACTTCCGAAATCCGTCTACTACTTGAAAATGCAAGGTGGGCAGCCTTGAAGTATTCCTGGGCAGAAATCCCATGCACAAGGCTACGCATGCAGGGAAGAAAGACATGAAGAGTCTCTGGAAAGAGTCTCATCGCCAGCAGGCAGTCTCTGCGAAGAGTCTCATCGCCAGCGGAAGAGTCTCATCGCCAGCAGGCCAGGCCTGGCCTTTCATGGCCCATTACCATGGGAAAAAAATCATTTTTCTATGAAAAAAACAAATTAAACCAACGGCAGAAAACACTCCAATCATCTA
Organism: Pinus tabuliformis; assembly: GCA_031772625.1. Classification (NCBI taxonomy): domain Eukaryota; kingdom Viridiplantae; phylum Streptophyta; class Pinopsida; order Pinales; family Pinaceae; genus Pinus; species Pinus tabuliformis. The sequence goes on along the minus strand of CM062805.1, from coordinate 150,958,354 downwards.
ACACACAGAATCAATGGCTCAGGATCGCACACGTCACATTTTAGGGATGTATTTCTCAGAGGGAACACCTTACGGTGTAAAAAGCAAGTTTGGAATGAAGACTTACCAACAAAAGTGTGGACTGCTCTATTGTAAGAATGCTGTATATATGCCAAATTTTCATGCTAAGACTTTTCATGCTTCTAATTGTAACCTTTCAAAAGATACACCAAAGCCTTGTTAACTCTTTTGTTTTCCTATCTATTTATGGATGAGATGTTGTAGATCTCTTTAACTTTATGTTCATATTTTCCCACAATGTATTCCAAAATGCACAAAGAAACCTAGTGTCCCTATTTGAAACAATGCTCATTGGTATCCCAGAGTGCACCCACACCCATTCAATAAACATTTTTTGCTTCTTTCCTTTTTATGGTCTTTTTACATGGAAGGAGAAAACACATCTTGTCAAACTTGTAAACTACCACAAACATGTAGTCATGTCCCTTCTTGGTTATTGGTAAACTACCCACAAAGTCCATGGAAATGATTTCTTAAGGATGAGTGGGGTACAATTAAGGGATGATATAGAGTATGTTTCTAGGCTTGCTAGTTCAAAAAAGGACACATCCTCTAATGAATCTTGCTACATCTTCTTGCATTTCAGGCCAGGCCAGTACAGATACCTTTATAAGTTGGTTACTATCTTTCCTACACCAAAATGCCTTGAAACATTGGACGCGTGAGCTTTTCTGATTAGTTGCAGTCGCTTACCTTTAGGAACACAAATCTTGTCCAACCTATAGAGTAACCCATCATGGAAATGATAGTCAACTATTTTGTCACCATCATCTGCATGAATTTGGCTCTATAATTGTTGAAACACGTCCTTGAAGTCTTCATCCTCTTCTATGCATAATGGGTGACATGTGCATTAGACTTCCTAAAGCTGTAATTTTTATGTGGGTGGGCTTGAAAGCATGTTGACCAACTACATTTCCATTCTTATACTTAACAACTAAATGAAACTATTATGGAACTCCATCCACTTGTAATGTCTAGTATACTATAACTTACATTAGGCCTATAAGTATTGTAGCGGTTGGTGGTTTTTGGCACACCCTCTTGGCTAGGAGGGCCTCCAAAAAGAAAAAAGAAAAAAAGAAAAAACCTACTTGCAAAAATAAAAACTCAACCAACTGCAACAAACACACTACATGGACAACAATCAAAACCAGTAAACTACGTCATATCACATTACATAACACCGACCGATGTACCTAAAACATAACTATTGAAAATAAACATGAAACCAAACAACAAACTGTTGTGATGCACATAAAATTGTTGCAAACAAGAACATATAACCCTAGAATCTAGATTCTTCATTACATTAACAATTTTTTTACATCATATGCAGGCCTCCCTAGCATGGCAGCAAGGAGGCTAGGTAGCCTCTCCATAAAAACCTCCTAATACATAGCTCACAAAAACCCTATATCCAAATCCCATGAGAGACTAACTCCAAATCTCATTACATCCACATTTCAAGAACCCCAACCCTAAACCTAGGAGGGAGTATTTTAATATTTTACTAAAAATATGTACCCACCGCTTTTCCTCTATTCACATTCCATGACACATAAATTTCATTTACATTTCATTTTTGTTTCATGTACATTTCACTATCATTCCACATTTTCATTTGCATTTTACATCTGATCTTCTAATTAACAGTTGGGCTCCAATAGGCCCCCGACACAAATCCTGGCGTGTCTCGAGCTAGTTGCAGGCGGACATCCACACTCACTTTTGTTGTCACTACGCAACCCTAAGCCATTTTTGAATGCTAAACTGTAGGTTTCTCCCTATCAGTTACTATCCTTTGCACTCTCTCCTTGCACACATCTTCCTCTATGGGCATCCCAGCCTCCTGTTCGCAAAACCCCATGTCCTCTCTTCATCTGTGGGCATCCCAACCTCCTTCGCTCACAAGACCCCACTCTCTCCCCTTCTATACTCTACTATATCTACTGCAACCTGCATTCATCTCTCTGCGACTCTCTATTTGTCCACTGTCCAGGTTCATTGCATCTGCTCAGATTCTTTGCATGTTGACCCTTGCTAGTGTTGTTGGATTTTTTTGCTGCTGTTGGGTTTCTTTGCTGTGAAAATATCTCTCTTTTGTATCTTCTTTTATTCTAGAGGATTTGAAAGATGCAGTGTGCCAGTTGGTTTAATTAGGACCATCTAAAGACACTGGTGGGGGTCTTAATAAATACTTCCCATATATATTTGCCCACATTTAATTTATGTATTGCAGGTTTTGTGTGAGCCAAAAAAGAAGAAGGGAAAAACAAAACAATAAAAATACCACAAAATAAAGTGGCATGCAATAGAAATTGAAATTTTGGGTTCTTTACAGTGTGAGGGATGGCTCCCCCGACACAATTCGTTGCCAAATGAAAGCAACAGACTCTTGTTACTTCGCCAATCATCTTCAAAATCATCTGTAAAGCAATTGACCAATCAAATTCTTGTGAAAACCAACTTCCTTGCTATTCCCCAATGCTTTCAACAACCTAGCGGTTCTATTATGGGCCATAGTTCGTAACTAGCTGTCAACCCATGCATTAATAATCATAATTTCGTAGCATGATATGACCCCAAAGGATATAATGGATGTAAAGGGCAGTTGGCTGGACTAGCCCCTCCATTAATAGTAACTGGATCCAAGAGAGGGCATGACAATATCAGTGCCATAACAACTCTGGATGCCTCGATACCTTATGTTAGTGCATATTCATATGGGTTGTACTGTGAACACTTGGGTTCTCTGTAGTTCCAAGGGTGACCACACCTTGTCCAAGGGTTAAATTTGACGCTCATTTACTCGTTTTTATCTTTTTTAGCCATAAAATATATTTGATTTTAAATTAAACACGTCATATATATATATATATATATATATATATATATATATATATATATATATCAATCAATCACTCATTAGGTTTCAGTGGCGTGGCGCATGCATCTCATTTATCGTGCAACAATGGTGTACACTTCACATTCATGATGATGACAATGGATTCGACAAAAAAATATTATAGTAAAACATGTCATGCAATTAAATGGATATGGAGACTGGAGTTACTTAAAAACAATTCAATCCAGGCTGTGAAAGTTGTCTATAATGATTCATCTTCTCCTTTTGGTTGGCAATGTTCCATCACCATTTCATAAAACATGGTGTACTCATTTACTTAACAAGTTGGACTTTGTGGTTTCATTTGATGAACCCTAAGAATGAAAAGGTTGATTTCACCCCTCTTCGCAGACTAGATGGCCTGTGAGATAATCAATGTTCACAGGTTACACGATTGATCTTCATTTGCCACAAGATAGTGGTGATGAAAGAGTCCACGGAAACTGTGATGAAGCACCCTCTAGAGTCATCATCACGGTGTTGGACCAAGAATAGAGAGGAGGCGGAGGCTGATGACATCCATCTAATTCTGAAGTGACCCTGCAGGCACAAATACTGTGATAGTTTCGAGGAATTCCTCATTGAGCTGAAACAAATCAAGGTGACGCATAGCCTTGACATCATCCTTTGAAATTGCAACAGAGAAGCAACATGCTCTTCACTAATTGTGATGGTGGGGAAATTGAGGATCCATTTTTTAGTTTTGCCTGTGCCTTCTGTAGCCTGCGATTCAGATTCTCTGTGGGAGTAGGAGCCACCTCCAGACTCCACTCATTCACTCACAATAAAAGTAGTGACCACACTCACACTCCAGGATCTCGCCTAGCTACAAACCTGCAACAACCTAAAGAAACCGAATTACTTCTAGTGCGGGATGAGAGCACTTTTGATGCCAACATATTCGGTGAGAATATCTCTCTTGTTCTGTTTCGTTCCAGCCAATCTTAGTCAACAAATATGGAGGGGGCCGACTGCTCAAATTCATAGAAGCGGACATGCCACTTCATGCCTTGGGTCTATTTTTTGAGTTTTGGAAGTGATATATCTTGCTATGCGGGTCCTCAAAATTCATGGTATGACTGTCAACAAATTGAAACTACTTTTCTTGAAATTTACAACACATAAATTCTAGATAGGAATTATATCGAAATTGAAATTAAAATTGCTTCTTATGAAAATTGTTGAAACTTTTTTTTCCAAAGAAAAAATCGAACTTTTTATAAACAGAATAAAAAGTTACATAGCATATGCCGGAGCATTCTGTTTGTTGTATGATTGAGAATCATAAAGCTCTGCAAGAAGAGGCTGCCCTTCCTGTCCAAAACTAAGAGAGATAGGAATCCTTGAGAAAACGTGAGCCTCCTCATAATGAAGAAAACAACTCCCGTCCCCAGAACCGTAAAAAAGAACACAGTTTTCATATATTGCATATCCATGACAAAATCAGCAACGAGCATCTATTTCCTGGGTCTCCTCTTCCGAGGAAAACAACCCAAATAGAAAATAGATGCACAAGTCATACAGAAGACGAGAAACAGTTTTACAAAAAACACCATATCAGTTGTTAACAAAAAACGGCTTTGACAAGCCTGCGAAGTCTCCAGAAATATATCAGTCTATGAGTAAGGAGGCTGATCCGAGACATGGATCTCTCCATTGTTCTCCTCCACTATTCTCCAGCTGCCCAAATCTTGTTGTAAACCTTCTTTAGAAAGCTTGTCTGCTGAATCATTGCATTCCTTGTAGATGTGGCATAGAGAGAAAACATTAAACGTAAGCTTTAAGTTTAAAATCTCTTCTAATAAAGGTCTCAAAATATAGTTTTGACATCTACATTGCCCATTAGCCCATTTAATAACATTTAAAGAATCCCCAAAAATCTGAACTGTGAAGATGTTCCTGTGGATAAGCCAACATAAGAGCAGCTTTAGTGCAGATAACTCTGCGAAGTTATTTGAGCCAGTGCCTAAACCCACGGATGCTTTTAGAATCTGTCTTTCGTTAAGATGAATGACCAATCCTGCTCCTGCTTTATTGTTCTGAGAAGCCCCGTCAAAATAAGCCCATGGAACTCCTTCCTTGATTTGTTCCTCTCTAACCTGTCTGGGATTCCTCTCCTCTTCTGAATTGGGAATGTTTGAGTAAATAGAGGTACATTGTATGGCAATTGACTCAGCAGAGGTTTCCTTATCCAAGAAGATGCATCTGTTTCTGGCAATCCAGATGCCCCATGAAATAATTGGAGGTAAATTCCGCAAATTCCCCTCTGGATATAAGCGCCACCATTTGTACCATACATCAATGATGTTTTCCCCCTCCCAGGCTACCTGTTTTTGAATGAGCTTCTCAACCTCCACCCACACTTTTTTAACAACAGGACAATCTATAAATAGATGCCTTATTGTTTCAGAATCATTTTTGCATAGAGAACATCTCCCCGGCCCTGACTTATATCTGGATTGGAGGATGTCCCATGTAGGGACTTTTCCTTTTAGAATACACCAGAAGAAGAGTCTAGCTTTTGCAGGGCATTTTAACTTCCATAAAGACTTTGCCCACCATTCCGGATCTCCCCAACCTTTCTTTGACATAAAGAACTTATACCCGAATTTTGGAGTATAGGATCCAGAATTAGCATGGGCCCACACCAGTAGATCCGGTCTGTCTTTCAGCCTTACATTTGATTTGGAGAGTTCTTGAGTGTAGACCTTCCACTCATTCCACCAATGGGGCCAGAGATCCAATTCCTCTCCTGATTTCCATGCTTGTCCCCAGATTGTTGAATGACCAATTTTCTCTACCTGACTAAGGAAAATAATTCCTTTGGATTCTAGGTGCCTAATAAGACCTCGGGATTGAGAAAAGTTTTCATTACACCCCACCCAAGGATCCCTTCCTATCCGAAGATTTTCCCCGTTTCCAATTTGCCACGACAAACCTTACTCAATAATCTTGAAAGCCTCTATAGTAGCCTTCCAAACCACCGACACATTCCCTCCTTTCTTATTGGGATTCCTTAGCCAATCTTCTAGAGGGGTAGGGTCTATGTATTTTTGTTTCACCACTTTCATCTAGAGATTTTCCATTTAATGATTCTCCACCCCGATTTAGCTACCAGAGAGGGTATGAAAGTAGTGAGGTCTTTAATTCCCCACCCTTCCAATTCTTTAGGTCTTGCCACTTTCTCCCAGGCGACCCAAGGAAGCACCGAATCCTCCTTTGATCCTGCTTTGATCCTGCCTAGAGAAATCGGCTACAAATCCTTCTTATCTTTTCCAATATTCCTTTAGGTACCCATGTCAACGCAACCCAGTAAACTGGAATTGCTAAGAGGACTGATTTAATTAAAGTTAACCTTCATGCTCTAGAGAGCCACTTGAAACTCCAATGTGATATTCTGGCTTCAATTTTAGCTAGCAGCCAATTCCAGTCTTGTTTCCTATAATTATTCGGTTTCAGCCAAAACCCCAGATACTTGAAAGGATCCTCGAGTTTATAAACATCAAAAGGAAGAATTGAGGTAATTTGGCTTTTCTCCTGCCTGTTAAATCCTTCCAGAATTAGCTGAGATTTCCTATAATTCACTTGCATCCCTGTAGCTTTCATGAAAAGCTCAAGAATCCTCTTGAGCTCCTTGATTTCAGACATATTCCCATTGCTGAAAAGTAAGATGTCATCAACAAAGAGAAGGTGTGAAATGAACAAATTGACTGCAACTTCCAAACCTTTCACAGTTCCTTCCCTTTTGGCCTTCAGAATTAATTGGCTCAACCCTTCTGCAACTAGAAGGAAAAGCAAAGGAGACAAAGGGCATCCTTGTCTTAACCCTCTTTGCCCTTTGAAGAAAGAAGAGGCTGCTCCATTAATTAGAACCGCAAAACTGACACTGGTGATACACCCCATGATCTAGTTGATAAAGTCAATTTTGAAGCCTAGATGTGTTAACAACATCCTGAGATAGGTCCAGCTGATTCTGTCATAGGCTTTTGAGAGATCAATTTTCACCACCGCTCCTTTCCTTTTCATCTGCTTAACGTTGTGGATTGTCTCTTGAGCCACCCCAATGGCTTCATGAATCTGGCGCCCATCCAAAAATCCAAACTGTTAATTTGAAATGCATCTTGATAGAATCGGCTTTAAATGGAAAACAATCACTTTTGCTATGATTTTATAAATGCTATTACAAAGTGATATAGGCCTGAAGTCTTCAAACGACCCTGGTTCTTCTTTTTTAGGAATAAGGGCTATAAAGGTTGAGTTGAAAGGAGGATAGACCGTACCTTTCCTCCTGGATTCCTCAACCACCTCTGTTAATTCTATTCCAATCAAGTCAAAAAAGTGTTGGAAGAGCTCTATAGTCCACCCATCTGGGCCTGGGCTTTTGTCTTTGGCCATAGATTTTATAATGCTTTCGACTTCCTCCTTTGTGACCTCTACCATCAAATTCTCCACTTCTTCCTCCTCCACATACCGGGGAAAACATTGTGTTGTTTTGATGACCTCTGCTAATGTTATCTCCCCTTGATCAGTGAATAACTTTTGAAAATGGCTTCTCCACATTCACGAGAGAGATTCAAAGGTATTGGCCTCTCTACCCTCTTCGTTCTTAAGCTTCCAAATGGTATTCGTTATCTTCCTCCCTTTTGCATAACTATGGAAAAATTTTGTGTTTTCATCTCCAGCCTTCAGCCAAATCGCCCTACTTTTCAACCTCCATTCCTCTTCTTTGGCCAGAAGGATTTGACTTCTATGTTTTTCTAGCAACAAAATTCTATCCTTTGACTCCTAAGATTCATAGCCATCTGATTAAGGACTTTCCAATTCCCAAAGTTCCATGTCGATTTTGACTAGATCCTCGTTCTGTTTTTGCTTCCTATTCTTCGCCCATTCCACTGTGGCTTTCTTCAGTCTTTTCAAATTTTCCATGAAGAGGAAACTCTTATCCTCCATAGAGCTCCTACACGGAGTTCTCCAAGTTTCTCTAAAAAGCTTATTGAAGGATTCCTCTTGCAGCCATGATGCGTTGAATTTGAAGGGAGTTGTCATCTTAAGGGGAGGCTTGGAAAGCTCAAGAAGAACTGGAAAATGATCCGAGTTACCACCCTCTCCCACCCATTGCCGGAAAACTGGAATTCTGGAAGCTAAATCTTCACAGAGGAGGAAATGATCCAATCTTTTTGTGATTCTAGCTTCACCTGTTCTATGGTTCCTCCAGGTGGGTTTTAATTTTATTAGGTTTACATCTATCAGATTATGCGAGATGAGGGCATTCATGAAGAAATCTGATAGTGGGTCTTCTCTGGCTGAAGGCCCCCAAGTCTCGGCATTCCCAATAGAGAAATTTAGGTCTCCACCTATCACAAGATTTTGGCTTCCCATCACCGATTTAGAAAGGAGGTCATTCCAAAAGGAGACTCTCTCCTGGCACGGCCCATAAATATTTAAAATCATCAGAGGGAACCCAAAATCAAGGGACTGAACTTCCATCCCCAACACATGTTCCATCCCCCACAGGTTTACTAATTTCAATCTTCCTTCCCTGAAGCCTATAGCCAGGCCTCCCGAGTGACCAATGGAATCCAAGGCTTGAAAGTGCCAACCCGGGAGAATAGAACTTAGAGCTGACGAAACTTCCAGGCTCATGCCTAAAGTTTCTTGCAACATGAGGACATCTGGGTTACAACGCTGAACCATCTCCTTTAGAGCCAGTTTTTTGGGTTTACTGGCTAAACCCCTGCAGTTCCAAGAAAGAAAGATCATTTTATCACCTCCTCACAGGGTTTCACAGCTCTAAGCACCCCAGGAATAGACATTTGTTTACCATCCGCCACGTCAAACTTTGCTTTCACCTGAGCCTTTGACAGGTAAGACTTCCTACCCTGAGATTTCCTCATAGAGCTCTGGGTTAGATCCATGCCTAAACCTCCAACCGGCTCTCCGGGAATAGGTTTTTTATCGAGGGAACGAAGATTATAATGACATGCAGTTTTGGGAGGAGAGTTTTTCACTTCACAGATTTCATTCGGAACCCCTTCACAGTTTAGATCCTTTAAGTCTTCAAGGAGGGTTGCTGCCGGATCTTTAGTGGATTCCTGGACAAAATTCCTGGTCCCAAGAGGCGTTTCAGCTGCAATCTCCAGGCCTGGGATCTCCTATTGAGCCTGCTCCGAAGACTTATCCTCCTTATTCCTATCCACATCCATGGCGACCGCCTCTTGAACCACATTTTGCCCAAAAGCTTTTTCCTTCTCTGCTGTCAACACCTCCGCCTCAACTTTCTTCTGTTTCCTTCTGCGACGAATACCCAACGGGCAGTCCCTTGCTAGATGGCCATACACATGGCATCTGTGACATCTGAAGGGCAGATGTTCGTAATCCAATGGCTGTTCAAAAATGAGGTCTTTGTATTGGATTTTGATGTTTTTCGCAAGGCCTTCTCTGGGGTTTAGACTGACCAAAATCCGAGCCATGGCCTTATTCTTAGTTTCAATGAATGACATATCCGTTTCCAGGTAAGTACTGAGCATATTCCCTATAGATCTGAAAACTGAGTCCACCCAAAGGAAAGGAGGCAAACCAGGAACGTGTACCCAAACCGGAAAGATTTCGACCTTTTCTCACTGCGCGTCGAACAATGGAGTCCATCGCCTGAAAAGAACAGGGTGGTTACCGAAAGCCCAATTTTTCCCCATTACCCAGTCCGCCACTTCCTTCTTCTCAAATTTCACCATAAACCATCCTTTCGCCAAGACTGATACCTTGAAATTTTTGTCTGGGGCCGACTGCCATTGCTGAGCCGCCCAATTTTGGATGAATTGGGCTGAATATTTCTTACCCCTTGCTCGCCCCACCAAAGTACATTCAACTACCCCAATAGCCTCCTCTATTTGAACATCCATCCCCAAAACTAGGTTCGCTTCAAACTCTTTTTTCTTAATAAATTTCTGTTTCTTCCTTTTCTCCCCAATCTGCCTCTTGCCAGAGACCTCCTCCCTAACTTTGGTGACAGCAGCACCATTTGTCACTTCTTCTTGCTGCGCGAGAGCGTCCTTGTCTGATGATGGGTTTCCTGAAGGGTTCCCTGTAACAATGATGTCTGCTAAAGCCCTGCTTCCAGATCCTCTTTCAAATCCTTCTGCTAGACCCACATCCGCTGACTGCCTATCAAATTCGGTTTCAGGGCCTTCCTTTCTTAGTCCCGATCCCCCGCCAGATCCCATGCCAACCGACCCAACAACCAAACTAGGGTTTACCAGACCTCTTGCAAGAGTGGATCTGGTTACGGCCGACGACCTTTCTACCTCAACCGACCCTAGGTCAGTTTTGAGACCACCTCCCGGGCTATTCCAGTTCCAGTTTTTCGATCCATAGCTAAGAACCACATCTTCAAGGCCTCCGGAGAAAAAACGAGCAAGAGAGTGGGATTTTACATTACTTACTTGAAGAGAATGGAGTGCATCTGCCTGAGGGAAACCCTCCTCCTGTGGACTCGGCTCCTGGGGTTCGAAATGACCAAGAACCTCCTGATTGTTCAGCACGACCAACCCCAAGCTTTCTTCCAACAATCCGTTTGATGTCCTATTCCTCCACGGCCCTTCCGAAACAGATTTCGAGTTCCCATGGCGACCAGTTGTCCCAAAAAACCGGTCAATGTTCTGAGCAGTTAACTCCTTCCCCCATACCGACAGAATGTCTTCCGGCTCGGGATCAAGATCAACGGCTTCGCTAGGTTTGACCATGATTAAAGAAAATGCAGCAGGTTAAACGCTAAACCCGCCAAATAGACCATTCCCGCCTTCAGTAATAGGGTAAAGACCTCGAGTAAACTAGAGAAGGCGACAACACAATGGCAACCGGAAACAAAAACATCAGGCACTTTCTTGTTGCCGAAAACAAGGAAAAACATATGCGTCCACGTTCCAAGGCGACCCATCTATGACCGGCCAGATGTCCCCATCTGGTGCCCCGATCTGCCACCTGCTCCTCCGTAACCTTCCGCTGTCCTTCGCCGTATCCGCCTGTCTCCGTCACCATCTCTAAACCCTTGACTGTGGTGCCTTAGGCCCTCGACCCTGTTGGCCGCGGCCCACACTCCAGCGCCTGCGACCATAACCTAATACCTGCGGCCCTCAGCATCCCCCACTCCCCCCACACCATGTGACATTAGAATAAGTTCGAAAATTGTTGAAACTTATAGCACACAAATGCGAATTTATTAGATATGCCCAGAAATATACATAGTTGAAAATTTCTAGCATATATATCTAAATTTATTTGATTTGGAAAAAAAAAAGAATTAAAATAAAATTTAAATTTAAATTGTTTCTTGTTAAATATATAAGATTTCAATCCAAAATTCTCCAATATTGAAAACATTAAATAGAAAAAACTGCAACTCATTGTCTTTTTATCTGAAAACAAATTAAAGTCAGATTCTTTTCTTGGTGGAAATTTATAGCATTTAAACTAGAATTTCTCAAATATTGAAAATATTAAATATAAAGAACTTCGAATCTTGGCCTTTTTATCTTTGTAAACCTCAACATCAATGAATGTGCTATCACACGCACACGCGCGCGTGCACACACACACACACATATAAGTGAGTAAAAAGAAATCAATGAGGTCTTCGAGTGATAGTAATCTGACTGTAGGTTTGAGTCATCGGATGGCACCAGGGTTAAATTTGATGGGTCCTCCTCCTCATCAGGGAATTTATTTATGACAATAATGTGTTAGTTTATTTATTTTTGCTTCCAACTTCTTTGCTAGCATATAGAGAACAGTTCAAAGGGCAGAGTGAATATCTATGTTTTGGAGCAATATTCCTAAGGTAACCTACAATTCAATTCCTTTCAATATCTTCTTGCTTGTGTCATTACAATTTGATAATAATATTCGAGGAATTTGTTTTGTAATTTAAAAGATGTGTAATTAAAAATATAAAACCTTTTCTAAATATCTTGCTAGGTGAACATAGAAATAGTGATGATGATTGAGTATAAAAGGAACTCACAAAAAAGTTTTGGAAATGTCATATTTCCCAACACTATGCTTTCTCCCTCCTTATCCTAAAATCTGTTTAATTTTTTGAATTTATGAAATATTACTTTTAAACCCAAATTTCAAGGAAAAAAAACCTTTCTTAAATAATGTTTTGGTTAGACAACTTTGATGGCAAATGTAACAATCAAACCAATAAACCACTACACATCACATTACATAACACCCATTGTTGTACATAAAACACAACTGCTGAAAATAAACACGAAATCAGACAACAAACTGTTATAATGCACAAAAAATGGTTACAAATAAGAACATATAACCCTATAATCTAGATTCTTCATTACATTAACATAAATTTTACATCATATGCACACATCCCTGCCATGGCGCTAGGGAGGCTACATAACCTCTCCAAAAAAATATCCTCACACACAACTCACAAAAACCCTATATCCAAATCCCAAGAGACACCAACTCCAAATCTCATTACATCCACATTTCAAGAACCCCTAACCCTAAACCTACGAGGGAATATTTTAATATTTTACTAAAAATATATACCAACCACTTTTCTCTCCATTCACATTTCATGACACATAGATTTCATTTACATTTCATTTCTATTTCATTTACATTTCACTATCATTCCACATTTGCATTCAACATTTACATTTAATATTCTAATTAACATTAGGGCTCCACCAATGGTCTATGTGGATGAAGATATCCTTTCCCATCAAATAATGTTTCCACATTTTGACAACTTATGCCAAGGCATAGAGCTCCTTATCACAGGTAGGGTAGTTGAGAACCATCCCATGAAAATCTTGAAAATGGTAGCAAATAGACCTTGTTCCCTTCATCAATACCACTCCCATGTGGTGAGCTCCAGTATTGTAGCAATAATGCTACAACTCCTGGGGCTTCCTGTCTCTCATTTTATCAACCCGGTAGTTCGTACAAACTTGGAAGCGACGGTGCTATATGCACAAGTACTAGCTCTTGTCGCAGCTGTCACTTGGTCAGCTGGCACAAGTCCGCTAGGGCTCAAGCCAACTTCTATAGGCTCTCAGAAGAAGCTTGCTAATTGATGGACGAAAGCTATTCTCAAAGGAAAACTACTCTACTTGACAAAATGGACTGAAAGCAAATCAAAGCATGTAAACCTAGGAAACCCTAATTTAACTAGTCTAACCTCTATAATGCAAAGAATGTGAATGAAACCTCTACCAATGCTGCTGTTACCTCTAATAAGTGGAAATGCATGGATCTAAGCTACTTGCATCATAAAAGACATGTTTTTGTATTTTTTTCTTTAAGTGGATGGAATGATTGTGATTTTGTGCTAACTAGGGTTTGGTTGTGCAGATGGGATGGAGAAGGAAGGAAAGCGTGGGACAGGTTGGGGAGGCTAGGAGAGGTCCCTAGGGATCCTTAGCATCCATCCACAGAGGTTCCTCGCATTCAGATGCTCAGCAACCGAGTGAGTGGCCTCCTACAGGATGTCTGCAGGGGATCCTACAGGATACGCAGAGATTTCTACAGGATGTCTACAAATTGCTACAGGATGACCTACCGTGAGTGTTTGAAGTGAGGGAGGAGTGATGGAATGGTAGGGGGAGATGTGTAAGGTAGGAATAAGGCTGGTGATGGCTCAGAAGTGGAAGAATAGGATAGGGAGTGAGTGTAGGGAGTAGTTTGGAAGATAGAGGACTAGGTCAACGAAAGGGCTAGAGAATGAAGCTATGTGAGGAGTGAAAGACTTTGGGAGATAACAGAGCGGAGCAGGGGTCAACGACGTGTTTGCATGCGTGATCAAGATGGAGAATGAGGTAATGGAATGAGAGAGAGCAGTGTAAGTGAAACAAATGCTTATGACTATCACCAAACAAAAAATGCATCAATCCTAAACTACCTGTGCGTATAAATTCAATGAACAGCAATCCAAAACGCGAAGGAGAATGTGCATGAAGCTGTGATGAAGGCGTGTGTGCAGGTGTGAATCATGTGGAAAGATCTATCATAACGAGACTATGTTGCAGCATGTATGAAGTGAAGAACTGCGTGTTTTTGTGGTTGGTATAGGCTGCACTCCAATCTCCAAACGGAGATGGCAGTGGAGACTTCCTCAACGTTTTTTGCTGGAGCTCCAATGTATTATCAACTTGCTAATCTAACTAAACAACCGAAAGCAATTCAACCATAAACTAGTCCTATCTATGCTCATGAAAAAGACTAATTCAACAACCTGTAATTCAAATTGCATGTGAAAATGAAAACTCAGAGTGCACGAAATGCAAACAACACTACAGCAGAGGGGATCTATGGCTCTCAGGTTGGGCCCTAACCTGAGAGCTATAGTCTCCTTAAGAAAACTCAGAGCTAGATTAAAATCCGCCTTCTTTATTCATAATCTGATGTTATGCCAAAATTGGCTTACAACAAGAACTAACACCGAGCTGTGCTAAAAAATTACAATATTAATGCGAAAGTTTCAACAACCTATCAAAGGCTACGGACTCTCTACTTATGCAAAAATGATCATCCAACAAGTCTCCTTGATTTTAGGAACTCGGCTGTCCAACTGAAGTTTAACTTGGTGATCCTGTAAAACAGTTATGACTGCTGTTCCTGTAGAACAGTTGGCTGCCTCTATGCTCGGTGCTCTATGCTCGGTGGGGAGATTGGTTGGAGCTCGGAGCTACGGTGGGAATCATGAGGAAGGTCCCCAAGACTGTGGACATCCTCTCCTAAAAACCAGCAGTGCCACCTCATTGTCCCCTTGTCTCCTTTTTCGTGTCTTTTCTCCCTTTAAATGCAAAAAACCTGAAAGCATCATGCATTAGTCACGTAGATAATATGTCTACCCTTCTTCCTACAAACAACACGAACAAACTAAGAAATGCATGCATAAGCAATAAAATATGAATGGTTTGAGCAAGTAGAATAGGCCAAAATGAGCCCAAATTATACCAAAATTGGGGCTCATCACCATGGTATACCCACTCAAACCCGTCTCCACTTTGATGGGTTGTTGCAAGTTTGGTAACATGATAAATGGTTCTTGGATTATTTTCTTTTTCAACTCTTCAAATACCTTCTATTGAACCTCCCCCCAATGGAAACTTTTACCACTCATTGTTATGCCATGGAATAGTGCAACTATTACTAAAAATGAAGCTATAAATTTCCCAGGCACTATGCTACCCCAATGAAACTCTTGATTTTAGAGACATTTATAGACATCAACCACTTTATGATGACCTCCATCTTTCCAATATCTATCTTGAGCTCCCATCCACCAATCATATGGCCTTAATACACTAAATACTACTGTGCAAACTCACATTTCTTGATATTTTCCAATATTTGGTGCTTCTTCAAAGTCTCTAGCAGTTGCATCAAGTGTGATATATGTTCCATGTACCATTGTAAACTAATATATCATCCAAATAAACAATAACAAATGAATCTAGGTAGGGCTCAATATATCATTCATCAATCTCATGAATGTAGTTCGTGAATTGCAGGCATGAATAACCACTCATAAAAACCTTGTATGATTATGAAGGAGGTATTATAGGTGCTCTCCTCCTTGAATCTAACATGGCGACTGCCTGATTTTAAACCCAAGTTGGTGAAGTGTTTCACCTGTTGTAACTCATCCAATAGATCATCAATCCTAGGTAGGGAGAACCTATTCTCAATTGTAATATTATTTAATGCTCTCTATTCAATGTAAAATCACCAAGTCCCAACCTTCTTTGGCGCAATTATAATGGGTGACCCAAAAAGTGAGGTACTTCGTTGAAGTACACCCTACTCTAACAGTTTCTATAACTGCCTCTGCACTTTTCTTGCTTCTAGAATGGACTATTTATATAGCTCTGTTAACACCCAGGTTGTTCCCTATGACTCCCAAGGGAATACGGCCAGGGTAACCACTAACCAATCTTTGGATCACAGTTTCTAGCCAAACTGTAATCAGAGAGGGCTCTCTCTTTATGATTTGTCTTTGTTATGATGGTGTTTTAGGCTAGCTATTATGCTTAGGTTTTGGTTTATGTTTTGGTTGAAGGATTTATTTCAGGTCTTATGATATAGTGTTTAGATAGTGAAATACCATTGGGCAATGGAGTCTGGAGGTTGTGAAATGACTTGATATGCAGGATTGGTGGTGTTCAAACTGCAGGGCCTATTGTGTATCTTAGACAAACAAAATTAGCTTAAATGGTGATGTATGTCAACCAATAGAAAGCAATTAAGAATTTTCTATTAAGTTGGTGAGGTGAAGGTGAACACATTGCACAGGAGCATAATTTGAATTCCTGTGACAAAGGCCACTGTAAAGGTGTATTCTGAAAGTGTAGCAATTAAGAATTACACTTATCTAGATTACAGCTGAAGAAAACATTCATAAACAACACAGATTGAACTCAGGGTACTCAGTGAATAAATCCTGAAAGTTATTCTTTTTCCTTGTTGCTTAGTATTGAAAATCAGATAACATATATGGATTTTAACAAAACAACTAATTAAAAGAGAGAGTTACAGAGACTTATTGTATGGTGAAATACACAGGAATCCAGCAGTTATCAACAGACACCAGAACGCATTCAACACTTCAGAAATCCGAGAAATTCCATCACTTTCTTTATTAGACTTCAGAAAGGATTACAGCATAAGAATTTCTTTAGGAGAAATGAACAACAACCCTTGCAAGCTCATGCGAAGGGGACTTTATAACAATGCTTATACAAAATATCTCAGGTATTGAGTCATCTGAGAGAGAAAATATCTTCATAAATGCGTACAGAAAGTAGGAAGAGAAGTTATTGCAACTTTGAATGCAGCATAAATGCTCTTTATGTCTGTCAGAGGGTAATTTGACCTTTGGAGGTCATTGAGTCGGTTGAGCCGTTTTGCTTTAACGCTGAATGATGCGTCTTTATTTCTTGCTGCGCTGTATTTTCTCGGCCCTGCCACCTGTAGTCTTCTATTTCTGCTTTGTTGGCCGATGCATCTGCTGAGTTGGCTCAGCTTTAATTCATAATGCACGCTGATTTTGTTGAACTGTGTTCTGCATGACAACTGATACTCTTTAAGAAACAAAATTGTTAAGTGGCTCCCTGTTTACAAAATCTTCTGTATTGCATGTGTCCACCATTCTTGCGTAGGGAGTTGATGCTTGAGAATAGCATCCATTGTCTCCTCTGCCTCTGTGTATTTGAAGAAATTGGGAGCTACCCCAAACAGGTGATTGATCTCATTCATTATAAAAAACAGATTCTCGACTCTGTTGTAAAGAGATTGTCCTGTGGCTGGCCCTGTTTCTTCTACGGTGCTGGGCTTATCATTGATCTGGCTAGTGGCAAATGTATTGACCCTTTTAACATATTGGTCATGTGTGAATAATCTCCCTGCGCTGTTCAGTAAGCCAGGGAGTCCTCTGCTTTCTAACACTTGAAATTTTTCCAGAAACTTGTTCACCTCAGTTTGCATATCCTGGGTTCTTCTTTCCAATGTCTGCACTAAATTTCTCAGTGTGAGAACCCTTTTGACCATTTGGATAGTCTCAGTTCTGTTTACAATTCCCATGGCAGTTAACTGAGAACTTGTTCTATGGTTAAGTACATTGATCATTCTAGTGGCCACTTCAGGCATATTGCTCAATTGAGCTCTTGATCTGTGAATCTCCCTTTGTGCCTTTGGGATGAGCTCTAGTTGCTCATGGATAGTTTCAATGTATGGCCATTGCTCATTGATAGATTGACCAATGTTAGCCCATAGCACTATTTTCAATTCAGCCACCACTTTATCCAACTTGAGCTCATTCTCTAGCTCTTTTATTTTGTTTTTGAGGGCTTTCACCTCCCTGTCTTTCTCTGCCACAGTTTGTTTGGATTTATCATATCTATCATTGATTTTAGCCAAAGATTCTTTGGCTGAATTGAGCTCCAACATTTGAGCTTCCAGGACTTGGATTTCGTTCTTCAGCTTTTGCATATCTAGGCTTTGGGCCTGCTTTGTAGTTGTTGGCGCTGCTGAAGTAGATGTTGCTGTTTGTTCGGTCTGTTGAGGAGGAGGGGCAGTGATAGGAGCAATTTCCTCAAGATTGATGATCTGAGGAGGAGGCTGAGAAGTATGCCCTTCTTCTGTTTGTTTCAGAGATGCCTGTAATGCTGCCTTAGCACCCTCTGATTCTCCCAACTTCTCTTGTGCTTGAACCAACTGTTTATAAATGGAGATCAACAAATCTGTGGTGTCTTTCTCATGCCTTTGTTGGGCTACCTCATCTGTCTGAGGGTGAATGGTAGCTGGGATCTTGATTTTCTTCCTCATGGTAGCCATGTCAGCATCCCTCAACTTCAAGATTTCCTGTATCCCTGAAATATCTTTGGGATCATGCCCAATTTCAATGATTATGTCTTCCAGGGACCTTATTCTGTTGTCCTTTGCCTGGGATGATGCCTTCTCCAATTCCAGTTGAGAGGCTGTGGCATTGAGGCTGCTCTTTAGCTTATAGTTTTCCAATGTTTCATCTGCTAAGGAGGCATACACCATTTCACCAGTTTGTTTGTGCAGTTCAATTTTGTCCATTGGGTGTATGTCTTTGGCCATGACCTCCAGGTTGGTCCTGAGGTAATCTGAGGCAGATTGGGGCTGCAGTGCGGTGGGCATAAAATGACTCATGATCATTTTGCCTTCACCTACATCAAAGGCAGACATAAGTCTCTGCTGATTAGTAGGAGCCGTGTTTAGCAGATGATTGTATAGCTGTATTTTGATAGGCTCATTCCTCCTTTTGATGTCTATAAATTGTTGTTTAATGCTCACTTGTCCTTCTTTTTGCTGGCTGGAGGAGCTGACCTCCCCTCCCATAGTCCTGTCCTGTTCCTGTTGGAAGGAACTTGCTGAAGCTTCTCTGCTGGGTGGGCCCACACCCAATGCCTGTCTTATTGCTATGTCCTCCTCTGAAAAATCATTTAATCTTTGTCTCTTTTCTCCCTGGTTGATAGATGAAGTGAGGGGAGTTTCTCTATCCCTTTTTCTGCTTAAGTCCTCCTTTTGAGGAGTTTGGAGGACCGAGGCATCGGTGGTGACTTCTGGCCTAGGAGGCACTATGTTCTGAGCCTGTTGCTCAGTGGAAGTTGGAGTATCAATTACTCTCTCCTGCTGTAAGGGCTGCTGTCTGTCATGTTGCCCTTCTTCTTGCTGCAGATCTTGTTGCTGTTGTTGCTCTGCCTGCTGCTGCTCTTCTTTATCTGTCTGCTCTTGAGTCACTTGAGGTGACTGCTCCTTCTCTTGATGTGTCTGCTCTATCTCCATTTCCTTTTCTTTGCCTCTGCTGGATATATTCTCAGTGGCCTTGGTAGTTTGCTGCTTGGCAGTTGAGGAGGATTCAGCTGCTCCCGTTTGTGTGCTTGGAAGTGTGAATACCTGTGAACAAAGCTCAAGGTCAGCCATCTTCTTTAGATTCCTTAGTGCCCTCTTGTTCAGCTCTTCTTGTGACAAGGGCTCTTCTAAGGTCCCTCTCCTCCATTTGTCTTGGTTTGCATACTTTTCAATGTGAGGGATATTATGGTGATCATAGGCAGATAACTTATATTTGAGCCTCCTCGTAGATATGAAATGATTAGGGTCATAGGGAACCCATAGGAAACTGGTTTGCAGGCCAAGGGCCTCAAGCATTCTCTCTGCTTCCCTCCATCCTTGCTCCCTCTCATTATAGATAAAATGGCCAAGTTGGCTTTTGACCTTCAACTGTGCTTTTTTACCTTTTCCTGAAAAGTGAAGCACATCAACTCTGCCAAATTGCCTAAAGTACTCTAGGGCAAATAGCCTCATAGGCACATACTTAGGTAGTTTGAATGGAGGTAGATCACACCCATATATCCTGATGACAGTGTGGTTTTGGTAGAAGTACCAATCCCCAATGCTGTAAGCTTTGGACAGCTGAAGAATTCTCTGCATGTCATCAGTGAGTCTTGGAGGAGGTGAGCTCATCAGCATTGCCATAGCTGGATGGATGAACAGATCCATGAATTCACAGTAAGTGTATGGAGACTCAGGTCTAATGTGGAAGACAGATGACCAGTAGACCACTGATCTGGGATTGCCTTGGGCATCCATTCTTTTGATTGAAAAGTGAAACTTCTCATGTTGATGGTACAAGATCAAATGGTAAATGTAGGAGGTGTATCTGAACATCCTATCTCTCCTTAAATTCATCAATTGCTCATGAATCTTGTCTGATATGTAGGTGGCATAGTCATAGCAGATTGGTGACTTTCCAGGAGCAAACATAAGCATCATTACCAGCACAGTTGCATCAATATGCTCAATTGAACTATATCCCAAGATGGGAGAAATCATATCTGCAAGGTCTCTGCCCAGCTCATTGAGATATACATGAAGAATTGGAGGGCCCATCACAATCTTAGTTTTGATGTATAATTGATTAAATTTGACAATTTGAGCATCTGTGAGTTTATCCCCTTGTTTTATCAGGTTTACCAGTGATAAAGGAACCAACTTCTTCTGAGGGTTGAAGCAAAGCATGTCTCTGATAGCTTGAGGGGTAACATAGAAAAGTACAGAACCAGATGGGTCAACAACAGCTCTCTGAGAAACATCATATTGTTCAGCACAGAGGTGGATTAGTTCAGGGAACTGGTTGACCTGAGGGAGTTTGAAAATAGGGAGGAAAGAGTCCCATAAGCCCAATATATCTGTCCCATTTTCATGCTTGGCTTTCAACTCATTCAACAGATGAATGTGGAATTTGCTGCTCATAAGCTTCTCTTCTGTAATTTGGTAATCCATATCTGCCAAGGTTTGCCATTTCAAGTTCTTTTGAGGGGCATTCAGAGGTTGAACATTTAGTACTACAGGTGTCTCCATTGCACAGGAGGATTTTGAATCAAGTGCAAAGTGATTTTGATTGAGCAAGACAGTACAGAGGAATGCCTCTGTACCAGGGAGGTGAGATTATCAGGAACAGAGAGTGGTTCTAGGAAATAGCAGTTGAAATACTATTTATAGTGCAACTAGGACCAATGTTTGGCCTTTCCTTGTCTCTCTCAGTGGTTAAATTTGGTTTGAATGAGTCTGCCGCGATTGCACAGACAGAACTTAGTTTTTCAATAAAATGTAGGTAAAACAAGGCTCGGCTAGTAGTTTTCGAGGTGGTAGTTGAAAGTTAGAGGCTCTGTAGAGGAATTCACCGGTGAATTTATAAGTTTTACCGTCTTTTAAGCTTTTTGAGTGATTTATAGAGAATTCCAGGCGTACGGAGGATAAATGATGAAAAATACCTGGTAAAACAGCGAGCAGAGGTTGTATGAGCAGGCAGGATTGGTGCTCTGGAGGTCTCCTGGTTGATTTAGCAGGTTGGCGGTAAGTCGGACGTGAACAACATGCAGCAGAGAAAACAAAAATGAGCGAAAAGAACGTAAAAACATGTTTTTCGGCCATAATATAGACTTTTTGACAATTTGGCGCCTTTTCTGTGATGACGTCAGCATGACGTCATTGGTGGGGTCAAGGTCGGATGACGTCATAGGTGAGGTGGCGGGCTCTGATTGGTCCACGGGGATGGTGAAGTGGCATGCCAGGTCGGCAGGTGGTCGGGCGCAAGGGTTGACGTGTCGGCATGGTGGCAGTGACGTGGGATGACGCGGAGGTGACGTAGCATAGGCGGAAAAGCCGAAACCGGAAACAGCCAGCGGTTTCATATCGCACCGCTTATGGTACGGGGGGGAATTTGTCAGACGTACCTCCGACGAGCTGTGGCGAGGACGCGTGGCTGCCGAGTGACGTAACCATTTTACGGATATCGGACGATATCCGTCGGACGTGAGACCCGCTCCGATATCGATGCTGACCGTCGGATCTGGAGGGCTCGATCCAACGGCCATCGGGGGAGTGACGTGACCGGTATATACGGCGGGTAAACGGCGGACGTCGGAGCCGCTCCGATGTGATAAGAGCCGTTGGATGCTCTAGATCAGATCGGACGGCTGTCGGGGCGATGACGTGATAGGTGGATAAGGCAGCGGGCGGAGGCATAAATACATATTTTTAATGTTTTTTCAATATATTTCGAAAATCGAATATATGCGCAAACTTTGGTTAGGCAACAGAAAGTGGGTTTTTTCGGGGTTTTTGGTAGTTTCAAAGGGTTTTCATGGGTAAAGGGGTTTTATAAGGTTTTTCTTGGCAAATAGCAGTTTAGTGAGTGGAATGACTTGAGGAAAGGGAGGGTAGATGAGGTGTAGGTTCATCCAAGTGGCCAGATGTCACTTTGATCCCTGATAGAGAACTTATTGGCTATAATGCCAAAAGGAGGGATATTTATACAAATTTTGGGCTTTATACACCATGGTGTTTAATACTAGTAGGGGAAAGGTGATATATGGATTTACATAGTAAAGTTAAAGTTAATATGGATGGGGGTAAATGAAGGGGGAAAACACTGAATTTGTTTGCAAAACACTTGGTTTAAAGAGTAGATCAAAATGAAAAGATTTTTACACAAGAAATGTGGCTTTTGAATGAACAAGAACCACCATGAAACCATGATCTTCTTCCATGGATCTTAGCTGAAGAGGGGATGTTAGTAATGAAATGGAAGGGAGAAAGAGGGAGGTTAGTCATGCTCCTTGCTGTAACTTGATGAAGGTGAACACCTTGTCAATTGATAAACTTTGCCTTGGAAAACACAGTTCACACATCTGTAATGATAAAGATAACCTTTCTGCAACCCCCAACTACTTACCCCAGTATTTGCCTAACATTTTTTATTTCTTCTTGGAGGGTGCACTTGGACTTGCAGACCCTTGCTTGCCTTTTCTTTTCTTTGGCTTTTTCTTTGTTATTTCTATCTACTTCTACCCTTATCTCTTCCAAGGTCCCAGATTAAGCTGTTGGGAGCCTTTTCTTCTCTACCTGAACTACTTGTCTGCCAAGATTAAACAGTTTGGACAGACTTTCTTCTCTATTCTACAACTGCAAATTTAAACCATGGAATGATCCAGATTAGACTGTTGGACCATCCCTCAAAATCTTAAGTCCATACCTAGCTATATACAAAGATTAGATTCTTTTGGAAATATGTGATCTTTGAGTTATCAAAGCAGAGCATATTTGGTCCTTTCATAGCCAATCTTGAAATATGAAACCTATTGGTATAGGTAGCTAACAAGCTCAATAGCTCAATATTTGGCAATGAAAAGTTTGGTAATAGTTGAACTTTGTGCTCCACTTCCCTCTTGAGTGTAGTCCTTTAGGCTCCTAGAACACTCCCATGTATGCCTATAACAACCTTCCAATTGCCATTTTTTTTATTTAATACACCCTTTTAGGAATTCCTTTGCCCTTATTGACTCATTAATAGTTTGATTTTCTCTTTAAAATAGTAAAACATGTTTCTTTTTGTAATTGATCAATTTCTTGGTTTGGTTGGCACTTACCAATGAAAACTTGGACATGTCTTTGTGTGCATTGGTTATGAATGATTTCACATCCTTGACGAGGCATTGTTGGTTGGATCTTCACATAAATATCACATCCCACATATACATGTAGGGACTCCCAAACACAACTCCACATACATCAAGTGGAACTACATCCAATTCTACTTCATTAATAAAATCAACATTGATAACAAATTTTATCCTAAACTATTTTGTTACCTTAATTTCCACATCATTATTTACCCATATCGATGGACATGGGCTAGGATGATCTCGAACCTCCAATCCAAATTTATTGACCATATCCACTACCCTGACATTAGTTTGTAAACTTGAGTTAAACAAGGCATCGATCTTGGTCTTCTTGAACTATATCTTAATGTGGAAGGTTGTTCATCTCCTTCTTGATGATGAAGGCTACTCAAATTCACCTCATTATGCATCGAGGTATAGATGATCTTATCATCCATTTTAGAGCCACTTTCCACTTGATTGCTCAAATCTATGGCAATAATATTATTCTCTTTCTTGTGCTTCTTTTGGTTCTTTAGGTTCAACTTTGAATGCAATTTCCAACACTTCTCCTATGTGTACAAAGTTGTAGTGATTGCAATGATTTATAAGATCCTTGCACTAATATGTAGTGGTTGTTGTCTTCTTTTCCTTCCCCCTTTCCACTTCTTCTTCCCTTCCTTGGAAGCTTCTCAGTGCTCTTTCTATTTTGAACCACTTGGTTTCCCTTTATTTTAGCCTATGTTTTAACCTATACACAAGCCTCATCCACTTTACTTAGCTTGAACAACATCACGTAATTTCATAGATGGCTATGCAAACCCCCAATATACTTGTGGAATACATAATTGTTCTTTTGAGGGATTCCTAGTCATCTTCTTAAATCCAATGGTGTACTCATGTACACTCTACCCCTACCTCTACTTGAAATAGTGACATTGGATCCATTGGTCCTCTACACACCTAACATGGTTGAATTGTTACTTTATGAGGGTTTTAAAGTCCCCCCACTTAGTTATTGGGGGATTTCCCTCCAACATAAGTGTCTTTGTATGGATTTCCCACCAAGTTAGGGCATGCCCCTCTAACTTCAACATAGTAAATAATACCTTTTGTGCTTATTATCTATCTGGTGAACACTAAAATGTACTTCTAATTATTGCAAATAGTGATTCAATTTTAGGGCATCAATCTCACTTTGGTACAACTTGATATCGAGTTTTATTTCCATCTTAAACACATACTATGAATGAGTAATAACAATTGAACTCAACTACTTTTTCCCGAGTTCTTTCCGGGATCCCTCGATTTTTCCCTCTAATATAACTTTTGAGTTGGAACATCCACCTTATCTCATTCAAAACTTGTTTTTTAGACTCTCATAAGGAGGTTTATATGGCAATTGATATCCACGACCTATGCTTCCAACCTCAAGAACCTCTCATCTTCCTCGGGGTTATTATTAACATACTCATTGGCCATGGTTGGGGTCTTATGAATTTTTGCTTACATGGTTTATTGGATCCCCTACAACTTCCCATGAGATCCCCCAAAGAAACCTGTCCTGATACCAATATGATTTGTAAATTACCATGGATATTCCACCGGACAATCGTCACAATAAATCTAATACAAATGGATTGAAATTTATATTATGAGGGTTAGTTTCCTTAGATTCCATATTTATTAATTACTATTTTTTGTGTATGCATGTAATAGATAAAATGCAGAAAACATAGAACAATAAAATGCAATCATATATTGACCACAATGAACACAATATGTGTCGTGTGAAACACTTATAAGAGAAAACCCAAGTAGAAGGTGGGGTTGCTCTTCTTTCTCCTTATTTGAAATAGAAACAATACAAGTATAAAGGAGAAAGATTAATCTATTGCAACACCTCCCCTTTTTTAAACCCCAAGTTTTGTAAGTTGCAATTAAGACTTATAAGGCTAGGGATGGCCAACATGGATAGTTTGATAATATTTATGTGATGTAATATATATTTTATTAATATATTACTAAAAAATGAAGAAGATACCAACCGACACAGATCTTGATGCTTAAGGGGAAGTCATAAGAGGGATTTGGGAAGTTTCCTATCATACTTGAATTAAATGGATAGATCTTTGATTTAGTAGTTGAACTACCTAGTTGCCAACACTTATGGGAAGGGTGAGTGATATTGAATTGTTTAGAGGTATGTATCCATTATGGAGACTTTGAAATTGACTACATTAAGCCTAGGGAGGGACCCTGAATTCTCACGCTGGGAAGTGTGTGTGTGGTTCAACAACAAAAGATAGCAACAAGCAACACAATGTGGTTGTTGGGTGTGAGAGAGACAAAGAAGTGTGAGCAAGTGAACTATAGAAACCCACGAGAAGAGAACAAATCCCATATGGGTACTAGGATTGTGACTCAGAATATAAGGAGATAGAAATAATTTTGAGTCACAATAATCCTATGTGGAATTGTGATTTTAATTGAATTTGGATGAGGAAGTCAACATGGTCTACTTAGTACTTCTACTCTTAATAGGTTTGACCAAAATTTGAATCTCCAAATGAAATTTATTGTAACTCTCACAATGCTTGTTATTTTTGGCCTCTTTCCAATAATGAACTTGTACAACATGCCATGTATCCAATTTTGCAATATGTTCATGGAATTTTTACTTGAGGTACTTCTATTTGTCTCCTTAGATCTCTGAAAATTTCAGAGTAAAAAAGGTCACAGAAAATAAGTTATAGCAAAAATTCCAAGTTAACTTATTTGAAAGTGGTTTCATGACCATTTAAAAATCCTAACTTCCTTAGGGCATATCTCCAAAATTATTGCAAAAAATAAAAATAAAAAATCTAAATGTATGTTGTAGGTACCTAAATATCTCCCCCTTGTCTCCACAAAATTTCACAGTCTAAAACATCCTAGAAAATATTCTATAGTGAAAATCCTGAGATGACTCGTTTGAAGAAAATTTCAAGACCAATCACAAATCCTAACTCCGCAACATTTATCTCTGAAAATCCTCAATCTGCTCAAAATTTTACCATTTGAAGCAGCCCATAAAAAGACGATATTAAAACTTCCAAGATGACTTGTTCACTCCACAAATTACATTTTTGCTCACTTACACTTTCCTTCCAATGTTTTCTTCTTATATGCATTAACATAACCCTTCATGAAAAGATATGCTAATTCAAAAAGTCACATAAATTGATTAAATAAAATATTTAATTCCATTTTTTTATTTCAATTTTCCAATACCATGGGAAAATACCATGGGCTTCCTAGCGACATGGGTTTGAAATCACCTTTTCATTTTTTGACTTCTCCTTTTCCATGAGATATAAGCCATTTGAGATCAATGACAACAATTTGTTTAACAATACCCCCATTTTTATCGATGGCAACCCTACATTGAAACACATAATCTACCACAAATAGAAAGAATTGTCGCCATTGTTGCAATACTCCCCCTATCTACAACTACCCCCATTTGACATCATTGAAAATGGAATGCTCCCCCTAAACTTTTGCTTCTACCAATTTCCGTCCAAAATAAAATCCCGCTTGATTAGTCAACTAGATAAGGGCACATCATTATTTGTTAATCTAATAGCCTCTATTATGCTAATAGTCTATGCGAATAATAGTAGTACATAATCAATAACTTCAACAACACTCTTGAAATTGAGGGACAATCAAAGCATAATTGATGAACCAACAGTCAAATCTTGGTCAACTGGTATCTTCAGTTGATCCTCAGTAGAGAACAATCAATTATTTAGTTGCAAGGAAACATAGTGTTGTACGACTGTACATCCGATGAGACATGTCTGTATAAACTACTTAAGCAATGATTCAAAGCATTCCATAACCATCGATCAATCCGTTCACATTTGATTTGGATAGTTGACACTGATCCATGATTCATCCTTTGATGGTGCTTTTGAAAATATCTAAAAGCATGATCATCATTATTCCAAGAAATTTGTTTCTTGGTAAATGTCTCTAATTCTTATGATGAGGAGAGTTTCAAGGCACAAAGTTCTAGTCTATTAGAGAAGGGGAAAGGTTTGATTTAAAAATAGGAGTCAAACATTCTAGCATATTACCAATGTCATCAACAACATTTTCAATTGTTGGAACAAAGAACTCATTAATTTGTTCATCACAATTAACAAGGGGTTTCTCTTCAGTCTAAATCCCATTTGCAAAAAATATCACTTCGCTAGGTTTAATAGGCTAGGTGTAGACAATGAGGCAACAATAACATTGCTTCCAAGCCCTACTTTAGATGTTTGTACTTCGACAAAAATAGGGGCAACAATGTCCCATCCATTCTTTCCAAGCCCACCACCATTATATCCCATTCTACTCAAAAGTTGGGGTCCAATATTTGTCATTTATTTTTCAAAATTGGGAGAAACATCATTGGTGACTAGTAATGTTTGAGATTAATCAAATGGAGAGATATTAGTTGTCTCATATATAATTGTAATACAAATAGGTAAGCACGACTTCTCATCAACAAATTTCTTCTTAGCTTGTAGTAGTTGAAAAATGATGTCATCCTTTTTTGTGAGTTGCAAAAGTAAGGCATCACAATCTTCCTTCAAAGCCTGATGTGCATCAAACATACAATTGCTATGTGCTTGAAGTGGAGTAGCTTCGCCACAAAGCTCATTCATAGCGGGTTTGAAAATGGGAAGACTCATTATTTAGTTGTGAATTGGTCATTTCTAGACAACGAATAGTGTTCTTAAAGTCATCATTCTTTCCAAAATTCAATCTTCTATTTAACTGACTACTTGAATTCTCTAATACCTTTCTTAGGGAAACAAATTTAGCTTCCAACTTCTCACAATTTTCTTCCTTTTCTTTCAATTAGATTCTCACCATTCCTTCTATCTTTCTTGCTTATTCTAGTTAAATCTTTAGGATGATAATAATCTTTTCTATTTCTTCAAGGTTTTGTGACATTTTTGCTTTTGCATCACCATCCTCTTCTTTGTATTTTTGTGTCTGCTCTTTTTGTTTCAAATTATTTTTCGTAAGTTTCTTTATTTTGCTTAAGGCACACATGAGGCCTTCTTCAAGAACCACTTCCCCATTTGTTTTGGAGTTTTCTTCTTCTTCTAAGTCCATCTTTTCTTTCCTTTTGTCTTCATCAAATTTTGTTTCAATTACCATAAATATATTTTCCTCTTGATCCTTATTGAAATTGTTTTTACTACTTTCTTTAAATGAGTCACTACCTTGGTTTAAGTAGAGACTATTTTTATGCTTATAAGAGTTCTTTCATTTTTATGCTTGTCCTATTTGTGGTTATTTTTGTGCTGATGAAATTTTCTTCTTTTATTTATATTATGGTCTTCTTCACCATCATTACTTTCATTTTTAACATGTGGACACTTAGAAGCAAAACCTCATACTTGTCCAGAATTAAAGCATTAGAAAGGTAGCTTACCTTTGTATTTGCCAGATCCTTTCTTAATTTTCCCCACAAAATGTGTTTCCTCTATATCTAATTCATTGCTCGAACTATCTCTTGATTCATGCTTTATGTTCTTTGTCTTCTTTGAAGCTTTGAAGGTTTCTTCTCACTTTTATGGATTCTCTTTATTGGTCTTCATTTCATTTGATGCGAGAATCTATTATTCAACCATATCACAAAATATAAGAAAATATATATCAACGACTTAAAATCAACCTCTTCAAGGGAGAAACCTCCTTTACATGACATAAATGAACAATTCTTGGATGATACAAATGACAAGACCTCCTTTCTATAAATAGGAGTCTAAGGGGTCACAATATAATCAAATCATACATAACAATAATAATGCAAGGACACAAAAATAACAATAATGGGCTTCTATGGGGCACAACAATAATAATATAGGGGCTACATTAACAATAACAATAAGGGGGATATACTAGCAATAACAATAAGGGGGTTACACTAGTATTATGGGGACCTAACATGCCCCTCTCCTTCAAAAAAGTGTTGTCCTCGATGCTTGAGTAGTTTTGGATGCTCCTGTATAAAATTCCCATCCTCCCATGTGGAATATTTAGTGGGTAAGTTCTTCCACTTAATGAGATACTATGAAATTGATCAATTCCATAGTTGTCGGGTTCTTGTTTCCATGACTGTTTCAGGCTCCAATATGGTTTTTCCTTCTTCATCAAGTTTTGACAATATTGTTTGAATAGGGAGCTTGTCACTGATAAACTTCTTTAAGGACGAAACATGGAAAACTGGGTGTACTTGAGAAGATTCAAGCAACTCCAATTTTTATGCCATAGTACCAATCTTTTGCAACACCTTGTAAGGACCATAGTACTTGGGTGATAATTTATTGTCCTTCTTAGTTTGCTTGAGGGACATTTGTTTGTATGGTTGTAGCCGTAAAAATACCCAGTCACCTACGTGAAAAATTATTTCACTGTGACGTTGATCTATTTGTTGTTTCATTTGATTCTACGTCAGCGTGAGATTATCCTTTAGGAGTTGGAGAACTTGTTATTGGTGCTTGATGTGATCTTCCACTACTTGAACCTTAGAATTTTCTCTTAAAGATGATGTGATGGACAATGGATGATATCCATAAAGTGCCATAAATGGGGTCATTTTTGCTGCAATATGGAAGGAAGTGTTATACCACCATTCAACCATAGGTAACCTCTTAACCCGTTGTGTTTGTTTATTAGATACAAAGCAAAGAAGATGTCGTTCCAAATATTTGTTTGATATCTCAGTTTCCCTGTTAGATTGAGGATGATAAGGTGAGTCATGAGCTAATTGAGTACCAAGACAAGAAAATAATCCCATCCAAAAAGCTCTAGTGAAAATGGGATCTTTGTCACTTACAATAATCTTTGGGTTTCCATGTAGCTTTTGAATTGTTTCCATAAATGCAGTAGCAACTGTATTAGCTTTAAAAGGATGAGATATTGTACAAAAGTGTGCATACTTGGTAAGTCTATAAACTACCACCATGATGACACCCTTTCCTTCTGACTTGGGTAAACCTTTGATAAAATCCATTGAGACATCCTCCCAACGCTAACTTGGAATGGCTAAAGGTTGTAACAGACCTGGGGTCTTAATTGTCTCAACTTTATTTTGTTGGCAAACTAAACATTTTGCCACAAACTTCTAAATATCATATTTAATGCCATCCCAAAAAAAATATTTCTTGACCTTGTGGTAAGTTTTTAAAAATTCTGAGTGCCATCCTAAGTAGGACGTGTGTAATTCCAAAAAAAATATTTTGTTTGAGTTGAGAATTCTTACATAGATATAAACGATCTTTGTACCATAATGAATCATTTTTCCAAATAAATGTATTAGATGTACTGGGATCTTGCTGCAACTTTTTAATGAGTGTCCACACCTCTTTGTCATTATTCTATTCATTCCTTGATTTAGTTATCTAATTAGGTTGGATAATAGAAATGGCACAGAGCAATGCTTCCACATATTCATCCTTTCCTAAGAGTGCATTTGCAACAACATTTTGCTTCCCTTTTTTGTAGATGGTTTGAACATCTTTGTGACCCATTTTGTTGCTCTTCTAAACATAATATTTGTTCCAAAAGGTATTTAAGACTATCGTGATCTATTTTTACCATGAAGTGTCTTCCCATTAGGTAAGGTCATCATGTCTTTAGTGAATGTAGTATTACCAACACTTCCTTATGATAAATAGGTTTGTGTAAATACTTTCCCTTGATTGAACAACTTTCAAAAGCAACGGGTCTTCCTTCTTGCATTAAAATAACACCAATTCCATTTCTGGAGGCTTCACATTCCAGAATAAAGGTTTTTTGAAGTTTTGTGTATCTAAGACCGATGCTTGGCACATTGCCTCTTTAATATGTTGAAAGGCCTTAGTTTCTTCTAGAGTCCAAGAAAATGCATCTTTCTTTAGTAATGTTGTTAGAGACGCTACTATTCTCCCATAATTCTTAACAAACTTGCAATAATATCCTAGAAGTCCTCGAAGATGCTTTAGGGTTGTGGGGATTTTCCATTCTTTAATGGCTTTAATTTTGTTAGGGTCTACCTTAAAACCCTCATGAAATACAATATAACCCAAATATTGCTCCTCCTTTACTCCAAAGAAACATTTGTTTGTTTGTTTTTTTTTTTGGCATATAATTGTTTCTCCTCCAATAGTTTGAGCACCCAGTCGACATGTTGAACATGATCCTTCCAAGACTTGTTGTAAATTAGTATATCATCAAAAAATATTAACACACAATTTCTAAGGAAGGATTTGAAAATGGAATTCATCAAAACTTGAAATGTGGAAGGTGAATTAGTAAGGTCAAAAGGCATGACCAAAAATTCATAATGGCCTTCATGAGTTTGGAATGTTGTTTTTGGAATGTCTTCAGTCTTGATTCTAATTTGATGATATCTTTAACGAAGATCTAGCTTGGTGAAGTAAATTGCTCCATGTATTTCATCCAACAATTCATCAATGACGTGAATGGGAAATTTATCTTTAATTGTGAGCTTGTTGAGCTCCCTATAATTCAGACACATACACCATATCCATCCTTATTGTACACCAATATTACTAGAGCAGAGAAAGAACCTTGGCTAATTTGAATTATATTGACCTCTATCATTTTTGCAACCATACGTTTAATTTCACTCTTTTGAGCATAAGGATATCTGTAAGGCCTTACGTTTGGAGGAACACTTCTTGGAATCACGTGAATAGAATGATCATGGTCATGAATAGGTGGGAGGAATTTGGGAGTCTCAAATACCTTTAAATGGTTGTCCAAGATTCTTTGGAGATTTGGATAAATGGATGATTTCAATGTTTGAACATCTAGTGAGGATAATTGTACAATTATGCCTTGTTGTTCTTTCTTCAAAAGTTTTGTAATGCCATTAGAGCTAATTATCTTCCTTGGTTTCCATGTGATTCCCCTTAATTCAATTCCTTTCTTTCCCAATAAAAAAAATCAATAAAAGTTCTTGAAAATTAAAATCTATTGTCCCCAAAGATTGTAACCATTGGACTCCTAATACAACATCAACACCACTTGTTGGAATGGAAAACATTGAACTATTCAACACATATCACCCCATGGTTAGATTGATATTATGACTTCCCTGAGCAATTTATAGCTCCTCCATTTGAAACCATCACTTGAAACTTTGGTGTTGGATATAGAAAGAAATTCAATTCCTTGGCTATCTTACAATGAATAAAATTATGGTTACTACCAGAATCAATCAAAACTATTACCTTTTTTTTCTTAATATATCTTCTATCTTGAGAGTTTAAGGAGTGGTATTTCCTGCCAATGCATTACAAGATATGGTCATATTCATTTCTTCTTTCTCCGATGTTGGTTCACTGTGTTGATCCTCTTCTTTTAATGTTTCTTGTTAATTCTCTTCCTCCTCTTCACTATCTATGTAAAATAATTTCTTCTCAGCACACTTATGACCCTTAGTGTATTTGCTACCACAACTGCAACAAAGCCCTTTTGATATTTTTTCCTCTGGTTGTTGTGGTGTCAACCTTGTAGGTTATGGGACGCTAGGAGTAGCAACACTTCGATATTTATAGTTGTGGGTGGTAGAATTCCTTGATGCCATAATTTTGCTTTGAACTTTTCTTGCCACATTGAATTCCTTCTGCATTGAATCGGGTTCCCAAAGGCGAACCTCATGTTGGATGTTATCCTTTAAAGTCCCTATGAAGAAATCAATCCTATGATCTTCTGGAATATATCATTTACTTTGATATTCAATCTTTGCAAGTCCTCAATGTGCTCTGCCATAAAACCCTTTTGTTTGAGATTAATTAATTGGTTAAAGAAGGTATTACTCTTTGTATCCTCGTAATGTGCTACCAATTCTTCTACAAAAATTGTCCAAGTGACAATTGAATTACGAGAAAAAATCCATTGATTTTGCTCTAAATATAAAGATGTAATGCGCACCTTTTGTGTGTGCGACACATCATGTATATCAAAGAATTGCTCCATATGTAGTATCCATGTTACCAGATCCTTGCCATAATACTTCCTCATGTCGATCTTTGGAATTTAGTGGGTCTTAAACCCAACATTGGAGACTCTAAAATCATAATTCATATTCCTTTTGTCCTCATCATGATTTTCATGGATTACCTTGTCATCATTGAAAAGCCTTTACTGTAGCAACATTGTCAACCCTTCCAATTTGATATTTATCATGTTGACGTATACTTTGAAAACTCCCATATCTGCTTTTAAACCATCCTTCAAGCCTTCCATGTTTCCTTTTATTTTTGCTTCTAAACCATCCATCTTAGCTTCTAATTCATTTTTGGTTACTCTTTGCGAGAGCAATTTTTTTTGCACTTGGTCTTGTAATTTTGATATATCATGTTGCATTTCTTCCTCTTCTTCATGTGCCATAGTAGATATTTTTGGTTTCTTACTAGGTGCGTCCATTTTTTTTTGAGGCATTTTGGAGTCAACAATGATATATATGATTCATTATGTCCTTTGAATCATTTCAAACTAATTTTTCAAACAAAAGTTATGCAAAATTTAAAAAATATTACACACCTTTTTCTTGCTTTTTAGGAGCTCGATATTGAAACTATTGTATCTCTATAATTTCGGATCTCCAAGGTATAAAATTTCGTCCTATGGTATCACTCTGAGTTTTATTTCCAATTCCACAAGTCAAACCAATATTGGATTCTTCAAGAAAAACTTATTCCCAATCTCCTACGATGACCTGATTATAGACTAATTCACTAGAGCTAACTTTTACGGAATTCATGTGTCATTCTTTCGACCTTAGGACCTAAAAAAGATACACGAAAAACTACAATCCATCCACTTTTAGTCACTTTTTACAAAATTCAAATCTGATGCTTAGAGAGAAAGTTATTACGATTTTCCCTAGGTCCCTTGTTTGAGATTAAATTCTGGAGCCTGCAAAAGCCATAACTTCTTTGGACCATATCTCATAAAATATAGTGAACCAAGATATGAAATTTTTACATGATGTTCACCAATTTTGCAGATCCACGTGGTTAAAATTTCATCTTTTGAAGCCACGCATAAATTTTTTTATAGTGAAAATTCCAAGTTGACCTGTTTGAAGTAGCGAAATACTAGAATCCAAAGCTCTAATACCAAATGTTATGCAACTAGATCACAAAATAAAAGAAAAGATAGATCAATGACTTGAAAATTAGCCTCTCCGAGGGAGAAACCTCCTCTACATCACATAAATGAACAATTCTTGGATGATACAAATGACAATACCTCCTTTCTATATATAGGAGTCTAAGGGGTCATAATATAATAAGAGCCTACATAACAATAATAATGTGAGGGTACAACAATAACAATAGTGGGTTTTCATGGGGCACAATAATAAAAATATGGGGACTACATTAACAATAACAATAAGGGGGATACACTAGTATTATGGGGACCAAATAGAATCCCATGCAATTCATTCATTGTCAATTTATCAAGATCCTTCAGTTAATTAATAGAGGAAACTTTGGGATAAAACTTAAGCAAAGTTACCTAACACCTTTTGTACAATTATTGATTCTTTAGCCATTTCACCAAGTCCTTTGATGGTAGTGAAAATTTATACACGAAGGAGATGGGTTGCAACATTCTCTTCAGCTTTTATGTTCAAACTCTCAAACTGACTTCTATGAGTTTGGATCTTTGCCTTCTTAACCTTGTCATTGCCACCATAGACATTTTCAAGTTTGTCCCAAATTTATTTTTCTTATTCATAGTGCTTCACCTTGACAAATTATGATTTTGAAAGATCACACAAGGTAGCATTCATGAATTTTGCATTATGTTCATTATCCTTCTTTCCAGAGTGCTCTTTTGGTGGAATTATTTGTGATTTATAACTTGTCACAACAAATTACCAAATGTCAAATCTATTAGGTAAGTTTACATCCTTATAATCCATAAAGCATGGTTTGTTTTATCAAACAATGGAGCTTTGTTGGTGGAGAAATCTTCTTGACCAACCTTGTTTGCTTGTAAGATCTATCTTCTGATGGATATAATATTTCCAAAGGAACATGCACTAATACCAGTTGTTGAGCACACACTTACACTGAGAGGGGAGGGGGGGGCAGGTTTTGAATCAATATGAAACAATTTTTTCTTATTTAAATGTCCATGAACCATAAGAAAACGATCACATATGAGATTTATCTACTACATAACATGGAACACAAAATTTACATGGAAACCCTTTTAAGAGAAAACCACATAACTTCTTTTTATAATTCTTTGTAGGCACCAAATAACTATTACAAATATTTGTAGCACCAGCTTACTAGAGACACCAATACCCACTGGTACAAACCCTGGTAGGCAACAACCTATTATTATAGATCTTTTTTGACACCAATCCTCACTTCTACAAATATTTGTAGGCACAAACCTACTTGAGACAATAATGCCCCATGCTACAAATATTCATAGGCATAACTTATTGGAGACATTAATCCTCACCATTGCAAATATTCATAGGCATCAACCTACTAGAGACAATAATGCCCATCGCTATAAATATTTGTAAGCACCAACTTACTAGAGACACCAATCCCCACTGCCAAACACCAACTTAGCAAGAGACACAAATCCCTTTGATCGAGCAAGAAACCTCATTTACAACTATTATTTAGTGCATACAACTTCTTCAAAAGACAATAACATTCACATTACCTTCACCAAGTTTACTTGCTACTTCTACTTTCACTAGGTTTACTTGTTGCTTCTTCCTTCACTAAGTATTCTCATTGCTTCTGCCTTCACTAGGTCTACTCGCTACTTATGCCTTAACCAACTTTGACCAAAATTTGAATCTCCAAATGAAATTTATGGCAACTCTCTCAAAGCTTGTTGTTTCTAGCTACTTTCCAAGAGTGAACTTGTACAACATGCCACATATCAAATTTTGTAAATTTGATTCTAAATTTCTTATGTAAGGAGATTCTGTATGTCTATTAAAATATCTACAAATTTAACAGTTTGAAAAGTACCAAAAAATAAGTTATAGCAAAAATTTCATGTTGACTTTTTTGAAATTGATTTCAAGGCCATTCAAAAACGCTACTTCCATAGGACATATCTCCAAAAGTATAGAAAACAAAAGTATGAATATTTTTCCATAGGTGCCTAAAGATCTCATCTCTATTTCCTCAAAATTTCATGGATGTTTCATTCATGGTTTGAAACATCATGAAAAAAAGTTATAGTTAAAATCTCAAGATGATTCATTTGAAGCATATTTAAAGACAAATCACAAACCCTAAATTACACAATATATATCTCCAAAAGTATAGTGCACCATTATATGGAATTTTAACCAAATGTTCCCCTGAGTCTCTCCTCAATATTCTCAAAATTTCACCTTTTGCACCATCCCAAAAAAATGTTATAGTGAAAATTCCAAGATGACTTGTTCACTCCACACATTACATTTTTGCTCACACACATTTTCCTTCCAATTCTTTCTCCTTTTATACATTATCATAACTCTCATGAAAAGACATGTTAATTCAAAAAGTCACATGAATTCATTAATTAAATAATTAAGTTCCCTCTTTATTCCACTTTTCCAAATAACATGGGAAAATACCATGGGATTCCTAAACCATGGGTTTGAAACCACCATTTCACTTTTTGACTTCTCTTTTATCATGAGAACCCCCTTTTTAATATACTTGGATACTTGTATATAATATCAATTCTATAAGCCCTTTAACATCAATGACAACAATTTGTTTAATAGGGGCTCAATCAACTCAATCCATCTCGTGTCATTGTCTTGTCTTTTAAACTCATTGTGTGTGTGTTTTGCCATATAATGTCTTGTTCTTGAATGCCTTCTTTGCTCAAATCACCCATTGCAAGTGCTTAAATGCTCAACCAAATAATCTCTAATACTCTTCTTCCATGGTCGATCATAAATGCTTTTATTAGATGCTATGTCAATTTCGATCTTCTATTGCTTTGCTATTTCTTTTAGGCTTCTCACAATATATATGAGTATGCAGTTCAAGTTTACATGAAGGATAATTTTGTCTAACTCAACTTTAATAACTAATTTTGCTCACACTGGGATTTTATAAATGCTTTTGATTGGATATCAGTAGACACTGACAAAAGACTGATCTTGTTAACTAGAAATTAACTTGGATTACAAAGGTTGAGGCGATCACCTACCTTTGAAGACTTACATTTAACCCCTCCTCAATTTTTGACTTAGATTTCCAATAGTTTTAAACTCAAGTTAACTCAATTGATAACTTTAGTTTGCATTTTTTTTGCTTTTTGACCAAACACATGACTACAAACTAAATTGACAACTAAATCCTTCATGTAAGTTTTATATAAACTCCAAAGACTCCATAACTCAATATTTCATGATTTATTTGTAGAACAATAAACCCATAGAGACTCTAAGATTCATATTAATAACCTTTGACAAAAATTAATTCATCATATCCACTTCATGACTTAATGCATAACCATCCTTAAATTCTTATTACCCAAAACAAACCATGAATAGTCAAGGTTGATCAATAATACAGATGCTTTCAAAATATGATCTTGCCTCACATGTCCTATTGATGATGGTTGGTACTCAACTTCTTTAGGGAAATTGATTTTTTATCTTGTGTAGATGAAAATATTCACCTAGATTTTCTTTGTCGACATGTGTCAGTTAATTTAAATGTTCAACTAATTAGCAAGGATGCTGATGCTGGAGCATCTAGCTGATGGGTCATCATGACAAAAGGTTGTTTGGTCTCTGAGAGGACTAAGAAGGAAATTGCTAAGTGAACACTCTAGTTGTTTTTTTATTTTTATTTTTTATGTTGTTTTAATTTAGTAAAGAACAATATTTAGGAAGGTAGAGGATTAATTAGTCAAACTGTTGCAAGTAATTATTTTTATTTTCATGTCAACTTTTACAAGATTGTAATGTAGGACAATAAACAGTTTTTGAACTAAAAAATGTAACCAACAGTAGTTAGGAGAAAACAGTTTCTAGACAATTATTGAAAAGGAACATAATGCAATTGTAAGAGGTTCGACTTTTTGAGAGAGAAAGAAATCTAATAAAATATCTTTGATCACACAAAATATTTTCTAATATCCTGTAACTGTCTATCCATCATCCTGTTAAATTGCTTGAAACAATGAAAGCACATTCTCTGTTTTTTATTCCACAAGCATGTACGCATATATGTTTCTATTTGTATTGATTCAAGCAGACCAATAAATCAAATCAAGCTTGCAGACATAGCTAAGGAATAAGTTATAGAAACGAGGGCATACAGTTCCGGAATTTGTCAATAAAAAGAGCGCAGAGGAATCCTGAACGTTTATATATATTTCGAGCATCAAAGGCAGAGACAAGATGCGTGCATTTTCAAATAGTAAAGACAGACAAATCATACATGTATTTCTGAAGAATAAACCCTCTCTGTTTCATTTATAAAATAAGCACAAAACCTCTGTTCGAATACATATAGTCACAAACCTCTGTTCAAATATACACATAGTCCATGCAATAATGTTGTACAAGGTTCGAAGGGTTATCATAGCAGACGAGTTTAGAAACCCTAGTCGTAAATCCAAACCTACAGTAGCTACCCATAAAAGAAATAGTGCAAGTCTAGCAGCCTATGTCTACATACTGTCGGTCGGTCACAAGTCATCATAACAAGCTACTGTAACCCTAGCCTATGACGAACAAAACACAAGTGACAAGAATAATAAGGAACGACCCTACCCGAGTCTAGCCAATACGCCTAGGAGTCGAAGTCAAAACCCTCCTGTACGAACACACTTGCAACGACAGACATCAACAACAATTTGTGAGCATTCTGTGGTATAGAAAGAAGAGACCGAAAGAAAACAACGAAACAAGGGTTCGAATTTACCTTACAGAGACAGGGCGCCTACATTGCAGTCACCAAGGGTCACTCTGCTCACGAAGGAGCAAGTGCGTCAGTTAAACAACGTGAAGAGGAGAAAGAACTGATAGCAGGGAACAAAAACTTACCTTGACATTGCGGAAGAAACCGAAGCCGAAGACCCTGAGACCACTACGTGTCCATGAAACAGAGAAATGTAACCATAGAACTCAACGAACAGTTGCATAGAAGGATTCAAGACTAGAGGAGTCGCACAGTCTAGCTAAATAACTAGCGTCGACTTTGTACACAGAGAAGTTCCAAATTCTAACAAGCAAACTATAATCCATAACTCGACAGAGAGATTAAGTGCCAAATAGAGAAACAAACAAAGGAAAAACCAGTGCCAAATAAGAGTTCATTACCAGATGGAGAAGCTGACAAGGTTCCAAGTCTAGAGCCGAGCCAGAATACCAGAGGCAGCGTAACATTGTACAAAGAAAACCGCACAGAAGAACCATATTGCAGAAGAACCTCATACTAAAGCGGGATTGACAATTCTGAGGAGTGGACAATTGTCCAATAAACATTAGCGCGGGTACAAGACATAAGTGCGGAACCCAACCAATTATTAAATCGTTGTAATCAACCGTCAAATGAACCAATATCACATGTAATCAAATTGCTCATCATTAAATCCATTCATAATCCTTTTATTAACGTTGGTAAGTGTGACAAGGGGGGATGGACCCATCAAGTGGTATCAAAGTAGGAAATTGAAAGTGTCAGGATATGGAAGTTGGAAGACGAGGACGTGGAAGAGGTGTGCGCAAAGCAGCAGACGAAGGACTGAGGGAAGAAATAAGGATCCTTACTACTCGTTTAGAGGCAGTGGAGGCAGGAAGGAGAAGGGATCTAGAAATAGGATATAACAGCGAGGAAGAAGCCATAGTTACAACAGACGGATCAGATGAGGAAGGGCCGGAGATGAGGTTGTTGAGGTCGGTTCTGTTGGCCAGCAGAAAGCCCAAATCGGAGATTCCTAACTATGATGGTAGCTTGTCCACATAAGTTCTGTTGGACTGGGTAAGCGAGTTGGACAAGTATTTTGAAAGTGAAGAGGTCAGCGAGGATCGGAGAGTCAAGTTCACTGCAACCAAATTGAAGGGACACGCAGCCTTGTGGTTGGACAATGTCCAAGCAGAGAGAAGGAGGATGAACAAGTTAGTGGTAAAGAAGTGGTCAAGGATGGTGGCCAAACTGAAAGGCAGATTTCTGCTTAAGGATTACCAGTTTACACTTTACCGACAAATGCAAAATTTAAGACAAAAAAGGATGACAGTAAGGGAGTATGCAGAAGAATTCTACCAGGTGAACTTGAGAGCTGGTTATACCGATGACACCCCGGAGAAGACAACAAGATACGTAAATGGTTTGAGACTGGAAATACTGGATGAAATTAGCATTCTTTCCCTGAGAAATATAGAAGAAACCTATCAGAGTGCTGTGAAGGCTAAGGAAATGATTACTAGAAAACAAAATGCTAGGAGAGGATGGGGAACCGGCAGAGGACGAGGATAGTCCTATGGCAGAGGATGAATTTCTAGCAATAATGAAGAGGGCAGCAGCTCCAAGGCTTCAGGAACAACAGAAAAAGGAGACAACACTAGAGGTGGTAGGCCATATCAGTGAGGAAGAGGGAATGGCCGAGGTAGAGGAGCTAATTTCCAGTGCTACAGGTGCCACAAGTGGGGGCATAGATCTTTTGAATGCCCTGAAGCAGAACAAGCTGGCCAAAGAGGAACATTTGTTGCACAACCTAAGGAACCTAAGGCACTGCCCCAAGAAGCAGAAAATGTAGCGGAAACGAGGGAGGCCTTAGTTCTGAACAAAGTGTTGCTGAAACCAACCAAAGAAACAGTTGAACAGACCCAATAGAAAGTGTTATTCCAAACAGTTTGCAAATCACACAGAAAGTGCTGTAAATTGATCATCGATAGCGGGAGTACAGATAATTTGGTTGCCACCGAGATGGTGGAGAAGTTGGGTTTGAAGCGGCTTAAGCACCCCACCCCTTACAAGGTGTCATGGCTGCAGAAAGGCCACCAGCTGTTGGTTGATGAACAGTGTGAGGTTGAATTTCACATTGGCAGGTACAAAGACAAAGTTATTTGTGATATTATGCCAATGGACGTGTGTCACATACTGCTAGGAAGACCATGGCAGTATGATCGGAAGGTAGTACACGATGGGAAAACGAACTGCTACAAGTTTGTTAAAGATGGAATCAAGCATATGCTTGTACCCATCAAGGAAGAGGAGACAACAGAAGCAAGCGGGACGAAAGCATTGTTAATAGGTGGAAAATAGTTTGTGAAATAGATCGAGGAAAGTGAAGTGAACTATGCTATTGTGAGGAGGGAAAAGACAGTGCTGTTGCACACAGAAATGTCTGATTTTCCTGCAGAAATTCAAGAGATGCTGCAGGAATTCAGAGACATTGTAGTTGATGATTTTCTGGACAAGTTGCCTCCCAAAAGAAGCATCGACTTTATACCCGGAGCAAGCCTACCAAATAAGGCAGCATATCGGATGAGCCCCAAAGATAATGAGGAGATTAGGAAACAGGTGCAGGAGTTGCTAGATAAAGGGTTCATAAGGGAAAGTTTGAGCCCTTGTGGAGTACCAACATTTCTCGCTCCCAAGAAAGGAGGAGGATGGCAGATGTGCACAGATTTGCGAGCCATCAACAAAATCACCATTAGGTACATGTTTCCCCTACCACGGATGGACGATATGATGGACTGCCTAAGTGGGGCAGCATATTTCATGAAGATTGATATAAAGAGTGGCTATCATCAGATCCGGATCAATGAAGGAGATGAGTGGAAGACAACCTTCAAGACTAATGAAGGGCTATACGAGTGGCTGTTCATGCCGTTCGGTTTGAGTAATGCCCCTAGTACTTTTATGAGATTGATGATTGAAACGCTGAAAGAGTTCATCGACAAGTTTGTGATAGTGTACCTTGATGAAATATTAATTTTCAGCAGGACTAAAGAGGAGCACCTTCAACATGTTCGAAGAGTGCTGGAGAATTTGCAGCATAATAAACTGCTAATAAATTTGAAAGAATGTACTTTCCTACAAAGAAAACTAGTTTATCTGGGCTTTGTAATTGCAAAAAATGAGTTGAAGATGGACCCATAAAAGATTGTAGCAATCATTAATTGGCCATTTCCGAAAAGGTTATTTGAGGTACGTAGTTTTCATGGGCTGGCGAGTTTTTATCGCAAATTTATAAGAAATTTTAGTGAAATCTACGCGCCTATGTTGGACACTATAAAAAAGGCTAGTCAACCTTTTTGTTGGACCAAGGAAGTAGAGGAAAGTTTTCAGCTCCTAAAGAGGAAAATTACAAAAAGGCCAATTTCAAGGTTACCAGATTTTAATAAGCTTTTCCAAGTTCGTTGCGATGCAAGTGGTACAACTATTGGCGCTGTACTCAGCCAAGAAGACAAACCTGTTGCATTTTTCAGCGAGAAGTTGAACAAAAGCAGATAGAAGTATTCCTTCTATGACAAGGAATTTTATGCTGTCGTCCAAGCTCTTAAGCCTTGGAGAAACTACCTGTTGGGGAGTCAATTTGTGTTATTTTCTAATAATTCAACACTACAATATGTGATGCAACAACATAAATTGAACCACAAGCATGCCAAATGGGTGGAGTCTTTGTAGAGTTTCAATTTTATGTTGAAACACATCAGTGGGCAGGCCAACAAGGTGGCAGATGCATTGAACAGAAGAGCCTTTCTCTTACAAGAAAGTACGATACAAGTGTTGAGTTTCGAGCATTTGAAAGACTTGTATCAGACCGACACAGATTTCAAAGAGGCTTATGAAGCCTGTCAAAATCCCGTGCTAAGGAACAAAAGTCCATGGTTGGACTACAACTTGTAGGAGGAGCTATTGTTTAGGGGGGGGACAGTTATGCATTCTTGATTGTTCGATGAGAGAAAATATTATACAGGAGAAGCATAGCGGAGGTCTAGCTGGACATTTCGGCATAGACAAAACTTTGGATCAGCTCGGACACTTCTATTACTGGCCAAGAATGCGAAGGGATGTACAACGATATGTGAATAGGTGTAAAGTCTGCCAACTGGCGAAGGAACATAGTCAAAACACCGAACTTTACACACCACTGCCTGTTCCAAGTAGACCATGGGACTCAGTCAACATTGACTTTGCCTTAGGACTGCCTAGAACACAACAAGGTTATGACTCGGTGATGGTGGTGGTAGACAGGTTTTCGAAAATGGTGCATTTCTTCCGTCATTGAAAAACTAGTGATGCCACTTACGTAGCTCACCTGTTTTTCACGAAGATTGTTAGATTACACAGTGTACCCAGATCTATTATTTCTAATAGGGATGTAAAATTCATGGGACACTTTTGACGCACCTTGTGGAAGAAGTTGGACACACAATTGAACTTCAACTCTGCATGTCATCCGCAGACTGACGGACAAACGGAAGTGGTGAACAAGAGTTTGGGGAACTTGTTATGGAGCTTGACTGGGGAAAATTCATGGTTATGGGATCGTGCGCTCGCTTAGGAATAATTTTCTTATAACGATTCATCGAACCGCAGCACCAGACACAGTCCATTTCAGATCCTGTACGACATGCATCCTCACGGAATACATGAGTTGCGGGATCTGGGAAAGTTGGAGAAGAGAAGTGCTGATGGGGAAGATTTTTCCGA
The DNA here is from genome assembly GCA_031772625.1 of Pinus tabuliformis. NCBI lineage: Eukaryota > Viridiplantae > Streptophyta > Pinopsida > Pinales > Pinaceae > Pinus > Pinus tabuliformis. Next base: position 150,914,159 of record CM062805.1, on the reverse strand, counting down.
AGCGATGAATGAACTACACGAACAGGTGAAATAAAAGTTGCAGGACAACATTTAGAAATACAAACAACATGCAGATCTAAAGCGACGAGAAGTCCAATTCAATGTAGGTGATGAAGTCCTTGCACACTTACGCAAAGAACGGTTTCCTAAGGGCGCATATAGCAAGCTGAAATTCAAGAAGATTGGTCCTTGTAAGATTTTACGTAAATTCTCAGCCAACACTTATGAGATATAGCTGCCACCACATATAGGCATATCACCTATTTTCAACGTGGCAGACCTGTTCCCATATATTGCCAACCCGGAAGATGACAGTGTGGTATGGCCAGAACAGGATACCCAAGTTGGAGACAGTTCTTGGATGGGGCACATGCCATCGGATCAACCCCATGAGGTCGAGAAGATTCTCGACACACAGGTGGCCAAGAGGACTCGCAGGAAGGAGTATCTGCGATACCTTGTCAAGTGGAAGAACCGTCCAATCGAGGACAGTTCGTGGCTCAACGCGACGTAGATACAGAAGCTGGGTTATTCTGTGGAGGAGCTCATGGAATGGAGCCATGACTTTTTCTTGCCCCGGTGACGGGTCATCATGACAGAAGGCTGTTTGGTCTCTAAGAGGACTGAGAAGGAAATTTCTAAGTGAACACTGTAGTTGTTTTAATTTAGTAAAGAACAATATTTAGGAAGGTAGAGTATTAATTAGTCAAACTGTTGCAAGTTATTATTTTTATTTTCCTGTCAACTTCTACAAGATTGTAACGTAGGACAATAAACAATTTTTGAACTAAAAAATGTAACCAACAGAATGTAACCAACAACAATTAGGAGAAAACAATTTCCAGACAGTTATTGAAAAGGAATAGAATGCAATTGTAAGAGGTTCGACTTTTTAAGAGAGAAAGAAATATAATAAAATATCTCTGAGGACACAAACTATTTTCTAATATCCTGTAACTGTCTATCCATCATCCTGTTAAATTGCCTGAAACAATGAAAGCACATTCTTTGTTTTTTATTCCACAAGCATGTACGCATATATGTTTCTATTTGTATTGATTCAAGCAAGCCAATAAATCAAAGCAAGCTTGCAGACATCCCTAAGGAGTACGTTGGAGAAATGAGGGCATACAGTTCTGGAATTTGTTAATCAAAAGAGGGCAGAGGAATCTTGAACGTTTATATATATTTCGAGCATTAAAGGTAGAGACAAGATGCGTGCATTTTCGAACAGTAAATATAGACAAATCATACAGGTACTTCTGAAGAATAAACCCTCTCTGTTTCATTTATAAAATAAGCACAGAACCTCTGTTCGAATACATACAGTCACAAAACCTTTGTTCAAATATACACATAGTCCATGCAATAACGTTGTACAAGGTTCAAAGGGTTATCATAGCAGACGAGTTTAGAAACCCTATCCGTAAATCCAAACCTACAGTAGCTACCCATAAAAGAAACAGTGCAAGTCTAGCGTCCTACGTCTACATACGGTCGGCCTGTCACAAGTCATCATAACAAGCTATTGTAACCCTAGCCTACGATGAACAAAACATAAGTGACAAGAATAATATGGAATGACCCTACCTGGCTCTAGCCAATACACCGAGGAGTCGAAGTCAAAACCCTCTTGTATGAGCACACCTGCAACGACAGACATCAACAACAATTTGTGAGCATTCTGTGGCAGAGAAAGAAGAGACCGAAAGAAAACAACGAAACAAGGGTTCGAATTTACCTTAAAGAGACAGGGCGCCTACATTGCAATCACCAAGGGTCACTCTGCTCACGAAGGAGCAAGTGCGTCGATTAAACATCGTGAAGAGGAGAAAGAACTGATAGCAGGGAACAAAAACTAATACCTTGACATTGCAGAAGAAACCGAAGCCGAAGACCCTAAGACCGCTACTTGTCCACGAAACAAAGAAATGTAACCAGAGAACTCAATGAACAGTTGCACAAAAGGATTCAAGACAAGAGGAGTTGCATAGTCCAGCTAAATAACTAATGTCAACTTTGTACACAGAGAAGTTCCAAATTCTAACAAGCAAACTATAATCCATAATTTGGCAGAGAGATTAAGCGCCAGACAAAGAAACAAACAAAGGAAAAACCAGTGACAAATAAGAGTTCATTACCAGATGGAGAAGCCCACAAGGTTCCAGGTCTAGAGTCGAGCCAGAATACTAAAGGAAACATAATATTGTATAGAGAAAATCACGCAGAAGAACCATATTGCAAAACCCTCAACCTCAACAGCTCGACATGCAAAATGACCAGGAGATAGGGTTTGAGAACATCATACCAAAGCGGGAGTGACAATTTTGAGGAGTGGACACTTGTCCAATAAACATTAGCGCGGGTACAAGACATAAGTGCGGAACCCAACCAATTATTAAATCATTGTAATCAACCGTCAAATGAACCAATATAACATGTAATCAAACCGCTGATCATTAAATCCATTCATAGTCCTTTTATAACGTTGGTAAGTGTGACAAGGGGGGTTGGACCCATCAAATGCTCTACTTTTTAGAGCTTTATTATGTTAATGCATTCATTTTATTGGTTACACATCATCCACAAATGATTATCTCATTGCGTGGTGAATGTATTGTAAGAATGGGTATTGTCTCCTAAACACAACCAAAAGAACGCTTATTACATGGATTATGTTGTAACTTATTTTTACCCTTAGAGTAGTTGCAAATTCTTTTTTATTACAAAGATAAAAAGAAAAGAAAAATAGAAAATATAAAAATAAAAATAAAAAAGAAATGAAAACGAAAAAAAAAATCAAAGAGAAAAAGAATGAAAGAAAGAAAGAAAAAGTGAAACAAAATATTTGTATTTTAGAGAATAAGCGCGCATATTTAAATGCCACCATGTTGTATAATTTTATTTGGAAAATGTGTATTTTTCAAAATAAATATTAAAAAATAAAGTTTGATGTGATTGTCTCACGAAACATATTTTGTATGTAGCTTCTGACAGTTATGATGGTGTTCGTTAAGATCGACGGTAGTGGATGAATTGCGGGACCCCCACATCCCTGACAATTAATGGGGGGTGGGGTCCACAAAGTGGTTTCCTTGTTCCCGCTTTTGTAGATGTGTCAAACTCCGATGAATTGTGGGACCCCCTCTGCTTAAAACCATTTACCACTACACCCCCACCCCACCTCCCATGAAAACCACTTATTCTCCTCTGCGGTTACCTCCGCCATTCTTACCTTCTACCAGCCTTTCGTCATTTTTAGCTTCAGTTACTTTTCCCGCTAAACGAGTTAAGCAACCACTATCACATTTATATCTCCCATCAATGTTCAACTCATTTAATTCCCCACGCCAATAACGGTTAATTCAAAAAAACCATTATGAGAAAAATAAAAAACTCAGCACCTTGCCAAAACAAATCCTTTTACCTCCTACTTGCAACCAGAATTTCTAGAGTATCATCTAAGCGAATTACAACGACTAGTAGCTACCAATCATCATTATTCTTGGGTAAATTCTTAGTTATCCCCAGTAATTGTTTTTCCCCAAATGTCTAAGCATACAGGAAAATCTAAAGTAATTGTAGAGAATCCCCTTCTTCCTCTGATCATTAATTTAGATGAATTACCTCTTGTAGAAACCCACTTCAAGATTACTGAAACCAATTGTGAATTCGACTTGTACGAGCTTCACAATTGGGCATTCCAGAAGTATGAGGATGCGATTGATGAATTCTCTTTCTAGGAATATTTACTTCCTCAATTTTGTTTCCCACAAACACATCATTTCCCAGAATTTGTCACTTGGTGTGGAGCCCAATACCTTCAAATTCAGAGAGAAATAATTGCTCAGAATAATGAAATCCTTTTCTCTGTAACCTCTGAATCAATTTTTCAAGCCTTGCAATGAAAATATCAGGATTCTCTTCACCCTTTTTCTATTGATTCCCTTATGGAGATTTACCAGAAGCTTTCTTTCTCACAGAGAGCTCATATTTTTGAGTCATTTTTATCAGAGAATTCTGAATTACCTACAACAAACCCACCTTATCCCTCTGCAATGTTCCCTGAGATGTCTAGGCATGTTTTTTCCACAATTTCTTGTCTGTTAGGATATCCAAATGATTACTGGTTAGATGAGGTTATCTTAGGGCTCTTATAAGTGTTTTCGTCCAACTAGAAATCTTCAATTATGTTCAATTATAGTCAATTTTTGTCAGATGTAATTCATGATCAGTTCCTAAAGTTCAGTGTTGAAGGATCATTCAAGCACCAATCCATTTTGGTTTACTTGTTTTTATATCATCAGTCAGAAAGGTTCAAGTTTCCTCTACAAAAATTGGATGTTGAAGGAAAACCACAGTCAGTGATTCATTGGACTTCATTAGTCAAGAACAATTATCAAGATTTCTCTTTTAGTGAATTTGTCAATCAATTTTTGTATATGGCAATCTATTTGTTAAGTAGTGATGTAGTTCCTAGGGTTTCCACAGAGATTATGCAGAGTTCTGGAAACAATATTTCACAACTCAGACCAGGTTACTATCTGCTTTAGATAGTGAAAGATGATAGTTCCAACTAGCATTTATGGAACCAAAGGTCCCTGTGCCTAAGAGCACTGATGATTACAAGATCTTTGTATTTTCATTTGATACTAAACAGATACATCCTATAGATAAAATTGATCTCCATAAATAAGCAGGAGAAATGATCTATACATCATTGACCAGTTCTGCCATGGCAACATCTAAGCTACATGCATCTCTAAATAACATCCACTCTCAGCTGAAGCTAGAAAATATGTCTTCTCTAGCTAAAGATACCAAGATCAAGGGGTTAGAAGATCTAATTTTAAAGTTAGGATTGAATCCTAAAGATGTAAAAGCAACTGAAGAAATAATTAAAAGCAGAAATGCAGGTATCTAAGCACTAAGGAAACAACTGAAGTTACCAACAACTGAACATCCTCAAGCACAAGAAGTGGGACAATTGGAGAAGGAAAAGGAAAATATGCTTTGTATGATTGTGGAACAAAATGTGCAGATTCAGAAGATGGAGGTAGAGATGGAGAAATTAATCAAAGAAAAAGAACTTCAAATCAGTACTGGAGCAGGGACATCTACAACAATAGTAGAGATAGAGTCTACTAGTCAGAATCCAATAGAACAATTGTCAAAAGCTATGGGAGACCTATCATTGAAGGACATGGAAATTGAAAAGCTAAGAGCTCAGTTGGAGAAGGCCCAAGAAAATAAAATCAAGGTTGGCAATGCATACCTTACTGAAGTACATAAAACCTTCAAATTAACTAAACAATTAGAGAAATATATGAATGAGTCAGCCACTGCTCTGACTTTGACAGAAGGCAGACAGAAAATCTAGGTAGATATTAATTCATTTTTTTTTCTTCAGAATTATGGACCTCAATAGAAATTATATTTGAACAAGAACAACTTGTTAACAAAGAAAATGAAGCCATAACACAGATCAAAGAGGAATTGGAACACAAGCCAAGAGAAGCCACCAGAATTATAAAATTCCTAAACTCCAAAACTAAAGAAGAGCTAGAAGACTTAGGGATCGAGGACAAAACTGAAATAGTCCTCGCAGTCAGGAGAGTTTTGACAAAGAAAAACCTCATGTTATAGTTGGAGAACAAGTGCCAAAGTCTGAAAGTTTAGATAAATAAATTTCATAAAAAAATCTCTATTTTGCTTAACAGAGGTCTTCCTCCTTTGACAGATCAGAATAATCACCTCATTTCACAAGAAAGTTACCAGGAAAGATTGTACAAGATAGCAAATGATAATTCCAAATTTGCTAAGGTAAAAGGAATGATCACTGGTAAAGCTTTCTTAGAAGGTTTGCAAGATGATTTATTTATTGAACATGAAATTCACCACCTCTTCTTAACTAAACCCACATTTGAGAAATATACTGAAGTGGATGAAACTTACAGAAAAGTCATTAAGTTTTCATGCCCCAGTGAAGAGGAATGGGATCAATTGCTTGAGCTTATTGAATAGGAAACGTGAATTTCTCAGAAGCAGTTACAGTGAAAAAGGGAGCAAAATGTAAGAGTTTTGTTAGTGCCTGTTACTCATGTTAGTCACTAGTGATCAAATATGCTCTTTCAAAGTTTTGATAGGGTCTTAGGTCAATTTTTTATTATGGTTTCAGTAGGTCTTAAAAAATAATAATTTGATCATTGGTTGTTGAGTCTAGGTTAGTGCTACTCCCTTCAGTAATCACGGTTCTCATTAGTTGTCATGGTCATGCCATTGTTGGTCTCGGATAAGTTGAAGTGTCACCATATAAGTCTTGGTCTAGGGTTTCCACCGGTGTTGTCATCACTATGTCCAAATTCAAAGCAAAGAGTCATCATTGTTATGTGTCTAAAGTATTCACACCAAGGGAGATAACATGTTAGGAAATAAATGTAATAAAAGGTATCAAAGCAACATTTTTGAAGATATTACTGCAAAAGGAAATGTATATTTTCATCCTTTGACATATACAAGAAAAAGTGTTTTATAAGTTTTAAAGACATTCCAAACATTTGTTTTCATCATTCACATGTACAAAAGTCTCCAATTGATCATCCATAGCCCAAAAGACTCATTCAACATCGAATCTCACTCTCAAAGTGCATTTCAAACCCTCTCGCTGTGTTTTGTGTTATTTCGCTGCATTTTCAAAGAAATTAGCTATGTTTTTGCCTGGAACTCCTTTTTCTTAGTTTTATCAGTCTAGTTTGACTTTTTCTAATGTAATTCTTCTTTTATGAGTTGAAATGATGTAATAGGAGGTAAATAAGTTTGTTAAAGTAATTTTCATGTAATCTTAGGCCTCATTTATGAGGAGCAGTTCAGTCAAAGTTTGAAAGGCGGATTTGTTTTAACCTCCCTAGAAATTAGGGTTTTGTTGAGCACTTCATGTAATTAGTTCCTATGCTGAAGGATTCGACCCTGAGAGAGGGGAAATAGTTATTTAGTATATATGTGTCTAGTTTTAAGTCAAAGAACAGGTTGGACATCAGTGAATAGAACTCTTGGAGCTTGTACTTCATCACTTTTTATAGGAAATCAAAGGACAATTGCAGCTATTATTCAGGAATTCTTGTGTTGTGAGTTTGTGATAATGTTTTCTCTATGTTATAATTTTATATGAATGATAAATCCATCTTCTTTCCATGTCTATGCTTTTCAATGAATTCCTAAGAGGTTTTAAACAAAATTCTTAATTTTAAGCTCTGTTTTGTTAGGAACTTCATGTTTATGTCACTTGTCTTCTGATAAATGAATTCATGCTTGCCATGTTCATTTTGATATTTTCTTTTCCACCCTACACTACATCGAAAAAACCCCAAAGTATCACAAAGGCATACCTACTATGCTCCTTTATATCTCTTGCAACTGAAACCTTTGATCTTTTGACCTAGTTCCTTGATTTTCCCTCCTAATCCAACAAAACCCTAAAATATTCAAAACCCTAGAGCTGAACATATCTAGTGTAATATCTTTTTCCCACCCTAGTCATCATTGATTGTGAGCTCATAGAGAGAGCCCTCTTTGGTTTAGCAGGGCTAACTGCTAAACCCTACGTGGTCTGAGGTTACCTCCTTCGATCTCCTTTCCCATCCTTGGGACATTGTGGAGGATAACAAGTTCAACAAATAGTTATAGTGAAAGAAGGAACAAAAAGCAGGATAATAGGAGCATAAAGCATGGAATCTATTTAAAGCAATAGTCATCAAACAAAACCCCCGAATAGTGTGCTAATTAGTCAAAATCAGTTCAAAAAAATCTATTTTTGTGTTCTATTTTGTAAAAGTCCAAATCATTTTTCAATAACATTGCATTTTGTAAAGAATTTCATTAGATTCAGATATTTTTAAATTACACTCTATAAGTATTTTGTAATTCAAAGGAAGAAGGGTTGAACCCTTATGATGATCCAATGACACTATTTTACTACTCTGAAGTATTTCTAAATATAATCAAAGGATTCTGACTTCATTCTTAACAACTTCTGTGTTCATGTGAGCTTTTCTTGTTTATTCATTTATCTTTTTCATCATATATTTGATCCAGGTGGATATTGGTGGCCACCTGCCAAGTCCACCTGGACCACCACCATTGTCTTTCTCAGCATTTTCAGTTTCCTTAATTGTAGCACAACTTACTATTTTTAGCAGTTTTTCGGGTCATGAACTTCCGGAGCCGTTTTGAGGCCCTAAACGACGTTTTTTGAGGAATCCGGGGGCAACATGCGTCCATGGAATGGACCGATGTTGCCCGTTCCCAACAATGATAGTGCTCGGATAGATCTTTCTAATGAGCTATTGTACGCGTCAAACAGAGATCATATGCCAAAGTTACGACCCCGGGAAGTTGATGTACCAACTTACCCCCAAACGGGGCCCACAGTTTGGCGTTTCATCTCCTAGGGTTAGGTTTTGGAATGTTAAGGGTTTTCCATTGTTTCTCAACAATAAATAGGCCTTCAAGCCTCATTGTAACATAGTTCAGAGGCATGTAGCCATCACATCTCTTCTCAGAGATAAGCTACCATCGCCCTAGCTGGTTTATTTCCATTTCTGGTTGTAAGCATTTTTCAGTATTTTCCATTAATGAAATGAAGTATTATTTCCGCTGCATCTTTGTGTATATGGTTATCTCTGTAATTTGTTGCGTTCCTATTTAAATCCGGATCAGTGGTATCAGAGCGGTCTGCTTTTTCTCTGTTTTTCTTTGCATGTCCCCAACAAGGTCGGGATATAAGGAGTTAGGGCTTGAACTGGTTGAACCTTTGCAAGACCAGCCTCGCATATCCCGACGGCCTCCCATGGCGGACGAGAAGAAAGACGAGGGGGCAGGAGATCCCATCAAAATCTTGCTCGAAGAAGCCCTCGAGCGACAACGGAACGCGATGATGGACAACTTTGCCCAGATCCTTCAGCGACTACCCAGAAGCAACGCATCGGCTTCCAGCAGCTACTCTGGAAACGCCACACCCTTTAAGGTACAAGTTAATTTTGAAATCCCCATATTCGAGGGTCAGATAGACGCAGATGCCGTAGATAAATGGTTAAATCTGCTAGAGGGTTATTTTTCTGTTCATGAATTTTCGAGTCGGGAAAAGATTGTTTTTGCTCTCCTCAAAGCAGCCCCCCACATCAAGGACTGGTGGGAAACCTACTGCGAGCAGAAGGATGAAAGTACTGGCTCACTATTTTTAGCTGCACCCACCTGGGATTCGTTCCGGGATGCCATCAAGGAGCAGTACTACCCTGTCGGGAGCTATGAGGATGAATACATAAAGTGGACCACGCTGCGGCAGGGAAGGGACCAAGACGTGCCGGAGTTCACCAATCTTTTCCATACCCTTCGCACAAAGTTGGGTATCAAGGATTCGGAGCAACATTTGATACTCAAATACAGTGGCTGCCTGCACAAGTACATCCAGGAAGAAATACAATTCTTAAACATCCCCTCGCTCGTCGCAGCATACCGGTATGCCGTCAAGGTCGAGCAGAAGTTTAAACAAAAGAAGCAAGACTTTGGATTTGCGAATCCAAAGCAGGGGAAAGGTGCCCCTAAACCACAGAACAAAGGACAAAGCCAAGGTAGGACAACCCAAGACAACCAGCCGAAGCTGCAAGCAAAGAACAGCGCTGCGAAGCCGAGAAAGGACACTGGAAAATGGTGCGAGTTCCATAAGAGCTCCACTCACAACACAAGTGAGTGTCGGGCCAAGCAGTCACTGGTGGCTGAGCTAAAGGTTTCAGAATCAGATGCATGTTCCGACTCTGAGTCAGAACCCGATAAGGGGTATGAAAAAGGGAAGCAGATCATTGATGCGGACCCCAGCGCCACTGTTGCTACCGCAAAGATCGAGAAAAATGAACCCGAAGATCCAGAGGAGGAGGAGCGTCTCTTCCACTCCCATATGTGGGTAAAGGGCTCCCCGATACAGTTCATTGTTGATAGCGGGAGTCAAAAGAACCTCATTTCGGCAGAGGTCGTGAAGTGGTTGGGCTTACCGACCACATCACATCCACAACCATACACCATTGGGTAGCTTCACCAAGGACGAGATCTTCGCGTGAGCCATCAGTGTCGCCTTCCATACAACATCAAGCCCTTCATGGATGAGGTATTATGTGACATTGCTCCCCTTGAAGTTTGTGATGTATTACTAGGACAACCATACTTGTGGAAGCGACATGCTGTGTATGAATCAAGGCCCCGTGCTGTTATTATTACATTGGGAAATAAGTTGTTCAGGATACCATAGGTAGCACCACCTGCCGCCCTCTCTTTGATTACTGCAAAACAATGCAGTAAGATCATTTCCAAAACCAGGAAATTTGTTTTCCTGATGATACGCCCTCAAGGAAAGAAGAAGACAGTGGCCGCGGCCTCCAAACGGGGCCCCTCTGCACGACAACTACAGATGGACAAGATTGTGGAGGAGTACGAGGACATATTCACCTCCCCGACAGGGGTTCCTCTGCACTGTCAAGTCAAGCACTCCATCGATCTGACCCCAAGTGCGTCGCTACCCAATGGACCGATTTATCGGCGCTCCGTTATGGAGAACGATGAAATCAAGAGGCAGATTCAGGAGCTCTTGCAGAAAGGTCACATCCGTCCGAGTTCATCGCCCTGTGGGAGCCCGATCGTGTTGGTACAGAAGAAGGATGAGACGTGGAGACTCTGTATTGACTATTGGGCGCTGAACAAGGTCACTGTCCGTAATAGGTACCCGATCCCGCAGATTGATGACCTCCTAGACCAACTAAAGGGGGCGAAATATTTCAGCAAGATCGACCTGAAGTCGGGATATCACCAGGTACCAATCGAACCCTCCGATGTGTGGAAGATTGCCTTCAAATCCAAGGAGGGCCTCTTCGAATGGTTGGTCATGCATTTCGGATTGACGAATGCTCCTGCAACCTTTATGAGGCTAATGGATGACATCTTGCGGCCATTCACCAACTCCTTTGTAGTAGTATACTTGGATGACATTCTGATCTTCAGCCAGAGTTGGGAAGAGCACCTCCACCACATCCGACAGGTTCTCCAAACACTGTGGCAACACAAGCTATGTGCCAATTTGGAGAAATGCACTTTTGGCATGACCCAGGTTCAGTATCTGGGATACATCATTGATGAACAGGGGGTGCATGTCAATCCAGCCAAGATCCAAGTCATTCGGGATTGGCCCTCTCCAACCACTCTAACAGAGCTCTGCAGCTTTCTAGGTCTTGCCAACTTCTACCGCAGGTTTGTGTTGGGGTTTTCTCATATTTCCTTGCCCTTGAGTCAAGTCACCAAGGGCGGGCCGAAAGAAAAATTCTTTTGGTCTGAATCTCAACATAAGGCATTCAGGGAGTTGAAGGATCGCCTCTGCACGGCACCAGTGCTCGCGTTACCAGATTTACAACAACCATTTGAGGTCGAGACAAATGCCTCTGACTATGCTATTGGGGCAGTCCTTACTCAACATGGACATCCAGTGGCATATCACAGTGAAACACTTTCAGACACAGTCCGGAAATACCCCACTTATGATAAAGAGATGTATTCCATTGTACAGGCCTGCCGACAATGGAAGCATTACATTTTGGGGAAGGAAACGGTCATCCACACAGACCACCGACCTCTGCAGTTCATACAGACCCAAGGGAAATTGCAGAATGATCGCCATCAGAAGTGGTCTACATACCTGCAACAGTTTCACTTGAATATCAAGTATAAAAAGGGCAGCACCAATAATGTTGCAGATTGCCTCAGTCGACCACCGATCATGGCGCTAACCACCGTGCTCAACTCTTGTCGGCACGAGACTTCTGATTGGCCACTTCTCTACAAAAGCGACCCAGAATTCGGCCACACATACCAGACACTCTTGGAGGGTCGGCAGGTTGCAAATTTTCACCTCCAGGATGCCCTATTATGCCACCTCGATCACCTTTGTGTTCCTTCAAGCGAGCGTGCCAAGATGATTTGGGAAGCACACTACAGTCGGGCTGCTGGGCATTTCGGGGTCGAGAAAACAGTGGCAGTTCTGCAAAATTATTTCTATTGGCCGAATCTTCGACAGGATGTTGGGAAGTACATCTGATCATGTACTGCCTGTGCCATTGCCAAACCGGCTATTAAGAAGCACGGCCTCTATACCTCATTGCCTACCCCTAGTCGACCTTGGGAATCCATCTCCATGGATTACATGTCAGGCCTTCCTTCCACCAAGCATGGAAATGACTGTGTTTTTGTGGTCGTCGACAGGTTCTCGAAGATGGCCATTATGACGGCCTGCAAGAAGAATGTCACAGCAGAAGCCACTGCTAAACTCTTCTTTGAACGAGTGTGGGTGCACTTTGGGATCCCACAGTCTATCATCTCAGATTGGGACAGTCGGTTTCTCAGCACATTTTGGTCCAGTCTCTGGTCAATGATGGACACCAAACTCACGAAGTCCACAACCTTCCATCCTCAAACTGATGGCCAGACAGAGGTTGTCAATAGGATGATTATGCACATTTTGCGCATGTATAACTCAAAGCATCCACGCACAGCCTCCCCTATGTTCAACACAGCTACAACCGAGCTCTTCACAGCTCCACTGGCCATAGCCCTTTTCAGGTGGGTTTGGGATTCCAGCCACTATGCCCCATTGATGTGGCCATGCCACTTGCAGCTACTCACATGAATTCTATAAAACTAAATATAGACCCTAATATTAAAACCCACACTATAGAGTTTTAAAGAGGGCATAATTGACTCCATCATCAACCTAAAATTATTGGGAATTGGACCACACCGAAAGAGTTGAGCGGGGTGCAATACAATGGAATTTATAACGAATTGATTTCCAATTTAATTGTTCATTAATGGTGCAGTGTGGTGCCGTGTAGGTCCTTAACCTTGGGAGAAGTCAACACGGAAATATACCATCTCAAAAAAGAAGTTGCTAGCCTGAAAACACATCTCTCAGATAGAAAACAAGAAGGAGCCTATTAAGAATGATAATGCAGAGATCTATGAAGATAAATCCTATTCTGGAATGGGATTTGGAGAAATTAAAATAATGAAAATCCAATATCAGCAACATTGTGTGTTGTTGACCATTGATATCTAAGGAGAAAAGTTCACTTTGAGAACGTTGATTGATTTAGGTGCGGATATCAATGTTATTAACAAAAAGATTGTCCCAGCTAAATACTAGAAGGTGGCTCCTTGACAAGTAACTGGAATTGGAACTCATACTTTCAGGGATGAAGTTCCTATTGCCACCATCTGTTTCGAAAAATATTTTATGAAGTTAAAATTTGCAGTAGGAGAAATTCCCATAGATTACATATTGGGAAATGTGTTTCTAGCAGCAGTTGAACCACATGGGTCAACCATATTACCTGATGGAAAAGCAGGATTTTTCATTTCAGTACCAAATCATAAAGGATTTCTAGACACACTTACCTTAACATATATTTCTACTCCCAGAATTTCCATAATGGTACAAACAATGTAGGAAGTAGAACTGTCAGAGAAAAAGATTGAAGAATTGAACGACTTTAAATCTTCAATCATAATCAAAGAACAAATCCAACTTCCCATAATCATACAAAAAATTGCAGAACTAAAAAAGCACCTTGAGACTTAGTGCTGTTCAGAAAACCCAAAGGCTTTCTGGCACAGAAAGCAACACACAGTAGAATTTCTTTTCAAAGATAAATATGAAGGAAAACCTTGTAAGAGTAGGGCAATTCCCATGAACAGAGACTATATAAATCTCTGCCAAAAAGAAATCTCCGGTCTTCTGCAAAAAGGACTCATCATAGAATCCAACAGTTCGTGGAACTGCTATGGATTTTATGTAAATAAGCATTCAAAACAGATCAGGGGAGTGCCTAGACTTGTTATAAATTATAAACCTCTAAACTCTGTTTTAGTAGATGATACCTATCCTATTCCACATAAAGGAAGCTTAATTGCAAAAATTGCAGGAGCCAAAGTATTCTCAAAATTTGACATGAAGTCTCGTTTTTGGCAAGTTGTTATGAATGGAATGTAATGCCTTTTGGACTAAAGCATGCTCCATCTAAGTTCCATAAGGTAATGGATCAAATTTTTAAGCCCTACTTTGAATGGCTAATTGTGTATATAGATGATGTGTTAATTTTCTCCAACACCATAGATGAACATTTTAGACATATCCACACTTTTGCTCAAGCTGTAAAAAGAAGTGGTTTAGTTTTAAGAAAAAAGAAGATGGAATTGTTCCAGACCAAAATCAAATTTCTGGGACATACGATAGAAGATGGCCAGATAACTTTGCAGAAGCATGCTCTAGAATTTGCTAATAAGTTTCCAGATGTAATCACAGACAAAACACAACTGCAGAGGTTCCTCGGTTGCTTGAATTATGTTAGTAATTTTTATAAAGGGTGTGCAGCGGACCGCAAGATTCTTAACCAAAGATTGAAAAAAGAGCCTTCACCATGGACAGATGATCACACTAAAGCTGTCCAGAAAATCAAAAGCAAAGTCCATACATTGCCAATCCTCTATCTGGAAGATGAAGATCTCCCCAAAATTGTTGAGAGTGATGCTAGCAACCTTGGATGGGGAGGAATACTAAAGCAAGTCAAAGAAGGGACCAAGCAAATTGTACAATTTGCCTCGGGTACATGAAACAATTTTTGCTTATAATTAATGCTTCAACCCTGAAAAAGGTTCTAACTAAGGAAATAAGAAAGCCCGGAGAAGCCAAGTTTGCTAGATGGTAGGCACTATTTACTAACTTTGATTTTGAAGTTGAGCATATCAAAGGAGAACAAAATTGCTTGCCTGACTTCCTAAGTAGAGAATATCTGGAACAGAATGACCATTTGATGGTTATAGTAACCAAATGGAATCCAAACACTCAACAAGAAGAACTTTGAAATATTTCAGATGACACTCCTTGGCCAATATACACAGAACAATGGAAACCAACATGGCAACTCAGAAACACCAAGCTCATGGATGCCAACTTGCAGCCCACACAGACTTACAACATCTAATGCCTGAAAGGAAAATCTATCCAAAATCGAGCAAGTGGTTCATGACGTGATCTACAAAAGATCAATATAAGCAGCTAATCTTGCAGAAGAAGCTTTATATGAAAGCTTCAAAGATATAAGTGTAATTTGGACCGAAGGAAGTGATAGGACAAAGGTCTATCATAAAAATTACACTATAAATAGGACACGGGACCCAAACCATTTCTCAAAATACATGTGGCCACAGAAAGATCCAGAAATATTATTTCCAGACACCATCTACAATTTCAAAGGCTACATTAATCTATGGTGGGAGCTTTTATGCCGAGATGAGAAAACATAAATCCACTACACCATTTTAAAATTTGGGTCAACATTTGTAAATCAACTTTTATGAAGACCAGAATGGCTAAAAACTTGGTGGATGTGGTTTGGAGACAACAAGACTTATATGGATCCCAGATATTTTGAAAATTATACTCAAAGAGATTGCATGACATGTGCTCAAAAGTCTCATGATTGTTTCCATTATCCTTGTAAAATCATAGCAGGCCTAAATTCATACTCAGATGACTGGATATTGAAGACCTTTATGAGTGGACACTTCCAGTGGATTGTGTTAACCAAGATCAAGCATCAGATTGTCTTGGGCAAACCAATGATTGTTAGAAGAATTTACTCAAAGTCTTGGGACACCAATGGAGCATATGATCATATAACACTTGTAAGATTCCCTAGTACAAATGCACTAGGGACATGATTAAATATTCACGGGTTCATGTGGGCTCCCGATATAAAGCATCCACAATGTACAATAAAGTCTTGTCTCTTGACTATGACAGAGACCAGGTTTTTTCTTGAGATTCCCGATAAAAATCTCCCATATATGTATAAATAAATTATAGTTTTTTGGGATTCCTTTAAATCTCCACTTTGTATAGCTGTCCTATACTATTTCGAGACTCAGAGCACTTCTCCGACTTTTGGTGTGATTTGATCCACATCTCAGAATCATTGTATAAAACACAGGTTGTCAAAAAGTTGTCCCATTCTCATCCTATATAAGGAGAGGAGTAAGGCTCGTTTGGGCATCTGAGTTTGGAGAGAGTTGAATCTGAGTCTTAGAGAAATTTCTAGCTTTGTGTGTTTTGAGTCTGAGAGCTATCTCCCTGCTCTGCATCTACGAACACTCTGTTTGATCTGCTTGCATCACAGAGGAATATCTCTTTAGAGTTGAGTTTGGAAGCCTGTGCATAAAGGCCTAAAAACCTTGGTGAGAACCTGAAGTGGCTGAACTCTATAGGTAGATTCTTTAAAATTTTATATCTTCTTCAAAGACAGAGTGTGTCAGGCCAGGAAGCCTCCAAATCTCATCTATAGAAATTTCTACTTAACAGATGATATAATTGGTAAATGCCCCCACAGTCAATCTCTGGA
The DNA here is from genome assembly GCA_031772625.1 of Pinus tabuliformis. Lineage (NCBI taxonomy): Eukaryota > Viridiplantae > Streptophyta > Pinopsida > Pinales > Pinaceae > Pinus > Pinus tabuliformis. The sequence goes on along the minus strand of CM062805.1, from coordinate 150,897,672 downwards.
TTGAAAAATTGTAACCATCTTCTGAAATCAATGGAAAGAAATATTTCTGCATTTGATATACCCATCTGTGTCATAACTCTGAGTAATACTTTTTCTTTATGAGTATTGAGTTGTTTCTGAGTAAAAATCTTCATATTCTGTGAGAGGAGAGGTTCACCGAGTGTCTAGGGATGTCCACTCGCTGAAGCAAAGGAGGCCGTTGAAGAGAATTAATACATGACGACACAGAGGTTCATATATCACGACAAAGAAAGGATATTTTTAATCAGCAAGCTTCGAGAACTCTGAGGAAGCCCCTGCTAAAAATTGGTATCAGAGCCATAACTTTGGTTCTATCGGGTATTTATCCTTAATTTTCCTTTGTTTGATAAAATGGATTCAGAAAGAAAATCTGTTTCATTCAGAGAAATTCAATAGGAGGCACAAGATGACAACTTTAATATGGCAAATATTTTTCAATCTGCATCTTCTAGAGAAGTTAACTCTGCAGAATTAGAAATAGTTGAAAGTCAGCCTTCAGCCTAATGGGCTTTACCATCTATAAATCCATCCACTGTATATTCAGATCTATCTGTCTTTCATCTTAAAGCAGTCACTAGAGTAACTGTAAAAGAATGTGTGTCTCAAATTCAAGAAAATGTTGAGTCTATTTAGACTATTTCTCTCTTAGACCCAAAGAAGCTTCAAGAAGAAGCTAGAAGACATGGCACCCAATATCTGCACCTTGGTTGTATAAGAATCAGCATAAATTCCCTCACCCACAGAGGGTTAAATACATATGTGTTGGCCACTATTAGGGATCTCACACATAACAGATATACAAATTCATTAATTAGAGGCATTGTTGCTCCCTTGTCAAACGACCCTGTTTGGTTTGACTGTCATCCAAATTTTTCTATCTATGTGTTCGATGAATGTATAAAGGATATCCTACAATTGCAAATCAAAACAACTGGTTTTGATATGAAGAGAAAAAGAACAAATATTGCAATTCATACTAGAGGGTGTTTTAGACACACAAACACATTGTATCCAACAGTACTACATACTCCGAGCCAAGAATCCAAATCAAGCACTCTTGTAATTATTGATACTCATAACCTTAGTCACCAAGTTCGGTGAATTTGAACGAATAAGTTCAAAATTCACCGAACTTCAAACGAATATGAACTTATTCGTTCAAGTTCGCCGAATTTTATGGCGAACTCGAACTTAATAACGAACGCGAATTTAATGGTGAACAAATTCGATTAAGTTCATTTAGGGTTCGAAGAAAATCGTTTAGGTTCGAATTGTTTTGCTGTTTTAAATAAATTTCCAAATCAATTGCGGGTTTCATTGTTCGCCGGAGGGTTAGACTGTTAGTTTCATTGTTTGCGCCGTGTGGAGGGTTTCATTGTTCGCCAGAGGGTTATACTGTTAGTTTCATTGGGGACTGTTAGTTACACTCCCAGTCTACAAAGTCCAGACTACCACCGAGAAGTAGCACCAATGACCATCGACCAGTAACCTCGGTTCTCAACCGAACTCCGAGTCTCCGCGTGAGAAACATACTGATACACGTAAGTTCATAACACAACTCGGCTCTTGACTGAGGACTCCTGCTGCCTCAGGCTCTCAGCCTTTAGCCTTCAACTCAGCTTTGAACTTGTAAGTTTATAAATTTACGCCATCATACTACTGCCTATGTTCATATAAGATGACTGCTGTAGTTTTAACCCTTCACTTTAATATGGTCATCATGGATTTGGATAGGCTGTCACCGTGCACGTACCTTAATCTGCCCTTTCAAGCAAGCCTTAATCTGATCTTAGTCCCTTTAACTATGACCTTAACTTCCTCCTTTTCTGCTGCCAAAATCGGACCTGATATGCCTCTCAGGATCACTGTGATCTGAGATAGATAATCCTCAAACTCAGCTGCTAATCAGTAACTTATACTGCAGCCTAATATGAAAATAATGTGGCCTTTTTCTCAGGATTAGGATGACCTTTAGACAGTAAAAATTACACTTAAAAGATGCCCTCAGATCTATCATAGACAATCGATTGCATGCCTTTTCATCTGCCTCAGATATGTCCTAAAATAGGTTTCAAAGCAGGCTCAAAAGAGGTCCGAAATCATGCTTCAGATCAGGCCAAAGATAGGCCTCAGAACCAGCCGAAGTGTGGCCCAGAACTAGCCTCAGACTTGGCCTTCAATAGTCTCAGAGATGGCCAAAACAGGCCTCAGAAAGAGGGCCGAAACTGAGCCTCAGAATTGGTCTAAATTTGCTTGAACTGATAATTTTTTTTTATTATATAAAATATAGTTTCAAATTTTCATAATTTAATTCTGCAAAAAAAAAAAACTAATGAAAATGTAAATTCAAAAAAAATTGCAGACATTTCAGACTTCAAGCCTTCACTAGTTTTCAACAATCAGAGGTTCAGAACCTTCAAATTTCAATGGCACCCCCAAAATCAACTGTTGTAGCTTGGAATTTTGTCAAAAAAGATGGTTATAATCTTTCATGTCAGCTGTGTGGACATAATTTCACTGGCACTTTAACTAGAGTAGTGGATCACCTTCTCGGTATTACCAATGGAAGTGGAGGTGGTGTTGAAGCCTGCACTAAGATCACTGATGAACAAAAAGCCACAGTGCAAAAAGACCATTCCAATTCACAGATACAAAAGGAGAAAAGGTTAAATAAGAGGCCGCGATTTGAGAGGGAGATTTCCATGTCTTCCTCCAACACCATTAATTCAATCTCACACATTGGTGGATCAAGTTCTACTCAAGAAAAAACAGGTGGAACCAAAACATTAAATCAATTCTAGAAACTTGTTGAGAAATAGGAATTTGATGATGCTGTTGTAGAATTCTTTTATGCATGTGAAATTCCCTTTAATGTGGAGAGGAGTCCATATTTTAAAAATGTAATTAAAAAGGCCATTGATTTTGGGAAGGGCTATGTTCCTCCCAGATCTGAAGCTTTAAGGACAACTTTACTAAAGAAAGCAAAAGACAGAGTGACAGGAAAGTTGGTTGAGATTAAAGAGTCTTGGAAGCTTATAGGATGCACAATTTTGAGTGATGGTTGGTCAGATTTGTGTCATCGCCCATTGATCAATGTGCTTGTTTATTGTCCTCAAGGGGTACTTTTCTTGAAGGAAATAAATGCAATGGATCGAGTGAAGACATCAGAATTTATTTTTGGAATTTTGGATGAAGTGATTCAAGAGGTTGGGGTGGAAAATGTTGTCCATGTTATTACAAATAATGCATCAAATTGTGTTGGTGCAGGGAAGCTGATTATGGAAAAGTATAATCAAATTTATTGGACCCCTTGTGCAGCTCACTGCTTGGATTTAATGTTGCATGACTTAGCCAAATTTCCTTGGGTCAATGAGACAATCTAAAGAGCCAAAACAATTGCAAACTTCATCATCAACCATCATCTCACTTTGAGCATATACAGGAAGAATGCATCAAAAGAGTTGTTGAGGCCTTGTGATACAAGGTTTGCCACTTTTTATATTACTCTGAAAAGAGTTGTTGAGGAAAAAGCGAGCCTAAGAGCTGTTTTTTGCAACACTGAGTGGGAGAGATCTACCCTTTCAAAAGAAACTAATTGGAAAAATGTTGAACAAATAGTGCTCAATAATGGCTTTTGGGAAAATGCAAACAAGGTTTTAAATATTTGTGGCCCAATTGTTAATGTGCTCCACATGGTTGATGGTGACAAACCTTTTATGGGTTTTGTTTATGAAAGCATTGATCGTTGCAAAGAGACCATTGCAACTGCTTTTAATAATGTGGAAGCTGATTACAAGGAGATATGGGATTTAATTGATCAAAGATGGAAGATGATGCATAGTCCATTACATGCAACAACATGTTATTTGGACCCTAGATTGTTTGGGTTACCAAGACATAGGGATGAAGAAATCATGAATGGAATTATCTAGTCTATTGAGAAGCTAAATCCAGATCCAGAAATTGCAGGTTTTATAAGAAGCTAGTTGAGGGCATACAGGTTATAAGAAGGGTTATTTGGAACACAATCAGCAAAGTATGATAGGAGCAGAAGTGATCCAACAGTATGGTGGGAATTTTATGGTTCAGGGGCACCAGAATTGCAAAATTTTGCAATTTGTATCTTAAGCCAGGGATCAAGTGCATCAACATGTGAAAGGAATTGGAGTTCCTTTGACCACATTCATTCCAAGAAAAGAAATAGATTGTTATCTGGAAGATTAGAAGATCTTGTTTATGTTCGTAGTAACTTGCAGTTGGCATTGAAGAATGTGGCTAAAGAGTCATCCAATTCCTCTACTCTATGGATCGATCCTGTTCCAAATGCATCAATGGATGACACTGATTTGTACATTGATAGTGACATTGACAGGGAATTGACTGATGAATTTGATGCTGAAGCATCTAGCGGATTCACAACTCCTACTGCTCTTGATGACATAGAACTTTTTGATATAACAAGTGGGCCACAGGAACATCAAGAACAATTTTCTAAAACTGCCAAGCTACTTTAAAGTTTAAACTTTCGAGTTTATATATTTTGATATATTAAGGAACGAATTGCTCTCATTATTGGCTCACTTCATGGTTTACTGCTCACTGTCATAAATGAAAAGAGGTCTGAAAACATATCAGAGGCTTAAGTTTATTTCCACTGTTTGCTTGCTTCAATCTAACCTGAAAAGGAGTGGTGATTTTAGGACTGTTTTGAGCACTTGGTATTAAAGTTCACTGCTGTCATAAAGGCTCTTGGCATTGGTTAATGTTCAATTAAGTTGTTTTATGATTTCATAAGAAGAATACTACACAGTAATCATATGAAAATTCTGAAGTGTTTTTAGTTAATTGACTGAATTTGAGCCACTGTATTTGCAGAGATTCTTTATTCATTTTCTGAGTTTGAACTTCAGAGTTTTGTAGTGATCTTTTGTCTCCTAGGCCATGGGCATTTTTAACTGTACTCTTTCTTTTTGAAGGCTGAAAATCATTGGAAATATGAAGCATATAATTTGGAGGATAATTACAATAAAAATTAACATTAAAAGGCTTGAAAATGACCAAAATTGATCACACATAATTTATAAAATTTAATAAATTTTCTAGCCTCTGTTCTCTTGCTAAGCCATCGCCTTTTATGGACTGATCTACCTTGGCTGTGGGGTTTTCTTGGGGGTCTCGCATATGGTTGTTTGTCGCTGAAGTAACACACAGTGATCATAAAAAAAGTTGACAAATGTTCTGGCTCTTATCTCTTGAAACCTTGGTGAATTTTATGTAATTGTCTTGTATTCTCTGAGTCGATCGTAACCTACAGCAATCTGATCTAACATTACAGTGGTAACTTTACTCTGCTTCTGGCACTAAAATTGGATCCTAAGCATTGGCATTTTCCTTTGCATCTTGGACATGACCTTATGGACTGATCTCATCATTAAGTGACTGGTATATACTTGGTAATAAGCTACAGTGAGCTTACCTCTGTTACTTAAAGATCTGGTATATTTTTTGAAGTTGATTAGTTGGAAAGCATATTGTTCTTTCACATCTTAAATTGAATTGGTGTTTCATTGGCATTGTGGTAAGTTGGAACTTTGGAAGTTGGAACTTGGTTCTTTATTGGAATTTGGCACTCGCTTTCATGGTTTATAAAAATTTAAAATTATGTCGAAATGATTTAAATGTTTGAGCAATAATCTTATGTCTTTGCAATGTGCATTATGGACTTTGAATTTGACTTTAAATTGATTATATATATATATATATATACACACACACACACACACACACACACACACACACACACACACACAATTTTTTTTCGAATCTCTATATGTCGAACTTTATCGACAAAATTTTAGTTGCTGAACTTTATTTGAATTTCAAGGTCGCCAAACTCGAACTCGAACACGAACCTGGTGACAACCAGAAAATAGAACGTCAGACAATCAGATGGGAAGACCCAAGTTTTCCTGAAAATTGGGTCATAGATCTCCCTCAGTCGCCAAAAATAAAAAAATATTACGACTGCACAAATCCAAGAAGGATCTTCTTTAGCTACCCTGTCTTTTCCTCCAAGCTCAATTATTGACCATCAAAAAATACAAAAAGCTTGCCATGCCATTAAGCCAAAGTCAAGTCTTGACCTTTGTCAACCTTCTACTTCTACATCTATATATAATTCATATCCAAATTGTTTACATGCCGCTTTATTTGAACTAGCACAAATTTTGCATTTCTTTGATCTCGAAGTTAAATGTCCTGGATGTTGTTCAGTAGTCTGCTTAAAAACACTTGCAGATTTAGTCCTCCATAAAAATCATAATCCAGCCACAGGAGAAGCTCCACCAACCACTATTGCTAATTCATGCCCAAATCCCAAATGTTCTGACATTCCTTTTCCTCATGACACCATCATGATGATCCATGAAATGCGTCCTCCAAGAATGCCTAGATATGGATTGGGATATATTGAATGACTTGACAATCTAATTCCGCAATCCAGATTTGAAAACCATATCCCTAAAGACTGCAAAAAGCCTTCTATTCCAGAAATGTATAAGTTCTTCTCATTAATGGATGGATGTCCAAAATATAAAATTGACCCCGAATGGATGAAAATAATGTTAAATTGGGATTTATACACTCATCTTGCATCAAAAGAATTTGATATGAGCACACTAGAGAAAATAAATCTATCTTTACAATGGAAGTAGTATATGGAAGATACATATTCCTGGATTTATTTTTACAGTTGGAAAGAAATGGAAGAAGGGCAAGAAGTTCTCATGGTAGACGCAGTATCTTATGCACAAAAACATTAATGGACCAGCCATGATGGCACCAAGATAGACACTACCACCACTTTTCCACCTTTCAAAGGAATATTGTTAGGTGAGTCTAGTAATGCAACAAAAGCTATTCCTTTGGTCCCCACAGATGAATCTGCACTGGGCATTGATGAAAGAATACAGAAAGCCAACGAGTAGATAAATTGGACAAATACTGCTCTCAAAGGGTTAGAAATGAATATGATCAAATCTCGGGATGTAAATAATAATTTGAATAATGTAAATTATTCTATATCTTCTTTGAAAGGGTTCGTTAGAGAATCTTCTATTCGAATAGAAAGCATAGAAAAGGAAGTAGGTTTTGAATTCAAAATTATTAACAGTCTTATGGGAGAATTGGCTGAGAAATTTGAAAACCTTTCCATAGCTCCCAAAGATAAGCACATTCCTTCATCTATGATTTTTAGCCACCTTGTAAATATCCAACATGCTGTCAAGCAAGTAGAAAAATTTCCCTATTTATTCCCAAAGGAAAAGCCATAACTGCATGAACAATCTCCCAGCATTTCACCAAAAGTCTCCTACTCATTGTTTTGAGAATATTTCACTAAAAACGAATATCCAGTCTTCTGAAAATAATTTACTTCCCATCTATGAGCCCCTCTCAAGCTAGTTTTCCAGATATCCAGCCCCTGACCTAGTTGGTAAGGGTAAACTTCCATAAACTCACACCGTTCAAACTGAATCTTACAAAGAATGGAACATTGACAATCTTAGCGCTCGTCAAATCAGGCAAATGATTGATCAAATTTTTACTGAATATAAACTTATGTGTATGCAGGGAAAAATAGAAGTTGAAGTCTGTAAAACAATCATACAATGTTTTATCGGTACATGGCAAAGATGGTGGGATGTTGAATCATCTCCTGCACTTATTACAGAAATGGAAGTAGAAGTAGTTAAGGACGAAGAAGCTGATGCCATCTACAGTGAAGATGGTACTCCACAAAGCAATATGATAGGAGCCCTCACCTCCTTTATTCTTGAGCACTGGTGTGGAGCTACAATTGAGATTGCTAATAAGCACGAGATTGTACTGATGAACCTCAAGTGTAAAAGAATGTCCCAATATGAAGACTTTCATCATGACTTGACACACCAAATTTATGAAGTAAAAGAAAGCCAAAATGCATTATGGAAGTAGGTCTATCTTACTACTCTACCTTCTAAATTCGTTGAGTATATCCAGAGGTAAGAAGTCTTCCAGAATTCTTTTGAAGCATACAATTGGGGTGAAATTTATTGTAATATCACCAAAGCACTAGTAGGACTTTGCACCAGCATGAGAGTGAACAAATCAATGCAAAAGCTGTCAAGACTGCGAGACAAAAAATTAATTTGCAGTAAGTAAGTATGGGCTTGCAAGTGATGATCCAATTGTTCAGAGAATAAAGAGTAAGAAAAGCAACAAAAAGGCCCCTTGCAGCCTACAAAAAATTCAAAATTCCATGTTTACAGAAAAAACCAACACAAGAAAAGATCTTACAAATATGTCCCTAAAACTCATTATTATGAGCCAAAAGATATTCATCTTAAAACACAAAAACATGATGGAATATTATGTTGGTTATGTTAGATACATGTCTCCAATTTAATTGTTTATTTGAGCCAAGTAATTCGAAACTCCTGCAAATCTATAAGAGGCCATGCTACTGCTCCAGATTTGCACAATAACATGCAAAAAAGAATGAAGCGAAACACCACAGAGTCCAAATAATATCGTTTCCACATAAAATTGCTTTGTTCACTTATTTGTGAAATCAAAACATATTGTCTGTGATTAAGAAGCCATTGTTTCTGCAACTTACAAACAGACCGGAGAATGCTTTGGTATGCAAAAACTGGTATTCGAGAGAGATAAAATGTTATGCTTCACCTTAAAATGATGATCACTAATTAAACTTGCAGGAAAGTTCATGCAAATCAAACAACACATATAACTACATAAACATGAGAATAAACTTGCAAATCAAAACCTACATAAACCGAAACAACTTGGAGGATCAAACCTAGGTAATCGAACGTGGTTCTTATTCCATCCTCATCCTTCCTAAGTGATGTTCTTGAGTTGATTAGAATTACCTTCGCGACAAACTACACACAACCAAAGGAGCGGAAGAGAATGGAAGCCGAGGATTAATAGATGGCAAAGGGAAAAATAATTAAATTTATATTGTGGCTTTGAAACTAAAAAAGTATTCAAATTTTTTTCATACCAACGGTTAGATGGTGTATCAGAGAAAATATATTTCTTTATTATCAAATCTCTTTCCTCCATTTAATAAAAAAATCAAAATTCATATAACCCAATTTCAATATAGATTCCTCCATTTAATAAAAAAATCAAAATTCATATAACCCAATTTCAATATAGACCACCCCTGGTGGTAATGAAGCTACTAGGATCTAGTTGTATCAATAAATTTTCCAAAACTTTTCAACCAATACAGCTGAATTTAGTAGCTATAGTTCTATATATTATGGCATAATGGATTCCACATTACTTTCATGGTTGCAATGTTTATGTATAATGAATACTAATAACACAATTGTGGCATAATAGATTTTATAATGGATTCCACATTCTAATAAGACAATTGTGGCATTATGGATTCTAAAAAGATTCCATAAGTTATTTTGGGTGGTTGCATTGTTTATATAAAATGAATACTAATAGTACAATGTGGTTGATTACCCCGTAAGAGGTGGAAAACAAGACATATATTTATGTCAATTATATTTATTAGGATAAATGTATTAGATAAAAAATGAGATCTATATATTTATATTAATCATATTTATTAATATTAATTATATTTACTAATATAAATTTATTTATCTCCACTACAAATTTAAAAAATATTTCAGAATCATAACAAAAACCAACTCAAATAATTAACTTTACCTTTTTTTTATAAAACCAAAATATTTCCCAACTCTACCATCTAATTAATACTCAAACTTAAAAAACCTTAAGAAATACTTACATCCCCTTACACTCCGGATATCACCGCTTTATTGTAAATATTTCAAACAAACCATCGTTTAGCTTCCCAATATTTTAACAGTTCTTTCCATCGTTTGGCCTCCCCATAGTTCACCATTCTCTTCCTGCGATAAATATCTAGTAGCATTCTCCTCGTTCATCTTCCTCCAGCTTCCCCCCACAAGCCAATACATCATCTTTTTTCTTCTGTTCTTTCCTTCCATCCATTTCTGGGAATAAAAATGGCGAATGATGAATGGAAACAAGCTATTAAAGATATTAAATATTCAGAAACATACTACAACGATACTCCTCCCTACGAGTACAGGTAAAAATCAAGAACTGAATCATAGATTTTGTAGATGCATATGTCATTCATTGAAGTTGTAATAGGAGTCTAATGTAATGTAACGTAACTGTTCTGCTCTACTATTCTCCAAAACACAGGCAGGTTATGCTTCCGAAAGTTATTCTTGAAAATTTCCCGCTAATCAGAATGCTGAAAGAAGTAAGTTTGATTTATTATATTATGGTAATATAGATAATTCTTTTAATGAATAGATTCAATCCAAATATTATTTTTGTTACCTATATGCAGCATGAGTGGAGAGCAATGGGAGTTGAACAGTCACCTACATGGGTGCACTATGCTAATCGTGATGGAGCTGTCATGCTGTTCCGACGGCCTTGCCGAGACAATGAGAGCGACAGCGAGAATGAAAATGAAGATAAGTGGAAAAAAGCTATTCCAAGGATTCACTATTCAAATAAATATTACGATGATAAATACGAGTACAGGTATAAGATAACTTACTTTTATATATTTATTTAGCCACTGTACATTGTAGATTTTGGAATTTCAAAAAACCAAGTAAAATCAGTATGTAACTGCTCTCTTTCCCTGTAAACAGGGATGTCATTCTTCCTCCCATTATCGCAAAAAAATTTCCGTTAGTCAGACTTCTGGGAGAGGTAACAGTATGAATGAAAGCCGATATCTGTGAAATTTGGTTCTGTATTGTACAATTGTGAACATTAGTTGTTGTTTTATGTCCAGAATGAATGGAGAGCAATGGGAGTTCAGCAGTCATGTGGGTGGCTACACTATGCAATTTATCCTCCAGAGCCCAGGATCCTGTTGTTCCGAAGGCCTCTCCAACAGAACAACGTGGAAGAGGTCAGCCAATTACAAGAAACATGAAAGCTTAAAAACAAAACAAAACAGCCATGATTTTGTGCTAATTGCCTGGTTACCCACCAGGCCAAAGTTGAAAATCATTATATACACATAATATGTATAGGCATGAAGGCCTTGTTTCTGAAACACTCTGTAATCAGATTCCTTGTTTCAGTTTAGAGATTTATGTTTAGATGTCATTTGAATTATCAGTTAATCATGTTGGTTACAAGTTGAATGACATAGTTTGCATCGAGTTAATATGTTGTGAATTGCAGTAATAAGTTGTATCATCGTGTGAAATTTTCCTTTATTATTTTTGGCTTTTTTTCTCAACTAGGTTGAAGCTGAATTCATGAGTGGGATGTTACTCATTTTCCTTTATCATTTTTCGCTTTTTTTTCTCAATTAGGTTGAAGCTGAATTCATGAGTGAGTGGGATGTTACTCTTAAGATATGGTTATTAATTTTATATTATTTTTTTTTTTTGAGTTTATGTATGTAAAAGAGAAAATATTTATTTATTTTTTTAAATTAATATAATTTTATCTTTCAAATTTAGTAAGGGTGGAGAGAAATTAAATCTTTTAATAAGGTAATATTTTTTAATGCAAAACCAAAGGAATGTTTTAAAGAATAGATCTATAATGGTTCTTAAAAATATTATACTGTTTTATTTTTATTTTTGATTTAACACTTCATCTTATACACTAATATTACAGCATTTTTCTTATATTAAATTGTAAAACAACATAATTTTTAATATTATTTTTTAAAAATAATTCAGTTTTCAATTTTGATTATAAATAATAATTATTCTTTTTATTTTAAACAGAAAAACCCTGTTAAATAATTAAGCTAATATGCTTGTTTATTTTGGAATAGGTTTAGAGAATTTTAATTTAATTATCAATAATTATTAGTTGGATGGTAGAGATTTAATTATCAATAATTTTTAGGAGGATAGAGATTTAAAAAATGTCATATGAACAAGTATATGCTTGTTTATTTTGGAATAGGTTTAGAGAATTTTAATTTAATTATCAATAACTATTAGCTGGATGGTAGAGATTTAATTATCAATAATTTTTAGGAGGAAGATAGAAATTTTAAAAATGTCATATGAACAAGTTTGAGTATATTGTATTGATACCCCATGGTATTGTAACAACACTAATTTGTAATCAACATATATCAACCATTTAATTTATATGACTGCACTAATTAATAATTAACTTATATACACTGAAAATTAAATGTCATGAACCCACATATTATAGATAGAAACTACTCTTAACACATCATTTATTAATTGCATGTAAGTTATTCCATTGGACAATACAAAACATCATATTTATATTTTAATAAGCTCTCTTATACATTTTAGAAATCATTTTCATGTCCCATCACTCTTTTCACATATATTGTCACAACCCATTCTTGTTTTTTCTCTATGCTTTCCCATTTTCTCGCCTTTCGTTCTTTTCTCCATTCCTTAGCATGATTCCTTTCATATGCCATGTCAATGTTTCACCATTAGGCCATTTTTATCCTCCTCATGATTTAGTTATTTACCCAAGGTGTGCTTAATGCGTAGGTTGTCACTTTTCTCAATTAGACACTATCTCTATGTCAATGTTTCACCATTAGGCCATTTTTATCCTCTTGATTTAGTTATTTAGCTAATGTGTGCTTAATGTGTAGGTTGCCACTTTTTCAACTCGAATTTATCTTTATCCAAGTTAGTTTGAGAGGGTTGCCACTATTTTACTTTTTCTCCAATCAATGATATTGCTTATATAGAGGCTATTGAGCTTAAGACTCATATGATGCATGTTTAAATAAAATATTTGGTTATTTTTTTGTGATGTTATTTTTTTGGTTATTTTTTGGGGATGGAATTGGGTTTTTTTAATGCACCTAATATAGAGACTACTGAGGATTATAGGCTCAAGCTATTGTTAGAAGAGATGGATGACACTTTGAAGGCTTGGGATCATGAGAATTATTCTTATAAAGAAGGGAAACCTTTAGGGGACAATCAAGTTGTTTCTTTACAAGGTGACATAGATAGGAGTTGACAAATCATAGATAAGAATTTACATGGTCATGGTTGAGATGATAAAAGGATGAAAAAACATTGACATCAACCTCATATAGAGCCAACATTGAGTGGGCCAACGTAAATAGTATGTGATGCAGGAGCATCTGGCTGACAGGGCAAAGACAACAGTGAAGGTGATATGGTCTCTGAAGGTGATATGGTGCCTAAGTTAATGTAGTAAATTGTAATTAGGAACAATAGGAATTAGTTAGAGTCATTGTTTCCAGACAGTTAATTTACTGTTATAAAAACATGAAAAGAAAATATGCTAGACGACCATGAAAAGTTTCGTATGAGGAATAACTAATGTAACCAATTGAACATAACTAACAACAGTTAGTGACAGTTTGAGAACACTGATATTAAAAAGAGGGACAAAGCACAATGTAAGGGTTCGACTAACAAAGAAATAAAAAGGAGAAAAATATAAATTTTCTATGCACATTCATCCCTACAACGTCCCAAACACTGTGTATAATAATTTGTGTAAAATTACTTCGTGGAGATTGTTGTTATACCACTAAAGGTTATAAAACGAAAGAGGAGATAACCAAAACCAGAAGAGAAGTGACAATGCCCATATTACAGGCGGACTCAACCAAACAATCAGACATAAAATAATTTATGTGAACAAACGATACGAAGTCAGAAATTGCAAGTCCAGATAAGCAAACAAATTCTGTAAACACCTGTTATGCGAATTTATAAATATAGTCCAAATCAGTTCCAGAGTTGAATTCATAGAAAACATAAATACAGTCATCCAATTCTTTGCTCATTTACATTTTGTTCGAAACAAAGGAACGAACCCAGTTCATAAATATATGACTCACACTTATAACAAGCGGAAGCCAAACCCCATAGTCCTCAACTCATTACCATAACCCAACGGCAGTGACAAACTACAGAAGAATCAAATACAGACAGCGGTTCGAAGGCCAAAGATATACTGACCCTACAGTTGTAACACTAAAGCCAAGCGAAAACAACTAGCAAACATAATGACACTACCCGTGGTCAATTGGAACGGCCGAGTTTCCATGCGCGGAAACCCTCGGGTGGCTCTACCTGCAAAGAGAAATGACAAATGAAATGAATTCTCGTGAAATGGAACAAAGGGGAATTGAAAGTTGAAGAAAACAATCAATACATATCTGGTTACCTGACGGAGGCACGCCATAATTGCAACCACTCCTCTAGGTTTTTTCCCTGCTCACGAGGAGCCGAAGACGTTAGACAACTGAGAAAAAAGGAGCACATATATCCAACATAGAACAGGGGACTTACCCAGATAAATTGGTGGAGGAACCGAAGGAATTCGCCACCTCAGTTCTGCCGGGCTCGTAGAGGAATTGAACTCGGAGCTAGAGAAACATTACCAGGAACAACGCAACCAACAACCGACTGTAAGACTCATGGAAAGCACAGATAACGAACCGAGACAAGGACGCACATAGACGGAGACATACCAATTTGGATACCAAGCATACCATAATAGTTGACATTCGAGAAGGAGACCACGAAGGGAGCAAACCTTACCAGGGTTTCAAACCTTGCCGGACAAATGGAAAAACTTCCAGGTCGAGTCCCGAACCAGTAAAGCAAGACAGCAAAAACGAAACCCACATTGAAGCTGTGAAGATCGCCGAGAGCACACAGCACAAACGGCCGAGAGAATAACGAATGAACCGAAAGAGTGCGAAGGTGGTGAAACCCTATACCAAGGTGGGCTCGTGGAATCCCAAGGAGGGACAGATGTCCAACACATGAAAGCCATCGTACTAATCACCATAACCCTCATTTAATTCAACACGGTTAAACAATTTGCATATATCAAAAAAATCTCTGTTAAACATTATTATCTGTTTGTACACCCATCAAGTGGAACGTGTTGATAGCGAGATCATGTGGGTTGGCCCCATCAAGTGGTATCAGAGCAGGAAGTTGAAAAAAAAAGGGAGATGGAGGTTCAAAGATGACGACGTGGAAGAGGTGTGCGCAGAGTAGCAGACGAGGGCTTGAGGGAAGAATCGAGGGCCCTTACTACTCGCTTGGAAGCAGTGGAGGCAGGAAGGAGAAGAGACCCAGAACTTGGGGATGACAGTGAAGAGGAGGCAGTAGCTGCTACAGATGGATCAAAAGAAGAAGCCCCGGAGTTAAGACTGTTGAGATCGGTACTGTTAGCCAACAGCAAACCCAAACCTGAGATCCCTAACTATGATGGCAGTCTATCCGCAGATGTTCTGCTGGATTGGGTAAGTGAGTTAGATAAGTATTTTGAAAACGAAGAGATCAGTGAGGACAAAAGAGTCAGATTTGCTGCAACCAAGTTAAAAGGACACGCTACTTTATGGTGGGATAGTGTCCAAGTGGACAGGAAGAGGATGAACAAGCTACCAATAAGGAAGTGGCCAAGGATGTTGGCAAAACTGAAAGGCAGTTTTTTTCCTAAAGACTATCAGGTTGAGCTTTATCGACGGGTGCAGAATTTAAGACAGAAAGGTATGACCGTAAAGGAATACAAATAGGAGTTTTATCATGTAAACTTGCGGGCTGGTTATACTGATGATACTCCAGAGAAGACAACGAGATACGTGAATGGCTTGAGGTTGGAAATACTAGATGAGATTAGTATTCTCTCTCCACGGAATATAGAAGAAGCCTTTCAGGGTGCTGTAAAGGCTGAAAAGAAGATTAACATGAAACATAATAACAGGAGAGGACGAGGAAATAGCAGAGGACGAGGACAGTCCTATGGCAGAGGGAGAACTACCACTAACAGCGAAGAAGGCAGCAGCTCCAGAGCTTCAGGGAGAACAGAGAAGGGAGATAGCACCAGAGTAGGTCGGCCATATCAGCAGGGAAGAGGAAATGGTCGCGGAAGGGGGACTAATGTCTAGTGCTATAGGTGCCATAAGTGGGGGCACAGATCCTTCGAATGCCCGGAAGCAGAGCATGCTAGCCAGAGGGGAGCATTTGTTGCACAACCTGAGGAAGCTGAAGCACAGCCCTGGGAGGTAGAAAATGTGGCAGAAACAGGAGAGGCTTTAGTTTTAAACAAAGTATTATTGAAGCCAGCCAAGGAGACGGCTGAGCAGACCCAACGGAAGGCACTATTCCGAATAGTTTGCAAATCACATGGAAAGTGTTGTAAATTGATCATAGACAGCGGAAGTACAGATAATTTAGTTTCCACCAAGATGGTGGAAAGGCTGGGATTGAAGCGACTTAAGCATCCCACACCTTACAAGGTGTCGTGGCTATATAAAGGCCACCAACTATTAGTTGATGAACAATGCGAGGTTGAATTTCACATTGGAAAATACCAGGACAAGGTTGTCTGCGATATCATGCCAATGGATGTGTGCCATATACTGCTAGGGAGACCGTGGCAGTATGATCAGAAGGTGACGCACGATGGGAAGACGAATTGTTACAAATTTGTGAAAGATGGAGTCAAGCATACGCTTGTACCCATCAAAGAGGAGGATACAACAGAAGCAAGTGGAACAAAAGCATTGTTAATGGGAGGAAAATAGTTTGTTAAGCAGATCGAGGAAAACGAGGTGAATTATGCGATTGTAAGGAGGACTAAGACAGTGTTGCTGAACAAAGAAAAGTCAGAATTGCCTACAGAGATTCAGGAGCTGTTAGAAGAATTTAAGGACATTGTAGTCGACGACTTACTAGATAAGTTGCCTCCCAAGAGGAGCATTAGCCATCATATCGATTTCATACCTGGAGCAAGCCTACCGAACAAGGTAGCATATAGAATGAGCTCGAAAGATAATGAAGAGATTCGTAAACAGGTGCAAGAGTTGCTGGATAAGGGACTGATCAGAGAAAGCTTGAGCCCTTGTGCGGTACCAACAATACTCGCACTCAAGAAGGGTGGAGAATGGCGGATGTGTACGGATTCACGAGCTATCAATAAAATCATTATTCGGTACGGATTTCCCCTACCCAGAATGGATGGCATGATGGATTGTCTTAGCGGGGCAACTTATTTCACGAAAATTGATCTGAAGAGTGGATATCATCAAATCAGGATTAGAGAAGGAGATGAGTGGAAGACAACCTTCAAGACTAATGAAGGGCTGTACAAGTGGCTAGTCATGCCATTCGGATTGAGAAACGCTCCTAGTACTTTTATGAGATTGATGAATGAGATGTTAAAAGAATTTATTAGCAAGTTTGTGATAGTTTATCTTGACGATATTTTGATTTTTAGTAGAACAAAAGGTATAACATCTTCAACATGTTCGAATGGTGCTAGAGATGTTACAATAGAACAAACTGCTGATAAACTTAAAAAAATGTACTTTCCTGCAAAAGGAACTGGTCTATTTGGGGTTTGTAATTGCGGAAAATGAATTGAAGATGGACCCAGAAAAGATTACGGCAATCATGAATTGGCCGTCACCAAAGAGCTTATTTGAGGTACGTAGTTTTCACGGACTGGCAATTTTTTATCAGAAATTTATTAGGAACTTTAGTGAAACCTGCGCGCCGATGCTAGACACCATCAAAAAGGCTAGTCAACCTTTTTGTTGGACCAGAGCAACAGAGGACAACTTTCAGCTTTTGAAGCGGAAGATTACAGAGAGGCCAATCTTAAGGCTACCCGACTTTAACAAACTTTTTCAGGTTCGATGTGATGCAAGTGGGACAGCTATTGGCACTATGCTCAGTCAGGAAGATAGACCGATGGCATTCTTTAGTGAGAAACTGAACGAAAGCAGGCAGAAATACTCCTCGTATGACAAGGAATTTTATGCCGTGGTCCAAGCTTTAAAGCATTGGAGACACTACCTGCTGGGCAACGAGTTTGTATTATTTTCTGATAATTCAGCGTTGCAGTATGTGATACAGCAACATAAATTAAACCATAACCACGCCAAATGGGTAGAATACTTGCAGAGTTTAACTTTCATGTTAAAACACATTAGCGGGCAAGCCAATAAAGTGGCAGATGCCTTGAGCAGGAGAGCTTTGCTCTTACAAGAAAGTAGAATACAGATGATGGGATTCGAACATCTAAAGGATTTGTACCAGACCGACACAGACTTCAAAGAAGCCTTTGAAGCCTGCCAAAATCCCGTGTTGAGGAATACAAGTCCATGGTTGGACTACAATTTGCAGGAAGGACTATTGTTCAGAGGTGGACAATTATGTATCTCGGACTGTTCGATGAGGGAAAATATTGTACGAGATAAACATAGTGGTGGTCTAGTCGGTCATTTTGGCATAGAAAAAACTTTGGAGCAGCTCGGACACTTTTATCATTGGCCCAGAATGCGCAGGGATGTACAATGATATGTGAACAGGTGTAAAGTTTGCCAACTGGCAAAAGGACATAGTCAGAATACTGGACTTTACACGCCACTACCTGTTCCGAGCAGGCCATGGGACTCAGTCAGCATTGACTTTGTCTTGGGATTGCCTAGAACGTAGTGGGGGTATGACTCAGTGATGGTGGTGGTAGACAGATTTTAAAAATGGCGCATTTTATCCCTTGCTGAAAAACTAGTGATGCCACATATGTAGCTCACCTGTTTTTCACGGAGTTTGTTAGATTACACGGCCTACCCAGATCTATCGTTTTTGACAGGGATGTAAAATTCACAGGACACTTTTGGCGCACCCTGTGGAAAAAGTTGGGCACGCAATTGAATTTCAGCTCTGCGTATCATCCGCAGATTGATGGACAAACAGAAGTGGTGAACAGGAGTTTGGGGAATTTATTACGGAGTCTGACTGGGGAAAATTCACGGTTATGGGATCATGCTCTCGCTCAGGCGGAATTCGCTTATAACGATTCGCCAAATCGTAGCACCGGACACAGCCCATTCCAAATCTTGTACGGCATGCATCCTCGGGGAATACATGAACTGCGAGATTTGGGAAAATTGGAGCGGAGAAGCGCAGATGGAGAAGATTTTGCCGAAGCAATGAGCGAACTACATGAACAGGTAAAATTAAAATTGCAGGACAGCGTGCAGAAATATAAGCAGCAAGCAGATTCAAGGCGGAGAGAAGTACAATTTAATGTTGGAGACGAGGTCCTCACACACTTGCGCAAAGAACGATTTCCTAAGGGCGCATATAATAAATTAAAATTTAAAAAAACTGGTCCCTGCAAGATCTTGCATAAATTCTCAGCCAATGCCTACGAAATTCAGCTGCCACCTGATATAGGCATATCACCTATTTTCAATGTGGCAGACCTGTTCCCATATACTGCCCAAGCAGAGGAAGACAGTGTGGTACGACCAGAACGGGACACCCAAGTTGGAGACAGTTCTTGGATGAGGCATATGCCTTCGGCTCAATCCCATGAGATTGAAGGGATTCTCGGTACCCAGATAGCCAAGAAGACACATAGGAAGGAATATCTACGATATCTCATCAAGTGGAGAGACCGTCCAATGGAGGACAGTTCGTGGCTCGACGCGGCGCAGATACAGAAGGCTGGCTATTCAGTGGAGGAGCTCATGGAACGAAGCCATGATTTTCTTTTACCCCGGGAGCCTGATGCAGGAGCATCTGGCTAACAAGGCAAAGACAATAGTGAAGGTGATATGGTCTCTGAAGGGGACGAAGGAGTTAATTCACTGAATGGATAGCGTACTTGTTTTTTTTTATAATTTCCTTCTTTTATTTAGTTGCCTAAGTTAATTTAGTAAATTGTAATTAGGAACAGTAGGAATTAGTTAGAGTCATTGTTTCCAGACAGTTAATTTACTGTTATAAAAACATGAAAAGAAAATATGCTAGACAACCATGAAAAGTTCCGTATGAGGGATAACTGATGTAACCAATTGAACATAACTAACAGCAGTTAGTGACAGTTTGAGAACACTGATATTAAAAAGAGGGACAAAGCACAATGTAAGGGTTCGACTGACAAAGAAATAAAAAGGAGAAAAATATAAATTTTCTGTGCACATTCATCCCTACAACGTTCCAAACACTGTGTATAATAATTTGTGTAAAATTACTTCGTGGAGATTGTTGTTATATCACTACAGGTTATAAAATGAAAGAGGAGATAACTGAAACCAGAGGAGAAGTGACAGCGCCCAGATTATAGGCGGACTCAACCAAACAATCAGACATAAAATCATTTATGTGAACAAACGATACAAAGTCGGAAATTGTAAGTCCAGATAAGCAAACAAATTCTGTAAACACCAGGTATGCGAATTTATAAATATAGTCCAAATCAGTTCCAGAGTTGAATTCATAGAAAACATAAATACAGTCATCCGATTCTTTGCTCATTTACATTCTGTTCGAAACAAAGGAACGAACCTAGTTCATAAATATATGACTCATACTTATAACAAGTGGAAGCCAAACCCCATAGTCCTCAACTCATTACCATAACCCAACGGTAGTGACAAACTACAAAAGAATCAAATACAGACAGCGGCTCGAAGGCCAAAGATATACTGACCCTACAGTTGTAACACTAAAGCCAAGCGAAAACAACTAGCGAATAGAACGACACTACCCGTGGTCAATTGGAACGGCCTAGTTTCCATGCGCCGAAACCCTCGGGTGGCTCTACCTGCAAAGAGAAACGACAAATGAAATGAGTTCTTGTGAAATGGAACAAAGGGGAATCGAAAGTTGAAGAAAACAATCAATACATATCTGGTTACTTGACAGAGGCAAGCCATAATTGCAACCACTCCTCCAGGTTTTTTCCCTGCTCACGAGGAGCACATATATTCAACATAAAATAGGGGACTTACCCAGATAAATTGGCGGAGGAACCGAAGGAATTCGCCACCTCAGTTCTGCCGGGATCGTAGAGGAATTGAACTCGGAGCTGGAGAAACATTACCAGGAACAACGCAACCAACAACTGACTGTAAGACTCGTGGAAAGCACAGATAACGAACTGAGACAAGGACGCACAGAGACGGAGACATACCAAGTTGGATACCAAGCATACCATAACAGTCGACATTCGAGAAGGAGACCACGAAGGGAGCAAACCTTACCAGGGTTTCAAACCTTGCCGGACGAATGGAAAAACTTCCAGGTCGAGTCCCGAACCAGTAAAGCAAGACAGCAAAAACGAAACCCACATTGAAGCCGCGAAGACCGCCGAGAGCACACAGCACAAACGACCGAGAGAATAACGAATGAACCGAATGAGCGCGAAGGTGGTGAAACCCTATACCAAGGCGGGCTCGTGGAATCCCAAGGAGGGACAGATGTCCAACACACAAAAACCATCGTACTAATCACCATAACCCTCATTTAATTCAACGCGGTTAAACAATTTGCATATATCAAAAAAATCTCTGTTAAACATTATTATCTGTTTGTACACCCATCAAGTGGAACGCGTTGATGACGGGATCACGTGGGCTGGCCCCATCAGTATGAATGTCACACACTTTTCTAATTGCATTTTTAGGAAATCCAATGTAGTAGGTAACCCAAATTAACTTGAGAGAAAGGTCAATGACATTGAATATACAACACAAGGGAATTTACTAATGATGTGGGGGGATATGGTTCTAGAGGAGACCTTGTCTTAACCAATTACTACACCTTTTTTATCTTCTAGTTATCCTATGCATTTAGTAATTTGTTTTATGAAAATAATTTCAAAACATAATGATACACACAGGGATCCACTTGTTGTCCTAATTAAGCCTTTACTCTAGACACACACATTAGAGGAAATTTCAGCTTAAAAGTGCGCATGAAATTTTCACGTACATAATATGTAAACCAATCAAAATCCTTTAATTTTAAAAAGAGGTATATGTAAATATTTTGGAGTGAAAAAAAAACTAATTTTTTAATTGTATTTTTAGCTTATATCCTTATAGCTTTACTCAAATTTCAAGTGTAGACACTCATTAGATGTAGAATTAAATTCCACATCCAACGAGTACCCATTATGCATAATTTTGAGAAGACCCACATTGATAAAACATGAAGATACATTAAAAAAACACGTTGGACACACCTTTTTTAATGTATTTTCAATTTTTATCAATGTGCTTCTTTTCAAAATTATGCATAATGAGTGTTAGTTGGATGTGGAATTTAATTTAACATCCATCGAGATTCCACATTTGAAATTTGAGTAAACATATAAGGAGATAAGTGAAAAATACAATTAAAAAAAGTAGTTTTTTTATTTTCCCTCCAAAATTTATAACTCTTATTTTATTTTCCTATTATTTTATTATTTTTCCTTACGAGACCACTTTTAGGCTAAAATTCCCTCTAATGTTTCTTCACTTCACCAAATGCATATTTTGGATTCCAAATCTTCCACTAACAATAGCTTTGAAAGTTCAACATTACAAGCATCATTTGAGAGGGAGTGAGCTTTATTATAACACATGGTTGAATTGCAAACTAGGACGATTTAGTCACACCACTAGTTATAGCAAAGGCTACAATAGCCATACTAGTAGCCCCTCATGCAATTGGCCATAATTTCATAGCACCAATTGTTCTCTCTATTGGCTTCTTGGCACCTTTGTTCTAGCATTTCCAATTCCTAAAATTTTTCACCCCTACTTGCATCCAATGCGTACATAGAGATGTAAATGTCATCCACTAGCTTCTTGTACTAGTGTTTGTTAGTCTTGCTAACTGGAAAGATCCATGCTTTTTAAGCTAGAAACATCATCATATGGTTGTATGTATTCCTTTGATCATAAATCATTGAAAAACCAACTACTCATATTATCTTCAAAGAAGGATGATGCTCCTCTATGGGGCTATATAGTTTTATATCACCTTGATAACACAAAATGGATGTAGGTGGGCTCCCACACTTTCCTTGGGATTGTTCATTTTCCTTCTTGAAAGTTAATTCTGACTATGGTGAGTGTTGAAATTTTGATTCTTCAAGGAAAGGAAATGAAAGAGCATGATGGGAATGAAAGGTAGAGATGAAAGAAAAATATGGTTAATGTCAAGTTCATTCCTCTAGCATAACCATACAATTCTTCATGCTCCTAAATGTTATCTTATGGTTTTCATTTATAGGACCAATTGTGAAGTAGTTCCAACGTGAATGATTATCATCCAAGTGGGATTCCCTCTGCTTGCACTAGTATAAATGACTAATTAGTTACTAAAAAAATGACTAAAATTTGCATATAAATGACCAGTTGATGATCAATAGTGGTTAATTTATATTATCTTATAATACGACCAAATTTTAGTCATATTTAGCTTAATCATTAATTTATTGTCTCAATTTTACCATCTAGCAATATATTTAGTCATAAATTTAGTTATTAATTTAGTCATTAATTGTCATAATTAATGACCAAATACACAAAAAATATACTATTATATGATCACCTGAGAAAACCAATAAGTGATCAAATTATTGTTCGCGTGATAAGATACTATAAATTAGCCACTAATAGTCATATATATGCAAAATTTAGTCGTCATTTTTGTCACAAATTTATCATTTACAATAGCCATTTATATTTTTTTGGTAATTTTCATATTCATTATATAGATGATTGATTTAGTAGTTTATATTCACTTCATTTACTTTCATTAATAATCATTATAAACGACTAATTTAGCAGTTGTATATTTATTTTATTTGTGTTCATCATCATTCAATATAAACTACTAATTGAATAGTTTTAGATTGATTTTATGTGTTCATTGTTAATCAAAATAAATTAAGTACATTAAAAAAATATCATACAATGTGCATGTTCATCTAATATGAAAACACAAAGTTACATATGTTAATTACAATACTAAATAATATCAAGTACAACTATAAATAATTTCAACCACATAAATTATGTTATATAAAATGTTAAGTAGTACAATATGAGTTTCCAACTTAATATTGTTTGGAATATAATTTACACATGAAATATTGTTCATCACTTCAAAACATTATCATTGTGTTTCCAAGGCATTACAGGTGAATTCACCAACTCTAAAGACTTGACCATCAGTATGTATGTGTGTGTTTCATGTGAGATATTGCCTTGGTGGTTGCATTTCTCCATCCTCAACAACTGATGCAGGAACCTGAGCATTCAAGCGACTTCCTATTGATGGAGATGATGCAGGTGCATTGCTCAAAACAAGTACTTCTAGTTCAAATGGCTGCATTTCCCCTTAATAAAAAAAAACTTGAGCGTGCTGGCTTAATTGCCATGTATCTACTCCCTTCAAAAAACTTGATATACTTTTCTTGTGCCGGTATAACCCTAGTTGGATTTTTAAGAACCTATGACGATTGTTCCACTCTAGTTTCCTTGTGAGATGTATTATCAACTTGCAAGAATAACCAATAAACCAAGACTAATAAATGTAGTGTATAATTAACAATGAATGTGAGTATGTGTGTGTGTACACATAGAGAGAACAATGACCAAAATTTTTATTAAGTACATGATATTGGTTAGAATTTAGATATATACAATGCAAAATATATAATGATTTCTTGAGTACTCCAAATCCCCACACTCCCAAATGAGAAAGATTGGTGGTAAGGAAGGCATGAACTAAAGAGTTGGAGATATCAATTAAGAGAGGGGGTACAAGTGACTGGAATGCCATCTATGTGAGATACTGTATTTATATTTATTTTACTTATAGGGGAAAACCATACCATGAGTAAAAATGGGTTAACATTGATACTACTTAAGAGCACTAGCTACTTCATCTATAGTAATGTATAAGTCACCATAATATTTAAGGGGAAAAATATTTGGTATGATTTCTGCATAAGATGAATCAAATATCTGAATTTTTTTGATCAATAATAATCACAAAATTTAGATCCACCCCTTAATACCTCAAAAGAGGAAGGACATTACTATTTACAAAAAAATAACAAGAAAACTAGTGAATAGAGAAACAAATAAACACAAATCACCATTCTCCACATATTAAATGCCACTAATATGTTCATCAATACTTTTATATTTCATTTTTAACATAAGCTTCTCCTGACAAAACACACATCAACAATAACACTAATTACCTACATTGGTTCACCATCCTTGTCACTAGAGTTTGGGCCCTTTCTAGAGCACACAACACCATTAACAGATACAAATGTATTACCATCATCAGCAAATAATTTTTCAACTGTAATTTTATTATCTATTTCTTTTTTTCCTCTTGTTTTAGCCCTTGCTGATGTTGAAAAAATGACTGTAGGAATCTTTGCAGTTGAGGTGGTTGTTGGAGGTGCCATTAGGAAAGGATACTCAAACAATTAAGGTTTTGCATAGATATAAATTCAAACTTTGGGGTCTTCAAGTCATAGTTAATCCCAATAAAAGCAGTTGGTGCAAAAGACACACTCAAAAAGTAGATAAGCGAATACCAATATCAAAACCCTATGAAGACTTCCATTCGAATAACAACAATAATTCTATCATGCTTAGACCTTGGAAGTACTTTAATTGTTACATTCCTGCCACTTGCATCTAAATTACTAGAAGCCAAAATTGCACCCATCTTACTCATGGAATTCAAGTATGATTATCGAGAATTATTTTCTCGAGTTTACGCCTGAAACAATATCAAGAAAAAAAATTAATTTGTTGAAAATTGAAATAAATGTATATACCGAGATTTTGAAAACAATATGGTAACCGATGGAAATATTTTCTTTTAAAATTTGAACTTCCATGAAGTACTCCTAAGCAATTCCAGGAGACAAAATACCTGAAGTTACCTACACGTGGTTCAAATGATTAGTTTGTTTGAACAAGAACCATAGCCATTGCTATTAGAGCTCCTTAACGAAAAAATCAACTAAATTTGATGTCAAAGGCTCTAGCTGTGAAATGGATTCACTCAATCCTGTACTAACACAAGAAACACCCATTGATATAGTTGTTCCATGCCTAACATGTTATGCAACCAACTCACATATAGATAGATCAACGAATTAAAAATTATCCTCTTTGAGGGGGAAACTCCTTTACATTACATAAATGAACAATTCTTTGATGATTCAAATGATAAAACCTCCTTTCTATATATAGGAGTCTAAGGGGTCGCAATATAACCAGATTCGACATAACAATGATAATGTAAGGTCACAACAATAACAATAATGGGCTTCTATGGGGCACAATAATAACAATATGGGGACTACATGGGCATAACAATAACACTAAGGGGGCTACATTGACAATAATAATGAGAGAATACACTAGTATTATAAGGACCTACCATGCCCCTCTCCTTCAAAAAAATGTTGTCCTCAACGCTTAAGTAGTTCTCATCCTCCCATGTGGAATCTTCAAAGGGTAAGTTCTTTGACTTGATGAAATACTCTGAAATTGATCGTTTTTGTAGTTGTCGAGTTCTTTTTTTCGTGACTACTTCAGGTTCCAATATGATTTTCCTTTCTCGTTAAATTATGGAAATATTGTTTGCACTGGGAGCTTGTCATATATAACCTTCTTTAAGCATGAAACATGGAAAACTAGATGCACTTGGGAAGATGCAGGAAGCTCCAATTTGTATGCCATAATACCAATATTTTACAACACCTTGTATAAACCATAATATTTGGTGATAATTTATTATCCTTCTTAGCTTGCTTGAGGGACATTTTTTTGTATGGTAGTAGCCAAAAAAATACTTAGTCACCTAAATCAAAATTTCTTTCACTGTGATGTTGATATGCCTGTTGTTTCATTCTATTCAGTGCCAAAGTGAGGTTATCCTTTAAGATTTGGATAACTTGTTGTTGATGCTCGATATGATATTCCATTGCTTGAACCTTAGAATTTTATCTTAAAGATGATGTGATGGATGGTGCATGATATACATAAAGTGCCATAAATGGGGTCATTTTTTTTGCTGTATGGAAGGAAGTGTTATACCACCATTCAGCCAGAGGTAACCAATTGACTCATTGTGTATGCTTATCAGATACAAAGCAATGAAGACATCATTCCAAATTTTTTTCACTATCACAGTTTTCCCACCAGATTGAGGATGATAAGATGAACTATGAGCTAATTGAGTACCCAAACAAGAAAAAAATACTGTCCAAAACTTCCAGTGAAAATGGGATCTCTGTCACTTACAATAATCTTTGGGTTTCCATGTAGCTTTTGAATTGTTTCCATAAATGTGGTAGCAACTGTACTAGCTTTAAATGGATGAGATAATGCACAAAAGTGTGCATACTTGGTAATTCTATCAACTATCACCATGATGACACTCTTTCCTTTGGACTTGGGTAAACTTGTGATAAAATCCATTGAAACCTCTTCCAAACATTGAATTGGAATGGATAAAGGTTGTAACAAATCCGGGGTCTTAATTGTCTCAACTTTATTTTGTTGTCAAACCAAACATTCCACCACAAACTTTTGAATATCATATTTAAGGACATCCCCAAAAAATTCCTTCTTAACCTTGTGGTAAGTTTTTAAAAATCCTGAGTGCCCTCCTAAGGGAGAGGTGTGCAATTCCAAAAAATTATTTTGTTTGAGTTGGGAATTATTACAAAGATATTAGCCATCTTTGTACCATAATGAATCATTTTTCTAGCTAAGTGTATTAGATTTATTGAGATCTTACTGTAACTTTTGAATGGGTGTCCACACTTCATCATTTTTCCATTCATTCCTTGCTCCGGTTATCCAATCTGGATGGATAATAGAAATGACACAAAGCAATGCTTCCACACCCTCATCCTTCCTTGAGGGTGTATCTGCAATAACATTTTTCTTCCCTTTTTTGTAGATGATTTCAAAGTCATAGCCCAACATCTTTGTGACCCATTTTTGCTCCTCTTCTAAAGATAATATTTGTTCCAAAAAGTATTTAAGACTATCATGCTCTATTTTTACGTTGAAGTGTCTTCCCATTAGGTAATATTTCCATTGATTTAGTGCATGTAGTATTGCCAACATTTCCTTTTCGTAAATAGGTTTCTGTAAATACTTACCTTTGATTGGACGAATTTCAAAATCAATGTGTCTTCTTTCTTGCATTAAAACAACACCAATTCCATTTCCTCAGGCATCACATTCCACAACAAAGGTTTTTATTGAAGTTTGGCATAGCTAAGACTAATGCTTGGCACATCGCCTCTTTAAGATGTTCAAATGCCTTAGTTTCTTCTGGAGTCTAATAAAATGCATCGTTCTTTAGTAATGTTCTTAGAGGTGCTACTATTCTCCCATAATTCTTAACAAAATTGCGATAACACCCTGTCAAACCAAGAAATCCTCGAATATGCTTTATGGTTGTTGGGATTTTCCATTCCCTAATGGATTTTATTTTGTTAAGATCTACCTTAAAACCCTCATGAGATACAATATGACCTATATTCCACCTCCTGTACTCCAAAGAAACAATTGAAGGTTTTTTCATATAATTGTTTCTCCTCGAATAGTTTGAGCACCCTGTCAACATGTTGAATATGATCCTTCCAAGACTTGTTGTAGATTAGTATATCATAAAAAAATACTAACACATTTCCTAAGGAAGGGTCTAAAAATGGAATTCAGCAAACCTTGAAATGTATAAGGTGCATTAGTAAGGAAAATATGCATGACCAAAAATTCATAATGATCCTCATGAGTTCTAAATGCTGTTTTTGGAATGTCTTTTGTCTTCATTCTAATTTGATGATATCCCAAACAAAGATCCAACTTTGTGAAGTAAATTTCTCCATGTAATTCATCCAATAATTCATCAATGACTGTGTTGTAGCCGATACAACAACCCATCCAGAATTCTCAAACTCTTCTAAATTTTGGAGCCCCTCCACCTTTTCTGTAGCTACGGTCCATCTTGAAAGTCTATTCGGAATCCGGGAAACCCTAGAAAGGTCTAGAAAAGACTCATGTCTCTTTCATAAGTCAAACCAAGTCGCACAAGTCACATGGGTCCCAAAGTTGCACAAGTCACATAAGTCACACAAGTCGCAAGATCACATAGGTCACAGGTCGCATAGGTCGCAAAGGTCGCAAAGATCACACAGGTCGCAGGTCACATAGGTCGTAAGTCGCATAGGTCTCAAGTTGCATAGTCGTAAAGATCGTACAGGTCGCGTAGTCGCATCTCCAATCGCTCAACTATCATGTGACCTCGCGACCTTCCGAGTCGCAAAGTCATAAGGGTCGTAGGTTGCATAGGTCGCAAAGGTCGTAAAGATTGCACAGGTCGCAGGTCGCATAGGTCACAGGTCGCAAGTCGCATAGGTCACAGGTTGCATAGGTCGCAAAGGTTGCAAAGATCACACATGTCGCAAGGTCGCATAGGTCACAGGCCGCATAGGTCGTAGGTCACATAGGTCACACAGGTCACAAAGGTAGCACATGTCACATAGGTCACAAGGTCGCTTAGTCGCACCTCCAACCACTCAACTATCATGTGACCCCACGACCCCGCGACCTTTCGAGTCGCAAAATCGCAAAGTCACAAAGTTGCCTTCATTACCGTCAGTCCCTTATGTGACTATGCGATTCCGCAACTCAAAAAGGTCACATAGGTTGCATAGGTCGCACAAGTCACAAGGTCACACAGGTTGTAAATGTCGCATAGGTCACAAAGGTTTCACAAGTCGCATAGGTCACATGGGCCACAAAGGTCACACATTAACCTATATCAGGGCCTGCGACCCATGCGACCCCACATGTGTGACCTAAGACTATAAATATAGGCCTTAACCGGTCATTTACTTAGTACCTTTGCAAATGTTTAAAAACAACACAATGCAACAATGCCCAACATGTACGACAATGATGAAAAGGAGTGTGAAAGGTGATATAACAATGATAACCTAACCACTCAACGAAATAAACGATTGATGCCAAGACGTGGAACGTATCAACGCATAGATTTGTGGCCATGAAATTGCAAGAGATGTTAAGGCTATGAATTTTGGCTCGTATTAATTGTGATATTTATATCTTATATTTCATCAAAGTACATTTTTTCTTGATGATTAATTTATGATTTTGTACATGTGTAGGATTGAAGTGGCGAAGGTAAGTCCCTATCATTTATGCAGACACTTGAGCCTATTTGTTGCTAAAATGACCCAAAGGATTGTTGATGTGGAAATGCATGATCTTGGTCAACAACAGATATTGAAGTCAAGCTAGCTCCAAGGCAAAAGGAAGGTAGAGAGATATCGTCATCTTTTGCAGTAGCATAGAACATGTTTGTGAATATGAAAGGTCATGTGGAATACCAAAAGTCACCAGCTAGATGAAAAGTCGTGAGGAATTTCAAGTGTCAATGGTAGGCCAAGAGCCACTCTCACCCTATAAATATACCCTCATGCCTCATTTGTAAGAGAGGGGCCTTTTGAGAAGGACTATTTTGGAGATATATATACATTACTTAAGAGAATTTATGTCCTTCTAATTGATACAAGGAGCAACTCCATCACTTGTCTCGGTTAAAGTTTGATGGTGAGGACGGAACAACCTTAAACAAGCACATTTTTGATTTCATCAAGTTTTGTGAATCTTTTGAGATTGACGATGAAGAGTTTGCTTGTGCATTTCCCTCCCTCACCCTTGAATGTCGTGCCAAGCAATGATGCCACAGGTTTCTAGCGGCATCCATTCATTCGTTCGAGCAACTCGTCGTTAAGCTCCAACAAGCATTTGACAAGTACGACTTTCAAGATGTGTTAAAGAGGATAAATGAGCTTAGGATGAAACTTGAGGAATCTTTAGAGGGTTTTGCTTTCAGATTTGTGCATCTTTGTTTTGAATTTCCTGAAAGTGATATTGACTGGGTGTATTTGAATATAAATTTTCAGTGATTGGTTCTCATTTCTTTACAACATTTTCAATTAGAAACAAGTCTTGTTCCGCATGAGTATCATCATAATTTTCATATTACAAAGTGTCCAGATTCTTCTCGTAATTTTGTTTGGCATATCTCTTTGAATATGGAACAACCTCAACCCCCGTGGAAGAGATTACTGTTTGTGGGATTTCTCATCCTCCTCTTGACTTGTTACATAATAATATTGTGACCGTAAATGGTTCAAACGATGAACAATGCTTTCTGGGAAACAGATCTGATGGTCTCGTCTCTAAATCCCTCATACATTCTTTTGGTTTGGAATATGAAAATCACATAACATCTATTCCGATCGAGTCCATTCAACATACATCACACTATATCCAAGGATCTCATTCAACTGTGCACAATGGCATTGGTCTTGTCTCAGGTAATGTTGATTGTCTTATCAAATCCACGGAGAATATCAAGCCTTTAAATTCGTCTTTCTCTTTGGCGAACGTAAATGGGCAGGATGTGAGTTTGGGTCCAATCGGTGTTCCTTCATCTGACCCTGTGCATCCATCCTACCCTGATTTAGCCTATGGGTCCACTGCACTGGCGGTTCCTTTAGATCATTCATATCCTTATCTCGCTCGCATTGATTGCAATCATGTGCGTGGGGGTGAGGTTTCGCAGTCAAAGGATGCATAGTCTAAATCCCTTATGCAGATCTTTGCCATTTGCAGCCTTTAACAAGTGAGGAAGAGGGCCCTGCATTTCACCCAACTCAAGCTAGGTCTCTCATTGATCCCTTTTTCAGCAATCCTAATTTTTCCGGAAATATATTCACTCACGTCTTTGTTGATTTTCCTACTTATCTGACTGCTGATCATACGGAGCCCCCAGAATTTGATGACCCACCTTTCGAATGTTTAGGGACTCATCAGGAAGTTGAGGCACTTCATCTTTTGCTGATGGTTATGCCAGGTTCCCACGTTCCCGATGAGACCCTTGAACCTAGTCAAATTAGGGTTTCTGCACATCGCGCTCCTCACAACAGTTTCTCGTCAGATGTGAACTCATCATGGAAGCCCTCTAATTGGAGCAATGTATCTTTGAGAAAATATTTCCATCACCTTTGAACTAAGGCACATCAACCTCTTTATCCTATTTTGTTTGCTGGGGGAGTGCTCTGGCCATTGTCTCGAATATTTTTATTGTCTCCCAACCAATACAGTGTGTCAACATACGCAATTGAATGATACCTTAAAATATCCTAGATGGGAGGGTTCCAATCACCTGATCTCCCCTTCGTTTGATACTCTTGTGGTTGATTCAGTTCATTCTCTAGAATCTAAGGAATCTCATTTTTCGAGCTACCATTCTATCAATGTTCAGTTAATGGATCCAATCCAAAATATTTTCACTGATAGTTGTTTGGTCACAACCAATGATAACCATATGCACTCACATATTAATCTTGTGAAGCTACCAATATTGGATGGCATGTAATTTGAAGGTTCAAAAGTTGGCCAGGACAATGAGGCACTTCAGCGTTTGCTGATGGTTATGTGAGGCCCTCACATCCTTGATGAAGTCCATGACCAATTTCAAACTAGGGTTTCTCAAAATTGGGGTTTCTGCATTTGAATCCTTAGGGATCTCAATTACACCCGACAGGGGCCCCTCTTTTCAAGGTTATTAAGTTGGTCATCCTCTACATCATGATAGGGTCGTTGATCGGATCAATCTGGCAGATGCCTTTACTAGTCGGCAACATCTTGCCTTACTTGCATTGGATTTAGGGTTAGGCACAAATAGATGTATGTTATGGCTGGATGACTATAAATTTCATGCTTGTGGTTCGGTTTATACAGATTGGGTGGCAGTTCGCCTTGAAATGTCTTCTCTAACACATTTCCCTGTAAGTGGACGAGATGTTCTTGCTGTTGTGCATGTTTTACAGGTAGACATGTTATGTTTTGCACAACTCTTTCAACAAATTCTAATTGTTGTCATCTTTGTTTTTGCAGGTTGGGAACTATTGCGGTGGTTGCATTGGAAGTTTGATTTCACATAACTTGACCGATACTTTGGTTAAATTAGGATTTAGGGTTTTAGACTAGCTAGGTTTTAGTTTTGCTTATTAGTTGGCTGATTGGAATTTTCTTTATGATTGAAATTTTTCATGCTTCATTTTATTTACTGTAGGTAGTTAGTTCCCTGCATGTTTATTTTGCACTCATGTCCTTGCATTTTCTTATTATTACATGGAATATGTGAAACCTTTTCATATGCATTGCATTGGTATTTTTAATTTCAATTAGCTTATCTCTTTTGTACATTTCATTACCTTGCATCATAAGCCTTGTCGGTTGCATTACATCATACATTTTCTTGCTTAACAAACACTTGCCTTGGACCTAACCTGGAAATTCCCTCTATTTCGCATACCACCTGATTGAGCCTCCATGAGCATGAAGCTTTTGAACCTTTGGTACTGTGAATATATTTCTCACGCCTTTTTTTTCACTTTCTCAAACCTTAAAATATGTTACTTCAACCTCTTCGCACATGTTGAAACCCTAGGAGAGCTTCCCTAGTCATCAGAAACCCTAGAATTAAAACATGAGCCCTAATGATTGTGTGAAGTTGTGATGGTCATGCCAATGGGTAGCTTCTCTTAGAACCAACCATCAAAGTTGCCTCCTGGATATCTTTTCTACGAGTCTAATTTACTTACAAGGAAGATAAGAACATATTGTTTGTGGGGAACCCTAATCAGTTTTAATGACCTATACCATTAACCTAAACCTTTTGCTCACCATGGTCGTGACCGTTTCAATGACTTGTTTTGTTTGTTCACTTGTTAACTGGAGATGAGATGAGAAAGCTTGACATGAAGGAAAACCTAAATCAGGATATCTTTTAGTTTCTGTCAAACAAGAAACAACCTCTCTTGCTTGTAAAATAAGTTGGGATCCCTTGTCTGCCCTAGCGCGAACGCCCAATAATAAGTGTAAATTTACACATAAAATAAAATGAATTTAAGTAAATGGTAAAGGATCGAGAAAGGCTTCCTGCGTAGAGAGGTAATGGAATGACTCCGCTGGGGTACTGTCTAGGCTCGCTGGTAGCAGAGCAATGTTTGTGATTTCTTGGAGTGACTCCACTGGGGTACTGTCCAGGCCTGCTGGCAGTGGAGCAACACTAGAAACTTATTTTAAAATTCTGAATATAATAAGCCCTCTGCCTCATTCTTTGCATCATCATTGACTATTGGCATGTGTGAACTCCTAATTGGATGTTTACTGACTAACAAGACCTGGATGAGACACAAAGAGAAGGCATATCTATAAAGGTCAAGGTAACAGGTACCCATAGTAACTATTCAATATTCCCTTGCATCGTTATCTAGACTCGAGCTATTGTAGGGATGTGGGCTGAGATGCTGAATTCTACCAGTGAATCGCCAATTGTTGTAGCCGCTGCAACAACCCCTCCAAAATTTTCAAACTCTTCTAAATTTTGGAGCCCCTCCACCTTTTCTGTAGCTACCGCCCATCCTTAGAGTCTATTTGGAAGCCAGGAAAGCCGGGAAAGCCCAGAAAGGTCTAGAAAATACTCACGTCTCTTTCATAAGCCAAACCAAGTCACACAAGTTGCACAATTGCCAAAGGTCACACAAGTCGCAAGGTCACATAGGTCGCAGGTCGCATAGGTCGCAGGTCGCATAGGTCGCAGGTCACATAGGTCACAGGTCGCATAGGTCGCACATGTCACAAAGGTCTCATAGGTCGCGTAGTCGCACCTCCAAACGCTCAACTATCATGTGACCCCGCGACATTTCGAGTCACAAAGTTGCAAAGGTCGCAGGTCGCATAGGTTGCAAAGATCACAGAGGTCATAGGTCGCAGAGGTCGCAAAGGTCACAAAGATCGCATAGATGGCACATGTTGCAAGGTCATAGGTCGCATATGTCGCAAGTTGCACAGGTCACATAGATCACAAGGTCGCATAGTCGCACCTCTAACCGCTCAACTATCATGCGACCCTGCGACCTTCCTAGTTGCAAAGTCACAAAGTCAGAAAGTTGCCTTCATTACTGTCAATCCCTTGTGTGACTATGCGACTCCGTGACTCGCAAAGGTCGCATAAGTTTCATAGGTTGCACAAGTCGCAAGGTCGCACAGGTCGCAAAGGTTGCATAGGTCACACTGATAGCATAGGTCGCAAAGGTTTCACAAGTCACATAGGTCGCATGGGTCACAAATGTCACACGCTAACCTATATCATGCCCTGTGACCCATGCGACCCCACATGTGTGACCTAAGACTATAAATATAGTCCTCAATCGGCCATTCACTTAGTACCTTTGCAAATGTTTAAAAACAACACAATGCAACAATGCCCAACATATATGACAAGGATGAAAAGGAGGGTGAAAGGTGATATAAAAATGATAATCTAACTACTCAAGGAAAGAAACGATTGATGCTAAGACATGGGATGTATCAACGCATAGATTTGTGACCATGAAATTGCAAGAGATGTCAAGGCTACGAATTCTGGCTCGTATTAATTGTGATATTTATATCTTATATTTCATCAAAGTACATTTTTTCTTGATGATTAATTTATGATTTTGTACATGTGTAGGATTGAAGTGGCGAAGGCAAGTCCCTGTCATTTATGCAGACACTTGAGCCTATTTGTTGCTAAAATGACCCAAAGGATCGTTGTTGTGGAAATGCATGATCTTGGTCAACAAAAAATATTGAAGTCAAGCTAGCTCCAAGGCAGAAAGAAGGTAGAGAGATATCGTCATCTTCTGCAGTAGCATAGAACATGTTTGTGAATATGAAAGATCATGTGGAATACTAAAAGTCACCAAGTAGATGAAAAGTCATGAGGAATTTCAAGTGTTAAGAGTAGGCCAAGAGTCACTCTCAGCCTATAAATATACCCTCATGCCTCATTTGTAAGAGAGGGGGCTTTTGAGAAGGACTCTTTTGGAGATATATATACATTACTTAAGAGAATTTATTGTAGAAATTCCCACTGTAGATCAACAGATTATGCAATGTACTAAAACACAATACAAGATCTACTTCTACAACACTTTGCGGAAGCTTAATCGAATGGAGAAAGATCAAGAGAACACATATAACTGAGAATGAGAAATCAATCACACATAACACAAAAGAAATAACCCGGGGAAAGCCTCAGCCTAAAACCCCGACATTGTATTATCATACAAGTGGAAATCTTGTTCAAGTTACAAAAAGAATCAGCTTTCAAGCTATCCTACTCTCTCTGCAATCAAACAATACAACTCACAGATTGAATAGACATAGTATATGTCCTCCTCAAACCCTCCAAGCCTCCTATTTCCTTGCGCAGTTTTTCTTGGGGTCTAGTGAAGCCACATGTGTGAATTGGCCTCATCACACTCACTAAACCTGAAGAAGTAACTGTGCAATCATCAAGGAAAGAATTCCTTCTGCATGCAAGGAATATTCACAATGGAGTATTCTAGCAACTAATAGTACACTAACCCTCCATCTGATCTCAACTGGGTCTCTATTTGAACTGACATGCATGAGTTATTTATGAGAGAATACTCAGTTATCTGAAGTGCAGTAGTTACATGCATGCAAGAATTAACTAACTGAACTTACATTAATTCAACAAACTATTTGAATTAATCTAACTGGACTTGACTCAGTTAACTAAGTCAACTAATTACAACTCAATATTACAACTCATCCTTATCTCTTTAACTGATGGATAAATTCCTCAATTAATGGAGAAACTGTTGCATGTCCCCACATAGACTTCAAGTTTGATTTTCCTTAACTAATTAACTCAAGATGAATTAATTAATTAATTTAAAAACAACTGCTAAGATCAAATTCGAATTTTACTTCACTGTTTTAGTTTAGGGACTGACTAAAATAGGAAGGTATCCCGAAATTCTATTTATAGAATGCTATTTTTAGCACTTCCATTTTTCCATCCATTGTTGCTAAGATCAACGCTGGCTGAACTGCTATTTATAGCAGTGCTATTTTTAACAATTCTATTTTTAGCATTTCTTGTTGCTATTTTCAACACTCCCTCTCAACAAGAAAGGGATTATCAGTAACCCCAATCTTGTCTCTGTGGAACTCAAACTTTCATTTTGACAATGCCTTAGTCAAAATATCTGCATCCCGTTCCTCGGTCTAAACATACAACAACAACATGATCCTCTTGACTACACAGTCTCGAAGATGGTGATACTGGATATCAATGTGCTTGGACCTGTCATGAAAAACTGGATTCTCAGAGAGTTTGATACAACTCTAGTTATCACAGTAGATCACTGTAGGATCCATCATCTGACCAAACAATCCCACTAGAATCTTTCGCATCCAAATGGCCTCACATGCAGCCTGACTAGCAACCATGTATTCAACCTCTTCTGAGGTAAGTGCAACTGATCTCTATTTCCTGTTGTACTAGGAAACTGCAGTTGAATCAAGGTTGAAGATTCCTCCAAAAGTGCTCTTCCAGTCTGATGGACTCCCTGCCCAATCTACATTTGTGAAGCCTTGAAGCTTCAATCCCTTTGTCCGTCTGTACCATAATCCAAACTGAGATGTGCCTCTGAGGTATCTCAGCACATGCTTCGTTGCCTTCCAAAACATCTTGGTAGGCTGAACCATAGCTTGACTTAGCTGGTTCACTACAAAGCATAAGTCGGGTCGTGTTTTCACCAGATACATAAGTGAACCCACCAGCTACTGATAAACAGTAGTAGCTACTACCTCACCTAAGGTAGCATGCTCCTTCCTCCTGTTCCCAGCTAGAGGAATCTGCATGGGCTTGCACTTCTCCATGTGAAAGCGCCTGAGTATCTCATTGGCATACTTGCCTTGAGACACAAATACTTCCCCATATTTCTACCACACCTCCATGTCTAGAAAGTAGTGCATAAGGCCCATGTCCTTCATCTCGATCTCTCTTGCAAGGTCCTCCTTGCAAGATTGTATCAGCTGATCATCACTTGTCAAAATAAGATCATCGACATAAAGAACAATGATCAATGGTTTACCTTCTACCATGATGTGTGTTAGCACCTAAATCTGCCTCAGGCTGAAGGAAGGAAAAAATTAGGGTAGCCACAAATCACACTTAGTCTGGTAGCTAGCCCTACCAGAGCAGGAGAGGGCTCTCTCTGAGTCACGCTCAGTGAATGGATAAGAAAAAGGGTCTGAGATGACTTACAATGCAATATTTACCTTAGGCTAGTAAGTGAATAGGGATTCTGGAAACAATTTTATGAATGACCGAGCTTTTGTGATGTTATGGGACCGACGCTCAACAAAGAACAGAGAATTGAATATGAAGGCATAGATTATTCTGTGAGGCAAGG
Organism: Pinus tabuliformis; assembly: GCA_031772625.1. NCBI lineage: Eukaryota > Viridiplantae > Streptophyta > Pinopsida > Pinales > Pinaceae > Pinus > Pinus tabuliformis. Next base: position 150,859,356 of record CM062805.1, on the reverse strand, counting down.
TAGGTGGAAAGTGCAGCAATTTCGGTTTAAGGTAACGTGGAATGGAAAGATTGCTGAAGAAAGTGAAAAGGGCATAGTCGCATGAATCCTTTTCAACAGAAGAATAACACTGTACATGAAATTTTCCCACAGGCAGAGCAATATAAATTGAATTCTACCTAATCTCACTTAGAAAATTTCACTGAAATGAAACGTGAATTGAATTATGAAACATAACAAGATACATATGGAACATAAGAACACATTTGCTACACTCACAACCACAAGAATCTCATGAAATAGAGCCGCTACCTTTCATTAATTCTCTGTCAAAAATACACAGTGCAGAAATAGAGTTTCTTTCCCACAGTCTCCCAGAAGTTACAAGCCAGCCAACCCTTTGCAAATAACTTGCATACAATATATAGAATGTGTGAGGAAGAGATAGAACGCCCAGGGGTTGGGAAGTTACTCGAATCATTACAAAATGGAGATGGAGAGCCAACCATCAGCTACAGGTGCAGCGCTGCAAACATGACATTTGGCATTGGGTGACCGTTTGCCTTCCTTCGCCACTTGGATAGAAGCCAATCTGGAGAAAAAACTCTTTAAATGCCACCTTTGGTGCCAAAAAACCGAAGTGTAGATGACCGGGCCCACTTGGAGAAGTCGCGAACCGAAATTTCACGAAACGGAAGAAAATTGGCAATTTTTCCTCTATGCGCCGCGCCATTTTCTCTGTGCGTCGCGCTACTTTGGGGCCTGTTTTGGGGCACTTGCAGGTGTCCAAAATGTGCCCAAGTGGGCTTGTTGGAAATCCTGTCCTGTCTACTTTCTAACCCCACTGGAATTTCCAAATTTGGTGCTCATTTGCCCCTCCAAATCTTCATTCTCCCAAGACTGCTTTCTGTGTGTCAAAAAAGTGGCAGAGAGGCCATTTTTGGGTGTTTTTTGACCTTTAGGAGACCCAGACCTTGCCCAAATCTCTTGCTTGGACACCAGTAGTCGTAATTTTCGATGCTGAATCCAAATATGCAAGCGGTTTCTCCATTGGAGCCCTAGAATTTTAGCGTCGCGCCAGTGGCGCGGCGCACAGGGAGAAAATCCCTGTTTTTTGCACAAAAATGTCTAGGTCCGCACTTTTCCTTCACATTACCTGCGGTCCCGCACCTAATGGTCATGGATCCTGCGGACCTGACCGCACCTTTTCTTTGTGACAGGTGCGGACCCTGAGTGCGCCGCACCTTCTTGCAGACCAATTTTGGAGGCCTTCCCGATGTCCAAATTGGGTGCAGGATAGCTCGTTGGAAAGGTATTTGAGTCTACTTTCCAACCCAACTAGAATTTTTCAATTTGGAGTTCATTTTCCCTATCAAAAGTCAAATCTCCCAAGACTGGTCAAAATGTGCAGAATGAGGCTGCCTCAAGGCAGAGTGATGTTGCAGTCAAATTTTGAAGGTCTTCCTCAACTCCAAATTGAGCTCATGATAGCTCATTGGAAAGATATTTGTGTCTAGTAATTATTTGACTCATCAAGCAAGTCATTTGGCCAACTAAGCTATGAGAAAACTTGATTTTCACAAGGTCACTCCAGAGGTGCATTCAATTCCCTGAGGCAACAGTATTTTTGACATTTCTCTTAAACCATGACACCTGTGTAAAAAGTAAAGGAGGTTTTTCTTACATGGCCTGTTGTGGACAAATACCTCTCTCAATGTTCCAAAATTCATCTTTTCTTGCTCGGAAACATCATTTGAGTGAACTATTGAACCTGCATCTGGCCTGCAAGTATTATTTGAGAACAACAATTTTCAAACCCTACACCTAATGACTGAAATGAATCTTGTCCATTAAAAGATCAAAAATTTACTATCATGGACCTTAATAACTTTGATGAAAAGACCTAAGCCAGCAGGTACAAGAAATGAGGGGAATGAATTGACAAGGCCCTTCCGTCAGATTATGGCATGCCTCTATCGGGATGCAGCTGAGTGAATGGAGCGAGACACCTAAAAATGAAATGCAGAAAGAGTTTTGATCTCTGACGGAGGACTGACAAGACCAACTCTAACAATGTGGTAAAGGTTCACATCTTCTTCACTCTTGGTGAAGCCCAAACTGGTGAAATAGCTATTGATCCTGGTGTACAAAGCACAGGGTCGAAGGTCTCAAAAACCCTCTGGCTGCTCAATGTACACCTCCTCCTCAATTTTTCCATTGAGGAATTCTGTCTTCACATCCATCTGGTGGATCTTCCACCCCATCTGAGCTGATAGTTTCAACATCGATCTAATCAATGAGTACCTTGCTACAGGAGAAAAAGTCTCATCGTAGTTGATCCCCTCGACTTGTGAGAAACCCTGGGCAACAAACCTTGCCTTATTTTTCTCAAAACTGCCATCAGCTGCCTGCTTTACCTTGTAAATCCATTTGGAACTCACCACTAACTTGCCCTGAGGCCTTGGGACAACATCCCACACACTGTTCCGAATGATCGAGTCGTACTCCTCTACCATTGCATCAACCTAGACTGGTTGCTGCATTGTCCTTGAATGAAGAAGGTTTGGTATCTACACACTCCCCAACTAGGGCCATGCACCCAGTGTACCGCTCGGGTGACCTCCTCTGTTTGCGCTGAGAAGATGGCTATCCCACATTCTCCCGCGCATCCATCATTAACCTGTCAGCTTCCCTTGAGTGTTTCCGCCCATCTCTGGAAGTATCAGCATGAGTGGATGTCTCCACTTTGGGATCCTCTGCATGCGGCTACTCCGCATCAATCTAAGGCTCCTCATCCTTAGGAACTGGAAGTTCCTCATCTACATGCAACTTGAGCTCCCTCTCAAGTGATAGGCGCATGGCTTTCTTCTTGTCGAACTTCAAATCCCTGCATACCACTTTCCTCTGAGTGGAAGGTAGGTACACTCGATAGTTGTGGGGTGTATCCGTGTACCCCACAAGTATTCCCAACTCAGTTGTTGGGTCTAGCTTCTTCCTGGCATCTTTGGTCACATGATAGTAAACTGATGATCCAAAGATTCAGAAGTGACTTACATCAGGTCGCTTCTCAGAATAGGCCTCCATAGGTGTCTTCATTCCCAGTATACGATGCGGGCTTCTGTTCTGCAAGTATACTGCTGTATTGCATGCCTCAGCCCACAAATGTAGTGGTAGGCTTTGGTCATGCAAAATCGCTTGAGTTGCTCCCAAATCAGTCTGTTCTTCTTTTCGGCCACCCCATTCTACTATGGGTTATGGGGTGTTGTCAATTCCCATTTAATACCTTTTGCAGCGCAAAAGTATTTAAACTATTGGGAGACATACTCTCCACCATTGTCGCTGCACAAGACTTTTATTTTCTTTCCAGATTCTTTCTCTGCCAAGGCTTTAAACTCACAAAACCTCTAGAAGGTCTGATCCTTCTTTTGCATAAAGTAGATCCAGCATCTACGAGAAAAATCATCAATAAAAATAACATAGTACCTTTGTTTAGCGGTGGAGGCTGTAGAGAAAGGTCCATAAATATCTGAGTGAACTCGCTCCAGGATTGCTCCAGGTCTACTGTCTCGATTCGAAAAGGAATATTTCACATACTTACCGAAGGTACAACCTTTGCATGTAGTCGTCTACTCAAGTTTCCCCTTGGGTAATCTGGTAGAAATCTGTTGCATGATCTTCAGGGCTCCATGGTGCAAGTGGCCTAGTCTTCTATGCCATAGCTCGCCAATATCTTGGATCTGCACCATCTCAGCTTTGGAACTCAAAGCAGCACAATTGTCTACCTCCAGCTTGTAGATATTCTTGACTCGAATTCCTATTCGCGTTGTTTGTCTAGTATCGATATGCCTCAAGAATACCTTTCCTTGACTAAAGACTACATCATAGCCTTTATCTTCTAACATAGTGACAGACACAAGATTCTTCTTCAGACCTGGTACATACTTTACATCAGTCAGGGTGAGGGGAGATCCATTCTCCCTCCGAAACACAACCGTACCTTCACCTGAAACATGGTACTTTCCATCATCGCCCATCTTGATCCGCATCTGGAGATCCTTCTCCTCCAAGGTACTGAAAATATTCTTGTCAGCTGACATGTGGAATGAAGCTCCACTATCCAAGTGCCACACACATCCCACCATGGATGAAACCATGCATGTGATAAGCGAGAAATCCAGCTCAAATTGTGAGGCCAGTACCTCACCATCAGATCCCTTCGAGGAACCCTTCTTGGATTTCTTCTGTGGACAATTAGTAGCATAATGGCCCACTTCATGACAATGAAAGCATCGAACTTTCGATTTGTCAATCTTCTTCCCACCATGGGAAGAGCTGGATTTGGGATGGGACGCCTTCCCTTTCCCTTTCCTTGCCTTATTCGCTAAGGCTAGATTTTCCTCATCATCTTGCTTCGATGAGAATCCATCTCTGGTGCTTCTTCTTATTTCCTCCTGCATCAGATCCGACCAAAGTCGTTCCCAATCTGGTAGTTTTTCTCTTTCATTAACTGAGTCTTGGTAGCCATACCAACTCTTAGGAAGACCGAGGAGTGCAAGACTCACCATGTCATCATCAGCGGTCATGATCCCTACACTTCCAAGTTCATCCCTGCAGGTGGTGAGCTTGTTCATATATGTAGAGATCGTGTCGCCTTTTTCACACTTGATCTTACGAAGCTTGTCTTTCAATGCCAACTTCCTCTGATCGCTTCTGTTCTAATATAAATTTTTCAATGTTTTCCACATCAAAAATGGAGTCTCCTTCCCATGGAGGCTCGAGACAATGTGGTCTCGAACTCCCTCCAAGAGGATTCTCCTTGCTCTAGCCACACATTTCTTCCATTCTGCGAGTTGAGTAGCATCAGTTGGCTTGGGGACTTCTTGATCAATGAAGTACTTTAGACTGTTATCCTCTAATACTGCCTCCATGTGATCCTTCCAGGCTATATAATTCAAGCTTCCATCAAGGGTATACTTGAGTCTTAAACCACTGAACGCCATAGGTGAAATAGAGATGTGATAAGAACTCGATTTCTATATTCAGGAACCAAACTTCAAATTCCTCCTTCTTGTATACTGTTCTTAGCCTTGATCACCTTTGCTCTAATACCATGTAGAAATTCCCACTGTATATCAAGAGATTATGCAATATACTAAAACACAATACAAGATCTACTTCTACAACACTTTGTGGAAGCTTAACTGAATTGAGCAAGATCAAGAGAACACATATAACTGAGAATGATAAATCAATCACACATAACACAAAATAAATAACCTGGGGAAAGCCTCAGCCTAAAACCCCAACTTTGTATTATCATACAAGTGGAAATCTTGTTCAAGTTACAAAAGGAATCAGCTCTCAAGCTATCCTGCTCTCTCTGCAATCAAACAATACAACTCACAAACTGAATAGACATAGTATATGTCCTCCTCAAGCCCTCCAAGCCTCCTATTTCCTTGCGCAGTTTTTCTTGGGGTTTAGTGAAGCCACATGTGTGAATTGGCCTCATCACACTAACTAAACATGAAGAAGTAACTACACAATCCTTAAGGAAATAATTCCTTCTGCATGCAAGGAATATTCACAATGGAATATTCTAGCAACTGATAGTACACTGCCCCTCCATCTGATCTCAATTGGGTCTCTGTCTGAACTGACATGCATGAGTTATTTATGAGAGAATACTCAATTATCTGAAGTGTAGTAATTACATGCATGCAAGCATTAAGTAACTGAACTTACATTAATTCAACAAACTGTTTGAATTAATCTAACCGGACTTGACTCAGTTAACTAAGTCAACTAACTACAACTCAATATTACAACTCATCAGTATCTCTTTAATTGATGGATAAATTCCTCAATTAATGGAGAAACTGTTGCATGTCCCCACATAGACTTCAAGTTTGATTTTACTTAACTAATTAACTCAAGATGAATTAATTAAATAATTTACAAACAGTTGCTAAGATCAAATTCAAATTTTACTTCACTATTTCAGTTTAGGGACTGACTAAAATAGGAAGGTATCTGTTATAGACATTTTTGTGCCTTACAGCTATAAGCATGAAATGTCCATAATCAAAGGGATCCAAAGTCCCCAAAGATGTTGTTACAGCTCCTAAAGGAACAAGGTCAACCAATGACAGCTTCTCCCAGAAGTTCTCCACCAAAAACCACTCAGAACTAGTCAAATCAGGATCAATTCAGAAGCTCCACTAGCTGCCTGCGTTGCAAAGCACCCAAATACACTGGCTAGGTGCGTTGCAACGCACTTGAATGCACTACCAGGTGCGTTGAGCGGGAAATGACAAGTGGCAGAGTCATTCAACGAGGTGGAAAGACCATGGAAGCTTCCAGAATCTTCTCCAATGACACTTGCCTCACTGAATTCGACCAAGTGATGAGTAAGAGGCTCTCAGTCTCCAAGTGGAAGCAAGAACTGACAGAGAGAAGCCACAAGTCAAAACATAAGCTGACTCATCCTCTCTGCTTACATCTATATATGGATCCCTCATCCCAGAGATCCAAAGGCTGGAATTTTGTACTTTGCAGAGAATTGCTGTTGGTTTGAGATTGAGATTAGTACATTGGGTGATTTATGCTTTGTTGGAGGAGAGGAAGGGATTCCTTTGCTGGGAGGTAGATGCTGGATCGGGACTCACTTGGTTGTATCTCCTCTTGGACTTTCTTATCATATCAATAAAATTATTTGAGTTTCTCCTACATGCTGTGTATCAATGATGTTTTGTTATATTTGCATGTTTAGCTTAATCTGATCTTGAGCTTTTTATGAATGTATATCTATATCTTCATGTAGTTTCTCTCTCTTGTGATCTTGCAGGAATTCGGTGAAGCTGGGCCGGTAAGGGAGCAGGGAGCTGGGAGCTATTGAAGAGAGGAACGATTAGATCAACAAACTAGCGAAAGACACAGGTTAGTTACATCCTTTCTCCTCATTTACATTTCATAAAGAGGAATACTCAAGTAGTTTTCCTTGTTTGTTGCTAAGGCACTATCACACCTTAGAGTGGGATAGGGGCATTCTGAATAGATACTTTTCCCAACAACAAATTGGTGACTCCACTGGGGATCGTATCTAGTTAGTTTATTTGTGTTTCTATTGTTGTTCTTCTCATAAACTTAGGAGTGCTGAATCGAACTGCATTTGCGATTTACAAATGCAAAGTAGAGAGCTGCTACTCTAGTCCATTCACTGGGCCTGTTTATGATCTGAACAGCTGATCCACAAATGCTCTAACTTCCCTTTGTGATAGCTCTTAGTCCTCCTTTAAATCATCCTTCTAATTGTACCTTATTGATAGCTTTTATCCAGCCAAAAACCTTAGATCAAACTGCAAACCGTGACCCAGAACCCAGAGACAATTCTTGTTTCTGCTTCAGCACAGGCTCTGTGAAGAGACTCTGCATTTCAACGTAGGTCCCGAGAGGGCTACCTGTGCTGCAATTCAGTTTCTCTGTGCAACAGGTGCGCTGATCAGCCCTTGCCCTGTGCAGCTGTGGTTCTTTGCTTCATTTTGTTCAGTTTTATCTCTGATTTTTGCAGCCTGTTATCAGTGTGTGTACCTATCTGAAAACCCCTTTTCTCTACCTTAATTCTGCCTCAGTTGTATAAAAGAAACTGTATTTGTTTTTTTGTATTTGTTACATCATTTGCAGTTTCCCATTACAAAAGTAAACTAGTCATACTGTCGCCTTTAGATCTAGACCTGTCGTAAGTGTCGTTTTGATCTTAGGAGTAAGTTTGTTTGCTGTTGACAGTTGATTGCGCTTTTACTTTTGTCTTTTGGTTTGAATTTATGAATTTCTAGTGTTGAAACAAGTGTTTACTTCAAAATCATAAAGTGTCGTAATTGTCTTTTTGGATTTCAAAAAGAAACTTGTTTGTGTTTTCACTTGAAATCGAATTCAAATTTGTACAACAGCTTTCTTTTTAGGCATCAATATTAAGAAAGTGAAAACAAATACATGCATTTGTGCATTTGCATTTTGACAGTTTGCATGCTTTGATTTAGGAAAAGTGCATTTACAGTGTGCTCTATGCTCTTTGAGAAAAGATTGTGTCTTTCTTTTCCCCTTGTAGCTAGGATTTTCATTGTTGAAAAGAGATAAAAGCTTGCTTATCATCTTTAGACTGCATTTAGGAATTGTATCTACATCTCGTGGTGATCCAAAAAGGCAAACTTCTAAGAAAGATCAACCTAAAATAAATTGAATGAACTTAACAACGCATTGGAACTTAACGCACAACATAGAGGTCTAGGCTAGAGACGTGTTCCGGCGTCGTAAAACCTGGTTACTGTCGGCCTCACTGATGGTTGGGTGATTCCTCTTGAGAGACGATAAGTGCCAGTACGGATTGTGCTCCCACGTACCGTCGAGTATATATTGGGAGACCCCTATAGGCATAAAACCTTTATCCATAGGAAGCCGTGTCGGCCGCCCTACTGATCGCAATGCACTGAACACAGCATTCGGGAAGATTGACCGCCCGTACCCTAAAAAGTATTCTACGGTTTTGCGAAAGCTTTGGCACACCCTCTTCCTAGAACTCCAGAGCAGTCCCTTTCGTTCCTTTTCAGATTCCTTAACGGAAAAGGTCCATCTGAGCACTTGTCACTTCAGGCTCATTAAAAATCGAAGGAGACTAGAGTCATCTTTTGCTTTTTCTCGACTCTTTAAAATTGAAAAAGCAAGTTGTGTCCAAGCGTCGTTAAAATTTATTTTAAACGGAATATTCATACCCTTTTTCCTGCGTTGATCTTTAGGTTGAGAAAATGGAGCCTACCAACCAAGGAATTCCCCTTGGTGGAAATCCTAGTCCCTTCTCCTCTTGGGGAGATGTTGGTGCGCCCCATATGGCCACATTGTCGCTTCCAGGACTGACAATTGGCTTGCCGGTCTGGCTCTTCTCAACCAATGTTGTTCAGAACACCACTATTCCTGAACAGTTGAATCAGCAATTAGACCAGTCCAGAGTTACCCACCAGCCTTCTACTTCCTCTAATTCTTCCTCTCCTCCTTCCTCTTCGCTTGATGGGACTGGCAAAGTCAAAAGTCAAGTTCCTAAGGAGAAGAAGGAAAAGAAGAAGAAAGAGAAGAAGAAGAAGGAGCCAAAAGCGACTGGGGGCAAACGAGTGTCGTCTAACAAAAATCCACACACTGCACTGACCAGGTCTAAATCGCCATGTGTCATTTGCAAGGGAGACCACTTTCACATAGATTGTCCCTGCATCCCTCGGATACTAAGGGACTGGTCTCCCCGTTTGCACAATCCGGTGGCGTCAACCTCTGATAGCCATGTTGAATGCACACCGTCAACTAGCGAAAGTGAAGTCCCAGGACAAAAAGGGAGAGCTAGATCTCCTTGTAAACTGTGCGAAGGCAATCATGCCATCCACCATTGTCCCTTCTTAGACGAAGCTAAAAGAGTTTTGGATGATCGTCCGGTTTCACCGTTACGACTTCCTCCTGGATATAAAAAACTCTTGCCGAGTCCTTCGTTAGTTGAAAATCCAGCTGGCCCGCTCAAGTGGTCAGCTGAAGCACCGGTCATTGAAGATGAACCAGCTGAATCCATACCCGACGAAAGTCAAAAGGTCGAGGCGGCAGTTGACCCGGTCTTGCCTTTAGAGGTTTTATCTTCGAATGATACAGTCACTGAAGAGGATAAAGATGACACCTTCCAAATTCTCTTCATCAACACAGACTCCGACGAGCACGGGGGCAATCCACCCATTCCTTTATCGCAGGAAGGAAGTTCGTCAGAGCGATACCCGGCCGTTTACTCGGTCCCACCTCCAAGCAACCTAGTTGTCTCCTTCGACTGGAATCAACTAGGCAGACCCCGTTCACCAGCAAGCATACCATTCAAAATTATCGTCCAAATATATAAAATGGTCATGGCTGGTACCATCATTGATGAGGGGGCTTCTGTGAGTATCCTTTCCTCTACTTCTTGGAAAGCGCTTGGTTTGCCATCGCTTTTACCTGAAATGAGAAATCTGACAGGCTTTGATAAAGGAACCAGTCGACCTTTAGGGATCCTCCCCAATGTGCCCATAACATTGAAAGGGAAGACCGTTCAAATGAACGTGATGGTCGTTCAAGGACCCTTGGATTATAACCTACTCCTTGGACGAGACTATATTTATTGCATGGGAGCCATCGTCTCCTCACTCTTTAGAGTAATGTGTTTTCCGCACAAAGGAAGAGTGGTCAAGCTCGTGGACCAGCTTTCATTTCCCGGATCACGCATCGCAAATAGTCATATACCGTCCCTAAATGGTCTCTTCATGCAAGAAATGTCTCAACCCACGGTCCGTCCTCCCGATGAGCGCGAGTAATTCGGAGGGATATGACTGGAACCCAGGGGGCATGCATCCTGGTCTGCTTCGGCAGGAAAACTTTGGGTATAAGGTAGGTTTCCGCGGGAGAATATGACTAGTCCGTACCCCATCCGTGATTGGAAGAGGGGTTGTTCTAGAATAAGATTCTTTTGTCAAATTTATGTGTTTGGCGCTCGTTGTCACTCACCTTTGTTTATCTCGGTAGACATTGCCGAAGGAGTGTTTTGTTTGAAAGATTAATAAAGCAATCTTTGGGTAACCTGAAAGAGGTAGGCCTCTCCCGGTTAAACAAATGTTTTTCCTGCAAATTGAGGGGTAACCTTGAAACTCTATTTTATACCTGGGGGCATGCAAACCTTTTGGAATGCAAGCAAGGGACGGCTATTTATTTTTTAAATTTTTAGGTCCTCCCTTTAAACCCGTAGGTCTAACCCTTTAAACTCGTAGGATTAGTCGTTTCCGAACTTGCATAACGAAAGGATGCGGGGCATAGCTTTGAAAGGTGCAAGCTCCATAAAAAATGACATCTTACATGAGACATTCTTATCATATGACTGGATTATCGAGCAGTTTTAGCACATAGTTCATGCTCGTTAAAAAATAAACATAAGATCGAGCAGTTTTAGCACATAGTTCATGCTCGTTAAAAAATAAACATAAGATCGAGCAAGTGTTTCAACCCGCGTTTAAGCTCGTTAAAAAATGAACTATCCTTCGGTAAATAACCACCGTGAATGTAACATTATCAGCCATTAAAGCCTTGGTCGTGTTTGCACCGTCACCTCCACTTTTCCATTGGCCGATCATTCACCTCCATTTGATTGTTTACCCATTTTGAGGAACAGCTGCGAAGAGTGATTTCACTAGCCATCCTTGTGACACTGCCGTGTTTGGAAAATTCCAACCCTTACCTGGAATCAGCTGCTACCCATTTTATCACTCGTTCCTCAAAAGACGAGTCTTCTTTAAGCTCTTTTCATCTGACTCGTAAAATGTGAAAAGATTGCGGAGTTTTGGCCTTCCAACTCGTTAAAGCGACCGGAAGAGCTATCCCTCCTCTAGATTTTAATATTTTTGGACCTGAGGGATTATTGCACAAAAATATCGAGCGCTTGTTTTGTTCGGCTCGTTAAAACTATCGAAAATTAATCCCTTCTGTATTATTTTATACTTTTTCAGACTTAAGGGATTAGATGACGAAAAAGGAATTTCGGAGTTAACTTTACGTACCTTTTCAGACTCTCTAAAAATGAAAAGGACCGAGTTATCTTTGTCGTTAGACTCGTTAAAAACATTAATAGCGACAAACTTGTCTTTAGACGAGAACGAGTTTCACTATCGCTAGGCTCGTTAAAACATAGCGATGGGTTTGCCCGAAGGGCAAATATAGAACAAGCATATGTTATCCTCCTCAAGCTTGACAAAAATAAAGAGGTACTGGTCAGCAATGACTGGGGAAAAATTGGGAAGAAACTCAAAGAACCTTTATTGGTAGCAAGTCGCTCTTGAACATGACACTTCCACTCCGTGCCTGAGTCGGGTTGGGTTGTTTCATTCACCGGTCACATCACCATGGTCTCGCCATACCATCCACCTTTGGGGTAAATGCTACCAATCCAACATATAACTGTCGCTGATATGTTCAAGAGAAGTCATCTAGAGAAGTCACCCGTGTCCCATCCACTACCATACATTATACTTCATTCTTTCATGACCGCCACCCTGAACCATATATCATCAGATCGTTTTCACCTCCATCAAAATCATTTGCTTCGTTCCGTGTCACTGATGTGGGATACATTAAGGCCCTCCTTTGACGGATCGCTTCTTGTCGACATCAGCTCATTATCCAAGAAGTTGATCTAGGAACACCCCCTTCAGTACTTTGAAGCTTGCATGCCTCAATGGCAAGTTTCTCACTTCCAGCGACAGGTATACATCAATGACCTTCGACCGAAAGATTTTGCGTGGTGTTCGACGCCAAGTCCTTTATTCACACCACGTGAATTGTACTGCAGTACCTTGAGGGTCATTATCATTATCGGTGATTCCTCTCGTGCTTGTTAACAGTTTATATCATTGACTGGTAATCAAGCGATGTCTTTCCATGTTCGACTTCAAAACATTTCTCACATGGATCGACTTGTACTTCGAGTGAAGATCGGACGAGATTGAAGACCCCGGATCTAGTTTCATCCATCCGGGCTGCGATATATATTCAGGAAAAATAAAGACATTGACATGTACAGCATTGCAGAACAGATAATCATCCTACCAAAAGGATGATGATTTCATCAGAATCATCAGTCTACCATCAGACGATTGTCTGTCCTATGTACATAAAAATGAATTTATAAAGCTGAGCATGGGAATGCCCGCCTCAGCTAGATCATGAAAACAGTATGAAAAATAATGTATTGTATTGTATCTTATTACAGGTCTCCTCCCAGCATTGAAAGAACTTCGGATCCTCCTAATAAAGCATTTCACCCGATAAACGGCCTCATACTTTAGGGGGCAACTGTTATAGACATTTTTGTGCCTTACAGCTATAAGCATGAAATGCCCATAATCCAAGGGATCCAAAGTCCCTAAAGATGTTGTTACAGCTCCTAAAGGAACAAGGTCAACCAATGACAGCTTCTCCCAGAAGTTCTCCACCAAAAACCACTCAGAACTAGTCAAATCAGGATCAATTCAGAAGCTCCACTAGCTGCCTGCGTTGCAAAGCACCCAAATACACTGGCTAGGTGCATTGCAACGCACTTGAATGCACTACCCAGGTGCGTTGAGCGGGAAATGACAAGTGGCAGAGTCATTCAACGAGGTGGAAAGACCATGGAAGCTTCCAGAATCTTCTCCAATGACACTTGCCTCACTGAATTCGACCAAGTGATGAGTAAGAGGCTCTCAGTCTCCAAGTGGAAGCAAGAACTGTCAGAGAGAAGCCACAAGTCAAAACATAAGCTGAATCATCCTCTCTGCTTACATCTATATATGGATCCCTCATCCCAGAGATCCAGAGGCTGGAATTTTGTACTTTGCAGAGAATTGCTGTTGGTTTGAGATTGAGATTAGTACATTGGGTGATTTATGCTTTGTTGGAGGAGAGGAAGGGATTCCTTTGCTGGGAGGTAGATGCTGGATCGAGACTCACTTGGTTGTATCTCCTCTTGGACTTTCTTATCATATCAATAAAATTATTTGAGTTTCTCCTACATGCTGTGTATCAATGATGTTTTGTTATATTTGCATGTTTAGCTTAATCTGATCCTGAGCTTTTTATGAATGTATATCTATATCTTCGTGTAGTTTCTCTCTCTTGTGATCTTGCAGGAATTCGGTGAAGCTGGGCCGGTAAGGGAGCAGGGAGCTGGGAGCTATTGAAGAGAGGAACGATTGGATCAACAAACTAGCGAAAGACACAGGTTAGTTACATCCTTTCTCCTCATTTACATTTCATAAAGAAGAATACTCAAGTAGTTTTCCTTGTTTGTTGCTAAGGCACTATCACACCTTAGAGTGGGATAGGGGCGTTCTGAATAGATACTTTTCCCAACAACAGTATCCTGAAATGCTATTTATAGAATACTGTTTTTAGCACTTCCATTCTTCCATCCATTGTTGCTAAGATCAACGCTAGCTGAACTGCTATTTATAGCAGTGCTATTTTTAGCAATTCTATTTTTAGCATTTATTGTTGCTATTTTCAACATTTATGTCCTTCTAATTGATACAAGGAATATTTGTACCTTTCCACTATTGGATTATTCAGATATTTTATGTTCTAATGCCATGAGTATTTTCTTCACTTGATGGATCGAATGTTCCTGAAAGCTCTTTGATGTGCGGTTTCCTCATATGCCATCTCATACTCCAAACTTTGTGTTGCTTCGTATGAATGGTATTTGATTCATTACCTCTATGCTCATGCCGGTGAACTATTTATTTGGTATTGGTATAATTTGTTTGACTGCACCTTTGTTTATGCTCATAAATGTTTGATCATTGTGAACTAATTTACAATTACTAAGAATTTTATCTGGGCAAACATGAGTCTTATTTGAAGCCTGCTAACAGTAACTTTACAAAAGATTTATGTTGTTTATATTCTGGCTATTCATGGTTTATGTGGCATAAAATATTTGTCAATTATTTCCTTGTATTTATTGAGGTACATGCTTTCAATTGAGTTTATATTTCGCCTCCTTCTGAAGCAAGCTCAACAAAACTGAATGGAAACTGGGCCTACATACCGGAAGGGACCCCTATCACAAACGGTGCAGGCTCTAGTTGGGAAGTTACACCGGGGAGGTCCCCCTTGCTGTTGGTGGAGACTTCCAACCCGTCAACAGACAAGAATGGGAAATTTATCTTTAATAGTGAGCTTGTTGAGCTCCCTATAATCCAGACACATGTGCCATGATCCATCCTTCTTATGCACCAATACTATTGGAGTAGGGAAAGAACTTTGACTAGGTTGAATTATACCCACCTCTAGCATTTCTGCAACCATATGCTCAATTTCACTCTTTTGGGCATAAGGATATCTGTAAGGCCTGATGTTTGGAGGAACACTTACTGGAATCAAATGAATAACATGATCATGATCACGAATAAGTGGGAGGACTTTGGGAGTCTCAAATATCTTGGAATGATTGTCCAATACTTTTTGGAGATTTGGAAAAATAGATGATTTCGATGTTTGAGCTTCCAGTGATCATAATTATGCAATTGCGCCCCACTGTTCTTTCTTTATAAGCTTTGTCATGCCATTAGAGATGTTTATCTTTATTTGTTTCCTTATGATACCCCTTAATTCCACTTCCTTTCCTTGCCAAAAAAATTTCAAGAAAAGTTCTTGAAAATTAAAAGCTATCGTGCCCAATTATTGTAACCATTGGACTCATAGTACAACATCAACACCACCCATTGGAATGAAAGGCATTGGATTGTTCAATACATATCCCCCCATGGTTAGCATGCTATTATGGCACTTTCCAAAGCAATTTATAGTTCTTCCATTTGCAGCCATCACTTGACACTCTTGTGTTGGATATAGGAAGCAATTCAATTCCTTGGCTATCTTAAAATGAATAAAATTATGGGTACTACCCGAATCAATCAACACTATTACTTTTTGATTCTTGATATGTCCTTCTATCTTGAGAGTTTGAGGAGTTGTAATTCTTTCCAATGCATTATAAGATATTATCAGATTCATTTCTTCTTTATCTAGGGTTGGTTCTTGATGTATATCCTCTTCTTTTGAAGTTTCTCATTCCTTTTCTTTCTCCTCTTCATAATCTATGTAAAATAATTTCTTCTCAGCACACTTATGACCTTTAGTGTATTTACTATCACAACTATAACAAAGCCCTTTTGCTCTTTTTTCTTCCAATTGTTGTGGTGTCAACCTTGGAGGTTGTGGAAGGCTAGGAGAAACAACACTTCCATCTTTATAGTTGTGAGTGGTAGATTTCCTTGTTGGCATAATTTTTCTTTCAATTTTTCTTGCCAACCTGAATGCCTTCTCTAATGATTCAGGTTCCCAAAGGAGAACCTCATGTTGGATGTTATCCTTTAAATTCGATATGAAGACATCAATCCTATGCTCCTATGGAATATCATTTACCCTTATATTCAATTTTTGGAAGTCCTTAATGTTCTCCACCATTGAACCATTTTGTTTGAGATTTATCAATTGGCTAAAGAAGGTGTTGCTCTTTTTATCCTCATAACGTGTTATCATTTCCTTCGTAAAAATTGACCAAGTAACAATTCATTTACGAGAACAAAGCCATCAATACAATACAAACTGATTGGGTTCTAAATATAAAGTTGCAATGCGTACCTTTTGTGTGTTTTGTACATTATGGAGATCAAAATATTACCCCATCTGTAGTATCCATGTTATTAGATTCTTGCCATCAAAATTCCTCATATCGATATTTGGAATATGCTGGGTCTTTAATCCAATGTTAGAGTCTATGAAATCATGATTTTTTTTTTTTTTTTTTTTCTCATCGTGAGTCTCATCTAATGCCTTTTCGCTATTAGGAAGCATTTCTCGTAACAAATTTGTCAAACCTTCCTTCAACCCTTCCATGTCTGCTTTTAAACCATTATTCAAATATTCCATGTTGCCTTTCATTTTTGCTTCTATACCATCCATCTTAGCTTCCAAACCTTCCATGTCTGATTTTAAACCATTCTTCAAACCATCCATCTTAGATTCCATTTCATTTTTGTTTACTCTTTGCGAGAGTGAAATTTGTTCCACTTGGTCTTGTAATTTCAATATATCAGGTTGCATTTCTTCCTCTTCTTCATGCGTCATAGTAGAGGTTTTGGGTTTCTTACTAGGTGTTTCCAGTTTATTTCCTCGGGGCATAAATTAATGATATTTATGCTTCACTATGCCCTTTGAATCACTTCAAACTATTTTTTCAAACAAAAGTTATGCAAATTTAAAAAATACACACCTTTTTCTTGCTTTGTAGGATCTCGATATTGAATCCATTGTATCTATGTAATTTCATATCTCCAAACTCTAAAGTTTTGTTATGTGGTAGCCTTATGAGTCTTCTTTCCAACCCCACAAGTAAGACCAAGATTGAATTCTTCAAGAAAGATTTATGCCCGACATCCCACCATGACCTGTTTATAGATTGGTTCAATAGAGAAAACTTGTACGAAGTGCCACGTGTCACTGTTTCAATCTTCAGACCTGAAATTACTAAAAACAAACTACAGTCTATTCACTTTTAGTCACATTTTACATAATTCAAATCAGATTCCTGAAACAAAAGTTATGACAATTTTCCCTAGGTCACTTGTTTGAGACAAAATTCTGGATACTTCAAAAACCATAACTTCTTTAGATTATATCTCCAAAACTATAACGAACCAAACTTTGAAATTTTTGTACAAAGTTCACCAAGATTTCTTCCAACGTGATAACAATTTCACCTTCTGAACCCTCTTATAAAACAAGTTATAGCGAAAATGACAATATGACCTGCTTGAAGAAGCGAAACCCTAGAATCCAAAGCCCTGATACCAAATGTTATGCAACCAGATCACAAATAGATAGATCAACGACTTAAAAATTATCCTCTTTTAGGGGGAAACCTCCTTTACATTACATAAATGAACAATTATTGGATGCTTCGAATGAAAAACCTCCTTTCTATATATAGGAGTCTAAGGGGTCACAATATAATCAAAGTTGACATAACAATAATAATGTAAGGGCACAACAATAACAATAGTGGGTTTCTATGGGGCACAATAATAACAATAAGGTGGATACAATGACAATAACAATGAGGGAATACACTAGTATTATAGGGACCTAACATAACATGTGGATTGTAAGATTCAGAAAGAAAAGATACAACCCATGGTGTATGTGAAAATACAAGTAGAATTATCAAATCAACACAGGAAAATAGAAACAATAGTAATGTTGCCTACATATTTATGCAAAGTCACTCCACTTATGATTACGACTAGAAAAAATAATCCCGTTGAGATGCGGAAAATTAGGAACATGGAAAGAAATTAACTTGCTCAGGTTATGAGTATAAAACAAACCCAAGGGCCAACACTATACTACTCCTCACATCATCACTAACATCTGAGACAATAGAGTAGAGAAGGCATCAAATAGACTTTTTATTGGTTTTTCCATAGTATTCTAAGGTGAGTACATACATTCCACCATATCACAAAATAATAGTTTTCCATTTCACCATATACATTCACAATTGTTGTATAATTATGAAGTATAGTTGTTTTTTTATGTCCATAATGAATGGAGAGAAATGGGAGTTCAACAGTCATGTGGGTCAATAAACTATGCAATGTATCTTGTAACCCCAAATCATGTTTTTTCGGAGGCCTCTCCGATGTGGGCTCCTCCTTAGCCATTCCTCCTCTTTGTTGTAGAAACTTGCACCCTATTCCCACCTGTATCTCAGCCTCACCCTCCTACCTCGACTTAATGTAGTGCCTTAGCTCAATGCAATATGCTCTATCATATTCCGATCCTTGTTCATCACTCCCCCCTCAAAACCTTATGATTGACTGTTTTGTGGACAACTCGACTGGCTTGGCGCATAATATCACAATTGAATTAATTCACGTCTCCTTTCCTTAGCTCTCAACTCGTGGAATGTCCATTAATTCCCTGCTTCCGAAGGACAACATGTCGTTAAACCTTGGAAGCCCTACTGGGCCATTGAATTTGTCTCTTTGCGCTAACCCTATTTTTTTTCACCCTAATTTGTCTTCTTCTCCACTAAATGATTATAAATATATTCATATTAATTCTACCCCCTTAATTACACTACTATTTCAACTTCTAGATGCAGGCTTGATAAATTTTAATTTTATAGTAAATGGATGGAAAATATTTGATTTCAAGAGAATATTCTTGTCTTATACACCATCTAATGAATGATATGAAAAGTATTTGAACATGTTTATGGTTTCAAAGAAAATAATAACAAATTAAATTTTAAAATCATTTATTTAGCCACCTGTTAACCCCATTAGAGCAATCATGTACTGGAATCTCCAACTTTAATAAAGGAGGTCACAGGTTACCTCTTGGCTCTTAATCAACATGTTTCAACCATGAATACACTATTAGAATACTACCTAGACTTTAGCGCTTATGCTACTAGATACTGGCTAGGTCTAGGTTGAAGGTATGCTTGCTAACTAAAGTCTAGGTATAAGAATAAAATTCTATGCATTCGATTTCATTTTCAATTTTCCATGATTTCAAATTTTGCTTTGATTTTATCCTATTATTTGAATTTGTAGGTGGAATTTTCCCATCAACCTTTGAAACATTACATGCCTGCAATCTGGAAGGCCCCTCGTATTGTTCCTCATGGGTAGGTGTTTTATTTTTATTATTATTTCGCTTTGATTTTATCCTCTAGTTTGATTTTGCAAGTTCAATTTTCCCATCATCATTTGAAACGTTACATGCACACATATTAGGTAGTCCCCTCTTAATGTTCATCATGTGGAGATTATTTTGTAGTTTTCCACTTTTTGATAAGCTTGCATCTTTGGAGATGACTATTCTGAGTGCCCATACTAAATGCATTTAAACTTTTGAGGTTAGGTTCAAGCTATGAAAATTTCATGGTTCTATTCTTACAGTGATTAGTGTAGGTAATTTCATGATTTAAACTATGCTTTGATAACATGTGATCTTCCTAAAATCAATATGAAAAAGTTAGTGTTAGTGTCGGTATCTTCATCCCTTCGTCAGTGATCAGATTCTCTAGTTGCATTGCATATTAGGTGTCTCGCTCAGTCAGCTACATTCCATTAGGATCATGGATCATCTGACAGTAGTGGCTTGTTGTACATTTCCCCTCATGCCCTTTACCTGCTGGCACATTACCATTCATCTAGATCGTCTGCAGTCATTTTTTGTTTTTGTTTTTTTTAAATATGCAAGAGTCATTTTTAGGGTTTCAGTTTCATTAGGTCTAGGGTTTCGTCAATAAGGTCTTCAAAGGGTTCAATAACAGTCAGCAGGCGCATGAGGAGGTTGAATAAAGTTCCAGTACCAATAAATTCCATCATCATATGCCCAGTGTAGAAATTTTGAATAATTTAACACATATTCAATGGAGATTATCCAGATCATGTACTATTGCGGAATACATACACAATACATAAGCTCCTCTACGTTGATCATCAATATCGCAGCATCAATAACAATAAAATATCAAGAGCATTCATACATTAACACAGTATGTAACCCGAGGAAAGCATCTCGCTAAAAACCCCAACTATCTGTATATTAATGATTGAGACCATGTAACATTACAAAGTACAATGCTTATAACAAGCAATCCAGTACCAGCTCCACCTGTTACACACAATACATCTAAGATCTGATCTCCAAATCTATTCCACTGCTTGCCTGCCTCCACTGCTCAATACCTGCTCAAGAATGAATGAGAATGGTTTACCAAACTCATATTTCACCTCCAAAGAATCACTCACACTATGTAAGATGTGAGCAAAGGCTATAATACTAGGCAAATACATGAGCAACCTCATTGGCATACTCAATCCCTTGATTGTGCAAATCCTCATGCACAACTATAGTCACAACTGATAGCAATCTGATCCTCTAACACCTGTCCCTATTGAACTGAACATGCACTGACATGCAACTGAGATAACTGATGTATTATATAGTTGTATTATCAGTTAATAATTAGTTTAACAACTCATCATTAGTCTATTTGCAGTTAGACTAATTACAACTAGTTTAACCAAGTCAAACTGAACACAACTCCATCAGCTCCACAATCAACTCCACCAAACTCAACTGATTGAGTTCTAACTGAAGTCATGCATGTAACAACTCAACTGACTCATAAGAAAAGTGTACTTCCTTTTGATGGCTACATGGGCCACATCTGTAGCTCAAACTGAAGTGCTCCAAAAGAATAAGATCAAGTTTATAGTCCAAATATTATTATGAGACAATAATATTTGACTTTTCTATTTTGGACAGCCAATCTAAAAATAGACTTTGATGACTCCTGCTGTGATCACTCCTACTGTGGTCACTCCTACTATGATCACTCTTGCTGTGGTCACTCCTACTGTGATCATCCCTGTTGTGGTCACTCCTACTGTGATCATCCCTGTTGTGGTCACTCCTACTGTGATCATCCCTGCTGGGATCCAAAAATAGAACTTGCGCCATAATTTGCCTGCGGGCCCACTTAGTGAAGGCGACTATTTTCACTAAGCTCCATCATCTTGTTGCAATCTCAACACTCCCTATCGACAAGATATGTATTATCAGCAAGCCCTATCCTGCCTTGGTGGTATTCGAATTTGCTCCTGGTGAGAGCCTTCGTCAGAATATCAGCATCTTGATCCTCCGTTGGAATGTATGAAATCAACATGATCCTCCGCTGCACACAATCTCTGATATGATGGTACCTGATGTCAATATGCTTAGATCTATCATGAAATACAGGATTAGCCAAGAGTTTAATGTAACTTTGGTTATCACAGTAAATCACAGTAGGATCCAAATGAGAACCGAACAAACCAACCAGGATCTTCTTCATCCATATAGCCTTGCATGCAGCCAAACTTGTTGCCATATACTTGGCCTCCGCTGAACTGAGTGCCACAGATCTCTGCTTCCTATTGTACCAAGAAACTGCTGTCGATCCAATACTGAAGACCCCTCCTGATGTGCTCTTTCTGTCCATTGGGCTCCCTGCCCAATCTGCATCCGTGAAGCCACATAGCTTCACCTCATCCTCCTGTCTGTACCACAAACCATATCTTGATGTGCCTCTCAAATAATGCAATACATGCTTGCCCGCCTTCTAGAAGAGCTTGGTAGGCTTAACCATAGCTTGTGAAAGCTGGTTAACTGCATAGCATATATCGGGTCTTGTATTGACCAAATACATCAGCGACCCCACCAAATGTCGATGAACAGTGGCATCCACTTCTTCGCCCGAAGTGGCATCCTCCTTCCTCCAACCTCCAGGAAGAGGAGTATCAACAGGCTTGCAGCCATGCATGTTGAACTTCTCCAGTATCTCTCGAGCATACTTGCCCTGAGAAACAAATAGTCCACTACTACGTTGCCATATTTCCAATCCTAGGAAATAGTGAAGGAGGCCCAAGTCCTTCATCTCAAACTCCTTAGCAAGATCATCCTTGCATGAATGTATCAACAGCTC
This sequence comes from Pinus tabuliformis, assembly GCA_031772625.1. Classification (NCBI taxonomy): domain Eukaryota; kingdom Viridiplantae; phylum Streptophyta; class Pinopsida; order Pinales; family Pinaceae; genus Pinus; species Pinus tabuliformis. Next base: position 150,837,245 of record CM062805.1, on the reverse strand, counting down.
ATCACCCGTTAGAATCAAATCATCAACATATAGTACAATGATAAGCAACTTACCCTCCACCATAATCTGGTATAGGTTAGGATCCGCCTCGCTCTTGGAGAATCCAAGTCCTGTGAAATAGCTGTCTATCCGTGTGTACCAAGCACGTGGTGCTTGCTTCAACCCATACAACGCTCTCTTGAGCCTGCACACATGTGACTTGCTGCTGAAGATCTCAAAGCCTTTGGGCTACTCAATGTACACCTCCTCCTCAATGGCTCCATTGAGAAACGCAGTCTTCACATCCATCTGATGAATGTGCCATCCCATCTGTGCTGAGAGAGAAAGAATCGTCTGTATGGAAGAATACCTTGCGACAGGTGCAAAGGTCTCCTCATAATCGATCCCCTCTATCTGTGAAAAACCTCGGGCAACAAATCTTGCCTCGTACTTCTCTACACTCCCGTCAGCTGCCTGCTTAACTTTGTAGATCCATCTCGAACCCACCACTGATTTCCCTTCCGGTCTAGGAACAATCTCCCATGCACTGTTTCTGACAATAGAATCATACTCTTCCACCATGGCGTCTACCCATGCGGGATCCTCCACAGCTTCCTCGAAAGAGGATGGCTTAGTCACAACACACTTTCTCATAAGAGCCATGTATCCACTGTACCGATCAGGTGACTGTCTCTGCCTGTGTTGGGCTGTAGGTGGTCCTACAACTTTCTCTGCATCTTGAGCCAGTCACTCAGCTTCTGTCAAGCGCTTTCGCCCTCTGATGGTTGGCACTGCATGAGTGGTCTCTTCCACTCCATGAACCTCATCCTGTGGCTGATCCACGTCCTGAAGCTCATCCTTAGGAACTAATAGCTCCTCATTTGCATGCAAGTGTAGCTCCCTCTCAAGCGAACACTTCATGGCTTTCTCCTCCTAAAATCTATATCCCGTCGCACAACAGTTTTACCACTGTCTGGAAAATACACACGATAGTTGTGGGGCGTATCAGTGTACCCCACAAATGTCCCAACCTCTACGGTCGGCTCCAACTTCTTCCTGGCATCCTTCGTCATATGCATGTAAATGTTAGCACCAAAAATCCTCAAATGAGAAAGATCAGACTTCTTACTAGAATAAGCCTCCTCGGGTGTACTCATGCCAAGTATCCTATGAGGACAATGGTTCTGCACATAAACTGTTGTATTGCATGCTTCTGCCCATAAGTGAAGGGGTAGGCCCTGATCATGCAACATTGCTCGTGTAGCACCCACAATCGTTCTATTCTTCCGCTCAGCTACCCCGTTTTGATGTGGGTTATGGGGAGCTGTGAGCTCTCTTCGAATCCCTTCCGCCTTGTAGAAATCCTTGAACTCGTCTGAGATGTATTCACCACCATTATCGCTCCTAAGAGCCTTCACCTTCTTCCCTGACTCCTTCTCGACCAGTGCTTTGAATTCACAGAACTTTGAATATTTCTCGCTCTTCTTCTGCATGAAGAAGATCCAGCACTTATGAGAGAAATCATCAACAAAAATCACATAATACCTGTGTTTTTCTATCGAAGCAACTGAGAAAGGTCCACAACCGTCTGTGTGAATTCTCTCAAGGATCGTCGTGGCGCGACTATCCTTCTCGTGAAAGTTGGCTTTCACAAACTTCCCCAAAGTACATCCCTTGCACTGATCTGACTGCGCAAGAGTGCCTTTAGGAAGCCCTGTAGTGATCTGTTGTAGTATCTTCAAGGCTCCATGGTGAAGGTGACCCAATCTCCTGTGCCACAACTCGCCATCATCCCGGCTCACCAATCCTTCTGCCTTGCCTGCCATTGCTGCACATCCATCTACATGCAACTGATAAAAGTTCCTCACTCGAACCCCTATCTTCCGAGTCTCACCAGTTGTCTTGCTGCGCAGGAAAGCCTTTCCCTCGTTGAAAACAACATCATACCCCTTGTCTTCTAACATCGCCACTGAGATAAGATTCTTCTTCAATATTGGAACATGCATGACTTCCTTCAATATGAAGGGTTTACCAGACTCCCTCTCAAAGGAAATGGTATTGATACCGGTCGCATTGTATCTCCCATCATCACCCATCTTGATGTGCACTCCAAGATCTTTGTCCTCCATATTAGAGAAAAAATCTCTATCTCCCGTCATGTGAAAAGATGCACCATTGTCCAAGAACCACACCGATCCCATCACACTTGAAACCAAGCATGCGATCAATGAAAAATCAAGCTCAAACTGCAAGGCTAGAGCCTCTCCTGCTGCCGATCCAGCAGCCTACTTGTTCTTCTTCTTCTGCGGACAATTAGTGGCATAGTGTCCGTGCTGGCGACAGTGAAAACACTTCACCTTGGACATATCCTGCTTCTTGCCTTTCGCACCAGACTGAGAAGCTTTCTTGCTCTTCCCTTTCTTTTCTTTCGCAGCCAAAGCGCAATTCTCTTCATCAACTCCCTTTGACGAAGATCCGTCCCTGGTACTCCGCCTGATCTCCTCCTGCACAAGATCTGACCATAGTCTTTCCCATCCTGGCAATTTCTCCCGACCATTGACAGAGTCCTGATAGGAATGCCAACTCTTCAGAAGACCAAGGAGAGCCAAGCTCACCAAGTCCTCATCATCGACAATAACCCCCACACTTCCCAGCTCATCTCGACACTAAGTGAACTTCGTGAGATACTTAGGCATACTGTCACCCTTCTCGCATTTGATGTTTCTGAGTTTATCTTTGAGCGCCAGCTTCCTCTAATCACTCTTGCTTTGGAATAGATCTGTTAAAGCCTTCCACATCAGATATGGAGAAGTCTTCCCATGTAGGCTGGACAAAATGTGATCCTTCACGCCCTCCAACAAAATCCTTCGACATTTTGCAGTCTTCTTTTGCCAAACTTCTGCCTCAGCAGCATAGGTGGGCTTTGGGACATCCGTCTCTATGAACTCCTTCAGCCTGTTATCATCTAATACTGCTTCCATCCTGTACTTCCATGCAATGTAGTTTGAGCTACCCTCAAGAGCATACTCCAATCGCAATCCGTTGGAAGACATTTTTGCGTTGCAACCAAGAAAACACTAATGCAAATTCGAATTTCCACCAGCTCCAACTCAACCGCCTCGGATATAAGATTCGTGAGAACACAATATTTCTCATACAGAGATTGACTGTATGGGCATTCATCGGATATCTCACCTTCCAAAGTAAGGATGAATCCAGAGGCTACCTGGCCTGATTACAAACTCTGCCTGAAGAAATAGAATGTAAAAACTTCCTGAATAGTAGATCTAATGATCAACAGCTCTGATACCATGTAGAAATTTTGAATAATTTAACACATATTCAATGGAGATTATCCTGATCATGTACTATTGCGGAATTAATACACAATACATAAGCTCCTCTACGTTGATCATCAATATAGCAGCATCAATAACAATAAAACATCAAGAGCATTCACACATTAACACAGTATGTAACCCGGGGAAAGCATCTCGCTAAAAACCCCAACTATCTGTATATTAATGATTGAGACCATGTAACATTATAAAGTACAATGCTTATAACAAGCAATCTAGTACCAGCTCCACCTGTTACACACAATACAGCTAAGATATGATCTCCAAATCTATTCCACTGCTTGCCTGCCTCCACTGCTCAATACCTGCTCAAGAATGAATGAGAATGGTTGACCAAACTCGTATTTCACCTCCAAAGAATCACTCACACTGTGTAAGGCGTGAGCAGAGGCTATAATACTGGGCAAATACATGAGCAAACTCATTGGCATACTCAATCCCTTGATTGTACAAATCCTCATGCACAACTATAGTCACAACTGATAGCAATCTGATCCTCTAACACCTGTCCCTGTTGAACTGAACATGCACTGACATCCAACTGAGTTAACTGATGTATTCTATAGTTGTATTATTAGTTAATAATTAGTTTAACAACTCATCATTAGTCTATTTGTAGTTAGACTAATTACAACTAGTTTAACCAAGTCAAACTGAACACAACTCCATCAACTCCACAATCAACTCCACCAAACTCAACTGATTGAGTTCTAACTGAAGTCATGCATGTAACAACTCAACTGACTCATAAGAAAAGCGTACTTCCTTCTGACCATTGCATGGGCCACATCTGTAGCTCAAACTGAAGTGCTCCAAGAGAATAAGATCAAGTTTATAGTCCAAATATTATTATGAGACAATAATATTTGACTTTTCTATTTTGGACAGCCAGTCTAAAAATAGTCTTTGATCACTCTTGCTGTGATCACTCCTGCTGTGGTCACTCCTACTGTGATCACTCCTACTATGGTCACTCCTGCTGTGATCATCCTTGCTGTGGTCACTGCTGCTATGATCAGCCCTGCTAGGATCAAAAAATAGAACTTGCGCCATAATTTGCCTGCGGGCCCACTTAGTGAAGGCGACTCTTTTCACTAAGCTCCATCATCTTGTTGCAATCTCAACACCCAGAAATGAATTTTTCCACAGAGTATTTTATCTTTTCATGTATATAATTTGGTGTAATCCCAAATTTTCATATGTAACAGTTTTAGTGGAAACCCTGGTCATCTTGTCAAGCTTTATCAACTCCATCCACTGCAAGGAAAACAAAAAATCAAGTCATTCAGTTAATCAGAGGCAAAATAAAGCAAAACTGCCTAAAATAGAGTTTGAAAAGAAAGTGTCAAATGTAAACATTACACAAGTTGGTTTTATGAAGTGAAAAATTAAAGTATTTGGTGTATAAGTTATTTCTTGTGTTTAAAAGACTCATTTGCATCCAAAAGAGCAAGAGAGATTTAGATCAAGCTCGTGGTAACAAAATCGCAGCAAAGAGTTTCAGTTTCGAGGGCGCGATGCATAGAGCTGCAAGCCATTTTCACCACAAATTCATCCAAATTCTCAATTTGCATGGTTTCCTCCAGTCCAAAGTAAGTCAACAACTCTTTTAATGCCAATGAAAGTGTGTCTTAAGATGTTTATGATGATTTAGTTAAAAAAAAATTTCAAACCTTACTTCCTTGCAATTTTTGCTCAAAACATGATTACTTAGGGTTTGTAAATTTGTTTTTGTTGCCATCACTCCCTCACCTTTTATTCCCTCACTTCTTTTCTAGTTTCCTTAACCCATTTTACTATCCCCCATATCCCTAAATTCATTCACCCCTATCCCCAATTCCCATTATCCTAAACCCTAGCTACAAAATTTCCAAACCCTAATTGCTATCCCAAAAGCCTAAAATCTGTCCCTAAAACCCTTCAATTCCCCAAATTCTAGTCAGCAACATTCCCAAAATCCCTCTTACCCTCTCTCTTCATAGTCCCTCATACATTTTCATACACTTGGCAGCAAAAGATCAAAGACACCTAAAATCTCTTCATACTCATCTAAGACAACACAAGCATTTGGAAAACATGGAGTCTGATCCTTCCTATGACCAAGATGAAGAGACACACAGTGACTCTCCTACCGAAATGGATGCACCAAGGAGACCTCACAAGGGTGGCAAACATATAAGAGAGGAGCCCACTTCACTTGCCGAGCTGCAAGCCTGCCCTCTTGCTGTCACATGCTTTCAACACCAATCCCGTTATTAGTTCTATGAGATGGTTGCAAGATTCCAGTACCATCATGAGTTGGCTAGGTTGTTTATGCTTCATCTACATAATGGCCAAGTCACTCTAGCAGGTGTGACATTCACCTTGACACCGAAGTCTATTTCTCTAGCAACTGGCATTCCCAATGTCGGTGAGTAGTGGAATAAAAGGCAGCAGATTGACAGAGAACAGTATGAACCTTACATCAAGGCTGGTTATCAGAGACATCTCAGCAGAGTTTTTCCTTTCCGGTATCTAAAAGACTCATATGCTCCCTTGATGAAACTCATAATTAAGTATTTCAGTTGTGAGGGCCGGTTTTCTCGCTTGTATGCCTACCATATCAGACTGTTGATGCACTTCACCAGGGTGAGAATGATGAATCTCCCCTACTTTATTTTCTGGAACATTGAGAAGATGACCACCATAGTGCACAAGAAGACTCCTCAGCAGCAGTATAACAACATATATCATTTTTCACTAATCAAGATTGTGGTCATGCATCAGCTTGGTTTACAGAACATCTCATGGGAGGATTTCATTTCACATGAGGTCTTCACCGCTCCTCAAGTACCTCCAACAACTTTTCATGAGACAGGTGGACCTTCACATCAGCAGGAGAGTCATGAGATACAGACCGCTAGTGTGCCAGTATTTGTCACCTATCAAAAGGGCACTAGAAGGTTGTTTGCAATAGCAAAGCGAGTATTATCTCCACCTGGGGTGGAAGGGGTCTCGCTTCCTCCATCAGCAAAGCAGGTTTAGGACAAGGGCAAGAGGCCATTACAGGATGAGGGGCTTTTAGGAGAGTAGGAGAGAGATTTTATTCTTATTCAGGATGATGACACTGATTTGGGCTCACAAAGCTCAAAGCTTAGAGAGATCATCCAGGAGCAACAAGCCGACATTCAACATTTGTCTCTCAACCTACAAAGATCCAAGTGGATCGTCAAATATCTGGAGAAAAGAAACAAACAACTAGAGGATTACCAAACCATAATGGAGCTAAGAAACATACGAGAAAACCAGCAGGCTGCCAAAAGGAGGAAAGTCAAGTTCACAACACTTGAGCAAGAAATCAATGCTGATCGCGAGTCTTGGTTGGAGAGGACTAATATCCACTTAGAGAGGATGCTGGAGAAGGCCTTCAATGAGAAAAATATGTTGAGAAACATGGCATATCACTATTTGTCAAGGAATATAGTGTGCCAAACTAGAATTAGGAACTTGAAGGCCAAGTTCAAGAAGAGATCAAGGAGGAAAAGAGCACAAGATAAACTTTAGATCTTGGTCAAGGCTTCCTTGTCCCAACATATCACCTAATGGAGAACACTCACTTTTTGTAATTTTGGAAAATTTGCCTTAAAAAACAGAGTTTTCTGCCCAATGTACCGCACCAACCGACGCTCGCTTTTGATGGAAGCATCATTTTGAGGAAAACTCAACATATTTGGATTTTTCAAGAAAAAATATGCATGCTCACAAATGGCCAAGAAATTTTGACAGGTTTTGGGCTCCCAAAAAGGTCAAAAACACCCCAAAAATGACCTTTCTACCCCTTTTTTGACACACATGAAGCAGTCTTGGGAGAACTCAGTTTTTGAGGGGAAAATGGAGGTCAAATTCAAAAATTCCACTTGTTCTGGAAAGTAAACAGGTAGACATTTCCAACAAGCCCACTTGGAGCAAATTTGGACACTAGGAAGGCCTCCAAAAGCAACTTCAAAAAGGCTCTATGCATATGAAAATCAGCGCGGCGCATTGGAGAAATTTTGCTTAGTTTGACAAAAAATACTCTGTTTTCGCCTAGTTTCTTGACAATTTGACTTTTCTCCTTCTTAATGTCAAACTCATGATGTAATTTAATGTAATTTGATGGATCTTGATGTAATTATGTTTAATTTTCACTCATAGAGGTAGATTCATCCATGAAAATGTAGTTTGCAACTGAATGAATCAGTTCCCTAGTTTTTAGAGGCATGTTGTTCCACTACCTACTTTTTAGTTCTCAATTTAGAATTTGTTGGAACAGCTCCTAAACTCATGAGCTCAACCCCTAGAGGCTAGGATGAGTTTTTGTTTGCCTATATCTTATATTTTTTCAGTCATTAGCATTGTTGGACTTTTGGGAAAGCTTGGAGCTTCATTGTATACTCATTTCAACAGTTTGGCTAAGGAATAGACCAGTGGTTTGCAACACTTTATGGGATTCATGTGGCATTTTGCTTTGGTATTGTGTTTTCCTCTGTAATTGTAAGTTTACATGTGTTTTATGTATGCCATATCTCTCTTTATTTCTTCTTAACTAAACAAACAAGGATAAAGGTAGAATACATTGAAAATGCAGTGCTCTACCTAGGGTTTGCTTAGTTATCTATGTTTTCAGCTGATTGAAAAGGATCCCTGAGCTCTTCATGCCCTTTTCAACTCCTCATCTGTCTAAAACCTCTCCATCTCACTCAATTTGAAGTACCAAATCACTTGCCTACCTTGCCCCATAGAGATCTCTGCAAAACTGAGCCTCATTCCCCAGGCCCAAATCTGCCTTTCACATTTGAGCCAACAAAACATCATCAAATTCAATCAAACACCTCTATACACATACCTAGCCTAAAATCAGTCATTACATCAGTCATCTCAAGCTTTCATTGGCCATCTTTTCTAAGATTGACAAGGAGAGAGCCCTCTCCCGACCTGGTAGGGCTAGCTACCAGGTTAAGCGTGGTTTGATGTTACCCTAGATCCTACCTTTCTCAGCCTGAGGTAGATTTAGGCCCTAACAGTTTGTATGAAGAAAATAATTACAATGTTTTAGTTTAAAATTTTGTTTAATTTTTTTTTTTGTCAATACTTTTTATCATTAATGTGTTTTTGATCAAATCTCACATTTAATCATCTTAATGTGTTTGGGGATAGATTAATCATATTGTGATTAAAATTTTTGATCTAATGACTTGCTCCTACATCAATGTATCAAGTTTCAACATTACCTTTTTATTATATTTATTCTTTTACCTTTTCATAGTTACTATTTACTGCCATATTAGGGTTCTTTATCACATTTAATGGAAAATGGAATGGTTCAAACAACTATTCTTGATCTATCATGTTGTATAGTGCCTATTCATTTCCAAATGATATTGAAGGCCACTACTAGTGTGAGATATGTAATGGCTATCCCTTGTCTAATGATGCAACAACCCACAACTTGAGTTGTTGATGCAAGAGACCATGATTTTTGTGCTTCATTTAGCTTTCCCAATGATTTTATGAAGAACTATATGGTTTTGATAATTTTAAGAGCTGTCTAGTTTTTGCATTCACTATTTTTAACACAAGTTATTTCTTTTAAAGGATATGAGTTCTCATCCATTAGGTTAGTTTTAATATTGAAATATTGTGTGTTATAGGTTAGTTTTAATATTGTGTTAATAAATAACAATGCTCATGTTAATGAGTTATTATTGTGTGCATGCTATTAATTTAGTGCCCATACTAGGTTATAATGTTAATAAATATTTTTAAACTTAAGTTATTATTTTATTGTCAATATTAGCTTATTATGATTTTGCTAATATTGGGATATTTTTGTTAGTGCTTATAATTAGGTTTAAGTGTTGAGTGGTTTATAGGGTTTGAAAATTGTATGAACTCTTAAAAAGGAATTATGACAAAATGTCCTTTGCATGATAGAAAGAAATGTAACATATGCATAACATTAATTTAAAAAAGATTATAATACTATGTCTGTGTATAATCAAAGTGGTTGTGTTTAAAAGACATAAATAATATAATAAGGTGTTCATTTGAAGGATAATAAGGATATAAGAAGTTAATTCTCTCTTTTCATAATCTAGTGTCTTCTATATGTGAAACACTTTGTGATTTATACTTAGCTATTTAATCAATTTAAGTTTATCTTTGATAGTTTGTTTGAGTTATATGATTAGTTTATGTAGATTTGGTTTTGTTGGAAACATAATCTTTTGGGTTATGTGAAATTGGTTTGTTCAAGTGAGAGGAAGGCTAAAATATTCAATTTTGTGTGAAGACTCATGAGAAGTCAAAGAAACCTCCTGGAATATGAAACCAAGGGCCACACATCTTGTACTAATGTATATCTTTTGAATGTGTACCTTATGTAATTTTTCCTTCCAATTTCATGAGTTTGGCATGGTATCAGAGTAGGCATTTATCTTCCTTGCTAAATAGTTTGAGCCACTCGCTTTGTGGCCTCTACTTGGGTGCCCTCACCAAAATCGTTCCATTTCTTTACATGCTTGTTTTGCATGTTAAATATACTAGTTCTTTGCTATTCCATTTCTCCACACTTTTCAGAACCTCTACTTGAGCAATAATAACGTTTCTTTAACCCATCTCTCAATTCTGTGATATCAGATTGTGCCCATTTAAATTCTTTCAGATTCTTTTTTCCACATTCACTCTATCCCTAACATTTTTCTCTTTGAGTAATCAACCCATGCTTTAACCCATTAGAATAAATGAGCCATGGGTTTCCTTGCTTGTCAAAATCGACATTGAGGAGGTTTGAAAGGAGATTCCCCTTGATGGGAGGGTTCCAAAGATCAATATTCTATTATTTTGGGCCTTGGTTCTAGGAATATTCAAATGATAGGGAAACTACTAAGGGTGGCGATGGATGTTTCTTGATTCAACTTCTTTCATTGCTCACATGGGAATCACTAGGAGGCACTCGATAATATGAAGGCTACCATGTATAACATAGATAATGTTCAACATAATGGTTGAAACTAATCGTCCTTGAATCACCCTATAAAGCTTCAGATCCATCACTTGGGGAGGATCAAAGGTAATTTTCCTTGACTCTGTGTGCATAACCAAAAAAAAAATCCAAGATTCTATGTCTTTATCTCAAGTTTTGTAATGGTGAAAACACCATTCTTCTTAGTGGATTGGGTTGAAACCAAACCCATTTTGGCTTCATGACAATAATTTGGCTCAAACTACAATAACAAATCTTAATCCATGACCAAAATTATTCCCATATTTGTTGATTAGGCCTTCAAAAATGGTCTGTTTTGATGCAAAAATGTTTGTTAGAGATCACTATGTGTGAGTCATTTCTCAAGTATTTATTCCAGGAAAAGCATAACCTAATACTAATAGGCAAGAATAAAATCCTAATATTGCACCAAATATTTTAAACCTAATATTATAAAACACAGACTAATGTGGTTCTGCATGTGGTATAATCCTATCGATGTATATCAACTGCATTTATTAATGTGGTTGTGCTATTTATAATTATAATGTGAGTCACTTTTAATGTTTATTCTTCTAATTTATTTAAGCCTAATATTTCTACTTTGTCTCATTCTTCCTATACCTCTTCTTTAAATAATGGTTATTTTAATAAAAATAATCAAATTAATAACACCAATCAAATTAATAAAAATCAAATTAGTAAAGACCAAATTAATAATCAAATTGGGAATTATCAAATTAATTACCAAATTAATAGTAAAAGAAGGAATGATAAAAAAATCAAATTGGTATTGATCAAATTAATAATAAAATTGGGAATGATCAAAGTGATTTTCATATCCATAAATCTATTTCATCCCTAGTTCTTTGCCTTACCTAATCATGTTTCCCTATCGTTCCAAACCCTTTTCTATGGTGAATCTATTTTCCTTTGATCTTGATCCCTCATCCCTTCGTCTCTAGGAGAAAGGGTTTGATTTTTCCATAGCCCATCACCATATCCCCAATGAAAAATTTCTCTACTCTATTGAGTTAGTTTTCCAAAACCTTCCTACTCATGTTGTAGAAGAAATTTGGAAAAATTTGTGTGAGGGTTCTGCATCAGGCTGAAACCCCAAACTTAATTTATCTAAAGAAGAATTCCAAGCCATTAAACACATTAATAATAACCCTAATAATCTTATCCTAAAGTATGATAAAGGAAATGTTATAATCATTATGAATACTATTGACTATGAATCTAAATTTCTTGACCCTCTTTCTTATTTTTTCCTATAAAATCCTTCCCCAAAACCAATTCAATTCCATTATGTAGCTTGGTACTAAAGCTATTAAATCCTCCTCTATTTATGTTTCTATTCAACATCGTCTTATTCCCCATACCCCCAATCCCCTAAAATCTATAGGTAATAAAAAAATACATAAGCCAGACATGTCACTTAGACCTATCATTAGAGCCCTTCTAGCCCCTACCCATGCTCTTGGTCGGTATCTATCCAAGCTACTTCACTAATTTGTGGGTTCTACCTCCTCTTACATTAATGGTTCGATTGATTTCATTCACAAAACTAAGGACATCCATGTTGATGAACAAGATATTTTAGTTACCTTTGACATCGTGTCTCTGTTCACAAAAATATTGGTTCCTAAAGCCATCGATATGATCTCTAATATTATTGATATTGAAATCCTTAACCTTATTCAAATATGCCTCTCAATCACCATATTTTATTTCAAAGGTACCATCTACGATTAGACAAAAGGTACCGCAATGGTTCATCCCTCTCTAGTAATGGCTAATATCTTCATGGAAAACTTTAAAACTAGATCCCTCGAATCTTGGCATAAAAAACCAAAGTGTTAGTTCTGATTTGTAGATGAATTTTTTATTTATTTGGGAACATGGTTTTCCTCCACTTAATTCCTTTCTCTTCGATATCAAAAATATTTCCTCTCACATTCAATTCACCATGGAAATTAAATATGATAAATCTCTCCCATTCTTAGATGTCCTCATTACCTAGAATATTGGTGGCTCTCTAACTCATCAAATATATAGAAAGAAGACCCACAATGAGCGTTATATTCATGCCCATTATCACCACCACCCATCCCAATATCTAGTTGTTCTAAAAACTCTTATCTCATGAGCCCTCAAAATATATGTTCCCTAATTCCTTCCCTCCAAGGAATCCCACATGTTCCAAACTTTTAGATCTAATGGCTATACCTCATCTCAAATGAATAAAGCGTGTCAGGACACCTCTAATCCTAAGTCCAAACAATCCATTTCCTCTACTCCTAATGGCTAGGTATCTCACCCCCACATAAAAAGAACCACTAATCTCATTGCTAAGATCTTATCAAAAACGAACATACAAAACCATTTTCAAACCCAATAAAAATCTAAAGTAAATATTCTAGTTAGCCAAAGATAAGTCAAACCACATGATAAGTTCATGGGCTTACCAAATTCCTTGTTCTCGCAGGAAGAATTACATATTCCAAACATGTTGTCACTTCAAATCCTACCTTCAAGAGCATATAGCTGATACCAACCATCTTCGGCTATCAAAGTCTACCATTATTGAGCACTCTTTTAATTATAAACACTTCATTTTCTTTGATCAATCCAAAATTCTATCATCAATCCCATTTTATAACTCTCAAATCATTAGGGAATCTCTTGAGATCGAAAAACACCCCCAACAAATTCAACAGAGAAGACAACTATAAGCTAAGCCAGTTATCGATCAACTCACTCATTAATATGTTTTCCTTCCCCATCCCCCAACCACCCACCCCACCCCCCCCCCCCGCCCCCCCCCCCCCTTCAATTTTCTTCTTATGCATTTTCTTTCCATTCCTCTTTTTAGCTCTTCCATTTTTATACTTTTTAATTCTTCATTTTCATCTATTTTTTCATCTCTCAATCCCATTTTAATTATTTTTATCTAAAACTTTTTATCAATCCTTTATTCTTCTCTTATATATATATATTGATTCCTTTAAATTATTTTCTATTTAAGTATCCTCAACGCTCATTTAATATCATTATGATTTATGGTCCCTGATGATGGCTGGCCTTGATGATGGCTGGAGTGTCCACCTCAAAGATCAAACATGTTATAAACCTACTACATAGTTTATTCCATAGATTATCCATATAATATGAACAACTATGAAAATATTCACTCTCTTATTTTAAAGATACTTAAATTTTCAATTTTGATTATAAATATAATTATTACTTCCTATTTTAAATGAAAAATCATGTGAAATAATTACACTGATAAACATGTTTACTTTGGAATAGGGCTTTTGGAATTTTAATTTAATTATAAATAATTATTAGGTGGACGATAAAGATTTAACCTTCATAGAATATTCTAAAGTATTCATAGTAGTATACACAAATCACAGGTTGTTATTTATCTCCAAAGTAGTTATGCCCTTTTTTCCCTTTTAATTGAATTTGTTAGTTAATTAATTTTTTTATTCTAACAAGTGCCATATGAAGTGAGTTATGGTTTTTTTGGGTATGTGGTATTGATAAGCCATGGTATTAGCCCTAACAAAGCCTATTTACAAATTAAGAATATTAATTGTAAAGTGGGAGTAAATATTCATGGTTAAGCATATATATATATATATATATATATATATATAATTTATAATAATAATAATAATAATATTTTTTATCCTAGAGGAACCTAGCAACCCACCTAATAGATAGCTACTAGTAAACCTCTGGGGGTTTATGACCTATCTTCCTCTCTGTAAACTAGGTCACAACCAAGGGGATTTGAACCTTGGATCTCTCAGTTTTCACATGACTCACATTACTCTGATCACCAATTGAGCTACCCCATGGGAAAATAATAATAATAATTTAAAATAAAGTTATAATGAAGTTATTTTTGATGACTTTTTAAATTTTAGCAAGGTGAGATGTATTATGTAGTAAATATTTTGATACTTTAGAGAAAGATTTCGGCGAAAATCACATGGAATGTCATTTGTCGACGCGTTTCGAACCAACCAGTGTGGTTCATCGTTAGGACAAGTTGATACTTGTCCTGACGATGAACCACACTGGTTGGTTCGAAACGCGTCGACAAATGACATTCCATGTGATTTTCACCAAAATCTTTCTCTAACTTAATATGGATCACAAAAGCCTAAACTCTATTATTTTGATACTTATTATGGATTAATGCCAATTGAAATTTATCATCCATTTAATGTATATTACTACAATAGTTAATATTTAACTTATAGCCACATAAAATGAGTGGAATGAACCCACATCATATAGGTAGAAACTACTCTTAGCACATAATTTATTAATCACCTATAGGTAAATTTCCATTTGGAAATATAAAATATCATATTTACATTTTAATATGCTCTCAAAGGCATTGTAGAAATAATTTTCACATCCCATCACTCTTTTCACATCTATTGTCACAACCCATTCCTGTTTGTGCTCTGTGCTTCTCTTAGCTTTCCCATTTTCTTGCCTTTCAGTTATTTCTGTAGTCCTTACTAGTGTTTCTTTCATACACCATGTTAATCTTTCACCATTAAGCCATTTCTATCCTCCTCTTGATTTATTTATTTACCTAAGGTGCACCTAATGTGACAACCCAAATATTCTACCTCCTATACTCCAAATAAATGTTTGGAGGTTTTTGCATATAAATGTTTCTCCTCCAATAGTTTGAGCACCATGTCAACATGTTGAACATGATCCTTCCAAGACTTACTGTAGATTAGTATATCATCAAAAAATACTAACACAAATTTTCTAAGGAAGGGTTTGAAAATGGAATTCATTAAACCTTGTAATGTGGAGGGTGCATTAGTAAGGCCCAAATGCATGACCGAACATTCACAATGACATTCATGAGTTCTAAATGCTGTTTTCAAAAGTCTTTAGTCTTGATTCTAATTTGATGATATCTTGAACAAAGATCCAACTTGGTGAAGTAAATTGCTCCATGTAATTCATCCAAAAATTATTCAATGAAAAGAATTGGAAATTTATCTTTAATAGTGAGCTTGTTGAGCTCCATATAATCCAGACACATACACCATGATCCCTCCTTATTGAGCACCAATACTATTGAAGCAGAGAAAGAAATTTAACTATGATGAATTATACCAGCCTCTAGCATTTCTGCAACCATATGTTCAATTTCACTCTTTTGGGCAATGGGATATCTGTAAGGCCTAATGTTTGGAGGAACACTTCCTGGAATCAACTGAATAACATGATCATGATAAAAATTAGGTGGGAGGACTTTGGGAGTATCAAATACCTTGGAATGATTGTTCAAGACTTTTTGGAGATATGGAGAAATAGATGATTTCGATGTTTGAACCTCTAGTGAACATAATTGTGCAATTACGCCCCGTTGTTCTTTCTTCAAAATCTTTGTCATGCCATTAGAGCTAATTATATTCCCTAGTTTCCCTACGATACCCCTTAATTCAACTTCTTTTCCTTCCCAAAAAATATTTCAAGAAAGGTTCTTGAAAATTAAAAACTATCGTCCCTAATGATTGTAACCATTGGACTCCTAGTACAACATGAACACCACCCATTGGAATGGAAGGTATTGGACTATTCAATACATATTCCCCCATGGTTAGATTGATATTATGGAACTTTCCAGAGAAATTTATATTTCCTCCATTTGCAACCATCACTTGACACTCTGGTGCTGGATATAGAAAGGAATTCAATTCCTCAACTATCACATAATGAATAAAATTATGGTTACTACCTGAATCAATCAACAATATTACCTTTTTCTTCTTGATATATCCTTCTATCTCGCGAGTTTGAGGAGTGGTAATTCCCACCAATGCATTACAAGATATGGTCATATTCATTTCTTCCTCCTCTCCACAATCTATGTAAAATAATTTCTTCTTAGCAAACTTATGAAATTTAGTGTATTTGATGAGGCTTATCAATGTGTAAACTATATGGACCTTAATGCCACTCTCCGACTTATTAAAATCAACTTGTCTCACATTTCTTTACATGTTTTGTTATATTTTGCTTAATGAGAAGGGTAAAGATGAGATTTCATGTCTTGTGGTCTAATGTGAATTGATTGCAAGTCTTGGAGAAAATTTTGGCTAATTAAAGTGTAGGAACTCGAAGTAGACAAGCAAGAGGGATTTTAGGAGATTGGATCTCCCTCCTTAACTCCTCACTCACTCGAAGATTCCTCCACCACATCTCATCAACTCGGAGCTACGAGTAGTCGAGCCATTAAGATCATTGGCAGCCAAGCTAGTGATAGTTGAAGACCAGTTGATCTCGAGTTTGGGAGCCAAGCCTCCCTAAATTTAAGGAAGTTGTTGGTAACTTCAGTTGTATAAATAAGAAGGCCTAAAGCCTCATTAGGATTCAAATTTTTTTTTTGTAGCCAAGAGGCATTTTTGAGTTAAGACATTCTGATTGATGACTCTTATCTATATTTTACATTATAATGAAAATGAGAAGCATTCCCTTGATCTAGCACCTCTTGGGTTAGGTCCCAACCATAGCAGCAGAGGTTCCTCTTCTTGTACATGTATGCTTAGATTCCATTCATAGTTAGCTGCTAAATTGATTTTGGTTTTGTTAATTTGCAAGTATTTGGATGATTAATTAGGTTGCTTCCATTTGTGGATAGTTAGATCAATGGTATCATAGTGACATAAGACACTCCAGAAAATCTTGTGATAGTGGCTTTCACCTCATCGCCCTTATGGGATCATGACTTGAGGGTTCCATTCACACATCCCAAAAATAGATATCTTTCTTTACTGTATGATCTAGGGTTTCTTGATGAGTAGGTCATTGTCTTTGAGTTTCTTAGGATGACTTGCAATTGTCACTTTTGATCTCTTAAGTTTTGCATTGGTTTCAAAGCACTTCCATTCATGAACATAGCCACTAGATAGTAATAACTCTTTTTTATTCCATTTAATAAATATTTTACATGTATAGATGAATTTGTGCATAAATGAAGACAAGAACTTATGTTGTTACAGGAGCTTCTAATTTGCAGGGATACCTCATCTCATTTGCCTCATCCAAGCCTTATCCACCCATGTTTCCAAATTCCAATAAACCCTAGATCTGAATTCTTATTTTGTAAGCAAAATTTCCATTTTCATTGATAAAATCCAACCATCTTGAAGCATCTGACTGAAACTTGGACAATTTTCACCTCCTCCATGCCTTATTCCTCCATCAAATACCTTTCCCACACTTCATTCTACCTTCCTTACCATCTCCTAAGCTTTAAACCTATTTCCTGTAGTAAAATAGGGCATCCTATAGTAGAACTAGGACATCTTGTAGTGGAACTAGGACATCTTGTAGTAGAACTAGGACATCTTGTAGTAGAACTAGGACATCTTGTAGTAGTACTATAGGAAACCCTATAGTAATATTATAGGAAACCTTGCAGTAGCCTGTTTTGAGCTTGAATTTAGAAAAATTGTCATTTGAGCTTAGATTAGGCCTCCACTTGGTTTCCATACCCTTGAGACCATTCCATACCTCTTCCTCCATACCTGTCTCCCCTGCCAAAGAACAAGTGAATATTAGAATTTGCATTCATAAAATTAAAACATCAAAAAATGGATTTTTCTACAACTTCTAAATTAGCACATGCATGTAGCAATTATTATAATTCCTAGATCATATTCCATGGTCAGTTAGTTTAGATCATCACATGTTATAAACAAGGTTAATCTAGGTTTCTTTTGCAAGCAAAATGTGTAAATGAGTAGCTAGATGATTTCATGTCACTTTATAAGCATTTTCCAATTCAGTCTTTCATTCCTTGAAGTAGGAAACATTCCTTTTCTTTCATTAAGGAAAATTTTTCCTTCTCCATTTGGTAGTCAGAATTCTTCTAATCAATAGAAGACTGGTTTGAGAAACCCTAGTGGTCTATCACCCCAATTGAAAAGTGACAAGAGTAGATCATTACATCTACTGTGCATACAACATTATCACCTCCAAGTTTGTATGAACCCCAGGATGATGAAGTAAAGGTGGTAGCCCCAGGAGTTGTAGCATTCTTGCTGCAATACTGGCGCTCAGGACTTTTTGGCACCATTTTCGGGGAGGTTTCTAAGTAGATGTGATTTCTTCTTTCTTTCTTTCCTTATTTCTTTCTCATTATGCAAATAGTTCCATTCAGAAAATAGTTGCAATCTTTTGCTTTCTTTCCAATTTTGCAAGTAGTTCCATTCAACAAGTAGTTGCAATCTTTTGTTTTCTTTACAAATCTACAAGAAGTTCTAAAAAATCCCTAAAAAGAAAAAAAAATAGCTTTCATGTCTCGTAGGAGTAGAGACAACTTAGGATTTTTTTTTTCACCACATCAAACATCCAACCTTCCCTCTTCTTTGGTGGTTGTGAGCTAGAGGACCCATTAGGTGAACAACTAAATATGTTTGAAGAGCCTACTGGGGAAGAAGAAGAGACCATTCCACCAACTTACACCATGGATGAAAATAGAAATTGGATTGGATACAGAGAAGGAGAAGAGAATAGAGCCAAGGCTGCTTTTCCGATCAGAGAAACTAATGGGGATGCTAGGATGAAAAATATAAGCCCCTATGCTCTTCCTCACTTCCATTCCCTGACCTTAGAAGACCCAAGTACCTTTTTGTTCGATTTTCTATCATATGCAAAACTTATGATTACACCTATGATGATTAGAATTTGAAATTGTTCCCATCCACTCTCAAAGATGCAACCTTACGCTGGTTCATGGGTTTACCTAGGGACAATATCACCACTTGGGCTCAGATGAAACAAGCCTTCAAAAATAAGTATAAGGACTACTACAGGTCCAAAGATACCAAAGATGAAATTTTTAGAATGACCTTGGGACATGATGAATCTTTAGAATATTATGAGGAAAGATTCCAACTCAGCTACAAAAGGGCTAGGTGCACCCTTGATCCTGAATCACTTAATCTAGTCCTTCTTAGGGGGATTAGGAAATATCTCCTAGAAACCTTAAACATGTTGTTAGGAGGGGACATCTATCAATTACCCTATGATGATATCAAGAAAAATTTCAGGAATCATTCTAGGGCAGCTAGAAAGAAGGGTAGGGCTAGTCAAGCTTTGACCAATTCATCCTCCTCCAACACATCCATGAAAAGTGAAATTGAGGACATGTTGGAAGACAAAGGAGTGAAATACTGCATACCCTTGCTTTGAAAAGGGATACCATGCAGATCAATTGGAAGCAGGATGAAGTAGAGAGAGCCTTAGCTGTTTTCTACCCTAGATGCACCAGGAGGCACCCTAGGAACGAATGTCCACTGAATCGTATAGAAATCTACTTGGTATGTGAGGAAAACCACTCCACATACAAGTGCCCTTCTCTACCTGGATTAAAAGTTGTGTATCAGGGAACTGAAGGGGTGATTGAAAAACTTTGCTACATCAACCAAAGGAGGCCTCAAGGACCTCGACCATAATAGCAAGGCATGCAGGGGGGATCCTATTCATATTACAACCCTAACTAGAATACATCCATTCCCCCTTCATGCCCTCCGGCTCATCCTTCATGGCCCACACCTTCTCCCTAGTCTTTTGCACCTCAATACCATTCCCAACCGACCAACCAACCATTCCAGCCATATGCTCCTCCACAACCTTAGTGGAATGCACCATCCCAAGGGTGGAGGCCCCCATACAAACAAGCTCCAACTTTACTACCTCTACCTCCATCTCAACCACAACTCCTACACCCTGTTCCACCTAAGAAACCTCATATGCCTTCCCAACAAACAACAGACATGCACAACAGGTCTACAGCGGAAAAACATCCTACCCTGCCTATGTTGTGGAAATTCAAGAAATTAACCTCAGGTCTAGAATAGTGCTTCTGGATAATCAACCTCCATCTCCACCTGAGTGCGAAGAGGAAAAGGAGGAAAGTGTCCCTCAAGAAAATCCACCTCATTTTCCTGAGAGTTTAACCCATCCTATCCAGCACACCCCAGAAGAGACTGAACTTCTGGGTGAATTGAAAAAACTTCTGTGTTAAAATCCCGCTTCTCCAAGCTATCAAGGATGTCCCCATATGCAACACGTTAATGAAGGAGAAGTATTTCAAACATCTAGGACGGTGAAAGAAAGACACCCTTACCATTAATGTCATTGGACAATTATCCGACTTAATGCTGGGGCGGGTGATTTTCCCAAAGTATCTAGATCCTAGAAGTCCTATACTAGATGTACACATTGATGGCATCATAGTCCCCCATACCTTGATCAATCTTGGGGCTTCCATCAATGTGATGACTAAGGAGACTATGCTTAAGCTGAATCTCCAGGGATCATTAAGAAATACCACAACAATATTGCCACTCGCGGATAAGTCCACAGTAGCTCTTGATGGAGTTGTTGAGGATGTGATGGTATCCATTGATTCTTGGGAATACCCTGCTGAATTCTTAGTTCTCCAACCTAAGACCAAGTTCAATGGTTATCCTCTCATTCTTGGGAGGCCATGTTTAGCCACTACCGAGGTTTACATAAGTTGCAGGGTTGGGAATATGACCATTAAAAATGGGCATTTGTCCAAACAATTGGTCTTCTACCCTCCTGCTCAAACATCTTTGGAGCATGAATTACCTTTATGGTTAGAAGAGGAGGAAGAAGATGAAGTCTACTCTTCCATAATCTGTACCCTAGATACTACTATAGGAGGGGGGAAACCTGATGATGATGACTTGATTGAGAAAATCCTCCAGAATCAACCCTCCAAGACCATTTCCCTTGAGGAGTTAGTGAAGGAAGCCGAAGATAACCCTTGGATTGATATATTCCTAGCTGACTCAAGCCCCACTCATGTCAAGATGATATAATTTGGCCCAGAAAGAACAATGAGAAACAACCCCTCTCTCTTTGTACATCAGGAAGAGGAGTTATGTGACATGCTAAGAGAGCATTTGGATGCCTTTGCCTGGAGTTACAAGGAAATGAAGAGAGTGCACCATTCGATGTGTACTCACCACAATTACTTCAAGGAAGGCTGCAAGACAATGCACCAACCTCAGAGGAGAATGAACCCAACCCTCAAGGATATAATCAAAGAAGAATTGCAGAAGTTTTTGGATGCATGGTTCATTTACCCCATCTCAGATAGTGATTGGGTGTCTACTCTGGTTCTGGTTCCAAAGAAAAATGGAAAGTGGAGGATCTGTGTGCATTATTGAGAGCTAAACAAAGCCACAAAAAAGGACCATTTCCCTCTAATTTTCATTGACCAAGTATTAGATGGTTTGGCAGGAAAGAAGTTCTTCTCTTTCCTGGATGGATTCAGAAGTTACAATCAAATCTAGATCAACCTAGAGGACCAGGATAAAACCACCTTCACCTGTCCTTGGGGTACCTTTGCTTATAGGGTCCTTCCTTTTGGTTTATGTAATGCCCCTGCCACATTTCAAAGGGCAGTCCTGAGCATCTTTGCGAAGCTAGTCCATGATTCTATGGAAATTTATATGGATGATTTCACCCCCTATAGGTGTGATTTCTTGGAGGCTCTCTCTAACTTAGGAAAGGTATTAAAAAATGCATTGAAATGAACCTATCCCTTAGCCCCAAGAAGTGTGAGTTCTTGATGACTGCAGGGACTATTGTAGGTTACTCAATATCTTAGGAAGGACTGCAAGTAGACCCAAATAAGATAGCTATCATAAAGAGGGTCCATGCTCCTCATAAGTAGAGGGATGTCAAAATTTTCTTAGGCTTAGCTGGATACTATAGGAGATTCATAAAATAATTCAGCAAGGTAGCCTCTCCTTTTTTTGTACTATTGTCCAAGGACCCCGAATTTTTATGGTCAGAAAGTTGCCAAGAGGCCCTAGAAACCCTAAAGGACAAGTTGACTACTACACCTATATTCTAAGGCCCAAATTGGGCTCTTCCTTTTCACATTCATGTTGAGGCCTCTAACAAAGCCAATGGAGTAGCTTTGGGCCAGATAGATGACAAGCTACCTTATGCCATTTACTTCATCAGCAAAAATCTGTCCAAAACTGAGTTGAACTACACAATGTCTGAAAAAGAGCTCCTCGCAATTGACCATTCCTTGAATAAATTTAGACATTACATTACTGGTTACCAGACCTTTGTACATACCGACCATGCTACCATTAAATACTTGATGAACAAACCTGATGTGAATGCCCGAATTATTATATGGTTACTTTTGTTAAAACAATTTTGATCTAACTATTATTGATAAGCCTGGTAGAGAAAATGTAGTTGCATATTTTTTGTCCAGATTGTCTTTTCCTGCAAGTGAGGAAGGAATGGTCGATGACCAGCTGCCAGATGAGCATTTATTCACCATTTCAGTTCTCTCTCCATGGTTTGCTGACATAGGCAACTACTTAGTAGCTACACAGTTCCCTCCAAATCTGTCCTCCAAGGAAAATAGCAGAATTATAAGGAAAAGCGCCCCATTCACTTGGATTAGGGGAAATCTCTTCAAGCTGGGCCTAGATCAAATTCTGAGAAAATTTGTCAGGGAGGAGGAAGTTTTTGACATCCTTCTAGCCTATCATGATGGGCCTTGTGGAGGTCACTTTGCAGCAAAAATGACAACCTTCAAGGTACTACAAGTTAGCTATTACTGGCCCACTCTCCACCAAGATGCAAGAAGGTATACCAGCTAGTGTGATCAATGCCAAAGAATGGGGAAACCTACTCGCAGGGATGAAATGCCTTTCCAACCTCAAGTGAATTTTGACAATTGGGGCATGGATTTCATTAGGCCCATTGATCCTCCATCCGGATAGAAAAAGTACATCATTGTGTGCACTTACTACTTAACAAAGTGGGTTGAAACCAAAGCTATCAAGGTAGCCACAAAAGAGAAAGTGGCTGAGTTCTTGAGGGAGAATGTGTTTTACAAGTTTGGATACCCTAGAGAGCTAGTCACTGATCAGGGAACTCAATTCACCTCACACAGGATTGAGAATATGTTAATACATCATAATATCAAGCACATGAAGTCCACTCCTTATTACCCTCAGGCCAATGGACAAGTAGAAGTCACAAACATATCATTGGAAATAATTCTAACAAAAGTGGTTAGCAGCAGCAGCAAGGATTGGGCTGACAGACTAGTGGAGGCCACTTGGGCCTACAATTGATCCGGATTTAAGCATGAATGCAACAAAATATAGAGATAACCATATACACAAAGATGCAATGGAAATAATATTTCATCTCATTAATGTAAAATATTGGAATATGCTAACAAACATAAATGGAAATAAACCAGCTAGGGCGATGGTAGCTTATCTTTGAGAAGAGATGTGGTGGCTACATGCCTCTGAACCGTGTTACAATGAGGCTCGAAGGCCTATTTAATGTTTAGAAACAATGGAAAACCCTTAACATCCCAAAACTAACCCTAGAAGATGAAATGCCAAATTGTGGGCCCCGTTTGGATAAATTGGTACATCAATTTCTCGGGGTCGTAACTTTGGCTCCCAATCTCCATTTGACAAGTACAATAGCTCGTTAGAAATATCTATCTGAGAACTATAACTTTGGGAAGAAAAACATCAGTCCATGGACTCATGTTGCTCCCAGATTTCCCAAAAAAGGTCGTTTAGGGCCTTAAAACGGCTCCGGAAGTTCAGGACTCGAAAAACCGCTAAAAATAATAAACTGTGCTACAATTTAGGAAACTTAAAAACTGAAAGAGACAGTTGTGGGGGTAAAAATGGGATAGGTGGGTGGCCACCAACATCCACCTTGATCATTCCTCCCCCCTTAGGAAGAAATGGTCCCCATTGTGTTGAGTTCCTCCGTCTGCTAAACTTGGTCCCTGGTGAGTTGTTCTGCAATCTCAGATGTGTCCAGTAATGGTGGGAAGCATGGTCGAGGGTGGTACACATTGAAAACTCGGTGAAATTGAATGAATGGGGGAATGATATGCTTCAAAGCATTATTTCCCATAGCCTTGGTACTGGTGTAAGGACCATGTCGGAGTGGTTTGAGTTTCTGATTCTGCAGATGCAACCAGACTTTGTTGCCCACCTGAAGCTTGTGTGGTACCCCTATGGGTGAGGAGAAGTTGTGCTTGTGTTCTGTCATGAACGTATTCCTTTGCTGCTATTGCTGCGTGGAGGAACCCTTTGCGGGGGTCATGGATGTGGTGACGATCTTCCCCTTACTTTAGGAGTGAATCAGAAAGAAAATGAATTTCCTAGTCTGGGAGATGAGGTTGCTGCCTTTCTTAGTAGAGATCAAAGAGGTGGCGGTAGGTGGGGCTACCTCCAGTATCCTGTATAATGAATTATCCAAAGAAATAATGATAGCGCGAGGCCTTGAATCATACACAACATGTTGCCTCCACAAGTATGGCTGGCCTAATAATGCATCACAAACATCCAGAGGTCTAACATCACACAACACCTCGTCTGTGAAGGGCTTGATGCTGTAGGGAAGGTGGCACTGCAGGCGAACTTTGAGGTATCGTCCTTTATGAAGCCGCTCGATACTGTATGGCTGCGGGTGTGGTGTAGTCGGTAGGCCCAATTGCTTCATGACCTCTGCTGAAATGAGGTTCTTTTGGCTGCCACTGTTGACAATGAATTGCAACAGTGAAACCTTCACCCACATCTATGAGTGGAAAAGACGTTCCCCCTCCTCTGGATCTTTAGGCTCATTCTTTTGGATCTTGGTGGTGGCAACAATGACGCTGTGCTCCGCATCAATAATATGCTTCCCTTTTCCATTCCCCTTGTCGAGTTCTGACTCAGGGTCAGAACATGCATTTGATTCTGAAGCCTTCAACTCGGCCACCGGTGACTGCTTGGTCCGACACTCACTTATGTTATGAGTGGGACTCTTATGGAACTCACACCACTTTCCTGTGTCCTTCTTTGACTTCGTGGTGTTGTTCTTTTCTTGCGGCTTCAACGGGCTATCTTGGGTCACCCTGCCTTGGCTTTGTCCTTTGGTCTTCGGATTTGCAGATCCAAAGTCTCGCTTCTTTTGTTTGAACTTCTGCTCGATTTTGACAGCATATCGGTATGCCGTGTCGAGCAAGGAGATATTTAGGAACTCCATCTCTTCCTGGATGTATCTATGTAGGCAGCCACGGTATTTGAGTACCAAATGCAGCTCAGAGTCCTTGATACCCAACTGTGTGTGAAGGGTATGAAAAATGTTTGTGAAATTCAGCACATCTTGGTCCCTTCCTTGCCGCAATGTGGTCCATTTGATGTATTTGTCCTCATAGCTTTTGACAGGGTAGTATTGCTCCTTGACATCATCCCGGAATGAATCCCAAGTGGGTGCGGCTGAGAATAGTGAGCCCGTGCTTTCATCCTTCTGCTCACAGTAGGTTTCCCACCAGTCCTTGACGTGGGGGGCTGCTTTGAGAAGAGCGAAATTAATCTTTTCCCGACTCGAAAATTCATGAACAGAAAAATACCCTTCTAGCAGATTTAACCATTTATCTATGGCATCTCATCTATCTGACCCTCGAAGATGGGGATTTCAAAATTAACTTGTACCTTAAATGGTGTGGAATTTCCAGGGTAGCTGTTGGAAGCCGATGCGTCACCTCTAGGTAGCCGGTAAAGGATCTGGGCAAAGTTGTCCATCATCGTGTTCCTTTGCCGCTCGAGGGCTTCTTCGAGCAAGATTTTGATAGGTTCTCCGACCCCCTCATCTTTCTTTTCATTTGCCATGGGAGGCCGTCGGGATTTGCGAGGCTGGTCTTGCAAAGGTTCGACCAGTTCAAGCCCTAACTCCTTATATCCTGACCTCGCTGGGGACATGCAAAGAAAAACACAGAAAAAGCAGATTTCTCTGATACCACTGATTCAGATTTAAACAGGTATGGAACAAAATACAGAGATAACCATATACACAAAGATGTAGTGGAAATAATACTTCATTTCATTAATGTAAAATACTGAAATATGCTTACAAACAGAAATGGAAATAAACCAGCTAGGGCGATGGTAGCTTATCTCTGAGAAGAGATCGAGAAGAAGAAGAAGAAGAACCAGAGGAAGAAGAGGAAGAAGAGCCTAAAGAAGAGGAGCATGGAGAAGAAGAAGAAGAAGAACCAGAGGAAGAAGAGGAGACATAAATAAATGAAACAGAGGAAGAAAAGGATAGTAGGGAAGAAGCACAAAAGGATGGATCAAGTCCTGAAATACATAGCAAGGAAGGAGGGGAATCCCCAAGAGTGTCTCCTAAGCCCACAAAGAAGGAGGCAACTGCTGCCTTGACTACTCTAAGTACACCTATAAAATCAAAAGGAGAGAGGCAAAGGCATACTCCCCTATACTTCAGAACAAGAAAGAGCACTAGGATAAAAAAAGGGAGACCACAAACACCTACCAAGACTCCTATAATCATTGAGGACTCACCAAGAGAACAAGAAAAGTTAGTCCCTCTAAGAATGAGAGGTGAAGAGGGCACATCACAACAGACTTCCCCAAGGTCACCAATCACCTATGTTAGGAGGCGTGTCACTAGGTCAACCTCAACAAAACAAATTAAAGAACCTTTGACCCCTTTTTAGAAAGGGAAAGGCCTCCTACAGAAAACACAGACAAACCTATAGGAAACACAAACAATCCTACAGGAAACCCTGTCAAAACTACAGGAAACACAGAAACAGGAGCAGTAAGGACAACAGGGGAAAAAGGAAGGAAAAGAAGCAGTAACATAAGTACAAGGGGAGACAAATACTCAAAATATAGTAAAGGGAGAGTCCCACGAGCTACAGGAACCTAGCTTAGCACCAAACCTCAGCTCCTATTACAGATTCATTGAGGGAGGAAAAGTAATACCACACAAAATTTCCATCCCTCTATTCTTTGAGCTTGAAAATGAGAGAGCAAAGACACATCGCTAGATGAAAATTTCTAAATCAAAAAGTATAGAGGATGTGGGACATATGGAAGAAAAGTTGTTAGAGATGGGTAGAGAGTAGGATAATAGATAGGGAAAGAGTGATGAAATATCAACTAGAGGATGAGAACACATGGATGAAAAGGCAAGTACAGAAAAAAGAGAACAAATTGGCAACTATGGAAAGTCTCTCCATGGAGGCACTCCAGTGCGGGATGTTAGCAAAATCATATGCCTTATACCTCAAAGAACAATGGTTGCAGTTTCAGATAAAATCCCCTAGCACAATAAGGAACTTTACCTTTCCAATACTATAGGCAGTTCATTGACCTCTGTGACCAAAGCACCTTCGAGGACTGGGCCAAGATATCTGAATTCTACCTACATAACTTGGCCTTAACAGATTTGAATGTGTGGGATCCCAAACCAAAGCTAGGGGACTTACAACTGATGGCCTTGGCATCATGGATGAGTCATGAGAAGGCCAGGGCTAAGGAAGTAAAAAGGGTATTGGAAAGAGAAGAAACATAACCACTTTACATTAGAGCAGAAAACATAATCTCCATGGCTATCAATAACACCCACAAACTCATTGCTAATGATCCCCAACTTGCAACAAGATACCTAGCTACACAAGAGCAAGCAGTCACTCATTTTGAGGGAAATTTGAGATTTCTAGGGGATGAAAGCCAACAAGCATGCCAAAGGAGATGGAACACCTTACCATAGCCCTTAAGGTCAGGGAGTATCATTCCCCTGAAAGAATGAGGGATGCACTAGAAAGGACCCCATTGTATAAGAAAAAATTACAGAGACTCAAAGTCAACTGGATTGGCTTGAAATGTAGTCCACCATTGCTATTGGGTATGTTAGAAGGGAGAAAGGAAGAAGAAGAAAGAAATCAGTGGGAGGAAATAGAAAAGCATGCAGGATTTTATACACAAGAAGAGGATACTGGAATAGAGGCCTAGAATGTCAGGGAGGCCACCAAAGCAATGAAATACATGGACATAGATTGAGTTTCTAAGAGGATGAGCAACACTTCTAGTAGGGGGTGATGATGAGGATCATCAATGGGTAAATTATATCAACCTTAATGCCACTCTCCAACTTATTAAAATCAAGTTTTCTCACATTTCTTTACATATTTTGTTATATTTTTCTTAATGAGAAGGGTAAATATGATATGTCATGTCTTGTGGTCTAATGTGAATTAATTGCAAGTTTTGGATAAAATTTTGGCTAATTAAGGTGCAAGAAATCAAAGTAGACAAGCAAGAGGAGTTTTAGAAGATTGGATCTCCCTCATTAACTCCTGACTCACTCGAAGATTCCTCCACCAGATCTCGTCATCTCGAAGTTACAAGCGGTCGAGCCATTAAGATCATTGGCACCCAAGCTAGTGATAGTTGAAGACTAGTTGATCTTGAGTTTGGGAGCCAAGCCTCCCTAAATTTAAGGAAATTGTTGGTAGCTTCAGTTGTATAAACAAGAAGGCCTAGAGCCTCATTAGGATTTGAATTTTTTTTGTTGTTGTAGGCAAGAGGAAATTTTGAGGTAAGACATTGTGATTGATGGCTCTTATGTATTTTTGACATTTTAATGAAATGAGAATCATTCCCTTGATCTAGCACTGAGTTGGCTTAGAGGGTTGAAGCTCTTGGTTTAGGGCCCAACCCTAGCAGCAGATATTCCTCTTCTTGTACATGTATTCTTAGATTACATTCATAGTTAGCTACTAAAGTGATTTTGGTTTTGTTAATTTTCAAGTATTTGGATGATTAATTAGTTTTCTTCCATTTGTGGATAGTTAGATCAGTGGTATCATAGTGACAGAAGACACTCCAGAAAATCTTGTGATAGTGGCTTTCACCTCATCTCCCTTATGGGATCATGACTTGAGGGTTCCATTCACACAACCCAAAAATAGATTTCTTGCTTTACTGCATGATCTAGGGTTTCTTGATGAGTAGGTCATTGTCTTTGAGTTTCTTAGGATGATTTTCAATTGTCATTTTTGATCTCTTAAGTTTTGCATTGGTTTCAAAGCACTTCCATTCATGAACTTAGCCACTAGATAGTAATAACTCTGTTTTCTTCCATTTAATAAATCTTTTCCATGTATAGATGAATTTGTGCATAAATGAAGACAAGAATGTATGTTGTTGCAGGAGCTTCTAATTTGCAGGGAGACCTCATCTCATTTGCCTCATCCAAGCCTTATCCACCCATGTTGCCAAAGTCCACTAAACCCTAAATCCGAATTCTTGTTTTGTAAGCAAAATTTCCATTTCCATTGAGAAAATCCAACCATCTTGAAGCATCTGATTGAGCCTTGGATAATGTTCACCTCCTCCATGCCTTATTCCCCCATCATATACCTTTCCCACACTTCATTCTACCTTCCCTACCATCTCCTAAGCTTTCGGCCTGTTTCCTATAGTAAAACATGACATATTGTAGTAAAACTAGGACATCCTCTAGTAGTACTACATGAAACCTTGTAGTAGCTTGTTTTGAGCCCGAACTTAGAAAAATTGTCATATGAACTTATATTAGGCCTCCACTTGGTTTCCATACCCTTGAGAGCAGTCCATACCTCTTCCTCCATACCTGTCTCCCCTGCCAAAGAACAAGTGAATATTAGCATTTTCATTCATAAAATTAAAACATCAAAAAAGAGCTTTTTATACAATTTCTAAATTAGCACATGCATGCAGTAGTTATAATACTTCCTATATTAGATTCCATGCTTAGTTAGTTTATATCATCACATGTTATAAACAAGGTTAAGCTAGGTTTATTTTGCAAGAAAATTGTGTAAATGAGTAGCTAGATGATTTCATGTCACTTTATAAGCATTTTCCAATTCAATCTTTCATTCCTTGAAGTAGGAAACATTCCTTTTCTTTCAGTAAGGACGATTTTCCCTTCTCCATTTGGTATTCATACTTCTTCTAGTTAATAGAAGACTAGTTTGAGAAACCCTAGTGGTATATCGTCCCAGTTGAAAAGTGACAAGAGTAGACCATTACATCTACTGTGTATATAACACTGTCACCTCCAAGTTTGTACAAACCCCAAGTTGATTAAGTAAAGTTGGTAGCCCCAGGAGTTGCAGCATTCTTGCTACATTACTAGCACTCATTAGTATTTTCTATCACAACTATAACAATTCCCTTTTTCTGTTTTTTCCCCCAATTATTGTGGTGTCAAATTTGTAGGTTGTAGAAGGATAGGGGCAACAATACTTCCATATTTATAGTTGTGAGTGGTAAAATTCCTTGTTGCCATAATTTCACTTTCAACTTTTCTTGCCACCTTGAACGCATTCTCCAATGAATCATGTTCCCAAAGGAGAACCTCATGTTGGATGTTTTCCTTTAAAGTCCCTATGAAGACACCAACCTTATGCTCCTTTGGAATATCAATTACCTTGATATTCAATTTTTGGAAGTCCTCAATGTGCTATGCCGTTGAACCCTTTTGATTGATATTTATCAATTGGCTAAAGAAGGTGTTGCTCTTTGTATCCTCATAATGTGCTATCATTTCCTCTATAAAATTTGGCCAAGTGACAAGAGGTTTACGAGAAAATTCCATTGATACCACACAAACTGATTAGGTTCTAAATATAAATATGCAATGCATACCTTTTGTTTGTGTTGCACATCATGGAGATCAAAATATTACTCCATCTTAAGTATCCATGTTACATGATCCTTGCCATAAAAATTCACCATATCGATCTTTGGAATGTGGTGGGTCTTGAAACCAACATTGGAGTATCTAAAATCATAATTTATATTCCTTTTTCCCTCATGATGATTTTCATGGATTACCTTGTAACCACCGGGAATCCTTTCTTGCAACAACTTTGTCAACCCTTCCAATTTGACATTCATTGTGTCCATATTTACTTTAAAAACTCCCATACTTTTAAACCCTCCTTCAAATCTTCCATGTCCATTTTTATTTTTACTTCTAAACCATCCATCTTAACATTCATCATCACTTCCAATTCATTTTTGGTTACTCTTTGCGAGAGCGAAATTTGTTGCTATTAGTCTCATAGTTTTGATATATCATGTTGTATTTCTTCCTCTTTTTCATGCATCATAGTAGATATTTCTAGTTGCTTACTAGGTGTGTTATTTTCTTTGTTTTGATGCATTTCAGAATCAAACAATACTATCTATGCTTCACGATTCCCTTTGAATCACTTCAAACTATTTTTTCAAACAAAAAGTTATGCAAATTTTTGAAAAAAACACACCTTTTTCTTTCTTTCTGGGTGCTCGATATTGAAATTGTTTTAACTTTGTAATTTTAGATATCCAAGGTCTGAAAGTTCGTCCTTTGGTATCCCTATGAGTCTTCTTTCCAACACTACAAGTATGACCGAGATTGGATTCTTCAAGAAAATGTTATTCCCAATCTCCCACGATGACCAGATTATAGACTGGTTTAGTAGAGCGAACTTGTACGAAGTTTCACATGTCACTGTTTCGACCTTCAACCCTGAAAAATAATACAAGAAATACAAACTCTATATAATTTCAGTCACGCTTTATGAAATTAAAATCTGATGCTCGGAGAGAAAGTTATGACGATTTTCCCTAGGTCACATGTTTGAGATGAAATTGTAGATCTTGAAAAAACCTTAATTTCCTAAGATCATATCTCCAAAAATAAGGCGAACCAATATATGAAAGTCATACAAAAATTTCACCTATATTTCGGCTCCATGTCGTTGCAATTTCTGACTTTACATCTTCATAAAATTCTTTTATAGTGAAAATTCCAAGATGACCTGTTTGAAGAAGCAAAACCCTAGAACCCAAATTTTATGCAACCATCTCACAAAAAAGAAGAAAAGATAGATCAATGACTTAAAAATTATCCTCTTCAATGGGGAAACTTACTTTACATGACATAAATGAACAATTCTTGTATGATACAAATGATTAGACCTCCTTGGTATATATAGGAGTCAAAGGGGTCACATATAATCATAGGATACATAACAATAATAATGTAAGGGAACAACAATAATAAAAGTGGGATTCTATGGGGCACAAAAATAAAAATATGGGGGATACATGGGTACAACAATAACAATATGGGGCTACACTAACAATAGAAATAAGGGGACTGCACTAGTATTATAGGGACCTAACAACCAATATGGTTTTCTCTGCCTATCCTAAGATGAAACACCCTTGCAAGACCCAATCTACTGCCCTCTTCCCATAAACCTTCTCTGCTCTTAATTCCTAGCACAAACTTAAGGAACCAAGTTCATAATTCCTTGCGTAAGAGCTAATCCTTTAGCTTCTAAATTATAGCGCATGAGCTAAGGTAAAACTGCCTTCTACCACTTGCACAAGCCTCCTTTTCACGCTTAGTTACAAGCTTACACACAAAACTGGTGCATAAAAGAATGAATACAATTGTGCCTTGATTCATACTTTATAGCGAGTCAAACGACTAAAATTAGCGAATTTATAATTAAGTAATAATTTTGTGATTGATTGAGTTAGCATGAGTTA
The DNA here is from genome assembly GCA_031772625.1 of Pinus tabuliformis. Taxonomy (NCBI): domain Eukaryota; kingdom Viridiplantae; phylum Streptophyta; class Pinopsida; order Pinales; family Pinaceae; genus Pinus; species Pinus tabuliformis. Next base: position 150,804,411 of record CM062805.1, on the reverse strand, counting down.
ACTGCTCATGAAACTCATCCTATTTCAAGTCAACCACTTGACACTCAATCACCTGTGTTTTTCTTCAATCAAATCAAACTAGAAAATCAAGAACTTGACCTTCAATTTCAACACATTAGTTAACTACATCCTAACTCGTCCTAATTTTTAGGGAAACTAATAATTTTTAGGAAATCAAGTATGACAAAGAAGAAAATCGCATTTGACTCCTTTAATTAAGGAACAAATCAATGAATCACTTTATTACTACTATTTTCAACACTCCCTCTTAGCGAGGAAGGTGTTCATGGAAGAACCTCATCCACCTGGATCTATTTCCAACACTACCAAATTCTTCGCTTCTATATTTTCTTTCTCTGAACTAGAATACTTCCCTATTTTGTTCTTCAAAACCTGCTTTGAAGACCTGTTCTTTCTGACCATACTCTATGAGTCCACCTCTTTAGTCATAAATGCCACGTACCCTATGTACCTCTATGGTTTCTTATTGATGCTGGAAGACTCAACTCTCTTCTTATCACCCTTAACCAAATACTCTACCCACTTGGATTAGACCTTCCCTATTCTGGAAGCATCTGACTTAGTGGCTACCTCAATTCGCCTTGGGCTATGGTCCTCATCATCATCATCCTATTGGTCAACGCAACTGCCAACTAGCTTAACCTGAAATTGAGATACTGGCTGAGGCTCCATTTTGAGAACTCTATCCTGCTCTCACTTAACCACCACTTCTCTACTTTGTGAACTCACTACCTTGCTGCTCAAGGTTGCATCTGTTTATACCTACAACTTGTAGAGATTCTTCACCCTCACACCTATTTGCTTCTTACATCCAGATTTTACATGCTGAAGGTATGCCTTACCTTTTTTGAAGATGATATCATATCCCTTGTCCTCAAGGGAAACTATCGAAACAATATTTTGCCTCAATCCTGGAACATAGAGACCATGTCTAAGATGAAGTGAGTTACTTGAATCCCTTTGAAATCTAACAATACCAACTCTTCAAGCTACATACATTCCATCATCTCCTAGCTCGATTTGAAGCTACATGTCCTTCTCCTTCAGGTGGATGAAACTCTTCTTGTCCCTGGTCATGTAGAAGTATCCTCCTAAATCAATATACCAAATACTACTATCTGTTGAACTTTCCATGCAAGTGATCAATGGAAAATTTTTCTCGAATTGGGAAGAAGTTGCATCTATGCGACAACATGATTATTACTATACTCCTCCTTTTGATTAGGACACTTACTAGCATAGTGTCCAAACTCATGGCAATGGAAGCACTCGATCTTTCTTAGATCCTTCTTCTTTCCCTTCTGAATGGACTCAACCTCTCTTTGGCCTTTTCCTTGGCCTTGCTACACTTTCCTGCTAGGGAAAACTTCTCCTCATCCTTATCAACATTGGCACCCTTGACACTGCTGCTAAAAGCCTCAAATAGATTGATCCTTAGCCCCTCCTATGTTAAGTCACTCCATAGGAATTCCCAATCTAACAACTTATCTTGTACATTAATCCCTTCTAAAGTTGTAGTCCTCCTCCCTTGTCAAGCTCCTTCTATAGGTTGGCCTCTAGGACTAATATGGCACTTGTGTTATGCCTTTCAGGTTCTCCAAATATATACTACAAGACCCTTGACACTCTTTCCCAAATTGTAGAGAACTATGACCTAAACTCAGAGGTCTGTCCCACTAACAGACTCACACAAAACCTGCCCAAAATTCACTTCAACTCGGTTTGCACTTCTCATAAAACTTGACTCACTAGCTGCCATAGAGATCACCCCAAAACATATTTCTTTCTCCCTTCGTCGAGCACCTTGATTTGGAGCTTGCCTCAAATGATGTTTTTATAGTGATGCATTGCACTTGGATGTTCCAATCACCTTGTGATGGTATTTATTCTGATCCACACTCTAATACCATGTAAATTCCATGAAATTTTGATATGCTAATATGAACAATCTGAAAGAAACTTTATTTTCATATAAACATAATTGCTCTACGAAAATTTGCAGTGGAATAGGAACATAAATAAATAAATTCACACAATCCAAGACATGAAATTTTTATAAGGAACCCAACTAGGAAAATCCTCTGCCTGTTTATTGATAGAAACTAAGCAATTGATCTCTCACAAATACAATTGTTTCTCTTGAAACCAATATGGTTTTATCTGCTTGTCCTAAGCTGAAACACCGTTGCAATACTTGATCTTCTGCCCTATTCCCTTGCACCTTCTCTACTCCAAATTCCTAGTGTAAACCCAAGGAAACAAGTCCCTAATTCCTTGTGAAAGATCTAATCCTTTAGTTTCTAAATTCTAGCACACGAGCCAAAGGAAAAATTCCTTCTGCCACTTGCACAAACCTTCTTGTCACACTCACTTACAAGCTTACACACGAAACTGGTGCATACAAGAACGAATACAATTGTGCCTTCATTCCTTCTTTATAGCAATTTAGATGACTCCAATTAGTGAATTTATAATTAAGGAATGATTTTATGATTGACTAAGTTAGCATGAGTTAAATTCTCATGGTACTTGTCCTATTTCAAGTCAACCACTTGAAACTCAATCACTTGTGTATTTCCTTAATCAACTCACACAAGAAAATCAACAACTCGACCTTCAATTTCAACACATCAGTTAACTGTATCCTAACTCATCCTAATTTTAGGGTATCTCCTATTTTTTATGAAATTGATTATGATAAAGAATAAAATTGAATTTGACTCCCAAAATTAAGGCACAAATCAAGGAATCACTTTCTCGCTACTATTCTCAACCCTCCCTCTTAGTGAGGAAGGTGTTCTTCGAAAAAAATCTTCCACTTGGATCTATCTACAACACTACCAAGTTTTGTTATAATGTATCTGCTCCCTCTTAACTAGAAGAATTTTGTACTTTCTTCTGCAAAACCATACTTTGAAAACCTGCTATTCTCCACCATGATCTGCGAGTCCACCTCATTAGTCATAAGTGCCATATATTGTGGGTACCTCTATGGATGCTTCTTGATGTTGGAAGAATCAACTCTCTTATGATCTCCCTTAACCAAATCCTATGCCCACTTGGCTCGAACTTTCCCTATACTGGAAGTATCTAACTGAGTGGTTGCCTCCACTGGCCCTGGGATATGGTCCTCATCATCATCATCTTGTTGGTCAACCCAATTACCAACTAGCTTAACCTAAAATTGAGATATTGTCTAAGGCTCCATCTTGAGAACTCTATCATGCTCTCGCTCAACCACCACTTCTCTACTCTGTGCACTCCCTGCCTTTCTGTTCAAGGTTGCACCTATCTCTACCTGTAACTTATAGAGATTTTTCACCCTCACACCTATATAATTCTTACATCTAGAAGATAAGTATTGTAGGTATGTCTTACCTCTACTAAATATGATATCATATCCCTTGTCCTAAAGGATAGCTACCGAAACAAGATTCCACCTCAATCCTAGAACATAGAGAACATATCAGAGATGAAGAGAGTTACCTGACTCCCTCTAAAAGTTGATAGTACCAAATTCTTTAGTTGCTTGCATGCCATCATCTCCTAGATCGATCTAAAACTGCACGTCCTTCTCCTTTAGGTGGTTGAAATTTTTCTTGTTCCCAGTTATGTGGAAGGATGCTCCTTAATCAATATACCAAATATCATTATCTGCTGAGATTTCCATGCAAGCGATCAATGAGAAATATTTATCAAACTAGGAAGAAATGCATCTATGCAAGAACATGATTCTTATTGTACTCCTTCTTCTTATTAAAGCACTTACTAGCATAGTGTCAAAACTCATGGCAATGAACGCACTTTATCTTGCTTAGATCCTTATTCTTATCAATCTCACTAGACTCAGCCTCGCCTTGGCATTTCTTGCCCTTGGCCTTGCTACTCTTGCATGCCAGGGTAAAGTTCTCCTCATCCTTCTCAACCTTGGAACCCTTGAAATTGCTACTAGAAGCATCAACTAGACTGAGCCTTAGCTCCTCCTAAGTTAAGTCACTCCATAGGCACTCCCAATATGAAAAATTATCTCGTCCATTAATCCTTTATAAAGATGTAGTCACTCCTCCCTTGCCAAGCTCCTTCCATACACTAGCTTGTAGGACTAATATGGCATCTGTGTTATGCCTTTTGACCACTCCAAATAGATACTACAAGACCCTCGAACCTCTTTCCAAAACTGTACATAACTACGACCTAAACTTAGAGGTTTGTCCCACTAGTAGACCCACACAAAACCTGCCCATAATTTGCTTCAACTAGACCTTCACTTCTGATCAAAGTCAACTCACTAAATTTCACAAATATCACCCCAAAACAAATTCCTTTCTACCTTCGCTGAGCACCATGATCTGCGACTATCTTAGATGAAGTTTTTCTAATGATTGTTTCACTTGGATGTGGCAATCACCTTGTTCTGGTATTTATTGTGATCCGCACTGTGGTACTATGTAGAAATTCCACGAAATTCTGATATGCTAATATGAACATTATGAAAGACAATTTGTTTTCATATAAATGCATAATTTATCTATGAAAATTTGTCATGGAATAGGAACAAAAATAATTACAATTCACACAATTCAAGACACAAAATTTTTATATGGAACCCAACTAGGAAAACCCTCTACTTTTTTATTGATAGAAACTAAGGAATTGATCTCTTACAAATACAATTGTTTCACCTGAAACCAATATGGTTTTCTCTATTTTTCCTAATTTGAAACACCCTCTCAATACTTGATGTGCTGCTCTCTTCCCTTGCACCTTCCTAGGAATTCCTAGCACAAACCCAAGGAACCATGTCCCTAATTCCTTGCACAGGATTTGATCCTTTAGCTTCTAACTTCTAGCGCATGAGCCAAGGGAAAACTTCCTTCTGCCACTCGCACAAGTTGTCTTATCACATTAACTTACAAGCTTACACACAAAACTGGTGCATACAAGAATGAATACAATTATAATTTCATTCCTTATTTAAAGCAATTTAGATGGCTAAAATTAGTGAATTTCTAATTAAGGAATGATTTTGTGATTGATTGAGTTAGCATGAGTTAATTGCTCATGCAACTCGTCCTCTTTCATGTCAACCACTTGTGTTTTTTCTCAATCAACTTACACTAGAAAATCAAGAACTTAACCTTCAATTTAAACACATTAGTTAACTGCATCCTAACTCGTCCTAATTTTTAGGGAACCTCCTAATTTTAGGAAATCAAGTATGACAAAGAAGAAACTCGAATTTGACTCCTTGAATTAAGGCACAAATCAATGATCACTTTCTCACTACTATTTTCAGTAGAAAAAAGGGTAACCTTTAGGGGACAATCAAAATGTTTCTCTATAAGGAAACATAGATAAGAGTGGACCAATTGTAAATCGTAATTTTCATGGTCATGATCGATATGATAAAAGGATGAACAAAATTTGACATCAAAATCATATAGAGCCAATATTGGATGGGTCAACATTAATAGGATGAATGTTATGTACACACTTTGCTAATTAAATTTATAGGGAATTCAATCTAGAAAGTAACTCAAATAACTTGAGAGTAAGGTCAATGAAACCAAGTACACAACAAAATGGCATTTACTAGTGATGTCGGGGGATATGGTTCTAGAGGAGACCTTGTCTTAACCAATTAAGTAACACATGTTATCTTCTATTTATCATGTGCATGTAGTAATTTGTTTTATGAAAATAATTTCACAACACAATGGTACACAAAGGGATCCACTTGTTGTCCTAATTAAGTATTTACTTTCTAAAAACACTTCTTCGCTTCATCAAATGCATGTTTTGGATTCCAAATATTCCACTGACAATAGCTTTGAAAGTTCAATATACAAGAATAATTTAAGATGGAGTGACATTTATTATAACACATGGTTGAATGGAAGTCTATGGTGGTTTAATCATACTAGTAGTTATATCAAAGGTTATAGTAGCCATACTAGCAAGCCCTCATGTAACTGGTCATAATTCCATAACACCAATTTTTCTCTCTATTTGCCTCTTGGCACCCTTGTTCTATCCTTTCCAATTCCTAAAATTTGTCGTCTGGGGTTGCATCCAATGCATGCATGGAGATGTAAATGTCATCCACTACCTTCTTGTACTAGTGTTTTTTAGCCTTGGATAACTAGAGGGATCCATGCTTTTTTATGCTAGAAACATCATAATATGGTTGTATGGATTTGTTTTATCATAAATTATTGGAAACAAACTACTTATATTAGTTCCCAATAAGGATGCTCCTCCTTTTATTTGGGTTATGTAATTTGACATCACCTTCATAACACTGAATGGATGTGGTTGGGCTCCCACACTCTCCTTGGTATGGTTCATTTTCCTTCTTGAAAGCTCATTCTGACTATGGTGAGTGTTGAAACCTTGATTCTTTGAGGAAAGAAAATGAGGTAGCATGAGGGAAATGAATATTAGATATGAAATAAAATTTTGATTAACATCCAAGTTCATTCCTCTAACATAACCATACAATTATTCCTCCTCCCAAATGCTATCTTATGTTTTTCATTTACAGGATCAATTGTAAATTAGTTCCAATGTGAATTCTTATCATCCAAGTGGGATTCCCTATGCTTGAAAGTGACACTTGGGAGGTGAAGTGACTGACCATTTATGAGATAGGAGATTGAACTTGTTAGAATAAGGAATTACTAAGGTAGGGGGGTGGTGTGTGAATCGATAATTAGTGGAAATTTCTAATTTTAAACCCATTTTTTTCCTTTTAGTTTAGAAATTACTCATGTGATAAATCACAACAAAGTACATAAACAAAAATGTAAACCATTCACATGAACACACACCATTAACATGATCATCATAAACATACGGACAGAGAGATTTAACACAGATACCAAGACGAGAAAAACCACTAATCTTGTTTATTATTGTTGTTTGTGAGCACCCACTCATAGGAGACCCCAACCCCCTTCAAAATAGAAATCCACAACTTGCCAAGAGGTACCAACTTGATTTAACCAACTGTCCTATTTTTCATACAATTTTTAGACTAAGTAATAATGGCCTAATTCTATTACATAAAAACATAAAGAACCTGGTTTGTTGTCTCTTACATTTACTTCATTTTTTCTTTGTAACCACACTCTTAGATGCCCTCTTCTCTGCACCTTCAGCTCTGCTCGACTCTCTTCTCTTACTACTCTGTTGCACCCTCACACTTCACACAACATGATTTGCTCACACATGCACATCACACAGAAAACAACTCTTTTTTTTCTAATTTTTGTTCCACATCTACGTAGAGAACGATGTATCCTATCAATTAATCATTCAGTTAATTTGTCTTGCATTATGGGTCACTAATCTTCAATAAAGAGCCCGAGAATGGGCACAATTTACTCAACCAACAAGCACATGCATGGTATACACTATTGCTTTGTAAGGAGCTCCAAATATTGTAGAAATTACGATGTAGATTTGCCACTGATTATGAAGTTTTAATCAGAATTACAAGACACAAACCTACTCTATTGCTCTGTGAACATTAATTCACAATTTAGAAAAAAATTCTCAGACATACAATAAGAAATCACACACATGCAAATAATATTTTTCCTGGGGAAAGAAAACTACTAAAAACTCAATGTCAACTCGCATTAATATGATGAATATAGATGTATTACAATTGATTTTCTCAACTGAGCACAACCTGCAAGTGCATAACCTATCTCTCTACTCACTAAGAAGCTCTAACCCAAAATTAGCCAATTTAAATATTTACTTGAGCCCCTATTTGCTTGTGTAATTCATAAGGAAATAGGCCCCTATTAATTAGGAATTTCCTCAAAAATTCTAGCACAATTCCTCAGGATTGATCACTTGATCTCATGCAACACCTGTACACTACCCTAGTTTACAACTACTGGTTAACTGCCTTGGAAAATCCACCACAAATGGGAAACTCGTATTCTTTGCATGGATGACCTAATTATTAGCTTATTGATTAGTTAACTAGATGATCTCTAAGTTAGAATGATGTCCCACTACTTGACTAACCACCAACTAGTTCTATTAACACTTAGAACTAGTTTAACTGATTACAACTAAAGTTAACTCAACCTACACTCCTAAAATTTAGGAGTCACTACAAACAACTGAACTTCATGCCCTTAACTCGATTTAATTGAGCTAGACTCCTATAAAATAGGAATCAACACATGTAAACTGAACTTCAACTCATTTACTCGAATTGAGTTTTCTTAACTAAGTGACAAGAGCCATGTCACCTCAGTTAACTCCTCCAAGTAGCTTGCTAATGTGGAATTTCGAATTTCCTCAACTTTATTAAGGAAAAATCAAATTGAGACTTTCTTGCTTCACTTATCAACACTCCCTCTCAATAAGAAAGGGATCATCAACCACCCCTCTCCTGCACTTGTGGAATGTATTGCATGCAACACCTCTCACTGTTGTTGCTGCTAATGCAAGATCTACAACTGAGAAGCATCCAAAAAAAACATAGAATCAATTGTTTTTGCAATTGTCTATTGGGAAGAATGTGTTGTTGCTGACTCTGCTATTGAACCTCTTGATCTCTTTTCAACAATCCTATGCACTCCTCATTATCTGATTGACACTGTTCATCTTACTACTGAATACCGTGCCCTTGTAGCAAGGTAATGATCCATGAGGAGAATGCCTCAATGGACCCTGCCCAAATTTATGCACTCCTGGGACTAGGGCTCTACATCACCCCACCTCACACCTGGAGGTATGGATGAATGTGCTTCCCCTTCCCACTTAGCTCAAAATCTTCTCTTACTGGAGGTTTCTGACAGGTCCTCTTCATCATCATCCTCCTGGCTCAATTGCCAACTAGCTGAGGCTCCATCTGCCAACTAGCTAAGGCTCCATATTGAGAGCTAAATCATGCTCCCTCTCAACCACAACACTTCTAATCCTTGTCTTTCTCCTTAAGGTTGTGCATGCATATTCCTCTAATGTGTAGAGGCTCTCAATCCTAACACCAAATTGCTTGATTTGACATGAAGCAAGATGCTTGAGGTAGGCCTTCCCATCTCTAAAGACTACCTCATACCCTTTGTCTTCAATCCTTAATTTGTTCATCATATCAAGTTTCCTGGCTTCATTTCTATTTCTGAATATCTCATTGAGGGTCTTCCACATAACAAAGGGAGTCTCTTTGCCATGTAATTTCAAGACTATGTGGTCTCTCACACCCTCCAAGATGATCCTCCTAGCTCTAGCTACATCTTTCTTCCACTGAGAAAGGTTTTGGGCATCAGATTCTATTGGTTTTGCAACATCTATCTTGATGTATTCTAGCAATCCATTGTCATCAAATATTGCCTCCATACGATCCTTCCATGCAATGGAATTAGAGCTGCTTTCCAAGGCATACTCTAGTATCAGCCCATTGAAGGTCATCTTCTTAGCTCTGAAGAGATCATACTATAATGAACTTCAAATTCGAACCTCCTGAGAAACAAATTTGAAATTCCTACTCTAATGTGAATCCAACTTTGATACCATGTAGAAATTACGATGTAGAATTATAACTTCTTATGAAGTTTTAATCAAAATCACAAGACACAAACCCACTCTATTGCTTTGCAGACATTAATTCTCAATTTAGAAAAAAAATCTCAGACATGCAATAAGAAATCACACTCATGAAAATATTATTTTTCCCGGGGAATGCAAACTGCTAAAACCCCAATGCCTTCTTGCATTAATATGATGAATAAAGATGTATTACAATTTCTTTTCTCAATTGAGCACAACTTGCAAGTGCATAACCTATCTCTCTACTCAGTGAGAATATTTGATCCAGACTTAGCAATTTCAACCTCTACTTGAGCCCCTATTTGTTTGCACAATTGTTGAGGAAATAGGCCCTTATTAATTACAAATTTCCTCCAAAATGCTTGTGCAATTCCTTAGGGCTGATCACCTGACCTCATTCAACACCTATACACTCAACTAGTTTACAACTGTTGGTTAACTGCCTTGGAAACTCCACCACAACCTGGAAACTCGTATTATTTGCATGCATGAGCTAATTTTTAGTTGATTGATTAGTTAACTACATGATCTTTGAGTTGTACTGATGTCCCATTACTTAACTAACCACCAACTAGTTCTATTAATAGTTAGAACTAGTTTAACTAATTCCAACTGAAATTAGCTTAACCTAGGATCCTAAAATTTAGGAATCACTGTGTACAACCAAACTGCATGCCCTTAACTCGAATTAACTAAGTTAGACTCCTATAAAATAGGAATCAACACATACAAACTAAACTTTAACTCATTAACTTGAATTGATTTTTCTTAACTGAGTGACAAGAGCCATGTCACCTTAGTTAACTCCTCCAAGTTGTCTGCTTATGTGGAATTTTGAATTTCCTCATTTTGATTAAGGAAAAAAAAAACTGAGACTTTCTTGCTACATTTTTCAACAAATATGATAACATGATATCAGAGATTTTAATTACCCATCTTGGATCTCCTTTCTCATTAATGAACCAATGCATAAATGTTGTGATAAGGGATGTTGTTCATTAATGTAGGTGATGCTCCATTAACTCTCTAATTTTCGTGGTCCTCACTGCCTTAAACAAAAGGTATCTGCAATCACTATTAATTCTAACAATGCCTTTGGTGCACCGCTAAACTTGGTGAAGTCGTTAAATGCTTACGAACCATTCAAGCATTCTTTTCCAATCTGTAGAGGACTCCCAAATATGGCATAAATGCCAAACATAACACATGGTGCTAACGAGATTCCAACCCACTTAAATATATTAAGAATATGCATGTGGAGAGAAGTTTCAGTGATTCTATATTACAAAACAATGGTGTGTTTGTTGCAATAAGCCCTTAGGCCCTTGGTTATTGAACACATGAAAATACCACAAAACAAGCTCTTGAGTGATCCTTTCTCTAAGCCTTAAGGGGATTAAATGACATGCACTAGCCTTCCATGCCCATGGTCACATCACACACACACAAAAAATATTCCTGGAGATTTACCTTAGCCCCTAACAAAAATTGATGGTGCACCTTTGTTTTCCTCAGTAGAATTTCCTGTAGATTCATAAGCTCATGCAATTTACTAAAGCACAGGACAAGAATCTACTTCTACTTTCAACCAACGGAAGCCAATAGATCGATGAAAAAAATAATCAGTGAGAGGAATAACATCAATGGCACATAACACAATATTTATCTGGGGAAAGACACAACTCAAAATCCCTACTATCTATATTGCATTAGTCATAAATATGAGTTAAAATACAAAGCTTGTTCTCACTAGAACAATTACTGCACAAGTATAATCAACTCTCAGCTCACAAGCTAACTCAAGCCAAATCCTTAGCCTATTCTATATCTCTCCAAGCCCCTATTTCCTTGCGCAATTGGTCAAAGAATTCAAATGAATAAAATATGCTCTTCTCAACCTTGAGCTCAACTGGCACAAGTATTTCCTATCCTCTGCCCGAGTAACTTCCTTTGGCCAATACTTAGCCAAATTTCCAAGTCCATAATCTTCTAATTATTTGCATAATTCCTGAGAGAATTGGCATGTATTTAAAGGGTTGTAATTGCGCAATCCGAACATAGGTCCTCAACTGATTGCATGCACCATCTGTACAACTCGGAAAATTATACAATTGATAGTACACTGTCCCTGCACTCTAGTCTCAATTGGGTCTTCCTCTGAATCGACATGCATGAGTTTCTCATGAGGGAATATTCAGTTAGCTGGAGTAGCACCTGGGGACGCACTAGTGCACCAACTCACTAATAATCCTCTACTAGTTCCACCAACAGTTAGAACTAGTTCAACTGTCTATAACTCAGTCAAACTAAGTTATCTAATTACAACTCTAATAAACTCAATCTAGACCCCTAAAACTTAGGGATCACACTTACATGACTCCAGATAAACTTCCAACCCAAAATTCCTAAGTTAATTAAACTTAATTAACTATTTCAAGTTGCTATGAGACAATAATTACAATTTTAATTCTCATTTTAATTCAAGGACAAATTAAATTGGAATTTCTAGATGCTATTTTTAACATTTCTTGTTGCTACTTTCAACATCCTTCGGGGTAAGTGTGGTGAAGTAAAATTATAAGTGCGGACACAAACGAATTCCCCTAGCCCGATAATGGGTCTAGCCACAACATATACATTCTATGGAAGATTTCCTTAGGTTAGAATCAATCAAGAGGGCTTACCTCTTGGTCGCTTATCCTACTTGATGATGTCATCGCTTGCTCGTTCCAGCAATCTCTCACTTCCTTCTTCAAGCTCCTGAAACAAGTAAACAACAACAACACACAAACATAATAATATACAAATTGCAGTTCAACCTACTTAATGATTCAAGAAGCATTAAGGCATGAATATGTAATATTACAAAACATGTAGGAAATCAATCGATAGTTGCATATATTAATATCAAAGAGAGATTACAACCATTCATCTTGACGTCGCAGTCTTCCTCAGACAAGACCAGATTCCCACACATTTCTGCTAGCACTCCATGATGGCTTCAAACAAAAATAGTTTAAAGGCTCTTGCCTTTGGGCTTCACTCCAAACCAAACACACTTCTCCCTCACACAACTAAATGGCTACAACTAGTAATAGCTTGCTTGTCTAATCAAAATAGTATATTCACACTCAGCCAAAACTCTAACTAGCTTGTGCTTGGGAAGAAGGGAGGTTTATATAGGAAATATGGATGGGAGATGGATCCTATTCTCATGGGAGAAGGACTTATCCCTTGAGGTAGTTCCATCATTATAGGGGAAAGGAGCCCAAACTGTCATCCTCGACCCCATCCGGCCAAACCATTTACTAGACTTCCATTACAAAGCTTCTAGAGATGGAAGATTTGGCTCTAATTTAAAAAACCTTCCATAACAAGACCGACGCAACTGGAACACGGCTCAGTCACACCAATCAGCACGCGGAATAGTGCTAATCTCTACATATCGGCATGGGGGAGACAAAGGTCATTATCACCAGCCTTGTAAACTGGGAAAAACAGAAGTTTCAGGGGAAATGGTGCAAAAGGGAAATGATCTGCTCATGAAGAGGGATATAATGGGAGTTTCTCCATGAAGGCAAAGCATGCAGGGTTCACTGTAGAGGTCCTCCAGGATCAAGGAATGGGGAGTATAGGGACAGTGACAAAATGATGTGTAACAGATGCCCCCTAAAGCGTGAAGGTTGAGCTAGAGTGAGGGATGAAATAATTTATAAATTAGTGTGGGGAACCAGTCTGTTGTCAAAAAACCTGCAAGCAAGTACATATACATATACATAAACTGAGATCTCTATCAAATGATACATGAATTGTGGCATGGACGCAACGATCGAGAGAATGATCATTAAAATGGATCCAGGTATGGGTGCAACAATCTGTCAAAGAGGATCATAATGAAACCAAGGTATGGTTGCAACCATCCAATAATAGAAGGATCACATATGATAGCTCATGGTCTGGGCGCAACCAACCATTTCAAAGAGACATGCATATCATCATAAACCATGTCACACCATTTTTCAACCTAGACTTGTGTGATCTGAGCCAAGGTCTTGCACTCCAACACAACCTGATCAAAGTAACGATTCTAGCATGCGAATAGATGTGTTGACATCGAACATTCTAGAAAGTTGCTTGATTACCAGTCAATGATGTAAATTGTTAACAAGTGCAAGAGAAACCACCAATAATGACAATGGCCCTCAAGGTACTATCATCACAATTCACGGAATGTGAATACATGAACTAGAGTCGAACACCCATGAAATCACTCGATCGAAAGCCAATGATGTGAACTTGTCGTTGAGTGTGAAGAACTTGCCATTAGGGCATGCAAGCTCTAAGGTATTGGAAGGGAGTCTCTTGGTCAACTTCCCGGATAATGAGTTGAAGTCGATGGAAAATGACCGTGTTGAAGGAGGGCCATAATGAATCCCACACCATCGATGCGAGATGAGAGGATGCAAAATGATTTTTTGATGATACAGAGAATCAGAGGTAAGTGTAACTGTAGAAGGACAAATCTTGAACATATCACCAACACAACTAGAAGTTTGGCAGCTTTTGGATCCAAGGGATCAGTGGTCATGATGATGCAACAGAGATAAAATGGAAGGCAGAAAATGAACGGCCGAAACCCAGGAAGGTCAATGACACAAAGGACGATGTCCAAATCTGACATGAGGCAAAGAGTGTCATGTTCAAGAGTGAGTTGCCGACATGACTGATAGATTTGCAACTTTCCCCCCACCATTTCTGGCGAGTACCCCAATTATTTTTTAATCACAAGCTTGAAGGGGATAGCATATGCTTGCACTGTAAGTTCATCCTTCGAATGAATTCAACCTAGTAAGTTTAACGAACCCTAGGAAGGAGAAGCTCGTATTCATCATGGCGACGAATCCGATGTCGTTTAATAGTTTAATGAGTCCAACAAAGGTGTAACTCGGTATCTTTTTCATGTTTAGAGAGTTTGAAAAAGACACGTAAAAGAAAACTCCACATGGTCCCTTTTCATATGTTGGTGTCTCTTGAGCCTGAAAAGGTAGAAAACAATACTTGAGAGAACTGCTTGACTATTTAAGTCAAGGAGTACCTTTTTCGTAAATAGTGCCTCCCAGCCCAAAAAAGGGGTAAACTTATACTGGGCACACGACGTTTCACATCCATTAACGAGTTTGAAACAACAAGGGCTCAACCATCTTTTCGCTTTTAAAGGGTCAGAAAAGCGCTGAAAGTGGACCCCCCAATTCTTATTCTATTTAACGAGTCAAAAAGGGAAAAATACTCAACAATCTTTTCATATGAGTTTAACGAGTCGAGAAAAGAGCTGAAATTTGACTCATTGTCGTCATCAAACATCCATCACCTATTGTTGCACAAGTAAGGCAAAGTGTGTTATCGAGTCCTTATTCTCTTTAACGAGTCAAAAAGGGGAAAATACTCAGCAATCTTTTCATATGAGTTTAACGAGTCGAGAAAAGAGCTGAAATGTGACTCATCGTTATTGTCAAACATCCATCACCTATTGTTTCACAAGTAAGGAAAAGTGTATTATCAAGTCCTTGAGGCAAAATAGGTCAAAAATATTTACAAAACCTAATATTTTCATGAAAAAATGAATAAAAAGGGGAAAAGTAAATATATTTTTACCATTTACCATTTTACCTTTGCAGTGAAGAATTTTTACCCACTTTTTCCCTAGCTTTTCCGGAGCAGATTGCGGGAGACCAGGAGGTCAATCGACAAGCCATCAGTTCCAGGAACAACCGAAGCCCTGAGCTCCATTTTTCATGCCATTCATTTATGGTTTTAGCCATTTTTTGGATTTTTAGGGACGTTTTTGAGAAAAAATTTCGCCCTTGGTCGGCACGATTTCCAAGCACGGGATCGCGCCGGCCGAGGGTGATTTGCATAACTGGCTGCGCTGACTGGTGTGACTATTTCTAAAGTAGTCGCACCGGTGCCGTGGATAGGGCAAAAGCATTTTTTCTCCAGAAATGAACGTTAAAACTTGAATTTTATGTGCCAAAATTGATAATTGACTCAAATTAACGGCGTTTGCAGGAGAGAAATTGCCAAAAATGGTGGATTGGAAGGAAAGAGAACACGAAGATGTTGACACCCAAGGATTGAATGATCCAAATTTCCTGGAGGCTTTGAGGGCTTGTAGGCTCCTCAAATTTTTCCTTACACCAGGGATGCAGGCCTAGCTTGAGTTGCTTCGATACTTGATAAGCCTTTGGGACATCAATCGCGAGATTTTTGTCATTGGGGACCAGGAGATGGAGTTGACGACCTCAGATATCTACTTCATCACTAGACTATCTCACAGAGGTGAGTCGATGAACTTGTATGGGTCTTGCCGAACACTGTCCTAAGGCCCTGAAATCCAAGAGTGGGAAGATAGAGATTTCCAGTGTGCAAGGTTTGACACTGACAGTGCTTGTGTTGACTATCAACAGAGTGGCAGGGTCCTAGGTGGAACATGATACTAACAAGTCGAAGTTCCTTTATGCTATTGATTTCACAACTCCTATGATCTTCAACTAGGTAAATGCCATGAAGATGAAAATCAAACGCCAGTTGTCCAAGGCCAAGGCAGGGAATCTAAAGCAATTTGCCTTTGGATCAATACATGTGACCTTCTTCCTGGAATGAGTGCCACTGTTCCAGTATAAATTGACTGAGGTTGATCCTCCTATGCCACACGATCTGCAGATGGCCCACTGGAGTCGTCTGATGCCCAGGATCACTGGGGGTCAGCATATGTCATACTGACCGACATTCTTCTCATGCCTACGACAACAAAAGATCACCATGGAGGACTGGCCATACAGCGGCATTGATTTCCGTGAAGATCCAGATATGGCCTTACCAGAGGGAGGGGACTTCAATGATGAAGGTAAAAAATCAATTTTTGATTTTGAGATTTTTTTTAATTGTTATTGGTATATGCGTGCTTATAACATTTCTCTTATTTATGCAGATGTTGGACTAGAGCGGCTAGCCGGGATGTTCCTGATAGCCAGGCACGTCCCCCGTCCTATTGATGTTATCGCCCCTTATCAGGAAGGGAGAGATAACGAGGAGGAGATCGCAAAGAACCTCGAGGCGTTGACTCATGGTATCCCAGGAGTATGCTCGGATGGGAGACATGCCCCGACGGTACCAGAGGCGCACAGTGGGAGTCTTATATTGGATCCACTGACTACTGAGTCGTGTTGCATGAACTGTCTCATGCTACCATGACCACCATGCTGAATAGTTCTTAGGTCTAGCACCTAAATATTTTTTGAGGCCTGCGCGCCATGGATGTACGAGGCCTGCAAGCCACCGATGTTATTATAGACATACATATTATTTTTTAGGGTTCTGATGTATCAAAAATTCTCACATATACATATATGTTGTATTTTCCTATCTATTATGGTACAAATGGTTTTTCTTATCTTTTACATGTTTCATAAATGTCTATCCAACACATAATTAGCTAATGCATATGTCAATGTATTCATGCGTCTAAGAATATGATGATATGTAACATAGTCAGAATGTCTTTCCAATAGACAGATACAGAGATACATTCATAATATTTGAGGGTTCCTGACAGAATATTTCCCATTGAGTTGAAGGACAACAAGCTGTGAATCCAGGTTGACAACCAATTCTCTGATGCCCAGAGCGATGGCTTCTAACAATAGTTCGATGACTGCACTGTATTTAGAAATGTTGTTGGTTGTACGACCTAGGCAGATACCTTTAAGGTCAATAAACTCACCATTAGGTTCATAGATAGCCCACGATGTGGATGATAGGTTCCAGGTACTTCGGCAAGCACCATTGGCGAAACCAATGTGAGGAGTTGTAGACATCTGCAAAGCAGGAAAAACATGGTAAATAGGAACGTTGTTTGAAAACTATCACACAAAACCATGTTGTACAAAAATGAATCACACACTAATGTACATAAGTATCCATGCAAGATGACCTAAGCATAGTACTTTTTGAGGTAAAGCCCATTTCAGGGCTTATCGAGAGGATTTCCTTCATAATCAATAAGATCATAAGCTCCTTTATGCAAAACTCTTTTTACAATATAGGGCCCATGCCACATAGGTTCGAACTTGCCTACCCCCAGCTTATCATTAGCTTGGTCGTATAACAGGACCAAATCACCCTTAGAGAAAGCGCAAGGGGAGACCAATTGATTGAAATGGGATTTGACCCATTTCTTTTGTGCTTCGATGATGAAGGAAACGAGACAGTGAGTCTCATCCAGTCATTCTAAATATAAGAGGATTTCCTCTTGTGGTGATGTTTCAGGGAGGAGTTCAACAACTAGCTTGAGTGAAGGAATCTCACATTCGATTGACAATGTTGCTTCCACACCATAGACTAGCTAGAAAGGTGTGAAACCAGTTGCATCTTTGGTTGAAGTTCGGTAGGCCCATAGAGCTGAAAAAATCATGAGATGCCAATTTGAATTGTGCATCCCAATAGTATGCTGACGCATGGTGACCAAAACCTTGTTCACGACTTCAACTTGGCCGTTGGCCTGAGGGTAATATGGGGTTGAGCCATCATGGCATAAGCCCAATGCAGATGTCAGTTCTGCCATCATGTAATATCTGAAATGGGAGCCATGGTCTATGACAATGGCTTGGGGTACGCCGAACCTGGAAATAACATGGTCAAAAAGGAATTGAGCTGCCATCTTACCATTTGCAGAATGTTTAGGCATCGCTTCAACCCATTTGGTGAAATAATCCACAAAGACAATAATATAGCCATGGTCCTTGGTTGAACGAGGGTTACATGTCATATAATCGATGCCCCATTTGGTGAAGGGACCAACAGTAATGACGGGGTGTAGGTGAGAGGGTGGGGCATGCATCTTGCATTGGTAAATTTGGCAATTGTGACACTTGCAGACAACAAGAATGAAATCTTTGAAGATAGATGGCCAGAAATAACTATTTGGTCAATTTAGTGTGTTCTAAATTGCTATTTAAAATGTCAATCCGGGATTCATAAATTGACGAAGTGAAGTGTACTATATGTACAAGATAACCATTTCCTTAGTCTTTTGTCGTTTTTGAGTTTTTTTAATTTGTTTTTGGATTTATCTTTCCCTAATGTGTGATGGTGAAAATGAAAGTTAAGTATGGATGGTAATGGTGATTTCTACAGTGATTTTCCAAAACTTAAAAGTGTTCAAAAAGAAAGCTTCAAAACAACTGTAATGAAATCAATTCTTAAGAGGAAGTAAACGTATCAAACAGTGAACTAATGACAATGGCCTAGTATCCTTGCTGCTTTTGAAAAAGAAAGTAAAAACTGAACTTAAAGCAACTCAAAAACTAAAAGCAAAGAAACTAATTCACACTACTTCAACTCTTCTGATCCTTTACCCTTCAGCTCAATCTACCTTGTGGGAAACAATCATGAACAAGTTAAGCAATATGATATCTAAATGAAAAGAAATTAAATTGCATAAAGGAAACTAATCACACTACTTCAACTCTTCTGATCCTTTACCCTTCAGCTCAATCTACCTTATGGGAAGCAATCATGAATAAGTTAAGCAATATGATAATCTAAATTGCAAGAAATTAAATTGCATAAAGGAAACTAATCACACTACTTCAACTCTTCTGATCCTTTACCCTTAAGCTCAATCTACCTTATGGGAAGCAATCATGAATAAGTTAAGCAATATGACAATCTAAATTGCAAGAAATTAAATTGCATAAAGGAAACTAATCATACTACTTCAACTCTTCTGATCCTTTACCCTTAAGCTCAATCTACCTTATGGGAAGCAATCATGAATAAGTTTAAGCAATATGATAACTAAATCACACTACAATAAGTAATATTCTGATTCCTTACTAATAGAGTCACTTGACTATAGAAAGAAACCATAAACGAATGAGTAGTATGATGTCTAAGTAGCAGAAAATAAATAAGAAAAACACAATTTGAAAAAGGACAGTGCTGGAATTAAACTTCAGAAAATGAAAATTAGCAGGAAGGACAAGATGATCTCATATGTCAATAGTTATCAAAAAGATGAAAATTTGCCCGGGCTGCCTAAGAAAACCTGTAAAAAAAACTTTGATCCGCTGACAGCTATAAGAAAATAGAAATGAAAATGTAAACAACAGTGAACTAAAAACATCAAAACAACATGTTATATACAAGCTAATGATTATGAAAACAGAAACATAATAAAATCAAATGAAAACTATACAGGGCTTTAGTGCACAAGGGCCCTCTGCCACCTCAGCTAGTCAATGAACAGTCACAAGAATAAGCTCAGGAAAGTAGTCTTCTCATGTATTAAAGCAGCAACAAAATATATAAAACAGAGTACAGTGGGGTGATAATAGAAACAGTTCAAAAATTACATTGCAAAAAGCTCCTACACAGCGTTTATCAATGCGTTATTTATAATGAAAAAGTGCTGAAACTAACTAACTGAATCCTATGCTGTTAACTGCGTTTCCAGAGACACGTAGATCTCCTCAGCCAAGATCTAGCGTAACGGTCATCATGTCTATTAAATCTTCGGAGTGGTAGCTGTTGGATTTAGGTTACGGGGATGATCTCCAGGTGTGCCGATGTCTCCGTGGGCTGAGGACTGTGCCACGTAAACTTTCACGTGCTAAAAACAGAGACGTGCCACCGCTAAATTCCTTGGTTGGCTTTACCTTTGATCCTTGTTGACCGTGACCTTCTATGGATGATTTGGTTGATTTGAAGGGACACGTTCCATGTACCCGTCACCTGTAGCTTGCCCATGTGGCTCGTTTCTTCATAGGACACCTGTAGCATAGCCTTTAACAAAATGGCTGCGGAAACTTGTGCTGGCTGCGGAAACCTGTGCTGGCTGCAGAAACTGACAAGTTTACGCAGCTGCCTGAAAAAAAATCTAAACCAAACAATAGTCATAAGCATAGTCAGAAACCATGTCAGAAGCTCTTTTTAGACTATAATGCAATGATTTAACAACTTGGTGGATGAAGTAAGTGAAAAAAAGAAGGCTGAGAGGGTGTATAGGAAGGTGCAGGTTTGAGGCTCAACATACCCCCACTATGAAGGTGTTGCATGTCCTCATGCAACCAAAATTTAGTTATTTCCCTCTAATCCATATGTTCTGAGGCTTCTGCTAGGACATCTAGCCCTCTTTTCTTCTTCTTTGATGCTAACATCATCCTGGGTTTCCTGACTAGACATTTAAACTTGAGATAATCAACGTTCTGCTTAAATTTTTGCACTTTTTCTTCAGTTTCCTGTTTTTCTTTTGCCACAGTCCTAAATGGAGCATAGTGTTGTCATGGACAATCTTATCTACCTTGCTTTGCTCTTTGAGTGCTTCATTTTCCTATTTGATATGCCTATTTAGGACTTCTGATTCAAATACCTCTTGTTTCAAAGACTGAACTTATGCATCTAGTGGCAGAATGGTACTCGGTCCTGTAGCTGATTGTTCTAAGGATTCCAGGTAGTTATATACCTCTTGTTGATTAGGATCTACCTTAGGTGTCTTTCTCGGACTAAGCTCAAAATCTGGTGGAGGAAGAGGACTGCTCTCTCTTTCCGGCCGAAAAGGGCTTTCATCATGTGGAGGACTTGGTTCAATGCTTGGCTGAGCTGGAGATTTCTCAAGTGTCTCTTCACCTAAATCAATAAAGTGAGGCTGTTTTTCTTGGGTTTTATTCACCTTTCCTTTTAGCCTAGTGCTCCTCTTTAAGTATGGACTAGTACTCTTTTCTTGTGCACTCTGTTTTCCTTTTTGCTTTTTCTTGGCTATAGAAGCAGCCTGAAGATGTACTAATCTTTCTGACAGTGGTTGATAATCCTCCTCTATGGATTGCTTAGGGGATGGATAGACTTCTTGAATGGTTCTTTTGCCTTTTTCTTTCTTCTGTTTCTTATTTTTAGCTCTATCTTCTTCTTCTTTTTGGACAGTTTCTTGAGTTTCTATTGTAGGGGAGTCTTGGACTGTAATGTTCTTTTCTTTCCTCCTACTTTTCCTTGGAATCTTTGGTGGACTACTTCCAAAGGCCTCAGATGGCTCTTGGAAGTAGTTTTTTGTCAAGAATTGCTCCCAAGTATCTTTAGTTTTCTTCAACTGGTCCTCAATAAGAATTTTTATGAGTCCATGATGGTAGAGATGAGGTTCAATGTTGCCTATGTGTTTTTGAACTGTAACACTCATCTTTTTCAGACTCAATAGCAGAAAATGAGGCAAATTAAGAATGTGACCCTCTAGGAAATTCATCATCAGTCTAGCATGATACATATACATAGAACCAAAACGACCATCACATGTGATAAATTTCTGGATGACTAACAGTAGACTAGACCATTCCTCTTTTAGTGCATGAACAGGGATGCCTCTTGTAAATACGGTGGTATCCATACCTTGGTTTTGTAGCATGATTCTCCATATTTGATCGTCCACACTTCTATTTTTAAACCACCTTTCACCTTCTAGAGGTAGGCCTGTGGCAGCTACTACTGTGGCCTCAGTCACTGTAAACTTTAAGTCTCCAATCTCCACTGTTTGTCCATCAAAATATCGTGCAAAAGCTTTGGTCACCTCCTTGTTATGGCCTTTAAAATTTTGGATAAATCTTAGCCATCTGGCTTTCTTCAGCAATTCCTTAGTTTGAGGATAACCCTCCAAGTATTTTGGTCCTTCCGGCTCGGCCCTCAGTAATTTTCCCATCCTCTATTTTAAATTCCAACTAAGAGTTCTTCTGCGTGTGAGGGTTTAGAAAAAAAATGGCTCGGTTATAGGGTTTAGGATAGACTGTAGTGGCTACAATCGGGGTTTAGAACAAACTGTAGTGACTGCAGTCGGGGTTTAGGATAACTGTAGTGACTGCAGTCGGAAATGGAGAACAAACTGTAGTGGCTGCAATCGGAAATGGAGAACAAACTATAGTGGCTGCAGTCGGAAATGGAGAACAGGGAATGGAAGTACTTGAGTTACCGGAGGAACAGAGGGTGAGCACAAGTTCAAAATAAAATGCGGGTGCATGCGAGGAGTATGGTATTAGTGGAGTGGTAAACGAACGGAGTAACGTCGGGATTCTTTTTTTTTGAATTGGATGACTGTGTATGAAATTTTTACACGTCTCAACAGACGGCTGCGGAAATTACGGCTAAGAAGAACCGTAACACAATAGCTCACGTCTCAAGAGTACGGGTAATAAATGGAAGTGTAGTCAGTCTTGAGTTTAAACTCGGAATAATCATGAGACTGTTGGAGAAATGAATGCAAGGTGTGTGGAGTGATATCGTGGAATAGGAGTGGTAGTGGAGCTATCGTATCAAATCATTGCACATAGTAGAACTTGTTATGGTTTGATAACTATGCGTAATTATGACTTGAATTGTTATTTGATAAAGATTTTTGATCATACCTTTGGAAACTTTGTCATTTCTTGCTCAAGGCTTCTAACCAATTGCTCTTCCTTGATGTCTTGGAGATGTCCCATGTCTTTAGCTCAATTACACTTGCATTTCATGATTATTGCACTAACAGTTGACTATAAATTTGAAAACAGAGTGATGCTGGCTACGGAAATCGTTTCTGGCTGCGGAAACTTCTTCTGGCTGCGGAAACAGTTTCTAGCTGCGGAAACTGAGACAGCACCCCATTAACTGAACAAAGATAGTTAGAGAAGAACTAACTGAATGAAAATAATCCTGAAAGGGACTTTTATTGATGAAATGAAATGGAATGAGTGGAATGAAATGAAAATGAAGTGGAGTGAAGTGAAATGGAAATGAGAATGAGATGGAGGTGAAGTGAAATGGCAAATGAGATGGAGTGAAGATGGAAAGAGAAGGAGAGGAGATTTTTTTTTTTTGGAAAATATAGAGTGTCAGGTGTCCCTGATTTTCACTCTACATTTTCTATATAAGACCGCCAATCTATGATTAGTTTTCAGGCTTATACGATTTATTTATTTATTTTCACTGAAAGAAACAAAGGCTAGGCTGATGGGGGAGAAGGATTCTTCTCCACCAGCCTTATTGCAGAATTCTCTTGGAACATTTTGACAAATTCCTCTTTTGAGAGTGGCTTATGATAAATTTTCAATCGGTGGCCATTCACAATGAGAGGAGTTTGAAATTCATCAATGGTCTTGATTCTTACCGCTCCATTGTTAAAGACTTTGTCAATCTCATATGGCCCAAGCCAATGAGTCTGAAATTTTCCTTTGAAGTCTTTAAACTTGGAATCAAACAGTAACGCCCAATCTCCCTCTTGAAACTTTCTCTCTTTGATGTATCTGTCATGCCACTTAGCTCTTTGATGTTGAACTAGATCAGTCCTTAAAATTGCATCTTGTCTGATCTCATCTAGCTCATTCAGCTGCTCCATTCTGTGCTTTTGGGCTTCTGATAGATTCATCCCCAACTGGACTGCCATCTTGAAAGTCTTGACTTGAAACTCAATGGGGAGCAGGACCTCTTTCCCATAAACAAGTTCATAGGGAGAATGTCCTGTTGTATTCCTCCATGTAGTTCTGTAGGCCCATAAGGCTTCAGGAAGCCTTTCTGCCCAATCTTTTCTGTGTAGATGAATAGTTTTGGTGATGATGCTTTCAAGAACTTTGTTTGTAGACTCCACTTGGCCATTTGCTTGCGGATGGTAAGGAGTAGATTTTCTGTGCTTGATTTTATATTCTTCCATCAGCTTTTCCATCAAGTTAGATGTAAATTGACTTCCCTGACCTGTCACAATTTCTCTTGGGACACCAAAACGAGTAAAAATATCCTCAAAAAGAAATTGAACAACTGAATTTTCAGTGGCAGAAGGCAATGCTTTGGCTTCTACCCATTTAGTGACATAATCAGTGCATACCAATATATACTTCTTTTGTCTAGATGGTGGATTAATGGGTCCAATGAAATCTAAAGCCCATTTTTCAAAGGGTTTGATGAGTACCTGTGGTTGTAATGGCATTTCATTTGAAAGAGTCTGTCTCCCAACTCTTTGGCAGCTATCACACCTTCTGACATATTGTTTTGCATCTTTGAAAAGGGAAGGCCAATAATATCCTAAAGAAATGATTTTATAGGCCGTCCTTTTGTCAGCAATGTGTCCACCGCATGGTTCATCATGACATGCCTTGAGGATGTCAGGCATTTCATCTTCCCGAACACATCTTCTGATCACACAATCTAGCCCTGTTTTAAACAATTCATTAGAAATCCATGAATAACTTGAACTCTCCTGAATAATTTTTCTTTTTTCACCAGGAAATAGATGTGGAGGTGGCTTCCCTATAACCAAATAGTTAGCAATATCTGCATACCAAGGAGTCTTAGTAGTTACTGCAAACAAATATTCATCTGGAAACTTATCCTCTACAGGAGAATATTCTTTAGTATTTTGGATGCTAGATAAGAAATCAGCTACTGTATTTTGTTTCCCTGGTCTATCCAACACAGTAATATTGAATTCTTGTAAAAGTAATAGCCATCTTGTAACTCTGCCATTAGTAACAGGTTTATTCATGAGATATCTAATTGCAGAATGATCAGTATGGACAAAGTTTCATAGCCAGTTATATAGTGTCTAAACTTATTGATTGCATGAACAACAGCTAAGAACTCTTTCTCAGTGACAGTATAGTTTAACTCAGTGGGAGTCAAATTTTTACTGGTGTAGTAAATGACATAAGGAACTAAATCCTTTTGTCCCAACACAGCTCCTAGAGCTGTATCTGAAGCATCTGTGGAAATATGGAAAGGAAGTTTCCAATTTGGACCTCTCAAAATGGGTGCTTTAGATATTCTTGTTTCAAAGTTTCAAATGCAGATTGACAATCAGGATCCCATTTGAATTCACAATCTTTTGTAAGTAATTTGAAGAGTGGAGATGCTATTTTGGTGAAGTTTTCAATAAATCTTCTATAGTATCCAGTAAATCCAAGAAAACTTCTAACATCTTTTTGACAATTTGGAATAGGCAACTTGGAGATGACTTCAACTTTTGATCTATCAACTTTAATCCCATCTCCTGAAATATGATGCCTAAAACAATCCCTTCAGTAAACATCATAAAGCATTTTTCATGACTTAATGATAGGTTTGTTTCTTTACATCTTATAAGGACTTTTTCCAAATTCTCTAATGCCTCTTCAAACGAATTACCATAAACTGTAAAATCATCCATATAAACCTCTACACAATCATGGATTAGATTAGAAAAGATTCCTAGTATTGCCCTTTGTGGGTGCATTACATAATCCAAAAGGAAGTACTTGATAAGCAAAAGTTCCCCATGGACAGGTAAATGTGGTCTTGTCCTGATCTTCAGGTGCTACCTGAATCTGATTGTAACCATTAAAACCATCCAAAAATGAAAAATACTTTTTGCCTGCTAAAGTATCTAATACCTGATCGATAAAGGGTAAAGGAAAGTGATCCTTCAAAGTTGCTTTGTTCAATTCTCTGTAATCAATGCATACCCTCCATTTACCATTCTTTTTAGGTACTATAGCCAAAGGAGAAACCCATCGGTTATCTGAAATTGGATAAATGAAGTTTACATTAAGTAACTTTTGGAGCTCTTCTTTCACTATCTCCCTAAGGTTTGGATTCATCCTTCTCTGAGGTTGTCTGATTGGTCTACTATTTTCCTCAATGTAGATGTTATGAATGCAAGTCTTAGGGTCAATACCTTTCATATCGGTATACTCCCATGCAAATGCAGTAGAATGTTTTTGCAAGATTTTGGTTAGTTCTTCCTGTTGTGATCTTTCCAAATTTTTGTTGATATTCAATGTTTTTCCTGGAAAGATCTCAATGGCGGAACTATGAAATTATTCCATAGAGAAAAGAGACATTTGTCTAGATGATAGATACTCAATGTCGGAATCTAACTGAAATTGTGTGTGGTCATATTCTGAAGATGTTTCAAAATTTTCTAATGTGTTCAGAATTTGACTATCTTCACTAACTTCAGAAATGGTAAAGACAGGTTGTATAGTATCTTCATCATCAATCCACTCATTATCTCCTATTTCTGTAATTTCTTTTGCTGGAGGTTACAGATTGAATTTCTTTGTCGAATTACCATCAGAAATATACATATCCCCAGACCTACAACTGATGAAAGCATCGGTTGTGGCTAGCCAAGGTCTTCCTAAGATGAGAGGATGTCCTCCTAAATTACTCTTGGGAGTTAAAATCATGAAATCCACTGGATATTCCCAAGAGTCTAAGGAGACTGAACTGTCTTCTAATACACCATCTGGTTTAATAATTGATCGATCTGCAAGTTGTAGTAAAGTAGGTGTAAAGAGAAGATTAGGAAGTTTCAGTTGTTCCATAGTCTGTCTACTCATAATGTTGATAGCAGCCCCTAAATCAATCAAAGTATTTGGAATTTCAACCCCATTGATATGTGTTTTGACAATTGGACTACCGGGATCTACATACTTCTGCATAGTAATTTTTCCCATCATGATGTCTGCAATTTTCCCTACCAGGTGGATTCTTCTTGTGTCTCTAGGTTTCCTTCCTGGTCTTTTAAGACTCAACTCCTTTATTGTTTTTGCTAGAGTAGGAATCTCTTTAATGGCTTGTAACAAGGGAATCTTGATACAAACATTCTTCAATTCATCTAGAAAATCATAGTCAGGCAACAAGATTTGTTTTTCCACCCCTTTGTCAATTTGTAATCTTTCAGGAAAAGGAGGTGTGGATGAAGATGCAGGTTGCTCAACTATAGGAGTTATGGGGGTTAGCTCTTTTTCTTTCTGAGTGTTTGGGTTTTTAAGAGATGCTTCAGAACCCTTATTGTCTTCAAGAGATTCTTCCTCAGAAATGCTTTGATTTTGGGCATCTATAGAAGATTTATCTAGAATTCTACTAGATTTGAGTTGTACATCATTGAGAGGAACAATCATATAGGCAGGAAATTGTTGACCTTCTATCATGTAAGAATTTTGAGGGTTTTTATTAGGGGTTTGGCAATGGCTGAGAAGGAAGTTGATTTGACTTCTGTTGGAATGGAAGCAAGAGTTGAGAATTTGGGTTTTGTTGAGAGGGTTATTGTTGTTGAAATGGCAATGATAGTTATGGGTTTTGATTTGGAAGTTGTGGAGCTTGTTGGTTTTGAAAAGATGGAGGATATTGATAAAATTGAGCAAATCTCCCATAAGGATTTTGCATACCTTGTCCCCATGATTGAAAAGGATTTTGAGGTTGGGACCAAGGTTGTTGCCAAGGATTCCAATTTGGCGGGGGTTGAAAGTTCATAGAGTGTTAAACCCTTGATTTTGTTGCCCCTGGCAAGGTCTCCTTGCAACAAAATAGAGAGACTCAATTGTATTTGGATCTTCTTGAAAGACAGCTTTGAGCCTAGGAATCGAAGGACAATCCTTGGTCTCATGATTCTTTGAACAGATCGCACATGTTTCTACAACTTTTGCATCCAAGGGACATTCCCTGAGAGCATGTTTTTTTCTACATTTTGGGCAAAAGATGGCTAAAGCTTCAGCTTCTGCTTTCTGCTTATTGTGGATCTTAAGAGTGTCTAGTTGCTCACTAAGACTCCCGAAGATATCAGTTTTGAATTCATCAAGCATATTGCCAATCTTAGCCCTACTTACTGATCCAGTTGTAGATTTGTTTGCTCTGATGAGAGAAGGATCTCTAGGCCCTTTTCCAGTTTTAGATTTTCCTCTTGAGAGATGGACACATAGTTCTGCTATGTCATGAAGTGGAAGTTGAGATATGTCTCCTTTTCCCATCATGTTCAAAATATCTATCCATTCATCTCTAATGGCTTTTAATAGAAGGGCTTTCAAGGTCTCCTCATCTAAGCTATTCATTTTTGCTCTTTTCAGTTTGTATTGGAATCTTTCAAGTAAATCCTCCAAGTTTTCATCTTCTTTTTGTACCATTTTAAATACTTCATCCTTGTGGTTGGTAGACATAAAATAATCCATGTATCTATCCAAAAATGTTTGTTTCATATCATTCCAAGTCCTAATGGATTGAGTGAGTAATCCCATTAACCATTTCAAAGCAGCTCCTTTCAATGTTGAAGGAAATAGTTTGAGTTTTTGAGAGTCTTCCAGATAATCATAGGTTCGGCACACGACCTCAAACTCAAATAGAAATGTTTCAGGATCTTCATTTCTTAACCCATGAAAGTTTGGGAGGACAGATGGTGAAATATTTTTCATTGTTGCTCAAGAATCCTTATCGACTATAGGAAATCCAAATGAGTTATCTCCATCCCTATTTCCCCCATTGTTACCTCTACCTCCTCCATTATTTCCTCCTCCCCCTCCTCTACCTTTACCTCTACCAAATCCGTTAACTCCCTCTTCTGTCATGGTAGTTTTCTCAGAGATTTCAGAGTCCTCTGGTTCCTCTACTAATGGCGAACGAGGAGGAATTTCTCCCTCTTCTTCCTCAGGTGATTCTACTTCTTCAATTACAATGTGTCTCCCAGTAGAAGAAAAGAAAGGATCTTTTCCTAATTCAGATTCGATGGATGGTGAGGAAGAGTCTCCTAACTCAACTACTGTCTCTTGAATTCCAGGA
This sequence comes from Pinus tabuliformis, assembly GCA_031772625.1. Classification (NCBI taxonomy): domain Eukaryota; kingdom Viridiplantae; phylum Streptophyta; class Pinopsida; order Pinales; family Pinaceae; genus Pinus; species Pinus tabuliformis. Next base: position 150,775,224 of record CM062805.1, on the reverse strand, counting down.
ATCCTAGGGCTAGGAGTATAGGTTGGAGATGATGGAGGTGTCTCTTGTCTATTCCTTGAGGTAGAAGGAGTTGTAAAAATCGAACTCTTGGCTCTAGCTAAAAACCTTCCCCTAGAATCTCTTGCTCTATGCATGCCATTTTTTTATTTTTCTTCAAGTCGGGCTAATAATTCTCTTTCTGATCTTCCAGGTCACTCTAGGTGCAAGAAGAGAGCATACTCAAGAAACTATTAAACCAATAACTTTCTCTTTTCTGGTCCTCCAGATCACACTAAGTGCAAGAGGAGAGCATACTTTGAGAGGTTATCAATTTTTCCTTCCTTGAAATTTTCTTGTTTTTTTTTTTTTTAAGAAATTGGCTACCTAATTTCACTTCCCCGGCAACAGCGCCAAAATGTTTGGTCAATTTAGTGTGTTCTAAATTGCTATTTAAAATGTCAATCCGGGATTCGTAAACTGACGAAGTGAAGTGTACTATATGTACAAGATAACCATTTCCTTAGTCTTTTGTCGTTTTTGAGTTTTTTTAGTTTGTTTTTGGATTTATCTTTCCCTAATGTGTGATGGCGAAAATGAAAGTTAAGTATGGATGGTAATGGTGATTTCTACAGTGATTTTCTAAAACTTAAAAGTGTTCAAAAAGAAAGCTTCAAAACAATTGTAATGAAATCAATTCTTAAGAGGAAGTTGTTAGCTACCTATACCAATAGGTTTCATATTTCATGATTGGCAAATAAAAGTTCCAAATATGCTCTGCTTTGGTGATTCAAAGATCCCATATTTCCATGAGAAGACAAGGTGTGTACAAAAGCTTGATGTTGACTCAATTTTGGATGGATGGTCCAACAGCCTAATTTGGATCATGCCATGTTTCAATTTTCTGTTGTAAAATAGAGAAAAAAGTCTGTCCAAACTGTTTAATCTTGGCAGACTAGTAGCTAGGTAGAGAAAGTAAGGTTCCCAACTGCTTAATCTGGGACCTTGGAAGCAATAAGGGTAGCCTTAGATAGAAAGTCAAAAGAAAAAGCCAAAAGAAAAGAAAAGGCACATAAGGGTCTGCAAGTCTAAGTGCACCCTCCACGAAGAAACAAAAAATGCTAGACAAGTAGATGGGTAGGTAGATGGGGTTGTAGAAATGTCATTCATTTCAACTGAATCTTGCTGGTCTAACATAAAGGAAACATCAGTGGATAGAGAAGCTCCTCTTCTCCATCATGTTGCAGCAAAGCAAAGGAGCATGACTAACTCCCTTTTCTCCCCTTTCACATTCATTACTAACATCCCTTCATCAGTGGCGTTCATGAAAGAATTTAAGGTTTTATGTTGGTTCTTATTCCTTTAAAAGCCACATTTCTTGTATAAAATTCTTTTCATTTTGATCTACTCCCTAAGCTAAGTTGTTTTTATATAAACTTAGTGATATCACTCCTCATTCACCTCTTCCATTCATATTAACCCCTAACTTCTTATTATCTAAATCCCCTATGTTACCCTTTCCCTATTATTATAAACACTATGGTGTATAAACCCCAAGCATTCTATAAATATCCCTTCCCCCCCTGGCATTATAGCCATATGTTCACATTCAGGGATTAAATTGACATCTGGTTAGTTTAAAAACCCAAACCCTACCCCTCTTCCCCCTTCAGAAGTTATCTAAACCATTAACCCCTTCATTTGCTAAAGAACCTTGTAAAAAACCCCATTTTCACCCCTAACCCGCTTCATTTGCAAAATATACATAAAAACCCACTTTTCCCATTTTACCCAAAGTATTGGCACAATGCGCGTTTTGATAAAATACATTGAAAAGTCATACAAATTCGCCAAATTCCACAATCCCGCTGGGCGCGCTTTTCAAACAAATATATTATTTTAATCCCCGCCCACGTCCGTATCAACCTGGCACCTTAACGATCCGTCGACCGTCGGATCTGGCCCTTTTCATCCGACGGCTCTCATGCATTTCGGACCGGGCCCGACGTCCGAAAGTTACCTTCCGGTTTCTGTGAACCCGCCTTGCCAACGTCACTGCTACATCACTACCACGTCAGCGCCCCCGTCTGCCACTGCTATGACCTGCCCACCACCTCACCATCCTCGTGGACCACTCTCAAGCCGCCATGTCACTCGATGATGTCATGCTGACGTCATCTGACCTTGACCCCACCTGATGACGTCATGCTGACGTCATCCAAAAAAAGCGCCAAATAACCCAAAAATCCATATTTTGGCCGAAAAATCGTGTTTTTCATTACTTTTGCAAAAAACGACTCTTGCAGCTCTGCATGTATTTTACGACCAAACAAGCGTCAACCTGCTGAATTCGACCCGAGGACCTTTGGTGCGCCAATTCCACCTGCATTCGTGACTATTGCCGACAGTTTACCAGGTATTTATCCCAGTCATTCCCTCTGCGCCTGGTTTTATCCTGCATTCTCCAACAGTAGCTTAAAGAGTAAGAAAACACTGTGTTTACCGGTAAATCCCCTGTGGCTAGCCTCCATTTTCGGTTGTAAAATCAAAATTCCCGGCAGAGCCTTGTTTACCCAAGTTTTCACAAAACATACAGTTGGTTCGCGCATTCGTGAACTGAGAACCCAAGCTGCATCAATTTACCGTGAAGAGAGTTTTTAAGGGCAAGCATTTGCCCTATCAGTGCTTTGTGTAGTATTTCAATTGCTGCCATTGCCATTTTATCCTCTGTTCCTCAGTAAATCACCTCTCCTTCCAAGAAATACTCCTTTGTGTTGCTCTGCATAGTAACACCAGTGCATACAAACAGAATCCTAAAGTAACCATGGATGCACCAGTAGCTCCTGTAGCCTTGAATATTGCTCCATTAAATGCCCCTCAGAGAGAATTGGAATGGCAACCATTAGCAGACCTGGATTATCAAATATCAGAAGAAATGCTAATGCACAACAAGTACCACATCCACTTGTTAAACGAATTGAAGATTAAACACGAGACTGGAACAGATGTATTGGGCATTTGGGATTCTTTCCTCCCTCTCTTCAAGCTCCCTCAGGTCAACCAATTTCCTGACCTAATCCACCTATGTGCTGACTGCTACGACGCCACTCAGAGGGCTGTGATTGACCCTTCAGGCTTAGTTGTTTTCTATGTCACCCCTGAAGCCATCAAAGAGATGCTACACTTCAAAACTGAGAAGAAATTAGTTCCTTTATCACTGATTGATCTGATAAAGCAAGGAGCTAAATTGACAGATGCTCAGGTCACCAAACTAAATCAATTGTACATTGACTCTGACACTGTGAAGTACCCTCCCATTTCTCATGTTTACCTCAACCAATTGGGCAGGGACCTTGTAGACATGATCAGTCCCATTCTGGGCTATAATTCAATTGAGTTTGTTGATGAAACTGTGCTGGTGATGATGCTCATGTTTTCCCCTGGCAAGTCTCCAATCTGCTATGACTATGCCACCTACATATCTGACAAAATACATGAGCAATTAATGAACTTGGCAAGAGAAAGGGTGTTCAGATACACCTCCTACATCTACCACTTAATTTTGTATTATCAACATGAGAAATTTCACTTTGCTATGAAGAGAGTGGATGCACAAGGAAATCCAAGGTCAGTGGTTTATTGGTCCTCTGCCTTCCACTGCAGATCTTGTTCCCCATACACTTATTGTGAGTTTATAGACCTCTTCATCCACCCAGCCATGTCTTTGCTTATGAGCTCACCTCCTCCAAGACTAACTGATGAGATGCAGAGGCTTCTTCTGCTGTCCAAGGTATACGACATTGGGGATTGGTACTATTACCAAAACCACACAGTCATCAGAATATATGGGTGTGAGTTGCCCCCATACAGATTGCCCAAATATGTGCCCATGAGATTGTTTGCCCTTGAATACTTCAGGCAGTTTTGGAATGCTGATGTGCTACATTTTTCAGGCAAAGGCAAGAAAGCACAGCTCAAAGTAAGAAACCAACTAGGCCACTTCATTTACAACAAAAGGGAGGAAGGTTGGCAAGAAGCAGACAGAATGCTAGAATCCCTTGGCCTACAGACCAGTTTCCTTTGGAAACCTTATGACCCCAATCACTTCATAACTTTAAGAAGGGTCAAGTATAGGCTGGCCAGTTATGACCACGTAAGGTTGCCTCAAATAGAAAAATATGCAAATCAAATAAAGTGGAGGAGAGGCACCTTAGAGGAAGCTATCACACAAGAAGAATTAAATCAAAGAGCAGTTAAAAATCTCCAAAAGATGGCTGACTTAGAGCTTTGTGCACAGGTATTTGCTCTTCCAGGCACTCAAGTGGGAGTAGCTGCCTCATCCTCCACAGCACATCAGCAAGCAGCCAAAGCTACTGATCAAACCTCTAGCAAAGGCAAAGAGAAAGAGATGGAGCCAGAACAGCCACCTCATGAACAGGTACAGCAGCAGGAAGTGCAGCAACAGCCACAGGTACAACAGCAACAAGGTGGGTAGCAAGAAAAGGAACAGCCAGTGCAACAAGAGCAAACATCACAAGCCCCAAAATCCACCGGGCAGCAAGCTCAGGACACTCTGCCTCCTAGGCAGGAGACAACAGTGGAGGCCTCAGTCCTCCAAACCCCACAAAAAGAAGACATAAGTAGAAAGAGGGACATAGAGACTCCCCTCACAACATCAACAACTCAAGGGGAGAAAAGACACAGAATGAATCCCCTTTCTGAGGAAGAAATGCCAATAGGGAAATCTTTGGGGATGGGCCCACCTAGCATGGAGGCATCTGCAAGTTCCTTCCAATAGGAACAAGAGAGGACAGTGGGAGGAGAAGTCAGCTCCTCAAGCCAGCAAAGAGGAGCTGAGGCAGGCATCAAACAACAATTTATAGATATTAAGAAGAGGAATGAACCCCTCAAGGTGCAGCTCTACAATCATTTGTTAAAAATGGCTCCCACTAACCAGCAAAGATTGATGTCTGCCTATGATGTACATGAGGGCAAGATGACCATGAGCCACTTTATGCCAGCCGTGTTGCAGCCGCAGTCAGCTGCAGATTACATAAGGACCAACCTTGAGGTCCTTGCCAAGGACATCCACCCAATGGATCAGAACGAATTACATAAGCAAACGGGTGAGATGGTGTATGCCTCCTTGGCGGATAAGACATTGGTGAACTACAGGCTAGAAAATAGCCTAAATAATACAGCTGCCCAACTTGAGTTGGAGAGAGCATCCTCTCAAGCAAAGGACAACAGAATCAAAGCCTTAGAGGAGATAATCATAGAACTTGGGCATGATCCCAAGGACATCAAGGCTGTATAAGCATTATTGAAGTTAAGAGATGCAGATATGGCAACACTAAGGAAAATGGTAAAAGTCCCAGCAACCATTCACCCACAAACTGGAGAAGTTGCCCAGCTGAGACATGACCAAGATGCAGCAGCTATGCTGGTGTCATTATACAAACAGCTGATCCAGACACAGGAGAAATTGGGAGAATCAGAGGCTGCACAGGCTGCACTGCAGGCAGCATTACAACAAAAAGAAGGAGGACAAACATCTCAGCCTCCTCCAGAGATAATTAACCTTGAGGAACCTCCTCAAACTACTGCTCCTCCCCCTGAAAAGACAGAACAAACAACAGCATGTACATCAGCACCAGCGCCAACAACAGAGCAGGCTCCAAGCCTGGACATGTAGAAGCTAAGGAGTGAAATCCAAGCCCTGGAAGCCCAAATGGCAAAATTAAATGAGGCCAGGGAAAATTTGGTCAAGTTGAATGAAAGATATGATAAATCAAAACAAAGTGTTGCTGAGAAAGGAAGAGAGATAAAGGCTCTCAAAGAAAAGATAAAGGAGCTGGAGAAGGAGCTCACACTTGATAAAGTAGTGGTTGAACTCAAGACAGTCCTATGGGCCAACATTGGCCAATCCATAACTGATCAATGGCAATACATTGAGACCATTCATGAGCAAATAGAGCTCATAGGGAAAGCACATAGAGAAATCCAAAGAGCAAGGGCATCTCTAGGCAATATGCCTGAGGTTGCCAACAGAATGATTAATGTGCTTAATAACAGAACAAGTGCTCAGCTGGCAGCAATGGGAATCTCCAGTAGAACTGAAACCATCCAGCTGATAAAGAGGGTCCTCACACTAAGAAACCTGGTACAAACACTGGAAAGAAGAAGCCAGGACATGCAGACAGAGGTAAATAAGTTCATGGACAAGTTTACAGTACTACAGGGCAAAGGTCTTCCTAGCTTACTGAACAGCGCCGGGAGACTACTTTCACATGAAAATTATGCCAAAAGGGTCAACACATTTGCTACAAATCAGATTACAGAAAGACCCAGCACTTCAGAAGAATCAGGGCCAGCATCAAGGCAGAGTCTCTACAACAGGGTTGAGAACCTATTTTTCATCATGAATGAGATCAAACATTTGTTTGAAGTGCCTCCAAATTTCTACAAATACACAGAGGCAGATGAGACTCTAGAGGCAATCCTGAGACATCAATTGCCCACACAGGAATTCTGGACCAAAATGATACAGTTAATACTGTAAACCAGAGCCTGTATTCAAGTTTTTTCATTTAAATATATAAGTTATCATACACAGGAAAATTTTGATAAAATCAGCATGCATGGAGAAGAATGGGCTGAGCCAACTCAGCAAAACTATTCGGCCACTAAAGTAGCACTGACAGTCACAGGTGACAGGGCCGAAAAGATACAGGAGGACAGAGCCACAAAGACACGTCATCCAGCATTTATAACAGAACATTCAACCGACTCAGTGGCCTCCAAAGGTCAAAAAGTCTTCTGACAGAATTGAAGAGCATTTATGTTGTATTCAAAGCTGTAATAACTTCTTATCTGTTGTTCTGTACAAGTTGGTGAACATATTTATTTCTCAGATGACTCAACGCTTCAGATATTTTGTATGACCGTTTGTATATATTCCCCCTCGCATAAGTTTGCAGGGGGTTGTTGATTTCTCTTCTAGAGTTTCTTATGCTGTAAATTTCCAGAGTATTAATACAAAAGTGATGGAATTTCCAAAGCTCTGTGTTATCTGAGGCATTCTGGTGTTTTGCTGAAAGTTACAGGATTCCTGCGTACTTCATGGCACAATAAGTTCTCCTTAAAAACTCTTCGTTATGTGTTTTGTTATCTTTTCATAGCTCATTCATGTTCCTGTGTTTCATAGTTAATGGCAAAGAAAAAGAATAGTTCCAGGATTTATTCACAGAATACCCTGAACTCAATCTATGCTGTTATAAATGTTTTTCTTCAGTTATAGTCATAAGGTGTAATTCTTAACTGCTGCACCTCCAAACTATATCTTTCATAGTGATTGTTGTTTCAGGAATTCAAGTTTGCTCCTGTGCAATATATCTCTTTCTTACACCCCAGCTTAGTGGAAAATTCTTAATTGCTTTTCACTGGTTAAACACACTTCATATTCACAATCTCAATTTTGTTTCATGATGTATTTAAATGGCCCTGCAGTTTCAGCAACTCAACTCAATCCCTCAGACAACCTGTAGCCACAGACTCCATTGCCCAATGGACTAGAATTATCTGAAGATTTCCACCTTAGGTACAGAAGACATCCCTCAACCAAAACACAAAACCAAACCCTGAATTCATAACTAGCCTAAAATCTTCACAAAATAGAGACAAACCTTAAAGAGAGAGCCCTCTCTGATTACAGTTTGGCTAGAAGCTGTAATCCAAAGATTGGTTAGTGGTTACCCCGGCCGTATTCCCTTGGGAGTCAAAGGGAACAACCTGGGTGTTAACATAATTGGCGACTCCACTGGGGAGTTCATTAGGATTTTCTAATTTTTGTATATTTCTTTAAGCTGCTTCAAGTCAATTTTCATGCTAGCTTTAAGATATACACAGTCACTCCAAAATCTTGTCTGGCCCTTGTAGACACAAAAATATTCCAAAAAACATACTCAAAAACAAGTTCAGAAGCTGGCTCCCAAGAAGAATCCGCGATATACAAGGTCAAATCCTGACCCCAATCCACCAACTGTTTTTGAAAATCCTAATACAATCCCTAAAATCATTAGGAAGCAGCAAGGATAGGAAACTCTTGCTGATTTAAGTCCTGAGACAGCTTATCCAAACCCTGTTCCAACTCCAATCAAGGTTCTATTTCGATCTACCCTTGATTCCCCCAGTTCGCCATCCACATCTCAAAGCCCTCCTTTCACACCTCCATCCACTGCACATATTCCCTTGACCAACACTCTAGTTTCTACCATCCCCACTACCCTTGTTGTACCAGTCGTTCATGTTATCCCAGTTATCCCTGTCAACCCTATAAATCCTGCAAATATGGCTAATAGATATGCACCCCTGCAGTTGCCTGCTAATGCTGCAGCTCTACCTCAGGACTACCAATCCAAGATCTCATATTTTGACTCCACTGGCCCTTTCACAGCAATTCAGCATGCCAAAAGGATGCAAGACCATTTTGAGAACTATGAAATAGATGATGACAGTGTGAGAATGAGAATCTTTGTTCAGAGCTTGACAGGGGATGTAAGAACTTGGTTTAGATCACTGGCTGTAGATACCATCACAACTCCTGATGAGCTTTATCAAGCCTTTACTAACAGATGGGAGAAAAAGAAAGATCCCCTGCACATACTTGGTGAATATGATACAATCAAACGAGGTCCTCAAGAGACCATTTTGGAGTATTGTGCAAGATTCAACAACGTATATAATGCAATACCACAGAATTTAAGACCTCCTCTTGATTTAGCCTTGTACAAATTTCCTGATGGTTTTGACCCTGATATGGCATATCAGTTGAAGGAAAGAGCCCCTGAAACCCTTGAAGATGCCCAAAAGGTTGCTGTCACAGTAGAGGCTAACCTGATTGCCAAAAGAAACAGGGCAAGATTGGAAAAGAGAACCACTTTCAAAGAAGAACCCTCAGCCTTTGATCAAAAACTGGATGCAATACTCACTGGTATGAAGAGATTGGGTGATAGAGTAGAATCAGTTGAGAGAAAGTCATCATGGGAAGCACCACAAAATAACCCTATCAGGAATCCCAATTTTAGGAGAAATCAAAACCCAAACGCTGGCAAGGCCGGTTCTGATCCAGACATAAGACCTCCTTTCCAGGAAAACTATACTGAGGCATCCACTTCGAATGAGCAAACAGATGACACCCACATTAACCTGATGGGCCTGAATGATGAGCAGCAAGTTTTTCTGAGTCAAGAAGATCATAAGGATGATGACATTCAACAATTCCAAACCAGGTCAGGTGAGTCATTTGACTTTAAACAAGGATATGACACAGCTGTTTATGAAGTTCATAAGCAATACAAGCTAAGAAGCAGAACTATAAATATAACACAGCTTGAAAAAACAAAGGATAGCCAGCAGCCCGAAAGAGCCATAGTCACAGAGCCAAATGACACAACTGATTCAGTTACAAATGAAATAACCGTTCAAGAAGTCACTGAACCATTGCCTTCAAAACAACAGCCTAGGGCTACATCACCCTTGCACCCTAATCCAAGTAATACTCCTCAAGAGATGAGTAAGAAGGACAAGCCTCAAGATCAAGAAAAGAATCAAGAAGAAGACTTAGTGAACAAGGAAAAGGCTGTCACCCACAACACCAAGATCCCATCTGAAAGACCCTTTGACTTAGAAGCTGAAATTGGCAAATTGAAGGTAGCTATTCCTCTTTCAGAACTAGCCAAGCATGACATTTATAGACAACAAATCAAGAAGTCCCTTCAACTTACTCGTAATAAAGATAATGTCAATGTGTTGGATGACACCCCAGAATTGCTTTTCGGTCCAGAGGTTGATGGAAAGACAGCAGTTACAGGGATCTTACCTTTCTATGTCAGCCTGCATGTTCATGATAAGATACTACACAATGCAATGTTTGACTCAGGTGCCTCTCACAACTTGATGCCTAAATCAGTCATGGAAAGATTGAATCTAGATATTACAAGACCATATAAGGACCTATTCTCATTTGACTCCAGCCAAGTTAAGTGTTTAGGCTTAATAAAAGACTTATGTGTGTCCCTAGTTCAGTACCCAAATAAAACACTTCTAATGGACGTTGTAGTTGCTGATATCCCACCCAAATATGGGATGTTGTTATCAAGATCATGGGGGGCTAAACTCCAAGGTTCCCTACAATTAGACATGTCGTATGCAACCATCTCAGTCTTTGGTCAACCCAAGAGGTTATATAGAGAGTCACTTATGAAATACATGGTCAGCAGTGAAGAAAAACCTCAAAACTTTCCCATATATGCTGTCCATTCTGATATAGATTCATATATTCTCTTCAATGATAATTCAGGTCTTACAAATGATGATGAAACCAAGACACTCAAACAAGATCAGGACATTAATGAACAAGCTGCTGCTCTAGAAATAAAGCTGATCCAATCAAGTGATGAGACTGTCCTAAAAGACAAACTAAATGAAAAACCAGAACTTCAACTCACAATCCCAGATCACAGAGAAGTTATTAAGTCTCCCCTAGAACAAGAAGTCCTATGGTTCCTTGAATTTGATGGGTCAGTCAACAAATTAGGGGCAGGAGCTGGAGTTTGGATACATAATAAACAAAACAGTCATGCAGAAGGCCGAGCCTATAGGTTAAACTTCAGGTGCACCAACAATATGGCAGAATACGAAGCTCTCTTACTAGGCCTCAGACTAGTAAAATCCTTACAAGCCATAAAAGTTTCAATACTAGGAGATTCAGACCTAGTTGTCCAACAAGTAAAGGGTAATTTTGTCACCAATGACAAAAGACTGAGATCTTATAGATCTGCTGCTGCTGAACTACTAAAGTCCTTCACTGAATTTCAAATTACCAAAATTCCTAGAACCCATAACCTGCATGCCCATAGTTTGGCCACATTTGCAAGCACCTATAAACTACCCTTTGAACCTAGCCATTGCTTTACAGCTGAGGTAAAACACAGACCTTCTGTCCCAAACAATGTTAAAGATTGGCAAGTATTTGAAGATGATACACAAATAAATAATTTCTTGACCTTGCAACAAGAATTTGCAGGATTAAACATTGACATTGAGGGAGCAAGTCAATCACAAATACAGAGTGAACAGAACAACAGGCCAATATCACCCAAGATAGCTCACCAAATCCTACATCCAACAATTTTTAACAAAAACAACATACAAGCAATTCAACACACCAGTTATAAAGAAATAGCTGCTACAGAGGCTGAGATCATAGAGCTGAAAGACAATTTTCTTCCAACAGGCCTAACTCCATTAAAGGACATCTTTGACTCAAATGATATCCCTAGAAAACCAAAAATGCAGCCCCTTAATGCTGCCATTGAGGAATGCAACATTGGAACTATTGAGAAGCCCAAAATAATAAAATTCTCTGCATCCTTACCTCCTGATCAAAAACCTAAATACATTGACCTCTTCAAAGAGTTTCAAGATGTCTTTGCATGGGGTTATGAGGATTTAAAATCCTATGACACCTCGGTTATCCAGCATACTATCCCTCTCAAGCCTAATCAGAAGCCATTTAAGCAGAAATTGAGAAGGATCAATCCCATGCTTCTCCCTTCAATCGAGAAAGAACTGCAAAAAATGTTTAAAGCTGGCATCATAGCACCCATCAGGTTTTCTGATTGGATTTCTAATTTGGTACCTACAAGAAAGAAAACTGGTGAGATAAGACTTTGTGTTGATCTTAGAAATCTAAACCAAGTGTCCCTCAAAGACAACTATCCCTTACCTAAGATGGATCACATTCTCCAAAGAGTGGTAGGGGCCTCAAGGATCTCATTACTTGATGGATTCTCAGGCTTTAATCAAATCCTAGTGCACCCTGATGATCAGGACAAAACTGCATTCACAACCCCATGGGGAACTTTCAAATATGTAAAAATGCCTTTTGGATTGAAAAATGCAGGGGCAACATTTCAAAGGGCAATGGATATTGCTTTTGCCAAAGAGATTCATGACTTTCTTGTCATTTATTTGGATGACCTCACACCTTTCTCAAAATCTGACCAAGAACACTTGAAGCATTTAAGGCAGATCTTTTTAACATGTAGGAAATATGGAATTTCCTTGAATCCCAAGAAGTCTCTATTTGGTTTGGAAGAAGGTAAGCTATTAGGGCATATCATTTCAAAGGATGGCATAAGAATTGACCCAGACAGGATACAAGCTATCTTACAAATGCCCCACCCAAGAAACATCAAAGAATTGCAAGCTTTCTTAGGGAAGATCAATTTCTTAAGAAGGTTTATCCCAAACTTAGCAGAACTGATCAGATTATTGAACAACATGCTAAAGAAGGATTCAAAAGTGAAATGGACAGTAGAAGCAAATCAAGCCTTTGAAGGTATAAAATTGGCCCTTACCCAAACCCCAGTCTTAACAAATCCTCAATTTGATAGAGAATTTATCATTTTCTCTTTTGCCTCCCAGCATACTATTGCTGTTGTTTTATTACAGAAAGATGACCAAGGAAATGAGAAACCCATTGCTTTATTTAGTAGAGCTCTTAGATATGCACCTCTAAAATATCAGATCATGGAAAAACAAGCTTATGCTTTGGTCAAGGCCATTAAAGACTTCAGGATTTACATCCTTTATTCCCATGTTATAGCTTATGTGCCAAGTCCCATTGTGAAAGACATACTCACTCAAGAAAACTTAGAGGGCAGAAGAGGAAAATGGATCGCCAACATTTTGGAATTTGATATTGAAATAAAACCTACAAAACTAATAAAAGGTCAAGGTTTGGCCAAACTAATGACAGAAGCAAACTTCCAAGCCTTAGACATAAACCAGCTGGAAAATGAACCAGAGCTGGCGACTCCAAAGATCAATGTAGCCTTTGAACAATCCCCTTGGTATTCTGATATCTGTTATGTGTTACAAAACCTGTGTGCTCCCCCAGGATTGTCCAGAACTAAATGTAGGTTCCTAAAAATGAAAGCTTCAAGATTTTGTGTTATGGATGGCAATTTGCTTTGGAAAAACCATGAGGGTATATTGTTAAACTGCCTGATTGAGAATGAGACTAACAATGTCACCAAAGAATTTCATGCCGGTGACTGTGGTGGACACTTGTATTGGAAGTCCACTGTGGATAAGATACTGAGGGCTGGTTACTATTAGCCCACTGTTTTCTCTGATGTCAAGAAATTTACCACTTCATGTCATAAATGTCAAGTGTTTGAGGGAAAGAGAAAGTTACCGCCACTTCCTTTGAGGCCCATTGCAACAGAGAGACCTTTTCAACAATGGGGCTTGGATTTCATTGGGGAAATTCACCCCTCATCTTCAGGCCAACATAGATGGATTCTAACAGCTACAGACTACTTTACTAAATGGATTGAAGTTGTCCCATGCAGACAAGCAAATGATTCCACTATCATTCAGTTCCTTGAGACCAATATTCTTTCTAGATTTGGTTGTCCTGATAAGATAATAACAGACAATGCTGCTGCCTTCAGATCTAAGAAGATGGTGAATTTCTGCCACAAATTTCACATTACCTTGGGCCATTCTACTGCATACTATCCCCAAGGAAATGGCCTAGCTGAATCATCAAATAAAAGCCTTGTGAACATCATAAAGAAGATGTTGGAATAAAATAAGAAGAATTGGCATAAGAAGCTTGTCAATGCCCTATGGGCAGATAGACTAACAACCAAGAGATCAATTGGGGTCAGCCCATATGAATTAGTCTATGGATTAGAAGCCAAATTTCCTTCATCACTAGGGATCCCTGTCATGAAACTTCTTCAAGAAAGCCAGGCAGAACCAAATGATGTGCAAAGAAGGGTAAATCAAATTATATGTTTGCAGCAAACTAGAGACCAAGTCTATCACAGAGTTCAAGTTTTACAAGAAAAGTTAAAGAAAGCCTTTGACAGAAGGACTAAGGCTGAAGATTTCAACATAGGTGATAAAGTCCTCAAGTGGGATTCAAGAAGGGAAGACAAAGGAAAACATGGAAAATTTGATTCCCTTTGGAGAGGACCATTTGCTGTTCAAGCAGTGCAAGGAAATAATACTTACTTCCTTAGGAATCTTGATGAAACTGATTTGGATGAAGGTCTTGTGAATGGCAGGATGTTGAAGCACTATTTTGACTACTATCCATGAGTGTAGCCTAATTCTCCCTTGTACATACTCAGGTGTATATATTACTTTCTTTCAGGTGTATATATTACTTTCTTTCAGGTGTATATATTACTTTCTGTTAACATGTAAAAGAATGCAGTTTTTCGAGTTTTGTAAATTATCAGCAAAAGGCAAATAAGTTCAGAGATCTACCAAGATGGGAAGAGCACAGTTTTGAGATTTCAAAGAACAATACCCCAAGTTTTGGTAAAAGAAGTCAAGGGCCAAGGCATTCTGACCTGCTGTTCTTGGTCTTTCAAATGGAAAAACCATCCCCATGTGGAGCCACTGTTAGCTACCTATACCAATAGGTTTCATATTTCATGATTGGCAAATAAAAGTTCCAAATATGCTCTGCTTTGGTGATTCAAAGATCCCATATTTCCATGAGAAGACAAGGTGTGTACAAAAGCTTGATGTTGACTCAATTTTGGATGGATGGTCCAACAGCCTAATCTGGATCATGCCATGTTTCAATTTTCTGTTGTAGAATAGAGAAAGAAGTCTGTCCAAACTGTTTAATCTTGGCAGACCAGTAGCTAGGTAGAGAAAGTAAGGTTCCCAACTGCTTAATCTGGGACCTTGGAAGCAATAAGGGTAGCCTTAGATAGAAAGTCAAAAGAAAAAGCCAAAAGAAAAGAAAAGGCACATAAGGGTATGCAAGTCTAAGTGCACCCTCCACGAAGAAACAAAAAATGCTAGACAAGTAGATGGGTAGGTAGATGGGGTTGCAGAAATGTCATTCATTTCAACTGAATCTTGCTGGTCTAACATAAAGGAAACATCAGTGGATAGAGAAGCTCCTCTTCTCCATCATGTTGCAGCAAAGCAAAGGAGCATGACTAACTCCCTTTTCTCCCCTTTCACATTCATTACTAACATCCCTTCATCAGTTGTGTTCATGAAAGAATTTAAGGTTTTATGTTGGTTCTTATTCCTTTAAAAGCCACATTTCTTGTCTAAAATTCTTTTCATTTTGATCTACTCCCTAAGCTAAGTTGTTTTTATATAAACTTAGTGATATCACTCCTCATTCACCTCTTCCATTCATATTAACCCCTAACTTCTTATTATCTAAATCCCCTATGTTACCCTTTCCCTATTATTATAAACACTATGGTGTATAAACCCCAAGCATTCTATAAATATCCCTTCCCCCCCTGGCATTATAGCCATATGTTCACATTCAGGGATTAAATTGACAACTGGTTAGTTTAAAAACCCAAACCCTACCCCTCTTCCCCCTTGAGAAGTTATCTAAACCATTAACCCCTTCATTTGCTAAAGAACCTTGTAAAAAACCCCATTTTCACCCCTAACCCGCTTCATTTGCAAAATATACATAAAAACCCACTTTTCCCATTTTACCCAAAGTATTGGCGCAATGCGCGTTTTGATAAAATACATTGAAAAGTCATACAAATTCGCCAAATTCCAAAATCCCGCTGGGCGCGCTTTTCAAACAAATATATTATTTTAATCCCCGCCCACGTCCGTATCAACCTGGCACCTTAACGATCCGTCGACCGTCGGATTTGGCCCTTTTCATCCGACGGCTCTCATGCATTTCGGACCGGGCCCGACGTCCGAAAGTTACCTTCCGAAATTTGTCAGAGGGTGACATCAAGCCTCCGCCACGTGTCACCCCCAAATCGTATTGGAGCACCCTCTGACAATTCCGCTTCCGTATAGAGAGCGGTGCGATATTATACCGCTTACCGTTTCTGGTTTCTGTGAACCCGCCTTGCCAACGTCACTGCTACATCACCGTCGCGTCAGCGCCCCCGTCCGCCACTGCTATGACCTGCCCGCCACCTCACCATCCTCGTGGACCACTCTCAAGCCGTCACATCACTCGATCACGTCATGCTGACGTCATCTGACCTTGACCCCACCTGATGACATCATGCTGACGTCATCCAAAAAAAGCGCCAAATAACCCAAAAATCCATATTTTGGCCGAAAAATCGTGTTTTTCATTACTTTTGCAAAAAACGACTGTTGCACCTCTGCATGTATTTTACGACCAAACAAGCGTCAACCTGCTGAATTCGACCCGAGGACCGTTGGTGCGCCAATTCCACCTGCATTCGTGACTATTGCCGACAGTTTACCAGGTATTTATCCCAGTCATTCCCTCTGCACTTGGTTTTATCCTGCATTCTCCAACAGTAGCTTAAAGAGTAAGAAAACACTGTGTTTACCGGTAAATCCCCTGTGGCTAGCCTCCATTTTCGGTTGTAAAATCAAAATTCCCCGGCAGAGCCTTGTTTACCCAAGTTTTCACAAAACATACAGTTGGTTCGCGCATTCGTGAACTGAGAACCCAAGCTGCATCAATTCACCGTGAAGAGAGTTTTTAAGGCCAAGCATTTGCCCTATCAGTGCTTTGTGCAGTATTTCAATTGCTGCCATTGCCATTTTATCCTCTGTTCCTCAGTAAATCACCTCTCTTTCCAAGAAATACTCCTTTGTGTTGCTCTGCATAGTAACACCAGTGCATACAAACAGAATCCTAAAGTAACCATGGATGCACCAGTAGCTCCTGTAGCCTTGAATATTGCTCCATTAAATGCCCCTCAGAGAGAATTGGAATGGCAACCATTAGCAGACCTGGATTATCAAATATCAGAAGAAATGCTAATGCACTGCAAGTACCACATCCACTTGTTAAATGAATTGAAGATTAAACACGAGACTGGAACAGATGTATTGGGCATTTGGGATTCTTTTCTCCCTCTCTTCAAGCTCCCTCAGGTCAACCAGTTTCCTGACCTAATCCACCTATGTGCTGACTGCTACGACGCCACTCAGAGGGCTGTGATTGACCCTTCAGGCTCAGTTGTTTTCTATGTCACCCCTGAAGCCATCAGAGAGATGCTGCACTTCAAAACTGAGAAAAAATTAGTTGCTTTATCACTGATTGATATGATAAAGCAAGGAGCTAAATTGACAGATGCTCAGGTCACCAAATTAAATCAATTGTACATTGACTCTGACACTGTGAAGTACCCTCCCATTTCTCATGTTTACCTCAACCAATTGGGTAGGGACCTTGTAGACATGATCAGTCCCATTCTGGGCTATAATTCAATTGAGTTTGTTGATGAAATTGTGCTGGTGATGATGCTCATGTTTTCCCCTGGCAAGTCTCCAATCTGCTATGACTATGCCACCTACATATCTGACAAAATACATGAGCAATTAATGAACTTGGCAAGAGAAAGGGTGTTCAGATACACCTCCTACATCTACCACTTAATTTTGTATTATCAACATGAGAAATTTCACTTTGCTATGAAGAGAGTGGATGCACAAGGAAATCCAAGGTCAGTGGTTTATTGGTCCTCTGCCTTCCACTGTAGATCTTGTTCCCCATACACTTATTGTGAGTTTATAGACCTCTTCATCCACCCAGCCATGTCTTTGCTTATGAGCTCACCTCCTCCAAGACTAACTGATGAGATGCAAAGGATTCTTCAGCTGTCCAAGATATACAACATTGGGGATTGGTACTATTACCAAAACCACACAGTCATCAGAATATATGGGTGTGAGTTGCCCCCATACAGATTGCCCAAATATGTGCCCATGAGATTGTTTGCCCTTGAATACTTCAGGCAGTTTTGGAATGCTGATGTGCTACATTTTTCAGGCAAAGGCAAGAAATCACAGCTCAAAGTAAGAAACCAATTAGGCCACTTCATTTACAAAAAAAGGGAGGAAGGTTGGCAAGAAGCAGACAGAATGCTAGAATCCCTTGGCCTACAGACTAGTTTCCTTTGGAAACCTTATGACCCCAATCACTTCATAACTTTAAGAAGGGTCAAGTATAGGCTGGCCAGTTATGACCACGTAAGGTTGCCTCACATAGAAAAATATGCAAATCAAATAAAGTGGAGGAGAGGCACCTTAGAGGAAGCTGTCACACAAGAAGAATTAAATCAAAGAGCAGTTAAAAATCTCCAAAAGATGGCTGACTTAGAGCTTTGTGCACAGGTATTTGCTCTTCCAGGCACTCAAGTGGGAGCAGCTGCCTCATCCTCCACAGCACATCAGCAAGCAGCCAAAGCTACTGATCAAACCTCTAGCAAAGGCAAAGAGAAAGAGATGGAGCCACAGCAGCCACCTCATGAACAGGTACAACAGCAGGAAGTGCAACAACAGCCACAGGTACAACAGCAACAAGGGGGGCAACAAGAAAAGGAATAGCCAGTGCAACAAGAGCAAACATCACAGGCCCCAAAATCCACCGGGCAGCAAGCTCAGGACACTCTGCCTCCTAGGCAGGAGACAACAGTGGAGGCCTCAGTCCTCCAAACCCCACAAAAAGAAGACATAAGTAGAAAGAGGGACAGAGAGACTCCCCTCACAACATCAACAACTCATGGGGAGAAAAGACACAGAATGAATCCCCTTTCTGAGGAAGAAATGCCAATAGGGCAATCTTTGGGCATGGGCCCACCTAGCATGGAGGCATCTGCAAGTTCCTTCCAGCAGGAACAAGAGAGGACAGTGGGAGGAGAAGTCAGCTCCTCAAGCCAGCAAAGAGGAGCTGAGGCAGGCATCAAACAACAATTTATAGATATTAAGAAGAGGAATGAACCCCTCAAGGTACAGCTCTACAATCATTTGTTAAAAATGGCTCCCACTAACCAGCAAAGATTGATGTCTGCCTATGATGTACATGAGGGCAAGATGATCATGAGCCACTTTATGCCAGCCGTGTTGCAGCCGCAGTCAGCTGCAGATTACATAAGGACCAACCTTGAGGTCCTTGCCAAGGACATCCACCCAATGGATCAAATCGAATTACATAAGCAAACGGGTGAGATGGTGTATGCCTCCTTGGCGGATAAGACATTGGTGAACTACAGGCTAGAAAATAGCCTAAATAATACAGCTGCCCAACTTGAGTTGGAGAGAGCATCCTCTCAAGCAAAGGACAACAGAATCAAAGCCTTAGAGGAGATAATCATAGAACTTGGGCATGATCCCAAGGACATCAAGGCTGTACAAGCATTATTGAAGTTAAGAGATGTAGATATGGCAGCACTAAGGAAAATGGTAAAAGTCCCAGCAACCATTCACCCACAAACTGGAGAAGTTGCCCAGCTGAGACATGACCAAGATGCAGCAGCTATGCTGGTGTCATTATACAAACAGCTGATCCAGACACAGGAGAAATTGGGAGAATCAGAGGCTGCACAGGCTGCACTGCAGGCAGCATTACAACAAAAAGAAGGAGGACAAACATCTCAGCCTCCTCCAGAGATAATTAACCTTGAGGAACCTCCTCAAACTACTGCTCCTCCCCCTGAAAAGACAAAACAAACAGCACCATCTACATCAGCACCAGCGCCAACAACAGAGCAGGCTCCAAGCCTGGACATGCAGAAGCTAAGGAGTGAAATCCAAGCCCTGGAAGCCCAAATGGCAAAATTAAATGAGGCCAGGGAAAATTTGGTCAAGTTGAATGAAAGATATGATAAATCAAAACAAAGTGTTGCTGAGAAAGGAAGAGAGATAAAGGCTCTCAAAGAAAAGATAAAGGAGCTGGAGAAGGAGCTCACACTTGATAAAGTAGTGGCTGAACTCAAGACAGTCCTATGGGCCAACATTGGCCAATCCATAACTGATCAATGGCAATACATTGAGACCATTCATGAGCAAATAGAGCTCATAGGGAAAGCACATAGAGAAATCCAAAGAGCAAGGGCATCTCTAGGCAATATGCCTGAGGTTGCCAACAGAATTATTAATGTGCTTAATAACAGAACAAGTGCTCAGTTGGAAGCAATGGAAATCTCCAGTAGAACTGAAACCATCCAGCTGATAAAGAGGGTCCTCACACTAAGAAACCTGGTACAAACACTGGAAAGAAGAAGCCAGGACATGCAGACAGAGGTAAATAAGTTCATGGACAAGTTTACAGTACTACAGGGCAAAGGTCTTCCTAGCTTACTGAACAACGCAGGGAGACTACTTTCACATGAAAATTATGCCAAAAGGGTCAACACATTTGCTACAAATCAGATTACAGAAAGAACCAGCACTTCAGAAGAATCAGGGCCAGCATCAGGGCAGAGTCTCTACAACAGGGTTGAGAACCTATTTTTTATCATGAATGAGATCAAACATTTGTTTGAAGTGCCTCCGAATTTCTACAAATACACAGAGGTAGATGAGACTCTAGAGGCAATCCTGAGACATCAATTGCCCACACAGGAATTCTGGACCAAAATGATACAGTTAATACTGTAAACCAGAGCCTGTATTCAAGTTTTTTCATTTAAATATATAAGTTATCATACACAAGAAAATTTTGATAAAATCAGCATGCATGGAGAAGAATGGGCTGAGCCAACTCAGCAAAACTATTCGGCCACTAAAGCAACACTGACAGTCACTGGTGACAGGGCCGAAAAGATACAGGAGGACAGAGCCACAAAGACACGTCATCCAACATTTATAACAGAACATTCAACTGACTCAGTGGCCTCCAAAGGTCAAAAAGTCTTCTGACAGAATTGAAGAGCATTTATGTTGTATTCAAAGCTGTAATAACTTCTTATATGTTGTTCTGTACAAGTTGGTGAACATATTTATTTCTCAGATGACTCAACGCTTCAGATATTTTGTATGACCATTTGTATATATTCCCCCTCGCATAAGTTTGCAGGGGGTTGTTGATTTCTCTTCTAGAGTTTCTTATGCTGTAAATTTCCAGAGTATTAATACAAAAGTGATGGAATTTCCAAAGCTCTGTGTTATCTGAGGCATTCTGGTGTTTTGCTGAAAGTTACAGGATTCCTGCGTACTTCATGGCACAATAAGTTCTCCTTAAAAACTCTTCGTTATGTGTTTTGTTATCTTTTCATAGCTCATTCATGTTCCTGTGTTTCATAGTTAATGGCAAAGAAAAAGAATAGTTCCAGGATTTATTCACAGAATACCCTGAACTCAATCTATGTTGTTATAAATGTTTTTCTTCAGTTATAGTCATAAGGTGTAATTCTTAACTGCTGCACCTCCAAACTATATCTTTCACAGTGATTGTTGTTTCAGGAATTCAAGTTTGCTCCTGTGCAATATATCTCTTTCTTACACCCCAGCTTAGTGGAAAATTCTTAATTGCTTTTCACGGGTTAAACACACTTCATATTCACAATCTCAATTTTGTTTCACGATGTATTTAAATGGCCCTGCAGTTTCAGCAACTCAACTCAATCCCTCAGACAACCTGTAGCCACAGACTCCATTGCCCAAGGGACTAGAATTATCTGAAGATTTCCACCTTAGGTACAAAAGACATCCCTCAACCAAAACACAAAACCAAACCCTGAATTCATAACTAGCCTAAAATCTTCATAAAACAGAGACAAACCTTAAAGAGAGAGCCCTCTCTGATTACAGTTTGGCTAGAAGCTGTAATCCAAAGATTGGTTAGTGGTTACCCCGGTCGTATTCCCTTGGGAGTCAAAGGGAACAACCTGGGTGTTAACAGAAGTAAATGTATCAAATAGTGAACTAATAACAATGGCCCAGTATCCTTGCTGCTGTATGAAAAAGAAAGTAAAAACTGAACTTAAAGCAACTCAAAAACTAAAAGCAAAGAAACTAATTCACACTACTTCAACTCTTCTGATCCTTTACCCTTTAGCTCAATCTACCTTGTGGGAAGCAATCATGAACAAGTTAAGCAATATGATATCTAAATGACAAGAAATTAAATTGCATAAAGGAAACTAATCACACTACTTCAACTCTTATGATCCTTTACCCTTCAGCTCAATCTACCTTATGGGAAGCAATCATGAATAAGTTAAGCAATATGATAATCTAAATTGCAAGAAATTAAATTGCATAAAGGAAACTAATCACACTACTTCAACTCTTCTGATCCTTTACCCTTAAGCTCAATCTACCTTATGGGAAGCAATCATGAATAAGTTAAGCAATATGATAATCTAAATTGCAAGAAATTAAATTGCATAAAGGAAACTAATCACACTACTTCAACTCTTCTGATCCTTTACCCTTCAGCTCAATCTACCTTATGGGAAGCAATCATGAATAAGTTTAAGCAATATGATAACTAAATCACACTACAATAAGTAATATTCTGATTCCTTACTAATAGAGTCACTTGACTATAGAAAGAAACCATAAACAAATGAGTAGTATGATGTCTAAGTAGCAGAAAATAAATAAGAAAAACACAATTTGAAAAAGGACAGTGTTGGAATTAAACTTCAGAAAATGAAAATTAGCAGGAAGGACAAGATGATCTCATATGTCAATAGTTATCAAAAAGATGAAAATTTGCCCGGGCTGCCTAAGAAAACCTGTAAAAAAAACATTGATCAGCTGACAGCTATAAGAAAACAGAAATGAAAATGTAAACAACAGTGAACTAAAAACATCAAAACGGCATGTTATATACAAGCTAATTATTATGAAAAAAGAAACATAATAAAATCAAATGAAAACTATACAGGGCTTTAGTGCGTAGGGGCCCTCTGCCACCTCAGCCAGTCAATGAACAGTCACAAGAATAAGCTCAGGAAAGTAGTCTTCTCATGTATTAAAGCAGCGACAAAATATATAAAACAGAGTACAGTGGGGTGATAATAGAAACAGTTCAAAAATTACATTGCAAAAAGCTCCTACACAGCGTTTATCAACGCGTTATTTATAATGAAAAAGTGCTGAAACTAACTAACTGAATCCTATGCTATTAACTGCGTTGCCAGAGACACGTAGATCTCCTCAGCCGAGATCTAGCGTAACGGTCATCATGTCTATTAAATATTCGGAGTGGTAGCTGTTGGATTCAGGTTACGGGGATGATCTCCAGGTGTGCCGATGTCTCCGTGGGCTGAGGACTGTGCCACGTAAACTTTCACGTGCTCAAAACAGAGACGTGCCACCACTAAATTCCTTGGTTGGCTTTACCTTTGACCCTTGTTGACCGTGACCTTCTATGGATGATTTGGCTGATTTGAAGGGACACGTTCCATGTACCCGTCACCTGTAGCTTGCCCATGTGGCTCGTTTCTTCATAGGAAACCTGTAGCATAGCCTTTAACAAAATGGTTGTGGAATCCTGTGCTGGCTGCGGAAACCTGTGCTCAGCTGCCTGAACAAAAATCTAAACCAAACAACAGTCATAAGCATAGTCAGAAAACCATGTCAGAAGCTCTTTTTAGACTATAATGCAATGATTTAACAGCTTGGTGGATGAAGTAAGTGAAAAAAAAGAAGGCTGAGAGGGTGTATAGGAAGGTGCAGGTTTGAGGCTCAACAATAACTAGTGTGAAGGATTTTCTGAGTTGTAGCTTAACCAGACATATGACCACCACATGCCCCGGAGTGGCAATCATTGAGAGCTCTTTTAGCTTCCTCGATTGTGAGGCATCGATGAAGAACATAATCGACACCGACACGATATAAAGTATCACCAATAATACAAAAGGGGTGGGAATGATGTCGAATCCTTCGACGATCATCCTTGGTCAATGTGGAGGTTTGGAGATACACGATGATATCACCGTACCATGGATCAAGGGTGCTAATCAGGAAAAGGGTCTCATTTGGAAGCTGTTCATTTGCATCAGCAGGGAGAGCTTTCGAGGGAAGGGAACAAATCAATTCATTGAAAACAAGTGACTTCTTAGATTTGGCCGTAGTGAATACCAAATCGAATTCTTGTAGGATAACGATCCATTTATAATACTTGCCCCCCAGCAACTAATGAGTCAGGATATAGGTCATAGGGTTGCATCTATAAATCACTGTAGTCATACTTAAAAGGATATAGTGCTGAAAGTGTTGAACAACTTGAACGATAGCCAAAGCCAACTTCTCGACATGTGCTTAACACGTTTCACTTTCGAGAGATTCCGACTAAGGTATTAGATCACATGTTCGCTGCCTTCATCGTCATCTTGAATGAACACCATAGCAATGGTTCTAGCGGTTGTGGCTAGGTAAAGGAAGTAATATTGATAATAGTCTGGTGGATGCAATAGAGGAGCATTTATGAGGACGACCTTAAGATCATAAAAATATTTTTAGGCGACCTCATCCCACATAAAGGGAGTTCCTTGTTTGAGCAACTAGGTAAATCCTGTGGCTAGCCCAACATAGTTGGGTATAAAACGATGGAGAAAGTTGGCCTTTCCTTGCAGGCTCTGGAGTTGGTGCAGTGAAGATATTGGGGGTAAATTTACAATGGCGTCAACTTTTAGTGGATCCAGGCAAATCCCGTCCTTGGAAACGAAAAAGTAGAGGAGTCGTCCTGATTCCACGCTGAAAACACATTTGTTTGGATTTAACCGAATGTTATAGTGTCTGCAGCATAGAAAAATTTGTCGAAGATGGTTTGGGTGATCTTGATGCTTACGAGAATGGGCAGGAAGGTCATCCATGTAAGGTTGGACAATGTTGCTAATATCATGAAACGCATAGGAAATTTCCCATTGAAACGTGGCTCTAACATTTTTGAGGCCGAAAGGGAGCTTCTTGTACACGAACGTACCCCATGGGTAGGTAAAGGTTGTCTTTGCTTGGTTGGCCGATACGCTATTAATCTGGTTATAACCAGAAAAACCATCCATAAAGGAAAAGATCTCGCTCCTGACACATTCATCAATGATTTGATCAATGAAGGGAGTAGGATAGTTGTCTTTAGGACATGCATGATTAAGATCTCGATAATCCACGCAAACGCGGATCATGCCTTTTTTTTGTCACCAGGATAATATTGGACACCGAGTCTATAAGGGGGATGGGATAAATGAACCCAACTTTGAGAAGCTTTTTGACTTCACCCTTAATAGCAACGGCCTTCGTAGGGTGCACTAGGCGAAGCCGTTGGCAAATGGGTTATGCGTGCAGATACGTTGGTATTTCATGTACCACAATGTTGGGATCAATGCCAGGCATTTCTTTGTACGACTATGCAAACACATCACAAAATTCCTGAAATAGACGAGTATATGTGTTGATCTCATCCAGAGAACAAGATACCCCAATATGAATGTGTTCAATGACATTGGGTTTGATAGAAATGTCGATCGGCATCGTTTGGGTAATATTACCCAAATTTCCTCTGACCATACTTCATGAGTAATAGTTGGTGGTGGAAATGGACAAGAGGAATCTTCGAAAGCGATAGACATGACTGTTGGGCGAGGTAGGAATGAGGATCGATGATGAGTATCGATTCATGGTGGTTCCTCGAGAGACATGATTTCCATGATACCTTCATTAGCGAGGAAGGTCTTGACTAAGGGATCAGATGATTCCAAAGTGCCAATCCAGGGGGATTGAGAGTACATATCGAGAGAGGTCTTCAACATATGAGAATCAGAGGATGTAGAGTTTGAAGACGAAACAATTTCCACATAATTGACTTCAGCTGGACTAAGCGGCATGACCTTGCCCCAAGCATCAACATGATCCATTGCAGGTATGACCCAGGGATCAGATTTGACTGAGACCATGTTGACAGTGGCAACATGAGGAGGTGGGAGTGGAAAAATTCCCAATAAGGCAGAATCTTTGAAGAGACCTACCCCCACACTCTCATAGGAAGCACCAGAGTGCTTGATGTACGAAACATTGCCATCTGAGGAGGAAGAGGCAAAGAAAGACAGTGGATTGATGGTGACAATCTTCCCTTGAAGGGGAAAATGGATCACACGAAACAAGGAGGAGGCCACGAAATGCATGGCATGAGTCCAACTTCGGTCGAGTAGAAGATTATAATTGAGATTGGTGTCAACAATCTCTACTTTGACTTGAAATGTCTTGCCTTCCAGGGTGATGGCAAGGTTAGGTAAGACACCGAAGGGTTGTGAATTGTGCCCATCGAAAGCTTCAAAAGTGTTCGGAGACTGGTTCAGTGTAGGGGAACCAATAAACTTCCAACATGCAGTTAACATGATACAGGTGGAAGAACCTTCATTGATGACAGTGCGGTGGATGGTCTTCTCATTAATGATTACCTAAATAAGAAAGGAAATATGATGAGGGAGCTGTGGAACATGGTTCTCTAGATCAAAATAGATCAAATTAGAATCGGTGGGATTGATGCCCCCGATAGTTGACAGCAAAGATTCACGCTGCGATGGGAAGCTTTGGAGTACCTCGAGATCTGACATGGCTGACGGTGCCTAAGCCAAATGTTCAACAATATTGTAGTGCCAAGTGGCTCGGGTGTTGGGATTATACGAGTATTTCTACAGCACACCTTGAGAGGGTGGTCACGTAGCGGAATTATGGTTAGGGCGCTTAATTTGTAGAGGGCCAGAACTCAGGGTAGAAGAAGAAGGTGCAACTTCTTTTTCTTTCCTAGCTGTCGGAGTTGGAGTTTGATAATATTTCAATCGGGTAGCGACATTAATGGGCGTGCTCATCATGAACACTTGAGATTCAGAGGAAGCAGATCAGGGTTTCTCTACCAATGGAGTCTGTTGAGATAGAAATGGCTCTTTAAGGACAACAAGGGTCCCTTTGAGAAGGCGACTAACTTTGGATCGTCATGCACAATCCTTAGTATAGTGATTCTCTTCGTAAATGAGGTAGGGATACCTAGGTTTCCATTGCGAAGATTTGCCAGTAGACGATTTGGAAGGACCCTGTTTCGGGGCATCTACTTTAGGTTTGCCTTTGCCTTTCTTTTTTCCTTTCGAGGATTTATCCGCTACGATAGACTGGACAACGTGGACCTCTGAGGTTTTACTAGGGCCGGGCAGATTTTGAGATGAATTATTAGGAGAAGCATTCGAGACTGACTTTTGTTTGGAAGAAGTTTTAGCAGGGGTCTGGGATATTGAACTAATAACTCCATCAACAGGAGGAACAACGGGTGACTTTGATACTGCAGGATCAGATGATGGCTGTGAAGCATTGGGTAACAACTCGTATAAGGTGCTAGACTAAGAGTAGAATAGATCCAAGTACTGGACACAGGAAATGGATTTCTCTTCAGTGACGCATCCACCCATAGATATATTGTGAGAAATTGGGGCTAGGAATTATTTGGTAAACCATTCAGTGAGCAACTGATCAGCTATCTCGAACTTGATCAGGTGACGTCTACGTCTCCATTCATGGATATGATCAGAGATGTGCATCGCAGTGTCTTGCTTAAGCGATGTGAGCAAATAGGTGCCAGTTTCATAACGAACCGGCAGTTGAAAATGCATGAGGAAAGCCATGGCTAACGAATTAAAGTCATGGAAAGTACTTCGAGGTAGCTCGATGTACCATTTCACTGCGGCACCCGTGAGGGTCCGTTGGAAAAGACGAAGATGAATGGAATCATCCACGTACAAGTTCGATGAGCACTAGAGGTGATATGTCATCACATGGACCAATCCTTGAGAACCATATGGAACGTAAGGATTTTGGTATTGGACCAAAGCCCCATAGGGCTGCTGATACTGAACATTTCTCGATCCAGACATACCAACAGGATTCTGAGCTTGTTGGTACTAGACATTACTTGATCCAGTAGGGTCAGCATGGTTATAAATAATACCAGAAGAGGGTTGGTTTATACCAAGCATGTGATCTTGTGAGCCGCTCACATTAGTGGCACCTGACACCATAGAGACATTCAGGTTCTACACCCCAGGTGGTGGCACAATCTGGCCGCTGATTAATGGGATAGAAGAACTGGTAGAGACAATCTTTGAAACTACGAGTTGTGACTCACGTGTAACTGGGATAGATGATACAAGAATATTCAGAATGGTGGGTTGCACCGGGGCTGAAGTAAAATTTTGTTGGGAATTCATGTTCATGACGAACGGACCTGGCGTATGCCTGAAACTTGATGCCCAAACATGATTATGTTAGAGTGATGAGGCACTAGGTGTGCCTGAAACTAAGTGGCCCAAAGACACATAGCTGTGTGACAAGCTGGCGAGAATACCTTCCGAATAAGGGAAACCATTGAGAGGAAACTGCAATTGCAATTATTCCCCCTCAACAGTGTGTGGAATAGATACTTCAGACTCATCCGGAGAAGTGATTGGAGCATCGCCTTCGGGTTCCATGTTTGAAAACATACGATGACAAATGGCTGAACATGTACTAGGGGATAGTTCCAAAGGAACACCCGGCTGCTCGTATGGACTGTAAGGATGCAGCGTTGATATCTCAACAACGTCAAACAAAGGGTTTGAAGGATAGATAACTAGTCCAAGCTGACTGTAAGTGGTTGGCGAGTTCTCTGGAGTTAGAACAGGATTGTCTGGAGATTCCCGGCCAAGATTAGCAGATGACCCTGAATCGAAAGTAGGTGGAGGACGAGATGATAATGGTTGAAAAATCAAAACAATTACGAGTTCAACATTTTGGTCCTCAAGTGACTCAGGAAATGGCTCCTCAAAAAATCTTTCATATGGAGGAGAGGAAGAGGAATTGGGTGAACCAAATGGTTCAGCCACAATGATCTTGTCTTAGTCGACAAAAAAAATAACTTCAAGGCTTTAAAATGTCCTTTTAAGGGAACTCACGATTTGGTCAGAAATACTAACAGGATGTTTTGGATCGTGGGCAATCAATTATTAAGACGCATAAAAGACTGATTTTCCTTCATTTTTAAGAGTCGAGAAAGAAACAAAGATGACTCTATCGTTTTCGATTGGAAACGAGCTCGAAAGGACAAGTACTTGAATGATCTTTTAAGTTTAAAGAGTCATAAAGATCAAATGACTTGATCTGATAATCACCCTATGAGTGACCTCAGTTAAAAATTTATTGTTTAAAGGTATTATAGACTCATGTGTTGGTGTGTTTTCTGTGTTATTTAAGCAATGGATTGTTCAGATTACCAATACACAAACAATTAAAATGGAAAGACAACAGAGAAATACAGTAAGAAATACGAGAACACAAGCAATTTAATAAGGAGTTCACCCTATCCTCTAGGGCTACATCTTCGGTCCAGCTTTCAGTGGTGGCCTTGTTTTATTGTGTCTTTAAGCAGAGAATTACAATGCAAAAGCTCAATATGAGTAACCTGAAACAAATTTGCTTGGTAGGGTGGTTCTTGGATTCCCCAAGCCACTTGAGTACACTGACTTCTTCTTCCTACTAGCTCTGTGACCTTTTGGTCTACAGATGAGAGCAAAATGTGGTGCTCAGCCTGGACAGATCCTCTCTGGGATGGCTCGGATCTCTCAAGCCTCTGGTGCTCGATGCTGCCTTTGGTCAGCTTGGACCTTTGTCCTATTTCTACTTTTGCTTCACTATCTTCTTTCTCTATGTTCCCTCCTCCTCTTGGGATTCTGGTCTCTCTATCTTTAGGGTTCTTTATCCCTCTCTTTGTCTCTCAGACTGACTCTAATTGAGTGACTGTGTCTTCTGTCTTTGTTCATGACTTTGAAGCCTTTTGTTCCCCATGCCTATTCAGTTCCTCTTTCGCCTCCGTCGATTCACTTGCTGTAGTTGCCCTTGGAGTTCCCCTATTTGGTGTCATCATCAATGCTTAGGGAGTGGCCACATGTCCTCCTTTAACTCATTCCAGCTTGCTTTGTCGGTTGATTTCTTCGGTTACGTCATGGATGAAGTCTTCCTCCACCATGGCGGTCAAACAGACTTCGAATCCTACTAAATCACGGCTCATTCCTTCGTCAGTTCCGCTTCCTCCATCGGGCGCAATCTCAGTCATCCGATCTGGGTCCTCCAGATCCAACGTCATACGCATGTTTCGCGTGGTTGACTTGCTCAACCGATAGCACGGATCAACGACAGTTTTCTCTCACCTCCACTTGCCACGCATCGATCGTTGAGTGGGACCGCTCTGCTCCCATCCAAAACCACTTATCGTTTGAGGGTGCCCTAATCAATACTGTCGGTTTCCAGAGTGCGGGTCCAACCTTGTCCTTTTAGCACGTTCTACCTATTGCCCGTGGTTCTCCGGCTCCCGACATGACTGAGTGCTTGGGGCTACTCCCATTTCAGCCCTTTTGGCCCAATGATGCACGATTAGCGCTAATCGTGCATCAAAAATCACCTCCTTTTCCTGATCCAGGGCTCCTAGGGGCTAATTTGACCTCCTGCACAGTCTCCATGGGCCTCAGTCAACGTGCTTTGACCGAGGACCTCATCGTTCCACACTGGCTGCCATTGCCACTGGTTCAGGGTGTTTTTGATCACTGTTTTGGAATTTCTTAGAAATTTGTCCTGACCTGATATAGTCATGTTTCTTTGATAGTTCTTTATGGATCCAATTCGGATCACGGCCTTCCCACTAAAAAAGCTTTTGGACCACCAAAAGTTGGTTTTCAAGCATCGACTAAGTGAGGGTATTGTTTTCTCACTTGTCTAATCTCAATCTACTTTGCATTGCTCGGCTTTGAACCTTTGAGCCCAATCCTGAGGTACTCTACATCTCCTCTGCGCGTCGTCCTCACCTTCCTGTCCAGCACTGTGTCTTCCTACAACTCATTAAGATATTCAGGTAGCAGCTCATCAATAGAAGGCAATTGACTCTGCTCTTCAGGGTCCTCAATCATTGAAAGTTACAAACAATCTCAAGCAATCTTCATTTACGACTGAGTAGATGTGCATGTAAGCTAGTAGATCAAGGTGAAAAGCATTTTCACCAATCTTCTGAAGTATCCTAAAGGGTCCATACTTGATAGGCTTTAGATTTTTACGTTCACCTTGCATCCTGTCCTTGCTGATATACAGTTAGACTTGGTCTCTAACTTGAAAACTATGCTCCATCCGATGCTTGTCATGCCTAGCCTTGTACTTGGCTCGACTCTTTTCCAGTTGTTCTTGTACTGCCTGGTGGATCTCCTGGATCTCTTCAATGAACCTTGTTGCCCTATCAACATCACTGTGTCCATCAACCATGGTATCTTTACCAAAGACAAAATCCAAAGTAGACCTTGGTATGAAACCAAAACAGGTCTAAAAAAGAGATCTCTGTGTAGAAGAGTATTTTGGTCTATTGTAAGCATGCTGCACATAACACAAGTGTTCTTCCCAAAGCTTAGGATGTTTGCTGAAATATCCTCTCAGTAACTGGATCACTGTCCTATTAACTACTTCTGTTTGGCCATCTATTTGTGGATGAAAAGCTGTGCTTTTCTTCAGTTTGGTGTCCATTAGTTCCCACAGACTCGACCAAAAATTCCCCACAAATCAGGTGTCTCGATTAGATACAATGGAAGTGGGTAATCCAAAATGAACCCATACATGTTCAAAGAATAACTTTGCAGTTTGTTCAGCTGTAATCTGTTTATTACAAGGTATCAAAATACACATTTTGCTGAACCTATCCATAACAACATATAGATAATCATGAACTTTCCTAGATTTAGGCAGTCCTCCAACAAAATCCATGGAAACACTCTCCCAAGGGTGTACAAGCCTAGTTTTCTATTACTGGGCTTGCTTTTAGCACACATGGCACACCCTCTTACATATCTAGAAACTGTCTCATTCATTTTCAGCCAATAGTAGAACCTTTGCAGCTGTGCAACTGTTTTACTTACCCCAAAGTGACCTGATATCAAAGAAGTGTGTGCTTCCCTAATTATCTTTATCCTCTGAGTTTGTGGAATGCAGAGTTTCCCACAATGGTATAAGAGTCGGTCCTTTACATGATATTTCAATTATTCTACTCTTTTTCCTTGACTCAAAGTTGCATATACATCTTTAAAGTCCACATCCTGAGCATATTGTTCTATGTAGCTTTCATGTAGCACATAAATATGCTTAAGTATGGTAGATGCATTTATAATGGGTCTAGATAACATGTCTACAACCTTGTTATGTATGCCCTTTTTATATCTGATGACTAAATGAAACTGTTGTAGAAAACCCATCCATCTGTAATGTCTTGATTGCTGCAACTTAGTTTGGGAGTGTAGATATTGAAGTGGCTGATGATCAGTATGTATTACTGTCTCTTTTCCCATTAAGTAATGTTTCCACTTTTTCACACTCTGAACTATGCATACAATTCTTTATCATATGTAGGATAGTTAACTATTGCAGGATTAAAAGTCTTAGAATGATAACATATGGGTTTACCTTGATGTGTCAACACTGCTCCCATGGCATAGTCACTGACATCAGTTTGGATATCAAATGGTCTTTGTAGATCTGGCAATGCTAGTACAGGTGCTGTACTAATCTTTTCTCCTTGCTCTTGCTTACAGTGGGTTGGGATGGTCCCCCAACTTCCGGATTTCCATTCTTTCCTCTAGTTTCTAGATGAGTAGCTTGTACAGATACCTCATCTATACTAGTGGGATTAAACATGAGGATGGTATGCCTCATGTAGCTGTGTAGACCACCAATGTACTTCAAAAGAGTCTCTGGTGAGTCTAATGAGATACCCAACATCAATGCTCTGTTTCTAAATTCTTAAGTATAACCTTGCACACTTTGCCCTTTCAACTATCGAGGAGTTTGCCAACTCATCATCTCTTGTTGCATGTAGGCCAATGGATAGAACTACTTTTTGATTGTAGCAAAAAACTCACTCCAGATAGAGATAGTCTTACCATGTCTTTTCATATCATCTTGGGTTTTGCCTTCCCATCAAACCAAGGCAGTGCCTCCTAGGCGTAGGCTTGCCAGCTGAATCTTACTCTTGTCTGAGTTTATGTTTTGTACCTTGCAATACACATCAATTTGTCTAATCCAATTGTCCAACTTTTCAACATTTAGCTCTCCATCATATATAGGCAAATCAAATTTAACATCTAGCTTGATTAAAGATTCTTTCTTATTATGCACATGGCTATTAGGAGGTGTGCGAAAGATTTCCTCTTTCCCTTTTCCTTTGGAGTGGTCATGGAAGTGAAACTCATCTTCTTCTTTATCTTGTTTAGAACCTGAGGAGTCTTCAACCTTATGCTTTCTAAAGTCTCTATACATTTCTTCTACCATATACTTTATAGCTAGGAAACTCTCTATGAATTGAGGGTCTGGCTCCACAAAACCTTCCTTTGACATTGTCTTCCGAGGATAGACTCTCCCAATTTCAGGATTAGTCTCCACCAACTCTCCTTCTCCTAATTTGAGCTTTGATCTAGTGAGCATTCAAGAGCTAACCAACACAAGCTTGTCTAACCTTGCAGCCTAGAGCTCTGATACCATTTGATCTGATAATCACCTTATGAGTGACCTCAGTTAAAGATTTATTGTTTAAAGGTATTACAGACTCATGTGTTGGTGTATGTTCTGTGTTATTTAAGCAACGGATCGATCAGATTGCCAATACATAGACAATTAAATGGAAAGACAGCAGAGAAATATAGTAAGCAATACAAGAACACAAGTAATTTAATAAGGAGTTCACCCTATCCTCCAGGGCTACATCTCCGGTCCAACTTTCAGTGGTGGCCTTGTTTTATTGTGTCTTTAAGCAGAGAATTACAATGCAAGAGCTCAATATGAGTCACCTGAAACAGATTTGCTTGGCAGGGTGGTTCTTGGATTCCCCAAGCCACTTGAGTACACAAAATTCTTCTTCCTACCAGCTTTGTGACCTTCTAGTCTACAGTGGAGAGCCCAATGTGGTGCTCAGCCTGGACAGATCCTCTCTGGGATGGCTTGGATCTCTCAAGCCTCTGGTGCTCGATGCTACCTCTGGTCAGCTCGGCCCTCTATCCTCTTTCTGCTTTTGCTTCATTGTCTTCTTTCTCTATGTTCCATCCTCCTCTCGAGATTCTGGTCTCTTTGTCTTCAGGGTTCTCTGTCCCTCTCTTCATCTCTTGGACTGGCTCTGACTGAGTGACTGTGTCTTCTGTCACTGTTCATGGCTTTAAGGCCTTTTGTTCCCCATGCTTGTTCAGTTCCTCTTCCGCCTCCATCGATTCACCTTCTGTAGTTATGCTTGGAGTTCCCCTGTTCGGCATCATCATCAACGCTCTGGGAGTGGCCACATGTCCTCCTTTAACTCGCACCAGCCTACTTCGTCGGTTGATTTCTTTGGCTACGTCATGGATGAAGTCTTCCTCCATCGTGGCGGTCAAACAAACTTCAAATCCTACTAAATTGCGGCTCATTCCTTCGTCGGTTCTGCTTCCTCCATTAGGCGCAATCTCAGCCATCTAATCTGGGTCCCCTAGATCCAACGCCATATCCACGTTTCGCGCGGTTGACTTGCTCGACCGATAGCGTGCCATCAACGGCGGTTTCCTCTCACCTCTGCTTGCCATGCGTCGATCGTTGAGTGGGATCGCTCTGCTCTTATCCAAAACCACTTACCATTTGAGGGCACCCCGATCAATACCGCTGGTTTCTAGAGTGTGAGTCCCGCCTTGTCCTTTTAGCGCTTTCTGCCTTTCACCCGCAGTTATTTGGCTCTTGACGCGACCGAGTGCTCAGGGCTACTCCCATTTCGGCCCTTTTCGCTCAGCGATGCGTGATTGCTAATGGCACATCAAAAATCACCTCCTTTTCTTGATCTGGGGCTCCCAGGGGCTACATTGACCTCCCGCGGAGTCTCCATGGGCCTCAGTCAGTGCGCTTTAACCGAGGTCCTTGTCATTCCACATTGGCTGCCATTGCCACTGGTTCAGGTTGTTTTTGATCGTTGTTTTGGAATTTCTTAGAGATTTGTCCTGACCTGATACAATCATGTTTCTTTGACAGTTCTTTATGGATTCAATTCGGATCATGACTACTCTAGATGATCTAGGTAAACAAGATTACCAGGCAACTGTGAACTGTAAAATACCTCCTGGCGAACCAAGAAGTACGAGCAGGCAATCTCCTCGAATGCTGTGTTCAGTGTATCACATCCGCAAGGCAGCTGACTCGACTTCCTAAGGATAAAAGGATTGCATCATAGTGGGGTCTCCTGTTATATACTCGATGGTACAGGGAGCACAAATATGTAATAGTGCTGTCTAATGCCGAAGCTAACGACAACTGCTAGGTTTACGGACGCTGGAATACGTATCTAGCCTAGACCTTCTAGATATGATCGTTAATGTCAAATGCGCCTTAGGTTAATTGAATTCATTTAGATTTGATCATGAGTTAAATTTTAGTTTTCAGGTCTTAGCGATGCTACTCGAAAAACCTAAAATGCAACTAAATGGGACAAGACCCTTTCAATTTGATGAAATGCCTACACTAGAGAGGGTAGAAAATACTTAATCAAATGCAAACAATCAAGCAACTAAAAATGAAATGATCTTTCACTACTTCACTTTTTCAAAAATTAAACTAATGAAAAATGCATTCCAATTCATAATTTCTTTACAAGCATTTATATATTAGTCCTTTCAAATTGAAAAAATTTCTCTTCCCTTTTCAAATGTTGATGCAATTCTAGTTTTTAAGAGATGCAAAGCATAATGTTGCAACAAGCTAGAATTTCATGCTTTCTCATGAAACAATGAAACAAACTTTTCGCATACAATGTTTCAATGAAATTTTTTTCGAGACTATGAGCTCTTCAAGCAGATGAAAATGTGAAAAGTTAAGTTCATTCAAATCAATGAAACATCGACTTTTCCAAACACAAGACCAACAATGTAATCAATTCCAGAAATAAACATTCAAGCTAGTAAATGAAACTTTTTCAAACTTGTGCAAAAGGAGGTCAAAGTCGTAAAAAGACCAAAAACAAATGCAAGGAGCAAACACACCCACAACCGGACTTAAGGAGTCGACAAGCTGCTGAATGGGCGACTAACTAGATGCCCTAGTGTTTTTGGCCACTCAATGACTCAATCAATCAAATAGCAAGATGACAAGCCAACAAGCAACCAAAAACCAAATGAAAAGTAGCTTCCTAATCAGGTAGAAAACAATCAAAAGGCTCACAGGGTCAAAAACACAAGAGCAGAACACACTGGCCAAGATTGGGGTCAAGCCCTAATCTTCACTTAC
Organism: Pinus tabuliformis; assembly: GCA_031772625.1. Classification (NCBI taxonomy): domain Eukaryota; kingdom Viridiplantae; phylum Streptophyta; class Pinopsida; order Pinales; family Pinaceae; genus Pinus; species Pinus tabuliformis. The sequence continues at coordinate 150,739,161 of CM062805.1, read as the reverse complement.
AGGCATCGGCGCGATTGTCAGCAGATTAAATGCGCTGGCTGAGGCAACTAAGGAAAAATATTTTCTTTTTAAAACAGGGACCAGATATGCTACTATGAATTTTAGACTTAGGCCAGTAAGTAGGAGAAAAGAAACAGAACCAAAGGGAAAACATGAAACTAGCAAAGTTCTCACTAAATCATGAAATCCAAAACAAACAAAAGATGGGATCTTCCTAGTGGAGTCATCAATTTGTGGTGAAGTAAAATTATAAGTGTGGACATTAATGAATTCCTCTAGCCCAATAATGGATCTAGCCACAATAGATACATTCTATAGAAGATTTCCTTAGGTTAGAATCAATCAAGAGGGCCTACCTATTGGTCGCTTATCCTGCTTGATGATGTTCTCGCTTGCTCGTCCCAACAATCTCTCGCTTCCTTCTTCAAGCTCTTGAAACAACTAAACAACAACAACACACAAACATAATAATAAACACATTGTAATTCAACCTACTTAATGAGTCAAGAAGCATTAGGACACAAATATTTAATATTAAAAAACATGTAGGAAATCAATCGATAGTTGCATATATTAATATAAAAAAGAGATTACAACCATTCGTCTTGACGTCGCAGTCTTCCTCTGACAAGACCGGGTTCCCACACACTTCTACTAGCACTCCATGATGGCTTCAAACAACAATTGTTTAAAGTCTCTTCCCTTTGGGCTTCACTCCAAACCAAACACACTTCTCCCTCACATAACTAGATGGCTACAACTAGTAATAGCTTGCTTGTCTAATCAAAATAATATAATCACACTTAGCCAAAACCCTAACTAACTTGTGCTTGGGAAAAAGGGAGGTTTATATAGGAAATATGGATGGGAGATGGATCCTCTTCTCATGGGAGAAGGACTTATCCTTTGAGGTAGTTCCATCATTAGCATCGACGAAAGTCATTAGCATCGACCTTGTAAACTAGGCAAAACATAAGTTTCAGGGGAAATGGTGCAAAAGGGAAATGATCTGCTCATGAAGAGGGACATAATGGGAGTTTCTCCATGAAGGCAAAGCATGCAGGATTCACTGTAGAGGTCCTCCAGGATCAAGGAATGGGGAGTATAGGGACAGTGACAAAATGTTGTGTAATAGTAAGCCCTCCAGGCTTATGTGTCTTGATGGGTCCCATTTTTTAGACTTGCGCCAATCCAAAGCCTTTTATGGTTATGTGGCCTTTCCACCTTGCCACTGAGCCCTACTTTATTTGTGCCACCATGTCCTAGTTCTTTTTCATCCTAAGATTGTACATTTTCACCGAAATTGAAACTCTCAGGGAGTAACCTCCGAGATTGCATGCTAGTGGGACCACTTCTCTATGCCACCTATGCCCTTCCTTTTAGTCTACAACTCTAGTTCATGCGCCAAATGTTATGCCATGTTGTCCAAAACCCTGTCACCCTAGTGATTCACAAGTGTGTGCCTTTGAATCTCTCCAGGGTAAGACCTCTGGGATTACGTGTCTGGATGACATCATGTTCATGTCACACCTGCCACGTGGCCTCTCAAGGTTGATTGATGTGTCACCATTTTTTGTCCACTTAGCAACCTATCCAAATTATATAAGGAATGTGTCATTGAACTAGACTACCATGACATCATGTCTTACACCATGCTGACATCATGCACCACTGTGATTTCTATCTATGTCCCATATCGTTTATGCCCTCCAATAGAAATGCGCCATGTGTCAAGCGATCATTGGTCCATGCTATTAGGAGTATGTAGGTGAGGGTTCCTGGGCCTTATGTTCTCCGATTTTCCTTTATAAAAATAACAGGCCTTGACATAAACTTTCAAAATTACATGCCTTTGATTTATTTATTCCACTGCTTGCTGCTAACTCACCCCAATGCCTCGTCGCCCCGAAAATTAAACTTTATGCCAATCCTTCTAACTTCCAAGGTATGTTCGCTCAGATTAAGTGTCAAGTGGGGTCCCACTTTTGCAAATTATCCTCTGTGTTAATTTTCCTTTTGCATGCCAACTCACCCCAGGGCTTTCTATGCTCCACTTTCTCGTTTACCACCAGTGGTTTTACGTAAACTCCCCTTAAGTGGAGAAGGGATCTACTTTCAACTTGGACCGTTGATACCAACATGGGGATTCCCCTTGTTGTTAACCCATGGGAGGGCATGGAGCCCTCATTTTCCCTATCATGGAAAATGAAGTTCTTATTGGGCCACACATTTCTATAGAATTAAGAATCGAGGGGAGATTTGATTCACACTTTGGACAACATGCACGATCATCTAAAGCATTATGACCACAAAATGGAGATGATATATTGTAGGTTGGTGCACATTGAACAACACCTCGACATTCCTCCTGCAACTCTAAGACCTTCGACAAACCCAACAACCCCAACATTAGTGGAGTGCTCAGATTCAAAACCTCACCCCTGAATTTGTAATGTTTTATGATCATACTCATGGTCTGTGTCTTCTTAATGGTTATGCATATGGAAAATAATGTTTTCACCTTAGGTTAGGCCTATTTATTTAAAGTTATATTAGATATTGTATATCTATGTTGACCCTGCAAAGGGTTCAATTTGGCTATGGTTTGGTCTCTTATAAGAGAGATCATAGTGACTTATGAATATTTTCGGATGTATTTCCTTGTTTTGACGTAATATATTTCACTTTACAAAAAATCAATCAATAAAATTGAAAATATTTATTTGAATATAATAATTAAAAATATTATATAGTCTAAAGGAGTTGAATTGTTGGGATGGGGTCTCCTGGGTCAGATTTTGTTAAAGTTTGTAAAGATATTGTAAAGTCTCCGCATTTTGAGGAGCGAAATATGAGTAGCACAGGTCAATAGGAGTCAAAGGGAATTTAGGAAGGTCAATTCCCCTTAGTTTGTTAAAGATAAGTTATTTTGAGACCCACCCATGGTTCACAGACCATGGTAGTATAATGAAGGATGACTTTAAAAGGAATTCATATAAGAGTCATAGAAAAAAAGGGGGAAGTAGGAAGTACATGAATTGAGTTTAATTTTTTCTGTTTCGTACTCTAGCGAAGGGGAAGGCTCCTGCAACTATGCCCGTGGAGACCTTGGTAAGTCCATAGCCGAGTGTGCAGGCCCATGTAGCTATGTGCGTAGGGTTGGGAAGAGTTTGTATCTGAGAATCTAAGCATAATAAAGACATATTTTGAAGTGATATCTGCGTATTTGTGTATTACTATTTATTTTTGAAGTTGTTGTATTTATAACTGTTGAATGCATCTAATCGGGAAAATTACTTAATAGATTTGTGAATACATAGATCTGCTTATTAGTATGATGTTATACATGTTTAGCGCAATAAACGAAGGACAAAAATCTGCTAACTATTATTTACTATAAGTTCTAGGTTTCAAAGGTTAGGGTTCACGAAGGTTAATGTAATATACCTAGGGGGGATAATATGGGGTACAAAGGGAGGTACCCAAGGGAATAATGTAATAATGGGATGGACCATAGTAATAAATAAGGTGGTTAACCCGTATCATGTAAGGGACCACAAGTAGTTAGTAATAATGTAATGGGCCCATGGTATTAGATAGATGGTATTGAGGGAACCATGGTAATGACCCATGGTATTGTATGTATGAGGCCTATATAGAGGCTAGAGACTCCACATTGAGAGATGTCAAGGAATTATTGTATGAACAAGCATATGGCTTGTAGAGTGTTCTCCTTCCTTAAGGAGTGAATCTATGGTGTTTCCCTACCTTAAGGGTTTTGATCAATAAAGAAGCATCACTATATTCAGATCTTGTTATTTCTTGGGTTTATTTATTTTATCATATATTTCTGGGTTAGATCCATAACAAGTGGTATCAGAGCACTTTCTTGGGAAAAAGTGGAGAATTTTTTAATATATATATATATATATATATATATTTTAATTTTTTGCAGGAAATTTCTGAGACAGCGAGTTTTTAGATCAGATCTATACATTTTGGTGAAAAATATGAAAAATATAATTGCATATCTGGATTATTTGTGAAAAAATACCCGATTTCAAAAAAACAATCGGTCGAATCGGAGTTTGGATGAAGGAGATATCATTGATCTAAACATCAGTGGTGTTGCAAACAATTTTTTGGGGCAGCGAGTTTGCGGCGTAGATCTGGACATCCTGGTGCAAGACCTACAAAATCTAATTGTAGAGATAGAATTTTTGTGAAAAAATACCCAATTAAAAAAAAAAAATCAATCGAATCAGAGTCCGGATGAGGGAGATATCGCTGATTTAAAATCAGCTCTTTTTTAAGAATTTTTGGTGACGGCGGGAGAGTTGCAGCGGAGATATGAAATTCCAGTGCCTCGATCAGGATTTCTATCACATGGGCAGATGCAAAATGGTTGTTCCATTTCCGAAAAAAATTCATAATAGGGATTCTGAGAAATATTGACTAAACTATGACAATTTCAAATTTTCGCCAAGTAAGTGAATTTTTTTCCGAACCTTCATCACTTCTGGCAAGGAATTTTTTACAGGGAATGATAAGGGTCCTACTATTGAAGAATTTATAGAATATCACAAATCTTGACGCAAACAATTTTGGGTAAGTTGCCTGCTATTTAATCTAAAATATGAAGATGCTAAATGGTGGGACTCACTTGACAATTCAGTGATGCGACTTCCTCATGAAAAACTTGAAGAATTTCTTTTAGAAAAATGGTCTCATGCTAGAAAACAAGATAAGGAAAAACATGTGAGGTTATTTCCTACTGGTATATTCTTATTGCAGGTTCATGGACTGATTCAGAAGGAGAAGATCATTGTGTCTATAAATCCTAGTTGCAAGCAAAATCTCATAAATGTCAATTTGGCAAAAAAATTACAAGTGCCAGCAAAACACATTGAAAACACACAGGAAGTGAAAATTTATAAAGATTTGAAGCTTTCAATGGATAAGTATGAGTTGCATGGTGATTTTTATACGTCAGATATGGATAACATGGATGTTGTTTTGGGATATCCTTGGATGGAATCCGTGGGTACTATCAATATTAATGTGCAAAAGAAATTCCTGAAGCTCTGGTATAAAAAGAAGAAAATTGCATTACAGGATATTTCCATCAATAAACAGGTAGAGTACATGGAGGCTGAAGTAGAAGATATGCCAGGGACTGACATATCAGATGATGAGACAGTGATGATTGACAATCAAACACAAATAGAGGCTAAAGCAGAAAAGGTTACAGGTGTTGATACATCAGATGAGGGCTCAGTGGTTGAAGTAATATTGGAAGATAAGACACCACAGCAGGCACCACAACATGCACCAGATAACAGTCAGGCTCTAGTAAGGGGTGAATTAAAGAAAAAGACACCATGGGTTAAAACTTCAACATATCATCACCCACATCACCCTGAAAGACAAAAACCAACAAGATGGCAACCAATTAGCCATAAGAACAACAACCCCCACATGACAGATAGAGAGGAGCGAAGATCCACCTACTACACATCAACACAGAAGAGCTACCATGGTCAACTTCCATCTCAAGCGAGCGAGGCACCAGCGAGATCGAGGGTTCACCTTTCTCTTGGATGGCTAGATGCACGTGCATGGTACCAGTGGACTACTCTTTTGAGTAGATCTTATTATTTGTGTTCTTCCCATGTTTCGGGGACGAAACATGTTAAGGGGGGTGGAATGTAATATACCTAGGGGGGATAATATGGGGTACAAAGGGAGGTACCCAAGGGAATAATGTAATAATGGGATGGACCATAGTAATAAATAAGGTGGTTAACCCGTATCATGTAAAGGACCACAAGTAGTTAGTAATAATGTAATGAGCCCGTGGTATTAGATAGATGGTACTGAGGGAACCATGGTAATGACCCATGGTATTGTATGTATGAGGCCTATATAGAGGCTAGAGACTCCACCTTGAGAGATGTCAAGGAATTATTGTATGAACAAGCGTATGGCTTGTGGAGTGTTCTCCTTCCTTAAGGAGTGAATGTATGGTGTTTCCCTACCTTCAGGTTTTTTATCAATAAAGAAGCATTTCTATATTCAGATCTTGTTATTTCTTGGGTTTATTTCTTTTATCATATATTTCTAGGTTAGATCTATAACAAGTGGTATAGAGGGGATAATATGGGGTACAAATGGAGGTACCCAAGGGAATAATGTAATAATGGAATGGGTCATAGTAATAAATAAGGTGGTTAACCCGTATCATATAAGGGACCACAAGTAGTTAGTAATAATGTAATGGGCCCATGGTATTAGATAGATGGTATTGAGGGAACCATGGTAATGACCTATGGTATTGTATGTATGAGGCCTATATAGAGGGTAGAGACTCCATATTGAGAGATGTCAAGGAATTATTGTATGAACAAGCATATGGCTTGTGGAGTGTTCTCCTTCCTTAAGGAGTGAATGTATAGTGTTTTCCTACCTTAAGGGTTTTGATCAATAAAGAAGCATTTCTATATTCAGATCTTGTTATTTCTTGGTTTTATTTCTTTTATCATATATTTCTGGGTTAGATATATAACAGTTAAGATAAAGCCCTAGATCAATAGAAAACACATCACGTAGCCCTATGGATGTAGGAACCTAGTTTTAGCATCCCCAATATTGCCTCAGGTGAGATTGTAGCTTGCGCGACGCACCGAAAGCACTGGTAGTGTAGGGTTTTATTGGTTAGTGCAACTAACTCTGAACCTAGGACCAAGCCCCATCAAGCCAACAAATGGTTCTTTTCCAGGACCGAGACCTATCTGAAGGGCATGTGATGTGGGGTCTGTAGAGACTAAGAAAGAAGGAGATTGAGAAGCTACACGAGTTTGCAACTCAAGAAAATAAGAATTCGCATCTTTCGAAAGAAGAGTGGTTGCAGAGATATTTATATATAGACGAACACAAAGTTTTCTTTTTCTAGCAGATGGTCAATCTACCTAGAAGATGGATAACCCTATTGTGTAGACTCCAAAGTTAGTGAAGTGTCTGGAAGGATTAAAATACAATATTACGAAGGTTGTCAATTACTGGATCGATAGTATTTTGGGCGGATTTATCACTGAGTTCACGATTGATATGTCTGCCAGTTATAGCCAAGTTGAACGCCAGTTTTTCAAAGGACCAAGAGGTAAGTATTTAAAGTCTCTGAAAACCTGGATTAAAATGCTATTGTGTAGAAACGGGTTATACCACTAAATTAATGTTTAGAAGAGGCTCAACGGGAGCTACGCGACGTGGAAAACAATTTTGAAAAAATCTAGATACAGTTGTTGAGTATAGTCCTCTATTGGGAGCATATGGTAGTGAAGAAGAAAGTAATAGTCCGAAGATGCTGAGAGGTGTGCCATAGTCGGTAGATCAGGGCACTATGGGAATACCACATCCATCCACTCCACCTCCGCCATCACCTCCACCTCACACACCTACGCCTCCACCTCCACCTCCACCTCTGCTATTTAGTATGGCAAACACTATGAAGATGCCTATATTGAGGGGTTTGGGGACAAAAGACCTTGATCAATTCTAGTTTTTAGCAAATTCTGTGTGTAAGTCACAACAGATAATAGATGATGATATGAAGAAAGTGAATCTAGTAACAACATTACAAGATAGGGCACTGACTTGGTATATTAAGTACAATACGACTAATCCAACTGCGTCATTGAAAGACATGAAAGATGTAATGAATAATGAATTCAGAAAGGAAAGTCTCAAGTCCAATATGTGACTGAGGTAAAAGAAATTAAGCAGAAGGTGAATGAATCTACATGGGATATTGATTAAAGGCTGAAATGTCTGCTACAATAGGATAATCTTTAGATTCCAGACGAGTAATATAAGGACTGGTATATTTCTACGTTGTTGCCTCATTTGAAATTACCATTGTCACAGAAGAAGCTTGGATCACTGAAGTTCTAGAAATTGCTATGAAGTTGGAATCTTCGCCTATTTAGGACACGAATATGGGAGTGAAGGATATTCAAACGCAGTTGGCTAGCCCACATATGGAGTTACAGGATCTCAAAAAGGGAAAATAGGTAAAAAATGAAATTCCTTCTGAAGTGTGGTGCTTAAAGTGCAAAGGAAATGATCATGACAAGGATCATTTTCCAGAATATTAGAACTACCTAATTGGGGGAGGTCCTAACCCCTGAAGCTAGAAACTTCCACGGGATCAAGTGATAGTGTAATGCCCTGGTGCGCTATCTACTAAATAACAGGAAAAAATTCAACTAACAATTTCCATTTGTTGCAAAAGTTCGTACAAACTCCCCAACAACTATTTTGCAATTTTTGTAAGTCTATAGGCCATGATTAGTGAAATTACTAAAGCTATGAGTTAATGATGAACATAACTTCGACATATAGAGTATAGGTTGAGACACATCCACAATAAGATCAAGGCACACCCGCAACATGCGGAGGATTGTTTCGGAGGATTCTAAGGACGAGGAAGAGGAAGAGGGGGAGGAGCTGAAAGAGGTCGTGAACATGTTATTTGATGCAATTGTGGGGAACCAGGCCACTATGAACGAGATTGTAAGAACCCGACATGCCCCTCTTCTCAGTATTGTCGATAGTTTGACTGCATAATAGAATATTGTCCTATACTCATCGCAAAGATGCAAGAGAAGAAGAACCAGTAGCCCAATTAGAACATCCAGATGACGAGGTCAGAACCATGCAAGGATAGACCAAGCATTAATATAGTTACGTGAAGTGGTATAGCTATTGGGAAGATAAAGCCACAGGGAAACAACCAAAAGAGAATTCGTGGGTGCGTAGGGATGTTGACAAACAATGAACATACTGAACTTGATTTACATAAGGCAAAAGAAACATTTATGGAGGCAAAGAAATGATTTGTGGATTTAGGGGATTCCACATCAAAGAATCAAAATGAATGGACATAGAAGACTAAAGAGTGTTGTTGCACATGAGACATATCAATCAGTATTGAAATCCTTCTTGAAAACTTGCATGAAGCTCTTAAGGGACCAGAAAGCAATGGAGGGACTGCAAAATTTAATAGACAAATGCACTGACGAGGGTAAGCCGCTACCTGAACAACACGCAGTGCATAAAGTAGACAAAAGTAATAAAATGACTGGTCGAGAGATGAGATTGACTGCATAGATCAGAGAATTTGAAATGGACCAGGTGATCCTAGATTTGGGATTTGATGTGAATGTTTTTCCTAAACAAACTTGGGAAAGAATGGGAAATTTGACACTACAGTGGTCCCCAATTCAGCTGTGAATGGTGAACCAGCATAATATTATTCCAATGGGATGCCTACATGGAGTAACTGTAGACATTGAAGGGGCACGCATTATAGCTGATTTTGACGTAATCGAAATAGTGGATGATAGTAATCCCTACCCAGTGCTACTTGGAATTGATTGGTCATTTGATATGAATGTGATTGTCAAACTGAAGAAGCACAACATGACGTTTGAGAAGAAGGAACTAAGAGCCATTGTTCCATTGGATCCAACTGAAGGTGCGCAATATACTGAACCAATCCAAGATTACTATGAGGAGGATGATATTGAACAGATCTATAAGCTTACTACATGGAATGAGGATTGGATCAATCCTATGATAGATGGAAGAATTACTTGGGAAAAGGACAACTCTTGCAACTCAGATTCAGATGAGGAGCTCGAGCACTAGCATAATAGTTTGCATGAAGTATCAACGCCATGATGCAATAGACTTATAAATCACTCTGGTGTATATTTGTTGAGGTATGCAATTTACTATATTATGATGGCTTAGAGGATGTAAATTTTTTTCTCAATAAATTTGAAAGGGATGTACTAGAGGAGCATCAGTTCCAGGCATTGGACATCGCACTAAGCGCTACACCTGCTAGATGGTGGGATACACATAAGGACAATTTTATAGACTAGAAGGAGTACTGAAGGATGATGAAGTTGCAATTTGGCTATGCAAAAACCTGCATTACTAAAAAATATACAGGGAAAGATAATCCATCCGAGCGTCTGGCTCATTGGGAGAAAGCATGGGGAGAGGAATCACAACCTGAATGGGTACATAATTTTGGCACACCTTGGATATTATTCTGATGAATTGGTACTTAGAAATAGAGCTGCAACATGGAACCACAAAATGGGACATTATGAAGGAAAGATTTTTGCTAACATTCAGTTTTGAGGATGGATTCGACTATATTGATGAAGCATTACAGGAAATCAAGGTTGTGATATTCAAAACACCTATAGAGCCTATCACATGGGTACAACCTGACTGGAGTACTGTTGACGGTGCTGGACCCATCAACATCTCAAGGGGATCTCCCACTAAGAAGTCCCAATTAGACCTCAGACCGTTTGGTGTAGGAGTCCCAGGAAATCAAGGTTGTGATATTCAAAACACCTATAGAGCCTATCACATGGGTACAACCTATGAAGCATTACAGGAAATCAAGGTTGTGATATTCAAAACACCTATAGAGCCTATCACATGGGTACAACCTGACTGGAGTACTGTTGATGGTGCTGGACCCATCAACATCTCAAGGGGATCTCCCCACTAAGAAGTCCCAATTAGACCTCAGACCATTTGGTGTAGGAGTCCTAGTAGTGGGTCGTAAGGTAATGCCTTGACCGCGATGTTGTACAGATGCAAGTAAGATAACTCTGTCAGTAGCAAGGGTGTGACCGAGGTCCCAACACAAAAGGAGAAGAAAAGGGTGAAAGTGAGTTCTAGGTTGAAAGGGATCAGTCCCAACTCAGCTAGGAACACATAACACAAAAGGACATACACAACTTTCGGTAGAGCAGTCCACTCTAATGCGGTAGTCACAACATACAATGTAAGATAACACTCACAGATCAGTTCGAACGAGTGCAACGGTTGTTACAGCAAGGTTCATGTGAAAGGTTTGTTTGGTGTCCGGCAGAGCAGTTGACACAGACGATGACAACATTAACAACATATACAACACATTTGCAACAAGATTCATATAATTTCATGTGAATTAGTTCATACAGAAATACGTAAGTTAAACAACACATGTCATTAACACAACTGGAGTAGTCCAGCTACAATAACAACATATGCATGAAAATGTGCTGGCTCTTATTATCTAAAAGTGCAAGTTCCAATCATACAATACATCCATGTAAACCTGCTAGCCTCATCAGTGAAACATTACAACCACATCTGCCTGCTCCTCCAAATAGAGGTACTAGCTCCTTGCAATGGAGAAGCCAAGGCACAAGCCTTCTTCAAGATAGTCTTAATAGAAGCTTGGTTGACCAAAAAGCCTATACCATGAGTTATGAGGGAGAATTTATAGCAAAGGGTGGGGTGACCCTTGACATTCCCCTTTGTGACAGTTCAACTACCCTCATGACTCTTCACCTACTCTATGATTGTTACATCCAACAATTGACACTTTACTTACACTTGACATGACTTAACGTTACAATGCACATGTACTCATGTGAGACAACATGGCTTGGGAAAGCTAAGCAAGCCATCACTGACACTTGATTTGCTGTGATGAGACCAACTCTTTTACATGTTTGTGATGGTGAAGGCAGTGAGTTGATTCCAAGCTTGGTCGTCCATGATGGTGTGCATGCACCTCATGGTGACATCTTGCTGAAGTGAAATCTTGCCTCCAATGCAATCGGTGCATTGGTTTGGCCCCTTCATCCAACTCGTCTGTTAACATGCACATGGTCTTCTTGAGTATGGTTGAACTGACAACACACTGATGGATAGTGTTCGTGTTGATATTAAAGTGTGTGCTGGTGGTCATGCACATCAACTTGCCAAAGTACATGTTCAACCCCAGTTGGACTTGCTTCTTGTCTTCGCCTTGGTGAGTGCGTTGAATGGGTTGGATTGCATGCGTGTGCTCAACGACATGCATGCTGCTGAATCCCTTGCATGCGATCAACAACAATTCTCACCATGTCTGCTCTGTGTCAACTGCTGGGATGGATACTTAACTTGTACAGACGCAGTTTCATATGTGAGTGCCTGTTTCGCCCACTATTGTTCCTGTTCTTGTTGCAACTCATTCGTCTATCTATGCAGCTTCATGTTCTTCCTGAGTTGTTGCTTCATCACATGCAACTCCTTCTTTGTTCCATCTTCTGCCTTCACATGATCTTCATGTCACACTGTCACTTCATAACTGGACTCTCCAAAGTTGCTTTCATCATCAATGGACCTACATGAGCTTGCAACCTTGTTCTACTTCTGTGTTGTCACCAACCCTCCTCTTACATTCGTTGCATTTGTTATGCTGTCTTCAGCAGTTGTCCATGATGCTACTCGCTATGATGTTACTACTGTCATATATTGATGTCCTTGTCTACGAACAATTTGATGTATTTGTGGGTAGGCAAGTCCATGGGCACTTGATCGACTGCATCCCCAAGTGTGCTCTGAATGGTGTCTTCGTCTCTGCTCTCCTAAAAACCATTGTACATGTATTGCTGAGAGGTAGATGAACACCTAGGATACCTGGAGACATGGTAACACTCATGGTAAGAAATCTGTCAGTCGAAAACCAAAATGAACATGAGAACTGACTTGCAACATACCTGTGTGCATGATCATGAAAGTTGCACAATTTCGACCGGGAGGGCGGGAGATTGGCTTGCCAAGACTGCACAAGGCACAGTCTGGGCTGTTGGGAGACTGGTTGACTATTGTAACTGCGCAATTTCTTGGGCCAAGCAGCCACTATCCTCTAGAACTGTGCAAAACAGCCTTGGAGGCCAGTGCTGGGCAGGAATGTGCAAATCTAGAGAGGAAGGTGAGCCTTCCTTCCCCAGACCGCGCAATGCAGCCTTGGTGAAGGCAGAGTTCGGGCCAAGGTTGGCCTGAATCGACGATGGGAAACTGAAAGAAACTAAGACAATAAATGCATGGTGACACTAAGTGATAGTAGAAGTGATTGACAGTGCATGCAAAACATGAATGAAAGATTCAACAAATAGATCAACATGCATGTGGGTGAGGCAGTTCACTGGTTGGGCGAGTGTCCGTGCAAAATAATTTCATGCATGCGACAACAATGAGATAGAAACGAAAACTAAAACAGATCTAGGACAAGATAGTATATATGTAAACGACAACAATCATTCAAAGAAATCAAGCAAACAATACTCGCACAAGTGAAAACACAAAAAGCGATAGAAATGCAACACAAGGCATGGGAAGCGGGCTTACCCAAAACAAAGGAGCTGAATGTGCTGACTGATCCTAGATGTGATGTGGGATGTTAGAGCTGCAAGGTTGATGTGAGGAATAAGCTCTGCAGCATTTGGTTGATGAGTTTTGATAACATCGAGGTTGTGACGTGCATGCCATGAATCTAGGGGAGGCGACACTTGGTGGGAGGTTTCAGAATTTCTCCTTGCATGTAACCTCTAACTGCTAAACATAGATCCCTGAAATAAGGGATGCCTTTGCATGCTACCTTGGTAGAGGAAACTCATGAATGCAAGTCTGTTTTGCTTAGTCTCGAAGGGAACCGGCCAACTCAGCTGTACATGCAAGAGACTGCTCGACTGCTGGAGAAAAATGCACATTTCTGGCTGGGAGTCGAGCTGGCTGCCTAGGAGATTTGCAAAATTTCTAGGTAGAGCAGCTGACTACTGCCCAAATTTACGCAAATTCTGGGCCAAGCAGCCTTGCTGGGGAAATTTACGCAAATCCTTCTGGGAGTGTTAGCAGGTAGGATTGCACAATCCTAGAGCTGAGCAAGCTACCAAAGAGGATTACGTAATTTCTGGAGGGAAGGTTGGTTTCCCTCCAGAAATGCACAATTTTCAAGGGGAAGCTTCTCAACCTACAGCTAGACCAAGTCTGGGTGAACAACATGTGAGGGGAATGCATCAACCTGTGACCAACAGGCTGCCTTTGTGCAAGAAATACACTGAAGTTTGTGAACTTGATGAAGCAAGGTAAGGTTGGAAGGGAGGCTCCAAAATGAGGCTAAGGAAAAATTTTGGAGGGTGGTTGTAGATGCTACAACACTTGGCGACACACTAGTATAACTCCAACTCCTTTTTCATGAAAAGCAAGTCTAACACCTCCGAAAGTATTGTTCAGTTTTCAGGTCATCTTGGTTTCACACTAACTTGATTGTAAGATGTAGCTTGGATGGAAGGGAGTCATCCTTCGCAAGTTTTGATGCTCAAGCTCCCACTCATAATCTTCATGAATGACAACGCATGTTGGTTGTGAAACACCAAATCCATCAGTGGGTTGTTCCTCGTTCACAACAAGTGAAGAGTTCAGAATGGACGAACATAAGAGAACATCATCCAGAGGAACATTCGGGTGCGAAGATGGATGTCGTAGAAAAGAATGCATATGAGGACTCGAAGGACTCACAACCAAATCTGCGCAAAAATTGAGTGAAGTGATGTTGGGAGGGTGTGAAGGATGAACAGGTGTGTGAGCATGATCCTCAACATCAATGGGCAGTGGTAGAGTTGTTGAATAAGAGGAAGGCAAACAACCAGTTGAGACAGTGCCCGCTTCCACATGAGATTGTGTAGCTCCATCAATGAAGAATGTTGAGCGAGGCTTGATCTCAAAATTTCTCTTGGGACAGGCAGATTTCTTAAGGCAGTACTCAGACTGGTCCCAAAGATAAGAAAATTTCATATGGCTCCTTGGAGCTTGAAACTGCAAGTCACGGAAACGCTGCCAAAAATCAATAATGGATTCATGCAGATCCCTCTGTTGTTGTAACAGTTTCCGGTCAAGATGGTCTGGATCAAAATTATAGAACGTGTCTTCAATAAGACCACAAAAGTGCTCAAATGAGTGCATGGTGTCAGTTGGTAGGCTGAGCACCCAATGAAATGGAGATTCATGAAGTGCATATGCAAGCAGAAAACCGATTTGTTCGTCAGAAAAATCATCTTCCTCATGAATCATGGAAAGAAATTTATGTAAGTGCTTAGGCCATGCCACTTCGCCTTCACCATCATACATGTGAGTGGACAAGATATCGAAAATCTCCCCTGAGATGGAGACATCTTCACGATTCGAGAAACACCTAAGGGGAAGAAGAGTGCAAGACTCCATGAAAGATACGCAAAGGTTCAAAATTGGAGGACATGACACAACTTGTCATCAGAGCCTCCTTCTAGCTCTAGAAATGTTGACGATGTTGGACACACCAACATGTCAAGGGGATCTCCCTAGTAACAAGTCCCAATTAGACCTTAGACCGTTTGGTGTAGGAGTCCCAACAAGGGGTCATGAGATAATGCCTTGACCACAATGTCGCACAGAGGCAAGTAAGATAACTCTGTTAGTAGCAAGGGTGTGACTGATGCAGTGAGTCAAGGAAGATGTATGAGAGGTCCCAACACAAAAGGGGGAGAAAAGGGTGAAAGTGAGCTTCAAGTTCAAAGGGATCAATCCCAAATCGGTTAGGAACAGACAACACAAAAGCACATACACAGGTTTCGGCGGAGCAGTCCACTTGGATGTGGTAGTCAAAACATACAAGGTAAGATAACACGTATAGTACTCACGGATCAGTCCGAACGAGTGTGATGGTTGTTACAACAAGGTTCATGTGAAAGGTCTATTTGGTGTCCGGTAGAGAAGTCGACATGGAAGGTGAAAACATTAACATCATATACAACAAATTTGCAACAAGATTCATATAATTGCATGTGAATCAGTTCATACACAAATACATAAGTTAAACAACATATATCATTAAGGCAACCATTGTAGTCCAACTAAAATAACAACATATGCATGAAAATATGTTGGATCTTATTATATAGAAGTGTAAGTTCCAATCAACAATATGTCCATGTAAACCTACTAGCCCCATCAGTGAAACGTTATAGCCACATCCGCCTACTCCTCCAAAGAGATGTACTAGCTCCATGCAGTGGAGAATCCAAGGCACGTTACAATACTATATAATCCTTCTTCAAGATAGTCTTAGTAGAATCTTAGCTGACAAAAAAGTCTATACAATGAGTTATGCAGGACTATTTATAGCAAAGGGTGGGGTGACCCTTGAAATTCCCCTTTGTGACAGTTCAACTACCCTCATGACTCTTCACCTACTCTATGACTATTACGTCCAACTATTGACACTTGACTTACACTTGACATGACTCAACGTTACAATGCACATGTACTCATGTGAGACAACATGGCTTCGACAAGCCAAGTAAGACATCATTGACACTTGGTCCACTGTGATGAGACCAACTCTTTGACATGCTTGTGATGGTGAAGGTGGTGAGCTGATGCGAAGCTTGGTCATCCGTGATGGTGTGCATGCACCTCATGGTGACATCTTGTTGAAGCAAACTCTTGCCTCTGTTGCAACCAGTGCATTGGTTCAACCCCTTCATCCAACTCATATGCTAACATGAACATGGTCTTCTTGGGTAAGGTTGAACTGAAAACACACTGATGGATAGTGTCCATGTTGATCTTCAAGTGTGTGCTCGTGGTCATGTGCATCAAATTGCCGAAATACATGTTCAGCCTCAGTTGGACTTGCTTCTTGTCTTCGCTTTGGTGAGTGTGTTGAATGGGTTCAATTGCATGCATGCACTCAACGACATGCATGTTGTTGAATCTCTTGCATGCGATCAACAACACTACTCACCATGTCTGCTCTATGTCAGCTACTGAGATGGATCCTTAACTTGTACAGGCGTAGTTTCATCTATGAGTGCATGTTGCACCCGCTGCTGTTCGTGTTCCTATTGCAAATCATTCGTCTGTCTGTGTAGCTTCATGTTCTTCCTGAGTTGCTACTTCAGCACATGCAACTCCTTCTTTGTTCCATATTTTTCCTTCACGTGATCTTCATGTTGCATCGTCACTTCATAGCCGAAGTCTCCAAAGTTTCTTTCATCATGAATGGACCTACTTGAGCTTGCAACCTTGTTCCACCTCCGTGTTGTCAACAACCCTCCTTTTGCATTCGTTGCATTTGGTATGTTGTCTTCAACTGCAATCCATGATGTTGCTTGTTGTGATGTTCCTGCTGTCATAAATTGATGTCCTTGTCTATGAACAACTTGATGTATTTGTGGGTAGGAAAGTCCATGGACACTTGATTGACTGCATCCCCAAGTGTGCTTTGAACAATTCCTTCGTCTCTGCTCTCTTGGAAACCATTGTACTTGTACTGCTAAGAGGCAGATGAACACTTGGGATACCTGGAGACATGGCAACACTCATGGAAAGAAATATGTCAGTCGAAAACCAAAATGAACATGAGAACTGACTTGCAACATACCTAGGTGCATGATCATGAAGGTTGTGCAATTTCAGCTGGGAGACCGACTGCTAAGACTACACAAGGCACAGTATGGGCTGTTGGGAGATTGGTTGACTACTGGAACTGGGTAATTTCATGGGCCAAGCAGCCACTGTCATCCAGAACTGTGCAAAACAGTTCTTGAGGCTAGTGTTGGGTAGGAATGCTCAAATATGGAGAGAAAGGTGAGCCTTCCTTCCCAAGATTGCACAGTGATTGACAGGGCATGAAAAACATGAATGAAAGATTTAGCAAATAGATCAACATGCATGTGGGTGAGGAAGTTCGCCGGTTGGGCGAACGTTCGTGCAAAAAAGTTTCATGCATGCGACAATAGTGAGATAGAAACGAAAACTGAAACAGATCTAGGACAAGCTAGTATATATGTAAATGACAGCAAGAGTTCAAAGAAATCAAGCAAACAATACTCCCACAAGTGAAAACACAAAAAGTGACAGAAATGTAGCACAAGGCATGGGAAGCAGGCTTACCCAAAGCAACTGAGCTAAATGTGCCGATTGCTCCTAGATGTGATGTGGGATGTCAGAGCTGCAAGGTTTATGTGAGGAATGAGCTCTGCAATGTCTAGTTGATGAGTTTTGATAACATCGAGGTTGTGACGTGCATGCCACGAATCTAGGGGAAGCGACACTTGGTGGGAGGTTTCGGAATTTCTCCTTGCATGTAACCTTCAACTACTAAACATAGATCCTTGAAACAAGGGATGCCTTTGCATGTTGCGTTGGGAGAAGCAGCCCATGCATGCAAGTCTATTTTTCTCAGTCCCAGAGGGAACCGGTCAACTCAGTTGTACATGCAAGAGACTGCTTGACTACTGGAGAAAATTGCACATTTTTGGCTAGGAGATGGGCTAGATGCCCAAGGGATTTGCACAACTTTTGGGCAGAGCAGCTGACTACTGCCCAAATTTGCACAATAATTGGGTTGAGCAGCCTTGCTGGGGAAATTTGTGCAAATCTTGCTGGGAGTGTTGGTAGGAAGGATTGTGCAATCCTGGAGCCCAGCAGGCCACCAAAGAGGATTACGCAATTTTTGGAGGGAAGATTGGTTTCCCTCTAGAAATGCACAATTTTAAAGGGGAAGCTGCTCAGCCTATAGTTGGACCAAGTTCGGGTGAACAACTTGTGAGGGGAATGGATCAAGCTATGATCAATAGGCTACCTTTGTGCAAGAAAGACACTGAAGCTTGTGAACTTGACGAAGCAAGGAAAGCTGCTGTGAAGGTTGGAAGGGAAGCTCCAAAACAAGGCTAAGGAGAAATTTTGGAGGGTGGTTGTAGCCGCTACAACAAGTACACAACCGCTCCATGCTCTGGAGTGTTATAATATTACTACAGAAGAAGGTGAGGAAGATCCCAGGAATATCATTATCCCTGAGTCAGAGAAAAAGCGCGAAGTTGTTGGGTCTGAGGTAGAGGTTCCTGACATTTCAAAACCACTAAAGACCAACCAAGTGAACATTGGGTCAGAAGAATACTCGAAGTTCGCAAACATAAGTGATTATTGGGATGAGGACCTAGTTGACAAGGGCACAGAGTTATTACATGAATATCAGGACTTGTTTCCAAAAAATTTCTATGATCTAAAAGGAATAGTAGGTGATATGGGTGTTATGAAGATCAATCTGAATCTAGATGTGAAGTCCGTAAAGCAGCGCCCATACCGATTGAATCCTAAATCTAAAGAAAAGGTGCTTGAAGCGTTGGATAAGATGCTCGTAGCAGGGATTATTGAGCCTGTAGAAGAATCAGAATGGGTTAGTCCTATGGTAATTCAAGAGAAGAAGAGAAAGAGAAAAATCAAAATTTGCATAGATCTAAGAAAGTTGAACGATGCTTGTGTACATGATCCATTCCCTACGCCATTCACAGATGAAGTCTTGGAGAATGTTGGTGGTCAAGAAGCATACTCTTTTACAGATGGATTCTCAGGATATCACTAGATCAAGATCGTGCCAAAAGATCGAAGTAAGACTACCTTCACCACAGAATGGGGCTCTTTTCAATATATAGTTATGCCCTTTGGACTTAAGAATTCCCTTGCAATCTTTTCTAGGGTGGTAGTCGCAACCTTTAAGGAATTTATTCACAAGTTTTTGGAGGTCTACTTTGATGATTGGACGGTGTTTGGGTTAGTTAAAAAGCATGTTTCAAGTCTTTTCCTAATGTTGGATACTTGTAGGAAGTATCAAATCTCCCTAAATCTGAAGAAGTGTATATTTTGTGTACCATATGGGATACTTTTGGGCCACATTGTTTGTAAGAAAGGGTTGATGGTGGACCCTGCTAAAATTGTGGTGATTATCAATTTGGATCCCCCGAGGAATGTAAAACTGCTACATGCAACATTGGGCCATACAATATACTATAGAAAGTTTATTAAGGCATATGCGTAGATCAGTGCGGCCACAAAGAAATTATTGAGAAAGACGTGACATTTTGCTTGGATGATGATTGAAAGAAGAGCTTAGATGTTTTGAATGAAAAGATGGTTACAACACCTATTCTAGTGTTCCCCGATTGGAAGAAATAATTTCATGTACATGTGGATGCGTACTGCATAACATTAGGAGAAATTTTAACCCAACCCAGCGTAGGAGATATCGACCATCTGATTATATTTGCGAGCAAAAAATTGTCTAAAGTTGTAAGAATTATTCAACCATAGAGCGTGAAGGGTTGGCGATGGTGTATGCACTCTAGAAGTTCATGCATTATCTATTGGGTGTGCACTTCAGAATGTATACAGACCATTCAACTTTGAAGTACTTGGTCAACAAGCCTGTGTTGGAGGGGGGATTCGTAGGTGGTTACTACTATTTCAGTAGTATGACTTCTAAGTAATTGTGAAGCTAGGAAGATTAAATGATAGATCCAATCACCTTTCGCAGATTGAGAATGGCAAAGAACCTACAAATCTTGGTGAAGGATTTTGGTGGGCTCCAGTATTGTAGCAATAATGCTACAACTCCTGGAGCTTCCTATCTCTAATTTTATCAACCCGATAGTTCGTAACAAACTTGGAAGCGACGGTGCTGTATGCACAAGTACTAGCTCTTGTCGCAGCTGTCACTTCTATATGTTCTCAGAAGAAGCTTTCTAAATGATGAACGAAGGCTATCTTAAAGGAAATTAACCTACTTTGCAAGAATGAACTGAAAGCCAACCAAACGGGGAAACCCTAGGAAACCCTAATCTAACTAGTTTAATCTCTATGATGCAATGGTGGGAGTTCAAACTTCTAGAAATGATGCCATTACTTCTAGTGAGATGAGATGCATGAATTTGAACTACTTTCATTGAACATAACACATTTTTGTATTTTTGCTCAAGTGGGTGGAGTTATTGTGATTGTGCTTCTTACTAGGTCTTGACTGTGCAGGGGTAGTTGAAGGGAAGGAAGGCTTGGGAAAGGTCAGGAGGACTCTAAGAGGTTCCAGGGGATCCCTCACATGATTCCACAGAAGTCCACAACGTTCAGGTGCTCGGCAACCGTGTTTGCAGGCTTCTACAGGATGTCTGCAGGGGATCCTACAGGAAACTCAGGATTTCTACAGGAAGTCTGCTAACTTCTACAGGATGTCCTACAGTCGGAGTTTTGGGTAATGGAGGAGTGAAGGAATTGTATGGATGGATGGGTATGATGAAAGAGGAGCTTGAGATGGCCTATGGACAGAGAGATGAGGTGGAGAGAGAGTGGACAGAGCTGGTTGGTCGATAGAACAACAATGTAAGCTGAAAGGAATTCGTGCATGATACTGAACCAAAGAGTCATTACTCAAGATAAAATCGCATGGACAACTCTTCAATCGAAAACATTACAACAATACTTGCATGCATATGTTAAAACAGTGTTTTTTTTGGCAGTTGGCACGGTCTACACTTCCGGTCCCCAAACAGAGGTGAAAGTGAGCATGCATTCAACCTTTTTGAACTCAAAGCAACTTCAATCTCCCTATGCTGATTCTGAACTACTGAAACAACTGTATTCATGAAACTAACCTACATAACCAAACCGAAACAGTCAACTCAGCAAACTGTATTTTTCAAGTGCAAGTAAAGGAAAGAAATGCAATGAAAAAAAACAAGTAACAATACAAAAGAAAGGAGGTCTATTGCTCTCAGGTTGGGCCCTAACCTGAGAGCTATAGCTCCCCTAAGAACTCAGAATCGAATCCAAATCTGACTGCCTTTATTAAAATATCATAATCATGAGTCTAACAACATGCCAAAATTGGCTTACAAAGAGCAAAAAACAGAGCTACAGCTCGTAATCCAAGATCTATAACAAAAGTTCAAGAGTCTCATCGAAGGCAACAACCTTAATATTTATACATGATGAGGGCCAACCTGGCCTCCTCAATTAGTGGAGCTTGGCTGTCCAACTGAAAGTGAACTTCTGTTCCTGTAGAATCCGTTGGCTGCCTTCTAGCTCGGTGGTGATAGCTGTTGGAGCTTGGAGTTGGGGTGGAGATCACGAGGGAAGTCATTCAAGACTGTGGACAACCTCCCTATAAACCCGCAATGCTACCTTGGCTGTCTCCTTGTCTCCATTTGCGTGGTCTTTGCTCCATTTTAATGCCAAAAAACCTGAAATCATCATGTATTAGCTACGTAGGCATAATGACTGCCATTCTTCCTACAAATAACACGAATATACTAAGAAATGATGCATAAGTGATAAAAATATGAAGGGTTGAGCAAGGTAAGTAGGCCAAATGAGCCCAAATTTTTACCAAAATTTGGGGGTCATCATCACCCCCCAGCTAAAATATTTGCTCATCCTTGAGCAACTAGTCCAACTCTTCATCATTCATTGTCTTTACTGCTACCCTTACATCCCAAGCCTCTGTAGTAGTGTCCTCTTTGCTGATATGAAACCCAACCCTTCTGTCTACCTCTTCCCATTGTTCATTATCATTTGTCTCTGTGCTGCCTTCCATCAATCCTAGCAGCAGTGGTGGGCTGAGTTTAAGGCCAATCCAGCTGGCCTGGAGGTTTTGCATGGATTTCTTATAGAGGGCTACCCTTACCAGAGCTTCCCTCATCCGAGTTGGGGTATGATACTCTCGGATTTTCAGACTGTGTGCCAATGTATTCCATCTGCGTGTGCATGCTTGGACAGCGTTGTCTCCTAACAGTCTCTCCATGTCCTCAAAATGAGCTATGGCTTGGGCCTGTTTATCCATATAACTTAATGAAGCTTGAGGGTCAGATGACAAATGTTGGTGTGCCGAGATTAGTGCAACTGGATCCCCTGGTTCTGGTCTGATGAGCAATGGTTCGTTCAGCTCCCGGTTCATAATTGCCTTGGCTTCTGCTGCTCTTTTGTCCTCATGGTTCAGCCATGAGGCAAATGCCAATAATTGCATATCTCCCAAGGCCGTATTGGGATCCCATGAAACTTCATTAGGCAGGGCCAGATTGTGGAGGTAGAACTCCGCTAATTTGGCCCTATCCTCTGATGAGCTAGTACTGCAAGATTCAGTGAATTGTTGCGGGTCTTGGAGCTGAGAGATACCTCTTTGCGCCAAGGTATTGATCTGGAATTGCAGCCATTGGTCTTTCAAGTACAAGCCATAGGATTTGGCTGGCTGTCTGCATTGGATAGCATCCATGGCCCAGCTAGCCATGCAGGCCAATTGTGCATCTTTCTGTTGTAGTTGTTCTCTGAGAGCTTGCACCTCAATTTGTGCTTGCTGTTCTACTTCCTGTAGAAGTGTGGTTGGCTCTCCAAGACCGGTGTTCAGTTCCTCTTTGCCTTGCTGTTCCTCTGTGGTGTCCTTGGAGGATGTACCTGTCCCTGCCCTCAGCTCCTGTAGCTGCAATCTCAGTTTCTGGTTTTCTTCCTGTAGAAACACACGTTGGCAATTTGCCACGTGTTTGGCCATGGACAATTCACTTCTGGCCTCCTTGAGCTGCTCCTGTAAGGGACCTATGTCCGCCACACCCTTTGACTTTGCTATTTTCATCCACGTGTGTGTACGGACTCTTTCTTCCTCTAATGCAAAAAACAGTGGCACAGTAAATTTCTGAGGTATGATTTTGCCAGCCTCTAAAAAGTTGTAATAGGAACTCAGACTTGGCTGAGGGCTGGGCTCTGGTATATGCTCTTCCTCCACGTCCTTTGGTGGCTCTACTTCACCCTCCCTTGGTGGTGATAAGGGCTCTTCTTCCATTCTCTCGGTTTCTTTAAGCCTGGCTAAGGTATCCTGTAGAGAATTTTCAGCATCCTGTAGCCAAGCTTTTTCAGTCAATTGGTCTACTCTTTCTTGCCACGTAGTTTTCTTCGGGCTTCCCCTCTCATAGGTGACTGATATCCTCGAGGGGGACCTTTCCTTGGGTGAAGTAGGGGCATCTTCAATGATGATCGGGCTGCTAGACGGAGGCTGTGGCTTGCCCGTCTTTATTCTCGCACTTCTTCGAGCTTCAAAGTATAGAGGGGTCTCCCTCTTTCTCTTCTCCTTTGTCTTAGGAGGTGTGCTGAGGCCGGCCAACACAGCTGCTGCCTCCCTTTCACGAATATCAACTTTCTTCTCCTTGGGTTTCACTTTTTCAGGGCTTCCTGTAGAAGACCCTGTTTTAGTCAATTTCGGGCTTCCTGTAGAAGCCGGTTTCGGCTTTCCTGTAGAAACAGGTGTTGCCGCCTTGGTTTGCTTTTCTGCATGGGTTTTTCTTTTTGACGTGGTTGCGGTCGCTGTCGAGGCACTCTTGCTGATGTGGACCTTCTCAGCCTTGTCCACTCAGCCTTGCAACCTTTTCTCTCTTGCTGTCAAGATGGGTGTGTCATCTTTCTCCTTGTCATCCTTTTTCTCTTGTTTCTTTTCTTGCTTTTTCTTCTGCTCTGTGGTCGGGGTCATTTGGCCTTTTTCTTTCTTTACTGCGGCCACTGACTCTTTCTCCTCACTGCTAGAAGAACCGAGCTCTTCAGTTAGCATCTTTATATCCCCATCCTTTGTCAAATTCCTGAAGTCTTCCCATGAGAGGGGAACCTTGTACGTGTGGAGCGCATCCTCCACGAGGAGTTTGATCAATCCATGGTGGGCTACCTGGTCTGGTATGCCTTCTTTCAGCTTAGTTGCACACTCAATTAGAGACTGTAGTAGAAAGTAAGGGAGACTGAGTTTGTTTTCTACAGGTAGCTCCATCTGGTGCCGTAATTCATTGAGTAACTGAAAGTGGTACCCGTAGGCAATGCTAAAACGGCCTTCGTAGGTGATGTACTTCATAATCTGCAGGCTCACTTCATTCCATGGTGGCAGTAAACTGGTTCTACGAACCCCATTTTTGTCTTCTGAGAATTCCTCCTCTGGTGGAAAGAATTCTTTCTTAGCTTGTTGGCTCAGTTTCCTTTCTTCTTTATCCCATGGTAATCCCATTGGGAGCTCCGTAACTCGGCTGATGAATTTTGGGGTGAGTTTGAGGCTCAGACCCCTGAAGGTAACGGTGGCCAATGTTTTAGATTTCGGCCTCAGAGCTTGCAAAAACTCTTTTGCCACTTCGTCATCATAGCCCTGCAATTTGTCACAGAAGGATATCCATTGTGCTCGTGCGAAGAGCTCCACCACCTCAGGATTTTCTCTTAACTTTGTTGAATCAATGGGCTCCCTTCTGATGAACCCACCCGGCATTGTGAAAAAACTGTTGTGTTAGCTGGAGGTGGCAAATGGGAAAGAAATTCGGTCTACTGGGACAGATCGTAGGATTACACCTATGTCATGCACATAATTCACAAAGCTTACCCCCTGCAAACCTTTAACACAGCTAATTATACTGACATCCTGTAGGACGACAGTTCATGCACGGCAGACAACAATTGCAACAATTTTTCTTCGACCAGGCTGTAGACGACGATTCTGCCACCTTCAAAAACCAATTGCATGGAGAGTTCAGGCTTACCTTTTTAATCCACCACCTTTTGACGTGAGGAACCCGACTTCCTGTAGAAACAGCTTTCCTGTAGGAGCAGCTTTCCTGTAGGAGCAGCGCGCGATTTCCGAGGGATACTGCAGTGGGTCTGCGCTCTCAGAAGAAGCTTTCTCAGAAGAAGCTTTCTAAATGATGAACGAAGGCTATCTTAAAGGAAATTAACCTACTTTGCAAGAATGAACTGAAAACCAACCAAACAGGGAAACCCTAGTAAACCCTAATCTAACTAGTTTAATCTCTATGATGCAATGGTGGGAGTGCAAACTTCTAGAAATGATGCCATTACTTCTAGTGAGATGAGATGCATGAATTTTAACTACTTTCATTGAAGAGAACACATTTTTGTATTTTTGCTCAAGTGGGTGGAGTTATTGTGATTGTGCTTCTTACTAGGTCTTGACTGTGCAGGGGTAGTTGAAGGGAAGGAAGGCTTGGGAAAGGTCAGGAGGACTCTAAGAGGTTCCAGGGGATCCCTCACATGATTCCACAGAAGTCCAAAACGTTCAGGTGCTCGGCAACCATGTTTGCAGGCTTCTACAGGATGTCTGCAGGGGATCCTACAGGAAACTCGGGATTTCTACAGGAAGTCTGCTAACTTCTACAGGATGTCCTACAGTCGGAGTTTTGGGTAATGGAGGAGTGAAGGAACTATATGGATGGATGGGTATGATGAAAGAGGAGCTTGAGATGGCCTATGGACAGAGAGATGAGGTGGAGAGAGAGTGGACAGAGCTGGTTGGTCGATAGAAGGGTAGGGGCAATGGAAGGTCAAAAAGATTGAGCAACGTGGATGATAGAAGAGTTGGAAGGCAAATGAGCTGAACAGAGGATGAGTAGGTGGCTTAGGCACGGTTCAGAAAGATAAGAACACGATGAAGTGGTGCTGCGCAGTGTAAATGAAACAAATCACCTTTATCTTGCATGTAAACGAAAGTTCACCAACCTATTCTAACTGTTTTATTAGGAATCAAAGAACAGCAATGTAAGCTGAAAGGAATTTGTGCATGATACTGAACCAAAGAGTCATTACTCAAGATAAAATCGCATGGACAACTCTTCAATCGAAAACATTACAACAATACTTGCATGCATATGTTAAAACAATGTTTTTTTTGGCAGTTGGCACAGTCTACACTTCCGGTCCCCAAACAGAGGTGAAAGTGAGCATGCATTCAACCTTTTTGAACTCAAAGCAACTTCAATCTCCCTATGCTAATTCTGAACTACTGAAACAACTGTATTCATGAAACTAACCTACATAACCAAACCGAAATAGTCAACTCAGCAAACTGTATTTTTCAAGTGCAAGTAAAGGAAAGAAATGCAATGAAAAAAAACAAGTAACAATACAAAAGAAAGGAGGTCTATTGCTCTTAGGTTGGGCCCTAACCTGAGAGCTATAGCTCCCCTAAGAACTCAGAATCAAATCCAAATCTGACTGCCTTTATTAAAATATCATAATCATGAGTCTAACAACATGCCAAAATTGGCTTACAAAGAGCAAAAAACAGAGCTACAGCTCTGTAGGGGTTCCAGCTAGGGTACTAGTCTAGCCTCTATATTTAATATCGACCGAGGTGCGTAAGCTTAGAGGCGTGGTCTAAAATATATAGACATAAAGGATCTCTGGCCAAGTGATTGTGATGTAGGTTACAAGGCTTCTTTATGGAAGACTAGAATATGTAGCCTATCATTCAAACACTCAGATTACCCTACTGATATACTTGATTACAATGCCTGTCATGAGATGCATCTATCAAATTAAACACTAAATCTAAGTACTGTGTATGACTGTGCAAACCTAAGCACTGTGTATGACTGTAACAATGATTTTAATCTCCTTACAGAGATATTGCCCAGAAAACCCTTGTTCAATAAACACACAACATTCAATGATATTTACACTATATCAAACTATATAGAAATCATAAATGAATTATGAAATAGAAACAGAGTTTATGGTGGTGTTTCTACAAGCCACACAGGGATCGAATCCCTTACAAGACTCACTTCCAGATCTCAGTGATGACTGTTCAACATAACCATAAACGCAAACCATTCATAAGCGCACACCATATACATGCAATGGAAATCAAAAGCTATGGGAATAGAAAGCTATGTAACTGTTATGCAAACCATATGCTATGGAAATCGAAATCCAATATAAACACTGTGCAAACATATGATAACCGAAACGTAAATGAAACAAACGGACAGTATACCGATTGAACGCAGGGCCCGTCCGCGTCCTAAGGGTACACTGGCTATAATCGATCAGCTACCAAATCAATGCAAGAGGTATACACGTCGTGGCTGTGAATAGGTCTTTGTATTAAACTTAAAACTCTATTCTGAAAACGATTCAACGATAAAAACTATTCAAACATTAACCTGACTGTATTTACATATGCGTATGCACAGCCATGTCATTGCTACAATGAATGTACATTCGGCTGTTGCCGCTTTTATTACATAAGACTTTTCAAAATGTTTCCATGCTAAATGTTTCCAAAAAGAACAAAAACTAAAATGAAAATGGAACGAGCTGCTGTTGCTGCTTTTGTCTGCCAGAGTGCCCTGCTTTGACTTGAGTTGACCGTGTACATAGGAGGTTCGATTCGGCTGGGAGATAGGTGTTTGTCCATGCTTGGACATTCTGCTTTTCGCCCATGCCTTTCGTTCTAGCTCATCTGCTGCGCCACATTTCAAACGATAATCTCATTATAGGATGTGGGTACTTCCTGTAATCATTTCATCAAAAACTTCTAATTCTTCAACATAAAACCCCTAAATCAATTTCTATGCAATTTAATAACTATAGAACTATTAATAATCAATTATCAAGGATTTTGAGGGATATATGATGAAAATGAATGGATAAATGATATGTTTTTGGGAAGGAAAAAGGGGTCTTGGGATGATACCAACATCACTCCCCGACTTAAGGACTTAGCATGTCCTCATGCTATCCCTGAGGTGCTTCCCTTGAACTCTGTCCCTGCATGGATCTCTACTGCCTTGAGCAAGGTGTCTACATTTTTCTTCACCTGATTATCTTTCTATCCCTTGAGCTCCTGCTTTAACTTTTTATAATTTTCTTTAAGAGCCTTCTTCTGATTGTACCACTTAGTGGCCCAGTTAGAAATCTCAGTTTTCTCAGTCTCCAATTCACTGATTCTTTCCTTTAACTTTTCATTTGTCTTCTGTGTTTCTTTGCTTTGCGCCCTGAGCAGTTCATTTTCTCTTTTAATAACTTTTTCCAACATGTTAGCTTCCATGAGCTCTTCCTTCAATTCTTCAATTTGTTTTTCTAATTTCTTCTGTCTTTTGGTGGGAGGTGGTGAACATTTTTCCTGTTTGTTATTGCTTTCTACCTCCATGTCAACTTCTGGTGCTGGTAGTGAATGGTCACCACTCTCAACATCCATTTGTGCAGGTGCATGAGATTCAAACTGTTCTTCTTGCAACTGGGCTTTTGGTGTCCTCCTTGTTCTTCGTGAGTAAGTGGTAAAAATTTTGTCTTTCTCGGCCCTCTTAGCATCTTCTTTTTGCATGTTCCTGGTCCTTATGCTGCCCACAGGTAGAGGTGCTTTGCTGGCTTTAGACACTGGAATTTCTTCATCAATGTCCTTCATAAACCCTGAATCCTCTTGCACTTCTTCTTTTTCTTCCTCATCTCTGATTTGATTGACAGCTAGGAATTCTTTCCATGGTTTCCCTCGCTTCTGCAACTCATGTTCAATGAGGATTTTAATTAGGCCAAAATGGTACAAGCTTTTGTCTTCATTCCCCTTTTGCTTCTGGATAGTCTTGGCCATCTTGGTTAAACTTTGTAGCAGAAAGTATGGCACACTGATTACACATTGTTTCTTCAAATGGAGGAGTAGTTTGATGTGGTATAGATAAACAATATTGTACCTACCTTCACAAGTTATGAAATTTTGAAGAATGTAAACCATTTCATCCCAAGGATGAACTAACCAGCTTCTTGGAACACCCTTCTTCCAGTTTACTGAGGAAACTCTAGATCTAGACATGAACTGTGTCCATGATTTCTCCTTAAATTGCTTGGTTTTAAAGTACTTCTCTCCTTCAGGACTAATCCCAATTTCCTGAGCTATAGTATCCTCTGAGATTCTGAAGGAGAAGTTACCTATTAGGGCCTTTTCTCCATTAAAGGTGAAGGCAAATTGCTTGGTGACTTCCTCATTACTTCCATGGAATTTTTCTAGAAATGGTAACCACTGTATTTCTCTGAGAATCTCAAGGCAATCCTCATGGTATTGTGAGCTGTCGAATACACTGGGTTCGACCCTATTAGTCATGGTGATGGCAGAGGGTCGTGCCTCTAACCCTTCTCTGTCTATACTCTTAAAATTTAACACAGAAATGTCGAATTGGTTACCTGGTATATATCGCTTCCTTCAGTCTTCAATATGGTGCTCGGCCGGTCGATATGACTGTGATGGGAGTCAAAAAAATAGAATGGTGATGCTTTCCCCTTTCGGCGCTTACTGGTTTCAATCTTTACTGTGTAAACCGACCCAAACGGTGATACTCTCCTCGGCGCTCCTTGCTTCTGATTTTCACTTTGTAAATCTACCCAAATGATAATACTCTCTTCGGCGCTCCTTGCTTCTGATTCTCACTTTGGAAGTTATGGGAATCGAAGGTGGAAATGATGGTGAGATAACCCTGTACTCACTTCACAACATAACCATTCATTTAAAAAAACAGAGTGTTGTACGCTTGCATGCATGTTACCACAAGAACACTGAGAGCATATCTATAGTGCTGGGCTATAATGCTGGGTATGATTTCGGGGTCCCTTTGGATCATTGGGTACGTTGGGTGGCGAAGTTATGATTTGGCTGTGTGTGGAGTGAAATATATATATAGGCCGCTTTTACATCTGTCTCTTCCTTTGTATTTAAAACACAGCTCACCACGTGTCCTTTTCAGTTGGTATTCGGTCGTATAGAGAATGTTGGTATGACTGTAGGGTATATGACAAGGTGGATGCATTGATAATGGGTTTTTAGGGATATGAATAGGTTGATGTATGGGAATGATGAAAATCGGTGGGATAAGGGTGATAGGAGATGGATGTAGGTGTCCTTGAAATCAATTATAACAGCTCACAGTCATCAAAGTTACATTAAAAACCAATCTAGGAAATTAAATGTTTAAGAACAGAAATACATTACTCTTTTGTTGATCATTATCATATTGACATGCTGAGTTGCTAATCCTTTTTTACTGTTCTTTTGCTTGTTGTAACAGGTCTTCTGAGGAAGATTGAATGCACAGGTCCTTTGAGAAATTTTTTGAAGATGTAACAGGTCCCTTTAAGAAGATTTGAATGTACAGGTCCCTTGAGAAAACTGAAGATGTAATAGGTCCCTTTGAAAATTTGAAAATGTTCATGCAGCTCCTTGTATTGTTACAGGTTCACTGAGCTTGCCATTTGCTGGAGTGTTGGTGCCCAAATCCTTGTAGAAGCTTGATGGAATTCTGTTGAAGTAGCCCTTGGTGTCAATTTCTTTAACAGGTCCCAACTGAATGTTTTAAACAGGTCCCATGACTGCTGGTGTTGGTAGCATAGATGTCTGAACAGAACAGGTCCCCCTGCAAAATATTTATAAACAGGTCCCTCTGAAAGCATAAATGACAAAACAACTTACTTATTGAAGTCTAGAATGCTGGTAACAAGCTGCTGTTGGAAATTTACAGTGAAGATATAGAATAAGAAATCTGAAGAATTTACAAGGGAGAGATAAAAGTAACAGAACAAAATGGTGAAGTCTCTCTCCCCGACTTAAAGTTTGACTTGTCCTCAAGTCATGATTCAGCTGAGAAATGAAACAATGAACAAAAGAAAGAGAATTCATACCCGCCAACGAATTGGTTTTCAGGTAGGAATTCGGGGTTAGATTGTGCCAGATACTGGTTTTCACAGCTAACCCATTATTATTATTTTTTAGTTTTTTTTTTTTTTTTTTTTTTTTAATTTTTTTTTTTTTTATGTTTGTTATTTTTTTTATTTTTCTTTTTGACTTTGAAATTGAAAGGAAATGAAACTAAGGCAGTGATACTGCAGCTGAGGGCTGCAGTATCTCAACCTCTTCTTGCTGAGATAGTGTATGGAGAAAATCTTGCTTGCTGATGGGCTTGTTGTACAGCTTCAGGCGATGACCATTGACTGTGAAGGAATGACCCTCTCCATCAATAGTTTGGAGCTTAACTGAACCATTGTCATAAGCCTGAATAATTTCATAGGGGCCCATCCAGTGGGTGGTGAACTTGGCTTTATGATCCTTGAATTTTGAATCGAAAAGCAAAGCCCAGTCACCTTCCTTGAAGTGCTTCTTCTTAATGTGTGAATCATGCCATTGCTTCCTATGTTTTTGCATGAGGATGGTGGTTTGTTCTGCTTGCTGTCTCATCTCATCCAGCTGGTTCAACTACTGGATTCTCTCTTTTTGTGCTTGGTCCAAATCAATTTGTAAATCTGCAGCCAGTTTAAAAGTGTGAATTTGGAATTCAATAGGAAGCATGACATCCTTACCGTACACCAATTGGTATGGTGTAAATCCAGTGGTATCTTTCCAAGTAATTTGGTAAGCCCAGAGTGCCTCTTTGAGCTTTTCTTCCCAGTTTTTCCGGTTCATTGCAACAGTTTTGGTAATGATCCCCTCCAAAGTCTTGTTTGTTGATTCCACCTGCCCATTGGCCTGTGGATGGTAGGGGGTACTTTTCCTATGCTTTATTTGGTACTTGTCTGTGATGTCCTTCATGAGCTTTGAGGTGAATTGAGTACCTTGATCAGTTACAATTTCCCTTGGTACTCCATACCTCACAAAGATCTCCTCAAAAAGGAAATTGACTACTGTGTGTTCGGTTGCTCTCACCAGTGCTTTTGCTTCTGCCCACTTTGTGACGTAATCAGTACATACTAAGATGTACTTCTTACCATTGGAGGCTGGGTTGATAGGTCCTATAAAGTCCAGAGCCCACTTATCAAATGGTTCTAAGTGAACTTGGGGCTGTAGGGGCATCTGATCGGTAGCTGTTGGTCTGCCCATTCTTTGGCAGCTGTCACAACTCTTTACATACTTCTTGGCATCCTTGAAAATGGATGGCCAGTAGTATCCAAGAGTAAGAACTTTGAAGGCTGTCCGCTTCGCTGCAAAATGCCCACCACACGGTTCATCATGGCAAGATTTTAAAATGTCAATTACCTCATCATTTCTTACACATCTCCTAATGATCATATCAAAACCAGTGTAAAAGAGATCGCCATTAAGCCATGAATATCTAGCACTTTGTTTGATCAGTCTTTTCCTTTCCTTTGCAGTGAAATGTGGAGGTGTCCTTCCTGTAGACAAGTAATTAGCTAAATCAGCATACCAAGGAGTTACTATGGAAATTGCAAATAAGTGCTCATCCAGAAAAGAATCTTCAACTGGAACAACCTCACCTGGATTTTGCAGTCTAGAGAGAAAATCTGCCACCTGGTTCTCTTTGCCTGGTCTATCTAACACTGTGATGTTAAATTCCTGTAACAATAGTAACCATCTGGTAACTCTGCCACTAGTTATTGGTTTATTCATGAGATGTCTAATGGCAGAATGATCAGTATGTACAAAGACTTCATAACCAGTTATGTAATGTCAGAATTTATTCACAGCATAAATGATGGCAAGTGTTTCCTTTTCTGTAACTGTATAGTTTAGCTCGGCAGGTGTTAGATTTTTACTAATGAAATCAATTGCATAAGTACAAGATTCTTCTTTTTGGCCTAAGGATGCACCTATTGCAGTGTCAGATGCATCGGTAAAAATATGAAATGGTAAACTCCAATTAGGCCCTCTCAAGACTGGTGTGGTAGATAGTTTCTTTTTGAGTTGTTCGAATGCATGTTGGCAGTTCTCAGTCCAATTGAAAAGTACATCTTTGGTTAGAAGTTTAAACAAAGGTAAGGCTATCTTGCTAAAATGTTCAATGAATCTGCGGTAATAGCTAGCATACCCAAGAAAACTTCTTACCTCTCTCTGATTCTGTGGAATAGGCAAATCGGCAATAATCTGGATCTTGGCTGGGTCAACCTGGATGCCTTGAAAAGAGATATAATGGCCCAACACTATCCCTTCATTTAACATCATGAAGCACTTTTCGTTGCTGAGGGACAAGTTAGCTTCAATAAACCTTTTCAACACTCTCTCAAGATTTTCTAATGCATGTTCAAAAGAATTGCCATATACTGAAAAATCATCCATATACACTTCAACACAATCATGAATCAAATCAGCGAAAATAGCTAACACAGCTCGCTGAAATGTAGCTGGAGCGTTACAAAGTACAAATGGAAAAACATTGTAGGCATAGGTGCCCCAAGGACAGGTGAATGTGGTTTTGTCCTGGTCTTCAGAGGCAATCCAGATCTGGTTGTAGCAACTGAAACCGTCAAGAAAGGAAAATGATGATTTGCCAGCTAGGGTGTCTAACACTTGGTCAATAAATGGCAGTGGGAAGTAGTCTTTGAGCGTTGCTTTATTCAGCTGTCTGTAATCAACACAGATGCGCCACTTGCCATTTTTCTTGGGCACGATAACCAATGGGGATACCCACTGACTGTCAGAAATAGGATATATAAAGTTGACTCTCAAAAGTTTTTGCAACTCCTCTCTGACAATGTCTTGGAGCATGGGGTTCATTCTTCTTTGTGGTTGCCTCACCGGTTTAAAGGTGCTATCTGTGTAGATGTGGTGAGTGCATGTGTCGGGGTGAATCCCATGCATGTCAGTGTAACCCCAAGCAAAGGCTTTTTGGTACTTCTTCAAGAGTCTAATCAATTTGTCTTGTTGAGATGGGTCTAGGTGGTTGCCTATGTTCAAAGTTATCCCTGGACTGATCTCTATGACTTGACTCTGTGTATTGGTGATGGATGGTGCATGTTTCTTGAAAGCTTTGAGCCAAAAGTACATCTGCAGCATTATATTGTTCATTTCTCAGATTTTCAGACATATCAGGTTGAGAAAGAAATAATTCTACCAAATCATTATTGTCTTCGTGGAAATCATAGATCTGGTCAATGCTAAAAACAGATTGTACTTCCTCTTTATCATTAAATTTATCATCAAGCCACAAGTTATGTGTTACTGCAGGTGATTGTGCCGATGGATAGAGGGTGAGTTGTTTTCTTTCGGTCCCTCTAGAGATAATCATGTTACCTGATCGACATCCAATAAATGCATCAGCAGTCACTAACCATGGTCTACCTAGAATGATAGGGTGTCCTCCTAGATTGGATTTGGGTTGAAGGACTAGGAAATCCACTGGATACTCCCAAGAGTCCAGTGAGACAATGATATCTTCCAAAATCCCTTCAGGAATGACTTTGGACCTATCAGCTAGTTCAAGAACAATCGTGGTATGTTGCAAATTCATGAGCTGGAGTGTTCTCATGGTTTCAAGGGTCATGACATTGATTGCGGCTCCAAGATCTATCAAAGTGTTTGGAATCCGTATGTTGTTAATGATGGTGGTCACTTTTGGAATGCCAGGATCAACATACTTCTCCATGGAGATGGTATTGGTCATAAGGCTTGCTAAATTTCCTAAAATATGAATGGTCTGAGGATCAATCCTTTTCCTAGCAGGCTTCTTGAGACACATGTCTTTGATGGCTTTGGTGTAGATAGGAATGTCCTTTATAGCTTGCAGCAGAGGGATTTTTATGTAGACATTTTTAAGTTCATCCAAGACATCAAATTGTGGTGGAGGCAGTGGTGGTTTTACTTGGACCAATCGGTCTGGAAAAGGTGGGTGCAGTGATTGCATCTGTTTATCTTTGGTATCACTGCTTGGTTTTGTTTGAGCTGTCATTTCATTTTCTTTTTCTAAGTTTTCTTCTTGCTGATCTGTTATTGGAGAATCCTTTTGGAGCACCCTACCAGACCTCAGATTAATGTTTTGCAAAGGCAGTGTGGAGTATGAGGTTCCTTCCTCTACATTATAGGCTGGCCTCTCTGCTCTATTGTTCGGATTTGGGACAGTTTGAGCAGGTATTTGTGTGGGTCTGGGAGGTTGTGGGTTAGTTGGAAATTGCAGTTGTGGTACATTTATTTGTGGAGGAGCAGGCAATGTTTGTTGAGAAGGTTGGGGCTGATAAACAACTTGCTGAGGGTGCTGCTGATATGTTTGAGAATGTGATGGATATGGCTGTTGGTACTGCTGATATGGCTGTGAGTAAGGTGGGTATGATTGCGGATATGGATGGTAGGATTGGGAATACTGTTGAGACGGTCTCCATTGATTTTGTGATTGGTTTCCATGCTGCCATGGCATAGGTATATTCCATGAGTTTTGTGCATACATCTGATCATTCATAGGAAATTGCATATTTTGATTAGGAAACATACCTTGGGGTGCTTGCCTTGGCTGCCATGGTCGCTTTGCGCCCATGTAATACACGTTTTCCATCTCTGTGCTGGCTGCCATGTTACAGTTCTGCAAAATTTTAACTTTAGGACAGTTAAACATATCATGATGCTCAGTACAGAAAGCACATACTTGGATATTCTCTAGAGGGCAGTCTTTTAATGCATGTTTCTTGCGGCACTTGGGGCAGAAAATAGCCATGATATTATCTTCTTCCTCCTGTTTCTTTTTGGCCTTTAAGGTATCAATTTGGTTCCCTAGAGTGCTCAACAAATCTGTTTTGAACTCTTCTAAAAGATTACCAATTTCAGCCCGGGTGACACTAGCAGAGGCAGTTTTTGTGACCCTGGTTGACAAGGTTCTCTTTCCCATTTTGGCTTTACTTCTTGAATATTTTTCACACAGTTCAGCTATTTCTTCAAAGGGTAAGGCAGAGATGTCACCTTTTCCCATTAAGTTGAGATCATCCATGTATTCTTCCCGGATACCTTTCAAGAATATTGTGCGGACTAGATCAGGAGGCATTGTTCGGTGTTTAGATTTTTGCAAGTTATAGACAAACCGTTCTGGATATTCTTCTAAGGTTTCATCCTCCTGCTGACTCATTCTAAAGATGTCATCTTTAGAGTCTTTGGATCTGCAATAAGGCTGATATTTCCTTAGAAATATTCTCCTCATGCCATCCCAATCAACTATGGCATGCTCACCTAGCCCCATAAACCATTTCAAGGCTGCTGCCTTTAATGTGGCCGGAAACAATCTCAATCTATGAGCATCATCTGTATAGCCATAAGTTCGACATACAATGTCAAACTCGAATAAGAATGAGTTCGGATCCTCTAAAGCCATACCATAGAAATTGGGTAGCACGGATGGGGGTATATTTTTCATTTTGATCTCCTCATCCTCCTGTGGTTCTTGTATGGGGAACTTAAAAGTTGATTCCTCCTCCTCTTGATGGGGAACTGATCCAGATCCCTCCTCAGCCATTCTAATTGGTCTCTTAGTGTCACTTGGTGGAAAAGAGAGAAAGGAAGATTGCTTGGTAATTGTACTACTTTTCCCTTGTGTAGAAGATCTAGGAAAGGGCTTCTGCTGTGATTTATGTGCAAATAGAGTTTCCCTCTCAGCAAGAGTAATTTGCTGTCCTGAATAAAATCTTTCTTCCAATGTTTGGATATCCTCCTCAGCTGGTGTTGTATTCCCTAGAGAGTCTGCTCCTGATGATGATGGGTTAGTTTTGAGATGGTGGGGGGTTCTTACAAATCTCCCTTGATTGTCTCTAAGTCTAGGCATAAATGAACATGATTTCTAACTGTGTTTTTGTTTGTTTTTGTGTATTGAAATTTTTTTCTTTTTGTTTGAATCCTTTAAGTACGCCTCCCCGGCAACGGCGCCAAAATGTAGTGGTTCCAGCTAGGGTACTAGTCTAGACTCTATATTTAATATCGACCGAGGTGCGTAAGCTTAGAGGCGTGGTCTAAAATATATAGACATAAAGGATCTCTGGCCAAGTGATTGTGATGTAGGTTACAAGGCTTCTTTACGGAAGACTGGAATATGTAGCCTATCATTCAAACACTCAGATTACCCTACTGATATACTTGATTACAATGCCTGTCATGAGATGCATCTATCAAATTAAACACTAAATCTAAGTATTGTGTATGACTGTGCAAACCTAAGCATTGTGTATGACTGTAACAATGATTTTAATCTCCTTACAGAGATATTGCCTAGAAAACCCTTGTTCAATAAACACACAGCATTCAATGATATTTACACTATATCAAACTATATAGAAATCATAAATGAATTATGAAATAGAAACAGAGTTTATGGTGGTGTTTCTACAAGCCACACAGGGATCGAATCCCTTACAAGACTCACTTCCAGATCTCAGTGATGACTGTTCAACATAACCATAAACGCAAACCATTCATAAGTGCACACCATATACATGCAATGGAAATCAAAAGCTATGGGAATCAAAAGCTATGTAACTGTTATGCAAACCATATGCTATGGAAATCGAAATCCAATATAAACACTGTGCAAACATATGATAACCGAAACGTAAATGAAACAAACGGACAGTATACCGATTGAACGCAGGGCCCGTCCGTGTCCTAAGGGTACACTGGCTATAATCAATCAGCTACCAAATCAATGCAAGAGGTATACACGTCGTGGCTGTGAATAGGTCTTTGTATTAAACTTAAAACTCTGTTCTGAAAACGATTCAATGATAAAAACTATTCAAACATTAACCTGACCGTATTTACATATGCGTATGCACAGCCATGTCATTGCTACAATGAATGTACATTCGGCTGTTGCCGCTTTTATTACATAAGCCTTTTCAAAATGTTTCCATGCTAAATGTTTCCAAAAAGAACAAAAACTAAAATGAAAATGGAACAAGCTGCTGTTGCTGCTTTTGTCTGCCAGAGTGCCCTGCTTTGACTTGAGTTGACCGTGTACATAGGAGGTTCGATTCGGCTGGGAGATAGGTGTTTGTCCATGCTTGGACATTCTGCTTTTCGCCCATGCCTTTCGTTCTAGCTCATCTGCTGCGCCACATGTCAAACGATAAGCTCATTACAGGATGTGGGTACTTCCTGTAATCATTTCATCAAAAACTTCTAATTCTTCAACATAAAACCCCTAAATCAATTTCTATGCAATTTAATAACTATAGAACTATTAATAATCAATTTTCAAGGATTTTGAGGGATATATGATGAAAATGAATGGATAAATGATATGTTTTTGGGAAGGAAAAAGGGGTCTTGGGATGATACCAACAAGCTCGTAATCCAAGATCTATAACAAAAGTTCAAGAGTCTCATCGAAGGCAACAGCCTTAATATTTATACATGATGAGGGCCAAGCTGGCCTCCTCAATTAGTGGAGCTTGGATGTGCAACTGAAAGTGAACTGCTATTCCTGTAGAATTCGTTGGCTGCCTTCTAGCTCGGTGGTGATAGCTGTTGGAGCTCGGAGTTGGGGTGGAGATCACGAGGGAAGTCATTCAAGACTGTGGACAACCTCCCTATAAACCCGCAATGCTACCTTGGCTGTCTCCTTGTCTCCATTTGCGTGGTCTTTGCTCCATTTTAATGCCAAAAAACCTGAAATCATCATGTATTAGCTACGTAGGCATAATGACTGCCCTTCTTCCTACAAATAACACGAATATACTAAGAAATGATGCATAAGTGATAAAAATATGAAGGGTTGAGCAAGGTAAGTAGGCCAAATGAGCCCAAATTGTTACCAAAATTTGGGGCTCATCAGATTTCCTGACGTGCAAATCTTTGCTATGTGCGTTGTAGATAAACATTTTGTTGATATAATCCAATTTATGTCTACGGGTGTATCCCCTGAAGGATATACAATGAAACACAAGAAGGAATTGGTGGTTAGGGCTATGAATTTATCCGTAATTGTAGGGAAATTGTACAAAATAAGGACAGATGAAGTTTTGCGCAAGTATGTACGAGATTATGAAAGACAAAGCATCCTCGCCGAAGCACATGGAGGAGTTGCTGGAGGACATTATGTTGGAAGAGAGGCTCCGCAAAAGATCCTACGAGCTGGGTTATGCTGGCCAATTGTACACAAAGATTCAAAGGAGTATTGTAGGGCATGCGATGCCTTTCAAAGGTCTGGGAAGCTGTCACGAAGGGATGAATTGCCTCTGAATCCACAAGTCTCGTTACAGGCATTCGACAAATGGGCAATAGATTTTGTGGGACCTATTCAGCCACCAGGAAGGAAGATAGGAGCATGCTACATCATCACAATGACATAATACTTGACTAAGTGGGCTGAGGTGCAACCCGTGAAGGATTGCAGTGTAGCTACAACTGCAAAGTTTATATTTGAGTACATTCTATCTAGGTTTGGTTGTCCTAATATTTTGATGAGCGATAAGGGTTTTCATTTCTTGAATGAAACAATTGTTGATTTTCTAGAATAATTCCATATGTATCATCAAAAAATCATGCCATACCATCCTCAAGCAAATGGAATAGTTGAAGCTTTCAATAAGATCTTAGAGAATGCTTTGACGAAGATCTGTAATGTGAATAGGAACGATTGGGATGTGTGCATACCAGTTGTTCTTTGGGCATATATAACTACATGTAAGAAGTTGAATGTACAAATACCATTTCGACTGGATTATGGACAAGAAACAGTGATTCCAATGGAGTACATAGTGCCTAGTTTGAGGATTTATAAAGTCTCAGAGATGGCAGATCGAGATATAATGGAAGAACGCCTCACAAAGATACTTGAGTTAGAAGAAGATCAATTCTTGGTATGTTTTCATCAGCAGGTGCAGAAGGCTAGAGAAAAGGTGTGGAATGATCGCCACATTAAGTAGCGTACCTTTAGAAATGGAGACTTAGTGCTGATGTATGATAGAAAGTTTTGGGATGAGGTCCCCTGGGTTAGATTTTGTTGAAGTTTTGTTAAGTTTGTAAAGATATTGTAAAGTATCCACATTTTGAGGAGCAGAGCGTGAGTATCTTAGGTCAATAGGAGTCAAAGGGGATTTATGAAGGTCAAAGCTCCTTCGTTTGTTAAATACAAGTTATTTTGAGACCCGCCCATGGTTT
Organism: Pinus tabuliformis; assembly: GCA_031772625.1. NCBI lineage: Eukaryota > Viridiplantae > Streptophyta > Pinopsida > Pinales > Pinaceae > Pinus > Pinus tabuliformis. The sequence continues at coordinate 150,698,798 of CM062805.1, read as the reverse complement.
GTGAACCATGGTATTGTAATGAAGGAAGAGTATAAAAGGAATTCATAGAAGAGTCATATAAAAAAAGGGGGAAGTAGGAAGTACATGAATTGTGTTTAATTTTTTTTGTTCTATACTCGGGCGAAGGGGAAGGCTCCTGCAACTGTGTGCGCAGAGACCTTGGTAATTCTACAGCTGAGTGTGCGAGCCCCTGCAACTATGTGCATAAGGTTGGGAAGAGTTTGTATCTAAGAATCTGAGAATTATAAAGACATATTTTGAAGTGATATATGTGTAAATGTGTATTGCTGTTTATTTCTGAAGTTGATGTATTTATAACTGTTGAATGCATCTAAACAGGAAAAGTACTTAATAGATTAGCAAAGACGTAGATATTCTTATTTGTATGATGTTATGCATGTTTAGAGCAATTGGAGAAGGACATAAGTTTGTTAAATGTTATTTACTGTAAGTTATGGGTTTCAAGGCTTAGGGTTCGCGAAGGTCAAGATAAAGCCCTAGATCTGTAGAAAAACACATCACATAGCCCTATGGATGTCAAAACCTAGTTCTATCATCCCCCAATACTGCCTCGGGTGAGAGTGCAGTTTACGCTACACGGTTTATTATTGAAATGGCTAGCAGTGTAGGGTTTTGTTAGTTAGCACAACTAACTTCGAACTTGGGTCCAAGCCCCATCAAGCCAACATGAATTCAATGGTAGAAATTTTGGAGTGTTTTACCATTGGTTAAGGTTCATTTCCAATAAGGGCTTAACTTGAAGCTATGAGATGGCCCAATTTCCCATTCCTCATTACAGATAATCATCATCATTATTTTTTTGTAATTAATTTTATTACCTCCAAAAGTTAAATTACATCATTGCTGAGCCACTTGTAAAAAATAATGACATCACTATGCCTCAACAGGAAACTAGAGTTATTAGCTTATACAAAATGTCTGCATAAAAATCCAAGAACAACAACTAAACAAAAGACTAGATAACATAAAAATTGCTACAAGTACATAACTAGAACATAATAACCAAATCAATTATCTGATGATGACAATGGAGTTGGATTCTTCACACTCAAACTAGGTGCCATAGAGCGCTTAAACTCAGATTGGACATGTCTCTTAATGTGAGTTAAGAGAGCTTATATCTAAACAAGCCTAATGCTTCCACTGATTACACAAGATATCATTGAGAAAGGAGATAATGTCATTCATGTCTTCATGTTTTTCCTTTAAGATTCCTGTAAAGGATTTAACTGCCAATTAAGTGTAATTGAATGTATATACTGATTCCTTCTTTCCCTGGTATAACCAAGGTCAAAAATCCAATGGGACACCTCCTCTAAGAGTTCAAAATTAGAGTACGCTTTCTAATCTTATGCAACCTCGGTCTCTAGTCTCTGAATCTATGTCTGAGTACTATACAAGGTTACTGAGTGGTAATTAGCCACAACCTCCCTTTCCTTTGACTGGGCACGTAGTCGATTTTCCTGACCACGTCCAACAACCCCTAATGCCCACACACATTCTAGCGAGGCATAGTAAATACCACATATGATATACCAACCCAATGCCAAAGAAGGAAACCACACTAGTTCTAATGTCAATCCCTCCTCTAGGAAAAAAATTGAAGTCATATGCGCAAGAGAAACTACCCCCCTACTATAATTTCTAACCATGAATGTTCCAACATACTATAGGCACACCCTGACTGGTCGAACAATGACCTTTAAATATGCACTCTAAACTACCCCCGCCTTCCAGACCAGTCACTAGGAAGGAAAATCCACAATATCTTATGTTTAGAGGAATTTTTTTTTTTTTAGTTCCTCTCCCTAGACAAAAATTCCTCCTCACTCAAGGAACACAAAGGTAACAACAAACCACCACAAAGGCCATGAAAAGAGAGCCACGTCATGCTAAAGACAACTAGAAGTAAAGAAAATTCCAATGCTAGGCAAGGGAAGAAAAATTACCCATTGGAGAGCCCCAATTTCACCCATAGTGACTCCAACAGTCCAAGGCACTAGCTTGAAAAAACACTGCAAAGTTTGAGTTTACGACTTTATCAGTCACTCCATCACTTTCCTGACCATCATCTCCCAAACCAATGTATAAAATCAAGGAGTTGCAACTACTGTGAGTCCCAGATGTCACGTCAACTCCAATATTCCAGTTTCAAAACAAGCCTTCCCAACTCCAAATATGGAGTTTTGACAAATGATCACATTGATGTTCCTTATCTTAGTTTAAGAGGGGGAAGGAAAATCCCACCCGCACTAGAGCAACTACACATTTGGGGTATACTACCTCCTTTTACAGCGTACCAAATATATGCAAAATCCAAAGTACTGCTCACGATTACATGACAAAATTTACTTCACAAGCCACATGCTAAGGTGGGGCAAGCGATTCCACCAACCTCTTAATGAAAAAAATAGTTGGTAGTGTGGTAGGCGCTCCCTCAAACTCATTTTCCGCATGGACACCTACCCCCATCAGGGATAGAGATAATAATTATCTTAAATTATATGGTAAAATGGAATATATATATTATTTTGTAACCGAGAGGAACTTGGTAGCTTGCATTACACAAAGCTACAAATAAACCTCTTGGGTTCTATGACCTGTCCTCCTCTTCCTAAACTATGTCACAGCTAGGGGGATTTGAACCTTGGATCTCTTAGTTACCACGTACTCACATTACTTTGATCACCAATTGAGCTACCCCCCCTCGGACATATATATTACACATTTTCATATATAGAAATATTCTCATTTTTAATTAAATGTTTATTAACTAAACTAATTAATATTTATATGTTTATAAATGATATTCTCTCAAATATTATGGCTATGAATATAAATCATTACTATTTAAATTTATTTTAATGTGATATGTATATTACCATCATAGATCCATCTTAGCTCTGGATCTACCAAGCATTGAGAGTGATCAAATCTCTCAAGATGCAAACATCTTTTTGAGTTCAAAACTTGAGAAAAGGTGTGCACCTCAAGAGATTGGATTCCTCTCAGTAGATCTCGAGTTAAGATGGATTTATGTTGTTTTTCCTCTATATAAAGATGTTATAAAATTATGTTATTTATAACTTATAGTAAAATATGTTTTCATTATTAATATATTTTATTATAAATGTTACATATCAATTGAATATAAAATGAATTACACATCATGTAGTATTAATAATATTATTTTTACATGTCATTTGTCAACTCCATATTGAATAGTTTAGGAATTACGTATCTCTCTCATAATAAAAAGCATTTTTTTTAAACCTTCATTTACTTGATCTTTCTGAATAAATTTTGATGTAAAATTAAGGTGGAAATGGAAGTATTTTATTTATGACCAATATTAATTTTTTTGTTATGAATATTTTTTAATTTTTTAATGTTAGTATTATTTTATTATTTTAAAATGTAATGTTAGATGACAAAATCTCCTTCATATTGGGATCAAGAGCGCCTCTCTATGCGATTAATAACTATATTACAACTTAGAAATAAAATATCAATATTAATTGAACTTTATTTTGTTCACAATATTTCCAATTTTTTTTGTAAGTTTGGCAAGGCTACATCTTCATTATGTCCAATATATCACCTCGGTCGGGGTGAGGAATTGAACCAGTGACTTCACATCAAGGAGTGACTTAACATAGCACCTGATCACCATATATCCAAGACCCCGTGGACCATAGTATTTCCAATTGAATTGATTCATTAGTTTTAATTGAATTAATTAAATAGTTTGTTTGCTTGTTTGTTTTTAAATTGATTCAGTAATTTGTTTTTTTTTTTGAAATTAATAATTTTAATATTATTTACAATGTGAGAACAACAAATGATGTCATAACATGATGAATAGAAAACAACACAATTAGAAAAAAACTATATTGCGTAGTCAATATGGTCAACTAGAGTGAACACATCATGTTCAATCATAGTCATGATGTCTAACATGCCCATAGTCAACCATAGGCATCATGTCCATAGTCAACCATATGCATCATGTCCATAGTCAACCATAAACTTCATGTGCATTATTCCCATCATAAACATTCCCATCATGGTTCACTATGCTTCATGTCCATCATGTCCATAGTCAACCATAGGCATCATGGCCATCGTCAACATGGACATCATGGTTCACTATGGTTGACATGGTTAGCATAATCAACATGGGCATCATGGTTCCTTATGATAGACATGGTGACCATATTAAACAAAAGGCATCATGTTCAAATCTTAATCAACATGGCCATCGTATTCTACCATAATCAACATGGGTGGCATGGTGAACCATAGTCACCATAGACATCATGGTCAACCGTGGTTGACCACAATCATCTCTAGATAAACATTGCCAAACAAAATTCAATTATAGTTAGCTACAATCAACATGTGGATCATATTCAACCATAGTTAAGGTAAAGTTATTAAGATAACAACTTTAACTTAAATAACATTATCTAATAAATTTAATATTTTTTAGTATCTCAATATATATTTTTATATATAGCTTTTATAATTGTATTATAACATATAAATATAATTTTAACTTTATTTTGTTCATGATATAACTTTAATAACTTTAATATTGTTCACAATGTCACAAATAACAAAAAGTGTCACAATGTGACGAATAACAAACATCATCACAAAGTGATAAATGATAAAATATGTCACGATATGATTAGCAAAAAGTGACATTGCACTATAACAACTAACAAAAAAATATTACCGTGTGACAAACAACAAATGTCATCACAAAGGACAAACATTAAACATCATCAAAATGTGATTAACAAAAAAAACAACATTTTAATGTGATGTACACGCTACAATGTACCAAACAAAAAATGACATCACAATAAATATAATCATAATGCGATCAATAACAATCATCATAATATGATAAAAAAAAAATGCATACAAATTGAAAGGTCAACCTAGAATGTATCAAACTTGTGATCCTAGGAAATCCCCCTCAGGCCGGATCAATCAATAAATTAAGAAAATAATTAAAGAAACAAATGCATGCAAAACCCATCTACGAATAAAGTGTATCTCGGTGAAAAATAAACATATATGGGTGAAAACAATATCTAGGTGAAAACAAATCGAGGTAAAAATGGTATTAACAAATTTGAAAATAAACATATATGGGTGAAAACATATATCTAGGTGAAAACAAATCTAGGTAGAAAATCCCACGGATGTCCAAATCATAAACCTTGAGGCAAACGTATCCTAGTGAAAATGTATTCGGGTACAATCATGTGGTAAATGTATTCGGGTGAAATGAAACAATAATGTTCATAATGTATTTGGATATTCGGGTGGAACCATAATGTTTATAAATTTGAAACCTCTAGATGCTTGGGTTCTTAGATAAATCCAAACAATTTCAAATAAAAATAAAATAAAATAAAGATTAAAATTTAAAATATAATATAATATAATATAATGAAATTAAAATTAAAATTAAAATTAAAATTAAAATTATATTAAAATAAAATAAATATTAAATTAGAATAAAATAAAGATAAATTAAAATGAAGTCCTCGGAATTTTTTAAACGAGCTTGTGGTTCACACCCTTTCTTTACATTTTTGTATGTATTATTTTTGATGGGATAATCATTTATACTTCGGTGAATAATTTAGGTATAAAATTTTGTAAGTTCATGAATAATTCTCAATTGTATTATCTTGTGGTAAAATTTTATGGAAATATAACATTTGAAAACTTGTGGAGACATAACACATGGCTTTAATTGCTACAACACTTCTTCTTATTGCATGGTCTTACCCTTATCAATAAAAAACCATAAATGATTAAATAATGTAATACATAGAAGAAGATGACACGTTCAATGGAGAAAATAAAACTTACACTACGATATAAGTGACGAGGATTCTACATATGGCCATTAATTTATATGAAGATAAGAACATAACTTATTTTTTGTCGTTATATTTTGGTCCTTTAGTAAAAATGATTATACTTATTAAAAGTGCAAGAGTTATTTTACCAAAATAATGCAACAATCCCATCACTGAAAACATAATCATTAAGCTAGATGCAAGAGTGGGATTTCACTAATGATTTTTATTCTAACAATATAATATCACTAAAATCGCCATCTCATGGAAAATAAGCCAAAGGAATCAATAATAAGAAGTGCAAAAAACCAAACATCTAATAAAGGAAACCATCAAGTCATCCTCTTAGTTCAAGCAAGACAAAATCAAATGCAAATGGAAGTGGTGCTTTTCAAAATGAAATGGGTGACCCTTAATTTTTATCAAAAGCTAAGGGGAGGTGTTGAGACCTCAACAATGATGACACACTGAGTGAAGAAGTTATCTTTGTGACTAATGTATTAAGGCACAAGTTTATAAAAACTAGATGATACATCTCATAAAATTCTTAAACATTTTATAAGGTTTCATGGTTCCCACCTAAGACAAATTTATCAATACAAATTCAAAAATTTAAAGTACTTGATATCTACTCTATCTTTAAACAATGAATCCAAAATAGAGAAATTTAGTTTATACTTTTCTTGTACTTTTGAATAGAAAAGGTATAACGAGGGAATTTTATGATAAGTAGACATCTATTAAGAGTAGAACCTACCTCTTTTTCTTGACATTGCTTCATTGTCGACAAGCATCCATTGCCCTGACGAAGGTGTCTCGGTACTGTAGAAGCATGGCCCCACTCCCAGCAAGTGTTCACAACCCCAAAGAGTTTACTTGTACTTCCCATATATTAAATTTCACCCTTAGATTTATTTTGTAGAAAATGCAATATGAAAATGGGTGAAAAGAGTCGGGTGGTACAAGAAATGATTTTATTTTATAGAATATATGTAATACTTTAAAATTTGACCCCAAAATTTTCCCTTATACTATCAATGTAAACAATTTCTTTATTGTGGTGGGATTCAAGGAAAATATTGTCATAGACTCTTTCCTTTACTTAAAGAGCACCATTAAAATTTTAAATATGCTTTAGTGTTCGTCCATGATCTCTAATCAATGCAAAAGAATTGAAACTTAACATTAATGTTTTAACTAAATAAAACCTAATAACAAAATACATATCTTACTTGTGTAGCCTTGATAAGTTTCCCCCTATAAAAGTTTGAAAAAAAATAAAAAATTTGAAACCAAATCAAAAGAAAAATAAAAGAAAATGTATATTACTTGTCTTCAGTTGACTTAGGCCCAAATCATACTTAATCATATTAAATAATATATCGAAGAAATCATAATATGATACGTGCAATTTAACAAAATATTTATTGAAACATAAAGAAAAAAGAAATTAGAGGACGATCATGAAATATAAAAATGCAACCCAAAACAATAAAATAAATCCTAAATATGGAAACATCCCAATGAAGGAAAAAATGTGTAAACTAATATCTTAAATCAAAATAGAAACGAAGAACTAGATTAAAAGGAATACGATGAATTGTACATTTGAACTCTTGTCCCTATTAGATCCTTCAATTACATTGTTTCCTTTAAACTAAGATCAAGATAGATAAAAGTTATTTTACCAATGCAGAAGATGTTAAAATATTCATGGATTTTTTATTAAAATCAAACAAGACAAATGAATCTAAAATACATTTTTTTATCAATTTTTATTTTTATTTATTTTTAAATATTTATGCCCTTTTTAAATTTTCAATGTATTTTTTCTTTGTAGGCAAATACGAGACTTTATATTAGCAAAAATATAGTACATAGGTTAAATGCAAAGATTCATTATGAGCCCTGGCGCCAAGGCGCTAACGATAAGAGCATGATGAGGATCATTTGCCCCAAAAATGGGAAACTAGAGGGTTTGTTAAGGAGAGAAAAGTATGATACAAATTCAATGTCTAGGAAAAAATAAAAAAACATAGACAAGTTACAAAAAATATTATGCCAAAATGACTACAAACGTGGTTGGAATCGCATATGCCATTGTGAGAATAGAGGAAAACCAAAGCAAGTGAAAAAAAATAGTGAACCTGCTTATGTTGCGTGCTTTCCTTTTGAGCTTAAAGGAGCTGATTTTACTTGATTAGGGCCTACTTCATCATTTCTCATAGTGCCAAAGGGTTCCACTTCTGGAGTTTCCTCCATAATAAGGCATCTACAAGAGATGGGACTATGAGGAGAGGGTAAATTGTCGATGAGTTGTGCGATGTTGGTGCAGAGTGGTTGCTGGCTGCTCTCCTTGACAACATATCATTGATTTGGAGGACCTTTATCTGACATGCATTTTGCACACCCGTCTCTAGTCAGAATAATGGAGGGAGAAGGATATTCAGGATGATAAGAGGGATTCTAGTCTATAGACATTTCCAGAGAGCTTGAAGATGTGGAGGTTGCAGGCATAGGTGGAAAATCTATGCCAATGGTTCAGTAGAGGTTGCAGAGCGAGGTTATGATGCACCTGATGTATGCATTTGATTATGCTACCCATCCTTCATCTCCAGGTCTAACAAGTTCCAAGTTTTAGAGATGATGCACCAATAAATTTTGGACAACCCAATTCCCATTGCCGAGCATTCTGTGTTTTTCCACCTTCATTGGTGCCACACTCTTCCAGATGCGCTAAGGGATGTAGCATCAAATAGTTCCATATGGTCTCCCAGCCAAGGAACATTGGGTGGGCACCCACACTCTACCGCCGCGACAAGAACAACCTCATTCTCTAACCATGACGCCTGTTCAAAGGACTGCACAACCTACAAAATGAGCCATAGATACAATGACCATGAGAGCAGTGGTAATCCAATGTCCATTTTGTTTAATTCACAACATAATGGAGTGAAGAGAGTGACATCTCAATAGGTATAGGGGCATGGGAATGATCATTAATTAAGACCTTAAGGCTGACAAGAGGGAGATCACCAAGTGTATGCAGAGGAGATGAAAGGGATGGATTGTAAAGACTTTCAGAACAAAACACATGGAGATAAATGTATACACAAGGCTCCCAGTTGGTGGTACATCATGGAAAAATTGAATGGTGTCTAGCTTGAGTTAATGGGGCACATTTGAAAAGGAGACACTAGGATCTAGATGATTTTTTTTTATAAATATTAAAGATAAATTCCACAATAAATATAAAGTTATGGTATCAATGCTAATATTTTCATCAATATAGTTACTCCAATTTTTTCTCTTATAATGATTCTTCCTTCACAATTTCATAAACTAATTGTACTAAACATTTCATATTTAAGTCCTTATAATTCTTAAGTGATAATGAGAAGTCAAAGATAGGACTTAAACATAAATATTTAACGAATGTAACTATGAGCAAGATGATAAATAACTAACAAAGATGAAATGTAAAGTAAACTTTCTTGAAATCATCATGATGATAGTTTATCTTCAACTTGATACCTCACTTCATACTATCAAGAAAGTTTTGTTTTTTGTTTTTTTTGTTTTTTTAGTTTTTTGTTTTAGTTTTTTTATTTTTTGTTGTTTTTGTTTTTTGTTTTGTTTTTTTGTTTTGTTTTGTTTTGTTTTTTTGTTTTTTTTGAAAAATAAACTAAGGAATTGTCACAACACCATTGAAATGATTCCAAAGCCACCACGTCATCTTTCTCATTTTCAAATTGTATACGATTAACAATTAACTCATTAGAATATCATGTTTAATTAGTTACACATGAAAGACATCAAACATATTGGGATATAAATAATAATGGCTATTGGAAATCAAGGAACGATGAGTTTCTCTACCAAAAATCTCCTCAGAAGAAATATCCTTTCCTAAATCATTATTAGTTGTTAATGCATCATTCAAAAGCTTTGATATAGGAAATATATTAACATCTTCAACTTTTTAAATTTCATATTTCTGCGATTGTAATCTTGTTTCAAATGGTTTTCCAGATCCATCACATAATTTTAGTTAGATAAGACATTTTGAACCCCAACTATGGTTCATCTTCAACTTTGTCAAAATCAACTCTACTTTCTCCTAAAGAAGATAAAAAATGTTTAATATCATGTATACCTGAAAAAATTCTTTTGCTAACTGAATAGTGTTCACCTCACACTCTTTTAATACAATGGAACTCAAAATACTATCTATTTCATTATTCTTATTCTCAAGTAATTGAAAAACATAAAGGCATATCATCAAAATTTTCAAAATAAGAAGGTCTAAGAAACATCTAGAAGAGACAGTCATTGAAGAGGTCCATGAGTGTAACTTCTAAAATTTTATCTTTACTTACTATATTTACAATATAAGAAGATTATTTTAAATGGCAATTTTGATTACAAGAGAATTATTTTTTCTCAAAATTTTCCCAAGCGGTTATTAAATCTTCAAAAGGGTGACACTTTCTTGGTTCTTTAGGTAGAGATTCCTCATACATTTTTTTCTAATCCTATATATAAAGGTGAATGATGAGGGTCTGACATAACCCTTGGTTGGAACTGAAATGTATCAATATCAACATGGATTACTTTCCATATCTAGTTCTTCCAAAGGGATCTCAACAAATAAGTAGCTCAAATTTTCTACATAAGAGTTCTCCCGTTTATCAGTAGGAACGATATGTGGAGAAATAATATGGGAACTCTCATGATTCATCATAAATATCAAAATATGATATCAACTAACTAACGTTGTTCCAAAGAAATATAATTGAGATGAAAAAAATGTCCAACAAGTTGAATTAGAAAATTTTGATCAATTAAAAGAAATCTAGAACAAATATGTAGAAAATCCTTAATCAATTCATCTTCTCCTTTTTAAAGATCCTAATGTATTTTGAAGATTTAATAGAATAGTTCACAACTAAATATTTACAAAAATATATTAAAACACAAACATGGTGGAACTATTAAAAACTAAGGTAATTAATCTACTCCCAACCCTAGCCTACGCTATGTTAGATGAAATTATAATACCAATGTACCCTTCCAAGTAATTATGAGTTTGTAATCACATGCTCATCAATAGTTATTAGAGGAAGTTGGAATAATTTAACATCATGAAATAAAAGAATATGATAACACTATATATATCAAATTAATTAATTAATTTTTTTTCTTTTTAATTTATTTATTTTTTAATTTTAATTTAATTTATTAATTAATTTATTTTTTAGTTGCTTTATATAATATATATATAGTTGGAATTGAAATATTTTATTCAAACATTGAAATATTTTATTTATGATCCACATTGTCCACATCAAGATGCATTTTTACTATTAGTATATTTTTAAATACACATTCTCTCATATTGGGAAGTAGAAAGCATATATCCATGGGATAATCTCTCTCTTTCTCTCTCTCTACACACACATACAAATTCAATTATTTTTCTTGTTTGATATTGGAATACTTTTCTCAACATGCATATTGAATTTTCTTTCTTTCTTACTAATATTTTTTAAATGCCATATATCAACTCCATGTTAAGAATTTAATATATTACACATCTCCTTTAAGTCTTTTTTTTTTCAATTACTTTATCTTTCTCTATATAAAGTTTATTGGAATTTGGCTTGAAATCCATGTTGAAAGAGACAAAGTCCATGTTGGGTTTAGTAGATATCATTCAACCATGGAGCATCATGTTATTGTTAGGATAATTTTAGAGTAATGCCATAATCATAAAACTTATCTCTTCTGTTGTTTTGTTGAATTTAGAAAAGCTTTTGACACCATTCATAGAACAAAGCCATGGATGAGACTAAAAGTGATAATGGTCTTCTCAAGCTGAGGGTTGTTGTGAAAAGGATGTACGATAATGTTATTTTCATGCTCAGGGCCACTGAGGGTTGGTTGGAAGAAATTAAATGTAATATTGGAGTCAAGCAAGGGTGTCCCTTATCTCCTAGCCTTTTTGGCACATGTATTGATATGGTAGAAGAATGTTTGCAAGGTACAAGCTGCATTTGCCCCATTCTCACCGGTATGGTTATAAATCTTCTCCTTTATGATGACGATATTGTTCTTATGGAAAGGAGCCATTGTGATCTTGGAAAGAAACTCAAAATCCTCTTATATTTCTGCTCCAAAATGGATATGAATATAAATACTTACAAAACTAAAGTCAGGATAATTAAATCCAAAAAGATCACCTATGAGACTTTGAATTATGACAATTACTCCTTGGACAAAGTTGCTTCATATAAATATTTGGGAATTTACATCCATCATAAACTTAATTGGAATTATAGCATTGAGAAAAGGATAAATGGAGGTTGAAAAGATACTACGAGCTTCAAAAGAATTATAAGTCCATATATATTTGGATTTGGGATAAAAAGAAACTCCTCTTTGAAACTCTTGTCATTCTTGTTATTTTATATAGATGTGAGGTTTCAAATTGCAGTATATCTAGATAGTCATGCATGAAGATTGAAAAGATTTAGAACAAGTTTATAACTTATAACCTCAATATTAAATGAAATACTCACTACCCTATTCTCTTGATTGAAGTATGCCTCCCCTCTGTTGCCTCAAAATCTAGTAGGTCTTGTGAGATTCCTCACAAGACAAAAGCGAGACTAAGACAAAAAAATGAGGTGGATACCACTGCCACCTTAGCACTCCACCTCCATCTCTTTAGTGGAATTTCATCACAGAGGAGGCTTTCCAATATAGGTCACCTAAGGATATTGTACCTTGATAGGATTAAGGGGATACTTTAGGAGGCTAGATCAAGGTACTTCACACTCAAAACAAGGCACAATTCTTTGAAATAAGGAATATAATACCTATGAAGAAGGCTATGATCCAAGGCTTGTAGCCTAAGGTTTCAAGATGTAGATAAAAAATGGCTCATCCAGGCATACAAGCAAAGGGAAAAGTTTTGTTTGCAAGATAGAATCATCAAATGGAATTACAAATCTTCAAATGACCCAAAGTTGAATCTTTGATGCAGAATTATGGTTTTATTAGCTTGAATATTTCCTAGGGTTGATGACGTCAGACCGAAAAAAGGAATTTCAACCATACATTTTTCTAGATTTGACATTTTAAGTCCAAGAAAAGTGAAAAGCCCTCAAATTAGCTCGATGCTCAAGCCTTAGTTGAATTTGGACTGAAACCCTAACCCTAACAATTTTTATTTAAGGGTTGAAATTTTAGGAATGAGGGAAAAAGATGAAGCTTTAAATTTTTTGATCACCAAGATGGATTCCAATGCCTTCCATATACTTCAGTGATGCACTCCTATAGACTTTGGCCATGGAAATATCAAACCTTAAAGGGAGTAAGGGGAAAACCATATGTTTTCACTTGCTAACCCTAGCTATCACTTTATGAGGGGAGACATTCACTATAAAAACACTCTCTAGTAGGTTTTCTAGGGAGTTCAAGGATACAATATTAAAGCATACAAAAATTGCCAAGTGTTTCATATAAATATAAGAATTTAGATAAGGAACATATACAATATAGGAATTCATTACATGAAATAACCATAATTGATATGAAAAAAAAGTACTCAAAATATATCCAGGAACATGCATTATTTAAATCCCAAAATGATGTCTCCACAACAAGCACTGGTATCCAATAGCCAAAAATCTGCATAAGACCACATCTCCACAAACTAATGAAGTACAAAAACTAGGATGAGTTCTCTAAGAGAGGCCAAATTATACACAAGTGATGATGAAAAAATGAGATGTGTGATCCTCTATTTATATGAGGTATACCTATTTTAATTTTGACTAAAAGCCCCTAAACAATTTTGAATTTTTGAGTGGACAAAAATTAAAATTGGGTTACAAGACAACCCATTAGCTTAACAACAATATATGGAAAAACAAACCACATGTGTCAGCCGTAAGCCTAAAAGAGTGATGATGTCATACCATTTTAGGGCTCCAAATGCTCAATCAAGCCAAATACAAGACTGAAAATATATCTAAGCATCAAGGTCATCCTCCATCTAAGGAAAATCCCCACATCAAGCATCAAAGTAGCTCCAAGGGTCAAAATTCCAACTATGGGTGCCACATGTCATGTCTGTGCATACCCTGTAAACAACGTGGTGCCTTCTCTCTCTAGTGTTAGGGATACATCAAGTGCAACAAGTGCTCCTAAGGATGACCATCCTCATATGGGCCCTAGATGATGACTTTCCCATCAAGTAGTGTCAAGGATATCCTAGGGGCATGTTGGGTCCATTGGTACATCATCAAGAATCCTCCATGCTAAGTAAGAGAGACTCAATGTTCTTGATCCTAGGGGTGCTCTAGGATGTTCTCAACTGCTTAATTCACTAAAAGTAACAACACTCTACAAAAAGTGGGAAACAAATCCATCTTCTCTTTCATCATGCTCTTTGGAATGTAATGTATTGCTTAGTAGTCACGTGGAGTAGGGTGCTTGTTACCCACCAACTGTGGGTAATATCCATAGGAGAATTTTTTTTCTCCTAGTTGGTCCTCAGTTGTAAAGTAGAAACCCCTTGCAACCACTATATAGCTCGATGAGCCACGATCTCCACCACTTGAACTATTCATATTCTCCCTCACCCATCTGTTATGATCATAAGTTTGAAGGTGGGCCTTCCAATCCAGAAGGTATGGCTTTTAATTGTGTAATTGGGTATTCTAACTTACTTATCATGGATAGTTTTGGGCATGGATTGGTGGGGGAATTCGATGAAAAGAATGGGATTGGTTTGTACTCTTGTTTCCTCTATCCAACTTGGTGATTAATCTTGCATCCTAGTCTCGAGGGATGTCCTTTATGGGCTACTAGCTTTAGGAATGACACTACATGGGAAATTCTAATTTTGGTTGCGTTGTCCTGCTTCTCGAAACCACATACATCACTCCCCTCCACTCATTATAGCCCCTTTCACCATATTTACCATCCAAGTCCACAAGGAGTTAGCCTCCCCCTCTCCACACTTTAGGTCAAGCCTGGAACGATGCCCTGAAGGTTTACATAGCTAAAAATAAAGTAAAACATATAATTTGGAAACTCTCAATAGGAAATGTACCATAAGATGCAAACGATGGCCGAGCCATACAAATTTAGCATGTGGGAAAGAGACAACATGAGCTCTACCATCTATCATTATGGCTATCATCGTAGTTCCTAGGGCCCCTATATGAGCCCCTTGCATCATTAAGGAACCCATGATTGTCCGAAACCCTAGTGGGTGATGATCTGCCCCACCTAAATGGGGGTATTCACTACTATATCTTACACATCATGCTCTCATCCCTGTAGGTATTAACCCTGTACAGAAATTACCTGCATATAAATTCTAAAACACAGAAAATAAACAATGCGAGAGTATAACAGATAAAACACATATACATAGATATTTTCCCCTGGATCGCAAAACCGGGACTACCAACTTGATTTTTAATTATGTTCCTTTCAATGTTACAATACATATTTATACATGCCGAAGCATCCAATGCCATGGACTGAAAACCATCACATCCAAAACCATGGACCGAAAACCATCACGTCCAAAACCATGTGCAAAAAACATGCGCAAAACCATAGGTAGGTCTGCCCAACCTAATATAAGGTCCAGAACCAAAATTTTCTGGGGCGCTGCCCCGGACCCCATAGAGTGGGGTTACCTGCACCCCTCAAACCCCCTGTGACTACCCTCGCTACGCAATGGACACAATGAAGGGGGGGCTCCACCCCCCTTCTAACCCCATGGTTAACTACGTGGGCTAGTCGTGGAAAGAATATAACACAACCCAACATTCTCCCACTTGTTGTTTTCTTTCCACGGGGGCCACAAGAGACTTTAGTCATTTATCCAACCTTGCAACGCCCATTGTTTCTCTACACCAAGAGAACTTCTCAAAGCTCACAAATTTTGTCAATGCATCTGCAGTATTCTTCAAAGTGTCCACCTTTACCAGCAACACCTTTTTGTCTTCTATCATATCCCTCACAAAGTGATACTGAACATCAATGTGCTTTGTCTTTGAATGATATGCAAGGTTCTTTGCCAAGAAAATTGCACTTTGGCTGTCACAATCTATCCTTATAGCTCCCTGTACTAACCCCATACTTGAACACAATCTCTGCAACCAAACTGCTTCCTTGCTTGTGTTATCCCCCTAATTTGCTCTCTTTTTTCCATTTTCCCCTTCCTAAATCATAACCTTTTACCGTTGTTTTACTTCTTTTATACACCCTCATCTTGCAGCAGTCCAAGAACGATGATATATTTCATATAAACTTTATTTTTCATATGTTTAACTTAACTTAGCATTAATTAATTATTTATTACATGATTTCTTACTTTTAATCACTCTTTGTAACTTATCGATATCTCCAATGTTTATTAGGTAGCTATAGTTCTTACCATGACCGCTAATCCTAATGCAGGATTGGATCTTGCACCATTGCCAACACATCAAATCTTTGCAGCAGATCCAAACCTCCTTGATCACCACCTCGTTTTGAGCAGCTTCAACCACAACAACAAGATCGATCCAAAGGTAGCCGAGATCGAATCGCCCCATTTTGAGTAGCTTCAACCACGACAACAAGATCGATCCAAAGGCAGCCGAGATCAAAACTGTGAAGAACGAAAGCTGGAGATTGGCTATGACCAGTTTTGTTAACTGTCTAAGTTTAAAGGCCAAGAAGCTAAATTCTGTGGTTGGTTATGTAATCGGTTGAATGATCTATTTTGGCCCTTGGCCAAAGATCTATATAATGTAGAATGTAAATAGGACTAGAGGAGTTTTTGGATAGAACAGAGACACAGCCAGAGAGGCGGTAACAGGTTGTTGTATTTTGTTATCGCCCGAATCTGGGCTGGACGATGTATTAACGCATGTACTTGCCTCAGTGAATTAATAAAAGGGAGCTCCGCCTCATGTTTTATAAATCGCATTTCTGTATTTGAGCTAATGAATTGATTAAAGTACTGAGCAATGTTTTTATTTAAAAGGGAAACACGTTGGTTGGCTAGGGCCTAGCCAACATAACACGTTTACCCTATTTCCTATTTTCTGTAATTTGTGTCTATATTGTCAAGTGTGGTTTAAATTCAAGCACATGCATTCTTGTTTGAGTGAAAGCGGATCCGTTGTGTGAAGTAGCTAAATTTCCTTTCCTGCACTTGATTTCAGATTGGTTTTCCTTGCTTGGTCCAAGCAGGAGAAATAAACTTGCACTAGTGCATGTTGGTGTGATATTTCCTTTTCCGCAGTTCTATTTGGTTGGTTTCCCACCTGGTCCAAGCAAGAGAAATGAACTTGCACCAGTGCACGTTGGTGTGATGCAACAAGCTTTCCTAGTCTACTTCCCGCAATCTTCTTTCTTTCATTAAATGCTTTCTGATAGGATAAATGTATATGGATTGTTTCTTCATTCTTGCACTCTGTCAAGATCAGAAACATTCATTTTTATGTGTGCAATTTGATTTAACAGTATAATAACACTTGCAATAACTAGGCACTCATTTTAAGAATTAAATGCTAAGTGTAAGAAGCTCTGATCTGGTGCAAAAACTAGTTTCTTGCCACGGGATCTGAGTGCTTTGAACCTGGAAAATTTCAAGCCATTGCAGGAAGTAAAACGCCTTTAGTAAAGACACCATTTATACCTTCTGCATAAATCTCTGTTCCTGCACTAGTGCAAGCAAACTGCGATAGTACAGGACATATTAGTGCAAGAAGGAAATCTCTAAAGGAGCAAGTTTAAGGGCCCATTTGATGATACTGCTAAGTGTCTATGTTAAAGAAAAACACACACTCAGTAGTTAAACAATAATTAGCTAGAGTGATTGCCCTTTATTCTTAATCCCCTCTTGCAAATTCATTCTTCCTTGTTCCAGTCTTAGATTATTTTGATGGTTTAAGTTGCCCTTTTCTCTTTTTAGTTTGATTCTGAAATCTTTCCTTTAAAGAAAGTAGGGATTTATGTTAGAAAGATTCATACTATCTTTGGCATTGCCTATGCTTCATCTCTAAGTTTATGGATCCCCTGGGTTGACAAATTAAGTGTTGAGGAATTTTCTTAAGTGTAATTCTGGCACCCAACATTTTGGCGCCATTGCCGGGGAGGCGATTTGATTTGGTAAGAATTTTATAATTATACAACAGAGGTAATTTTTCCTTTATTTTTTCAGCATTGTTTGGAAAAGCTTCTTTGAAGGAATTTTACTGGTCTTGATTGATTTCTGACAGCATTTTTATAGAAGTTGTTTGTTATTTTTCTTTATTTTTTGCAATGAATCCCTAGAAAAGGTAAGGGTTCAAAGCCCACTAAGGGCCGAAAGAATTCTGAAAACAATTCTCATATTTGGTCTCCTTTTGTGAGCAGGAAGCCCAATCCAATTCAAACCCATCACGTAGGAACAGTCCACCTGGATTCTGGTGACAACAGCTCAGGTGTGGTTCAGTCTGTTGGGAGCAAAAGGGAAACAATGGCGGACCATGAAGATCATGTGGAAGGGACTAGTGAAAACCAGGTAAGTGGGGAACAATCCACTTTTGTGTTTCCAATTATGGATCCTGATACTGTGGCACAAATGAAGAATATTCCAACATCAACTCTCCCTCATTTCCATGGTAAAGTTCATGAAGATCCTGACTCTTTTCTATTCGAGTTTGATATTCTGTGTAAAAGTTATGATTATTCAACCGACGCTCAGAAGTTAAGATTATTTCCTGTTGCTCTCAAGGACTCAGCTCTATGCTGGTTTATGGGGTTAGGATGAAACACTATAACCTCTTGGGATTAGATGAAGAAAGTTTTTTTGTATAAATATCAAGAATATTGCAAAACTCGGGACATGCAGGATGAGATTTTTACAATCATACAGGATGATGATGAAACTCTTGAAGACTACTTAGAAATATTTTTGTATATTTTACAAAGGTCGAAACTTAAGCTTGATTCCAATACTATTAGAACCTTGTTCTTAAGAGGACTTACTGATAATGCTAGAAATAATTTAAATATGTTAGGACAAGGTGATATTTCTCAGCAAACTTTTGAACAAATTTGTGAATTATGTAGGAAATTTTCAAGAAATCAGTATAGATCCGGTAGAGGAACTCGAAATAGAAATAGAAAAACCAAATCTATTGATGCTATGATTATTGGACTAGAAAATAAAATGGAAAATGTGAAAATTGATATAATGAGTACTGTTACCAAACAGTTAGACTCTTTAAAATTTCAGCAAAAACTCATGAAGGAACAAGAGTCATTATGTATTTTCTGTCCTAAATGTAGAGACAAGCATCCTCCTAAAGATTGTCCTCTTAATTTGAAAGAAACTAATAAGTGTGCTATTTTTGCAGAAGACCATGTCACAAAAAAATGTCCCTCTATACCAGGACTTAAAGCTGCATTTACAGGGGGACAGCCTGAAGCTGAATACTTGTATTCTATGGGAGCAAGAAGGAATTGGCCTCAGGTAGGTGCAGGTATGGCTCCTATTTTCTCCACACTATTTTGGTTATAACTCACATGCATATTCTTATCCTAACACTAATCAACAGTGGTAGTATGGGAATCAATATCAGCATGGGAAACCTTCTCAACCATGGCAACAAGGTTGGAGAGGGCCAAATATTCTCCATATTCTGACCAACCACCCATGCAGTCATATCCATCTACACATACACCTTATTCAATGCCTCAACTTCCAAGTCAGTCTACTCCACCGTTGCCTTTACCTACACCTTTTTGACCTCCTTAGTTTCCTGCTCAACCTATGCCCAATCCTAACAATAATAAAGCAGTGCAAATGATCTATGTAACAAACCCACCTTTACCATTCGAGTACCAGTCTATTCCAGTTGGGGTTCATGATATTCAATTAAGATCGGGAAGGACTGTCACATCAGAAAATCAGAAGCAACCTAGAGTGATTGTTGAAGAGAAAGGAGAAGAGGAAACTCTTAACCATTCTTCGAAAATTGTCACTAAGCAGCCCTTGCCCTCTGAATACTTTCCATCTTCTTCCAACCAGCCTCCCTTCCCAGAGTGGCTAGTAATGGAAAGAAATGAGCCTATTTCTGAGACTAGCTTGGCATCAGAGTTTAATAATCTTTTCATTAAGATACTTTTGCTTCAAGCCATCAAAGAGATCCCCATTTGTACCAAGATTATTAAGGAACTCTGTCTCAAGAAACCCGGGAGGAAGAGATTGGAACCCCAAACCATTCAATTTGTTGGTAGGGCAGCAGAGTTGATGACGGGATGTGTGTCTATGGAAAAATATACTGATCCTGGAAACCCTGTTGTCTCAGTTCAAATTGGTAATGTCCTTGTCTCTAATGTTCTTATAGACCTGGGGGTAGCCATTAATGTCATGACTAAGCAAACCATGGATCAACTTTGGTTATCTCATCTTCGTCCTACTCCCACTGTGCTTGAATTAGCGGATAGATCTAAAATTAATCCAGAAGGAGTATTAGATGATGTGATCATCTCATTAGATTCTTAGGAATATCCTGCTGATTTCATTGTGCTTCAGCCAAAGAACCCAGCAGGAGGACATCCCTTGATCTTGGGTCGACCATGGCTTGCTATAGCCGATGCATATATTGGATGTCGTTCCGGTGATATGTATATTTCGCATGGAGATTCTAGGAAGAAAGTTACCTTATACCCCCTTGCCAGATCCATTCAGGACCTTCGAGATAATTTATGGTTGGATCAAAGCAGTGATGAGGAGACTCAACCCATTTCCCTTATCCATCATTATACTGGGTCTTCACAAGAAGATGAGATTCAAGATTTCCTGAATAATCTAGACACTATGCCTAATTTTGAGCTATTGAGCCAGATTTTCAGCCTAGATTTTCAAGATAATCATGATTCTCATTCTTCTGTACCGTTGCATTTGACCACCCCCTTGAGTACTCCTGAGCCTGATACTACTCTTTTTGAGATTAGCCCCGGTAAATCCTTGCATATTAGTTCAAATTTGGACTCATCTCAACAGGAGCATCTTGTGATTTTGTTGCAAAACCATCTTAGTGCCTTTGCATGGGGCTATGAAGATATGAAGGGTATTCCTCCTAAAGCTTGTACACATCATATCTATATTCAGGAAGGAACCCGACCTGTCTGACAACCCTAAAGGCGAATGAATCCAGCTCTGAGAGATATTGTGAAAGAAGAAGTACATAAACTCTTGGATGCCGGTTTTATCTATCCTATTTCTGATAGTCAGTGGGTCTCTCCATTAGTGCTAATACCTAAGAAAGATGGAAGATGACGTATTTGTATTTATTATTGAGAATTAAACAAAGTCACTCTCAAAGATTATTTCCCTCTCCCTTTCATTGACCAGGTGCTTGATACCCTTGCAAGAAAGAAATATTTTTCCTTTTTGGATGGCTTCAGTGGTTATAACCAGATACAGATTGCACCCGAAGATCATGATAAAACTACTTTTACATGTCCATGGGGTACATTTTCTTATAGAGTGCTTCCCTTTGGTTTATGTAATGCCCCGACTACCTTTCAAAGGGCGGTCTTGGCCATTTTTGCTGACCTAGAATTTGTAGAAATTTATATGGATGACTTTTCTGTGTTTGGTGATTATTTTCAAGAAGCTCTCAAAAATCTGGAGAAAGTACTTCTTCGTTGTCAGGAAGCCCACCTCGCCTTGAGTAACAAGAAATGTAGATTAATGTGCAAAGCGGGATTGGCACTGTTACACTAAAAAATGTCACCATGACTATTTACAGTTAGTATGGCTCTATCAACAGTCATGCTATCCTCTTAGGCAAGTCTTATGCCTCTGCTCTCCATGTCAAACTCCAAAAAGAGAGAAAGTCTTTATAAATGTATTTATCTCTGGGTACGCAGTTTCTCTCAACCTTACCTGTGGGTACGCACCCAATGTTCACAAAAGCTGCGTCTTTGGATGCTCTGTATGTAAAGGGGCAGGTGCGTCCCCCTGTAAAGGTCAAAATGCGCAAGTTTCATCTTTAAAAAGTTACTTGTGGTCATTTCTAGAGCATTCTAGAAGGTTGTTCGACGTGTATTGAGCGCCTCCAGATGGTTCATGTACCCCTACCAAAGAGGAACTTATCCCATCAATAAGGGAGCTATCCCATCCAAAGAGGGGATTATCCCATTGATGGTGGACCTGAATAACTTCCTCTTGAGCACTATAAATACAGGTATTGGGCCAGAAGGAGGGGAGGTTGGAACCTATACATTTCTAAGGGTAGATGCTGCTGAAATTAGGACTCCCATTTAGAAGCTTGTGAGGAGAGATTGCCATCTTTGCTTGTTCTATTTGGAAGTGGGTGAGCTTTGTCAAAGTAAAGGAGAACTCTTGATGGACCCTGGGAGGGACTTGCACAACACCAAGGCTCAGGTTGTATTTGTTCCTTTTGTTACCTATTAATGCAAATGAGTCCATTCTTCTCAATAACTTGTTATTTATGAGTTGTTTCATGTACTCCTTAGTCTATGTGTTAAATATGTTTTATTCTATGAGATTATCAAGTGCTATTTAATCGTTTGATTGTTAGTGTATGCAGGTTTCAAAGTGAAGGAGGAGCTCATCCGGATCAGCGGAGCTGGACTGCTACAATAGCGTTGGATTACAGGTAGGATCTAAACACTTGATTTCTTATATAGTAAATGCATGTTTAGAGAAGGATTGCTCTTGTTTGTCTTGTTTGTCACTAGAGAGTCTTAGGCTCCTAGGGAGGTTGGTTGTGTCCGCACAATCGACTCTTTCCGCCTGACAAATTGGCGACTCCGATGGGGACTCCATTGATGTGAAAGTCTTTTCCTTTGTATGAACTTTGCTCTAAGAAAATTGGTTTATTTTTCTGGTTTTTGGCTCTGTGACTTTGTTTTTGGGTGGGTTAGCTTAGGGTTAGTCTCATTTTAGTTTTTCTTGAATTTTCCAGTAGGATGCACCCTCTGAGTATTGCACAGTGCATCCCTGGACGCACTGTCGCTGTGTGCACAGAGCGGGCCCGCACCTGTTTTAACGGGTTGCCTGCGTCCCCTGCTAAAATTTGAGACAATTCCATTTTTTGCATTTTTTCTCTTAGATTTTTCTTTTTCTCAGTTTTTACTGCCCAGATCCATTAGTCTCTTGTCAAAGATCTTCACCTGAACTTGTTTCGATAGCATTGAGTGTTTTAGTGGATTTCATAGAAGTTTAAGCCCTAGGGTTTGATTTTTGAGTAGGTCTTGTAGTGACTTTGGCGGTAGAAGTTGTCAAGCCTTAGATCTCTCTGGTTTTGTCAGCATTCTTAGAAGTCAGACCTGTCATAAAGTCTACCTGTGAGAGAAACTTACCATTGAGTTGTCTCTTTGGCAAATTTCGAAGTGCTTGATTGATTGAGTATTGAATTCCATTTTACAAAAAGAACAAAAAGATTTGAGTTTTGTTTTGACTAGTCTTTTGATTCTGCATTAGCTGGTCCTTGACTTGATTTTGGTCAAGTAAAACAACCTAGAATCATCTTTGTAGGCTTTTGCCTCGTTAGGTTTGCTTAGAGTAATTTCCTTTTTGATTTGCTTGTGAGTGAAGTTTTCATAGATTTTATAGCTTTTGAGATTGATTTTTGTTAAAATAGATTTATATGCTTTATTAAATAAAGAAAATACAAAAACATCTCCTTTGAAAAGTTTTGTTTCAAGTAGCTTTGAGAAGTTTTGAAAGAAAAAGAGTTTTTCGTGCACGTAAGGAGTGGTCATGTTTGTATGCTTGAAAAGATAAAGAGAATTGTTTCTTTGATTGTCTTTACTAAGAAAGTTGTTTTCTATAAAATTTGCATCTCTCAACTCTCTTAGTTAAGAATTTCATTGAAAAAGAAAAGTAGCGTAAATCATCTTAGGTGCATCTTTGTAGTGGTTTGAGTCGAGTCTACACACCATTGGTTTCACTTCCGCTACCTTTTGTCTTTAAGAAAACCATAAAATTAACGCTTAAAGTAAAATCGACGTAGTAACTTTTATTTACTAGGGCTCTGAAACACTAATTTAGATCAGGCTAGTGTCTTGGAGTAGGTGAGTAATTAACTCTCCAAGACAACAAAACCAAACAAGTAGCTTATCTTGTGATAGAATAAATCCAATTGTCTCATTTGTACTCTGGGAAAGCTCCTCTTAAAGGAGAAGCACGAGCTCGTGTCCGAACCAGTGAGGGGATCAATCCTCCCTCGTTGGGAACGACGCCAGACACGCACGTATTACAAACGGTAAACCTCGGATTAACCATTGTCGAGGAGCCAGGGGTCACTTGTCAGTAAACCTTGGATTATTGTCAAGGAACCGACAAGGGGATTGAGCTTGATACTCTGCCCTTGCGTGCTGTCGGAGTGTAGACTGTTCCCCCAGGTGCATTTGTTGCGGTTGGTAACCTTAGAGACCATTATCTTTAGGATTCTACCGAGGTGACGGTGGAGGGAAGATCCCACTGTACCTGGAGCAGACGTCAACTAGACTCACTTGGATTTTCCGGGGGGTTCACTTCACTCGAGACGGTTAAAGTGGAGGAACTTGTGCCGGTCTATTCATTAAGCAGGTTGCCGAGGTAACTGTTCCACCTGCCACTTCTGTACTGAATCCGGCGATGTTGGGTTTCATCACCAACTAGCGCTTTCGGTCTGGAAGGCTACTGTTTGTGCTTGGTTTGACGCCCTAGATTCTTTAGGCGTGTGATTCAAATTTGTTTGGTTCTTTAGAGACTTTAGGTGGTTTGATTTGAGATTTTACTTTGTTTTCGTGTGTAGTAGTTAAAAGTTTTTAGCTGTGGCGGAATTACCGAGACAGTCCCGTAGACTTCGGGGCCAGTCTCCTGAAGTTGTTTCTATGGCCGAATTGTTGAGAAGATCCTGTAGACTTAGGGGATCACCTCCTTGAGACGACCCCGGTAATCTAGAAGGTTTAAAGGTACTTGTAACTCCTCCTAGTGGCGGTAGAGTAGGTTCACCTGAAGAAGGAGAATCTTCCTTGGTAGTCCATTCAGATTACCAAGGCTTAGAGACAGGTTATAATCCCGAAGCTGTTACAGTTTCCGAGCTTGTTGGTAGTTTTTCGTCTGCTAGTGATACAGGCGAAGAACCTGAAATATCTGAACCTGTTACTCCGACTTCTAGTGTTCCAGATTCACCAAGAATAGAACGAGTTATCACCGAAAATCTTCCTACTGGTTTGATTGCTATTGAAGAACTTGCCCCAGAGGAAGAAATAGGCGTCTCTAACCTTGAAGATCAACTTACTATTGATCTAAGGGAGCGTGAATCTATCTTTTACAGTCCTCCTAGAAGTACTACTTGGTACCTTTCGTTAACCAATTATTTAGACAACTCAGGGGTAGGTTTTTCTACACCTCGTACTCCTTTTCCACCTAGAGGTATTTATACTCCTGTAAATATGTCTGGTCAGTCGTCCGTGTTTACTCAAAGTCCTGAATCTTTCTTACACGGCGGTCCTTCTGTTCCCACCGGGTATCAATCACTTTTTGGTACCTTTGCGGGAGCATCTCCTCAACCCGTTGATCATGGGTTATTAGCTGGAAACAATGGTAATATACCATTGGGTGTAGGAGACATTTACATGATGTCAGGTTCAGTTCCCATTTCCCAACCTCAAGGTGGCCAATTACCGCCTGGGGGGCAACCTCAGTTAACGCCTGGGGGGCAACCTCAAGGTACACAAATCGTGTCTGGGGGGCAACCTCAAGGTCAGTATGCTCCTATGGTGCAATACATGCCTCAAGGTCAACCCCAGCCTCAATATGTACCCCAGGGTCAACCTCAGTATCAATATCAACCTCAAGGATGGCAACCTCAAGGATGGCAACCTCAAGGGTATCAACCCCAAGGGTATCAACCTCAAGGTTATCAACCACCTCAAGGTCAGTCATATGTTCCAGGTATGGGAACTGCACCTTACAATTATCAATCCTATCCTCAATCTGGTTACGGATCTCAGTATCCTCAACCTGTTACGGGTCAATACCCCGGAATGTTAGTGTGGGATCCATCACAGGGTCAAAAGGTGTTGCAGCCAAGTTTACAGTTGGTACCTCAAGCTGGACAACCCGTAGTTTCTGTTCCACCCCAGCAACTGCAGCCTGTCCAGTCAAATGTTCAAACTTCTGTAACTTCGGTAGTTACTCAGCCGCCAATCGCACCTAGTACTCCATCTCAAACAGCTGCTGCAACTACCGCTACATCTGCCGCACTTACTTCTGGAGTATCGACAGCTCCGGTTTCTACTGTCTCTGTGACCACGCCTCAGACATCTTTACCGTTGTCTGGATCTACGATTCAAACCACGGTCCAGATGCCTATAGGTCAGCCTGGTATAAGTACGGTTGTCACTACTCAACCTCAATTTGTTCAACAACCGTACTAGGGACAGTACCAACCCGGGCAAGCTGTCCAACAACCGGTTTACCAGTATCAACCATATCCTGGGTACACTTATCAACAACCTCAACAACCCCAGTACGGTCCGGTTAATCCTGGTTTTCCAGGAGGATATAATATCCCAAATGCGACTCCTGTTCCTAGTTATCCTGGATATCCTCCTCCTGGGACTAGTCTTGTGACCCAGAGTTTTAGAGATCCTAACCGGCAGTTACCGTTTATCGCAACTTTGGATTTACCAGACTTGACGCGCCTAACGAACGATCCAATTCAATATCTTCAGTTCTGGCCGCCAATGCCAAATAAGTTTCCCAGTGATATACCCAAGTTCGAAGGTAAGTCTGGAGAGGATCCGTCCAATCATGTGATGACTTACCACCTCTGGTGTGCTTCAAATTCTATCTCGGATGATTCGATCCGCTTACGTCTTTTCCAGCGTACACTCATTGGTCTCGCGGCCAAGTGGTACATTGAGTTACCACGGGCCTCTTTTTACAATTTTAGCCAGTTAGCTACCTCGTTCCTAACTCACTTTCAGTTGCCGGTCAGATACGATAACGGCACGGAGTTATTAACTTCACTAAAACAATCGACGTCCACGTATATTTCTGATCACATTCATGAGTGGAGACGTCGAAGAAGGTTAGTGAAAGTTTTTATCCCGGACCAAATCTTAGCTGAATGGTTTGTTAAATCATTATTACCAAAGATTACTGAAGATGTAGCTAAGGCCGGAGTAGTTACTGAGGAGCAAGTCATTGCTCAGGCGCAATACCTTGACTTAGTTTATACTCAGTCGGGTACGTTACACGAGAAGATTCTGGATCTTCCAAAATCGAATCAAATCGCTGCTGCTCCTTCGGGATCTCATGCCGCTGATGGTATGATTGGTATCGTGAATACAAAGAGCAAGAAGAAGTCTTCCAAGGCTTCAACTACTCCTATAATCACTTTGCCCGATTCCCCGACAGGAGAGTCTTCTCCTGAACTTACCGCCGATATTCACGCTGTAGAGTCATCTACGGCCAAATCAAAAAACAGTGGAAAGAAGAAAGGAAAGAAGAAGGCTAAAGCAGACAAGGCTCCGAAGGAGAAAACGGAAAAGTCGGAAACCAATGACGAAAAGCGCAAACCTCGATATCCTTGTCTTATTTGTGAAGAGGATCATTTTACAAGAGATTGCCCTCATCGGGCCGAGGTTGTGAAAATAGTCAAAGGTTCTCCCACTCCTGCTGTGTTAAAAAATCCATTTCCAGAGCAGGAGAATAAGATGATAGGTTCTTCCTCGAATGCCAGTGAAGAACCCATTTTGATGATGTCTCATGTGAGGATTGCGACTCGATCGCAAGATTATGGTAGTAAGAATCCTGTTGATGGTAAGGAAGCAGAATCTTCTCACTCTAACCCATCAACCTCAGCTCTTGGTTCTGATCCACTACAGATCGAGAAACCTAACCCGGACCTAGTAA
This sequence comes from Pinus tabuliformis, assembly GCA_031772625.1. Classification (NCBI taxonomy): domain Eukaryota; kingdom Viridiplantae; phylum Streptophyta; class Pinopsida; order Pinales; family Pinaceae; genus Pinus; species Pinus tabuliformis. Next base: position 150,670,937 of record CM062805.1, on the reverse strand, counting down.
TTAAACCGCCCGCCAAGGGTGTACTTCGAAGGTCTGCTTTCAATCCACATGCGAGAGCGGCCCAGAATTACAACATTGTTGAGGACTTAGCTGTTTCACCCTCAGCAATGTCGGCTTTAGAAGTGCTGCAATCATGCCCAGCACAACGAAAATTACTTTTGTCGGCTATCGGAGCTGTTGATGTTCAGGACCCGAATCTAATAATCTTTGATCTAGAAAATAGTACACCGCGTCTCCCCCATCAAATGGCTTTCCAAATTCCAGTGATAGTCAAAAACAGGCCTATTCATCGGACTGTAATTGATGAGGGAGCTTCTACGTGTATTATGTCGATTCAATGTTGGAGATCGCTTGGTTCTCCTTCATTGAACCAATCCCCGACCATCCTTAAGGCCTTTGATGGCCGTGGGTTCCTTCCGTTTGGTATTCTACAGGAATTGCCTATAGGGGTAGAAGGTAAAACCGTTAGTCTGGATGTGGAAGTGGTTGATGCCCCTCTAGACTACAACCTTCTTTTGGGTCGAAGTTGGTCATATGCTATGACAGCGGTCGTTTCATTGGTCTTCAGAGTAATTAAGTTTCCATATAACGGTAAGATCGTGACTATTGATCAGCTGACATACTTTTCATCCGACCCAGCCTCTTCAGAGAGTATCCAGCATGTCGGTAAGACGACAATCCCTTATAGGGACGTTGGCGTAGGTTTAGTTAAAGATTCCGGTTTACTGGGAACTTTTCCTTTCCCTCCAATCAACGCAGACCCTTCATTTGCATCAATTCATATGATTACATCAGACAACATTATTTATGATGATCCTTGGATTGTCCCATCTGAATCTGAGATAGACTCATTCGGTGATGCTATGCCTTTGAGTCCATATGAAATTGCTTATGAAGCTGTCATGTCTTTTACCGACTCGCGTTCAACCCAGCTCGACCAAATGAATGTGGTCAGTGAAGAATCACTTTTCACCTCAACCTTAGAACGGATAGTGTTTCCCGAAGTCGTGTCATCTGACGAACAACTTCGCGAAATCCTAAGTGTAGACGATCTACCATGGGAAGATCTCCATCACAGATCTTCGTTTTTACCTAAGGATGATGCCTTTGAAAATGATTTTTCATTTATATTTACCGCTGAATATGTCAAAGACGCTCAGAATCCAACGAAACATTCTGATTCAGAGTTGAATTTAGGGAATATTTCTCGCACTATTCCCATTGATATTTCAGTGAAGCCCGGAATTGAGGAAAACATTCATATAGGTGCCTCATGTACAGAAGATGAAATCCAAACTTACAAGGCCCTATTCCAAGAATTTCGCGATGTGTTTGCCTGGTCTTACGAGGAAATGCCAGGAATCGATCCGGCCATTGTTGTTCATGAAATAAAAACCTACCCGGATGCTAAACCCGTCCGGCAACGGTTGCGTCAGATTCACCCTCGGAAAGCGGCTGCAATTAAAGCAGAAGTCGAAAAGCTGTTGAAAGCAGGTTTCATTTATCCGATCCCGTTAACGGATTGGGTATCGAATATTGTTCCGGTCAACAAGAAACAAGGAACAATAAGAATCTGTATCGATTATAGGGATATAAATCGAGCTTGTCCAAAAGACAACTATCCTACGCCTTATATCGATCAAATTATTGATGATTGTGCCGGAAGTGAAATGTTTTCCTTTATGGATGGTTTTTTGGGCTATAATCAAATCAATATTCTACCTGCCAACCAGCCAAAAACGGCATTCATTTGTCCATGGGGGACATTTGCTTATTGCAAATTACCTTTTGGACTTAAGAATGCCGAGGCCACTTTTCAACGGGCGATGTCTTATGCATTTCATGACATCAAGCACATTGTGCAACCGTACCTCGATGATTTGCCTGCTCATTCTTTACATCGAGCTGATCACCTTGTCCACTTACGAGCAATCTTTATGAGGTGTAGGCATTATCGAATTCGGTTGAATCCCCACAAATGTGTTTTCTGTATAGAGACGGGTCGATTGCTGGGATTTGTTGTTTCAAAAGCCGGCATTCGCGTCGATCCCTCGAAGGTCGAAGCTATCATCAAATTGCCTCCTCCTTCGAGTTTGCGCCAACTCCAAAGTTTGCAAGGGAAAGCGAACTTTTTACGCCGATTCATTCCAAACTACGCCGAGGTCACTAAAGGTTTTACACGGTTGTTGAAACAGAACGCTCAATTCTTTTGGGACGAGATTGCCCAACAATCTTTTGATGCACTAAAACACGCGTTGACCCATGCACCGTTGTTGCATCCTCCCAACTACAACCAGGACTACTTCTTATACCTCGCAGCTTCGCATTCCACTATTGGAATGGTGTTAGTTCAAGAAGATGAATTCGGAGCGGAACATGTGATATATTATCTTAGTAGGACCTTAAATCCCACTGAGTTAAAATATTCGCATGTGGAGAAATTGGCCCTGGCAGCCGTTCAAGCTGTCCAGCGTTTTCGTCACTACATTCTTCTCCGTAAAACTACAGTTATTTTGGATTGCAACCCTATGATTTATATTTTGACAAAACAACTGCTAGGGGGCAAGTACTCTAAATGGATCGTTATCCTGCAAGAGTTCGACTTGGAGTTTGAGAAGTCCAAGTCTAAGAAATCCTTAGTTTTTGCGGAATTGATGTGTGATTTCCCGCGTGCTGACACAGAGACTGTGGCAGAGGAGTCCATTGCGGACGAATCTTTGTTTCTTATCAGTACTTTAGATCCGTGGTACGGGGATATAATCATCTATCTCCAAACCCAAACCTTTCGGCCTGAAGCTTCAAAGTCGGAACGTCGAAAAATTTGGTTTCAATCCCAGCAATACAAAATTATTGGAGATACACTTTATCGCCGGGGGGCAGACTTAGTTTTTCGACGTTGTTTAACTCACGAAGAGGCTGAGAGGGTTTTGAATGATTGTCACTCTGGAGCATGTGGCGGTCATATGTCTGGGTATGCCACAGCTCAGAAGGTGTTGCGCGCTGGCTACTTCTGGCCATCCATGTTTAAAGATTGTATCATTGCAGTCCAGAAGTGCCACAACTGTCAAGTGTTTGATCGCAAGATGCGCGCACCACCTGCTCCTCTCCACCCTATAATTGCCGTTGGTCCATTCGCCAAATGGGGTATCGATTTTATTACTTGTAACCCTCACTCGGCCGGGGGGCATGCGTATATCATCCTCGCGGTTGATTATTTTACTAAATGGGCCGAGGCGATGCCTACATTCGACGCAAGCGGCAAAACAGCTACAGTTTTCGTATTCAATCATATTATAACTAGGTTTGGTGTCCCACAAGCAATCATTACTGACCATGGGAGCCATTTTCGAAACATCATGATGACTGAGCTTACAAGCCAGCTTGGTTTGCGCCACGATAGCTCTACTCCTTATTATCCGCAAGCCAACGGTTTGGTTGAGTCTATCAACAAAGTTCTGGTTATCATGATCCGACGAACCATTGGTATTCATCGGTCGAATTGGCACAACATGTTATTTTCAGCGCTATGGGCATACCGAACCTCAGTAAAAACTTCAACAGGGTTCACTCCTTTCCAGCTAGTTTATGGCTTGGAAGCTGTGTTACCCATTGAATGCGAAATCCCATCACTTCAAATGGCTGTCGAATTACTTCCAGCTACTTCCGAAGAGGAGAAATGTTTATTATACTTAGCTAAATTAGATGAGACTCGACGTGACGCTGCATTGGCAATCGAGACTCACGCGAAGCGAATGAAAGCTCAGTATGATAGAAATGTGACCCCTCGAAGTTTTTCAGAGGGAGACCTAGTGCTATTATATGATCAAGCTAACGATAAGCTAGGTGCTGGAAAATTCGTTCCTATGTGGCATGGACCCTACATTGTAAAGCGAAAGCTAGCAAAAGGGGCCTATGAGCTGGTAGATTTTGATGGGGACTCTTTGGGTAAACCCAGAAATGGACTTTACCTAAGGAGGTATTATGCTTAAATGGTGGACTTTAGTTAGGTTAGGTTTTCTTTCTAGCTAGTATGTTTGTTAGTGTAGTCAGTGTGCTTAGCTTAGAGAGTGTGTTTTTCGTCGTTATTCTGGCTTATCTTGGTTTTACTCTTGATATTGCAGATGTCGACGCCTCTCCAAACATACATTGGATTTGCTGATGGTGCTTGTCGTAGTACACGGAATATCTCTTCCGCAGCTTGGGTTATCTATTCGCCCTCTGACGAGTTAGTTTCTATGCATGGGGTAAGCCTCGGTCAAACAACGAACAACATTGCAGAATACAGTGCAGTGGTTGAATTATTATCTGAATCTATTACATTTGGAATTCGACTTTTGATAGTGAGGTTAGATTCTGAACTTGTTGTATTACAGCTTAATAGAGTATATGCCATTATAAATCCTGTGTTATTAAGATTGTTTTTGAGAGTGCGTCTCTTGGAACGTGAATTTGATTACATTGAATATCAACATATTCTGAGGTCTTTAAATACATTAGCAGATGCAATTGCTTCTCGAATGTTGGACAGACATTTACGATAATCATGCAAGTAAATTTAAAAACATTTCATCACATATGTTAAACAAGATAAGCTGGTAATAATGATATATATATATAGATAGGAGTGTGTCAAAAAATATACATCGTCTTCGATCATAGGTTGAAAAACACCTTATGATCGGCAAAAATGATAAGTACAAAAATCCAAAAATGTCATATGTGTCTACAAAAGTGACTAGCCAATCACTGGTGGTGCTCCCTATACGACACCACTGCACGGGCTACCTTACACAAAAACCTCCTAAACGGTCCAGGGACTGCGACTACATAGCGCTGAAGTCTGATAGGAATATCATCTATGGTAGTCTCGGGTATATCCATCGTCAGACGCTCTAGATCCTGCTCCAACTCAGCTAGTGACTCTGCAGCCGCGTCCTGTGGGGCCGGTACCGGTGCAACTGGATGTCTCCTCTCAAAAGGCCGGAGGTTGGCTGGGCGCTGTGGACCAACATCTGCATTTTGAAAATTTTTACTGTCAGTTTTGAGACGATATATATAAAAAACAAAAAATATATATAATTTGAAAACTTGTGAAAAATGAAGTACCTCTGTCGTCCCATTGTTCTCCCTGTGGAAGAACCATGTCCGGATCACCTCGAAAATCTACTCCGGCATACGGAAAGTCCTGGATCGAAAAAACCTGGTCCTCTAACCAGTGAAAATAACTACCAGGGAATCGAACAATCGCCGCGCCCTCGTCAGGATGCCGGGCCATCACCGTAACCCATCGTATTAGCTTTGGCTCCCGAGGACCCAAGATTTCAACAGTGAGTTGCTGAGGGATCAGCATCGGAACTCTCTCTAAGGAAAAGCTCACAACTAGAGGCCCATATCCAAAGGTCTTCAGTTGTCCGTTCTTTGCCCTAGTCAGTTGGCTCTTCATATTAGCCGACACAGCATCACACCAGTTGAAAATGGTGCCTTGGAAACAGTCAATCGCCATCCGCATTTGGGACCCGGTGGCAATATGTAAAGCGGCTGCACCGCAAATTCTAGTAACCATGAAAGCTATAACCTTGAGTTCACGCAGAGAGATGTGTTTGATTTCTACGCCTTTCGCATGGTGTGCATTGGGTGTGCACCAATCTGCCCGGAGACTAGCAAGGGATTGGCCACCCGGCCTAGTCCCGGCTAGATTGAGTTGCTCGCCCCTATTTGGCAAGCCAGTGAGAAAGTATATGTCAGAGGGCTCTATCTCGAGCTGGTGCCCTCCGATGTAAAAGCATTGCTCATGAATGTTCCATCTCTCAACCAGCCACTCCAAGAATCTCACCTGAGCCCTCATGCCAGGTATGGCCCAGTATTTATATAGTCCGCATGCTTTTAGGGCATCAATGGAAGGTTGATGATTAATTGCGGCTAAATCAACGTCCTCGTGCTCTCTTTCTCTCCAATCCAACATGGTGAGTGCCCTACACACCAAGAAACAAAGATTAGAATTAGTTTGGGAAAATTTAGATGGTTATTTTTGGGGTTTGGGGTTTCAATTTCCGCCTTTCGCGGGGGACGCACCCCGCGTTTAGAACACAGAGCGTCGGGACGCAGCTGGCCTGAAGGTGGGCTGCGTCCCCCGACCTTTTTCCTGTGTGGGAAAAATTCGGGGGACGCAGGTCACCCTTAGGGCACCTGCGTACCCCGCAGAGCGATTTTTTGAAACCTAAAACCCCCCAAAAAATCAAAACGAAAACCTAAAACAAACTTTTAATCGGATGAAATTGAAAAGGAGGATGTTGTGAAATACCTGGAAGAGACGGCGTTCGATTCTGACGGTCGGATTCTCCACAGCGACCACGGGAAGTTTCTTGCCAAAAGCCCTTTTTTCAACCTCAACAGTAAAATGGTAAAAATGACATGGTAAAAAGTCTTTTTATAGGTTTTTTGGATGAATGAATGCTAGGTTTGTTTATTTTTCACCATGGAAGGATATTTTTCAATGCATTTTTTCCTATCTTAAACAGGTATGAGTAATGTGTCGTTTTTGTGCAGGACAAAGGGATTTAGAGGGAAAATTTTCATTTTTCACGAACCAAAATATCAGAGTCATCTTTTAAGCCCTTTTCTGACTCCTAAAATATGAAAAGATTGCCGAGCGTTTCTTTTACACTCGTTAAAACGGAATTAAAAGACGGTCCCCTTATAGCTCTTTTCTGACCGTAAAATCAGGAAAAGATTGCCGGGTTTTTGTCGTTTCAAACTCGATATGGAAATAAAACGACGTGTCCTTGATCGCTTTTTACTTTTCAGGTCAGTGACACTAATTATGAAAGTACTCCTTGGTCGCAAGATCAAGCGGTTCCCCCAGGTATTATTTTATACTTTTTCGGGCTTGGGGACACAAATCTACGAAAAAGTTCAACTTGGAGTCTTCTTAAGTTTTTCAGACTCTCTAAAATTGAAAAACGCCGAGTTTCTCCTATACTGGGCTCGTTAAACATTTCACAGTAAAGGACCTGTTCAATTACAAACAGGAACGAACCACTCCTTCCTAGGGTTCGAATCAAAACTAGGTTGGACTCATCCGAAGGATGAGCTTATAATCAAGCATATGTTATCCTCCTCAAGCTTGTTAAAAATAAAGAGGTACTTGCCAGAAATGGTGGGGGAAAAGAGAGAAGAATGAGCCTATTTGTTATCTTTTGTCTCAGAAGAAACTTTATTACCACTCTTGGACACGACACTTTTCATTCACCTGGGTTGGGAAATTCTTTACCTCACAGTTGATCAAACCACTTTGAAAGTCTTCAGCCGGGTTTCGGGGATTAACTTTGAGTTATTCATCACCAAGCCATCTGTCGTGTCGTTATGTGTTCAAGAGGTCTGCAAGAAAAACTTTCATCTGCAAAATACTTGTCATCCATTTGACCATCCTGAGTCAGTCCTTACAACAACATTTCTTCAACTTGAACAATGATTTCGTGTTGCGGGCTTGCCTGCAACGGGTCGCTTTCTATCGACATCAGCACATTATCTAGAGAGATGACTTAGAAATCGTCAGTACCTTGAAGTCTGCATGCATCAATGGCAGGTTTCTCGCCTTTGACGTCAGTTTACATCATTGACTTTCGATCGAAGGATTCCGTGAAATGTTCGACATCAACTCATTCATTCACATCTCATGGATTGTACTGGGTACTTTGAGAACCATTGACATTACTGGTGGTCTCTCTCACACTTGTTAACAGTTTACATCATCGACTGGTAATCAAGTGGTTTCTACCATGTTCGACATCAACTCATTTATTCGCATGGTTAGAATCGTACCAATTCGGGAAGTAGAAATGAAGACCCTGGATCTAGTTTCCACCATCCAGGCTGCGAGGAGTTTTGTATTCATTATCTAAGTAGACTAATCATAAACAGATGGCTGCGCCCATACTGTGTCTACAAAAGTCTATGATTATGATGTACTGCAAGATCATTCCTGTATCAGAGTAGTTAGTCTGTTAGTTAAAGTTTTGATCTGAGTATGGGAATGCCTACCTCAGTGATGATATAATCTTATACATGTATTTTGTGTTGAAAATTCCAGGTTCTGACCAGGCTCTCCACGAGATAATCCTTGAAATGATAAAGCGCTTCACCCTTCCTAGATAATACAAAACCCTAATCTATTACAGGCTTCGCACTTTAGGGGGCAATCTGTTACACTAAAAAATGTCACCATGACTATTTACAGTTAGTATGGCTCTATCAACAGTCATGCTATCCTCTTAGGCAAGTCTTATGCCTCTGCTCTCCATGTCAAACTCCAAAAAGAGAGAAAGTCTTTATAAATGTATTTATCTCTGGGTACGCAGGTTCTCTCAACCTTACCTGTGGGTACGCACCCAATGTTCACAAAAGCTGCGTCTTTGGACGCTCTGTATGTAAAGGGGCAGGTGCGTCCCCCTAAAAAGGTCAAAATGCGCAAGTTTCATCTTTAAAAAGTTACTTGTGGTCATTTCTAGAGCATTCTAGAAGGTTGTTCGATGTGTATTGAGCGCCTCCAGATGGTTCATGTACCCCTACCAAAGAGGAACTTATCCCATCAATAAGGGAGCTATCCCATCCAAAGAGGGGATTATCCCATTGATGGTGGACCTGAATAACTTCCTCTTGAGCACTATAAATACAGGCATTGGGCCAGAAGGAGGGGAGGTTGGAAGCTATACATTTCTAAGGGTAGATGCTGCTGAAATTAGGACTCCCATTTAGAAGCTTGTGAGGAGAGATTGCCATCTTTGCTTGTTCTATTTGGAAGTGGGTGAGCTTTGTCAAAGTAAAGGAGAACTCTTGATGGACCCTGGGAGGGACTTGCACAACACCAAGGCTCAGGTTGTATTTGTTCCTTTTGTTACCTATTAATGCAAATGAGTCCATTCTTCTCAATAACTTGTTATTTATGAGTTGTTTCATGTACTCCTTGGTCTATGTGTTAAATATGTTTTATTCTATGAGATTATCAAGTGCTATTTAATCGTTTGATTGTTAGTGTATGCAGGTTTCAAAGTGAAGGAGGAGCTCATCCGGATCAGCGGAGCTGGACTGCTACAACAGCGTTGGATTACAGGTAGGATCTAAACACTTGATTTCTTATATAGTAAATGCATGTTTAGAGAAGGATTGCTCTTGTTTGTCTTGTTTTTCACTAGAGAGTCTTAGGCTCCTAGGGAGGTTGGTTGTGTCCGCACAATCGACTCTTTCCGCCTGACAGGCATTTGGCCATTTGATTTCTAGTAAAGGCATCCAGGTTGATCTAGCAAAGATTGAAATCATTCTTCATATTCCTGCACCCAAAACTCAATGGGAAGTAAGAGGTTTTTTAGGACAGGCTAGTTACTATAGGAGATTCATTGAAAATTTTTCTAAGATAGCTGCCCCTCTTTTCCGACTTCTAGCTAAGGATAGTGAATTTTCTTGGACCACAGCTTGCCTACAATCCTTTGAAACATTGAAGGAAAAGTTAGTACATGGACCAATTTTGAGAGATCCTAACTGGTCCCTGCCTTTTCACATTTCCTCTGATGCTTCAGATTTGGCTATTGGCGCAAATTTAGGACAAGAGGAAAATAAACAATCCTATGCTATTTATTATATTAGGAAGAATTTGTCTTCTGCTAAATTAAATTATACAGTTATAGAGAAAGAGTTTTTAGCTGTAATTTTTGCAATTAATAAGTTCAGGCATTATATTACAGGATATGAAGTATTTGTACATACTAATCATTCCGCGATTAAATATTTGATGAACAAGTCATTGACTAGCGGTAGAGTGACTAGGTGGTTACTATTGTTGTAGGAATTTAATATTACTATTATTGATAGACCAAGAAAATCTAATGTTGTAGCAGATTTTCTCTCTAGATTAGATAATGCTGGTGAAGCAACTCCTGTTAATGATGATTTTCTGGATGAACATATTTTTTCTATGTCAACAGATTCTCTGTGGTTTGCTGACATTGCTAATTACTTGGTTACTGGGAAAACACCACCCCACTTGTGTGCTCGTGAAAAGCAGAATATTATTCAGAAAAGTGCTGCATACTCCTAGATTCAAGGAGATCTCTTTTACATTGGTCCAAATCTAATTATCCATAGGTGTGTAAGAGAGGAGGAAGTGTTTGACATATTGAAATCTGCTCATGATGAACCTTTTGGAGGCCACTTCGCTGATAAGCAGACTGCATATAAAGTATTGTGTGCCGGTTACTTTTGGCCTTTCTTGTTTAAGGATGCCAAACAGTATGTTAGGTGATGTGATAGTTGTCAGCGAATGGGCCAGCCTAATCAAATCAATGAAATGCATTTATATCCCCAAGTTATGATTGAGCCATTTGAAAAATGGCTATTGATTTTATAGGGCCAATAAATCCAACGTTATTAAGTAAAAAGCATATCTTGGTTTGTATAGATTTTGTTACGAAATGGGTAGAAGCTAAAGTCGTTTCCTTTGCTACATAAAAAGTTGTTGTTGATTTTCTTTTTACTGAAACCTTTACTAGATTTGGTGTGCCTAGAGAAATTGTTTCTGACAATGGTCCACAGTTTATTTCTAATCTAGTATAGGGTGTGATGGAGCAATACAAGATCCGGCACAGGAAATCCACGCCGTATCATCTGCAAGCAAATGGCCAGGTGGAATCCACAAACAAAGTGATTGAGTCCATTCTTACCAAGACAGTAAATATGCATCGAAAATACTGGGCTGAAAGATTACCAGAGGATTTTTGGGCATACAAAACCACCTGGAGAAATAGCACGGGACATACACCATATGAACTGGAATATGGAAAACAAGTCTTGTTACCAATTGAATTCCAGATCAAAACTTTCAGAACTACAGTTCAGCTAGGACTAGATCTCTCTGAGGCACAACAACAGCGTCTTCTGTAATTAAATGAGTTAGATGAATTTTGTAGGGATGATGTTCAACAGAACATACTAATTCAGCAACAACACAAAAGATGGCATGACAAGTCTATTCAGAAAAAGAAATTCCAACCAGGTGATTGGGTGCTCCTTTTTTATTCTAGATTTAAATTTTTTTAAGGGAAATTCCACACATGTTGGATGGGACCTTATGAAGTGATCCGAGTATTTGAGAATGGAGCAGTAGAAGTTAAAAGTATTGATGGACAAAAGTCAGTATTCTTGGTAAATGGACACAGATTAAAGAAGTATTTTCTGCCACTTACCAGGAAAGATTTTACACAGCAAGTCCAACATCAATTCAGGAAGGTAGTGGTGAATGGAAATACCAACCTTTTGAAAATATGACTTCTTCTTCTTCTCAAAAAAAAAAAAAAAAAAATAAAAAAAAATTCCTGTAATTATGAAAATCAGTTCGCTGACATGATTGCAGAAGGATCAACATGAAAACCAGCTTTCTTGGAAAGAAGATCAAAAATTTCTAATAAAAATAAAATGTTGCGTGATCTTTAGATATGCTAGCGACCACCAGGTAAAAGAAGGTTCAGCAGAACCAACCTTTATATAATTGGGGTAATTAGCATGAATATTTTTATTCAAGTAACGCTTAATTTTCGTTATAGTTATTTTTTCTTGCACCAGTGCAGGCAGACCTTCTAGAAAATTTCTGCCTTTCTTCATATTCCACTTTTGTAATATTCCCTCAGTTTTCTTCTTCAATCCCATAATGATTAACCTTCCCATATTCTTCTAAAATTACCCTGTCCGTTTCGAAAAACCCCACTTTACCCTTGAATTTTTTCCCTATCCCACTTCTGTTTATCCCCTCTTGTGGTACCATTCCTGGAATCCCTGTAACAAAATTCCTTCCCATTCTAAAATTTCCCTTTTCCCACTTCTTTGTTCCCTCATGAATTCATTGTAGGATCTCGCGCACAAAGAGAAAAAGGATATGCTCTGAAGCATCAAGAAAGGGTGAAGCAAATTTCCAGTATAAGTTGAGGAAGCCATGTTGGAAGTCCAGCCTATATTTTATTTAAATTCCCTGTTCTTTTTTAGATATTATGCTTGCACTAGTGCAAGCATGTTGTCCTATATGATAATGCAAGCAGAATGGTACCAACAAAATAGCATAATTTAAGCGTTGCAAGTAGACCAGTGCAAGCATGCACCCTATCAAAAACATAGTACAATTTGTTCTTTTCATAATATATGTCATAGGAAAATGGTCATCATGAAAATTTATAAGAAGTCCTTTCACTTAGTTGATGAGTACTTGTGTTATCATATTAACTAGGAGAAAATTATTTAAAGTACAAGGTGTTTTTAAGTTAAGAATCATGATCATTTTTTAATGAATGCTAAGTTCTTTTTTTGAATTATGAAGGAATGCAAAAGTGTTTAACCGTTGCTTGGACATAATTTCCCCTTTCTGCCATAATCCTAGATGTCCTTCACTCATAATTATTACCTCACCTAGCCGTTAAAACGCTGCCGCAAGTACCAATCCGGCTTGATCTCAAAGATTCCATGCATCCACGACTATTTCAGTGGAATGAATGGGTGATAAGATGGAAAGGATGGTGGAAAGTTGGATCTCTATTTATAAGAACCAATTTTCCTGGTGTTGCATGTAAATTCTCGACTTTTCATAGCTGTTAAGCAGCGATGCCGCCTGTTCGAAGCGAATGCTCGTCTCTTAGTAGGGTAGAATAGACTGCTGAGTATCGCAATAGTCTTGCACTATTGCGAGACTCGGGCTTTCTTCAGTTCTTGCAGAAGTTTGACGAGCATGACAGAGAAGTGGCCTTACAATTTGCCAAAAGTTTAAAAAATGGCCGAGTAAAAATTGGGCCTCTAAAATTTGAAGTTACAGAAGAGTTTGTAGCAGCAGCGACAGGCTTAGAAAATATTTGTGAGCAGTGGTTTAAAAATCAGAAACTAAAAATCAAGCGATGGCAGAGTTTTTTCATCGACAAGAAGATGAAGGTAGATTGGAAGGAAGGAGTTCCACATAGTACCCTGCTGGGACAGTGGCAAGACCTCCTTTTCATCCTACATAAATTGTAACCTGTGAAGGAAGGTACTCCTGCACTTTTGTATATCATTTTAGGATGTTGTAGCATTTTGAAGCCGCCCGACACATCCAGTGGAGGATGAATTTCCCCTATTTTTTTCTTAAGAGCTTGGAAAAAATGGCCAAAGGTGTGTGGGACGGACGGGCAGACCAGGCCGACAAGAAGTTATATCACCATGGCCTGATAAAGATTTTGGTCCAGAAACAACTAGAAGTTAAAGGCATGACCTAGGAGGCATTGTTAAAACAGCTACATAAAAAGATAGCTACTGGAAAGGAGACAGAGGACCCCGCCAACACAAGCAAGGGCCCAAGTAAGAATGAAAAGGGGAGTCCTTCTTGCACCAGTGCAAAAAGGAAATGATCTGAAAAATCAAAAGAAGAAAGGGCCCCATCTCCAAATAAGAAGACAGCTAGTGCACCTATTGAAGAGACTCCTTCTACGCCACCAGTACAGGCACAAACCCCCAAAGAAGACAACCTGTCAGTCCTTGCGGACGCAACAAAATTTGCAGAGGTCGAAGATGACACTCTGTTGGCAGATTTCATTAAAAAGCCTCGGAAAAAGAATAAAGAATCTGATGCAGGCAAAGAACCACAGTCCCCATAGGATGTTGAATCCCCTCTTGCACCAGTACAAGAAGAAGAACCAGTGCAAGAAGAAGAAGAAGAAGCAGAAGAAGAAGAACCGCAAGAATAAGAACCAGATGAAGAAGAAGTACAAGAAGAAGAAGCAGAAGAAGAAGAAGCAGCAGAAGAAGAAGAAGCAGAAGAAGAAGAATTCCCTGATGTAACCATGAGGGACACTGAGGTCCCTAAGGAAGACACAGCCCCTGTTAAGACAAAAAAATAAAAAGATTTGGTAACTCCTGCTGCTTGGGTAACTGAACTAGAGCTTCAAGTGCAAAACTTAGAACAGCTCATAGCTAAAGTGCAGTAGGATAAAGAACAAAGTAAAGGAGAATTAACTATGGAGATCCAGAAAAAGAAAAGAGAAGTCAAAGTCTGGAAGTATCGAGCTGTGCAATGTTTCAAGCAACTTAAAAAGGTGACAAAGAAACTAAAGAACATTAGAAAGAAGAAGTATGAAACATTGCAGGCTGATGTCAGTATGCCACAGCAGGATTGAGCTAGAATGCACAAAATTTTGAAGGTTTTTTTTGCAAAGGTAAAGAGTTGTGTGAGGACACACAACAGTTTAGGGATGGGAGGATGTTAGCCCCTAATTTACTCTCTTTTTTCCATTTTCCCCTTCCTAAATCATAACCATTTACCGTTGTTTTACCTATTTTATACACCCTCATCTTGCACCAGTCCAAGAACGGTGACATATTTTGTATAAACTTTATTTTTCATATTTTTAACTTAACTTAGCATTAATTAATTATTTATTACATGATTTCTTACTTTTAATCACTCTTTGTAACTTATCGATATCTCCAATGTTTATTTAGTAGTTATAGTACTTACCATGACTGCTGATCCTAGTGCAGGATCAGATCTTGCACCATTGCTGGTACAACAAATATTTGCAACAGATCCAAACCTCCTTGATCACCACCTCGTTTTGAGCAGCTTCAACCACGACAACAAGATCGATCCAAAGGCAACTGAGATCAAAACTGTGAAGAACAAAAGCTGGAGATTGGCTACGACCAGTTTTGTTAACTGTCTAAGTTTAAAGGCCGAGAAGCTAAATTCTGTGGTTGGTTATGTAATCAATTGAATGATCTATTTTGGCCCTCGGCCAAATATCTATATAATGTAGAATGTAAATAGGACTAGAGGAGTTTTTTGGATAGAACAGAGCCACAGCCAGAGAGGCGGTAACATGTTGTATTTTGTTATCGCCCGAATCTGGGCTGGACAATGTATTAACACATGTACTTGCCTCAGTGAATTAATAAAAGGGAGCTCTGCCTCATGTTTTATAAATTGAATTTCTGTATTTGAGCTAATGAATTGATTAAAGTACTGAGTAGCATTTTTATTTAAAAGGGAAACACGCTGGTTGGCTAGGGCCTAGCCAACCCAGCACATTTACCTTATTTCCTGTTTCCTGTAATTTGTGTTTATATTTTCAAGTGTGATTTAACTTCAAGCACATGCATTCCTGTCTGAGTGAAAGTGGATCCGTTGTGTGAAGTAGCTAAGTTTCCTTTCCTGCACTTGATTTCAGATTGGTTTTCCCTGCCTGGTCCAAGCAGGAGAAATAAAACTGCACCAGTGCATGTTGGTGTGATATTTCCTTTTCCGCAATTCTGTTTGGTTGGTTTCCCACCTGGTTGAAGCAGGAGAAATGAACCTGCACCAGTGCACGTTGGTGTGATGCAACAAGCTTTCCTAGTCTACTTCCCGCAATCTTCTTTCTTTCATTAAATGCTTTATGACAAGATAAATGTATATGGATTGTTTCTTCATTCTTGCACTCTGTCAAGATCAGAAACATTCATTTTTATGTGTGCAATTTGATTTAACAGTGTAATAGTACTTGCAATAACTAAGCACTCATTTTAAGAACTAAATGCTAAGTGCAAGAAGCTTTGATCTGGTGCAAGAACTAGTTTCTTGCCATGAGATCTGAGTGCTTTGAAACTGGAAAGTGTTAAGCCCTTGTAGGAAGTGAAATGCCTTTAGGAAAGACAACATTTATACCTTCTGCATAAATCTATGTTCCTGTACTAGTGCAAGCAAACTGCGATAGTACAGGACAGATTAGTGCAAGAAGGAAATCTCTAAAGGAGCAGGTTTAAGGGCCCATCTGATGGGACTGCTAAGTGTCTATGTTAAAGAAAAACACACACTCAGTAGTTAAACAATAATTAGCTAGATTGATTGCCCTTTATTCTTAATCCCCTCTTGCAAATGCATTCTTCCTTGTTCTAGTCTTAGATTATTTTGATGGTTCAAGTTGCCTTTTTCTCTTTTTAGTTTGATTCTGCAATATTTGATTTAGAGAAAGTAGGGATTTATATTAGAAAGATTCATACCATCTCTGGCATTGCCTGTGCTTCATCTCTAAGTTTACGGATCCCCTGGGTTGACAAATTAAGTGTTGAGGAATTTTCTTAAGTGTAATTCCAGCACCCAACAACTTGCATGAGTGGTTGCCATGTATTCTGCCTCTGTAGTTGATAGTGCCACTACAGATTGTTTCTTGCTCATCCAATTGACTGCACCTCCAAATAGGTTAAACACATACCCACTTGTAGATCTTCTCTGATCCAGATCTCCAGCCCAGTTTGCATCAACAAAGCCATGAATATCCAACACTCTGTCCAATCCTGGTCTTCCTTGGTAGAACAAACCATAATCACTAGTGCCATGCAAATACTTGAAAATCTGCTTCACTGTTGTCCAGTGCTCCTTCCCTAGTTTTGACATAAACCTGCTCAATACTCCCATTGCATGTGCAATGTCTGGTCTAGTACAAACCATCGCATACATCAGGCTACCAACTACACTTGCATATGGAACACGGGACATGTCCTTTTCCTCTTCTTGTGTCTTGGGACATTGTTCAACAGATAACTTTACACCTACATTATTG
This sequence comes from Pinus tabuliformis, assembly GCA_031772625.1. Lineage (NCBI taxonomy): Eukaryota > Viridiplantae > Streptophyta > Pinopsida > Pinales > Pinaceae > Pinus > Pinus tabuliformis. The sequence continues at coordinate 150,654,342 of CM062805.1, read as the reverse complement.
GGTTGTGTTATATTCTTTCCACGACTAGCCCACATAGTTAACCGAGGGGTTAGAAGGGGGGCGGAGCCCCCCTTGATTGTGCCGATTGTGTAGTGGGGGGGGGGGTCACAAGGGATTTGAGGCGTGCTTGTAACCCCACTATGGTTTTGTGCATGATTTTCGCACATGTTTTTGGACGCGATGGTTTTCGGTCCATGGTATTGGACGTGATGGTTTCGGTCCATGGTATTGGATGCTTCAGCATGTATAAATATGTATTATAACATTGAAAGGAACATAATGAAAAATCAAGCTGGTAATCCTAGTTTTGGGATCTAGGGGAAAATCTTTGTGTATATGTGTTTTATGTGTTATGCTCTCGCATTGTTTATTTTCCATGTTTTAAAATTTGTATGTAGGTAATTTCTGTACGGGGTTAAAACCTACATTTGGTACAGAGCAGTTTTGGCTTCAAGGGGACGCCTTTGTTGCTGAGGGGTTTCACTCGGGCCTATGGTAGACCCTATTCAGTGGGAGATTTGTGAGATCGATTCTAGTGGTGAAAGAACATGGCGAGTAGTGGAAAGATAGAGATCGAGAAATTTAATGGTCAGAGTTTTGAGTTGTGGAAACTCAAGATAGAGGATTTGTTGGTGGATAAAGATCAGTGGATTGCGGTAGATCCAGGTACTAAACCAACGAGAGTGTCCGATGAAGAATGGAAGAAGTTGGATCAGAAGGCAAAGAGCACAATAGGATTGTGTGTCTTAGATCAGTATTGTTGAATGTATCAGGGGAAGCTACGGCAAAGGCTTTGTGGGACAAGTTAGGGACTTTGTACCAATCTAAGTCTCTGGTGAATAAACTGTTCCTGCGGAAAAAGCTATATAACCTGAGGATGAAAGATGGAGACTCAGTGACAGATCATCTGAATGCATTTAATATTGTGGTAAGTCAGTTAGCATCTGTTGATATTAAAATTTCAGATGAAGATAAGTGCATCAGTTTGTTGTGTTCTCTACCAGATTCGTGGTATAGTCTGGTTATTGCAATAGGTAGAAATGCAACTGCCTTGCAGTTTGATGAAATAGTCTCATCCTTGCTGACAGAGGAGATGAGACGGAAAAATATGGAGAGCCAGAATGGTGATGCCTTGTCTATATGAGGACGGTCCCAGAACAGAAACAAAAATAAGTCATCGAGTGGGAGATCTAAATCTAGAGGGAGATCTAAATCTCCAGGAAAACCTGTAAAGGTGGTGTGCTGGAAATGCAGAAAGGAAGGGAACTACAAAAGGGATTGTAAATCTAAAGCTCCTGATAAAGGAAAGGGATTTGATGATGCTCCTTTTGTAGAGGCGAAAACCACCTCAAATGAAGGTGGGGATGTGTACTTGGCTTCTTCAAGTACACATGTAGATCATGAGGCATGGTTGATTGATTCGGGTGCATCCTTTCACTTCACTCCCCATAGAGAGTGGTTTTGCGAGTATGAGAAATACGATGGTGGTGATGTCTTCTTAGGGGATGATAGGAAGTCTAGAATCATTGGTCATGGAAAAGTAAAGTTGAAGTTGCAAGGTGGAAGGGTTAGAACACTTCTAGGTGTTCTGCATATTCCTGCATTGGCCATAAATCTAATTTCTGTAAGCAAGTTAGATGATGCAGGTGTAAAAATAGTGTTCGAGAAGTATACCTACAAAATGGTTCGGGGAGCACTGGTGGTGAGCTCGAGTATTGCAGCAATAATGCTGCAACTCCTGGGGCTTCCTTCTTTACTTTTATCAACCCGGTAGTTCGTAACAAACTTGGAAGCGATGGTGCTGTATGCACAAGTACTAGCTCTTACTGTAGGTTGTCACTTGATCAGCTGGTGCAAGTTCGCTAGGAGTTTAAGCAAACTTCTATGAGTTCTCAGAAGAAGCTTTAACTATGATGAAAGGAAACTAACCCTACAGGGGCTATTCTACTTGCAGAAAGCGAAAGAAAACTGAAATGAAATGCAAACCCTAGCAAACTCTAGTAAACCCTAATTTTGCAATAAAAGAGATGGAAACTACTGAAATGGGTGCTATTGACTACTGAAAAGTAAAATTGCATTTATTCAAGCTACTTCTAAAGAGAAATGAGAAGAAATCATCTTTTTTGTACTTTTGAGTATTTTTATGTGAAATTATTATGCTTGTGATTTGACTGGTTGTGACTGTGCAGAGGGTTGGTGGCAAAAGAAGATGGAGTTGGCTTTTGCAGATGGTGAAGAAGGTGTGGAGAGGTCCCAAGAAGCCCCTAGTACCCTTCTGAAGACTTCCATTGCAATCAGACTTCGAAAAATCACTCATAGGAAATTCTATAGGAGGCTACAGGGGATCTACAGGAGGTTCTACAGGAGGAGGCTAAAAGTGGTTTTTGGAAGTTTGAAGGTGGAAAAATGATGGGAAAATGGAAATGAAGGCTGGATGAAGGTATTGAGAGGTATATAACTTTATCAATGAAGATCAGGAACGAAGGATGTGGTTGGATTTGTTCAAAGGGCAAGAAAGAAACTTTGTGGAAAAATGCAGAAATTAGGGTAGATTGGTGAAATGTGGCGACTGAGTGGGGAAATATTGAGAGATGAAATGGTATAGGCTGTGTTATGGAGGAATGATAAGCTAGAATTTTCTACAAGAGAGTTGCACATTTACTTCTCAAAATTGACCAAAGCAAGAACCGAAAAACAGAGTTTTATTTATTTTAACCTAAATTCTGACCTACAACCAGAGAAATGCTGAACATAACTTTATGAACATAATATTATGTGAGAAAACCATGGTAAATGAACATGAAATTATCTAAGCATGTGAATACAAACTAATATCAATTTCTCCAACTCGAAATATCACACTAGCAATTGCATGAAGGGCAAAAACAGTGTTTTTGGTGGCAGCAATAGTGCCTTGACCTCAAATCATGGTCCCAAGGAGGGAGAAAGGAGATCAAGACCTACTGGTAGCCTTTTTGGATCTTTTTTTGTCACTGCAGCAAACTACTTAAGCAACTTGAACCAAAAACAACTATTCTAATCATCAAAAGCAACCTAATCTAATGAAGTAAAATAAATCTATGCAGTAGAAATTAACTCATGAATGAAAGAAAAAACATATAAATGCACAAAGGAGGTGTTGGGAAACTTGGGTTGGGCCCTAACCCAAGAGCATTAGCCCTTTGGAAAAGATCAGTGCTGGCTCAAAACTGTCCCATCTTCATTTATCAAAAAAATAACAATTACATCACTTACACTGTCTTAAAAAAGAACTCAAAAATGAGCTGATTACAAGGCTGCACAAAAGTGCGAAAATATACTAAGAACTGGCTAACATCAAACTAAAAAAACTAAGGCCCTAAGCCTTCTTATTTATATAAATGGAGACTCCCAAAATTCCTCCTAAAATTAAGGAACTTGGCTTCCTAGAACTGAAGATAACAACAATCCTACTTGACTTGCTCGGCTGCCCCTTGGAATCATCAATGTGGGCCTTTGTACTCTGAGTTTCTGATGGAGAACTCGAGTTAAGGGCTCATAAATGAAGGGGACACCCTCCTACAAATCCTCTCCCTTGTTCTTCCTTGAATTTGGCTGCCAACTGCTCATTAAACCTTTGATTTTGTCTCAAAATTGACCAAAAATTTGCATAAAGCACACATTAGACTTTTTGGCATAATGACTAACCCAATTCACTCTATTAGCATAAATATAATAAAAAACATGCAATAAACTAATGAGAATGGTGGATTAAGTCAAATTAAGAGGAAAAATGAGCCCATATAATTACCCATTTCTAGGGCTCATCATCACCCCCCTACTGAAGGTGTTGCTCATCATCTGAACAACTAATCTATCTCTTCATCCTTGATGGTTATGATGGATTTCCTGACAACCCATGCTTCTGATGTGATATCCTCCTCTTTATCATGGAATCCTTCCTTTCTATCCACCTCCTCCCATTGTTGTCTTTCTTCTTCCTCTTTTTCCTCTTCTTTTGTCTTCTCTGCCTCTGTTAGCTTTGCTTCCTCAAGCTCTGTTTTGGTTTTCTTCTCATCTTGTTTAGTTTCTACCTTCTCTGCTTTAGTCTTTTTCTTCTCTGGTTTAGTCTTTTTTTCTTTTCTGTTATAGGTTTCCTCCTTTCTGCTTTGGTCTTTTTCTTCTCTGTTTCAGGTTCTTCCTTCTCATCTTCTGTTTTGATTTCCTCCTCTGTTTCAAGTTCTTCTTTCTCTATTTTGGTCTTTTCCTCTTTTTCTGTTTCCTCCTCATCTTCCCCTGCTATATTTCTAAAAATCTCCCAGGCTATGAAGGTGTTCTTGGCAACTTGACCCAGTGGTTTTTCTTCTTTGCTCCAGGGGAGTCCAAGTGGGAGGCTTGTAATCCTGTTGATAAACTTTGGTGTAAGTTCTATGGTTAGGCCCCTAAAACTAACTGTGGCATGTGTTTTTGAATGAGGTTTTAAAGACAATAAAAATTCCACTGTGACTTCCTCATCATACCCATGAAATTTTTCAAAGAAAGACATCCAATTTGCCCTGATAAAGAGGGCTACCACTTCAGGGTGTTCATGCAGTTTATTTGAATTCAGAGGCTCCTTCCTCATAAAACCTCCTAGCATGGTGTTTAGTGACTTCTAAAAATGCTCAGGTGAGGAAAAAGGCAACAACTTTCAAAACCGGAAACAGAGGAGTAGCTGATGTTTGTCTTTCTGAAACCAGAGAGGGAATTTCTCATGTTCTTCTTTTTTCACAACATCAATTTGCAATTTTTCCCTCCCTTCAAACTGTTTTCAACCTGAATTTACTTCTCGGCTTTTGGAGGAACTCAATATTTTGACAGAACAGAGAATACATAAAACAATGTTTTTTTTTCTCACACAGTAAATAGACTTGAAAATTCATTTTTCCAGGCTTGATTTTCTATGGTTGCATCTCTTTTTTTACAGAAGAATATGAGGAAGAAAAAGGACAGATTTTGAGTGCAGAGAAGAAAATGGAGAGACTGTATAGAATTCAGAAAAACACAGGCAGAATTTTTGTGCTCACATTCCTTGCCTTTTTCAACCCAATACTTTGCTTCTAATTCCACCACCTTGTATAGATATATCACATGCAGAGTGGGTTTCTGAACCTACCTCTTTTCAAGCTCAAATTTGACAAAAATTCTGAATTTTTTCCCTCTGCAGAGCTGCTCTCTGGTCTTCCTATAGAAAGCCTCCTGCAGATGGTGTTCCTGCTCCTGTAGAATGCAATAATTCTCCTGTAGAGCCCGATAAGCAAGAGAGTTTTGAAAACTGGCAGAGAACGACTGGTTCGTTGTTCTGAAGGTGGTAGGTGAGTGTTGTAGTCAAGAACCCGTCAATGCAAATGAAAGCAAAAGGTGGTGGAGGCTTAGACCGCACTGTACTTAAGCTGATGGCGTGATCTGTGGTGACGAGGTGAGGTGGAAAGATGGGTACGTTATCCCCATCCGGACCATTGGTCCTACTCCAATGCCATTATGGTATTTCATGTTGCCTAACCGCCATCACTTCCATTATTCTATTATACGCCACCACCACTACCGCTTTTGAGCTTTTTTCTTCACGAGTTTATGGGCCACACGTGCTGACCGCGTATCTAAACTGCTGTTTGAATTGGCTGGTCGCCACTTTTTCTTAATCGTAACAATCTCATTTGTCCATGCAATTTTCAAATCATATGATGCAATAGAGGAATGGGTTTAGACACTTACTTGGAAGTCGAATGCATTTGCCATGAGATGTTGTGGCCTTTCCTTCTACTGCATGCCTTAGTTTCTATGGATGCATGCTTGTCTGGTTGCTGATATGTGGTTGTGCTTTATGCAGGTTCCTTTCTGGCTGGATTCGATCTTCAAGAGTCTACTTCAACCTTCAGATTTGCACCCTCATGCTGCTAATGCTAGATTTTTGTAGGATAGTGACTTGCTTTGTCCATAGCTCCCAAACGGTAGAGTGGATTGACCTGAAAATTTCTGAGCATGTTTCTATCATCATTATGCACCTCCCATAGAAAAATTGTGGTCAATGGATGCATGAATTTCAAGAAAAATTGAAAATGGATGAAGGTGATGGAGGCCGATTTCTTAGAAACCGTGCACTAGAATTGGCTGAAATCGCTTGGGCATGTTACTATCACCCATATGTATCTCCTCATGAAATAGGTTTTTAAATAGATGCATGGTTTTCAAGTTAGGGAAAAAACAAATTTCTGCTCTATGTATTTTTGTATCATAGCATTCTACAGTTTTTTGGACAGTAAGAAAAAATGAGCTTGGGCTATAATGCAGACTTGGAAATGATGGAAGAGAGGTTTGAAGATTGCAGGGGGATTTATAAAACCTTTATGAAGCTTCCCTGTTCCCCAAACTGATTTTAAAATCCATTTCTAGCTCTTTGTAATTTCTACAGGAGCCTCCTGTAGAAAACACAGTTTTCAGAGAAGAAGCACAGTGAGGTGGAAAGAATGTCAAGAATGTTGGAGAAGGGTGAGGGAAGGTAAGATAAGTGTTGTTATTAGTTTTAGAGCTTTTTTGGCACCTGCTACTGTTTCCTGAAGTTCTCCTACAGACCTGCAATACAACTGGAAATTCATTTCTCTTTTTTTTTTTTTGAAAACAACTAGGGCACCTTAAGGAGGTTTTCACCCTAATTGTCTGCCCTGGGCACCTCCAAGGGAGGTTTTCACCCAGGGATCTTATTCCCTTTTTCTTTTCTCTTCTTTCTAACCCATTGACCACCTCATGGAGGTTTTCAATCAATGAGCCAATCTGAGGCGCCTCCGAGGAGGTTTTCACCTTAGATTTTTATTTTTTCCTCTTATTTTTCATTTTTTCATTTTTTTCATTTTTCTTTTTTTTCTCTACCCTACTCTACTTGAAAAACAAAATCATTTTCAAGTATAAGAATACTTCCAATGGAGCCATGTGCACATCGAGATGATAGGCAAAATGATGTGGAGGCTTGAAATGCATGCTTTGACAGGTATCCGGATTTCAGAGACCAAATGATTTGACTTTGAAGGGATTAAGCATAGTTGAGGAAGAGAGTACTGCTGCAACTTAGTGACCGTCTGGAACCATATCTCAATATAGCTGTGATGTCCTTGGCCTTTTTGCTGATCTGGATCATTCTTCATGTCTTTTTCTACCATGACCTTCATATCTTCCTCTTTTTGTTGATTTTTCTCTTGAATACATGGAGGATTTGATGGTAACCACGAGGGAGCTCTCTCGATCTCTGATTTTGATGTCCTCTCTTCATCAAGTGCAGCCAATGGTTCTTTGATCTTCTCTTTTGCATCTTCTTCTGCTGGATGTGGTCCTTCAATGATATCAATATAATCTCTTTCTTGCAATACTCTTCCTGAGCTATGGTGAATATCATTGAGCTCAAGAGGAGTTGTTTGGAAGTGTTGTACCTCAACATTGTAATTGGATTGAGCTACTCCAATGTGTGGGTTTGGAAATGGTGGTTCCCCCCTATATCCTTGCTGAGCCTGTTTGTTATTTGGATTCGGGTTCGGTTGAGCAGGCATTTGGGGCTGCCTTAGTGGAGCAGGAGGTGATGGTTTCAGTTGAGTAGGTGGTGGAGGCAAAAGAGCAAGAGGAGTGTTGTACTGGGTCCTTCACCCCTGATGAGGTGTATTCCACTGAGGCTGTGGCTGAGCATAGGAGTGAAATGAATGAGTAGCTGGTTGAGCATGATATTGAGGAGGGTATGACTAAGGAGGGGGTGTGGAATAGGAAGGATGAGCAAGGAGACCCCAAGAAGGTATGAATATGACTTGGTTGGGGTTGCAGTATGCCTGAGATGTCCCTTGCATCCCCTGCTGGTATGGTCTGGGTCCATGTGGCTTCCTTTGGTTCATGAAATAGAGTGGTTCAGTGGCGCCTTCGACCGCCTGATATGCAGATTTAACTCCAAGCAAGGAAGGGCACTGATTCGTAGGATGGTCTTCTTCACAGACTAAACACACCTCTATAGAGTGCAATGGACATTCGTTCCTAGGATGCTTTCTAGTGCACCTGGGACAAAAGATGGCCAAAGCCCTCTCTGCTTCCTCGTGTTTTCTTTTGATATGCATGGCAAGCATCTGCCTCATCTCGCTCTTGAAATCTTCCAGCATATTTTCAAATTCACCTCTAAGGGATGAGTTGGAAGAAAAGGTACTCCTCCCAACATTTCAGTTTTCAGCCATGGGCTCCAGAGGAATGTTTTCTTCTTCTTCTCCCCTATATGTTCTTCAAATATGTCTTGTTGTCCACCTAAGGGTTCTTCTCGATCACAGCCATCGAAGAAGAGAGAAGGTTGGCTGTGTGAAGCAGTGGGGATGTTGGGAAAAAAATTTCCTGAATTATCTCTATTCCTATGAGGCATGAAAGGAAATATTTTTGGTTGATTTATTTTTATTTTTTCTACTTGTAACTGCAAAACTGAAATTGATTGAAAAACAAATTTCAACTGGCTGAAATGAAATTGGAGAATTGAAATGAAAGCAAGGAAATTACTAATCTACTTTTCTGGAATGGAAATTGTAGAATTGAAATGAAAGCAGGAAATGCATAATCTACGCTTGCTGAAATGAAATTGCAAAATGGAAATGAAAGCAGGAAATGCCTAATCTACGCTTGTTGAAATGAAATTGCAGAATGGAAATAAAAGCAGGAAATGTCTAATCTACTTTTGCAAAATTGAAATGAAACAACTACTCTACTTTTGCTGAAATAAACTACTTAGCAGAATGTTGTAGTAGAAAATAGAAGAAAAACAGTAATCACAAAATACTCTGATGCTTCCCCGGCAACGACGCCAAAAAGAGTGGTGAGCTCCAGTATTGTAGCAATAATGCTGCAACTCCTGGGGCTTCCTTCTTTACTTTTATCAACCCGGTAGTTCGTAACAAACTTGGAAGCGACGGTGCTGTATGCACAAGTACTAGCTCTTACTGCAGGCTGTCACTTGATCAGCTGGCGCAAGTTCGCTAGGAGCTTAAGCCAACTTCTATGAGTTCTCAGAAGAAGCTTTAACTGTGATGAAAGGAAACTAACTCTACAGGGGCTATTCTACTTGCAGAAAGCGAAGGAAAACTGAAATGAAATGCAAACCCTAGCAAACCCTAGTAAACCCTAATTTTGCAAGAAAAGAGATGGAAACTACTGAAATGGGTGCCATTGACTACTGAAAAGGCAAATTTCATTTCTACTTCTAAAGAGAAATGAGAAGAAATCATCTTTTTGTACTTTTTAGTATTTTTATGTGAAATTATTATGCTTGTGACTGTGCAAAGGGTTGGTGGAAAAAGAAGATGGACTTAGCTTTTGAAGATAGTGAGGAAGGTGTGGAGAGGTCCTAAGAGGCCCATAGTACCATTCTGAAGACTTCCATTGCGATCAAACTTCGAAAAATCACTCACAGGAAATTCTACAGGAGGCTACAGGGGATCTACATGAGGTTCTACAAGAGGAGGCCGAAAGTGGTTTTTGGAGGTTTGAAGGTGGAAAAATGATAGGAAAAGGGAAATGAAGGTTGGATGAAGATATTTAAGGGTCTAGAACTTTGTCAATGAAGATCAGGAATGAAGGAGATGGTTGGATTTGTTCAAAGGGCAAGAAAGCAACTTTGTGGAAAAATGCAGAAATTAGGGCAGATTGGCGAAATGTGGCGACTGAGTGGGGAAATCTTGAGAGATGAACTGGTACAGGCTGTGTTATGGAGGAATGATAAGCTAGAATGTTCTACAAGAGAGCTGCACACTTCTCAAAACTAACTAAAGCAAGAATTGAAAAACAGAGTTTTATCTATTTTAACCTAAATTCTGACCTAAAACCAGAGAAATGTTGAACAAAAGATTATCCGAGAAAACCATGGTAAATGAACATGAAATGATCTAAGCATGTGAATCCAAACTAATATCAACTTCTCCAACTCAAAATATCACACCAGCAATTGCATGAAGGGCAAAAAAAGTGTTTTTGGTGGCAGCAATAGTGCCTTGACCTCAAATCATGGTCCCAAGGAGGGAGAAAGGAGATCAAGACTTGTTGGTAGCCTTTTTGGATCTTTTTCTATCACTGTAGAAAACTACTTAAGCAACTTGAAGCAAAAAAAACTATTCTAATCATCAAAAGCAACGTAATCTAATGAAGTAAAATGAATCTATGCAACAGAAATTAACTCATGAATGAAAGAAAAAACATATAAATACACAAAGGAGGTGTTGGGAAACTTGGGTTAGGCCCTAACCCAAGAGCTTCAGCCCTCTGGAAAAGATCAGTGTTGGCTCAAAAACTGTCCCATCTTCATTTATCAAAAAAATAGCAGTTACATCACATGAACTGTCTTCAAAAAGAGCTTGAAAATGAGCTGAGTACAAGGCTGCACAAAAGTGTGAAAATATACTAAGAACTAGCTAACATCCAACTAAAAAAATTGAGGCCCTAAGCCTTCTTATTTATACAAATGGAGACTCCCAACAATCCTCCTAAAATTAAGGAACTCGGCTTCCTAGAACTGAAGATAACAGCAGTCCTACTTGACTTGCTCGGCTGCCCCTTGGAATCATCAATGTGGGCCTTTGTACTTCGAGTTTCTGATGGAGAACTTGAGGTAAGGGCTCATAAATGAAGGGGACACCCTCCTACAAATCCTCTCCCTTGTTCTTCCTCGAATTTGGCTGCCAAATGCTCATTAAACCTTTGATTTTGTCTCAAAATTGATCGAAAATCTGCATAAAGCACACATTAGACTTTTTGGCATAATGACTAACCAAATTCACTCTATTAGCATAAATATAATAAATAACATGCAATAAACTAATGAGAATGGTGGATTAAGTCGAATTAAGAGGCAAAATGAGCCCATATAATTACCCATTTCTAGGGCTCATCAATTGGTATTGATGCGGGGAGTTTGAATTGGAACTCTATACAAGCTGCAAGGTAGCATTGTTATTGATGGGTGCAATAGTTTTGTGGTTCCTGAAAGTGGAGCAGAAAATCTAGTGGTCTCTAGAGAGAAGACCATGTTGTGGTATCAAAGGCTTGGACATATTGGAGAGAAGGGCCTTCGAATACTTCATGGTAAAGGTATGGTAGAAGGTATGAGTAATAGCTCTCTGGACTTTGATTTCTATGAAAATTGTGTATATGGAAAGTAGAATCGAGTGAGTTTCCCCTCTTGTGGTAAGAGGGCGAAACAGAGATTAGAGCTTGTACACAGTGATGTGTTTGGATCTGTGAAAGTTCCATCACTAGGTAAGTCTGTGTACTATGTATCATTTATAGATGACTTCTCAAGGAATACCTGGATAGATTTCCTTAAGAAGAAATCTGAAGTCTTTGACAGGTTTAAATAATTTAAGATTCTTGTGGAAAAACCAGACAAAGAAGAAGATAAAGGTGCTGAGGACAGATAACGGTGGAGAGTTTTGTAGTAAGGAATTTGAATAATTCTGTAAGAAGTGCGGCATAACACGATAGAAGGCTACTCCATATACACCTCAGCAAAATGGAGTTGCAGAAAGAATGAACAAGATGTTGATGGAAAGGGCAAGAAACATGCTCAGTGGTGCCGGGTTAGGACAGAAATTCTGGGCAGAGGTGGTGGATATTGCATGTTACCTAGTCAACAAGTCACCTTCATCAGCGTTGGAGGATAAGACTCCACAAGTGGTATGGACTGGTAAGAAACCCTCTCTTTCACATCTGAAGGTATTTGGATGTGATGCATATGTAAATGTTCCAAAGGAGAAACGAGCCAAGTTGGATAGTAAATCTGAAAAGGTGCATCTTTATTGGTATAAGGATGGTTTAAAGGGTTATAAGCTTTGGAACCCAGTAACAAGGAAGGTTGTGTATAGTGGAGATGTGGTGTTTAGAGAGGTAAAAGATGTTATTAAACATGAAGTCCAGCCAAAGGAACTTGAGAAGATAGAGTTTGAGCTTAAGGAGGAGGAATCAGACTCTACAGAAGAGGAGGAATCAGAAGATGAAGAGCCACAAACTCCGGGTGTGAGAAGATTAGTTCGAGAAAGAAGGTAGCCAGAAAGGTATAGTCCATTTACTTTCTCTTCAAATTTTGCTTTATCTATTACTAACGATGATCCCAAAACTGTGAAGGAAGCAGTAGACTCAGAGGATGGAAAACTCTGGAAAGAGGCCATGGTTGATGAAATTGCATATTTGCACAAAAATGAGGCTTGAGATCTAGTGGAGTTGACGGCTGGAAGAAAATCCATTGGCAACAAATGGGTGTTCAAAAAGAAGACAAATGCAGAAGGAAAAGTGGAGAAATACAAAGCTTGGTTGGTAGAAAAAGGTTATTCCCAGGTGCCGGGAGTTGATTTTGGTGATATTTTTTCTCCTGTTGCCAAGGTAACTTCTATTAGATTACTTTTATCTGTTGCTGTTGCTTTTAATTTTGAGGTAGAACATATGGATGTGAAGACAACATTTCTTCACGGAGATATAGAAGAGGAGATCTACATGAAGCAACCTGAAGGCTTTGTGGTGAAGGGTAAGAAAGAATTGGTATGCAAGTTAAGGAAGTCTTTGTATGGTTTAAAACAGTCACCAAGGATGTGGTATCAGAAATTTGATACATTTATACGGGGACTTGGCTTCACCAGAAGCAAAGCATATCATTGTGTGTATTTTAAATTAATTGGTGACTGTGTTATTTATCTGGTCTTGTATGTGGATGATATGTTGCTGGTTGGAAATGACAAAGAAATTATCCAGGATTTGAAGACCCAATTGTCCTCAAAATTCGACATGAAATATCTTGGTGCTACAAACTATATTTTGGGCATGAAAATTAAAAGAGATCAAGTAAAGAGGAAGCTCTAGTTAAACCAGAGGAAGTATGTCGAGACAATACTGTAGAGGTTTAATATGCAGGATAGTAAACTGATTAAGGTTCCTATTCCTATAGGTGTGAGGTTATCTGCTGAACAGTGTCACAAGACACAAGAAAAGGAAGAGGACATGAATAGGAATGTTCACCGGTTTACTATCCTGCATATTAAACCTCTGTAATATTGTCTCGACATACATCCTTTGGTTTAACCAGATCTTCCTCTTTGTCTGATCTCTTTTAATTTCCATGCCCAAAATATAGTTTGTAGCACCAAGATCTTTCATGTCGAATTTGGAGGAAAAATGAGTCTTCAAATCTCGGATAGTTTCTTTGTCATTTCCAACCAGCAACATATCATCCACATACAAGACCAGATAAATAACAAAGTCACCAATTAATTTGAAATACACACAGTGATCTGCTTTGCTTCTAGTGAAGCCAAGTCCCCCTATAAACGTATCAAATTTCTGATACCACATCCTTGGTCACTGTTTTAACCCATACTGAGACTTCTTTAACTTGCATACCAGTTCTTTCTTACCCTTCACCACAAAGCCTTGAGGTTGCTTCATGTATATCTCCTCTTCTAGATCCCTATGAAGAAATGATGTCTTCAAATCCATTTGTTCTACCTCAAAATCAAAAGCAGTAGCAACAGATAAAAGTAATCTAATAGAAGTTACCTTGGCAACAGGAGAAAAAATATCACCAAAATCAATTCCCGGCACTTGGGAATAACCTTTTGATACCAACCGAGATTTGTATTTCTCCACCTTTCCTTCTGCATTTGTCTTCTTCTTGAGCACCTATTTGTTGCCAATGGGTTTCCTTCCAGCTGGCAACTCCACCAGATCCCAAGCCTTATTTTTGTGCAAAGATGCCATTTCATCAACCATGGCCTCTTTCTAGAGTTTTCCATCCTCTGAATCTATTGTGTCCTTCACAGTTCTGGGATCATCATCAGTAATAGATAAAGAAAAATTTGAATAGAAAGCAGATGGACTATACCTTTCTGGCTGCCTTCTTTCTCGAACTGATCTTCTCACACCTGAAGTTTGTGGCTCTTCATCTTCTGATTCTTCCTCTGTTGTAGAGTTTGATTCTTCCTCCTTTAGCTCAAACTCTATCTTCTTAGGTTCCTTTAGTTGGACTTCATGTTTAATAACATATTTTATCTCTCTAAACACCACATCTCGGCTGTACACAACCTTCCTTGTTACTGGGTTCCAAAGCTTATAACCCTTTAAACCATCCTTATACCCAATAAGGATGCACTTTTCAGATTTACTATCCAACTTGGTTTGTTTCTACCTTGGAACATGTACATATGCATCACATCCAAATACCCTCAAATGTGAAAGAGAGGGTTTCTTACCAGTCCATACCTCTTATGGAGTCTTACTCCAACGCTGATGAAGGTGATCTGTTGACTAGGTAACATGTCGTATCCACCACCTTTGCCCAGAATTCTTGTCCTATCCCGGCACCATTGAGCATGCTTCTTTCTCTTTCCATCAATGTCTTGTTCATTCTTTTTGAAACTCCATTCTGTTGAGGTGTATATGGAGTAGTCTTCAGCCGTGCTATACCACACTTCTTACAGAATTCTTCAAATTCCTTACTGCAAAACTCTCCACCGTTATTTGTCCTCAGCACCTTTATCTTCTTCTTTCTTTGGTTTTGCACCAGAGCCTTAAATTTTTTTAAACCTGTCAAAGACTTCATATTTCTTCTTAAGGAAATACATCCATGTATTTATTGAGAAGTCATCTATAAATTATACATAGTACACAGACTTCCCCAGTGATGGAACCTTCACAGGTCCAAACACATCACTGTGCACAAGCTCTAATATCTGTTTCCCCCTCTTACCGCCAGAGGGGAAACTCACCCGATATTTCTTCCCATATACACAATTTTCACATAAATCAAAATCCAGAGAGCTATTACTCATACCTTCTACCATACCTTTACCATGAAGTATTCAAAGGCCCTTCTCTCCAATATGTCCAAGCCTTTGATGCCACAACATGGTCTTCTCTCCAGAGACCACTAGATTTTATGCTCCACTTTCAGGAACCACAAAACTATTGCACCCATCAACAACAATGCTATCTTGCAGCTTGTACAGAGTTCCAATTCGAACTCCCCACATCAATACCAGTGCCCCCTGAACCATCTTGTAGGTATCCTTCTCGAACACTGTTTTTACACCTGCATCATCCAGCTTGCTTACAGAAATCAGATTTCTAGCTAATGCAGGAATATGTAGAAAACCTGGAAGTGTTCTAACCCTTCCACCTTGTAACTTCAACTTTACTTTTCCGCAACCAAGAATTCTAGCCTTCTTGTCATCCCCCAAGAAGACATCACTACCATCATATTTCTCATACTCACAGAACCACTCTCTATGGGGAGTGAAG
The DNA here is from genome assembly GCA_031772625.1 of Pinus tabuliformis. Lineage (NCBI taxonomy): Eukaryota > Viridiplantae > Streptophyta > Pinopsida > Pinales > Pinaceae > Pinus > Pinus tabuliformis. The sequence goes on along the minus strand of CM062805.1, from coordinate 150,639,042 downwards.
TGAAAAGATGCACCTGAGTCAATCAACCATGCCTCATGATCTACATGTGTACTTGAAGAAGCCAAGTACACATCCCCACCTTCATCTGAGGTGATTTTCGCGTCTGTAGAAGGAGCATCATCAGATCCCTTTCCTTTGTCAGGAGCTTTAGATTTACAGTCCCTTTTGTAGTGCCCTTCCTTTCCACATTTCCAGAACACCACCTTTACAGGTTTTCCTAGAGATTTATATCTCCCTCTAGATTTAGATCTCCCACTCGATGACTTATTTTTGTTTCTGTTCTGGGACCATCCTCGTACAAACAAGGCATCACCATTCTGGCTCTCCATATTTTTCTGTCTCATTTCCTCCGTCGGCAAGGATGAGACTATTTCATCAAACTGCAAGGCAATTGCATTGCTACCTGTTGCAATAACCAAACTATCCCACGAATCTGGTAGAGAACACAACAAACTGATGCACTTATCTTCATATGAAATTTTAATATCAACAGATGATAACTGACTTACCACAGTATTAAATGCGTTCAGATGCTCTATCACTGAGTCTCCATCTTTCATCCTCAGGTTATACAATTTTTTCCATAGGAATAGTTTATTCACCAGAGACTTAGATTGGTATAAAGTCCTTAACTTGTCCCACAAAACCTTTGCCATAGATTCCCCTGATACATTTAGCAATACTGAATCTGAGACACACAATCATATTGTGCTCTTTGCCTTCCAATCCATCTTCTTCCATTCTTCATCGGACACTCTCGTTGGTTTATTACCTAGATCTACCGCGATCCACTAATATTTATCCACCAAAAGATCCTCCATCTTGATTTTTCATAACTCAAAACTTTGACCATTAAATTTCTCGATCTCTATCTTTACACTACTCACCATCTTCTTTCACCACCAGAATTGATTTCGCAGATCTCCCACTGAACAAGGTCTACGACAGGCCTGAGTGAAACCCCTCAGCAGCAAAGGTGTCCCCTTGAAGCCAAAACAGCTTTGATACCAAATGTAGGTTTAAACCCCGTACAGAAATTACCTGCATATGAATTCTAAAACATAGAAAATAAACAATGCGAGAGCATAACACATAAAACACATATACACAGAGATTTTCCCCTGGATCCCAAAATCGAGACTACCAACTTGATTTTTCACTATGTTCCTTTCAATGTTACAATACATATTTATACATGCCGAAGCATCCAATACCATGGAACGAAAACCATCGCGTCCAAAACCATGGACCGAAAACCGTCACATCCAAAACCATGTGCAAAAAACATGCATAAAACCATAGGTAGGTTTGCCCAACCTAATATAGGGTCCAAACCAAAATTTTCTGGGGCGCTTCCCCGGACCCCATAGAGTGGGGTTACCTACACCCCTCAAACCCCCTATGACTCCCACCACTATGCAACAAAGGGGGGGGCTCCACCCCCCTTCTAACCCCCTGGTTAACTACGTGGGTTAGTCATGGAAAGAATATAACACAACCCAACAATCCCCTAGAGCCTCAAGCAGTTATGAAAAGAAAAATCAATAAAAAGGTAAAATGCATATGAAGAAGGGTGTAAAAACAAAGGCTGGGGTAACTCATGTACCATTATTTCTCTTTCCTACATTCATACACTAAAGTGTGGGGTTCCTTGACCATGGCTACACTTGTATTATGGTATGTGGATTTGAGCCTTCCCTTGATGCCCCACTCTGTTCCATCATTATATCACAGGCCACCTACCATTTGGTGGATGTACCATGGACATGTCACTCCCCTTAGAGGTTGAAACCACTTTATAAGGTCCTTTATTAACCTCTTTCTTGAACTTGGATACAATTGTAAATTTTAAATTTCGTTATGGAAGGGCATGCCACTGTGAAGTGTCCACTTGGTTCCATGATTTATAAGCTCATTTTCTCAATTGCACGGATGATTTTTTGCACTAGAAGGTGAGGAGACACACTGGATCTTATATAGGATTGTAGAAGGGTCTTCATCTTGGGGTTTAGTCTCCCTATATGGGGTCCAAGCCCTCTAGTGGGTCATATTGGCATTTGTAGGGTGAGCATTGAGAGCCATGGGCCTCCACTATAGCAGAGAGCAGATAGCCACATAATGGGATCCTTCATCTCCACTTAATGCTCACTCTTGTTCCATTTGTTTGACGATGATGATGTACCTAGACCACCTTGCCCAACTGCCTACACACTTGCGCCACACACTTGACAGTCTCTCCAAGGCTGAGATGAGGATGTGTCTCACCATGGGAGACAAAAGGAAGGCTTGCATCATTATTCCAACCCTCACAAATGGGATACAGTCTTGTTAGATCCACTTGGAGACCCATGAGGATGATTTTGTGTCCCCACAACCACTTGGGAGCACCACATGTCATTTTCTTGGAGATCAATTGGCCACCCCCTTCATCACTATTTTTGAAGCTCTTCCATCCATTTTGCAGACACATGTTGGACTTCGCTAGGCCTTCCAACCACCCTCCTAACTATTGTATTATAATTTAAACCCTCTTGAGAGGCTTATTTTTCATTTTATGGATCTATTTGGTGGGCTTGTCACCAATTGGGGTGTTATTTTGCACATTAGAGACACTTTTAGTGGTTTTTAGGCTAATTAGACCCATTGAACTATTAGAGGTTCATATAAATACAAGTGAGGCATAATTTGTAACTCATAATCACTTGGATTTGGTTCATTATTTCTTCTGGAATTTCACTATAGCTATTGAAGGGTGAATTGGAGATTCTTTAATGCATTTTTATTTTTCGGTTGATGATATTCTATTTTGGAGCTTCTCTCTTGCAAATGTGATGGATGGATATACTTTTTCTACCATGTAAGTTTCCTTTTTATGCAAAATTTTCATTATATGTTTAATGTATGGAATACTGCGTCATCATGTTTCTTGTGCTTTAAATTATGCGAAAATATTGAATCACTTTACTAGTCTTGATATATTTCATGCGTTATTCATTGGGCAAGAAAAAGTGAATGTTCCTAGGGGTTGTATTTGGAAACCTTACCCTAAAACTCCATTATTTGAGAATTCAAAGTATAAATCCTTGTCGTAGCTAGGTAGTTGCTTCATTAGGGCATGCAAAGCTACAATTAGGCTTCTTGATAGAAAAAACCCTAAATCAATCTCATTCTTGACTCCATTCTCCCAATATACTAGGCACTGGTTAACTTAATGAAATATCATTCTTTCACCTCTTTTCTTCGTCCCCTAAGGATAAGGAGATTTAGGGCTTGGTGTGAAATTTTAGGATTCTGTCCATACAAGTTTCTTCATTTATGTCTCTTGTAGGCATCCTCCAGTTTTGAATGAATTCCAATTGTGGAATTTCAAATAAATTGATGCCCTAGCTATCACACCAAGAGGGAACCCTTGAAGTTGCTTTGACTTGGGGATTTCTTGAAGGTTTTCCTTTTGTGGTTCATCATTCAAAACATTTTATTTTAACTATAGGTAATCATTGGATGAACCTTTACCACGATCTATATCTCAACACTTGGTCTCTTATAGTATTTCCTTCAAGGGTTTTTTCGTGGAAAGTCACCCTAAGTTATCACGAAGCTCACACTTCAATTGAATCTTTCCATTGAATGAGTCATCCTTGCCTCATTTAGAACCCTAGTATAAACACATCAATCACAAGTGACAGATTTATAAGTTTTTATCTTAGGCATTCATAATTTTTTAATATTCCTAAACTCGAGGTCATCCTTCCCTCAATCCTATCTTGGAGAGCCCTTATTTTGCTTCTAAAATAAGCAACCTATTATCTGATCCTCTCTTGTGAATGGGAATTTGAAATCACATTGTGCATCATTATTGACCTCATCATTCTAGTGATTTCCCTATATTGGGACTCCTCCCATTGGTGAAAGTCCGTAAAGAGCAGGGGACATTGACTGAGGTGACAGTGGGTCCTTGTCCCATTGTTGCCACTTGATCTAGTAGTAGTCCCTTTGGAACCCCTCCTAGGACCCCTATTAAATTAAATAATGCGCTCAAGTCTGCTGTTGGTTTAGAAAACCTGGAAAACCAACTCAAATTGAAGCAAAACAACCATTCATTAGAGACTAAGATCATAAATGAATTTAAGTGGACCATACTTAACTGTTAATGGCATATTAATAATTTAAACCGTAATAACCTTCAAATATCTAACTAAGCCAAGTCTTGTAAAAGTGTTCCCTACCTTTTTAGGGGTGGCTAAGTGATCAACCCTATCAGGTGCTTCTAGAAACCAAGGGGAGTTGACATTTCTAAGGTTAACCATTCAATCAATAAGTGTTAGTGTAAATAAGTGACAATAGAGGGGAAAGACTTCATGGCCAAGTGCCACAATTATGTGGCCAACTAATAGGAGTCCACATCTATTGTATAGATGTAATGGAGAGGGTAATCTTGGATGCATGATTTACCCTTCTCATCCTTCTTTTTCAACCCCTATAGTTCTGGTTTCACTTATTTATGATAATTCCTTTTATATAGGTGCATGTCTCAAGGATCAAAGCTTTCTCTTTATGATATAACATTTAATTTACCCCTTAATATGAGGGAATTTATCACTAATCAAGGTTGGGACATGCAAGGGTTCCTTTTTATGGGATGGAGCATCAGGTACTCAAGAACCAGGTGATAGCTAATGAGGATGATAGAGCTCATGCTAGGATTTTTCCACACACTATCTTATGTCTCAACCATCTTTTGCACTTTTGAATTTTGTTTTTCTTTATTTGTGGCCATCTTATGTTTTTCCATTCTTTTTGTTGCATCAACCTCCAAGGAAATATCTTCCATCCTTACTCAAGTATGTGGATAAGAGAGTGCCAAATCCAAGTGAACCAATGACAATTAACTTGAAGGATGGAGATGATATTAGATAATGTGTCATGGAAAATTTTAAGTATAGGAAAGGAGAATGGACACACTATTTCAATCTAGGTCTTCCAAGTAGTGTCCCTCCTATAAACTTGAGACCTTAGAGGAGGTCCCACTAGAATATGGCTAAAAATTAACCCCCCTGGTATGGTGAGAGAAAAAGTTTACAATCAATATTGGTCAATCATTCAGATCACCCCTTTATCCATAATAAATTCCCAAAACATTAAGTAAAAGAATTGAATTTCAAAATAATAAATTTACATGGTGAGTGGTATCCCAACTTCATCAAAGAGGAATGTTAGATGGTGAGAGGTGTGTGATTGGTGTATGTGGTGAAGGAACCGGCATATCATCATTAATAAGAAAATGTTTAGGGTTGCTAGCTACTTGGCTGTCCAAAATAGGAAATAATGTTTTCTACTAGTGTTTACCCATGTTGTGGTGACATTTGGATCCAACTTGAGGACATGTGCTCATCATAGAGTACACGGTTCATATGTTGAAATATGGAGTTCATGAGAACCCTTGTAATATTTGGGATTATAGACCTATTACTTGCACACTCAAATCAACTTTTTTGGAAGCATGTGCATTGGGTGTTGATTGTCACCCTTGTTTTCAATATATGATAAAAATCCATACAGAAAATAAAAGCCTAACTAAATGCAATATAATTCAGGATGAAACACAACAAAATGAAACAATTAATAAGTAGAATGCTCACACAAGATGCAACACACAAATGCAATGCAATTACTTATATAATTGTTAGGCCAGGCTTGGCTAACTCCGCGAATGAATGCGTTTCCATTAAGAGAAATTATTGATATATACATTGAGATGGAGACTCTTGGAATTCATATTCTACTGTCTACTCACCTTCTCACTTTCTTATTTACAATATTTACAATTTTCCCAATCCCAAATATTAGGTGTTAACATTCCCCTTCTTAATATGAGGGGATGTTAGTGAATCCAAGCATCATTCTGAAAATTTCAATCTTTTCTCTTCCAAGCACTTTGGTGAATATTTCTGCAATATTCTCATTCGTGCAACAATTGCGTAGGTGATTAGTCTTAGCCTCAACATGATGTTGAATCAAATGATACTTTGTATTGATATGCTTGGTTTGATCATGGAATTTTGGATTCTTGGCCAATTTTATTGCAAAAGTATTGTCAATTAAAAGAGGAGTAGAATGCACTTGATTCTCTTGCAAATATTTAAGAGTTTTCTTGAGCCACACAATTTCTTTCGTTTCTTTTGAAACTGCCATATATTCAGCCTCTGTCGTGGAATCTGCTTGAACTAATTGTTTGTGTGACCTCCAAGAGATAGATCCTGATCCAAGACTCATAACAAAACTTGAAGTAGATACTCTATTTTCTTTATCTCCATCAAAATATGAATCAAAGTATCTAATCAAGCTGAAGTCACACACTTGTGTATACTTGATTCCAAGTATTGAGTTCCCTTCAAGTACCCAGAACTCTTTTTGCAGCAGACCAATGACCTTGACAATGATTTTGCATAAACCTGGAGAGGAATCCAACAACAAATGAAATGTCCCGTCTAGTAGTAGCCATGTAGTTAATGTTGGCATTATGATGCATGTGTTGTCCTTGAAGGAAACTCACTTGTAATAGAACAAGTATATGGTAACTAGATGAATCCATAGGTTAATTCAAAGGTGACAAAATGATGGAACAAAATACCAAAATGATGGGTCAAATGTTTACATATCAGAATCAAAAGTTTGATACAGGTGAATATTTGAAAATCTATACACGGGTTAGTCAAGTCCAAGTCGCGTATATGTTGGGTCCCTAATTTGTCATTATTATTATCACTTCTTAACATCCATTTCATCCATTTCTGTTGTTCTTTTATCACATTATTTACCATAATTTATTATATAATTCCATTTCATAATTAATTATGCTCTTGTGGATAAGTAATATTTGTTCTCCTTTATTTTTAATAAATTGATGATTATTATGAGTGATATTGCTAATAATGGTTTATAGATAAAAATTTTATAACATCACTCATGATTTTAGCCTCCAAGTTCTCTTGCAGATTGCAAATCTGATCTTCAACACATAATCAAATACTCCAACTTAGAATTTTTCTAGAATAAAACATGACAGTTTTTCATTGGACATTTTGAGAAAATGAAGAAGAATATTAAAAATAAAAGACATGGGTTTTGTTCAGAACGGGACAAATCAATTTCCTACTGAGCATTTTTCAGAAATTTGGTTTGTATTGGGAGGAAAGAAAGGTTTTTCGAAGGATATATTCGCAGATTTTCTGTTGTGGCCGTTTTCCAAATTGCCCCAATTGTAATGACCAAATTCGACTTGTTCCAGTTGAATCACGATGGAAATATCTCTCAGATCTCATCTTTCTTTTGTATTCAATTTTGTTGTAAATTCCCCTTTGCTGTTTGCATATTTAAAAGACACAAATAAGATAGAAAGGGGGATGTAGGGGGGCATATTAGATATTGAAGGTTTTTCTTTGAGAATGTAACATGAGACTTCTGTAATTTCATTTTTATTAATGAAATATTGATATTCTGATTATCTAGCCTTCGATCCTTTCTACCATAGCCTTGATCAAGGAGTTGGGCCCGCTCTTCTGATCAGGTGTTGCATGTTTTCCTTTTTATGTATGTTGTTATTCATTGTATTTATTTTCTTATTGTTGTTACAGGTTTCCATAGATTGTTGTGAATGTCTTTTTAAGTTCTGCAATTTAATCTCTATTATTGTTACAACGATGCTTTAGTTTCTTAGTCGCGAACCCTTGGTTGATGTAAGATTGTAACCTTGCTCCTGCATATACCTTGCGTGTTACCTTGAAAAGTGTACGCACACAGATTGATGAATTAATGTAGGAAATGGGATTGAATAATTTGTTCATACTCGAACACCAACATTTTGGCACCGTATCGGATGCTATTACTCTGCCGATGCTGTTACTCCTTGTGTGTTGTTACTCTGTTGCTGCTTTTACTCCCAAAAATTTTCTAAGTGTCAGATTTTGTTACTCCACCGATGTTGTTACTCTCGAAAATTTTCTAAGTATCGGATGTTGTTACTCCTTGGATGTTGTTACTCCTTGGATGCTATTACTCCTTGGGTGTTGTTACTCTGCCGCTGCTGTTACTCCGCCAATGTTGTTACTCCTTGGGTGCTGTTACTCTGTCACTGTTGTTACTCCTGCAAATTTCCTAAGTGTTGGACGTTGTTACTCCTTGGATGTTGTTACTCTGCCGATGTTGTTACTCTTTGGGTGTTGTTACTCCACCACTGTTGTTACTACCGAAAATTTTCTAAGTGTCGGATGTTGTTACTCCTTCGGTGCTGTTACTGCTCCGATGTTGTTACTTGTCTAGTGCTGCTACTTTGTGGTGAAATTTTTTCTAAACACCTGGTGCTGTTACTCCACCCATGCTGATACTCTACCTAGGTAAGTCGCCAAGTATGTTCCCGATCAACTCCGTGTATTTGATTCATGTTTCACTTATGACATGACGAACCATGACCGAGGACGGTCATACCTCAGTTTGGGGGAGAGGGGGATGTGTTGCATTTAATAGAAAATGTATCATAATGATGTCATGTCATCATTGTTATTAAAATCTTGTGACAACTCGTACATCTCATGATTATTACTGCTATAATCGATAACAATCTATAACCCCCGCTTATCCACACACATTGGAACTTGAATCATGCATGACGACATTAACTTGGTGAATGGGAAATACTTTTAAGTGTCTAGGTCCTCTTTGACATAATGATTGGGTAGCCAATTTATCTTTGTTTATCTATAAACATAATCTTATATTTAAGGAATAATTATGCAAAGATGATTTCATCATGCCAACTTTCAACTTTCCTAATTTTTCGAGTCCCTAATCTTGTAAAATTTATGATGATGACCACAAAATTGTACTTAAATCTTTCCGTCACTATCTAATGAACTATTCCTCAACCCCAATCTTAACAAAGAAAAATATATTTATCAATAGTCATTTGAAGGTTATTAGTTTTTGAGAAGAAAAATTACCCAAGTTGAAAATAGTTACTACAAAATGTTTTACGCCATCCTTAGCTCTTAAGGAGCTGGTCTGCCACCCCATCTATTAAGTAATATTTTGTTGATTAACAATAACCATAGTTGAATTTTAAACATAAATAATCAACTGGAGGATAGGAGGTCTTATCATGGGCCGAACTACCATGATCATAGGTCCTAATAGAGTGACATTACCACTACTAGTCACCAAGCCAGGGTAATGGCCTTCAGTCATAAAACTGAAGGACAAGAGGTCTCATCACGAGCTGACTTGTTCACTTTTGTTAGATCCTGTGAATGGCATTGTTATTATATGGTTACCAAGCCAGAACAATAATCTTTAGTAGACATCTAAGTAAATTGAAATGCTTTTGTAACTATGTACTTATTTCTAATAGATGGGACACTAGCATCTCAATGGGTTAAAAAGACATCCCTGTCGAGGCTATGGATGCTTGCTGGCAGCAGTGGCCATGCCTATGGTATAGAAGTTAATTCAATACTATTATCTACTTGGTTACCTTGTTTTCTCAAAACTAACTGCTGATAAAGCCATTGTTGCATATATAAGGTTTGTTAGAACTCATGGTTCATGGGGTAATATTTAATCAGTTCTTAAATAATGGTGGTTATGGTTTATATCTATTATTGAGTTATAAATATTTACTTTACATGTTAGGAATGAAACCTTTAGGATATTTGATATTTGACATTTTGTATCATCCAATCTATCATTCCTTTATTCTACAAGTTTCATATCTTTAACCAAAGATAGTTGTTTTACCCAATCAATCTCTATTTAATCCGAGCTTAACAAAACTACTATTATTTTGGGGTAGGATAAAGAGGCCTAATTCTGATTCTGATCCTGATGAATTATTGATTGAGGATATTCATGAGATGTGTTATATAAATCTTGATGGCAGGGAAACTAATGAGTTTGGGGGAAGGAAATCTTGCTACACTTTCTGATTACTTTCTTTCAACTTGCATGGCTTCCACCTTCCACATCACTTTCAACATCAACTCAGCATACATTAAATTCAACAAATATCAATCCATACATGCCATTCCACATTTTTAAGGAGGTAAAACTTGAGGTAAAATAACATAAGTTTTAATTTATTAAAATTTTAGGAGAATGCCATAAACAAACCACTGAGCATATTCATTCATATTTTTCAACCACTATTTCCCCTTCTTGGTTAATACAAAGGCATTGGGTTGCATGAGGACATGCATCATGTTTAGTTTGGGGGAGATGTTGGGTCCCTAATTTGTCATTATTATTATTAATTCTTAACATCCATTTCATCCATTTCTACTATTCTTTTATCACATTATTTACCATAATTTATTAAATAATTCCATTTCATAATTAATTATGCTCTTGTGGATAAGTAATATTTGTTCTCCTTTAGCCCCAAGGGTTAGCTTAGTCGGTCAAAAACCGTGCCTCGCCATCGGGAGGTCATAGGGTCAATTTTGCCCGAAGCCCTTGGGGTTAGGTCTTGCTAGTAGGGCGAGGGGCGATTAGCCCAGATTTTTTTGTGGACGTAGCAACCACTCACTGACCAGGGTGTTCATGAACCACACTAAAAATAAAAAATAAAAAATTGTTCACTTTTATTTTTAATAAATTGATGATTATTATGAGTGATATTAATAATGGTTTATAGCTAAATTTTTTATAACATCACTCATGATTTTAGCCTCCAATTTCTCTTGCATATTGCAAATATGATCTTCAACGCATAATCAAATATTCCAAATCAGAATTTCGCTGCAATAAAACGTGACAATTTTTCATTGGACATTTCGGGTAAACGAAGAAGAATATTAAAAATCCAAGACATGGGTTTTGTTCAGAACTGACCAAATCAAATTCCTGATGTGCAGTTTTCAAAATTTTGGTTTGTATTGGGAGAAAAACAAGGTTTTTCAAAGGATATATTCACAAATTTTCTGTTGTGGCCGTTTTCCAAATTGCCCTAATTGAAATGAATAAATTCAACTTGTTCTAGTTGAATCATGATGGAAAGATCTCTTAGATCTCATCTTTCTTTTGTAATCAATCTTGTTGTAAATTCCCCTTTTCTGTTTGCATATTTAAAAGACACAAATCAAAGAAAAAGGGGGATGTAGGGGAGAAAATCAGATATTGAAGGTTTTGCTTTGAGAATGTAACATGAAACTTCTGTAATTTAATTTTTATTAATTCAATATTGATATTCTGATTATCTAGCCTTCGATCCTTTCTACCACAGCCCTGATCAGGGAGTTGGGCCCACTTTTCTGATCAGGTGCTACGTGTTTTCCTTTTTATGTATGTTGTTAGTCGTTGTATTTATTTTCTTATTGTTGTTACAGGTTTCCATAGATTGTTGTGAATGTCTTTTAAGTTCTGCAATTTAATCTCTATTATTGTTACAATGATGCTTTAGTTTCTTAGTCGCGAACTCTTGGTTGATGTAAGATTGTAACCTTACTCCTACATATACCTTGCGTGTTATCTTGAAAAGTGTACACACCCGGATTGGTGAATTAATGTAGGAAACATGATTGAATAGTATGTTCATACTCAGACACCAACATTATACATGCGAGTTTAGTGAAAAAAAGTATCGTATGGTTTTTGTAACATGGTATTCTAAATACCAGGGGTCTTTACCATGGTATTGGGCCATAGTAATGAGCGTGACAATGGATATTGATCACATCAAAGATTACCATTGACACTAGTGTAGTTTTGACTCGTGGTATTGGATCAGGGCTAAACTATATAAAGAGGTGAAGATGAAAGTGCTAGGTGTGCAAGTGAAAGGGTTTTTGATGAATACTTCAATCTGAAGTATATTTGCATTGTAAGGGCCATAATTATCACATAGATCTAAAATAATTATGCACTGATGAATATAATGATGGATCAGGATAACGAGACCTGAAATGAATTTTCATTGTATGATCTACTCATGGGTTAACTAGATCTAAATATTTACACATGTTTTTATCTCTGAACATTATGATTTGGGTCTTTCTAAAGTTCTAAAGAGCTATGTAATTTTAGGTCAAAATTTCCAGATCTATATGTTGGTTGGTCTCGGGAAAAGCGCATATACATGGAGGTTCTCTTTTTCAAAGTCGCATATATAAAGTAAGCGGTTTTCTATTCATAAATGACCGATCAACCTGATCAGTGCAGTTGTTTCTTTGTTATTTGTCAATGATGTCTTCATGTTGATCTGGGTTGAGTGATAATGTCTGAAGTAAAAATGATTTAATGATGAAGTTAAATTTGTTTACATATTGATTGGTTGAAAAGATTATTGATACTGCTGACTGTATGAGGGCTTTGTAAGCTAACAAAATATTTTAGAATATCTTTGGTCAACTCTGTGTCTGATTCAAAATTACAAGTTTTCATTTTCCATTATATTAAGATCTATATGTGGGTTTCTCTACAGAAAAACGCATATACACACAGGTTGCCTTAAGTGAAGTAGCATATACATTTTGGCATTTGAATGATTAGGGTTGCAGTTGATTCTGTGTGTTGATGCAGTATTCTGAGTTTAGTTCTGTGTACTAGTTACAATGATCTGATTGTTCCAATTGATTGGTTGAGTTTTGATTAAGTGTCAGTTGATTGGGTTTCAGTGATTGGTTGATTTAGTTGTGTCAGAGATTGATGATTGTATTACAGTGATGAGTTATAGTTTAATTGTTGAGCTTAAGTGTTGATATTGGATCCAGTGTGAAAATTTATGAAACATGGTCCATGGATGTTACTGAGGGTTGGAGCCTTTAGTGAGGAATTCGAAGCTTCCTGCCAGTAGTGGCTGGCAATCAGATTAGGGGGTTTGAGTTCCCTTCCAGTAGGAGTTGGAGGATGAGTGAAGGTTGTAGCCTTCTGCAGGTAGGTGTCTACATACTAGTATGAGTTTTCACTAGTCCAAGATTGTAAAAAACTTTTTCTCTATATTAAAAAGAAGTCAGAGACAACAATAACAGGTGGTTTTTTCCCGCATTGGGTTTCCACCTTAAATCTTGGTGTTCATGTGTGTTTTTTATGTTTGATGGTTTATTTTGTTCTTACTTCACATGGTTAATGTCTATCTAATGTTTAATAAAGTATCGATGCACTAGCTGAAGACAAACATATGATGAATTAACTGAAACATAAGTTTACTAGATGTACGCTAGTTGTCTTAAGAATAGTCTCGTACACACATAGGTTCCTTTCAGTAAAGTCACGTATAGGATTCAGAATATGAAATGAAAAATTATTGATTTGAAAATACTAATTTCCCCCCCCCCCCCTCCCTTAGTATTTTTCCCAACAATTGGTATTTGAGCAAGTTCTTTGGCATCCATAGAGACAATGGGAAAGAAGCAAAAGAAGAAAGCAACTCAAAAGAAGAAGACATCTCAAAGAGATAGTGATGGTGTTAGAGACGATTAGCTATTAAATGGAAGCAAATATTCACATTTATAATCACCTCAGAATGAAGATGATTAAACAAAAGAATTATGAGGTATTGATTTTTGGTCCTCTGTTGATACCTTTCCTTGTTCATGCATTATTGAAGATAATGAATATGACAATGAAACAACTGAATTTGCTCTTATGGGAAAAGTGAAAGAAATCTAATGACAATAAAAGTAGAAGTTAAAAGGCTCGCAGATAAAATTAGAGACCAACAATATCTATTTGATAAAAGGGAATGTACCTACAAAGAAGAGGTTTCTAGGTTAAAAACTCAATTGGAGGAAGAAAAGAAAATGAGGAAGTAGTACAAGAAAAATGAAGATCAATGGTAAAGGTTGCATGAGGAAGTATACAACAACCAAGAAACTTAAGAAAGAACCAGTTATTGTAAAGGTCTTGAAGCTGATGTCATCTCTCTAAAAGAAGATCTTGAAAAATCAAATAAGAAGAATGAAGAACTACTTCAAACATTTTAAGAACAAGAAAATGAGATTCTCAAATTAGAAAAACAAGTGGAGGAAGGAAGAAAGGTTGAAGAAATCATAAGAAGAAGCATCTAGAAAAGGAAAAGCAATATCAGGTTGAGGTATTTTAAAGGGTAAATTAGAAGAAAAGGATAAAATTTTGTGATTTCAAGATAGTAATAAGATTTTGGATAATATTATTAGTAGTCAAAGGTCTCCTGCCATCAAATCTGGTCTTGGTTTTCATGAAACTATTAAAGGTGAATCTAGCTCACAAGTTGAGGCAAGGAATTCTAATGAAAAATCTAAAATGCTCAACAAGGAGATAAGAAGTCAACCCCATCAACAACCAAGGAAAGAAAGTCTTCAAAGGAAATAATTTACTCCTAACTATAGAAGTGTTAATTGATTTTTTCCTTTGATCAATAGTGTTGAATGTTCTATAGGTCATAATTTTGGACATGTTGCAGCTAGTTGCAGAAGTATAATGTTTCAAGCTAATAACCATCTCATAGAAATATCATCAGCTTCTAGGTACTTTAAGGGATATTGTTTTTCTTGCAATATGTTTAGTCACAAAGCCATTGATTGCTATAGAAGGAATATGAAACATATAAGATTTTATGCTTGTAACAAGTTTGGGCATGTAGAAAATGAATTCATGAACAAGTCTATGGATCGTTGTAGACCAAATAAGAACATTGAAATCAGAAAATCTGAAAAAGATGGATCCACCAATAAGCAAGTAAAGGAAGATCAAATAAGGTGTGGTCTTGCTCTCTTCTCATTCAAAGATGAATATGAATGGTACATAGATAGTGGATGTTCTTATCACATGACTAGAGATAAGAGTGAAATGGAGTCTCTCATGAAGAACCATCATGGTAATGTTATTCTTGGAACTGATGTTTCAACACAAGTTCTAGGACCAGGTACATTTAAAACAGACTCAGGGGGAGTTGAAAGTATGAAATTTCAGCATTTCAATTTCTATACATGGATCTTATGAAGACAAGTAGCGTGTATATGCGAGTTCTAAACTACACAGTCGCGTATACTTTGGTTTGATAAAGAAACAATGGGACATACTTAGGAAAAGGGTATGATATGGTTCAGTCAATTATCAATTGTCTTTCCTATTTTGATGGTTGATGATCATAGTCTGTTGATGGTATTTAGAAGTGCTTTTGTCCCTCATAAGTTGTTGATGACTTGATGTATAAATGGTTGATGATGATGCTTTGATGATTTTTTGGCGTGAGGGGGCTTGGACCTAGGTTCAAAGTTAGCTACTCTAACCAACAAACCCTACACTACCGACCCTTTTGGAAACAACTTGGGTAGCGTAGGTTGTAGCCTCACCCGAGGCAGTATTGGGGGATTCTAGAACCAGGTTTTTGCATCCAAAGGACTATGTGATGTGTTTATGTTAGATTTAAGGATTTTTCTCAACCTTTGTGAACCCTAACCCTTAGAACTAGGAAACTATAGCTACTAATAGTTAACATATTTAAACCCTTCACCAATTGCGCTAAACATTCATAACATTATGTAATTAAACAAATCTACTTCTATCACACATCTATTAAGTAATTTTCATGATTAATTGCATTCAACTGATCAATAAATTCATAAATAAGAAAAGATACATAGATAATTATTCAAAACAATCTTTATTATGCCTAGATATTCTATTACAGACTCTTTCAACCCCGCACACACAACTGTAGGGGCCTGTGCACTCAGCTGTAGACATACCAAGGTCTCCACGCACACAGCTATATGAGCCTTCCCCTTCACCCAAGTATAGAATAGACAAAATAAACCCAAAAATTTCCTATCTATGCTCTTCGCTATCTTCTTATGACTCTTCTATGACTCCTTTTTATATGATATTTCATTACAATACCATGGTCCGCGAACGATGGGCGGGTCACAAAACAACTTAACTCTTAACAAACTAAGGGGCTTTGACCTTCCTAAAGCCCCTGTGACTCCTATCGACCTTCACACTCTGCTCCTCAAAATGCTAAGACTTTACAATATTAATAAAACTTTTACAAAATTTAACCCCAGTGGCCCCTATCACAACATGATTCTTACTAATATATGAAATGATCAGATCTGACAGTGAACAGTTGGCATAGGTTCATGGGGAGAATTTTCTATGCTTCTAATAATGCATCCTTGGCATTATGTTTGCTTTAGAAGTCCTTGGTATGTAATGATGCTTATCAATGGTGATGATGCTTATGTTGCTGAAATGATGCATCATGATATGTTGCAATCATGGGTTTCCTATGATGAAATCACATATGATACTTATATATTGCTTGAGCCACATAGTTATTGTTAGGATTCCAAGAAACTCTCCTAGGTTGTAGCTCGGAGATGCCTGGTAACATATAAATTCAACTATTCTTGTAGGTTTAATGGAAGGACTGATGGTTTGGTTCAAGCCAGATAACCACTTCTACTTTGTTTCACTCTAGACATGCGTGAACATCCCCAAACTACAAGGTTTTAGACCACCAAATGCCCATAGGTTGAGGTATAACATGAATATGGAGAATGCTAATCACACCAGCAGATGCACAAGACCATGTGAAGGCTAGCTGCAACTAGTAAAGAAGTCTGCAAATCTAATCTACTAATGCACAGAAAGGATGACAACTCTTCTGCATTAGATAGAAAGAAACCTGGACCACCTATTCAATGATGCATACAAGATTCTAACACAAAGATAGGATGACAACTATCAAGTGCTAAACATCAAGAGATCAAGAACATAGCATATCAGGCACAACTTAGAATAGAGGAAAATGGAAAGAGAGCAGTTAACAGCAAAAGAAGCTTGTATTAGCTAAACATGAAGATGAGACGTTGCAAATGACAAAATATCTACAGTCTCTAGAAGTTGAACTTTACATCAAATGCCAACCTTGATTACATCTTGTTTCTGGGTATTTATAGATTTCAATACAAGGGCACTTGGCCATTTTAGGTATGGAGGGGTCATAATTCACCACCAACCGCATTTAACTACCTGACGGAGTCTCTAATCATGCTTGCTTGCTTCAGTGGATGAATCCAAACTACTTTGGTGCTACGCTGTCCGTTTTTGCCATTGGAGTGCTCGTACCAGTGGAGTCCATAACTGATAAAATCAGTTACAGGGTCGTGTCTGTCCTTTTCTCCCTTGGCCATGCCTTCTGTTTAATATGGTAGTTGTGAACTGACTGTGACTAGTACTGGCAAACTCGTTATCTCCTTCCTCATGCAACAGAGTGGTCAAGGACGTGGAATGCATGGGAAAACAGTCAATTGGGATGAGAAGGAAGGATGACCGTTGGATCAAGGAAACGGACGGCGGAGATGGCTCAACGGAGGCTACAGGCCGAGGTGGGAGTGGGGTGAATTGGGGCCGTCAGATCTTCGGTGGACAGATCAGACGATCATCGGGATATGGAGTTGCGCAGTCGTTTAACGGGCGTGGGCGGTTTGGATAGGTGGTAACGGTATTCATCGCACTGATTTTGGGCATGAAGTGGTAAAAGTTGAGAGTCGCGCGATTCCATTCAGCGGTCGACACGTAGCAGTGGATGAGAGAGAAAAACTGCTCTCATCGCGTGCTAACGTTCGGTCGGGTTGCGAGTGTGAAAAGAGCGAAAAGCATCGGATCGTGGCAGAGAAGGATCTGACAGTGGAGAGTAATTGGATAGATTACTTTATCGGGCACGATGTGGGCCGTTAGATCAGCGGGGGTTAATGAACGATAGGAAAGAGGCACAATGGCTCTATGAGTACGCAAGGTCATATGGGTGCAGTTCTATGATGGGATTAGTGTTTGCACTCAAGGCTAAAGTAAAAAGAGGCTTATTTTTTAGGGTTTAGCAGCAAAATAGAGGAATGGAAGGCGGAGAGAAAGCGAGATAGCAAAGAAAGAAGGGAAAAATGACTGAATATGAAACCTCTTTGAGCACAACCAAACAAACCAAATCTCTTATGTCCTTAGAAAATCAATATTGATAGCAGAGCTAACACTGGCTCCTTCCGGGGATGAGATCCTCCCTTTGAGGTCTCAAGAACTGTAGACCACTTCCTTTCCTACAAAACGGATCAACAAGAATTCCTGGTGTTCCATTGGGCATGGAGTCTAATTAAGCCCACACTAAAACTAGTAAAAAGAACCTATTTACAATGCTAAGGCCTAAAGGCATTAAACAACATAAATCTTCAAAAATCGCCCATTGACTGGGCCATCAAAAACTGTTTCTCCTTCCATGCTTTCCAACATGAAAGTGTTATTCCCCTGGGTTTGAGCAATGAAAAATGGTCCAGTCCACAAAGCATCGAACTTCTCATGATTGCCTTTCTTTTCCTTGAGTGCATCCCATTTAAGCACCAAGTGTCCAACCTGAAAATTATCCATCTTTTCCTTTATGTCAAAGGCCTCTTTGACTCTCTTTTGATGTGTTGCAGACCTTTCCATCAGCTGATCCCTGATCTGATGTACTTCTGCCAATTAGTGATCCTTTTTTCCATGTCATCTTCCTCATTCTGTTCTTCCTGCAAGAACTTAGCCACAGGGAGGGTCAACTCAATTGGGAATATGGCCTCAGTGCCATATACCAGCTTGAATGGAGAATTCCCTGTAGATTTCTTGGTGGTCACCTTGTCAGCCCACAATGCATACTTCAGCTTGGAATCCCAGTTCCTTTTGTTGTCTTCCAACGACGTTTTGATTATCCTTATTAGGATCTTATTGGATGATTCTGCTAGGCCATTACCTTGGGGGTAATATGAGGTGGAATGCACCAACTTAATGCCCATTGAGTCACACATGTCCACCAACTCTTTTGCCCTGAAAGTTGTTGCATTGTCTGTAATCAACTTGTGTGGACAGCCAAACCTGGTGAAAATATTTTCTGTCAAGAAATTCATGACCACAAGGTGATCAACTTTCCTAGTAGGGACGGCCTCAATCTATTTAGTGAAGTAGTCAGTGGCTACTAAGATCCATCTGTGCTAGCCACTGGAATGTGGATTAATTTCCCTTAAGAAATCCAAGCCCCACTACTGAAAAGGACCACTGGCATGAATTGGCTTCAAGGGCAAAGACCTCAACTGTTGTTTTCCTTCAAACCTCTAGCATCTGTCACAAGATTTTACAAATGAAAAGACATTAGAAAATAGCGTGGGCCAATAATGCCTAGCTCTGAGGATCTTATGGGCTGTGGTTTTCCAATAGTGATGCCCTCCACAAATGCTAGAATGGAATTGATGCATGGCCTCCATAGATTGTTCTTTGTCTAGACATCTCAAAAGGATTCCAGACGGATCCCTCCAAAAGAGCAGGTTTTCATGTATGCAATACTTGGCTGCTCTTAGCTTAATGGTTCTAGCTTGGCTTTCACTTAGGCTTGGAGGAACTTCTAGCTTCAGAAAAAATTGAACTATTGTAGAATACCATTCACACGAAGCTAGACTTTCTGCCAATGACTAGTTTTGCCCTGGTTCAACTGTTTCTTCCCTTTTCTGCCTATCATCTGAGTTTGTGCTTATCAAATTCATGTCCAACATTCTACAATCTTCTTCAGCCATTAGCTTGGCAAGGCCTTGACCTTTGACCAGCTTGGTGGGCTTTAATTCTATGTTGAATTCAATAAGCTTCGCAATCCATTTAGCCCTTATTCCATCAACATCTGGCTGCGTTAGGACATCTTTCACTGAAGCAGAGGGCACATACGCAATTACCTTGGAGTGTAGAATGTATATTTTGAAAGCTTTCAAGGATTTGATAAGAGCATAGGCCTGTTTCTCAATGATATCATATCTTAGTTCATCATCCTTAATGTTTTGCTGAAGAATCCCACTAGATGCTCTGAACCCTCATTATCTTTTTGTAATAAGACTACTATAAGGGTATCAACTAAGGCAAAGGAGAAAATATGGAACTCCTTGCTATAGTCTGGGCTAATCAAAGTAGGAGCTTCCATAATAGCTCTTTTGATGGCTTCGAAAGATCTTCTTGCTACATCAGTCCATTTGATCTCTGATCCATTTTTCAACATGGAGGTGATGTGTTTTACTAATTCTGCAAAATTAGGAATAAACTTCCTTAAAAAAATTATTTTACCTAGAAAGGATTGGATGTCCTTCTTTGATATTAGGACAGACAAGGTCTGTATTTCTTTCACTCTGTCTGGGTCAATTTTGACACCTGCAGTAGAAACAATGTGTCCTAACAGCTTGCCCTCTTCTAAAGAAAACTGTGACTTCTTAGGGTTCACTGATATCCCAAACCTTCTGCACTTCAAAAACACTTTCTTCAAATGCTGCAAATGATCTTGATGGCTGCTGGAGTATACTGTTATATCATCTAGGTAGACAAGGACAAACTTGTCCTTCTCTCCTACGAATGCTATATCCATAGCTCTCTGAAAGGTGACTCCAACATTCATCAGCCCAAAAGGCATCTTAGAGTACATGAAAGTGCCCCAAGGAGTGGTGAAAGTAGTCTTTTCTTGGTCATCTGGATGTACAAAAACTTGATTATACCCTAAAAATCCATCCAGGAAAGACATGACTTTGGCTCTTAAGACTTTCTGCAGCAAATGCTCCATCTTGGGCAGAGGATAGTTGTCTTTCTTAGAGCATTTATTCAGGTTTCTGAAATCAACGCATAGCCTGATTTCTCCACTTTTCTTCCTTACCACTACCAAGTTGGCTACCCACTTCGAATATCTCTGGGGGACTATGATTTCAGTAGCCAACAAATTCTTGATTTATTTTTCAATCATGAGAAGGAGCAGAGGATTTATGGGTCTCAGCTTCTATTTGAAAGGAATGATGTCTTTCTCCAATGGGATCTTATGTTGGATGGTCTTTTTATCATAGGTTTTGAGGTCACTGTATTCCCAAGCAAAGACATCAGCAAACTGCTTCATCAAGGTGCAATATTCAGAACTCTGGGCAACAGACAAATGGGTGGACAAATTTATATACTTTGGATGATATGGAATCCCTATGTTATGATTATGCACTGCAGATTGATCTTCTTTTTGGGACATCTTATGAGGCACATCATTTTTTTCAAACAGCTTCTCTAAAGGCACTAACCCTTTAGGTATATGATTTCTAGGCAACTGAACAATGTTGTCTTGGCCAATTTTGTTCTTTAGAAGGGGCTGGGGACATTCCTCCAAGATTTCGTTCTCTTGATCAATTTTCATTTCAGATAACTCATCAATGACTTTTAGAAACCTATTCACTTCATCATCATCCTCAAAGACTTTTCAGTGCCAGACATTATCAGGCAAGGACGTTCTATACTTTATCTAGACTTCATAAACCAATCTAGGGGGCATGGGAGGGATGAACATGCTAGCAGACATAGCAAGGGAATCAACAAGTTGATTTTTGACTCTAGGAATGTATGAGATACAAAAACTATCAAAAGAATATTTGAGTCTCCATACCTCATCTCTATATGCTTTCAGCCTTGGGTACCTTGCTTGGAACATTTTGTTCACTTGTTGAATGATAAGATCAGCATCTCCATACACATTTATGTCTCTGATCCCTCTGTCTTTGGCAACGTTTAAGCCCAATACCAGAGCCTCATACTCTGCTATATTGTTGGTGACCTGAAAAGTTAGCTTGAAAGATAGATGTGTGCTTTCTTGCTTTGAAGGTACCAGCACCACTCCTGCTCCTGCAGTTTCTCTTGAACATGCTCCATCAAATAACATATCCCAAACCTATTTTCCTTGTTCTTCCATGGCCTAGCCTACTGGTTTCTTGAGCTGCATCGAGGCCTTCTAGGATTCTTCAATTTGGAGAATACATGTCCAAAAATTAGTGTCTACAGTGTAAATGGGATGATTAGTGGGATTCTTCTCATCACTGATGATGTAGGCCAACTGGGCTTCCCCATACAGTCTTCTACTTTCTCCTCCAAAAACTGGGACAGTGGCATAAGATAAGTCATTTTGTAATGTCCTGCCCAACCTCTTAATCCACCCTCTGGAAAGTAGCATACCAAACTTAGGGGGACATATGCTACCACAATATCCATCATTATGCTCTTCATGGGCCACTGGGTTAGGGTGATAGCCAAGTCTTTGATTAATCCCAGACATTTCACCTTCCTTGAATCAAAGGAGAATAAATCATGATAAGGGTTGTTAATGTCAAGGCCTAACTCTTCCATGACAGCTTTGGACATCAAATTATGGCTGGCACCTGTGTCTAGTAGACAGTTCTGGAGGGTTTTTTCATGAATGGTCAAGGAGACATAAAATGATGGGGAGCTATTATCATAGGGTTTTGTCATTAGGTTAAGCACAATTGCAGTTATCATCTTGCAAATTCACATAGTCATGGGATGCTTGTGTGGCCTTTAACTCAAGGGCATCAAGGATGGGCTTTCTAAAGACTTCACTCTTTACAAGTTCTATCAGAGGGACACATATTTTTAACTTCTGGACTTCCGATTCAAAACTGAAAGGGGAAGGTAACTTGTCAGGGCCTCTTACCCCTTGAGCTGGTGCTTTGAGGATGACTGGATCAGCTGTTGGTTTTTCTGCTTGCTGCTCTGCTGCTCTGTGGGGACAATAGTTCTTTGGGCAGGGTTCTCTTTGACATTACTCGTTCTTGACCTCAAATTATATCTTTGTTGATCTTTAGTTTGTAGGACGGCTTCTCTGCCCCACTCTTGGCTGGTCTGGTCTTTGAGTAATGACTCTTCATAGGAAGCTAATGTCAAGAAGGCAGCACTGCCCTTGTCTTCCATGCAATGAATCTCATCCTCTTCATCAAATTGTTCAAACTCCATGACTACGTTTTGGAAAGGGGCCTTAACCCTTTGTTCTTCACTGGTCTCTTTGCCCCTTTGAATGATCTGCAATTGTTCATTTTCTCTTCTAAATGGATTCAGATTTCTAGGAGAAAATGTGCTAGGTAGCCTTGCCTTCCCAAAACTCTGCTCAACCTTCAGTTTGGATATTTCAGCAGCCAATGACTCTATCATTTTAGTCATTTTTTCCATTTTAGGCTATGAAGATGAAGAAGAGGAGGAAGCCTCACTTCTCTACCTCCTTATATCAACATGACCTTTGAGTTTTTCTGCAGCCATGATATTAGATTCCACCTCTAAGGCTGCATCCTACATTTCAGCTGGAGAAGCACATCTTCTTTCTCTTAATAGCAGGCAGAAATCAGAATCAAAAGCATTAGCGTAGGTGAGTTTTGAAGAAAGTGGGGGTAGGCTTCACTTCAGCTGGTATTTTGTTATACATACAGTTGAATCTTTTATTAAAGTCAGTCAATGATTACCCATTTTCTATTTTGAGGTTGCCAAACTCAGTATGGTAGTATAGCAAGTCTTTCTTATCTCCCCAATGCTTTAAAAACACATCATCCAATACTTCAATGTCTGCTATAGACCTATGGGTCAGCTCTTTGAACCACTTTCTTGCCTCTCCATCAAGGCTTTGGACAAATACCCTAATCCACACATCATCTTCACTGATATATAGGTTATTAGCATAGCTATAAAAAGACTCAAGGTGTTCTTCAACTGTTACTCCCTCTGTATCAGTTGTTATGCCCCTATACCAATAGGTGTCATATTTCATGATTGACTTGGTTTAGCTTTGTAATATGTTCATACCTTTACTTGTTGCAAAGGTTTTCCATATTTGTGAAAAATCAAAAAAATTAAAAAATGTAAAGAGGGTATGCCCTAAAAGAAAAATCAAAGGGTGAAAAGAATAAAAGATGGTCAAAAAAATGAAAGAAAATGAACCCCAAACAAAAGAAAGACCAGGAGAGTGTGCAAGTCTAAATGCCACTGCTTTTTTACTTTGTATAATAAAAATTGTGTGCAGTTTGTCACTTATGCCACAATTCATGAATAGTCAAACAGTTTAAGCTTGGCTAGTTCATATTTCAATTTCATGTTTTAGAAGTAGAGAATAAAGATCTGACCAAACAATGTAATCTTGGCAGATAAGTAGATAGGTAGAGTGAAAAAGGAGCTCAACAGTTTAATCTGAGCCATTGGATGTAATAAGTGTAGACTTGGATAGGCATCACCATGTAAAAGAAAAGAAAGTTTGATAAGGGTTTGCTAGTCTAAGTGCACCCAAATAAAGAAGTAAAAATGCTAGGTTAAAGTAGGTAGGGTAAGTAGATGATGGTTGCAGAATGATATATGGTGAATGATGATTCTAAATGTATAAATATTTTACTTTCATCACAAGGCAAGGGCATGTATTACATGGAAGGCACATCAAGCAAGCAAAGTAAAAAATAATTAACTGCCCTACTCATTTCCCCTAAAATTTCACTAATTTCCCCTAAGTGCCAAAGTATCTATCAAATTAGAGGGGCTCAAAGCATTTCTCTAACTTATGGAGGGACTGAACCTTCAGCCCAATGATTTATAATACCTTAAGCACTTAACCCTATTCATCAATATTCACCCCCCTTCATAAGTCATTCATTCCCCTAATAAAAATTTTCCTTAAGTAAAACCCTATTTTACTTAGGGAAAGTAAAATATTTTCCATAAAACCCTCATTTTTCACTTAGCCTAAGTTTAAATACACACACTAAAATGTTTTAGACTTAGCGCTTTTCCATTCATTATGTCATACTAACTACTAATTTATATTATTAAATAAATCCCCTATAAAATCTATCCATTCCCGTATTACTATAACTATAAAAAACCCCAAATACTTATATATCCCGCACCTTGGTTAAAATATAACCATAATACATCATTAATTGAGATTAATTAGTTAATCTGTAACTAATTAAGAGCTCTGACCCCTGCCACATTAAAAAAGGATTAATTAACCCCCACGGTTAATTAATAACTTTCCCGACAAATCCCATTGCTCCCGATATGATTAAAAAATATTCAATTGTGTTGGGCCCACCATCATTAAACTTCCGTCACCTCACCTCCCCGATGGCCGTCCGATCAAGCCCCCCACATCCAATGGCTATCGTGCATATCGCACAGCCCTCCGTGACTGAACGTTAGCGTGCGATCGCTAGCGGTTTTGCAAACAGTACCCTCGCCACACGTCACTCATCATATGGTATTGCGTGGATGAGCCCAAATACCACCCCCCATCCATGAGAGGTGTGATAAAAACCACTTACCGCCTCCCACTAAATGAAAAAACATCAGATCATTCGCCCGCTGACGCCACCTGTCCAAATCCCAAAACCCGCCAAATTCTTGACTTTGTATAAAAAACAAAATAAATAATTTCGTCGTTCTATTCTGTGAACATATACATCCATCCAAATTTAATGACGAGATCAGCTAGCTTGTGCTCCCAGCTGCCAATCAACTTCAAAATTTGCAGTCGTCGCCGCTCAGAGTCCTCCATTCACACCTAGTGTACTTGCATCATGTTGACCGTCCCTAAAAGCAGGTATTTACCAAATTCCCGTTAAGAAACCCTCTGAATATTTGTTTTTGTTGCAAATTAATTAACAAGAATCCCAATTCACCATAATTCAATTACCACACTTGAAATTCAAATTCCCCAGCCCCTCTGTTTCACCAATTTTATAAGAAAAACCCCAGTTTCCTCTCTGAGTCCACAAGAACTAGAATGGAAACCCCGGTAGCCTTAAATATTGCACCCATTACCACCCCTCACCATGATTTAGACTATCTGCCCCTCGAAGATAAGTATTTTCAAATAAAAGACCTAACCACTAATAAAGACCACCTGAAAGTATTTTTCCAATGCCGAGATAATCACTTGAATGGCTATGATGCCATAGGACTGTGGGAATCAAATCTCCCAATGTATTTTCTCCCCTCTGTACACGTTTTCCCTGATATAATCCATTAGTGCCATGCAAATTATGGCCCAAACCTCAAAGCAGTGATGTCCCCCAATCAAACAGTCATCTTCACAGTAACCAGGGAAAATTTTAAGAACCCCCCTAAATTTACATGTATAATAAATGGGCGAATATCCATGCTATATAGGAAAAATGGAAGGTGATTTTATCAATAATATGATATGTATATATAATTTTTTGGCGAATCTCTCACCAGGCATGGCGAATATTTTACTCAATTATAAAATCTTGTGTTTATTGAATACACAAATGAAATCATTGCATTTCTTTAAAATATCTTTTGAAATCAAAATTACCAAAATTACATATCGATAACCTAGTGGGTGTAGGATAAAATTGACCCATGCCATTCACAAAAGCATGAGAAAAAACCTAATACTATATATAAAACCAAGAAAAATTCAAATTCATCACTTCTAGGGACCTCGTAACCACCCTGCCAATACACAAGTATGTACCTGTTTGCAATTAGAAAAATTACCCAAATTACAATCTGTTTACTCCAGCATATGTTGGAAAGTTAGGATGACTAGTGCAATCAATCCATTCCTTTTAGCCCTGGATTTGTTTCAGTTTAAAACAGAAGTATACAAATATACTTGTCCAATGTCTATGCTTTAACCATTCACCTTAAGATGTTTTACAATATAATTTCCTAAGTCTATTTAATATCTTCATTATCATAAAAAGAAACCTATATCCATCTTAACTCCACATCTACCACTCTTAGGGGGATGAAATCTATTTATCCCTCTGAGCACTTGGTAGACCCAGAATTAAGATGGATCTAAAATGATAGAGTTTCCCCTTTAAATAGTCTATGCTCACATGAATACCATGGTATTACCATGGGTCAATACCATGGGTTATCATAAACCTGGAGCTTAAAAATTACTATTAGTAATTTATAAAAATTAATAAAATTAATAGTTGATTTTTATTTTATTTTTTATTTTAACCAAACTAAAATGTTTAACATACATTAAATTACAACATCCATTTTTACTCTTAATCGGATCAAATATTTTTTCACTCTATGCTAGTTTGCATATGACGATATTTGATACCTCTCGGGGGTTAGTAGATCCAGAGTAAAGATGGATCTATGTTGGTTTAATTCCCCCATTTAATAGGCTACATTCCAGGTGAATACCATGGGTCAATACCATGTGCCATTTTGGTGAATACCATGGGTCAATACCATGTGCCATTTTTATTTTTATTAATACTAATATTAGGTTTAATAATGTTTTTTTGCATGGTATTAATAACAATGGTATTTGTCCCATAGTATTTTTCCCATAGGTTTCACCTAAATATAACGCATTTTTTGAGTGTTCGTAAATATAAAGTGACTTATGGAGTAAATATAAAAAAATGTTTTATTTTTTTACCATACCTCTCGTTTATTTATATTTTTATTAATTTACCATACCTCTTTAACAAATATGGCATTTGGCCCATAGGATTCACTTAAATAAAACCTCTTTGTTGAGCCTTCATAAATAGAACAAGGGTTATGGACTAAATATAAAAAGAGGTTTTATTTATTTACCATGCATCTAGTTTATTTATATTTTTATTTATTTACCATACCTTTTGAGTAAGTATAAAAAGACGTTTTATTTATTTACCATACCTCCACTTTACTTATATTTTTATTTGTTTACACCCTTGCATGTATATAAGGTGACTTATGGAGTAAATATAAAAAATGTTTTATTTATTTACCATACCTCTCATTTATTTATATTTTTATTAATTTACCATACCTCTTTTATAAATATGGTATTTGGGCCTTTGGCCCATAGGATTCACTTAAATAAATCCTATTCTTGAAAATAGGTGAATGGATTCACTTAAATAAAACCTATTCTTGAAAATGGGTGAATGGAAGGTTGTAACTCCTAATTTCAAGGGCTAAATTTACCTTTTTTACCCTCTCCCTTAAAATAATGTGGGCTATTTGAGGTGATTTGTAAAAATGTACTATGATACAAAATATTCGCCCACTAAAAATTTAAAACCCCTTAATTTCGCCAAAGGGAAAACATTAGCCCCTAAAATTTTCTATGACAATAACTGCAGACTCAATCAATGAGATGCTGCAATTTCATCCTAGTCAAGCCCTCACCCCCATTTCCCTTGGAGATTTTCTTGAAAAATCCTCTAAATTATCCCAAGCTGAAATCAGTCGCCTTTGTCAAACTTTTGTGGATAAAAACCATCAACCCAAAGATCCTCCTCCTTATATGGCATTTTTCTTCATAGAGATAGGTAAAACTATAGTTGATATGATAGCTATAGTCATGGGATTCAACACCAGTGAATATGTAGACGAATTGACCTTAGTATTGATTTCCATTTTTACCCCTGGTCAACCCCCTACTATGTACAATTATGTTGTATTTATTGCAGAGAAAATTCATGCCCAGTTCATGAGACTGGAGAATGAAAAGGTTTTCAAATATTCTACATTCATATATCACCTCATTCTCTACTATTAATTTAACAATTTCTCATTTTCTATCAAGAAACGTGATACAATGGGTAATCCAAGGTCAATCATTTTTTGGACCTCTATCTTCCATGAATCCTTTGCTTGCCCTTATACATATATTGAGTTCATTGACCAATTTGTCCACCCAGCGACCACCTTATTGACAGGAAATCCTCCTCCTAGGATTAGTGATGAAATCAAAAGGATCCTTCAGCTATCAAAGCAGTACAGGGTAGGTGATTGGTACTTATACCAGAATCACACAGAAATCAGGGTATATGGTTGTGAACTTCCTCCATTCAAGCTACCAAAATATGTTCCAATGAGACTGTTTGGTTTGGAATATTGTTATAGACATTTTTGGGCACTGCAACCCCAAGCATAAAATGTCCATAAACCAAGGGCTCCTAAGTCCCTAAAAGTGTTGTTATAACCCCTAAAGGAACAAGGTCAACTGATTACAGCTTCTCCCAGAAGTTCTCCATGAAAAACCACTCAGAACTGGTCAGAACAGGATCATTTCTCCTGCTCCATAGGCAAAGTGCGTTGCATCTCACCTAAGTACACTCTGTGGGTGCGTTGCATTTCAAAAATCCCTTCTATGGGGTGAGATGGGCGAGAAGTGACAAATGGCAGTGTCAATCCGCGAGGTGGAGAGGCATGGAATCTTCCAGAAACTTCTCCTGTGACACTTGCCTCTCTGAATTCGACCAAGGATGAGTAAGAGATCATCAATCTCCAAGTGGAAGAAAGAACTATCAGAGGGAGACACTAATAAAATCACAAGCTGACTCATCTCCCTTACAGATATCTATATATGGATCCCTCATCCCAGAGATCCAGAGGCTGGAATTTTGCATCTTGTAAGGAATTGATGTTGGTTTCTTGAGGCAACATCATAGTGTTGGGTGATCTAAGCTTTGTATGAGGTGAAGAAGGGCTTACTTGCTGAGAGGATGATGCTGGGTCAGAACAACTGGTTGTAACTCCCTTGGCTCTTTCTTGATTATCAATAAAAGCTATTCAAGTTTTCCTCCATACTCTTGTGTCATTTATGTTTTATGCATTTGTATGGTCAATTTACATCTGATCCTAGATTGTTTATGATTATAGATCCATGTTCTCATATAGTGTTATGCTACTCTCATTGTACAGGTACTCTGTGAAGCTGGGCGTACAAGGAAGAAAGTAGCAAAGGACTATCAGAAGAGAGAGTAATCGAACTAGGAGCCAAGCGCAAGACAAAGGTTGGTCTCCTCTATTCTTCTTTCATCTATATTTCATAAAGGAAAAACGAAAGTAGCTTTACTTTTTTTGTTTCTAAGGTAGCTACCACACCTTAGTGGGATAAGCAGTTCTGTATAGACACTTTTCCCTTAACAAAATGGCGACTCCGCTGGGGACCGACTAGGTTGTTTGTTTATCTTCCTTGTTGTTTATTTTATAAACTTACAGACGGAGCCTGAAGTCGAGCCAGGTAGCTTTCAAACTGCATTTGCATAGTAGATAAATGCCGCTTCAGTCAATCTCCGGGTTTTGTTTATGAATTAAACAACGGATTTACAAACTCTCTAATTGCCCTTGTGGTAGCTCTAGTAACCTCCTTAGATCTACCCCTGATTGTTGATTTACTGATTACCATTTGCTCGGCCAAAACCACTGAACTGAACTGCAAACTGTGACCCAGAACCCAAGCAAAGTCTTGTCTCTGGCCCAGCGCAGTCTCTGTTCTGTGAATCTGAAATTCAGCGCACTTCCTGAGTGTAGTAGGTGCACTACATTTCAAGTTCACTGTGTTACAGGTGCGTTGATCAAACTAGGCATTGTTCCTCAGTTTTGGTTTCTGTGTTCATTCTTTTCAGTTCTATTCATGAATTTTGTTGCCTGTAGTCAGTATATCTCTGTTTAAAACCCCTTTCCTTGTTGTTATTCCGCCTCCATTGTGCAAAGAACTGTAAATGTTTTTGTGTATTTGTTGAGTCATTTTCAGTTCTCCTTTGCAAAGAAGTAACGTATTTATAATGTCGTTTCTCGATTTGAAAGTGTCGCAAGTGTCATTTTCAGTCGTAGAAAAGAGTCTGATTGCTCTTGATAGTCGATTACCCTGTTACTGTTGTATTTGATCTGGATTTATAGTTTTTCTAGTGTTGAAAGCAAGTATTCATTTCTAAATCGCAAAGTGTTGTCATTATCTTCATTTTTTATTTTGAAAAGAAACTTGTTAGTAATTGTCGCTTGAAAAGTAATTCAGATTTGCGCATTAGCTTTCTTTTTATCATTCACATATTAAGAAGGCTGAAAACAAATACATGCATGTGCATTTGCATTTAGACTGTTTGATTGGTTTGATTTAGGACAGTGCATATAGTGTGCGCTCTTTGCTCTTTGTGAAAGAATAATGTCTCTCTTTCCTTAGTAGCTACGATTTTCATTGCACAAAGAAGATAAAAGACTGTTTATCATCTTAGATTGCATTTTAGGAATTGTACATCTACATCACGCGGTGAACCTGAAAGGAAAATTTCTTAAGCAAGATCAACTATAAAATAAATTTAATGAATCTAACAACGCTTTGGAACCTAACACACAACATCTAGAAATCTAGGCTAGAGACGTATTCCAGCTTCGTAAAGCCTGGTAACTGTTGTTCTCACTGATGGTTGGGTGATTCCTCTACTTTGAGATGATAAGTGCCAGTACGGACTTGTGCTCCCACGTACCGTCGAGTATATTTTGGGAGACCACAATAGGCTTAATCCTTTATCCATAGGAAGTCGTGTCTGCTTCCCTATCGATCGCAATGCACTGAAAACAGCATTCGGGAAGATTGACTGCCGTACCGTAAAAAGTATTCTGCAGTTTTGCAATTGGTTTGGTAATCCCTCTACCTAGATTTCCAGAGCAACCCCTTTCGTTCCTTTTCAGACTCCTTAACGGAAAAGGTCCATCTGAGAACTTGTCACTTCAGGCTCATTAAAAATCGAAGGCGACTAGAGTCATCTTTTGTTTTTTCTCGACTCTTAAAAATTGAAAAAACAAGTTGTGTCAAAGCGTCTAAGATTTATTTTAAACGGAATAATCATCACCCTTTCCTACGTTGATCTTAGGTTGAGAAAATGGAATCCACCAACCAAGAAATTCCCTTGGAGGAAATCCTAGTCCCTTCTCCTCTTGGGGAGATGTTGGTGCACCCCACATGGCCACTTTGTCACTTCCAGGATTGACAATCGGATTGCATGTATGGCTCTTCTCAACCTCTGTCGTTCAGAACACCGCAGTTCCTGAACAATCGAGTCAGCAACTAGATGAATCTAGAGTTACCCCCCAACCCTCTAATTCCTCCAATTCTTCCTCTCCTCCTTCCTCTTCGCTTGATGAGGCCGGTAAAGCCAAAAATCAAGTACCAGAGAAGAAGAAGGAAAAGAAGAAGAAAGAGAAGAAGAAGAAGGAGCCAAAAGCAAAAGGGGGCAATCAAGCGTCGTCTAGCGAAAATCCACACACTGCACCGACTAGGCCTAAATCACCATGTGTCATTTGCAAAGGAGACCACTATAATAGAGATTGTCCCTGCATCCCTCAGATCTTAAGGGACTGGTCTCCTCGTTTGCACAACCCGGTGTCATCAACCTCTAATGATCATGTTGAAAACACACCGTCGACTAGTGAAAGTGAAGCCCCAGGACAAAAAGGAAAATATAGATTTCCTTGTAAACTGTGCGAAGGCGATCATGCCATCCACCATTGTCCCTTCTTAGATGAGGCTAAAAGAGTTTTGGACGATCGTCCGGTTTCACCGTTACGACTTCCTCCTGGATATAAAAAACTCTTGCCGAGTCCGTCACTAGTTGAGAATCCGGCTGACCCACCTAGGTGGTCGGCCGAAGCGTCTATCATTGACGACAAACCATCTGAACCCATACCAGACAAAAGTCCAAAGGTCGAGGCGGCAGTTGACTCGGTCTTGCCTTCAGAGGTTCCATCTTCAGATGATACAGTCACCGAAGAGAACAAGGATGACACCGTCCAAATTCTTTTCGTAAGCACAGACTCCGATGAACATGGGGGCAATTTACCCATTCCTTTACCGCAGGAAGGAATTTCATCAGAGTCGTACCCGGCCGTCTATTCAGTCCCACCTCCAAGCAACCTAGTTGTTTCCTTTGACTGGAATCAACTAGGCAGACCCCGTTTACCAGCTAGTGTACCATTCCGAATCATTGCTCAAATATATAGAATGGTTATGGTTGGCCGGTACCATCATAGATGAAGGGGCTTCTGTGAGCATCCTTTCCTCGACTGCTTGGAAAGCGCTTGGTTCGCCATCGCTTTTGCTTGAGATGAGAAATCTAACAGGCTTTGACAAAGGAACCAGTCGACCGTTAGGGATCCTTCCCAATGTGCCCATAACATTGAGAGGGAAAACCGTTCATATGAACGTAATGGTAGTCCAAGGACCCCTGGATTATAATCTGCTCCTTGGACGAGACTATATTTATTGCATGGGAGCCATTGTCTCATCACTCTTTAGAGTAATGTGTTTTCCGCACGAAGGAAGAGTTGTCAAGCTCGTAGACCAGCTTTCATTTCCCGGATCACGCATAGCAAATAGTCATATACCATCCCTGAATGGTCTTTTCACACAAGGAATGTCTCATCAATCCCCAGTCCGTCCACCTGATGAGCACGAGTGATTCGGGGGACATGACTGAAACCTAGGGGGCATGCACCCTGGTCTGCTTCGGCAGGAAAACTTCGGGTATAGGATAGGTTTCCGCGAGAGATATATGACTAGTCTGTACTCCTGTCCATGATTGGAAAAGGGGGTTAGACTGGAATAAGATTCCCTCGTCAAAGTTATGTGAGTGGAGTCGTCTCCGCCACTCGCCTTTGTCTATTTTGGTAGACATCGCCGAAGAAATGTTTTGTTTGCGCTGTGAATAGAACAATCTTTGGTAACCTGAAAGAGGTAGACCTTTCCTGATAAAACAAATGTTTTGTTGGTAGAACAAAAGGTAACCTTGAAAATTTATTTTATACCTGGGGGCATGAAAACCTTTTGGCATGCAAGCGAAGAGCGGCTAT
Source organism: Pinus tabuliformis (assembly GCA_031772625.1). Taxonomy (NCBI): domain Eukaryota; kingdom Viridiplantae; phylum Streptophyta; class Pinopsida; order Pinales; family Pinaceae; genus Pinus; species Pinus tabuliformis. The sequence goes on along the minus strand of CM062805.1, from coordinate 150,605,601 downwards.
TTATTTTTTAAATTTGTAGGTCCTCTAACCCATTAAACTCATAGGATTGGTCATTTCCTAACTTGCATAAAGAAAGGATGTGGGGAAAAACTCTAAAAATTGTCGTTTTCATATATGAGACATTCTTATTATACGACTGGATTAATCGAGCAGTTTTAGCACATAGTTCAAGCTCGTTAAAAAATAAACATAAGTCATGAGCAAATGTTTCTCCCTGCGTTTAATCTCATTAAAAAATGAACTATTTCTCGGTAAATAACCATCGTGAATGTAGTACTTCAACCTTTAAAGCCTTGGTCGTGTTCTCATCATCACCTCCACTCCGTATTGGCTGATCATTCACCTCCATTTGATTGTTTACCCCTTTTGAGGAACAGTTGCGAAGAGTGATCCCACTAGCCATCCTTGTAACACTACCGTGATTGGAAAATTCCAAACCTTACCTGGAATCAGCTGCTACCCAATTTTATCACTCGTTCCTCAAAAAACGAGTCTGCTTTAAGCTCTTTTCAACTGACTCGTAAAATATGAAAATATTGTCGAGCTATTGGCCTCTCCAGCTCGTTAAAGGGACCGGAAGTGCTATCCCTCCTTTAGATTTTAATCTTTTTGGACCGGAGGGATTATTACACAAAACGATCGAGCGCTTGTTTTGTTCGGCTCGTTAAAAGTATTGAAAATTCATCCCTTCTGTATTGTTTTATACTTTTTCGGACTTAAGGGATTAGATGACGAAAAAGGAATTTTGGAGTTTCCTTTACGTCCCTTTTCAGGCTCTCTAAAATTGAAAAGGACCGAGTTATCTTTGTCGTTAAACTCGTTAAAACCTAACAGTGAGAAACTTGTCCATAGCAAACAAGAACGAGTTTCACTATCGCTAGGCTCGTTAAAACATAGCGATGGGTTTTCCCGAAGGGAAAATTATAGAACAAGCATATGTTATCCTCCTCAAGCTTGACAAAAATAAAGAGTTACTGGTCAGCAATGACTGGGGAAAAATTGGGAAGAAAACTTGAAGAAACTTTGTTGGTAGCAAGTCGCTCTTGAACATGACACTTTCACTCCGCATCCAAGTCGGGTTGGGTTGTTTCATTCACCGGTCACATCACCATGGTCCCATCACACCATCCACATTTGGGGTTAATGCTACCAATCCATCACATCAGTGTCGTCGATATGTTCAAGAGAAGTCATTCAGAGAATTCACCTGTGTCTCACCCGCTGTAATACATTTACGCTCCATTCTTTCATGACCGCCACCCTGAACCTTATATCACCAGATCGTTTTCACCTCCATTAAAATCATTTGCTCTGTTCCGTGTCATTGATGTGGGATTCATTAAGGCCCTCCTATGACGGATCGCTTCTTGTTGACATCAGCTCATTATCCAAGAAGTCGATCTAGGAACACCCCGTTCAGTACTTTGAAGCTTGCATGCCTCAATGGCAAGTTTCTCACTTCCGGCGATAGGTTTACATCAATGGCCTTTGACCGAAAGATTTTGCGTGGTGTTCGATGCCAAGTCCTTTATTCACACCACGTGAATTGTACTGCAGTACCTTGAGGGTCATTATCATTATCAGTGATTCCTCTCGCACCTGTTAACAACTTACATCATTGGCTGGTAATCAGGCAATGTCTTTCCATGTTCGACTCCAGAACATCTTTCACATGGATAGACTTGTACTTCGAGTGAAGATTGAACAAGATTGAAGACCCCGGATCTAGTTTCATCCATCCGGGCTGTGATATATATTCAGGGAAATAAAGACATCAAATGTACATCATTGCTGCACAGATAATCATCCAATCAAAGGGATGATGGCTCTACCAGAATCATCAGTCTACACTCAGATGATTGTCTGTCCTATGTACATGAGAATGAATTTATAAAGCTGAGCATGGGAATGCCCGCCTCAGCTAGATCATGAAAAGATTATGAAGATAATGTATTGTATTGTATCTTATTACAGGTCTCCTCCCAGCTTGAAAGAACTTCGGATCCTCATGATAAAGCATTTCACACGACATCAAAAAGATTAACGACCTCATGCTTTATGGGGCAACTGTTATAGACATTTTTGGGCACTGCAACCCCAAGCATAAAATGTCCATAAACCAAGGGCTCCTAAGTCCCTAAAAGTGTTGTTCTAACCCCTAAAGGAACAAGGTCAACTGATTACAGCTTCTCCCAGAAGTTCTCCATGAAAAACCACTCAGAACTGGTCAGAACAGGATCATTTCACCTGCTCCATAGGCAAAGTGCGTTGCATCTCACCTAAGTACACTCTGTGGGTGCGTTGCATTTCAAAAAGCCCTTCTGTGGGGTGCGATGGGCGAGAAGTGACAAATGGCAGTGTCAATCCGCGAGGTGGAGAGGCATGGAATCTTCCAGAAACTTCTCCTGTGACACTTGTCTCTCTGAATTCGACCAAGGATGAGTAAGAGATCATCAATCTCCAAGTGGAAGCAAGAACTATCAGAGGGAAGACACTAATCAAATCACAAGCTGACTCATCTCCCTTACAGATATCTATATATAGATCCCTCATCCCAGAGATCCAGAGGCTGGAATTTTGCATCTTGTAAGGAATTTTTGTTGGTTTCTTGAGGCAACATCATAGTGTTGGGTGATCTAAGCTTTGTATGAGGTGAAGAAGGGCTTACTTGCTGAGAGGATGATGCTGGGTCAGAACAACTGGTTGTAACTCCCTTGGCTCTTTCTTGATTATCAATAAAATCTATTCAAGTTTTCCTCCATACTCTTGTGTCATTTATGTTTTATGCATTTGTATGGTCAATTTACATTTGATCCTAGATTGTTTATGATTATAGATCCATGTTCTCGTATAGCGTTATGCTACTCTGATTCTACAAGTACTCTGTGAAGTTGGGCGTACAAGGAAGCAAGTAGAAAAGGACTATCAGAAGAGAGAGGAATCGAACTAGGAGCCAAGCGCAAGACAGAGTTTGGTCTCCTCTATTCTTATTTCATCTATCTTTCATAAAGGAAAAACGAAAGTAGCTTTACTTTGTTTGTTTCTAAGGTAGCTGCCACACCTTAGTGGGATAAGCAGTTCTGTATAGACACTTTTCCCTGTAACAAATATTATAGACAAATGATCCACTCAGATCATATTCATTTCACCAAAACCAAGAAGAAATCAAAATTAAGAATCAAGGATCACCTAGGCCCATTTGTCTGCAACAATAGAGAAGTAGGCAAAGCAGCAGAGAAAATCCTAGAAGACTACATGAGGTTAAACAAAAGTTTTGATTGGACTCCATATGACCCCCATAGTTTCATCAGTGATAGGAGAATGAAAAATAGACTATCACCATATTTTCATCACAGAATCCTAGAAATTGAGCAATATGCTAATGTGGATGAATGCAGGGAATGGACTCTTGTAGAAAGGGATAATGATCAGGTCAATGTAGAAAATGTAATGAAAGATCTAGAAAAGACACTTGACCTGGACTCTTTTGAACATGTACAAGTTGGGACTTCTCAAAAGCCAACATCAGGCACTAGTGCCTCAACAACAGATACTACTCAAGGGCACTCACAGGAAACAAGTGCACCACTTGCAGAGACATCATAGGGAAAAGAACAAGAAACCAGTACTCCAGCAACAGGGCAATCAAGCATGTCAAAGTAGCCTGAAACCTCTCAAGAACAGGCCCAAACACAAACCCATCCGACTCATGTTAACATGGGAGACCCCCCAATTTTGCAGACTCCTCTGAATGAGGAAAATAGCTTAAAAAGAGACAGGGAAGTCACTACCCTTTCCACTGGTCCTTTAGATCAGCCTGGTGCTAAGAGGCACAGCCTAAATCCCCATTTAGAAAAGGAATTTTTTGAAGAAACTACAGAGAGTCAGAGGAAAGAAGGTGCAGATAGTCAGCACACCTTCCTAGCAGGTGGGACACCTTCTAGCTCACAAAGACAGGAGCTGGAAAGATATCAAAGTGTTGAAGTATCATCTTTCAGGCCTTCAGCGAACAAGTCCCTGGACATCAAAGAAAAAATTTAAGAGATTAAAAACAGAAATAAACTATTAAGGGCCCAAGTCTACAATCAATACATGAAGATGGCTCCCACCAATCAGACTAGGTTGATGTCAGCCTATGACATCAAGGAAGGCAAAATGCAGATGAGCTTTTTCAAGCCCAAAGTACAATAGCCTCAGTCAATTGCAAACTACCTCAAAACTGATTTTGAGGTCATGGCCAAGGACATTCACCCCCTAGATCAGATTGAATTACATAAGTAGATAGGGGAGATGGTGTATTCCACCTTGAAAAGTAAAGCCATGATGGCCCACAGATTAGAAAATTCTTTGAACAATACCACTACTCAACTACAGCTAGAAAGAGCCTCCTCACAGGCCAAAGACAATAGAATCAAATCACTAGATGAGTTGGTTATTGAATTGGGTCATAACCCAAAAGATGTAAAAATTGGAGAGGCCTTGATAAATAAAAAAGATGAAGACATAGTTGCCTTGAGAAAGCAGTTAAATTTGCCTCCATCAAGGCATCCACAAACTACTGAAGTTATTCAAAAGAAGTCTGAAGAAGATATTATGGACTTAGTCCTTAAGCTAAATGAACAGTTGAAGGAGACTGAGCAGGAATTAGAAAAATCACTAAAGAGCAGGCAGAGTGAGTTGACTTCTCAGCCTCAAAATGTGATACCAGTGGTCTCCACAATAGTCCCATCAACACTTGCAACAGCTCTTGCACCAAATGTACCTTTACCCCTAAAACCTATTTCCACCGAGAAACCTTTTCAATAATGGGGTCATGACTTCATTTGAGAAATCCATTCACCCTCTTCAGGCCAACACAAATGGATACTCACTGCGACTAATTATTTTATTAACTGGATAGAGGCCATCCCCTCCAAACAAACCAAAGACATAGTAATCATAGGTTTCCTAGAAACCAACATATTGTCCAGGTTTGGTTGCCCCACTAAAATCATTACTGATAATGCTGCATCTTTCAAATGAAAGAAAATGATTAGTTTCTGTAACAAGTATCACATTACATTGGGCCATTCCACAGCCTACTACCCTCAAGGGAATGGATTGGTAGAATCTTCCAACAAGAGTCTGGTTAATATCATCAAAAAAATGTTGGAAGAAAATAAGAAAACCTGGAACAAAAAACTGATAAATGCATTGTGGGCAGACAGGCTTACAACCAAAAAATCCATTGGAACTAGTCCTTATGAATTAGTATAATGCATGGAAGCTGTTTTTCCTTCATCACTAGGAGTTCCTGTCATGAAGATACTCCAGGAAGCTCAAGTGGAACCTAATGATATTCAAAGAAAGATAAACCAGACCATCAATTTACGGCAGACCAGGGGGGAGGTGTATCAAAGATCCCAAGTGTTGCAGGAGAAGCTTAAGAAGATATTTGACAAAAGAACCAAGGCAGAGGATTTCTACCTTGGAGATAAATTGTTAATATGGGATTCTAGTAGAGAGGATAAGGGGAAACATGTGAAGTTTGACTTCCTATGGAAAGGACCATACATCAACTATGCTTTCAAAGGAAACAATGCATATTTTCTTAAAGAGTTAGATGGTACAGAAGCAGAAGAAGGACCAGTCAATGGTCGGATGTTAAAACATTACTTTGATCCAACTTACTAATGTTACTAAGTTTTTCATGTACATATTATATCCTTTGTAATGTCAGATTGTTGATTGGACAGTAAATTTTTGGAGTTGAAGCCCGAAGAGAAGGCCCTAAGCTTCAGAAGTGTCACTGTCATACATACAATAAAGTAACAAAAAAAAGGAGACTGCAGACCACATTCAAAGTCAATAAGAAGGCTTCTGATCTACTATTCTTGACTTTACACCAAGGAAAGCCATCCTCAAGTGGAGCCACTGTTATACCCTTATACTAATAGGTGTCATATTTCATGATTGACTTCGTTTAGCTTTGTAATATGTTCATACCTTTACTTGTTGCAAAGGTTTTCCATATTGTTAAAAAATCAAAAAATTTAAAAAATGTAAAGAGGGTATGCCCTAAAAGAAAAATCAAAGGGTGAAAATAATAAAAGATGGTCAAAAAATGAAAGAAAATGAACCCTAAACAAAAGAAAGACCAGGAGAATGTGCAAGTCTAAATGCCACTACTTTTTTACTTTGTATAATAAAAATTGTGTGTAATTTGTCACTTATGCCACAATTCATGAATAGTCAAACAGTTTAAGATTGGCTAGTTCATATTTCAATTTCATGTTTTTGAAGTAGAGAATAAAGATCTGACCAAACAGCGTAATCTTGGAAGATAAGTAGATAGGTAGAGTGAAAAAGGAGCTCAACAGTTTAATCTCAGCCCTTGGATGTAATAAGTGTAGACTTGGATAGGCATCACCATGTAAAAGAAAAGAAATTTTGATAAGGGTTTGCCAGTCTAAGTGCACCTAAATAAAAAAGTAAATAGATGATGGTTACAGAATGATATATGGTGAATGATGATTCTAAATGTGTAAATATTTTAATTTCATCACAAGGCAGGGGCATGTATTACATGGAAGGCACATCAAGCAAGCAAAGTCAAAAATAATTAACTTCCCCACTCATTTCCCCTAAAATTTCACTAATTTCCCCTAAGTGCCAAGGTATCTATCAAATTAGAGGGGCTCAGAGCATTTCTCTGACTTTTGGAGGGACTGGACCCTTGGCCCAATGATTTATAATACCTTAAGCACTTAACCCTATTCATCAATATTCCCCCCCCTTCATAAGTCATTCATTCCCCTAATAAAAGTTTTCCCTCAGTAAAATCCTATTTTACTTAGGGAAATTAAAATATTTTCCATAAAACCCTCATTTTTCACTTAGCCTAAGTTTAAATACACACACTAAAATATTTTAGACTTAGCGCTTTTCCATTCAATGTGTCATATTAACTACTAATTTATATTATTAACTAGCGGTTTTGCAAATAGTACCCTCGCCACGTGTCACTCATCGTATGGTATCGCGTAGATGAGCCCAATTACCGCCCCCCCTCCATGAGCGATGCGATAAAAACTGCTTACCACCTCTCACTAAACGACAAAACATCAGATCATTCGCCCGCTAATGCCACCTGTCCAAATCCCGAAACCCGTCAATTTCTTGACTTTGTATAAAAAACAAAATAAATCATTTCGTCGTTCTATTTTGCAAACATATACATCCATGCAAATTTAATGATGAGGTCAACCTGCTTGTGCTCCCAACCACCAACCAACTTCAAAATTTGCAGTCGACGTCGCTCTGAGTTCTCCATTCACACCCAGTGTACCTGCATCCTGTTGACCGTAACTAAAAGTATGTATTTACCAAATTCCCGTCAAGAAACCCTCTGAATACTTGTTTTCGCTGCAAATTAATTGAAAATAATCCCAATTCTCCATAATTCAGTTACCACACTTGAAATTCAAGTTCCCCAAACCCTCTGTTTCACCAATTTTACAAGAAAAACCCTAGTTTCCTATCTAAATCCACAAGAACCAGAATGGAAACCCCAGTAGCCCTAAATATTGCACCCATTACCACCCCTCACCGTGATTTAGACTATCTGCCCCTGGCACATAAGGATTTTCAAATAAAAGACCTAACCACTAATAAAGATCACCTGGAAGTATTTTTCCAATGCCAAGATAATCACTTGAATGGCTATGATGCCATAGGACTGTGGGAATCAAATCTCCCAATGTATTTTCTCCCCTCTATACCCGTTTTCCCTGATAGAATCTTTCAGTGCCATGCAAATTATGACCCAAACCTCAGAGCAGTGATGTCTCCCAATCAAATAGTCCTCTTCATAATAACTGTAGACTCAATCAATGAGATGCTGCAATTTCATCCTAGTCAAGCCCTCACCCCCATTTCCCTTGGAGATTTGCTTGAAAAATCCTCTAAATTATCCCAAGCTGAACTCAGTCGCCTTTGTCAAACTTTTGTGGATAAAAACCATCAACCCAAAGATCCTCCTCCTTATATGGCAATTTTCTTCACAGAGATAGGTAAAACTATAGTTGATATGATAGCTACAGTCATGGGATTCAACACCAGTGAATATGTAGATGAATTGACCCTAGTATTGATGTCCATTTTTACCCCTGGTCAGCCCCCTGCTATCAGGTACAATTATGCTGCATTTATTGCTAAGAAAATTCATGAGCAATTCATGAGACTAGAGAATTAAAAGCCTTTCAAATATTCCACATTCATATATGACCTCATTCTCTACTATCAATCTGACAAATTCCCATTTTCTGTCAAGAAACGTGATACAAGGGGTAATCCAAGGTCAGTCATTTTGGACCTCTATCTTCCATGAATATTTTTCTTTCCCTTATACATATAATGATTTCATTGATCAGTTTGTCCACTCAGCGACCACCTTGCTGACAGGAAATCCTCCTCCTAGGATTAGTGATGAAATCAAAAGGATCCTTCAGCTATCAAAGCAGTACAGGCTAGGTGATTGGTACTTATACCAGAATCACACAGAAATAAGGGTATATGGTTGCGAACTTCCTCCATTCAAGCTACCAAAATATGTTCCAATGAGACTATTTGCTTTGGAATATTATAGACAAATCATCCACTTAGATCAGATTCATTTCACCAAAGCCAAGAAGAAAGCAAAATTAAGAATCAAGGATCACCTAGGCCCATTTGTCTGCAACAATAGAGAAGCAGGCAAAGAAGTAGAGAAAATCCTAGAAGACTACATGAGATTAAACAAAAGTTTTGGTTGGACTCCATATGACCCCCACAGTTTCATCTGTGATAGGGGAATGAAAAATAGACTATCACCATATTTTCATCACAGAATCCCAGAAATTGAGCAATATGCTAACATGGATGAATGGAGGGAATGGACTCTTGTAGAAAGGGATAATGATCAGGCCAATTTAGAAAATGTAATGAAAGATCTAGAAAAGACACTTGACCTGGACTCTTTTGAACAGGTACAAGTGGGGACTTCTCAAAAGCCAACACCAAGCACTAGTGCCTCAACAGCGGATACTACTCAAGGGCACTCACAGGAAACAAGTGCATCACTTGCAGAGACATCATAGGGAAAAGAACAGGAAACCAGTACTCTAGTAACAGGGCAATCAAGCATGTCAAAGCAGCCTGAAACCTCTCAAGAACAGGCTCAAACACAAACCCATCCGACTCAAGTTAACATGGGAGACCTCCCAATTTTGCAGACTCCTCTGAATGAGGAAAAAGAGCTTAGAAAGAGACCGGGAAGTAGCTACCCCTACCATTGGTCCTTCATATCAGCCTGGTGCTAAGAGGCACAGGCTAAATCCCCATTCAAAAGAGGAATTTTTTGAAGGAACTACAAAGAGTCAAAGGAAAGAAGGTGCAGACAGACAGCACACCTTCCCAGCAGGTGGGACACCTTCTAGCTCACAAAGACAGGAGCTGGAAAGACAACAAAGTGCTGAAGTATCATCTTTCAGGCCTTCAGCTAACAAGTCCCTGGACATCAAAGAAAAATTTAAAGAGATAAAGGCTAGAAATGAACCATTAAGGGCCCAAGTCTATAATCAATACATGAAGATGGCTCCCACCAATCAGACTAGGTTGATGTCAGCCTATGACATCAAGGAAGGAAAAATGCAGATGAGATTTTTTAAGCCCAAAGTACAACAGCCTCAGTCAATTGCAGACTACCTCAAAATTGATTTTGAGGTCATGGCCAAGGACATTCACCCCCTAGATCAGATTGAATTACATAAGCAGACAGGGGAGATGGTGTATTCCACCTTGACAAGTAAAGCCATGATGGCCCACAGATTAGAAAATTCTTTGAACAATACCATTGCTCAACTACAGCTAGAAAGAGCCTCCTCACAGGCTAAAGACAATAGAATCAAATCACCGGAGGAGTTGATTATTGAATTGGGTCATAACCCAAAAGATGTAAAAGCTGTAGAGGCCTTGATAAAGAAAAAAGATGAAGACATAGTTGCCTTTTAAAGTTTCCTCCATCAAGGCATCCACAAAATGCTGAAGTTATTCAAAAGAAGTCTGAAGAAGAGCTTATGGACTTAGTCCTTAAGTTAAATGAACAGTTGAAGGAGACTGAGCAGGAATTAGAAAAATCACTAAAGAGCAGGCAGAGTGAGTCGACCTCTCAACCTCAAAATGTGATACCAGTGGTCTCCACGGTAGTCCCATCAACACTTGCAATAGCTCTTGCACCAAATGTCCCTTTGGCCATAGCAGAAATAGTCACAGGTACAACACAGGCAGAAACTTCAGGTCAAAGTATAGAAGAATTAATCAAGTCCATGGAGGAGATGAAACTCCAAGTTTCTGAACTCCAGAAGGTAAAGGAGAAATTTGTCACTTTAGAGCAGAAATATGATGTTTCAAAGATTAATTTTGCTGAAGAAGTGAGGAAAAATAAAGGCTTAACCCAACAAGTCAAAACATTGGAGAAGGACCTCACATTTGAAAAACCTTTAATAGATATAAGAAAAATTCTATGGACCAACATCACTCAGTCAATAAATGATGATTGGTCGTCGAAACAGATCATTTTTTAACAGATTGAACTGGTGAGAGTTTCTCTTCAAGAAATTCAAAAAAGCAAGGAAGAACTAGGAGGGAAGCCTGAGGAAACTATCATGCTGATAACTTTTTGAACAGCAGGGCCAGGAAATAGTTAGAATAGCTGAATATTGAGGATAGAACTTGAACTATCCTAGATATTAAAAAGGTCTTAACCAAAAGGCCTCTAATGTAGAACCTAGAAAGAAAATGTCAGAATATGCAAGAAGATATGATGAATTTATGGAAAGTTTGGCATGTTACAAAGTAAAGGACTTCCCAGTCCTTTAGTAATTAATGATAAGTTGATGAGGCATGAAGAATATGTTGACAAACTGTACCAGTATGCAAACAACCAAGCCAATTCATCAGCTATTGCATCTGCACCCAAGGCACTACCTACAGGCAGAGTTCTCTATGACAGTCTAGAGAACCTTTTCTATGTGGAGCATGAATTAAAACACTTGTTTCCTGTTCAGCCCAATTTTGTGAAATACACTGAGGCTGACGAAATCTTCAGGAAGCTACAAAGGACCAGGATACCAAGGGATGATTGGCGGTCAGATATGACAGAAATTTTGTGATTTACCTTGGTAAAATCAAGTATTTACCACAGTCAATTTTGGTAAAAGAATATGAATTAGGATAAAGCAGGTAAAGAGTATCAGAACAGGTTAAAGGGTATCAGTCAAAATTCCAAAGCAAGCAGCCAGCACAGAATTACGAGTAGGACAATAAGATGCTCAATCATAGGGCCTGCCTCCAGCTCATTCACAAAAACAGGGACAACAAGCCATCAATTCAATTTTGGTTTCTATCTTCGAGACCATCTGTCTCTACTTTTATGTAACATATAGTTAGTATTCCTAGATTATATCTCCCTTAGTTATGAAATATTTTTTTGTAAATTTTTGTATAAGTACTTCCTCATTCGAAGTACTTAGGGTGGATTCTTAGATAGTTCGGTATACTTATTATTTTGGAAAAGAAGTGCTATTGGAACAACATCTTGTATGGTTGGCTGGAAGCATTAATAAAGCAAAGGACTTTCACAGGATTCATGTGTCAAACAATGGTAAAATAAGTATTCTATATATTGTGTTTTATTGTTTTTCTGGTTTGATATTTCACATGTGTTTCATATCTCAACTATAAATGAAAAAGTATATCTCAGAAAGTGCTTTATTGCATTCTATTTTTAAAATTGTTTAAGTTCTTTATGTTTTCATCTAAACTATCATAGACAAGGAATTCTTAGTTGCTCCTTGTGTCTTAGTTTATCATCTTGGTCATTTAGTAAGAAATTCTTAACTTCTTTTTATTGATGATGACTCACTTTCCCTCCCCTCAAAATTTGTTGAAGGATTCTTAACTGCCCTTCCTCTCCTTTGAGACCATTCCATCCTTTCAAAGTTACCATTTGCCTCTTGTTTAGCTATCTTGCCTTGTGAAGCCCTCCTTTGTTGAATCAATTCTATCCAGTTAAGCCATCTTCCATTGACTCCATAGCCCAATGGCTTGAAATACTCTATTTTACCCATCTACTTCTGAATTCCACCACCCAATCAAAATCAAAACCCCCAGGTTTTCATAACTAGCCTAATACTTTAACAAACAAAGCTAAATCTTAAAGAGAGAGCCCTCTCTAAGTACAGATTGGCTAGATTCTGTACTTAAAAGTTGGTTTGTGGTTACCTCAAACCCCTTTCCTTCTTTTGACAACTTCAAGGAAAATCTGAGTGATAACATAGTGGCGACTCTGCTGGGGAAGACAATTCCTCAGTCAAAATAAATATTTAAGAAAGTTTAAACCCTAAATCTAAAGCATCTTAAAGAAATCATAGAAGTTGTTTATTTGATATCATTTAAGAAAATCAAAACATAACCTAAAAACTTGGCTTCAGAAAGGACTCATTACACTAGAGCTAATCCTGATGCCAATCCTCCACAAGTGTTTGAGAACCCCAATCTGATCCCTAGAATTCTTAGGAGACAAGAAAGTTCTGTTAGTCCTTGACCTACCTTCAGATCATCATCTAGTCCTGTTAGGTGGATTTACCTTGAAGACCAAGCCTTTGATGAATATTTTGAGACCTCTTTGTTTAGGACTTCATTGATTCTGAATTAATTGACCTAGTCCAAGACCTAGAGTTCATCCGAGAATTAGAGATTCAAGCTGCCAATTTGTCAATTGATAGGTATTTACAGAACTCCCCATAATCTGATCTTACCACTGAAGGAATACCCAATCCATTTGTAATCACTATTGTTTTTGCAAGTTCATCATCATTTCCTCATACATCTCAACTTCAATCCACTCCACAACAAACCATCATCTCCAGCACTCCATCCACAACTCAAACACCCACTGTTATTCCAACCCCAGCTGTTTCTTCACCATTACCTACAGCAATGGAAAACAGATATGCCCCCCTGGTACTACCAGCAAACTTAGGTGCCATGCCCCAGGATTACCAGAGTAAAATCACTATTTTTGATGGAAATGGTACCTATACAGCCCAACAACACACCAAGAAGATGACTGATTATTTTGAAATTTATGAAATAGATGCTGATGATGTGCAAATGGGAATATTTGCTCTGAGTTTATCTAGAGAAGTTGGAACCTGGTTAAGAGGTTTAGCATCAAATAGTATAGATAGTCTAGCAACTCTTTATAGATAATTCTTGAACCAATGGGAGAAAAAGAAAGACCCTCTTCAGATTCTATCTGAATACGAAAACCTAAAGAGAGGAACACAAGAAACTGTGCAGGATTATTGCAGTAGATTCAACAATGTCTATAATGCCATCCCTCAAAATCTTAGACCTCCACCTGATTTAGCTTTAATCAAATTCCCAGATGGATTTGATTTTAATATGGCTTTCTAGCTAAGAGAACGAGCCCCTCGCACTTTGGAAGATATGCAAAGCATAGCAGTCAGTGTTGAAGCCAACCTGATGTTTAAAAGAGCCAAGGCTAGGAGTGAAAGGAGAATACCATTAAAGGAAGAAGCCTCACCCTTTAAATAGAAGCTAGATGCGATAATTAAAGGGATGGATAGATTAGGAGATAGAGTGGAAACAATTGAAAGGAAAGCTCCTTGGGATGGTTAGCCAACTAACACAGGGAGAAATCCTAATTTCAGAAAAAATCAAAACCTGAACACTGGGAAAAATGGCCTTGACCAAAACATTAGACCTCCTTTCCAGGAGAATTTTGCAGAAGCTTCAAACTCTGAAGAACCAGTAGAAGACACTCAAATTAATCTGATGGGGCTTGGTAGTGAAGAAGAAGTTTTCTTGACCCAAGAGGATCAAGAGGCACACGTACTTAAACAGTTTCAAACTCAATCAGGAGAGTCATTCGACTTTAGGGAAGGATATGACACAACCATCTTTGAAGTGCACAAGAAATACAACCTAAGAAGTAGGAGAATTGATGTTCCTGAAACAAATAAACAAAAGGTTCTAAATCAGCCCAAAAAAGGTAAGACAGTTACCACACCTATACATATTCTTTCTAGATCAGATACTAACCCTTCTAACCCCATAATTGAAGATGTCTCTGATAATCAACCAAACAATAAACAACCCTCCACTCCCCTTCCTTCTAAGGGAACTGTGGAAAAACCACCAGAAGTTGATTTAAGAGAATCAACAAAACATGATTCCACTCCTGAAAAGGAGATAAACATAGAAAACATAGAAAACAAAGAGAATAACATTGTTCGAAATCCAAAAGCACAAACCGAAAAACCCTTTAATCTGGAAACTGAAGTAGGTAAGCTGAAAATTGTTGTCCCATTATCTGAATTGGCTAAACATGATGCTTACAGAGCTCAAATAAATAGATCACTAAAAATTACTGGAACTGAAGACTCAGTCAATCTTTTTTATGACTAACCCAAATTAATATTTGGCCCAGAAGTGAATGGAAAACCATTGGAAGGAGGAGTTCCTCCCTTCTATGTAAGCTTAAATATACACGAAAAGATTCTTCACAATGCCATGTTTGATTTTGGGGCATCTCACAACCTAATGCCCAAGTCTGTAATGGAAAAGCTAGACCTAGACATCACTAGACCATACAAAGATTTATTTTCTTTTGACTCTAGTCAGGTGAGATGTTTAGGACTGATAAAAGACTTGTGTGTCTCATTGGTTCAATACCCTGCAAAGAAAATTTTAATGGATATAGTGGTAGCAGATATACCACCAAAATATGGCATGTTATTATCTAGGTCTTGGGGTGCTAAGTTTCAGGGATCTCTTCAATTGGATATGTCAGATGCTACTATCTCAGTTTTTGGGCAACCAAAGAAGCTATACAGAGCAACGTTGATGAAATATGTAGTAAGTAGTTAGGAAAGACCCCAAAATTTCCGCATCTACTCAGTACACTCTGATATGGACTCATTCATCCTTTACAATGCTGAAACCAATCCTTCCAATAATTTAGAAGTTTTAGCAGCAGAACCAAAAGAAATTAAAAAACGAAAAATCAAGTGTTCATATTCAGGAAATACCAGATAACCAAGAAAAATCAGATGAGAATGAAAAACCAGATTCCACTGTTAAACAAATTCCTACTAACCCTGACACCAATTACGTGCATGAAATTCTTTGGCATTTAGAATTTGATGGCTCAGTCAATAAACTAGGGGCAGGAGCAGGAATTTGGGTGTACAATTTAGAAAATGACCATGCTGAAGGCCATGCCTACAGATTAAATTTTAAGTGCACCAATAATATGGCAGAGTATGAGCCTCTCTTGCTAGGTTTAAACTTGTCAAATGATTAGGAGCAATTAGAGTGTCTGTCATAGGAGATTTAGAATTGATAATCAAATAGATTAAAGGGAAATATCTAACTAGGGATCCTAGATTAGGATATTATAGAGGAACGGTCATTGAAATTCTCAACACTTTTCTGGAAACTCGGCTTGCTACAATCCCTAGAAAACACAACTTGCAAGCCCACAGCCTGGCCACGTTTGCCAGCACCTACAAATTACCTTTTCAACCTAATCATCAGTTCATTGCTGAGATTAGGCACAGACCAGCCATCCCTGACAATCTGAAGAACTGGCAGGTTTTTGATAGTGATGAGTAGATAAATAAGTTTTTAACTTTAGATGAAGAATTTTCTAACAGTAACATAGATGTTGATACATTAATGAGTTTTAATAAATTAGATGAGGTAGAAACAAACATTTTATAAGAGAGTTCAATAAACATGCTTCATCCCACGAAATTCACCCAAAACGAAGTTCAAGACCTAAATCAAATGGATCTAGAAGAAATAATTGAAGAAGAAATAGAGGTTATCAATCTAAAGGACAATCATTTACCTAAAGGATTAACTCCTCTAGAAGATCTATTTGATTACAATGACATTCCTAAGAAACCTAAAATGGAACCATTAAAAGAAGATATTGAAGAATATAATTTAGGAACATAGGACAATCCAAAAATGATAAAACTGTCAAAGTCTTTACCTCCTGATCAGAAGTTAAATTATGTTGAACTTATGAGGGAATCCCAGGATGTCTTTGCCTAGAGTTACAAGGATTTGAAATCATACGACACCTCTATTATTCAGCATACTATACCTCTGAAAGAAAATAAAAAGCCCTTTAAGCAAAAACTCAGAAGAATTAACCCTGTGTTATTACCATTAATTGAAAAAGAGATCAAACGTATGTATGAAGCAGGGATTATTGCCCCTATTATATTTTCAAAGTGGGTGTCCAACTTGGTGCCTACTAGGAAGAAAACAAGGGAAATAAGGTTATGTATTGATCTGAGGAATGTGAATAAGGTCTCTCTTAAAGGCAACTATCCTTTACCCAAAATGGATCATATTTTGCAAAGGGTAGTGGGGTCTTCTAGAATTTCACTTTTAGATGGATTTTCAGGATATAACCAAATTTTGGTTCATCCCGATGACCAAGAGAAAACTTCTTTTACAAAACCATGGGGCACTTTTATGTACATCAAAATGCCATTTGGACTTAAAAACGTAGGAGCAACCTTCCAAAGGGCAATGGACATTGCCTTTTCCAAATAAATTCATGATTTTCTTGTTATATATCTGGATGATCTAATTGTTTTTTCTAAATCAGATCAACAACACTTGGACCATCTCAGACAAGTTTTCTTAAAATGTAGAAAATATGGTATTTCTTTGAATCCAAAGAAGTCCTTGTTTGGTTTGGAGGAAGGTAAACTTTTAGGTCACATCATTTCCAAGGATGGCATTCGAATTGACCCTTCTAGGATAGAAGCTATTCTACAGATACCTCATCCAAGAAGCATTAAAGAACTTCGAGCTTTCCTAGGGAAGATAAAATTTTTGAGAAGATTCATTTCTAACTTAGCAGAACTCATTAGATTACTAAATAACATGCTATAAAAGGATTCAAGTATCAAATGGATAGTAGAGGCCAAGCAATCATTTGAAGAAATCAAAATGGCCTTAACTAGAACACCGGTCCTTACCAGTCCACAATTTGATAGAGATTTCATCATTTTTTCTTTTGCATCAGATCACACCATAGCAGCAGTTTTATTACAAAAGGATGATCAAGGATGTGAAAAAACTATAGCCTTTTCTAGTAAAGCACTCAGAGATGCATCATTAAAATACAAAATAATGGAGAAACAAGCTTTTGTACTGGTAAAAGCCATTAAAGACTTCAAAGTCTACATATTATACTCTCATGTGATAGCATATGTTCCAAATGCAGTTTTCAAAGATATCCTCACTCAGGATGGAATTGAGGGCAAAAGAGGTAAATGGATTGTTACCATCTTAGAGTATGATATAGAAATAAAACCTAAAAAACTGATAAAAGGACAGGGATTGGCCAAACTCATGGCAGAAACTAATTGTCAAGCCCTAGACATAAATGAACTGGATAACGAGCAGGAGATGGCGATTCCACAAATCAGCCAGGCCTTTTCAGACTCACTTTGGTATGCTAATATAATTTATGTTTTACAAAAGCTTCAGGCTCCTCCAGGGTTATCCAGAACCAAGAATAGGTTTTTAAAAATGAAAGCTTCAAAGTTTTGTATCTTAGATAATACTCTTTTTTGGAAAAGTCATGAAGGAATTTTATTGAATTGTTTACTAAAAAATGAAGCTAACAAGGTTGTCCAGGAATTTCATGCAGAATATTGTGGTGGACATCTCTATTGGAAGTCAACTGCAGACAAAATCCTAAGGGCTGGATTCTATTTTCCAACCTTGTTTACAGATGTGAAGAAATTTGTAACTTCTTGCCATAGATGTCAAATCTTTGAAGGCAAGAGAAAGTTGCTACCTATACCCCTAAAACCTATTTCCACTGAGAAACCTTTTCAACAATGGGGTCTTGACTTCATTGGAGAAATCCATCCACCCTCTTCAGGCCAACACAAATGGATACTCACTGCCACTGATTATTTTACTAAATGGATAGAGGCCATCCCCTCCGGACAGGCCAATGACATAGTAATTATAGGTTTCCTAAAAACCAATATATTGTCCAGGTTTGGTTGCCCCACTAAAATCATTACTGATAATGTTGCAACTTTCAAATCAAAGAAAATGATTAGTTTGTGTAACAAGTATCACATTACATTGGTCCATTCCATAGCCTACTACCCTCAAGGGAATGGATTGGCAGAATCTTCCAACAAGAGTCTAGTTAATATCATCAAAAAAATGTTGGAAGAAAATAAGAAAACCTGGAACAAAAAACTGATAAATGCGTTGTGGACAGACAGTGTTACAACCAAAAAATTCATTGGAACCAGTCCTTATGAATTAGTATATGGCATGGAGGTTGTTTTTCCTTCATCACTAGGAGTTCCTGTCATGAAGATACTCTAGGAAGCTCTAATGGAACCTAATGATATTAAAAGAAGGATAAACCAGACCATCAATTTACAGCAGACCAAGGAGGAGGTGTACCAAAGATCCCAAGTGTTGCAGGAGAAGCTTAAGAAGATATTTGACAAAAGAACTAAGGTGGAGGATTTCTACCTTGGAAATAAAGTGTTAAGATGGGATTCTAGAAGAGAGGATAAGGGGAAACATGGGAAGTTTGACTTCCTATGGAAAGGACAATACATCATCTATGCTTTCAAAGGAAACAAATGCATATTTTCTTAAAGAGTTAGATGGTACAGAAGCAGAAGAAGGACCAGTCAATGGTCGGATGTTAAAACATTACTTTGATCCAACTTACTAATGTTACTAAGTTTTTCATGTACATATTATATCCTTTGTAATGTCAGAGTGTTGATTGGAAAGTAAAGTTTTGGAGTTGAAGCCCGAAGAGAAGGCCCTAAGCTTTAGAAGTGTCACTGTCATACATACAATAAAGCAGCAAACAAAAGGAGATTGCAGAGCACAGTCAAAGTCAATAAGAATGCCTCTGATCTACTATTCTTAACTTTCCACCAGGGAAAGCCATCCCCAACTGGAGCCACTGTTATGCCCCTATACCAATAGGTGTCATATTTCATGATTGACTTGGTTTAGCTTTGTAATATGTTCATACCTTTAGTTGTTGCAAAGTTTTTCCATATTTGTAAAAAAAAAAAAAAAAATTAAAAATGTAAAGAGGGTATGCCCTAAAAGAAAAATAAAAGGGTGAAAAGAATAAAAGATGGCCAAAAAATGAAAGAAAATGAACCCCAAACAAAAGAAAGAACAGGAGAGTGTGCAAGTCTAAATGCCACTACTTTTTTACTTTGTATAATAAAAATTTTGTGCAGTTTGTCACTTATGCCACAATTCATGAATAGTCAAATAGTTTAAGCTTAGCTAGTTCATATTTCAATTTCATGTTTTAGAAGTAAAGAATAAAGATCTAACCAAACAGTGTAATCTTGGCAGATAAGTAGATAGGTAGAGTGAAAAGGGAGCTCAACAGTTTAATCTAAGCCCTTGGATGTAATGAGTGTAGACTTGGATAGGCATCACCATGTAAAATAAAAGAAAGTTTGATAAGGGTTTTCCAGTCTAAGTGCACCCAAATAAAGAAGTAAAAATGATAGGTTAAGGTAGGTAGGGTAAGTAGATGATGGTTGCAGAATGATATATGGTGAATGATGATTCTAAATGTGTAAATCTTTTACTTCCATCACAAGGAAAGGGCATGTATTACATGGAAGGCACATCAAGCAAGCAAAGTCAAAAATAATTAACTTCCCTACTCATTTCCCCTAAAATTTCACTAATTTCCCCTAAGTGCCAAGGTATCTATCAAATTAGAGGGGCTTAGAGCATTTCTCTGACTTCCGGAGGGACCGGACCCTCGGCCCAATGATTTATAATACCTTAAGCACTTAACACCATTCATCAATATTCACCCCCCTTCATAAGTCATTCATTCCCCTAATAAAAGTTTTCCCTAAGTAAAATCCTATTTTACTTAGGGAAATTAAAATATTTTCCATAAAACCCTCATTTTTCACTTAGATAAGTTTAAATACACACACTAAAATGTTTTAGACTTAGCGCTTTTTCATTCATTGTGTCATATTAACTACTAATTTATATTATTAAGTAAATCCCCTATAAAAATCTACCCATTCCCGTATTACTATAACTATACAAAAACCCCAAATACTTATATATCCTGCCCCTCGGTTAAAATATAACCATAATATATCATTAATTGGGATTAATTAGTTAATCTGTAACTAATTAAGAGCCCCAACCCCCGCCACATTAAAAAATGATTAATTAACCCCTACGGTTAATTAATAACTTTCCCGACCAATCCTGTTGCTCCTGATATGATTAAAAAATCTTTAATTGTGTTGGGCCCACCCTCATTAAACTCTCGTCACCTCGTTTCCCCGATGGCCATTCGATCAAGCCCTCCACATCCAATGGCTGTCGTGCATATTGCATAGCCCTCCGCGGCCGAACGTTAGCACGTGACCGCTAGCGGTTTTGCAAACAGTACCCTCTCCACGCGTCACTCGTTGTATGGTATCGCGTAGATGAGCCCAAATACTGCCCCCCCTCCCCCATGAGCGGTGCGATAAAAACCGCTTATTGCCTCCCACTAAATGACAAAACATCAGATCATTTGCCCGCTGATGCCACCTGTCCAAATCCTTAAACCCGCCAAATTCCTGACTTTGTATAAAAAACAAAATAAATCATTTTATCGTTCTATTCTGCGAACATATACATCCATGCAAATTTAACGACAAGGTCAAGCAGCTTGTGCTCCCAGTCACCAACCAACTTCAAAATTTGCAGTCGACGTCGCTCTGAGTCCTCCATTCACACCCAGTGTACATGAATCCTGTTGATCGTCCCTAAAAGTAGGTATTTACCAAATTCCCATCAAGAAACCCTCTGAATAGTTGTTTTCACTGCCCACACTTGAAATTCAAGTTCCCCAGACCCTCTGTTTCACCAATTTTACAATAAAAACCCCAGTTTCCTATCTGAATCCACAAGAACCGGAATGGAAACCCCGGTAGCCCTAAATATTGCACCCATTACCACCTCTCACTGTGATTTAGACTATCTGCCCCTGGCAGATAAGGATTTTCAAATAAAAGACATAACCACTGATAAAGACCACCTGAAAGTATTTTTTCAATGCCGAGATAATCACTTGAATGTCTATGATGCCATAGGACTGTGGGAATCACATCTCCCAATGTATTTTCTCCCCTCTGTACATGTTTTCCCTTATATAATCCATCAGTTCCATGCAAATTATGACCCAAACCTCAGAGCAGTGATGTCTCCCAATCAAACAGTCCTCTTCACAATAACTACAGACTCAATCAATGAGATGCTGCAATTTCATCCTAGTCAAGACCTCACCCCCATTTCCCTTGGAGATTTGCTTGAAAAATCCTCTAAATTATCCTTAGCTGAACTTAGTCGCCTTTGTCAAACTTTTGTGGATAAAAACCATCAACCCAAAGATCCTCCTCCTTATATGGCAGTTTTCTTCACAGAGATAGGTAAAACTATAGTTGATATGATAGCTGCAGTCATGGGATTCAACACCAGTGAATATGTAGATGAATTGACCCTAGTATTGATGTCTATTTTTACCCCTGGTCAGCCCCCTACTATCAGGTACAATTATGCTACATTTATTGCTGAGAAAATTCATGACCAGTTCATGAGACTGGAGAAGGAAAAGGTTTTCAAATATTCCACATTCATATATCACCTCATTCTTTACTATCAATCTGACAAGTTCCCATTTCCTGTCAAGAAACTTGATACAAGGGGTAATCCAAGGTCAGTGATTTTTTGGACCTCTATCTTCCATGAATATTTTGCTTTCCCTTATACATATATTGAGTTCATTGACCAGTTTGTCCACCCAGTGACCGCCTTGCTGACATGAAATCAAAGGGATCCTTCAGCTATCAAAGCAGTACAGGGCAGGTGACTGGTACTTATACCAGAATCACACAGAAATCAGGGTATATGGCTGTGAACTTCCTCCATTCAAGCTACCAAAACATGTTCCAATGAGATGGTTTGCTTTGGAATATTATAGACAAATGATCCACTAAGATCAAATTCATTTCACCAAATCCAAGAAGAAAGAACAATTAAGAATCAAGGATCACCTAGGCCCATTTGTCTGCAACAATAGAGAACAGGCAAAGTAGTAGAGAAAATCCTAGAAGACTACATGAGGTTAAACAAAAGTTTTGGTTGGACTCCATATGACCCCCACAGTTTCATCTGTGATAGGAGAATGAAAAATAGACTATCACCATATTTTCATCACAGAATCCCAGAAATTGAGCAATATGCTAACATGGATGAATGGAGGGAATGGACTCTTGTAGAAATGGATAGTGATCAGGTCAATGTAGAAAATGTAATGAAAGATCTAGAAAAGACACTTGACCTGGACTCTTTTGAATAGGTACAAGTTGGGACTTCTCAAAAGCCAACACTAGGCACTAGTGCCTCAATAGCAGATACTACTCAAGGGCACTCACAGGAAACAAGTGCACCACTTGCAGAGACATCATAGGGAAAAGAACAGGAAACCGGTACTCCAACAACAGGGTAATCAAGCATGTCAAAGCACCCTGAAACCTCTCAAGAACAGGCTCAAGCACAAACCCATTCGACTCAAGTTAATATGGGAGACCCCCCAATTTTGCAGACTCCTTTGAATGAGTAAAAGAGCTTAAAAATAAACAGGGAAGTACCTACTCCTACCACTGGTCCTTCAGATCAGCCTGGTGCTAAGAGGCACAGGCTAAATCCCCATTCAAAACAGGAATTTTTTTAAGAAACTACAGAGAGTCAGAGGAAAGAAGGTGCAAATAGTCAGCACACCTTCCTAGCAGGTGGGACACCTTCTAGCTCACAAAGATAGGAGCTGGAAAGACAACGAAGTGCTGAAGTATTATCTTTCAGGCCTTTAGCTAACAAGTCCCTGGACATGAAAGAAAAATTTAAAGAGATAAAGGTCAGAAATGAACCATTAAGGGCCCAAGTCTACAATCAATACATGAAGATGGCTCCCACCAATTAGACTAGGTTTTTTCAGCCTATGACATCAAGGAAGGAAAAATGCAGATGAGCATTTTCAAGCCCAAAGTACAACAGCTTCAGTCAATTGCAAACTACCTCAAAACTGATTTTGAGGTCATGTCCAAGGACATTCACCCCCTAGATCAGATTGAATTACATAAGCAGACAGGGGAGATGGTGTATTCCACCTTGACAAGTAAAGCCATGATGGTCCACAGATTAGAAAATTCTTTGAACAATACCACTGCTCAACTACAACTAGAAAGAGCCTCCTCACAGGATAAAGACAATAGAATCAAATCACCGGAGGAGTTGGTTATTGAATTGGGTCATAACCCAAAAGATGTAAAAGTTGCAGAGGCCTTGATAAAGAAAAAAGATGAAGACATAGCTGCCTTGAGAAAGCAGTTAAAGTTGCCTCCATCAAGGCATCCACAAACTACTGAAGTTATTCAAAAGAAGTTGAAGAAGAGCTTATGGACTTAGTCCTTAAGCTAAATTAACAGTTGAAGGAGACTGAGCAAGAATTATAAAAATCACTAAAGAGCAGGCAGAGTGAGTCGATCTCTCAGCCTCAAAATGTGATACCAGTGGTCTCCATGGCAATCCCATTAACACTTGCAACAACTCTTGCACCAAATGTCCCTTTGACCACAGCAGAAACAATCACAGGTACAACACAGGCAAAAAATTTAGGTCAAAGTATAGAAGAAATAATCAAGTCCATGGAGGAGATGAAACTCCATGTTTCTGAACTCTAGAAGCTAAAGGATAAATTTGTCTCTTTAGAGCAAAAATATGATGTTTCAAAGATTACTTTTGCTGAAGAAGTGAGGGAAAATAAAGGCTTAACCCAACAAGTCAAAACATTGGAGAAGGACCTCACATTTGAAAAGCCTTTAACAGATATAAGAAAAATTTTATGGACCAACATCACTCAGTCAATAAATGATGTTTGGTCATCGATACAGATCATTTTTTAACAGATTGAACTGGTGAGATTTTCTCTTCAAGAAATTCAGAAAACCAAGGAAGAGTTAGGAGGGAAGCCTGAGGAAGCTATCAGGCTGATAAATTTTTGAACAATAGTGTTAGTGTCGGTATCTTCATCCCTCCATTAGAGATCAAATTCTCTTGTTGCATTGCATATTAGGTGTCCTACCCAGTCAGCTGCATTCCATTAGGCGCGTGGATCATCTGACGGTAGTGGTTGCTCCTACAGTTTCCCTCATGTCCTATACCTGCTGGTTAATGTTTATTCATCAAAATCATATACAGTCATCGTTTTGTCTTTAACATTTCAAGAGTCATTCTTCTAAGGTTTCATTGTCATTAGGTTCAGTGTTTCATCAAAAAGGGTTTCAAAATGTCAAATAACAGCCAACAAGCACATGAGGATGTTCTAGTATCAATAAATTTTATAATCAAGTGTTCAGAGACGTATTTTTCCTCAAAACTCTGTTTTGAGGAAAAACAGAGTATTTCAAGTTTTATTGTATAAATTCATGTAATTTTATTTCCTTCATATGTAAATCATTTCACGTGCAACCCTGGTCACTTTCCCTAGCCTCAGTAGCTCCAACCCCCTGCAAAGCAAACAAAACACAAGTCATTCAATTCATCACAAGCTCAAAGAAAGTGGAAAAGCTCAAAAACAGAGTTAAAAAATAAAGTCATATTCCAAACATTATAAAAGTGGGTTTGTATGAATCAAATATTTAAAGCTTCTTGTATATAAATTATGTTTTTAATTTGAAAAGCCCATTTGCATTCAAGCAACAAGGTGTGAGTAAGAGCAAAGTTGTGTTTGAGCAAAAGAAGAGAAATTGCCCGAAATCAGAGGCGCGGCACACTGGGCAAGTGGCGCAATGCATAGGGTCGCGATTTCCAGTGTAAGAGTAAATGGGCATGGCGCATACACAGGGCATGACACATTGGGTTGGAGGCGCGTGCATAGAGCTGCCAAGCCCGAATTCTTCAACAACTCACTCCAAATCGCGCAAAACGCTTAGATCTTCATTTGCGCAAGTAGGTTGAGCCTTTATCACTGATAGTAAAACAGTTTTCCATACAATTTATGGTGGTTGTCTTATGGTGGTTGTCTAAAATAAAATCAAACCCTACCCTCTTACTATTTCCCAAGAAATTGTTGCCTAGGGTTTGCATTAGTTGTTGTGGCTACCAAGTACATTCTCCCATTCTTTCACCTTTCACTCCTTCACTCATTTTTCACATGATTCCCCTATTCCCTAAACTCACATATTCCTAAAACATCATCTATTTCTATCCCAATTCCCATTTCCCAACTCCTAAATACAAATTCCCAAACCCTAGTGCTATACCCAAAACTCCCAAATTACTCCCTAATCCCCTGTTTCCCTAACTAAACCCTATCCCAACAGTCCCAAAAATCCCTCATTGTTTCCTCCCTCCACAGTCCCTCACATATTTTTCCCTTGGTGGCAGAAATCAAGAACATCATAAATCACCTACTTCTCATCAAGACAGCTCACCCACTAGCAGAGATGGAATTTGATCCCTCATATGATCATGAAGAGGAGACACACAGTGACTCACCTACAGAGGTACATGCACCCAGGAGGCCTCATAGAGGTGGCAAACATATTCGAGAAGAACCAACCACTCTTGCTGAGTTACAGGCCTGCCCTCTTGCCATCACTTGTTTCCAACACTAGTCCTGCTATGAATTTTGTGAAATGGTTGCTAGAATTCAGTTTCATCATGAGTTGGCCCATTTGTTTGTGCTTCATTTACATGATGGTCAAACCACTCTAGCTGGTGTCACATTCACTTTAACACCAGAATCTATTTCACTAGCAACCAATATTCCTAACATTGGAGAGCAATGGAACAAGAGGCAGCAAATTGACAGGCAGCATTATGAACCATACATCAAGCCCGGTTATTTGAGACAACTCAGCAGAGTGTTTCCTTTTCAGTACCTCAAAGATTCATATGCTCTTTTAATGAAACTGATAATGAAGTATTTCAGCTGTGAGGGCCGGTTTTCCCGTTTATATGCCTATCATATCAGGTTGCTTTTGCATTTTAGAAGGGTGAGGATGATGAACCTCCCTTACTTCATGTGCCGAAATATTGAGAAAATGACCACCCTAGTGCAACACAAGACTCCTCAGCACCAGTTCAACAGTATTTACCATTTTGCTCTTATCAAAATTGTGGTCATTCATTAGCTCGGTTTGCAGGGCATCACTTGGGAGGACTTCATTTCTCGTGAGTTTTTCACAGCTCCTCAGGGACCTCCCAAGGTGTTGCATGAGACAGGTGAACCTTCATATCAGCATGAGGGTCATGAGACATAGACTGCTAGTATGCTGATGTTTATCACTTATCAGAAGGGCACAAGACGGTTGTTCGCAGCAGCAAAGAGAGTATTATCTCCACCCGGGGTGGAAGGGGTCTCGCTTCCATCATCAGCACAACAGGTTCAGTACAAAGGCAAGAGGCCACTACAGGATGAAGGACCATCAAGTGAGCGGGAAAATGATTTCATTCTCATTGAGGGTGATGATACCGATGTGGGCCCGCAAAGCACAAATCTCAAAGAAATCATTCAAGAGCAGCAGGCGAACATCAATGCCTTGTCCCTCAACTTGGAAAGGGCTAAGTGGACAATAAAGTACCTGGAGCAAAGAAATAAGCAGCATGAAGATCAGCAAGCGATTATGGAGTTGCAAAACATTCGAGAGAATCGCCAAGCTGCCCAAAGGAGGAGGGTGAAGCTCACTTCACTTGAGAAAGAGATCAATGCCGATTGGGAGTCATGGCTTGAAAGAGCTAATATCCACTTAGAGAGGTTGTTGGATAAGGCCGACAAGGAGAAGACATTGTTAAGACATATGGCATATCATTACATGGCGAGAAACAAAGTTTGCAAGGCGAGAATCAGGAGCTTAAAGGCAAAATTGAAGAGGGCATCAAGGAGGCAAAAGGAGCATGATAGACTTCAGATCTTGGCTGAGGCTTCCTTGGCCCAACACAGCACTTGATGGAGAAGAGTCAGCCCAAATTCCAAAAAATTTGGGGCACTTTTTGCATTTTTGGAATTTTTTGCTCAAAAAACAAGAATTTCTGCTCTATGCGCCGCGCCACCTAATGCTCACTTTTGATAGGAGCCTCCAAATGACAAAAACTCAGCATTTTTGGATTTTTCATGAAAAAATATGCTTGCCTACCAATGGCCAAGAAATTTGGACAGGTTTTGAGCCCTCAAAAAGGTAAAAAACACTCAAAAAATGATCTTACTACCCCTATTTTGACACACAGGAAGCAGTGTTGGGAGAACTGAATTTTGGAGGGGCAAATGGAGGCCAAATTGAAAATTTCCACTTGGGTTGGAAAGTAGACAGGTAGAATTTTCCAACAAGCACAATTGGAGCGAATTTGGACACAAGGAAGACCTCCAAAAGTGGCTTCAAATAGGCGCTATTCATAGAGAATTTGGTGCGGTGCCTAGAGGAAATTTGGCCCAGTTTGACCAGGAATGCTCTGTTTTTTGCCTACCTTTTGCCAGTTTTACTTTTTCACCTTCTTAGTGTCAAATTTGTGATGTAATTTAATATACATTCATGGATCATGATGTAAATATATCAAATTTTCACTTATGGAGGTAAATTCATCTGTTAAAAAGTTGTTTGAAACTGAATGAATCAGTTCCCTTGTTTCTAGAGGCATGCTGTTCCATTGCCTGATTTCTAGTTCTCTGTTTAGAATTAGTTGGAACAGCTCCTGAAAATGTGAGCTCGACCCCTAGAGGATAGGATGAGCTATGGTTTGTCTATATTATGTGGTTTTTCAGTCATTAGCATGGTTGGACTCTTGAGAAAGCAAGGAGCTTCATTGTACACTCATATCAGCATTTTGGCTAAGGAATTGAGAGCAGGGTTTGTAGCACTCTTTGGGATTCTTGTGGCATTTTGTTTTGGTATAGTGCTTTACTTTGTAATTGTGAATTTATTTATGTGTTATGTATGATATTATCTATCTTATTTCTTCCTACCTAAATCAAACAAGAGTGAAAGTAGAATCCATTGAAATTGCAGTGCTCTACTTGAGGTTTGCTTTAGTTTCTTGATGTTTTCAGCTGTTTGGAGAGGATCCATGGCTTCTATTGCCCTCTTCAACTCCTCACCTGTCTAATCCCTCCACCTCATTCGATTTGAAGTGCCAAAATCAGTTGCCTACCTTGCCCCATTGAGATCTCTGCAAAACTGAGCCTCATTCCCCGCACCCAAAATCTGCTTTTCCATTTGAGCCAGCAAAAACATCATTTTATTCAATCAAACTCTTTTGCACACATACCTAGCCTAATATCAGTAGTTATATCAGTCATCTCAAGCCTTTAGTGATCATATTTTGCTGAGATTGACCCGGAGAGAGCCCTCTCCCGACCTGGTAGGGCTAGCTACCAGGTTAAGCGTGGTTTGATGTTACCCTAGATCCTACCTTTCTTAGCCTGAGGTAGATTTAGGCACTAACATAGTGGCGACCATACTAGGGAATCAAATTGTTTGTTTGTTAGTGTTCTTCATTTTATAAACTATAAACGGAGTCTGAAGATTAGCCAGGTAGCCTTCGAAACGCTTTTTCTTTGCATTAGCGCAAGTAGATAAAAGCTACTTTAGTCAATCTCCAATCTAGTCTTATAAACAGAATATCTAACCTGCAAATCACCCTAGTACATCTCATAATTCTAAGCTTCTGGATGATAAGTTTAGAATTTGATAGGCTGAACAAGTTGTTAATGTCCATTTTATTTCTTGGAAATAATAGCCCACTAGCTTCCAGAAGATATACCAGAGCTAATCCAGATCCAGATCCCCCTCCTATGTACAAAAATCCCAATCTTATTCCGAGAATCCTTCGCCAAGGAAGTTTTGTGATTCCCATGTTCAAATCTCATTCATGTCCTGTGATCTTTGAAGATCTTGAAGATCTTGAGTTTGACGAGCAGTTCGAGTCGTCTTTGTTTGAAACCAAATCTGAAAGCGTTGTTGCTTCAACTGCCTTAAATCCAGAGTTTGTTAAAGATCTTGAAACTGAAAGGGCCAATAAATCAATTGACGATTATATCTTGAATCAGCTCCAGACTTCAATTGTGGCTTCTAATATTGCTGATTTCTTAGAGACTACATCTGCAACCCTTGGGTCATCCGCAATTGCATCGAGCTCAAAAATTCCCACTGAACCTCCTTTCATTCCCACCATTCCTATGCAGCCTACTATCTCTGATAAAAAATCTACAGTGGTGTCACCTCCGTCTACTCCTTCTACCCCTCAAGCATCCAAAATTTCTTCGCCTCCACACACACCTCCTCATATACCCCATACATCAGTTGCACCCACTCCCCCAACATCCCCAAGACCAATTACAAATCCACCAAGAGCAATGGCTGCTTGTTTTTCACCCCTCGTGCTGCCCCAAAATTTGGATGACATGCCCGCCGATTATCAAAGTAAAATTCCATTGTTTGACAGCACTCCTCACAGTGTTATAGCTCAGCAACATGTGGATAGGATGACAGATTTCTTTGACCTCCATGAGATTGATGTAGAAAATGTGACCATGAGACTGTTTGTACAAACCTTTGGTGGTGAAGTGAGGAAATGGTTCAGAGCTTTGCCGGCTGCAAGTATCACTACATTGGCTAATCTGCAGAGACAATTCTTGGATCGCTGGGAAGTGAAGAAAAATCCTCTTCAGATCCTTTCCGAATATGAGAACATCAAGTGGAATGTTGGTGAGTCTGTTCAAGATTACTATATTAGATTCAATTCAGTTTACAATGCAATTCCTGATCATATAAAGCCACCTATGGGGCTAGCCTTGATTAAGTTTCCAGACGGTTTTGATACTGATATGGCCTATCAATTAAGAGAGAGAGATCTGGCTACTTTGGAAGACATGCAAAAAATTGCAGTCAGCGTTGAAGCTAATCTCCTTGCCAAGAGAGCTAGAGCAAAAGCTGAAAAGAAGGTAACAATAAAGGAAGAGGTTTCCACTTCAGATCAAGTGCTTTGGAAGATGGAGAAGATGTTTGACAAATTGACAATTGACAAATCTAAACCACAAGTCAGAAATCCCAACTTCCGTGGCCAGCAACAGCCACAATTTAGGATAAAACAAAGAGAGCAGTGGGCCCAAGATCAAGCAGCGCAGCAGCAGGTGAAGACACCCTTGCAGCAGAATTTTGTACATGGTCCGGAATCAGATGAGGAGGAGAATGTAATTGGAGAGGAGAATCATTTCTTTATGCCTGATGATATGCCAATTTTCATCACTAAAGATGAAGAGGACTCCGAGAATTCAGCTGAACAAAGGGATGAAAATTTAATTTTGGCAAATTAAACAGTTCTTGAGGAAGATACCAATGAATACCAAAGAGGATACATGAATGCTTTGTTAGCTTAGCAACGACAATATGCACTCCGAAGTAGAGATGTGCCCATAAATCCAATTCAGAAAAGGAAGGAGGCAGCAGCGCCAAAGAATGATCCTCCCATTGTGCAGAAAAAGGTAAAAGAGACAGTTGATCCTAACACCAACAAAATGCCATCAGCAAGTGAAAGACCCAATCAGCCAAGTGTGTCAAAGGAGAAAACGGAAAAGAAGGATGTTTCAGCGAAAGAGGTAGAAAAAGTTTCAGTTTTTAACTTAGAAAATGAAATTGCTAAGTTAAAAATATCCATTCCTTTAACTGAGTTGATGAAGAACAGCAATTATAAAGGTCAGGTGTCTAAAATTTTGAATTTAGATCCATCATCCAACATGGTGAACGTGGAGGATGACAGTCCCAAGTTGATTTTTGGGCCAGCATTGGAAGGTCAGTCTCAAGATAGTGATGTCGCTCCTTTTTATATCAGTCTCAGGGTGCATGACTTTGTGTTACATAATGCTATGTTTGATTCTGGAGCCTCTCATAATCTCATGCCTAAGGCCATCATGGAGAAATTGGGATTGGATATCACTAGAAAATATCATGACCTTTACTCTTTCGATTTTGGTAGAGTAAGGTGCATTGGTCTTATCAAGGATTTGGTGGTTAGTTTGGATCAGATTCCGGCTAAAAATGTTTTGATGGACGTGGTTGTGGTAGATACACCTCCTAGATTTGGCATGCTTCCTTCCAGATCTTGGGGAGCAAAGATTAAAGGGACAATGCAGCTTGATTTCTCCTATGATACCATTCTCGTGGTCGGTCAGATGAGGAAACTATACCGGGAATAGAAGATGAAGTACATGATCACTAGCATGGAGAAGCCGGTAAATCATCTAATCAACTATGTACATACTGATTTAGAATCATTTGTTTTGTATTTAGATAGCTTTAATGATGTAAATAGCCAAGTAGTTGAAGTAGAATACATTCCTGAGATCACTGAAAATTTCATAGAAGTCTTAAAACAAAAAAGGAAAAGACTTGATAGTACCGCTGAGCAATAAACCTTCCGACAGCAGCAACATATTGATGGACAGCAAGGACGAGAAACAGAACAAACAGAATTTCAGCATTTGGAAGAGGATGAAGCAGGGTTGTGGAGCATGGATTTTGATGGCGCGGTAGGAAGGGAAGGTGTTGGAATTGGTATTTGGATACGTAGCCCTATTTTCGCCCCAAACAAAGTGCCAAGCAATGTAAGGGTCTGTTCTTATAAACTAGCTTTTGACTGTTCAAATAATGAGGCTGAATATGAAGCTTTAATTGCTGGTTTGAAATTTCTTAGAAAATTGAATGCTAAAAGGATTTCAGTGTATGGCGACTCTGAGTTAGTTATCAAGCAGGTGAAAGGGGAATACCAAGCTAAGCATCCTCAAATGCAGGCCTACCGCAATACAGTGTTGGATATCTTGAAAGTATTTTCAGATTATACTTTAACATGTGTTCCCCGCGCTCAGAATGTCATTGCAGATTCTCTTGCAACAGCAACAAGTAATTTGAAAATTCCAATGAATTCAAACAACAAGTTTGAGATTCACGTGAAGCATCGCCCAGCTGTCCCCAACAATCAAAGGTATTGGCAAGTGTTTCAAGATGATGATGAGATCGATGAATTTCTGCAAAATGAAGGTAAATTCAAAGACACTTCTATTGATGTGAAGTATGATGACGGTGAAGCGGATATACAAGTCAATCAAATGGAAGTTTTGCAGCTCAAAGACAACATCATTCCTAAAGGTCTAATACCTTTAGAGGAGCTCTTCGATTAGGATGATGTGGCCAGAAAACCGAGCTTGCTGCCAACCGAGAAAGGAGTTGAGGATGTGAACATTGGATCAGCTAAAAATCCTAAGATGGTGAAATTATCAAAGGCATTTCCTCCACAGGTAAAAGAAAAGTATATCAGTTTGTTATCCTCTTTTACTGATGTATTTGCTTGGGATTATTCAGATTTGAAGGCATATGACACAAGCATAATTCAGCATGTCATCCCGATCAAGCCAAATCAAAAGCCTTTTCGTCAGAAGCTAAGAAGAATAAATCCGAAACTACTGCCCTCAATCGAGAAGGAAGTGAATCGGTTGTACAAAGCTGGTATCATAGTCCCCATAAGATTTTCAGATTGGATTTCAAACTTGGTGCCAATGCACAAGAAAACAGGTGAGATCCGGTTATGCATTGATTTTAGAAATCTGAACAAAGTATCCTTGAAAGACAACTATCCATTGCCTAAGATGGATCACATACTTTAGAGAGTAGTTGGAGCATCCCGCATGTCGCTACTCGATGGTTATTTGGGTTATAACCAAATTCTGGTCCATGAGGATGATAGAGACAAAACAATGTTCACCACTCCGTGGGGAACTTTTCATTATGCAAAGATGCCTTTTGGATTGAAAAATGCTGGTGCAACCTTTCAGCGGGCGATGGATATTGCATTTGCTAATGAAAAAGATGTCTTTCTAGTTGTTTATCTTGATGACTTGACCGTTTTCTCTAATTCAGATGAAGATCACCTTTATCATTTGAATATTGTATTTCAGCGGTGTAGGAAGTATGGCATCTCTCTCAATCCAAAGAAAAGTTTGTTTTCCATGGATGAAGGCAAGCTTCTCAGGCATATTATCTCAAAGGAGGGCATCCGCATCGATCTAGCTCGGGTGGAGGCCATTCAAAAGATTGATTTCCCACAAAGTAAGAAAGAAATCCAATCCTTCAATGGTAAGATAAATTTCTTACGTCACTTTGTGCCCAATCTTCAGAACATTTAAGAGAAATCAAAAACATGCTCAAAAAAGATAGTGCAGTAAGGTGGACTGAGGAAGCAGTTAAGTCTTTCAATTTGGTGAAATTAGCTCTTTCTTCAGCTCCGGTTTTGATCAGCCCGGACTATACTCAGGATTTTATTTTGTTTTCATTTGCCTCAGATCATACTATGGCATCGGTCTTGATGCAAAAAAGAGACCAGCTTGAGAAACCAATTGCATTTTTCAGTAGAACCATAAGGGATGCGGCATTGAAGTACAATATAATTGAAAAACAGGCCCTTGCTTTGGTAAAAGCATTGAAAGATTTTTGGGTTTATATTTTGCATTCTCACATCCTTGCTTATGTCCCTAATGCTATTGTTAAGGATGTCTTAGTGCAAATAGATCCAGAAGGGAGAAGAGGCAAATGGATTGCTGCCTTGTTGGAGTATGACGTGGAAATCAAACCGACAAAGCTCATTAAAGGAAAGGGGTTGCCTAAACTGATGGCTAAGTCAAATTTGCATGCCTTAGACATTAATCTAATTACTGCTATGTTCGAAGAAGATGAAGACAATCTGCCCTCTCAGGTATCAGAAATTTTCCTTCTTTCTCCTTGGTATTCGGACATTGTTTATGTACTCCAAAATCTGTCATCACCACCTGGAATGGCTAAGAACAAAAGTAGGACATTGAAATTGAAGGCTGCAAAATTTTGTATTATGAATGGTGCACTCTATTGGAAAGACCCCGGTGGTGTCTTGCTGAATTGTTTAGTAGAAGAAGAGGCAAAACAGGTTATGGAAGACTTTCACAAGGGAGATTTTGGAGGCCATCTTTTCTGGAAGACAACAGCCAATAAAATCTTGAGAGCGAGGTATTATTGGCCAACTCTTTTTGCTGATGTGTACAAAACAGTAGCCAGCTGCCACGAATGTCAGATTTTTCAAGGAAAGAGGAAGTTGCAACCTTTACCACTCAAGCCTATTGAAGTAAGTGCTCCATTTCAGTAGTGGGGTTTGGATTTCATTGGTGAGATCCATCCTTCTTCAGCGCAGCATAAGTGGATCCTCACAGTGACGGATTATTTCACCAAATGGATTGAGGCGATTCCTACAAGGTAGGCTACTGATTCGATAATTATCTCATTTCTTGAAAACAACATTTTGTCTCATTTTGGCTGTCCAAATAAGCTTATCACTGACAATGCAGCAACATTTCAATCTAAAAGAATGATTGACTTTTGTCATAAGTATCAAATAACTTTGGGGCACTCGACTGCCTATTACCCTCAAGGAAATGGATTGGCAGAATCCTCAAATAAATCTCTTGTCAACATTATCAAAAAGCTGCTGGAAACTAACAAGAAAAGTTTGCACAAAAATCTGGTTAATGCACTTTGGGTAGACAAGGTAAGTCAAAAGAAATCTATAGGCATGTCTCCTTTTGAGCTTGTGTACGGTGTGGACACAGTCTTCCCGACCTCTCTGGCAGTCCCAGTGGTCAAACTTCTACAAGAAGCAGGCAGCGAAGATGATAGTTTGTAGCAGAGAATCGATCAAATGATTCATTTGCAACAAACTAGAGAGGAGGTATTTCAGAACACTTTCAAGCTGCAGGAGAGAATCAAGAGGATATATGACCGAAAAGCAAAGGCAGACAAGTTTGAAATAGGAGACATAGTGTTGAAATGGGATGCAAGGAACGAGGAGAAAGGTAAACATGGAAAATTTGAAAATCTTTGGAAAGGACCTTACAAGATCGCTGCATATCGGGGCCAGAATTCTTTCCTTTTGCAAGAAATGAATGGTGAAGACTATCCTAGCGGGCCGGTCAATGGTCGGCTCCTCAAAAGGTATTATTTGTGAAATGTTTTTTACTGTCCTACCCATCATTTTAAATGTTGGTTTGTTAAAATTCCATTGCAAGTGTGTACTATTTTGATTCTTAAATTTGGGGCTCGAGGTGAAGACTATAAAGCTGAGGTTTGATTTCAGTTTTGGTTTGGTTTTTTAGATTCAGGTCTTTCAGTCGATTTCAGCCTTGAAATTGAGTCAGTTTGAATCACATTTCAGTCCTAAAATTGAGTCAAAGAGTTTGGTATTGATTTTTCGAAGTTATTGACTCCATAGCCCAATGGACGAAGGCATTGCCTGCTTTCCTAGAGATCTATATTTCTTGGCACCTCCAATGAGCTACCATCCCCATTAGAGCCAATGTTAGTGTCGGTATCTTCATCCCTCCGTCAGAGATCAAATTCTCTTGTTGCACTGCATATAAGGTGTCCCGCCCAGTCAGTTGCATTCCATTAGGTGCATGGATCATCTGACGGTAGTGGTTTCTCCTACAGTTTCCCTCATGTCCTATACCTGCTGGCTCATGTTTATTCATCAAAATCATATACAGTCATCGTTTTGTCTTTAAAATTTCAAGAGTCATTCTTCTAATGTTTCATTGTCATTAGGTTTAGGGCTTCATCAAAAAGGGTTTCAAAATGTCAAATAACAGCCAGCAGGCACATGAGGAGGTTCCAGTATCAATAAATTTTATAATCAAGTGTTCAGAGACGTATTTTTCCTCAAAACTCTGTTTTGAGGAAAAAAAGAGTATTTCAGGTTTTATTGTATAAATTCATGTAATTTTATTTCCTTCATATGTAAATCATTTCACCTACAACCCTGGTCACTTTCCCTAGCCTCAGTAGCTCCAACCCCTTGCAAAGCAAACAAAACACAAGTCATTCAGTTCATCACAAGCTCAAGGAAAGTGAAAAAGCTCAAAAACAGAGTTAAAAAATAAAGTCATATTCCAAACATTATAAAAGTGGGTTTGTATGAATCAAATATTTAAAGCTTCTTGTATATAAATTATGTTTTCAATTTGAAAATCCCATTTGCATTCAAGCAACAAGGTTTGAGTAAGAGCAAAGCTGTGTTTGAGCAAAATAAGAGAAATTGGGAGAAATTGCCCAAAATAAGAGGCGCGGCGGACTGGGCAAGTGGCGCGGCGCATAGGGCCACGATTTCCAGTGTAAGAGTAAATGGGCGTGGTGCATACACAGGGCGTGGCACGTTGGGTTGGAGGCGTGGCGCGTTGGGTTGGAGGCGTGGCGCATAGAGCTGCCAAGCCCGAATTCTTCAACAACTCACTCCAAATCGCCCAAAACGCTTGGATCTTCATTTGTGCAAGTAGGTTGAGCCTTTATCACTGCTAGTAAAATAGTTTTCCATACAATTTATGGTGGTTGTCTAAAAGAAAATCAAACCCTACCCTCTTGCTATTTCCCAAGAAACTACTGCCTAGGGTTTGCATTGGTTGTTGTGGCTGCCAAGTACATTCTCTCATTCTTTCACCTTTCACTCCCTCACTCATTTTCACCTGATTCCCCTATTCCCTAAACTCACATATTCCTAAAACATCATCTATTTCTATCCCAATTCCCATTTCCCAACTCCTAAATACAAATTCCCAAACCCTAGTGCTATACCCAAAACTCCCAAATTACTCCCTAATCCCCTATTTCCCTAACTAAACCCTATCTCAATAGTCCCAAAAATCCCTCATTGTTTCCTCCCTCCACAGTACCTCACATATTTTTCCCTTGGTAGAAAAAATCAAGAACATCATAAATCACTTACTTCTCATCAAGACAGCTCATCCACTAGTAGAGATGGAATCTAATCCCTCATATGATCATGAAGAGGAGACACACAGTGAATCACCTACAGAGGTACATGCACCCAGGAGGCCTCATAGAGGTGGCAAACATATTCGAGAAGAACCAACCACTCTTGCTGAGTTACAGGCCTGCCCTCTTGCCATCACTTGTTTCCAACACCAATCCTACTATGAATTTTGTGAGATGGTTGCTAGAATTCAGTTTCATCATGAGTTGGCCCGTTTGTTTGTGCTTCATTTACATGATGGTCAAACCACTCTAGCTGGTGTCACATTCACTTTAACACCAGAATCTATTTCACTAGCAATCGGTATTCCTAACATTGGAGAGCAATGGAACAATAGGCAGCAAATTGACAGGCAACATTATGAACCATACATCAAGCCTGGTTATTTGATACAACTCAGCAGAGTGTTTCCTTTTCGGTACCTCAAAGATTCATATGCTCCTTTAATGAAACTGATAATGAAGTATTTCAGCTGTGAGGGCCAGTTTTCCCATTTATATGCCTATCATATTAGGTTGTTGATGCATTTTACTAGGGTGAGGATGATGAACCTCCCTTACTTCATGTGCCGAAATATTGAGAAAATGACCACCCTAGTGCAACACAAGACTCCTCAGCAGCAGTTCAACAATATTTACCATTTTGCTCTTATCAAAATTGTGGTCATTCATCAGCTTGGTTTGCAAGGCATCACTTGGGAGGACTTCATTTCTAGTGAGTTTTTCACAGCTCCTTAGGGACCTCCTGAGATGTTGCATGAGATAGGAGAACCTTCATATCAGCATGAGGGTCATGAGACACAGACCGCTAGTATGACAGTGTTTATCACTTATCAGAAGGGCACTAGACGGTTGTTCGCAGCAACAAAGTGAGTATTATCTCCACTTGAGGTGGAAGGGGTCTCACTTCTGTCATCGACACAATAGGTTCAGTACAAAGGCAAGAGGCCACTACAGGATGAAGGACCATCAGGTGAGCGGGAAACTGATTTCATTCTCATTGAGGGTGAGCCCGCAAAGCACAAATCTCAAAGAAATCATTCAAGAGCAGCAGGCGGACATCAATGCCTTGTCCCTCAACTTGGAAAGGGCTAAATGGACAATAAAGTACCTAGAGCAAAGAAATAAGCAGCATGAATATCAGTAAGCGATTATGGAGTTGCAAAACATTTGGGAGAATCGTCAAGCTGCCCAAATGAGGAGGGTAAAGCTCACTTCACTTGAGCAAGAGATCAATGTCGATCAGGAGTCATGGCTTTCCAGATCCAATATCCACTTAGAGAGGTTGTTGGAGAAGGCCAACAAGGAGAAGACATTGTTAAGACATATGGCATATCATTACATGGCGAGAAACAAAGTTTGCAATGCGATAATCAGGAGCTTAAAGGCGAAATTGAAGAGGAAATCAAGGAGGCAAAAGGAGCATGATAGACTTTAGATCTTGGTTGAGGCTTCCTTGGCCCAACAGAGCACTTCATGGAGAAGACACAGCCCAAATTCCAAAAAACTTGGAGCAATTTTTGCATTTTTGGAATTTTTTGCTCAAAAAACAGGAATTTCTGCTCTATGCTCCATGCCACCTAGCGCTCGCTTTTGATAGGAGCCTCCAAATGACAAAAACTCAGCATTTTTGGATTTGGCATGAAAAAATATGCTTTCTTACCCATGGCCAAGAAATTTGGACAGGTTTTGAGCCCTCAAAAAGGTCAAAAACACTCAAAAAATGACCTTACTGCCCCTATTTTGACACATAGGAAGTAGTGTTGGGAGAACTGAATTTTGGAGGGGAAAATGGAGGCAAAATTGAAGAATTCCACTTGGGTTGGAAAGTTGACAGGTAGACCTTTCCAACAAGCATACTTGGAGAAAATTTGGACACCAGAAAGACCTCCAAAAGTGGCTTCAATCAGGCGCTATGCATAGAGAATTTGGTGCGGTGCATAGAGGAAATTTGGCCCAGTTTGACCAGGAATGCTCTGTTTTTCGCCTAGCTTTTGCCAGTTTGACTTTTTCACCTTCTTAGCGTCAAATTTGTGATGTAATTTAATATAAAATGATGGATCATGATGTAAATATGTCAAATTTTCACTTATGTAGGTAGATTCATCTGTTAAAAAGTTGTTTGAAACTGAATGAATCACTTCCCTTGTTTCTAGAGGCATGTTGTTCCATTGCCTGATTTCTAGTTCTCAGTTTAGAATTATATGGAATAGATTCTAAACATGTGAGCTCGACCCCTATAGGATAGGGTGAGCTATGGTTTTTCTATATTATGTG
This sequence comes from Pinus tabuliformis, assembly GCA_031772625.1. Classification (NCBI taxonomy): domain Eukaryota; kingdom Viridiplantae; phylum Streptophyta; class Pinopsida; order Pinales; family Pinaceae; genus Pinus; species Pinus tabuliformis. The sequence continues at coordinate 150,566,263 of CM062805.1, read as the reverse complement.
GTTTTTCAGTCATTAGCATGGTTGGACTCTTGAGAAAGCAAGGAGCTTCATTGTACACTCATATCAGCATTTTGGCTAAGGAATTGAGACCAGGGTTTGCAGCACTCTTTGGGATACCTGTGGCATTTTGTTTTGGTACAGTGATTTTATTTGTAATTGTGAATTTATTTATGTGTTATGTATGACATTATCTATCTTATTTCTTCCTACCTAAATCAAACAAGAGTGAAAGTAGAATCCATTGAAATTGCAGTGCTCTACTTGAGGTTTGCTTTAGTTTCTTGATGTTTTCAGCTGTTTGGAGAGGATCCATGGCTTCTCTTGCCCTCTTCAACTCCTCACTTGTATAATCCCTCCACCTCATTTTATTTGAAGTGCCAAAATCAGTTTCCTACCTTGCCCCATTCAGATCTCTGCAAAACTGAGCCTCATTCCCCACACCCAAAATCTGCTTTTCCATTTGAGCCAGCAAAAACATCATTTTATTCAATCAAACTCTTTTGCACACATACCTAGCCTAAGATCAATAGTTATATCAATCATCTCAAGCCTTTAGTGATCATATTTTGCTGAGATTGACCCGGAGAGAGCCCTCTCCCAACCTGGTAGGGCTAGCTACCAGGTTAAGCGTGGCTTGATGTTACCCTAGATCCTACCTTTCTTAGCCTAAGGTAGATTTAGGCACTAACAAATAGGACCAAGCAATAGTTAGAACAGCTAAATATTGAGGATAGAACTGGAACTATCCTAGAGATTAAAAAGGTCTTAACCAAAAGGTCTCTAATGCAAAACTTAGAAAGAAAATGTCAGAATATGCAAGAAGATATTGATGAATTTATGGAAAAGTTTGGCATGTTACGGAGTAAAGGACTTCCCAGTCCTTTAGTAATTAATGATAAGTTGATGAGGCATGAAGATTATGTTGACAAATTGTACCAGTATGCAAACAACCAAGCCAGTTCATCAGCTAGTGCATCTGCACCCAAGGCACTACCTACAAGCAGAGTTCTCTATGACAGTCTAGAGAACCTTTTCTATGTGGAGCATGAATTAAAACACTTGTTTCCTGTTCAGCCCAATTTTGTGAAATACATTGAGGCTGATGAAATCTTCAGGAAGCTACAAAGGACCAGGATACCAAGGGATGATTGGTGGTCATATATGATAGAAATTTTGTGATTTACCTTGGTAAAATCAAGTATTTACCACAAGCAATGTTGGTAAAAGAAGATGAATTAGGATAAAGCAGGTAAAGAGTATCGGAACAGGTTAAAGGGTATCAGTCAAAAGTCCAAATCAAGCAGCCAAAAAAGAATTATGAGCAGGACAGCAAGATGCTAAATCATAGGGCCTGCCTCCAGCTCATTCACAGAAACAGGGACAGCAAGCCATTAGTTCACTTTTGGTTTCTATCTTCGAGACCATTTGTGTCTACTTTTATGTAACATATAGTTAGTCTTCCTAGATTATATCTCCCTTAGTTATGAGATATTTTGTTGTAAATTTTTGTATAAGTACTTTCTCATTCGGAGTACTTAGGGTGGATTCTTAGACAGTTCGGTATACTTATTATTTTGGAAAAGAAGTGCTATTGGAACAACATCTTGTATGGCTGGCTAGAAGCATTAATAAAGCAAAGGACTTTCACAGGATTCATGTGTCAAACAATGGTCAAATAAGTATTCTATATCCTGTTTTTTATTGTTTTTCTGGTTTAATATTTCACATGTGTTTCATATCTCAACTATAAATGAAAAAGTATATCTCAGAAAGTGCTTTATTGCATTCTGTTTTTAAAATAGTTTAAGTTCTTTATGTTTTCATCTAAACTATCATAGACAAGGAATTCTTAGTTTCTCCTTGTTTCTTAGTTTATCATCTTGGTCATTTAGTAAGAAATTCGTAACTTCTTTTTATTGATGATCACTCACTTTCCCTCCCCTCAAAATTTGTTGAAGGATTCTTAACTGCCCTTCCTCTCCTTTGAGACCATTCCATCCTTTCAAAGTTACCATTTGCCTCTTGTTTAGCTATCTTGCCCTGTGAAGCCCTCCTTTGTTGAATCAATTCTATCCAGTTAAGCCATCTTTAGTTGACTCCATAGCCCAATGGCTTGAAATACTCTGTTTTACCCATCTACTTCTGAATTCCACCACCCAATCAAAATCAAAACCCCCAAGTTTTCATAACTAGCCTAATACCTTAACAAACAAAGCTAAATCTTAAAGAGAGAGCCCTCTCTGAGTACAAATTGGCTAGATTCTGTACTTAAAAGTTGGTTTGTGGTTACCTTGGACCCCTTTCCTTCTTTTGACAACTTCAAGGAAAATCTAAGTGATAACACCAATAAACTTAGGCATGTATTTCTGGTATTCTTCTGCAGGCATTGCATTCAAAGGAACAGGCAAGACCAGAGGTCCATACCTAGCAGCTATGATTCTTTCCATTTTTAGTGGGTGCTTGTGGGACTGCCATGACTGGGGTAGATGGAAGGGTACTGGCAGTTTGAAAGGTAGGGAGCTGAGAAACAAATGACAGGGCTGGAGGAAACTGTTGGACTATAGGGGAGGTTTTCTTTGGACTGAGATCCAAAGGGGAACTTATTGAACAAGGATCTTTATGAATCTCTGAGGGTACTTCTTCACTGACAATGCTAGGCTCTATATATTCAAAATGAACATGCTCAGTTACAAGCCTCTCTTGCAGAGATACATAAGATTGTTTAGGCTTACCTGATCCTGATGCTCCTTTTTGAATGATCTTTTTCTGCTTAACAATATTCTCAAGGTCAGTTGGTGATTTCTAAGGATTTCTCCGAGTATGAATCACAAACTAAGCCAGAACTGTGATGTGGAGTCGCCAAAAAGTCAGTCCTCCAGTAGAGTCACCAGATAGATGATTACAACCAAAAATGTGTCCAAACTTTATCTATCATCAAAGCTGGATCTATGTCGTTCTCCTAGGGAAGCTGAGCTTTAATCTCCTCTCCCCGCCAACGGTGCCAATTATGTTAGGATTCCAAGAAACTCTCCTAGGTTGTAGCTCGGAAATGCCCGATAGCATATAAATTCAACTATTGTTGCAAGTTTAACGGAAGGACTGATGGTTTGGTTCAAGCCAGATAACCCCTTCTACTTTGTTTCACTCTAGACATGCGTGAACACCCCCAGACTACAAGGCTTTAGACCACCAACTACTCACAGTTTGAGGTATAAGGTGAATATGGAGAATACTAATCAGACTAGTAGATGCACAAGACCATGTGATGGTCGGCTGCAACTAGTAAAGAAGTCTGCAAATATAATCTACTAATGCAAAGACAGGATGATAGCTCTCCTGCATTAGATAGAAAGAAACCTAGACCACCTATTCAATGATGCATACAAGATTCTAACACAAAATAGGATGACAGCTATCAAGTGCTAAACATCAAGAGATCAAGAACATAGCATATCAAGCACAACTTAGAATAGAGGAAAATAGAAAGTTAACGGCAAAAGAAGCTTGTATTAGCTGAAAATGAAGACGAGACGCTGCAAGTAACAAAATATCTACAGTCTCCAGAGTTGAACTTTACATCAAAAGCTAACCTTGATTACATCTTGTTTCTGGGTATTTATAGATTTCATTACAAGGGAACTTGGCCACTTTAGGTATGGAGGGGTCATAATTGACCACCAACCACATTTAACTGCCTGATGGAGTCTCTGATCATGCTTGCTTGCTTCAGTGGATGAATTCGATCTGCTCAGGTGCTGCACTATCCCTTTTTGCTGTTGGAGTGCTCATACTAGTGGAGTCCATAACTGATAAATTTAGTTACAGGGTCATGTCTATCCTTTTCTCCCTTGTCCATGCCTTCTGTTTAATATGGTAGTTGTGAACTAACTGTGACTGGTACTGGCAAACTGGTTATCTCCTTCCTCGGGCAACAGAGTGGTCAAGGACGTGGAATGCATGGGCAAACATTCAATCGGGATGAGAAGGAACGATGATTGTCGGATCATGGAAATGGATGGCGGAGATGGCTCGACGAAGGCTACAGGCCGAGGTGGGAGTGGGGTGAATTGGGGCCATCAGATCTTCAGTGGACAGATTGGACGGTCATCAGGCTACGAAGTTGCGTGGTTGTTTAATGGGCACGGGCGGTTTGGATAGGCGGTAACAGTATTCATCGCACCGCTTTCGGGCATGAAGCAGTAAAAGCCAAGAGTCATGCGATTCCATTCAACGGTCGACACGTAGTGGCAAATGAGAGAGAAAAACCACTCTCATCATGCGGTAACATTCGATCGGGTTGCAGGCGCAAAAAAAGTGAAAAGCGTCAGATCATGGTAGAGAAGGATCTGATGGTGGAGAGTAATCGGACAGGTTACTTTATCGGGAACGATGTGGGCCGTTAGATCGGCGGGGGTTAATCAATGGCGGGAAAGAGGCGCGATGGGTTTATGAGCATGCAAGGTCATATGGGTGCGGTTCTATGATGAGATTGGGGTTTGCGCTCGAGGCTAAAGTAAAAAGGGGCTTATTTTGTAGGGTTTAGCAGCAAAATAGAGGAATGGAGGGCGAGAGAAAGTGGGATAGCAAAGAAAGAAGGGAAAAATGACTGAATATGAAACCTCTTTGAGCACAACCAAACAGACCAGATCTCTTATGTCCTTAGAAAATCAGCATTGCAAGCAGAGCTAACAGTTATTTTGATGCTACTGATCATATTTGTGGATGATTCTTTTGATGATGCATATAGTACATATGTTATGTTTCTTACATGGTGATCTTCGTAAGTTCAAGGAGAAAAACAAAGTTTGAGTACACAACTTCATTATTTGATGATGATAAGTGTCACTCATTACTTTTATGTTGTTGTCTTCATGCCTTCAAATATCCATAAATTTCATATGGTGCATTTATGGATGAGGATTCCTATAGTTCTTGGATCTCACATGTTTGAGGATTGTTGCTTTTGATGGTATCAAGAAAGTTTGACAAATGATTGTGAGCTCATGCTTCGCTTTTCTCATTGATGAGAAGCTAGATACATATTCATAGATACTTTACAAGATAAGAATCACATGGATGATTACTTAAGTTGCATATTGGTAAATGATGTTGGCAAAGAGAATGGTGTTATTGCAGGTTTCATGGAAACATGGATTTTAGGAGACATGGATTACTTAGTCACATAATAATAATGACAAGCTTGGTTATCACATATGTTTATTATCATGGTTGATGCTTATCTAATGTGGGATGTTAGAAAACTCTCTAGCAATGATACATGTTTGATATTTTGAGGGTTGTTGTGGAAAGAACATGCAGTTCTTGCTACGATGATTTGATGATGAAGTTGTAGTCATGGATGATGACTATGGTGCTTTCACATGTATATGATATGATGTGAATGGTTTTTGTGAAGATATAGGCATTACTGCTTGGAGATATGGAATATTCTTAGTTGATTCATGAAAGGCTATGTTTTTAATGAACATAGATTAAGGCTTTTTCTACTGAGGAAAAAGAGAAAGTTGATCTTGATAAGGTCAAGAGGATGAGTTAATAGCAAATATATATGAAAATATATACGCATCATACTTAGTCACAGGTTGATGAAATTAAACTACATTGTCTTATCTTGCGTATTGATGATGGAGATATACAGGTTGTTGTTGATACTACTGACAGATGCTTATGATGCAGATCATATATGGTGTATTATAGTTGCTAATAACTATCATGGTATTGTTTAGGTATTTGGTATTTGTTATAAATTTGATGTAAAGGTCATATAAAGACCTATGATGTACTCATTGTAAAATTCAACCATGTATGGAATATTGTGGTTAATTCCTTTTGGACATATGATGAATTTTGAAACCCCACTATGTTTGGGAATTTGATGTAATAATGATGACCAATGTGCAAACCCACTGTGATTGGGTGAGTGATGTAAGTTTTTGGTGATAGGACAAGTTCTATGAGTCATAGAGTCATTTTAAATCCACCAGATATTTCAGCATGTGCTCAGGGGGAGCATGGTTAGTATTCATATTCATCAATTTAGATATGGAAGTCTTCATTCAACATTGGTCATCTCTTTACCCTTGATGTCAAATGGGGAGAGTATATTGGTGTTTGTATTGGTGTTTGGAGAGTAGCCTAATGTTTTGAAAAGCTTTGTGCTTGGCTTGATGTATTTACAGGTTGTGGTGACCAAACACCAAAGTGGCTACCATCAAGTCCAAATGGGGAGATTGTTGGCATTATGATGCATGTGTTTTCCTTGATGGAAACTCACTTGTAATAGAACAAGTATATGGTAACTAGATGAATCCACATGTCACTTAGGAGGTGACAGAATGATGGAACAAAATACCAAAATGATTGGTCAAAGGTTTACATATCAGAATCAGAAGTTTGATATAGGTGAATATTTGAAAATCTATATGCAAATTAGTCAAGGCCAAGTCGTGTATACACACAAGTTTGGTGAAGCAAAGTAGCGTATGGTTTTTGTAACATCGTATTCTAAATACAAGGGATCTTTACCATAGTATTGGCCCATAACAATGAGTGTGACAATGGATATTGGTCACGTCAAATATTAACATCGACACTAGTGTAGTTTTGACCCGTGGTAATAGATAAGGGCTAAAATATGTAAAGAGGTGAAGATCAAAGGGCTAGGTGTGCAAGTGAAAGGGTTTTTGATGAATACTTCAATCTGAAGTATAATTGTAAGGGCCGTAATTGTCACATATATCTGAAATAATTATAATCTGATGAATACAATTATGGATCAGGATCATGAGACCTGAAATGACTTTTCATTGTATCATATTCTCATGGATTGACTAGATCTAAGTACTGATGCATGTTTTTATCTTTGAACATTATGATATGGGTCTTTCTGAAGTTCTGAAGAGCTGCACAATTTTAGGTCAAAATTTGCAGATCTATTTGCTGGTTTCTCATGGAAAATGTGTATACACGAGGTTCTCTTCTTCAAAGTCACGGATATAAAGTAATAGATTTTCTGTTAATAAATGACTGGTCATCCTGATCAGTGTTTTTGTTTCTCTGTTGTTTGACAATGATGTCCTCATGTTGATATGGGTTGAGTGATAATGTATGAAGTAGAGCTGATTGAATGATGAAGTTGAATTTCCTTACATATTGAGTGGTTGAAAATATTATTGATATTGCTTACTATATGAGGGTTCTATAAGCTAACAGAATATTTCAGAATATCTCTGGTCAAATCTATGTCTGATTCATTATTACAAGTTTTCAATTTTCAGTATATTAAGATCTGTACATGGGTTTTTCTATAGAAGTAGCGTATACATTTTGGCATTTGAATGATCAGGTTTGTAGTTGATTATTTGTGTTGATGCAATATTCTGATTTTAGTTCTATGTACCGATTACAGTGATCTAACTATTCTAGTTGATCGGTTAATTTTTCATTGAGTGTCAATTGATTGGGTTTCAGTGATTGGTTGATTCAGTTGTGATGATTGTATTACAGTGATGAGTTATAGTTTGATTGTTGATCTTAAGTGTTGATATTAGATCCAGTGTGAAAATTTATGAAACGTGGTCCATGGATGTTACTGAGAGTTGGAGCCTTCAGTGAGGAAGTCGAAGCTTCTTTCCAGTAGTGGTTGGTAATCAAATCAGGGGCTTGAGGCTCCCTTCCAGTAGGATTTGGATAACGAGCGAAGGTTGTAGCCTTCTGTAGGTGGGTGCTTGTGGACTGGTATGAGTCTGCACTAGTACAAGATTGCAAAAAGCTTTTTATTTATATTAAAAAGAAGACAGAGATGACAACAATAGGTGGTTCTTTCCCGCATTGGGTTTCCACCTTAAATCTTGGTGTTCATGTGTGTTTCTTATGTGTGATCGCTTATTTTGTTCTTACAGCACATGGTTACTATCTATCGAATGTTTAATAAAGCACTGATGCAGTGGATGAAGACAAACATATGATGAATTAACTAAAACATAATTTTACTAGATGTACGCTCATTGTCTTAAGAATAGTCTTGTACACATGCGAGTTCCTTTCAGTAAAGTCACATATAGAAATCAGAATATGAAATGAAAAATTATTTATTTGAAAATACTTATTCACCCCCCACCCCCCTCTCAGTCTTTTTCCCAACAATTAAGACTTTCTATGAGATTTTTGTACTTTGTTGCATCCTTAAATTCATTTCCTTTTGTGGATGTCAGCTTTAAATTTTGTTCCATTGAAGTGGTCAAAGGATTTCACTCAGCCATGCCAATTTTTTTCAACGGATATTCAATGTACTTATTTAAAGAGAGGAATATAAATTTCAGATGTTGGGTTACTTCAATACCTAGATAGTAATGAACATGTCCAAAATCTGTCATTTCAAAACCTTTCCTCAATTATTTATTTATGGATGCAATGTAATTTTCATTTTTCCCCATCATCAAAAGATCATCTACATACACCACAAGATATACAAAAACATTTCCAACTTTCTTGACAAAAAAAATTCCATCATCAAGATCATAGTGTTTGAAATTTAGTTTTAGAAGATGCTCAATAATTTCTCATACCAGGCTCATGGTGCTTGTTTGAGGCCATGCAAGGATTTGAGAAGCTTACATACTTTATCTTCTTTTTCCTTCAAAAAAATCCTTCTGGTTGAGATATAAAAATATTCTCTTTCAAATCTCCATTCAAGAAATCAATTTTTACATCCATTGGATGGACTTTCCAACTATTTTGTGTTGCTAAGACAGAGAGTTCAGATGGTTCCCATTTTTCTATGCGGGAAAAAGTCTCCTCATAATTGACCCCTTCATTATGTGCAAAACCTTTTTCCATGGGTTTAGCTTTATGCTTGTTAAGTGAGCCATCTACTTTATACTTGTTTTTGAAGATGCACTTGTATCCAATCGGTTTGGTTCCTAATGGAGGGTCCACTAGCTTCTAGGTTCCAATATTTATCAGAGCATCATACTATTTCTATATTTCTTCTTTCCATTCATCACGAGTACCATCTTCTTTGGAGGAAGTTAGTTCGAAATATGTAGAAAATTTTAATTCATAGTCATAAGAACCATCCATATCAACAGCTGAATCAAAATTATCTACATCACCTCCATTTTGTCTAGTAGAGCTTCTTGTTCTTGTCTTTCCAAACTCATCATGATCGACACTTTTAAATGTATTGGAAAGCCATTTTGGAGGACCTTTCTGAGATGGCCCAAGATGTTCAGTTGACTAAGATGGGACTTAATCAAGATTTAACCTTCAAATTCTCTCAATCACATCACTTAAAGTGTCTTCTTAATCAATGGTTAAAGTTTCATAAGGGGTAGAGAGTGTTTTAGAAGAAGATTCCATATATTGATCCAGGATAGGGATCCCCCCTTCAATATGTGGAATCTCATTATCAAATTCTTGAAAATATTTTGCATGCCCAAATCTATCTAAGCAATAAAGCTTCCACTCAACAACATTGTCAGTCTTGGAATATTCAATAAATATCACATCTCCAGATAATATAAACATATTATTTACTTCATCATAGAGACAATATTATTTGGAGGTATATGAGTACCCCAAGAGATACATTTTTGGTTCCTTGCAATAAGTTTGTTTCTCTGTTCCTTAGGTATCAAGGCATAATAGGTGGAACCAAAAACCCCAAGCTGCCTCACCGAAGGAATGTGTCCATACCACATTTCATTGGGAGTCTTTTTTTTGAGAGAATGGGATGGACATAGATTTTTAATATATATTTCACATAGACCTACATCAACACAAAACATCAACTTTAAATTTTTGAAAAACATCATTAAACGTACCATATTTAAGATTGTCTTGTTCATTTTTTCAACTACATCATTCTGTTGAGGATTATAAGGAACTATTGTTTGATGTTTTATCCCATGCTATTGAAGATAGTTTTCAAATTCATTTGAAGTATATTATTTTCCATTATTAGCATGAATAGAGCCAATATGAGATTGTGTATCATTTTCAAACCATGCATGAAAGTTTTTGAAAGTTTCAAAAACTTCAGATTTGTTCTTCAATAAATATACCCAACACATTCTAGTGTAGTCATCAATAAAATTCATGATGTATTTATTTCCATTTTCAAAAATAACATCCATAGGGCCACACAAGTCAGAATGAATTAGTTCAAGCTTTCTATGTGCTCTAGAATGAGAATCATGAAATGACTATTGTGTTTTCCTAATATACAAGCCTCACATTGTTTAAGTTTCCTAGGAATGGTGGGAAAACAAATAACACCATTTCTCTCCAATAAATGAAGATTGTCATAGTTCAGATGTCCAAATCTAGCATTCCATAAGAGATTTGATGGTAGTGTACCTTCATCATACTAAGAAATATATACAAATTTTTGTCCACAACCAGAGGTTCCTTGCAACTTCAAGAGTCTTTATTCTTCTATCCCAGTCATGACAAGTGAGTTTTCTGATGTTTTTCTCATCTCAACCTTTCCATCAAACATGTGAATGGAGTGTCCTTACTAGTGGATGTGAAGCAAAGAAAACAAGTTGCTTCACAACTTTGGGAGGTAGAGAATATCATGTAGAAGAGAGTCAGGTAGATGAGGCAATTTGAGCCTAATGGTGCCAAGTCCATATGGCTTGAGTTTTGACTTGTCTGCAACATAAATTGCTCCATCTACATTATCACTAAATTCTTCAATGAAATATCTTTGAAAGGTCACGTGGCAAGTTTCTCTTGAATCAATCAACCATGCATATTTCCACAAAGCAAGTGAAGCATTAAACAAGTCTTCAATTACTCCAATATTGCAATGTGCCACAATATAATGAGGGGATTCAGATGCTTTACCTTTCCCTTGATCTAGTGATCTTGCTTTCTCTTCATTCATTTCTTGTTTGATTATGTCCCAAGAGATCTTGCATGTGCAAGTATCATATATATTTCTATTGCATGATGTACAATGAACATAAGGTCTTCCTCCTTGGTAATGTTTACCCCCCTGCCTATGTTATTCTTCTTTCCACGTCCTCTTTTGCCACCTCTTCCTCTAAGAAAATCCTATGCCTAATTCTTCTCTTTCTATGCAAGGTACACAACTTCTTCAAAAGACTGAGCAAATGTCTTCTTCTTCCCAAAATATTTCTCTCTTTCAACAAACTTCTCCACAAGAGAGTCAAAGGAAATATCCTTAATTTTTCTGATTGCTTGTAATGACTCAATATAATGAGAATAAGTGGGACACAATGCCTTGATGAAAGTTGTGAGAGGAACATCTATTTTAACTATGGTAGATTCTATATCATGCATAATAGATCTTATTTAAGAAGCTAAGCCAATGGGATCATCATCTTTTAATTTTAGATTGAACAATTTGATCATTAATTGGACTACTTCCATCTCAAAATGTATGTTTCCCAAACTCCTTTCTGCAAAAATATTTAAAAAAATCGAAGTGCTAAAAATTGCTTAAAACCAGTGCCAACGCGTATATCTCATTGTTAGGATTCAAATGACGCTTGAATTGCCTTGATCTGATACCTCATGTGAAAGTTATCACATTCTGAAGTTCTTGGAAAACAACTAAAAAGTCAACTTGCATGGTTGAATGACAGGGTGTATAGGTGACATGGTGTTGGCGTCAAAAACTGACTGGGAAGTATGATGTGTAGTATGGACCAATCACACGCTGACATGTGGTAGGTCGTATAGGTTGTGTTGGCAGAATTGATTGGTGGTTGTGTTTTTGGGTGCCCCAATTAGGAGGCACCATGTAACCCAATGAGAGGGTGCCACGTGTCCCTTGATATTTGTGCCAAAAGTTTTTTGGGTTGACTGCCTGAACTAATGGCATTTGACCCCATGACCTCATGCTCTACAAGAAACATGCCTATCATTATACCACGTGTTTGGTTCTTATTATAACACGGGCACCATTTATATTTAACATCATGGTGTTGGCGCATTGTTAGAGGGGGCAGGGCACATGGCCCTAACCCATGGTTACACGAAACTTCATATGGTCAGAGTGCCAAGGAAGTAAGGGAAGGTGGTTAGCTTGACTCCTCAGCCACATTCACTCCACAAGATCATGACATGGCGCAAAGCGAGAGGGGCAGAGTGGAAGTAATGACCCTAGGTTCTATGGAATCATACGACCATGGTGCATGGCAGAGGGGGTGGGGAGTTGACCCCAACCCTTGATCACAACTAATAACCATAACCGCAATGGAATTGTGGGAGCAGGGATCAGAGTCGGAGTGTTGGCATGTGGCCCAACCTAAATCCACATGGATTTTTAAACAACTAAGGGTGGAGTGCCAGTGGCCTTGTGGCCTCTGGCCCACACCCTCGACCACATGGAATGAAATATGATTGACACTGGGAGCTAAAGATTCGGTGCTTAAGCCTTATTAGTGTATTTATTGATCTTATAATTTGCATCGTTTGCGACAGAATCAATGTCGATCTCAAGCGAAATTGTCGCCAGGTGGTTCTCCCAAAGGTGAATTTCATTTCCTGGTTAGCCATTTTTGTCATTTTGTAGGACAAATAGCAGAAAAAGGAGAAAGGAGGTCTATATTGGCCATTTTTTAGTCTTTTTGAGCCCAAGAAGAGCCTACATAGGGTTTTTTGGGTGTTCAATACATAATGGCAATGTTATTTTTGTGATTTGAGAATTGTATGTTGAAGAATTTACAGAGCCAAGTCCTTTTGTGTTGTAGATAGAGACAAATTTTCGATGTTTTGAGGCCATATGGAGACCTTTTTTAGCATAGAAATAGCCTAGAAATGGGTTTTCGAGCCTCACAGACACATCTATAACATAGTTCTTTCATTAGAGTAGCCAATTTCAGTCTATTCTTAGTACAATTGTGGGAAAATACCATTTCGACACTTCATTATGAAGTAGTTGGATTAGTGCTTATTCATCTTAGAATGAGTAAGTGGACCTGTTACCACATTCAGTGAGCGAGTCCTTTTATTTTTGTGCCATCATTTATTTTCTAAAGTGAGTCAACTTGTGAGTGAGAGTTCTCTAAAGGAGAAAAAATGCCTCTAGAAGGAGGTTTACTCCATGAGTCAATGTTTTGTAATGTAATATTTTTTTTGTTGAGATCAATAAAGCAACCTAGCCATTGATGCAGGGCCCAGAGACATAGTCTACATTAGACAAACTCTATTATCACTTGGTTGTTCTCTTCTTCATTTTTATCATGTTGGATTTCATATGATTTTGTTTCAACTTTAAATTCACTCAAAACTTAACTATTCTAAGTGACCATTTGAAGACCCAAATTTATGAAAATTTGTAAAGTGTCAGAGAACGATCAATTTTTAGATCATTGGTATCGGAGTAGGTTCTAACCATATCTCAAGAATGAGAAAAATTTTACAACAAGAAAGGCTCCTAAAACTGGAAGATATGAATTCCTCTCTTCAAGTGGAGAACATGGAACTAATAAGATTGCTCGAAGCAGCAGAGGGTGAGAAGAAGAATTTGTGCCTAATGTTGCAGAATTTCATTAAAGAGAAAATTGGGGAATGTTCAGCTACTGAAGCTTCCCCCAAGACTCGACAAGTTTGTGGTCATGGGATGACTAATATTTGTACCCTTTTTTATTTTAAGAACACTGCTTATATGTTAAATCATAAGAGTGGTTTGATTGAATCTTCATCTACCACTTCTTATAAAAAGGAGAAGGAGGAGATGACTAAGCTTCATGAAGAGGACCAAGAGTCGCAAGCAGAAAATAGGTAAAAGATACTTCATGTTCAATTCATTCTCTTAACAATGATAATGCTTCTTTTGCATCATTTGAGAAACATACCAAGGGTATTCATATGAAATTTTTGACCAAAATGGGATATAATGGTAAGGGTATTGGAATTCATAGTCATAGTATCATTAATCCTATTGGTGGGAGAACACAACCTCGAGATGAAGGATTGAGATATGTTCAAGAAGAAGTTGGAGAATGCTCCAAAACTGCATATTCAAGGAATTGTTCAAGTGTGAAATTCGTGAAGAAAGAACTCCTACAAGTTGTTGGAGTATCATATCATGATGATGACGATGATGGCAGAACATCTCCAAAGAGAGATGAGTGCTTCAAAGGAGGTACTAAGTCAAGTTCTCCTTGCTAGACTCATAATCCAAAGGACAATCTTAATAGGTATACACATCCTAATTATTCAAAAGCCTTCTATGATTATGAGTAGCATGATGATTTGAATAAAATTTTGCAGAATGTGTTTCCTTGTACTTTTTGTCATTCACATAACCATTGTATATCCAAGTGCCAAAATAGGAAAGCAATGGTCGAGAAAGTGAATATGTCAATTAGAAGTGAGGCTAGGAAGGAATATCCTCCTCCAAGTTCAAAGACATTTTTTCCAAGAAATGCTCACAAAAATATTTGTACTCATTGCAATATAAGTGGGAAATGGATCAAAAAATGTTGGAAGCTCCATCCACATCTTCATCCAAAGAAGTAAAAACAAGTCATGAATTTACTTGAGAAAGAGAAGGAAAATGAACGTGTGAGGCACACCATAACTATCCCAAAAGTAAGTCCAGAAGAAAGCGAAATGCAGAAAGAAAACTCCCTAACCTAGTTGGGTAAGAAATGGTTGGAAATTTTTGTTTAGCTAAATATTGAATTTATTTTGTATTCCACATGTTGCATATCCCCACAGTTGGGTATTTTGTAAAAGTGATGTTATGAATAAATCACTTATATGCAACATTGTTTTCTTGGGCATTTTATGCTATTTTGGCTTGTTGATGAGTCAATCTATATGGGAATTTGAGAGTCGAATTTATTACATATTGTAAAAAGAGTCATATCCTTCATTCATATTGTTCTAAGCATCCTAAACTTTGGGATGCGCATTTACATTACATCAAACATGCCTACAATCGTGCCAAGCACTCATCTACGTAAGTATCTCCATTTGAATCTTTTTTGGGTTATTTACCAAAGTCTCCTTTCGATTTCATATTTGGTAAAGATATTGCATTAGATGGACATAGTGATGTGGACAAATCCAAGAATTTCATTGAGAAAATTCATCTAGTGCAACAAAGACTGTGGAGTATTGAAGAAGGTATGATTTTGATGATTATTTCAATATCTTTTCATTAGAATTTGCAAACCTTTTGCATCATGAGCTAGGAAAATGATAAAGAATTATAATAAAACATGTGAGATTAATATGCAAGACGAAAATGCTGACAATTGTCATTTCCTTATGCAGGAAGGAGGAAAAACGAGAAGTTGTCGTTCCAAAGGAAAGGACAAGGACGGGTTAACCACTGTCCCTTTGACGGGAGACCGAACGCAAACAAGGCAAAGCAAATCGAAGCGAATCAACCTGGAAAAGGAGGTGAAGATATCAGCTCGACGCAGGAGAGAAAATAAATGACTGAGGACTAACGGTTCGGCGAATCCCTCAGGATCCTTGATCCTAAGGGATCGTTGTTTTATCTATTTATGCACTTAGATATCTCTGTCGTCACCCTTATAAAAGGGGAAGCACTGTTAGCTCGAGTTAGGGAGATACGATTATGCTTTTATGTAATTTCTTTTAAGATCAAAACTTTGATCATCGAGTCTCGTTAAGAAATGGTTTATTGTAATTCTGCTCTATGCATTAATACAAACTTGGTTATTATTTCATCTCTGAGTCTAGAATAACTTCAAGCGGTGTACCCCTAGAGGCCAAGGGCCCGGCCCTGGAGGACACTTGCTCCTGTATCATTACGTTTGGTTTATGTGTGGTTTGCTTATCGAAGTCAATTGGTAATCTGGTGTGTTTAATAAGTTTACATCACATGCTCTGTTATGTTTGATTTATTGGGATTTCTACAGATAGAACTATTGTATTGACTATGCATCATATTACTGTTCTTTTAGGAGTTGATATAATACCGCTAGTCTTTACAGAACAATGTTACTATTCCATCATAGAGCCCTTGTGTTGTGCACTTGTCCATTAACGTTACGGAATTCATATTGGAAGTTATGTTCTTTGCGATTGTTGGATTTATCAACAATGTTGTTCTATTTTGAAATGCAGTCGTATTCTTTCTAACTGAGATTGATACCTGGATCAGATTACTACTTAAGTGTGTTGTGTTCCTATATGGTTTTCAAGCGTTGTTCCATAATTTATCAGTAATTAGTGTTGTTCCATTGGTGTGTGTTATCCAATCTGCCCTTAAGAGTGAAAGATTGTTGTTTGATTCCTATAGATTACGATTAATGCATTGGATTCGATATATTAAGATTGTTACTGCTTGTGAGACTTAGTTTCTGTTCTATTTCTTAGCTGTTGTTCCATTTTAGAATTGTTGTTCCATTTCGGATTTGCTATTCCATTGCAGACTTGTTGTTCGATTTCTTAATTGTCGTTCCATTTCTCACCTGCCATTCCATTTATTGGTGTTGGTGTGAAGAACAGTCTCAGGCTGTAGTGAGCATTGGCATTTACTGTCTGGCTCCCAGATCCACGATCTGTTCTCTAATTTCCTTTTCCATCAGTTTCCAAAGGGATGGGTTATTGCTACCAAACCCTTGACTGATAAGTTGCTTAGTCTTTTGAATGTGTGACTTAATCTTTTGAAGTAGTTAAGTTGTAGACAAGCATCCATTTACTCTTGTATTTCTGAACAATGTACTAGCATTACTCTGACAAATGATAGCCTTAGACTGAGACACTCTTTGAAATAACAAAACATTCCCGGATTGACATATTATTTGAGGTAATTAGAAGTGAAAGAGACCCTTTTTATAGCTCTACATTTTGGCGTCGTTGCCGGGGAAAGAGTGTAGCCATTTGTTCTTTTCAGATTAGTGTACGAACCTGCTAGGAAAGAATTGGATTTTAAAACCGGAAGGTAAGAACCTACGTGTGGAGCATGTAAAAGCCCTGCTCCTCTGTCCGCTTTCCTACAGATTTTCTGCTGTTTTGTTTGAATAGAATCTAGTAGTTAATTTGAGTGCATGACTAAGCAGAAAAAGCCAGAAAAAAATTCCAAACCTCTACCCAAGCCAGAAAAAGCTAAGGGGCCGGTGACCCTTGGCCGACCAACCTTCATAGACGAAATCTACAAGAAAGCATAATCTCAGCCCTTAGTAGGACCTAGGAAAGTCATTTCTAAGCAGCCTACTAGTTCCCTTCAGGCCACAGGATCACCATCTGTAGCCTTTGCTGAGGTGCATAGTCAAACTGAAGAGCAGGACTTTCAAGAAATTGAAAATTATACTCCAGAACTATTGCAGGAAGGGAACTTCGGCAATCTTTGTGAAGGAGAAGGAGAAACAAGGGAAACTGGGGAACCAAGGTCTCCTATTAGAACAACTTAGCCGTTAAACATTCTAGACAAGGGAAGTGCTACAAAAATCATTGCTGAAGAAACTCAATCTCCTCATACATCAGGCACTCTCATTATCCCAGATAGAGGAAGTGTTATTAAAACTATTCCTGTTAAATCCATTCCCTCTCAACCTAGGAATACCCTCATAGATATCCCAGAAGGTTATTGGCATATATTCAACCCAATGGCTCAAAACCAGCCAAACACCCAAACCTCTACATTACAATACCCCATAGTGGATTCTGCAGCAAATGCGCCTATGAAAGCAATCCCTATTCAACATATCCCTACATTCCACGGTCTTACATTAGAAGATCTAGATGCATTTTTATTTGAATTTGATGTATTGTGCAGGGGATATGATTACACCACAGACCCCCAGAAACTGAAACTATTTCCCTCTACATTAAAAGGGGTTGCTTTAAGATGGTTTATGGGATTAGGTGGCGGGGTTATAAATAATTGGGATCAAATGAAAGAATCTTTTCTGAAAAAATATCAGGACTATTGCAGGTCTAGAGAACTGAAGGATGAAATATTCCAGATGATGGCTAGATCAAATGAAACATTGGAGGATTATGTGGAACATTTTCAGTATAATCTTCAACGATCTCCTTATGCATCACTACCTTTACCTGATAATGTGTTAAAAACAACATTAATAAGGGGTATGAAGGAACAATGGATTGAAACATTAAACATTATGGGAAAAGGATATATTTATCAAGAAAACTTTGCTAACATTATTGATTTATGTATCAGGAGCTCGAGAGGCAGCACAAGAGTAAAACCGGCAGAACATGATCGGTTTCTAAGGGATAATAAAATTTTGACAGAAGGAGTAACACGTATAGAAATTGGGAATTTATTGGAAAATTTTAAAACTGATATACTAGGGACACTAACTACACAACTTGACATCATGCAGGCCAAACAGAAGCAAATGGAGGTAGAACAGAATTTGGCAATCTTCTGTCCTCGATGCAGGAACAAGCATAGCCATAAGGAGTGTCCACTGGATGCAGTCCAAACAGACGCCATCTGCACAAAAGATCAACTTACAGAAAGCTGTCCCTCACTTCCTGGATTAAAAGCAGTATATAAAGAGGCAGAAGAAGAACCAGAATCGGTGTATTTGCTCAACCAGCGCCGTCAATGGCAGCCGAGACAACCTGGTATGTTTCGAGACCCAACTTCTTCTTTTCAGTCTCCGCAGTATAATGCTCAACAATATAATATGTGGCAAAGTCAATCCCAACCCCCGTTTCCAAACTGGTCACCACAGTCGTTTCTTTCCTCAAACCCGTGGCTGAATCAGGCAAGCCAATCTGGTTGGTTGAATCCTCCTTATACTCCACCATATTGGCAAGGTAACTCATATCCACCGCAATGGACTCCCCCTACTTCGCAAAGTTCAGCCTGGCAGACAAACTGGCAGAGACCGATGCATCGGCCAATAGGAACCATTCCGCTCCCTCAACCTACACTGCCAACCTTACAACAAAATCCCCAGTTTAATATGAGACCGCAACTCCCAGCCCAACCCAACCCCAATCCAAATAACAGACTGGTACAATCTGTCCAAATCATAGAACCACCAGAGATAGGAGACGATCTGAGGGAGTGCAATGATCTTCAGTTAAGATCTAGGTGTATTATCAAAACTGAGGGAGATAAGACAGTTCAGGTTGAAGATCAGTTACCTAGAGAACATATGTCACAAGAAGAGGATGTGAATAAACAACAAACTCATAATCAAGCAACTACATCCTCTCCCCCGTTCCCAGAACGATTAGTCATACCTCGACCTATACACTATCCTGATTTTGACATTCTGGGAGAATTACAAAATTTGTACATAAAAATTCCATTCCTCCAAGCCATTCAAGACATCCTGATATACGCAAAAACTATCAAAGAATTGTGCATAAAGAAACCAAGGAGGAATATAAAAAATAATCCAAGATTCCAAGTAGTCGACACTTTATCTGACTTACTATTAGGAAAAGAAACACCCATTAAATACGAAGACCCAGGAAATCCAATAGTAACTGTTCAAATTTATGGTCAGACCCTGTCCAATGCCTTAGTTGATCTAGGAGCTGCAATTAATATCTTAACAACCACTACTTGCCAAAATCTAGGCATTACATCTGTAGAACCCACCTCTAGCTTGCTAGAATTGGCTGACCGATCTGTGGTTAGGCCAGAGGGTACACTACATGATGTCATGGTCTTTGTTGATTCCTGGGAATATCTGACCAATTTTCTGATAATAAATCCCAAAACCCGACTTGATGGACATCCATTGATTTTAGGTAGACCTTGGCTTGCCACTGCTGATTCTTATATTGGCTATCGGCAAGGAAATATGACCATAACCAAAGAACCAAATATCAAGAACTTAGTTCTATATCCTCCAGTGCAGCCAAGTGTCACAATAATCAAAACTAATAAGCACCATGTATCATACCTTACCGATAACATCCGATCTCCATTAACTATACAAGAGGCACTTGATTTCAAGGACCAAACAGAAGACGATGCCATTAATAATTTCATTAGTCAAACTGAATCCAGATCCTGCACACAGTGTCATATGATAGAAGTAGCATTTGATAATGAATTAGAAGAAGATCCTCTGAAAGATACACATGATCAAACAATACCTGTTACTTCTGTTGCAAATAGTAAAATTGTGGAAATTGAACCAGGTAAGACCTTAAACATTAATGCCAACCTCACACCCGAACAAGAAATGAAGCTCATCCATTTATTAAGGAAATATAAAGAATCATTTGCATGGGACTACCCTGATATGAAAGGAATTGACCCCCAACTATGTACACACCACATTTATATAGAAAAAGATGCAAGACCTTTTCGTCAACCTCAGAGGAGACTAAATCCTCATCTAAAAGATGTGGTAAAAGCCAAACTTCAAAAACTTTTAGATGTCAATTTTATCTACCCTATCTCTGATAGTAAATGGGTCTCTCCGCTTATGGTGGTACCAAAAAAGAATGGGAAATGGAGAATCGGTGTGGACTACAGAGAGCTAAATAAAGCAACACAAAAAGACCACTTCCCTCTCCCACGCATCGACCAAGTATTAGACACTTTGGCAGGAAAGAAATTCTTCTCTTTCCTGGATGGCTTCAGTGGATACAATCAGATTCAGATTTCCCCTAAAGACCAAGAAAAAACTACTTTTACTTGTCCTTGGGGAACATTTGCCTACTGGGTTTTACCTTTTGGCTTATGCAATGCTCCTGCCACATTCCAAAGGGATATCCTTAGCATTTTTGCAGACTTAATAAATGAAGGACTTGAAGTATATATGGATGAATTTACACCATACGGAGATGATTTTGATCCAGCATTGGATACACTGGAAAAAGTCCTACAATGCTGCATTGCTACCAGGCTTTGTCTAAGCCATGAAAAATGCTATATGATGATGACTGAAGGACTTATCCTAGGACACTATATTTCAGCAGCTGGCATTCAGGTAGACCCAACCAAAATCCAAATACTTTTGCTTATTCCCACTCCTACCACTCAAACAGAGGTACGCAGTTTTCTTGGATTTTCTGGCTATTATAGGAGATTTATAGAACATTATTCGCACATTGTTGCACCTTTGTATGCACTAACTAGTAATGTTGACTTTCTTTGGACAGAAAAATGTGAACGTGCTTTCAAGGTGAAGAAGCTTGTGTCCATAGCGCTAGTCCTTCGAGGACCAAATTGGGATTTGCCATTTCAAATATCATCTGATGCCTCAGATACAGCCATTGGAGCAGTCCTTGGGCAGGAAGAGGATAGAAAACCATATGCAATTTATTACATCAGCAAAAATTTATCCCTTGCTGAATTAAACTACACTGTTACTAAAAAAGAATTCCTAGCTGCAATACATGCTATCAATAAGTTTAGACATTATATTACTGGATATCCTATTATCTTGTACACAGATCATTTTTCCATAAAATATTTAGCAAACAAGCCTATCACAAATGGTAGAATAACTAGATGGCTGATTTTATTGCAGGAATTTGATATTACAATCAAGGATCGACCTGGCAAAGAAAACCCTGTAGCCGATTTTCTCTCAAGAATGCCAAAGCAAATTGATGCAGTCGGAGTTGAAGACCAATTTCTGGATGAGCATCTGTTTGTTGTGGCTGTTCAAACACCCTGGTATGTTGATGTTTCCAATTACCTAGCAACATTTTCTTGGATTTGGGGCTATTTGTTCCACACAGGGGCATACATGCATATCAGGAGATGCATTAGAGAAGATGAGATCTTTGACATTTTAAAAGCCTGCCATGACGGACCATGTGGTAGACATTTCGTTGATCGCAGAACTGGACATAAAGTGCTGCAGACAGGATATTATTGGCCCATGATTTTCAAATATGCAAAGAAATTTGTCCAAGCCTGTGACAGTTGCTAGAGAGCAGGACGCCCTGGTCAGTCTGATGAGATGCCTTTGAAACTGTAGTTAGTCATCGAACCATTCAAGCGATGGGCTCTTGATTTTGTTGGACCAATTAACCCATCACCGAACCAGAAAACATATATTTTGGTGGCAACAGAATATGTCACCAAGTGGGTTGAAGCAGAGGCATTGCCAAGAGCTACATAGGACTCTGTCATACAGTTCCTGTTCCATATATTTGTACGTTATGGCCTTCCAAGAGAAATAATTACAGATGGTGGACCACAGTTTGCTGGGAACAGAATAGCTGCAACACTCAACAACTATCATGTCCAGCATAAAATCACTTCTCCATACCACCCACAGGCAAATGGGCAGGTAGAAAGCAGCAATAAAATAATAGAAGCAATCCTAACGAAAACCATATCGTCACATAGACGTGATTGGGCTGCCAGACTACCTGAAGCACTGTTGGCTTACAGAAAAACATGGAGAAGCACCACTGGTTACTCACCTTATCAATTAGTGTTTGGAAAACAACCCATTTTCTCCATAGAATTCGAAATCCAAACATTGCGAACAGCACAGGAAGTTAGCTTAGATCTAACTGAGGCACAGATTAATTGATTACAACAAATCAATGAGCTGGATGAAATTAGGCTCTCTGCACTTCAAAACACTGCCCTGATCCAACAGCAGCGAGCTAAATGGCATGATGCTCTCATTAAAAATAAAGTCTTCCACGAAGGAGACTAGGCTCTTTTGTACAACTCCAAGTTTGAGGACTTCCCTGTGAAACTCCAGACTCGCTGGTTGGGACCATACGAAATCCAGAAGGTACATGACAATGGGACCCTTACTCTAATCACTATTGACAGTTCTGGATATGCCTTCAAGGCAAATGGCCACCGAGTTCGTCTTTATCACAAACCACTCACTCGGGAGTCCTTTTGCCAGCAACTACGCCGAGACTCTGATATGGAGATTTTGGGGGAGGAAGAGAAGCCTTCCTCACCTGTAATTCATTAAGAAATTTATTTCTTTTTACAGTTTGTACATAATTTCTTTTATTGAATCATTTTTGTACATATTTTTTGTTTTGCTGTTATTATTTGTGTTTTTCCTTTTTTTCAAAAGACCAGCATTTTCTTCTGGCTGTTCCTTTTTCAAAAGAGTAACCTCATTTGGATCAGTCGTCATTTTGTTGTAATTTGGTTCTTTTTCTTTATTTTTTGTGTTATGCTGTTCATTTTCCAAAGGAACAACATTTTTTATTTTTTGTTGTTCCTTTTCCAAAGGAATGGAATTCTAGTGTTTTTGCTGTTCCTTTTTCAAAGGAACAACATTTTTTATTTCTGTTGTTCCTTTTCCAAAGGAACGACATTTCTGAGTGTTTATTGTTCCTTTTCCAAAGGAACAACATTTTTTATTTCTGTTGTTCCTTTTCCAAAGGAATGACATTTCTGAGTGTTTGTTGTTCCTTTTCCAAAGGAACAGCATTTTTGATTTCTGTTGTTCCTTTTCCAAAGGAACGAAATTTCTGAGTGTTTGTTGTTCCTTTTCCAAAGGAACAACATTTTTTATTTCTGTTGTTCCTTTTTCAAAGGAACGACATTGGTATGTTCTGTTGTTCCTTTTTCAAAGGAACGACACTGGTATGTTCTGATGTTCCATTTTCAAAGGAACGGCATTGGTATGTTCTGTTGTTCCTTTTCCAAAGGAACGACATCTGTGTGTTCTGCTGTTCCTTTTCCGAAGGAACAACAATTTCCATCTTTGTTGTTCCTTTTTTAAAGGAACGGAATTTGCATTTTTTGTTGTTCATGGTCTTCGGTTGTCCCTTTTTCCAAAAGGAACACCTCTTGCATGCTTTTACTCTCCTTGTGAAACAGCTTGTTCCTTTTGTTGTTCTAAATTGAGGATGCTTGTTGCTCCTGTTCTTTCAAGTCTTTTAGAATACAGCCATGCACTTCTGCAATTAATACAAAATCACAACATACTGAAATCAATCAATCATAAATCGCTATCTTTATAAGAAATTGCTCTGCATTGGTAAGAGGACAGAAGGAAGGACACACTTATTTATCATCTTTTGCTGTCATTGTTCTACTAATTCTGCTCTGATTGGTTATCTTTATCATGATGATCTCTTTTAATCCCCTTTGATTATTATTTAGGAATAAGAGCAAAGGGTTTATATCTTCCTATTGAGATGTTAAGACTTCTTCCACCATTCCTACTCTTAAGGAGTGTTGAACCACCCTTTGTGTATAAATAATGGAAAATACTTTATGAAAAAGAAAGAAAAAAGAGCGAACATGACTTATAAGTTGTCAAATGCAGGATAGGGGGTCTCATCAAGAGCCAGCCTACCATGATCATGAGGACGAAAGCGAAGTGGCATTCCCACTATGGCCACCACACCAGGGATATGATCCAAAAGGTACATCAAATAAACAACCCTTGGAACAGGAGGTCCCATCACGAGCCGACCTGCCCACTTTTCGCTTCTTCCTCATGAATGGCATTATGGTTAACTGGTCACCAAGCCAGCATAATGGCCTACATTTTGACATCACAGAACATTTCCTAAGTATACAAAAAGGATCATGGTTCCATGGGTGAAATAAACAACTTTGCCAAGGTTATGGACACCTGTCGGCAGCAGAGCATTGTTAATGGTATTGAAGTCGCATTATTTACACCAATAGGTAAGTTACTAGCACCCTTCTGTTTCTTATACCTTAGTAATTAATCATATATTATTTCCCGAATCATATAACGCATGTAAATTTATTATCACCAATCATGCCAGAGTAGTTGACAATGACCACATGAGACTTGGAATGTAAGGCAGATGTCCTATCCTCCCAGCCTCGCATCATATCACAGCAGTCTCTTACGTATTAGGCGATCCAACTCTATCCCTCAATTTCGGTAATTTGTTGTTTTTTGTAAACATGGCATATTGCCATACACTGTTCCTTTATGACTCTGCTTCAGAGTGGGCGCTGCTCTTTTATTTGACGGCTGGGACAACCTATCACATTGCGGGGGGGAGGTTAACCTCATCATTCCCTGGGTTACGTGTCAGCCCACCATTCGGGAAGTTGTGTACTAGGGTACATCATGGCTCAATGGCATACTATTTTTATTTTTTCTACATGACTTGTTGTTCATAAGCCATTTCTATTGTATACTCTGCAGCATTAGATTTTGAACAAGTCTTGCATCTGTCAACCTCTCTGTGTTTCAACAGAACGAACAACTTCCGTTCCATTAAGAGTTTACAACGAAACCATGGGAGGAATATCGATTCGAAGAGAACCGCAGGTGTTAACAGTCTCTGTTGCTTCCCGGGAAATCCTGGCAAGAGCAGGGTGGCTGACTTATCTCAACCACTTGCAAGATTCTAACGAGACAATGGAAATTGAATTCTTGCAGAATTTGCAAGACGATTACTCCACAGTGAGGGGGAGACACATAGCAGTCGCCGATGACATAATCGCAGAAGTCTCGGGACTACTAGCCACTAGACCCGTATGGACGTTAAAAAAGGAGAGATTGCAAAAGATTATAGAAATCTTCTGGGACGAAGGCTATAGCCTGGAAATTAGAGGAAAGGGAGTTCTGCCAGCAGCACTAGGAGAGCCGTCGGCAGAATTAGCAAAGACTATTCAAAGCTACATCACCTATGAAGGTAGAAAAGACGTGGTAAGACCACGACATCTTAAACTCTTAGTTGTACTTAAGCAAAAATGCTCTGTAAATTTACCTGCATTTTTGAATTCGTTACTTCATGACGTTGCACGGAGCATAAAAAAGGCACAACATGTAGAGTCAGTTATTAGTCATCATGGCTTGATTCGGTTAATTGTCAGCCATAGCCTCACCGAGCAGCAGAGTAGCTGGGAAGAGCTAATTGCTATGATAAATGGGGGATTGACCGCACCATCCCCAAAACGTAAACATGCCACCAGTACACCCGAGCGCCCAGAAAAATGCAGGGAATTGGCAAAACGTAAACATGCCACCAGTACACCTGAGTGTCCAGAAAAACGCAAGTAATTGGCAAAGCGTAAACATATCACCGGTACACCCGAACGACCAGAAAAACGCAAGAAATCGGTCCAGCTAGCACGGCTATGAGGGAGTCTGGAGAAGCCCCAAGAAAGCACCAGCCAGCCGATAGAAATTGAAGATGAGCAACCCTCACAGCCAGAAGGGGAGGACGATGAGAAAGAAGAAAAAGAAGAAGAGGCTGAGCAATCTGAAGAGGAAGAAGAAAATGAAGAAGAGGCTGAACAATCTGAAGAAGAAGGGGAAAAAGAAACTGAAA
Source organism: Pinus tabuliformis (assembly GCA_031772625.1). Classification (NCBI taxonomy): domain Eukaryota; kingdom Viridiplantae; phylum Streptophyta; class Pinopsida; order Pinales; family Pinaceae; genus Pinus; species Pinus tabuliformis. The sequence goes on along the minus strand of CM062805.1, from coordinate 150,540,073 downwards.
CCGAAGAAGAAGAAGCCAAGCAATCTGAGCAAGAGGAGGAAATGGAACAGCAGGAAGGTAGCCCAATGCAGGACCCAGTGGGAGAAGATGAATTGGCCAAAGTTTTGGCCAATATGGGAGAATATGGCCAACCTTCCATTCCATCAGACCTCCATGCCGAAAAGAAATCCTAGGAGGAAAATGCGCCTGAAGAATCACATGCAAGAGGCGCAGAAGAAGAGAATCTACCTGCTCATGATGAAAAGATGATAGGAGATACTGAATAGGAACAATTCGTTCCTAACCAGAAGACACCAAAGGAAATTCCAGAGGAAACAGGGGCAGAAAAAGAAGTCGCCCAAGAAATAACAGAACCAGTTAGGGTTCTTGCGCCGGAACAGCCAGAGCAGAACAATGAAGAAACACCCTAGAAAGAAAATCCGAGAATTAGTCACAGTACAGGCCGCAGTGAACAGCCTGTTGTTCCTTCTAAGGAAATCCTGGAAATTAAAGAATTGCGAAAGGAACAGCAGAGATTATTGAATATAATAGTCCAGCTCCACCAGTAGATTAGGATTCTAAAAGCAAGGCAAAGGGTAAAAAGGACTTCGGGAAGAAAAAATGTGACCACTCCAGCAAAACCCCTCAAGGCAAAGGGGCGGAGGACCAAAATTAACCCTGCTGTTCAAAACCCTGGCGAGAAACAGGTTGTTGTTCCAAATGATGCTGAGAAACAAATTGTTGTTCCAATTGAAAAGGAACAGCAACGGACTGATATTCACGTTAAGATCGAAATGGATGAGAGGATGACCAGTGATAAGGAAATTCAGATGGAGGCACCACTTTTGGGAGTGATAAGGGTTATGAACTTAAAGCAATGCAATAGGAAAGTTCAGGTAAAACTCCCGGCCTCCATTGCTGCATGGAGAAGAGATCCGAAAACAGTAACCCTACGAAAGGGTTTGAAGCAAGCTCAGCAAGAAGCAGAAAAGCTTAGAGAGCAAACGGTCCCTCGCGAAAAGTATGAAGAGCTACAACAGTAGCTAAGGAACGTCAATCTATCTGAAAGCCAGGCCTTTGAAGGGTGGCGAAGGGAACAAGAGAAAGTCACGAAGGTAACTCGTAGGTTAGATATCGTTATCAAGCAGATGGATACCTTGTGTTCTTTATACAATGACGTCTTAGCATGTAGAGCCCCTGCTAAGAATTATGCCTTGTTTCTACTGGAATGGTATTTGCAATTAAAAATAAAGGTTGTTAAAGCAGGTGCTCCCATACAAATTAACATTGTCAATGATTTTATAGACTGTTGTAAGCACTACGGGGTAAAAGTCCAGAGACTACTGTGTGAGTTCTATTTACATAACCTTGTAGTACACCAGGAAACCGAGCTGAACCCTGGCCCTTTTGTTGGGGACATCCAATTGCAGGCATTCATTTCATTTGGGGTTAATCAAATTAAATGGCTCAAAGCATATAATAATTTCTAAAGGCAAGAAAACGGATTAGATTTGTGGGTAAGGGCTGAGCCTAGGGACCCAGTATAGTTGTGGAAAGCACATAGAAACCTCATGAAGACTCTAGGTGTAATTGAAGCATTAGGACCCATGCATGAGGCACTCATTCAATAGGGATTAGAATACTTTCTTTCTATCAAAGACCTTGCCGTTGATGCAACTAAATTTTGGTATCAAATCTCTAATCCGAATATCCAGCTCAGGGAACCGTTTAAGTATGAGAATTTTAAATTAGCTGCCAACCGCTTGCACCTCTATGGCAAAATCGTTTTGAGGGCAGGGCCATCCTAGTTAGGATACAGGTTCCAGAGTCTAATTATTTGGCACCCTGCACCCGAATACCAAGCCCTGTATGAGATGCCTGAGGGTCAGACACGTCATTTCTTTGACTACCTAGTTACGCATCATGGCTGTAGGCCTCCTCATGAGATTCCATCTCCTGCCTATTCTCTCACTGCTTTACATGTCAACTACAATGTTTTCATGAGGGCATGAAACAGGGTAAGCAGGGGGGTGTGTGGAGTATTGAAGAAGGTATGATTTTGATGATTATTTCAATATCTTTTCATTAGAATTTGCAAACCTTTTGCATCATGAGCTAGGAAAATGATAAAGAATTATAATAAAACATGTGAGATTAATATGCAAGACGAAAATGCTGACAATTTTCATTTCCTTATGCAGGATGGAGGAAAAACGAGAAGTTGCCATTCCAAAGGAAAGGACAAGGATGGGTTAATCGATGTCCCTTTGACGAGAGACCGAATGCAAACAAGGCAAAGCAAATCGAAGCGAATCAGCCCGGAAAAGGAGGTGAAGATATCAGCTCGACATAGGAGAGAAAAGAAATGACTGAGGACTAATGGTTCGGCGAATCCCTCAGGATCCTTGATCCTGAGGGATCGTTGTTTTATCTATTTATGCACTTAGATATCTCCGCCATCACCCTTATAAAAGGGGAAGCACTGTTAGCTCGAGTTAGGGAGATACGATTATGCTTTTATGTAATTTATTTTAAGATCAAAACTTTGATCATCGAGTCTCGTTAAGAACTGGTTTATTGTAATTCTGCTCTATGCATTAATACAAACTTGGTTATTATTTCATCTCTGAGTCTAGAATAACTTCAAGCGATGTACCCCTGGAGGCTAAGGGCTCGACCCTGGAGGACACTTGCTCCTGTATCATTACGTTTGGTTTGTGTGTGGTTTGCTTATCGACGTTAATTGGTAATCTGGTGTGTTTTATAAGTTTACATCACATGCTCTGTTATGTTTGATTTATTAGGATTTCTACAGACAGAACTATTGTATTGACTCTGCATCATATTACTGTTCTTTTAGGAATTGATATAATACCGCTAGTCTTTATAGAATATTGTTACTGTTCCATTATAGAGCCCTTATGCTGTGCACTTGTTCATTAACGTTATGAAATTCATCTTGGAAGTTATGTTCTTTGTGATTGTTGGATTTATGAACAATGTTGTTCTATTTTGAAATGCAGTCGTATTCTTTCTAACTGAGATTGATACCTGGATCAGATTACTACTTAAGTGTGTTGTGTGCCTATATGGTTTTCAAGCGTTGTTCCATAATTTATCAATAATTAGTGTTGTTCCATTGGTGTGTGTTATCCAATCCGCCCTTAAGAGTGAAAGATTGTCGTTTGATTCCTATAGATTACGATTAATGCATTGGATTTGATAGATTAAGATTGTTACTGCTTGTGAGACTTAGTTGTTGTTCTATTTCTTAGCTGATGTTCCATTTTAGAATTGTTGTTCCATTTCGGATTTGTTGTTCCATTGCAGACTTGTTGTTCGATTTCTTAATTTCCATTCCATTTATTGGTGTTGGTGTGAAGAACGATCTCATGCTGTAGTGAGCATTGGCATTTACTGTCTGGCTCCTAGATCCACTATCTATTCTTTGATTTCCTTTTCCATCAGTTTCCAAAGGGATGGGTTATTGCTACCGAACCCTTGACTAATAAGTTGCTTAGTCTTTTGAATGTGTGACTTAATCTTTTGATGTAGTTAAGTTGTAGACAAGCATCCATTTACTCTTGTATTTTTGAATACTGTACTACTAGCATTACTCTGAAAAATGATAGCCTCAGACTGAGACACTCTTTGAAATAACAAAACGTTCCCGGATTGACATATTAATGTGAGGTAATTAGAGGTGAAAGAGACACTTTTAATAGCTCTACAAAGACTACAAGAGCAGCTTGAGAAAAGAAAATAAAAGTACAAAGCAAGGCTTGAAAAGCATCGAGTTGATCATGATTTCCAAGTGGGAGATCAAGTTTGGTTGTATATCAATAAGGAAAGACTTCAAGGTGAAGGTAAAAATCTCAAGCCAATTAGATATGATCCTTTCAAAATCTTGGAGAAGATTGGTAATGACACTTTCTGATTAGATTTTCCACCTTATATGAAAATTTATTCTATTGTGAATGTGGAAAACTTGAGATTGTATGAGAAACCAATGATTAATGATAATGAAGAGAATTTTCAAATTCCATCTGTTGAAGATTTTTCTCCTGAAAATTTAGATGAGTTGCAGGAAGACTCAATTCTTAATAGGCACATCACAACTTCGCAGAAAGGAAATGTGGAGTATCTTCAAGTGGGGCCCAAAGGTACCAATCCAAGTAAAGAAAGGTGGATTGAGATTGGGAAAGTGAGGAAGTTTTACTCTCACTTACTCAGTAAAAATAGACTTTTGGTGGTCCAAAATCTTCTAGTGGGGAGCAATGATTTAGGGGATAAAAAATATGCTCAAAAATAAAAGTGCTCAAAATCACTCGCATTTGGTGCCAAATTGTAGATCTCATCGTTTTAAATCCAACAATGCTTGAATCACCTCAGTCTAACACTGTAAGTAAAAGTTATCATGTTATGAAGTTTTTGGCAAATAACTAAAAAGTGAACTTACAAGGTTGATTGGGTTGCTGACTAGGCATGCCGTACAGGTGATGTGGCACTGAAATCAATAGTTGAATGGGGTGGTGTAGTATGAAGTATGGACCAACCACGTGGTGACGTGGTAGGCCGTACAAGCTGTGTTGGAAGAATTTTATTGGTTATTTTGTTTTTGGGTGGCCCAATTAGGAGGCAATATGTGGCCTAATGAGAGGGTGCCACATGGCACTTATGATTTGTGCTAAAATTTTATTGGGTCGATTGACCGACCCATCGGGGTTTGAACCCACAACCTCACATTCAACAACCAACATGCCTACCTGTGTACCACACGTTTGGTTCTTATTATAAAACAGATGTCATTTAGATTTAATGTCATGTTGTTGGCGCGTTGGTGGAGTGGGTGAGGCACATGGCCCCAACCCTTGGTTACAAGACTCTTCATACGATTGAGCGCTGAGATGGTAGGGGCGGGTGGTTAGCCTAGTCCCCAGGTCACATTCACTCCACATGACCATGACATGTCGAAAAGTGAGGGGAAAACGGAAGTGTTGGCATTATGGTATGCATGGTTCTAACTATATTATGTTAGCATTGGTTTATGATGGAAACTAGCTCATGTTGGAATTGATTTCAACCCTATGTACCCTAGCTAATGTGTTGATGCATGGTTGCAGATGGTTGTGTTGAAATTGAGATGATTATGTTGGCATTGATGTCAACTATATGATGTCACACTCATGGTCGGTGATGACATTGGTGTGGTTGATGGTTCCTCATGCACTAGTGCCATTCATGGAGGTGTTTCCTTGATTTTTCTTTTGTTTGTGTGTGCATTGAGTTGATTCCTTATTGTGAATTGACTAGAGGCATTGTTGATGCCGCTATAGTTGGAGTTGTTTCTACAGGTATTGGTGATGCTTCTACAAGCGTTGGAGGCACTAGAGACGCTGCTACATGTGATGGATATGTGCTTCATGTCGTTGACCTTAGTAGGATGCTTATGACTTTTTGTAGTAGTGTGTTGGCTTGATGAGGATGTTATTAAGATGCTACAGAGGTGTTGTAGGTCTTTTCATATGTGTTGTAACTTGTGAGGTGTTTGTGGAGAGTGGAGGACTTGTTGGCACTCTTGCCAACCCTTGATTGCTGGCTTCTAGGTCAACATGGAAGTAGCACTTGGGAGACATGTTCGATCCACTTGCAAAGGTGTTACTGAGCTTGACAGAGGTTTGGACTCTTGTACAAGAGTTGGAGTAAGTGATCTAACAGGTGGCAAAGGTTCTGAGCTAAGGGCTTATGGTTTTTCCTTTTGCTCTGCCCCAATTTCATGGAGATAGGATTATGCATGCAAATGAAAGGTTCCATTCACCGGGAGATAAGCCTGTGCATGCTATTGAAGGTCTCCAGTGGAGTTTATCTAATGTTGTGCATGCAATTGAGATTTTTCACGAAAAATCCTCTACATTCCTTGTGAAAATCGGAAGAAAATTGGTATGGAAATTCTCAGAGGCTTCTAGAATAAGTTGTAATGGCCGGGAATGGCTTGAAAAGGTCCTCCAATGATGTGAACAACTTTAGTGCATAATTAGTGATGTTAGTGGATTGGTTTGGTCCAATATTTGCACCTTTGATCCTAGCCCAAAAGTCATATTTTCCCTCCATGTTTTATATACATTACTTTGGAGACGAGTATTGGTTGGTTGAGGTAGTATAATGAGTGAGATAATTGGAGAAGTGGTAGAATTCTTTAGATAAATTTGTGAGAATGAATTCTTTATTATGTGGCTTCTAATTCTAGTATTGTAGCATAATTACGAAGCAAGTCATAAATTTTCAAATCAGATTTGTGGCTATTGTATTATAGTTTATTTGGAAGATATGGAGTAGAGTTTAGGCTACTGGATGATTGTATTATTGATGGTTTCATTTGTGCCACTATTTTTTGGTGTTGAGAGAATTCTATTTGTGGTGTTTTTGTTTGGTTTATAGATGGTGTCTTATTGTTGAGACTTGAATTATAGAGCTGAATTCTTATTGAGGAGAGTGTCTTGGATCTAGTTTGAAGTTAGATGAAATGAGGTCCACATAATGATGAGGAGAAATGACTTCATGAGAGAGGAGTAGTGATATCAAAGCTTCAATGAAAGGAACAATTTCTCCATCCAATCAAAGTTGGATAGTCCAAATTGGAGTTGGGCGAGAATCATCGTTCGTGGTGGAATTCAGCGGATGGCAGTTTGAAGGTTCGTGTGAGAAAAAAATCTTCCAAGGTGATCAGTAGAATCGAGTCTCCTAGATGATTTGTGTTGGCCTATTGTAAATGAGATTGGACCTATAAGCTGATCGAAGTAAACTAACTATGTAATAGAAAAAATTCTTGACATAATAGAGACACAGAGAAGAGCAACAACAATAAGGGTGGTTTTCTCCTAGAAGGGTTTCCACTAAAAATCTTGTGTCTCATGTGTGATGATTAATTTTTTGGTTGTGTTTTGATAGTTTTATTTTAGTATATGATGCTGATATGTTTACATGTTTATTGTTTACTCATATGCTACTAACATATTGTGGGTTTCTGCAATAACAAGTGTGTGTGATTCATGAAAGAAGTTTAAAGTGGTAAAAATTGATAGTAATTCACACTACTGATTCACCCTCCCCAATTAATGCTCCAAAGTTTCCAACAATTGGTATCAAAGCGAGGATCTTGGTTGCAGCTTGATCGCTAGAGAGTAGATTCGGGGTTTGTTGGTAGATTTTATTTTTTTATTTTATTTTATTTTTTTCAGAGTGGTTGTCCTCATTGTTGCAAATTACAAGGTATGGAAAAGAAATGTTAAATCTCAATTATTGTCTAGTGGATCTAATATTCGGAGATCAGTAAGTGAAATTTGTGGCAAGGATCCAATTGTAGATAAATTTTTGTAGTAGGATGCACAAGCTAGATGCATAATCTACAAGAATCTTCATGATGATGATTTAAAGAGGCTAGTAGGTTTGGAATATGCCAAAGATACGTGGGACAAGGTAGAGTCCGTATTTAGAGATGGTAGTAACAACAATAAGGAATTTGAGAAAAAGAGCAACAAAAAGAAGAACAAGAAGAAGGGCCTTAAAAAACAAGAAGCTCAGCCACAAGTGTCTCATTCTTCTAGTGCACATGATTCAACAGATGATGAGAATAAACCATAAAATCATGAGCTTAAAGGTACAAATATTTATGATTTTATTTTGCGTTACAATTTTGATGATTCATATTTTGATCATGCTGAAGTGCCTAGTAATGATGAAAATGATATTAAGGTTCTTAGAGCTGATATTTCAAGACTAACAATTGCATGCAAGGATCAAGAAAGATTATTGCAGATTTTTTATGATAGGGAGTCCAAACTCAAGAAGGAGATCATCAGCTTAAACATTAAATTGGCTAAGTCTGAAAGAGTTGAGGAAGGCATGAGGAAGCAATATAAAGAGAAGGAAGATGAGTGTGAAAAATTAGAAGCCGAACTGGTGTCCTTAAGAAAGGAACAAAATATGGAGAAGAGAACCATGGCCTTGGATAGTTTTCTTGAGATCCAAAGATTACCATTGGATAAATCTGGTCTTAGATTTCAAAAGGGTGAGTCTAGTTTTCATGCAGGAAAAAAAAAAAGAAAGAAAAACCCAAGAAGCCTGTAGCAAACAATACCAATAATAAGAGTGAGAACCAAGGAAACAAGAAGCAAAACCAACAATTAATCAAGCAACAAAACCAGTAGCAGAGAAGAAAGTTTGAGGGAGATACTACTTTCAGAAAATCTTTTTCTCCAAGAGAGTATTATGACATATTTGTAAAATTTCAAAGGAAACAAATTCCTTCTATTCCTTTCATGCATAAAGTAGAATGTTACAACTATCACAAGTTTGGGCATGTTGCAACTAATTTTTGGATCATAATGTATATATCAAATCAACAAAGCTAGCAATTATTTCAACAGTCAAGGAGATTGTTTAACAAGTATAATCATGGTTTTTATGATTATTGTTACTCATGTCACCTATTATGCCATAAGGCAATAGATCACATAATTAACCAATGGAGGAGAAGCACATTCCATGGAAGATATGGAATTGGTATAAGGAAAAATAGATTTGATCCTCTTGTTTCGTATCTTGGTCGAGGGGAATGTTATACATTCCATAACTATGACCATATGGAAAGAGATTGTCTTCTGCCTCGTTATTCAAGGAAAAATTTTCCAAAGCGGCAAAAACAAAGAGGCCCTACCAGAAAACCAGCAAAGGAAGAAAATAAGAAACCAAATACTGTGTGGAGAAATAAGGAGAAAAAAATATTCAAGTAATGAAGAGCATCCCCTCCTACAGTCCATGATTATTTCTTGCATACTTATATAGGAATGCAATGTTCATGAAACGTGCATAACCTCAGCGGGAGTGCATGGTACATCATAGTAGTGTGGCAATTTGATGAATACAATTTGGTGCAACAGCTATGATGATTTAATTTCAGCCTCATGCACATTCAGGTCCACAGGATCATCTTGTCTATTGGAGGTATATTGAGCTCAGGGGGAGCTATGCATGGTGTGAAATTTACATGTGATATTTAGCATTTTATTCATTTATTTTCACTCAGTCATTAGTGGCAGATTTATACGTGTTTTCACGAGTGAAAAAGAGTAAAATTTTCAGCCATATATATGCTTTTGTTTTCACTGACAATTTGGTTGAAAATATGGTACAACAATGCATAGGATGAGTTCATTGGCATAGGGTGTATTGAGGTGACTTGAGACATGGACCAACCATGTATGAGCTATCTTATGATGATTATTATATCCATGTAATTGTTATTGTATCATCACTTTATGTTGGTTAAGAGTCATTTCATTGGTAGATTGAGTCATCATGGTGATAGGCTTGCTATGGAGGAGTCCTATGGAGTCATTTTGCAGCCACATGTATGGCTTGATGATGTTGTAATATTCATGATGTATCATGTATTTGAGTCATTGGTCCATATGAGATGATCATATCAGCCATGTATTTATTGATATAACCGCCGAAGCCAAAAGAAAATAACAACACCACGAAGACAAAGAAGGACACGAGAAAGTGGTGTGAGTTCCATAAGATCCCCACTCACAACACAAGTGAGTGTCGGGCCAAGCAGTCAGTGGTGGTTGAGTTGAAGGCTTCTGAATCAGACACATGTTCTGACTCAGATTCATAACATGACAAGGGGAATGGCAAAAGGAAGCAGATCATTGACACAGAGCCCAGTGACACCGTGGCTGCCACCGAGATCCAGAAGATTGAGTAGGAAGATCCAAAGGAGGGGGAACACCTCTTCCACTCATATATTTGGCTGAAGGGTTCTTCTCTACAGTTTATTGTTAGCATTCAGAGACAAAAGAACCTCATTTGAGTAGAGGTCGTGAAGCGGATGGGCCTACTGACTACAACACATCCTCAGACGTACACCATCGAGTGGCTTCACCAAGGATGAGATCTTCGAGTTATCCAACAGTGTCTCCTTCCCTACATAATAATCCCTTCAGGGATGAGGTACTGTGTGTTGTTGCCTCTTGAAGTATGTGATGTATTATTAGGACAACCATACTTGTGGAAGTGACATGTTGTATATGAGTCTAGACCTTGCTCTATTATTATTTCTTTGGGTAATAATTTATACAAGATACCGGAGGTAGCCCCACTTACCACCATCTCTTTAATCTCTTCTAAGCAATGCAGTAAGATCGCCTCCCAAAATAGTAAATTTGTTTCCTTTCCGATTCGCTCTCAAAGTAAGGGAATATGGTAGCCACATCCATGGCCCCTGAGAATGGTTCCTCCACGCAGCAGAAGCAGGTGGATACGGTCATTGAAGAATACAGGGACATCTTCTCCTCAATCACAGGGGTTCCCTTGCATTGTCAGGTCAAGCATTTGATCGATCTAACTCCCAGAGCACCTCTAACCAATGGACCGATATATCTCCACTCCATTATAGAAAATGAAGAGATCAGTTGGAAAATCCAGGATTTTCTACAAAAAGGGCACATATGACCAAGTTCCTCACCTTCTAGGAGCCCAATTGTGATTTTACAGAAGAAGGATGGGACTTGGAAGCTATGCATTGATTATTGGGCACTAAACAAAATCACTGTTAGGAACAGGTATCCAATCCCACAGATTAATGACCTTTTGGAGCAACTCAAGGGGGCCAAGTATTTCAGCAAGATCGATCTAAAGTTTGGATATCACAATGTTCCAATAGAGCCCACATATGTATAGAATAGTGCCTTCAAATCCAAGGAAGGATTTTTTGAATGGTTGGTTATGCCCTTCGGGTTGACAAATTCCCCTGCTAGTTTTATGAGGCTAATTGATTACATCTTTCGACCCTTCACCAACTCATTCGTGGTTGTTTGTCTGGACGGCATCCTCATCTTCAACAAGAGTTGTGAATAACACTTGCAACACATTCGACAGGTCCTTCAAACCCTTTGGTAGCACGAACTATGTGCCAACTTGGAGAAATGCACCTTTGGGATGAGCCAGGTCCATTATCTGGGTTACATCATAGATGAGTTTGGCATGAATGTGGATCTGACTAAGATCCAAGTTATTCAGGATTGGCTAGCCCCAACCACTCTAACAGAGCTTCACAACTTTTTGGGCCTTGCAATTTTTTATCGGAGGTTTGTGTTGGGATTCTCCCATATCACTTGACCTTTGAGTCAGATTACTAAGGGCGGGGCGAAAACAAAGTTTTCTTGTTCCGAGTCCCAATGGAAGGCATTCGTTGAGTTGAAGCACCGCCTCTGCCCTAGATGGGTACTCACACTACCAAGCCTGCAACATCCATTTGAAATTGAGATAGATGCCTCCGAATGTGTTATTGGTGCAATCCTCACCCAACACAAGCATCCAATGGCCTATCATAGTGAGACACTTTCCAATACAATTCAGAAGTACCCCACCTATGATAAATAGATGTATTCTATCATGTAGGCTTGTTGGCAATGGAAGCATTACATTCTGGGGAAGGAGACGGTCATCCACACCGATCACCGACCTCTTTAGTTTATACAGACACAAGGGAAGTTGCAAAATGATCACCTCAAAAGTGGTCTACATATCTGCAACTATTCTAATTTAACATTAAATACAAAAAGGGCGACACAATTCATGTTGCAGATTGCCTCAGATGGCCCCTAGTTGTATCACTGATTATTGTTCTCAATTTTAATGGCCACGAGACCTCTGGATGGCCGCAACTATACAAAAATGATCCAAAGTTCGCCTCCACATACCAGATGCTAGTAGATGGAAAGAAAGTTCCTGATTTCCACCTCTAGGATGCATTATTATGCTACATGGGCCACCTTCATGTTCCTTCAAGCAAGTTTGCCAAGATGATTTTGGAGGCGCACTACAGTTGGGTCGCAAGACACTTTGGTGTGGAGAAAACTATGGTTATACTACAAAAGTACTTTTATTAGACAAAACTTTGACTAGATGTTGGGAAAGATATTAGATCCTGCACTGGCTGCGCCATCACCAAGCCAACCATCAAGAAGCAAGGCGTGTACACTCCTCATCCTACTCCAAGCCAAGCATGGGAATCTATCTCCATGGACTGTATGTCTGGCCTCCCTTCTACCAAGCATGATAATGACTTTGTATTCGTGGTCGTGGACATATTTTCTAAGATGGTTATATTGGCGACCTACAAGAAGAGTATCATAACAGTGGACCTTTCCAAACTCTTCTTTGAACAAGTGTGGGTACATTTATGGATCTCGCAGACCATTATATCAAATCAGGATAGCAGGTTCCTGAGTACATTTTGGTCAAGCCTCTAGACACTATTGGACACCAAGCTCATCAAGTCGACTGCTTTCCATCCCCAGACTGATGGCCAGCCAAAGGTCTTCAATAGGATGATAGTGCACATACTCCGCATGTACAACTCCAAGCATCCACGAACCTAGGATGAGATTTAACCATTTATCCACAAACTTGAAAGGGACTGTGACTAGTTGAGCTATGGATGCCATGTCATAGATAAATGGTGAAATCTACTAGAAGGATTTTATTTTTTTTATCATAATTTTTCCAACTGGGAAAAGATTACTTTTTCACTTCTCAAAGCCACCCCCCATGTCAAGGATTGGTGGGAAACCTACTGTGAGAAGAAGGGCGAAAGTACACCCTCACTATTTTCATCTTCACCCACTTGGAATTCGTTCCAAGATGCCATCAAGGAGAAATACTAACTTGTTAGGAGCTATGAGGATAAATACATAAATTGGACCACGCTACAGCAAGGAAGGGACCAAGACGTATCAAAGTTAACCAATTTTTTTCATACCCTTTACACGAAGTTGGGTATCAAGGATTTTGAGTGGCATTTGGTACTCAAGTACTATGATTGTATACACAAGTACATTTAGGATGAGATGGAGTTCCTGGACATCTCCTCACTCGGCATGATGTACTGATATGTTGTCAAGATTAGGCAGCAGTTTAAACGGAAAAAGTGAGACTTTGGATCTACGAATTTGAAGAAAGGGAAAGGTGCCCCAAAACCGCAGAGCAAAGGACAAAGCCAAGGTAGGGCGACCCAAGATAATCCGGTGATGCCACAAGCAAAGAACAACACCACGAAGACAAAGAAGGACATGGGAAAGTGGTGTGAGTTCCATAAGAGCTCCACTCAAAACACAAGTGAGTGTCGGGCCAAGCAGACACTGGTGGCCTAGCTGAAGGCTTCCGAATCAGATACATGTTCTGACTCAAAGTCAGAACTTGACAAGGGGAATGAAAAAGGGAAGCAGATCATTAATGTGGAGCCTAGTGCCACCATGGCCACCACTAAGATCCAGAAGATTGAGCCTGAAGATCCAAAGGAGGAGGAACACCTCTTCCACTCATAGTTGTGGGCGAAGGGTTCTCTGTTGCAGTTCATTGTCGGCATTGGGAGCCAAAAGAACCTTATTTCAGCAGAGGTCATGAAGTCGTACACCATTGGGTGGCTTCACCAAGGATGAGATCTTCGCATCATCCAACAGTGTCACCTTCCCTACAACATCAAGCCCTTCAGGGTGAGGTATTGTGTGATGTTTATCTTCTTGAAGACTGTGATATATTATTAGGACAACCATACTTGTAGAAACGACATGTTGTATATGAGTCTAGACCTCGCTATGTTATTATTTCTTTGGGTAATAAGTTATACAAGATACCGGAGATAGCCCCACCTACCACCATCTCTTTGATCTCTACTAAGCAATGCAATAAGATCATCTCCCATACTAGGAATTTTTTTTCTTTCTGATTCGCTCTCAAAGTAAGGGATTGAGGTGGTATAAGTTTGTTTGTTTGTTTGTTTTTTTTAAGTGGTGCTATTATAATATTAAGAGTATATTCGAAAGCTAGTAGGTTAAAAATTTTCTCGTGGAATTTGAAATTGAATAGAGGAGGTAACATCTCATTGTATCATCTAGTCATCAACAATAATACACACTATTAATGCATTGAAACAAGACAAGATGAACATCACATTTTATTGGCCATCGGGTGCAAAAATGAGGGGGTGAATGGTTTAACATGCTCTTCCTCAACATTTTTCATTACCATCCCATCGATGAAATTTGAACCTGTTCGGGCCCTTCCAAATGTTTTTAGGGTTCTGCATCATAAAATGTTCATTAAAATTTAGCCTTTAACAAAATTTTGAAATTTAAAATTTACACTTTTTTGTTTTTCAGAAGAAAAAAACCTGGTTTATATAATGTACTAGTACATTTTTCAAAACATATATGATTTCCTGTACATTTTTCCATATATACCAAAATATTGTCATAAGATAGACTAATACAAAATAGTTCACTGTGAAACAGTCCATACCCATCGTGGACGCCAACAAGGAAAATACAAAAAAACATCATATATCCCCATACCATACACAACCAAGACTTTGAAAGTCTGCCAAGAAACAGAAGATTCAGCAGAGTGATCTCAAAGAAAATAATATATAAAAGTGCAATAACAAGAATTCATGGCAATGGAATCGAACCACTCTCCCTGATATGATCGAAATCCAAGAGGGAAAAAAAGAAAGAACCCAAATTTTCCGATAGGCCCCGTTTGGAGATTGAATCTGCTATCACATTTGCCTCCTTGAAGATGTGTTGGAAAATGATGAAATTGAAAGAGTGTCTAAGGAGTAGAATCTGAAAAATCCATCCATGAAGATGGGGGGTGGGATTTGAATTCGATGTCATTCCTTCAATAAGAACACAGGAGCCACCATATATATGAAGTGTGTAAATGCTGAAATGTCTAGATAACCACAGGAGTCCCTAAAGGGCCAAAACCTTGACCCTCATATTTGTGCCAGTACCCCTGAACCAATATATTTTGTAGTGGCTCCGTTGATCCACCTGAAGCCAGACTTCACACCCGCAACATCCATGTTGATCCGCACCATCAAAATATCCATCTGAAAAAATGGGAAGATGGGGAATGAGTCTACAAGTGAGATCCTTTGAAGCGGGACAAGTAAGGAAGGAGTGGCAAAGTTCTATCAAAGGGGAAAGGAAACAAGCAAGGAGCCAAGTGAAAGACTGAGGTCGGTACTCTCTGCTTCTTTCTCATCTATCTCTCATAAAGGAAAACACAAGTGACTTTAGTTTGTTTGTTTCTAAGATAGGTACCCATCTTAATGGGACTAGCAGCTCCGAATGGACACTAGTTTTCCCAATAACAAAATGGTGACTCCACTGGGGAACGAATAGTTTGATTGCTTGTTTATATTTGTTTTCTCTATAAACTACAGACGGAGCCTGAAGTTAAGCCAGCTAGCCTTCGAACTGCATTTGCTATGCAAGTGCAAAGAAGATAAATGCTGCTTCAGTCCATCTCCAGGTCTTGTTTATAAACTAAACAACTAACTTGCAAACACCCTAAGTGCCCTGGTGGTAGCTCAAGTAACCTCATTACATCAGCCCCTATACTTTGTGTTTACTGCCTATCATTAGCTCAGCCTAAATCCCTGAACTAAGCTACAAACTGTGACAAAAGACAAACTGAAAGTCTCGTCCCTGGATAATCACACTGTCTCATTTTGACATTCTGGATGCATCACACCTCCCATGTGAAGTAGGTGGGATGCATCCCTATTTCCCTGTGTTACATGTGCGATGATCAAATAAGACTGTTTCTGCCTCTAGATTTTGGTTTTTTCTTCATTGTCTTCAGCTTTATTCAGGAGTTTTGTTGTCTGTGATCAGTATACCACTGTTGAAACTCCCTTCCTTTGCATTATTCAACCTCCATTGTACAAAGAATTGTGAATGTTTTTATGTATTTTTCACCATTTACAGTTCTCCTTTACAAAAAAGTAGCTTAATCAAATTGTCATCTTTTGATTTGAAAGTGTCGCAAGTGTCGTTTTCAGTCAAAGAAAAGAATCCTACTCTTTTTTATGGTCGATTACACTGTTACTCTTGTATTTGATTTGAATTAATAGTATTTCAAGTGTCGAAAGCAGTTTTCAAATTGAAGTTGAAAGTGTCGCTCTTAGCCTTCCTTTCATTTTTTAAATTCGAAATCGCAAAGAGTCGTCTTAGCCTTCCTTTCGTTTTTTGAATTCGAAATCGCAAAGTAGTCTTCCTTTCATTTTTTGAATTCGAAATCGCAAAGTATCATCTTAGTCTTCCTTTCGTTTTTTTGAATTTGAAATCGAAAAGTGTCGTCTTGTCTTCCTTTTGTCTTTTGAAGAGAAAATTGTTTGTAATGTCGCTTTGAGAGAAAAGATAGTTCAGATTTGTACTTAGCATTCTTTTTGTCACTAAGAAAGCAGAAAACAAATACATGCATATGAATTTGCATTTAGACTGCTTGTTGATTTTCATTTAGGATAGTGCATCTAGTGTGTGCTCTCTGCTCTATGTTGAAAGAATTTCGCTTCTGTTTCCTTAGTAGCTAGGATTTTCATTGCGAAAAGAAGAGTAAACGACTGTTTATCATCTTAGATTGCATATTTAGGAATTGTATATCTAAATCACGCAGTGAAACTTAAAGGAAAACTTCTTAAGAAAGATCAACTGTAAAATAAATTTAATGAACATAAAAATTCTTTGGAACCTAACGCACAACATTTAGAAGTCTAGGCTAGAGACGTATTCCGGCATTGTAAAGCCTGGTAACTATCATTTTCATCGTAGGTTGGGTGATTCCCCCTCTTTGAGACGACAAGTGCCAATATTGACTTGTGCTCCCACGTATCATCGAGTATATATTGGGAGACCACAATAGGCTATATCCTTTATCCTTAGGAAGACGTGTCTACCGCCCTATCGATCGCAATGCACTAAACACATCATTCGGGAAGATTGACTTCTGTATCGTAAAAAGTATTCTGCAGTTTTGCGATTGGTTTGGTAATCCCTCTGTCTAGATTTCCAGAGTAGTCTCTTTCGTTCCTTTTCAGACTCCTTAAAGGAAAAGGTCCATCTGAGCACTTGTCACTTCAAGCTCATTAAAAATAGAAGGCAACTAGAGTCATCTTTAGCTTTTTCTCAACTCCTAAAAATTGAAAAATCAAATTTGTGTCAAAGTGTCCAAACTTCATTTAATTCGGAATAACATTTTCCCTTTTTATTTTGAGTTGATCAAGTAATCTTCAATCATGGAAGAAAGTCAATCAAAACCCCATCGTTTGTGGAGACTAACGAGTCAGCCGTCTTTGACTCCAGAAATGAAAACATTATGGGCTAAGCGGACTCGTTTAATTGGGTCAAAGTCTCCTGGTTTGTTTGAAACTTGTATTTCGACATCCTCAGAGACTCCAGTTACTCCAACCATTTCTGGTATCCCTACCTCTACAGAAGAAGTTCCGTAGTCACAAGAGGACATTAGAACTGATCCTAGTGTAAAGGTAAACACTTCTCTTCCTGAACCGGCTCCATCTAGGGCTGATTCGGAAGGTGTCACCCCTCCAGCATCTATTGCTGCAGAATATTTACCTTCTTCGGCACTAGATATATTTTACGGAACTGACGTTCTAACTCTTCCACCTAGATTGATTGCTATAGAAGAAATTACGGAGGATCTTCCATCCAGTACTCCATTGCATTTTGGAACTCGGATCCACCTATATCCTTCTACTTCAGAAGTTAGTCATCCTTCATCACAAGTCCCTATAGAATTGCTAGGAAATCTTTTGGATAGACTCGATATGTCTGAACAACCATCGACATCTAGGACTGTGTCATCTGACACAGCAGCAGCAGAACCTCCTGTCGCCACTCTGACAATGTTCGCTAGTATACCATTTGTCCCAACTAGCTCTCAACCGCTAGATAGAGTCCACCCAGGGACTATTTCGACAATATGGTCTGTTCCCATTTGTTCGTCTGGTACCTTATCTGGAATATCTTATGTTGAGTCTCAGCAAATTGATCCTTTGCAACAGTGTCCATTTGGGCAGTCCAGTCTCCAAAGGCCAATTTTCCCTTTGAACATTGGATTGCCACTGTATGGGGGGCAATATGCCCTTTCATTGTTCCCTCTGGGAGAACAACGATATGAGAGTTCACAACAGAATTCAGGTCAAACTGGAATCTCATCAAGTGGTTGGGTGCCAATACTACCTCAACAACCAAGAGTTTTATACTCAATGCAACCAAGTCTACCTGTGTCGAATATCCCCACTACACCGGATATTGTGACAGTGTCACAAGTACAAGCATTGCATGTTGTATGCCAACCTCAAGTTTCTCAGGTCGTAATACAACAGCCTCTTGTCTCCACAACACAACCACAATCGCCAAGTAGTGGCTCCTTAATTAGAGCGACTTAGGTTCAAACGAATACTATTACCCCTCATCTTGGTCAGACAGCCAGTATTGGACAACAGCAAATGGTTTCACAACCATGGCTAGTACAATATCAACAACCGCAATTCCAACAACCTTACCGAGGACCTGAGCAACAATGTTTTGCGGGTAATGGGCAGTCGTATATTCAAAACGGTCAACATCAATCATATCATAATGGTTGTACCTATCAAACTTATCAAAATTATTAGCATCAAATACATTATGCTGGTATGCAAAGACCCACTGCTCAGGCAATCCCATCTTATCCTGGGTATGCTTCGCCGAACCTGAATCAAGAGTTGCCCTTCATGGTGACTTTAGAGTTACCAGATCTAAATCGGATAACAAACGATCCAATTGCTTATGCCCCTTAGTGGCCAGCAATTCCTCATAATCTTCCATCAGATATTCCTAAATTCAATGGAAATCCAAGTGAAGATCCGTCGAATCATGTGATGACCTTTCATCTATGTTGTTCCTCCAACACTCTAAATGACGATTCGATTAGGCTTCACCTTTTTCAGCAAATGTTAACTAGTCTGACAACAAAATGGTACATCGAATTGCCTAGAGCTTCATTCAATAACTTCGGCGCCCTTGCCACCACCTTTTTAACCCATTTTTAGTTACACATAAGGTACGAAATAGGAACAAAGCTTCTTACCAATTTTAAGCAGACGACAGCCACTCACATATCTGATCATATTCATGAGTGGCGATGTCATCGTAGAATGGTAAAAACATATGTTCCTGATCAACTGCTAATTGAGTGGTTTATTAAGTAATTTTTACCTTCTATTATAGAAGATGTGGCTAAAGGGGGAGTTGTCACTGAAGAGCAAGTTATTGCTCGTGCGCAATATCTAGACTTGATCTATACTCAATCTGGCATGCTCTATGACAAAATACCCGATGCTCCTAGACCTGAGTTTTCCATTCCTCCTCCTCCTAAATCAAACAAGGACTCTCATGCCAGTGATGGTATGATAGGTACGACCAACACAAAATCCATAAAGGGTACATCTAAGAAAGCTCGTAATGTTTCTGGTCAAAATGAAAATGAAGAACTTCTCACCTTGGAGGTTAATGTCGTTTCGACCAACAAAGGCAAAGAATCGAAGCAACCAGGGGGCAAGAAGAAAAATAAAGGGAAAATGAGAAGCAGGATGATTCATCTCCTAAAAAATCTTCTGAAAACCTATCTGGGCAAAAGAAACTCGGTCATCCATGCTTTATATGCAATGAGGATCATTGGACAAAAGACTATCCGCATAAAGTTGAGATTAAGAAATTCTTCAAGAACTCAAAAACCTCAGCGGTATTGACTGATCCGTTTCCAAACCCAGGAACCAATCTTGTTGCTAGCAACAATGCTTCCCCATCCCAAGTGCTTATGTTGTCCATTTCGAAACAACAAAATGATGCTTTGATATCGACAAGGAATAAATATTACGAGAATCCACAAATCTCGAACAACAAGGCTATTGATCAACCTAGTAGTTCGACAACAACTTCGACAAAAGTTGTGCCACCCATCATTCTTGAGCTAACGATAAAGCCGCCAAATGGAGTAGTACACAAATAGACATTTAATCCTTGTGCCAGAGCAACACAGAATTATAATATAGTAGAGGACCTGGCCCAATCGCCGTTCGCTATGTCGACACTTGAAGTACTGCAAAATTTCCCCTCCCAAAAGCAAGCTCTATTATCAGCAATAGGTGGGATTGACCCAGCGGATTCCAATCTCATGGCCTTTAATCATAAAGGATATGAACCTCAGCTACCAACTCAACTTGCTTTCCTCATTCAAGTGAAAGCCCTCAGCAAAACTGTTCGAACAATTATTGATGAGGGGGCATCTACATGTATTATGTTAATGAGTTGCTGGAAAACTTTAGGCTCACCACCCTTGTCGCGATCGTCAACGACGTTAAAAGAATTCGATGGATGGACATACACTCCATACGAGATTTTGAGTAACTTACAAGTTGAATTGGGGGGCAAAACAATAGAAATTGATGTTGAAGTTATCGATGGAAACCTCAATTACAACATCCTAATGGGAAGGCCTTGGATTTATGCTATGGCCTATTGTTGTGTCAAAATACTTCAGAAAGATTGCATTTCCTTTCCAAGGAGGAATTACAATTGTCGACCAACAAACTTTTCTCCCCGACAGTTCACAAGTTATGGGAAGCATCGCGATGATCCACGCAACCTCTCAATTTCTTCAGAATATCAGAGTAGGCATGCTAAAAGACCCTACATTGATGAGTACTTTTGCCCTACCGCCTCTAAACAATCTGGCAGAAGTGCCCATGGTGGGCACCTGCAATATGGTATCTTCTGTTGAGAAGATGTTCGAACATGATGTTAGCATGGATCATCACCAGGTATTGCCTTCAAGCCCAATAGAAATATTGTAGCAATCAATGTTCTCGGCATCGAAGGCAAACCCAAATCAATGCTCATTGAGCGTTTGGATAGATAGGTCTAAAGAATATGGTACCTCTTCAGATCCTTGGTCACATGTACATTCTACAGACGAAGGAATTGTTCAGTCAATGACGATAGGAGAGGCACCATGGGAAGATTACCACCATCGTTCCCATCTTTCGAACTATAACAAAGATTGTTCCGGCGACCCAAATCATCCTTCAGTTTTTTATTTTCTATCAAATACTATAAATGTAGTGGATTGCGAGCAAAATCTGTCCAATATTGAAGAAACTATCGCCATAAATATCTCGACCAAACCAGATATTGTAGAGAATATTCATGTCAGCAAATCTTGTTCTTCTTCAGAACTCGAAGTATATTAAGCTCTCTTTCGCGAGTTCAAAGATGTCTTTGCATGGTCATATGAAGAAATGCCAAGCATTGACTCAAGCATAGTTGAACATGAAATTAAGATGTATCTAGATGTCAAACCAGTACGACAACAGCTTCGGCAGGTGCACCCGAAGAAAGTCGCTGCCATCAAGACGGAAGTTGAAAAACTTCTCCATTCTAGTTTCATTTACCTAGTTCCTCTAACTGAAAGGGTATCGAACATTGTTCCTATGATGAAAAAGCAAGGAACGATTAGAGTGTGCATCGATTACAGGGATGTAAATCAAGCTTGTCCAAAGGACAACTACCCTACACCCTTCATCGACCAGATAGTTCATGAATGCGCCAGATGCGAAATCTTTTCGTTTATGGATGGATTTTCTGAGTATAATCAAATAAATATCCCCCCACACGACTAGTCAAAGACTGCATTTTTTTGTCCATGGGTCACATTCACGTACCGCAAGGAACCATTTGGTTTGAAGAATGCAGGGGCAACTTTTCAAAGGGCTATGAATTATGCCTTACATGACATCATGAACATCATTCAACCATACCTTGACGATCTTCTGGCTCATTCACGAAAGCGGACCGATCATCCGCGGCATTTGAGAGCAATACTCCTACGTTGCCGACACTATAAGATATGACTCAATCCACACAAGTGTGTGTTTTTTGTTGGTTCCGGTCATTTACTTGGCTTTGTAGTTTCAAAGGATGGGATTCGCCTCGACCCGTGCAAGGTTCAGGCAATCATCGATCTGCCTCCACCTTCAAATTTGCTTCAAATGCAGAAACTCCAAGGGAAAGAAAACTTTATAAGGAGGTTCATTCCAAATTACGCCGAACTTGCTAAAGGTTATACGCGTCTATTGAAAAAATAAGTACCCTTCAACTGGGATCAAGTTTTGCAAGCTTCCTTTGATGCTCTAAAGGAATCCCTAATAAAAGCATCATTAATGTACACTCCTGATTATCCAAGAGACTTTAACCTGTATCTGGTTGCGGCAGATACGACCATCTCAATGGTTTTAGTTCAAGAAGACAATGGAATCTAACATCATGTCTATTATTTAAGTCAAAACTTAAATGATACAAAAATAAAGTACTCCTGTGTTGAAAAGCTAGCTCTCGCAGCTGTTCAAGCAATACAGAGATTTCAACACTATGTTCTCTTTCAAAAAACTACCATTTGTCAGATTTCAACCCCATGACTTACATCTTGTCACGAAAATTGCTTGGGGGAAAATATTCGAAGTGGATAGCAATTTTGCAAGAGTTTGATCTGGAATTCGTAAAATCGAAATCAAAGAAAGCTCTGGTTTTCGCGGAGTTACTATGTGATCTCCCATCGTCATCCAACGATTCAACATCCAAAGCAATAATCATGGATGAATCTTTGTTTCTGATATCTTCAAGCGATCCATGGAATGGAGAAATAATCATCTATCTCCAAACCCAAACATACCAGTCTAATACCTCTCGCTCAGAACAACGACGTACTCGATACCAAGCGGTATCGATACAGTTCTGTGAAGGTACCTCACCCATGAGGAGGCCGAAAAAGTCATGAATGATTTTCATTCAGGCACGTGTGGGGGGCATCAGTCTGGTTATGCTACAGCACAAAATATCTTACAAGCAGGCTACTTCTGGCCAACAATGCTCAAAGATTGCATACCCGCAGTCAGAAGTTGCCATGCTTGTCAAATCTTCGACCACAAAACCAGAATACCACCTGCACCTTTGCATCTAGTAGTTGTTGTTGGTCCATTCGCCAAATGGGGCATAAATTTCATGACATGTAACCCCACCTCGGCTGGAGTCATGGGTATATCATAGTCGCAGTTGACTATTTTACAAAATGGGCCGAGGCAATGCCTACATTAAATAACAGTGGCAAAACGGCTGCTCTTTTATTTTTCAATCATGTAGTCTCCAGATTCGATGTTCCACAAGCCATAGTCACAGATCATGGATCGAATTTCTGCAATCACATGATGGTTGAATTAGCTGCCAAATTAGGATTGTCCCATGACAGCTCTACTCCGTATTATCCGCAAGCTAACGGGCAAGTTGAGGCGATCAACAAAGTCCTGAAGTGCATGCTGAAAAGGATGATTGGAGTCCATAAACGGAGTTGGCACATAATCCTATACTCAATCTTGTGGGCATACTAGACATCGGTGAGAAATGTGACCGAGTTTACACCCTTTCAACTGGTGTATGGCCTGGAAGCGATCTTACCAGTCAGTGCGAAATTTCGTCTCTCAAGCTCACAGTTGACCTCCTCCCCAGAACTTCAGAGGAAGAGGCTCATTTATTAGAATTAATCCAATTGGATGAAACCCGTCGTGACGTCGCCTTGGCTAACAAAGCACATAAGAAACAAGTCAAAGCATAATTTGACAAGAATGTCAAACCCCGCGTTTTCTCAGAAGGTGACCTGGTCATGCTTTACGATCAGGAATCCGATAAATTGGGAGCAGGTAAGTTCCAATCTCTATGGATGGGTCCCTATATTGTTAAGCGTGTATTAGCAAAAGGAGCCTATGAGCTAGTAGATTATGATGGGATTCCACTATCGCAACCCCGAAACGGGTTGTACCTTAAGTGTTACTATGCTTGACTAAGCGTAGTAACCTCTTCATATGCTTTTGTTACATTCTTGTTTTCCTTAAGAGTGATCATTTTGGTTAGATAATCTACTTTTTCATTTGTGGCAGATGTCAAACCTTTTGGAATCATTTGTTGGATATGCTGATGGAGCAAGTCATAGTATGAGGAACCTATCCTCTACAGCTTGGGCCATCTTTGATCCGAGCGGCGAGTTAGTGAGTTTCAGAGGGGTATGTATTGGTCGATCGAAGAACAACATCACTGAATACAGTGCGTTGACAGAGCTCCTCTATGATGCCATCGCGCATGGAATACATTGACTTGTTGTTAGGCTAGACTCACAACTCATCATTCTACAGCTTACCAGCATCTATTCCGTCTGGAATCCAGCTATCTATCGTATGTTCCTAAGGGTCAAGATTTTGGAAAGGTAGTTTGATTCTATTCAATATCAACATATTTCCAAAAACTTAAACACATTAACTGATTCATTAGCAAATTATGTGTTAGATAGACATTTGCAACATTTGTAAAAGAAAATCATTTTATCAATATTTGCATCAGGATCATATAACTTAACCAAAATAAAGCTCCAAAAATCAAAATATATATAACTGTTTATAGTTTGTACATAGTGTTCTGTGTCCAAGACAAAATCAGTCATATGACCCAAAAATTCAAAATGCAAGGGGGCACCCAAGTCTAATGGTGCTGGTGATACCAAGTCACCGCCTGTGGAATCATATGTAAGAGCCTAGTCCATCATCTTGGCACGCTAGTGGTATGGCGTTGTAATCTCAGAGGCAGCTCGTCGGTCCTCACATCCGGAATACTGAGGGTGAGACCCTCGATCTGATCCTGCAACACTCCAAGAGTCTCGACTACATCCAGATCGTGAAGGATAGCCCTCCCTACAACCTCTCCTACTAGAACGACCGCTGCTGCTTTCAAGTGCACTGCTGGTCGCACCGGCCCGATATCTGCATGAGCACATGAGTTTTGACTAGTCTTGATAAACATTTAAAAATCACAAGAACATTATAAATGCAATAAATAGAGATATGGTCAGAGATTTTTACCTATGACACCCCACTGCTCGCCAACCGGTAGCACCAAATCTGGGTCACCCAGAAATCCATCCCAGCATACGGACACTCAGAATAAACCATCTATTGACGGTCGAACCACTCGAAGAAAGCATCAGAGAATGAAACCTGTGATTGACCGGCATGTCTGGCCATAAGGTCAACCCATCTCTGCATCCGTGGCTCAGTCGATGGTGGTAGGCCAAGTGAAATGTACTGTGGCTGCATCAATGGGATCTTCTCCAAGGCGAAAGCGGTCAAAATAGAACCATAGCCAAAGTTCTTGGATCTTCCATTTTTCACCTTGGTAAGCTGTTATTTTATCACTAGAAGTACTGCATCACACCAGTTGAATACCTTTGGTTCAAGGCATTCCAAGGCGTACTGCATATAGGACCTGTTGGCCAAGTGAAGGGTCGCGCTACCAGCCAATCTAGCAAATGTGAATAAGATAGTCCTCAAGGACCGGTCAGTGACATCTCAGATATTCATCTTGCCGTCCTTGCTCAGTTGAGATCCTTCTCTACAGTATCAGTGAATATAATCCCTCACGAATTCGCCCCCACGGGCAGAACCTAATAGTGAGAAAGGGGCACCACGCCTCGATAAACCGGTCAAATAGTAGATGTCCTCAACAGTCAAGGGGATGGATTTGCCTCTAATATGGAACACTTGGTTGGTAGGATCCCATGCATCGAGGAAATATTGCAACAATTTGATTTGTTTTCTGTTGCTAGATATGCAGAAGAACTTGAGAAAGCCACAGTTCCGCAATGCAGTTATTGTACCCGGATCATGTAAGGCAACCATGTCCTCTTCTTCATGCTTGCATTCACGCCATGTAACAACCATTTTGCTCCGATGAATCTTTGAAAAACAAACAAGAGAAGAATTAGGATCCTGATTTGGAAAAAAAAGGCAAAATTTCCATGAAAAATTAGTGTAAAATTTTTCCTCCTTGCTCCCATCGCACCCGATTTGTGTACTAGGTGGGATGCATACTGACTGGCTAGTGGCCAGCCTAGTATGCATCGCACCTTTCAATGTATACTACGTGCAATGGGGGCAGAACAAATTGTTCAAACCCCAGAGGCTCAGAAAAGCAGGAAAACATGCTCAGAATTCAAAAAGGAAAGAATGCAATTGAAGAGCTCAGGTTTAGCTCCTACCTGGTCCAGACGGCGCCGAAAATTGTCCACAGAATCTCCTAGAATCAACTGATGAAAATCAAGGGGGAAAACACCTCCAGAGCTCCAACAATCCCAAATTCAAATGAAATGGTAAAATGAGGGGTAGAAAACTACTTTTAAGTTACTTTTCACGTAATTTAAGTAAGGTATTAGTTTTTTAACTCATTTTTCAAGCATGTATTCTCATTTCTAATTAGTTTGATGGAGCAATTGAACAGGTAGTACGACCGTCAAAAGAACATAGTGTTAACGGTGAATCGAATATCAATGACCATTATCACGAGCAGTTTTACGCGAAGTTCAAGCTCGGTAAAAAATAAACCTAGCAATGAGCATATGTTCCACCAGAGTTTAAGCTCATTAGAAAATGAACCCACCTTCGGAAAATAACCATTGTGATCGCATAATTATCAGCTTTTAAACCTTGGTCATGTTCTTACCATCACCTCCACTCTTTTTTAGCCGATCATACGCCTCCATTTGATTGTTTACCCCTTTTGAGGAATAGCTGCAACGAGTGATCCTATTAGCCACTTTCTTTACACTGCCATGATTGAAAAAGTTCCAAACCTTGTCTGGAACCAGCTGCTATCTAAAAACATCACTCGTTCCTCAAAAAATCAGTCTCCTTTAAGCTCTTTTCATCTAACTCGTACCTCTCCAGCTTGTTAAAGCAATTGGAAGTGCCATCCCTCCTCTAGATTTTAATCTTTTTGGACCTGAGGGATTATTACACAAAAAGATCGAGCATTTGTCTTGTTCGGCTCGTTAAAACTATCGAAAATTCATCCCTTTCGTATTGTTTTATACTTTTTCGGACTTAAGGGATTATATTACGAAAAAGGAATATTGGAGTTTCCTTTCTATCTCTTTTTAGACTCTCTAAAATTGAAAAGAACCAAGTTATCCTTGTCATTAAACTCATTAAAACAATAACGACAAACTTGTCCATGCATACAAGAGCGAGTCTCACTATCGCTAGGCTCATTAAAACATAGCGATGGGTTTGCCTGAAGGGCAAATTATAAAACAAGCATATGTTATCCTCCTCAAGCTTGACAAAAATAAAGAGGTACTGGTCAGAAATGACTCGGGAAAATTGGGAAGAAAACTTGAAGAAACTTTATTGGTAGCAGGTCACTCTTGAACATGACACTTTCACTCCATCACCATGATTGAGTCGGGTTGGGTTATTCCGTTCACCATTCATATCACCATTGGTCCACCGTACCATCCACTTTTGGGGTTAATGCTATGAATCCATTTCAGTGTCGCCGATATGTTCAAGAGAATTCGCTCAGAGAATTCACCAACCCAGCTTGTGTCTCATCCGCTGCAATACCTTCACACTTCATTCTTTCATGACCGCCACCCTGAACCTTGTATCATCAGATCATTTTCACCTCCACAAAATCATTTGCTCTGTTTCGTGTCGTAGATGTGGGATTCATTAAGGCCCTCCTACGATGGGTCACTTCTTGTCGACATCAACTCATTATCCAAGAAGTCGACATAGGAGCAACCCTTTCAGTACTTTGAAGCTTGCATGCCTCAATGGCAAGTTTCTCACTTCCGACGACAGGTTTACATTAATGGCCTTCGATCGAAAGATTTTACGTGGTGTTCGACATCGACTCATGTATTCACACCACGTGAATTGTACTGCAGTACCTTGAGGGTCATCATCATCATTGGTGATTCCTCTCGCACCTATTAACAGCTTACATCATTGGCTTGTAATCAGGCAATGTCTTTCCATGTTCGACATCAAAACATCTTTTCACATGGACCGACTTGTACTTCGGGCGAAGTTTGAATGAGTTTTGAAGACCCCGGATCTAGTTTCATCCATCCAGGCTGCGATATATTCAGGAAAATAAAGACATCAAATGTACATCATTGCTGCATAGATAATCATCCAAGCCAAAGGATGATGGCTCTACCAAAATCATCAATCTGCCACACAGACAGTTGTCTGTCCTATGTACATGAAAATGAATTTATAAAGCTGAGCATGGAAATGCCCACCTCAGCTAGATCATGAAAATATTATGAAGATAATGTATTGTATTGTATCTTATTACAGGTCACCTTCCAGTTCGAAAAACCTTGGATCCTCATGATAAAGCATTTCACCTGACATCAAAAAGATTTACGACCTCATGCTTTAGGGGTCAACTGTTATAGACATATTTGGGCACTGCAACCCCAAACACATATGTCCATAAAACCAAGGGCTTCCAAGTCCCTAAAAGTGTTGTTTCATACCCTAAAGGAGCAAGGTCAACTAATTACATCGTCTCCCAGAAGTTCACCATGAAAAACTACTCAGAACTGGTCAAAACTAGACCATACAGACTGCTCAATGCTAAGGGTGCGATGCATCTCACTTGCCACATGCAAAAAGTGCGATGCATACTGGAAAGCCCTTCTGTAGGGTGCAATGAGCGAGAGCATACAAATGGCAAAAGCAGTTTGTTAGGTGGATACCCTGAGAATCTTCTAGAAGTTGCTCATTTGACACATGCCTCTCTGAATTCGCCCAAAGATGAGTAAGAGATCATGAAATCTCCAAGTGGAACCAAGAAATATCAGAGAGATGACACTAATCAAAATCCCAAAAGCTGACTCACCCCCCTACAAACATCTATATATGGATCCCTCATCCTAGAGATCCAAAGGCTGGAATCTTGTATTTCGTAAGGAAGTGTTGTTGGTTTCTCTGTGCAACATTGTATTGTTGGGTGATCTAAGCTTTTCATGAGGTGAAGAGGGATTTCATGCTAGGAGGATGGCACTAGGTCAGACCAATGGGTTTTAATCCTCTCTTCTACTACTTCTATCAATAAATCTATTTGAGTTTTCCTCCATATTCTTGTATATCTTGAATCTTGTATTGATATATGCATTTGTATGGTTAATATACATCTAATCCTATATTGTTTATGGTTATAGATCTCTATACTTTGATGATATTATGTTGCTTTGACTCTACAGGTGCTCTTTGAAGTGGGACAAGTAAGGAAGGAGTGGCGAAGTTGTGTCAAAGGGGAAAGGAAACAAGCAAGGAGCCAAGAGAAAGACTGAGGTCGGTACTCTCTGCTTCTTTCTCATCTATCTCTCATAAAGGAAAACACAAGTGACTTTAGTTTGTTTGTTTCTAAGATAGCTACCTGTCTTAGTGGGACTAGCAACTCCGAATGGACACTAGTTTTCCCAATAACAATATAGTCATGACAGAACATAGGAACAACTTCTCCTCACCCATAGGGGTACCACAAAAGCTTCAAGTGGGCAACA
The DNA here is from genome assembly GCA_031772625.1 of Pinus tabuliformis. NCBI lineage: Eukaryota > Viridiplantae > Streptophyta > Pinopsida > Pinales > Pinaceae > Pinus > Pinus tabuliformis. The sequence goes on along the minus strand of CM062805.1, from coordinate 150,510,721 downwards.
AAGTCTGGTTGCATCTACAAAAAGAACGCCTTACAAGAGCCCATAAGAAGCTCTAACCACACCGACATGGTCCTCACGCCATTACCAAGGCTGTGGGAAATAATGCTTTGGAGCACAACATTCCTCCATTCCTTCACTTGCACCGAGTGTTCAATGTGGACCGTCGCCGACCATGCTTCCCACCATTACTGGACACATCCGAGATTGCAAAACAGCTCACCAGGGACCAAGTTTAGCAGATGGAGGAACTCAACGCAATGGGGACCATTTCTTCCTAAGGGGGGAGGAATGATCCAGGTGGATGTTGGTGGCCACCCACCTATCCCATTTAGACCCCCACAACTATCTCTCATAGTTTTTCAGTTTCCTAAATTGTAACACAGTTTACTATTTTTAGTAGTTTTTCGGGTCCTAAACTTCAAGAGCCATTTTGAGGCCCTAAATGACGTTTTTTGGAAAATCTGGGGGCAACATGGGGCCATGGATCAATGTTTCCCTTCCCAAAGTGGTAGTGCTCGAATAGATCTTTCTAACGAGCTATTGTATGCGTCAAATGGAGATCGCATGCCAAAGTTACGACCCCGGGAAATTGATGTACCAATTTACCCAAACGGGGCCTACAATTTGGCGTTTCATCTTCTAGGGTTAGGTTTCAAGGTGTGAAGGGTTTTCCATTATTTCTCAACAATAAATAGGCCTTCGAGCCTCATTGTAAGACAATTCAAAGGCATGTAGCCACCACATCTCTTCTCAGAGATAAGCTACCATCACCCTAAATGGTTTATTTCCATTTCTGTTTGTACGCATATTTCAATATTTTACATTAATGTAATGAAGTATTATTTCTGTTGCATCTTTGTGTTTATGGTTATCTCTGTAATTTGTTGCATTCCTGTTTAAATTCGGATTAGTGGTATGAGAGCAGTCTGCTTTTTTTCTATGTTTTTCTTTGCATGTCCCCAACGAGGTCGGGATATAAGGAGTTAGGGCTTGAACTAGTCGAACCTTTGCAAAACCAGCCTCGCAAAAACCGATGGCCTCCCATGGCAGATGAAAAGAAATATGAGGGAGCAAGAGATCCTATCAAAATCTCGCTCGAAGAAGCCCTCGAGTGACAAAGGAACGCGATGATGGACAACTTTTCCCAGATCCTTCAACGGCTACCCAGGGGCGATGCAACGGCTTCCCATAGCTACTCTGGAAACACCACACTGTTTAAGGTACAAGTTAATTTTGAAATCCCCATCTTCGAGGGTCAAATAGACGTAGATACCATAGATAAATGGTTAAATCTACTAGATGGGTATTTTTTTGTTCATGAATTTTTGAGTCAAGAAAAGATTGTTTTTGCTCTTCTCAAAGCAGCCCTCCACGTCAAGGACTAGTGGGAAACCTACTGCAAGAAGAAGAATGAAAGTACGGGCTCACTATTTTCAGCCGCACCCAATTTTGATTCATTCCAGGATGCCATCAAGGAGCAGTAATACCCTGTCAAAAGCTATGAGGACAAATACATCAAATGGACCACACTGCGGCAGGGACGAGACCAAGATGTGTCGAAGTTCACAAGCATTTTTCATACCCTTCACACATGGTTGGGTATCAAAGATTCTGATCTGCATCTGGTACTAAAATACCACGGCTGCCTACACAGATACATCCAAGAAGAGATGGAGTTCCTGAACATCTCCTTGCTTGGCACTGCATACCGATACGCTGTCAAAATCGAGCAAAAGTTCAAACAAAAGAAGCGAGACCTTGGATCTGCAAATCCGAAGACCAAAGGAAAAATCCAAGGCGGGGTGACCCAAAACAACATGTCGAAGCTCAAGAAAAGAACAACACCATGAAGTCAAAGAAGGACACAGGAAAGTGGTGTGAGTTCCACAAGAGCCCCACTCACAACACAAGTGAGTGTCAGACCAAGCAGTCATTGGTGGCTGAGTTGAAGGCTTCCGAATCAGATGCATGTTCCGACCCTGAGCCAGAAACCGACAAGGTGAATGGAAAAGGGAAGCAGATCATTGATGCAATCCCAGTGCCACTATTGCCACTGCCAAGATCCAGAAAAATGAGCTCGAAGATCCAGAGGAGGGGGAACACCTTTTCCACTCATAGATGTGGGTGAAGGGTTCACCGCTACAATTCATTGTCGACAGTGGCAACCAAAAGAACCTCATTTCAGCAGAGGTTGTGAAGTGGTTGGGCCTCTCGACTACACCACACCTGCAGCCATACAATATCGTGTGGCTTCATGAAGGACGAGATCTCAAAGTTCACTAGCAATGCCACCTTCCCTACAGCATCAAGCCCTTCACAAACGAGGTATTGTGTGATGTTACACCTTTGGATGTTTGTGATGTACTATTAGGCCAACCATACCTGTGGAGGCGACATGCTGTGTATGAGTCAAGCCCTTGTGTTGTTATTATTTCTTTGGATAATTCATTATACAAGATACCGAAGGTAGCCCCTCCTACTGCCACCTCTTTGATCACTGCCAAGAAAGGTAGCAAGCTCATATCACATACTAGGAAATTTATTTTCTGTCTGGTTTGCTCCCAAAGTAAGGGGAAGATCGTTGCTACATCCATGACCACAACGAAGGGTTCCTCCATGCAGTAGCAGCAAAGGGATATGGTCATGACAGAACACAAGAACAACTTCTCCTCACCCACAGGGGTACCACAAAAGCTTCAAGTGGGCAACAAAGTCTGGTTGCATCTGCAGAAAGAACGCTTTACAAGAGCCCATCAGAAGCTCCGACCACACCGACATGGTCCTTACATCATTACCAAGGTTGTGGGAAATAATGCTTTGGAGCACAACATTCCTCCATTCCTTCACTTGCATCAAGTGTTCAATGTGGACCATCACCGACCATGCTTCCCACCATTACTGGACACATCCGAGATTGCAGAACAGCTCACCAGGGACCAAGTTCAACAGATGGAGGAACTCAATGCAATGGGGACCATTGCTTCCTAAGGGGGGCGGAATGATCCAGGTGGATGTTGGTGGCCACCCACCTATCCCATTTGGACCCCCACAACTGTCTCTCTCAGTTTTTCAGTGTCCTAAATTGTAGCACAGTTTACTATTTTTAGCAGTTTTTCCTCTGAACTTCTGGAGCCATTTTGAGGCCCGAAACGACATTTTTTAGGAAATCTGGGGGCAACATGGGTCCATCGACCGATGTTTCCCTACCAAAAGTGGTAATGCTCGAATAGATCTTTCTAACGAGCTATTGTACGCGTCAAATGGAGATCGTATGCCAAAGTTATGACCCAGGAAATTGATGTACCAATTTACCCAAACGGGGCCTACAATTTGGCGTTTCATCTTTTAGGGTTAGGTTTCAAGGTGTGAATGGTTTTCATTGTTTCTGAACAATAAATAGGCCTTTGAGCCTCATTGTAAGACAATTCAAAGGCATCTAGCCGCCACATCTCTTCTCAGAGATAAGCTAACATCGCCCTAGCTGATTTATTTCCATTTATGTTTGTAAGCATATTTCAGTATTTTACATTAATGAAATGAAGTATTATTTCCACTGCATCTTTGTGTTTATGGTTATCTTTGTAATTTGTTGCATTCCTATTTAAATCTGGATCAGTGGTATGAGAGCAGTCTGCTTTTTTTCTATGTTTTCTTTGCATGTCCCCAACGAGGTCGGGATATAAGGAGTTAGGGCTTGAACTGGTCGAACCTTTGCAAGACTAGCCTCGCAAAAACCAACGGCCTCCCATGGCGGATGAAAAGAAAGATGAGGGAGCAGGAGATCCGATCAAAATCTTGCTCGAAGAAGCCCTCGAGCGACAAAGGAACGCAATGATGGACAACTTTGCCCAGATCCTTCAGCGACTACCCAGGGGCGATGCATCGGCTTCCCACAGCTACTCTGGAAATGCCACATTGTTTAAGGTACAAGTTAATTTTGAAATCCCCATCTTCGAGGGTCAAATAGACGTAGATGCCATAGATAAATGGTTAAATCTACTAGATGGGTATTTTTTTGTTCATGAATTTTCGAGTCGAGAAAAGATTGTTTTTGCTCTTCTCAAAGCAGGCCCCCACGTCAAGGACTGGTGCAAAACCTACTGCGAGCAGAAGAATGAAAGTACGGGCTCACTATTTTCAGCCGCACCCACTTGGGATTCATTCTGGGATGCCGTCAAGGAGCAGTACTACCCTGTCAAAAGCTATGAGGACAAATACATCAAATGGACCACACTGTGGCAGGGACGAGACCAAGATGTTTTGGAGTTCACAAACATTTTTCATACCCTCCGCATACAGTTGGGTATCAAAGATTCTAATCTGCATCTGGTACTCAAATACCATGGCTGCCTACACAGATACATCCAGGAAGAGATGGAGTTCCTGAACATCTCCTTGCTTGGCATTGCGTACCGATACGCTGTCAAAATCGAGCAAAAGTTCAAACAGAAGAAGCGAGACTTTGGATCTACAAATCCGAAGACCAAATGACAAATCCAAGGCGAGGTGACCCAAGACAACCCATCGAAGCCGCAAGAAAAGAACAACACCACGAAGTCGAAGAAGGACACAGGAAAGTGGAGTGAGTTCCACAAGAGCCCCACTCACAACACAAGTGAGTGTCAGACCAAGCAGTCATTGGTGGCCAAGTTGAAGGCTTCCAAATCAGATGTATGTTCTAACCCTGAGCCAGAACCCAACAAGAGCAATGGAAAAGGGAAATAGATCATTGATGCAGATCCCAATGCCACTATTGCCACTGCCAAGATCCATAAAAATGAGCCCGAAGATCCAGAGGAGGGGGAACACCTTTTCCACTCATAGATGTGGGTGAAGGGTTCACCACTGCAATTCATTGTTGACAATGGCAGCCAAAAGAACCTCATTTCAGCAAAGGTTGTGATGCAGTTGGGCCTACCGACTGCACCACACCCACAGCCATACAATATCGGGTGGCTTCATGAAGGACGAGATCTCAAAGTTCGCTAGCAGTGCCACCTTCCCTACAGCATCAAGCCCTTCACAGACGAGGTATTGTGTGATGTTACACCTCTGGATGTTTGTGATGTACTATTAGGCCAACCATACCTGTGGAGGCGACATGCTGTGTATGAGTCAAGGCCTCGTGTTGCTATTATTTCTTTGGATAATTCATTATACAGGATACCGGAGGTAGCCCCACCTACCACCACCTCTTTGATCACTGCCAAGAAAGGCAGCAAGCTCATATCATAGACTAGGAAATTTATTGTCTATCTGGTTCGCTCTGAAAGTAAGGGGAAGATCGTTGCTACCTCCTTGACCACCGTGAAGGGTTCCTCCACGCAGTAGCAACAAGGGGATACAGTCATGACAGAACACAGGAACAACTTCTCCTCACCCACAGGGTACCAGAAAAGCTTCAAGTGGGCAACAAAGTCTAGTTGCATCTGCAGAAAGAATGCCTTACAAGAGCCCATCAGAAGCTCTGACCACACCAACATGGTCCTTTACACCATTACCAAAGCTGTGGGAAATAATGCTTTGGAGCACAACATTCCTCCATTCCTTCACTTGCATCGAGTGTTCAATGTGGACCATCACCAACCATGCTTCCCACCATTACTGGACACATCCGAGATTGCAGAACAGCTCACTAGGGACCAAGTTCAGCAGATGGAGGAACTCAACGCAATGGGGACCATTGCTTCCTAAGGAAGGAGTAATGATCCAGGTGGATGTTGGTGGCCACCCACCTATCCCATTTGGACCCCCACAACTATCTCTCTCAGTATTTTAGTTTCCTAAATTGTAGCACAGTTTACTATTTTTTAGCAGTTTTTCGGGGCCCTAAACGATGTTTTTTGGGAAATCTGGGAGCAACATGGGTCCAAGGACCGATTTTTCCCTTCCCAAAGTGGTAGTGCTCAAATAGATATTTCTAACGAGCTATTGTACGCGTCAAACAGAGATCGTATGCCAAAGTTACGACCTAGGGAAATTGATGTACCAATTTACCCAAACAGGGCCTACAATTTGGCGTTTCATCTTCTAGGGTTATGTTTTGGGGTGTGAAGGGTTTTCCATTGTTTCTCAACAATAAATAGGCCTTCGAGCCTCATTATAAGATAGTTCAAAGGCATGTAGCCGCCACATCTCTTCTCAGAGATAAGCTACCATCGCCCTAGCTGGGTTATTTCCATTTCTGTTTGTAAGCATATTTTAGTATTTTACATTAATGAAATGAAGTATTATTTCCACTGCATCTTTGTGTTTATGGTTATCTCTGTAATTTGTAATTTGTTGTTCCTGTTTAAATCAATATTTTACATTAATGAAATGAATTATTATTTTTGCTGCATCTTTGTGTTTATGGTTATCTCTGTAATTTTTGTGTTCCTTTTTAAATCCAGATCAAATCCCAAGCCCACTTGGAAAGGGTTGTGGCAAGTCGAGCTGTGGAGAGCCTGGTTGTAGCTGTGCTGAACATAGGGGAGGCTCTTGTCCCATGTGCATGGATGCTTTGAGTTGTACATGCGCAGAATGTGTACGATCACCTGTTGACAACCTTTTTCTGGCCATCAGTTTGAGGATGGAAGGCTATGGACTTAGTGAGTTTGGTGTCCAGCATCGACCAAAGACTAGAACAAAATGTACTGAGGAACCTGTTGTCTCGATCTTAGATGATAGACTGTGTGATCCCAAAGTGTACCCAAACTCGTTCAAGGAAGATTTTAGCAGTGGCTTCTGCTATGATATTCTTCTTGTAGGCCACCATAATGGCCATCTTCAAGAACCTGTCGACGACGACAAAAACACAGTCATTTCCATGCTTAGTGGAAGGAAGGCCTGACATGTAATCCATGGAGATGGATTCCCAAGGTCGACTAGGGGTAGGCAGCGGCATATAGAGACCTTGCTTCTTGATGGTCCATTTGGAAATGGTGCAAGCAGTGCATGATCTGATGTACTTCCCGACATCCTGTCGAAGATTCGGCCAATAGAAATAATTTTGCAGTACTGCCACCATTTTCTTGACCCCAAAATGCACAGTAGCCTGACTGTAGTGTACTTCCCAAATCATCTTGGAACGCTCGCTTGAAGGAACACAAAGGTGACCCAGGTGGCATAACAGGGCATCTTGAAGGTGAAAATTTGGAACATGTTGACCTTCCAAGAGTTTCTCGTATGTGTGGTCGAATTCTAGGTCACTTTTGTAGAGAAGTGGCCAATCAGAAGTCTCGTGCCCACAAGAGTCAAGCACGGTGGTTAATGCCATGATTGGTGGTCGTTGAGGCAATCTGCAACATTATTGGTGTTGCCCTTATTATACTTGATATTCAAATGGCACTGTTGTAGGTATGTGGACCACTTCTGATGGTGATCATTCTGCAATTTCCCTTGGGTCTGTATGAACTGCAGGGGTTGGTGGTCTGTGTGGATGATTGTTTCCTTCCCCATAATGTAACGCTTCCATTGTTGGCAGGCTTGCATAATGGAATACATCTTTGTCATAATTGGGATACTTACGGACTGTGTCTGAAAGTGTCTCATTGTGATATGCCATTGGATGCCCGTGTTGAGTAAGGACTGCCCCAATAGCATATTCAGAGGCATCTATCTCGACCTCAAATGGTTGTTGCAAGTTTGGTAATGTAAGCACCAGTTCCAAGCAGAGGTGATCTTTCAACTCTGTGAATGCCTTCTGTTGAGATTCAGACCAAAAAAAAATTTCTTTCGCTCCTCCCTTGGTGACTTGACTCAAGGGCCAAGTGATATGAGAAAATCCCAACACGAACCTGTGGTAGAAGTTGGCAAGACCTAGAATGTTGTGGAGCTATATCAGAGTGCTTGGGGATGGCCAATCCCGAATGACTTGGATCTTGGTTGGATCCACATGCACCCCCTGTTCATCAATAATGTATCCCAGATACTGAACCTAGGTCATGCCAAAAGTGCATTTCTCCAAATTGGCACATAGCTTGTGTTGCCACAGTGTTTGGAGAACCTGTCAGATGTGTTGGAGGTGCTCTTCCCAACTCTGGCTGAAGATCAGGATGTCATCCAAGTATACCACTACAAATGAGTTGGTGAATGGCCGCAAGATGTCATCCATTAGCCTCATGAAAGTTGCGAGAGCATTTGTCAATCCGAAAGGCATAACCAACCATTCGAAAAGGCCCTCCTTAGCTTTGAAGGCAGTCTTCCACACATCAAAGGGTTCGATTGGTACCTGGTGATATCCTGACTTCAAATTGATCTTGATGAAATATTTTTCCCCCTTCAGTTGGTCCAGGAGGTCATCAATCTATGGGATCGGGAACCTATTACGGACAGTGATCTTGTTCAGTGCCTGATAGTCAATACAGAGTCTCCAAGTCCCATCCTTCTTCTATACCAACACGATCGAGCTCCCACAAGGCAATGAACTCGGATGGATGTGACCTTTCTACAATAGCTCCTAAACTTGCCTCTTGATTTCATTGTTCTCTAGAACGGAGCGCCGATAGATTGTTCCATTGGGCAGCGGCACACCTGGGATCATATCGATGGAGTGCTTGACTTGACAGTGTAGAGGAACCCCTGCGGGGGAGGTGAATATGTCCTTGTACTCCTCCATGACCTTTTCCATCTGTAGTTGTCGTGCGGAGGGGCCCTTTCTGGAGGTCGCGGCCGTCTTCTTCTTTCCTTGAGGGTGTATCATCAAGAAAACAAATTTCTCGGTTTTGGAAATGAACTTTCTGCATTGTTTTGCAGTAATCAAAGAGATGGCGGTAGGTGGTTCTACCTCCAGTATCTTGTACAACTTATTTCCCAAAGTAACAATAACAACACGGGGCCTGGATTCATACACATCATGTCACTTCCACAAGTATGGTTTTCCTAATAATACATCACAAACTTCAAGGGGAGCAATGTCACACAATACCTCATCCATGAAGGGCTTGATATTGTATGGAAGGCGACACTATTAGCTCACGTGAGGATCTCGTCCTTGGTGAAGCCACTCGATGGTGTACAGTTATGGATGTGTTGTGGTCGGAAAGCCTAGCCGCTTCAAAATCTCTGCCGAAATGAGGTTCTTTTAGCTCCCGCTATCAACAATGAACTATAGCAGGGAGCCCTTTACCCACATCTGGGAGTGGAAGAGGTGCTCCTCCTCCTCTGGATCTTTGGGTTCCTCCTAGATCTTCGTGGTGGCAACAGTGGCGTTGGGCTCCGCATCAATAATATGCTTTCCCTTTGTCATTCCCCTGTTCGGGTTCTGACTTAGAGTCGGAACATGCATCTGATTCTGAAACCTTTAGCTCAGCCACCAGTGACTACTTGGCCCAACACTCACGTGTGTTGTGAGTGGAGCTCTTATGGAACTCACACCACTTTCTCGTGTCCTTTTTCAGCTTCGCGGCGTTTTTCTTTGTTTGCAGATTTGGCAGGTTGTCTTGGCCTGCCCCACCTTGGCTTTGTCCTTTGTTCTGTAGTTTGGGCGCATCTTCCCTGTGCTTCAGATTCACAGATCCAAAGTCTCGCTTCTTTTGTTTAAACTTTTGCTTGACCTTGACGACGTATCGGTATGTCGTGCCGAGCAAGGAGATGTTCAGGAATTCTATTTCTTCTTGGATGTACTTTTGCAGGCAACCACGGTATTTGAGTATCAAATGCTGCTCTGAATCCTTAATACCCAACTTTATGTGAAGGGTATGGAAAATATTGGTAAACTCCAGCATGTCTTGGTCCCTTCCCTGTCGCAGCGTGGTCCACTTTATGTATTGATACTCATAGCTTTCGATAGGGTAGTACTACACCTTGATGGCATCTCGAAATGAATTCCAAGTGGGTGCAGCTGAAAATAGTGAGCCTTTATTTTCATCCTTCTGCTCGCAATAGGTTTCCCACTAGTCCTTGACATGGGGGGTTGCTTTTAGAAGAGTGAAAACAATCTTTTCCCGACTGGAAAAATCATGAACAAAAAAATAACCCTCTAGTAGATTTAACAATTTATCGACAGCATCTACATCTATCTGACCCTCGAATATGGGGATTTCAAAATTAACTTGTACCTTAAACGGTGTGGCATTTCCAGAGTAGCTGTTTGAAGCCGATGCGTCGCCCCTGGGTAGCCGCTGAAGGATCTAGGAAAAGTTGTCCATCATCGTGTTCCTTTGTCGCTTTAGGGCTTCTTCGAGCGAGATTTTGATAGGATCTCCTGCCCCCTCATCTTTCTTTTCATCCGCCATGGGAGGTCATCGGGATTTGCGAGGCTGGTCTTGCAAAGGTTCAACCAATTCAAGCCCTAACTCCTTATATCCCGACCTCGTTGGGGACATACAAAGAAAAACATAGAAAAAGCAGACCATTATGATACCACTGATCTGGATTTAAACAGGAACGCAACAAACTACATAGATAACCAAAAACATAGAGATGCAGCGGAAATAATACTTCATTTCATTAATGTAAAATACTGAAATATGCTTACAAACATAAATGGAAATAAATCAGCTAGGGCGATGGTAGCTTATCTCTGAGAAGAGATGTGGTGGCTACATGGCTCTGAATTGTGTTACAATGAGGCTTGAAGGCCCATTTATTGTTGAGAAACAATGGAAAACCCTAAACATCCAAAAACCTAACCCTAGAAGATGAAATGCCAAACTGTGGGCCCCATTTGGGTAAATTGCTACATCAACTTCCCGAGGTCGTAACTTTGGCATACGATCTCCGTTTGATGCGCACAATATCTCGTTAGAAATATCTATCTGAGAACTACAACTTTGGGAAGAGAAACATCAGTCCATTGACCCATGTTGCTCCCAATTTTCCCATAAAACGTCTTTTAGGGCCTCAAAATGGCTCCGAAGTTCAGGACCCGAAAAAGTGATAAAAATAATAAACTATGCTACAATTAAGGAAATTGAAAAGCTGAAAGAAACAATGGTGGGTGTCCAAGTGGACTTGGCAAGTGGCCACCAATATCCACCTGGATCAGTCACAATGGGAAGTTTAGCCATTTAGAACCCTCAGCGAGCAAAACCCTCACCTTAGTAAACCCTTGACTTGTAGAGCCTCTCCACAAGAAAATTGCTTTTCGAATGTTGTGAGCTGCCCGACGGAGGAGGTAGGTGGTTACCTCAATTCCTCTAGGCCATGACTCGTTTGTTGGATCGGGACCTTGTGCATCGACGGCAGGAGGAACATCCAGCTGTACAAAAGGGTTTGAAAGGCATACAACTATGGTAAATGTAGGCATTGGATGACAACAAAGCCCTCCTGCTTCCCTTAATAAATTAAATGACATCAGGAAATAAAGCATTGGAAACATCAAATGAACACTATAATTAATCTTAGCCTTCATATGATTGTAGAGGGTAAGAATTACATAATGTTCTGTATCTCCTCAGTGTTGTGATGACTTGCATGTGGTAACTTTTGAGAATTAATTTTTTGTTTTTTTTTATTATTTCATGTGCCTTGAGTAAGTATATGCTACATATGGTATCAGAGCCTAGGATTACAACACTGAGTCTTCTGGGATATATACAAATATAATATACATATAAAAAAAAACTAAGTGGAACTGGGTGTGAATGATTGAACACAGGCATAAAGACAAAGAGAGAGAACAAAGGCAGGGAGCCACAAGAACATAATGCAGAGGGGTTCCAGACAACCGAACCAGTCTGGTGCGACATATGTGGGGGACAATCCTGATATGTGGATACAGTAGGGAGAAGAATCTCATCAGGGCAATGTTTCCCTACTAGAAATCGTTCACCAGTTACGTGCTGAGATTACTAATCTCAGAATGGATAGTGAGAGATTACAACGAGAACAAGAGAGAATTCTAAAAATCCTGTAAGATTGAAAAAATCAACGTGGGCCAGACCCCAGTGCTGGTAACAGATAGAAAACGCAACTAGCCATCAAGGGGAAGATAATGCTGAATCAAAAGAAATACGTGAGGATGATGAAGGATATTCTGATAATGTTTCTGATCAGTGAAAATCATAAAGATAGAAAACTGAATTACAAGGGGAATTTGAAAAGATAAAACCCCCAATTTTTGAAGGTGAAACAAAGGAAGCGGCGGAAGCTTGGTTAATAGATATGAATAAATATTTCCAGATCTATGACTATAATGATAAATTGAAGGCGTGGCTAGCAGTTTATCAACTAAGAAGTAAGGCCACCTTATTCTGGGAACCAATAAAAACTATAAGGAAAATTGATGAGAAGTAGGTCACATGGAAAGAATTTCAAAGATAAATACTTGACAGAGTGCTATTATGATGAAAAAGTGAAGGAATTCCATGATTTAAGGTTGGGATCCTTAACTATCAACTAGCTTGAATAAAGGAATCACACTCCCGTGCTTCATTTCCTCTCCATTCTCCCTTTCCATTTCATTAAATGTGGGAGGGGTTGGTTCAATTTATTCTTCCAATGATCAGGGGACATAGAGCAAGCTCTTGGGGCTATCGATGAATATGTGAAATGATTTACCTCTTTACTACGATATGTAACGTATATGTAGGAAGAAAAAGCCAAGATTCAACGTTTTATTAGTAGTCTACCTAATTTCATGAAGGAGAAGCTGGAATTTGATTATCCAAAAAAGATGGACGATACTGTGTCAAAATCTCGCATTTATTATCAGCAAATGAAATAGAGAAGTGAAGGTTCGAAAGGAGGGGAAGAAATTTGCACCCAAATAGACAGACAAAAATTGTCGATGGAAGGAATTTACAGCAAAGAACCTTTAGCAAATTTCGAGCAAAGAATCAACCAGAGGTCCTAGCATCTACTAAAAGTAGATAGACCGAGGGAGTTAATAAGCCTACTAATGACCAAAAGCAAAAACAACCTTTGTAGTGCTGGGGGTGCAGAGAACCCCATTATTACAAAAATTGTTTGCATAGAGCAAGAACGGAGCAACTTTTGAACATGCAAGAAGCCTCCACGGTTGGGGAGGTGGCGAGGAGCATGCCCAAGATTAATGCTGCACTAGAAAACCATCAAGCATAATACCATCCCACCATGATTGAGTGTGAAGGTATGATTGATAATCAACTTGCCTCTATTTTGTTTGATCCGGGTGCTATCTTAAGCTATGTTAGTTCTAAGATTGTAGAGGGATGCCAATTGCAAAGAAGTAAATTTAAAAAACCTTGGTTAGTTCAATTAGCTACAAGGGTGAAGCGAAGGGTAGTTGCAAAATAGAACATTATCCCTTGGATATTTCGGGACAACATATTTATGTTAATTTAAACATACCCCCATTGGGATCATACGATGTAAAAATAGGGATGGATTGGTTGGAAGGACATTGGTCCTTAGTAGATTGTAACCAAAAATCTATTAGTGACCTCACTAAATCGAGACAGAGAAGGGAAATTCAAGGTATTAATAAAAAAATTAAGTTACACCCTATTATTGCTAACCAGCTGGGAAAATGCATTAGGAAAGGTTGTCAAATTTATGTTGTACAGGTAGGATATACAAATTCCAAGAGAAAGATGACTTATCCGGAAGATATTCGTGTCATTCAAGACTTTGTTGATGTGTTTACAATTGAGTTGGTTCCAAGTGCAACTCCTGTTTCCATAACTCCTTACCGTACGAGTATACCCGAATTAACAGAACTCAAAATGCAGTTGCATGAGATTCTTGATAAAGGATATATCCGCCCCAGTGTGTCTCCTTGGGGAGCTCCTATATTATTCATAAGAAAGAAGGATGGAAATCTAAGATTATGTATTGATTATCGTCAGTTGAACAAACTGACTATTAAAAATAAATATCCTTTACCTCAAATTGACGATTTATTCAATCAAGCTCGGGAGAAAGCGTGTTCTCCAAGATTGAATTAAGATCTAGGTATCATCAAATAAGGATTAAGGAAGAAGACATTTGTAAAATTGATTTCGAACTTGTTATGGTCACTATGAGTTTGTAGTGCTACCTTTCGGTCTTACGAATGCCCCTACGAATTTTGTGAGTCTAATGAACGGTATTTTTCAGCCATACTTAGATAAGTTTTTGTTGATTTTCATTGATGACCTATTAATTTACTCTAAGAATCAAGAAGAACATGGAAAACATCTGAGAATTGTATTGCAAACCTTACGGGACAATCAACTATACGCTAAGTACAACAAGTGTGATTTTTACAAAAGTCAAATACAATATCTCGGTCAAGTCATATCAGCAGAAGGTATAGTGGTAGACCCGGAGAAGATTAAGACCATTATGAAGTGGACTACTCTGAAGAATGTCACTGATATTAGGTCCTTCTTGGGCCTAACTGGGTACTATCGTCGGTTCATTGAAGGATTTTCAAAAATTTCTTTCCCCATGACTTCGTTACAAAATAAGGGAAGGATTTTTTGGTGGACAACTGAATTTCAACAAAGCTTTGAGCAATTAAAAAACCTACTTACTACTGCACCTATATTAAAGGTGGAGGATCCTGAGAAATCATTTGTTGTATGCACAGATGCTAGCAAGGATGGTGTTGGTGGAGTGTTAACGCAAGATGGAAATGTTATAGCTTATGAATCCCGCAAGTTGAAGGAATATGAGCAACATTAATGTTCTGCTTGTGATCTTGAATTAATAGTAGCAGTGCATGCACTAAAAATGTGGCGACATTACTTGCTGGGGAAGAAATTTCTATTGTTAACAGATCATAGTAGTCTTACAAATCTCTTTAACCAGTCCAATTTAAATTCCCATCAAGCCAGGTGGATGACCTTTTTAAGCGAATTTGAATTTGAAATAAGACACCTTAAGGGAAAATAAAATCGGGTTGCTGATGCATTAAGTAGAAAGATGCATTGCATTTATGAAATACATTTAAGACAAGTGAAGTCAAATCTCTCTGATATGATTAAAGAAGCATCTCTTAAGGACCCGAAGTATACCTTCCTTTGGAAGCAAGCAATCAATTCTCAGAATAAAAGGGAAAAATCTAGATAAACTGTTAACTTTTAGAAATCAGATTTATATTCCTAATCAGAATTCTATTAAACAATTTTTATTTGATGAATTTCACAAGAAACCATATGCTACCCACCCAAGATACTAGAAACTACTTTCAGCTATTAAGAAAGGTTATTTCCAACCAGGTTTAAGAAAATATGTCATTGAATATTTGGCTAAATGTTTAGAATGTTAGTTGGTGAGGCTGAACACCAACATCCCGCTGGACTACTACAACCACTACCTATCCCTGAGTGGAAATGGGAAGTGATTATAGGTTTTCCCTGAACTAAAAATAAGCATGACTCAATTATGGTGGTGGTTGATAAGCTAAGTAAAACTGCTCATTTTATATCGATAAAATCCACTTACAAGACTGTTGAAATTACAAATATTTTTATGGGAAAGATATTTAGTTTGCACGGAATATGCAAAGTGGTAATCTCAGACAGGGATGTAAAATTTACATCCAAATTCTAGAAGACCCTTTTCTATGGATTGGGCACATAGATCCAATTCAGTACTACTTACCATCCTCAAACAGATGGTCAGACTGAACAAGTTAATCAAGTTTTAGAGGATATGTTAAGAAATTTGTGATGCAGCAATCGCATAAGTGGGAAGCTTACCTCCACTTAGTAGAGTTTTCTTATAATAACGAAGACCACGAGTCATTGGGAATGAGTCCCTTCGAAGCATTGCATGGAAGAAGGTGTAGGGTGCCCATAGATTGGAACAATCTCGTCAATAGACTAACATTGGGTCCTGATATGCTAGCCGAGATGGAGCAAACAGTTAAAAATATTTTCCATAACTTAAAAGTCGCCCAGGAAAGACAAAAAGTTTATGAATACAAAAGGAGAACCTATAGATAATTCCAGGTAGGAGATCATATGTATTTGCGATTCAAGCCAAGGAAAAGTACCTTGCAATGGAGGGGTTGTGCTAAGTTAGCACCCCAGTACTGTGGTCCTTTTCAAATATTGGAATAGATTGGACCTGTAGCATATAAGCTCGCTTTAACAAGCCATATCTAGGTTCATAATGCTTTCCGTGTCTCCTTGTTAAAAAAATATGTGTACAATACTTAGCATTTAATTAATTGTGAAAATGTGCAGGTAAATCAGTTAATGAAATAATTAGTGTATAGTTGTTTTATTATAAATTAAATTTCTAATGATAGTCCGTGATGATAGGCAGATCGAACCGAAAGGAGAATTTCTGGTAGAACCTCTTCGTATTCTGAAACAGAGAGAAACAACCTTGCGGAAACGAGCCATCACCCACGTTAAAGTGCAGTGGAAGAACTTTGGTCGGGAAAAAGCCACTTGGGAAGAAAAGGATTTCGTGCAGAAAGCTTATCTTGCACTATTTTCGTAAACCAAAGAGAACACTGGGGACGATGTTCCTCATAAGAGGGGGGAGATGTAACACCGCACGTTATATGAACAATTAACTTATTCTATTTTTTTACTTTTACATTTACTTTTACTTACTGTTATGATTTTGTCATCATATGTTCGATGAGAACATTAAAGAAATGTGGTTGAGTTGGCCAAAACAATTTATAAATAATTCATAATAAGAATTAAAGTATTTTAAATAATTGAAAACAATTATGAAACCTCCTGAGACAGTTAAGGTGGTTACTCACCTGTTTCCTCAAAAGGAGAATTTGAGGAAGGCTAGGGGGATGGAGAATTGAAGAGAGGAAAGGAATAGATTGGTCAAAAGGTAGAGTGCTGCCATCAGAAACTCCTTGAGCTGGGTGAGATAAACCAATGGGAGATATGGAGAGAATTTATGAGGGTATATGACTCGATTCTAAACAATTAGACATGATGCTTCAAGATACCCAGATTAAAGACAAACCTTATAAATACTGTCTGGAGGAGGAAGAGCTTGGGGGAGAGTATGGATGTCATTGCTAGACTCGAGGCTGGGTGAAGAGATCTTCCAAAAATTCTGAGGTTGTCCAAATGATTTACTTAATTCCATTACACAGTTCCGTGGTTAAAGAATCACTTAGTTGTTATTATGTATTATCTGAACGAAAATTTGTATATGATAAAATAATTTAGGTTATGAAGTGATGAAGTTCCATTTTGTAGGTATATAGAAAGATTTAAAAGGGGGTGGTACATTGCATAATATGCGTAGTCATAGTTTATTGTTGTAGGGCTTATGAACTAATGTAAAGAATAATAAAACTTTGGATTATCAATCGTACAAACATTTCAGAAAAAGTAAAACAGTAAACATTGAGGTTGTAGGATGACTACAAAATGTATCAATTTCATGGCACTCTGTTATAGGTATATTTGGGCACATCACTCCCGACATTCATATCAGTACAATTAGGGCTCATCAAACCTTAATTCAGTTGTTACTTGCCCTAGATAAGTCAACTCATTGAATGCTTCCTTCTATGAAAGTTTCCTGGCCTGAAGCCTTTGTGAAATGCACACCAACACAACCCAAGCCTTGAGACACTGCGCTGCAGACCAAGCAGGCGCACTATGGCCTGCACTGTAGTGCACTTAGGCCCTCTTTAACCTGCGCTGGGCGAGATTGAGCAAAATTTTCATAGGGTTCTGGGAATATTCCTTGATTCTAGATGATTCTAGAAGGATCACATCTCTTATCTCCTCCTATGAGCTCGAAATTGGATAGGCTAAGGATCCATTAACCTCCTATCCTCTCATCCCTTGCTCCATGGAAATTGACTCCAAGTTTGGAAGGCCATTCAATACCCTCATTTATGACAAAACCACCTCCATTTCCTATAAATTGAGCACTCATCATAGTGATCAGGGGGCTAGAATCTGAAATTTGTAAGGAAACTCTATTGGTTTTAGAATTGAGTTTATGTTGAGCAATGTTATGCTACTGGAGTTGTGTGCTTTTGATGTGGCGAGGGTTGGACTGAAGCCGGAGGAGTGGCACAAGATCGAACTATATTGGGTGATACTCTTCCTTCTACATTAATAAAGAGCTTATTCCTTTTCTCATATGATTATTCATTTCTGTGACGATTATGTGTTTCAATGTCTTCAATTCCATTGTTGTATAGTAGATAGATTATGTATGCTTTGATTGTTTCTTGTTCCTGTTTCTCTTGATACAAGTAACTTCTGAGTGGATTTAGTTCAAGTGGAAGTGACATGAGCGATTCCAAAGAGATTAAGGAAGCAAAAGACTACAAGTAAGTTCTTCCATCTCATCTATCTTGTATAAGAAAAGGTTAAACTACTTGCTTTATGTTGTTCTAGGTGTAGTCACCCACCTAGGGAAAATGTGTTTATCTGTAGATGCGAATTCCATATAACAAATTAGTGACCATACTGGAAACAATTGTCATTCTTAGTGGCTTAGCCTCATCATATTACACCCTAGTAGACTTTGGTTGACTTTATTGATCTTATTTTAGTTTTTTTGAAGTGTTTTTAGTCAAAAATTGTGCTTGAATGTCCCTTGATTTGACTCTTTGACACCAATGCAGTGTCGGTCTTGTCACAGTGCGTTGCAAAGCAGCCCCTGACTTAGAGACAGTGCATTACAGTGCGTTGTCTCCCACTCTGGCCTGCGTTGACTCCTTTTAGACTAAAAAACCCACCTTTGGCTTGATTTTTCCAAAGTTGCTTCTCTTGTTGTTTGCTCAAAGATCAATGATTCTTGTGGTTCTGAAATCAAGTTGTATTTCTCCTCCTAGCCCTGCTTTGGCCTTGATTGTTTAGTGTTTCTTAAATTATTTCTTTATCATTATCAATTCATTGTCAAAGTTAGCTTATAGTTGATTAATATTTTCTGAAAAGGAAGTGTCGTAAAGTCTTCATTTCTTTCAAAAAGGAATTGTCGTAAAGTCTTCGTTTCTTGCTAAAAGATTGATTGATTGTTTGTGCATTTAGTTTCCTTTTGTTCATCTAAACATTAAGGGAATTGAAAAGAAAAACATGCATTGTGCATTGAAAAGTTTGTGTGTGCTTGTAGGAATAGTTTAGGGAAATTGCATTAGATGTGCTCTATGCTCTTTGATTAAAAGTATCTGATTGCTCTATCCCTATTAGCTAAGGTTTTCATTGTTCAAATTGAATGAAAATAATGTTTATCATATTAGTTGCATTCTAGGAATTACAGAAAACATCACGCGATGAACTTGAAAGACAAATTCTTAAGAAGATCAACTTAAAATTAATCTCAATTAACCTAATGGAGCATTGTCACCTAACGCGTAACATTTAGAGGTTCTAGGCTAGAGACGTGTTTCAGCATCGTAAAACATAGCAGTTGTCGCTAACTTGTCTGTAATACATTCTGAGTGTGATACCTCATTCCACGTACGTGAGTATATCATAGCTCGTCCACGTACCTTCAGGTATATAGGGCAGTGTTAGAGTACGTAAAGTATAAAGGAATGCTCTTACTACATGGTTTCGCATTAGACAACGTTAACATGAATTGGGCCTCCATGCACTTTCAGGTATATATGGGAGGACTACATTAAGTTTCTATCCATCCTTAGGTAACCAAATCGGCCGCCTTGTACACCGTGATACACAGAACACAATATTTGGGTAGATTGTCTGCCCATACTTCTCAGTTCGCTGGGAGGTATTCTACAGTTCACAGTTGCTTGGTAATCCTTTTGCCTAGCTTACCCCTTTTTGTTTATTTCTTTTTTTTAATAAAATCAATCAACAATCATGGAGGAACATCAACCCTTACCCCGTCGTTCGCGGAGGACAACGAGTAAACCACCTTTACCACCTGAAGCTACACCTAGTCGGTTAAAGCGATCTCATTTAATTGAGTCCAGTGCATCACAAAATTCTAGTTCTTCATTTGATTTACCAAAGTGACCTATACTGGTACGTACTGCAACCCCAATTACTCCTACTGTTACTGGTATATCTGCTACTCAAGTGGAACTTTTGCAATTACCTGAGGACATTGAGAGTGAAACTAGTGAAACGGTAACCGAAGTTGTACAACAAGAAGTTGATCCTCAACCCAAAGTTTTTCAACAAGAAACTACTTCTAAACCTAAATTTTTTCAACCAGAAGTTAATCCTGAACCTATCACAGTTCAACCAGAAGTTACTTCTGAACTAGAAGTTGTTCAAGAAAGTCACCCTGAACCTGTTGTTCTTTTACCGAAACACTTGGATTTTGAAGTTGAACAATCAGAAGTTGTTATCGTACCAGAAGACGATTGACTGGTTAATCCTCAGACATTAGTAACTATTGAAACTTCCTCTTTACCGCAAAGCCAAACAACATAAATATATTACAGACCTTACGGTGAAATCCCTCCACCTAGTTTAATTGCTATTGAGGAGGAGTCTGAAGAAGACACTACACCTAGTACTCCAATTCAATTTGGACCTAGACTTTATCTTTATCCTTATACTCATCAATTCACTGCTCCTTTTGATCCTACTTCTTTTCAAACACCCATTGATTCTTTAGGACATTTATTGGGTCATTTAACTATGGTTGAACTAACAACATCCCACACTGTATCATCTAATGCAACTGTGGAAGAATCTACTGTCGTTACTTCTTTGATGTTTACTACAACTCTTGAGTCACATATTTATGGTTTTCCATCCATCGCACTCAGTTACCAATCATTATCTGGAACCCACTCAGGTGTTGCTTCTAGTCCATGGTCTTTGCCAATGTCCTCTACTGGAATTTTACCTGGTTCTTCACTTATGGGTACTGAACAGTTTGATCCATCACAACAATATCAAGCTAGTCCATCTGGTTACCATCCAATGTATCCACTTTACACTGGATTGCCTCCATATGGAGAACAATATGCCCAATCTCCTTATCCTCTATTTACTGGGGGGCCATCATATGGCAGTATCCCGTCGAATTTAGGTAAGCTTAGAATGATTGTTTGTCAATGGAAGCCAACAATTCCAGTTCAACCAAGGCTTGTGTATCCATCACAATCAATGCAACCTATTTCATCCGTACCTATTACACCTATTTTTACGACTTTACCACAGTCACAAGCTCAGTCAGTTCAATCTCAACCTTTGCAAGCTAGTCCTTCAACCTCTTACCCTCAAGTTTCAAGTCTGTAGGCTTAGACTTCTCAAGCTATTTTACAACAATCGTTTGTGTCTAGAATCCAACAACCTCAGGTTAGTGTACCTTTAACTTGAATGACTCAACCTTATACTAGTCTAGTTTATTCACAACCTATTAAAACTTACATTGGTGGGCAACAACATTTATATCAACAACAATTACTTCATCAGCCTTGGCAGCCCCAATATCAACAACAACAATTCCAGAAGTACCAACCTCATCCTGGACTTGGTCAACAAGCCTATGCTGGGTTTGGTCAACAACAAGCTTACCCAGGTCCTGGTCAACAAGCCTATGCTGGGTTTGGACAACATCAAATGTATCCTGGTGCCCAACAACCACCTTATATCGGATTTTCTCAACAAACTTACCCCTATCAAGGTTACCAACAGTAGATTCCCTATGCTCGTATGCAAATGCCTATTGCTCAGGAAATTCCATCTTACCATGGTTACGCTCAACCTGACTTAAATCGACAGTTGCCTTTTGTTGCAACACTTGAATTACCAGATTTAAACTGGCTCACCAATGATCCAATTCTTTATGCACCTTGGTGGCTGGTGATTCCACACAAGTTACCTTTTGACATTCCAAAATTCAATGGAAACCTTGGAGAATACCGGTCCAATCATGTTATGACTTTTCATTTATGGTGTTCATCAAACTCCTTGAATGATGATTTAATTAGACTTCATCTTTTCCAATGAACGCTTATTGGTCTGGCTGCAAAGTGGTACATTGAGTTAGCATGAGCTTCTTTTGAAAACTTTACATCTTTGGCCACCACATTTTTAACCCACATCCAGTTACCTATCAAATATGGAATTGGAATGGAACTATTGACCAACTTTAAATAGACCACTGCTACTCACATATTTGATCATATTCATGAATGGCATCGTCATCGTCGAATGGTCAAAACTTTTGTTCCTGATCAGCTTTTAGCTGAGTGGTTTATAAAATCCTTGTTGCCATCTATCACCGAGGATGTGGCGAAAGGTGGAGTTGTTACTAAAGAGAAAGTAATTTCTCATGCCCAATATTTAGACTTGATTTATACATAGTCTGGCACGCTCTATGACAAGATCCAAAATGCACCCAGACCAGCTTTTACCTTTCCTCCACCACCATCGATTAAGGAATCTCACACCGGTGAGAGTGTGATTGGTTCTTCAAGCACACAAACAACAGGTAGACCATCTGGTCAAACACTTGCCATTTCGAAACAAACTTCAAATGCATTTGATAACACTCTTGCTTCCAAAATTAATGTCATGTCATCTGACAAAGGCAAGAATGAAAAGCAACTAGGAGGCAAGAAGAAGGGGAAAAACAAGAAGAAACAAAATAATCCCCCTCAAGAGAAATCATCTTATTCCTCTTCTCCAGCTAGGAAACCTCGTTACCCATGTTTAATTTGTAACGATGAGCATTTTATGCGAGATTGTCCTCACCGCTCTGAAGTCTCAAAGCTTCTTAAGGCTTCTAGTACATCCGCAGTGTTGACTGATCCTTTTCCAAACCCGGAGACACATATGGTTGCCACATATCACACTTCCACTTCACAAGTGCTTATGCTATCCACCTCTAAGCCTAAAATTGATGTTTTGGTGTCTACAAAAAGTAAATATTATGGTAATCCATCATCGTCATCAAATAAATAGGCTTCAGATCAATCAAATCCTTCGACTTAGACTTCATCTAATCCTATTCCACCATCCATTGCACCAGAGTTAACAATAAAACCACCTAAGGGAGTTGTACATAAATCAACATTCAACCCTCGAGCTCGAGCAGCGCAAAACTATAACATAGTAGAAGATCTGGCTCAGTCACCTTCTGCTATGTCGACGCTTGAGGTGCTTCAAAATTGTCCCTCCCAAAATCAGGCTTTGTTGTCAGCAATTGGTGGAATCGATCCAACAGATTCCAATCTTGTGGTTTTTAACCATGCTAGATATACGCCACAATTACTAGCTCAATTAGCTTTCTTGATCCAAGTTAATGCTTTGAATAAACTCATTCACCAAACCATTGTTGACGAGGGTGCTTCTACTTACATCATGTCAATGAGTTGTTGGAAAACACTTGGCTCCCTGCGTTTGTCACGGTCACCTACAACTTTAAAGGCTTTTGACGGTCGCACTTATACATCTTGTGGAATTTTAAGATAACCTGTAAATTGAACTAGGGGGAAAAATTGTAACTGTTGAAGTTTAGGTCGTTGACAGACACCTTGACTACAAAATTTTTCTAGGAAGACCTTGGGTTTATGCTATGGCTACTTGTTAATTTTGGTATGTTATATGCTAGAGCAATTTATTTCAATTTATTTTCCACATTAGCAATCACATCAGCATAAAGTAAACTGTAGATAGAACATAAATATAAATCACAGAAGACAAGCCAAGACAAGAGGACACAAAATGTGGCGCTAGCCAAGGACAAACCCCACAATGTGGGGAAACCCTTGATCAATTCTTCTTTTATGTTCTTCAAAGTTCAACAAAGAAAGTGAGGGAGATAGTACATTTACAATAGAAGTCAATCACTTTGACTTTTGATATTGTCATGAGATCAGTTGAAGACATATTGCTTCAACTAATTCTCTAAGGTGAATCGTTCACCTATCATAGTGCTGCATCTCATCTATTTGTTGCACATTACCATGTGACACCTTGTTGTACTGTCACATGTGTTGAACCTTCATGACTGAGTTGCTCTCATCTTCATGTTGCTCATCATGTTGCATCTTCCATGGTCTTATTCATCATTAAGCTACCCATGCTCATGATTTCATTCATCATTATGTTGCCCATGCTCATATCATCATGCATCATTATGCTGCCCATGCTCATATCATCATGTTGCTTATTATGCTGCCCATGATCTCATACATCATGCTGCCTTCCTTCGAAGACAGATGCTCCGGCTGTTTCGGCAGTTCCTGGTAGTTCCGGCTTTTCTGATAGTTACAGCATTTTTAGCTTTTTCGGCTTTTCCAACTTTTCCAGCTTTTCTATCTTTTCCGATATTTCCAGCTTTTCCGACGTTTCCGAATTTTCCGAAAGTTCTGGCTTTTCCGACAATTCCAGCTTTTCCAGTAGTTCCAGCTTTTTTGGCTTTTCTGTCTTTTGTAGCAGTTCCAGCTTTTCTGGCTTTTCTGGCAATTCCGGCTTTTCCAGCAATTCTGGCTTTTCTGGCTTTTCTGGCAATTTTGGCTTTTCCAGCTTTTTTTTCGCTATTCTAACTTTTCTGGTAGTTCCAGATTTTCTGGCTTTTCCGGCTTTTCCTTAGGATCTCTCCTCCTACTAAAACCCAAAGAAAAGTAGAGAGAGGAAGAGATCCAAGTGTGTGTAGAAATGACTTGAAGTCCTCTTCTATTTATACTAAAACGTAGAGGTTGAATAGACATGACTGTTGGGCTTCTAAGCCTACATAAGTTGTTGGCCGACTTGACAATTTGTCTTATAATATAAATAAATTCATAACCTCATAAATACTTATCGGAATCAAATGATATTTAGATCAATCCTACACCTCTCGATGAGAGGGATCCAATAAAAATATCAGCTACCATAAATAATATGACCACATGGAGTTTGGCCCTAGTTGCCAATTTTAACACTCCCTCTCAACTAGGGAGAACTCCATCTGCTGATCCATATGTCCAACTGTACTATCTCTACCATCAGTGCCCTGCACTCCTCTGCTCAGCTCTGCTAGATCTGCTCAGCTTTGCTGGCTTTGCTCTGCTCTACTAGCTCTGCTTTGCTCTACTCAGCTTTGTTGGCTCTGCTATGCTCTACTCAGCTCTACTGGCTCTGATCTGCTCAACATAGCTCTGCTGAACCATGAAGAAGACGAATTGATCAAGAATGTGGCATACCATTCTCCACTGACCCAAAGTCAGTCTCAGAGTGTGTACCACTGGTCCCAGACCAATCCTCAACCGGCTTGAAGTCAGTGTCATAGTAGGTATAACTCCTACCATTGAACCCAGACCAGTACTCTACTGACTTGAAGTCAGTCTCAGAGTATGTACCACTGGTCCCAGATGAGTCCTCAACCGACCCAAAGTCAGTGTCATAGTGGGTACAACTCCTACGACTGGTCCCAGACTAGTATCATTGATCCCAGATCAATGAAGGTCATCCTAGCATAGGGAGTACGGTAGATACAGCTATGTGTCCATCGGTACTACTATAGTCCCTATCCTCATTTCCCTGCTCATTGATCAGATGAGAAGTACTTCCCATGAGTTCCAGACTGCATAGGTAGGATGCCTCGATAGGAGAACTTAATCAATCTTGTCCTTGCAGGAGAACTAATCATCCTGCTACACAATCACCATGGAGAACACATCATCCAGGCCTCACAGGATAACTAATCATCATGGAGAACACATCATCCAGACCTCACAGGAGAATTAATCATCCTGCTACACAATCGTCATGGAGAACACATCATCCAAACCTCACAAGAGAATTAATCATCCTTCTACGCAATCATCATGGAGAACACATCATCCAGACCTCACAGGAGAATTAATCATCCTGCTACACAACCGTCATGGAGAACACATCATCCAGACCTCACAGGAGAACTAATCATCCTGCTACACAATCATCATGGAGAACACATCATCTAGACCTCACAGGAGAATTAATCATCGTTCTACACAACCGTCATGGAGAACACATCATCTAAACCTCACAAGAGAATTAATCATCCTGCTACACAGGAGAGTGAATCATCCTGTCCCACAAGAGAGCGAATCATCTTGTCCCACAAGAGAGTGAATCATCTTGTTCATAGGAGAGTGAATCATCCTATCCATAGGAGAGCGAATCATCCTGTCCCACAAGAGAGTGAATCATCTTGTCCCACAAGAGAGTGAATCATCTTGTCCACAGGAGAGTGAATCATCCTGTCCACAGGAGAGTGAATCATCCTATCCCAGTGTGCACCACCAGGGGAGGGTGAGTCACCCTGTGGTCATATGTTGCTCCAGTAAGAACCGCAAGCCCCCAGAGCTCCCAGATCTCAATGTATGCAACATGTAGGACCCTTTTACAAGGGTCTCTCGATGAATCCAAGTCATTCGGGAAAATCACAAATTTGATCTTTCCCTAGGGCTCTGACAAAGTGTAACGACCTGTACATCATCTCAGTGCAATGGAGCCTCCTTTCTCATCGACTTACCATATCCCAGATAAAGAAGTATCTGATGTCTATCTGTTGGAGCAATCATTGAATACGGGATTCTTCAATAATTGAATCCCACCTCTGGTTTTCACATAGAATCATAGTGGTATTCATCATGTGTACTCACTGAAGAGTTTCCAAAACCAGGCAACTTCATACGAGGTCATACTCGTAGTTATGTATCCAGTCTTTGTGGTACTTATAATAACCGATTTCTGCTTCCTGCTCATCCATGATATCGAAGCAGAATCCAAAGAGAACCAGCACTGAGAAGTGCTCTAGTGATCCTCCACACTGCCTGCCCAGTCAGCATTCAAATAATCATGCAATTTTCATATTTCTGGCAGTGTATCTCAATCCATGAGAGATTGTGCCCCGAATATATCTCAGAGGATCCTTGGCACCAATCCACTGAGGCTCAACCAAATATGAGCTCACCATGCTAACAGCAAAACATATGTCCAAAAAGAAGTTCACCAAGAACATCAACGTGATTGAGTTTATGAAACTCAGAGGCATTTCCCAAATCTGGTCCGACATCACTACCATATAACTTCTGAAAGTTAATATCCTCAAGGTAGTCATAGGCTTGCAGTTTATCATTCTAGAATTCGAAATCCAACTCCCTCTTACTTCTGCAAATGAGAGGGTCTGCACCTGTCAAAAATAGGTCGTCCTTATGAGGTGCCAATATGATAGGTCTATCATCCACAACCTTCGGGTAATGGTTTCGATCGGTTTCACTCCTAGTCAATCTTAGCTTCATCAAACAGCTATCAATCCTCTCATACTACACCTGGGGTGTTTTGCTTCAATCCATAGAGGGATTTCTTCCACCTGTATACATGATATTCCCATTCATGAATCTCAAACTCCATGGGTTGTTCCAAACCTGTGGACCTGCTACATGAGGGGAATGGTCCCCTTGTAAGATTTTCCTTCGGTACATATCAGACATGTACCTTCATGCTCTTTTTGAATTCAGGCACCCCAGTCACCATCTGACTCACATACCTCTGGTGCTGAGTCAATGGACATGGTCCCCAGTGGACTTGATACAACCCTGAACTCTAAAATATATTTGAAAAATCTATTTTCAAACACGTACCTTTCCATCGATGAGTGCCACCCTGAAACCTTAAACTTCCATTTCCAATATGGACACCAGGTTCTTCTTGCGATCAGGTACATAAAAGAGATTCTGGGGTTCCTTGCTTTCTTTGAAGAGTTGACCATCTCCTTAATGACCTGCATTACTAGTCATTCCCTGGAATGATTGTTATCTTCATCAAGAGATGTGTCTCTGCCATTTGGACACTCCTTCACATAACGGTTGAACTTATTGCAACCAAGGCATTCGTCTTTCCTTCCACCCTTAGATCCAAACTTCCCAATGAAGTGATCTTTAGATGGGCCATCAGAAACTTCCGCTACGCCATTCTGATAATATGCTCTGCTTCAAATTCACCCTTTGTGAACTTAGAAGAGAGATGTGGAACCCATTGATCCTTTTGTCTTGTCCCTATTGTCTTTGGTGATTTCTCTTTCACTCTTGGTTGGGCATTGTCTTCACCTCAACTCTAATACCATGTTAATTTTGGTATGTTCTATGCTAGAGCAATTTATTTTAATTTCTTTTCCACATTAGCAATCGTATCAGAATAAAGTAAACTACAGATAGAACATAAATATAAATTGTAGAAGACAAGCCAAGACAAGAGGACACAAGATGTGGTGCTAGCTAGGGACAAACCCCACAATGTGGGGAAACCCTTGATCAATTCTTATTTTATGTTCTTCAAATTTTAGCAGAGAAAGTGAGATAGATAGTACTTAAAATAGAAGTCAATCACTTTGACTTTTGATATCATCATGAGATCAATTGAAGACACATTGTTTCAACTGATTCTCTAAGGTGACTCGTTCACCTATCATAGTGTTGCATCTCGTCTATTTGCTGCACATTACCATGTGACACCTTGTTGTATTGTCACATGTGTTAAACCTTGATGACTGAGCTGCTCTCATCTTCATGTTGCTCATCATGCTGCATCTTCCATGGTCTTATTCATCATCAAGCTGCCCATGATCATGATCTCATTCACAATTATGTTGCCCATGCTCATATCATCATGCATCATTATGCTGCCCATGCTCATATCATCATGTTGCTTATTATGCTGCCAACGATCTCATACATCATGTTGCCTTCCTTCGGAGACAGATGCTCTGGTTGTTTCGACAGTTCCCGATAGTTCTAGATTTTCTAGCAGTTCTAGCTTTTCCGAAAGTTTCGAAAGTTCCGACATTTCCTGCTTTTCTAGCTTTTTTGGTATTTCCGGATTTTCCAGCTTTTCCGACAGTTCCGTGTTTTTCGGCAGTTCCAACTTTTCCAACAGTTCTGGCTTTTCTGGCAGTTCTGGCTTTTCCAACTTTTCCAGCAGTTCTGGCTTTTTCAACTTTTCCAGCAGTTCCAACTTTTTCAACTTTTCCGGTGGTTCCTGATTTTCTGTCTTTTCTGGCTTTTCCAGCTTTTCCGGTAGTTTCAGCTTTTTTGGTTATTCTGGAAGTTCTGGCTTTTCTAGATTTTCCGACTTTTCCAGTGGATCTCTCCTCCTACTAAAACCCAAAGACAAGTAAAGAGAGGAAGAGATCCAAGTGTGTGTAGAAATGACTTGAAGTCCTATTCTATTTATACTAAAACATAGAGGTTGAATAGACATGACTGTTGAGCTTCTGAGCCTACATAAGTTGTTGGCCGACTTGACAGTTTGTCTTATAATATAAATAAATTCATAACTTCATAAATACTTATCGGAATCGGATGATCTTTAGATCAATCCTACACCTCTCAATAAGAGGGATCCAATAAAAATATCAGCTGCCATAAATAATATGACCCACATGGATTTTGGCCCTAGTTGCCAATTTTAACACTACTTTGGTTTCGACATACTTTCGTATGATCGCTTTCCCTCAGAAAGGTGGAATCATAGTAATTGATCAACTCAGCTTCTTTGCCTCTAGTTCACAAGCTACTGGGAGTGTTTAGTTGGTTCACAAACCCCCAATATCTCTTCAAAACGTTGGAGTAGGTATCTTTAAAGATCCTTCCCTAATGGGTACTTTTTCACTACCGCCGCCATCACAAATGGTGGAAGTTGCAAAAGTTGAGACTTGCAACATGATATCTTCCACTTCATCTGATTCATGGAATATTGCCAATAGTTCTGAAGATGATAGTCATAATGAAACCATGCCGCTAAGCCCTATTGAGCTTGCATAGCAATCAATCTTTTTGGCTTGT
This sequence comes from Pinus tabuliformis, assembly GCA_031772625.1. NCBI lineage: Eukaryota > Viridiplantae > Streptophyta > Pinopsida > Pinales > Pinaceae > Pinus > Pinus tabuliformis. The sequence continues at coordinate 150,481,140 of CM062805.1, read as the reverse complement.
GCAACAAACCCAAATCCATCATCACCAATTGTATGGGTTGATCCTTCATTAGAATATGGTACTTCCTCTGATCCTTTTTCACGTATATTTTCCACTGATGAAGGAATCATCCAATCAATGATGACAGAAGAAGAACCATGGGAAGATTATCAATATCATTCCCATCTTCCAGATCACACAGAAGATTTTTCAAATGAGCTTAATCACCCTTCAATTATTGATTTCCTTTCGAATTATATTTTTATAGATACAGTCGATTCCGAGAGAAACTTGCCAAATATCAAAGAAACCATTTCTATCGATATTTCGACCAAACCTAGAATTGTAGAAAACATTCATGTTGGCAAATCCTATTCTCCATCAGAACTTGATATTTATTGTGCTCTCTTTCATGAATTCTGAAATATATTTGCATGTTCATATGAGGAAATGACAAGTATTGACTTTAGTATTGTTGAACATGAAATCAAAATGTATCTTGATGTCAAACTGGTATGACAATGCCTTTGTCCTGTTCATCCAAAGAAGGTTGCTGCCATAAAAGTAGAAGTTGAAAAACTTTTGCATGTTGGTTTCATATACCTTGTTCCTCTTACTGATTGGGTTTCCAATATTGTTCCTGTCATGAAGAAACAATGAACAATCTGAGTGTGTGTTGATTATAGAGATATAAATCAAGCTTGTCCAAAAGACAATTATCCCACTCCCTTTATCGACTAGATAATTGATCAATGTGCCAGATGTGAAATATTTTCATTTATGGATGGTTTTTCCGGGTATAATCATATCAATATCCACTAAGAAGACCAATATAAAACTTCTTTCATTTGTCCCTGGAGCACATTCGCATATAGGAATCTCCCTTTTGGTTTGAAGAACATTGGGGAAACTTTTCAGAGGGCAATGAACTATGCCTTCCATGACATCAAACACATTGTTCAACCATACCTAGATGACTTACTAGCTCATTCAAAAAAGCATACTTATCACCCGCAGCATTTGAGAGCTATATTCTTACAGTTTCGACACTACAAAATTCAACTCAATCCACACAAATGTGTGTTTGTATTGGTTCTGGTCGTTTGCTAGGATTCATAGTGTCTAAAGAAGGAATTCGACTCGACCCTTTGAAGGTTCAGGCAATTCTTCATTTGCCTCCACCTTCCAATCTACTATAGTTACAGAGACTCCAAGGGAAGGCTAACTATCTAAGGAGATTCATTCCCAATTGTGTTGAAATGGCTAAAGGATTTACTCATCTATTGAAAAAGGGGATTCCCTTCCATTGGGACCAGGTTGCGCAAGCTTCCTTTGATACCCTGGTTAGAGCATCATTAATGTATTCCCCTAATTATCAAAATGATTATTTCATGTATCTCGTCGCTGCAGATACAACCATAGCTATGGTTTTAGTCCAAGAAGAAGATGGGATTGAACATATGATATATTATTTGAGTCACAATCTTAATGATACGGAAGTTAAGTACTCTTACGTTGAGAAGCTAGCTCTGGCCATTGTTCAAGTTGTATAGATATTTCGCCACTATATCCTGCTCCGAAAGACCACTGTCATTTCAGATTGAAACCCTATGAAATACATCTTGTCACGTCAATTGCTGGGGGGGAAATACTTGAAATGGATCATCATTTTGTAGGAATTTGATTTGGAATTTGTCAAGTCCAAGTCAAAGAAATCTCTCGTCTTTGTCGAGCTTCTTTGCGACCTTCCCCCAACTGCCATAGACTCGACAACAGAACCATCAATTTTGGATGAGTCTCTATTTCTGATTTCATCATCTGACCTGTGGTATGGAGATATACTGATCTATCTCCAGACCCAAACTTTCCTCCTAATACCTCTTGCTCGCAACATCGACATATCTGATACCAAGCCAAATATTATCTAATCATTGGCGACACCCTTTACCATCATGGTATCGATACGATTTTACGGAGGTGCCTCACACATGAGGAAGACGAGAAAGTTTTGAATGATTTCTATTCTGGTTCTTGTCATGGGCATTTATCTGGCTATGCTACTGCACAGAAGATTCTTTGTGCTAGTTACTTCTGGCCAACTATATTCAATGATTGCATTATTGTTGTCAGAAGCTGTCATGCATGCCAGATTTTTTACCGCAAAACACGATTACCACCTGCACCATTGCATCCTATCATCGTTGTTGGACCATTTGCAAAATGGGGCATCGATTTTATGACATGTAACCCTACCTCGGCCTCAGCCATGCCTACATTAAACAATAGCAGTGAGACGACTTCTCTTTTTTTCTTCAACCACATGGTTGCACGGTTTGGTATACCACAAGCTATAGTCACAGATCATGGGTCACATTTTCGTAAGCATATGATGACCGAATTGACTGCCAAGTTAGGAATTTCACATGATAGTTCTACTCCTTATTATCTGCAAGAATGGACAAGTTGAAGCTATCAACAAAATCCTTAAGTGAATGCTCCAACGAATGATAGTTCATAAACGAAACTGGCATTTAATCCTGTACTCAGATTTGTTGGCTCACCGAACCTCGGTGAGAAATGCAACTGGATTCACACCTTTTCAATTGGTGAATGGTCTAGAGGCAATCTTTCTTGTACAATGTGAAATTTCATCATTAAAAATCGTGATTGACCTGTTACCTGACACTTCTAAATAAGAAGCGTGTTTCTTATAGCTCATCCATCCAGATGAAACTCGTCATGAAGCCGCATCGACTAACGAATCACATAAGAAAAAAATAAAGGAGCAATATGACTGAAATGTCAAGCCTCACATTTTCTCAAAAGGAGACCTAGTGTTGCTTTATGATCAGGAAGCTGATAAACTAGGAGCAAGGAAATTTGAACCATTATGGATGGGCCCTTATATTGTCAAGCATGTTTTTGCAAAAGCAGCTTATGAGTTAGTTGATTATGATGGAATTCCATTGTCGCAGCCCCGTAATAGGTTACATTTGTAACGTTACTATGCCTGATTTTGCGTAGTAATAAATACTGTATATATACTTTGATTGCAAGTGTGTGTGTTACAGTGTGTCTTTTAGAGTTTTTATGTGGTTAGTAATCTGACTTGCATTTGTTGCAGATGTTGGAATCTTTGTAACCATTTGTCGGTTACACCAATGGTGCTAGTCATAGTACATAGAACTTATCTTCTGCATCATGGGCCATTTTCGCTCCAAGTGGTGAGTTAGTGAGTTTTCAAGGGATTTGTATCAGTCGTTCTACAAACAATATCACTGAGTGTAGCGCATTGATTGAACTCCTCTCTGATGCCATTTTTCTTGGCATTCACAGAATTATCATTAGGCTGGATTCACAACTTGTCGTACTGCAACTAACAAATGTTTGCATCATCCGAAATCCAACAATTTTTTGTATGTTCGTTAGAGTTCGTATCTTGGAAAGACATTTTGATTATATGCAATATCAACACATTTCCAGGAACTTTAACACATTAACTAATTCATTAGCGAACTATGTGTTAAACAGACATTTACAACACATGTAAAAGTAAAATTTTCAATTCACAACAATAGTTGAATAGGATCACACATAACCATATATAAAAACAGTAAAAGTAAAATAGATAAATGTTTTAAAGTTTTTAAAAAATTTGTGTCCAAGACATGTTGGTCATCTAACCTCGAAACTCAAAATGCATATAGAAAAACATCCTAAGTAGACCTAATGATGCGCATGATAACAATTAGGGATCATCAAACCCTAATTCAGCTGTTACATGCCCTAGACAAGTCAACTCATTGGATGCTTCCTTCTATGAAAGTTTCCTGGCCTGAAGCCTTTCTAAAATGCCTCCTTGGGACACTAGCGCAACCCAAGCCTTGAGACACTGCACTGCAGAGCAGGCAGGCCCACTGTGGCTTGCACTTAGGCCCTCTTTGACCTGTGTTGGGCGAGATTAAGCAAAATTTGCATAGGGTTCTGGGAATATTCCTTGATTCTAGATGATTCTAGAAGGATCACATCTCTTATCTCCTCCTATCAGCTCAAAATTGGATAGGCTAAGGACACATTAACCTCCTATCCTCTCATCCCTTGCTCCATGAAAACTAACTCCAAGTTTGGAAGGCCATTCAATACCCTCATTTATGACAAAACCATAATCTAAAGTTTGTAAGGAAATTCTATTGGTTTGAGAATTGAGTTTATGTTGAGCAATGTTATGTTGTTGGAGTTGTGTGCTTTTGATGTGGCGAGGGTTGGACTGAAGCTGGAGGAGTGGCACAAGATCGAACTATATTGGGTGATACTCTTCTTTCTACATTAATAAAGAGCTTATTCCTTTTCTCATATGATTGTTCATATCTGTGATGATTATGTGTTTCAATGTCTTCGATTCCATTGTTGTATAGTAGATAGATTATGTATGCTTTGATCGTTTGTTGTTTCTATTTCTCTTGATACAGGTACCTTCTGAGCGGATTTAGTTCAAGTGGAAGCGACAGGAGTGATTCAAAAGAGATTAAGGAAGTGAAAGACTACAAGTAAGTTCGTCCATCTCATCTATCTTCTATAAGAAAAGGTTAAACTACTTGCTTTCTATTGTTCTAGGTGTAGTCACCCACCTAGGGAAAATGTGTTTATTCGTAGATGCAAATTCCATATAACACACTCCCAAGCATGGAATTATTCTAAGGCCCTGTAGCCTTTGCTAAAAAAATACTATGACCAAACCTTCAATAAAAGCTTAAACCATCTCATACAGAAAATATAACAGCGCACCAAGTGAATTGAGTTCATTGCACACAGAGTACACACAAGAAAATCCCCACATCTGAGATTTATATAAACATTAATTATAAAGACTGGACAAAGCCATAAAACAACTGTGAAGGAAAATAAAACATAAGGTTTAGCCTTGCCGCATGCACTATCTAATTGCGAAATTAACAGACATATATATGTATGACCCTTACCGCATTTGCTATTTAATAATAGAAATTAATAAATATAAACATGTATGAATCCTGCCGCATTCACTGTGTAGGCACAAAATACGGAATATAGATTAAGTCACATAATGGAAATTAACCCGCAAACGAGTCCAAGAAAGTTAATATTTACATGTATAGACATAAAAAATTAGCATAGTTCCAAGGTCATAATTACAATAAGTTAAACCCTAGAGTGGAACCCTATATTCCTTGCCACCAGAGAACCAGGCAAAGGTTGTGGCCTCCATGACTAGGATCACTGTAACAAGAAACTTTGATTTCAAAACTGAACTGCAGATTTGAGACTGTGTAAGAAGAACAACTTGAAATAAGAACGCAAAACTTGTGGGTTTATTGTCGACAAAATTCATAAACTTAAAGAATGCACAGCAAGGAGTCCTCAGGTACCTGCAGGAGGAAGTTGTCGAGATTTAAACTAGTTCAATGAACATAAAATAATTAATAACTGTTTAGACAAGGGTAGAGGGGAAAATGTACCTGTCAATTGAAGCCTTGACAACAAGAAAATCCTCGAGGAGCTCTATTAGCCAAAGAATTTAATAAGGGTGAGTAGAGGTGAAACTCATTCAACATAACTGAACCTGTTATGGTATGATACCAGCTTTACCTATGTCGGAAGCTCTATCGAAGCATTGTTTGGCTTGTACTGTGGACGCATACGTTGCAAAGGGAAGAGTAGAGACATCACCGTAGCTGGAATGTTCCTCAGGAAGTGAAAGCGACCAGTGAGACAGTCAAACCCGTGCTCGACTTGGAAGAAAGGAGATGCAAGTTTAATGAAGGCTAGAAGTCGGGTCACAATGGGCGGTTTAGCCATTCAGAACCCTCAATGAGAAAAACCCTCACCTTAGAAAACCATCGACTTGCAGAGCCTCTCCACAGGAAAATTGTTGTTCAAATGCCATGAGCTTCCCAACAGAGGAGGTAGGCGGTTACCTCATTTGTCCTAGCCACGGCTCATCCGTTGGATCAGGATCTTGTGCATCGAAGGCAAGAGGAACCTCCAGGTGTACAAAAGTGTCTGGAAGGCATACAACTATGGTAAATGCAGGCATTGGATGACAACAAAGCCCTCTTGCTGCCCTTTATAAATTAAATGACCTCGAGAAATAAAACATTGGAAACATCAAATGAACACTATAGTTAATCTTAGCCTTCATATGATTGTAGAGGGTAAGAATTACATAATGTTCTATATCTCCTAAGTGTTGTGATGACTTGCGTGAGGTAACTTTTGAGAATTAAATTTTTGTTTTTTTTATTATTTCATGTGCCTTGAGTAAGTATATGTTATAGAATTCTATCAATGGGTTTTGAATCTAGTCCACAAGTATGTTGATTAAAATTGTCATTGTTTTAATTAGATATAACGTTGAGGCTGGTCTGTGATCTCAAGCATTTAACGATAAAAAATCTCACATGAAAAATATAAATGATTATAATTGAAAGTGAGATTTTGGAATCAAAATTAAAATGTGATTAATAATAAATTAATATAAATATATTAGGAATTGTGGTTAGTAAATGTAGTTAATATATATTAATTGATATTATTTTTATATGCTTTAATTTCTTATTTGATAAAAAAAATTTATATGATGTCATTTATTATTTTATATGATGTAATATGTTATTTGATACTTTATATAGTAATTTTATAATTGTTTATCTTAAAAATTGAAATAGAATATAAATTTAAAAATGCAAAATAATTAAATAAAAATTCAAAGATACAAAATATACAACATTTAAAAATTTTAAATTAAAAAATTAGCTTCAAGACATTCAATATGAATTTCGCAGGACACTTAAGCAAATAGAACCTTCTTATTTTTACTTTTAGTTAAAAACCTCATGTTGGCAATGGACACAATTCACCATTTAAAAATACCTATATTGCTTGCTTGAAAAACTTTTGAAACCATTTTTGGTATGGCCAGTGGACATGCACACTTTTACTGATTTTAGTATCTTTTGGGCTTAGATTTAATTGGCCGAATTATGAAGCGTCCTCGAGAAATTTGCAACTAAAAAGTCTATTAGATAACATGGTATTAAATCTTAATAAAATATATATGCCAGAAAACTTACAGTAAGCTCCTTAATTACAGAACATTTAACTTGTCGCATCACATGACAGGGAAAGACTAAATTGCAGATCATTTAATAAACCAGAGAATTAACTTGTACCATCACATGGAAGGTAAAGACTAAATAGATCATGCATATAGAAGAGTCCAAGAAAATAAAACCCACGATAACTTCTAAAGTGATGGTTTCAATTACCACAATTAGTGGTCCATATTGAGATTGCAACACATATTATTTAATTAATTTTAATATATTCATTCAATAAAACAAAGGGTTGGAATTGCTTTTTATTAGAGAATATTTAGCATATTTGATGTCAAATTGTAATGTATTTATTTATATGTTGTTTTTAAATATATTTTTTTCCATACACTCAGCATAAATTAAATTAACAAGCAATATTTGGATCGTGGTGCTCATAATAATCATGTGGTTCCATGGTGTAAATAAAATATCAAAATAATTGTATCATTGTTCAGGAACACTGGAGTCAGCAGTACGATATCATGCCGACAGAGTACAAGCCTACAATCATGACTTAATAAGACGAGAGCGGAAACAACCAATCACAGTTTAAAAAAAATAGATTTAAAATAATTCAACAAATAAATTATTTTTTAGTTATAAAGTTAACATTACACTTGCGGTTTTAAATTTTTGGTCAAATTATTTTTTTTAGGGTCAACGCATTTACCAAACGCGTTATATCCTCATGGTGGTATGAATAATAAGGCCTTCGAGGGGAAAGCACTTTCAACAAAAAATAATAAACTATAGAAAATATATCATTAAATCAATGAAATCTACTAAATTAAACTAGAGAAATGATGTCCCAATTGGATAAATCCACTTACTTATCCCACACAATTATTCTGGTTATGCCTAATCTTATTCACTTTTCATATTTCCTAAATAAACCGAACCTTCGAACTGATCTAGGCGCTAACATAAATAATAATGTTTTTTCTTTAACGAGGTTTGTTCAATGCACCACAACGTGCCTCAAAAAAATATGCAACAATGCTTCACAAGGGGGAAGCTTCTGCCACACTTTCGATGTTGTTTCCTTGACATGGGTCCCTTGATTAAAGGCTTGAATCTACATGTTGTGGAGCTTCATCCCTATTGGAAAGCAATTCATTCTCAGCTCGCCTCTTTAGGCCTTCATTGAAAGTAGAAGATAATCCAAAAAGGAAAGCCTTAGTAGTCCAGGTTTAAAAAATAATAAAAATCATACCTAATTGTCCCTTTCCATATTTTTCTTCAGTTTTCATCAAATCAAACTTTTTCCATCATGAAATATGAAAATGATATGGTGAATGGGTACAATGTGTTTCCATATTTCAACTTAGGAAATTATTATAGAATTCATCAGTGCACTTTACTTTCTTTAATTTAATGATAATTTTTATAGTTGTTAGGGTGAAACATTATAATATAATTTATTTGAAAAGTTGAAAGGAAAGAGGAGCCATCAATATATGCCATTCACCAAACTGGTGCAATCATATAAAAATGATGAGAATAGGAAAACTAATATAACATAATTTTAATGCAATAAGAATTCAGTAAAAAACAGATCTAAGTGGTGTTGTGTTTGGTCTAAATCTTGAATGGGTTTAGCTAATTTCTAAAGATGACTCTATATCCTATTGAGTTTTCTAAAAATTGCCTCCAAAGTGGTTCAAAGTTGATTTGGAGTGGTGAATGCTTCAATATGGAATAGTCATAGAGAAATTAATAAGCATAGGAGACCAAAGGTCTAGTCCATGCTCTTGAAATATTTTGATTTCTATTTTGATTTTTCAACTACGAAATTTGGTTCAATTTATATTTTTTGAATTTTCTACTACAGAATTTGGTTCAATTTATGTTTCAGTGACTAGCAGATAAAAGTTTCCACTTCTAAGTTGAAATAGAATCTTTGGCTTCCATTCCAAATAGTTATATGGAGTGAAAATTACAAATGGAAATTCCATTCTTTCATGATAGCCCCAATCTTCAATACCTTTAAATAGATGGTCTATGATCCTTCTTCCTAGATCCCATGGGCTCTAATACCATGTGAAATTGTAGTTGAACCTACACAAGTTGGATCTAGATAGAAAAAAATGAACAAAAATTGCAAGGAAAGAAGAAAGAAAATTGATAGAGAAAAGAATTAATAAATTCTATTCATGGGCTAAAAAGAAAATTATGAGAGAGTACAATTCAATGGAATATATTATACTTGGTTGAAATATTACAATAGTGAGTCTAGTAGTGAATCTAAAGAGATATGAACATCCACTATAGAAAACTAACACATAATCCTAGTTAATTGGTTAGGCATTAATGAGTTAACCATCTCATAAAATTGGAGATTAGTGAAACTCATGCATGCACTTGTGGAATTCCCTCTTAGTGGTAATAACAAGGCTATCATGGATAACTCTACTAAATAATCCAATTGAAATAAAATTAAGTGTATATTATTTCTAATAATGGAAGATGTACACAACATAGAGGCCACATCTAAGTAAGTAGTTCACCATTTTAAAGTTCTTTGGAACGTCTGCACAGGCCTCAATTAGTGAACTTATCTATGCAATAAATGCATAGACTAATTAAACGGTCCATGAAATGATAATTTGCACCCAGAGGTGCAAAGGAACTCGGATACAGGGAATAGGTGAATGTGGAAGACAATAATCCTAAAATTCGGATGATCCATTTTAGAAAGAAAATGAGGTAATAAAACTTGGAAATTTAATTATTTTGGAAATTTAGTTATTTTACTAAATTTTGTGATCCATACAATTTTAAATAAATTGTGAAGTTCAATACCTTTAATCTTAAACATTTTTTTTTTTTTCCTGAATTTGACTACTCCTATATTAATACAAATTATGATTATAGAGAGGTTGAGGCCTCAAGAGTTCTAGCCCAAGAGAAGGCATGCTTACAAAATATCACTTGAAAAACTGACCAGAAAACCTGCATAATGACTTGATTTAAAACTTGATATATCTGGAGACTGTAACTGAAAACCGGGACAGAGTGTTTGGAAACAATCAAAAACTCAGTACTGCGCTGCCCTTTCACGATCAGAAGCTGACCCATAAATAGGTTGACCCAAGACAATAACCAAAAAGACAGTGACCAAAAAACAGTGACCAAGACAGTGACCAAAAGACTGGAGAGTGCCGCCCACGCAGGGGAAACCGGCAAGTCAAAATTTGCAAAAGAACTGATTCTGAGAATTGTGAAACAAGAAATGACTTTGGATCTAGAAGGGATTGGGTGTCTTCTTACAGCAACTAAACAAAACCAGAAGGTGCAGACCTGTTCAATCTTCATGCGAGGTTGGAGGCAATTCTTCAACAATGCGGCAGCCAAATTGGTCAGGATCTTCAAACTCAGAGGGTTGGCCCTCTTTACTTGAAGAACCACCACCTGAAGGAGCGCTTGGACTGGCATGGATGGTCGTATCCTATGTTGCTGAGTCACCTGGGTCCTTTCTCTGAGTAATCTCAATCTGCAAGGATTCGTTCTTGTCTGCCATCTTCGGCTCCAAGGGAGCCCCTGGACCGACAGCACCCGAACTGACAGTGTCTTCACACAACTCAACGGTGACTAACGCAATGAAGGAGGAATTGCCTAGAGAGCAGGAGAAGCGAAAGCAAGCCATGTGAGATTGGGAGTGGTGAGAGCACGCTTTTGTGATGAATTTCCCTCGTCCCCTGCCATGACCACTTCTGGTCACAGGGTATCTATCAAAGCAGAAGTCTGAAGCTTCAGACGAAGGGTCCGAGGTCGTGGAGGAAGGCTAGCGGGAGACATGGCCACGGGAGCTACCTCTTCTACAGCTCATCCTTGAGCGCACTCTGCGCATTATGACGATTGCAGGAGGAGTAGAACAAACAGCAGCAGAGGAGAGTGAGAGGGGGCGACAAAGGAAGATGCAGAACTGAATATTAGGAGCATGAAAGAACTGATGGATAGCAACGCCTTGATCCCGAGCCAGACAGTACCCTAATCTGTCTCGAGAGCGAGGAGCTTCAGTCTCGCTAGACCAGCTTGAGCACAAGGGAGGAGCAAGAATGAAAATCAAGCCGAGTGCCATTACAGTTAAACTATCAAATTGAAGAGAGGACAGGAGCTACGTTAATACAACATTTAAGTTTTTGTCCTGGGTCATTAACTCATACCCCATGCGAGGCTGGCTGGCGATGGTGATTAGCCATGCGCCCACCCTCCACACCGCCTTCGTGCTGCTCACCAGACTATACACCCGCATCCAGGAACCTTTAATCTTAAACATTAAGTAGGTTAAAATTCTAAATATTCTCTCATATTTAATCATGATAATTATTCTTTATTTTATTATTATTTTTAAATGTTTTAATTTATAATAATTTTTTAATTTAGAAATATTTTTCATATAAATATATTTTTTATTTGAGAAATTCAAAAAGATATGTAAACTACTCAAATATTCTTATTTAATTGAGCATTGGTCTAAAAAAAACTAACCTAAATGACCAAAATAAGTGCTTTTAGAAATTCTTCTTATAGTTGGAAAGTTATTAGTCACAAATCGCCAAGAACAGTTGAAGTGAAGACTCAAAGAATCTTTGTTGCTTCCCTGTAGAGGTGAGGACTCATTAGAGAATTACTTTATTGTTTTTAGGAAATATAGTTATTTAAGTTAATTTCATTGATATTCTCTGGAAATGAAATTAGATTGTTGTCACATAACTTAAATGTAAATTCATATGGAATACTAAGTAACATGGGCTCTTAGATATTTCAAATTCACGTCCCCTCAAAGAAATGCAAAGCCTTACCAGAATGTTATTTGAGAAGAAAAATATAACAATTATATTATATCAAAGTTGGTAAGCAACTTGCCACAAAACTCCCAGAACAATTGAGGTGTATGGGTCTTTGGATTCTTCTAAGGGGTGTTTAGATCGCTATTTTGTAATAATTGAAGTGTTTGATTTAGTATTGGGGTTATTTAGTAGGTATCTTGTTAGAAAGTTCTTGGAACTTTAAGGTATATGGAATTATTGGGAATTCGTGTTGCAACTAGCCAACCTCAAAGCCCATTCGACCATTCGACCCCTAACCTCCAGCAAAATATTAAAAACCCTTATATTTTCAATATTATTATATATATTCAAAAAGGTAAAAAAACCCAAAAAACTTTTAACATATCATTACACCTCTAAATGCAAATGCTAATATAATTCCAACATTATGACACATGAAGTGACTTAATATTCTTCACATGTCATATGATAATAAGCTCCTAAATATATATAACATGTCATTTATGTTTCAAACTAATCTTTTTGAATTGTTATGACATTTCATATTTCATAAACATTTTTTATATAAAATATATATAATACATTTTGTAAATATATAAAAGGTATACTTCTAAAAAACCAACAAGTTTCAAAAGATTAATAAAGCCTAGAATAGAGATGCCAAAACAACTATCAAAAAGTAAATAATATACAATAACATATATAAACGAGTCAATATAGTGAGGCATATAAAGTCCGGTCATCAAAACAATAACAATAAAATATACCCAAAAAAAAATGCCATGTTATTTTATATGTGGTTAAAAATATAATTATATATATCTATTTAATTATAATTATAATTTAATATTCGTGACTTATAAAATAACATGACATTTTTTTTATTGTTATGGTTGTGATGATCCTACTTTATACCTCATGCCAAATTCCAAAGTTTATATATATATATATTCGTATAAATTAATTATAAAAGACAAAAAAAAATTAGGAGTGTTTAAAGTTGATCAAATTTAACATACTTTGATAAAATATAGAATAATTGAATCGAACTTGCTTCAACTTAAATTTTATTAATAATGATGATAATGTATATTTAAATATATATTATATTTCAATTATATATTTATTTATAATGGTTTTAAATTTTATATATTAATAAGATAATATATGTTTTAATCTTGTACGAAAATTATCTGCAAATAAATTTTTAAAAATATAAAGATTTACAATGGTGAGAACAAAAAAATATACACAGAGATTTTCTCTTATAGCCTAAAATCAGGAAAATTAGATAGATTTTTCATTATATTCCTTTCAATGCTATAATACATTATATACATGTTTCTTAAAAACAGAAATATTTACAATGGTGAGAACAAAAAATATACACAGAGATTTTCTCCTATAACCTAAAATCAGGAAAACTAAATAGATTTTTCATTATATTCCTTTCAATGTTATAATACGTTATATACATGTCTAAGCATTCATAAACCCCAATCCATTAACCCTAGATCTATAAAATACCATGGGAAAAACCATCATGCCCAAAAAATACACGCAAAACCATGGGTGGTTCCGCCCACCATCCTTGGGTCCACCCAACCATTATTGGGTCCGCATAAAATAAATCCGAGGAGGGGGAGGGATTCTTCTCAATCCTGATGGAGATCAAGGAATTAAATCCAAAAGAGAAGATATCGTTCTAGAAGTATTGTCTCCTTTGGTGACCAATGTAGTGATTATATGTTCCAAGGTTGCAAGATCTCCAATGCTAGCATCTATTGTGATGTTTATCAAATTGGTTGCAGTTTCCATGGAGTTGGTTGTAGTTTCCATGGAAGTAATAACAAAGTTGAAAAATTGTGATGTTTATTAAATTGGCTGCAGTTTCCATGGAGTTGGTTGCAGTTTCCATGGAATTAATCACAAAGTTTCCAGAATTTTCAACTTGCCTTCACTTGGAACAAACCCTAGGATTCGCAACTTGGTTGAGGACATCGGATAATATAATATGTATCATGCAACAAAGCATAACTCTTGTGTTTCCTTGTTCCCATCTTTCAAGAACACTATCTGCAAAATATTCTCACTGATCCATTAAATTATCATGTTTTGATAGTAATTATTATGTCGCTACTTCAGAAGGATTTTCGTTATCAATTTGATCCAAGATCTTTTGCTTATATATGCATCAAAATGACATATAAAAAAACTTATTAATCATGGAACTTAAAAGCACATAAAACGATGCGGGAATAACAAGATAAACATGAAACCACGACACAATGATTTGATTACAGAGTTCATCCAATTTGGACTACGTCTTTGGACCCTGCTCAATAGTGGGGAGGCCTTCATTCATTAAGTGGCATAAAAAGAGATAAACGTAAAAGCAATATTAAATTACAATCCTTATACCTCCAAACTAGAAGATGAACAAAGAATGGAGAGCCCAGCGTCAGAAACAGTTAATACCACTGAAATTCTAGTGAAAAATCGTGCAAAAATGCCTATCCAAACACCCAATTCGGATAATCAAACCTTCTACACCTTCTCGGAACCTCCCTACTGCTCAAGGCAAGGTCCCGACCTGCTGCCAGGCCAGAGTCTGTCGTGCACAATGGCTTCTAAACTAATCTTCCAGTCCTCTCTACCTTTCTCCAACACTGATAGTCCTTTATATATGTTGGCAGTAAACCCCTCATCTCCCGAGTAGTTCTAAACAATAGACCTAGTTAGCAAATGGGTTTGATTTAATATCGAGGATCTCGAGTTGCGGCAACAACCCTTACTTAACATGGCAAAACTCTTTAATTGCGTGTTTAATCCGACGACCCTTTACTATCAGTATTTTCCCCATCAGAGTTTCCAATTAGCAGACAGAAGGCCGATACATCAAGCGCCCTGCGATAACCACTGACCCAACGACTTATTAAACATATTTCATAGCATATTGGGCCTCAACGCAAATCACAATCAGCGTAGAACAGGGGTTGGAATTCCATACTACTACTCCCCTTTTGGAAACTGTGATTGCAATATATCGCATCGCAACTGGACTTTATTGGGGTCAATCCGTAAGCACTTGATCCCCTATGATCTGCGATATGCGATATCACAATCGCAACTGAGATCCTGCCGGGGGCCACTTCAGAAACACTTTACCTTTTGCGATTGCGTTATGCGATTATCGCATCACAACGTTTCTTGCCTAGGGCCGATTTGAAACCGTTGACCTTTGCCTTTTGTGATCTGTGATATGTGGGACCAATGGAAGCCTGCCACTTGGCGCTTCCACATTCGCTGAGAGTGTCTACCATGTCATCTCCTCCTGCCACTTGTCCAAGTCAAGCATAAACTTTGACTTGATCTAAATTCTTCATATCAACTTGAATTTGAGTGTCATTCACACCGTTGGAATCAGGATGACGAGCACTTTGATCTGATGCTAAGTTTATCCAAATTCTGCCACTTTGAATTTTGAGCCTTTTACCATGCCACTAGTACTTTTTGAAGATCCACCTGGATCAATCCTCCCCACTAAGAACTTTTGGACTCCCAAAATCCTTTTCAGTCAATTTAAAAGTGAGAAAATTTCTCCCACTTTTTCTTTCTCTATCCATCAAGCTTTACTAAGATGCATTCCTTTGAAGCCAACATGAATGTACTCCACATCTCCCCGTCATGAAGTTATGGTTTTTCTATCAAGTATGATATCTTTGGGCAACTTGTCTAGATACTCTAATGCAAAATCATCCACTGTAGGAATCTGTGAAAGCTCTTCTGTATCCATAATCAATGGAGGTTCATAAATATTAAGGTTTTCAACATTTACCACTGAGTACATTTGCATATAAGCGGGCAAGTCAAGACAAAAAGAATTGTCTCCAATCTTTGCCAATATGGTGAAGGGACCTTATCGAATGAGTCTCAATTTTTTCCCTTCTCCCTTCATTCTATCCTTGCTGATGTGGATCCATACCTTGTCCCCAACTTGAAACTGATGGTCAATTCCATGCTTATCATGTCAAGCTTTATACCAAGCCTGACACTTCTCCAACTGCTCCTGTACTGCCTGATGGATCACCTGTATCCGCTAAATAAAATTTTGTTCTTTGTTCCTATCATCTCGTCCATTGCCATCCTCATCTTTCTCAAAGACCATCTCTAAGGGATCCCTTGGTAGGTAACCAAAAAATGTATCGAATGATGAGCTCTATGTGGATGAATGTGCTGCTCGATTGTATGCATGTTGCACATATGGAAGTTGTTCATCCCACAACTTTGGATTTCCACAGTAGCCTCGCAACAAGTGTACCACGGTGCGGTTGACGACCTCTGTCTATCCATCGGTCTGTGGATGAAATTTCGTACTTATTTTCAGCTTGGTGTCCATCATTCTCCATAAGCTGGTCCAAAACTCTCTAAGAAAGTGAAAATCCCAATTTGACACAATAGATGTGGGAAATCCAAAATGGACCCAAACATGTTGAAAGAAAATATAAGCAGTCTACTCAGTAGTAACCTACTTTTTACAAGGAATTAAAATACACATTTTACTAGAACGATCCATGACGACATACAAATAGTTGTGACCTTTCCTAGACATAGGCAAACCACCTACAAAATCCATGGAAACACTTTCCCATGGTCGAACCGGAATAGGGAGTGGTGTGTAGAGCCCAAGTTTTCTATTAGAGGGCTTTGAAACAAAACACAACACACAGCCCTTTACAAAGAGAGTCACAATTTTTTTCATATCAGGCCAAAAACAAAACCTCTGTAAATGACATAAAGTTTTTTCAACCCCAAAATGACCAGAAACAAGAGAGGTATGAGCCTCTTAGATTACATGTACCCTTTCATTAATAGGTATGCATAGTTTTCCAAGGTGGTACAATAGTGATCCCTACAAACAATAATTGTCCACCTACGATCCACGAGTCAGTTTTGCATAAATCTCTTTAAAATCATTATCATTAGCATATTGTTCAACATAACTTTCTAACGATAAAGAAGCATTTTGCAAAACTACAGATGTAGAAATAGTGGGGCGAGAAAGCATATATGCTACTTTTTTGATGGCACCCTTCTTGTATTTGATTACCAGATGAAACTGTTGGAGGAATCCCATACATCTGAAATGATGGGCTTGTTGAAGCTTGGTCTATGACTAAAGATACTGTAAGTGTTGATGATCCGTATGGATGATGGTCTCCTTGCTGATCAGGTAGTGTTTCCACTTCTTTACACTCTAAACCAAGGCGTACAACTCCCTGTTGTACGTGGGATAATTCACAACAGCCTGGGAGAAAGTCTCTGAATGGTAACATACAGGCTTCCTTTGTTGCATCAATACAGCACCCATGGCATATCTACTGGCATCTATTTCAATCCCAAAAGGATGTTGAATGTCTGATAAGGCTAGCACTAGTGTTGTGCTGATATTTTCTTTCAGCGTGTCGAAGGATTTTTGTTGTTTTCCTCCCCACAGAAAGGCCTTCTTCACACTTTTCAATGCATGTAAGGGGGCTAAGATAATAGAGAATTTCATAATGAACCTTCTCCAATACAATTCTATGCTAAAAAATCTTCAGACCTCTATAACATTTGTGGGCTCAGACCACTTCATAATCACATCTACTTTAGAGGGATCTATTTTCAATTTCCCATTACTAACTATGTGACCTAAATAAACCAGAGAGGTCTTCCCAAAATCACACTTTAACAACTTTACATACAATTTTTCTTTTTTCAAAACATCAAGGACTTTCTTCACATGACATACATATTCATCCCATGTCCTACTATAAACAAGAATATCGTCTAGATATACAAGCACAAATTTATCAAGAAAAGGCCTAAACAGATCATTCATTACCCTCATAAACATGGCCATAGAATTGCATAGTTCGAATGGCATCACCATCCATTCGAACAACTCCTGTTTGGTTTTGAATGTAGTCTTCCAAATGTCTTGTTCTACAACTCTAACCTGGTGATATCCACTATGCAAATCCAATTATGTAAAATAGACAAAATTTTTCAACTGATCTATTAATTCATCAATACAAGGGAGAGGGTATTGATTCTTCACCATAATTTTGTTTAGCGCCCTATAGTATACACACATTCTCCATGTGCCGTCTTTCTTTGGCACCAACACAATCAGTGAGCCACATGAAGAAGAACTCGGTCTGATGACCCCTTGATTTAGCAATTCCTAAACCCATTTCTTGATCTCCTCCATCTCGATAGAAGTCATCCTGTACATGCCAATATTCAATAAAGGAACATCCTGTTGTAAATGGATCTCATGTTGGAATTTCTGTTTTGGGGGCAATCCTATCGATTCCTAAAACAATCCATCATAGTCAGAAATAATTTCAAACAAGTATTTCTTATAATCAGGATCAAAACCTTTGAAAGTGTCAGCTGTGTCGGCCTCTTTCTCTCTTACTACCATGAGCATGCACACTTTACTGGAATTACCCAGTCGTTTAATTTGTCCTGCATTGACAAGGCTAGCACTAACTTTTGTATGATGAGCTCTGACTATATATTCCACCCCGTCCTTCGTGAGGTGGTATTTATTTTCGTGCTGAAAGAAAACTATATTTCTATTATATTGATACAAACTTCCCAAGATAATTCCATAGATATCCAAAGGCACGACATCTAACTCTACCTCATCAACTAATTTGGAAGAAATAACAAATCTGGCCCTACACTGCTTGGTTACTTGTAATTTTTCTTTATCGCTTACCTAACCAAGCGGGTATGGTCTCAGATGAGGCTTAGTTTCGAGGCCTAACTTTTTCACTAAGGACTCTAAGATTAAATTTGCTTGGGAACCTGAATCAAATAGAGTTTCCGACTTTGTGTGTTTTATAATAACTCTAATGTGGAATAATTCAATTCTCTTTCGCTCATTACTTACAGGATCATTAAAATAACTATTACTTGCCATTGAATCAGAATTATTACTAATAGAAGGAGTGCCTTTTTCACCCACAACTATGATCAATGTCTCATCACGGAATCTGATCCAAGGTCCTTCTGTGTTGTTGCCACTGTCTTTTTCTTGCCCTTTCCATTGAATCTCTTTGGTCTCAGCTCCAGATGTAGCTTCCAACAATGGTCTTCGTCATGACCTTCTCTCTTACAATGCATGCAAGATGGTGTTTCTCCATCCTCTTTCTTGGATGCAATGGTCTTCTTAGCCTTTCCCTTGACTTTCCATTGGAATTTTCCATACTGAGTGTTGAACAATGTTTTCTTGGCTTGATCATCTTTGTCATTCTTGCCTCGACTTTCAAGATGAATCACCTTTACGCTGTTTGCATCAATCGTAGTAGGTTCAAACAATAATAGTGAGTGTCTTATGTAACTATGTAGCACACCAACATACTTAGTTACAGTATTGGGCGAATCTAATGAGATGCCCAAATTCAATGTTTGTTTCTGAAATTGTTCAGTGAAGCTTTGCACATTTTTGCCTTTACCTTGCCTTAGATATTTCCATTCCATTAGTACCTTTTGTTTATAACCCAAAGGGTAAAATTGGTCTTTCAATGTAGAAATAAAACTAGACCAAGAGGAAAGAAGGTTACCCAACTTTTTGCTACCCTTCTGCAACTTGCTCTCCCACCAAACGAGAGCAGTGCCACTCAGTCGAAGAGATGCTAATTGGACCTTTGCCTCATCTTCTTCGATCTGTTGGATCAAGTAGTAAACCTCTATTTGTCTTATCCAATTATTAAGTTTTTCTACACTACACTCTCCATTGTACATGGGCAGGTCAAACTTTACATCTAGCTTGAAGAATGGTTTCTTAGATGTATGTTTGGAATCGCGATTAGAGTGATAAGAACTATCAGTTGAAGAAGGAGAGGGAGGAGGCTCTTTTCCACCACCTTCATGATTTTCTGATCTATTATCATCGACATCTTTCTTCTTGTGCCCAAGTGTCTTCTCATACTCTAAAAACATCTTGTCCACTTTCTCTACCATATTGTAGAATACCTTGCAGAAATTTTGTTCCTCTTCCCAACGAGCTTCTTCATTTGCCATGTTTCTTCTTCATTGTGCATGTCCTGCTTCAGGATAAAAGGACTTAAGTGTTTCTTCACCTTTTCACAGCTTGTTCTAGGTTAGCATATACTCATCCAATTCGCATCAACAAAGACCTGCTCTGATACCAAACTTGATCCAAGATTTTTTGCTTATAGATGCATCAAAATTACATATAACAAAGATTATTAACCATGGAACTTAAAAGAACATAAAATGATGTGGAAATAACAAGATAAACATGAAACCATGACAGAATGATTTGATTATGGAGTTCATCCAATTTGGACTACATCTCCGGGCCCTGCTCAATAGTGGGGAGGTCTTCATTCATTAAGTGGCATAAAAAGAGATAAAAGTACAAGCAACATTAAATTACAATCCTTATGCCTCCAAGCTGGAATATGGATGAAGAATGGAGAGCCTAGCTTCAGAAACAGATGGTACCACTAAAATCCTGGTGAAAAATCATGCAAATATGCCTATCCGAACACCCAATTCAGATAATCAGCCCTTCTGCACCTTCTCAGAACCTCCTAGCTGCTCAAGGCGAGGTCCCGACCTGGTGCCAGGTCAAGGTCTACTGCGCACAATGGATTCTGAACTAATTTTCCAGTCCTCTCTACCTTTCTTCGACATGGATAGTCCTTTATATACGCTGGAGGTAAAGGCCTCAACTTCTGGGCAATTCTAAAAAATAGACCAAGTTAGCAGGTGGGTTTGATTTAATAACGAGGATCTCGGGTCGCGATAACAACCCTTACTTAACATGGCAAGACTCTTTAACTGTGCATTTAACCAGGCGGCCCTTTACTATTAGCATTTCCCCCATCATTGTTTCCAATCGGCGGACAGACCAAGGCCCATACATCAAGCGTCCTATGATAACCGCAAACCCGACGGCTTATTAAACATAGTTCATAACACATCGGGCCTCATCACAAATCGCAATCGGCGTAGAGCTGAGGTTGGCACTCCATCCTATTTCTCCCCTTTTGGTAACATCAATTGTGATATATTGCATCACAACTGGACTCTGTCGGGGTCGATTCGCAAGCATTTGATCCCCTCTGATGCCGGGGGTCACTTTAGAAACAATTTTCCTTTTGTGACTGCGATATGCAATTATTGCATCAAAACGTTTCTTTCCTAGGATCGATTTGAAACAACTGACCTTTACCTTCTACAATCTACAATATGTGGGATGAATGGAAGTCTACCACTTGGAGCTTCCCCATTCGCTAAGAGTGTCTTCCACATCATCTCCTCCTGGAACCTATCCAAGTCAAACATAAACTTTGACTTGCTCTAACTTCTTCATATAAACTCATATTTGAGTGCCATTCACATTGTTGGAATCAGGATGACAGTCAATTTGATCTAATGCTAAGTTTATCCAAATTATGCCACTTTGAATTTTGAGCCTTTTACCATCCCATTGGTACTTTTTGAAGGTCCACCTGGATCATAATTAATCTTAAACTCCAAGAAATTTGCAGATACATGTTCAAAAGAACAAAATAGATCACCTCATCATTTGAATTGCTTAATTTTTTATAAGACCAAGTATATCTGAGAACATAGTTTCATTTGACACAAGCTTTGATAACTGTAATTCGTAAATCCTTCTAGAATTAACTATCAAGGAGTACTCATCTTCAGATACCTCTAATTCTTTTATGGAAAATATAATATTGAGAACAAGCTCATCTTCTAATTCCTTCAACTAGAAAATTTAAAGTCCGCAAAATAAACACTCCTCAAGAGATCCAACTTTACAAAGGGTGCATATAATATATATAGATAACCATTTTAGCCAATGTTTAGCTTCAGCTCCATAACAAACTGTGGGTCCCGAGCTTTGGAGCAGCATTGTTGTCTCCTGATGCAACTTGTATTGAGCTGACAAGAATTAAATAGCCAACGCTTCCAAGGCCCATCCATGGCTGCATAGGGACCTTCATTCAACTTTGATCTCACCCAACAAATTTCAACAAACTGTGAATTGTAAGAAGTTGGTGACCACAGGCCACAATTTGTAACAGCCATGGTGAAAAGTTCATGTAATAAAAGTTAATAAAGGAAAATAAGACCATGATTAATGGACACTTATTCCAAGCTAAATGTTGGGAAAAGATATCCTAGTGGGCATCACTCGATGTGTGTTTTGGCTAAGGAAAATTGGCAAAGGCATTAAAAGGAAAAAAGGCATTTTTGGCACATTTATTTATGAAAATAAAGGAAATTACGAGAAAAGTAAGGTGAAATGCCATAGGTTGCATGTGAGGAGGAAATTGAAAGAAAATAATGGAAAATGAAGAAAATATAGGCCTCATTCATAAAAAGGTTTTTGAGGATCAGTGGGTAACCTTTAGCCAATTCAAGTTTGGAGCTCTCTCATTATTCTCTCTCTCTCACTCTTGGTCAGTTAGATTTTTCGTGGAGCACTCTAGCTTTGGATCAAGGAAGGAAAAGCAAGCAAAGGGAAAGGAAGGAAAGAAAGGTTCAAGGAAAAGAACAAGATCAAGGAGCTTTAGTAGGAATACTTGCGGGTAAAATTTTGCATGTGTGACTTCCTAGCTAGTTTGGACATGCATGGATTTACATGTTGCTGTCTGGTTCTTGTTATCACCTAGATTAACCTCAGGCTGAAGGGAGGCAATTCTAGGGTAACCACAAACCAAGATTAGCCTAGTAGCTAGCCCTACTAGGCCAAGAGAGTGCTCTCTCCATAAGGATCTCAATCAAGATGACTAGATTAGGTAAATGATTTTAGGCTAGGTATATTAGCTCGAATGTTTTGATTGGATTTTGTAGGTGTTTTGCTGGATCAGGTGGAGCTGGATTGTTTAGGTCTGGGAAATTAAGTCAGAAATGCAGGGTGTTCTATGGGGCAAGGTAGGCATAAGCTTTATCACTTTAGGCTTGATGGGATGAAGTGTTTAAGACTGATGAGGAGCTAAGAAGGGCATGTAACAATCATGGATCCTTCTTAAACAGTAGAAAACATGGAATGTTGAATGATTTCCCAAGGCAGAGCACTAATACAATGGATTCTACCTATCAAACTTGAAAACAATTCAACCAGAAGAAATGAAATGAATGATGGCATACATGAAACATATAAACACATAACTACAAAAGAAGAAACTATACTAAAACTCCATACCACATGGATCCCATAAAAATAGCTACAATTCTTATTAATCTCCTTGCCAAACTGCTTACAATGATGTACAATCAAGCTCTGAGCATCCAAGTGAGTCCAACCCACACAATGACTGAGAAAATACATGATATAGGACTCAAAACAACTAATCCTAGCCTCAGGGGTCAAATCCATGAGAGGAGGAGCAGTTGCACACAATACTAAACTAATAGCTAAAGACTAGGGTGGTCAAACTGACTCATTCCTAATATGAAGCAAATAGATTCATTACATGCCACTTAGGCCATTCATCTAATGTATCTACCCTATGTAACAAAAAATACACTTTAATTACATCATCATCATGAATTACATCAGTGAAAAACCAAAATCCCAGAGGTGAAAAGTATTTTCTGGAAGAAACAATGAAAACAAACTAGTTGCCTGTCAAGTACGCAGTGCCAGTGTCAAATGCGCAGCACCTGAAGGAAGTGCGCAACGCCATATTCAAGGCGAGTTTTGACTGCCTTCCTGGTGTCCAAATCGAGCCCAAGATATCTCATTGGAAAGCTTATCCTATCTAGTTTCCCTTCATATTTCAAAATGAACTTGATTTAACCCTCCCAAAATCAATTCTCCCAATATTGGTCAAACGCGTAGCGCCTGGTCCAAAAATGAGGCAGAAATATGATTTTTTGCTAGTTTTTTGCCATTTTCCACCAACCAATTCTGCCTTCCAAGGCTAGAAACATGGTTTTCTTGACTGTATTTGGCCTTCTTAATCCAATGGTGGTGACCATTCCCCCAAATAATTCCTCCAAAAAGTGCGCAACACCTAGGGTGCTACGCGTTTGACCAAGCTGCTGATATAAAATTTGACTAGAATAGACAGGAAATGCTAAAAGAAAAAACTGAGCTTAGATTCTTCAAAAATGGTTGACATAACTGATGTTGAAGCTAACTAAGCATGGAGAGAATCCTCCACCAATAGTTCAAGCTTATCCTTCTCCTTTTGATGAGTTAAGGCCTCAATTTTTGCATGAGCTCTTTTGAGCTTGGCTCTAGCTATTTTGTTTCTCATGGTGTTATAGACATTTTTGTGCCTTACAGCTATAAGCATGAAATGTCCATAATCCAAGGGATCCAAAGTCCCTAAAAGTGTTGTTCCTGCCCCTAAAGGAACAAGGTCAACCAATGACAGCTTCTCCCAGAAGTTCTCCACCAGAAACTGCTCAAAACTAGTCAAATCAGGATCAATTCAGAAGCTCCACTAGCTGCCTGCGTTGCAAAGCACCCAAATGCACTGGCTAGGTGCGTTGCAACGCACTTGAATGCACTACCTAGGTGCGTTGAGCGGGAAATAACAAGTGGCAGAGTCATTCAACGAGGTGGAGATACAATGGAAGCTTCCAGAATCTTCTCCAACGACACTTGCCTCACTGAATTCGACCAGTGATGAGTAAGAGGCTCTCAGTCTCCAAGTGGAAGCAAGAACTGACAGAGAGAGGCCACAAGTCAAAACATAAGCTGACTCATCCTCTCTACTTACATCTATATATGGATCCCTCATCCCAGAGATCCGAAGGCTGGAATTTTGTACTTTGCAGAGAATTGTTGTTGGTTTGAGATTGAGATTAGTGCATTGGGTGATTTATGCTTTTTTGGAGGTGAGGAAGGGATTCCTTTGCTGGGAGGCAGATGTTGGATCGGGACTCACTTGGTTGTATCTCCTCTTGGACTTTCTTATCATATCAATAAAATTATTTGAGTTTCTCCTACATGTTGTGTATCAATGATGTTTTGTTATATTTGCATGTTTAGCTTAATCTGATCCTAAGCTTTTTATGAATGTAAATCTATATCTTCGTGTAGTTTCTCTCTTCTGTGATCTTGCAGGAATTTGGTGAATCTAGGCCGGTAAGGGAGCAGGGAGCTGGGAGCTATTGAAGAGAGGAGCGATTGGATCAAAAAACTAGCGCAAGATACAGGTTAGTTTATCCTTCCTCTTCGTTTACATTTCATAAAGAAGAATACTCAAGTAGTTTTCCTTGTTTGTTGCTAAGGCACTGTCACACCTTAGAGTGGGATAGGGGCGTTCTGAATAGATACTTTTCCCAACAACAAATTGGCGACTCCGCTGGGGACCGTATCTAGTTAGTTTATTTGTGTTTCTGTTGTTGTTCTTCTCATAAACTTAGGAGTGGCGAATCGAACTGCATTTGCCATTTACAAATCCAAAGTAGAGATCTGCTACTCTAGTCCATTCACTGGGCCTGTTTATGATCTGAAAAGCTGATCCACA
Source organism: Pinus tabuliformis (assembly GCA_031772625.1). Classification (NCBI taxonomy): domain Eukaryota; kingdom Viridiplantae; phylum Streptophyta; class Pinopsida; order Pinales; family Pinaceae; genus Pinus; species Pinus tabuliformis. Next base: position 150,455,709 of record CM062805.1, on the reverse strand, counting down.
AATGCTCTAACTGCGCTTTGTGATAGCTCTTAGTCCTCCTTTAAATCATCCCTCTAATTGTACCTTACTGATAGCTTTTATCCGGCCAAAAACCATAGATTAAACTGCAAACCATGACCCAGAACCCAGAGAAAATTCTCGTTTCTGCTTCAGTGCAGGCTCTGTGAAGAGGTTCTGCATTTCAACGCAGGTCCCGAGAGGGCTACCTGCGCTGCAATTCAGTTTCTTTGTGCAACAGGTGCGCTGATCAGCCCTTGCCCTGTGCAGCTGAGGTTCTTTGCTTCTTTTTGTTCAGTTTTATCTCTAATTTTTGTGGCCTGTTATCAGTGTGTGTACCTATCTGAAAACCCATTTTCTTTGCCTTAATTCTGCCTCAGTTGTATAAAAGAAACTGTATTTGTTTTTGTGTATTTGTTACATCATTTGCAGTTTCCCATTACAAAAGTAAACTAGTCATACTGTCGCCCTTAGATCTAGACCTGTCGTAAGTGTCGTTTTCATCTTAGGAGTAAGTGTGTTTGCTGTTGACAGTTGATTGCGCTTTTACTTTTGTCTTTTGGTTTGAATTTGTGAATTTCTAGTGTCGAAACAAGTGTTTACTTCAAAATCATAAAGTGTCGTAATCGTCTTTTTTATTTCAAAAGAAACTTGTTTGTGTTTTCACTTGAAATCGAATTCAAATTTGTACAACAACTTTCTTTTTAGGCATCAATATTAAGAAAGTGAAAACAAATACATGCACATGTGCATTTTCATATTGATAGTTTGTATGGTTTGATTTAGGAAAAGTGCATTTACAGTGTGCTCTATGCTCTTTGAGAAAAGATTGTGTCTTTCTTTTCCCCTTGTAGCTAGGATTTTCATTGTTGAAAAGAGATAAAAGCTTGCTTATCATCTTTAGACTGCATTTAGGAATTGTATCTACATCTTGTGGTGATCCAAAAAGGCAAACTTCTAAGAAAGATCAACCTAAAATAAATTGAATGAACTTAACAACGCTTTGTAACTTAACGCACAACATAGAGGTCTAGGCTAGACACGTGTTCCGGCGTCGTAAAACCTGGTGACTGTCGGCCTCACTGATGGTTGGGTGATTCCTCCTGAGAGACGATAAGTGCCAGTATGGATTGTGCTCCCACGTACCATCGAGTATATATTGGGAGACCCCTATAGGCATAAAACCTTTATCCATAGGAAGTCGTGTCGGCCGCCCTACTGATCGCAATGCACTGAACACAGCATTCGGGAAGATTGACCGCCCGTACCCTAAAAAGTATTCTGCGGTTTTGCGATTGGTTTGGCACACCCTCTACCTAGAACTCCAGAGCAGTCCCTTTCATTCCTTTTCAGACTCCTTAATGGAAAAGGTCCATCTGAGCACTTGTCACTTCAGGCTCATTAAAAATCGAAGGAGACTAGAGTCATCTTTTGCTTTTTCTCGACTCTTTAAAATTGAAAAAGCAAGTTGTGTCCAAGCGTCGTTAAAATTTATTTTAAATGGAATATTCATACCCTTTTTCCCGCGTTGATCTTTAGGTTGAGAAAATGGAGCCTACCAACCAAGGAATTCCCCTTGGTGGAAATCCTAGTCCCCTCTCCTCTTGGGGAGATGTTGGTGCGCCCCATATGGCCACATTGTCGCTTCCAGGACTGACAATTGGCTTACCGGTCTGGCTCTTCTCAACCAATGTCATTCAGAACACCACTATTCCTGAACAGTCGAATCAGCAGTTAGACCAGTCCAGAGTTACCCACCAGCCTTCTACTTCCTCTAATTCTTCCTCTCCTCCTTCCTCTTTGCTTGATGGGGCTGGCAAAGCCAAAAGTCAAGTTCCTAAGGAGAGGAAGGAAAAGAAGAAGAAAGAGCCAAAAGCGACTGGGGGCAAACGAGTGTCGTCTAACGAAAATCCACACACTGCACTGACCAGGCCTAAATCGCCATGTGTCATTTGCAAGGGAGACCACTTTCACAGAGATTGTCCCTGCATCCCTCGGATACTAAGGGATTGGTCTCCCTGTTTGCACAATCCGGTGGCATCAACCTCTGATAGCCATGTTGAAAGCACACCGTCAACTACCGAAAGTGAAGTCCCAGGACAAAAAGGGATAGCTAGATCTCCTTGTAAACTGTGCGAAGGCAATCACGCCATCCACCGTTGTCCCTTCTTAGACGAAGCTAAAAGAGTTTTGGATGATCGTCCGGTTTCACCGTTACGACTTCCTCCTGGATATAAAAAACTCTTTCCAAGTCCTTCGTTAGTTCAAAATCCAGCTGGCCCGCTCAAGTGGTCAGCTGAAGCGCCGGTCATTGAAGATGAACCAGCTGAATCCATACCCGACGAAAGTCAAAAGGTCGAGGCGGCAGTTGACCCGGTCTTGCCTTCAGAGGTTTTATCTTCGAATGATACAGTCACGGAGGAGAATAAGGACGACACCGTCCAAATTCTCTTCATCAACACAGACTCCGACGAACATGGGGGCAACCTACCCATTCCTTTATCGCAGGAAGGAAGTTCGTCAGAGCCATACCCAGCCGTCTACTCGGTCCCACCACCAAGCAACCTAGTTGTATCCTTCGACTGGAACCAACTAGGCAAACCCCGTTTGCCAGCAAGCATACCATTCCGAATTATCATTCAAATATACAGAATGGTCATGGCTGGCACCATCATAGATGAGGGGGCTTCTGTGAGTATCCTTTCCTCTACTGCTTGGAAAGCGCTTGGTTCGCCATCGCTTTTGCCTGAGATGAGAAATCTAACAGGCTTTGATAAAGGAACCAGTCGACCTTTAGGGATCCTCCCCAATGTGCCCATAACATTGAAAGGGAATACCGTTCAAATGAACGTGATGGTCGTTCAAGGACCCTTGGATTATAACCTACTCCTTGGACGGGACTATATTTATTGCATGGGAGCCATCGTCTCCTCACTCTTTAGAGTAATGTGTTTTCCGCACGAAGGAAGAGTGGTCAAGCTCGTGGACCAGCTTTCATTTCCCAGATCACGCATCGCAAATAGTCATATACCATCCCTAAATGGTCTCTTCACGCAAGAAATGTCTCAACCCACGGTCCGTCCTCCCGATGAGCGCGAGTAATTCGGAGGGATATGACTGGAACCCAGGGGGCATGCGTCCTGGTCTGCTTTGGCAGGAAAACTTCGGGTATAGGGTAGGTTTCCGCGGGAGAATATGACTAGTCTGTACCCCATCCGTGATTGAGATAGGGGTTATTCTAGAATAAGATTCTTTTGTCAAAGTTATGTGAGTTGGCGGGCATCGTCGCTCACCTTTGTTTATCTCGGTAGACATCGCCGAAGAAGTGTTTTGTTTACACTGTAAATAGAACAATCTTTGGGTAGCCTGTAAGAGGTAGTACCCTTCCTGATAAAACAAATGTTTTGTCAGCTCGAATAAAGGGTGACCCTTCCTGATAAGACGAATGTTTTGTCAGCTCGAATAGAGGGAGACCTCGAAACTCTATTTTATACCTGGGGGCATGCAAACCTTTTGGAGTGCAAGCAAAGAGCGATTATTTATCTGTTTTTTGGATTAGTTGTTTCCTAACTTGCATAAAGAAAGGAAGTGGGGCAAAGATCTAAATGTTGCCGTTTTATATGAGACATTCTTATCATATGACTGGATTATCGAGCAATTTTAGCACATCGTTCATGCTCGTTAAAAAATAAACATAAGATCAAGCAAGTGTTTCAACCCGCGTTTAAGCTCGTTAAAAAATGAACTATCCTCTGGTAAATAACCACCGTGAATGTAACATTATCAGCCATTAAAGCCTTGGTCGTGTTTGCACCATCACCTCCACTTTTCCATTGGCCGATCATTCACCTCCATTTGATTGTTTACCCATTTTGAGGAACAGCTGCGAAGAGTGATTTCACTAGCCATCCTTGTGACACTGTCGTGCTTGGAAAATTCCAACCCTTACCTGGAATCAGCTGCTACCCGTTTTATCACTCGTTCCTCAAAAGACGAGTCTTCTTTAAGCTCTTTTCATTTGACTCGTAAAACATGAAAAGATTGCCGAGTTTTTGCCTTCCAGCTCGTTAAAGCGACAGGAAGTGCTATCCCTCCTCTAGATTTTAATCTTTTTGGACCTGAGGGATTATTGCACAAAAAGATCGAGCGCTTGTTTTGTTCGGCTCGTTAAAACTATCGAAAATTCATCCCTTTTGTATTGTTTTATACTTTTTCGGACTTAAGGGATTAGATGACGAAAAAGGAATTCCGGAGTTAACTTTACGTACCTTTTCAGACTCTCTAAAAATGAAAAGGACCAAGTTATCTTTGTCGTTAGACTCGTTAAAAAGATTAATAGCGACAAAGTTGTCTTTAGACGAGAACGAGTTTCACTATCGCTAGGCTCGTTAAAACATAGCGATGGGTTTGCCCGAAGGGCAAATTATAGAACAAGCATATGTTATCCTCCTCAAGCTTGACAAAAATAAAGAGGTACTGGTCAGCAATGACTGGGGAAAAATTGGGAAGAAACTCAAAGAACCTTTATTGGTAGCAAGTCACTCTTGAACATGACACTTCCACTCCGTGCCAGAGTCGGGTTGGGTTGTTTCATTCATCGGTCACATCACCATGGTCTCGCCATACCATCCACCTTTGGGGTAAATGCTACCAATCCATCATATAAGTGTCGTCGATATGTTCAAGAGAAGTCATCCAGAGAAGTCACCCGTGTTCCATCCACTACCATACATTATACTTCATTCTTTCATGACCGCCACCTTGAACCATATATCATCAGATCGTTTTCACCTCCATCAAAATCATTTACTCCGTTCCGTGTCATTGATGTGGGATACATCAAGGCCCTCCTTTGACGGATCGCTTCTTGTCGACATCAGCTCATTATCCAAGAAGTTGATCTAGGAACACCCCCTTCAGTACTTTGAAGCTTGCATGCCTCAATGGCAAGTTTCTCACTTCCGGCGACAGGTATACATCAATGACCTTCGACCGAAAGATTTTGCGTGGTGTTCGACGCCAAGTCCTTTATTCACACCACGTGAATTGTACTGCAGTACCTTGAGGGTCATCATCCTTATCGGTGATTCCTCTCGCGCTTGTTAACAGTTTACATCATCGACTGGTAATCAAGCGATGTCTTTCCATGTTTGACTTCAAAACATTTCTCACATGGATCGACTTGTACTCAGAGTGAAGATCGGACGAGATTGAAGACCCCGGATCTAGTTTCATCCATCCGGGCTGCAATATATATTCAGGAAAAATAAAGACATTGACATGTACAGCATTGCAGAACAGATAATCATCCTACCGAAAGGATGATGATTTCATCAGAATCATCAGTCTACCATCAGACGATTGTCTGTCCTATGTACATAAAAATGAATTTATAAAGCTGAGCATGGTAATGCCCGCCTCAGCTAGATCATGAAAACAGTATGAAAATAATGTATTGTATTGTATCTTATTACAGGTCTCCTCCCAGCATTGAAAGAACTTCGGATCCTCCTAATAAAGCATTTCACCCGATAAACGGCCTCATACTTTAGGGGGCAACTGTTATAGACATTTTTGTGCCTTACAGCTATAAGCATGAAATGTCCATAATCCAAGGGATCCAAAGTCCCTAAAAGTGTTGTTCCTGCCCCTAAAGGAACAAGGTCAACCAATGACAGCTTCTCCCAGAAGTTCTCCACCAGAAACTGCTCAAAACTAGTCAAATCAGGATCAATTCAGAAGCTCCACTAGCTGCCTGCGTTGCAAAGCACCCAAATGCACTGGCTAGGTGCGTTGCAATGCACTTGAATGCACTACCCAGGTGCGTTGAGCGGGAAATGACAAGTGGCAGAGTCATTCAACGAGGTGGAGAGACAATGGAAGCTTCCAGAATCTTCTCCAATGACACTTGCCTCACTGAATTCGACCAGTGATGAGTAAGAGGCTCTCAGTCTCCAAGTGGAAGCAAGAACTGACAGAGAGAGGCCACAAGTCAAAACATAAGCTGACTCATCCTCTCTGCTTACATCTATATATGGATCCCTCATCCCAGAGATCCGGAGGCTGGAATTTTGTACTTTACAGAGAATTGATGTTGGTTTGAGATTGAGATTAGTGCATTGGGTGATTTATGCTTTGTTGGAGGTGAGGAAGGGATTCCTTTGCTTTGAGGCAGATGCTGGATCGGGACTCACTTGGTTGTATCTCCTCTTGGACTTTCTTATAATATCAATAAAATTATTTGAGTTTCTCCTACATGCTGTGTATCAATGATGTTTTGTTATATTTGCATGTTTAGCTTAATCTGATCCTAAGCTTTTTATGAATGTAAATCTATATCTTCGTGTAGTTTCTCTCTTCTGTGATCTTGCAGGAATTTGGTGAAGCTAGGCCGGTAAGGGAGCAGGGAGCTGGGAGCTATTGAAGAGAGGATCGATTGGATCAACAAACTAGCGCAAGATACAGGTTAGTTTATCCTTCCTCTTTGTTTACATTTCATAAAGAAGAATACTCAAGTAGTTTTCCTTGTTTGTTGCTAAGGCACTGTCACACCTTAGAGTGGGATAGGGGCGTTTTGAACAGATACTTTTCCCAACAACACATGGCATAGTATTTGGCCATTTTTCTTTGAACTTCTGTATTTATATTAGCTTTAGCTAATAGGTCCTCAAGATGACTATTAGCCCTTTCAAGCAAATATTCCTGATTCTCATTCATCATTATGCAAAATTGTTCATTTAAGGTGAGTTGGTTGGCAAGTTAAGCTTCCTTTTCTCTTTCAAGCTTCAAAGATTGCTTTAGGCCTCTAGTCCTAGGCCTCCTTGTTGGGGAAAAGTGATTGCCTATCATTTAATTGACAACCCGGGGGTTTCATAAAACTTGCGAAACGTGCGTGCACTATATGTGCTAGAAATTCTCTTTCAGTTTAGATCAATCTAACTACAAAATAACGAAAACCAATTCATCTAATCTATGAAATCAAATAATAAAAATGAAATTCAACTAACCTATGAAATCAAAAACAACTAATGTATACTTAGTTACTCCAACATCCAATTATGAAGTGTTACCTTCTTGAGATGAGGTGTAAGAAACTATTTATACATTAACTTCTAATGTCCTAGAAAAGCAAGTAAAGTGTGCAGAAAATAACTCAATAATTGCATGTATTCAATATTGAAATATGATTAAATCATTTTCTTGAAATGATCTTTAGGAATATCAGTTAATGCAATTAAATGAGGATTTTAAAATATAAAGGCATGAAAAAGTAAAGCTCAATGATTGCATAAGTTGAACATTCAATCACCCAATTTGAAGTCACCTTCTTGGCCTGATCCTTAATTCAATTATACAATGAATTGATGGTTTGATCTAAGAAAGTAAATAACAGAACATGAAAGGAAACTAAATAACTATGATCCCTTGCCTCAAACATAATCCAATTAGAAAATACATGAATCTTCCCTATTGAGATGTTTTTAGAAAGCAAAGATTACATAGTTATGCTAAAGCTAATACTAAGAAAGCAAATGAACTTTAATCTATAAAAGCAATTAAATCTCACAATCATTAGATGGCCATTCCAATGGTGTATGAGGATGGAAAGTGAAGAAGCTCCATATACAAGCATAACCAAATCAAAGTGAACATCACTCATGAGCATGGTGCCAAATCCAAATTCTATATTCAAAACATGAGCATTTCCCCAACTTTACACATGCCTTTCAAAGGAAAAGGCTCTCCTATTTATACAAAAACATAAGAAGCTACCCTATTTAATGAAGTTCCACTAAAATCTCATATAGTTACAACCAAATAGCTCATAATGAGACACATATCCCTTAGGTGTCTCATAGAATTCTAATCCAAATAGGAAATGACGAGACACCTCATAGAGTTACAATCCAAATAGGACACATATCTAAATCTCCTTTGAAGGGAATTCGAATTTGAGCATTGGAAGCCACATAAGGGTGCCTTGGAAGCTTCCAAATAACTTACACATGTCATGAAACTCAAGCCACATATATAGATACATGAAACCATGTTAATTTCCTAGATTTTAATCATAAATTCACTTTAAACACATAAAATAAATAACTTTGGTAAATAAGGATCCTAACCCATATATTTATGAAAATGGTGGCTAATGAAAGGTTATATGGTTATGGAGATGTGACATGTGAGTGAAATCATGGCGATAAAGGTGAAAGTGGATGTCATTTTGAAGACATTTTGGAGGCCCAACACTCCTCCTAGGCATGTTTTCCTCCATGGGCTCACCATAGTCACCATAGGCTTCCTCAAGTTGGACTTTAAACTTTTCAACTTCCTTTTTAGCTTTGATGAGCTGAACTTCCATAAGCTCCTGCTTGGTCTCCATTTGCCTATTTTCCTGTTCATAATAAGACATGATGTATTTTTCTCTTTGTATATTCACCTGTAACCCACCTATCAATGATGCTTGCTCTTTGAAGATAATTCTGGTGTTTTCCTCCTCATCTTCCTCATCTAAGTCCACTAAATCGAAATCCTACTCAGTTTCATGGGGGTATTTTTCCTGTTTTTGCATTTTTGTTTCAACCATTTTTTCCTTTCCTTTGTGTACCTACTTTGTTGATGAAGAGAGCAAGGCCCCTCCCACAATCTGTGGGGAAAACACTTGCCTATTTCCTCTCTGATAAGTGTGCACCAAAGTACCTAAATTAGCCCTTCCTAGCTTGCTGCTTTGACCCTGATCACTTTTTTCTTTGCCACTATCCTCTTTTCTGTCAGATGAAAGAATAGGTTCATGGAATGATGATAACAGAGGTGATGGTATGACTGACTCATCAGAGGAGGATGAATAGTGCATGGGCTGAGATGGAAGGATGGAGGATGGTGGATGAGATGATGATGGAATTTCTTGAGTGGAAACTTGAGTGAAAATGGGATTAGCTATAAATGTACTCCATGTAATGTTAAGATCTTTAAGGTGATAAAGAACTATGATCTTTATGAGGGAATGGTGAAATAAAATTTTCATTTGATCTTTGTATTCTCTTCTCTGGGCAATGTAAGCCATCTTATCCACACTCCCGAAAAGATAGTAGGGTATATTGAGCATTTTAACCCTAGTGAAATGCATAAGTAACCGGATGTGGTAAGAATAGATCCTAGAGAACTTACCCTCACATGAAAAATACTTCATTATAATCTTCATCATAGGTGCACATCTATCAAGGAGATATGAGAAAGGGAAATAGCACTTTCTTTCACTTCTGTACCTGGGTTTGATGTATGGTTCATGAAAAACATGCTTCTATCTCACCCTTCTTGAACCATTTTTCCCCGACTTCTGGAATCCCAATGGTAGCTGATATGATGGAAGCAAACAATGTGAAGGTTATGCCTGCAAGAGTGACTTGGTTATCTTGAATTTTAGTTATGAAAAGCCTAGTCAACTCAGGGTGGTACTGGACTGCTTGGACCTGCTCACAAAACTCAAAACACCCTAACCATTTGAAGGCTGTCACTGTCATAGGAGAAGTTAGGAGCTCTTTGAGATCGGTGGGCTCAAACCTGTGAATTTTCCCTCCTTTATGAGGCTTTCTTTGCTCTATGTTTCTCTCTCTGTCTGATCTCTCTTCTTCACTGTGTGGCCTATATTCTTCATCAGCCATGGTGTCTTTGTTATGAAACCCTAAGTAAATGGTAGGGGAATGGAAGTGTTTGGGAAGGAAAAAGAAAAGGGAAAGGTGGATGGAAGTCTGGTGGGTGTAGGAATAGAGGTTTCTGAAAAGGAATATAGGGTATTGATCAGGTATCTTATGGAAAATCAGAAGCTTGCTTGCAAAAATCAGGGCTAAGAGAAAAACTAGGGTTTTACAAATGAAACTAACACCAATCTTGATTTCACTCTTCAAACATTAAGGAAATAACTTTGAGGAGAGGGAAAATGATGTTTTGAAGAGGATACTTACTTGCTTAAGGCTGAGAAGGTATTAGGAATGCCTAAGAGCGAATATGAGTGAAAATGGCCAAACACGTAGTGCCCAAAGTTAACACACAGAGCCAAGAGAAAGTGCACAATGCCAAGAGGAAATGTGTAGCGCCAAGAGGGAACGTGCAATGCCAAGAGGAAATGTGCAGTGTCAAACTGTTTCTGCTGATTCGACCCTTAAATCGGAAAAACTTCTGCTGGGGTTTGCTCAATGTGAGGTGAAATGGAAATAAAGGAGATATCAAGGCAAGGAGACATTATACATGCTTGAATTTAATTTTTAGCTCCTCAAAACCCCCTTTGTTAATGTTTTGTCACTTTCACCTTTTCACCCTTTTTGTCACTGTTCTTGATTTTCTGACCCTTTGCTTTTTTGACAGGTGGATGAATGTTCAATCTTTACTTGAATTTTACAATGCTTGTTTGTCTTACAGTAAGGAGAAATGCTCAAGTGTAGCTGAGATCCACTGTTACATATAGGAACTTAAAATTACATATGAAATACAAAAAAAAACTAAAATACTTTGTTTTCACCTCAAAAACATGTTTTTTGAGGTGAAAATTACAGTAGGTTTAAAAAGGTAATGATTTTAGTAACTATGACTTACAAGCCATCATGCTTGATTTATTGATCATCCTCATACCCTTGCTGACCATTATTTACATTTCAACATCAAACTTTTGACCTTGGTGAAACCCTAAGACCTAATGAAATCATGCCCTAGGACCTAACGAAATGGAATGCAGATTGATTATGAACCATGACTGAAGACAATCTGAAGAAGGATCAGCAAGTATAGTCTATGAGGGAAGAGCTGAAGAGAAAACAACCATCAGTGGATTAGCATATCATGACCTAATGGAATGATGCAAAATTTTCAGTGTGGGACTCCTAAAATGAAAATGGAAAGAGTGAATTTTGATCCCTGATGGAAGTATGCAAATACTGACACTAACATTGGCCTTATTGGGGATGGCAGCTCCTTGGAGGTGTCAAGAACACCGTAGACCAAGTTCCTCATCCATTGGGAAATACGGTCAAAACCAAAAAAGGTGGAAAATGACTCAATACAACTGAACACAAACTCTCAACCAAACTGACTCAAAACTTGACTATTGACTCTCAACCAAACTTGAAACTAATCATTTAAACTTTATAGCCTTCACTTCGGGCCCCAAGCTCAAATGACAGTGTACTTGAAATCTTGCAGGGAAAATTAAAATGGTATATACAATGAAAATGACATAATTTCAGGGAACAACCTCAAAAGTAGTAGCGCTTCAGGAGTCTACCATTCACTAGCCCTCCTGAACAATCCTAACCATCCATTTCCTTGAGCAGAAAATCATTTTGTCCTCTGTATGATGAGATCTTATATGGTCGTTTCCATAGGTTTTTGAACTTACCATGCTTTCCTTTGTCCTCATTCCGTGCATCCCACCGTAGCACTACATCCTCTAACTGAAACTTGTCTGCTTTGGTTTTGCGATCATAGATCTTCTTTATCTTTTCCTGCAACCTGAAAGTATTTTGAGAAACTTCTTCCTTTGTTTGCTGAAGGTGGATCATTTGACTAATCCTTCACTGAATATCATCCTCTTCACTGCCAGCTTCCTGTAGTAATCTCGTGACCAGGACTGCAAGTGATGTAGTAAATACTGTATCAGTACCATAAACCAGCTCAAAAGGTGACATACCTCTGGATTTCTTGTTGCTCACTCTGTCAGCCCACAAGGCATTAACAAGCTTTCAATGCCAATTCTTCTTATTTGTCTCCAACATTTTCTTGATTATATTCACTAAGGACTTATTTGACGACTCAGCGAATCCATTGCTTTGCGGATAGTATGCTGTGGAATGACCCAATGTAATATTGTACTTATTGCAAAACTCCACCATATTCTTGGACTTAAATTCCGCTACATTATCTGTTATGATCTTGTGAGGGCAACCAAAACGAGACAAGATATTAGATTCTAAAAATTGAATAATTACCGTATCCGTAGCCTACCTTGTCGGAATGGCCTCAATCCATTTGGTGAAGTAATCGGTAGCTGTCAAGATCCATCGGTGTTGTGCTGATGATATAGGATGGATTTCCCCTATGAAATCAAGTCCCCACTGTTGGAAAGGTGCATTTACTTCAACTGGTTTCAAAGGAAGAGGAAGCAACTTCCTTTTTCCTTCAAAAACTTGGCATTCGTGGTAGCTCATGACTGTTTTATACAAATCTGAAAAATAAAGTCAGCCAATAATATCCTACTCTCAACACTTTGTTAGTTGTTGTTTTCCAACACAAATGACCACCACAATCACCTTTGTGAAAATCGTGCATCACCTGCTGAGCTTCGTATTCGACCAAACAATTAAGAAGAACCCCTCCCGGATCTTTCCAATAAAGAGCACTGTTTAAAATGCAGAATTTCGCTGATTTGAGTTTTAGTGATCTACCTTTGCTTCTTGACATTCTAGGAGGTGGCGAAAGATGTTGAAGAACATAAACTATATCAAAATACCATGGTGATTGGAGAAACATTTCTAAGACTTGAATGAGCGAGCCATCATCCTCATCCTCCGACATTGCTGCAATAAGATTTATGTCCAAAGCATGCAAATTTGATTCTGCCATTAGTTTCACCAAACCTTGTCCCTTGATCAGTTTTGTGGGTTTAATCTCCAGATCATATTCCAACATGGCTGCTATCCACTTACCTCTTCTTCCTTCTAGATCAGTTTGCATCAGAACATCTTTTACTGCTGCATTAGGAACATATGCTATGGTATGTGAATGCAAAATGTACACTCTGAAATCTTTCAATGCTTTTATGAGGGCCAATGCTTGTTTTTCAATTATATTATACCACAAGGCAGCATCTCGAATAGTCCTACTGAAAAAAGCAATGGGCTTCTCAATCTTATCTCTCTTTTGCATCAATACTGCAGCCATGGTATGTTCGGATGCAAATGAAAATATAATGAAATCTTGAGTGTAATCAGGACTAATCAAGACTGGGGCTGTGGTCAAAGCAAACTTTACCAAATTGAATGACTTCATGGCATTCTCGGTCCATGTCACAGTGCTATCCTTTTTTAGCATATTAGTCATTTCACATAAATGTTCCACCAAATTGGGTATGAATCTGCGTAAGAAATTCATCTTACCATTGAAAGCCTAGATCTCCTTTTTGTTGCACAGAAAGTCTATATGCTAAATTGCCTCCACCCTTGAAGGATCAATGTGGATACTGTCTTTTGAAATGATATGACCAAGGAGTTTACCCTCGTCCATGGCAAAAAGACTCTTATTTGGGTTGAGAGAAATCCCAAACTTTCTACGTCTCTGAAAAACAATCCTTAAGTGGTGCAAGTGTTCATCATCAAAACCAGAAAATACCATCAAATCATCTAAATAAACAACTAAGAAAACATCCTTCTCATTAGCAAAAGCGATGTCCATTGCTCGCTGAAAAGTAGCTCCAAAATTATTTAATCCGAATGGCATTTTCGCATACTGAAAAGTTCCCCAAGGTGTTGTAAGGTAATTTTCTCTTAGTCTTTTTCATGCACCAAGATCTGGTTATAGCCTGAGTAACCATCAAGTAGTGACATTCGTGATGCTCCAACTACTCTTTGCAGAATATGGTCCATATTTGGAAGTGGATAGTTATCCTTTAAGGATACCTTGTTGAGGTTCTGGAAATCTATGCACATCCTTATTTCTCCAGTCTTATTCTGCTCTTCACTGACATTTTGCTGATGATATGTGGACTGCTCAAAAGAAATTGCTATTTTCTCTTTTCCCTGATTAAGGAATGTTCTAAATTTCTCTTAAATTTCCAGTACATCATCTACTTCTACAAGTTGAATATATACATCATTTAATCCACTATTAGAGTACAACACAAATGATTCTAAATCAGTATGTACAACATTTATTGGATGATTTAGTGGCTTCTCTTTGTTGGTAATCATGTATTTCATTTTCTTCTCCCTGTATAATTTTCTCAGTTGACCAAAAACGAGAATGGTGGCATAAGAGAAGTCAAGTTGTAAAGTGCCCTTAAGTTTAGCACCCCATGATCTAGACAAGAGCATACTGAATCGCGGTGGAATATCAGCAACAACCACATCCATCAAAACATTTTTGGCTGGGATTTGATCTAAAGACACTATGAAATCTTTGATAAGACCAATGCAATGAACTCTACCGGAGTCAAAGGAGTACAAATCATGGTATTTCCGGGTAATATCCAGGCTCAATTTCTCCATAATGGCTTTAGGCATCAAATTATGAGAAGCTCCGGAATCAAACATGGCATTATGGAGAATGTACTCATGCAATTTGAGACTTAGATAAAAAGGAGGAACTTCACTATCTTCAAACTGACCTTCTATGGTTGGACCAAAAATGAGCTCAGGACGATCATCTTCTACATTTACCATGTCTGACAAAGCGTCTATTTGCAAAATTCTAGATACATGGTGTTTATAACTGCTATTCTTAACCAGCTCAGTCAAAGGAATGGACACTTTTAATTTAGCAATTTCATTTTCTAAATTAAAGGATGAAACTTTTTCTACCTCTTTGACAGCAAGGTCCTTCTTATCTACTTGCTCTTTCGCTACACTTTGTTGATTATTCTTCTCGTTTGCAATGCTATTTGTTGATGGTCCTTTTTTGGAACTTGGATCAATTGGCTCTTTCCCTTTCTTCTGAATGCCTGAAGAGTCATTTTTTGATTGCAGCTCTTTTCTTTTCTGAATGGGATTGATCGGTACATCTCTACTCCTCAAAGAATACTACTTATGTTGTGCTACAAAGCATTCATATAACCTTGCTGATAATCATCAGACTCAGCCTCCAGAACTACATCATTTGCTAATATGTAATCTTTGTCCCTTTGAATATCAGGAACTTTTGTATATTCTTCATCTTCTATCAGAAAAATGGGCATACCATCGATAGTGAAAAAATGGTTTGTTTCTATTACCTGATCATCATCATCATCTTCTCCTTCCATTCCCTGAACATAATTCTGCTGCAAAGGAGTTCTGATATGTTGTTGTTTTGTTGGTTGGACTGGTGCCTTTTGTTCCCTCTGCTTGATCCGAATTTGGCGTTGTTTCTATCCTCTAAAATTTGGATTCCTGATTAGTGGTTCAGATCTATCTGTGATGGTCAACCGTTCAGCCATCTTCTCCACTGTTCGGATCAAAGTATCCATCTTGAAATATGAGGTAGATACTTCCTCCTTTATAGTCACTCTCTTTTTCGATCTCCTTCTTTCTCTTTTGGCCAGCAGATTTTCTTCTACACTTACCGCGTTCTTTTGAATGTCTTCAAGTGTGGTGGGATATCGTTCTCATAACTGATATGCCATATCAGCATCGAAACCGTCTGGAAACTTGAGTAAAGCTAGCCCTGCTAGTGGTTTAATGTTGGTCGGAATAGCATAATACACTGCATTAAAACTTACACAATAATCTTGCACACTTTCTACGGAATTCCTTTTGATATTTTCATACTCAAACAAAATTTGAAGTGGATTCTTCTTTACCTCCCACCGATCCAAGAATTGTCTATGCAGGAATGGAAAAGTGGTGATAGAGGCTATGGGTAAAGCTCTGAACCACTTTCGAACTTCACCTCCAAAGCTTTGGATAAACAATCTCATAGTCACATCTTCTATCTCTACCTCATGAATATCAAAAAAGTCATTCATTCTATCAACATGTTGCTAAGTTGTAATGTTTTGAGTGGCATCAAAGAGAGGTATTTTACTTTGGTAATCAGCGGGCATAGCACCAAGATTTTGAGGTAAAACAAGGAGTGCATATCGGGAAGCCATGACTCGAGGTGGGGGAGGTGGATTTAAAGTAAGATTTGTGGTACTTGATATATTCAAAGGAGCAGCAACAATAGGTGGATTAACAATCTGTAAAGATGAAAGCAGTGGGTAGGGGATTGTTTGACTTACAGTAGATGTAAAAGAGGTATTTTGAAAATCAAAAAATGGCCTATTTTTCACCCAAGTGTCTACGTTTGAGGTAAAATTCTGCAACTAATCAAGAGCATGGATAAGTTGTGATCCTGATTTACTTTGCCGAATTTTATGAGGATCATTGACAATAACCGGTGGATTCGAATCTAGATTGGATCTGGTGTACCTTCTCGAAGCCAGTATGCTCAAATTTCGAAGTTTTTCTATATTGCTTTACAACTTTCCAATTTCAGCCTCGAAATTCTAAAACTCATCATCCATAAGCTTAAGAATTTAAATGAAATATATTACTGGGATGATTAATCTTTCGCTCCCCAGTATGGTCGCCACTATGTTATCACCTAGATTAACCTCAAGCTTAAGGGAGGCAATTCCAGGGTAACCACAAACCAAGCTTAGCCTAGTAGCTAGCCCTACTGCACCAAGAGAGGGCTCTCTCTGTAAGGATCTCAGTCAAGATAACTGGATCAGGTAAAGGATTTTAGGCTAGGTATAATTGCTCAAAATTTTTGATTGGATTTTGTAGTTGTTTTTCCTAATCAGGTGGAGTTGGGCAGTTTAGTTCTGGAAAATTAAGTCAGAAATGCAGGGTGTGCTATGGGGTAAGGTAGGCATAGGCTTTATCACTTTAGGCTTCATGGGATAAAGTGTTTAATACTGATGAGGAGCTAAGAAGGGCATGTAACAATCATGGATCCTTCTTAAACAGTAGAAAACATGAAATTTTGAAAGATTTCTCAAGGCAGAGCACTGATACAATGGATTCTACCTATCAACTTGAAAACAATTCAACCAAAAGCAATGAAATGAATGATGGCATACATGAAACATATAAACACATAATTACAGAAGAAGAAATTGTATTAAAACTCCATAACATAGGGATCCCATAAAAATAGCTACAATTCTTATTAATCTCCTTGCCAAACTGCTTACAATGATGTACAATCAAGCTCTGAGCATCCAAGTGAGGCCAACCCACACAATGACTTAGAAAATACATGATATAGGACTCAAAACAACTAATCCTAGCCTCAGGGGTTGAATCCATGAGAGGAGGAGTAGTTCCACACAATACTGAACTGATAGTTGAAGACTAGGGTGGTCAAACTGACTCATTCCTGATATGAAGCAAACTGATTCATTACATGCCACTTAGGCCATTCATCTGATGTATCTACCCTAGGTAACAAAAAAATACACTTTAATTACATCATCATCATGAATTACATCAGTGAAAAACCAAAATCCTAGAGGTGAAAAGTGTTTTCTAAAAGAAACAGTGAAAAAAAATTGGTTGCCTATCAAGTACGCAACGCCAGTGTCAAACGCGTAGCGCCTAAATGAAGTGTGCAACATCACCTTCAAGGTGAGTTTTGATTGCCTTCCTAGTGTCCAAATTGAGCCCAGGATAGCTCGTTGTAAAGATTATCCTATCTAGTTTCTATATCTACCTTCATATTTCAAAATGAACTTAATTTGACCCTCCCAAAATGAATTCTCCCAAGACTGGTCAAACGCGCAGTGCCTGGTCCAACAATGAGGTAGAAATGTGATTTTTTGCTAGTTTTTTGCCATTTTCACCAAACAGTTTTGCCTCACAAGGCTAGAAACATGGTTTTCCTGACTACCTTTGGCCTTCTAAATCCAATGGTGGTGGCCATTCCCCCAAATAATTCCTCCAAAAAGTGAGCAGCGCCTAGGGCATTGCGCGTTTGACCAAGCTGCTGATATAAAATTTGACTAGAAAAGACAGGAAATGCTAAAAGCAAAAACCGAGCTTAGAGTCTTCAAAAATGGTTGACATAGCTAATGTTGAAGCTTACTAAGCATGGAGAGAAGCCTACACCAATAGGTCAAGCTTATCCTTCTCCTTTTGATGAGTTAAGGCCTCAATTTTTGCATGAGCCCTTTTGAGCTTGGCTCTAGCAATTTTGTTTCTCATGGCATAGTATTTGGCCATTTTTCTTTGAACTTCTGTATTTCTATTGGCTTTAGCTAACAGGTCCTCAAGATGATTGTTAGCCCTTTCAAGCCAATATTCCTAGTTCTCATTCATCATTATGCCAAATTGTTCATTTAAGGTGAGTTGGTTGGCAGGTTGAGCTTCCTTTTCCCTTTCAAGCTTCAAAGCTTGCTTTAGGCCTCTAGTCCTAGGCCTCCTCCTGGGCATGTTTTCCTCCATGGGCTCACCATAGTCACCATAGGCTTCCTCAAGTTGGACTTTAAACTTTTCAGCTTCCCTTTTAACTTTGATGAGCTGAACTTCCATAAGATCCTGCTTGGTCTCCATTTGCCTATTTTCCTGTTCATAATAAGATATGATGTATTTTTCTCTTTGTATATTCACCTGTAACCCACCTATCAATTATTCTTGCTCTTTGAAGATCATTCTGGTGTTTTCCTCCTCATCTTCCTCATCTAAGTCCACTAAATCGAAATCCTGCTCATTTTCATGGGGGTATTTTTCCCATTTTTGCATTTATGTTTCAACCATTTTTTCCTTTCCTTTGTGTACCTGCTTTGTTGATGAAGAGAGCAAGGCCCCTCCCACAATCTGTGGGGCAAAAAATTGCCTGTTTCCTCTTTGATAAGTGTGCACCAAAATACCTAAATTAGCCCTTCCTGGCTTGCTTCTTTGACCTTGATCACTTTGTTCTTTTCCACTGTCCTCTTTTCTGTCAGATGAAAGAACAGGTTAATGGAATGGTGATAACGGAGGTGATGGTATCACTGAATCCTCAGAGGAGGATGAATAGTGCATGGGCTGAGATGGAGGGATGGAGGATGGTGGATGAGATGATGACGGAATGTCTTGAGTGGAAACTTGAGTGAAAATGAGATTAGCTATAAATGTACTCCATGCAATGTTAAGATCTTTAAGGTGATAAAGAACTATGATCTTTATGAGGGAATGGTGAAATAAAATTTTCATTTTATCTTTGTATTCTCTTCTCTGGGCAATGTAAGCCATCTTCTCCACACTCCTAAAAAGATAATAGGGTATATTGAGCATTTTAACCCTAGTGAAATGCATAAGTAACCGAATGTGGTAAGAGTAGACCCTAGAGAACCTACCCTCACATGAAAAATACTTCATTATAGTCTTCATCATAGGTGTATATCTGTCAAGGAGATACGAGAAAGGGAAATAGCCCTTTCTTTCACTTCTGTACCTAGGTTTGATGTATGGTTCATAAAAACATGCTTCTATCTCACCCTGCTTGAACCATTTTTCCCCAACTTCTGGAATCCCAGTGGCAACTGATATGATGGAAGCAGACAATGTGAAGGTTATGCTTGCAAGAGTGACTTGGTTATCTTGAATTTTTGTTATGAAAAACCTAGTCAACTCAAGGTGGTACTAGACTACTTGGACCTGCTCACAAAACTCAAAACACCCTAACCATTTGAAGGTTGTCACTGTCATAGGAGAAGCTAGGAGCTCTTTGAGATCTGTGGGCTCAAACCTGTGAATTTTCCCTCCTTTATGAGGCTTTCTCTGCTCTATGCTTCTCTCTCTGTCTGATCTCTCTTCTTCATTGTGTGGCCTATATTCTTCATCAACCATGGTGTCTTTGTTATGAAACCCTAAGTAAATAGTAGGTGAATGGAAGTGTTTGGGAAGGAAAAAGAAAAGGGAAAGGTAGATGGAAGTCTGGTGGGTGTAGGGATAGAGGTTTCTACAAAGGAATATAGGGTATTGATCGGGTATCTTATGGAAAATGAGAAGCTTGCTTGCAAAAATTAGGGCTAAGAGAAAAACTAGGGTTTTGCAAATGAAACTAACACCAATCTTGATTTCACTCTTCAAACATTAAGGAAATAACTTTGAGGAGAGGGAAAATGATGTTTTGAAGAGGATACTTACTTGCTTAAGGTTGAGAAGGTATTAGTAATGCCGAAGAGTGAATATGAGTGAAACTAGCCAAACGCGCAGCGTCCAAAGGAAATGTGCAGCGCCAAGAGGAAGTGTGCATCGCCTTCCTTCTAGCCCCAAGTCATCTTCATTTGTGAATGCCATGAATAATGTTTTTTGGCTTTCAGCATGGTCACTTTCTTCATCTGATTTCTTTTTTATGACTACAATTCATCTTCATCAAACTCATCTTGCTTAGAGAAGAGGTTCTTCTTATTGATCCCTTTCTTTTTGTATACCATTCTTTTAGAATTTTCTTCATCATTACTATCATGCTTATGAGGACATTTTGCAGCATAATGACCTGTTTTTCCACATTTGAAGGAGATAAGAGGGTACTTACCTTTTAGCTTAGATCCTTTATTCAACTATCGTATAAATTGTGCCAATTTGGATTCCACATCAGAGTCATCACTACAGTCATTCCTTTCTTTCCCCTTCTTTGATTTTGAAGCCTTGAATGTTGCACCTTTGGAGCTTGGGCCACCTTTTCTCATCTCATAGGCAGTGAGGATTCCATGGAGTTCATCTATATTGAGAGTATATAGATCCTTTATTTCTTCTATGGTGCTTATTTTGGAGTCAAATCTGTCTGGAAGAGATCTTAAGACCTTTTAAACAATGGTATTTTCTTCAATGTTTTCGTCCAATCCTTTAAGAGAGTTGATCACTTCAGCTACTCAGATAAAGTATGATGCAATATCTTCTTCATCTTCCATTTTTAGACTTTCAAATTGCCTTCTATGAGTTTGAAGCTTTGCCTTCTTGAATTTTGAGTCCCCATCGTATAAGCTAATTAGCTTATCCCACATTTCTTTGGCAGAGTTACAATTCATCACTTTTGTAAACTCAGAATCAGTGATTCCATTAGTGATGGAGTTCAATGCTTTTGCATTTGCAATGTAGGCTTTCCTCTCATCTTGATCTGTTGGAAGAGTGGAAGGAATTGGGCACTCATTTAGAATGAAATGCCAGACTTCAGGTCCAAGGGACATTTAGTAGTAGGTCATTTTCTTTTTCCAGAACCCAAAATT
This sequence comes from Pinus tabuliformis, assembly GCA_031772625.1. NCBI lineage: Eukaryota > Viridiplantae > Streptophyta > Pinopsida > Pinales > Pinaceae > Pinus > Pinus tabuliformis. The sequence continues at coordinate 150,434,771 of CM062805.1, read as the reverse complement.
GGTGTCGTCGAATAGAGGAGGTTTTCCTGACGCTTCGTGATTTCTCATCATGACTACGAATCCTTCTTCAAGTTGTTAGGCTAATATGAAGAACCTGGCTCTAATAACAATTGTTGGAAATACTGAGAGGGGGATGAATCAGTATTTCTTTTTAATTATTATTTTTATCACCAAAACATGTATATATGGAACACAGAAATAGATAGCTAGAATAAATGCTTTTATTAACACAAATAGTGCAATGAAATAGATGCAATATATAAATGGTTGCAATCAGTTTCCAAGCACCAACTTGGACTTTTGTGAGGCTCCAACCTATAGAGCACCAACTCTATTTTGCCAAGGCAACAGTCTTGGACTTAGGAGCACCAACTCCCAAGGACTCCAATCCTTTCAGTTCTGAGGCTTCAACCTTGCGGGCTCCAACCCTTTATCATAAACTGTTATAAACTATTTTGTTGTAGTTCTCTACTCCCAAGCCTGTTGAGATTATGCTGCACTCCTGTTCTCCTGCTTCTCCTGCCTCTGCCTGAACTTTGGCTTCCTCTCCCTCTGATTATTCACACAAATGCAGTATCCTTTCCTTGTGTTTCTTGTTTTTATGTATTCCTTATGCCTCTAATTGTTGGTTTATGCTTTCCACTGCCTCTTCAGCTTCCTCAATGCTCGCTTCAGCTTCCTCTACACTGGCTTGTCCTCTTCGGCTTCCCGATTCTTCATGTTGCTTTGGCTTCCTCTGCATTGGCTTGTCCTTCAGCTTCCCGACTTTTTGGATTTCTCAGTCTCTTCGTGCTCGCCAACACTCCTGGGACATTTTGATTCAACGAAGAGGACCAAAATACACAGAGAAAGTTTCCATGTCACCATCGTAATCGCAACCAGCATTGTTCAGGCCTACTGAACTATCGGAGCCGTTATTATAGGCTTTTGGCCTAAAAATACCCGAGTAATACAATTTTCGAAATACACAGGAATATATGGAAAAAACCGACCAAAATGCTTAAGGCCAGACTTCAAAAACATTACACCCACATCTATAACTTTATTGGGTCCATTGTGTAATCGCAATCGGCAGTCGCAGCTTCCGGAGGCCTGTATAAGTTGAGCCCATAGCATCATCGATGGTCGATGGTCCTACTGGACACGATATAGTATTAAGTTATGTTACAATTGGACCTTCAAGTCTGCAACATATATCGCAATCAGCGCTTCCAATGCGGCAAGGCCTTAAGCACTTGCGATATGGAAAATGCGACATAGCATTAAGTCATATTGCAGTGTTGCAGTGAGTCTGCACACTTTATCGCAACCGACACTTTCAAGGGTGACATCCCTTTGTACATTACGATATGTGAGTTCCAATGGGCGGATGCGATATAACTATAGAGAATTTCATAATGTTGCAATGGGTCTGCAACATATCACAATTCACATGTTTTAATGTGGCAAGGCTTAAGGCCCGAATATATGAAATACACTTAAAAACATGCTTCGAAGTACTTAGCAGACTTCACCTGATTATACACCCGGATAGATATGGCGTCGGGTCCGCATATGTATATCGTTGTCGGGGGTTGCGGGTAGTGGCTCATAATAGAACCCACCGAATATAATATCTCCGATATATCTATATATATATATATATATATATATATATATAGATACTCCACCTCTATACTCCTATATATATATATATATATATATATATATATATATATATATATATATATATATATTATATATATATATATATATATATATATATATATATATATATATATATATATATATATATCTTTTCCGCCTCCGATAGTTTATATCGATACACATGTAAACTTTGCCTTTGATAGTGTTTAACTCTTTCACTCTTCTTTATTCTCTTTGGAAATGTATTACTCCCGATAGTCCTTCTTTGGAATACATTGCTCCCGATACTCCTGATATGCCTCCGATAGCTTTGTTTTTCTCCTCCGATAGCTCTATTTTCTCCTCTGTTTGCTCCTCCGATATGCTCTATTTTGCTCCTCTAATAGCTTTGTTTGCTCCTCCAATATGCTCTATTTTTCCTCCTCTGGCTCCTCGAATATTGCCATATTGACATCAATGACAATCTATGTCAACACATAAGACTCCAATTGGATCCCTAGAGTAGAAACGGAAATGTACGCATGATGAAAGGCTAAGTGCAAATCAATGTAATATGTAATTTATATTGAACAATAAAAAACATCACGAGTTGCAGTGAGAGAAGGATGAAAAACATGGGGGAAATGGTTTTGCAAGAGAGAAAAGAAAGGGGGATTAGGGGTCTCAAATGGGGCTAAATTAAAATAATAATATTTTAGTCTAAGATGTTACTTAACATGTTCCTAAATATTTGTAACCTTTAGATGAGAAGGGAAGTGAGATATGTCAACTTCCTTTGAAAACACGCAGCATGGCATAATCATGGAAATATAATCCATGCATTTTGGTTATTGAACAAGGATTATCCATCATTGTGTCAAGATATGGTCGCAGAGCCTATCTATAGGACAAGTGATTGTATGTACGTTATAATGAAATTATGGGAATTGATTGTCATGAACCCATGAAGGAAATTGTGGTTGTTTGCTAGGGATATAGATGCCAATGAGTACAAGTAATTACAATTGAAAATCCCTTAAGTTCCCATTAGAGATATTTGTTGGCCAATCTATATTAGAGCCTTGTAAGGAAGTGGAATAGCCTAAGAGATTGCATGGAAGAGAAGGAGATCTCATTTCTTGGGTAGAACTAGGATTATTGTAAAAATGAAAAGACTAAAATATTTGGTCAATGGACTGAGTGAGAGAATTAAAGCTACACATAGGATATTTCATCTTTGTGGACTCATATCCTTTACTCTAGAATGGCATGTTGTAAAAACGATATGTTCAATAGATCCTGTAGTTGGATGGAATGTCCATCATCTATAGCCAGTTAGTGATTTATCCCCTAGAAGATAAGTGGTTGTGGTTTATTGTAAATGTGGGATTAAAGTTGTTTATGTTGTAAATTGGTTGTTGTCTAAGCATGCATCATTATGTCACATGCATTGATTTAATTACTAACATAATAATGAGGAAAATTATGGTATCTGAGCTATGAAATGTGGATTTTAGCCTAACTAAAGGGATCATCATGTGTCAAAAATATATTAGAGGTAAATATTGAGAAATTGGGAAGGAAATTCAAAGTACCCCACTACCTCAATCATGTATATGGGTGGTTCTCTACATTACAAAGTGGTAATAGAACTATTGATTATAGTATTGGCACTGTATGGGTTAGAAACCAGAGCTTCAAGTTACAACATTCAGGTTGTTTGAGCTAAAACTAGTTTGGATATGGAGATATAATTTGCTTGTTAAGTGTTTGATGAAATTCCTCAAGCAGAATTATTTGGAAAATATAGTGTTAAAGTTTGTAATCACAAATTCTACTATGTTATCAGAGCTATAAAATGTGGATTTTAGCTTAGCTAGATGGCTCATCATATGAAAAAAAAATATTAGAGCAAAATATTGAGTGAGTGGGAAGGAAATTCAAAGTACCCACTACCTCAATCACGTATATGGGTGGTTTGGTACATTACAAAGTGGTATTAACACTATTGGTTACAACAATGGCACTATATGAGTTAGAAACTAGAGTTTCAAGTTACAACATTCATGTTTTATAGGCCAAAAACGAGTTTAGACATGGATTTATAATTTGCTTGTTAAGTGTTTGACGAAATTCCTCAAGGATAATTATTTGGGGAAAATAGTGTTGAAGTTTGTAGTCCCAAATTCCAGTTTATGGAGTTATATGGCAATATTAAATCCAATGCACAAGTGAATTTATGAAATTATAAATTTCGCTTGTGTAAGTAATTTAGGGAAAATCCCAAAATTAGCAAATCTCCAAATTGTGAATGAAATACAAAGGCTTAATTGGTGAAAGGTTATCAAAGTAGTAAGTTATGGGCCTTGTTAGCTCTGCTATGCAACGCTGATTTTTCAAGGTCAGAAACAAGCTTGGTCTGCTTTGTTGTGCTCAAAAGGATTCCACATTTGGTCACTCTTCCCTTCTTCCTTCTACCCCGCTTTCTCTCTGCCACCTCCATTCCTCTATTTTCCCCCTAAACCCGACAGATTAGCCCCTTTGGCCTTCAGCCCCGAGCGCAAAGCCCAAACCCGCCATAAAAACTCAACAATATGACTTCACGTTGTCATAACTCATCGCATTTCATCTCCGTCGTTGATCTTCCCCACTGAATCCAATGACTCTCGTCGTATTCAATAAAGCAACCCGCTCGATCATTCCCTATCGTCAAATCATCTCCGCCAAGATCCGACAGCATTCGCTTTCATCGCGCCATCAAATTGATAGAATGTTAGCACGCGATGAGAGCATTTTTTCTCTCTCATCCACCGCTACGTGTCGATCGTTGAGTGGCATCACTCGATCATAGGCTTTTACTGCTTAACTCCCAAAAGCGGTGCGATGAATACCTTTACCGCTCAACCAAACTGCTCGCGCCCAATAAACTCCTGCGCAACTCCGTTTCTCGATGACCGTCCATTCTGCCCGTTGTAGATCTGACGGCCCTAATTCACCCCGCTCTCACCTCGATCGACAGACTCCACCGAGCCATCTCCGTCGTCCGCTTCCTCGATCCGACGGCCATCCTTGCCGCTCATCCAAATCGTCCACTTGCCCATGCATTCCACGTCCCCAACCTCTTTGTTGCCTGAAGAAGAAGATGACCAGCTTGCCAGTACCAGTCGCAGTTAGCCCCCCCAACCACCATATTTAATAGAAAGCATGGCCAAGGGAGAAAAGAACAGAGCACGACTCTGTAACCGAATTTAGCAGTCATGAAATCCACTAGTACGAGCACTCCAACTACCTAGGAGGACAGCACAGCACCTGAACAGATCCGATTCATCCACTGAAGCAAGAAAACATGTTCATAGATTCCATCAGGCTGTTAAATGCAGTTGGCGGTCAATTATGATCCCTCCATACCTAAATGGCCAAGTGCCCTTGTAATGTAAATCTATAAATACTCAGAAACCAGATGTAATCAGGGTTGGCATTTGATGTAAGGTTCAACTTCTAGAGACTGTAGATATTTTGCCACTTGCAGCGTCTCATCTTCATTTTCAACTAATACAAGCTTCTTTTATTGTTAACTGCTCACTTTCCATTTTCCTCTGTTCTAAGCTTGTGCCTGATATGTTGTGTTCTTGATCTTTTGAGGTTTAGCACTAGATAACTGTCATCTTATCTCTGTGTTAGATTGTTGAATGTATCATTGAATAGGTTACTCAGGTTTCTTTCTATCTGATGCAAGAGAGCTGTCATCCTGTCTGTGCATTAGTAGAATAGATTTACAGGTTTCTTTACTAGTTGCAGTCGGCCATCACATGGTCTTGTGTATCTGCTGGTGTGGTTAGTATTCTCCATATTCACCTACTCTCTAAAACTGTGAGCATTGGTGGTCTAAAGCCTTGTAGTCTGAGGGTGTTCACGTATGTCTGGAGTGAAACAAAGTAGAAGTGGTTATCTGGCTTGAACAAACCATCATTCCTTCCATTAAAAACTACAACAATAGTTGAATTTATATGTTACCAAGCATCTCCGAGCTACAACCTAGGAGAGTTTCTTGGAATCCTAACATAATTGGAACCACTTCTGGGGAGAGGATATTGAAGCTCAGCTTCCCTAGGAGAACGACACATATCCATCTTTGATGATAGACAAAGTCTGGACACATTTTTGGTTGTAATCATCTATTTGGCGACTCTACTGGAGGACCAACCTTTGGCAACTCCACATCATAGTTCTAGCTCAATTTGTGAGACATACTCGGAGAAATCCTCAGAAATCACCCGCTGACCCAGTGCTTGACCTTGAGAAGATTTTCAAGCAAGGCAGAATATCATGAAAATGGGCATCAGGATCAGGTAAGCCTAAACAATCTTATGTATCTCTGCAAGAAGGCTTGTAGCTGAGCATGCACATGTTGAAAATATAGAGTCTAGTACTATTAGTGAAGAAATACTCTCAAAGATTCATAAAGCTCCTTGTCCAATAAGTTCCCCTTTGGATCTCAGTCCAAAGAAAACCTCCCCTATAGTCCATCAGTTTCCTTCAACCTTGTCATTTATTTCTCAGCTCCCTACCTTCCAAACTACCAATACTTTTCCATCTACCCCAGTCATGGTAGGCCCAAAAGCACCTACCAAAATGGAAAGAATCATAGCTGCTAGGTATGGACCCTTGGTCTTGCCTATTCCTTTGAATGCCATGCCTATAGGAGAATATCAAAAATACATGCCTAAGTTCACTGGTATAGAGGGAGTAACAGCTGAAGAACACCTTGAGTCTTTTTATAGTTACAGTTGATAACCTAGATATCAGTGAAGATGATGTGTGGATGAGAGTGTTTGTCCAAAGCCTTGATGGAGAGGCTAGAAATTGGTTCAGAGAGCTGACCCCTAGGTCTATAACAGATATTGAAGCATTAGATGATGTGTTTTTAAAGCATTGGGGAGATAAGAAAGACCTGCTATATTACCATACTGAATTTGGCAACCTGAAAAGGGAAAATGGGGAGTCATTGTCTGATTTTAATAAAATATTTAATCGTATGTATAGCAAGATACCAGCTGAAGTAAATCCTACCCCCACCTCTGCCAAACTCACCTATGCCAATGCCTTTGATTCCGATTTCTGCCTGTTATTAAGAGAAAGAATATGTGCTACTCTAGCTAAAATGCAAGATGCAGCCTTAGAGGTCGAACCCAATATCATGGCTGCAGAGAAACTCAAAGGTCATGCTGATAGAAGGAGGCAGAGAGGTGAGGCTTCTTCTTCTTCATCATCTTCAGAACCCAAAATAGACAAAATGACTAAAATGATAGAGTCATTGGTTGCTGAAATATCCAAACTAAAGGTTGAGAAGAATTCTACAAAAGCAAGGCTTCCTAATACATTTGCTCCTAGAAACCCTAATCCATTCAAAAGAGAAAATGAGCAATTGCAGATCATTCAGAGGGGCAAAGAGGTCAGTTAATAACAAAGGGTTAAGGCTCCCTTCCAAAATGTAGTCATGGAGGAGGAGCAGTTTGATGAGAAGGATGAGATTCACTACATGGAAGACAAGGGCAGTGTTGCCTTTTTGACATTGGCTGCCTACGAAGAATCATTACTCAGGGACCAGACCAATTAAGAGTGGGACAGAGAAGCTGTTCTACAGATTGAAGACTAGCAAAGATATAACTTGAGGTCAAGAATGAGTAATGTCAAAGAGAACCCTGCCCAAAGATCTATTGTCCCCACATAACAGCAGGTCAGCAAACAGAAAAGACCAGCAGCTGATCCAGTCATCCTCAAAGCACCTACTCAAGAGGTAAGAGGCCCTAACAAGTCCCCTTCCCCTTTCAGTTTTGAATCAGAAGTCCAAAAGTTGAAAATATATGTACCCCTGATAGAACTTGTAAAGAGTGAGGCCTTTAGGAAGCCTATCCTTGATGCCCTTGAGCTGAAAGCCACACAAGCATCCACTGACTATGTGAATTTACAAGATGATAAACATGTAGTCGTGCTTAGCCCAATGACTGAACCTGCTGATGATAATTCTCCATCATTTTATGTCTCCTTGACCATTCATGACAAAATCCTCCACAACTGTCTGTTGGACATTAGTGCCAGCCATAATCTGATGCCCAAAGCTATCATGGAAGAGTTAGGCCTTGACATTACCAGACCTTATCATGATTTATTCTCCTTTGATTCAAGGAAGGTGAAATTTCTGGGGTTAATCAAAGACTTAGCTATCACCCTAACTCAGCTACCCATGAAGAGCATGATGATGGATATTGTGGTAGCAGATGTCCCCCCTAAGTTTGGCATGCTATTGTCCAGAGGGTGGATTAAGAAGTTAGGTGGGGCATTACAAAATGACTTATCTTATGCCATTGTCCCAGTTTTTGGAGGAGAAAGCGGAAGACTAGCTGGCCTATATCATCAGTGATGAGAAGAACCCCACTAATCATCCCATTTACGCTGTGGACACTGATTTTGGAGCATGTATCCTCCAAATTGATGAATCTCATAAGGCCTCGGTGTAGCTTAGGAAACCAGTAGGCCAGGACACAGAAGAGAAAGGGACACAAGCTTGGGATATGTTCTTTGATGGAGCATGTTCAAAGGAAACTACAAGGGTAGGAGTGGTGCTAGTGTCTCCAAAACAAGAAAGCACACATCTGTCTCTTAAGCTAAATTTTCAGGTCAACAACAACATAACAGAGTATGAGGCTCTCATATTGGGCTTGAATGCTACCAAAGACATGGGAATCAAAGACATAAAGGTGTTTGGACATTCTGATCTCATCATTCAACAGGTAAACAAAACATTCCAAGCAAAGAACCCAAGGCTGAAAGCATACAGAGATGAGGTATGGAGACTCAAAGACTTTTTTAATAATTTTTGTATCTCATATATCCCTAGAGTCAAAAATCGGCTTGCTAATTCCCTTGCTGTGTCTGCTAGCATGTTCATCCCTCCCATGCCCCATAGGTTGGTTTATGAAGTCCAGATAAAATATAGGCCATCCTTGCCTGATAATGTCTAGCACTAGAAAGTCTTTGAGGATGATGATGAAGTAAATAGGTTTCTACAAGTCATTGATGAATTCTCTGAAATGCAAATAGATCAAGAGAACGAAACCTTTGAGGAATGCCCCAGCCCAAGCTAAGGAACCGAATTGGCCAAGATATCATTGTTTAGTTGCCTAGCAACCATATACTTAGAGGTCTAGTGCCTCTAGAGAAGCTGTTTGACCAAAATGATGTGCCTCATAAGATTTCCCAAAAAGAAGATCAGTCTGCAATCCATAGGCATAACATAGGGAGTCCAAATCATCCAAAATATATAAATTTGTCCACCCATTTGTCTGCTGCCCAAAGTTCTGAATATTGCACCTTGATGAAGCAATTTGTTGATGTCTTTGCCTAGGAATACAATGACCTTAAAACTTATGATAAAAATATCATCCAACATAAGATCCCATTGGAAAAAGACACCATTCCTTTCAAACAGAAGCTGAGACCTATAAATCCTTTGCTCCTTCCCCTGATTGAAAAAGAAATCAAGAAGTTGTTGGCTGCCAAAATCATAGTTCCCCTGAGATATTCAAAGTGGGTAGCCAACTTGGTAGTGGTGAGGAAGAAAAGTGGTGAAATCAAGTTGTGCATTGATTTCAAAAACCTGAACAAATGCTCTAAGAAAGACAACTATCCCCTGCCAAAGATGGAGCATTTGCTGCAGAAAGTCTCAGGAGCCAAAGTCATGTCTTTCTTGGATGGATTTTCAGGGTATAACCAAGTTGCTGTACATCCAGACGACCAAGAAAAGATTGCATTCACCACCCCCTGGGTCACTTTTATGTACTCCAAGATGCCTTTTGGGCTGATGAATGTTGGAGCCACCTTTCAGAGAGCTATGGATATAGCGTTTGTAGGAGAGAAGGATAAGTTTGTCCTTGTCTACCTGGACGATATAACAGTATACTCCAACAGCCATCAAGATCATTTGCAGCATTTGAAGAAAGTGTTTCTGAAGTGCAAAAGGTTTGGGATATCAATGAATCCTAAAATGTCACAATTTGCTTTAGAAGAAGGCAACTATTAGGACACATTGTTTCTATTGCAGGTGTCAAAATTGACCCAGAAAGAGTAAAAGCAATACAGACCTTGTCTGTCCCAAGATCAAAAAGGGATATCCAGTCCTTTCTAGGCAAAATAAATTTTGTAAGGAGGTTTATTCCTAATTTTGTAGAACTGGTAAAACACATCACCTCCATGCTGAAAAAAGGATCAAAGATCAAGTGGACTAATGTAGCAAGAAGATATTTTGAAGCCATCAAGAGGGCTATTATGGAAGCTCCCACTTTGATCATCCCAGACTATAGCAAGGAGTTCCATATCTTCTCCTTTGCTTCCGGTGACACCCTTGCAGCAGTCTTATTGCAGAAAGATGATGAAGTTTTAGAGCATTCAGTGGCATTTTTCAGCAAAACCTTAAGGGATGTTGAACTAAGGTATGATATTATCGAAAAACAGGCTTATGCTCTTATCAAATCTTTAAAATCCTTGAGAATATACATTATGCACTCCAAGGTAATTGCATATGTGCCCTCTGCTTCAGTAAAGGATGTCCTAACGTAGCCAAATATTGATGGAAGAAGGGCTAAATGGATTGCAAAGCTTATTGAATTCAACATAGAATTGAAGCCCACCAAGCTTATCAGAGGTCAGGGCCTTGCCAAGCTGATGGCTGAAGAAAATTCCAAGATTATGGACATGAATTTTATAAGCACAAACCCAGGTGACAGAAAAACAGGGGAAGAAACAGTCGAACCAGGGCAGAACTAGTCATTGGCAGAAAATTTAGCTTCTTGTGAATGGTATTCTACAATAGCTCAATTTTTGTTGAAGCTAGAAGTTCCTCCAGGCCTAAGTTCAAGCCAAGCTAGGACTATTAAGCTCAGAGCAGCCAAGTATTGCATTCATGAAAACCTGCTCTACTGGAGGGACCCCTATGGAATTCTTTTGAGATTTCTAGAAAAAGAACAATCCATGGAGGTCATGCATCAGTTTCTTTCCAACATCTGTGGAGGACATCACTATTGGAAAACCACAGCCCACAAAATCCTCAGAGTTGGGTATTATTGGCCCACTTTGTTTCCTGATGTCTTTTCATTTGTAAAATCTTGTGACAGTTGCTAGAGGTTTGAAGGAAAACAGCAATTGAAGTCCCTACCATTAAAGCCAATACATGCCAGTGGCCCATTCCAGCAGTGGGGTTTGGATTTCATAGGAGAAATCAATCCACATTCTAGTTGCCAGCACAGGTGGATCTTAGTAGCCACTGACTACTTCACTAAATGGATTGAGGCCATCCCTACTAGGAAAGCTGATCACCATGTGGTCATGAAGTTCTTGACAGAAAACATTTTCACCAAGTTTGGTTGTCCACACAAGTTGGTTACAAACAATGCAATAGCCTTCAGGGAAAAAGAGTTGGTGGACATGTGTGATTCAATGGGCATTAAGCTAGTTCATTCCACCTCATATTACCCTCAAGGCAATGGTCTAGCAGAATCTTCCAATAAAAGTTTGATAAGGATAATAAAAAATTTACTGGAAGAAAACAAAAGGAACTGGGATTCCAAACTGAAATTTGCATTATGGGCTAACAGGGTAACCACCAAAAAATCAACAAGGAATTCTCCATTCAAGCTAGTATATGGCATTGAGGTTGTATTCCCAATCCAATTAACCCTACCTGTGGAAAAATTCTTACAAGAATAACAGAATGAGGAAGATGACATGGCAAGGAGGATTAGTGACTTGGAAGAAGTGCATCAAATCAGAGATCAATTAGTTGAAAGGTCTGTTGCACATCAAGGGAGGATCAAGGAAGCTTTTGACGGAAAGGCAAAGATAGACAATTTTCAAGTTGGAGACTTGGTGCTTAAGTGGGATGCACTGAAGGAGAAGAAACACGACCATGGGAAGTTCGATGCTCTATGGACTAGACCTTTTATCATTGCTCAGATCCAGGGGAACGACACTTTCATGCTGCAAAGTATGGAAGGAGAAATAGTTTTTGATGGCCCAGTAAATGGGCAGCTTTTGAAAATTTATGTTGTTTAAGGCCATTTGGCCTCAGCACTGTAAATATGTTATTTTTACAAGGTTTTAGTGTAGGCTTAATTAGACTCCATGCCCAATGGAACACTAGGAATTATTGCTAATTTTGTTTTGTATGAAAGGCAGTGGTCTACAGTTCTTGAGACCTCACAGGGAGGATCTCATCCCCAAAAGGAGCCAGTGTTAGCTCTGCTATGCAACGCTAATTTTTCAAGTTCAGAAACAAGCTTGGTCTGCTTTGTTGTGCTCAAAAGGATTCCACATTTAGTCACTCTTCCCTTCTTCCTTCTACCCCGCTTTCTCTCCACCACCTCCATTCCTCTATTTTCCCCCTAAACCCAATAGATTAGCCCCTTTGGCCTTTAGTTCCGAGTGCAAAGCCCAAACCCCCCATAAAACCTCAACCATATAACTTCACGCTGTCGTAATTCATCACATTTCATCTATGTCATTGATCTTCCCTGCCGAATCCAATGGCTCCCGTCGTATCCGATAAAGCGACCCGCTTGATCGTTCCCCACCGTCAGATCATCTCTGCCAGGATCCAACGGCATTCGCTTTCATCACACCATCAAATTGATCGAATGTTAGCGCGCGATGAGAGTGGTTTTTCTCTTCATCCACCGCTACATGTCGATCGCTGAGTGGCATCGCTCAATCACAGGCTTTTACCGCTTAACGCCCAAAAGCGGTGCGATGAATACCTTTACCGCTCGCGCCTGATAAACTCCCATGCAACTCCATTTCCCGATGACCGTCTGATCTGCCTGTTGTAGATCTGACAGCCCCAATTCACCCTGCTCTCACCTCGACCAACAGACTCCGCCGAGCCATCTCCGCCATCCGCTTCCTCGATCTGACAGCCATCCTTCTCGCTCATCCAAATCGTCCACTCGCCCATGCATTCCACATCCCTGACCACTTTGTTGCCCGAAGAAGAAGATGACCAACTTGCTAGTACTAGTCACAGTCAGCCCCCCCAACCACCATATTTAACAGAAAGCATGGCCAAGGGAGAAAAGGACAGAGCATGACCCTGTAACCGAATTTAACAGTCATGAACTCCACTGGTATGAGCACTCCAACTGCCTAGGAGGACAGCACAACACCTAAACAGATCGGATTCATCCACTGAAGCAAGAAAACATGTTCAGAGACTCCATCAGGTAGTTAAATGCAGTTGGTGGTCAATTATGATCCCCCCATACCTAAATGGCCAAGTGCCCTTGTAATGTAAATCTATAAATACTCAGAAACCAGATGTAATCAGGGTTGGAATTTGATGTAAGGTTCAACTTCTGGAGACTGTAGATATTTTATCACTTGCAGCATCTCGTCTTCATTTTCAGCTAATACAAGCTTCTTTTGTTGTTAACTGCTCAATTTCCATTTTCCTCTGTTCTAAGCTTGTGCCTAATATGCTATGTTCTTGATCTTTTGAGGTTTAGCACTAGATAACTGTCATCTTATCTCTGTGTTAGATTGTTGAATGTATCATTGAATAGGTTACTCAGGTTTCTTTCTATCTGATGCAAGAGAGCTGTCATCCTGTCTGTGCATTAGTAGAATAGATTTACAGGTTTTTTTACTAGTTGCAGCCGGCCATCACATGTTCTTGTGTATCTGCTGGTGTGGTTAGTATTCTCCATATTCACCTACTCTCTAAAACTGTGAGCATTGGTGGTCTAAAGCCTTGTAGTCTGAGGGTGTTCACGCATGTCTGGAGTGAAACAAAGTAGAAGTGGTTATCTGGCTTGAACAAACCATCATTCCTTCCATTAAAACCCACAACAATAGTTGAATTTATATGTTACCAAGCATCTCCGAGCTACAACCTAGGAGAGTTTCTTGGAATCCTAACAGGCCCAAATTGCAAATATTAAGCTCTAGAAAATTCATGGTCATCATGAACACACACACACACACATATGTTTTTTGGAAAATGTTAAAAATATGGTGTGGGTGGTACTAGTGATGTGGACTAGTAAGGTGACATGGAGGTATCAAGGTGCTACCAAGTGGAGTCAGGTGGATAGGTGGTAGCCCCATTGTAGGGTGGCCAGTCTAGCTAGGTAAGTAAAGGTGGTTTATATAGGTATGTGAGGTATTTTTTTGAAATGTCACAAAGCCCCCATAATCTATATTATGGAAACACGTGTCCCCTAAGAAATAAGTTGTTATAGAGGCCAAGGACCATTTTAGTTGGTGGCATGTTATGCCCCCGTAATTGATATCCATTGTTGATCTGAGATCAAGTACAAGGAACACGTGTGCCACTAGAAGGTTGTAGGATATCGAACTCCCACCCATCACCTCAACCTATGACAAGCACAGTAGGTGGAGGATACAGAGACAAAGTAGGACCACCTCCCCCATCCACAGCCAGGATCATGCCAAGTGTTAAAAAAATGATATTGGTGTATGAATGGCCCACTATTAATACATTTAATAAGATAAAGTGAAAAAGGAAATATAAATTGGGGCTAAGGAGACAACATGGAAGCATTGGAGGCTAATGCATAGAATCCATCTACATATTAGCACCCACATGTCATGCCATGTTGAGAGCCAAAATCTTATTTTGGCCAAATTTGGGCAGGAAATCTCATATACAAGTGAAACTTCAAGGATGAGTCCACCGTGAAGAGGGCCATAAAAGTCCCAATGAGGGCTATTTGTTGATTCTACTCAACAACTTTACAAATAGCAGGTTAGTAGTTTTAAAGAATAGAGTGGTACTCATTGAGAGGAGCTCAGAGACAAGAAATTTGAACAATGAGTAACAAAATTAGACATGATGAATACCCAATGTAGCATTTGTCCAAATTCCAAAGGGTTTGGAACGCAGATACATAAACATGCCAAAATCCACTATTCTATGAGATTTTTGGGGGAATTTTGAGATCTTTAGTGAAGGAGAAGGAACCCAAGATCACCAATTTGCAAAAATTATGCTAATCAAGCACTTTGTGTCTTCAATAATCCATATGAATTTGTTTTATTAAAGCTTTTCCAATTTTTCTCTTTTTGAGAGAGCAGTTTTGGCTAAAAGTTCTAAACAAAAGGGAAAAATTGATAATTCTAGATTGATACAAAAATTAACTAGAGCATCAAATCAATAATATAGAAGGTGTTGTATACTAGCAATAATAACTATTATATGTTTCTGATACAAGAAAAAAAAAACAAACAAACAAACAAAAATCGTAGTTCTCACTAGAATTTTTTTTCAAGTAGTAGAAGTTGGTATTTAAGCTAGATTACACCAATGTGAAAAATGCACAAGTTGAGCAAAAAAGGAAAATTCATATAGCCATAACTTTGAAATCAAAATTTAAATTGAGGCATGAGTATAGTCTTTGGAAAGGTATTTTAGAGGGAAACATGAAAGAAGATTTAAGTTCTTCAATGAAACATTTGGTTTCTTTAAAAAAATGTTAAAACAAAACCACTGAGCTTGAATGAACACTACAACTGTTAAATGTGGAATTTTTTCGAATCCATTTTACTTTTGGAAAAGAATTTTAAGATGATAAATATGCATACCATATGTGAATGATGAGTAAGGAGGATAAATACTTCTTGATGATACCTATGCACTGATGTGGAGGCACATATGGTGAAACAACAACATGGCAATGAAAAAAAAAGTTGAGTTCTTAATAATAATGCAATGTTGTTGATAAGTATGATGAGAGCCTTATGGAAAGGTCTATTAATAAGATGAACAAATGACATGGATGAATATTGTTAAGTTTTGTTGCAAACCTATTTCTGGGTTCAATCATGAAGGATAAAGAAACCTAGAAGCTATTGCCTTGAAAAATAAAGGGGGAAGGCATACAAAATATTTATAATAATTAACAAGTGCAATTCAAGTTATGGAGGAACAGATAGAGGAGGATTTAGTCAATGTAACTAAATATTTATATAAATAAAAGAAATGGTGATGGGAATAAGCATCCATGGGAGATCCTAGTTATTAGATATAAATATTCTATGCCACAAGGGAATATGTGGCTAGGGTATGAAAGATGCCTACATGAAAAGAAAAGTTGTGAGAGTCATAATCATTATAGTTGGTTATTATGTCCAACTAAGCAACAATGATAGAAATAAGGGATGTGGAATAAACTAGCAAGTGAAGAATGATACCAATATTTTTGGAAGACCCTAAGAATAACAAAAATATTTATAAGACAAAATGCAAATTCCAAGTGTTGTAATCAAATTATTGATGAAGAAAACACTAAAAAATAGTTCTAATATAAGTTGTTCGCTATGGAGGTTAATGATGGAGAGAGTGAATGGTTGTAAAGCATATGAAAACAAAGAGGGTATGGTCTATCCAGGCATTGAAAATCTTGTGAAATAAACAATAAGGATTTCATGGAAGAGGTGGATGGAGAGGCAATAAGTCCTATTGGGCATGGGCATTTGAAGGAGTTAACCCTTTTTGGACATTAATATTTGGAAATAGAAAGACCCATTGAGAATAATTATATAGTGCACATGATGATGATGAATGTTTTTTAGAAAAGCAAGATGAATGATGATAGAAATTATAGGTATTTTGAAGGGTAGTAAAAACAAAATGAACCACATACTAAGAAAGATACCAACATTGCAAGCAAGATGCTCATTTTTCATATCCATGGGTGTTTGATGTAGTAATATCACGCACTAGTAAATGATCATAGTTATAACTTATATTTATAAGGAGGATGGGAGGGAACCTTGGAGGGACTTCAAAATCACTACCATTAATACTATCTTTTTATATTCTAAAGGATTATTTTTCTTCTCCACTAAATAACTTGGATGTATTATCCAGTCAAATGATTAAACAAACTTTTCCTTATAATTATCTAATTTGATTCAAGAAAGCTATATGATTAGGGAATTCATGGTCCACAATTGAGTAAGAAGCATTTTTTCCTACAAATCCCTTGTGAAGATCATGGGTGTGAACAATGTTTCTCAAAACAACATCCTCACTAAATGCAAGATGCTAGTTGATACCTTACCCATGTGAATTGTTTGATGGATTCAACCTCGGTATACCAAAATAGGCCTTTTATGATATGATGTAACTAACTCGTTGATTATTTCAATAAATAACTAATCCAAATGAGAAGTAGTAACATCATATGATTGTTAACCAAAAAATAAAATGAGTAAAAAAATGTTAAGTCCATTTATCACCAACCCAACCCCCCAAGTAACATTAAGGAGGTTGGGTATTTATATTTTTCCTTCAAAATGTCGATCCAAGGTCACTTTTAATCTCACTAAGGAATTTTGATTAATGATAGATTTCCAATAATTGAACTCTTGCTCAATTCTTTTCTCTTAGCACAAAGTTGAGGCCCTTTAAAGTTTAATAAGGGTTTTCTCTCTTTCCACATCATCAATCGTCCATGGCACCACACTTGTCATATGACATGGTGGGTATGGTAACAAATCGCCCATTGTATAGATCACTCTCATGTTCCATGAATATTGAGGCAATTTTTATTGCACCCAAAACTTTTATCTTATGCAACATATCACAAATTGGAAAATTTCTTCCTTGTGAAACTTTTATAACACCTCTTAAAATCGGTGTTCCTATGCTATATCACAACTTCAAACATTTTCATCAGTGCAACACATCTATCACACCTCAAGAAGTTTTGTATCCTATAATATATCTCAACAAAACTATTTACTATGATATGTCATGCCCCGAAAAGTTTTCTTACGACATGGTAGATTCTTCTTCCTCTAAAATTTTCCCTCCTTTTCTCTCATTTTTCTTCATCCTTGATCTTCTTTTATTTTCTCTCCCCTCTTCCTTCCTTTCTCTCTTATCCTCCATTCTTACCTTCATCACTTACCTTGTTTTCATTGTCGCATCTATGAATAAGTTAGAGCTTGCAACATATCATGCCTAAAAATTTGTGGTGTGATACATCATTCCCATGAAATATTTCCTCTGCATGACAATTTCTTTCTCATGACTCTACCACATATCATGTGCCGAAAAATGTTTGGTGGATTAGTGTATTACACTAGAAAAAATTCGGGTGCAATACATTGCACATTAAAAAGATTTCTCCTTGTGTGATACATTGGCTAATCCAACTCCAACCCCAAAAATCATGCCAATTCTTTGGGCTTGCATCGTATCACATGAAATTATTTTCATTTGATACATGTTGTATAGCATGAAAAATAATTTCATGCAATACACCTAAATTGCTAATTTTTTCCTTCAAAACTTTTCTGAGTTTTTGCTAAGGGCTTCCAAGGATGTAATACTTCCCTTCAGGCCCTCATTTGGCTTCTTTAGGAATCATAGGGTATTAGGGTTCTACCCTAATCCCCTTATACACATTATTAATGTATGATACAAACTTCCTTGAAGAAGGGTCATTAAATAATTAGTTAGTTGTAATTCATTGTAAAAAGGGTTCATTTTCTTAACAAGGCGCAAATTAGTTGGTCAACCCTCATTCTAAGGGGCCCATAGGTAGTTAATATTCTATATGGATAACTATCTATATAGTATAATTTTATGTAATGTTTTTTCAAGAATCATTATTTTATTTGGAGCATTTAAATTGGAGGTCCCCTTTGAAGAGGCAAGTGAACTATGAGTTAAGCCACTTTGGAATGGTCTTGTTAGTGCAGAGAGAGAGAGAGAGCTTGAGATGGGACATTCACACAGATCCAATGGGGGAGTTGGGTAGACTTGGTTGCAGCTATGATGAGGCCTTAGTGTGGGGAGACTTGGGTAGCAATTTGGTTGAGTGGTGAGGACTTAAGCATCACAACAAAGGATTGAGGAGTTGGATGGATGAGGAGGTTGATCATTCCATTCCGAGAGATGGAGTCAGCTAGGGTATTCGATAGATGATCAATATGGGGTGGGTCATAATTCAAGTGACTAAGTGATTTATGCCCACCTTTAGTGTGATACATTGGATGGGGTAAGGAATTCTTGAGCCAGCTTGTGAATGATGGATGGCCCAATGCTTGTAGTGATCATAGTTGGATTTGATGGAGACCTTTGCACACATAGGTTTTTTCATGAGGAGGAGCACATGGAGAGATTTGCTGACACATTTGGCTTGGGGGTCATGGTCAGTACAATTAGAGGATGACGAGGCAAGTTGGATTTTTCACACATCACAAATTTTCACAAACAATCTGAACATGTAGGATGAGCAATGCGTTCCATATCTTGGAAAAAATGAGGAGTGGACAGATTTGGCCAAGGAGTGGTAGTTGGATAGGATACACCCAAGTATGAGTATGTTTTTGATGGTTCATAGACATGTCACTTGGACACTATGGAGGGACTTATTGATAGAGTTTGGACAGTCATGATAGTGGTTGAGGTTAAGCATTATCACGAAAGTGTAGGAAAAAAAGATTGAGGATGACATGAGAATGTGTGTTCCCATGAGTTGGGTGTGTTGATTGGATTGATTACCCAATTAGTCCAAAGCACGAGGGTCGTTAGTGCGTGGAGATATGACATATTCAATTGGTTGGAATATGGGAGCATGAGTCATGGAAGTTCGTTGCTTAGACTATATTATGTTATGTTGTAGCAGTGGTAGCATTGGGTGCAAGTGGTAGTTTGGTCAATATGATGACAATTGCAACTTGAGACATTATTGACAAAGTTAGGAGGGAGACATTCTTCCAAGGTAGCATGGCCACTTTTGGAGTAAAACAATGGGGATGGTTGCAGCATGTAGTGATTGATCGGGTAGTGCCATTAAATATTGGGGTTTCTAGTGGAGGATGTAGATGTTGGATCGAGCAGATTTTGGAACTTGGTGACAAGTTTATATGGAGACTTTGATTGGTGACTTTGGGAGGTCGGGTTCACCACTTGGAGGATTACTAAAAACTGCAATGATTTTGAGTGGGGTGGGTGTAAGGCCCTCCAACCCTTGATCGCATCAAGTGCATAAGAGCAATCAAGCATATTAGAGATGAGTTGGGTGCCATGTTAAGTTGCAACATGATAGGCACGATCACACAACATGGGCACCCAATATATCAGTTGGTCGGCATTTCATAAAAGAGCATGACCCAAATGTGAGATTCATCAATATGCGATGAGGTGGAATGACCAATGTGATGGCACAATCATGAAACAAGGTGCAACACATCAATTCAATGGCATATTGTGTGACAAGTTGATGAGATGTCATATTGTGTGATGAGTGGATGTGATGGGAGAAAATTACTGATGCAGTGGAACATACATATTATACAACCAGCGACACAGAAGCGAGCAGGTTTGGTTAAAGGCCCATATTGCATGGCACATCGACTTGGCCAAATGAGAAGAGTGTGGAACATTCGACACATCAACGATTGAAGGTGAAAAAATGCCATGAAGGTGAAGAGGTGATCCACCCAATTAACACATCTTTTGGAATGGATGCATGCACCTTATAGTTTGTGGATGTGTAGGTGGAGGAGATTCATACTGCGAATTCCAAAGTTGGAATGAATTGAGTAGTCAACAACCACGCAGTTAAGTAGAGACAAGCATGACACATGTTTAGTGTTGGCTACACCCTACTGTAGAAATTTTGAATAATATGACACTTATTCACAGAGATTATCCTGATTATACATTAGTTGCGGAATACATGCATA
The DNA here is from genome assembly GCA_031772625.1 of Pinus tabuliformis. NCBI lineage: Eukaryota > Viridiplantae > Streptophyta > Pinopsida > Pinales > Pinaceae > Pinus > Pinus tabuliformis. Next base: position 150,414,374 of record CM062805.1, on the reverse strand, counting down.
ATACATAACCTGCTCTACCATTGATCATCAATTTTGCGAAATCAGAAACATTCGCATGTGCACATTGAAACATCAATCACACATATCAACACAGTATATCACGAGGAAAGAATACAGATGAAAACCCCCAACTATCTGTATATTATATTGATTGAGAACATGTAACAATACATAGTACAATACTCCTCGCAAGTACTCAATACTATCTCCACCTGCTACACACAAACTAGCTCAGATTTGAATCAATCACAGGTTCAAATCTCCTCTGTTGCTTGCCTGCCTCTTCTGCGCAATCCTGTATGAGAATAGATGAGAATGAATGATCCAAACTCGTGAATCTTCCTTCTGTACTATGCAATCCTCATTGGCAATCTCAATCCACTGATTGTGCAAATCTCATGCACAACTATAGTCACAACTGACAGTTGTCTTGCCCTTTCACTCACCTCTAACACTTGTCTCCATTGAATTGTCCATGCACTGAGTTAACTAATGTATTCTTTAGTTGATTTATGAGTTAATAATTAGTGAATTAATTAATAATTAATTCACACCACTCATCTCTAGTTTATTTGTCAGTTAGACTAAATACAACTAGTTCAACTAAGTCAAACTGAACACAACTCCATCAACTCCACTGTCAACTCCACCAAAACTCAATCACTTGAGTTCTAACTGAAGTCCATCATGCAATAGCTCAACTAACCCATAGGAAAAGTGTATTTCCTTCTGGCAGCTGCATGTGCCACATCCGTAGCTCGAACTGAAGTGATGCAAGAGGATAAGATAATGTTTATAGTCCAAATATTATTAAGAGCTAATAATATTCGACTGTTCTATTTTTTACTTGGCAGTCTAAAAATAGACTCCGCCCATATGTCTAAAAATAGAAGTCCATCTATTTTTACCAACATGACCAATCATTCATAAACAGCATCCTGCAACTCATAGACCATGATCCAATGTCTAAAAATAGACATAGTCCAAAAATAGACTTTGTGCCAAAAATAGCCTGCGGGCCCACTTAGTGAAGGCAACTTCTTTTCACTAAGCTCCATCATCTTGTTTCATTTTCAAAACCTACCCGATGAGGTATGGGTATGCAAGCTTGGTTTCTTGGAGACAGAAAACAACAAGTGTCGAAATGTTGCACATAACGAAGCACATGCTAAATTTTGGGGACAAAATTCAAGGTTGTAAATTTGGGGATTTTTTGGCTGCCCAAATTTTGGGATTTCAATCTTGCAGAAAATTCAAAGATCGACAAGCATTCCATAATTTTGGGGATTGACGAAATTTTCAATATTGACCTAAAGGGGCCAAATTTTGGTTTAGCATGGTTTTGCTTTTAATGTAAAAAACCTAAAGGATGTTCATTGTAAAATATTGTATATGTATATAAGTAGAGTATTAAACTAGTGAGCCTCCCAAATTTGTATGTTGTCTCTTGCACATATTTTAGATTTGCAGTAAATATGTATTGTTGAAATTGGAATAATTGGTTAAGCCATGCAAAACTAACTAAAAAAAGGGTGATAAGCGTAGTGTGAATTGTGTTCAACTGAGTTGGTCTCCCCATCGATGAAGAAGATTTCAGTGCCACATGTATAGAGATCCATGTGGCAGCTTTGAATGTGCGGGTTCTCTAATCGTGTGACAATAACCCATAATTTGCCTTGGACGGTAAAGGAACATGCGATTTGATACATGTTTGTCCATGTGAATGACGAATAAGGTTGCATGCAGAAGGGCCATCCATGTTTGGACCAATGATTGACAAGAAGAGCATCAACCTTGCAGCCATAACATACCTCATAAATCGGGAATAAACACCCTCTGTCCCATAGAAATCAAGTGAGATCTTGACCCATAGTAATCACATAAGCATGGATGCAAGTTTTGAGTTTGAGTAAGTCAATGTGGACTTCGTATTCGACAACGTAGAGTTGTGTGGACGCCAATTTCAGAACCCAATTTGTGGTTTTCGATCCATCGTAACAATGGTGTTGGAAACACCCCAGTCACTTGAGAACAATATGGACAAGCCATGTGCACGAATGTTGGTGTGTGGTTTTTGGTCCTTTGGGAGAAATTAACTCCATCACATTCCAAATGGTCGAACACCCTATTATCCAACCTTGCTAACTCACCATTGTCGAATCTCGTACATTGCAACGTGGTTCACAAATGTATGCAGACACTGGATAATGTGGCCATGATTGATTGGGTACTCTCTTTAGGTGACTCGTGCTACATCATTAGCCATGTGTAAGTTTTATGGATTATTTACATAACAAATTGTGGAATTGATCAGAGGACCATATCTTGGTGCCCCGAGCTCAAATTCTAATGAAATTTACATTGTTGGAAATATCTTGGTGAGTAGAAGAAGATGATACCTCAAAAGTGGGACGTAAGGTAGATGAAAGAAGTGGAAATTTCTAAACACACCTCCTTAAGATGACTTAGGGGATTGGGAGCATCAAAGTGTGATGTTAAGATTTATAGCCGAAAGAGAGTAAGATAGACTAGGGGGAGTTGTAGGAAAAACAAAAGTGATGCCAAACATTGGGTAGAGTCTTATTATCAATTCAAGCCACTACTTCCAATCCTATATTCATAGAGCCCCTTGCCCTGCAATGATATAAAGGACTAACCTTAGGATCCGTTGGCGCAAGGGAAATCCCACCCCGGTGCCAAGAAGAGGATAGGAGATGTTTACTATAGAGGTTAGGATATGGTATTAATACATGGAGATGATAGATATGTTATACTCATGTGCAATATATGATAGACTGAGGCCACATGGAGATTGTGAAAATGCTAAGTAATAGGTGGGGGGCATCATGGAATTATGAGGGCATGACAATGACCATTGACTAAGAGGTCTCCTTTTTTTCTTGGAGGGATAGGTTGGGTTGTTGATCAACAAGGGAATTACTAAGATGGAGGACATGTTAAAAGGAAACAAGAGAGAAGTAAGAAAGGTGTGAGTATGTAGGATGGGAAATCAAGCACAGTCTAGGCTCAGAGGGGAGAGTACCTAATTAAAGGTATTAAATTGTATTTTTGTAATCTCCCATGATGATGAGCTTAGGGGTATCAAATTATGAGGTGATAGTAAGTCCTAAGGACTGGACATAGGTTTTGGCTAGGTTTTGGGTTGGTTGTTGGATTCTAAGCCTAGGTTCCAAGAGAATGATATTTAAATGTTTCCTCTTGGGCTAAAAATCACCCCTCCCTCACCTACCTCCCCAAGAATGTAACTGTTGTCTAGATGTGTCGCGTACAAAAAGATCCAAAACATCCTTCAAAGAGGATTTCAAAATTTTCAACTAGTATAAACTTTAAAAAAGACCCCTGTTGACCACTCCATGTCAACTACCCATAGCTATACATTTTTTTCGCGCAAGGGCTTCCATCATGTCCGAGCACTCAGATGATTCACAGATTCATCATTATCAGTTATACATACACTGGAATTTTGTAAACCCATTCTGCATTTTGTAATGTATGTAACAACCTAGGTAAATTTATTTTTCTAATGATGATTTCTATCTTAGTAGGTTTTTTGCCTCACTGATTCATGTATGTTTCTAAACATGGATGATCAGCAGAGGTTTTCCCTCCAGCCTCACCCCAAAGCAAGCGTGGATTTTGTTGTTAGGATCTTAGATGAGTCTTATTGTTATGTATTGAGTCTCTGTAAAAGTGATTTGGTAATAATTCTAGTTATTTGGTTAGATTATTTTATTACAAGTCACTTAGCCTACTAGATCATATTTTGAGTCGCAGAAATGGGTAACTTATAGAGCGTCTATAACGAACGGGTGTTCCCCCTTCATGGGTTAGAATGTAATATTTTATGTAAATAATATTTTAGATATAATGCTAAAGTATTAGAGGGTTGGGAAAATTATTAATCCCTTCATGAGTCAAGTAATTAAATTTTTTGGCTAAAATAAATTTTAAATGCTAAGCCATGAATTTAATTAATTTAGGTCATAGGAAAAATTAAATTCTCCAACATTTAAAATTCGTGGGTATTAAAGTTTTTAATTTTTGGAGGTCCCCGACCAAGGGAATATTGAAAATTTCAAGATATTTTGGACTCGTGGGCCTTAGCAATTAATTCAAGGTCATTTTTTTGAGATAATTAATTCAAAATAAACATTTTTGAGTTAACTAAAAAGAAATTAAAAGTGAAATTCGATTTTCCTTAAAAAAATAACTTAATTTCGACGGTAATGATTAAAAGTTCATTAGATCTTCATCAACAATCAAGATTACTTTGACGGGGATCAAGCCATTTAGCAATTGGAGAATTTATCTATAAATTAGAGGTAACTCTCCATTATTTGGATTCAATCATTGAATCGTGTACTTGCTCTGAAAAGCTCTTGTAACTTTTTTCTGGTTAATAAAATACAAATACTTTGGGGTTTTAGAACGTGGCATTCTTCTTTCAAATTTATGTGGTAATATTTCTCTTAATACTATGTTTCTTTTATTTGTATTTGCTCAATAATAGCCCTTGAAGATTGATCTGTGCATAGGTATCTTGAACAGATTTCTAGGTTTCTAAAATATCATTTTGATTTGATAGAACTAGCAAGTATCTATATTTCTTGATGATTTTACGATTGTTTTGAATCTCTATTAATCTAAAAATCATATCAAAGTGTGCAGAAGTTATTATTCAGGATTTGGGCATTTGGGGAAGTCCTCAACTAGACCAACTGACTCTCAGATTACAGAATCTAAAGATCCTACTATTTTTAAATTTTGAAGTTGTCTTACAAAATATTTTATTTGCAGGGTTTTCTAGGCTTGTGCCTCTTTAAAATTTCTAGTTTATTTATAAATTTGTGCAAAATTGTTTAGATCTAGCTAATAGAGGGCTTTGATTTGCAGATCTAGGAGCAGAGTTGGACTCATACTCCTCAGATCTACTAGATCTGTAGAATATTATTGTAGATTCAAATTTTTTAATTCACTGGGGTTTTGGGTATTTCATATTTTTGTACATACATGTTTGGGGTTTTCTATATTTTGTTTGTGCAGAAACAGATCTAAAGATTGCTAACAATTTTTGTGGATTTTGGAAACAGATCTAGGCTATAGAGGGCAAGATATGATCTCCATTTTATTTGCAGGTCAAAGAAAAATTTCAAAAAGGAAGCTTGTAATATTTCAATCTGGGTTTTGCAAATCTTACGAAAGATCGTGGGAAAAAAATTTTAGGGCCTAGAGGCCCTGCACTAGCCATCTCCAGCTCTCGACCCCCTTTCTTTCATCTCGGCCCTCACCTCCTTATTTCTCTGAGCTCATTTCCTTCCCCTCTATCCTCTCGGCCTAACTCACCACCTCCCCTGCTCCTCCTTTCTTCCTCTCGGCCTAGGTCGCGGCCTCCCTTGCTCCTCATTTCTACCTCTCGACCTAGCTCACGACCTCCCTTATCCCTCTAGCTCCTACCCTCGGCTCCCCTACTCCTTCGTTCTTCCTCTCCCTCACGATATCCTCCCTTCCCGTTGCCTCTTCTCCCTCACTTCTCCTCGGCCATCTCCTTTACGACCTCCCTCACTTCCCCTCGGCCTCCCTCCTTACGGCCTCCCTCATCTCCCTTATCCCCTCAGCCTTATCCTCCTTTCCTCCCTCAACCTTTGGTCCCCTACCTCCTCAGCCCTCACCCTCAAGCCTCTCGACCCTAAGCTCCCTATTGGCCTCCTTCCCCGTGTTGGCCATCTCCATCTCTCGGCCTCATGTTCTTTCCTTCTCGGCCCTCATCCTTGCATCCTCTCTTCCTTCACCCTCTTTCACCAATTTTTTTCACTAATTTTTTCCCTAAAATTTCCAAAGAATTTTGACAAAAAATCCCTAAAACATTTAACAAAAATTTAACAAAAAAATTTCTTAAAACAAAATTCTATCTGGATCTAAAGATCTTCAATGATTTGGGAAGCTTATCTCCAAGGACTTCAAGCCCCTAAGGGTTGACCACTGCACATCCTCTAAACCCTTACCCCATTTCATTGATATGATTGAGAGCGAGACTAATACTGGCATAGAGTTTCAATTAGCTGAATTTTGACAAACAAATTTAGTTTGCATCTTTTACTCCAGTACATTTCAGAAATAGAATTATCTTCAAAAACTTTTGCATGCTAATTGACAAATTTCTTAATATTGTTTCACTACTTTTTCAATAATTTATTTCTAAATTTTAAGATCGAATGCATCACTAGATTGGAAATTGTTAAACCCAAAAAATTTCTAAATTGTTAGTTATCAGTTAGTCATGTGAAGTTTATGTTGTTACACATAGAAAAAAAAATCTGAATCTTGAATGGTTATATGATCACTGGTTTAAAATAAATTGTTCGCATTGCCATTTGTTTTAAGAGAAGATTACTAGAACTTATATTTCAGAGTTTGCACCTAATTGTTGTGATCTGAGTTTAAACACTTAATTTAATTCCTGAAGTGCATTTTTTTTACATGCTCATTCAAGTAAGACTAATTTAGTTTTACTTATGCATCTAATGATCTCTGATTGAGTACCTCATACAAATGGATTTCTGGATATAAAGTATTTTATTTCTAGCAATTTACATTGGTTTCCTATTGTGTTTTCAATAATTACTTGTGCAGGCTTCATATTTTACATTGTTGGTATAAGTATTTGTTTTCACATTAAGATCATTTTTCTAAGCCTTAAGTTAAACAACACTCATGACATACCTCAAAATAACTCATATTTTAGGCCCTCCTTTCCCCATTGAGGAATCAAACTTAGAGCAGGCATCTAATTAAAATTAACCAAGTCCCTACATTTCACACAGTTTTAAGTTTTGCATTTGCATATAAGATAGTTGAATCATTTAGCAATAGTTTCCCATCCATTACTTGGCCTTTATTTCATTCGCAAGATAGTTGACTCCACAAGGCATTGGTATCATTTTCCTCAAATCAAATTGAATCCTTCAAAATTTTGCATAATCTAAACAAATATTGGTTGCTTAACTGTGTCTCCCAGATTGGTTGGTTCCCAATTAATCTTCCCTCATTCCATTTCCATAAGGTCTACCCCCCTTAGTCTGTTATTGGAAGATAACTCAAATGGAGAAATTGGGGATCAGTGTGACAGCCCCTGATCTAAGTCGTTGTCGCGGTGCTTAGGCATTATGTGCAACAACAACCCCTAATATTAATGTTGCTCTCAATAACATGAAATACTTATGAAAAAATCTTGTTGAGTGCCTTATCTTGATCCTTGATTTTCCAAGTCTATGTCTTCAATCATTTTCTAAATTGTTTCCTCTTCCATGAGATCATTAGGGGTATAATTCACTAAAACTTTGTAGTTGGAGGTAACTCAGTGGGAAATTTACTTGAGATTACTAACCATATTCTTTAACATTAAGCATTCAACTTATAAAAATTGGATTTTTCATTTTGGTTGCACAAGGGTGTCCACGACCATTGCATTTTAGGATATGCATTGAATTTTTTAATTATGTGCCTTAGTTGTCACCAAGAATATAGATATCTTGTTACCATTGATAAAAATATTCATACTAGCACAATATTGAATGCATTTCTTGAATTTACATGTAATCCATATTCTGAATCTTCCACATATGCCCAAAGAGTAGACAATAAATGCCTAAAAAACAATTCCAATATGGTGGGCTACACCTTTTCAATAATAAGCACATTGAGTATTCATGAACAAGTCAAAATGCCAACCCAAGAGAGAAAATACACCACAGATCGGAGATAACATACCACATATAGGAGAACAAACTAGTTGTTGACAACCAATCCAAGTTTCTTGTAAACTTTGTATTCCACTTGAGCATCCCATACCACTCAGGAATCTTGTTCATCATGCAACACCATTTGACCTTCCTAGTTGGGCATGACCATCAACCACTTGTATTATTGGGAATATGCCTAATCAACATAACCAAAACCAAGCTAGGAACCTTCAATTGTGTGAAATGTCACCGTGCAAGTTTCACCATATGAAATGTTTGCATCATCACCAACCAACCATACACAACCTATTGTCACATCCCTTGAACTAAGCATACTTAAGAAACTAATTTCCCAATGTAAGACCATGTTATCGTCTATCTAGATTGATATGTGATACTCAATTAAGATCATGCCCCTCCATCATTAAGTGTTCACATATCCTTAATGTATTGATCAACAAAGTTTCCTTACCATGGAAAACACACAATTTATCACAAATTTCCAAGTAGCACCATCCTCCATTGAAGCCCACTATGTAACACCTTATTGGTCTTCCATCCTATGTTAGAAGACATCCTTAGTTCTCTTATCCTACATGATAGTATATCATCTTAATTGTCTCATAAGTCACCAAAAATATATCACTAAGGCTACCAAATTTGAAGAATGGTACTTGGGTCCACCTTAAGGTAAAGGGGCTTGCAAGTGTTATGAAACTTTCATATAAAAGGGGGAAGCTTGAAAAATGCTAAGCCAATGCAAGTTGTTAGTCATTCACCAAGAGTGTAAAGGAGCCCTATGATTGTGTAGTTCAAGGTTAGCACATTTGGGTGAACTACATTGGCTAAGTGAGAAGAAAAAGAAGATAGGACTTGCAAGAGGTAGGCATGTGGTTGCTTCAAGGGTTAGATTGTGCACATCTATTGGATAATATGAAGAAGGCAATATTTCCTTAGATTCATTATACATTTGTAGGAGAGTTGCAGGCATGAGGCTACAACTCCCTCATTGTGTATTTGCGACATTCTTCATATAATACAGTTAAGGCATCTACCTTGGGTGCCACATATATATGTGTGTGTTGTGGACTCTTTATGATTGTTGGATACAACTCCTTACATTACTGTACATTGGTTGAGAGTAAAACATATTGCTAGGATTTCTTAGAGGCCATAGTTGAAAGTATGCTTACTATTGAATGGAGTTGGTTGAGTAAGACTTAGTTGCACTGGACATATTGTAGCTTAAGGAAAAGTTATGGGCAAACCTTAAGTAAAGCGGCATTGTTTAGTTGTAATAGGTGCACGTTGGCCAAGCCCCTACAGTGGAGGCAAGAGAGTGTTGCACGATGTCAACTGCTAAAACAAACTTCAGAAAAACTCAAGTTTGCAACAACAAAAAATTCAAGTAGACTACAAGTCCATAACTTTTCCCTTCTTGAAATTGTTCAAAACTTGGAAATGGAATTCAAAGCCTCCCTCAACAAGAGTCTAATTAGATTTAAATGGAATAACTGAAGAGCCTTATTTCCAATGTTGTGAACCAAGAGCTCCAAACAACTACCAACACACCAAACAAGAAGAACAACGCTCCAAACAAACACCAAAACATAGCACCTAACCAAGATAGTAACCATGAGAGACTAATCCAAAACCACTAAGAAAATACAAAGAATTGTCAATAGAGTTCAAAAGTGAACGCTTCCCAAAATTCTAGTTGAACCAGAGTCGACCATCACCGATTCTCCTCGTTGGACAAAGCATTTGTGCTCTAATCCATAATCCCACATTTTTCCTCCTACATATACACTCTACAAGGTTCAATTTATTGGCTAAACATAAATTATAGCATGTGTGGCGATGTCATAAGGGTGATGCACATTGAATCCTACCTCCATCTGGTTATACTATGATAGTATGGATGTCTTGACATATTTTGCTTAATGAGCTTGATATGTGGCACTACGCATAGTTGACATTAGACATGAACCTAGAGGATAACTTGGAAATAAATTCCCTTTTTTCCTTAGCCTCCCCTCATTCAATCTAAAAGCTTTATTGGCAAGGGTGTACTATTTAGACCCCTTAAGACACAAAAAAAGGTGATATCATTAAACTAAAGAGTATCCTTTTTTATTCTTGCAATGAAGTAAGCTACCTTACTATCAAATGAGATTTTATGATTGTTTATGAGATTAATAATTATATTTGAATTACCACTAAAAATCATTGTCCTCACTCTAGTCATATTTATAGAAATAAGTCACTCCACAAGAAAATATACTCAATTTTGAGTTGTACGTGGTTGTCCCTTAAACTATCTATAAGATAGATTTCATTTCTCACAAATATAAATGATGAGTCATTACACTTGCCACCAATATATGATTTCACTTTTAATAAAACCTTATATTATAATTAATAAATTCAGTAAATTCACGTGATTAAAAAATAACATTAAAATATAATTTATAAAAAGAAATTTCATTTTTATTATAATGATTTTAAAATATATATATTAAATTATAAAATTAAACAACATAAATAAAATGAACGTTATCATTTTAAAAAATACTAATTAAAATTTTTTATTAAATTCTTAATTAATCTAATTTTAATTTTTAATTTCCAATAATTAATTTTAAATATTATAAAAACTCTAATTATATAATATAATAAATTTTTAAAAATCCCATAAATTTCATCTAATAAATATAAATGTATGAATATATTAATATTAATAAAAAATAAAATATTATAATTATAATTATAAATGTAATATTCATTAATTTATAAATATTAATATTAATAAACAGTAAAATAAAATATTATAATTATAAATATAATATTTATAAATTTACACTTATAACTAGGTATAAGCCTAATTATAGATGAGTGCAGCAGCCTATTGGACCTATGGGACCGTGGCATAGAGATGTGAGTCTGTATCTTTATATTCCTGCTCCCATGAATTTTAGGCCCCTCTTTGTGCCATTTTTCTGACAAAATTTTCAGGCTGGAACAAATGCTAGCTCATTCTTAAATCAGAAGTGAATGCACACATGGGTTCCACTATGGTGTTATGACCATTTCTAACGATCTGATTGTATGCATCTTGATCAAATCTTGGAAGAGCATTCTTCCCTGCTAGAGAGACCCAGCTTTCCGAGTTGCAAGGATGACCTATTTGATCAGCTTCTCTGGGGAGCTTTGTGTATCTCTTGGCTATTCCCAATCCTTCATTTCAATGTAAGTAATAATTGAAAATCACCCCATGACTGCAAGTAAAATTGAAAATCACCCCATGCCTACAAAACATGGAAGCTATTGGCCGATACCCATCTCGGAACTGGGTATTATAATATCCCGTGGCCATGTTAATGTAATAAAGGCTAATTGCGCTGCACTCGAAGTCATGTTATTGTAACAAAGACTAATTACGCTAAGTTGGCATAGCCATTAAAAGCCTGTATTTGCACAAGATCACATGGAGGAGCAGGATAGGTGAAACAACACATTAGTTTAATTCCAACGATAAGCATGTTTTACATTCATATTTTGTCTGCTCTACAAAAAGGTGTGCTTTAGGCCTAATTATGCATGAGTGCAGCATCCTCTTGGACCAATGGTACCGTGGCATAGACAAATGAGTCTGTATCTCTATGTTCTTGCTCCTATGAATTTGAGGCCCCTCCTTGTGCTATTTTTCCAACAAATGAGACCAATAACCTCCATTTTTCAAGTTGAAACAAATGCTGGCTCATTCTCAAATAAGTGAATGCACATATGGCTTCCACTGTGGTGTTGTGACCATCTTCTGGCAGTCGGAGATTGGCATTTCTAACGATCTGATTGTATGTATCTTGATCAAATGTTGGAATAGCATTCTCCCCGGCTAGAGTGATCCTTTAAACCTTCACCAACATTTCAACTTTTCAACTATTTCTGTTAAAAATAGATTCCATTATCTGAACGAAGACTACATTAAACAAGCAAACCATGGAAATCAAATATATCTCATGCCATATATTTAACCTTAATGCATACTGCACCTGGTAACAAGCTTCCTTAAACTAAAAAAAATAACTCGTTAGGCTTGTTGTATATGGAGCAGTTGCAGGGCTTACAACTAGAAAACAAGACTGTAAACTTAAAACAAACAAGTGAAGGAAGGCTACATTAAACAAGCAAACCATGGAATTCAAATGTATCTACTGGCATATTAACCTTAATTCACACAGCACCTGGTAACAAGCCTCCTTAAATTAACACGAAATAACTCGTTAGGCTCACTGTATATGGAGCAGTTGCACGGTTTACGACTAGAAAACAAGACTATGAACTTAAAACAAACAACAAAACGAGACCCATTAAACTTTTGTTACCAAAGACAACCATTTGAGTCTTGACCATGTAAGATAGTACACTCGTAATGTAAATAAATTGTAATGGTCTGTTCCCTCTCTTGAGTGTGCCCAATAGCTATGGTTAATTTCAAAATCCTTGAAAAAGTAGGGTCTGTATGTAGCCTTGCGATTGACAAGCTTGCATCGACAAAAATGAGAAGCACAAATTAACTAGTTTGGATATCCTATTTGTTTTGATGGCACGTTACTTGCGTTTTCATGAATCAAATCTTCTGACACAATAATGCCAGATCAACCCAAAGTCACATACTTTTGCTGTATCTACTTTTCTTTTTAGCACTTCTATAAAAATGGAACCGAATGACTGACGTGATGCTACTGAACTGTGATTTATAAAGCTGATTTCACCTGCCCTTCATGGTGATTTATAAAGCTGATTTCACCTGCCCTCCATGGTTTTCTTCTACTGCAAAAATACTGACTTTGAGAATAAGCCAAAGAAAGTAAGTGAAATGGTATTGAATTGTATCCTGTAACATTGCAAATATGTTCTGTTTGTCCCATGGATTACCTTCACTGTTATTTGAATCCATCTCATACTTGACAGCAATAGAATTTGAAAAGATTAAAAAGTCATGGATTTCTGTGTGACGAGATTGCGACTTTATTTTTGGAATGAGCTGTGCAACAAAACATGCACATTTATATCCTCCATTGGTACCTGAGATTTTAGAGAATGAATGTTTTAAGAAGGGTTACAAGCCACCCTAGTGTTTCAAGGAGATAATTCGGATGAAGTAGATGTTGTTTTTAATGACACATAAAAGTAACATCTTGTGTGTAAAATGTTGCTTTTCAAACTCTGAATATTCAAGGAACAATCTTTTGACTAGGTTTTTGCTATTTCGTTTAATTAGGATCATCTTGTCACAGAGAAGAAAGAAACACAGCCTCTGTTAATGAATTTATTTGAATTTATCTCCATGTCACAAAGTCTCAACCTCAACAATTTGTTTGAAAAACATATTGTACGTTATAAAAGGCCAACGCAAGCTATTATGTGTTTGAATTACTATAAGAGGTGTTCTATACCCTGGGATGGAGAAAATCCCTCAGTATGTGTTTTTGTCTTTATATTACTACATATAAAAAACAATTAGTTGTGCGTAGCTCCAGGATATATTACAAAATAAAAAGTATAAACACAACCAGTTTATATCCACATTAACTTTGGAATTACATGCTAACATAGTTTACTTCAACTTTAGATATGCCTGTGTTAAATTTTGATTTTTTTAAGCTTTAGCAGGGTCAAAAACACTTCAACTTTGGATATGCCTGTGTTAAATTTTGAATTTTTTAAGCTTTAGCAGGGTCAAAAACACGACCTGCAAAGAGTGCCAAAAAAAATGGATATCTCTGAGTACCCAATAGATCTGGAATAATATGGCTCCGAGCTAGTATAATCTCCATCTATCGTTTCAAACTGCAAGAAGTATAATCTCCATCTATCGTTTCGAACTGCAAGGAGTGCCAAGAAAAATGGATATCTCTGAGTACTCAATAGATCTGGAATAATATGGCTCCGAGCTAGTATATCTCCATCTATCGTTTCTTAATAGATCTAGATTAATAAGAATTTAGAGCTATTAAGGAAATGGAGTTAGAAAATATCAAATGGAGAGAAGTGGTTGTAAGAGATTTTTCTATTTGATTCTTCTATTTGTAAGAGACCAAAGCAAGATACTTGTACTCAAATCACTCTTCAGAAGTTATTATCAATGGCCAAAAAATATTTATGCATAAAAACAATACATCTTATAGTATTTCCATGAAGAGTAGCACCAGCGAAATTTAACTTTGGCCAAAAAATATTTATGCATAAAAACAATACATCTTATAGTATTTCCATGAAGAGTAGCACCAGCGAAATTTAACCCCAAAGTCTTTCTTTATTATCCAGGAAAAAAATTACACGAGCTTCTATCAAAGGTCAGATGGATCGACCGACAAGGAAAACTCATATGTAATAGACCTTCATAAACTACTCATTTCTACAACACAGACATAATCTAGCAGACAAAGCAATTTGTAATAAAATAACCTAACCAAATAGTTAGGATTATTCCCAAATTACTTTTACATAGACTCAATCTAGAACACTAGGATTCGCCTAAGATCCTAGCGACAAAATCCATTCTAACTTTGGGGTAATACTGAAAGAAAACTCTGCCGACCATCAGAAAATGGATTGGTGAGACAAAAAACCTCCCAGAATAGAGATTGTCACTAGAAAAATAAGTTTACCTAGGTCGTCACATACATGACACGGATCTGCTAAGATTATTTACATTATACACATGCAGAAAGAGTTTACATAACATCTTGAAAGTCACGCTGATGATGATAGTTGTACGGCACGAACACATCAATCTGACGCTATCACTTTTATGAAAAAATGTGTATTGCTATGGATCGTTGACACGTAGTGTTCAACACTCCCTTTATCCATGTCAAAGAGCAAAAAATCAACTCAGACAAAGCCAAAAAGTCAAGTCACAAAACAAAATGATTTCTCACAATAAATAGAGTTGAAGCTGTATGAGCATCGACTTCACTAAAGGGATCATCGGCCAACTGAATCCTCTATTTTTGTCCTCCACCCATATTCAATTCTCTCTCCCCAGTCTCTGTTATGTCTCCATGAGCAAAGCTCTCTATATCCTGGTCTAATGTACAATCTTTTATTGCCTTCATGTACTGAATTTTGTCCATTGGTTTCCCATAGAATATGTTATCTTTGACAGTCCCACTCTGAATCCAAGCTGTTTGTGCCAAGTAGGCAACACTACCATATAATTGAACCTGCACGCAGTGCAATGAAAAAGTTTATGGAAGAATTTCTATATAAATATATGTGCTACAAAACAAACTATAGAAAGCAAAGAAACTGCATCTAAAATTTTGTTGAACTATTAAATGGTTAGTGCTGCTCAAGAATAGTTTATGTTCAACTTACATCTCCTGAATTTTTTGGGATTTCTCCAGCAATTGTATATAGCCGAGCAGATTTCACTGATCCCAATGAGCCACAAATTGCTACCTTTTCTCCCTTTTTTAATTTGCAGATTTATTCCCTTCAATGTTAGTTTTTGCAGTGAAGACTCCCGGTGCCAACAGAATATACCTTGAAGAATTTCAATGATACACTGGGATCCAGCAAGTGCTTTCCTCACAACAACATCTTGTCTCAGCGCAGCATCTTGTAATAACTTGTCCAGACGATCTAGGAAGACTTTAACTTGAATTAATATAGCCAAAACGTCAGCTAGCATTCTCACTGGCTCTTGCGTGACATGGAATATTGCAAGACTGTAAATATGGACATGGCAGTTAACAGTGGATCACCTATGATAGCACACCCTGCAAAAACCATAGATGCAGTAATGATGGGTGACATCCAGTAGAGTATGGTGCCATGTGTTTTATTAACCTGTGCAGAAAACAACAATTTGAGCTCGACAATTCAAAGATTTTCTATGAACTCTTTGATTTTTTCTTCCCATGCTTGTAATTTGATTATTTTCATGCTATTGAGAATTTCATATGTTATTCTGAGTCGTTCATCTTATGTAGTCATGAGCTCAGCGTGGCACTTCTAGAGGAATTTTGATAATCAAAGCACATCTAGGATTCCTTTTGATAATCAAAGCACATCTTCTAGGATCCCTTTCGGCTTAATAGCGGACTTGTCAACCAGTTGAAGAACAATGGAGGTTTGCTTTGACATCCTTTGAAGATTTAAATTCTTCATGATGTCTTTCGTCATGACATTGATAGCTCCTCCCAAATAAATATAAGTGTACTCTGGGATGAGTGTCTTCTCTATGCAAACATCTACAACAGGTCATGGAGCAATTCTCCCATATAGAACTGGATCTGCATCTGCCTATCGGATTACTGGTTGCTATATCAGCAACAAGAGCATTAGATCTGTTATCTCATCTATAGGTGTTGCTAGATGTGAGCTGCAGGAAAGTGAAGCTAAGTGAGCAGAGGGTAAACTGCTTCATGTGGTTGGGCGCTGGCGTCCTTGATCAATAAAAACAACATGAATCAGTAATTCGGCTGGCATACTGTATGCATACTTGATTTAACTAATTATCAAACGCATCATACACATTATTCATATATACCCAGGCTTTGAGATGGTACAGTTGCTTTGGTTTATTTTCATTTAGATAAATATTAAGATTACCATGTAAATAGAAAAGCTTCGTTCTATGAAATAACAATTAATAACAACGCCATATATAATTTCCAGTATTATGACTACCGCTTCTGCTTGCTTCGCTTTTCCGGCTTCTTCTTGCTTGGCTTTTCACGTAACTAGCACGCATGCCTTAGTCGTCCGCGAAGCTCGTCCCCATCTTACTCCCACAACAGACACTGTAATTTGGGACTTCTAGAGACATCGAGCTCCTCCAACCACGTACACTGTTCAACACCTTCCACTTCTTCTAGCTCCAAGCACCCACGAACATTGAGCACTCTAAGCCTTGTCAACTGCCATAACCCTCTTATACTCTTTAGCTTCACACATGCCCATCCGTAAAACTCCTCCAAAGAAGTCAACGTTTCCATCCTCGGTAGCTCTTCGAGCTCTAAGCACCCACCAACATTGAGCAGCCGAAGCTTTGTACACTGCTCCAACCCCCTTATGACCTTCACCTTCACACATCTATATGCCTGAAACTCCTCCAAAGAGGTCAACGTTTCCATCCTCGGCAGCTCTTCGAGCTCTGAGCACCCACCAACATTGAGCCCCCGAAGCTTTGTACACTGCTCCAACCCCCTTATGCCCTTCAGCTTCACACAGTCATGTGCGTGAAACTCCTCCAAAGAGGTCAACGTTTCCATCCTCGGCAGCTCTTCGAGCTCTGAGCAACTAGCAACATTGAGCTTCCGAAGCTGTGTACACTGCTCCAACCCCCTTATGCCCTTCAGCTTCACACAATGTTGTGCGTAAAACTCCTCCAAAGAGGTCAATGTTTCCATCCTCGGCAGCTCTTCGAGCTCTGAGCACCCACCAACATTGAGCTTCCGAAGCTTTGTACACTGCTCCAACCCCCTTATGCCCTTCAGCTTCACACATATATATGCGTGAAACTCCTCCAAAGAGGTCAACGTTTCCATCCTCGGCAGCTCTTCGAGCTCTGAGCACCTACCAACATTGACCAGCCGAAGCTTTGTACACTGCTCCAACCCCCTTATGACCTTCACCTTCACACATCTATATGCCTGAAACTCCTCCAAAGAGGTCAACGTTTCCATCCTCGGCAGCCTTTCGAGCTCTGAGCACCCACCAACATTGAGCTCCCTAAGTTTTGTACACTGCTCCAACCCCCTTATGCCCTTCAGCTTCACACAATCATATGCGCAAAACTTCTCCAAAGAGGTCAACGTTTCCATCCTCGGCAGCTCTTCGAGCTCTGAGCACCCACAAACATGGAGCTCCCGAAGCTTTGTACACTGCTTCAACCCCCTTATGCCCTTCAGCTTCACACGATCATGTGCGTGAAACTTCTCCAAAGAGGTCAACGTTTCCATCCTCGGCAGCTCTTCGAGCTCTGAGCACCCACCAACATTGAGCTCCCGAAGCTTTGTACACTGCTCCAACCCCCTTATGCCCTTCAGCTTCACACAAGCATATGCGTGAAACTCCTCCAAAGAGGTCAACGTTTCCATCCTCGGCAGCTCTTCGAGTTCTGAGCACCCACTAACATTGAGCCCCCGAAGCTTTGTACACTGCTCCAACCCCCTTATGCCCTTCAGCTTCACACAATCATGTGCGTGAAACTCCTCCAAAGAGGTCAACGTTTCCATCCTCGGCAGCTCTTCGAGCTCTGAGCACCCAGCAACATTAAGCCCCCGAAGCTTTGTACACTGCTCCAACCCCCTTATGCCCTTCAGCTTCACACAATCATGTGCGTGAAACCCCTCCAAAGAGGTCAACGTTTCCATCCTCGGCAGCTCTTCGAGCTCTGAGCACCCAACAACATGGAGCTCCCGAAGCTTTGTACACTGCTCCAACCCCCTTATGCCCTTCAGCTTCACACAATCATGTGCGTGAAACTCCTCCAAAGAGGTCAACGTTTCCATCCTCGGCAGCTCTTCGAGCTCTGAGCACCCACCAACATTGAGCTCCCGAAGCTTTGTACACTGCTCCAACCCCATTATGCCCTTCAGCTTCACATAATCATGTGCGCGAAACTCCTCCAAAGAGGTCAACGTTTCCATTGTCGGCAGCTCTTCGAGCTCTGAGCACCCACCAACATTGAGCTCCCGAAGCTTTGTACACTGCTCCAACCCCCTTATGCCCTTCAGCTTCACACAATGATGTGCGTAAAACTTCTCCAAAGAGGTCAACGTTTCCATCCTCGGCAGCTCTTCGAGCTCTGAGCACCCGACAACATTGAGCTCCCGAAGCTTTGTACACTGCTCCAACCCCCTTATGCCCTTCAGCTTCACACAATTATGTGCGTCAAACTCCTCCAAAGAGGTCAACGTTTCCATCCTCGGCAGCTCTTCGAGCTCTGAACACCCACGAACATTGAGCTCCCGAAGCTTTGTACACTGCTCCAACCCACTTATGCGCTTAAGCTTCACACAGCCGCCTGCGCAAAACTCCTCCAAGGAGGTCAATGTTTCCATACTTAGCTCTTCCAGCTCACAGCACCATCTGACATTTAGCAGCCTAAGCTTCAGTGTATGCTCCAATCCAGATATGCTCTTCAGTTTCACACAACTCTCTGTTATCAACTCCTCCAAAAATTCTGGCAGCTGCAAAGTTACCTGCAAATATTCAAGGTTCAACAACAAGAAAGATATTAGAAAACCGTTGGCGGTTTAATCTCCAAAAAAGACGACGTTCGATATCTATTAAGACGTTGTGGCACGATATTAATATCGCCTACACATACCAAGATAACACAACAAATTTCTAATTACCTGTGATTGGTTTTCAGTTTGCCACAATGTATTGAGATCGCTCTCAGACACATCTAGATGCCTTAAATTTTTCACGGACACCCAGGAAGGCAAAGAAGAGTATGGATACTTTCTCCAACGCAACCATAAGATCTCTGGTAACACTGTCCTTCGCGAGATACGTTCCATATCTTGCGACTCCACCATCCCCAATATGCGCTCCATAACATCATCTTCAGTATCAAGAATTCGCAACCTCATCGTGCCAATACGGCCCAAGACATAATCACTATATTTATTATAATCAGTTCGATCCATCTTCAGTCCCCGCACCATTAACTGATCCTTTTTGAAAAACGATCGTCAAAAAAGACGATGAATTAAAACGATGGTTATTTTTGGAAAGTACCATGAACTAAAAACCGATCCAAACTTTTATGAATTGAACAACTAATCTATAAATTGATTGATTTACTGAACACTTACAGATGGTTGCTGCCATAAATAATCAATAACGTCCTCTGTCCAACGCCAAAGACGAAAAGGCGACGTTTTCTCCCCGATTTCTCTTCCCAAATCTCGCAGATGCTCATGCATATGGATCAAATTCGAACTGTCCACTTCCACGAGACATCTATCCTGTAGATTTTGAAAACCCCGCCTTCCTTTCCAGCCTGATGCATTCCATATGTTTATGGCTGTATCTCTGTTTTGTCCACTGAGAAAACATGCAATGTCTAGGAATATCTGTTGTTCCTGGGGATCGAGGGCATCGTAACTAATTTTGAGCCTTCCCTTTACCTCACTGGGAAGACTCCCCAGTTCGTCTTCCCACTTTGATATCTCTTTTTTGCCGTAAAGATGTGCCCCTATCACTTTCAATGATAAGGGCAATCCATTACAATATTTTACAAACCTATCTGTAAGATCTTGAAACACTCGAGGCGGATAGGCTTGGTTGAAGGCATGGGAGCAGAAGAGCTCTTCCGAGTATTTTGTGTTAAGCCCAGTCAACATATAAATTGATGGTATTGCCACTCTTGCTCTTATGAGAACATCCTTATTTCTAGATGTAATCAATATTAAACTCCCAGCAAGGAAATCAAGGGCTTCAAGGGGCAAAAATGCTGTGACCTGATCCTCATGGTCTACGTCATCTAAAACTATTAAAGCTTTAGAAGATTCGAGATGCTCTGTGGGCATCTCTTTAGCTGCATCAACCCCGTCCACTGGATTATGGGATCGAGTCAAAGACTTAGAAGGTTTGAGATGCTCAATGAGCATCCCTTTACCTTCATCAACACTGTGTATTGGCTTATCGATTCGAGCCAAATCCTTCAAAAGTTGTGTCTGCAGCAAAGTTAAAGACTCATCTTTGATGTCAGATAAAAAGCAGGATTTAGGATAATCTGATTTCTTCCTATTGAAGAACTGTTTTGCTAACGTTGATTTTCCTACTCCACCTAACCCTGTGATCCCCACAATCTGAGGTTTTCCGCTTTCCGGTTGCTGCATCAGGACTGTATTCTCAAAGTCTGACATCTTGTCATCCAAACCTGTTGGATATTTGGCCACGTACAGGTCTGGTTTTTTCACCATTTTCGACAAACATTCAACTACCTTGTCTAGCAGCTCCAAACCCAACTCCTCACTGGTGATTGACAAGAAAATAAATAAAACTAGTGAGATAAACGTTCATGTCTAATTATCAAAAATAAAATACTGCCATATAGAGAAAGGGAAGGCTGAGTTCTCACCCTTCGCGCACCTCCAGCTCGAAACCCTGATTGTTTGCAACTTCAAAAAGTGCCTTTCTCCACTTTTCAATAATGTCGGAATTATATCGCGGCTTCCCTTTATCAGTTTTCTCTGCCAGTGTTTTTAGGCCTTGACCGTACCTTTCCTTCGTCCACCGAACTTCTTCGGGCTTGACACGGTAGAATATAGGGATAATAGGAGCCTTTGACTCCAACATCAGTAGGAGTTCATGTAGGCACCAACGTGATTTAGCATAATTAGGAGAGAAGATCGCCACATGGACGGTGGCAGTTTTAATAGCATGTTCTATTTGATCAACGAAATTGTATCCGGGTTGCATTTCAGGTTTATCCAGAAATGCCCTCAAACCTTTGTCGTGAAGACGAAGGTAGAGAGACCTGGCGAAGGTTTCCTTGACATCATCACCTTTATGGTTGATGAAAACGTGGTACGACTGAGAAGCGGTGGAGGCCGAGGCAACGGTGGAGGCGGATGCACCCATTGCGGCGGTGGAGTCGCATGGATCGGTGGAGCTGGATGCTCCCACTGCAGCGCTGGAGGCAGAGGCAGCGATGGAGGAGGATGTGCCGCTGGAGGTGTATGCACCCAGTACAGCAGTGGAGGCGCATGGATCGGTGGAATAGTATGCACCCACTTCCGCGGTGGTGGCGGAGGCAGCGGTAGAGGATGCACCCACTGCGGCGCTGGAGGCGGAGGCAGCGGTGGAGGAGGATGCGGCGCTGAAGGCGGAGGCAGCGGTAGAGGATGCTGTAGTGGAGGCGAATGTACCCACTTCCGCGGTGGAGGCGGAGGCAGCGGTAAAGGATGTTGCAGTGGAGGCGCATGGATAGGTGGAGCAGGATGCACCCACTGCGGCGCTGGAGGCGGAGGCAGCGGTGGAGGAGGATGCGGCGCTGAAGGCGGAGGCAGCGGTGGAGGAGGATGCGGCGCTGGTGGTGGATGCACCCAGTACAGCAGTGGAGGCGCATGGATCGGTGGAGTAGGATGCACCCACTTCCGCGGTGGAGGCGGAGGCAGCGGTAGAGGATGCAGCAGTGGAGGCGCATGGATAGGTGGAGCAGGATGCACCCACTGCGGCGCTGGAGGCGGAGGCAGCGGTGGAGAAGGATGCGGCGTTAGCGGAAGCACCCAGTGCAGCAGTGGGGGCGCATGGGTCGTTGCAGCGGGATGCAACCACTTCCGTGGTGGAGAGGGAGACAATCGTTGGGGAGGATGCGGCCCTGAAGGTGGATGCACCCAGTACAGCAGTGGAGTCACATGGATCGGTGGAGTAGGATGCACCTACTTCCGCGGCCGAGGGGGGGGCAATCGTGGGGGAGGATGCTGCAGTGGAGGGGGAGGCGAGGGTGCAGCAAGATGAACCCATTGCAGTGTTGGATGTGGTGGCAACTGTGGACGAGGATGCAGCGGTTTGCCAATTGGTAAATAGAAATGGGAAGGGATGGTCGACACAAATTTCAAGGGATGAAAATGAATCAGGGGTTTCGAAAAGCCTGAACCGTCTCGTGTGCATATATATGCATCCAACCTTAAAACAAGCCCTTCACCGTGGTTAATGCGCGGTTATGCACCCGCTGCATCTCTGTCGCTTCGTTGGGTCCCGTGGGGCCCTCTAATTTGGGTTTTCAATAGGAATTTTTTGGCCACCTCGATTTGCGTACTCGTTTGGCTTATGGCAAATCTTTTAAATATATTTGATGCGCAAATCACCTAGACGACCAAGTCTATCTCTGGAACGTTTACCTCCCACCTTTTCCCAACCTTAGTTGTTTTGCTCTGGTAAGTGATGGCAAGTACCATACATAATGCTATGTTCACGCTGAAACAGTATATATAAATAAATAAATAAATAAATAAATAAATAAATAAAGTAGTTTGAACAGGTGATATTTTTATTTATAAAAAAAATAGAAAAATTAGGATGATTTTGACAAAATTTGGGTTACACTTAATAAGTTTCTTAATGGTGTTGAATCTATTTCCACTTTTAAAAAAATAATTCAAACACTCCCATGGTTGGATTTCTTGAAAAAAAAATTTGGATTCCAGCAAAAAATTTTCTCTCCAAGTGAAATCATTGTCTCGTTAAACAAGGTCTATGTGAATAATCTTTCATTCATTCTATGTTTTCAAATTCAGCATGAGATAATTAAATTTTGAAATCCCAAAAAAGGTGTCGAGAGAAACAGTCATGTCTTCTTGCTCTTCAAAAATTTCAGCAATCCAAAGACAATCTGTTATTGTTTCTTTTAAATTTGGTTCAGCTTGACATCATTTTGGTGACAGTTGGTCGCAAATTCGTCGAGGGAATAAACTCATAGGTGAATCAGGAAATAATTGTTGCCCATTACCAAAAAACAGTAAAGACACCTAGTGAAGGTTTCCTTGAGATCAATACTCTAATGGTTGATGAATATGTCATATAGTTGAGCTGTGGTGGAGGCGGTGGAGGCAAAGGTAGAGGCAGCGGTGGAGGAGGATGTAGACATTACTAATTAGTAAATAGAAATAGAAATGGGAAGTATGGTCGTGAGGATGAGAATGAATTGAAGTTTCAAAAGCAATCATGTTTGAAGTTAAAACCTTAGAGATGATCATATCTATATATATATATATATATATATATATATATATATATGTTAGTTCAACTAGTCAAGTCCTTGTCATTAAAGCAACATTGTTATTGAGAGGTCACGGTTTCAATTCTCTCAACACTCTCGGTGTTAGGCGAGTTTGTGGTTGGGCCAGTAGGAAGTGATCTCTTTGGTAGTGTTGTAGCGGCTATAACCACCCTCCAAAATTTTGCCTTAACTTCGTTTTGGAGCCTCCCTGCCAACCATCCTTAGCAGCATGTCTTGCAATGTCAAGTACATAGGTTTCAGCTGAGTTTCAAAGGCTTGCCAACCTATGCATGTCAACTTGCTTGTTTCCCATCACAGGCTGTCATTCTTAACTTAGGAAATTTTCTCGCTGAGATGTTCACTCAAAAAATTACACAACTCTAGAGGGGAACTAGCCTTCCCTCCAGAAATTGCGCAATCCTGTTGAGCTGCCTGCTGGGCTCCAGAATTGTGCAATCCATCCAAGCAGCCCTCCCTCAAAAAACTGCACAATCTAGCTAGTCACTGGGATTCAACCCAGAAATTGCACAATTTTGGAAGGCAATGACCTGCTAACCCCAGAAATTGCACAATTCTGGGAGGCAGTGACCCACTGACCCCAGAAATTGCGCAATGCTTGAGGGACAACCAACCCTGCTCAGCCCAGAAACTGTGCAAATCCCTCTCCCAAGCTTGCAGACTGCTGCATATGCCTTCAAGTTGATCAGTTCCCTCCGGGACCGAACAATCCTGATTTGCATGCATGGGTTGCTTTTTTTCGAAATAGCAAAAGCAACATGCAAAAAGCATCCCTAAATTTTAGGGATCTATTTTTAGTTGCTAGAGGTTACATCTAAAGATTTTTTTAGAAACTTCCCTCCAAGTGTCGCTTTTTCCCAGATTTGTGGCATGCGCGTCATAAGCCTCAAACTTATTTATTTGACGTTGCAGAGCTCATTCTTCACATCGATCTTGGAACTCTGACATCCCACAATGCATCTAGGAGTCTTTGACATATTCAAATCAACTTTTTCTAGGTAAGTCTATTTTTCATGTTATTTGCTGTTTTTCTGTCACTTTGCGTATTTCGCTTTCTACGAATGTTGTTTGCTTGGTTTTGTTGAACGTTTGCTGTCATTTTAATGTATATTAGCTTGTAGAAGCATCATTTCAGTTTTTGTTTGCATCTCACTGTTGTCGCATGCATGACATTGTTTTTTCACTGACGGTTGCAGTTGTGGCGACTCGTTTCACACACATGCATGTTTTCCCATTTTTTGAATCTTGCATTTACTGTTCGCATGCATGATCATTCACTCTTGCTTACATCCAGTCTCACCATGCATTCAAACCTCTTCATGTTTTTAGTCACCCGTTGGCGGGTCTAGACTGCCTTGGCCCGAACCTTGCCTCACCTGGAAAGAAATTGCGCAATCCCAGCCAACACTTTACCTCCACACTTGCATTGCGCAACTCTGGGAGGCAGTGCCCTGTTGACCCAGAAAATTGCACAATGCAATTTTTGGGCATGCATGCTCTTGCTGACTGAAATTGTGCATTGCACAGTTTCAGCCCTCAGTAGGCAAACTGGATTGTGCATTGTGCAGTTCCAGTAGTCAGTCAGCCTCCTGACAGCCCGAACTGTGGCTTGCGCAGTTTTGCCAACCAGTCTCTTGGCCCCCAGTGAAAATTGTGCAATATTTACTGCCAGTCACCCACGTATATTGCATGTTAGTCCTCAAATCTGTTTTGGTTTTTAACTAACAGATTGCTTGCCATGAGTGTTGCTATGTCTCCAGGTATAAAAGGTGTTCGTCCATCTCTTAGTAGTACAGGTACAATGGCCTCCAAGAGAGTAGGGTCAAAGGACACCATTTGAAGTGAAACTGGAAATGCAGTTGAACAAGTGTCGATGGACCTGCCCATTTACGAAGACACCAAGCTAGTCATAGACCAACACATCATTTTGAAATGGCAAGACATCAACAATACATTCTCAGGCACATTCGAGGAAGATATGGAAGACCGCAGGGTCTATGTCAATATCCACAAATCTGGCTTGTATCGGATTGCATGCAGGTATCCCGCATTTCCATGAGCGGACATGATACATTGGATTGTCTCTCACACTGATCCTAAGACGATGATGTTGAGCAGTGTCAGCAGGATAGATCTTGCTACCTTCAGGGCAAAGGACCATCAGGAGATGTATCATTTACCACAGCAGGTGATCACAATGGAGAAACCCTTCAGCACGCGCAGCAAAGCAAACTCTAGAGATATTTTGAAGAGTTGGGTGAAAGAGCCAACCAAGTTCAGGACAACACCCAGCCTGGTTTACAAGACAAAGATACTGCAGAAGGCATATCAATACTTGGTCATCTTTGCATGCCGCTTATACAGCCAAGAGAGCACAGAGACCTTCCCATAGAGCTGGGTGATTGCGTTAGACTAACTAGCCAGCAAAGGAAGACCATGCAACTAGTCTGGCATGTTGGCTCTCAAGTTGAAGGAACAAGTGACAAGAGCCCGACATCTGCCCAAAGGTCAACAAGCATAGATATACATGTCTGCATACATACTGGATGCAATTTGTGCCCGTCAGCAATTCCCAGGCTTGAAGTGGGCATGGACACCTTCGGAAACTGTTGTGCACACTTATTGCAGATTGTTCTCCAAATGCAGCTTCCACGGAGTCATCACATAGTTGTCAAACCACTTTGTCACCCCGGTGTATAACATGATATTTGAACGGGATCCACCTTGCATGTCGCAGGCATCAATGGAGGCATTGATCGACATAGCATATTGGTATGCCTCACCCCTTGGCACCTTCATATAGATGTACAGTGCAGAGAAACCTCTGCATGTTTTACCAAAGTTTTCCATGGACAAACTCGTCATGCAAGAAGTATCGTATCACATCTCGACAGAGTTTTCACCTAGACTGCACAGGAATCAGAAGGCACCTTGGCCCACTCTTCCTTTGTGGATCAGGTTATACCAGATACAAAATCTCAAGCATGTTGATGCCGAGACGGAAGAGTTCAAAAGATTTACTTTCGGCACTAGAAGTTTCAATCCGTATGACCCGCATTGCTTTGAAAAAGACCATTGTGCGAGAGTGCAATTTTCATGGATCCACGAGGCATGTCATTGGGCTAAGGAAGACCCGTGGAGATATTGTCACAGCTTCTCCAAGCTCAATGAACCGGTCGACATAGCTGTGGAATTGTTAGCGAAGCAGCGTGAAGCAACATCTAAGAGAGCACCATCATCAACAGCAACATACAATAACAAACTTGCGCATGACAAATGCAAGAGAAAGGTTGAAAACAACGCAGAGGCATAACAAAGTCTCAAGTTCAAAGCAAATCCACTAGTAATGCAAACAACTTTGACCATTGAGGATATGAGAAGACAACGTGGCAAGAGGAACGCGCAAAGGAAAAGAGATAAATGGAGGATGGAGGAAGTAGAAAAGGAATTGCAAGAGTTGAAGCAGCAACTTTGGGAAGATCAGGAGCTGCGCAGAAGAGAGAAGGAAGTGCAGCAGGGACAGACACAACAGGAAGCGCAACATGCACAGATTGAAAAAATTGCACCCATACAGGTTATCGACTCATCCGAGTAGCGGGCACATAGCAGACAGGGTGAGCAGTCACAGGAGCAGGACTTAGCTCAAGAGATTGAACAGATGCTAGAGCAGATGGATATGGATGTGGTGTAGCTAGAGTCCAAATAGGATATTGACCTCATGCCTCATAACTGAGAGGTCACCCCATTGGCTTCACCAAATCCAGAAGCAGAGCAAGTCCCAAGTGATCAAGGATACACGAAGATCCTTGAAGACAATCTGGAACCAGAGATGCACAATATATCTTTCAACAAGTCACAACACAGAGTTGTGCACTAGCGCAGAGTGCATATTCCGGATGTCCACACATCTCTTGGATAGTTTGCAGAACAGGTGATCATATCTGATGTGTGCAAGAATCCAATAGCATTGGCCGATGCTACCGGAGCATATGCCAAAGCCACCAGCTTAAGTGTCCGATTCTTGATCGTAGAGAACGAGCGACTAGCTAAGGAATTACAAGCATCCAAGCAAGGAGGAGAACAAGTCACATCATCCACCAAAGCATAGTTGAAGAGAGCGATACTAGATGAAGTATCATCCCTTGAAATAGTCATGCAGATGTTGTATTCCAAATTCAGTACCATGCATAAGGCAATTGTCCATCTCAATGGTTGGCAGTAGCGTTGTGCTAGGAGAGTACGCATCTTGTCAAATCTGCATATCGTAACTGCATGCAGACATGGACAATGAGATACAAAGGAGCCCCATTGCATTTTTCAAAGATGATGAAGCCCAAGGCAGTAGAGTTGAAGGCATGCATCTGGAGTCAGATCCGAAACTATGAGGAACTCCCGCAGCTCATCACCAGTTTGTAGGCTTCGTATGCATGGGTGTTCAGAAGCTTGGATGTCATTGTGTACGCACACGCGATCCCATCTAATTGTATGCTCATCGAAGCGAAGTCAAAGAACCAAATCCGAACAAAGCTGGACATGTACTTCGATGAGTTGAAGCGTGTAGCCACCAATGCAAACTTGGAAATCAGCACAGACAGTATGCATAAGTATGTTGTTGGTCCCGCTGCACTCAAGACCATGATGTGAATGTTAGAAGACGAGTTGGACAGAGGTGCCAGATTAGTGGAAGTGTCATATCACATCTCGACAAGGTTGTCAGCGAGATTGCACAGGAAGAAGAAGGCACATTGGCCCGCTCTTCCTTTGTGGATCGGGTTATACGAGATTCAGAATCTCAAGCATGTTGATGCCGAGACATAAGAGTTCAAAAGATTTACTTTCAACACCAAAAGTTTCAATCCGTATGACCCGCATTGCTTTGTGAAAGACCACTATGTGAAAGTGAAATTTCTATGGATCCATGGGGTGTGTCATTGAGCTGAGGAAGACCCATGGAGATATTGTCACAGCTTCTCCAGACTCAATGAACCGGTCGGCATGCTGTGGAATGGTTAGCGAAGCAGCATCTAGGAGAGCACCATCATCAGCAGCAGCAGCAGAGGGTAATAGGCTTGCGCATGACAAAGGCAAGAGAACATTTGATGATAGTGCAAAGGCAGAACAAATCTGCAAGTTCAAAGTAGATCCACTAGTAATGTAAGCAACTTTGGAGATTGAGGCTAAGAGGTGACAATGCGACAAGAGGAACGCACAAAGGCAAAGAGATAAACAGAGGATGGAGGAAGCAAAAAAGGAGGTGCAATAGTTGAAGCAGCAACTCTGGGAAGAACAAGAGTTGTGCATAAGAGAAAAGGAAGCGCAACAAGGACAGACACAGTAGGAGGCGCAGCATGCATAGATTGGCGAAACTGCACCCATACAGGTTATCGACTCATCCGAGCTGCTAGCACAGAGTAGACAAGGTGAGCAATCGCAGGAGCAGGACTTAGCTCAAGAGGTTGAACAGATGCTAGAGCAGATGGATACGGATGTGGTGCAGCCAAAGTCCAAATAGGATATTGACCTCATGCCTCATAACTGAGATATCACCCCACCAGCTTCACTAGATCTGGAAGTAGAGCAAGTCCCAAGCGATTAGGGAGACACAGAGATCCTTGAAGACAATCTGGAAGCGGAGATGCACAACATATCTTTCAACGAGTCGCAACACAGAGTTGTGCAATCATGCAGAGTGCCTACTCCAGATGTCCACACATCTCCTACGTAGTTTGCAAAATGAGTGATCATATCTGATGTGTGCAAGCATCCAATGGCATTGGCTGATGCTACCAGATCATATGTTGAAGCCACCATCTTGAGTGTCCGATTATTGATAGCAGAGAACGAGTGAATGGCTAAGGAATTACAAGCAGCCAAGCAGGGAGGAGAACAGGTCACATCATCCACCAGAGAAGAGTTGAAGAGAGCGATATTGGATGAAGTATTGTCCCATGAGATAGTCATGCAGATGTTGTATTCCAAATTCGGTACCATGCATGAGGTAGTTATCCATCTCAACGATTGGCAGCAGCGCTGTGCTAGGAGAGCACAGATCTTGTCAAATTTGTATATTGTTGTCGACTGCATGCAAACATGGACAATGAGATACAAAGGAGCCCCATTGCATTTGCCAAATATGATGAAGCCCAAGGCGGTAGAGTTAAAGGCACACATCCAGAGTCAGATCCAAAATTATGAGGAACTCTCGTAGGTCATCACCAGTTTGCAGGGTTCACATAAATGGGTGTTCAAAAGCTTGGATGTCATTGTGCGCGCGCACGCGATCCCATCTATTGGTATGCTCACCAAAGCGAAGTCAAAGAACCAAGTCCGAACGGAGCTGGACATGTACTTCGACGAGGTGATGCATGTAGCCACCAATGCAGACACTATGCATAAGTATGTTGTTGGTCCGGTTGCACTCAAGACCATGATGCACATGTTAGCAGACGAGTTGGATAGAGGTGCCAGATCAATGTACCTAGATGCAACGGACTCAAGAATTTGCTTTCAACAAGATGTCACCATTGAGCACGTGGACACCATCATGGACTACCAAGCTTGGCATCACTTTGCCACCATCGATCATCACGAAGATGTCGAAGAGTTGGTCTTCCCACAATTTTCTAAGTCATAGTAGTGTTTGGCATGGCTTGCTCAAGCCTATTTTGTCTCCTATGGGTACATGTGCAAATTGTAATTTAACATCTTGTAAAAGTGAAAGACCAAGTGTCAATGGTTGAATGTAAAATTCATGTAGTAGTTGAAGAGTCATGAGGGTAGGTGAAGAGTCGCAAAGGGGAATGTCAAGGATCACCCCACCCTTTTCTATTTATAGAACCTCATAACTCATTGTACAGACTTTTGGTGGCCAAACTTCCTATAGGAGTATCTTAGAGAAAGCTTGGAGTGTATTGTAACGAGCCTTGGCTTCTTCAGTGACTGTAATGTTCCATTGTTGGAACTAGTGGTTGGTCATGGATGTATTGTATGATTGGATCTTTCACTCTTAATATAACAGAGCCAACACGTTTCATGCATATGTTGTTATTGTATTTCAGTTGTCTTGGTTGCACTAACAATATATGTATCTACTTGCTTACGCATGTATGTATGGACTCTTTCTATATATGTATGTATGAATCTTATTGAGATGTGTTGTTCGTTTAACCATCACTTTGGATTGTTGGTTCACCTACCTTACAGCTTGTGATGTATCTTTGCTCGTTTGCTCGCTTCCAAGCTATGTGTTTCCATAGGTTTCCAAGGGGCACACTCATTCCACCTTTCGTGTGTTAGAACCCTTCATGCACCTTCCTTGGCTTGCTGCACTTGTCACACCTTTGCTACCAACAAAGACATCCTACTTTTCTCTGCGCGCAACCGCGGTCAAGGCAACACTGTATGACCCACTGCTAGGACTCCTACACCAAACAGTTTGAGGCCTAGTTGGGACTTCTTATCGAGGAGATCCCTTTACATGTTGGTGGGTCCAGCACTGTCAACAAGTAGATCTTCCTGGTACAAATATTCCTTGGACGTAATGGTCACTTATCTCTGAGGTTCGTGAACCCCACACACACACACACACATATATAACAAACTCTTGACCCTTGGTTAGTACACGGTTACACACCTAGTGTAGCGTTGTCAATTTGTCATGGTTATGTCGTTGCTTGGCTTCGTTGTGTCTTTCATGTCTATATTTTGATCATGTTCCCCATTATTATAATATGTTGGGATTTAGATTTCCTATATTTTTTATTCACATTTGCAGTTTTATAAGGCATTGTCTATTTATTCTAAGTTTTGGAGTTCTTTTTACTGGGAAATATGTTTGGAATTTTTTTGAAATGTAGAATAGTCACATTACCACTTAAATTTGATTCCATCTTCATAAGTATATTTTGGGATTTTATAAGATTGTTGACGAGTTTTCACATACCCATCCATGTTTTTGATTCATGACCACGTTCTCTAATTTTATAACAAATTGGAAATTGGGTTCCTCATATCTCGGTCTACATTCCCTACTTTTTATAATATATACAAATTTAATCCATGAAGTGTAGATTAGTTAGCTTGTGTGGGGTTTAATTCCAATTAGGTCTCAAGTTCAAAACTCATGGGGAGGGGTTGAGTATGGAAGCCACCTTTGGAAGAATTAACATTCCAAGGGGCATCCAGGCTCAAGCAAGCCTTGCACAATCCTAGTGATAGCATCCCATTGGTAGGTACATAGTTCCTCCATCTTGGCATAATCATGGTGATAATATCGCATTGGTGAGTAAATAAATTTTCCATCAAACTAACTAGCCCCTACCTAGATTCAACCTAATTACCCAAAAGAACATGTACGAATTTGGGTTTCTCATTTGCCCATCCACCTTAATGTTCTTTCTTCACTCGTTTAACTCTAACATTGTTAACATGTTCTCCCTTATCCATATCTAAACAAATCTATTTCAAAAGGACCATATGCATAAGTTTGGTTTTTGTTCCCATAGGACAAACATAAGTATGGAATGGTGTTGTCAGACCCTCACATTTGGGCACCCACACATGTCATGAGTTGGGCAAGTCAAGTCGTAAGACAAGATGAGCATTACATGATTTGTGATGATTGTGTGACATTTTGGGGTTTCTTAATTGAGCGAGTTGAGATGGTCGAGATGAGCATGTCAATGCCCAAGTTGTGTTGATTGAGATGAGTGTCCCCATGCATGTGTTACATTAGTCAAGACGTACACACCCAAGTGCAACGATTTGAGTGGGGATGAGTTGACTCAAGTGTTGAACGCTTGCCCGAATTTGAGGTTTCCTGTACAATGGAATGATTTGACCTTGTCGTGCCAACCAAGCCCACACAGCGCCATATTAGATATTTCACAATGTGTTGGGTCGGATTCATGAGAGGAGGAGTTTTTACGCATGAGGTTGAGGCCTCATTTTGATAGCCATACACTAAATTCTATTTCGCAACTAAAGGTGCGAACTAAAGGGTGGATTAAGTAGGGTGTTTTGCATGTAAATTTGAGGGTTTTGGTTGGGAGTAAACTATATTTTGGAGGAGTAAGCAAAGAGCCTAGATCTTGGATATTTTGCAACACTGTAATGTATTTGTGAAGCTTATATAATAATAATTGCGGGTGGATTGAGGGTCCCTTTTCCATATCTTGGTGTACATCTTTATGAGAATTATTGTAATTCTATGAATGTGACATAATATTGTAGCATGATGATAATGATGTGATGATTGGACTCTTGCACATGAGATGAATTTTAATTGAATATGGGGCATTATACTTGTGTTATGATTGCATGTTAGATTCCATAGACATAATTTATCTAAAATGTGAATAGAAGTTGTGATATCCCTTGACGTGAAGCCTTTGTTGTAAATTTGTATTTATAGTTAAGTGTGACTATGTCTTAACTTTAAAATACTTATTTGAAAATAGTTTATTAGTGTAATAAATTGATAAAGGTTGAATGTAAATCTTTTATTTACAATTTTGTTAATAAAATAAATATCTAGAATTGATGTTGAAATTACTCATGGCTGGATGAGTTATGATTGTACGATAATTGTTGATATTGATTACCACCCATTAAGTCTTAGGAATTTAATCTAAATCATTGAATTCTTAATGATCATCAAAGTAATTGATCATTAAATTTCCTAAAATATAGGAAGTTATCTTGGAAAGTGGGGAAGTGTAGCTCATAAACGAGCTAGTAACTATCTGCCACCAGTTGGGTGAGAGGGAGGTAGTTATCAACAAACAAGTAAATGGTAGAGAGGGTAATCCACTTTTGGTCACCTTGCTGAGTAGAGGAATCACGCAGAGTTGATCTGGTGAGAAAGTAAGAAAGGACAAAGTGAAACAGAGTTGATTACTTGCAGTCAAAAGTGGTTGGTGGGGTAATGTGGAGGAAAGTATCAAAGGTTGGGAGGAGCCAATTAATTACTATATCAGTTCCAGACTTAAAAAGTTTCAAGATGGTATTCTCAATTGTGAATTTGAGAAATTTTGTGTAGCAGAAAGACTGTATAGGACTTAATATTTGTTTTCTTGTGAATAATAAGAAATAAATTGAAACAAATGACGTTAGTGAAAAGATAGAGATTTAATCCATTTCAAAATTATTGTAGTAAACCTATTTATGTGAATTTTCTTTACTAATATTGTTATGGCTCCCTCAAAAGAAGTCTTTTTGTTATAGGATATTGTGATATTATACTCACTAATTTCTGAATATGGAAATGGTAAATAACAACTTATATACTTGATGGAATTTATTTCCTAATTGGAAATAAAATGTATCATTTTTCTTTCATGCATGGTTACATGATAAGTTAAATTAACAAGTTGAGAGACTAACAAACAAAACTAGAAATACATGAAAATTTTGAATGACCAAAATATGAATAGTATGTCAGAATAGTAATATCGGTACAGTGGTTGATTTTCTTTTAGAATAATACATATATATAGTAATGGAATCTATAGCTTCCAAGCACAAACTATAAGGTTATATTAATAGAGTCATATATATATATATATATATATATATATATATATATATATATATATATATATATATATATATATATATATATATATATATATCTGTCTTATTACTAAATGTAAGGATGACGTTATATATATATATATAAAAGAGAAATTATTATTAAAGAGTATTATACTATGGATAAAGGTCGTTAAGACCTGTTCATTTAAAATTGAACAAAATAAACTTAGTGAAATATATCGCTAGGTAGAAAACTAGGAATAACCATATATAATGAACAATCAATACATTTATGAAATTAAATCATGTTTGATAACAATTTAATAGCAAATATACAAAATGAATTATTGAACAATGTAGGTCGATGTGACCTTAATAAGTTACAAATATTGAAAGTTCTATGTTGGAAGAACCCAAAAATAAATACATCTTTATGCATGAACGTCAATATAACCTAAACCCTTCCACGAAGGAAGAGAAAACTTATTATTGTCAACATATAACATAAAATCTAAATAACAAAAGACTCTGGTGAAAATTCTTGGAAGGTATAATCACGAACACGTAGAGAGAAAAATTTAGGGTTTCGGGTTCATCCAAACTGGAATGACAAATCCAAAGCTTCATGAGTGAAAATAAAACCCCAAAGTAATGCTAACAAGGAGAAAGCTTCTAAAATTTCACTCTAAATACAACGATACCTATGAAAAAAGGAAAACTAAAGTAAACAATTAATAATTATATAACAACATCTAATTAAGCTTAAACAAATTTGATCTAGGTGGATGTTGGTGGCCACTCATCTATTCCACTTG
Organism: Pinus tabuliformis; assembly: GCA_031772625.1. NCBI lineage: Eukaryota > Viridiplantae > Streptophyta > Pinopsida > Pinales > Pinaceae > Pinus > Pinus tabuliformis. Next base: position 150,379,491 of record CM062805.1, on the reverse strand, counting down.
GACTCCCACCAATGTCTCTTTCATTTTTTCAGTTTCCTTAATTGTAGCACAATTTACTAATTTTGGTAGTTTTTCGGGTCCTAAACTTCCAAAGCTGTTTTGAGACCTTGAATGACATTTTTTGGGAAAACCGAGGCAAATGTGAGTCTTTAATTGATGTTTTCTCCTTGAAAGTTGTATTCCTCGGATAGATATTTCTAACGAGGTATTGTGTGCATCACACAGTGATCGTATGCCAAAGTTACGACCCCGGGAATTTGATGTACCAATTTACCCAAATGGGGCCCATAGTTTTAGCGCTTCATATCCTAGTGTTAGTTTTTTATATGTTTAGGGCTTTCCATTGTTTCTCAATAATAAATAGGCCTTCGAGCCTCATTGTAGCACAATTCATAGGCATGTAGTCGCCACATCTCTTCTCATAGATAAGCTACCATCGCTCGAGCTAGTTTATTTCCATTGTGTTTGTAAGCTTATTTCAGTATTTGATATTAATGAAATGAAGTATTATTTATGTTGCATCTTTGTATTTATGGTTATATCTGTAATTTGTTTTGTTCCTATTTAAGTTTGGATCAGTGGTATCATATCAGTCTGCTCTTTCTCCATTTTTCTTTGCATGTCCCCAATGAGGTCGGGATATAAGGAGTTAGGGCTCGAATTCGTTGAACCTTTGCAAGACCAACCTCCTAAACCCTGACGGCCTCCCATGGCAGAAGATAAGAAAGACAAGGAGGTAGGAGATTCTTTCAAAATCTTGCTCGAAGAAGCCCTCAAGCAACAGAGGAATGCGATGATGGACAACTTTGTCCTGATCCTTCAGTGGCTACCCAAAGGTGACGCATCTCCTTCCAACATCTACTCTGGAAGCGCCACACCCTTCAAGGTACATGTTAACTTTGACATCCCCATATTTGAAGGTCAGATAGATGCAGACATCGTAGATAAATGGTTAAATCTACTAGAAAGATATTTTTGTTTATGATTTTTCTAGTTGGGAAAATATTACTTTTGCACTTCTCAAAGTTGCCCCCTACACTAAGGACTAGTGGGAAACCTACTATGAGAAGAAGGACGAAAGTAGACCCTCACTATTTTTAGCCGCACCAATCCATGTAAAATGCTCATGAAGCTATGCACTTGTATTGTATTATCTTTTAGGTCATATAGTCATGATTCATGAGGTCATGTAATATTTATGTGTAAGGTTATTATGTCACAGCTACAACCATGTATTTATCAAAAGGAATCCTTGTTTGCAGCGGAAGCAATTCATTGCAGGTTGGAGTTGTTTTGGTGATTGCATATGTTTAGGGGGAGCATTATTTTCTCTTGATTTCTTTAGACATCCATTGTTGACATCATGGTCTACTTGGAGGTGTTTATGATGTGCCCCATGTTATTCTATGAAAATTTGGGTTCTTGGCCTCATGTTATGTTAAAAGATATTTGGTAGTTGTTTTTATGTAGTTGCGGAGGAGATTTGTCTGTTGTTGCATATTATATGATGATTGTATGGTTTCCTTATGTTGGCATATTATTTCTTGCTGCTAGAGGTTGTTGGTTGGTATGATGCTCTGGATTATGTTTGGTATATTAGCTGCTACTGATGTGGAGAGACAAGGATGTTTGTTGATGTGCATTACTTTTCATCGATGTAGAGATCAGTTGCTCTAGCCCTTGCGCTTCAATTCTTTCTTCCTTATCAAATGCAGTTAACCCTTTTCCATTGATATCAAAGGGGGAGTGATAGAGGAGATCGGTATGAAGAATGTGTGTGGTTTCCATCTATACCAAAGGTGGGTATTGTTGGCATTATGGTGTGCATGGTTCCAACTAGCTGATGTTGGAATTGGTTCATGATGACAACTAGTTCATGTTGACATTGATGTCAACTGTATGTAGCCTAGCTGATGTGTTGATGCCATTCATTATAGCATGGTCACAACTAGTTGTATTGACATTGAGATGATTATGTTGGCATTGATGTCAACTATATAATGTCACACTCATGGTCGGTGATGGCATTGGTGTGGTTGATGGTTCCTCATGTGCTAGTGGTGTTCATGGAGGTGTTTCCTTGATTTTTCTTATGTTGGCATGTGCAATAAGTTAAGGATGCCTTATTATGCATTGACTAGAGGCATTGTTGATGTTTCTATAGTTGGATTTGTTGCTACAAGTATTGGTAATGCTTCTACAAGAGTTGGTGGCATTGGAGATGTTGTTGCATGTGATGGAGATGTGATTCATGTTGATGAGCTTGGTAGGATGCTTATGACTTGTTGCAACAATGTGTTAGATTGATGAGGATGTTGCTGAGGTGGTACAGAGGTGTTGCATGTATGTTCAGATGTGTTGCAGCTTGTGAGGTGTTTGTGGAGAGTGGAGGACTTGTTGGCACTCTTTCCAACCCTTGTTTGTTGGCTTCTAGGTCAAATGGAAGTAACACTTGGGAGACATGTTTGGTCCACTTGTAGAGGTGTTACTGACCTTGAAAAAGGTTTGGAGGCTTGTACAAGAGCTGGAGAAGGTAATCCAACAAGTGGCACAGGTTCTGCGTTGAGGGATTATGGTTGAGTATTGGTTGGTTGAGGTAGTACAATGAGTGAAATAATTGGATAAGTGGTAGAATGCTTCATATCATGTTGTGAGAAGGATTTCTTCAGTGTGTGGCTTCTAATGCGAGTACTGTAGCATAATTCTAAAGCAAAGCATCATTTTTCATATTAGATTCATGGCTGTTGTAGTAGAGTTTATTTGGAGGATATGGAGTAGAGTTTAGGCTATTGGATGATTGTATTATTGACGGTTGCATTTGTGCCACTATTTGTTGGTGTTGAGAGCATGCTATTTGTGGTGTTTTTGTTTGGTGTATTGATGGTGTCTTGTTGCTGAGACTTGGATTGTAGAGCTGAATTCTTGTTGAGCAGAACATCTTGGATCTATTTTGAAAATAGATGAAATAAGGTCCATATAGTGTTGAGGAGCAATGACTTCATGAAAGAAGAGTAGTGATATTGAAGCTTCAATGAAAGGAATAGTTTTTCCATCAAATCAGAGTTGGGTGAAGATCGTTCATCGTTGTGGCCTTTAGTGGATGGTAGTTCGTAGATCTGTGCGAGAACAAAGTATTCCAAGCTGATCAATAGAATCAAGTCTCTTGGCTAATTCGTGTTGGCCTAAATTATATGAGGTCGAGTCTCTAGGATAATTGGAGTCAACTAACTATGTAATAGAAAAATTGCTTGACATAATAGAGATTCAGAGCAGAGCAACAACAAGGGTGGTTTTTCTCCCAGAAGGGTTTCCACTAGAAATCTTGTTTCTCATGTGTGATGATTATTTTTGTGGGTGTGTTTTAATGGTCTTCTTTTAGTATATGATACATTTATGTTTACTTGTTTATTATTTACTCATATGGTGCTAGCATACTGTGAGTTGTTGCAATAACAAATGTGTGTGATTCAGTTGAGAAGTAATAAAAGGTAAAAACTGATAATAAGTCACACTACTTATTCACCCCCCCCCCTCTCTCAGTAGTTCTCAAAGGTTTCCAATAGGAAGCGCCAACCTCGAGTTCTATGGCGATGTGTGACCAGGTGCATGGCAAGTGGGAGGGGGGGGGGGGAGGGGGATTTGGCCCCAGCCCTTGATCACAACTGATAAATGTAACTGTAATGGAACTGTCAGTGGAGGGCTCAGAGCTAGAGTGTTGGCATGTGGTCCAACCCATAGCCACACGGATTTTAACATGACTAGGGGTGGAGTTCCAATGGGCGCGTGGCCTCTGTCCACATGGAACGCCATATGACTGACACTAAGAGCTAAAGATTCAGCACTTAAGCCTTATTGGCACATTTATTGATCTCAAAATTTGCACCATTTGTTGTGGAATCAATATTGATCTTGAGTGAAATTGTCGCCTGGTGGTTCTGTCAAAAGAAAATTTCATTGCCTGGTTAACATGTTTTGTCATTTTGCAGGTTAGATAGCAGAAAAAGGAGCAAGGAGGCCTATCTTGGCCATTTTTTAGTATTTTTGAGTGCAATAAGAGCCTACAAAGGGGGTTTTGTATGTTTTAGATAAAATGGAAGAATTATTTTTGTGATGTGAGCATTGTATGTTAAACAATTTGTAGAGCCAATTCCTTTTGTGTTGTAGACAAAGATTGTTTTTGGATTTTGTGAGGCCATATGGAGACCTTTTTGATCTGGAAAGAGCCTAGACAGGGGTTTTCAAGCCTCTTGGATGCATCTACAACATTTGTTTCTTCATTAGAGTAGCCTGTTTTAGTCTATTATTATTATGATTATGGGAAAATATCATTTTGACACTTCATTATGAAATAGTTCGATTTGTTCTTCTTGATCTAAGAATGAGTACGAGGACCTATTGCCACATTCAGTGAGAGTATTTTTCTTTTGGCGCCATCATTTCTTTGCTAAAGCGAGTCAACTTGTGATTGAGAGTTATTTGAAGGAGAAACAATGCCACTCTAGAAGGAGGTTTACTATATGAGTTAAATATTTGTAATGTACTCTTTTTGTTGTTGAGATCAATAAAGTAGCCTAGCCATTAGTGCAAGGCCCAAAGACGTAGTCCACGTTGGAAGAACTCTGTTACCACTTGGTTGTTCTCTTCTTCACTTTTATCATGTTGGATTTCATATGGTTTTGTTTCATCTTTAAGTTCATTCAAAACTTAACTATTCTAAGTGATCGTTTGAAGACCCAAATTTATCAAAACATGCAAAGTGTCAGAGGATGATTGATTTTCAAATCACATTGAAAATGAGGGAATGCTTTATATTTCTGGACCATCCATGGTAGTTCTCCTTACTAGAGAGAACTAATCCAACTATAAAGATGAGTGAATGCATTATTGAAATTTTGAACTAGTACCTGAATAGTCACAATACTTGTAATAAAAATCTGATATGTCTCTGCAATTGTCTTCAAAATAACTCAAAGAAAAGAATGTTGGAATTTTATCTCAAGATATATTAATATAAATGATGTTGGAATTTTACTTCAAGTTATCTATCTTGTTAGGGTCCTACGATTCATAGGATCAAATGATGTTTGGTTATTATCTTTTAGTTGATGGAATTGTAAATAATATTGTACTTTGCAAATTATTTCCAAGAAAAAATAGAAAAAGTAAATGGGTTTGCAAGACAAGATGCGACTTTAGGGTAAATTAAGTATGTTTTAGTATAATTTAATCCTTATTTTAATGACTTAATCGTGTCATTTAAACACGATTAATAAATTGTAATAATATGCGTTGACGCTAATGTTTGGTTTTTATAACAAAGTTGAAACCAACAAAGATTAATTGTTGGCTTGTGGTATATGGCGCGCAAAATACAACAACCACAATCTATCCCGCCCAGATCAATGGCAGGGGATCGATTTTAGACCCCCTTCTCATTCTACCTTTATCAGTAGGGGGGTCTGAAAAACAGATTCACTATTCACGGGCCCCACGCTATGTGGTGGGCACTTAGCATTTCGCATCCCCTACTCAATACCCCTTACTACCTAGCCCCCTCCCTCGGAAACTACTCCTATATCCTGCCAATATAAACTATCACTATTTCATCATAACCACCACGAATCAACATCCCTTCCACTCGCATTTTGCCAGGTGGACCTCCCGTCCCCACCGTGCTCCTACGTTGTTCCCTTTTCCTCCACTGCTTGTATGCCACCTAACACCGGCAGACCCCACTTCCTTTCCACCAACCATGTGCCTCCACATAATCCCCCATCTCCATGTCACCTCCTGCTTCCACATCATATATCCATTCCATCCCACTCCCGCTAGATCAATAGTGAATGTTGGCAAATTAAAGTCAGCACCGAGTTGGAAAAATAATAAGTTAAAACTATGTTTTTTCCTATACAACACAATGATTTCGAGCATGGTTTCCAAACAAATAAGAATGAGTTTCTCAAAAATGAAAGAAATTTTTATACATAATGGATCCATTTAAAAAACCCTATCTCATTTTTCTAACAACTATTATGGTTTAGGAGATTCACATGAATCTTTGAAGGCATATTTTCCTGAAATTTCCTATTTTAAGTCACTATTTTCAAATGTGGTTTCCGAACAGATGAAAATGAATGGTCAGAAACCGAAAGAGGGTTTTGTTGGTAACATCCTATTCTACAAAAACCTCTCTCATGTTTTTCAAATATGTCATGGGGTATTATATTCAAAGGGATCACCGGACCCTATTGTTCAGAATTTCGTGAGGAAAAAGGTCATGGGAAGTTAGTGACTTGGATGCCACCTAATCAAATAAGACTTGCTATCAAACTCGAATTTTTGTTCCTTACCAATAGAAATCATCAAAAATAGTTCCAAAAGGATTCATTCTTTTTGAATGTCCTATATTTTAGTCCTTTTTTTGTAAACAATTTTAAGATATTTGTAATAAATCTTGATATTTTGAATTAAGATATTTTGTGAAGAATTTGTATAAATAATTCATCAATTGAAGCAATAGGTGTTGGGATTTGTTTGAAGAAAATGAATTGTATTGTAAAGCATCTCACAGAGCCACCATTGATTAGATTTTCAGTAATACAGTTCAATCATTACAAGATTCTTGTGTCATTTTTATTGGTGAAGTGCATCTCTTTGTCAATTTGTTTTCTTTTCATTCTCATATGTGATTCTAAAATATGAATTATTCAAAGAAGATAAAGAAAAAAAAATTGTTTAAATGTACACTTTGTCTCTGGCTTAAGAATAATTTATATGTTTTCCACTGAAAATTGAAATCAGAATTCTTAACTCCTCGTGTTTTTAATTGGATTTCTAAATATTTTCCTCTCCTTCACACTATAGATCTTAAAGGATCAAGTGAATTTTCCTAATCTACCCTGTAAGTTTAGGCTATAAAATATGTATTTGATCATCTAAAACATGTGACTCCATTTACCCAATGGCCTTTCTTCTGAGTTTCAACCCAACAACACAAAAAACCCAAACTTGAACTTAATAACTAGCCTAATATCTTCAGTCAAAAAAAGCTAAATCATAAAGAGAGTTCCCTCTCTGAAGCTGGAAGGGATAGATTCCCAGTTTCCAAAGTGGTTCTATGGTTACCTCTGTGATTTTTCCACGGACTCAAAAATTATAGAGAGATAACATCCTAGCAACCATATTGGGACGAATGGTTTCATCTTCCTCAGGAAAGATTATCAAATTTCAAATCTCATTGCTTGTGGTGGACAACAGTCGAACATATGAAGGTAGAAACATTCACCTGGCGACTCCATATTCAAGAATCTGGAGCTCAAAGCTTTCATGGCGACTCCACTAACCAAAGACTCAATAGCTTAAAATGCACAACTGGTTGCCACATTAGTCACAATGTTAGGATATGTAAAAGTTTCGCTTTCTATTAAATCTTTAAAAGAACTCTGGGATGAGTTTGTAGATCATCAAATTGATGAAGTTTTTTCAACATTTTTGTTTTATTGTTTGAAAAAATTTCATCTGAAATTAAAGTTTGTTTTCTTGAGTTATTTGCTGAAAGACTTGAGAAGGATACTAAAATCTTAGATACTCAGATTCAGTCCTATAGTTTCCAAGATTTGAAATAGTTCTTTAAAGATCTTCCTTCGCCAAAACGAGAGGAGATTGTACTGCCCTTTGATTTTCAGATTGATGATTGTTTTGTTTTTAAACACAACACTAACACTATACAATTTAAATCATGGTTTAACATTGAAGATAAAACTGGAAAACTCAGCCATGTTAAACTGGTCATTGAATACCTAGAGGATCAACTAATAGATCATGTCTTTATTGATCTTGTAGCAAATTACATGAAGGGTCTTTTCAACTTGAGTTTTACCCTAAAGGTGCATTTGAAGGGTATTTTTAGCAACTTAGGCCTCCTTTTCAGGAAAAACTTTATTTCCCTAGTTCAAAAACTTTATTTCAGCAACATTTAAAATTTATTTTTTAGAAATAAATGTTTTGAGATTGTAAAATTTGTACATATTTGAAATTGTGTGTTTAATAATATATAGATTTGGCTCCTAAAAGAATTCATATTAGAGCTCATCCAGATATGAATCCTCCCAAGATCTTAGATAATCCTGAGAAGTTGATAAGGAAGAAAAGCTTGACTGAAAGTCAAGGGAGTAATAGTCCTCTGTCTAAAGCCAATACTTTTTCAGAGGGTTTTATTACAATAGAAAATATTCAATTTGATCTAACCTTTGAACTTAGTTTGTTTAGAACAAAGTCTGAAAGCTTTGCATCTAAAACTGTCATTGATGAGTCGGTGTTAAGACCATACATATCTGAACATCATTCTGTAGACCAGGATTTTGACAAACAAGCTCTCTAGCAGTTTGAAAAATTAGAAGACCTAGTGACAAACCTAGATCAAGCTATCCACAAAGATTACATCCAAAAATCAGTTGAACTTTCATCCCTATCATTCTTTGTTTCTTCTCCCATCACACAATATTTACATCCCATTTCCACTAGTTCCATCTCCTCAACAATTTGCACTACATCCCCATCAAAATCACAAACTGTAATTCAAACTGTCTTAATCCCTTCCACATCTACACCTTAGACAAGTTCATTTGTTGTTCGCCCCCATATACCAGTCATGGTAGCTTGATATGATCCCCTAGTTTTACCTACCCAATTACATAACATGCATCCAGACTATCAAAGTAGGATTCCTCAGTTTGATGGCACTGGGGCCATCACTGCACAACAACATGTAGATAAAATGAATGACTACTTTGACCTTCAGGAGGCTTATTCAGATGATGTGAAGATGAGGTTTTCTTCTCAAAGCCTTAATGGAGAGGTAAGAAAATGGTTTAAATCTTTACCAGCCGCTACCATTAATGACCTTGCTACCTTTCATCAGTCTTTCCTCAATAGATGGGAAACTAAAAAGAATCCCCTCCAGGTTTTAAATGAATATAAAAATCTAAAAAGAGGGCTTAATGAAACTGTTGAAGAATATTGTGATAGGTTTAATCAATTCTATAATACCATTCAAGTTGATATAAAGGCCCCATCAGGGTTATCCTTCATTCATTTCCGTGAAGGATTTGATGTTGATGGCCTACCAATTAAGAGAAAGAGACCCTACCACACTAGAAGAAATGCAAAGTAACGTTGTCAAAGTGGAGGCTAATTTATTAGCCAAAAAAGCCAAACTTAAAATTGAAAGAAGGGTTACCATCAAGGAGGAACCTTCCTTCTCTTCATTAGACTTAAAAATAGACAACCTAGTCAAAACCATGGAATGAATGATGGAGATGATGATAGTGGTTGATAGAACCCCTCCTAGGGATAACCAAGGAAATTCTCAAAACCGAAATCAGAATCTAAGGAGAAATCTACCTCTAATAAAACAAAGGGAACATAAGGGCCCTAATGATCAGTAACTTAGGCCTCCTTTTTAGGAAAATTATGCCAAAGAAGAAGTGGAACCATAAGAATATTTAGAGGAAAACCAAATTAATCTGTTTGGGAACACAAAAATTGATCATATCTTTTTTACTAAAGAAGAACAAGATCAATTTATGTTTTCACAACTAGAAACAATTCTAGTAGAGTCTGAAGAATACAAACAAGGTTATCATAATGCCATAATGGAAGTGCATAGGAAATATAACCCCAGGAGTAGAAAAACTGTTGATACTCCTCCGAAGAAAATCATACTCCTTCCAAAAAGACTGCTGATAATCAACCAAAGAAAACTCAGACTGATATCCCTTCTTCTAGTCAAACTAAAGATATTCCTTCCTCTAGTCAATCCAAAGAAGATACTCAAAAAGAAAACCTTAAAAAACAGGATCAAAACATCAAGGAAACAGAGAAGTGACAAACTTCTTTCAGCATAGAAAATGAATTGGCTAAAGTTAAAATTTCAATCCCCCTCACTAAACTCATCAATAATAATTCATACAGGACACAAGTAATGAAAGCCTTAAAAGTAGGAGAAGGAACATATACTGTAAACCTCGCTGATGACAAGCCTGAATTGCTATTTGGTCCAAAGGTAGAAGGTAAACCCCGAGATTGAAATGTTCCCCCTTTCTACGCCAGTCTCAATATCCTTGATAAAATTATTCACAATGCCATGCTCGACTCTGGTTCCTCACACAATTTAATGCCCTGAGCCATAATGGAGAAATTGAATCTTGACATTACTAGGCCATATAAAGACTTGTATTCATTTGATTCCAACAAAGTAAGGTGTCTTGGTCTCATTAAAGACCTTTGTGTCACCCTAGCTCAAATCCCATCCAGAAGCATAATTATGGATATTGTAGTGGCAGACATACCCCCAAAGTATGGAATGTTACTCTCTAGATCATGGGGGGAAAAGATGCAAGGCACCTTGCAAATGGATATGAGTTATGCTACAATACCTATTTTTGGTCAACCTAGGAGACTTTACAGAGAAACCCTAATGAAATATATGGTTAGTAGTCAATATAGACCAAGCAACCATCCCTTGTATTCAACCCATTTAGACTGAGACTCTTTTATCTTATATAATGATGGAGGTATAGAAGGAAAATTCCCTAACCTTGAAACTGATTTGTGTGAGATGGAAGAAAACAAAATAGACATTGTAAAATTGGATGAAGAAAATGAGCCATTATGGAACATGGATTTTGATGGGGCTATAAGAAAAGAAGGACCAGGAGCAGGTGTGTGGGTTTTTAATTCACAAACTAGAAAAGCCGAAGGAAATTACTATAAACTGAACTTTCAATGTAGCAATAATATAGCTGAGTATGAAGCCTTAATCCTAGGATTGCAGCTTTTGAAAAGATTAGGTGCCAAAATAATTTCAGTTCATGGAGATTCTGAACCCATAATTAAACAAATCAAAGGGGAATATTCAGTTAAACATCCAAGGTTAAGGGCTTATAGGAATGTTGTTCTATATTTCCTTGAACATTTTATTGAGTCTTGGACCAATACCTTGGATCAGAATACCTTGGACCAAAAACTTAGTTTTCCAACATATACGCGCTTTGCCTTCTGTGAAAGTGCGTGTGTATGTATACGCTACTTGTGTTCAGTGAACGTGCGTGTATACATAGCTTGGTCAAGGTGAACCTACGTATACCTCTCTTTCTTCATTATTTTTTGTTGACATTGTTATGTTCCTATACCAATAGGAGTCATAATTTTTGAATAGCTGAGGTCAAATCTGTAATATGTACATACCTTTGCTTTCTGCAAATGTTTTCCATATTCAAAAAAAAAAATAAAAAAAAAAAAAGTAAAGAGGGTATGTCCTAAAAGAAAAATAAAAGGACAAAAAGAATAAAAAAGGTCAAAAAAGATGAAAAAATGAACCCCAAGAAAGAAAAATACCATGAAAGTGTGCAAGTCCAAATGCCACTACTATTTACATTTGATGTAGAATAAAAGATTGTGTGTAGCTTGTTATTCATGCCAAAATCCATGGTAATCAAATAGTTTAATCTTGGTTATACCATGTTTTGAATTTCATGTTTATAGATAAAGAATGAAAATCTGACCAAACTGTTTAATCTTGGCAGATAAGTAGATTAGGTAGAGTGAATAAAAGGAGCTCAACAATTTAATCTGAGCCCTTGGTTGTAATAAGGTTAGACTTAGTTAGAATACCATTGTAAAAGAAAAGAAAAAGGTTTTGATAAGGGTTTGCCAGCTTAAGTGCACCCTAATAAAGAGAAGTAAAAATGATAGGATGAGTAGGTGGGTAAGTAGTTGAATGGTTGCAGAATTGTGATGATTGATTAGATAAGATCATATCATTTACTTTCATCATCAAGTTTCTAAGTATGGATGAAAATTGAGCATTTACCAAAGTACACAAAGTCAATTAATTAACCTCCCTCATTCATTACATTTTTCACTTAACCAATTTCCAAGGAAAGTCTTAAAGTACATAAAATCTTAAGTTAAAGGGGCTCAGAGCATTTCTCTGACTTTTGGAGGGACCGTACCCTCGACCTAATAACTTATAGGTCCTAAGTACTAAAAATCCCTTCATAAGCATTCACCCCCTTCAAATAAACCCATTTTCCCTAACAAACCCCTTTCTCTAAGGGTAAAACCTTAGAAGAGTGATTAACCCCCATGTAAAACCCCTTTTTTGAAGAAACCCACAAAATAACACTAAGCCTAGGTTACAATGTGTTTACAAAAGCAAATAAATTATAAATGCACATTTAACTTGGCGCTAAGTTATTTTCCGCTTTCAATTCATATTAACTTTGACTTTATATATATATTAAATCTTGAAAAACAATATAACCCTTCCCGTATATAATTATAAATAAAACCCATATATTAATATCCCGCCCCAAGTTTGAAACATAAACTTTATTAATATCGTCAATAATTAATGGGTTAATTAGTCGATCAGCGGCTAATTAAGAACCAAAACCCTCCATCTAATAAAAGAGATTAATTAATCAACCTGTGGTTAATTAATAATCTATCTCCGCTAATGAAATCATCCTCGACACCATTAATCCACCATAATCCCTGATTAATTAATCCTGCCATGCTTAAAAACCCCGCTGGGCCCCTCCATTAAACTTCATGTCAAATCCCCACCCTAATCACCGTACAATCAAGCCCCATTTGATCTGACAGTCGACAATCATATCGGGTGGCCTCTGAAGGCCAACCTTTACCCGCCCGATATGGGTGGTTTCACTGTTCACCCCGCTGCTACGTGGTGCCTAATGAATGGCATCGGGCGGCCTCCCCCCGAAACCACTCCAGCCCAAAAGCAGTGCTATCTAAACCTACTTACCACCTCCCGCTAGACGACAAAACGTCCTGTCCCCTGCTTAACTCCAAAAAGTACCTTTTCCGTGTACCTGCCAAAGCAGTTGAATTTGCAAATAAAACTAAAAAACTCATTGTTTTTAGTTTTATCATGAAAGAGACTGCTCAGACCTCCATGCAAGCGCCAGAGTACATGCAACCATCAACCCACATCCAACTACCAACTTGTTGAAGCTGCTAAACTTTTAGACCACCTTTCTATCACGTACGCCTCCTGCAAACCATGCATAGTCGTCCATCAAACCGTTCAAAGCCGAAACCAAGTATTTACCCAAAATCACCGAGAAACCTTGTTTAATTCCCAACCTTTACTCAATTGCTTGAAGCTATTAAGTAATTAAGTAAAATAGTTGCCTAGAAACTCCAAACCAGTCTGAATTAAACCAATTTGCCCCAATTTGACTAAAAACCTTTCACTCCCATCCTTGAATCCACAAGAACCAAGGATGGTTGCGCCAGTTGCATTGAATGTCTTCCAATTTCTACTCCCCACAGGGACTTAGACCATCTCCCTTTGACTGATAAAGACTTTTAGATCAAAGATACCTCTGTCCAAGAATCCCCATTGAAGTTATACTGTAGGTACAGAGACCAGTATTTAAACCATGCAGACAAAATAGGTATTTGGGAATCAGGTTTACCCAAGTACCAATTCCCTAGAGTTCATTTCTTCCCTGAGATTGTCCATTACTGCCATATGAACTACAATCCCACCCAAAGAGCAGTGATGACTCCTGACCATTCTGTATTGTTTTTCATCACTATTGAATCCATAAATCAAATACTGTAGTTGCAACCAGGCCAAAACTTAACCCCCCCCTCTGTTGGAGACCTGCTTAACAGATTCCCTACACTCACCTCCATCAAACTTGCTCAATTATTTCAAACCTTCATTAGGGAAGAACAATATATTCCAAAAGATCCTCCCTCATACATGGGGACCATATTCTCTGTTCTTGGCCGAGAAATCATAGAAATGATATCCAGTGTACTAGGCCAAACTACAAGTGAATTTGTTAATGAGATTATTGTGGCCTTCATGTCCATTTACACCCCTGGACAGCCCCCTGCCATCATGTTTGACTATGCTAAGTTCATTGCAGATAAGATGCATGATCAATTCATGGGGTTGGACAATGAAAGAGTATTCAAATATTCATCAATTTTATATCATCTGTTCATGTATTATCAAGCTGATAAATTCCCATTTACACTCCAAAAGCTTGATACCAGAGGCAACCCCAGATTTCTAGTCTTCTGGACTTCATTAATCCATCAATATGACTCTCCATTTACCTATACAGATTTCATAGATCTCTTTGTGCACCCAGTGGAAACTATGTTGTTAAGAAGTCCTCCCCCCAAAATCAGTGCAGATATCAGCAGGGTCCTACAGTTATCCAAACAATATAGAGTGGGAGATTGGTACTTGTACCAAAATCACACTGAAATCAGGATATATGGGTGTGAGTTAGCTCCCTAGAAACTGCCAAGATACCTCCCCATGATATTGTTTGCTCTGGAGTACTACAGGAGAATGATTAATTCAAATGAGGTACATTTTGTGAAGGCTAAGAAGAAAGCTCAACTCAGAATAAAAGACCAGCTTGGCCCCTTTATATGCAACAGTAGGGAAGCAGGAAAGGAAGCAGAAGAAATCCTCCAAAGGCTGAAATTGAAATAAAGTTTTATATGGAGATACGACCCTCTAGATTTCATTTGCAACAACAAAAGAACAAATGATCTCCCTATGTCCACCACAGAATTTTGGAAATAGAACAGTGCAAATCAACTAGAATGGGTGGAGAATACTTTAGTAGACCAAGATAGCACAGAAGTTGTTGTTAATAATGTGTTAATTGATTTAGAAAGAAGACTTGATGAAGATTCCTTTGTACAGGTGCCAGGAGAATCCCAATCCCAAAGGGAAACACAGGAACATAGTGAGCAACCAACAGAAGAAGGACCTCAAGAGCAAGAGGAATCAGAGCAACCAGGCATATCAGAAGAGTTTTCTCAGCCATAACACATCATGAGTAATCCTCCTGTTGTATAGACTCCTATAAATGAGGAGAAGAATCCCAAAAGAGATAGAGAGGAGGCCACTCCTCCTAGCAGACCTGTTGCACAGACTTATGTCAAGAGGAAAAGGTTGAATCCTTTTTCAGAATAGGAGTTCACAGAGGAAACAATTGGAACTACAGGTACAAAAAGAGCAGAAAGCAGACATACCACTCCCTCTGGAGGTACACAAGAACCTTCCACTTCACAGGCTCAAATGCTAGAGAGACAACAGAGCATGGAAGTATCCTCATTTAGAGCTCCAACCAGCCAAAGCCAGGACATCAGAGAGAAATACAAAGAAATAAAGGCTAGAAATGAAATATTGAAGGCCCAAACCTTTGCACAATATCTTAAAATGGCTCGTACGAATCAAACAAGGCTAATGTCAGCCTTTGATGTAAAAGAAGGTAAGATGCAGATGACTTTTATGAAGCCTACCACATAGCAGCCTAGGTCAATATCAGATTACTTAAAGATAGATTTTGAGGTGTTGGCGAAGGATATCCATCCTATCGACCAAATAGAATTACACAAGCAGACCGGGGAAATGGTCTATTCCACCTTGACCAGCAAGGCCATTACAGCACATCAACTCCAAAATTCGCTGAATAATATATCAACGCAATTCCAGCTAGAGAAGGCCTCTTCACAGGCCAAGGATACCAGGATAAAGTCCTTAGAGGACTTAATCATAGAGTTGGGGCATGATCCCAAGGATGTAAAGGCTGCTGAAAAACTAATCAAAAAGAAAAATGATGACATAGCTGCATTAAAAAAGCAGCTCAAAATTCCTCCTCTACATCATCCACAAACAGCTGAAGTATTGGAAACTAGGAAGGTAGAAGAGTTTATGGACTTAGTCCTTAATCTAAATGATCAACTCAAAGAGACAGAGAAAGAGCTAGATAATTTGATACAGTCTAAACAGAGTGAGTTTTCCGCCACTCCTCAGACTATCATACCTGCAGTCTCTACAATAGTGCCTTCCACATTGGCTGATTCCTTAGCACCAACAGTTCCCCCAGCTACAACTCTGCCAGTCACAGGTGCATCTACAAGTGCAGGTACATCCACAAAAAAGATAGCTGAATTGGTAAAAGCTATGGAGGAAATGACCATCCAGGCTATTGAGCTCAAAAATCTTAGAGAAAAAGTGTTAAGTTTGGAAACTGATTGTAAACTTGCACAGATACAATAGAAGGAAGAAGCCCAGAAGAGTCAAAGAATGGGAGAAAGAATAAAAGTCCTTGAAAAGGACTTGAGATTGCAACAGCCACTAGGAGATATGAAGGAAATACTTTGGGCCAACATCATTGACTCCATCAATGATGTTTGGCCATCTATTCAAGTAATTTTTGAGCAAATTGAACTAGTAAAAGTGGCCACATAAGCAATTCACAAGACAATGGAAGAGTTGGGAGACAAACCTGAAGAGGCTAACTAACTGATAACACTATTGAACAACAAGAACAGGTATCAGCTTGATGAATTGAGCATAGAATATAGAACAGGGACCATTATAGAAATCAAGAAGATTCTTACCAAAAGGAACCTCATGCTTAATCTTGATAAGAAATGCCAAAGCATCTAAACTGATATTGATAGATTTATGACAAAGTTTGGTATTTTAAGAGAAAAAGGACTTCCTAGTCCTATGGTAATCCATGACAAGCTAATGACCCAAGATTATTATGTTGAAAGACTAAACAACCTGGCCAGCAGCCAAGCTAGCACTTCAGGGGTAAAAGCTCTGCCCACAGGAAAGGTGTTATATGATAATCTCAAAAGTCTGTTTTTTCTAGAGCATGAGCTAAAGCACCTGTTCATCAACAGGCCGAATTTTTCCAAGTACACAGAAGCTGATGAGATATATAGAAAGATGATAAGGATGAAATTACCTGAAGGTGAATGGTGGATGAAATTGACAGATTTACTATAAAGTTACTGCAGTAAATCTGTCTAGCAGCCAGGTAAAACAGATCAAACAGGGTCAAAGTGTAGCAGGTAAAGAGTATCAGTAGATTGAAGACATAAAGTAATTCCAGCACATAAGTATCAAGCAACTGAAAGAGCCAAATCTGAATTACAACAGCCAGCACAATCACAATAAAAGGGACAGCAAGAAGACAGCTCTCCATCTGTCTCTATCTTCATGCTTGAAGATATTTTTGGTTTCCTAGAATAATTCTTATATTGTTATGAGATATTTTGTAACATTTTTTGTTAAAATACTTCACAAGTTGAAGTAATTAGGGTGGATTAAAATACATTTCTGTAGACATTTTATATCAAGCTAAGGAGATTTTGTATTCAAGACTGGACTGGTTTTGTTGGATTATGAAATAAAGATAAATACATTTCACTGGATTCTTGTGCACAATTGGAACCAAATAAGTATTATCTCTTCATGTTTAAATATTGTTTTCTCGTCATGTTATAAATATTCATATGTTTTCTCTATGAAATCCGAATAGTAAACAAGGAATGATATCTCAGAATTAGCTTAAATGCTCTCTGTTTTGACTGTTTACTTTCTCATTGTTTTCTGCTAAACTATCTTGGTCTGGGAATTCTTAATTGCTCCCTTACTTCCGTAGTTTCTCCCTTTAGGTCCATAGTGAAGGATTCTTAGTTGCCCTTTTCTACTGATCTCCTTCTCCTCTTCATCTTGATCCCGGTTTCAGGATTCTTCATTTCCCTTTTACCCTGGTTAGGACTACCTCATCCATTTGAACCTGCAAATTTGCTTTTTGCTGTGCTAGCCTGCCCTGTGAACTCTTACTTTAGTAATTGATCAGATCCAGTTAAGCCACTCTTTGATTGACTCCATAGCCCAATGGCCTAAATATTTGTTCTTCCCATCTGTTCACTTAAATCCACCACCCAATCAAACCAAAACATCATGAGCACTAAGAACTAGCCTGAAATCCTACCCAAAACAAAGTTAAATTATAAAGAGAGAGCCCTCTCTGGACTTAGGTTGGCTAGAACCTGAGTCTAAAATATTAGGTTTGTGGTTACCTCGAATTATTCCTTCTTTTTATAACTTCTAGGGAAGACTTTTGAGTGATAGCAGACATGTTGCACCGTGATCTTTCATCTGAGTGAGTTGCCATTAAGGACAACACCTGTATCATAATGCCAATAATCTCCCCCTTTGGACTTGATGGCAACAACAACACCAAGTCACTCTCCCCCTTTGACATCAAGGGCAAAGGGTGGACCAAGATAATTTCTCCCTTTGACATACATTATGCTGGTCATGCTCCCCTTGAGTACATGATGAAATCTCTGATTGAGCTTCCCTTTTGTACATGCTGAGATGCACTAAAAGCGTCCATGCTCTTCCTAAGTACAAGCTGAGTCTGCAAAAAATGTTTTCTAACAGAATAACATGACTATATAACTCAACTATGTGAGGATGACCTTCTTATCACCAATGACTCATACATTCATCCATCTCCGAGTTATCTATAGTTCCAAGAGGTAAAAAAATCATAGTTGATGGTATGTATACTTCATCTAGTACTTGCAAAATGCCCTATCGTCCAAGTCACCAGTACACAGTTGGAGTTAAAAACATACTAGCTATCTCGGATAATATTAGGTACTGGAAAGTCAAAGGATGAATTCGAGTGTGCCAATATATACATAGATTGTTATGTAGATAATAATGTACATAAGATGATGAATAAATTAGAATTGAATGAATTAGATAAAGATCAAGAAGAGTTAGAAATTTTGCAGTTGAAGGATAATGTTTTTCCTAGAGGGTTAGTTCCCTTGGAAGAGTTATTTGATTTTAATGATGTGGCTAAAAAACCTAAAATAGAACCTACTGGAGTCGATGTGGAAGAATGTAACATAAGAACCAAAGAAAAGCCTAAAATAGTTAAATTATCCAAATCTTTGCCTTCTGCTGAAAAGTAGAAGTATATAGAGCTTTTGCAAGAATTCATAGATGTATTTTCCTGGAGTTATGAGGATTTAAAGTCCTATGACACCAACATTATACAACATAAAATTCCTATAAAAGAGGACCATAAACCTTTTAAACAGAAACTCAGAAGGATCAACCCAATGCTTTTGCCCCTAGTTGAGAAAGAAGTTAAAAAATTGTATGATGCCAAAATCATTATACCCCTATGGTTTTCAAAATGGGTGTCCAACTTAGTTCCTACTAGGAAAAAGACTCGGGAGATTATACTATGTATTGATTTTATAAATCTCGATAAATATTCTCTGAAAGACAACTATCATTTTCCCAATATGGACCACATCCTACAGAAGGTAGTTGGATCAGCGAGAATTTCCTTATTAGATGGATTTTCTAGTTATAACCAGGTTCTAGTACATCTAGATAACCAAGAGAAAACAACATTTACAACACCCTTGGGAAGTTTCATGTATGTGAAAATGCCTTTCGATCTAATGAATGTTGGTGCTGCATTCCAAAGAGCAATGGATTTTGCCTTTGCAGATGAATTAGGTAGGTTTATAGTCATTTATTTAAATGATATCACTATCTTCTCAAAGATAGACGAGGAACATTTTATCCATTTAAGGAGAGTTTTCAAAAAATGTAGAAATTTTGGTATCGCTCTTAACCCTAAGAAAACGTTATTTGGCTTAAAAGAGGGAAAATGATTAGGACATATCATCTCAAAATATGGCATAAAAATTGACCCTAGCAGAGTGGAAGAAATATTAAAAATAGACCCCCCTAGGAACAAGAAAGAAGTCCAATCCTTTATTTGAAAAATAATCTTCCTTCGGATATTTATACCAAATTTGGCTAACATCTTAAAAGAAATAACTGACATGTTAAAGAAGGATACTAAAATGAAATGGAATAAATATGCAAAGGATTCTTTCACTAAGGTCAAGAAAGCATTAAAACTGCACCCATTTTAATAAGTCCTGATTTTACAAAGGATTTCATGATATTCTCTTTTGCATTTGATCATACAATATCAGTTGTGTTGTTGTAGAAGAATGCTGAAGGACATGAACAACCAATTGCCTTTTTTTAGTACATCATTGAGAGATGCATCTCTGAAATACAATATCAAGGAAAAACAAGCATTTGCATTAGTAAAGGCACTTAAATATTTCAGGGTTTATATTCTGTGTTCACACATTATTTCTTTTTTTCCCAAGTGTAGTTGTCAAGGACATATTCACTCAAACAGATCTAGATGGCAGAAGGGGCAAATGGATTGCCACTATTCTGGAATATGATATTGAAATTAGACCAACAAATCTTATCAAGTGTCAAGGGTTATCAAAACTCATGGAAGAGTATAATTGTAATGTGTTAGACATCAATTTATTGCAGAATTAGATGAACATGAAGATCAAGCAACTCCACCGATCTTAAAAGTTTTTAGCACATCACCATGGTATGTAGAC
Source organism: Pinus tabuliformis (assembly GCA_031772625.1). Taxonomy (NCBI): domain Eukaryota; kingdom Viridiplantae; phylum Streptophyta; class Pinopsida; order Pinales; family Pinaceae; genus Pinus; species Pinus tabuliformis. The sequence continues at coordinate 150,359,148 of CM062805.1, read as the reverse complement.
ATAATTTTTGTCTTACAGAACTTATATGCTCCTACTAGTTTAACAAAACCAAAGCAAGGTTCCTTAAAATGAAATCTTTCAAATTCTACATTCTTGACAAAAAAATATATTGGAAAGATGCTGGAGGGATGTTACTAAAGTGTTTGTTGAAAGATGAATCAGACAGATTCCTGCAAGAATTTCAACAGGGAAACTGTGGTGGCCATATATATTGGAAATCTACAGCCAACATAATCCTTAGAGCTGGTTTTTACTGACCTGCCCTATTCTCTGATGTACATAAAAAGGTCACCTCATGCCATCAGTGCCAAATATTCGAAGGAAAAAGAAAGCTGCTACCTTTACCATTAAAACCAAGTTCAATAGAATTCCGTTTTCAACAATGGGGTTTAGACTTCATTAGTGAAATCCACCCCAATTCTGCAGGCCAACATAAATGGATTTTGACATCAACAAACTACTTTACTAAATGGATAGAAGCCATCCCCACTAGACAATCCATTGATACCATTATTACCCAATTTCTGGAAGGAAATATACTGTCTAGGTTTGGTTGCCCCCATAAAATTATAACTGACAATGTTGCTGCTTTCAAGTCCAAGAAAATGATAGATTTTTGCAACAAACATTAGATTAAGTTAGGGCACTCTACTTCTTATTACCCCCAAGGTAATGGGTTAGTTGAGTCCTCAAACAAGAGTTTGGTCTACATTATCAAGAAGCTATTGCAAGAGAACAAGAAGGCATGGCACAAAAAATTAATCAATGCACTATGGACTGATCAAGTTACTACCAAGAAGTCCATTGGAATGTCACCATTCCAGATAGTGTATGGGATAAATGTAGTTTTCCAAACTTCTTTGGAAATTCCAGTGCTCAAACTTCTACAGGAAACACAAGTGGAGACCAATGATATGCAAAGAAGGATAAACCAAAATATTCAGTTACAACAATCAAGGGAAGAAGTCTACCATAAAACTCAAGTCATCCAAGAGAATATTAAAAGGACTATGATAGAAGGACTAAAGCTGATGATTTTCAACTCAATAGTCTTATTTTGAAATGGGATTACAGAAATGAGGATAAGGGAAAACATGGTAAATTTGACAAATTATGGAAAGGACCTTTTAAGATTGATGCTTTCAGAGGTAACAACGCATTCCTTCTGTCAGATTTGAAAGGAGAAGAGCCGCGAGGTGGACCAATGAATGGAAGACAGTTAAATCATTATTTCCCACCAAAGTAGACCAATCCATTCATCACCATTGTAAAATATCATTTTATTTTTATATTGCAAGAGTGCAAGTGACTCTCAACAGAAGTTGAAGCTCGCAGAGAAGGCCCTGAGATCCTGATTGTGTGTTGCCATAGGTATGAATAATTCACAGGTATAACAATTCAACTGAAATATTTTTTCAAACTGGCCAATGGATAAAGCTATTGATCTACAGTTTTCTTTGACACCTCACACGGAGGATGCCATCCCTAGTTGGAGCCACTATTAGGGTCCTATATTTCATATTTCATAGGTTGAGTTGTTTTGACCTGATGATTTAGATTTGAAAAAATGTAAATAATGTTTCATGTTTGAAATTTATTTCCAAAAGAAAATGAATAGATATATCTATATATATATATATATATATATATATATATATATATAGAGAGAGAGAGAGAGAGAGAGAGAGAGAGAGAGAGAGAGAGAGAGAGAGAGAGAGAGAAGAGAGAGAGAGAGAAATATATATTGTAGGGGGAAAAATAGAATAAAGAAAGAAATGAAAGAAAAGAAAAGAAAAACAAAAAGAGAAAAAATATATGAAAATGTTCCCCTAGGTGAGCAAGTCTAAATGCCACCAAGAAAAATAAAAATTGCATGAAAGCTTACTGCAAGAATTTTTGTAAATAAATTGTGCAACTTGTTTAAATGTCACATTGTGAATAGGAGAATTATAAATAGTTAGTCTAATCACACTGTTTAAATGTGATTAGTCTGAAAATAAATTTAATTAGTGAGTGAATAAATCAATCTCACAGTTTAATCGTGATTGAGTTTGAAGTGCAGTTAATCACACCATCTAATCATGGTTAACTGACATAGAAAAAATAATAAAAAAACCTTAGAAAATGAATAAATGGGCTTGCAAAATCAAATGCGCCCTAGATTTGATTAATTTGATTTAAATTAGTTAATTTGATTTTGAGTAAGCTAATCATGAGGTTGAACATGATTAATTGTTTGTAATGGTGTATATTATACCTTAACATTTCCAAGGTTGTAATAAAGTTCTATGGTGACGAAATAGTTTTGTCGATGGCATTATTTATTATGGAAAATTAACGGTTGAGAACTTCCCCGCCCAGACCAACGACGGGGAAGTGTTTTTGGGCCCCCCGAAGCTCCATTCCACTCTATCCATGTCGAGCAGTCCGAAAGCCCCACTACGTGTTAGCCCCACATCATTTTTCACCCCCCTGCCTTTTCACTCATTGTGCCCCCCCGAGAAAATTCGTGCAACATTGACCATTTGCTTCCCCACCAATCCCTATCTGCCACGACACCCTTCTCGACCCCTCTCATTATTGGAAATAATACTGAGAGGGGGGGTGAATCAGTATTATCAAATCAATAAATTTAATTTCCCAAACAGATTTGTATACGCTACTTCAGCTAAGTGAACTAGCGTGTATACGTGACTATACTTAAAGCAACCAGCGTATATGCAAAGAACTTTTGATTTACCCAATTTATCATGCATTGAACTTTAACCAGTATATCAGAGATTTATTAGACAGTGCAGTAAAAGCAGAATAAAGCATCACACATATGCAACACACATCAACACCAAGATATAAGGTGGAAACCCAATGTGGGTGAAAACCACCTGTTGTTGTCATCTCTGTCTTCTTTTAATAATAAGAAAATCTGTTTACAATTTTGTACTAGTGCAAACTTATACCAACATGCAGGCTTCTACCTACAAAATGTTACAACCTTCTCTCGTTCTCCAGCTTCTACTAGAAGGGAGATACAACCCTCTAACTTTTGTACTAGCCGATATGTTTACTAGTACATAGGATGCGACCTACAGAAGGCTATGACCTTCTTTCTTCCTTCATGGACCACGTTTCATAAATTTTTAGACTGGATCCATCAACAACATTATAACTGCAATTCAATCATCAAATACATCTGCATCAACTAATCACTGAAACTCAAACGTCACTTTCTGAATCACCCATAACTGAATCAATCAATCACTTTGACAGTCAATATGATCAGTCAGAATACTGTCACCAGAATACAGTCACCAGAACCCAAACCAGAACCCAGAATTCTGAAATAGCATACTGAAACAACTGAAACACACTTTATGAGGTATATGCTACTTCCATGTGTCGAACCTGCATGTATACACACTTTTATCAAAGCCAACCAGTGTACACATCTGCAAATATTAATTCATAATTCTGCAGCTATTCCAGACTTAAGTTATACCTAGATCATAATATTTACAGAACAACACATGCGTCAATATTCAGATCTAGACTATACATGATCAAACCACATAATGATAATTCATTTCAAGCCTTAAGATCTGAATCCATCATTAGATCTTATCCTTCGCCAACCGCTGAGGTTCATCCTTGGTTCAGATCAAGCACAGTATCATAAGCTAATAACCTACATACTAGATCTCACACTTCATCAGATATTCGATACTTACTTCACTGGCCTAATGATCTTCTCCTCCTTTTATAGTTTTAGGCCTTTCTCAATACCATGGACCAAAACCACTTAGGACCAATACTTTGGACCAAATACCTAGGGTCAATACCTTGGACTAGATACCTTGGACCAATACCATGGATCAAAATACTATGGACCAAATACCTTGGACCAAACTCAGTTTTCCAAGATTTACGCGTTTTTCCTTCTGTGAAAGTGCATGTGTACGTATATGCTACTTGTGTTCAGTGAACCTGTGTGTATATGCACCTTGGTCAAAGTAAACCTCTGTATACCTCTCTTTCTTCATTCTTTGTAGTCTGATCTATAATTCTTTGTTGTTAACCTGTTGTACTGTGATCTTTCATCTAAGTGAGTTGCCATCAAGGACAACACCTATATCAATATGCCAACAATCTCCCCCTTTGGACTTGATGGCAACAACAACACCAAGTCACTCCCCCCTTTGAAATCAAGGGCAATGATCCGAATTGGATACTTAAACTCTCTTAAAGTTTCCTGAACTTTGTAAAAACTCATGCCAAAGTTTCAAAGTCTTATGGATGACAAGCTTATTAGAAATAACCTCTAAACAATGGCAATTTATGGTCAGCACGGAGGAACGAGGACCCTGGTTAAAGAGCACAGACCGTTGGCCCATGGTAATCTCACGCTGGCACAAATTGACAAATGGGAGGTCAAATCCAGAAACATAGGTAGTTTCAGTGAAGGAAAGCGCCCAAGCACTCGGTCATGAGGGAAGCATAAGAACCGTACGGAAATCGTCGATTTCCTCAAAAGGCGGTCCCACGCTAAAACCGGCAGGATATCGAAAGGGCTTCAAGCAGTAAGTGGGTTCGACTAAGTCCCACCTGATGCCATACATTGGGTGACACGCGTCCGGAGGATGAGAGAGAAAACCGCTCACATCAGACGAGTAAAGGTCATGCTACTTACCCGCCCGATATGGACGGAGATAGTAGGATCTGGAGGCTCCAGGTCAACGACGGAGAAATGATCCGATGGATGACTGGATTTGATGGGGAAATAGGCTGAGTCATATGAGATTTGAGGTCTGTTATGATCGATGAGTTGGTAGAGGAATTAGTTTCATGGGCAATCTTGGAGCAACAGAAATAACGACCGTTCAAAGAGCACTGACACTCAGTTCGTGAGGAAATAGGTGGCCACCTCTCTATGAAGCGTTACACAGTGATGATGATGCAGAGCAGGGGAATTCAAGCGGATAGAGGCAAGAGATCCAGAGATCCGGGAAGCAGAAACGAACAGTCAAGAAGTGGATTTGCTTTAAGTCACGAACGGACAGAGAGTAAGAGCAGGCAGAAAGAGAGAGAAGAAAATTGTAGAGAACAGAGAAGCCAAGCTGACCTACAGAGCCAAGGCAACATCGAGCAGACAGAGACAAAGAGAGTCTGAGAGTCTGTGAACTCCAGAGAAGGCTTGAGAGGTTCAAGCAGCTCTTCTGTGTATACCTGTCGGGTATTGAGTACCAAATTGGACTCATACCAGTGAGACCAGTTGAGGTCAAGATTCAGTAAGGGGAGTCTATGTACTCTAGAGACTTGGGGGATCCAAGTACAATCCTACTGATCATCATCTGTTAAGTGAGACTCAAATTGAGCTCATTATTGTAAAAAATCTGCTTTTAAGACACAATAGAAAGGCCACCATTGAAGGCTAGACTAGGAGATGTAGCCCAGGAGGATTGGGTGAACTCCTTATTAAGCTTGTTGTGTTTTATATGTTTGCTTATTGTGTTTCTCTTACTATTTCAGTGCCTATGTATTTTGCAATCTTATTGATCCGTTGCATAAAATAACATAGGCACACCCCAGCACATGAGTCTGTAATACCTTAATTAATTCTTTGAGGTCATTTATGGGTGATTTTAGATCAAGTGGTATCAGAGCGTCTAGGTTGTTAAGGTTAGACAAGCTTGTGCTGGATTTTGTTGTTGAATGCTAACTAGATCAAAGCTTAAATTAGGGGAAGAAGAGTTAGTTGAATCTAACCCGGAAATTGGAAGAGTCTATCCTAAGAAGAAAATGGCTAAAGAAAGTCCCTTGGGATTAGACCCCCAGTTCATGGACAGTTTCTTGGTCATGAGGTCCATGGTAGAGGAAATGCATAGGGAGTTTAAGAAAGGTAGAGATGCAGATTCATCACACTCCAAAGATAAAGGAGAAGAAGAATCTCTCCTCCATGACCAATCTAAAGGCAAAGGGAAAGAATAAAACTTTCTCACACCTCCTAATAGCCCTGAAAATAAGAAGAGGACATCTTTGATTAAATTAGATGTTAAATTTTATTTGTCTATCTATGATGGAGAGTTGAATGCAGAGAAGTTGGATAATTGGATTAAACAGATTGATATGTATTGCAGGGTGCAAAATATTGACTCAGACAGAAGTAAGATTCAGTTGGCCAGCCTACGCCTTGGAGGAACTGCCTTGGTATGGTGGGAAGGTCGAATACAAGCTGACATGAAGAAGCATGGTAAGATTCTTTCTGTCTGGAGTGAATTTGTTTCTGCAATAAAAAAGCAGTTCTATCCATTAGCTTATATGCAACAAGCCATGATGAGCTGGCAAACCATTCGACAATTGAAAGGGCAAAGTGTATAAGGTTACACCAAAGAATTTAGAAAAAGAGCATTGATTCTAGGAATTTTATTAGACTCACCTGAAACTCTGTTGAAGTACATAGGTGGTCTACCCAGTTATTTAAGACACACTGTTCTCATTTTTAACCTTACTAGCATATATGAGGTCTCTATTCAAGCTACCCATTTAGAGGCTAGAGGTAAGAATGTGGTCCCAGAGGTCGAGGGATCATCCAAACCCACTATAAGCAAGAAAAAGAAGAAGAGAAAACAGAAATGGAAAGAGAGGAAGGCCAATGTTGTACAAAAGACAAAGTCTTCGTGCACTCACTGTAAAAAGGATGGGCATGATGATGAACATTGTTGGATTCTACATCTGGAGCTGAGACCTAAGAAGTTCAAGGGCAAGAAGAAGAAGACTGTCGTAGCTATTCAAAAGGATTTGGGGTCAGACTCAGGAGATGAAGCAACAATTGCAGCCACAGGTATAAAGGGTAAAAATTCTAAAGCATCTACTAGTAATTCTACACAATCTACTGATAATGAAGAAAATGAGAGAAAAAGACATGAGCTTTTCCATATTCGAGTTATTTCCAAGCATCAAAAGATTGATACTTTGTTTGATAGTGGCTCACAAGTAAATTTAATTTCTGAAGCAATTGTAAAGAAGTTGGGATTACTGACTACACCTCACAAGAAGCCATACCCATTAGGTTGGTTATGTGATAAAGCACAACTACAAGTGACTAGACAATGTAAACTTAAGTTTTCTTTTGGGTTAGCATTTGTAGATGAGGTTGAGTTAGATATAGTTCCTTTGGATATATGTGGAATTGTTTTAGGAAGTCCTTACTTGTATGATAGAAAAGCTATTTTCTATAGAGCTGAGAACAAGTATCTACTCGTTAAAGATGGAATCGAATATATTGTAAGGGCTCATAAGCTCAAGAATAATTATACTCTCATAAACTCAGGGCAGATGAAACGAATTGTAAATTCATGCAAACAATTTTTACTGATGGTTGTAAAGGAAAAGAAACCTGATAAAACCAATGTATTTGAGGGCTGTGATGCTAAACAGCAAGCTAATTTAGAAAAAGTTGTTTCAGAATATGATATCTTGTTTCAAGAACCTAAAGGTCTGCCACCCAAAAAGGAAATAGTGCATGATATTAATTTGCAGCAAGATGCTCCATTGCCTAACATCGGAATGTACAGGTTGTCCGCTTTAGAGAATGCAGAAATCAAGAAGCAGGTGCAGGAGTTGCTTGAGAAGGGGTTCATTAGACCTAGTGCATCACCATGTGGGTCTCCAATTGACCTAGTGAGAAAGAAAGATGGCTCGTGGAGAATGTGCATTGATTACTGAGCACTGAATAAGATAACGATCAACAATTGTTATCCCCTTCCTCATATAGATGATCTATTAGATCAATTGAAAGAAGCTGTTTATTTTTTCAAGTTAGACTTGCATAGTGGATATCATCAGGTGAGAGTTGCAGAGCAAGATGCATGGAAGATTGCTTTCAAAACAAAGCAGGGATTGTATGAGTGGCTGGTTATGCCTTTTGGCTTAACTAATGCTCCTGCCACTTTCATGAGAGTAATGAATGATGTACTCAGACCTTTTCTTGATGATTTTGTTATTGTATATTTGGATGACATTCTTATATTCAGCAAAACATGGGAAGAACATTTAAAGCACGTCAAGTAGACTCTAGATGTTTTAAAAAGAGAAAAACTTTATGTTAAACTCTCAAAACGTGAATTTGATAAAACATCTTTGAATTATTTGGGTCATATAGTAGGGGGTGGTGAATTGAAGATAGATCCCTCTAAGGTTGCAGTCATTGTAAAGTGGCCTAAACTCAAATCTGCTACAGAAGTTAGAAGCTTCTTAGGAGCAACACAATATTGGAGAAAGTTCATTTCTAACTTTTCCTTAATTGCAGCTCCCTTACATGCTTTAACAGGATTGAACAAGGTGTTTCAGTGGGGAGGCAAACATCAGAAAGCCTTCAACATCTTAAAAGAAAAGATTAGTATAGCACCAGTACTAGCACTACCCGATCTTCAAAGACCATTTGATATTCAAACAGATGCTAGTGACTATGCCATGGGAGCAATGTTGATACAACATGGTAAACCCATATGTTATCATTCTAAGACATTTAATTCTGCAGTAGTTAACTATCCCACATATGATAAAGAATTGTATGCATTAGTGCAGGGTGTGAAAAAGTGGAAACATTATTTAATGGGCAAAGAGACAGTTATACATACTGATCATCAACGACTTCAATATCTACACTCCCAAACTAAGTTGCAGCAATCAAGACATTATAGATGGATGGGTTTTCTACAACAGTTTCATTTAGTCATCAGATATAAAAAGGGCATACACAATAAAGTTGCAGATATGTTATCTAGACCAATTATAAATGCATCTACTATACTTAAGCATAATTCAGTATTGCATGAGAGCTACATTGAACAATATGCTCAAGATATAGATTTTAAAGATGTATATGCAACTTTAATTCAAGGAAAACGAGTAGAAGAATTTGATTATCATGTTAAGGACTAACTCTTGTATCATTGTGGGAAGCTATGCATTCCACAAACTGAAAGAGTAAAGATAATTCGAGAAGCACACACTTCTCTAATATTAGGTCACTTTGGTGTAAGTAAAACGGTTGCACAGCTGCAAAGATTTTGTTATTGGCCGAAAATGAATGAGACAGTTTCTAGATATGTAAGAGGGTGTACCATGTGTGCTAAAAGCAAGCCTAGCAATAGAAAACTAGGCTTGTACACTCCACTGCCAGTTCCTTCTCATCCTTGGGAAAGTGTTTCCATGGACTTTGTTGGAGGACTGCCTAAATCTAGGAAAGGTCATGACTATTTATATGTTGTTGTGGATAGGTTCAACAAAATGTGTATTTTGATACCTTGTAATAAACAGATTACAACTGAACAAACTGCAAAGTTGTTCTTTCAGCATGTATGGGTTCATTTTGGATTACCCACTTCCATTATATCTAATCGAGATTCCCGATTTGTTGGGAAGTTTTGGTCGAGTCTATGGTAACTGATGGACACCAAACTGAAGAAGAGCATAGCCTTTCATCCACAGACAGATCGCCAAACAGAAGTGGTCAACAAGATAGTGATATAATTGCTCAGAGGCTATTTAGCAAGCATCTCAAACTTTGGGATGAATATTTATGTTATGTGCAACATGCTTACAACCGAGCTAAACATTCTTCTACACAGAGATCTCCTTTTGAGACTTGTTTTGGTTTCACACCAAGGTCTCCCTTGGATTTTGTCTTTGGTAAAGACATAGTATTTGATGGACACAGTGATGTGGACAAGGCAACCAAGTTCATTGAACAAATCTAAGAGATTCACCAGGCAATACAGGAACAACTGGAAAAGAGCCATGCCAAATACGAGGCAAGCATGACAAGCATTGGATGGAGCATAGTTTCCAAGTTGGTGATCAAGTTTGGCTGTATATCAGCAAAGACAGAATGTAATGTGAAGGTAAAAAGCTAAAGCTAATAAGGTATGGACCTTTCAAGATACTTGAGAAAATTGGTGAGAATGCTTTTTGCCTTGATTTACCAACTTACATGCACATCTACTCAGTCGTTAACGCGGATAGCTTGAGACTATTTGAACCTTCATTAATTGAAGATCCCGAAGAGTAGAGTCAATTGCCTTCTATTGATGATTTGTTACTTGAATATCTCAATGAATTGCAGGAAGACACATTTCTGGAAAGGAAGGTGAGGACGACATGCAGGGGAGATTTTGAGTACCTCAGGATTGGACTCAAGGGTTCAAAGCCTAGCAGTGCAAAATGGATAAAGATTGGACAAGTGAGACAGCTATACCCTCACTTAGTCGGTGCTTGAAAACTAATTTTTGGTGGTGCAAAAGCTTTTTCAGTGGGAAGGTTGTGATTCAAATTGGATCCTTAAAATCTCTTAAAGTTTCCTGAACTCTGTAAAAACTCATGCTGAAGTTTCAAAGTCTTATGGACGACAAGCTTATCAGAAATAACCTCTAAAAAATGGCAATTTGTGGTTAGCATGGAGCAACGAGGACCCTCGGTCAAAGCGCGCAGACCATTGGCCCATGGTAACCGCGCACTGGCACAAATTGACAAACGAGAGGTCAAATCCAGAAACAGAGGTAGTTTCAATGAAGGAAAGCCCCCAAGTGCTTGGTCACGAGGGAAGCATAAAAACCGTATGAAAATTGCCGATTTCATCAAAAGGCGAGTCCCGCACTAAAACCAGCAGGATATCGGAAGGGCTTCAAGCGGTAAGCAGGTTCGACCAAGTCCCGCCCGATGCCATACATTGGGTGACACGCGTCCAGCGGATGAGAGAGAAAACCGCTCACATTAGACGGGTAAAGGTCATGCTACTTACCCGCTTGATATGGACAGAGACCGTAGGATCTGGAGGCTCTAGATAAATGGCGGAGAAATGATCCGATGGATGACCGGGTTTGACGGGGAAATAGGCTGAGTCATATGACATTTGAGGTCCGGTATGATCGATAAGTTGGTAGAGGAATCAGTTTCGTAGGCAATCTTGGAGCAACGGAAATAATGACCGTTCAAAGAGAACTGACACTCAGTTCGTGAGGAAATAGGTGGCCACCTCTCTGTGAAGCGTTACACAGTGATGATGACGCAGAGCAGGGGAATTCAAGCGGACAGAGGTAGGAGATCCAAAGAGCTGGGAAGCGGAAATGAATAGTTAGGAAGCGGATTGGCTTTAAGTCACGAATGGACAGAGAGTAAGAGCAGGTAGAAAGAGAGAGAAGCAAATTGTAGAGAACAGAGAAGCCAAGCTGACCTGTAGAGCCAAGGCAACATCGAGAAGATAGAGACAAAGAGAGTTCGAGAGTCTGTAAACTCTAGAGAAGGCTTGAGAGGTTCAAGCAGCTCTTCTGTGTATACCTGTCAGGTATTGAGTACCAAATTGGACTCATACCACTGAGACCAGTTGAGGTCGAGATTCAGTAAGGGGAGTCTGTGTACTCTAGAGACTTGGGGGATCCAAGTACAATCCTACTGATCATCATCTATTAAGTGAGACTCAAATTGAGCTCATTATTGTAAAAACTTTGCTTTTAAGACACAATAGAAAGGCCACCACTGAAGGCTGGACCAGGAGACGTAGCCCAGGAGGATTGGGTGAACTCCTTATTAAGCTTGTTGTGTTTTATGTGTTTTCTTACTGTGTTTCTCTTACTGTTTCAATGTCTGTGTATTTCGCAATCTTATCGATCCGTTGCATAAAATAACATAGGCATGCCCCAGCACATGAGTCTATATTACCTTCATTAATTCTTTGAGGTCATTTACCGGTGATTTCAGATCAGGAAAAGGGTCATGCTCCCCCTTGAGTACATGCTGAATTCTATGATATGCTAAAATGTACTGATTGAGCTCCCATGATTGAGTCCATTCTCCCCCTGAGCATTAGCAAAGTCTGCAAGAAGATTTTCTAAAAGAATAACATGACTCTATAAATCAACAATGTGAGGATGACCTTCCTATCACTAATGACTCATACATCCATCTCCCAACCAAGTGGGGATATACCAAATTTGACTCATCCACTCAACCAAGTGGGGATATACTAATTGTTTATACATGACAAAAACAAGAAATATTACATCATCCATCCCATGCAGAGTGGGGTTACAAATTAGGTCTTTTCATAACCTTTACATTAAATGATATACATGACATTTATAATAAGGACAACCGACCTAACAAAACCATGATAGTCATCAGTAACTATCATACGCCATATATGATCTACACCATCAACAACATCATCATCAACAGCCTGTATATTTCCATCATCAAAAGAGTCACCTGGATCAAAACAATTATGCAGATCTGTACCAAGATCTTCTAAGATAATGCCAACAATGCATTAATAGAAGCATATGCTCCCCCTGAAACTATGCCGGATGTTCACTATCAGATCTGATTATTGCATATATCAGTAAGAAATATCAAGGCATCATCATCAATTAGATATACATCAAGTTATCAACAGCTTATGAGGACCAACATATTTCCACATGTTATCAGCAGATTGTAACCATCATCAAACAGAGTAGATAATTGACTAAACCATATCAAACCCCTTGTTCCTGAGTCTAGCCCACTTCTTTTCCTCAAACCAACATATACGCGATTGTGCCCACAAAAACCCGCGTATGTACGCGACTACGCTTCATGAAACTCGCGTATAAAAACCTTTTTCTGAAAAGTAGGATTTAACAACAGGATGATGTAGCAACTACTCCCAACTTTTGTCTGAGATATTCAAATGTCTCTCTGGGAAGTGGTTTAGTGAATATATCATAAAGCTGTTGTTTGGAGGGAACATGCTCCAATTTGACCTTTTTTTCAAGCACTTGTTCACGTAGAAAATTATGTTTGATGGGTATGTGCTTGGTCTTGGAGTGTATGACTGGATTCTTTGAAATAATAATGGCACTTGTATTATCACATAGAATGGATATGGGTGGAGTACATGTGATCTGAATGTCTTGCAAGGTTTGCATCATCCAAAGTAGTTGTGTGCAGCAAGATTCAACAGTCACATATTCTGCTTCAGCTGTAGATAATGCAATCTAACTTTGTTTCTTGCTGAACCAAGACACTAACCTGGAACCCATATAGAATGCACCACCACTAGTGCTTTTTCTGTCGTCAACACTTCCTGCCCAATATGCATCTCTATATGCATGAAGAGTAAGATCTGTATATCTAGGATACCATAAACCAAAGTTATGTGTTCCTTGAAGATATTTGAAAATCCTTTTGACTGCCTGAAGGTGTGATTCCTTTGGATTTGCTTGGAATCTTCCAACTATTCCTACTGCATGCATGATGTTAGGTCGAGTACTTGTTAGATAAAGCAGACTGCCAATCATGGATCTGTAAGTTGGTTGATGTACTACTGCTGATTCATCATTTGAGCTGAGACTGCATCTTGTTACCATTGGGGTACATACTGGTTTAGAGTCTTCCATGCCATGCTTTTTCAAGATCTGTTTGAAATATTTGGTTTGTGAAAGAAAAATACCATCTTTATTTTGTTGAACTTGTAGACCAAGAAAATAGGTAAGCTCACCAAGCAAGGACATTTCAAATTCTTGCTGCATTACTGAAGCAAAATTTTGACTCATGGATTCTTCATTCCTACCAAAAATGATATCATCAACATAAAAAAAAATTATTAGCAATTTATCAGTGTCAATTTTTGTATATAGATTGCTATCTGCTAACCCCTTTGAAAAACCCTATTGGTGGAGATATTTGTCAAGACGGTAATACCAGGCCCTTGGAGCCTGTTTTAGACCATAGAGAGCCTTTTTGAGTCTGCATACAATTTTTGCATCATTTCCAAGAATGAATCCTTCTGGTTGTTCAATATAGACTTCTTCTTCTAAGTCTCCATTAAGGAAGGCAAATTTTACATCCATTTGGTATACTTTGAATTTCTGAAAACTAGAAAGAGCAAGAAACATCCTTATGGCTTCAAGTCTAGAAACAGGTGCAAAAGTTTCTTCAAAATCTATACCTTCTTGTTGAGCATATTCTTTACAAACAAGTTTGACCTTATTTCTAATAACTTCTCCATTTTCATTTAGCTTGTTTTTGAATATCCTTTTAGTTCCTATGATATTCTTATCATGAGGTCTAGGAACTAATTCCCAAGTATTATTCTTTTCAATTGTTCAAGTTCTTCATTCATGGCCTTGACCCAACCTTCATCTTTGCATGCTTCATTTACATTTTGAGGTTCGGTGGAGGATAGTAATGCTAGATAGCTTGAGGTTTCTGTAATAGTTCTTCTTGTCTGTACACCTACCTCTTTTTCACCTAAGATTTGAGTTTCTGGATGATTTTTCTGAACATACCTGGACAGAGTCTTTTCTTCTACCGTTATCTCTTCTTCTAGTGCTTCATTGGTTTCTTCTTCAGAATCATTATGATTTGATGTGGGAAAATAATCCCCATCTTCTTCATTGTCATAATCTTCGGTTTTTATCTGTTTAGGATTTTGCATGCTTCATCAACTACAACATCAATACTTTCAACAATTTTCCCAAGTCCTTTATTATAATATTTATATCCTTTACTTCCGGAAGAGTAACCAAGGAGAATACCTCCATCTTCTTTGGGCTCAAACTTACCAAGTTTTTAACCAGTCCTTTTGATATAGCATTTGTTTCCAAAAACTTTAAAGTATTTTACCGTAGGAGTCTTACCATACCAAAGTTCATGTGGAGTTTGAGTGTTGTTTACCCGAACATTTGCTTGGTTGAGAATAGTTACGGCAGTGAATGCAACTTCACCCCAGAAGGTTGCAGGAGTTCCAAATTCATCTAGCATAGCTCGAGCCATTTGTTGAACAGTTATGTTCATTCTTTCTACCACTCCATTTTGCCAAGGAGTCCTTGCGGTGGAGAACTGCCTTTTTATTCCATGTTGTTCACAAAAATCAAAGAATTCATCCGAGGTAAATTCCCCTCCTCGATCAGATCTAAGGCATTTGATTTTGCGATCTGATTCATTTTCAACCAAAGCTTTGAAGGCTTTGAACTTTTCAAATGCTTCATCTTTATGCTTTAGAAGACCTATCCAACACATTCTGGAAAAATCATCAATGAACAAAATAAAGTATTCTTCTCCATGAGGTGACTTTTTGCTTGATGGTCCACATAAATCAGTATGAAAAAGTTCAAGAGGCTTACTAGCTAACCCTTCTTTTTCAATGAAGTGAGATCTGGTTTGCTTACCGAATTGACATAGTTTGCATATTGTATTTTCAGGAATGTTGATATCTAGAAGATCACGAACAACCTGGAATCTCCATGCTTTTCTTATTTGAGAAAAGCTTAGATGTCCAATCTTCTATGCCATAGCCAGTTTTCATCATTTTTGCTTAGATAGCATTGTTGTTGTCCTCCCTTGAGTATGTTTATGTTGTTTGGAGTTCTTGTACCTTTGATCATAGTTTCTCCTGTATTAAGCTCACGAACAACACATCCGTTTGATCGAAACACCACTTCATTTCCTTGATCACACATTTGACTGACACTCAACAGGTTATGCTTTAGACCATCTACATACATAACATTCCCAGCTTTAACCTTTTCTTTCAAGAAAACAGAGCCTTTACCTTTTATGACAGCAGGAGTGTCATTTCCAAATGAGACATTCTTTTCCTTTTCTAAGGCATTATATGAGTGAAGTTTTTCTTTGTCACCTGTCATGTGTTTTGAGCATCCACTATCGATGTACCACTGATTTTCTTGTCCTTATACATACAAGGCTATACCACATCTTTCTGTTTGAGGTTCTTTCCTTCTCCATATTTTGGGATTTAATGGAGTTTTCTCCTTTTGAGATATTTGCTAAAATTTACTCATGCATTCAGATTCTTCATGACCAAAGTTGTTACAGATTGAGCATTCTATTTCATTTTCAAGAAGAGAAAAGTTATTATATGAACTTTTCTTGATCCTTGTCACATTCCTTTGATTTTGTGCTTCTCTAGTCATGATGGTTTTGTAAGAAGCACATTGAGAAGCTTTTTTTCCAAAATTATGACATGAGAAACATTGACTATTAAAGAAGTTCATGTGATTATCGAATCTATTGACTTGGAGATTGTAGTTTCTATTGATATTCATCTTTGAAGCAAATTGAGTATGATTTACCTGAGGTTGGTTGTGGCTTCTATTCATCCTTGAAGCAAATTGAGCCTAATTTACCTGGTGATCTGCTTTATGCATGTGTTGATGATTGTCATACTATTCACTTTTCTTTGCTACATCAAGATAGCTTTTAGTGGAGGTTGACGGCTTCTGTGATTGAGATGCTTCTTCAGTATATCCAAGACCTGTCTTTATCAAAGGAGAACACTGCACTTTGATAATTTCATTTAAGGTTTTTGACCCCTTAGCAAATCTAAGATTGAAATATTTTGTTTTCTCAAGATCCTTTCTTAGACCTACAATTTCACATTCTAGTTTTTCATTGTGTTTTTCTCTTTCAACAAGTTGGTATGTCAAGGTATCTATAATCATATTCTTTTCTTCTAAACAAATTTTGAGTTTAGAGATTTATTCATGAAACTCATCTTCTTCTAAAGCATCCCAAAAATTATCATCCTCATAAGCCATTAGAATTCTATAGTCATTACTATTTTCATCTTCATCACTATTTGATAAACCATCGCTATCTTCATGAGTATAGTAACTCTTTTTACTTACATTTTGTTTTCTATTCCATTTTGCAGATTCCTTCCCTTTATCATATTTATCTTTATGAGGACATTTGGAAGAATAATGACCTACTCTACCACAGGCAAAACATTTGAAAGGTAGTTTACCTCTAAATCCTCCAAAACCCCGTTGAAGCTTCTTAACAAAGTTTACTTCATCTTCTTCTTCTAAAATATGTTCTGATTCATTGAGTTCTTCCTTTCCTTTTGCTGAAGCTTTAAATGCGGCTTCTCTCATATCTGATGGGCCTCCTTTTCTCATCTTAAAGGCAGTTAAGATTTCGTGATGCTGTGTCATAGTGATAGTCTGTAGATCCTGTTTTTCTTCTATGGCAGATACTTTTGATTCAAATTTAGCAGACAAGGATCTTAAAACTCTCTCAACTATGGTAAATTCCTTTATCTCTTCACCCAGATTATTCATACAATTAACAACCTCATCTATACGTAAGAAGTAACTAGCTATACTTTCATCATTGTGCATCTTAAGAGTTTCATATTTAATTATGAGAGTTTGCAATTTAACACGTTTTACCTGAGAGTCTCCTTCGTAGCTTAGAATGATTTTGTCCCATATTTCTTTGGCTGATTTGAGTTGCATAACTTTGACAAACTCTGATTGTGACAGATTTCCCAATAATGTATTGACAGCCCTATCATTGGTTTCATATTTCTTTTTACCTGTCGTATCTGTAGGAATTGCTAATGGAAATGTATATCCTCCTTTCACGATTTCCCAGACATCCATTCCAAGTGATTGTAGATAGGTCGTGGTTCTTATCTTCCAATAAAAAAAGTTGCTCCCATCAAAGATTGGCGGTTTGATGGATCCCAGGCTTTCTTGATTACTCATGATGATGGATCTCCCTTCAAGCAATCAAGCTTCAGGTGAATCAGTATTATCAGATCAATACATTTAATTTCCCAAACAGATTTGTATACGCTACTTCAGCTAAGTGAACTAGCGTGTATACGTGACTATACTTAAAGCAACCAGCATATATGCAGAGAACTTTTGATTTACCCAATTTATCGTGCATTGAACTTTAACCAGTATATCAGAGATTTATTAGATAGTGCAGTAAAAGCAGAATAAAGCATCACACATAAGCAACACACATGAACACCAAGATATAAGGTGGAAACCCAATGTGGGTGAAAACCACCTGCTGCTGTCGTCTTTGTCTTTTTTAAATAATAAGAAAATATGTTTACAATTTTGTACTAGTGCAGACTTATACTAGTACGCAGGCTTCTACCTGCAGAAGGTTACAACCTTCTCTCGTTCTCCAGCTTCTACTGGAAGGGAGCTACAACCCCCTAACTTTTGTACTAGCTGATATGTTTAGTAGTACGTAGGCTACGACCTAGAGAAGGCTACGACCTTCTTTCTTCCTCCATGGCCCACGTTTCATAAATTTTCAGATTGGATCCATCAACAACATTATAACTGCAATTCAATCATCAAATACATCTGCATCAACCAATCACTGAAAATCAAACATCACTTTCTAAATCACCCATAACTGAATCAATCAATCACTTTGACAGTCAATCTGATTAGTCAGAATATAGTCACCATAACCCAAAATTCTACAACAGCAAACAGAAACAACTGAAACATACTTTATGAGGTATACACTACTTCCATGTGTCAAACCTGTGTGTATACGGACTTTTATCAAAGCCAACTAGCGTACACATCTGCAAATATTAATTCATAATTTTGCAGCTATTCCAGACTTGAGTTATACCTAGATCATAATATTTACAGAACAACACATGCGTCAGTATTCAGATCTAGACTATACATGATCAAACCACATAATGATAATTCATTTCAAGCCTTAAGATCTCGATCCATCATTAGATCTTATCCTTCACCAACAACTGAGGTTCATCCTTGGTTCAGATCAAGCACAATGTCATAAGCCAATAACTTGCATACTAGATCTCACACTTCATCAGATATTCGATACTTACTTCACTGGCATAATGATCTTCTCCTCCTTTTATAGTTTCAGGTATTTCTCATTACCATGGACCAAAACCACTTAGGACCAATACCTTGGACCAAATACCTAGGGTCAATACCTCAGACCAGATACCTTGGACCAATACCATGGATAAAAATACCATGGACCAAATACCTTGGACCAATACCATGGATAAAAATACCATGGACCAAATACCTTGGACCAATACCATGGACCAAATACCTTGGACAAAAAACTTAGTTTTCCAAGATATACGTGCTTTTCCTTCTGTGAAAGTGCGTGTGTATGTATACGCTACTTGTGTTTAGTGAACCTACGTGTATACACACCTTGGTCAAGGTGAACTTGCGTATACCTCTCTTTCTTCATTCTTTGTAGTCTGATCTGTAATTCTTTTCTGTTAACCTGTTGTACTGTGATCTTTCATCTGAGTGAGTTGCCATCAAGGACAACACCTGTATCATAATGCCAACACTCACCGTCTTCCACCTCAACATAACAGACCCCACTCCCCTAACCTTCCTTTCCATTTAAACTTGTCCTGAGAATCCGTATCACTCCCAATCATAGACTACCATCTGGCACTCCCCTATCCCTGTCAACAAACTGTTATGCCCATTAATTTCTCCCACTCCCTTTGTAATGGATCCTATCCTTGTAACAGTAAAAGTCAAACGGTAAAAGATGAACGGTAAAAAACAAACAATAATTTAAAAATTACCTTATTAAGCACGGTTAAAACCAAAAATTCCTTTCTTTCACCTATTTTTCATGACCTGTACAAGCTTTCATCCTCCACGATGTCGTAGTAAATAGACAATTGCCCAGCGACAGTGATCCAATCGCTATCAGAGACCCCACTCCAACATTTTGTAGCCAACTTCCTTTTCCAGGTAATCTTAGTGTCATCGTCCCCTTGCTTTTACTTTTCAAGATCAACAATGCCTCCTAAGACTAGAACCCTTAAGGACAAGGGAAAGAAATCAGAGGAAAATCCTATGCTACCCCCTCCTATTGATCTAGATCATCTACCCTCAGTTGATCTGCAGTATAAAATCGTTGAAACTAACTGTGAATTCGACTTGTTCGAACTTCAAAGTTGGTTGAAGTAGAAATTCTTAGATTAAAGCGATGAATTGAATATATGGGAGTCTAGCCTCCCTCAATTCATGTTCCCACAGACCGATCACTTCCTTGAACTAGTCTCCTAGTGTCATTTGAGCTATGTACCCTACCAAAGAGTGATTATGAGCTGAAATGGTGAAATTATGATCACCATCATAGCCAAACCCATATCTCAAATTATCCAAGTGATAATTTCGGAGTCTTCTAAGCCACTTTTAGTAGACTCTCTCATAGAGCTCTACAAGAACTTAACCTTCCCTCAGAGAGCGAAAATATTCGAAATGTTTCTTCTTGAAGATGCACAATTACCCAAAAAAAACCCTCCATACTCATCTTCTATGTTCCCTGCGGTAACCAAACAAATCATCAACATCATCTCATACCTACTTGGTTATCACTCTGATTAGTGGGTTGATGAGGCCATTATTGGCTTCCTCTCAACTTTTAACACTAGTAAGAAACCTATTGTTTTTAATTACAGTGAATTTATTGCAAAGGCAATGCATGAGAAATTCATGAAGTTGCCTACAGAGGGAGCTTTCAAATATGTTGTTGTGTTAGTTTATATGTTTATTTATCATCATGCATACATGTTTCCCTTCACTTTGCATAATATGGATGATTAGGGTAGTGCTCAATTAGTTATACATTGGACCTCTTTGGTTAGGAGAAACTCCACCGAATTCACTTTCACAGACTGTGTTGATCAGTTTCTGTATACAGTTATTTTTCTGCTACACAGTGATTTGGAGCCTAGGATAGGAGAAAATATTAATAAGGTTTTGCATCTTAGTGATCAGGTGAAGACAGGTGACTGCTATTTATACCATAATTACACCGAGATCAGAGTCTACCTATAGGCTACCAAAATTTGTTCCCATGAGACTGTTCTCATTAGAATACCTCGAAAAATGATACATATGGATGACCTGCATTTTGCGACAACTAAGGAAAAGGCACAATTTAAAATCAAAGTGTTAATTGGACCTTTTGTGTGCAATACCAGTACAACTGGTAAAGAAGCAGATTTGTTGTTATAGAAACTAAACTTCAAACTGTTCTTCACTTGGTCTTATGACCCTTTTGGTATGATTTCAAGGCTAAGAGTGGAGCAAAAGACTACTCCCTACACGCATACTCCTCGGCTAGAGAACGAGCAATACATGAACTGAGACCAGTGGGAGGAAAACACCTTGCAGAAAGAAGAGGAGAAGATTTTATCTACAACCACCTCACAGACACCCATCCCTCAGGAGAAACATAATAAAAGGCCCAGAGAAGAAGAGTCTTCTCCAGTAACAGATATTGAAGTCAAGCAGTTTTTAATCTACACTAAGAAGCCTAGAAAGAATCCACCACCGTTATTTATACAGGAGGAGGAAGGTCAAACTACCATAGTCATGTCAGGTAAACATACTTCAACAACATTAGAATACATCTTTGCAGGTATAAGACATGAGGACCTTTTTCTAGGATTTCCATCTTCCTCTGTTTCTTAAGATCTTCCAAAAACACCACAAACAAGGGACTTGGCTCAAGATACTACGAAGCCTAATATTTTTTCCAAATATAGGGAAATCAAAAAGAGGAATGAGATGCTGAAAGCCACAACATACACACAATTATGGAAGCAGACATCGACATCACAACACAGGCTCCTTTCAACATTTGACTCAAAAAAGGGCAAAATGCAAATTACATTCCTGGAAGTTAAAGTGTCAGCCCCAAGGACACCAACAGATTACAAAGAATCTATATTTAGTTTTGATACATAGCAAATCCATCCAATAGATCAAATGGACATGCACAAACAAACTAGTGAAATGATGTATGCTACACTAACAAATGTTGCCATGTTCGCTTCTAGATTACAGGTATCGTTAAACAATACACAGTCACAGCTAAAGTTGGAAAGGATTTCATCCTTAGCCAAGGATACTAGGATCAAGTCACTGGAAGACTTGGTGATCAAATTGGGATACAATCCCAAAGATGTAAAGGTAGCAGAAGAATTGGTGAAAAGAAAAGATGTTGATATCTCAACATTAAGGAAACAACTAAAACATCCTACCACAGAAGATCCACATGCTAAGGAAGTCGGAGAGATGGAAAATCATAAAGAAGATATATTCCAGATAGTTATTAAACATAACAGCCAGATCCAACATATGGAAGTAGAACTAGAGAAACTTCTCAAAGAGAAAAGCAGACAAAACAGTTGGCCATAGTCCACTTACAACAGTCCCATTCTTAACAATCACAACCCCAGGAGAATCTACATCAACTTCGGCGCCAACACAGACATCAGATTCTGCAAGTGAGCTTGTTAAAGCCATGAACAATATGTCCATTTAGGAACAAGAAATTTTTAAGTTAAAAGCTCGTCTCAAGACATTGTTAGAAAAGAAGTTAAAAATTGATCATTTTTATGTGGCAGAGTTGCAGAAAACCCATCAGATAAATCTTAAAATTGAGCAGTTGCATAGTGAGTTAGTTATGGGTCAAACTCTGGCCCAAGCCAAAGAAAATATATGGATAGAAATCGGTGAAGCCATCACAGAAATATGGCCTTCCATACAGATTATTTTTTAGCAACAAGAATTGATACAGAGGTCCAAGGAGGTAGTAAGGAAAATTAAAATAGACTTAGGACAGAAGCCTGGGGATGCAACAACACTTATTAAATTCTTGAATTCCAAAAACAGAGAAGAATTAGAGCAGCTGGGAATTCAAGACAGGACAAAGACTATTTTAGAAGTGAGGAGGATGCACACCAAGAGGAACATTATGCTACAACTTGACAATAAGTGTCAAAGTTTAGAGACCAGCATACAAAGATTTCACAAGAAGATGCAGGTGCTGAATAGGAAAGGTCTACCAAAACTAATTGGTAGGGAAGATAAACTTATGAGCTTGACAAAGTACCAGGAGAAAATATCCACTATGGCCCAAGATAAGTCAAAATTTGTAGGTATAAAGGGACACATAACAAGGAAAGCATTCCTGGAGGCCTTAGATTTTGACTTGTTCATCAGTCATGAGCTCAGACATTTGTTCATCATCAAACCAACTTTCCATAAGTACACAGATGTTGATGAGGTCTATAGAAAATTAGTTAAATTTTCTATACCTACTTAAGATATATGGGAGAAGCTATGTGAATTACTTTAGTAATTTTTATCTTTGACAGCAAAGCCCACAACACAACAAAATTGGAGGCTCAGTCATCCTTAGAAAAAGGGCCAGCAGTTCTAGCAGTTTAAAGAATCCTAATTTTTTGTATTATTTTTGTAATCAGTTGTTAGATATTTTTAGGATTCTATCTTGATCTTTAAAATCAAGATATTTTGTAATATTTTCTATAAGTACTGCATAATTCAAATTATGAAGGGTTGGGACTTGCATAAGAAAAGGACTATTGATGTAAAGTTGTTCCACAAGTTCCTGTGGACATATTTTTAGTAATACAAAAGCTTTAACAGGATTCTTATGTCAGATTTTGTTGGTGAAGTGATTCTCTCTTGTTGATGTGTTTCCTTCTATGTAATTTCATATGTGTTTCTGATCTATTTTGTTCAAAGAAAATTATGAATCTGAATTTGTTTAAGTACACTCAATTCTATCTTTTGAACAATTTCAATGTTTTCACCTGAAGTTAAGCAATAGAATTCTTAATGGACACTTGATCTCTTCTTCTTTCCCATATCATCAAGCATATAAGAGCTAACAAATTTTCCTACCTTGCCCTATTAATCCTGTCTACCACTGTTGAAATAGATTCATTTGCTTTCAGACCTCAAAATTCCCTAGAAAAATGGGCCTCCTAAGAAAAATGTATGACCAAAATGAACTTTATAAGAACCAATAGGATTCAAGATGATGATGTCAACCATGGCGGATGATTCACCATTTTTGGAGTAAAAAAGGTAAAAAGATAAATAATAATAATAAAAAAATTACTTTTTCAACTCATATTTTCAACTTACCTCCCTTAGGTTTTACTCAAATTTTGAGCTGAAGTACTCATTGGATGCAAAATTTAATTCCTCATCCAAGGAGTACACATGTTGCATACTCTCGATGGAACCTTCTACACGAAAAATGAGAAATACATGAAAAACATGATTGCAATCATGTTTTTTTTTTATGTATTTCAATTTTTTCATGTAGTAAGGTCCATCGAAAGTACGCAACATGGGTACTCCTTGGATGAGGAATCAAATTCTTCATCTAACAAGTATTGCCTCTTGAAATTTGAGTAAACCCATAGGAAGATAAATTGAAAATACATGTTGAAAAAATAGTTTTTCAATTTTCCCTCTAAAATTTGATGATGTAATCTTATCTTATTTTATTATTTCCACTATTATTTTATAATTTCCTTATGAGGCCCATTTTATACCTCAAAACTCCCCTAATGAGGAGTTACACATTGACATGAGTTTCGACCATCATATACCAGATAGGACTTACACATAGAGATGAATACACCAGCTCGAACACGCTATGCCCAATGCACATGTAAATGGCTCACAAAATACAATGAAAATGCATATAATAAGAATCAATACAGGTCAGACACAAGTACAAGAGATTAATTCAATTCAACACATACTTTAATGAAGAGGGACATAGTAATGCCAGTGATAGAGCAGGGAATCAAGATAATTTTTCTATCATGGGAGAGAGGAGTTATAGGGCAGAGAATGCTAAAAATGGGACCTGTGCTCTGATACCATGTTAGGAAAAGTTTGGGTAACTCCATGAATGAATTTAATTATTGATATATACATTACAAGGAAGAATCTTGGAATTCATATTCCAATATCTCTTCACCTTCTCATTTTGTTATTTACAATATTTACAATTATCCCAATCCCAAAGATTAGGTGTTAACACTAACATATATCAAGTTCCATTGAACAAAGTGAGGTGGTTTCCTCCTATAGAGGAAGGAAATATTTCACCTTCTATCTTAGAAACATAAAAGTACCCAACCCCTTCTTTTCAACGGAACTTAACAGGAATGGGATTATCATTGACCTGGGCTAGATCAACCACATGAAAGTCTTTGCCTTGTCTTTGAACCCATTGCTTAAGTTCTTGTTTTGAAATGTCGGCTTCTTGATTTTGTTTACATGTTTGTTCTTTACTTGGCAGGGATCTCCTAAAGGTTCAACTTCTTTTTTCCTTTAATAGTTTGGTTCAAAGTGTCTTTATTTGATATGCAAGTCTTGAGGAGAAATGTTAACTTTGGATTTTCTAATAGGTTTGGAGAAGCGAACAGGCTCCATATTTTCCACATGCTTAAGCATGTGTGGCTCCCTATAAAGGATGAATGTTTCCCCATCCACAACAAGGATGGTGGCATATTATAATTCCATCTATAAGTGTCCACCAATTGAGGAACAACATTTCCTTGATAGAAGCATTTCTCATGCATCTAACACATCTATGACTACAATATCCATTAACACAAAAATATATTTTTTGGTGGCCAAATGAACTTTAAAATCCTTCATAATACCATAGACAAGTATATATTTTGAGTCAAATACACACAAATTATTATAAGGCCTAGTGATCTCCATTTCCAATTGGTTCACCAACCTTAAATGCATTACATTGGCAAAGGCACCAGAGTCAACCACACAATTGTGTAGAATTAAATTGTTTATCACAAGGGACAATAAGAAGGGTTCATGCCTTCCATTTCTTCTATCATTGTACATGTTTTGAAGAATAATTAGAGGGTATTCAATCTCTTTCTCAAGGTTGAAGGCCTTCTTAAGTTGCCTTCTTTGGGGCTCAATCTTGGCCAACTCCAAAAGAGGCACTTGCACGCTCATTTTAGCTAAAACATTTCCTAAGTCAACATCCAAAGACAAATTAGGAGCTTGGGTAGCATGCCTAGGGATGTTCTTAGGTGGACAAGGTAGCCTATCCTTGTTTTGAATATAGAGCTAGAACTAGAGCTTGCTTGGTTTTGTTAATTATTCTTTCTTGACTAGTGTAATCCCTTAAACCTTCCTCCTTCATCAACAACCATGATTGGATCACCTTGATCACTAATGGCTTCTTCAACGCTTTCTTCACACTATTCTTGGAAGTAAGATTCATTAAGCAAGTTACTAAAAGGAGAATTATCATCATACTACATTTAGATGCTCCAGGTATTCTTCTTCTCCCATTTGATTATAAGGACACTCCTTAAGAGAATGGAACTCATTACAAGTTTGACACTAAGGATTTCCTTCTTGGCCAATCATGTTAGTTGGGGCAAGAGTATTTGGAACATTTTGTTGTGGACATTTCCACTAGTAAAATAATTCTTCTTGAGAGGCCTTTCTTTGTGAAATTGTGGTTTTGGAGGAAACTTTTTTTTTTTTTCCGGGGAAAAAAGCAACTTTTTATTAGTAGAATAAAAGTTTGGATCCAGTAGTTCTTAAGCCACGCAGGGCTTAATGAAGCATTCACAGCTCAACCCGCAGGGAACTTTTTTGCTGTTTGTAGCCTGAGAGAGTCTTCCTCCCAAGAGGAGGATGAAAAACCATTATAAACGATAGAACTAAAGTTATCTGGAGTCTCCTTAATGGAAAAGAACTCCATAACAGACAAAAAAAATAGTGTCCACCTGCACTGTGTATGATCATAAAATTTGAGAAGTCTGAAAGCCGTGATCGAACAGCCGAAAAGAAGAGTACAGCTAAGGAGAAATATATACAAAATATAAAAACAACATATAAAGTGAAAGCTGATAAAGAGCCAACAAAAAAGGGGCGGATCAAAAAATTGTTATTAATGCTACTGATCATAAGGAGGCTGGTCTGATCTGAAAGGTTTTGGAGGAAACTTTTGATGATATCATCTCTCCCTTTCCAACATTTCCAACTTGTTCATCATGTTTATTTTCCATTGCATGAGCTTAGAAGTAAATTTATTGAATTTCTAGGAAAATTCTTGCAAAGCAGGATCAAATTGGACTCTAGGCGTAGCATTTAGTTCAATTTTGGTCCTACGATAAGCAAGTAAATAAATATTAGAATCATTAAGATTATACTCAATTTCAATTGTTGACACCTAATCTTCAGGGATTAGGAAAATATTGAAAATATAAGAACAAAAAAGATGAAACGACAGTAGAATATGAATTCCAATGGTCTCCCTCTCCTTTTATATATTAATGATTTTTCGTGGAGTTACCAAGTGTGACCTAACATGATATTAAAGCACAAATCCCATTTTAGCATTTCTCTGCCTTGTAACTGCTATCTAGTGCCATTCTCTCCGATGTGGCTCAAACCTATCCCTGAAAACCAACATAAGTTGTACGCTCATTTTCCATTCAAACATTATCTCTGCACTATATTATTCTCTGCATTGAATACATATTGAACACAACGTTGAGCCTTGATGTCCGTGTGATGAATGGAGTAATTTAAATTTTGAATGAAGCGTTTAGTCCATGCGTAACTCTTGGTGTGTGCATATTCTCTGCGATGGATGATTCTCATTGAAGATGATAACCGACTGTATACGCTGGTGAACCCAACTTGTGACAGTTAAATTCGTGTGATGGTTTATCCCTTGGTTGAATTCGCTATGCGTTGAGTCTCGATGCATTGGTTTATTTTTGGTTCCTTGTCAAATAGTTTAATTTTGTAGTGCATTCAATCTCTGCTATATGCTATGTGTGCATTAAATCTATGCGGTGCATTGATTCATTTCGGTCTCTGTTTGTTGGATAAAACTCCGCATTGAAGTCTTATACGTGTGTTGTATCCGTCATGCTTTAATGTATTGAACGCCATTCAAGTCTAAGTTGTATTGTAAAATTATTTGGTTGGTTGGTACCTTGGTTCATAACATTATAATGTAAAAATTTCCATTAACAGCCCAAAGATCATCAATACCAAATATTTCACATTCAGAACTTAATATGTTGTTTAAGATGACATACCTTGACTAACAGCGGAAGTTGTTATGGCTGCCATCTTCTGTCTTCTGTTCTTCTGTCTTCTGTTCTTCTCAGAATTCGGTTTCTCTCCTCTTGCCCTCACTTCCTTATGTGTTTCTTGATGGAGAAGAATACAACTCTTGTGGGGAGAGAGAGGACCCAATCCTTTATATATATCATTTAACTCTTAATCTGGTACGTCCATCATATACCAATTCAACGCTTTAATGCTTTAATGCATGCTTTAATGCTTTAATGCTTTAATGCTTTTAATTATGGAATGACTTAATTAGTTGGGTCACATTAAGATTTAGAAACTTCCATTTAATTTCTAACATTCTCCCACTTGACCCGACTATTCATAATATTAAGCGTTGAACATCATACTATGATAAATTGCTGAGAGTTATGGCGGTTGTGCACTATTAATTCAATGCATTCCCTTCCATATACTACAATACCAGCAATCCATCAATTCATACTCATAATTTATATAAAACAGCATAATGGTCCACATAATGTCTTATATCATAATGATCAAACATAATATCTTTATAAGACTCTTTCTTGTTTAAAATTACATAAAATACGTACTACTTCATTAAAACAAGAGACACATAATTGTATATCAGAAACACATAAAAGAGCTCAGAATGTCATACATCAATTATTACAAATACAACCAAGACCCATTCTTTGAACATGTTCCTTAAATTGTCTTGGTTGTAACCCTTTCGTCAAAGGGTCTGTAATCATAAGTTCTGTCCTGATGTGCATGATTGCCATTCTTTGTTTCTGAACCTCATCTTTCACAACAAGATACTTCAGTTCTATATGTTTGGCACCTTTAGAGTACTTGTCGTTCTTTGAGAAAAATACTGTTGCAGAGTTATCACAATAAATTTTCAGCGGCTTGCTAATGGTGTCGACAACCGCAAGTCCTGAAATAAAGTTCCGCAACCATAATGCATGAATTGTGGCTTCAAAACATGCCACAAATGCTGCCTCCATAGTGGATGATGAAGCAACGATAGTCTGTTTCGCACTTTTCCATGATATGGCACCTTGAGCAAACATAAACAGGTAGCCAAAAGTCGATTTTCTAGTATCGATGCATCCAGCAAAATCTGAATCGCTATATCCAATCACTTCCGATTCATTGGATGAGCATGTAATCTTTCGGTATATACAGTGATCAACCGTATTTTTCCTTAAAACCAAAAGATGTAATAATGGTATTGAACTTAATATACCACTGCCGGGATGCTTGTTTAAGCCCATATATTGACTTCTTAAGTTTACACACCAATTGTTCTTTACTTTCTACAGCATGTGAAAACAAAATTGGATCCTTATTGATTCCAATATCATAATCTGATTCTTGCATATAAACCACATAATCATTAGAAATAGCTGACCTACGATTTCTTTGAGGTCTTCTTAATGCTACTTGTTGTGGTTCATGCATATCAGCATTATGTAAGTCATTTCCTTCAGGAAGTACTTCTTCATTTTATATGTTGTTCATTATCATCATGTTGTTATACAACAGCTGGAACAACATTTGGAGTAATAGTAGATGGAGGAACTATTCTAGGTAATGTAACATTTACCCTTGTTTCTTTATTTCTACTATTTCTCTTCTAGTACTCCCACTGACTTCACCATTCTCAATGAATCTTGCATTACCAATTTCTCATTGCCTCTCAACTTCATTTACAAATGTCTCAAGGACATTCACAGATTGAGATTTTTCATGAAGCAAATAGACATAACCATAACGGGAAAATCATCAATAAAAGTGATGAAATACTTTTCTCCATTAAAGGCTGGAGTGTCCATAGGTCCGCAAATATTAGTGTGTATTAGTTCAAGAAGCTGGCTGCTTCTAGTGGCTCCTTTCTTATTATGTTGTTATGTTTGGTTTGTTTACCTTTAATACAATCCACACATAATTCTAGATCGCTAAAGTCCAAATTTGACAAAATTTCATTATTTACTAGTCTCATCATTCTTTCTTTGGATATATGACCTAGTCTTTTATGCCACAAGAAAGCAGAATTTTCATTCACCATGCTACGTTTACATCCAACATTATTTACTACATTCAACAAGGAATTCGCACAAGTGTCATTCAGTTTCAATTTATATAAACCATCAATTAGAATACCAGAACCAACATTATCAGTATTCTTATATAAATCAAAACAGCCAGATCCAATCATACATCTAAAACCAGAAATATCCAATTTACTTGCGAAAAAAAAAAATTCTAGATAATGAAGGTACATAAAGAGTACTGTATAAGTCTAATACATATCCACTTTCTAGAATTAGACGATAAGTCCCAATGCCTTCAATTGAAGATTTCATTCCGTTTCCCATAAAGAGAAATTGATCTTCATTTGGATTTATGGTTCGGATCATAAGAAATCCCTTTCCTTTCGAACCAAGCTTTCCTTTTCAGACAGTCAACCTGATAATGTCCTTTCTTTTTACAGAAATGACATTGAACATCCTTTAGTTCCTTCTTTTCCTTATCCTGCCCATTCTTAGCAGGTGCCTTTTTCTTCTTGAAATGACTTGATTTTCCTTTCTTTTCTTTACCAGCTTTATTACTCACAAAACTTACTGAGTGATTCACTTGATTTTTCAAACGTCCTTCTTCCTGAACAAGTCTACTGGCCAATTCATTAACATTCCACTTATCCTTTATAGTGTTATAGTTAATCTGAAAAGGTCCATATTCAGAAGGTAGCGAGTTCAGGATGAACTGGACAAGAAAAGAAGCCTCTACTGTAAGTCCCAGGGAGTTTAACCTTGCTGCAAGATTAGTCATCTCTATAATGTGCTCTTGCATAGTTCGCGACCCATCAAACTTCATGGTCGTGAGTTCTGCCATAAGAGTACCAGCGAGTGACTTATCAGCTGAACGAAAACGCTCTTCCACAGACTGCATATATGCCTTAGCACTTTCTGTTTGTGGAATTGTTGACTTGATGTTGTTAGCAACAGTCATCTTAATAAACATAAGGCTCAATCTGTTACTGCGTTCCCATGCTTTATGGTGTAATTTTTCTGCCTCAGTACTATCTCTTGTAAGAGCAGCAGGTTTATCCACAAGGAGTGCCAAGTCAAGATCCTGTATACCTAAATGGAAATCGACTTGTTCTTTCCATTCAGAAAAATTAACACCAGTGAACAATGTAACAGATGAAGCATGTGTATTCATGGTAACTCCTGCAAATAAAAATTATAAGCTCATAACTAACGCGATTCAGATGTAGACATAATAGTATAAAATAGCACTCCTTTGGGTAGATACTATCCTATACTTAACATAATTAAATACCAAAACATAAGTAGGTAACAAATATGTTCAATTAAATAGAACTGACATCTTTGGATGATCAATATTTATTTAATCAAAATATCTATTAAACCTCATCATGTCAACTAGTTATAGAACAAGACTTTCCTTTGGGTAAGTTCTCAGGTTCTATCATTAGTGACGCCAGTTCTTAATTGGTATTATTATAACTGGCAATTTCCATCAATAATCATTATGTCACTTATGCACTAAATGATTATTCTGATTTTGACCACTTTGGTGATTAACAAAATCATAAATCTCATGTGCACGAATAACTTATAACGCATACCTTATGCAAAACAACATTCTGATTTTGACCACTTTGGTGATTAACAAAATCATAAATCTCATGTGCATAAACAATCATTAATGTATGCAAAACAATCATTCATAGAGCAATTACTTTTATGCCCAAATTTCAAACAATTATTTTGCACCAGTAAACTTTAACCGTGCAAAGCCAAAACAGTAAATGATGCACGAAAAGACCCTAAAAACTCTGATTATTGATCAAAATATATACACACCCTTCTTAATGTGTAAATTGATTTTCTATAAAATATCAAAATATATATTTTCCCTTTTAAAAATATATATACACACCATCCTTAATGTGTAAATAAAGCTATTATATGAAATAAATCGAATATTAGAGTCCGAACAGAGTAGATATGCATTCCAATGGTCTTGTATGCAAGGAAAACATAATACGGTGCACGCAACAACATAAATGGCTCAATGAAATTTTTCGATGCAGGGCTTATGCAGTTTGTCTTGAACATTTTCTTAAACGATTTGAGCCTTTGTCCCGATTCTTGGTTTGCAGTGCATGTACCAGAATCTAGTCAGGCAAATCTGCCTAACAGACTCAACAAGTAACGAAATCAAAAGTTCTTACATTTGCTTGAGAGACAGCATTTTAAGTTCATTTCTTTTGAAATAAGACATCGAATTCATGGACACGATTCGCAGGATCGATGTCAAATGCTTCGGTAGGGTAGCCTAAGGAGACTTCCGTCGTGGATTTAGAAGAAAATCACTCAAAAGTTTTCAGAAAGAGAACATACGGCTCTAGTCTTCCCGGATATAGACGTCTTGGAAGGCGGATGAAAAACAATCACTCGATTACCATAATCAACATGAGGCACATTTGAAGAACTCAGAAGTTAAATATGTCCAGCGTACACAGCCATTCACCAAGGAAATCCTAAGTTATCACGCCAAGTTATGAAAGTAACGTTTCATGTATCGAGTTAAAATGCTCAACAGTGTTAAATTGCATACGCCGCTTTACAGAATAAATGGTCAGAGGATCGAATCCATTGGCATGAGTTGGGAACTCCGGCGCGCTATCTCCAGAGCTTTATAGTGTAATACAAGGCTCGATTCGGTGTCAAAACACCATCCTCTATAAATCATGCATTTATCTGCGGAAAGAGTTCAGAGGGAGGAAAACAAAAAACCAGTGCGTCTGGCTTCACTGTGAGGAATACACAGTTACACAGTTACAAAAACCTTAGGAAGGGGTCCGTATTAGAGAGAATCAGCTGCGTTACCGTATTCCAAGACGGATAGTTTAAAGATATCTGGCTCATCAGTAAATCAAAATCCGCGATAGATGGACTGCACATACCGTCCTCTATATCTAACTTTAAACTTGAGGGCATGCAATACTATTCAAAACAACGGCGCAATTACATGGCTCGGATTTGATTAACATTCATAGGAAATATTCAGTTATTGATATGAGCTCTGATACCAAATGTAAAAATTTCCATTAACAGCCCAAAGATCATCAATACCAAATATTTCACATTCAGAACTTAATATGTTGTTTAAGATGACATACCTTGACTAACAGCGGAAGTTGTTATGGCTGCCATCTTCTGTCTTCTGTTCTTCTCAGAATTCGGTTTCTCTCCTCTTGCCCTCACTTCCTTATGTGTTTCTTGATGGAGAAGAATACAACTCTTGTGGGGAGAGAGAGGACCCAATCCTTTATATATATCATTTAACTCTTAATCTGGTACGTCCATCATATACCAATTCAACGCTTTAATGCTTTAATGCATGCTTTAATGCTTTAATGCTTTTAATTATGGAATGACTTAATTAGTTGGGTCACATTAAGATTTAGAAACTTCCATTTAATTTCTAACATATAATTGATTTATATGTGCGTTGAAATGGTTTTGAATTTCGTGTCATATGTTTAAACCATTGATATATGTATGGAACCATTCATATATATGTTGGCATATGCTAGTTATATAATATATTCGAGATAGTGATCCTAGCTTATTTTGATCTACATGTATGATGGGTCTTTGTTAAGAGAATTTTTTTATCAAAGATTATTGGTGTAATAATTATGTATATTCAAGGCTCAATGTAGAAGATTTACAAATATGTATTTACTTATCTCATAGTTGGAGTAATTCTCACTAGCAAAGAGAACTACCATGAATAGTTTAGAAAGATAAAGAATACATTCATTTTCAATGAATTGTGGAAAGGAATATGTGAAGGAGAAGTTGGGAATCCACCTAAAAAACCCACATATGACAAAGAGATTACCATATAGGAGAAAAATAACATCAAGGCTTATGCCTTGATTGCTGCATCAATAAATAAAGAGGTGAGTAATCACATTGCACCATTTACAAATGTATTTAATGATTTAAAGAAACTGAAAGACATATATGGCTCACACTATAACTTTTGAAGTAGTCCAACTTATAATCAAACTCTTCAATTTTGAATTCAAAGATGATGATACCCTTGCCCTAGCCTCTAAAATCAAAGCTATTATGCATGATGTAGAAGCTACCAGTGTTAAAATGGATGTTCCTCTCACAGTTTTCTTCAAGGCACTATATCCCACATATTCCTACTATCTTGAATCATTACAAGCTAGTGGAAAACTTAAAGAGATTACCTTTGACTCTCTTTTGGAGAGGTTTATAGAAAGAGAGAAATATTTTGGGAAGAGGAAGATATTTTCTCAATCTTCTGAAGAAGTTGTGTGCCTTGCAAAGAAAGAGAAGAATCAAGCACACGGTTCTTTTATAGGAAGAGGTGGCAAAATAGGACATGGAAAGAAAAATAAAAGAGGCAGGGGGAAAACATTACCAAGGAGGAAGACTTGATCTTCATTCTCTACGTTGTAACAGAAGTGGACATGATGCTTCCACATGCAAGATATTTTGGGATAGAATCATACAAGAAATAAATGAAGAGAAAGGAAAATCACCAAATCTAGGGAAAGGTAAAGCACCTGAATCCTCTCATTATATTGTGGCACGTTACAATATTGGAGTAACTGAAGATTTGTTTAATTCTTCATTTGATTCATGGAAAGATGCATGGTTGCTTGATTTAGGAGAAACCTAGTCCATGATCTTTCAGAAGGACTTATTTAAAGAATTCAATGACAATGTAGATGGAGCAATATACTTTATAGACAAATCAAAACTCAAGCCATCCAAACTTGGGACCATTAGGCTCAAATTTCTTGGTTTCCCTGATTTTTTTCTACGTGATGTACTCCACCTCCCAGAGTGGCGAATAAAATTGTTTTCCTTAGTTTAGATCTGCCAATGAGGACACTCTATTCACTTGTTTGATGGAAAGGTTGAGGTGAAAAAATAATCAAACAACTCATTTATCATGACTGGGATAGAAGAAGAAAGACTCTTGAAGCTGCAAGGAACCTCTACTTGTGCAAAAAACTTTGTATACTATTCTCAGTATAATGAAGGTACACTACCATCCATTGTCTTATGGAATGCTAGATTTGGACATCTGAACTATGTCAATATTTGTTTATTGAAGAGAAATGGTGTTACTGGTTTTCCCACCATTCTTAGGAAACTTAAGAAATGTGATGCTTGTGTCATAAGAAAACACAACAAATGGTCATTTTATGATTCTCATTCCAAAGCATATAGAAATATTGAATTGATTCATTCTGACTGGTATGACCCTATGCCTACTCCTTCTATAAATGGAAATACGTACATGAATAATTTTATTGATGATGACACCAGAATGTGTTGGGTATATATGTTAAAGAACAATTATGAAGCTTTGGAAACTTAAAAAGAAAATCATGCTTGAATTGAAAACAACACATAATCTCATATTGGTTCTATTCATACTAATAATGGAAAATAATATATTTCAAATGAATTTGAAAACTATCTTCGCTTGCATGGGTTCCAACACCAAACAATTGTGCCTTATAATCCTCAATAGAATGGTGTAGCCAAATGAATGAACTTGACAATCTTAAATATGGTACGTTCAATGATTTTTTTCAAAAATGTCAAGTTGATGTTCTGGGTTGATGCAATTATATGTGTAGTTTATATTAAAAACACATGTCCATCTCGTGCTCTAAAAAATAAGGCTCCCTATGAAATGTGGTATGGCCACATTTCTTCGATGAGGCATCTCAAGGTTTTTGGTTCCACATTCTATGCCTTGATTCCTAAGGAACACAGAAACAAACTTGGTGCAAGGAGTCGAAAGTGTATCTTCTTGGGGTGCTCAAATACCTCCAAAGTAGATCATCTCTATGATGAAGTAAATAAGAGGTTTATATTATCTAGAGATCTGATATTTCTTGAATCTTCCCAGACTAACAATGTTGTTGAGAAATAGCTTAATTACCTAGACAAATTTTGGCATACAAAATCTTTTTAGGAATTTGATAATGATATTCCACATCTTCAAGGGGGGTGATCTGAAAATGGGGCACTTAGGCTTCTTGTCTAACTTACAAGAACCTCTCCCACTTCTAAAGCTTTAAATATTCCCAATTCTTTATGATTAACCAGTGCGGAATTAAATATGGGCTTGAACAAAAGTTGTATGCTGGTGTTGTTTATTAAAACTATTTATGTGCTGTAATTTGATGTGCTCAAACTGATATATAAATACATATAACAGTAAATAAAGCAGCAGAGACAATGCAATAATAACACACATAGAACAGTAATATTAATGTGGAGTTCATCCAAAACTCTTGGGCTACGTCTCTGTGAGCTCTAGTCAACTCGACTAGGCTCTCTGGGATTATGGTAAAGTCCTTTTACAAGATCCCTGGCTCAACTCCATTGGTTTTACACAGAAAAAATGGGTTTAGACATCATTTTATCCCCAACTCTTGAAGCTCTCAGCTCTCGCTTTGGCTCTTTGCTCTGGCCCTTGGCTTTGGCTCTTGGCCTTGGCTCTGGCGCTGGCTCTTTGGCTCTGGCTTCTTTGGCTCTCAGCAATGTACAACTCTCTAGCTTTTCACTTGAACTCTAAGTGACTCCCTTGGCTGCTCTGCGCTTCAACTTTTTCTTTCTGTGCCGCTTGTTTTTTTTTCCTCTGCCCAATAGAGCTCCCCCTCTTGCTTCCTTCTTTGCTTTCTTTGAGGCATTATTTTGGCTTTTCAGCTTCCTTGGCCGTTTCTCTGCATATCATCTTCCCTCTGCGGCTTTCCTGCTTCCTGTTAGTTAGACTAGCCACCTGGCTCTACAGCTCTATGGCTGTAGAATGCATCATTGCCTGTAGAATGCCTGCTTGCAGTGTGGCATGATGATTAGGAATTGTTACAAAGGGATCATGGTCATTTTTTTGGCAAAAACCCGAGAATTGGGAAAATCCCATTACACAGAGAATTTCCGAAAAATGCATTATCGAGCGTGATTTCGGGACCTGAAAATCCATTAAATCGCCCCTATAACCCTCTCAGGTCCACCATTAGGCGTAATATCGCATCGCTTAAGCATATGGGCTAAATTCCCAATACATGGGAAATACATTGAAAAATCAAATTCCCGAACTTTAAAAATTATAGAATCTCGCCTTATATTTCATCGGGTCCACCTTTTAAATCGCTATCACATCCCCACCATTGATCTGGGAGATTTGGATCCAATGGTTGAGGTTCATTTCGGGTGGCTCGTTTGTACCAGGGTTAACTGCCAGAAAAGGGTAGTTTTCTCTCTCTAGGGCCGGGACACATGGCAGCCAGTGTAAACCACTTACCGCCTTCGGCCTGCCCAAAATGCCACTTGTATCGTGATTTTCCCTTTGTATTTAAAAATACATTAAAACCTTTGAAAATCCGACGAAGGGCTTTATGGTGGACTTCAAATACTTATGTAGCGAAATCTATAACCCTTTCAGGTCCGGTCGCTTCGCATCGGTGCATATATATATGCGTGTGTGTGTGTGTGGCCTCACTCTGTCATATGTGTCCGACGGGATATTGCGATGTGATTGATTGCAATTGTGTATCGCATGGGCCCGAGGTCTTTCCATATGGCAATGCCGATTGCGATCCGCCGATATCGGTGATCGACATATCGCTCGGCCCGGTCCTTATGTTATATGTGCATGTGCCTTCCTCTAACCCCATTTGTCGGGGATTGACAATCAGGGATGCTTCCTCTTTTTCCACTTAAATCTGCTCTTTTGCCCTGGTCTGATGTGAATTCCCTTTCGAAGGGTTTTTTTCCATTTTTTAAAGGATTTGCTTCTTTTTCTAAGGAACAAAGGGCATCTTCTTTGAGCGATAACTTCTGCATCCTAAGTCCATTTTTTCCCATTCAAGTTGCAGCAGATTCAGAATGATACGATCTCTGCAATGGGGCTATTTCTAGGAACTTCCTTGGACTTTCATTTTTCCTTTGTGAGGAACACTTAGACTTAGGAGTCTATCCAAAATTCATTTTGGATCACGCCTTCCCACTAAAAGAACTTTTGGTCTTCAAAAGACTAATATACTAATCTGAACAATAAATGAGAATGACTCACCCTCTTCTTTCAGCCTCCCACTACACTTGCTGTGCATAGTGCCTCTGAACCAAAGTTTTTGACCACTTCCCTTCTCGGATGGGCTGGTCTTCCTAGGAAGAATTGTCTTCCTCCTTGCCTTCCTACAGAACTTCTGCTGAAATGGTCATAGAAGGTGGTTTGAACTTCTTTGCCTTGATCATTGATCCAAGGTGGCTCAAACAAATGTGAAGTTTATCTGCTCCACAAAACTTTCATTTGTACCTGTTGGACAAGCTGTCAACAACAACTGTTAACAACAACAGAAACACAGACAACAACTGGATGGCCTAAACTCCTGCTTCAACAAAAGAAACAGATTTTCACATCTTGTGAACACCTCCATGTCTTACATCTACATACAAATGATGGACTAGATAACAAGCCCACAAAACATGCCTTTAAACAAATGACCCTTCAAGTCAAGCATGTAGAAAAAGACCTTTAGGACTCTTTTTCAAAAGATGAAACACTTCATTATTATCTCCATCTTGGAGACCAAGTTAACTTCTCCCAAGTCAACATTGCATCACATGCATGTCAAAGTAATCAACCCTACAAGTTAATTACACATACATGTTCAAAACAAGGAAAACATCGACATCCCTATGTCCATGCACATCATGCTCATGCATGCATTTCATCCTTCAACTTTCACTTAAGTACACTATACTTTCGAAGATGAAATGAAATATAATGTTGCAGCAATAAAGTGAGTCTCCTACGCAACTTTTCCATTCACCTTCTTGGTAAGAACCTGCAACTTGCATCTCATTAACAAATAAATGAAAATAGATGCATCAATAGACATGCAACCTTAATTGGATAAGAACCCTAGCCATTTCTCACCAATCCCTTTCAAAGGTACTACCTTTGTCTGCACATCAGCATCAACATGTGAAACATCCTGAGACACATCAGTCATGGAATCTACCTTTCCATTTCTGCCACTTTCTCTTTCCACTTTCTTAAGCTTTTGTGGAAGCATTGTTGGATTCAGAGTCCAACATTCTGCAGCAAGATGTCCTTGCTTATGGCAGTAAGTGCACTGCATGTGCATCCTCTTGACAACATGGTTTGCCTTTTCCAATGGACCTTTGGCTTCTTGCTTCTTTTCCTTCAAAAGTTTCCTGTATGCGGCCATTCTCTTCCAACATCTAGAAACATTATGGTTATCCAACCCACAAAATGAACATGCAATTCTTTTCCCATGCTTATGTGGAAATTTATGATGCTTTGCAAAATCAAAAGGAAAATGTTTACAACCAGATTTATACCTTTCTCTTTCACCTTTATTGCCTTCATGAGGAGGTGAAGCAAATGAAAAAGTGGCTCCCTTTAGAACTCCATCAATCTCTTCAAGGTTGTTGGAGTCTCCCCAACTCTCTGGTTCAAATGTGTGCCTCTGAACACCTGCATCCTGCAAATGATGTTTCAAGCTATTGCATTCCTTCTTAATACAATCTTCACACTCTGTAATGCAACTCCTTCTTGGAGCTGTTTCAATGACCTTCATGGCAGCCTTGGAACTTTCTCCATAAGCTTGTCCATAGCCAAGACCCAAATACTTAGGCCTCTCCTCAATCATTATTGGCTCAACAATACCTTGTGCATGTCTACCCAAGCCTTTTCCTTCATAGCCCATCTTGGACATTAGCTTGGAACCTATGCCTTTAGTGTGTTTTTCAAAAGAACCAATATAAGCATTCTCAGAAGAATTGAAAGACAAACTGGAATGGTTTACCTCTTCTTCAAGCTGATATTTGACCAAGGCTTCTTAGGAAAAAAAGAGTTGTGTCTCCAACTCATGCATCCTTTTTAGGTTCATATTTGTAATATGAAGTTGCCTCTCCATTTCCTATAATTTGTCAGAAAGCAACTGCTTCTCTTCCTCCATGGAATTTAGTTGCTCTCTAAACATGCTGCTCTTCCTTCCATCATCATACATTTCTCTCACCATATCCATCATGGTGGACAACACTTGCTTCATGTCTTCATCAAAGAATCTTGTGAAGAGCGCAGAATTTGAGGACCCACTTGTAGAAGTTGTCATTATGCAAATGAACAAAAGAACTTCAAACAAGATTAAAAAAGGGCTTCATTAAGCAACTTTTTGCAACAAACCTCTTATGCTTCAAGGATTGCTTTGAGGTCCTTTGGAATAGAAGAATGCCTTTAGCCCTTCTTCCTTCTTTTCCTTCCTGGACTGAGCTATCAACAACTTTCCCTTTACCTTTGTAAACTCAAACAATAGTTAGTCTGCAACAAGCATACAATCAACCTCTTACTGTTTAAACACCTTTCAGACAAGCAATCTTTGCTCTGTCAATCAAGCATTCTGATATAACCTTCTTTGAAGGTGTGGTTAATAAAACTTAAGCTCTAATACCACCTGATTTGAAAATGGGGAACTTAGGCTTCTTGTCTAACTTACAATAACCTCTCCCACTTCCATAGCTTTAAATATTCCCAAGTCTTTATGATTAACTAGTTCGGAATTAAATATGGGCTTGAACAGAAGGTGTATGCTGGTGTTGTTTATTAAAAATGTTTATGTGTTATAATTTAATGTGCTCAAACTGATATATAAATACATATAACATTAAATAAAGTAGCAGAGACAATGCAACAATAACACTCACAGAACAGCAATATTAATGTGGATTTCACCTAAAACTCTTGGGCTACGTCTTCGTGAGCTCTAGTAAACTCGACTAGGCTCTCTGGGATTATGGTAAAGTCCTTTTACAAGCTCCTTGGATCAAATTCATTGGTTTTATACAAAAACAATGGGTTTAGACACCATTTTATCCCCGACTCTTGAAGCTCTTGGCTTTCTGGCTCTCGGCTCTGGCTCTGGCTCTTGGCTCTGGCTCTTGGCTTTGGCTCTGGCTTCTTTGGCTCTCAGCAATGTACAACTCTCTGGCTTTTCACTTGAACTCCAAGTAACTCCCTTCGCTGCTTTGCGCTTCAGCTTTTGCTTTCTGCACCGCTTTTTTTTTTTTTCCTTTGCCCAATTCAGCTCCCTCTCTTTCTTCCTGCTTTGCTTTTTTTGAGGCATTATTTTTGCTTTTTAGCTTCCCTGACCATTTCTTTGCATATCATCTTCCCTGTGCGGCTCTGTGGCTTTCCTACTTCCCATCAGTTAGACTGGCCACTTGGCTCTGCAGCTCTGTGGCTATAGAATGCATCATTGCCTGTAGAATGCCTGCTTGCAGTGTGGCATGATGATTAGGAGCTGTTACAAAGGGATCGTGGTCATTTCTCTGGCAAAAACTTGAGAATTGGGAAAATCCCATTACACAGAGAATTTTTTAAAAATGAATTATCGGGCGTGATTTCAGGGCCTGAAAATCCATTAAATCGCCCCTATAACGCTCTCGGGTCTGCCATTGGGTGTAATATCTCATCGCTTAATCATATGGGCTAAATTCCCAATACACGGGAAATACATTGAAAAATCAAATTCCCGGACTTCAAAAATTATAGAATCTCACCTTATATTTCATCGGGTCTGCCTTTTAAATCGATATTTCATCCCCACCATTGATCTGGGAGATCTAGATCCAACGACTGAGGTTCATTTTGGGCAGCTCGTTCGTATGGGGGTTAACCGTCCGAAAAGGGTGGTTTTCTCTCTCCAAGGCCGAGACACGTGGCATCTAGTGTATGGGCTCAGGCGTAGCTTGGCCAAAACCACTTATCACCTTTGGCCCGCCCGAAATCTCGCTTGTATCGTGATTTTTCCTTTGTATTTAAAAATACATTAAAACCTTTGAAAATTCGACGAAGGGCCTTATGGTGGACTTCAAATACCTATGCAGCGAAATCTATAACCTTTTCGGGTCCAGTCGCATCGCATCGGCGCATATATACATATGTGGTTCTCTCTGTCGTATGCCTCCGATGCGATATTGCGATGCGATTGATCGCAATCACGTATCGCATGGGCCTGGGGTCTTTCCATATGGCATCACCAATTGCGATCCGTCGATATCAGCAATCGGCATATCGCTTGGCTTAATCCTTATGTTATATGTGCATGTGCCTACCTCCGACCCAATTTGTTGGGGATCGGCAATCGGGGGTGCTTCCCCTTTTTCCACTTAATTATGCTCTTTTGCCCTAGTCCGATGCGATTTCCCTTTCGAAGGGTTTTTTGCCATTTTTTTAAGGGATTTTGCCTCTTTTTATAAGGAACAAAGGGCATCTTCTTTGAGCGATAACTTCTGCATCCTAAGTCCATTTTTGCCCATTCAAGTTGCAGCAGATTCAGAATGAGATGATCTCTACAATGGGGCTAGTTCCAGGAACTTCCTTGGACTTTCATTTTTCCTTTGTGAGGAACACTTAGACTTAGGAGTATATCCAAAATCCATTTTGGAGTAGGGGGATCCCTATCCTGGATCAATATGTGTAATCTCCTTCTGAATCACTCTCTCCCCCTCATGAAGCTCCAACCACTGATTAAGAAGACACTTTGAGTGATGTGATTGAAATAATTGGAAGGATAAATCTTGATTCATCCCCATGTCAGTCAACTGAACAACCTAGGTCATCTAAGAAAGGTCTTCCAAAATGGATCACTAAGACACTTGAAAGTGTTCATCCCGCTGAGGTTGAAAATACAAGAATGAGAAGCTCTACTAGGAAAAATGCAGGTGATGTAGACGATTCTCATTAAGTTGTTGATTGGGATGTTTCTTATGATTGTGAATTAAATTTGTCTACATATTTTGAACCAGCTTTCTTTAAAGAAGCCACTTCTCATGATGAATGGAAAAAGGCAATGCAAAAAGAGTATGACACTCTGATAAATAATGGAACCAAGAAGATGGAGGACCCTCCATTTGGAACTAAAACAATTGCCTACAAGGGGGTATTCATGAACAAGTATAAAGCATATGGCTCACTCGACAAGCATAAAGCAAGGCTCACGGAAAATATCTTGGACAAAGGGAAGGGTTGATTATGAGGAGACTTTTCCCCCACAAGAAAAAAGGCTACCATTTGAAATATCTTTGCCTTGGTAGATAAAAATGGATGTAATGTCTATCAAATGGATGTAAAAACTAATTTCTTGAATGAATATTTGAAAAACAATGTTTTTATGTCTCAACCAGAAGGATTTTTTGTGAAGGTACAAGAAAAAATAGTATGAAATCTTATCAAATCCTTATATGGCCTCAAATAAGCACCATGAGCCTGATATGAGAAATTGAATGGGCATATTTTGAAACTAAATTCAAGCACTATGATCTTGATGATGCAAATTTATTTTCCAAGAAAGTTGGATTTTTTCTTTTTATATCTTGTCATGTATGTAGATGATCTACTGATGACAGGGAATAATGAAAATTATATTTCATCCATAAAGAAAGAATTGCGGAAAGGTTTTGAGATGAGATATTTGGGTATGTTCACTACTATCTAAGTATTGAAGTAACCCAACATCTGAATTTTATATTCCTCTCTCAAAAGAAGTACATTTGAGATTTGTTGAACAAATTTGGCATGGCTGAGTGCAATCCTTTGACCACTCCAATGGAACAAAATTTAAAGCTCACATCCAAAATTAGGAAATGAATTTGAGGATGCAACAAAGTACAAACAACTTGTAGGAAGTCTTAACTACCTCACTCATACCAGACCAAACATTTCATTTGCTATTGGAATCCTTTCCAGGTTTAAGAAAAAACCTTGTGAGAGTCATTAGTCTGCTGTAAAAAGGGTTCTAAGGTATTTGAAGGGAAATCGAGACTTTGGGCTCAAGTATACATAGGTAGATGACTTCAACTTGATTGGATACTCTGACTTATATTTTGATGGAGATAAAGAAAATGGAGTATCTACTTCAGGTTATCCTATGAGTCTTGGATCAGGAGTTATCAGGTCATGCAAACAATTAGTTCCAACAAATTTTCCAACAGAGGCAGAATATGTGGCAACTGCAGAAGCAACGAAGGAAATTGTGTGGATCAGGAAAATTCTTGAATCTTTGTAGGAGAAACAAGTGCATTCTACTCTTTTGATTGATAATACTTCTACAATGAAATTGGCCAAGAACCCAAAGTTCCATGATTGAACTAAGCATATCAATACAAAGTATGATTTGATCTGACATCATGTTGAGGCCAAGGATATTCACCTACGCCATTGTTCCACAAATGAGAATATTGTAGACATCTTTACC
The DNA here is from genome assembly GCA_031772625.1 of Pinus tabuliformis. Lineage (NCBI taxonomy): Eukaryota > Viridiplantae > Streptophyta > Pinopsida > Pinales > Pinaceae > Pinus > Pinus tabuliformis. Next base: position 150,314,982 of record CM062805.1, on the reverse strand, counting down.
AAAGTGCTTGGAAGAGAAAAATTGTAAAGATTCATAATGATGCTTGCACTCACCATCCCTTCAGATTAAGGCGGGGAATGTTGACACCTAATCTTTAGGGATTACGAAAATATTGTAAATATTGTAAACATGAGAATAAAGAAGACAAAGAGACACCGCAATATGAATTCCAAGGGTATCCCTCTCCTTGTATATACTAATGATTTTTCTTAATGGAAAACTAACTATTCATGGAGTTACCAATCTTGACCTAACATCAATAACCAATACTTTAGCTTCATCTAAGGTTTTTGGATTCTTATCTCTTCTTAGAGCATCTAACATATGTTGAGGAAGTGATTTAATGAAACTATCAAGGATAATATCATCCATTTCTTTCAGATATACTAGGAACTTGCTTGAGAAAATTATCACACTGTTGTAGAAATTCTCTCACATTTTCATTATTGGTATTCTTAACATAGCATAATTTCTTCTTTTTATCGTGGCCCATATTTTGTCAAAATCTTGGTGAAAGGTATCCCAATCAGTAATACTACCCGAAGGCAAGCTAAAGTATCAATCCCTAACACTTCCTTTTAAGGTGAAGGAAAAAAACATCATTACCATATCTTGATCCATGACTAGCCTAGCACGAACAACCCAATATAACTCATGCATATGCTTTTCTACAATAATAAAATTAGGGCCCTTGACTTGGGTAACCATTCCTTAGTCTTTTTAGGTACTAAATATGGAGAATCAAGAAATTTACTCACATTTAATGGCTTGAATGTTGCAATGAGCCAAGATTTTTTCATGGTGTTAAGGGTGGTGTTATCCATCAATAAGATTGTAACCATAGGGGTCTTTGGAAGCATAAGAGATGTGTTTGCGTCATTTGTTTTGCGAGTAGTATTATTATTTCTTGGAGCTATGGTATCATTAGAATAAATACTAAGGGATTTAATTGGATTTGTTTTAGGAGTCGCTGGAAGAGGAGTTATTTCATCATTTTAATTATTCTCTTCAAATGAAAGTGAAGCTCAATATTAAAATAATGAGGATGTTAAATTAAATACTCTCTAAAAATGGTTCCAAAAATGTTTTCTCAAAATATAGTAGGTCTTATGAGAGGCGCCAGAAGACAAAATCCAGACTAAGACACAACAATGAGGTGGATTCCACTGTCACCTCAACACTCCACCTTCTTCTCTTTAGTGGAATTTTGCCACATGAGAGGCTTCCTAGTATAGGTCACCTAAGGATATTATAGGTTGATATATTAAGGTGATACTTTAGGAGGCTAGATCAAGGTACTTCACGCTAGGAATAAGGAACAATTCATTAAAATAAGGAGTAATGTACCTATTAAGAAGCCTATGAGACAAGACTTTTAGCCTAAGGCTTCAAGATGTAAATCAATAATGGCTCATCCAAGCATAAAAGTAAAGGGAAAATGTTTATTTACAATATGTAATCAACAAATGGAATTAAAAATCTTCAAATTACGCTAATTTGAAGAATTGTTGCAAATTAAGGTTTCACAAGCCTGAGAATTACCTTGGATTGATGATGTTAGACTTGAGAAGCACTTTCAACCATGTAATTTGCTATGTTTTGAGTTTTTAAGGCCAAGTGAAGTGAAAGGACATCAAATCATCTCAACACTCATGCCCTAGTTGAATTCGACTTCAAACCCTAACCCTAACATCGTTCCTTGAACAAATAAAAATTTAGGAAGGCGAGAAAATGATGAAGTTTTAAATTTTTTGATCACCAAGATGAATTCGAGTGCCTTCTATCTACTTGCGTGGTGGAGTCTTAGGGACTTTTATCATGGAAATATCAAACCCTTAAATTAAGTAAGGGGGGAATCCTGTTGGAAATAATACTGAGAGGGGGGGTGAATCAGTATTATCAAGCAATTTACCAAATCTTCCTTATTTGATCTTTTGAATTATTCTTGCATATCAGTACCATAAAATAATGAGCATGAATAAAGAAAATAGACAGTCACACCAAAGAACACAAGATGTAAGGTGGAAACCCAATGCGGGAGAAAACCACCTGCTGCAATATGTCTCTATCTTCTTTCAAGAAATTCTTTTTACAATGATTTTGTACTGGTGCAGTCCTTTACCAGCACGCAGGCTGCAACCTGCAGAGAGCTACAACTCTCTCTCGTTTTCCAGTCTCTCCTGGAAGGGAGCTACAACCCCCTACTTCTTTTCATGAAGAATCAAATGATCAACAAGTATACAACAGATACAGTCCACTACAGATATCAGATCAGCAATTACAGAAATAACCCAGAACACCTTATGAACAGAAATATACAGTCAACAGATCATCTTAAGACAGGGACGCATATTTTCTTTCTGTGACCTGCGACTGGACGCAGTCTACCTTCCACTGTTCTGCGTGCCGACGCACTGTTCCTCTATGCTTTGCTGCGACCGGCGCACCCAGAAACACTATCGCGCCGCGTCTTTTGCTTCAGAGACGCACCCAATAACACAGTCGCGCCGCGTCCTTTGCCTCCGAGACGCACCTGAGCCTTTACTGTACTGCGTCCCGGCGCACTTTCCCTTCACTGAACCTGCGTCCCTTCAGATATAAAAGATATGAGGACTTCAGAACCAACCCAAACACTCAGATCCACAGATCTGATCATGCGCCATAGAGATCACAGTCCATTAGAAGATTCGCCTTCATAGATCTGGACTAGATCTCACCAAAAGATATTCAACCAAGATGATGCTTAATCCAAATGAACTCCTTTGCTTTATATAGGCAAGCTTCTCCCCAAAACATGGAACAAAACCACGAGCCGACACCATAGAAACACAAAACCGTCGGCTAGATACCACACAAGAAACCCCCACGTGCTTTTCTCTGCCTTGAAATGTGTGCACCGGGCGGACGCACCTCCTGAACGGCTGGCCTGCGTCCCTGGACGCGGGTTCTGTATGGTATACCTGCGGGGACGCACTTGCTGAACATATTTCCTGCGTCCTTCTTGATTTATCACCTGAATGGGTTTGCCATCAAGGACAACACCTGAATCATAATGCCAACAATCTCCCCCTTTGGACTTGATGGCAACCACATAATCTTCAGCTTCATTCTCCCCCTTTGACATCAAGGGCAAAGGGTATGCTCCCCCTATGCTCATGCATCTCCAGATCTGTAACCAGAAATCCATCATGAAGGAGATAGAGACATATTGCAGCTATTTCCAAGATCTCCTTCTCCATAATGCCAACAATGCATTATGTGCTCCCCCTGAGCCTATACCACCAATAGGAAGATGATCAACAGTAAGATGATGCATCAACAACCCCCAGCTTTTGCCTGAGGTATTCAAAAGTGTCCCTGGGCAATGGTTTGGTGAAAATATCAGCAACTTGTTCCTTAGAAGGAACATACTCCAACTTGACCTTCTGTTCAAGTACTTGTTCCCGGAGAAAATGGTACTTGATTGGTATGTGCTTGGTTTTTGAATGCATAACCGGATTCTTTGAGATGCTGATTGCACTTGTGTTGTCACATAAGATAGGGATTGGAGGAGTACAAGTGATTTGATAATCCTGCAAATTCTGCATCATCCAAAGGAGTTGGGTGCAACAAGATGCAGCAGCAACATATTCTGCTTCAGCTGTAGACAAGGCAATTGAACTCTGTTTCTTGCTGAACCAAGAGACCAGTCTGGGACCCATAAAGAACGCACCACCACTTGTGCTTTTCCTGTCATCCACGCTTCCGGCCCAATCTGCATCTGTATAGGCATGAAGAGTAAGATCTGTATCTCTAGGATACCATAAGCCATAATTTTGAGTCCCTTGAAGATATTTGAAAATTCTCTTCACTGCTTGAAGATGAGTCTCCTTCGGATTTGCCTGAAATCTTCCAACTATTCCAACTGCATGCATGATGTCTGGTCGGGTACCTGTCAAATATAGTAAACTTCCAATCATAGATCTGTAGGTTGGTTGATGTACTGCTGCAGATTCATCATTTGCACTGAGACTACATCCTGTGACCATGGGTGTACATACTGGTTTTGCATCTTCCATGCCATATTTCTTCAAAATCTGCTTGAGATACTTGGTTTGAGATAAAAAGATTCCTCCTTCCTTCTGTTGGATTTGCAAACCAAGGAAATATGTTAGTTCTCCTAGCAAGGACATTTCAAATTCTTTCTGCATGACTGAGGCAAAGCTTTGACTCATAGCTTCTTCATTGCTGCCAAAAATAATGTCATCTACATACACAACAAGTATTAGCAATTTGTCATTTTCAACTTTTATATACAGATTGCTATCTGCTGAACCTTTTAAGAAACCTTGTTGATGAAGATATTTGTCCAACCGGTAGTACCAAGCCCTTGGAGCTTGTTTGAGACCATAGAGAGCCTTTTTCAATCGGCATACAAGATTTGGATCATTTCCAAGAATGAACCCATCTGGCTGTTCAATGTACACTTCTTCTTCCAAGTCTCCATTCAAAAAGGCTGATTTCACATCCATTTGAAATACTTTGAAGTTCTGAAAACTTGAGAGAGCAAGGAACATTCGGATGGCCTCAAGTCTTGCAACAGGAGCAAAAGTTTCTTCAAAGTCTATTCCTTCTTGCTGCGCATACCCTTTACAGACGAGTCTGGCTTTGTTTCTAATTACTTCTCCATTTTCATTCAATTTATTTTTGAAGACCCATTTTGTTCCAATAACATTCTTATCTTTTGGTCTAGGAACCAGCTCCCAAGTGTTGTTCTTTTCGATTTGCTCAAGTTCTTCATCCATTGCTTTCACCCAACATTCATCTTTGCATGCCTCTTTCACATTTTGTGGTTCGGTGGAGGAAAGTAATGCCAAATAGCTTGAAGCTTCTGCAACTGTTCTTCTAGTTTGTATACCTGCTTCCTTTTGTCCCATGATCTGAGATTCTGGATGGTTCTTCTGAACATATCTGGATGGAGTCTTTTCTTCTATTCTTGTCCGTTCTTCTGCTTCTTCGTGAGGTTCTTCTTGAGATTCTTCTTGAGGTTCTTCTTCTTCATCATTCTGTCTTTGAGGGTAGCTCTCATCTTCTTCGATGTCTTCACGATGTATTTGCCTAGGAATATATCCCTTTTCATCAACCACTACATCAATGCTGTCAACAATTCTGCCAAGTCTTTTATTGTAGCATTTGTATGCTTTGCTATGTGGAGAATAGCCAAGAAGAATGCCTTCATCTGCTCTAGGATCAAGTTTGCCAAGCTGCTCCTCAGTATTCTTGATATAGCATTTGCTCCCAAATATTTTGAAGTGCTTTACCGAAGGAGTTTTACCACTCCAGAGCTCATGAGGGGTTTGAGTGCTGTTCACCCGGACATTTGTCTTGTTGAGAATAATAACCGCAGTATGTGCAGCCTCACCCCAGAAGGTTGCGGGGGTTCCTGATTCATCAAGCATAGCACGAGCCATTTGTTGGATTGTTCTGTTCATTCTTTCAACGACTCCATTTTGCTGAGGCGTTCTAGCTGTAGAGAATTCTCTCCTTATCCCATGTTCATCACAGAAATCGAAAAATTCATTTGAAGTAAATTCCCCACCTCTGTCAGATCTGAGGCACTTAATTTTGTGACCTGATTCATTTTCAGCCAAGGCTTTGAAGGTTTTGAATTTTTCGAATGCTTCATCTTTGTGCTTCATAAGACCTAACCAAACAAACCTGGAGAAATCGTCAATAAATAATATCAAGTATTCCTCTCCTCTAGGTGTTCTTTTTCTGAATGGTCCACATACATCTGTATGTACTAGCTCAAGAGGCATGCTGGCTGATCCTTCTTTCTCTGGAAAGTTAGTTCTGGTTTGTTTTCCAAACTGACATGATCTGCATATGGTGTTGTCAGGAATTTTGATATCTGGAAGATCGCGAACTGCCTGATATTTGCAAGCTTTCCTTATTTGTGAGAAGCTTAGATGTCCCAACCTTCGATGCCATAACCAGTGCTCTTCATTCTTGCTTAGATAGCATTGTTGTTGTCCTTCATCAAATATGTATAGATTATTTGGAGTTCTCTTTCCTTTGAGAACTGTTTTACCTGTATCAAGATCACGAACAAGGCATCCATTTGATCTGAATATAACCTCGGTTCTTTGATCACACATCTGGCTGACACTTAGTAGATTATGCTTCAATCCATCAACAAACAAAACATTTCCAGCCTTAACATCTTCTTTTAAAGGAGCAATACCTTTTCCTTTTATAGTTGCAGGAGTATCATTTCCAAAAGAGACTTTCTTTCCCTTTTCTAAATTAGAATAAGACTCAAGTTTTTCTTTATCACCTGTCATATGCTTCGAACATCCACTGTCAATGTACCATAGATTTTCTTGTCCTTCTGCATAAAATGCTATCCCACATCTTTCTGTTTGAGGTTCCTTTATTCTCCATGTTTTGGCGCCTGAGGCTTGTTCCTTTTTCTGCTCTTGTACCTTTCTTTCCGGAAACCTGCTTCTGCATTCAAAGTCTTTATGTCCAAAATTATTGCAAATAGAACATTCAACTTCATTTTCAAGAGCTGAAAAGTTGTTATAGGTCCTTTTTGTAATCCCTGTCATACTTCTTTGTTTTTGAGCTTCCCTAGTCATGATTGTTTTATACGCAACACATTGAGCTGCTTTGTGACCAAAGTTATGGCAAGAAAAGCATTGTCCATTGAAGAAGCTTCTGCGATTATTGGATCTACCAGCCAACTGATTGTAATTTCTATTTTCATCTATTCTTGAACCAAATTGAGAAGATTTTACCTGTGGCTGGTTGTGGCTTTTGTTCACCCTTAAGCTGGATTGCCCCTGATAGTTTCTGCTTGACATTTGTCCCTGCTTTACCTGATGATCTTCCTTGTGCTCTTGCTCATTTCTTCTTGCTGCATCAAGATAACTTTTTGAAGTGGATGCTTGAGAAGTTTCTCCATTATAGCCCAAACCTGTCTTATTTAGTGGAGACCGCTGCACACTGATAATCTCATCCAAAGTTTCAGATCCTTTGACAAACTTGAGATTAATAGTTTTTGTTTTCTCAATTTCTTTTCTAAGACCAACAATTTCACCTTCTAATTTTTCAAGATGTTTTTCCTTTTCATCAATTTGGAATTGTAGAGTATCAATAATCATGTTCTTTTCTTCTATGCATCTCTTGAGTCTAGTAATTTCATCATAAAGGTTATCCACATCTACAGCATCCTCATAATCATCATCTTCAAATGCCATTAACAACCTATATTTATTACCTTGTTCATCTTCATCACTGTTTGATAAGCCATCACTATCTTCATGGGTGTAGTAGCTTTTCTTATTTGCGCTTTGTTTCTTGTTCCATCTAACTGGTTCCTTTCCTTTATCCTTATAAGAGCATTTTGCAGCATAATGACCTACTCTTCCACAAGCAAAGCATTTGAAAGGTAGCTTACCTCTGAACCTTCCAGAACCTCTTTGAAGATTTCTGACAAAATTTGATTCTTCTTCCTCTTCTTCTGGATCATGGCTTGCTTCATAGTAATCTTCTTTGCCTGATGCTTTAAAAGCAGCCTCCCTTCTGTCTGATGGTCCTCCCTTTCTCATTTCATAAGCAGTTAGAATTCCATGTAGCTGAGACATAGTAAGAACACGGAGATTTTCTTTTTCTTCTATTGCAGATACTTTGGATTCAAACTTGGGGGATAATGATCTTAGAATCTTTTGAACTACTAGAGACTCCTTTACTTCTTCACCCAAATTTTTCATACAATTTACAATCTCATCTACCCGAAGAAAATAATTAGCCACACTTTCATCATTATACATCTTGAGAGTCTCATATTGAATTCTGAGAGTTTGAAGTTTGGCTTGTTTTACCTGTTCATCTCCTTCATAGCTTGTGATCATTTTGTCCCATATTTCTTTTGCTGATTTGAAGTGCATTACCTTCATGAATTCTGTTTGGGATATACTTCCTAATAGAGTACTGACTGCTTTTGCATTTGTTTCATACTTCTTTTTCTCAGCTGGATCTGTAGGAGTAGCTGAAGGAAAAGCATAGCCTGTTTCTACAATGTCCCAAACTTCAGTACCAAGAGATTGAAGATATGCAGTAACTCTTACCTTCCAATAATTGAAGTTTGTCCCATCAAAAACTGGTGGCCTGATTGATGCTTCTCTCTCGTAGTTGCTCATGATGAACGATCTACCTTCAAGCGATCAAGCTTTTCTGAAGGACCTGCTCTGATACCAATTGTTGGAAATAATACTGAGAGGGGGGGTGAATCAGTATTATCAAGCAATTTACCAAATCTTCCTTATTTGATCTTTTGAATTATTCTTGCATATCAGTACCATAAAATAATGAGCATGAATAAAGAAAATAGACAGTCACACCAAAGAACACAAGATGTAAGGTGGAAACCCAATGCGGGAGAAAACCACCTGCTGCAATATGTCTCTATCTTCTTTCAAGAAATTCTTTTTACAATGATTTTGTACTGGTGCAGTCCTTTACCAGCACGCAGGCTGCAACCTGCAGAGAGCTACAACTCTCTCTCGTTTTCCAGTCTCTCCTGGAAGGGAGCTACAACCCCCTACTTCTTTTCATGAAGAATCAAATGATCAACAAGTATACAACAGATACAGTCCACTACAGATATCAGATCAGTAATTACAGAAATAACCCAGAACACCTTATGAACAGAAATATACAGTCAACAGATCATCTTAAGACAGGGACGCATATTTTCTTTCTGTGACCTGCGACTGGACGCAGTCTACCTTCCACTGTTCTGCGTGCCGACGCACTGTTCCTCTATGCTTTGCTGCGACCGGCGCACCCAGAAACACTATCGCGCCGCGTCTTTTGCTTCAGAGACGCACCCAATAACACAGTCGCGCCGCGTCCTTTGCCTCCGAGACGCACCTGAGCCTTTACTGTACTGCGTCCCGGCGCACTTTCCCTTCACTGAACCTGCGTCCCTTCAGATATAAAAGATATGAGGACTTCAGAACCAACCCAAACACTCAGATCCATAGATCTGATCATGCGCCATAGAGATCACAGTCCATTAGAAGATTCGCCTTCATAGATCTGGACTAGATCTCACCAAAAGATATTCAACCAAGATGATGCTTAATCCAAATGAACTCCTTTGCTTTATATAGGCAAGCTTCTCCCCAAAACATGGAACAAAACCACGAGCCGACACCATAGAAACACAAAACCGTCGGCTAGATACCACACAAGAAACCCCCACGTGCTTTTCTCTGCCTTGAAATGTGTGCACCGGGCGGACGCACCTCCTGAACGGCTGGCCTGCGTCCCTGGACGCGGGTTCTGTATGGTATACCTGCGGGGACGCACTTGCTGAACATATTTCCTGCGTCCTTCTTGATTTATCACCTGAATGGGTTTGCCATCAAGGACAACACCTGAATCATAATGCCAACAAATCCCTATGTTTTCAATTTCTCACCCTAGCTATCACTTTATGAGGGGAAAAATTCACTAGAAAAATGCTCTCTAGTAGTAAGCCTAAAACGGTGATGATGTCATGTCCTTTAAGGGATCCAAATTCTCCATCAAGGAAAAGGCAGGGCTGAAAATGTCTCCAAACATCATGATCATCCTCCATGAAAATACCAAAATCAAGCATCAAAGCACTGCAAGGGTCCAAAATCTAGCTGTGGGTGGCACACATAATCTCCATGGGTGCTAAATAGGTAACATGGTGCCTTCTCTCTCTAATGTTAGGGCTTCATTAGCTTAAATAAGCCCTCCTCAATCATCCTAAGGATGAACATCCTCATCTGGGCCCTGGATCATGGCATGCCAATTAATTAGTGTCAGGGCTAACCTTGGGGCATGATGGGTCCAATGGTATGTGATCAAGGCCCCACCTTTCTAAGAAAGATAGGCTCAATGCTATAATTTCTAGTAGAGATATGGGATGTATATCAACTTCTCAAGACATAAAAATGCCAAATTCTCTACTTAAAGTGGGAAACACTTCATTTTCTAAGTCATCATGCTCTACGGAATGTAATGTATGACCTAAGCATCATGTGAATTAGGGTGACCTCAAGGCCTATGTTTCTTTAAACCACCTGGAAAAACCAATTCAAATTCAATTGAAAGCAACCATTCATTAGAGACTAAGATAAAAAAATGCATCTATGTGGACCATACTTAAATGTTAAGGGCATATTAATACTTCAAACCAAGATCACTTTTAAATATATAACTAGACTAAGTCTCGTAAAGATGTTCCTTACCTTTGTAGGGGTGCCTAAGTGGTCAACCTTATTAGGTGCGTCCAGGGCCCAAGGGGAAGTGGTATTACCAAGGATAACCTTCAATTAGTAGGTGTTAGTCTAAATAAATGATAATGCAAGTGAAAGCCTTCATGACCAAGTGCCATGGTCATAGGAATAGCTAATGGGAGTCCACATCTTAAATGTTTATATGTAATGGAGGGTGAAATAATGGATGCATGATTTACCCTACTGTTGATGCCTCGAAAATCGCTGCAACAACATTGGGGAAACCACCCGGTCCGGACCTTAGTACAGCTCCTTTTCCGTTTGGAATAGTGGCTCCGACTGGGGATGATGGGACCAGTTTCCCAGAAATATAGATAAATGGGATGGATGAGTGACTTTTAAACTATTCTAGCGATAAGCGATGGACTAAAACTATCAGCAGGAATATAACAACTATAATCTATCCCGGGGAGTTATCGATTTCTAAAGCGTAGCGTTTGATAATCTGTGCTTTAAGGCAGGCATATAGATGACTCTAACACTAAAGCATGGAGGTTTAAACCATTTAAGATTGCTCTGCATAATTAGTTATGCAGAGCGATAATAGCGAATTACTACACTTAGTCATTTATATCATTGCTACATGCATGAGTAAAAGAGATAACAAATCACAAAACATTCAATAGTGAAATGAAATGAAGATTTGCTGTTATATCGCATACATGTATTCAACAATAGCAAAGATACTAACACAACAATTCATATAATAAGAAAGAACACAGATACAGATAATAGTACCATGTAAGCTGCTCGATCAATCCAGTATATTAATCACTATGTCGCAGTCCTTCCTTCTAATCAGAAAGCATTCCAAACAACAGACAGTCGTGCGCAATTGTGTAAAACAACCTTCTAATCAAAATTAAGAACCGTTGGTCGAGTTTCACAAAAGAATATAGACTGAAGCACAATAGTGCAAACTTCAGCCTTTAAGTCTATTACAAAATTTTACGACCCTTTCCAAAACAATGAAAGGGTCTATAAATACTATACTAATCTAAATATATAAACAACTGAAAAGCTATTAAATTGGCATCAATAAATGTTTTTTTATCTTTCTTGGCGATCTGGCAGTTGGCGGCAATGCTTCATTCGGTGGCTTCTTTGCCTTTACTCCTTAGCTGACATATCGCCAGCATTGGCTCTACTTCCGGTGGAGTGTTGAGACGCGAAGTTAGCTGGGCATCATATGTGGCATCCTGAATGTTGGGGATCAGGCATCCGAGGGCATCTGTTAAACATTTGAGAGCCGACCTTTGAGTGTGTGGCTTGATTAGAAAGAGCCAGTATGCGTCGGAGGTTAAAGTATTTACTCCAGCGATTAACCTTCCCTGCTCTTCCAAGTCATGATAATTTGTTTGTTCTATCATGTTTGCTGTTGTTATGCTTCCAGGTGTGCACTGGGAGATCATGTTTGCCAAATAGAGTGTGTCGTTGACTATATCGATTATATTGCTGGCAATCATTTTACACCTTGAGGCCGCCCTTTCTGCTTTCATTACCTGGGTGTTCCATTCCGTGAAGAGTATGTCCTTGTACGTTTCATAGATTCGGGACAAATTCGCCGCTTTCCCTTCTTCAGTGTCTTGCCACTCAAGATAATCGGATATGGCTTCTTCGGCCTGATCTAGCTCATTTCTGGCCCTCTCTATTTGCGCACACACTGTTGTAGATATTTCGCATAATGGCTCAGCCTTAGCAAGTTGTTGGCATAAGAGTCTGATCTGAGATATTAATGCGCCATTTATTTGAGCTGCCTCTGCTCTGAATTTGTTAACATTCTGGGTGCCCTTGATACCTTCGAGCTGTGCTGATAGTTGAGCTATTCGCTCATCTCTCGATTTCATCATCAGCTCATTTGACGCTTTCAACTGTGACAATGCTTCCGACAATTCTTTTGCCTTCTGAATCTCACTTTGGTCTATCCTTTGTCTTTCAATTTGCAGCTGCTGGGTTAACAAATTGTTTTCTTGTTGTTGAGCCAGCAACTGCTCTTCCACCTGTGCTGCCTTGTTTTTCGCTTCAATTACCTCTGCCTGTAATGCATAAATTTCATGGTCCTTGTTCTTCAACAGAAGATTTACCTCCGATGCTTTGTCGATAGTCGCTGCAGAATAAGCTCCCGCAAATTGCGACAGCTTTGTTAGATCATCGGAGGGATCCAAATCCTCCTTCCAGACCATATTGCCCGTGACTGTTTGCTCAGGAAAGATAGAAGGTTGATCAAGCCTTCGTCTTTTCTTAGAGCGCTTGATAACGGCTCTATGCTTTGGGCTGTAGAAAATATCCAGGGGAGGAATTTCTTCCACCTGGAGAACAATTTGATCGGAAGGGTCTTTATTGATTACCTCGACATCCTGTGAAATGGGTGGGCCACTGGTTCCTCCTAGAACCTGAGAAGAAGTGGTATCGGGCGCATCGCTTGTTTTAGAGGTGTCTGTGTCTTTGGAGCCTTCCTTACCACTGATAATGGAATCGAATTGGTTCCATTGTTTAATCAATTCAGGATCGGTGGAGGTTTGCTTATGTTGCTCTGTAGGGGCTTTGCTCCGTTCTTTTTCTTGTTCTAACTTCTGCTGTTCTTCAAGTGCTTTCCGCTGTTGCTCCTCTAACTCCTTTTTCTGCCTATCTGCCAGTTCTTTTTTTAGTTTCTCTTCTTCCTTCTTCTTCCTCTGCTCTTGATCCTTCTGTGCTTTTGGCTGCCTTTCTATCTGCTCCTTTTTCTGCCTCTCAGCTTGCTCTTTTCTTTGCTTCTCAGCCTGCAGCTTCTTCTGCCTTTCCTCCTGTTGTTTATCCTGTTCTTTAGTTGTAACAGGAGGTGGATGTATCTGTTGCCGACCAGGCTCGCTTGAGGAAGACGCTGGGGTTGTGGATAATAAATCTAGAGGCAGAGTTTGCAACCTCTGCTCCCTAAGTTTATTAAACTCAGTTAACGCCTCATCGTTATATTTCATTCGTGCAAGCTCTTTGGCATGGCCGATTTTATCGGCACCTGCGAACAGGTCATCAAACATATCTTCTTGATGATCAACTTTTGTCAATTTTGCTTGTTCTAGGGCAGTGTAGGAAGTTTGCTTTGGATCATAGAGTCTGTTTGGGATAGTGGCCAGGGATAAGGTTTGGAGTTTTTTCGCTTCTTTTTCTGCATGCTTGTAATTAAGGAGAGTAAAAACCCCAATTTTCAAAGGAAAAGAGGGCCAACCTCTCTTCTTCTCCTCTTTGAGAGTTTGTGTGACACTCTCGGCCATAATCTGGTAGCAGATTTCCCGGGCTAACAGTTTGTCTGGGATATATAAAGGGAGGACATGCGGCCTAGCCTTACTCCCAAAAACTCTGATATAGGTGAAATGCTCTTCCCCGAACCAACTTGCTACGGCTGGTAAGTCAAAAGAAGCTTCATAGGAAATTCTGGGAATGGGTTTGTCATAAATAGAATAGTAAATGGGCACCATGAAACCATTACAAACTTGGTACAAATGGTCCTTGTAAGAGGACTTCCACAATTTCTGATGGTATAAATGAATGGGTGTTGGATCTTGGGTGGTCCATCTCCAACCGAGGACAGGAAACTCAGAATTAAAACACAGGGTATCCATAATGTAAGCAGTATAATAAAATGGCGGGATTTTCCTTTCGGTGACTATAGTTTTGGCTCTAAATTCACGAACAGCTGTGACCAACTTATCAGAAAGAATAGTGGCCCAATCCATAATTATACTATTGACCGCCGCTTCCATTAGGGGAACCATGTCAATATTGATATTAGCGGAGTCAGGTAATCCCCACAATCTACACATCATAATCCCCGCATAGCAATAGGGAGAAGCCAAAGAAGCGTTGGAGTACTTACCCGAACTTTCATGCTTGTGTTTGGCTGGGTTCTGCCTCCAATCTCGGAGGGGTTCGGATGGTGATTCATTTTCTTTCGCGAACTTCTCCACGAAGGCTCTGTTATAGACTAGCTCCGGTTCAGGCAAATGATACATTCGCCTCAGGTCATCAGGCTTGAACGACCCGAAAATCCTTCCATCCCTTGTATGAAAAGTTCTATCAGTGATGGGGATTTCTTCAATTGCCCAGCGCACCACATCTGTGTAAGGGAGGACCTGCTCTCTGGCCGCTATTCTGTGTAAAAAGGAGTCGGCCAAGTCTTTGAGAGTTGCATCAGACTTCCTTAGTACATCCACACTAGCCTTTGTCACTGTCTTCACCGGTTGCTCGGCCTCTAACAGATTATATGTGCCCTGCCATGTAGTCCTAGCAAGACCAGTGCACGTAGTATCTGAGATTAGGCCTTTCTTCAAAACTATGGCAGCTTGACCTGCAACCGGTGTTGCAGTGGAACCAGCAGTCTTCTTGTGTTTCTTCCCCATCATGTTCAGGCTTTTCTCAACAACCGAACTCTACACAAATGCAAGAGAAATCGTAACACGAAAAATAGTGGAGACAAAGCATAATGGGAAAGATATATATCACTTGAAGCGTGGCGATATTAATTTTCAAAAGGTGGCTGCGGATCCAATCACTGGTAAGAGATCGCATATGCATTAATGGTGTTTTTAAGGCCTGCTACCCATTAAATGACCTTTACACTGTTATTCAGCTGAATGACCCCCTAACGCGTGCAACAGATATGAAAATGCTTTAGACGCAAGTATTCGTTAATCGAAGGGGCAAAGTTATTAAATACGCATGCATTACCTTGTCCCTGCATTTAACGGCATTTTGAAATCTGCGCTTTATCAACCGGATTTAAATATAATTTTAAGGCTCAAAGCAATCACTTTTTGAGAATGCCGATTACCGATCAACAATATCGCATAGCATCAGGGGAAAACCTGAGCGCCTTATGAGAGTGGATGGGATTGCGCCGACCGCCGATAGCGATATCACATCGGGTCGGGGTTTATAACTTAAAGTGTTTTCCCACAAGAGGCAGTGCCGATAGCCGATCGCCGATATAGCGTCGCATCGGGGTGTAAGATATGTGCTCTTTTTGTGTATGCATTGAATACCGCCGATCGCCGATAGCGATATCGCATCGGCAAAGACCAAAGTGCCATTTAAATGCGTCTCTCTTGTTATTGCGATATGCGATCTTGCGATCGCTTTATCGCAATAACAAAAGATTGTTTTATTTTGGGAACATTGTTATTCGAAAGAGGCTTCAATTCACAAACCCATTTGATTATCATACCTTTTTCGAACAAATTCATTAATGCCAATTAATTTTTTTAAAAGGGACCCATTTCATATGTTGATTGTTTATAAATACAGATGATATGAAATGGGGGGTTGTTGTAGGGCACAACAATTGGCGATTCGTTGGTAGAACCAGTTATCTCTGAAATTAATACAAACACTCAAGCTTTTCAAAAATAGAAACTCAATCAGAAGGAGAAACTTCTAATATAACTAGATATTCATGTGTTCTGACTAAAGTGAACTCCATTTTGTTAACTTCGTCCCATTTAGTTTCAAGAAACCAAATACATAATAAGTTTCAAAAATAAGTCTTTATTGGTTCATAGTGATAGAATAGAAAACTTTCCCAAATCAGCTTTTATAATTAACCCCTTTGTCATAGGTAGAGCCTCTGTTGCCAGCAAACATTTATAGTCTCGACAGGGATACCTTTTAACCATAGTATTGTCCACTTTTCCATTCACATAAGAGTGTGATTAACAGAATGAATCCATAAAATGTTTTCATATTTTATTTTTCATCTGTTTTTCTTTGTAATTAATAAGATAAAAAGCCACTGTCCTGGTTTGGTGGCCAGCTTATGACAATGCCATTCACTGGTAATAATTTAACTGATCAAGCTGGCTCGTGATGAGACCCCTTGTCTTGAAATTTCAAGCCATTACCCTGTTTTGGTAGGCAGTATTGGTAATGTCAGTTAACCTATTTCCCTATGAACATGGTAAGCAGGCTTATGATAAGACCTCTTATCTTTAATCTTTTATATTTTAGAATTACACTCTGAGTAATCATAACCTTTAGTGAATGGGGTGAACAATTTTCTCCTTAAGAGCAAATGGATGACAGGTGAAGAGTTGAAGATACTGAAAATGGGTTAGCTTCTATCTTTTAACAGATAACCTTTGGAGACTAGTTTTGAAAATAGAAAATGATTGAGAACTTTTACCTCTTGAGAGGAGTCTTCAAAGTTTAGATTATAGTTTCAGAACACAAGGATATCTAGTTTCCTAGAAACTATTTCTTTTGATTGAGGGTTCTATTATCTAAAAACAAATATTTATATTATTTTTGTGAGACAGCTTCCTCAAACACAACAAAAGGTCAATGGAGATACTCTACAGTTTTATTTCCTACCAATCCTACAAACTACGCAAATCTACAAAAGGAGAAGGGGTTACCTTCTCAATTAAAGAATTTCTTCAGGATCAGGCCATTGACGGGGAGAGAATCTCTCAACCCTGATAAGTCTTGCAATATAAAAGTTGAATGGCCTATCTTTTCACAGATCTGAAATGGTCCAAGCCACATTTTCTGAAATTTGGTATGCTTACCTTTATCCTCATGGGCCTTGTCCCATTTGAGAACTAAGTCACCAACTTGAAGTTGTTTGGAACCGGATGATGCTGAGTCGAAGGATGCTTTGATGATTTGTTGATGTCTGGCATGAGTGATTTTGGCTTTTTCCCTCTCTTCTTCTAATTTGAGAATTTGGTCATGTCTAAGCTGGATAGAAGAAGAAGGAGTTTCTTCAATGTATTGTACTAGGGCTAAAGAGGGAAGAACAAGATTCGTAGGCAACACGGCTTCTTTTCCATACACCAGATTGAAAGGTGAGGTCCCTATAGAAGCCTTTTGTGTTATTCTATCAGCCCATAATGCAAAGACCAAAGATTTATGCCAGTTTCTATGATTCTGTTCAACAGTTCGCTTAATGATTTTGATGAGATTCTTATTAGTAGATTCGGCTAAACCGTTTCCCTGGGGATAATAATTGGAAGAATATTTTAGTTTAAACCCCCTTTTAATAGAAAAATCATACATAGCGTTTCCTGAGAAATAGGAAGCATTATAAAAAACAAGAGCGTTTGGAACACCAAACTTGGTAATGATGAATTGGTCAATGAACTCGATAATTGCCTCTGCATTTGCCGCTTTCAAAGGAATAGCTTCTACCCATTTAGTAAAATAATCAGTAGCAGTAAGGATATACCTATGTTGTTTGGAAGATGGTGGAGTAATTTCCCCGATGATATCTAATCCCCATTGTTCGAATGGTTGTTCAATGTTGACAGGTTGCAGGGGGAAAGCTGATTTTCGTTGTCTTCCACCAGATGTTTGGCAATTAAGGCATTTTCTTACGTACTCATGGCAATCTCTAAATAGAGTAGGCCAATAATATCCAGCATGAATAATCTTGTGAGCTGTTGTGTCAGCTCCAAAATGTCCCCCAGCTGGTCCATCATGTAGCTCCTGCAAAACCTTTTGAGCTTCAGGTTTCTCAAGACATCTTAACAGGATAGAATCATAATTTTGTTTAAACAACACATCATCAATGAGAGTGAAATTCTTAGCTTTTAACCTAATGGCCCTTTTATTTTTGTAAGATAAATTTGGAGGAGCATAACCGTTCTTCAAATAAAATATCAAATCAGCATATTGAGATTCAGAATCAGTGACACTTATCTGATTGATGGATTCAATCTGATCCTCATCGCTTGATTCGTGAATGTTTGATGCTCCTGCCAATATCCTGCAAAAACCTTGGCCCCTAACAATCTTTGCTGGCTTTATTTCTAAGTCATACTCTTGAAGCGCTGTAACCCAATTGGCTCTTTTTTCACCCAATTCTTTCTGAATTAATAGTTGTCTTACCGCTGGGAAAGGAACTATAACTTTTGTGTGGGTTTTCAAAAGGAAGGGTCTATAATGTTTGATTGCTTTGAATACAGCAAAGGCTTGTTTCTCCACATCAGAATAATTCAATTCGGCACCTTGAAGATTTGAACTAAAAAATGATATGGGTGCTTCTAAGTTGTTATCATTCAGTTGTGTGAGTACTGCGGCATATGAAGTGTTGGATGCAATAGTATATAGTGTAAAATGATTAGAAAAATTTGGAGTATTCAAGGCTGGGGCATTGATTATTGATTGTTTGATAACATCAAAAGCTTGCTTTTCTTCTGATCCCCATTTGAAGACTGAATTCTTCTTGATCATTGTCTGAAGTGGTAATACAATCTGCGAAAAATCTGGAACAAATCGTTTGACAAAATTAATCTGACCCAAAAATGACTGCATTGATTTTTTGTTATGTGGGAAAGGGATTTCAGAAATTTCATTAATCCGATCAGGATCAATATAAATACCATCTTTGGATACTACAAAGCCTAAGAGTTTTCCTTGGTCAAGAGCAAAGAAGGACTTCTTTGGGTTGAGAGAAATACCATATCTTTTGCATCGCTGAAAGATCTGATTTAAGTCGTGCAAATGATTATCTCTCTTCTTAGAATACACAATAATATCGTCTAGATAGACGACTACTGATCGATTAATTAACCCTCTGAAGGCCATGTCCATAGCTCTCTGAAATGTCGCTCCGACATTTATAAGACCAAAAGGCATTTTCTGATATGCATAGGTTCCCCATTTTGTTCTGAATGTAGTTTTAAGTTGGTCATCAGGATGTACCAGAACTTGATTATACCCTGAAAAACCGTCTAGAAAAGACATCAATTCAGAACCTACCACCGATTGGAGAATTTGCTCCATAGTAGGCAATGGGAAGTTGTCCTTTAAGCTCGCTTTGTTCAAATTCCTGAAATCAATACAGATTCGAATGTCGCCATTTTTCTTTCTGACTGGCACCATATTAGAGACCCAGTTTGAATGTCGGACCGGAAAAATAATTTTGGCTTTCAGGAGCTTATTGAGCTCCGACTTAATCTGGCTCTCCAAACTTGGGTGTATTTTTCTTAGTTTTTGCTGAATTGGTTTTTGATCAGGAAGCATAGGAATGGTATGCTGGATAATAGATGTATCATAGGTCTTTAAATCATCATATTTCCATGCAAAGACTTGTTTGTTTTTCCTCAACAATTTAATAAATGCTTCCTTTTCCTTCTGAGATAGTCCTGTTCCTAAATTGATGTTTTGAGGAGACTCATTGGTTCCTAGATTTATCAATTCAAACCTAAGGGTAGAACTCTGAAGCTTTGTATTAATTACAGGTTTAAACCTGTCTTTGATATCATAAAGATCTTCTAATTTTACCACTGGTTTAGGGATCGAATTTTCTTTGGGCACTTCTTTCATCTGGGAATCATGATCATCTTCCTCAATAACTTGCTTATCATAAGAATTCTCCGAAGTTAAAAATTGCAAAATATCATCATCATGATTAAATACTCTCCAATTAGTGACATTGTCAGGAATTGAAGGTCTGAAAAGTAATTCTATAGAAAATCTATCAAGGCTGTAGTCTTCAGAAGGTAGAAGCTTTGAAGCTACATTGGCTAGTAAATCTGCGGCTGAATTTTGAGATCGAGGTATAGAAGAAATGTTGAATGCCAAAAAGTGTGAGGTAAGCTCTTGGACGAGCGATTGGTAATGTTTAAGGTGAGTCGAAAGGCAATGAATTGCATTTCTAACCTGTTTGACAATGATTTCCGAATCGTCGAATACCTTTAGATATCGCACCTCCAAGCCGATTTCTTTGTATAATCCTTGGATTAAAGCTTCATATTCGGCTGTATTATTAGTGCACTCAAACTCTAACCTACAAGACAACATTGTCTTTTCTCCTTGCGGACTAACCAATATACATCCAGCTCCTGAACCTTCAGTGGACTTAGAGCCATCAAAATACAGAGACCAAAATAAAGGAATATTAACAAAAGTATCTACATTTTTCTCAGCATCATTAAAACATCTGGACCTATCAGTTTGTGAAAAATTTTCTATTTGAGATGTAAAATGATTGACTGAAAAAGGAGATGGTTGGGCAAGAAAGTTGCCAAAGAATGATTCTGCCGAATAATTCCCCAAAATGTTGTTGTTGAATGCCACAGGTTGGTTTTCTTGCTCGAATTCAGTAACTGTGTGGGTCATATGCTTCTCACGATCGATCCTTATTTGATTTGGCTTTCCCTTGTAGGGAAGCCACATATGTGACCAATCTGTAGAAATATACCCGTGCAGTTTTTCGGACCAATCTCTGCTCAATATTAAACCATAAAATTCAGGTATGTCGGCAATTAAAATATCAATTCTCTGGACAACCCTGGGGTCGGCAGACAACCTGATGGTTACAGAATTAATTTCACCCACTACCTGCACTTTAGTCCTATCCAACTGCACAATATGAGTGGCTGACTTTTGTGGCTCAATGTTCAGCTTAGAACAAACTGAAGCTGGCATTATATTAGATGAAGCCCCTGAATCAATTAAACAGTTGTGCAGGTTTCTATTATAAATCTCGTACGTCAGCAGGAAGGGTGGAGTGTGAGAATTTGATTTATCTCCAATTAGAACTGAATCAGTAGCTTCAACCAGACCTGCAGGAGGCTGGCCTTGATCGTTGGCATCTCTTGTACTGGGAAGAGGAGTAGAGGGAACAACATTCAATTCTTTGAGAAGTAACTTTTGTTGATGTTTTAATTTGCTAAGCTCAAACATAGTTATATTTGCCTTAGTTTTCTTCATGTCATCAACAATGTTATATTCCATTGAATCAGATATCACTAATGTCTTGGATGTTGAAGGAGAATTAGAAGTTGAAGGCTGATTTTGGGGAGCTACTACAGGCGATTTCTTAGGAGGAACTTTTTCTTTTGCTGTAGAAGCACCTGCACTTCTTTTCTTCGATGTTGCCTGAGCAGGTTCGGAAGTACTTTTACTTCTTGTAGTAACCGGAAAGGCTTCTTCTTCATTCTCAGTATCAGAGTTTGGGAGTATAAAATCCCACATTCCATGGCATTCAGCTACTTCTTCTTCATCATCGGTTTGTAAAGTTGTTTCCTCTTCCTCTTCTTCTTGGTCTGAGTCTGCATTGGATATAACATTGGGCGGCTTTGATTCAGTTTTCTTGTAAGTTCTAAATGGTCTTTTATTTGAGGTTTCGGCCACCTGCTTCTTGATGTCAACCATTTCATTAGACAATGTTTTAAGGACCTTTTGTAAACCTTCCATGTCATAGGGGTCCTTTGGGGTTTTCTTCTTGGAATCTTCTTTAAACGAGACTTTTTTAGCTTTTCGGTCTTCTAGAGCAGCTTTCTTCTCAAGAGCATTAATGCGCTTTTCAAAAGCAAGTGCTTCTTTCATGTTTTCAGCTAAGGTAGGTTTCCCAGCCCTGTCTACAAAAATAGCTATGTTGGCAGGTAGGGCGGTAATATACCATTCGCTTCGGATTTGTTCACTTGGTTTAGAATCGGTAGGGATTTTATTCAGGAGTTTATTAAATCTGGCATTAAACTCCTTTATTGGTTCCCTATGCTCTATCCTTAGATTGGAGAGATCGTTTATTAAAGTAGCTAAGGACCTATCATCTCCATACTTGGTAAGAAACTGCTCTTGGCATGTGTTCCAACTGGTAATTGAACTAGCAGGTAAGGAAAAATACCAGGATCCTGCTGATCCTTGTAAGGTATAGGGGAAGAGTCTTACAACAACATCTTGCTCTGTCACTCCTTTTAAGTTAACTGCCAACATAAAATTGTTAATATGTTCTTCAGCTTGGGTTCCGTTATCTGGATTATATTTAGGCAGCCATTTTTCGGGAGCATCTGGTAGATCATGCAATGGTCCGGGCATGTTGACTGCACCTGGCCTAGTCCATGGGTCTGCCATTATGCTAGCGACAGTGGTTGACACTACTGTTGGAATTCCAGATGTTTGGGGAGGTATCAAAGATGAAGAATGAATAGGTTGGGATATTGAGGCTCTTGTTCCCTGATGAACGACAATATGTAATGGAGGAGTGGGTGGTTGACTTTGCAGATGAGGAGATGAAATGGAGGATGTGGAAGAAAAATCCCCACTATCAGATCCTTCAGTATTTTTCTTTGACTTTTTCCTTTTGGGTAAAGGAAATTCAGTGGGTTCAATACCAAGTTTTTCGCTCTGAAGTCTGGTAAGAGGATGAGTGAGGTTGAACTGCGAAGTCGCACTGCTTTCTAATATCTCAGATTTCTGTGGTGAGATCGAGAAGCTCTGAAGTTTATGGATTAGAGACTGGACTTCAGGAGATTCAAGACTTAGCTGTTCTGGGATATGATGGGATTGAGCAGTGGTGGTAGATTCCTCTTCTTCTTGGTTATGGGCTGGCGAACCAGCATGTAATTGAGAAGAACGAGGAGATTTGGAGGGAGAATTACTCTTAGAATGACTTGCGGATTTAGGTCTGCTTGCCATTCACAGTCGATGCCCTCCTTCTAGCGCCAAAAATGTTGATGCCTCGAAAATCGCTGCAACAACATTGGGGAAACCACCCGGTCCGGACCTTAGTACAGCTCCTTTTCCGTTTGGAATAGTGGCTCCGACTGGGGATGATGGGACCAGTTTCCCAGAAATATAGATAAATGGGATGGATGAGTGACTTTTAAACTATTCTAGCGATAAGCGATGGACTAAAACTATCAGCAGGAATATAACAACTATAATCTATCCCGGGGAGTTATCGATTTCTAAAGCGTAGCGTTTGATAATCTGTGCTTTAAGGCAGGCATATAGATGACTCTAACACTAAAGCATAGAGGTTTAAACCATTTAAGATTGCTCTGCATAATTAGTTATGCAGAGCGATAATAGCGAATTACTACACTTAGTCATTTATATCATTGCTACATGCATGAGTAAAAGAGATAACAAATCACAAAACATTCAATAGTGAAATGAAATGAAGATTTGCTGTTATATCGCATACATGTATTCAACAATAGCAAAGATACTAACACAGCAATTCATATAATAAGAAAGAACACAGATACAGATAATAGTACCATGTAAGCTGCTCGATCAATCCAGTATATTAATCACTATGTCGCAGTCCTTCCTTCTAATCAGAAAGCATTCCAAACAACAGACAGTCGTGCGCAATTGTGTAAAACAGCCTTCTAATCAAAATTAAGAACCGTTGGTCGAGTTTCACAAAAGAATATAGACTGAAGCACAATAGTGCAAACTTCAGCCTTTAAGTCTATTACAAAATTTTACGACCCTTTCCAAAACAATGAAAGGGTCTATAAATACTATACTAATCTAAATATCTAAACAACTGAAAAGCTATTAAATTGGCATCAATAAATGTTTTTTTATCTTTCTTGGCGATCTGGCAGTTGGCGGCAATGCTTCATTCGGTGGCTTCTTTGCCTTTACTCTTTAGCTGACATATCGCCAGCATTGGCTCTACTTCCGGTGGAGTGTTGAGACGCGAAGTTAGCTGGGCATCATATGTGGCATCCTGAATGTCGGGGATCAGGCATCCGAGGGCATCTGTTAAACATTTGAGAGCCGACCTTTGAGTGTGTGGCTTGATTAGAAAGAGCCAGTATGCGTCGGAGGTTAAAGTATTTACTCCAGCGATTAACCTTCCCTGCTCTTCCAAGTCATGATAATTTGTTTGTTCTATCATGTTTGCTGTTGTTATGCTTCCAGGTGTGCACTGGGAGATCATGTTTGCCAAATAGAGTGTGTCGTTGACTAGATCGATTATATTGCTGGCAATCATTTTACACCTTGAGGCCGCCCTTTCTGCTTTCATTACCTGGGTGTTCCATTCCGTGAAGAGTATGTCCTTGTACGTTTCATAGATTCGGGACAAATTCGCCGCTTTCCCTTCTTCAGTGTCCTGCCACTCAAGATAATCGGATATGGCTTCTTCGGCCTGATCTAGCTCATTTCTGGCCCTCTCTATTTGCGCACACTGTTGTAGATATTTCGCATAATGGCTCAGCCTTAGCAAGTTGTTGGCATAAGAGTCTGATCTGAGATATTAATGCGCCATTTATTTGAGCTGCCTCTGCTCTGAATTCGTTAACATTCTGGGTGCCCTTGATACCTTCGAGCTGTGCTGATAGTTGAGCTATTCGCTCATCTCTCGATTTCATCATCAGCTCATTTGACGCTTTCAACTGTGACAATGCTTCCGACAATTCTTTTGCCTTCTGAATCTCACTTTGGTCTATCCTTTGTCTTTCAATTTGCAGCTGCTGGGTTAACAAATTGTTTTCTTGTTGTTGAGCCAGCAACTGCTCTTCCACCTGTGCTGCCTTGTTTTTCGCTTCAATTACCTCTGCCTGTAATGCATAAATTTCATGGTCCTTGTTCTTCAACAGAAGATTTACCTCCGATGCTTTGTCGATAGTCGCTGCAGAATAAGCTCCCGCAAATTGCGACAGCTTTGTTAGATCATCGGAGGGATCCAAATCCTCCTTCCAGACCATATTGCCCGTGACTGTTTGCTCAGGAAAGATAGAAGGTTGATCAAGCCTTCGTCTTTTCTTAGAGCGCTTGATAACGGCTCTATGCTTTGGGCTGTAGAAAATATCCAGGGGAGGAATTTCTTCCACCTGGAGAACAATTTGATCGGAAGGGTCTTTATTGATTACCTCGACATCCTGTGAAATGGGTGGGCCACTGGTTCCTCCTAGAACCTGAGAAGAAGTGGTATCGGGCGCATCGCTTGTTTTAGAGGTGTCTGTGTCTTTGGAGCCTTCCTTACCACTGATAATGGAATCGAATTGGTTCCATTGTTTAATCAATTCAGGATCGGTGGAGGTTTGCTTATGTTGCTCTGTAGGGGCTTTGCTCCGTTCTTTTTCTTGTTCTAACTTCTGCTGTTCTTCAAGTGCTTTCCGCTGTTGCTCCTCTAATTCCTTTTTCTGCCTATCTGCCAGTTCTTTTTTTAGTTTCTCTTCTTCCTTCTTCTTCCTCTGCTCTTGATCCTTCTGTGCTTTTTGCTGCCTTTCTATCTGCTCCTTTTTCTGCCTCTCAGCTTGCTCTTTTCTTTGCTTCTCAGCCTGCAGCTTCTTCTGCCTTTCCTCCTGTTGTTTATCCTGTTCTTTAGTTGTAACAGGAGGTGGATGTATCTGTTGCCGACCAGGCTCGCTTGAGGAAGACGCTGGGGTTGTGGATAATAAATCTAGAGGCAGAGTTTGCAACCTCTGCTCCCTAAGTTTATTAAACTCAGTCAACGCCTCATCGTTATATTTCATTCGCGCAAGCTCTTTGGCATGGCCGATTGTATCGGCACCTGCGAACAGGTCATCAAACATATCTTCTTGATGATCAACTTTTGTCAATTTTGCTTGTTCTAGGGCAGTGTAGGAAGTTTGCTTTGGATCATAGAGTCTGTTTGGGATAGTGGCCAGGGATAAGGTTTGGAGTTTTGTCGCTTCTTTTTCTGCATGCTTGTAATTAAGGAGAGTAAAAACCCCAATTTTCAAAGGAAAAGAGGGCCAACCTCTCTTCTTCTCCTCTTTGAGAGTTTGTGTGACACTCTCGGCCATAATCTGGTAGCAGATTTCCCGGGCTAACAGTTTGTCTGGGATATATAAAGGGAGGACATGCGGCCTAGCCTTACTCCCAAAAACTCTGATATAGGTGAAATTCTCTTCCCCGAACCAACTTGCTACGGCTGGTAAGTCAAAAGAAGCTTCATAGGAAATTCTGAGAATGGGTTTGTCATAAATAGAATAGTAAATGGGCACCATGAAACCATTACAAACTTGGTACAAATGGTCCTTGTAAGAGGACTTCCACAATTTCTGATGGTATAAATGAATGGGTGTTGGATCTTGGGTGGTCCATCTCCAACCGAGGACAGGAAACTCAGAATTAAAACACAGGGTATCCATAATGTAAGCAGTATAATAAAATGGCGGGATTTTCCTTTCGGTGACTATAGTTTTGGCTCTAAATTCACGAACAGCTGTGACCAACTTATCAGAAAGAATAGTGGCCCAATCCATAATTATACTATTGACCGCCGCTTCCATTAGGGGAACCATGTCAATATTGATATTAGCGGAGTCAGGTAATCCCCACAATCTACACATCATAATCCCCGCATAGCAATAGGGAGAAGCCAAAGAAGCGTTGGAGTACTTACCCGAACTTTCATGCTTGTGTTTGGCTGGGTTCTGCCTCCAATCTCGGAGGGGTTCGGATGGTGATTCATTTTCTTTCGCGAACTTCTCCACGAAGGCTCTGTTATAGACTAGCTCCGGTTCAGGCAAATGATACATTCGCCTCAGGTCATCAGGCTTGAACGACCCGAAAATCCTTCCATCCCTTGTATGAAAAGTTCTATCAGTGATGGGGATTTCTTCAATTGCCCAGCGCACCACATCTGTGTAAGGGAGGACCTGCTCTCTGGCCGCTATTCTGTGTAAAAAGGAGTCGGCCAAGTCTTTGAGAGTTGCATCAGACTTCCTTAGTACATCCACACTAGCCTTTGTCACTGTCTTCACCGGTTGCTCGGCCTCTAACAGATTATATGTGCCCTGCCATGTAGTCCTAGCAAGACCAGTGCACGTAGTATCTGAGATTAGGCCTTTCTTCAAAACTATGGCAGCTTGACCTGCAACCGGTGTTGCAGTGGAACCAGCAGTCTTCTTGTGTTTCTTCCCCATCATGTTCAGGCTTTTCTCAACAACCGAACTCTACACAAATGCAAGAGAAATCGTAACACGAAAAATAGTGGAGACAAAGCATAATGGGAAAGATATATATCACTTGAAGCGTGGCGATATTAATTTTCAAAAGGTGGCTGCGGATCCAATCACTGGTAAGAGATCGCATATGCATTAATGGTGTTTTTAAGGCCTGCTACCCATTAAATGACCTTTACACTGTTATTCAGCTGAATGACCCCCTAACGCGTGCAACAGATATGAAAATGCTTTAGACGCAAGTATTCGTTAATCGAAGGGGCAAAGTTATTAAATACGCATGCATTACCTTGTCCCTGCATTTAACGACATTTTGAAATCTGCGCTTTATCAACCGGATTTAAATATAATTTTAAGGCTCAAAGCAATCACTTTTTGAGAATGCCGATTACCGATCAACAATATCGCATCGCATCGGGGGAAAACCTGAGCGCCTTATGAGAGTGCATGGGATTGCACCGACCGCCGATAGCGATATCGCATCGGGTCGGGGTTTATAACTTAAAGTGTTTTCCCACAAGAGGCAGTGCTGATAGCCGATCGCCGATATAGCGTCGCATCGGGGTGTAAGATATGTGCTCTTTTTGTGTATGCATTGAATACCGCCGATCGCCGATAGCGATATCGCATCGGCAAAGACCAAAGTGCCATTTAAATGCGTCTCTCTTGTTATTGCGATATGCGATCTTGCGATCGCTTTATCGCAATAACAAAAGATTGTTTTATTTTGGGAACATTGTTATTCGAAAGAGGCTTCAATTCACAAACCCATTTGATTATCATACCTTTTTCGAACAAATTCATTAATGCCAATTAATTTTTTTAAAAGGGACCCATTTCATATGTTGATTGTTTATAAATACAGATGATATGAAATGGGGGGTTGTTGTAGGGCACAACACCTACTCACCCTACTTTTTCCACCCCTTTGGTGTGCCTTGTACTTTCTTTTGATATTTCTTTTTATTTGGGTTCATAGCTCAAGGATCAAAGCATGTTCTTATGATATATCATTTAATTTACCCCTTAAGATGAGCTAGTTTACCACTCATCAAGGTTGAGACATGCAAGGGTTCCTTTTGATGGGATGGATCATTAAGTGCTCAAGAATCGAGTGATGGCTAATGAGTAGGGTAGAGTTCATGCTAGGATTTTTTCTACACACTACCTTATGTACCAACCATCTTTTGCATTTTTGACTTTTCTTTTTCTTTGTTTGTGTTTATCTTATTCTTTTCCATTCTTTTAGCTACATCAACTTCTAGGTAAATGTTTTATATCCCTACTTAAGGATGTGGATAAGAGAGTTAAAAATCCCAATGTACCAATGATAGTCAACCCGAAGGATGGAGATGATATTAGAGGATGATAACGTGTCATAAAAAATGTTGTGTGGTAAAGCAAAATGGACAGACTATTTCAAACCAAGTCTTTTATATAGTTCCCCTCCTATAACCCTAAGGCCTTAGGGAAGGCTCCACTAGACTAGGGATAAATATTAACCCCTATGGTAAGTTGAGAGAACAAGTTTAATAGTCAAGATCAATCAATCAATCATCCAAATCACTCCTTTATCCATAATAAATTTATAAACCATTAAGTAAAATCAATAAAATGAAAAATGATCAAAGTACTTATTGAGTGGTGGCCCAGCTTAATCCAAGAGGAATGAAATATGGTGAGAGGTGTATGATTGGTTCAAAAGGTGGAGGAAATGACATATCATCATTAATAAGCAAATTTGTAGGGCTACTAACGTCCAAAATAGGAGAATTTTTTTCTACTAGGGGGTTAACCATTTTGGTGGGTAACACTCCCATTGAAAGAATGGCTATGACTAGGTATATTATCTATAAGAAGAAGTTATATGACATGTATATTAGGAAGTTTCCTGAAATTTCTTCTAACTATAGCCAAAACCCCCACCTTTGGATCAAGCCCAATCTTGGCATAAGGGTGGTAGAAGGATACCTAATCTTGGTTGGACTATTTGGGAATGAAGGAGGATATCATCTTGTAGAATTATATTATATTAAAAATATTATTAATTCCAAATTTAAGGAGAAATTGTGGGGGAATAAAGAGCTAGAAGGAAAAAAGGAAACTACAATATTATAAGGAGGTGATCAACCCCAATATCAAAACTCAAAATTATATATCTATCTATCTTGACTAGTGTTAATAACAAAATTAGAACTAATCCTCATGAGCTTCATAGTGAAACTAGGTGTTGATCAATTCCTAAAACACCATGGAATGATAGAGGTTGTCACTTGTGCAATCCTATGAGGGTTGAATATGAAAATCACTTTCTATTTGATTTTCCATCTTATACTCAAATTTGATCTAATTTTAAAAATATTTGTCACAGTACTAACGTTCTTAACCTTTTACATTAGCAAAAATATAGTGATTTGGGAATGCTTCTCTCAATTATTTTTGAGCATATAAATAAAATGTTAAAGAAATTTGTTTAATCTCTTACTGGATGAATTTATGTAGGCTGTCCAATAAGACAATTTAGAGGATAAAGACCATATTTTCAAGATTCATTTGGTATGGGATTAGAGGAGAGAAGAAATTTCACTTTTCCAATTTGGACATAGTCCTAACAGGAAAAGAATAGCAGGGACGGGGCCTGCTGGACATCAAGAATTTCGCCTAGGCGTTAAAGACCAAAAGTTTATGGAGAGTGATAAAGGGTAAAGACATATGGAAATATTTAATAAAGGATAAATATATGAGGGATACAACCATTTTTTAGTGGGAAGGAACTATTAAGGAGCTAAAGAAAGAAGGTTCATATATTTGGAATGAGCTTGTAAATGTAAAAATATGGTTGTTAAAAAACTTTTAGTGACATTTTGGGAATGGTGGCAGAATTTTGGCAGAATTCACCCTATAAAAGGCCTTGAAAATTGTAGACTGCCTGGGGATATCATTGACTCTCTGTATGCAAAAGGTACATTTTTTATTTCCCAAGTTCTTGAACGTACAAAGGATCGTCTTGCTTATCCCATATGGAAAAATGTGGATCAATTAAGCCTAATGGAAAGACAACTAGTCTACTGGAAGAAATATGTTTACAATCTCACTTTGATAGGGATAATGCCAGATGAGGAAGAGGATGATTTGATATGGAAGGGACCCACCAAGGAGAAACAACTGATTGTGGTTGAAGTATACAAATACATATAGAATGAATTACAAAGAAATAGGAACAATTTCTAGTTTCAGGAAGCCTGACACATCACTGTTCCACTAATTACCATACTTGCATGGTTGGAATGGAAGAACATAATTCTTACATGGGACAATTTGAGAAAACATGGTTTTTATTATCTGAGCTATTGTTATTTCTGTAGGGAGTCAAATGAAAAAATGACAAATATATTCTTAAAATGCATGTTTTCCATAGCGATTTGGGCTCTCGTTCTAAAAAATGTCGGTTTAGATAGAGTATGGTCTTTCAAATCGGTAGAGGATTGCCTCTGTGGTGGTTTAGATGCAGGAAAAAATACAAATTTCTCCCTCTTTTCATCATATGGGGTATATGGCACACAAGAAATAAAAATGTCTTCGAGGACAAGAAATTGAACATTAGCCACACTTCCTCTCACATTTGTGCTGTCTACTCGGAATATGCAAAATAGTCTAGGAGGACTCCAGGTACTTGAGGCTTGATTCAAGCAAGATTAATGATGCCCCCTCTGAAAGGATACTTTGATGGGGCTTCAAAAAAGGGAAAATTTGGACGTGGGGTGGTTATTTGCATCAAACATGGCATGGAATATCACTTCTATTGGATGGGAAGAAGAGGAAAAAACACAAAGGTTGAGATTATTAATTTGTGGGGTTTGTTATAAAATGCAAGACAACTCCAAATTAACAACATTTCTATCCTGGGGGACTCGAAATGTGTCATTGACTCGATTAGTGGTAGGGAAAGCATTGGCACTCCTGATTTTGGAAATTGGATGTAGTGCATTCAATCCATAAATAGGACCTTCAATAACATTAATTTCACCCATGTATATAGGGAACTCAATACTATGGCAGATGGACAATAAAAAAAGGGTCTGATGGCGACACCTAGATCCATACATTACTCTCACTAGCAATATGGCATCCATAAGGAGAAAGGTCTTCTTGTTATTCGACAAGGAGACTACCCAAGATTGTGGAAAGTCGGTTACATACCTTCATGTCCAGCACATGCTTTGTGGTATATATATAATAATACATAAATCACTGAAGTTATAATTGAAACTAGATAGTAGTTATATGATAACCATTTGATAATAGCTCACTCAACATCCATGGCTCAGGCAATATCTGATGTTTTTATTTTTGATGTGAAAACCTTTAACACTAGACTAGATGTTTTGACCTCTGCTGTTTCAATCCAAGTTGATCATGAATATGTATTGGTTTTTTGTTTATAAATGAAAACCCAACGTTTTTTTTCTTTCTGCCAAAAAAAGGGTTCAATAAACCATATAGTAAAAGGCTCAATAAACCATAGTTTTCAGGAGACGTTAATCATCATCATCAAATTATGTTACTTACTATGGATATTGAAATATTTTATTTATGTGGATATTAAAACAATTAAAATATTTTTCTGTTATTGATATATTTTTTTGCACTAAAATATTTTCTGGTTATTAATATATAATTTTAAAACACCTCATGCAAATTGAACACAAAATGAATCACATATCTCTTTCAGACTAGATTGTATTACAATATAGACTAAATTATAATTTTTTGCATTTTGTTATTTGATGTTGAAATATTTATTTTAACATATATTTATTTATTTTCAATAATACCCTCATACTAAAAAAATTTAGAAAACAATATAGACTAAATTATAATTTTTTGTATTTTGTTATTTGATGTTGAAATATTTTAAGCAACATATTTCTTTTTAACATATATTTATTTATTTTAAATAATATTTTCTTAGATGTCATCTACGAACTCCATTTTAAGAATTGAATATCCCTAAAAAAAAGTGAATATATATTTCAACTACTTTATCTTTCTTTATATAAAGTTGATATAAAATTATGTTCATATAAATATTGAAATATTTTATCTTGGAAGACACTTAAATTAGTAAAATAATTATTTTGTTATTAATATACTTTTTTATGATGCCACATGTTAATTGATCCACTTCATACTAGATTGTAGTTCAATATTATTTTTAGATGTTCCCTGTAAATTCCATATTGAGTAGTAAAGTAATTATGCATCTCCATCATATACAAAATAGAAATCAATTATATTTTTTTATTTTATTTTCAATGACTTTATTTTTATGTATAAAGTTGATGTAAAATTAAAAATGGAAACATTTTTTTCCTGTTATTACTATTTTCTAATTTATTAATGTAAATATTATTTTATTATTTTTAATGTAATGTTATGAGACAATATCCCATATTAAAATATATATATATATATATATATATTGCCCATGTTTCTTCAAATTTTACACTTTATAGATTTGATCCACCACTTGGAAATTGATAAATTAAGATTAAGTTAAATAGATAATAATGTCATACATATCACAAATAAATACCAACTTTTAATGTTGTGCAAACTTTTTATATGATTGAAAACTTAGATTTTATTATTTTAACAATTTGAAGATATTAAGTTTAAAGTATTAAGTGATGTTATAATTTTATAAGATATATTTAAATAATATAATTTTTTATTATAATTTAATTATATAAAGGCTTATTTTAATTTATACAATATTTTTTTATTATGGGCAATACAACCGATTGTAATTTTCTTTTCTGTTTTTTAAAATGCATTTTTAAATGTATAAATAGATTAAAGACCATTTGATCTATAAATTTAGATTACCACTATATATATATATATATATATATATATATATATATATATATATATATATATTATTAATAACATTTATATATTTAAAAATAAATAATTCTTTAATTATAATAATCAACTATTGTTTTATTCATGGAAATTAAATGGTTGGTAATTTTGATAACCATTAATTACTTTATAATACATTTCACATTACCAAAATTAAAAAATATCATAAAAATTTACTAATTATAACATTATTTTAAATTATTATTATATTATTAATTATAAAAAGAATTAATATGCGAGTTAAACATATAGGCATCAATTCCTAATAAACATCAAAATACTTATTTCTTGATCACATTGATAAAATTAAAAAAATAAAAACTAACTAAATTATAGCTTAATTTTAAGTTATCATTTTTATTATTAATTATAAAAAAATGAATATATAAGTTAAACATGTACACATTTAAAAAAATATGGAGATTTACCTCCATTTTACCATGGGTATTCTTAATATGTCAATATGATTTGTTACAATACCATACACCAATATCATGACTTATCAATTCCACATGTTGAAAACACCATAAGTCACTCCATATGACATTTTTTTAATTAATCAATATAATTAAAAGGGTAAAAAAGCAAGACTACTTTGTAAGTAAATCTTAACATATGAATTTTTAAAATATTTTATGGAGATTAAATCCCTACCGTCACCTAATAATTATTGATAATTAAATTAAAATTTGGAAGCCATATTCCAAAATAGACATGCCTATCCCCATAAAAATATTTAACATAAAAAACATAGTAAATCCACAATTCAAAATAAAAGTTCAATAACCCTTATGGACATGACTCTTTTTTTTCAATTAAATTGAAATGTGAAAATGACACAAGTGTTGTTGGGACAAATCTCAACTCTTTACTTCAATTAGTTTTAAAACAATTCCATGGCAATTAAATCTAGATTATTCACCTAATCATTATTGATAATTAAAATTAAATTTTAAAATTATTATTCTAAAATTTATATACATATTTATCGGCCTAACAAAATAAACATACATATCAACTATAATAAAATAAAATAAAATTTTATTTTATAATTTTTAAAATAGGGTTATTACCAAATATATTGAATATTGAAATAATCTAAATAATTAGAGTTAAATATTGCCTACCTCAATTTTAATCTCTTTATTAATTTTAATATGCAGGTGTGGTGGTGTAAATTGTATTTTGCAAATATGAAAAGTTATAATGAACTATATTTTTTTTTTAACTTTTTATTTTCTATTTTTGGTTTAGTTGATACATATGTCTTACACTTTGAATTTTTTGGTTTGTAAAAATTAATAATTTTTATTAATTTGTCAAAAAAAAATTTAACAATATGTAATTATGGTTGATTAATGATATATTGTTGTTTTTGTGAGGGTTTATCCATATGGAATTTAAATTTTGAATTTCATAATATTAATAAATTACTATTATTATTATTGCTTAAGTTTGACAAGATTACATCTTCATTTAATATATCAATTCATTCAAATTCATTTAATATATCAATTCATTCAAGACTTTTATCATATTCAATGTATCAACCCAATCAAATGAAGAACTTCATCATATCCAATATATCAACAAAGTCAAGATGGAGAATTAAACTACTGATTTCACATCCCATAATGCCGGAATCACCCCTATCCAAAAATCTATAAATCTATAGACAAATTATATATATATATATATATAATTTTAGGAAATTGATTTCTTCGTCATAAAAACAATCATGATGAGTTTACTCCCTAAAATGAACCCTAGACCTTTATCAAAGTTAAAATTATATCGTTACAGCACACTCTGATTAGACCTTTATCGAAGTGACACTTCGATCGTTGGCGCACACTCTGATGCTTTACTTGTGAATTGTAACCTTAGAAACTTGATCCGATCATAACCATCGTTTCGTCTTCCCATTTTTTATATCTTCCTTCCATCGATTCGCCTCCCCATAGCTGACCATAAATATGGACTACCATTTTCCTCTCCTTCATCTTCTTTTCACGTCCCCACGATCCAATTTATATATTATTTCTTCTTCCCTGCTTTCCATCCATCCAATTCCAGGAATAGAAATGGAGAATCAAGAACCGGGAATAGCTAATCCAATTCCGGGAATAGAAATAGGGAATGAAGAATGGGAAAAAGCTAATACAATTCCGGGAATAGAAATGGAGAATGAAGAATTGGAAAAAGCTAATCCAATTCCGGGAAAAGAATTGGAACCGGGAATAGAAATGGAGAATGAAGAATTGAAAAAAGCAGAAGAAGAGGAAAAAGCTGTTAAAGTTATTAAATATTCAGAAAAATACTACGATGATAATAATTACGAGTACAGGTAAAGATCAAGAACCATAGATTTCGTAGATGTATTTGTTATGGCACTTGTAATTTAAGTGTAATGTCATTTCTCTCCTTTTTCTCTGAACACAGACATTTAACGCTGCCAGACGCTATTCTTGAAAAATACCCGCTGGGCAAAAAATTCTTGGTTGAGGTAAGAAGATAGAGATATATTAATTGATGGTATATTTTGGTAATATTTGATAGATAAAGAGAAGTGAATGGTTTGATTTATTTTTGTTTCTTTAATTTTGATTTTTTTTTAAAGAATCTGCCATTAATATAAAAAGATGGATATCAGTGAGTTGTTTGATTTTATTCTCGTTCGTCATTGCAATCCATATAGACATGAAAGTTTGCACCAGAGGGTTTTATAGGGTATATTACAAAGACGAAGGTATACAGGAGAGGGTTTTATAGGGTTTTTGAAGGCATGTTACATCATAAAAACCTTTTAGAGTTTTATAAAATATATTACATCATAAAAAGTGAAGAATAATTGATATATATTGCTAAGGTACATTAGATACATGAAAGTATAGAATTGATGGTTTTATATGGTTTTCTAAGGTATATTACATCATAAAAAGTCGAGAATAATTGGTATATGATGTTTAATGTTAAGGATGACTGGAAAGCCATGGGAATTGAGCAATCGCCTACGTGGGTGCACTATGCAAATCATCGTCCAAATGTGATAATGTTCCGACGGCTTTGCCTAGGCAACCCACAGGAAATGAACAATCATCCGGAGCAAAACGAACAGCCACATGTAGAGGAGAATAACAACAATGTGCACGAGCAACATGCAAATCTAGAAAAAGCGGAGAATGAGAAAGAGAAAAAGGAGGCAGAGCAGGAGCTACCAGTAAGGAAGGGAGATACGAAGAATGTACAAGAGCAAGAACCACTTGTACAAAAAAAAGAGGAGGAAGGCACCAGAACCAAGGAAAGCAAAAGCTACCAATAAAAAAGGAAGACAACAAGAATGAGGAAGAACAAGAACCATTTGTACAAAAGGGAGAGGACCAGGCAAAGGAGGTATGCACCAAGAACCAGGAAGAGCAAGAGCTGCCAACAAAAGAGGAAGACAAGAAAAGTGAGCAAGAGCAAGAACCAGTTGTAGAGGAAGGAGAGGAGAAGGAAAAGGAGAAAGGCACCAAAAACAAGGAAAAGCAAGAGATACGAATAAAAGGGGAAGATACAAAGAATGAGAATTAGCAAGAACTAGCTGCAGAGAAGGGAGAGGACGTGGCAAAAGAGAGATACAAATAAAAGGGGAAGATACAAAGAATGAGAATTAGCAAGAACTAGCTGCAGAGAAGGGAGAGGACGTGGCAAAAGAGGAAAACACCTAGAACCAAGAAGAGTAAGAGGTATCAGTAAAGGAAGAGAACATGAGGAAGGTGAAAGAGCAAAAACCACCCATAGAGGAGGGTAGACACCAACAAAGGGCAACCAAAAGAGTCCCTTGTACCGAAGGAGAGGAAAAACACTCATTCGCCTATGAAAAAAATTACACTTTATATCAAGATAGCCATGATTTAAAATTATAGTTTATAATAGCCATGATTTTATGCTCGTTGGTGTTTTGTATCCTTGAAATGAGAATGTTATTCATATAAGATAACATAATCCAAATGTGCATTTTGCTTTCATAAAATGTATTTCAAGTCAGCACATTTACACTTTTAATGGAATTTTATTCATATAAGATAACATAATCCAAATGTCCATTTTGTTTTCATAAAATGTATTTCAAGTCAGCACATTTACACTTCTGATGGAGATGATCATATTTTCCCAGTGTATAATCAATCAAAATTAATGAGCGTATATATATTATTTCAAAGTGTATAATCAAAATTTATGAGCATATATATATTATTTCAAAGTGTATAATCAAAATTTATGAAAATTAATAAGCATATATATATATATTATAATTTTAAATAATGGTTAAAATATTTTAATTATTAATTTATAATTATTAGTGAATAGGGATGCAAAATTTTTAAAAATGGTACTGGAACTTTATTTTAAAATGAAATTTTTGTTTTTTAATATATAAATTATAAAATGTTTTACTATATTTTCATAAAAATATTTAAAATTTTATATTTAAATAAAATTTTGATATAAATAATTTTAAATTGATAGTGAAATTTTATCCCTGCTTCCTTGGACAAGGAGATAAAAATGTTAATGAATTTTGATAGGTGATAATCTTAGGGTGTAAATATAGGTGGTTGCATGTTACCTTTATATTGGGCCATGGGCCAGCATAAAGGTGGCGTGGAGAGGGAAAAAGTGTGTGCGTTGTGCATGGGACCATGTTTTATTCTACTTAGTTTATTTGGATATTGTATATTAGTCATTTTTTAAACAACTTGGGAAGTGAGGACATTCTTATAAAATATAATAATGGACACAGCTACTGTTAGCATTCCAAAATAGGTAAAGTATAGAAAAGTGAAAAACATGATGAAAAAACTTTGGCAGCTGTCCACTCCAAAGAAATCATAGAATAGACCAAGATGTCATAGATTATGCACTGCATAAGAACATAAGGCACCTCAATTGCCACCTGCATTGATTACAAGGATGGTCATTCGATAAATTTGATCTGCATAACAAATTTATAATCTGACTAGTAGTTGACATTTAGCTTACCTGTCCAAGGGCATAAGGCAGTGCTGAATACATTCCAACAGCTTTTTCTCTATAAAAGACAATTCGTTCAACCTCGACAATTGGTTGGACACTTGGATTACTAACCCCAAGGAAAAGTCTGGCACAATACATTGATCCCAGAATATTCAGTAGATCTTGTTGTTTACCTCTGTGAAAGAACACTGAAAAGCATTAAGAAAACATTGAGCAGTTGAGGCAAAAGACAAGTTTAGAGAACATGGAATTTACTAGTATTACGAAGAACAACAGACGAAGTTTTCATGAGAACAACTATTAGTTTAACTTGGAAGAGATATGAGAGCCTGAATTGTCAATAGGCTAAGTGACTCTGTGGACTTCAACTTCAAACATGTAATAGACAATAAACTACTCAATAATAAAGAAAACAAAATGTCAAATTGAGGTTGCTTCCAGTGTTACAGATGAAATTCCAACCTCTTTGTTCCAAGGTCCCAAAAGGTGGTCCCAAACAGCAGCGAAACCATTGATGAAGTTTTCATGAGAACAACTATTAGTTTAACTTGGAAGAGATATGAGAGCCTGAATTCTCAATAGGCTAAGTGACTCTGTGGACTTCAACTTCAAACATGTAATAGACAATAAACTACTCAATAATAAAGAAAACAAAATGTCAAATTGAGGTTGCTTCAAGTGTTACAGATGAAATTCCAACCTCTTTGTTCCAAGGTCCCAAAAGGTGGTCCCAAACAGCAGCGAAACCATTGTAGTGAAGAAAAACCGCACAACATTAGAGTGTGGATTCCTCCAATATGACCAATGATGCTTCCAAAGACGGGTCATGTACTGAACGTTTAAGGACTTTGCATACTGAGCTGGGAAATTCAGATCCTGCGAGTCAGGAGCAGGGGTGCTTAACTCTTTAATAAGAGCTTGATTCCATCTGAAAAGCAACAAAACATAACAGTCGAATAAGGTTTAAACAACGCTGCAATAAGGAAACTGATGAATCTGAAAGGGTGAAATAATAACCCTCATAAAATATCCTGGGGTGATATCAACAATAAGCTGGTGTTGTGGATTAATACCCCTCCTAGGGCGGGTGGAAAGATAAGGTGGGAAGTAATAACCACCTCTTAAATTTGAATGTTTAAATATATTTCAGCACACAAAGTAACATTTAATCTTTAAAAATGTAAAAGACTTTTAAATATATCATTTAGTTATGCCGAATATTGATCAAATAATAATACATTCCATGAAATTCCACTACGGCCTAAGCTTGCTACTATGATTACGAAATTGATAAATTGGAAGGGTTGTTCATGGTATGCTGTCAGTTCAAAGAATGAATAATACGAGTGATGGAACAAAGCTCTATAAGATGAGGATAGTTATAGATTTGCATGCCTTGCTTTTATGAAAATAGTGTAACCAGCTTGGTATTGCAAAGTGATTGGAGTCATTTCAGGATCTCGGACAAAACAAAATTATCTTGCAGCATGCAAGATAGCATCTTAATAACAATTCAGAACCCAAACGATGGTATTTATTACACCAACACAGTCATAAAGAATAGTTTTCAATAACACAAATTCATGACTTCAACTGAAGCATATGGTTGCCTGTACACACTTGAGTCAACCAGTATCAAGCAGCCATATTGAGGAAAATAACATAAATTATATCCAATGAGCATGTGATGTGATTTCTATCTTTTTTGGAAGTTGAGTTTTCTGATGGCCAGAGCAAAGAATAAATCAAAGGCAACGGGGATACACACAAGCACCAGTGCTACAATTCCCAAAAAGTTGTGTCTCATCCAAAAATATGATTTTATGAATGTGGACACCTTCACATTCCCATCTGCGGTCACCATCTCAGTTTCTACATCACCCAACTGTGAAGCAATCAGACCATAGAGTGTCCAAGAAATAGGGGTTCCCCAGTAGTACCATCTCCACCATATAGCCATTTTCTGTGTTCAATACACAACCAGAAAATTGAATTTATTAGGATCACTCAATCCAAGGGGATTGTCAACTGCAGTCAACATTGCAATTCAAATAAATGCTACACGGAAAAATTGATGAAGAGAATAATAATTGAGAAAAAGGCCTTACAGGTTGAGGAATAATGAAACCACAGAAGAGATTCCATAAAGAATAAAAAGCTGATGAAATGATTGCACCAATATGGTAATTTGGAGTCACAACTACTGTCAGCATTCCAAAATAGGTAAAGTATAGAAAAGTGAAAAACATGAAAAAAAACAGAAGAACTTGGCATAAACCAAGATGGCATAGATTACACACTGCATAAGAACATAAGGCACATCAATTGCCACCTGCATTGATTAGAAGGATGGTCATTTGATAAATTTGATCTGCATGACGAATTTATAATCTAACTAGTAGTTGTTGATATTTAGCTTACCTATCCAAGGGCATAAGTCAGTGTTGAATATATTCCATCAACTTTTTCTCTATAAAAGACAATTCATTCAACCTTAGACAATTGGCTGGACACTTGATAAGGAAAAGCACAACACAATACATTGATCCCAGAATATTCAGTAGATCTTGCTGTTTACCTCTGTGAAAGAACATTGAAAAGTATTAAGACAACATTGAGCAGTTGAGGCAAAAGACAAGTTTAGAGAACATGAAATTTACTAGGCTTACGAAGAACAACAAATAAAGTTTTCATGAGAACAACTATTAATTTAACTTGGAAGAGATATGACAGCCTGAATTCTCAATATGCTAAGTGACTTTGTGGACTTCAAACATGTAATAGACAATAAACTAATCAATAATAAAGAAAACAAAATGTCAAATTGAGGTGGCTGCCAGTTTTGCAGAAGAAAGTCCAACCTCTTTGTTCCAAGGTCCCAAAAGATGGTCCGAAACAGTAGGGAACCACTGTAGTGAAGAAAAACCGCACAACATTATAGTGTGGATTCCTCCAATATGACCAATGTTGCTTCCAAAGACGGGCCATGCACTGAACGTTGAAGGACTAAATGTGGAAGGGCTGTGCATACTGAGTTGGAAAATTCAGATCCTGCGAGCCAGGAGCAGGGTGCTTAGCTCTTTAATAAGAGCTTGATTCCATCTGAAAAGCAGCAAAACATAACAGTTGAATAAGGTTTAAACAACGCTGCAATATCTTTCTTTGGAGGAATTATATTATCCAAGATGGGGTAACAAAATTAGGAATGCACAATGAAAAACTTTCTCAAACAAGTTCCTACAATTATGTCAGGCATACTCATAGAGTGTCGATTTTCTTTAGATTTCAGCAAAATCTGTGCAAAATCTCCACCAAGTCTTTCCTTAGTAGCCATGGAACTCACTTCCAGCGCCCATGTTGCTGGATTGTATCCTTCTATAATCTTTGGAACTCCTGCAACAACCTAATCAAACAAACAATAATTAGACAAGATCATTATTTTCTGTCAACAATTGATAATGGGAAGAACAACCGATTACTAATAGATTGTAAAACATCGAACAACAAATCAACCATACCTCAAAATACTCAATGAGTTTATGAGAATGACGACCCACAGGACCTGTATTGACTGTGTTGCGAACAGTACGCATAACTATCGCTGTAGCATGGGCATCTAGTCTTGAAGTTGGCTCATCCATGAAGATTATAGAAGGATTGGCAACTAGTTCCACTGCTATGCTAAGTCTCTTCCTTTGCTCTGTAGAAAGACCTGTCACTCTAGGAAGCCCTACAATAGCATCTCTTAGAGGAGTGAGCTCTACAAGCTCCATGACTTCTGCCACAAACATCTGCACTTATTGTAACAACAAAAATCTGTGAGTAAAAGCTGCTTGCATAGTCTGATTAATAAGAAATATTTTCACTCTGATTCAACCGTTCGCACTGACCTAAAATCTTGAGCATCCAAGACGCCTCCGGTTTGATCCATTAAGTATTCTCAGACATTCAAGATTCGGGGTTTCCAGTTTGACACACCCATCTATGTTGAGAAATTCAAGATGTACAAGACTTGAAAGCTCTAG
The DNA here is from genome assembly GCA_031772625.1 of Pinus tabuliformis. Lineage (NCBI taxonomy): Eukaryota > Viridiplantae > Streptophyta > Pinopsida > Pinales > Pinaceae > Pinus > Pinus tabuliformis. The sequence continues at coordinate 150,273,042 of CM062805.1, read as the reverse complement.
CAATGTCCTCAATTCGAAGCAAAATTTCAGGTTCAGATACTTTAACGACCTTTGATTTGCCATTCCCTGCGGAAAGTGTATCAATTTAGCACAGCCTTTGAAGTCGACATATTCAAGTGTGGATATTTATCCCAAAATGTCCATTGGGATGGACAGATTAATGCAGCTTTCAATGCTAGATATTGGAGACAATAATTCAGAAAAGGAATTAGGAAGTTTAGTCAGATTAATTCAACGCGATATATCTAAATGCCTTATGTTTTTAAGTTCCCAAAAATGAATGGGAAATGATTGTGGAAATCCGGAAAAAGATGTCATGGCGCATTGGTGGGAGCTAGAGATATTTCTACAGAAACTCATATAATTTTCAACATCAAACGGCTCGCGACTGCTCAACGCACTTGAAGATGCGGCGCCGCTTGCATTAATATTCAACTCCTACAACTCACGAGGAAGCTGCAATATACATTATTTGTTAATGATTGGCTCCTGTAATCTAAAGTAGAACAAAAGACTACTTGATATCTAAGTTAATTACCTCCTCACAACAGAGGAACAACAATCCATTTTTCTGCTGAAAATACAGAACCAAAATCAATGGTAAGCACATTCAGTGATCTAAACGTTCCCACTAATTCAAGTAATCTGTTCTCAGGGAGAGTGTCTGCGGAAGACCACCCCAATTCCAACGATAAGCCAATCAAATTATAATTGCCTAGCTCTCTTTCGAGTTCTGTAATTGATGAGAAAAGCTCTTGAAATCTCATTCCATTGGCTTTCAGGTCTTAAGCAAACCGACAACCATAAACAAAATCAAACCACCTTTGAGAGAGGGAACCTGGAGAATCTTAGATCGAGTGTAGAGTTGCGAGGGGGAGTTGGTGAACGTTGTACCTGCAACCACATCAAAACCCATCAAAACCCAATTTTAGTGTCATGTTCCATGCGGAGGATAAGCCCTGGAGAAAAAATAGGGTATGAATAAATTATAAATTTTACCTGAGAAATTGCTGCCGCTCTCTGCCATCTTATCCCCTATCATTCGGTGCAGGGTTATTACCAGAATTGAGCCGAACTCTAAAAAGACATTCAATTCCAAAATGAGTGATCTTACCTTGCTATGGTCGGGTCTGCGTGACGAGGTACAACGAACCGGTGTAAGAATAGTGTTACCTGACAGAGGTAAGCCGACTAAGGAGTGCTTCCAAAGAGGGTTTCTGTTCTGTTGGTTGCAGGTTGCAGAGACCGGATGTGTAGAGAGGTTTGGTTGAAATGAAACGGTAAGGCGCGCTTCCTCTGCGCCATCACTTTCCAAAGATGAATTTTCCAGTGGCCTGGAGGGATGCAGAGGAGGTGTTCGCGTTGGGAACCCTTTCGAGATCAGTTATCACTGTGGTGATCGGTAACAACCTTCCACTGTAATATTCTCCACCGCCTGAAATCATCTAGTGGTAGGAAATCGTCTAAGACCTACGGTTCACAAATCGACAGAGTGACAACCAGTGGAAGGGAGTTGTTTTCGAAAGGAACACTTCCGGCTTCTCTAATTATTTAACTTCCCTCTTGCAAAATTATTCACTTGATTTTTTAAAGAAACAATAGCTTCATTGCAATAATATTGTAGACAGAATGAAGATCTCAATGGAGATATTATACTCTTTGTAGGTAAACTATACACCGTGCATAAATAGATTATACACCTTGCATAAAGCATTAGTGGCAATATTTTTTTAGGAAGACTAATTCTATTAAGAAAAGAAAAAAAAAGTATAGTAAAAGCAAGCTTGTTTGCAAGCGAAGCAGAAAAGCAAAGGAGTTGTAGGTGAAAGGCTATCAAATTCGCTCTTTAGAGACAATCAAGGAAAGGGCCATAGAAAACACGGGAATACAAAAAGCTAGAACTAAGCAGAGATAACTACCCCGAGAGGGCAGTGACTGCCACACGACATTTTTTGCCTTTTTTCTTGCTTACTTTGACCCATCCAGTGGAGTTTGGCTGAGCCATAACATGTTGTAGACTACTCTGCTATGGCGGCGGAATATCCTTATCAGAGTCAGAGGACGAAGGTATATGAGAACGTTTCTGAGAGAACTGAGGGGCAGAGGGGACTGTCGGACCGACCGAGGGAGCGTCCAGCGGAATCTCATCATTCTGCCCATCTGCTTCAATTTCCTCCTCATCCGAACTAGAGGAATCTGTATCGTCCATAGGAGGGGGTGGCACACAGGGATTCCAGCTCTTGGATTTGGGTTTGCATTTCAAATTCTTCTTTTTTGTCGAGGAACTGGGTACATGTACTCTGGAGGTGCCCCGTTTGATGACAATGGCGGCAACGGAAGGCTGTATTCTCGTAATCCAAGGTTTGTGTCCAATGGAAATCTCCAATCTTGAGATTGATCTGATCCGGCAGTGCTTTGCTGATATCTATTTCTACACAAATTATGTCGTAGGTGTAGAGTCCATTTTCCTTTCTTGAAGAATCTATAGCCAGGTAACGTCCTAAAGTGTCTCCAATGGCTAAGAAGACAGAGATATGCCATAGATGTGTCAGAAGATTCGAGAGCCTGACCCAAATGGGGAACTTGGGGATGACAATTGTACATTAGTGGCAATATTATGTAAAACTTTAATTTTTTTTGACGATTACATTTTATTTTAATATTTATGATGATAACCTTTATGAAGATGCGCAATATTACAGGTGTTTATGTATTGATTTTAATTTCATTTAAAATAGGGTCAAAATATTGAGAAGAAAATAAAATGTGATTTGAAATCTTACTAAAATCCTAAAATGATAGGCTTAATTGTCTTGTGATAAGGGAAAAAAATATTATTCTTAACACTTTAGTTATCCAAGTTGGTCTTTATCGATGGAGTATGCTTGAACACCCCTCTTGAATTTGGAATATTCCATTCTCTTTATTGAAGTTAATGTGTTTCCATTTGACTTAAACACAATTCACAATGTTAAATAAATGCAGGTATAATGTATGAGATTTTTGTGTAAGAAGTAGCTACCATATGATTAAAACACAATTCACAATGTTAAATAAATGCAGGTATAATGTATGAGATTTTTGTGTAAGAAGTAGCTACCATATGATTAAAAGAGGTTGTCATAGAAATTATGAAGATTGGCTTAGCTATTAAAATATGCATGAATTTAGTCTTATTAATAATATGAAACATAAAACATAAATGAAATTAGTCAAATTAATAATATGAATCAGGTTGAATTTTAAATGATTTTTAAATTTACATTTAATATATGAAATATAAATGAAATTAGTTAAATTAATAATATTAATTAAAAATAGTTAAAATAATAATATGAATCATGTTGAATTTAAATGACTTTGAAATTTACATTTAATATTTTGAATGTTTGGGGAAATTAAAATTTTAAAAAGATGTTGTGGATCTCAATTTAGTGAAAAACACTATTTTTTTTCATTTTCTAAATTTTAAAATAAAAATGAATATTTGTAAATTCAAATCTAAACTAAATTATAAACTAGCGTAGACTCCAAATTATTTTTAAAATATTAAGATATGGTCATTACAAGATATTTTGAATAGTCACATAATCTAAATAATTAGAATTAAATATTTCCTACCTCAATTTTGTTAGGAAAAACACTGAGAGAGAGGAGGGAAGAGGAGGCATGGGTGAATCAATATTGTTAGTTCAAAATTCTGTATGATATTGTTCTTCATGCAACCCATGTGTGTATGCGACTCTAGTGAATGCAAGCCGTGTATATCTAGATAACTAATTTTTCATATGTTCCATCAAATATTTATCTTTAACCAATGCATCATTATTTCATTATCCATTTATTAAGCAGTAAACATGAGGAGTAAAGGGCAAATAAATAATCAATACACGAGAAACATATCAACACGTATGGGCACGGGGATTTTAGATGGAAACCAATGGGGGAGAAAACCATCGTTGTTGTCGTCTTTGTCTTCTTTCTTATTAAATAAATAAAATCTTCATTACATCTCGTACTGGCGTAGACTCTCACCGACACTTAGGAACTCACCTGTAGGAGGTTACAACTTCCATTCGTTCTCCATCACCCACTAGAAGGAATCTACAATCCCATGATCTCGTTTACTTGCTCCTACTAGAAGGGAGATCCTACCCCCTCAATGAAGGTTGTAACCCTCAGCACGTTGTGGACCATGTTTCATAATATTTCATACTAGATCCACCTGTCTCAAACAAACATCAAAACTTGTAGGTCACCTTTCATTAAATTTTCACACTGGACTAACACCAATAATAAGCCTAAACCAAAATACTAAATCACAAAATATAAATCACTAAATTAGTGTAGACCAACTGAATCTCTGGAAAATCAAGCCACTGAATATTGAAGCCAACCAATCACTAAACTGAATATCAACCAATGCAACTAGATAAAATCAATGCATTATATAATAACATTGTTACACATAAATCAATTAACCAATCACTGATTAACCAGACAGTGGTCACTAAAATAATATGTAATCATTGCATACCCTAATCAAATTACGTTCAGAATATGTATGCAATTGTTTTGAAGAAAACCAATGTATATACAAATTTCTTGTGCTTAACACATGCGTACAAATATCAACTCACAAAATACTGAAAATTAAAGTCTTTGAGAACTGAATCAACTGATTGATTAGATCATATCAATCACTAAACCAGATCAAACCAACATTGTCAATACTATCATGCCATACCACACCAAATCATCAATTAATAACCAATCATCAACACATTCAGATATTTTGATAAAAACATTATGGACGAAGTATATCAGCATATGTATGTGACAATACAGAGCAAAAATTGCGTACAAATCTTTAAAAACATTGAAACAAAACTTCACTGCAAATCACCTTTCAAACCCAAATCTTTGTGCACAACAATCACATATCAATGCAAACACATCCATATCATACCATCACCATAGCCACATATATAACACACCTAAATAGATCAAGCAAGTATATCCATTAGTCATTAATGCATTGTCAGATCTATAAGAACTAAGTCATATCCTTGCTCATTGGTGCACAATTGTTTTCAGATCAGATCACATATGAATAATTTATCCAATGCACACTTATCACCTTGATCTCCATATCCTTATATATTTTTTTTCCTTTGTTAATACCTTAGGAGAATCCTTTGGTATTGTCGTTAGTATTTGTTGACGAGATCAAATAGACATTTCTGACACAATACTATGGGAAATTACCATAGTAATGGCCCCTGGTATCCAATTTTCCATGGTTCAAATTATGTACATGACTTTTGTTCACAGTTCCTGCGTTTCTACGCGACTCTTCTTCACAGGGGTCATGTATACCTTTCAAACTTTACATTTTTTATCCATCTGTAACTGAACTGCCATTTCTCTTTCATGTCCTCTAAAATATTTGTACCAGCAAACGTGCCATCTGCAATAGTTCCACAATCATCATATTATAACCAATTTGAATATTTATCAAACAGGTTTCCATTAAGGACAACACATTAGCCATAATGCCAACAATCCCCCCTTTGGACTTGATGACAACCACTTTGTTGTTTGGAAAACACCTGTAAACACTTTCAAACACCAAGTCTTCTCTCTCCATTTGACATCAAGGGAAAAAGGAAGACCAAGTTGAATGAAGTACTTTCCCTTGTAGCACTTATAACTGTAAATCTGATTTTCTAATATGAATTATGAAATTTTCATGTTGATCATGTCCCCCCCGAGCATATGCTGGACCTTCTAAAGATATGTAATAAAAGTACAAGAGTTTATGACTCAAATACATGACTTCTCCCATACCAATGACTTTATGCTCTCATGATTATATGAAACACCCAACATAATCAGTTGACTTATTGGACCTAATTTACATCAACTACCCAAATAATGGGGTTACATATATACCATGTTCTAAATAAGCATCTGTAATATAATCATCTGACAACAACATCATAATAACAAAAATATGATCATCCTTAACATGAGGCCAAATAACTAAGAAATATCAAGCAATAGTAGCAACAAGAATAAAGCATCATCCATGCATTCCAAGCATCTATGAGATAGTGACAACAACACATATATTTTTTAGCAATAACAATGGCAATAACAATGCATCCAGATCAACAACAATGATATGAACTAATCATAGTCAATATAATGGAACAAGGAGTGCTCAAGAAATCATAATGCCAACAATGAACCATTAGAAGAAAGGAAGATACTCTCTCTGAACTTGAGCCAACTCTTCATCATTAATTTTGATCACATCATATCTTTCTCACCAATCAAAGAGACAAATCAACAACATTAATAAGACTTTGCAACAACTCAACATAAACAATTATAAACCAAAACCCTAAGCAACATAAGGGCATCACCAACATACTGCAACAAACCTATGTCAAATCCAGATAGATAATAATATTAACCCCTTTGATTAAATATGAATAAATACTATCTTACAATTAATTTAACTAAATGTTTAATTATATGATTTTAATATAATACTTAGAAAAAAAAAAAAAATTGTTTAATTATATAACCAATGTCAACCCTTTTAATTTTTGTAATTCGTTACCTTATTTATATAGATATTAAACTAACTTTATATGAACTATTTAAGTATATGTAAATTTAATATTGCCCCCTTTTAATTTAATATAATTAAAACTAACTTACACTTAGTCTAATAATTAGTTAATTATGTAATATATATATATATATATATATATATATATATATATATAATTTTTATATGAATAAATACCTTATCTAATTTATATTTGATTCTAACTAATGAACTTTATTTATTTTACTTAAATAGAGGTCAATTCCATATATAATTATTTCCCATTAATTAATTTAGATTTTAAAATGATAATAGGTGTTAAAAAAATTTAAGCATTGTATTCTCTTGTCCATATCGCTTGGTCAAGTCCGATTAGCCATTTCCTAGTCAAATATAACAGTTAGCCATTCTAGCTAACCAATTCAATATAGTCATTGCCTTGTCAAATTTAGCCGTTGGATGTTCTGCTTTGTCTATTTAACATGCAGCCTGGATCTAAATCTTCAACTTGTCCTGACGATGAACCACACTCGTTGGTTCAAAACACGTCAACAAATGCACTCGAATGTGATTTACACCGAAGAATCTTCTCAAAAAAGATAATAATGAACTGATGGAAACAAATGAGAAGCACCCCTTAATTTGTGCCATTCATTTTCATCATAGGAAACCATAAATGATTGTCTATGTAAAAAACCATGTGCATAAGCGACTGTTGTTCATAATAATCACATACAAAATTTAAATATTGATTTTTCATAGTTACAACTCCCCCTGAACATGACATGTTTGTTCCTATTATGTTCGAACAATTTGCAGAGTGAAGAGGAAAGAATCATTCCTAACTTTTGTCTTATATATTCAAAGGAATCAAGTGGAAGAGGTTTGGTGAATAGATATGCAATTTGTTCCTTTGAAGGAACATATTCCAATTTGAACTTTTGTTCGAGAACTTTCTCTCTAATAAAATGGTATTTGATTGGGATGTTCTTAATTTTTGAGTGCATGACGGGATTTTTAAAGATACTTATGACACTAGTGTTCTCACAAAAAATAGATATAGGTTGGGGACAAGTAACTTTGTTGCCTTGTAATGTTTGGATCATCCATAAAATTTGAGTACAACAAGCGACAACAACAACATATTTTGCTTCATCAGTTGATGAAGTAATACAATTTTGTTTCTTCTGAACCAAGAAATTAAGTGTGGTCCCAAAAATAATGCTCCTCCACTAGTACTTTTGCAGTCATAAACATTATCTTCCCAATCCTAGCATTTTTGTAAGCATGAAGTCTAAAATTTGTGTTTTTGGGATACCATAGTCCAAGATCTTGAGTGCCTTGCAGATACTTGAATATCCTTTTGACTGCCTTGAGATGTTTCTCTTTAATATTTTCTTGGAATCATCCAACTATGCGAATTGCATGTATAATGTTTGGCCTTGTACTGGTAAGATAAGGAAACTTGCTAATCATAGATCTGTATTCAAGTTGATTAACTGTAAGAGAGTCATCATCTTGGCTAAGAGTACATCCTGTCACCATGGGTGTGCATACAGGTTTGCAGTCTTCTAATCCATACTTCTTCATGATTTGCCTGAGATACTGAGTTGGAGAAAGGAATATACCATCCTTAGTTTCATGAACCTGAAGGCCAAGAAATAATGGTAGCTCACCAATTAAAGACATTTCAAATTCCTTCTACATGGCTGACGCAAATCCTTGAATCATAGATTAAACATTAATTCCAAATATGATGTCATTAACATAAACCACCACAACTAGTAGTTTGTCTTTGTCAATTTTGATATATAGATTGCTATCAAAAAATCCTTTCTTGAACCCCTGTTGCTAAAGATACCTATCAAGATGATAATATTGTGCACGAGGAGTTTGTTTTAACCCATATAATTCCTTCTTAAGTTTGCAAACAATATTTTTATCATTGCCATATATGAATCCCTCAACTTGTTCAATATAAACTTCTTCCTCTAGGTCCCCATTAAAAACTACAGATTTAACATCCATTTGATATAACTTGAATTTACAAAAGCTAGAAAATGCAAGAAACATTCTTATGGCTTCAATTCTAGCTAGAGGCACAAAGGTCTCTTTAAATTCTATCCCTGCCTGTTGAGCATAACCTTTGCATACATGTCTTTCTTTGTTTCAAATTACTTCTCCATTTTCATTTAGTTTGTTTTTAAATACCCACTTTGTCCCAATTACATTTTTATTATGAGGCCTTGGTACAAGTTCCCATGTATGGTTCTTTCTATTTGATTAAGTTCTTCATTCGTTGCCTTAGCCCAACATTCATCTTTTCTTGCTTGATTCACATTTTGGAGTTCAATTGTGGATAACAAGGCTAAGTGACTAGATGAACCAACAAAAGTTCTTCTAGTTTATATTCCTACTTCTTTATCACCTAGAACTTGAGATTTAGGATGATTTTTTTGAACATACCTTGATGGAGTCTTTTCTGACACGTATGCATTTTCCTTTCCTTCTTCTGATGCTTCTCTTTCTTCTTCTCCTACAACTCCCTAGATTTTAGTATGGAGAGGTTCATCATCTAGTTGTTCTTATCTTTTGGTACTTGTGGATGCTTCATCAATCACAACATCTATACTTTCAACAATATTTTGGAGCCATTTATTATAACATTTATATCCTTTACTTATGGAAGAGTATCCAAAAAGGATTCCTTTATCAGCTCTAGATTCAAACTTTCCAAGCTTATCATCATTTCTCTTTATGAAACTTTTTCTTCCAAAATTCTGAAGTGTTTGATAGTTGCAAGTTTACCATACTAGAGTTCATACAAAGTTTTATCAATATTTACTTAAACATGGGATTTGTTAAGTATATCCATGGTTGTATGTATTGCTTCTCCCCAGAAGGTGTGAGGTGTTCTTGTCTCATTAAGCATGGTACACACCATTTGTTGAACTATTCCATTCATTCTTTCTACCACTCCATTTTGTCGAGGAGTTTTAGCTATGGAAAAATTCGTTTTGATGCCATACTGCTCACAAAAATTGAAAAATTCATCTGATATAAACTCTCCTTCTCTATAAGATCTAAGACATTTTGATTTTTAATTCTAATTCATTTTCCACCATAGCCTTGAATATTTAAAAATTTTCAAATGCCTCATCTTTAAAATATAGTAAACCAACCTAACAAATTCTTGCAAAGTCATCAATCAATAACATGAAGTATTTTTCACCATGAGGATACTTCTTTCTCATAGGTCCACATAAATCAGTGTGAAAAATTTCAAGGGATTTACTTGAAGTGCATTCTTTAGCTTTAAACTGAACTCTAAATTGCTTACCAAATTGACATGATTTGCAAATACTATTTTGAGGTGAAGAGATGTTTGGAAAGTCACAAAATGCTCCCTTTTGGCTTGATTTGTATAGTTGAGAAAAAGTTGAGGTGTCCCAATCTTTTGTGCCAAAGCTAACTTTCTTTAGATTTTCTCAGAAAATAATGGTCTTTACTGCCTTCTAGGATATAGACATTTCCTAGAGTTCTAGTTCCCTTGATTATAGTCTTACCTATATCCAAATCTCTTACCACGCAATTCTTTGATCTGAAAATAACTTCATGCCCCTGATCTAAAATTTAACTAACACTTAATCAGTTATGTCTTATCCCATTAACAAATAACACATTCTCAGCCTTGACCTTTTCTTTTAATACCACAAATCCTTTTCCTTTAATAGTAGCGGGTGAATTATTACCAAAATTCACATTCTTTTCTTTCTTAATTTCATTAAAATAAACAAAATTATCTTTGTCACGTGTCATATGCTTAGAACAACCGTTGTCAATGTACCATAGATTCTCTTGATATCCCGCATACAATGCTAGGCCATAATTTTAAGTGGAAGTAATTTTCCTTTACCATACCTTCGGAGGTTCTGAGTTCTGCTCATGTTGATAAGATGAATTTATCCTAATCCTACATTTAGTTTCTACTTGACCAAATTTATTGAAAATAGAACATTAAACTTCATTTTGAAGAGGGGAGAAAGCATTATAAGAAGAATTCTTTGACCCGTTTGAATTATGTTGATTTATTTCTTCTCTAGTCATGATTGTTTTATAAGCAACACAATTAACTGCTTTATGACCAAAGTTGTGACAAGTGAAGCATTGACCATTGAAGTAAGAATACCTGGAAGTATAATACCTTTTTGAGTAGCTTACCCTTTGTTCATGGAAAGATTGTCTTTCCTGAGTATATTTTGATCCTTCCTTCTTGTGTTGAGACCTACTATTCTGATGATTGCTTCCTTTTACAACATTGACATAGCTTTTTGTCCCTACTTCAAAATATTTCATAAGTCATGATGTTTCACTACTTTGATTTGGATTGTATCCAAGACCTATCTTGATTAGTGGAGAATGTTGAACTTTAATGATTTCCTCTAAAGTTTCAGATCCTTTAGAAACCCTAAGATTTAGAGCCTTTGTTTTCTCAAGTTCCTTTTTTAGACCCACAATTTCAAGTTCTATTTTTTTACAATTATTTTCCCTTTCTTGGACTTGTTTCTTCAAAGCTTCTTCTACTAATTTAGCCCCTTCTATATATATCTTTAGCTAGGTTATTTTTTCAACTAGGTTTTTTTCTCTATAGATATTGATTTCCTTTTCTTGATTCTTGTTTATGACCTCGAGTTTGCCAATTTCTTCTAAAGCATCCATAAAGTCACCATCATTAGACTAATCTACACATTACTCTTCAAATGCCATTAGTAGTTGACAATATTGATATGATTCATCTTCATTATTGAAAGAATATTCACTATATTCATGAGTATACAAACTTTTCTTGCTCTTAAAACCTCTTTTGAGATTCTTATTTGAAACATTCTTTCCTTTTTCATGATTTTCTCTATAAGGAAACTTACCAACATAGTGACCTACTCTTCCACATACAAAACATTTGAAAGGAAGCTTAACTTTGAACCTACCAGTTCCTACTTGGAGCTTCTTCACAAAATTCACTTCTTGTTCATCGGAAATGTAACTTGTATCTTTAGGCTCTTCCTTTTCTTTCTCTTTATGCTTTGAAAATTGCTTCTCTAACACCTGATTTATCCAATTTCCTCATCTCATAAGATGTCAAGATCCAATGGAGTTGTTTAATGGTGATATTCTTCAAATCTTGCATTTATTGAATGATAGAGACTTAGGAATTGAACTTTGGGTTAGCGATTTAAAATTTTTTTCAACAACAACAATGTCCTTTTGTAACACCCTCCTCCCACATCTACCCAAGCTAACCGGTCCACCAAGGTAATCATGTGATGAAGAGTTACTATGATATGATTCAACTCCCCATGTACAATTAAGGAAGTGGAATCGACATGACAAGACTAATCATACCTTTTGTAGAAGCTTCGAAACCTTCAGGAGCCAACCAACCTTTGTAGGTGTCCAACCCCTGAGAGAACTTGCTTTTTCACTAACCTCGAACCTTAGTCGCTCCCATCACAATGCATGCATGCATTTGGGACCCTCCAATCGCTCCCACAACAAGGCATCCATGTGACTATGGCCTTTTTCATGTAGTTCAGTGCCAGTGACCCCATATTTTGTGCCACCTTTTCAGGGCCAGGACTCAGGCCACAACCCAAAACTTCATGAAACTTCCAAAAATGATAAATAACATTGAAACAAGGTTACTAATGCAAACACTTGAACAAGGAATTGATATGATCCCTACTAAACATGACAAGCATTTCATAAAACATATCATAAACATGTAATCTACAGCTCATAACAATAGATATGAGCACAAGGGTCTCGTGCTTATATGAGAATCATCAAATAAGACTGATATCTCCTCACAATAGCTGCATTTTTATCTATTAGGTCATTCATTCATTAACATTTCATGTAATAACCAAAACACAATGAGAGCCATACATCATAAGTATCATAAAACATGGTTATAACCAACAAATAACCATAGACATATCAATGAGGAAACAACCATTAAAGCCACATAATGACAAGCAGATATACTCATAAAATACCAAAGGAAATGAGCTCTTATTAGAATATGAAAATTCGATCAAGTTAGGGACTTCCACATACCACCTGACCATAGGTTGGGCTAAATCAAATCTCTCTTTCAGCCAATCACCCCCACGCCATATTCCAAGCATGAATGTGGGATCTCATGAAAAAAATCAAACAAAACAACCAAGGGCTTCCAGAGGCCAAACCACCTAAACACGGTCGGACATCACTAACCATCACGATATCGGTCTCTACCCAAGCTATCTGGGGCTCTAGAGAGTTTGTTCCAACCAATTCTTCCAGGACTAGTAACTCAACCCATAATTTTTTCAGGATCTAGAGCGTTTGTTCAACAAGGGCTTCCAGGACAACTAACTCAACCCAAAAATGGCTATAAAGTGTTTTTCCAACCAATGCTTCCAGGACTAGTAACTCAACCCAATTTGTTACGAGGATTCTAGAGCATTTATCCAACCAACGCTTTAGGAATTGGTAACTCAACCCACAACCATAAGGAACACAAGAACCAACCAGAAAAAAGAGAGGAAAGAAACCCAAAACACTATGGCTATCCAAGAAATGGAAAGGCTAGGAAAAACCATTGTTAATCTAGGAAATACTCCATGCCAATGATAGAACATATCCAAGAACCCACATGCATGCCAAAAATAGCAAGAAAATCATACACGAAACTTGGTACCTACAAGAAAAACCCATTTTAGTTGTTGATCCTGATTTCGTCTTGCGCTTTCCTGCTCTTCCTTTGCCTTGTTTCTCCAAATCTCAAGTATGCCACACTCCTCCAAGAGTGCGCCAAGAAAAATCTAAGTGTCCAAGAGTATGGGAGAGAGAATAGAGAATGAGAGCTCCAACATTGAGCTGACAAAAATCTAAATTGATAAAAAGTTGAACTAACAAAAAGCTACAAACTGATCTTCATAAGCCTTTTATTAATGAGGCCTCTATTTTCTTCATTTTCATCCTCACATGCAACCTCTAACCTTTGATGAGGCTCATCAATAGGTAAATTATATGGGCCTTAATGCCACTCTACAGCTTATTAAAATCAACTTTTCCCACAATTTTTTACATATTTTATTATGTTTTGCTTAGTGAGAAGGGTAAAGGTGAGATGTTATGTCATGTGGCCTAATGTGCATTAATTGCAGGGTTTGGAGCAGTTTTTGGCTAATTTAACTGTAGGAACTTGAAGTAGACAAGCAAGAGGGATTTTAGGACATTGGATCTCCCTCCCTAACTCTTCAATCACTCGAAGATTCCTCTAGAAAATCTCATCAGCTCGAAGTTACAAGCATCCAAGCCCACCGAGTTCATTGGCTTCCAAGCCAGTGATAGTTGAAGACAATTTAATCTCGAGTCTGGGAGACAAGCCTCCCTAATTTTAAGGAAGTTTTTGGTAGCTTCAATTGTATAAATAAGAAGGCCTAGGGCCTCATTAGGATTCGAATTTTTTTTATTATAGCTAAGAGGAAATTTTGAGCTTAAGATATTGTGATTGTTATTCTCCTATTATTTTTGACATTTTGGTGATAATGAAAAGGGTTTCTTTGATCTAGCACTGAGTTGACTCAAATGGCTAAAGCTCTTAAGTTAGGGCCCAACCCTAGCAAACATAGGTTCCTCTTCTTTTTTTATATGTATGCTTAGATTACATTTATAGTTAGTTGTTGAAGTTATTTCTGCTTTATTTCATTTACAAGTACTTGAATGATTGTTTAGTTTTGCTTCCATTAGTTGAAAAGGTAGATCAATGGTACAATAGTGAAAGTGAATAATTCATAAAATCTTGTGATAGTGGCCTCTTCCTCATATCCCTCATGGGATCATGGTTTGAGGGCCCCACTCTCGCAATGCCAAAAACAGATTTGTCTCTTTAGATCATTGCATGGCTAGTGTTCTTGATTGAGTAGATTACTGTTTATAATTCCTTAGAATTACCTGTAGTTTTCATTTTGGTTTCTTGAAGTTGTTGTAGTTTATAAATCATTGCATTTCACAAATTTCTCCATTAGCCATCAATAACTTTGTTTTTCCTGAATTCAACTCATTTTTTCCATATATAAATGAAGGTATGCATAACTGAAGGAAATAATGTGTGTTGTTGCAGTAGTTTTTGATCTGCAGGGAGAACTCATTTCACCAGCCTCATCCAAGTCTTCTTCACCCATACCGCCAAACTCTATCAACACCTAATATGAATTTCTACTTTATAGCAAAGTGGACATCTTCCTTGAGAAAATCCAACCATATTGAAGAGTTGGGCTAAACCTTGGGTGGTGTACACCTCCTCTATGCCTTATCCCATTGTCAGACACCTTTCACACACTTTATTCGACCTCTCCTACCTTTAGATTTCAGCCTGTTTCCTGTAGTAAACCAGGACATCTTGTAGTACTATAGGAAACCCTGTAACAGCCTGTTTTAAGCCCGAAATGAGCATAAATGATCATCTGAGCTTAGGTTAGGCCTCCACATGGCTTCCATACCATGAATACCATTCTGGACCTATTTCCCCATACCTTTCTCCCCTGCAAAATATCAAATTGGCTCACTTAACATTTACATTTATAAAATTGAAAATAAAAAAAACTATTTTCTGTAGTTTCTAGTTAGTACATGCATACAATAGTCATAGTAGTTTTAGGATAATTCCATGCTTAATTAGTCTAAATAACTAGATGTTAGAATTCAAGGTTAAATTAGGTCTCTTTTGCAAGTAATATGTGTAAATTCTTAGCTAGATAATTTCATGTCACTTCATAGCACTTTCCAATTCAACATTTTCATTTCCTAGAGTAGGCATCATTTCCTTTCTGCATTAAAGATAGTTTTCCATTTGCTATTAATAGTCAGAATCCTTCCAATCAATAGAAGATTGGTTTGAAGAACCCTAGTGGTCTATCACCCTGGATGAAAAGCGACAAGAGTAGACCATTGCATCTACTGGGTATACAACATTGTCATCTCCAAGTTTGTACGAACCCCGGGTTGATGAAGTAAAATTGGTAGCCCTAAGAGTTGCAACATCCTTGCTGCAATAATGGAGCTCATCAATTTTTGGCACCATTGCCAGGGAAGTGTCTAGGTAGATGTGTTTTTTTCTTTCCCTTCTGTTTAACATTCAGTAAATAGATGCAATTCCTACTTTCCTTTTGTTTTGCATTCAATAGATAGTTGCAATTTTTGCTTTCTTTCCATTCTGCAAGTAGTTCCATTCAACAAATAGTTGCAAATTCTTCTTTCTTTACAGTCTAAAAGTAGTTCTGAAAAAAAATCTAAAAAAGAAAAAAACAAATTCCTTTCATGCCTCGTAGGAGTAGAGACAAATTAGGAAAAAAAAATTCCAAATACCCCCACACCATCTAATATCCAACCTTCCCTCTTCTTCAGTGGTTGTGAGCTAGAGGACACATTAGGTGAACAACCAGAGATACTTGAAGAGCCTATTGGGGAAGAAGAAGAAGAAGAAACCATTCCACCAACATACACCATGGCTGAAAATAGAAATGGGATTGAAAATAGAAATGGAGCTGAAAATAGAACTGAGGGTGTTTTTCCCATTAGAGAAACTAATGGAGATACTAGGATGAAAAACATAAGTCCCTCTGCCCTTCCTCACTTCCATGGCTTAACCTCAGAGGACCCTGATACCTTTTTGTTCGAGTTTATTGTCATATGCAGAACTTATGATTACACCTTTGACGAACAGAAGTTGAAATTGTTCCCATCCACCCTTAAGGATGCAACCTTGCACTGGTTCATGGGTTTACTTGGGGACAACATCACTACCTGGGCTCAAATGCAACAAGCCTTCAACAATAAGTACATGGATTATTGTAGGTCCAAAGACACCAAAGAGGAAATATTTAGAATGACCTTGGGACATGATAAGTCTTTGGAAGATTGTGAGGAAAGGTTCCAACTCAACTACAAAAGGGCCAAATGCACCCTCGATCCTGAATCACTCAAGCTAGTCCTTCTTAGAGGGATCAGGGAAGATCTCCTAGAAACCCTAAACATGTTGTTGGGAGGGGACATCTACTAGTTATCCCATGATGATGTCATGACAATTTTCAAAAATCATTTTAGGGTAGCTAGAAAGAAGGGTAGGGCTAGTCAAGCTTTGGCCAGTTCATCCTCCTCCAACACATCCATCAAAAGTGAAATTGGGAACATGTTGGAAGAATTCAAGAGTGAAATGTTGCATACCCTTTCTCTACAAATGGACACCATGCAGATTAAGAGGAAACAAGAGGAAGAAGAAAGAGCCTTAGTTGTATTTTGCCCTAGATGCACCAAGAGGCACCCTAGAAATGAATGTCCATTGAATCTTATAGAGATATGCTCGGTCTGTGAGGAGAACCACTCCACATAAAAGTGCCCTTCTCTGCCTGGATTGAAAGTTGTGTATCAAGGAATTGAAGGTGTGACTGAACAACTCTGCTATATCAACCAAAGGAGGCCTCAAGGACCTCGACCATACCAGCAAGGCATGCAAGGGGCATCCTATTCATATTACAACCCTAATCAGAATGCATCCATTCCCCCTTGGTGTCCTCCTGCCCCTTCATTGTCCATACGTTCTTCCTGGTATTTTGCAGCTCAATACCATTCCCAACCTTCCAATCATTCATTTCATCCATATGTTCCCACACAAACTCAGTGTTATACACCATCACAGGGGTGGAGGCCCCCATATAACGAATCTCCAGCCTTACTGCCTCCACCTCCATATCAACCACATCTCCTTCACCCTACTCCACCTAAGAAACCTCAGATGCATGCTCAAACAAATCCGAACACGAATAATAAATAAGCACAACAAGTCTATAGTGGATAGACATCCTACCCTAACTATGCTGTGGAAATTTAAGAAATCAACCTCAGTTCTAGAAGAGTGCTTCTAGATAATAAGCCTCCATCTCCACTTGAGGAGCTTGAAGAGGAAAAGGAGAAAATTGTTCCTCAAGCCAATCTACGTCCTTTTCCTGAGAGATTAATCCATCCTATCTAGCACACCCCAAAAGAGACTGAACTTCTGGGTGAATTGAAAAACTTATGTGTTAAAATCCCACTCCTCCAAGCTATCAAGGATGTCACCATCTACAACAAGTTAATCAAGGAATAATTCTTCAAACATCCTGGGAGGCGAAAGAAAGACACCCATACCATTAATGTCATTGGACAACTGTCTGACTTAATGTTGGAGCGAGTCATTAGGGGAATTTTGAGGTCTAAAATGGGCCTCCTAAGAAAAATGTATAACCAAAATAGACTTTATAATAACCAATAGGATTCAAGATGATGATGTAAACCATGGGGGATGATTCACCATTTTTGGAGTAAAAAAGTAAAAAGATTAAAAAATAATAAAATAACAAAACTACTTTTTCAACTCGTATTTTCAACTTATCTCCCTAACATTTTACTCAAATTTTGAGTGGGATTACTCGTTGGATGCATAATTTAATTCCTCATCCAAGGAGTACCCATGTTGCATAATTTCTATGGACCCTACTACACGCAAAATGAGAAATACATGAAAAAACGTGATTGCAATCACATGTTTCATGTATTTCTCATTCTTCGTGTAGTAGGGTCCATCAAAATTATTCAAGATGGCTACTCCTTGGATGAAGAATAAAATTTTGCATCCAATCACTATTTCCGTTCGAAATTTGAGCAAACCCATAGGGAGATAAGTTGAAAATACGAGTTGAAAAAATAGTTTTTTCTCTTTTCCTTCTAAAATTTGATGATGTAATCTAATCTTATTTTATTATTTCCACTATTATTTTATAATTTCCTTAGGAGGCCCATTTTAGACCTCAAAATTCCCCTAATGGATTTGCCCAAAGTATCTAGACCCTAGAATTCTTGTGGTAGATGTGCACATCAATGGTATTATTGTCCCCCATACCTTGATGGATCTTGGGGCTGCCATCATTGTGATCATTGAGACTATGCTTAAACTGAATCTCCAAGGATCATCAAGGAAGACCACAACAATCTTGTAGCTTGCAGACATATCCACTGTAGCTCTTGAGGGAGTTGTTGAGGATGTGATGGTCTCCATTGATTCCTAGGAATACCTTGCTGATTTCTTAGTTCTCCAACCTAAGACCAAGTTCAATGGTTATCCTCTCATCCTTGGAAGACCATGGTTAACCACTACAAATGCTTAGATAAGTTGCAGGGATGGGAATATGACCATTAAAAATGGGCATTTTTCCAAAGAATTGGTCTTGTACCCTCCGTTCAACCATCTCTAGAGCATGACTTACCTTTATGGTTGGAAGAGGAGGAGGAAGATGAAGTCTACTCTACCACCTCTTACCCAGTCTATACCCTAGATGCTACTATAGGAGGGGGGAAACCTAATGAAGACAACCTGATTGATCAAATCCTCTAGAATCATCCCCCCAACACCATGTCTCTTAATGAGTTAATAAAGAAAGATGAAGATAACCCTTGGAATGATTTGTTCCTAACTGACTCAAGTCCTACTCATTTCAAGATGATAGAATTTTGTATAGAAATAACATTGAGAATCAACCCCTCTCTCTCTGCACATCAGGAAAAGGAGTTGTGTGACATGCTAAAAGAGCATCTGGATGCCTTTTCCTGGAGTTATAAGGAAATGAAGGGAGTGCACCCTTCGGTGTACTCACCACATTTAAATCAAGGAAGGCTGCAAGCCAATGTTCTAACCTTAGAGGAGAATGAACTTAGCCCTCAAGGATATAGTTAAAGAAGAATTGTAGAATTTGTTGGAAGCAGGGTTCATTTACCCCATCTCATATAGTGAGTGGGTGTCTCCTCTGGTTCTGGTCCCAAAGAAGAATGGAAAATGGAGGATCTGTGTGGACTATAGAGAGCTAAACAAAGCCACCAAAAAAAACCATTTCCCTCGACCTTTCATTGACCAAGTCTTGGATGGTCTTGCAGAAAATAATTTTTTCTCTTTCCTGGATGGATTCAGTGGTTACAATCAGATCCAGATCAACGCAAAGGACCAAGATAAAACCACCTTCACTTGTCCTTGGGGTACCTTTTCTTATAGGTTCCTTCCTTTTGGATTATGTAATGCCCCCGCCACTTTTCAAAAGGCAGTCCAGAGCATATTTGCAAAGCTAGTCCATGACTCTGTAGAAAATTATATGGATGATTTCACTCCCTATGGGTGTGATTTCTTGGAGGCTCTCTCTAACTTGGGGAAAGTATTAAAAAAATGCATTGAAATGAACATATCCCTTAGTCTTGAGAAGTGTGAGTTCTTGATGAATGCAGGGATTGTTCTAGGTCACTCAATATCCTAGGAAGGATTGAAAGTGGACCCAAATAAAATTGCTATCATAAAGAGGGTCCCTACTCCTCAAAAGCAGAGGGATGTCAAAAGTTTCTTTGGATTAGTTGGATACTATAGGAGATTCATAAAGGACTTCAACAAAGTAGCCTCACCTTTGTTTGGACTATTAGCCAAGGACTCTAAATTTTTCTGGTCAGAAAGCTGCCAAGAGGCCCTAGAAACCCTAAAGGACAAGTTGAATACTGCACCTATACTATGAGACCCAAATTGGTCTCTTCCTTTCAAAATCCATGTTGATGCTTCTGACAAATCTACAGGATCAACTCTAGGCCAGATAGATGACAAGTTACCTTGTGCCATTTATTTCATCATCAAAAATCTGTCCAAGACTAAATTGAACTATATTGTGACTGAAAAAGAGCTCCTAGCTATTGTCCATTCCTTGAATAAATTTAGACATTACATCATTGGTCACCAAACCTTTGTACATACTGACCATGCTGTTATTAAATATTTTATTAACAATCTTGATGTGAATGCTAGAATTATTAAATGGTTGCTTTTATTACAACAGTTTGATCTAACTATCATTGATAAGCCTGGTAGAGAAAATGTAGTTGTTGATTTTTTGTCTAGACTTGCTTTGCCTACAGGTGAGGAAGGAATGGTTGATGATCAGCTGCTAGATGAGCATTTATTTTCAATTTTAGTTTTCCTCCATGGTATGCTGACATAGCCAACTACTTAGTGGCTGCACAGTTCCCTCCAAATCTGTCCTCTAAGGAAAAGAGAAGAATTATAAGAAAGAGTACACCATTCACTTGGATTGGGGGCAATGATCCAGGTGGATGTTAGTGGCCACCAACCTATCCCACTTGGACCCCCACAATAGTCTCTTTCAGTTTTTCAATTTCTGTAATTGTAGCACAATTGCAGTCTCTTTCGCTTCTTTTGTTTAAACTTATGCTCAATCTTGACAACATATCGGTATGCTGTGCTGAGCGGGGAAATGTTCGGGAACTCCATTTCTTCATGGATGTGCCTATGTAGGCAGTCGCGGTATTTGAGTACCAAATGCAAATCAGAATCCTTGATACCCAACTGTGTGCGAAGGGTATGAAAAATTTTTGTGAACTCTGGCACATCTTGGTCCCTTCCCTGCCGCAGTGTGGTCCACTTTATGTATTTGTCCTCATAGCTTTTGACAGTGTAATACTGCTCCTTAATGGAATCCCCGAATGAATTCCAAGTGGGAGCGGCTGAAAATAGTGAGCCCGTACTTTCATCCTTCTACTCGCAATAGGTTCCTCACCAGTCCTTGACATGGGGGGCTGCTTTGAGAAGAGCGAAAACAATCTTTTCCTGACTCGAAAATTCATGAACAAAAAAATAACCCTCTGGAAAATTTAACCATTTATCTATGGCATCTACGTCTATCTGACCCTCGAATATGGAGATTTCAAAATTAACTTGTACCTTAAAGGGAATGGCATTTCCAGAGTAGCTGTTGGAAGCCGATGCATTGCCTCTAGGTAGCCGCTGAAGGATCTGCGCAAAGTTGTCCATTATTGCGTTCCTTTGTCTCTCGAGGGCTTCTTCGAGCAAGATTTTGATAGGATCTCCTGCCACCTCGTCTTTCTTTTCATCCACCATGGGAGGCCGTCGAGATTTGCGAGGCTAGTCTTGTAAAGGTTCGACCAGTTCAAGCCCTAACTCCTTATATCCCGACATCGTTGGGGACATGCAAAGAAAAACAGAGAAAAAGCAGACCGCTTTGATACATCTATCCGAGCACTACAACTTTGGGAAGAGCAACATCGGTCCATGGACCCATGTTGCTCCCAGATTTCCCAAAAAAGTCGTTTAGGGCCTCAAAACGGCTCCGAAAGTTGAAGACCCGAAAAACTACTAAAAATAGTAAATTGTGCTACAATTACAGAAACTGAAAAATTGAAAGAGACTATTGTGGGGGTCCAAGTGGGATAGGTGGGTGGCCACCAACATCCACCTGGATCAGGCAATCTCTTCAAGCTAGGACCAGATCAAATTCTGAGGAGATGTGTCAGGGAGGAGGAAGTCTTTGAAATCCTTCTGCCTGTCATGATGGGCATTGTGGAGGTCACTTTGTAGCCAAGAGGACAACCTTCAAGGTACTGCAAGTTGGCTACTACTGACCCACTTTCCACCAAGATTCAAGAAGATATATAGTCGATGTGGCCAGTGCCAAATAATGGGGAAACCTACTCCTAGGGATGAAATTCCTTTGCAATCTCAAGTGACTCTTGAGCCATTTGACAAGTGGGGCATGGATTTCATTGGGCCCATTGATCCACCATTAGGGCAGAAAAAGTACATAATTGTGTGCACTGATTACTTGAAAAAGTGGGCTGAAACCAAGGTTGTCAAGGTAGAAACAAAAGAGAAAGTGGTTGAGTTCTTAAAGGAGAATGTGTTTTACAAGTTTGTGTACTCTAGAGAGCTAGTCACTAATTAGGGCGCTCAATTCACGTCACACTTGATTGAGAATCTGTTGAGTCAACATAAGATCAAGCATAAGAATTCAACTTCTTACCATCCTCAGGCCAATGGAAAAGTAGAGGTTACTAGTACCTTAATCGGGTCTGACCCAAGTTCAACGTTATCTACGACAACCAACAAAACCCTAACTGCTGGCCCTTTTGGAAACAACCTACGTAACGCAGGTTGCAGTCTCACCCAAAGCAGTATTGGGGGATGATAGAACCAGGTTTCTAGATTCAGAGGCCTGTGTGATGGGCTTCTGCAATCCCTAGGGCCTAGATCTACCTTCATGTACCTTTAACCCTCCCGAACATATAATTAATGTAATTCTCTTTAAACAACTTCCAGATCTTCACGAAGGTTCCTAATTATACTTATCATGCATAAATATTACAAATCTACTAGTTTCACGCAATAAATAAGCATTAATTTGTATAAATCATAGCACAGAGCGAAGATACATAAACTTTATAGAAGTAATAAATAAGACACGGATGCATTAGAGTTGGCTCAAAAAAATCTTTATTAAGTAAAATCGTTTAGATATAGACTTCTTTTCCCTGTGCACTCAGCCTGTGGACTTACCAAGGTCTTCACGCACTCAACTGCACGTGCCTTCCCCTTTCGCCTAAGTATAGGAAATGAACCTTTCCTTCCTTAGCACCTTTCCTTCACAAATATTCTTCTCAATTTGATACCCTTAAGACTTGCTATGAGTCATCTATATATAACATTTTTCTTACAATACCATGGTATGCGTAGCATGGGTGGGTCCGAAAAACATCCTATCACCTACCCACCTAAGGGACTAAAGCCCCTTTGACTCATATTATCTTCATGCTCTGCTTCCACATTTTGCGGAGACATTATACTTTATACAAAAAAATATTAATTTATACTCAAAATTTGACCCTAGGGACCCTATCCCTACAGGCCCCCAACACAAATTGGGTGACTCGTCCTCAATTCACTCGACTGACGCAACAATCTTTTCATGGAGTTCGTGGAACTCCACCTTCAGCAACTGAAAATCAGTAGTATCTTGAACCATGGCCTGTTTTACTTCTTCGACCAGCTTCTCTATAGTAGGGTATTTCACCGCGAGGCCCATTGTTCTTTGTGTCTGTTGGATAGTCTTCAATTTTTCTTGAACTGCTAGAGTGAGATGGCTAGATTCCTCTGTCCATGGTTGTGTCCTGGCCTTCAAGATGGCCTCTTTTCTTTGCGGCTTCTCAATCTGTGTTTGCAACTTTTTTCCTTCCGTCAATCGAGCGAAGCGCTGGATTGGTACCAAAGTGCGCACAGTCGCCCTAAGTTTGTCAAATTGTTGTTGCTTCTCCCTGATATTTGTACTAATTTTATGTAGAGTTGGGTCCTCCTGCAGAGACGTCCATAGTTCCATTACTTGCTCAAAGAGATATGTTCATTCCTTGATTGTTACATCTAAAGTTTCCATTTCCTCTTTTATGGCTGGTTCGCGCTGCTCCCGGACTTCTGGCGTAGTGGTTGGCTATAACTTTAACTGCAATTCGGAGATCTGCATCTATAACTAAAATCAGACTTGACCGATTTCCTCCTTTGATTCCCTGGCCACGGAAGCCAACTTCCAAATCTTTGTTGTTGATGTTGCATCTTCGGGAATGCTGAGTTTTAGCAACGCATTACATGTCTGTGTAATGGCTGCCTCCAAGGTTTGGCTGTGCATGGCCATTTCTTCCTTCTCCTTGGGTGCCTATGCTTTTTCTGCGAATATTTTCTTGTTTTTGGTCTTCACTTTGCTGATTACTATCAGCCAGCGTTGTTCCCTGACCCTAAGCTTGTCAGATACTCCCTGATGTAATTCATTGAGGGTCTGGATAGGCAACAATACGAGGTTGACACCCACATCCTTAATCTGTGCGAGCTGGGTGTTCGCTTTGTCTATCTCTGTGTGTAGGGATCCTTCTCATAACTGTATGACTTTGAGATCCAGAGACTGATCTGTCTCCAGCACAGTCACACTCACTTACTGTAGGCTTTCTTGAATCCCGCTCTCCTGACCAAAACTCACTTGAGGCCGTCCTGTTTGAATCTGCAGGTCGCACATATCCTTCTGCACATTCCCCAGTGCCTTTAGGTACTATTTTTGGAACTACGTCCACAGTTCCATCATGGTGTCATGGACCTTGTCTCCGATTTCATCCAATTCCCCCTTAGTGAGGACCATTGGATCAACGTGTGAGTGCTTGTCGGATTTCTTCATCTTTCTAGCTCCGAAAGTTGTCTCTTTGGTCCGCTTCTATATTTTAAAGGGAGTGCTCTGCTCCTCTCCCCCTCCTTCTTTGACATTAGATTCCCCTTTGTCCTCAGTGTTCTTAGAAGCGGACTCCCCCACATCAATAGTGGTCTCCTTAGCCACCTGGTCTTTCTCAGCAACGGCCTTAGCAACAACTTCCTTCTTCTGTTGTGCAACTTTCTCTCGAGCTGCGACCTGCTCAACCTCCTTCTACTTCTGCGATGTTGTGGCCTACGCGAAGGAACTTTCTCTAGCCTTTCGCATATCCGTGTCGAGATCTGATGGCTACAGCCACTCTCCTGGCCATTTCCCCACAATATCCTATGCATCAGCCTCACTCACCAGGTACGACAACTTGTACCATGTCTTCTTTGGATCCTTAGTCACGCAGATAGACACATTGTGAAAATCTGCCTTGCATTCTGCATAAGCTTCCAACTTCTTAAAGAGGATTGGTGACACCCTCAGCCTCTGGCTGATCACCATGCGGAGATCCATCTTGTCATGCGGAAAGAGTCAATTTTGCGGACAAAACTGACCTCCCTAGAAGCTAAGGCTTTCTAGTGACAAACAAAACAATCAAGCACTATCTTTCCCTAAATATGCATTTAAAATACAAGCAACCAGGTGGTTAAAGCATACCTTTAGTCCAACGCTGTTTGTAGCAGCCAAGCCTCTCCGATCCAGATGAGCTCCTCCTTCTCTTTGAAACCTGCATTCACTAACAAGAAAACGATTACATAGCACCTGAATAACTCATATAATAAAACATATTCATCATAAAGACCAAGGAGTATATGAAACAAATTATATATAACAACTTGTTGAGAAAAATGAACTTAATTGTATTAATTGGAAACAAAAGAAACCATTACAACCAGTGCCTTGGTGTTGTGCAGGTCCCTCCCAGGGTCCAGCAAGAGTTCTCCTTTACTTTGATCAGCTCACCCACTTCCAAATGAAGCTAAGAAAGGATGGGAATCTCTCCTCTCAAGCTCTATAAGGGAGTCCTAATTTCAGCAGCATCTACCCTTAGGAATGTTCAGCTTTCAACCTCCCCTCCCTCTGGCCCAATGCCTGTATTTATAATGATTTGGAGGAAGTTAATCAGGTCCACCATCAATGGGATAAGCCCCTCTTTCAATGGGATAGCTCCCCTCTTGATGGGATAAGTTCCTCTTTCTTTGGGATGCATGAACCATCTGGAGGCGCTCAATCCACGTCAAACCATCTTCTAGAATGCTCTAGATTCGACCACAAGTAACTTTTTTGAAGTAAAACTCGCGCCTTTTGACCTTTACAGGAGTACGCACCCACCCCTTTATAGACAGAGCGTACAAGTACGCAGGTATTATGAACTTGAGGTGCGTACACGCAGGTAAGGGTAAGAGAAACTGCGTAACCAGAGTTATATTGACTTTTAAGGACTTTCTCTCTTTCTTGGAGTTTGACATGAGGAGCAGAGGTATAAGACTTGCCAAGGAGGACAGTATGACAGTTGATGGAGCCATACCGATTGAAAATAGTCATGGTGACAAATTTTAGTGTAACACATCTCGACCAATACTCAGAACATCTTTGTCTCCATGACCCTCACAGGGTCCTTTGTCACCCATAGTGAAGCGAAATTCATGGATTCTGGTAAGTCAACATCCTGTGGAGGGAATTGACTATATTCTGGCATCCTCTATGAGACTAGGGAAATAAAAAATAGTAGCCAGGGATAATGGAATGCCTTTCCCTCATCTGGTGCTTTGTGACAATTAAGAAATAAATTATTTACAAAGGTATTGCACCCAATTTATACTGCACTCCCTTAGCACACTGGGTCGTAAGTGAAGTTAGTGGCGTCAGAACCTCGTCTGCGCGACACTTCCTCATGACCTTGCAAGCTAAGATTTGCACAGAAAACTACACCGTCTTGTCGGTGATAGAGCAGATGGAATATCCACTCAAATTCTTTACTACGTCGAACTCACTCTTCATTTTGTCTGTGAGTAGCGTTTCCTTGGTCTTTCCTCCAAACTCTTTGGCTAGATCCACCCCTTGGTATGGCAACATTGTGATGTGGTGGATTAGCATATCCGTAATGGGGATGGGCTCTCCCAACCAGAGACACCCATCAAGTACTGGGGTAAGAAATTGTTGCACACAGACTGTGTTGATGGTTGTTCTGCTAAAATGCGACACACACAACATATTTAGTAATCCTACCTTTTCAACACCCGCGACCCATTTCATTGGCTCCAGATGCATTACTTCTATCTTGTCATAGTAGATATTTACCAAATACTTATTCAATGCCAGCTGGGGGAATTTCTCATGATCCACCAGATCCCAATCTTCCATTTTAAGCACAGGAATGCGCCCTAAGAGTGTGCCTTCAAATACTACCTTCTCCGGTAGCAGTGGTGTAGAAACCATAAACTTGTTGGTATCTGGATCTTTTGGGACCTTCACTTTGCCTTGTCACAGTGGGATATACTTTGGTATCTAAGTCATAGGCTTTCCCTCTTCATCTTCCATCTCCTCAATTCCTCCACGAAGCTCTTCTTCATCAAGATCCAGGGGTTCATGCGGTTGCTTGGACTTATCCATTTTCCCCTTTTGGCAGATCTCTTGGGGGTTTTTCCTCAACGATTGGCACACCCGAACTTGTTGTTGTTTCTTTTTTTTCTTCTCGACAGCAGACGGCTTAGGCCTAGTGACCTTGGCATCATAGGTACAAAGGGTGTTGCTTCCATTTCCTATACGACTTCAGGGGCTACGACTTCAGAACTGGTGGCTTCTACGGGGTTAGTGTTCGTCATTCTCTCCAAGAAAGCCTCACGTAATGCTTTGGGCACGTTAGCTAACTTTGGATGTAAGAAATATCTTCCCAATCAGACTAGTTCATAGACTTAAAGCATGAAAGCTCATAAGCAATTTTCAGAGAGCAAAGTGTTCTAATGTAGGGCAAGATGTTAGATTTATAGGTGAGTTCAAATTCAAATACGACCATTCCCTCCAATTTTCTCTAATAAATGCATCTTTGGTGGCAGATTTCCGAAGATTTGTGCCATAAATGCAGCCTATCCTCTCCTTCTAATGGAAATTTCAACATCCAATAACCTACAGTGCACCCAATGACTATTTTTCGACCCTGTTGCGCGACACTAGCTACTTCCATCGTGCAACCCCCTTACTATATTTTTCCACTTCTTGGGAAGTGTAGTTTATAGTACCGCACTTCCTTGCAGCTTCCTGGAGTACTAAGACTATCCTGCCATAATATAGTCATTGCACAGGGGCGAGATCCCCTTTATACAACTTCAATCAACTTCCATTGAATCAAATTCGTGGGCTAAATTGCGCCACCATCTATAATTTCCTTAACGACATAGGGACCTAGCCAATGCATTTGAAACCTCCAAGGAAATTTTGTGAATTTACTATCATAAAGTAACACTAAATCATGCACCTTGAAGGTGTGCAACTTAATATGTCGATCATGCCAGGCCTTCTCACTCTTCTTTTGCACCAATTGGTGACATCCTGCTAAAAACTGGTCTTCTTCCAATTCCAGCAACTATGCAAGGCACTCCTCCATAGTCTTGCGATCCTCCATATCATTCAATGCTGCAATCCTCAAACTCGGCACAATATACTCCATGGTCATCATAGCCTCTACCCGATAGACCAATCTGAATGGATTTTGGCCTGCCAACTTTTTACACGTCATCCTCTAGGCCCATAGGACCGTTGGTATGCGTACATCCCCATCATTCCTTTTCGCATTGCAGACTTTCATCAGCGGTCTCTCTAGGATCTTATTGAACGCTTCAACCATACCATTAGCTTGAGGATGATAGGGCGTAATCTTCTGATGATAAACCTGGAATTCTTCGAGCATCGTAGTAATTGTTTCATTTAGGAAATGCGTACCCCTATCGCTTATCAATATCTTAGGACACCCAAATCGAGTCAAGATAAACTCAAAAAGGAACTTCGTAGCTGTAGCAACGCTATAGTCTTTGACTGGTTGTGCCTCTGCCCATATCATCAAATACTGAGTCGCAGTAATAATGTACCGCGCACCCATCTTTTTCCCTAGTGTCTTTATCGGACTTACAAAGTGAATTGCCCATTTTCCAAACACCTGCAATGAAATCTTTGGATTTAAGGGTAGTTCGTCCCTTCGCGATGGTTTCCCCATCCTCTTACAAGCATCACATGCCCTGCAATACGCCTTAGAATCCTTATGCACCGTCGGCCACCACAATCCTGCATACAGAATCTTCTGCGCGGTTTCTCTGCGTGCATAGTGTTTAGTCAATTTAGTGTTCCTAAATTGATGTCATTAATTGTCAACCCGGGGCTCGTAAGCTGATGAAGTGAAGGTGTACTATATGTACTTAAGCAACCTCTTAGAGCTTTTGTCGTTTGGGGTGTTGTTTGTGGTTAATTTATATTCCTAGGATGGAGTGATGTTTTTATGAACAGATGAGTGATGGTGTGTGTAAGGTGAATTCTAGATGAGTGAGAGTGTGTGTAAGTGGTTTCTAACTACTTGCTGAAAAGGAAAAGCTTGAATGAAATAAATAACTTGAAATGACTTGAAAGCAAAGAACCACTTTCTAATGGCATTAGACACCATTCATGCTGCTACAAATAAAAGGTAAGAAAATCACTTAAAAGACCAATGATAAAGTTTATCTCTTCCTAACTCTCTGCCTCTAACACATAGTACTGTGTAAGACACGATTAGGAAGTAGCTAAAGATAAGTCCAAGAAATGATAAAAATGAGAAAAATCTACTTTAAAGACTAGTTATGATGTTCAGCTCTTTCTAACTCTCTGCCTCTAACACATAGTACTGTGTAAGACACGATTAGAAAGTAGTTAAAGATTAGTCTAAAAAGCACCCAAAGCCAGCTGCAAGTTATTAATATTCTGATCTCTAAAAGATAGACAATTTATGATAAAGAGATCATTCATATGTTAGCAGACAACTGTGAGAAATAAAACTAAAAATCAGCTATGAAAATAAAGTAAAGGCAGCAACTTGAATCTGTCAACTGAAACTACCACTAGATATTTAAGCAAATACACAAACACAAAATCAATCTCGGGCTTAAAAACCTGCAAAAGAACAACGCTGATCAGCGTAAAATAAAGGCTGGAAATGAAATAACAAGAAAGTAAAGCAAGTTGTACATATTTCAATTAAAAGAAATGCTGAATAGAAATAAGGAAATGCTGCACATAAAATACATAAAATACTTTACAAGGCTAACATGAACAGGGGCCCTCCATTCATATCATCCAAAAGAGATTCAAGGAATTGTAAACTTCAAAACAACACTGTTTCTATTACTCCATGTGCAGAAAAATACAGTCCAGAGTGCTAGAAAAACACTATAAAAACAGAGTCTTCGAATGCTCTAAAATAACAACAAGTTCATAAAATGCAGCAACTAAAAAGTAACCTTCAGCGTATGCAAACGCTAGTTTTTATAGGCATCTGAAAGATGGCCTAATGCGTACAGCTAAAACTGGAAAACTAACTAACTGTCATGCGTAATTAAGGATCAAAACACGTCATAAGTCTGCGTGGATGAGCTGGAGGTTCTGGTCGTTATGGGCATTGAATCCAGAGTTGGATTATGTCCCCCACGGCCTGCATAAGACGGACAAGTCACCTTTTAAACTGACGTGACCTAACAGCTTACGTATCACCGTTAAGCTGCCTTTGTTGACCGTAACTTGACCCTCGTTGACCGGAGGTACATATGACGTGGATGGCTGAACAGATAGCACAGGAACCTCGAGCACCTTGATTCCTAAGTGCCCATGTGGCTCATTTGGCAAAATGACACGTGGAACCTTGAGATTAACAAAAAGGCTGCGGGATCATCAGATGGCTGCGGGATCATCAGATGGCTGCGGAATCAGCAGATGGCTGCGGAATGCCTGTAAATATGTCAAAATCTAAACAAAACAGTCACACATTAGCAAAATCCCTAAATCATGCTTAATGCCATCATATGTAATGATCTGGGTGAGTTTATGCAGCAAAATAGAGCAAAAGGGAGAGATGAGTGAGGGAAAACTGTAGGAAATGATGGATAACCAAGTGTAAAGTAGAGACTCTACACATAGTGTCCTCCTGCCACTCCTCCATGTGCTTCGGCGAGGATGCTAGACTGTTCGAACTCCGGAACGTACCGACGCAATATTTCATTAGTGCCCATCTTATACAAATGTCCAACTATTACAGAAAAACCAGCTGCGTGGACTGCCAATTCCTTTTTCTACTGTGTCGAATATCCTTTCGGGGTTGTGCCAGTAGTTAAAAAATGGATTATATCAGCAAAATGATCATCTGCGACACATACAACAAAGAGTTACATATTCGGCAACCCTTCTTCCAAACTAGTTGGTTCTTCACCCATCTCTATTCTGGATAGATAATCTGGTCCCTCAATCAATCATCCGAGCTTCACAATTACCTCAAAATCATATTCTTGCAAAAATAATAACCACCTACAGATCTTCCCCCTAACACAATCCTTTTGACCAGGTACTTGAGAGCAGAGTGATCTGTGTACATTTTGAAATGTGTGCCGAATAGATAATGTCAAAATTTTTGCAGTGCGTATACCATAGCCAGTCCTTCGCGCTCTGTAGTTGAGTGGTTCTTCCCTGCCTTTGATAGTTTCTTGCTTGCAAAGGTGATAGGATGATCAATTTCACCTTCGCTTGGCTGGGTCAATATCGCTCCTAACGCAATACAGGAGGCATCCACATGCACATGAAATTATTTGTTCCAGTCTGGGAACACTAAAATGGGCAGAGTCACCATCTTGTCCTTTAACACATCTAGAGTGTACTGACACTCCTCATCCCAACAGAAAGTCACATCCTTCTTTAGTAGCTTCTCCATTAGCATGGTTATCTATGCATAAGCTTTGATAAACTTCCTGTAGTATTCGGTGTGCCCAAATGTTGTGCGCAACTATTTTACATTATTTGGAGCCTCTAAATTGACAATAACATCGATCTTCATAGGATATACCATTAATCGTTGCTTACATACCACGTGGTCTAGCAATATCCCATAAGGCACAAAAAATATACATTTATTCAAATTCAGGGCAATCCGGTATCTGTGGAAAGTATCCAACATAAGGCGCAAACTTGCAACGTGGCGCTTTACCAGTCCATACATAGTCGAATCATCAAAGTAAACTTCTAATACTTTATGGATGAATCCTTTAAAAAATGCAATTACAACCCTTGAAAAGAACACGGGTGCATTCTTCAACCTGAACGACATTACCGTGTATTGGAAGCATCCCCATTCCGTCACAAAGGTAGTCTTGCTTTAAATTTTGAGAAGATGAGAATTTTCACGCTCTCTCTTCTCAAAATACAAATCACATTGCCCTGATGATGGACTCACCAAGCTAGTCCGAAACGTTGGTTTCATAAACTGTTCACAGGTTTTTCCACAAACATAAAATTCTACCAACCTGTATGGATTCTCTCTTTAACACCATTAAGTCCCACCATGGAAGGGACATAATGAACAATGCTTTAAATTTTGAGAAGATGAGAATTTTCACGCTCTCTCTTCTCAAAATACAAATCACATTGCCCTGATGATGGACTCACCAAGCTAGTCTGAAACGTTGGTTTCATAAACTGTTCACAGGTTTTTCCATAAACATTAAAAAAAATAAAAATAAAAATAAAAAATCTTAATCTGATGGTACCCCAAGAACCCATCAGTGAACGAATAGGCTTCCTGCCCTCTAAGATTATCCAAAACTTCATCTGTAAATGGCATTGGAAATGGGTCATGAATGCACGCATCATTAAGCTTTCTTATATCTATGCATATACTGATTTCATCTTGTTGCTTTTTTCCTGGACAACCATAGGGCTTACCCAGTTAGACTCTTCCACTGGCTCAATGATTCCAACCTCCAACATTTTATCCAGCTCTTTGTGCACCTTCTCCTTATACTTGGGATTTAGACGGTAGGGTCTCTATTTCACGGGCTTCACATTGGGCTTTAGAGTGATCTTCATTACACCTAGATCCCCTACTATTCCCTTCAGGTCTGAGAACTTGGTAGGAAACAAGTCCTGATATTCGCACAGTAGCTTCGCAACTTTATTGACTATATCTTCATCCCAATAATCACCTATCTTTGCAAACTTAGGTTGCACGTCAGATCTAATGTTTACTTGCATAGTCTTCAGAGGTTCTGCTATCTTAGGGTTCACTTTTTTGGGGCCTTCAACCTCGCGTTGTCCCTCGGTCTCTTGAATTTTGATATTTTGTGGATCCTCTTCTTCTGCGTCTGCAGTCACATTGTAGCATTCCAGCATATGGCGCAAATGTGTATTCCAGTTTGGTTGAACCCAATCTACCGGCTCCTCCAACGTCCTAAATATTGTAGCCTTTATTTCCTGGAGCACTTCATCAATGCATGTTAATCCATCCTCAAAACTGAAAGTTAACAAGAAACTTTCCCTCACGATATCCCTCTCGGTCGTCCCATGGCGTAGTTCTGTTTCCAAATACCAATTCATCGGAATAGTATCTAAGGTGTGACAAAAGATATGTACCCATTCCAATTGAGGTTCCTCCCCCCAAGCTTTATTCCATCATGGCAAATGCTCGCGTGGATCATCCTTACCTGAATATTTCTCTGGCATGCGGGTATTCACATACCCAAACCTTAGCTTCATCATTTTCTTGTATTCTTTCTAGTCATCAAAGCTATCCTTATGTGTACCCCACCAATGGGCAGGCATAGCGCGCAGCGCTAGATCAAGAGCCTGGAACCGATGTTCTTCTAGTACCTCCCTTTCAAACTTATCTAGAAACAAACTAACATCATCTAAGCCATCATAATGAGGAAGATTTCTTACCTCCGTGGATACACACCGAAGTGATTTTGTCATCATATTGCAGTGCAACATTGAAACTTCATGCAACCTATTCTGCCAATGCTCGAGTTCTTCATCTGAATCCGAGGTACATGAGCTATCTTTATCCCATGTAATTCTCCCATATGCAGTGGGATTAATCCAATCTTCATCATGCGTAGTAATCTTGTATATTTGATCCAAATCGTCATCCTCTTCATAGTCACAGACTGGTTCAGTGTAGCGTGCTCCCTCAGTAGGATCCAGTGGTATGATGACTCGCAGCGCCTTCCTCTCAAATTTCATCCTTCGCTTCTTCAAGTTAATTATGACATCCATGTCAAAGGCCCAATCAATCCCCAATAGTGCAAGGTAAGGATTCCTATCCTCCACGATTTCAATTACTTCAAGGTCGGCTAGAGTGCTCGCTCCTTCAATATCTATTGTTACCCCGTATAGGAACCCCATAGGAACAATATTTTGTTGATTGGCCATACGTAGTTGTATAGGATACCATTGTAGTGTAGGTCTCCCCATCCTTTCTCACATTTTCTTTGGCAGCACATTCGCATCAGATCCTAGATCCAGGATGACTTGATCCATTTCGTATTCTCCAATTTGTGCGGTCAGCCTCATTTCATGCCCTGTCCACTTATTATGTTTACCTAGTTTCCTCACAACGCGTTGTTTGGGCGGAGTCCTAATTTTACCCATACAGTTGTCAATTAGCTCCTAGAGCCCTTCCACTGCCTTCCTATCCCACAATAGCTTCATACATGTTTTAAAAAAAGTGGCTAATAGCAAGGGGTCTACGTCCTGCACTTCATTGCCTTCAGCTGGTTTCTCGTGAATTCTTGACATAGAAGCCTCAACAAAATTCTCCTTGGCCTCCATAAAAGATTCTTTAGCCTTGTTGAGATCAAATCCGACCTCTTTTTCAGCAGCCTTATGCACCTAGCCTTCGATTTCTAGTTGTTTTCCTTTATCTTCTCCCGTGGCAATACTGCTTCGCATCACGATATTGATACAATGGTCCTCTTTGCGAGGTTCTGCCCTCATAATATGTATGTTTTGCGTGGGATGTTGCATCTTTTTCTCTTGCGTATTAGCTATCAACATCAGGAAATCTTCTATCACATGATTAAACTGTCTGCAGTATTGATAGGATGGATGTGTTGGGTTCTGACAGTCACGAGAAAAATGACCTTCTTCACCACAATTATAAAAAATGATTTGTCCATGAACTTGTCCAGCCCCTCCGCCTCTTCGTCTTCCATGGCCCTGGAATCCTCCGCGCACTGCACCTACGCCCTAATCTTGAGGACGATTTTCTGCCTGCATTCGATACGTAGGGATTTGATCCATCATTAATTCGTAGCTTCAGTAGTTTCGTTCATCGTGTCTAATTGAATTGCATAAGGTACAAAACAACTATTGCGAGGTCTGTACAAAATTTTGCAAGAGGTGACAATGGTCAGTTGCGTGATTCCTCAATATCTGGTAGATAATGCACCATAAGGGTACTCCTGCGCTCAGTCCCGTAATGTTCTTAGGCTTGAAAGGAGCAAGACCCCCTCCAATTAGGTAATTCTGATAAGACAAGCAATGATCCTTATCATATCCCTTGTCTTTACATTTTATGCACCAAACTTCTGCGTGCACCTTAGACTGAGCTTCCTTTCCTGTCTTTAAGCTTTGCAATTCCATGTGTAGGTTTTCCAGTTACGACTGAATCTGTTGTACTCCAATGTTCGTATCCTGCATTGGTGAGGCTTCCAACCTCATCGTAATCTACATAGACTCTGTTTGCGTCCCTATATTCTATTGTGATAATGGTGATATTAAATGGGGAAGGAGAGATGTGATATACTAGTCCCTATGCTGAGAATTTGTGATAGACATATTAGCCTGTCAGATCAGGCACTTTAACCTCTTATTGAAGTCCCATGTAGACTCATTTACCCTCTATTTTATTTCCTTAAACTCGGTTACAGAATGCACTTAAGACTTAGGCTTCTTAAACTCACTGTTCAACGCCTATTGAGTCTCTGCCATCGTCGCTCCAGGTCTATCCGTACAAAACTTGATGTACCAAGTCAATGCTCTGTCCTGCAATGCTGTGACTAGTTGCGCTTTCTTCATATTATCATGTGTAATTTGTTGCACTGTCCATACAACATCCACAAAAATCAGAACTATTCGGTGTCTTCGCTTTCCACCCCTTTGAAGATCGGCATCTTCATCGTGTTTGCCATGTTGAATGGTTGATGCAGAGGTGGAGGTGGAGGTGGGGGTGTAGGTGTATGTGGCGGAGGCGGAGGTGGCGGTGGAGTGGATGGATGGGGTATCCCTGGGATATCTTGGCTTACCATCTATAACGCTCTTTGTAGTGTTCTCAGAATAGTTCCTTCGTCATTGCTATTAGAAGATCCTAACATCAGACTGTATTCAGAGCCTGATTCTTTGTTCCTTTTGAAGGGTTTTCTACTTCGTGTAGTCCTAAACATCAATGTAATGGCATAACCCGTTTCTCACAGAACAACATCTTAATCCAAGTTTTCAAATATTTTAAGTACTTACCTCTTGGTCCCTTGAAGAACCTGCGCTCTACTTCACTATAGCTATTGGTTGTATCGATCACAAGCTCAATTATGAATCCTCCTGAGATATGATCAATCCATTGATCAACGACTCACGTGATGTTATTTTCTGAAGCTTCCAAGTGCTTTACCAGCTATGGGGTCTTCACAATAGGACCATCAAGCCTCCACGTACCCTGACTATCCACTAATATGGCCAGTCTTTCATGTAGTTCGCAAGGAAAGAAACATAAGAAGGCTTTGGTCTCGTCTATGTACATGTATCTATTTAGCCATTGTTCCTTGGATAAGTGCGGGTTTCTGTTCTCCTAAGCTGAAAATGTGTGCAACTTCCGATAAATCTAATTTTCGATTTATTTCTTAGTAGGGAACCACTTATTTGACATCACACATTCCTCAGAAAAATCCCAATCCTGGCAATGGAACCATTTGTTGGCTTGATGGGGCATGACTTAGGTTCAATGTTATCTATGCAACCAACAAAACCCTAACTATTGGCCCTTTTGGCAACAACCTGCATAGCGTAGGCTACACTCTCACCTGAAGCAATATTGGGGGATGACAGAACCAGGTTTCTGCATCCAGAGGCCTATGTGATGGGCTTCTGTAGTCCTTAGGGCCTAGATCTACCTTCACGTACCTTTAACCCTTCTGAACATATAATTAATGTAATTCTCTTTAAACAACTTCCAGATCTTTGCGAAGGTTCCTAATTATACTTATCATGCATAAATATTACAGATCTACTAGTTTCGTGTGATAAATAAGCATTAATTTGTATAAATCATAACACAAACAGAATATACATAAAATTTATAGAAGTAATAAATAAGGCACAGATGCATCAGAGTTGGCTCAAACCAGTATTTATTAAGTATAATCATTTAGATACAGACTTCTTTTCCCTGTGCACTCAGTTGTAGGGGCCTGCGCACTTAGCGTGTAGACTTACCAAGGTCTCTGCACACTCGACTACAAGAGCCTTCCCATTTCACCTAAGTACATGAAACAAACCTTTCCTACCTTAGAACTTTTCCCTTACAATGATTCTTCTCAATTGGATACCCTTAAGACTCACTATGACTCATATATATATAGCATTTTGCTTACAATACCATGGTCCGCGTACCATGGACGGGTCTCAAAAACCTCATATCACCTACCACCTAATGGACTAAAGCCGCTTTGAATCATACTAGCTTCAAGCTCCACTTCCACATTTTGCAGAGACTTTATACTTTATACAAAAATATATTAATTTATACTCAACATTTGACCCCAGGGACCCTATCCCAACAGGCCCCCAACGCAAATTGGGTGACCTTCCCTCAATTCACTTGACTGGCGCAACAATCTTTTCCTCGAGTTCGTGGAACTCCACCTTCAGCACTTGCAAATTAGCAGAACCTGCACCGCGACCTGCTGTACTTCTTCGACTAGCTTCTCTATAGTAGAGCCTTCCACCGCGAGGCCCATTGTCCTTTGTGTCTGCTGGATAGTCTTCAATTTTTCCTGAACTGCTAGAGTGAGATGGTTAGTTTCCTTTGTCCATGGTTGTGTCTTGGCCTTCAAGATGGCCTATTTTATTTAAAGCTCCTCAATCTATGTTTGCAACTGTTTTCCTTCAGTCAATCAATCGAATCATTGGACTGGTGCCAAAGTGTGAGAAGTCTTCCTAAGTTCATCAAATTGCTGCTGATTCTCCCTCATATTAGTACCAATTCTTTGCAGAGTTGGGTCCTCTTGTAGAGATGTCCATAGTTCCATTACCTACTCAAAGAGATCTATGCAGTCCTTGACTACTGCATCTAAAGTGGCCATTCCCACTTTTATGGTTGCTTCGCACTGCTCCCGAATTTCTAGAGGAGTGATTGGATGCAACTTTAACTGTAATTCATGGATCTGCATCTGTAACTCAAATCAGGCTCAGTTGATTTCCTCCTTTGATTCCCTGACTGCGGAAACCAACTTCCAAATATTTGTTGCTGATGCTGCATCTTTGAGAATGTTGAGTTCTAGTAGTGCATTACATGCCCGTGTAATGGTTTCTTCTAAGGTTTGATTGTGCGTGGCCATTTCTTCCTTCTCCTTGAGTGCCTATGATTTTTTGGCAAATATTTTCTCATTATCAGTCTTCACTTTGCTGATTACTAGCAATGCGCTCTACTCCCTGACCCTGAGCTCATTGGATACTCCCTTATGTAATTCATGGAGGGTTTGGATAGGCAGCACCATGAGGTTGACACCCATATTCCTGATCTGTGAGAGTTAGGTGTTCACTTTGTCTATTTGTGCGTGTAGGGATCCTTCTAGTAATAGTATGACTCTGAGATCCAGAGTCCGACCTGTCTCCAACACATTTGTACTCGCTTGCTACAGGCTCACTTGAATCCATCTCACCTGACCAATGCTCGCTTGCAGCTGTCCTTTTTGAATCTAGAGGTCGCTCAGATCCTTTTTCACATTCCCCAGTGCCTGCAGGTATTGTTGTTCGAACTACGTCCACAGTTCCGTCGTGGTGTCCCGGACCTTGTCTCCTATTTCATCCAAGTCCCCCTTGTTGAGGACCATTGGATCAATGTGTGAGTGCTTGTCAGATTTCTTCTTCTATCTAGGTCCAGAAGTTGTCTCCTTGGTCCACTTCTATAGTTTAAAGGGAGTTCTATGCTCCTCGCCTTCGCCTACTTCGACATCAGATTCCCCTCCTTAGTGTGCTTAGAAGTGGACTCCTCCACATTAATAGTGGTCTCCTTAGCCACCTGGTCTTTCTTAGCAATGGCCTTAGCAGTAGCTTCCTTCTTCTGTCGCGTAGCTTTCTCTCGAGTTGCGGCATGCTCAACCTCCTTCTACTTCTACACTGTTGTGGCCTACGCAAAGAAACTTTCTTCAGCCTTTCTCTTATCTGTGCAAAGATCTAATGGCTGCAGCCACTCTCCTAGCCATTTCCCCACAATCTCACTAACTAGGTACAACAACTTGTACCATGTCTTCTTTGGATCCTTCCTCACATGGATGGACACATTGTGAAAATTCACCTTGAATTCTACATAAGCTTCCAACTTCTCAAAGAGGGTGGGTGACAGCCTTAGCCTCTAGCTAATCACCATGCGAAGATCCATCTCAACCAATACCCAGAACATTTTCGTCTCCATGACCCTTGCAAGGCCCTTAGTCGCCCATAGCAAAGTGAACTTCACTGATTCTAGTAAGTCAACATCCTATGGAGGGAATTGATTATCTTCTGGTAGCCTCCACGCAACTAGGACAATAAAAAATAGTAGCGAGGCATAATGTAATGCCTTTCCCTCATCCTATGATTCGCGATAATTGAGAAAAAAAAAGTTTACAAAGGTATTGTGTGCAATTGGACTACACTCCCTTAGCACATTAAGCCCCAAGCGAAATTACTAGCGTCAGAACCTCATCCATGTGACACTTCCTCATGATCTTGCAAGCCATGATTTTCACAGCAAATTGCATTGCCTTGTCGGTGATAGAGCGGATGGAATAACCGCGCGACTTATTTACTAAGCCGAACTCGCTCCATTTTGTATGCAAGTTGCTTTTCCTTGGTCTTTCCTCCAAACTCTTTGGCTGGATCCTCCCCTTGGTATGGAAGCATTGTGATGCGGTGGATTAGCATATCCATAATGGGGATGGTCTCCCAACTAGAGACACCCATCATGTACTAGGGTAAGCAATTGTTGCACACAAACCGTGTTGATGGTTTTTCTACTAAAATGCAACACATACAACATATTCAGTAATCCTACCTTTTCAACCCTCGCGACCCATTTCATTGGCTCCACTCATGTTACTCCACTCTCCTCATAATAGATCTTTGCCAAATACTTATTTAGTGCCAATTGGGGGGAATTTCTCATGATCTGCCAGATCCCAATCTTCCATTTTAAGCGCAGGAATGCACCCTAAGAGCACAAGAGAACAAAAAGATAGGTTGCTCCAACTCAATGGTATAAATGAATTCAGGATGCAGGCCCTCCAACACACGGAGGTGAATCAAGTAAAAAGAAAGGTTTGGCAAGACAAAAACATCAAAGACAAAGTTTTTCAAGAAGGTGATTGGGGTTTGCCATATGACTCCATGTTCAAGGACTTCAAAGGAAACTTGATGACTAGGTGGCTGGGCCCATATCTGATAGATAAGTGCCATGACAATGGGGTTGTGTAAGTAATGACAATTGATGAAGAAGGTATCCCCTTACTGGTCAATGGATACATATTGCAAGCCTACAAAATACCTCTATCAAGGGAAGAATCCACCAGTACCATTAGTAAGGAAGTAAATGTGCTTGGAAGTGTCTCAGCTTCTAGCTCACCAAATTCTTGAAGACTATTTTATTTTTGAAAAATGAAAAAAAACCAATAAAGGACTTAGGTGAAAACCTATATGAGGCACTTGAGGCCATCTTTTGGGTTGAAAACCTCCTTGAGGCAGCTCAAGAGTGAAAAAAAAGGGAGAAATAAAAAGATCCCTAAGTGAAAATCCCCCTTGAGGCGCTTAGGGTAGGCAGACAGGTTGAAAACCTCCTTTGAGGCAACTTGGGTGTCGTTCAAAAAAAAGAAAAAAAGAAAAAAAATAACATGGCAGGGACTTCAACCCTGCCCACTAATAAAATTATGTGATTTTTGCAAGTTTCTAAAGGAAACAGAGGACACAAAGTTCAGAGGAAATCTAGCCAAGCAACACCCATTTTTCCTTCATTCACTTCATATCTCCCATGCCTATCATGTCTCCATCATCCATCCTAACTTCTGGGCATCAAAAACTAGTTAGTAGGCAATTTTTTGACTTCTATAGGATTTTCTATAGTTACTACAGGAGTTTCCTGAAGTACTATAGGATGTCCTAAAACTCTACAAGAATGGAATTTTGGTTGGGAAATGGTGGTGCAGGCCTATTTTGGGTTGAAAGAGGGGACCATACACCTCACCACCTCTCACCCAACACCAGCTCATGACCATACCACCTTGTGTGTCTATCAAAAACCACTCAGGAAAAGAAAAAACGAGAAATAAAAAAATAAAATAAAAATATCTACAAAAAATAAAATAAAATAGAAAAGTCCAAGGACCATGCCATCATTGGCCTCACTCACCTACCACTCCATCTCCCACATTTCCACCCTTTCCACTCCTACATCACCACCTATTCGTCCTCCAAGTGAAAAAGAAAAACAAAAAAATGATGAAAAAGGCAGCGACAGGTTTCTTGTAGTAACTACAGGAAACCTCGTATCTACTTGTGCTCTCACAGTAGTAGCTCTCCATGCACTCTCCTTCAACACCAAGGCAAGAAAGGAGATCCAACACCCCTGCAAACATTGTGACTCCCATCTAAAGCTCAGCAACAAGACCAAGCACCTCCACACAACAAAAAAGAGGACAACCACATCAACACGAAGAAATATACAAAAAAAAAAAAGACCAAAGGAAAAGCACTTCCCCGAAAAAAGGAAGCACAATAGAGCCATCTTCCAGCATGTAGAAACCAAGCAAAGGAAGGCACAAGTATGGCACTTCATTCGAGTTCTTCCATAGGTACGATATAGTAAAAGTGTAGGAAAATGAAAAAGTCGATTTTATAAGCTGGAGGTGGCCAATTAACTTGGCCACCCTCAGCTCAAAAATAAAAAGTGAATTCCTAGTTAGCTTGACATGTGGCACCATCACATAAAAGAGGAATGAGTTGAAAATGTGGTCAAGTTAAGTTTTGGGAGAGTGGGTGATGATTACGAGGAGAGGTTGGATGATAGCTAATGATGGGCCAACGGTCCATAAGAGGAAATCTTGTACACTGCCATTCGATACATCGATCCAAGGAATTGACCGTAAAAATCAAATATTCCGAACTCTCATGTAGTATTTGTTCATTTTGAGATCAAAGAGGACCAAGACCACCGTGGAGAGACATCAAGGAGGGAAACTTATTTCATCCAACCTACAGGAAACAACAACTAAAAGAAATGGAGGGAGCTACAGGAAACAATGGAAATGCACAGAGAAGGCTAAAATGGGGTGCATATGGTCTAGATACTCAGAAATTCTCCTCACCCAAAGAATCACAATGAAAGGTAGGTGGTCCATATCTCCTATGCTTTGAATTTATAGCTAGGAACATAAAAAGTTATTTTTTTAAGAGAAAACAAAGGGATTGTGAGTTAAAAAAAATTGTGAACAGTTTGAAAGTGTGTGGAGATAGGGAAAAATTGCAGCCATTCACCATCCTCAATCACGCTAATTACTAAATATAAGCCTACCATAATCCTTACAGTTAACCAACCAGAAAAGGAACATGATAGGAGGGTTTAACAAAAGGGAATTCACAAAGACATCCAGGATACACCTCCATACCCCTGTGGTAGAAATATTCAGAAGACACAACTGTTAGGATTCGTTGAGCTGCTTAAAGGGTATGATGATGATGTAGCTTACGAATTTACCATGGAACTTAACCCTCAGGCTAGTATCAGTGCTACCACAGTGGTAAGAGGACTTTCAATCACAATTACTCCCAAAGTAATTAACATAATCACCAAACTTCCTTAATGGATGCCATGGAGAAAGGAGGAAAAGGTTGCAAGCACTTTTGCAAAGAAGAACTTATTCTTAAGGGATGAAGAGACAATTGAGGATAAAAATGGGATAAGAAGGGAAATCCTTCCCTACCCTTGGAATGAGGTAAGATATCATATTCTCGAATATATCACTTGTGAAGGGAAGCTTAATATAGTCTATGGCTATCAATTTGTTCTCCTCCATGAGTTGAGATTTGGAGAGGGGGTACCCAATGACAGAAGACTCAGTATACCCTAATTCTTATTGCAATCAATAATATACTTACTATTCCATGAGGGAAACATTAGAAATTGGCACACCATGGACTTATTAAGTTAATAGTAAAGGATTCCCTGAGCCAGCTCAGAATCCCCATTCAATATTCCACATTCAGAGACATGGATAGGGAGTCTGTGATTGATATACAAGCCCTTAAATATGAATGGGAAAATACCTCTAGTGCTGAAGAAGAGGAAGAAGAAGAACCTGAAGAGGAAGAAGAAGAACCTAAAGAGGATGAAGAAGAACCTGATGAGGAAAGAGAAGAACCAGAGGAAGAAGAGGAGGTAGAAACAAAGAAAATAGAGGAAGAAGAATCAAAAAAAGAAGGAGAAGAGGATAAAGGTGAAGATAAAGAACAAGAGAAAGAAGCAAGACTTAAGGAACACACCAAGGAAAGGGAGGCATCTCCAAGGTTGTCTCCTGAACCAACTGAGAGGGAGGAAGTTGCTACCTTGACTTCCCTAAGAATACATGTCAAATCAAAAGGGAAGAGAC
Source organism: Pinus tabuliformis (assembly GCA_031772625.1). Taxonomy (NCBI): domain Eukaryota; kingdom Viridiplantae; phylum Streptophyta; class Pinopsida; order Pinales; family Pinaceae; genus Pinus; species Pinus tabuliformis. The sequence continues at coordinate 150,229,375 of CM062805.1, read as the reverse complement.
AAAGGCAAACTCCCATATATTTAAAAACAAGGAGGAGCACTAGGATCAAACAGGGGAAACCAAAAATACCCACTAGAACTCCTATCATTATTGAGGGCTCACCAAAATAGCAAGAAAAGCTAGTCTCCTCAGAAATAAAAGGTGAAGAGGGCACTTCAAAACAGGCTTCCCAAAGTCTCCCATCACCTATGTTAGGAGGCTTGTCACCAGGTCAGAATCAACAAAGCAGAGCAAGGAACCTTTGTCCCCATTTCAGAAAGGAAAAAGCCTCCTATAGGAAACTCAGATAGTCCTACAAGAAACTCTGTCAGCACTACAAGAAACACAAAAAAAGTAGAATGAAGGACAACAAGGACAGAGGAAAGGCAAGGAAGCAACAACACAAGTGCAGGAGGAGGCAGATCCTCTAAATACATCTAAGGGAGACTCCCAAGAGTTGTTGGAACCTATCCCACAACCAAATCTGAGCTCTTATTACATATCCATTGACGGAGGTAGAGTAATACCACATAAATTTTCCATCCCTCTCTTCTTTGAGCTTGAAAAGGAGAGAAGAAGGGCACATCACTGGATGCAAATATCCATATCAAAGAATGTAGAGGATGTGGGCCACATGGAAGAGAAGCTACTGGAGATGGGCAGAGGGTTGAGTAGGATAAGATACAGGGAACGAATTATGAAATCTAAACTAGAGGCAGAAAACACATGGCTGAGGAGGCAAGTACAGGAAAAAGAGAGCCAATTGGCCAACATGGAAAGCCTCTCCATGGAGGCACTCCAGTGAAGGATGCCACCAAAGTGATATGCTTTGTACCTCAAAGATCAATGGCTGCAATTTCAGATAAAGACACTAGCACAAAGAGGGACTATGCCTTTCCAAGACTATAGGCAGATCATTGAGCTATGTGACCAAAGCACCGTAGGGGATAAGGCCAAGATATTTGAATTCTACTTACACAACTTGGCCTGAACAAACTTGAATGTGTGGGACCCCAATGCAAAGCTAGGGGACTGTAAACTAATGGCCCTTGCATCATGGATGAGTCATGAGGAGGCTAGGGTTAAGGAAGTGAAAAGGGTGTTGGAAAGAGAAGAAAAAGATCCCCTTTACATCAAAGTAAAACAGATCAATTATATGGTTGTCATTAGCACCCACAACATCATCGCCAATGATCCCCATCTTGCACCAAGATACTAGCTACACAAGAGCAAGTAGTCACACATTTTTAGGACACCTTGAGATTGCTAGGGGATGAAAGACAACAACCATTTTAAAGGTGATGGGGAACCCTACCATACATCCTAAGGATCAAGGAGTATCATTCCACTGAAAGAATGAGAGATGCACTATAAAGGACCGCACTATATAATAAGGCACTACAGAGACTCAAAATCAACTGGATTGGTTTGAAAATCAGTCCACCATTACTATTGGGTATGCTAGAAGGAAGAAATGAGGAAGAGGAAAGAAAGCATGTAGGATTTTATCCACAAGAGGAAACTCCATCAACAGATGCATGGATGTTAGAGAGGCCACAAGAGCTATGAAAGACATTGACATAGACAAAGTTGCATCCTTCCAACATGTATATACTTGCCCATATTTGCTCAAGAAGCTTGGTTATTTTCCCATAGGGATGAATCAAGACCCCTAGGCTCTAAATCAATGATTGGGGAAGACAAAAAACCACTTGGGACTTGCCTCTTTACCCATGCAAAACATTTCAGTGATTTGGGCTAATGGATATATTTATGAAATTGATAATACAATGATGATTTCCACATCCAATGAACTTTGTTAATGGAACTAAACTCTTTGAAATGTAATGATTGACATTTACTTAATGAGATTTACTTTATGTAATTAGAATAGGTTTATTTCATTGTATTTTCTTTCTTTCAATAGGTTAAGGTTTCCATTTCGAGCATTTTAGTTTTTGCAATTAGTTTGGGATCTGATTTTATTACATTCACTCCATTACATCATGACATCAAAGGAAAGACACATAGTATGTTTCACATATAATGATAATGAGATCCTATAGTTACTATAGGAAACTGCAGATTTACTACATGAAACTATAATTCAATGAATGACCGAGCAAATCAAATCCAAATTGGATGGGACCATTTTGTTATTGACTAGGATATATTTGGTCTCCATTCCAAGTGGAATCACTAAAAAATACCTTTGTTAACCCTGTTGGCATTATGATGCATGTGTTGTACTTGATGGCAACCCACTTGTAGCAGAACAACTCACTTGTATATGGTAAGTAGATGAACCTACGTAACTAGATGAATCTACTGAGAGATATTGGATGTGACCAAATGCATGGCAGTTGTGTTTACAGATGTTAGATGAATATATAGGAGAGATATCAGATGTGACAGAATGCATGGCAGTTTTGTTTACAGATGTGACAAAATGCAGGGCAGTTGTGTTTACAGATGTGACGAAATGCAGGGCAGTTCAGAGGAATCAATTCAGAAGTAATGTACAATGGAAAATCACATTATAACAGGTCTATTCGGAGGGAACATGGTAATGGTACAAAAGAATAGGATGAAGGAACATAGGATTATAGATCATAATAAAAAAGTTGAAGAAAAAGGATTTTTTCAGGTATGTTAAGTTGTATACGTGGGTTCACTGTACAAAAAGAGTGTATACACACGGGTTCACTGTACAAAAAGAGTGTATACGTATACACAAACTTTCAAAAGAGGAAAAGGTATGGGATAGAAAATTAAGGAAATTAAGGTGAAAGAATACCAAGGGTCAATACCATGGTATTAGCCCACAATGTTGAGTGGAGTAATGGTTATTTTATCCCGTCCAAGAATACCATAGGTTCTAAGTGTTGTTTTGTTCTGAGGTATTGAGAAAGGCTAAAACTATATAAGGAGGAGAAGATCAAATGACCAAGTGCACAAGTAATGAATATCTTATGAAGTGTTAGATCAAAAGCAATTATGCATGTTATGGGTTTTCGATGCTTTGCTTGATCTGAACTAAGTATGCACCTGAGTGTTTGATGATGGATGAGATCTAATAATGGATCAAGATCATAATGACCTATCATTATGTGATCTGATAATGGATAGGCTAGATCTAAATTCTAATGAATGTTTTATCCTTTATATGTCATGATATGGGTATGTATGGAGTCTTGAATGGTTGCGAAGTTATAAGTAAGTAATTGAAGATATATATGCTGGTTAGCCTTGGTGAAGGCATGTATACACGCTAGTTTGGCATTTCCAAGTAGCGTATGCAGAGGAAACACTTGTTTGTTATGAAACCAACTCACAAAAAGATAGAAAAGATAGATCAATGCCTTAGAAATAAGCCTCTTCGAGGGGGCAACCTCCTTTACATTACACAAATGAACAATTCTTGGATGATACAAATGACAAGGCCTCCTTTCTATATATAGGAGTCTAAAGGGTCATAATATAATCAAAGCCGACATAACAATAATAATGTAAGGGCACCATAATAACAATAGTGGGCTTTTATGGGGCACAATAATAACAATATGGGGACTACAGTGGCACAACAATATAATAAGGGGGTTGTACTAATAACAATAAGGGGTTACACTAGTAGTATAGGGACCTAACATGCCCCTATCCTTCAAAAAGTGTTGTCCTCAACGCTTGAGTAGTTCTTCATGCTTCTGTATAAAATTCTTGTCCTCCCATGTGGAATCTACAACGGGTAAGTTCTTCCACTTGATGAGATACTTTGAAATTGATTGATTTTGTAGCTGTCGGGTTCTTGTTTCTGTGAATGCTCTAGGTTCCAATATGAATTTTCCTTCCTCTTCAAGTTCTGGCAATATTGTTTGAATTGGGATCTTTTGCAACTTTTGAATGAGTGGGCACGCTTCTTCATCCTTCTTCCATTCATCCATTGCTTCGTTTATCCAATCTGGTCGGATAATAGAAATAGCACAAAACAATGCTTCCACATCCTCATCCTTTCTTGAGAGTGCATTTGCAACAAAATTTTGCTTCCCTTTTCTATAGATGATGTCAAAGTCATAACCCAACATATTTTTGACCCATTTTTTCTGTTCTTCTAAAGATAATATTTGTTCTAAAAAGTATTTAAGACTATCATGATCCATTTTTACCTTGAAGTGTCTTCCCATTGGGTAAGGTTGCCATTTTTTAAGTGCATGTAGTATTGACAACATTTCCTTCTCATAAATAGCGTGCTTGAGATGTAGCCATAAAAATACCCAATCACCACATCAAAACATTTTTCACTATGATGTTGATCTACCTGTTGTTTCATTCGATTCTGCACCAAAGTAGTGTTATCCTTTAAAAGTTGGAGAACTTGTTGTTGATGCTCGATGTGATCTTTCACTGCTTGAACCTTTTTCTTCTTTATATGTCATTCTATCTTTAGAGTTTGAGGAGTGGTAATTTCTTCTATTGTTTTACAAGATATGGTTAGATTCATTTCTTGATGCTTGATGTGATCTTTCACTTCTTGAACATTTTTCTTCTTGATATGTCCTTCTATCTTGATAGTTTGAGGAGTGGTAATGCCAGCCAATGCATTACAAGATATGGTTGGATTCATTTCTTCTTTCTCGATGTGATCTTTCACTTCTTGAACCTTTTTCTTCTTGATATGTCCTTCTATCTTGAGATTTTGAGGAGTGGTAATTCTTGCCAATGCTTTACAAGATATGGTCGGATTCGTTTCCTTTCTCTGGGGTTGGTTCTTGGTGTATATCCTCTTATTTTTATGTTTCTTGATAATTTTCTTCCTCCTCTTCATAATCTATGTAAAATAATTTCTTCTCAGCACACTTATGACCTTTAGTGCATTTGCTATCACAATTGTAACAACGCCCTTTTTCTCTTTTTTCTTCAAATTGTTGTGGTGTCACCTTTGTAGGTTGTGGAAGGCTAGGAGAAAAAACACTTCCATAATTATAGTCATGAGTGGCGGGGTTCCTTATTTCCATAATTTCGCTTTCAATTTTTCTTGCCTGCGTGAATGCCTTCTCCAATGAATCACGTTCCCAAAGACGAACCTCATGTTGAATGTTATCCTTTAAAGTACCTATGAAGAAATCAATCCTTTGCTTCTGTGGAATATCATTTACCCTTATATTCAATTCTTGAAAGTCCTCAACGTGCTCTGCCATTGAACCCTTTTGTTTGAGATTTATCAATTGGCTAAAGAAGTTGTTTCTCTTTGTATCCTCATAATTTCCTATCATTTCCTCCGTGAAAATTGACCACGTGACAAGTGGTTTACGAGAACAAAGCCCTTTATACCATAAAAATTGATTCGGTTCTAAATAATTAGATGCAATACATACCTTTTGTAACAGTGGTACACCATGTAGATCAAAATATTTCTCCATCTGTAGTATCCACTTTACCGGATCCTTACCATCAAACTTCCTCATCTCGCTTTTTCTTAATTTTAGGAGCTCGATATTGAAACGACTGTAACTTTGTAATTTCCGATCTTCCTGTTTTGAAATCACGTTTTGTAGTATCCCTCTGTGTCCTCTTTCCAATTCCACCAGTCTAATCAAAATTGGATTCTCCAAGGAAGAGTTATGCCAAATCTCCCACGGTGACCTGATTATAGATAGTTCAGTAGAGCGAACTTGTACGACGTGACACGTGTCACTATTTCAACCTTAGTACCTGAAACTGATACAAAGAAAACTATAATTCGTCCTCTTTTTGTAACTTCTTATGAAATTTCAATATGATGCTCAAAAAAAAAGTTATGACTATTTTCCCCAGGTCACCTGTTTGGAATGTAATTCGGGAGTCTACAAAAAGGCCAACTTCCTCAGACCATATCTCCGCAAATATAGCGCGAAACGATCTAAAATTCAGACCTGATGTTCATAACAATATCAACTCAAATGGGTTTGTTTTCTAGCGTCTGAAACGTCGCAAAAAAAATGTTATAGCGCAAATGCCACGATGACCTGTTTGGAGCAACGAAACCCTAGAATCCAAAGCTCTAATACCAAATGTTATGAAACTAGCTCACAAAAAGATAGAAAAGATAGATCAACGCCTTAGAAATAAGCCTCTTCAAGGGGGCAACCTCCTTTACATTACACAAATGAACAATTCTTGGATGATACAAATGACAAGACCTCCTTTCTATATATATGAGTCTAACGGGTCATAACATAATTAGAGCTGACATAACAATAAAAATGTAAGGGCACAATAATAACAATAGTGGGCATTTATGGGGCACATTAATAAAAATATGGGGACTACATGGGCACAACAATATAATAAGTGGGTTTTACTAATAACAATAAGGGGTTACACTAGTAGCATAGGGACCTAACATTGTTGTTCAGGGATGACTGATATATTTGATTAGTGTTGATGTTTTATTGTTGTTTGTCAATGATGTATTCATTAGATTTGAAATTAACATTAATTATATAATGATATTGAGTCTAATTGATGATTGATTGAGAAAGAAGGGTGATCCTTGTTTCTATCTATTTAGAACTCTGTAATTTGATAGTAGATCTTCAGAATGTCACTGATTGGTATAATTTGTGGTTCAGAGGCTTTATGATTCAGTGTCTTTAGAGGTATACACAGGTTGGGCTAAAGGAAGTAGTGTATACACCCAGGTTGGCTTCGTTGAAGGAGCGTATACATTCTGACACATGAATTTTGGGGTTACAATTGGTTCTGGTTGTTGATGCACTATTATGGGTTTAGATTTGTGTATTGGTTACAGTGATCTGTATGTTCGAGTTGATTGGTTGAATTTGATTAAGTTTGAATGAATGGTTGATTCAGTTGTGTCAGAGGTTCAATAATTGTTTGATTTAGTATGTGAGAGGTTTCAATAATTGTTTGATTAAGTATGTGAGAGGTTTTAGTATGTCAAAGGTTTCAATGATTGATAATTATGGTTGATTCATAAATTTATGATTGGGTTTCTGTTATATCAGAGATTGATGATTAAGTTTCAGTGATTGGTTGACATAGATGTATTTGATGAATGTATTGCAGTCATGATTGATTTTGAGCATCAATGTTACTGATGGGTCTAGTGTGAAAATTTGATGAAACATGGCTTTCATATTGTGTTCTTGTGTACCAGGACTATCCTGTCTGAAAATTAATGAAACGTGGTCCCTGGAGGATACTAAGGGTTGGAGCCTTAGTAAGGAAGTCAAAGCTTCCTTATAGTAGTGGTTGGTGATTTGATCAGGGTTTTGGAGCTCCCTTCTAGTAGCAGCTAGAGAACGAGTGAAGGTTGTAGCATTTTTTAGGCTGGCACCTACGTACTAGTAAACATATTGACTAGTACATAAGCTAGAGGGTTGTATCTCCCTTCCAGTAGAAGCTGGAGAACGAGAGAAGGATGTAACCTTCTGAAGGTGGGTTCCTGCTTATTGGTATGAGTTTGCACCAGTGCAAGATTGTAAATAGATTATTATTTATATTAAAAGAAGATAGAGACAACAAGAGCAGGTGGTTTATCTCCCACATTAGGTTTCCACCTTAAATATTGGTGTTCATATGTGTTGCTTATGTGTGATGGTTTATTCTGTTATTACTGCAACAAGAGCAGGTGGTTTATCTCCCGCATTAGGTTTCCACCTTAAATATTGGTGTTCATATGTGTTGCTTATGTGTGATGGTTTATTCTGTTATTACTGCAAATGGTTACTGTTTAATGTTTAATAAGTTATTGATGCATTGATTAAAGATAAACATATGATGAATTAACTAAATCATAAGTTCACTGGATAGAAGTTGGTTGCCTTAAGAAAAACTGAATGCACGCGTGAGTTCCCTTCACTAAAGTAGCATATATAAATATGAATATGGAAATGAAAAAGTTATTTATTTGTAAATACTGATTCATCCCCCCCAGTATTATTCCCAACAATTAGTATCAGACTAGGTCCTTTGGTAGAAGCTTGATCGCTTGAAGGAGATCCGTAGTAACAATGGGAAAGAAGCAAAAGAAGAAAGATCCTCAAAAGAAGAAGACATCTCAAAGGAATTGTGATAGTGGGAGAGACGATTGGACATTATGTGGAAGCAACTCTTCAAATTCAGAATCACCTCAGAATGAAGATGAACAATCAAAAGGATTATTAGGTACGCATTTTTTGTCCTCTAGTGATACATTTCTCTGTTCATTTGAAGATATTGAATGTGATAGCGAAAGAAGTGAATTTTCTCTTATGGGAGAAAGAGAAATAAATCAAATAGAGGTAGAATTTAAAAAGCTCACAGACACAATTAGAGATCAAAAAGATCTAATTGATCAAAGGGAATGTGCCTACAAAGAAGAAGTTAGCAGATTAAAAGTTCAGTTGGAGGAAGGAAACAAAGTAAGGAAGCAGTACAACGAAAAGGAATATCAATGTCAAAGGTTGCAGGATGAAGTAACACCATTGAGAATCAAAGTAAATGAGAAGGATACAAAAATCAAGAAACTTATAGAAAGATCCAGTTACTATAAAAGTATTGAAGCTGAGATAGTCTCTCTAAAAGATCTTGAAAATTAAAATAAGTAGAATGAAGAACTACCTCAAGAAGATGAAGAACAAGAAAGTGAGATTCTCAAATTAAAACAACAAGTGGAAGAAGGAATAAAATATGAAGAAATCATGAAGAAGCAGTATCTTGAAAAGGAAGAGCAATATCAGGTAGAGGTAAATATCATGAAAGGTAAATTAGAAGAAAATTATAAACTTTTACGATTTCAAGATAGTACTAAGATTTTGGATGATATTCTTAGTAGTCAAAGGTCTCCTGCTATCAAATTTGGTCATGGTTTTCATGAGAATGTTAAAGGTGAATCTAGCTCGCAAACTGAAGCAAGGAACTCTAATGCAAAACCTGAAATAAGAGGTCAACCCCATCAACAACCAATGAAATAAAGTCTTCAAAGAAAATCATTTACTCCTAACTATGGAAGTGATAATCGATTCTTTCCTCTGATGAATAACGTTGAATGCTTTATATGTCATACTTTTGGACATGTTGCAGCCAGATGCAGAAGTAGAATGATTCAAGCTAATAACCGTCACACAGAAAGATCACCAGCTTCCAGGTACTTTAAGGGATATTGTTTTTCTTGCAATATGTTTGGTCACAAAGCCATTGACTGCTATATAGGGAATATGAAACATATAATATGTTATGCTTGTAAAAAGTTTGGGCGTATAGCAAAAGAATGCAGGAGCAAATTTCAGCCAACATACTAGAAGGAGAAAACATCATCAGAGTCCAAGGTATGGAAGAAGAAGTAAGTATAGTCAGGAATATGTGGCATAGCTCAGTATACAGACAAAACAGATTCAGGAGAAACTGAAAGTATGAAATTTAAGTGTTCTAATTCTCATACGTAGTTATCATGAAGACAAGTTGCGTCTATACATGAGTTTGAAGCTGCTCAATCCCGTATATGTTGGTTTGATGTAGAAGCAATGGGACAAACACATAAAAGTGATCTGATATGGTTCAGACAATTATCAATTATATTTTCTGTCTTGATGATCCAAAAATGGATCTTGAATAAACCTCTAATTCTAAAAGACTTCATATAAGAGGTAAAAGGTGCCAAATGGCACAAATCATTTGTAAATCATAGGAAAATGAAAGTCACAGGCTACTCTCAGAAATAGCCCCATTACAGAGATCATCTCGTTCTGAATCTGCTGCAACTTGAATGGGGGAAAATGGACTTAGTATGAAGAAGTTATTGCGAGAAGAAGTTTTCCTTTGTTCCTTAAAAAAAGAGGCAAATCTTCAAAAAAATGGCCTAAAAGGCTTTATGAAGAAAATCGCATTGGAGGAGGTCAAAGGCGGATTTAAGCGAAAAAGGGGAAGCACCCTCAATTGCCGATCCCCGAAAGATTGGGTCAGAGGAAGGCACATGCACATATAACATAAAGGCAGGACTGGGCCACTAATATTGCGATCGCTGATATCGGAGGATCGCAATCGGCGATACCACAAGGCAAATGTGGGACCCAAGGCCAATGCAATATTGTGATCGCCGATATCCGTGGATTGCAATCAGAGCTACACAGAGGAGCGAGACTATATACATATATATACGTGCGATGCAATGGTCAGACCCGATAGGGCTATAGGAGATAGTTGATATATTTTAAAATCCGCCCAACGACATTTTGCTATGTATTTCACATATTTGAAAAGCGAAGGAATGCACCGATGTGATGAATCTAGACCCAAAGGGGGTTCGAAATGCAAATGCATATTATTTAAAATCCATCTAAAGCCAGTTACAAGATTTTTCCATGTTTTAATGTATTTTTAAAATACAAAGGAAATCACGAAACAGGCAGGATTTCGAGCGGGCCGTAGGCGATAAATGGTTTGGGCCAGGCTCCACTCGATCCCATACAATGGTTGCAATGTGTCCAGGCTAAGGAGAGAGAAAACCACCCTCATCGGGCGGTTAACCCCCATACGAAAGGGCTACCCCAAAATGGAACCAAAACCATTGGATCTGGATCTCCCAGATTAACGGTGGAGATGCGATAAGTGATTAAAAGGCGGACTCGATGGAATATAAGGCAGATTTCATAGTTTTTGAAGTCCGATAGACATGTTTGGGCAAATTTTTACAAGCTTTCTGTGTATTTTCTTGTGTAAGCCTAGAACAACCATTTGTGGGTTTTTATCTATGAAACGACCCCAATTCCTTCTGTAACAGCCCCTAATCATTAGTCCACGCTACAAGAAGGTGTTTTGGAAGATGATGAGGCATTTTGAAAGCCACAGAGCCGCAGAGCCAGATGGTCAGTCAAATAGATAGCGCAGAGAAGAAACAGAGCCGCAGGGGAATTATTGGATCGCAGAGAAACGGCCAGGGAAGCCAAAAGCCAAGAAGATGCCTCAAAAGAGCCGGAGAGCACGATTGTGAGAGCAGGAGGAAGAAGGTAGCAGAAGGTCGTTGAGAGAGAGCAGAGAGAGCCAAAGAGCTACTACGCAGAGCAGCTGAGGGAGCGTTTGGGGTCACTTAAAGTTCAAGTGTAATCACAGAGAGCTGAAGGTTGCAGAGGGCCAAGAAGCTAGAGCCGAAGAGCCAAAGCCAGAGCCAAGAGCCAGAGCCAAAGCCGAAGAGCTAGAGCCAGAGCCAAGAGCTAGAAATCCGAGAGCTTCAAGAGCTAGGGATCAAATGGTGTCTAAACCCATCGTTTCTATGTAAAACAGTGGAGTTGAGCCAAGATCTTGTAAAAATAACTTTGCCATAATCCCAGAGAGCCTAGTTGAGTTGACTAGAGGTCACGGAGACATAGCCCAAGAGTTTTGGGTGAACTCCATATAAAATTACTGTCTTATGTGTGTGTGCTATTTGCTTCACTGTCTCACTGTTATATGTTTTATATCAGTTTAAGAAAAATAATCTTACAACACATAAACAGTTTAAAACAAACACTAGCATACACCTTTATTTCGAGCATATTATCAATTCCGCATTGGTTAATCATAAGGACTTGGGAATATTTAAAGCTTTGGAAGTGGGAAAGGTTCTTGTAAGTTAGACAAGAAGCCTAAGAGCCCCATTTCCAGATCAGGTGGTATCAGAGCTTAAGATTGGTTAATCCCACCTTCAAAGAAGGCTATATTAGAATGCTTGATTGATAGAGCAAAGATTGCTTGTCTGAAAGGTGTTTGGGTAGTCAAGGATTGATTGTCTGATTGATGTATGCTTGTTGCATACTGACTATTTCCTGAGTTTGCAGAGGTAAAGGGAAAGCTATTGATAGCTCAGTCCAGGAAGGACAAGAAGGAAGAAGGGTTGAAGGCACTCTTATTATCCCAAAGGACCTCAAGACGATCTTTAGAGCACAAGAGGTTTGTTGCAAAAGGTTGCTGAATAAGCTCTTTATTTATCTTGTTGAAGTTTTTTTTGTTCATTGACATAATGACAAATTCTACAAGTGGGTCCTCAAATTCTGCCTTCTTCACGAGATTCTTTGATAAAGACATGAAGCAAGAATTGTCCACCATGTTGGATATGGTTAAAAAATGTATGAGGATGGAAGAAAGAGCAGAATTCTTAGAGAGCAGTTGAATTCCATGAAGGAAGAGAAGCAGTTGCTTTCTGACAAATTGCAAGAAATGGAGAGGCAACTTCATATTGAAAATATGAACCTGAAAAGGATGCATGAGTTGGAGACACAACTCTTTGTTGCCCAAGAAGCCTTAGTCAAGTACCAGCTTGAAGAAGAGGTAAACCATTCCATTTTGTCTTCAAATTCCTCTAAGGATGCTTATATTGGTTCTTTTGAAAAACATACTAAAGGCATAGGTTCCAAGCTAATGTCCAAGATGGGCTATGAAGGAAAGGGCTTGGGTAGACATGAAAAAGGTATTGTTGAGCCAATAATGATTGAGGAGAGGCCTAAGTATTTGGGTCTTGGCTATGGACAAGCTTATGGAGAAAGTTCCAAGGTTGCCATGAAGGCCATTGAAACAGCTCCAAGAACGAGTTTCATTACAGAGTGTGAAGATTGTATTCAGGAGGAATGCAATAGCTTGAAACATCATTTGCAGGATGCAGGTGTTCAGAAGCACACACTTGAACCAGAGAGTTGGGGAGACTCTAACAACCTTGAAGAGATTGATGGTGTTCCAAAGGGAGCCACTTCTTCATTTGCTTCACCTCCTCATGAAGGCAATAAAGGTGAAAGAGGCAGGTTCTAAACATTTTCCTTTTGATTGTGCAAAGCATGATAAATTTCCACATAGATATGGGAAAAGAATTGCATGTTCCTTTTGTGGTTTGGATAACCATAATGTTTCTAGATGTTGGAAGAGAATGGCCACATACAGGAAACTTTTGAAGGAAAAGAAGCAAAAAGCCAAAGGTCCATTGGACAAGGCAAATCATGTTGTCAAGAGGATGCACATGCAGTGCACTTACTGCCATAAGCAAGGACATCTTGCTGCAAAATGTTGGACTTTGAATCCAGCAATGCTTCCACAAAAGCTGAAGAAAGTGGAAAGAGAAGGTGGCAGAAATGGAAGTGAAGATTCCAAATGATGTGTCTCAGAATGATTCACATGATGATGCTAATGTGCAGACAAAGGTAGTACCTTTAAAGGGATCGGTGAGAAACGGTTAGAGTTCTTATCCGATTAAGATTGCATGCCTATTGATGCATCTACATTATATTTCATTTCAGCTTCGAAAGTACAGTGTGATTAAGTGAAAGTTGAAGGATGAAATGCATGCATGAGCATGAGATGCATGAACACAGGGATGTTGATGATTTCCTTATTTTTGAACATGTATGTGTAATTAACTTGTAGGGTTGATTGCTTTAACATGCATGTGATGCCATGTTAGCTTGGGAGAAGTTAACTTGGTCTCCAAATGGAGATAATGATGAAGTGTTTCATCTTTTGAAAAATAGTCCTAATGGTCTTTTTCTACTTGCTTGACTTGAAGGGTCATTTGTTTAAAGGCATATTTTGTGGGCTTGTTATCTAGTCCATCACTTGTATGCAAATGAAGACAGGGAGGTGTTCACAAGCTGTGAAATATGTTTCTTCTATTGAAGCAAGAATTTAGGCCATCTAGTTGTTGTCTGTGTTTCTGTTGTTGTTGATAGCTTGTCCAACAGATACAAATGAAAGTTTTGTGGAGCAGATGTACTTCACATTTGTTGAGCCACCTTGGATCAATGATCAAGGCAGAGAAGCTAAAACTACCTTCCATAACCATTTCAACAGGGGTTCTGCAGGAAATCAAGGAGGAAGACGGTTCTTCCCAGGAAGACCAACCCATCCAAGAAGGGAAGTGGTCACAAACTTTGCTTCAGAGGCACTATGCAAGGCAAGTGTAGGGAGGCTGGAAGAAGAGGGTGAGTCACTCTCATTTACTATTCAGATCAGTATATTAGTCTTTTGGATACCAAAAGTTGTTTTAGTGGGAAGGTGTGATCCAAAAATGGATCCTAGATAAACCTCTAAGTCTAAAAGACTTCATATAAGAGGTAAAAGGTGCCAAATGGCACAAATCCTTTGTAAATCAGAGGAAAATGAAAGTCACAGGTTGCTCTCGAAAATAGTCCCATTGTAGACATCGTCTCATTCTGAATCTGCTGCAACTTGAATGGGAAAAAATGGACTTAGTATGAAGAAGTTATCGCAGGAAGAAGTTTCCCTTTGTTCCTTAGAAAAAGAGGCAAATATTCAAAAAAATGGCCTAAAAGGATTTAAGCGGAAAAGGGGAAGCACCCCCGATTGCCGATCCCTAACAAATCGGGTCAGAGGAAGGCACATGCACATATAACATAAAGGCAGGACCGGGTCGCCGATATTGCAATCGCTGATATCGGTGGATTGCAATCGGTGATACCACAAAACAAAGGTGGGACCCCGGGCCGATGCGCTATCGCGATCGACTATATTGGCAGATCACAATCGGAGCTACATAGAGGAGCGTGACTATATACATATATATATGCGCGATGCGATGGCCAGACCCAATAGGGCTATAGGTGATTGTTGATATATTTTAAAATCCACCCAACGACATTTTGCTATGTATTTCACATATTTCGTTTAATATATCAAAAGCGAAGGAATATGCCAATGCGATGAACTCGGACCCGAAGGGGGTTCTGAAATGTAAATGCATATTATTTCAAATCTATCCAAAGCCATGTTGGCCCTCAGTTTTGGTCTATTTTTGCTTAAGGAAACTTACTTAATCCTTATATTTTCCATCCATTTTCCATCACATCCATCTAATTTTGATGTATTTTATTCATATTCACGTATTTAATTTTAATTTTGCAATTTCTAGAAGTTTTTATGAAAATTGAGTTTCAAGTGCAATTTTGGACAGTAAAAAATTCCCGTAATAGCTATGTGGATGACATATTTGCAGGACACGTGGGCTCGAGCTAGATGCATGAATGGAAATCTTGGGAACTAGGACTGAACTAATTCCACTTGGTTCTGTCAAAACAAGCTTTATTAGGCCTGATCAAGGCTGGTCAAACATGACTAGTCACCCAGAAAATCCCTAGGAAATAGGTCAGTTTTGTGATTTCATGGGACTGTCCATATTTCTTGGGATGGATTGAATGAATTTGACTTAGATATATGGATATGAATAGATATGATTGTTAGAGAGACTTTAGATCAGTTTGGTTCATAAACTTCTATTTAAGCCAAGACTTTGAAGGCTTATATATGTAATTTTTTATATAACTTTATGCTGAGACATTTGAATATTGAAGATTAATTAGAAAAACTTGTTCTGCTTTCATTTTGCTATTCATTAGTGTGGATGAGTGCTTGAAGTTTCAGCATTTGATAGCAGCCTCAAGTGTGCAAGGCAAGGGTGGAGGGCCCCCACTCCAAGCTAAGTACACTTCATTGTTAAACTAGCTTAATTTTCATGAACTAGTTGCTTTAGATTTGTTTACTTTTCTTGCTTCAGATTTTCTTATTTGAATTAATGTGTGATGATTGTTGAATGGATATTGTTTTAATTCTAATCTAACATATGAAGGGACACACAGGAATTTAAGTTAAACTCCCCTTCTATTTGATCTTGAACTAAAATTTAATTTCATTCTCCTTTTCTTATTTGAAGTTATTTATGCATTTTTGGTTTGAAGCAATGGTGGTTATGATAGAGTAGAATTGTGAAGAAGGACAATCTGGTCCTCCTTAGTTAGGAGCCTCTTATTTTACATCTTCTACATCATAAACCATTGTTAATTAGTGATCTTAGATTTCTCTTCATGAAAGTAGTATTGTAGGGAAGGAAAACCTGGTTCTCCTAAGTTAGGAGCCTCATCCCTCACATATTACATAAGTGAATTAGAAATTGTTAAAATAGGTTTATATTTGTAATATGTACTTCCTTAACTCTTCAAATTTTATCTACTAAGCTTGGTTACATCTGATATCCATACACTGTGGAATTGCCTCCAAGTTTTACAAATCCAGATTGATAATAAATACTTGTGTTAATTTGTGTTAATAAATTAGCCGAACAAGCCAGTTACAAGATTTTTCCATGTTTTAATGTATTTTTAAGATACAAAGGAAATCACGAAACAGACAGGATTCCGGGAGCGCCATAGGCAGTAAATGGTTTGGGCTGAGCTCTGTTCGATCCCATACAATGGCTGCCATGTGTCCAGGCTAAGGAGAGAGAAAACCACCCTCATCGAGTGGTTAATTCCCATACGAAAGGGCCGCCCGAAATGGAACCACAGCCGTTGGATTTGGATCTCCCAGATCAACGGTGGAGATTCGATAAGTGATTAAAAGGCAGACCTGATGGAATATAAGGCGGAGTTCATAGTTTTTGAAGTCCGATGGATGTGTTTGGGCAGATTTTTACAGGCTTTTTGTGTATTTTCCTGTGTAAGCTTTGTGTGTTTTTGCCTATGAAACGACCCCGATTCCTTCTGTAACAGCCCCTAATCATCAGTCCACACTACAAGCAGGCGTTTTGGTAGACAATGAGGTGTTTTGAAAGCCACAAAGCCGTAGAGCTAGATGGCCAGTCGAATAGACAACGCAGAGAAGCCACAGAGCCGCAGGGGAATGATTAGATCGCAGAGAAACGACCAGGCAAGCCAAAAGCTGGGAAGATGCCTCAAAAGAGCCGGAGAGCACGACTGAGAGAGCAGGAGGAAGAAGGTAGTAAAAGGCCGTTGCGAGAGAGCAGAGAGAGTCGAAGAGCTAATGCGCAGAGCAGCTAAGGGAGCCTTTGGGGTCACTTGAAGTTCAAGTGTAATCCCAGAGAGCTGAAGGTTACAGAGGGCCAAGAAGCAGAAGTCGAAGAGCCAGAGCCAAAGCCAGAGCCGAAGAGCCAAAGCTAGAGCCAAGAGTCAGAGCCAAGAGCCAGAGCTAGAGCTGAAGAGCCAGAGCGAGTGCCGAGAGCCAGAAAACCGAGAGCTTCAAGAGCCAGGGATCAAATGGTGTCTAAACCCATCGTTTCTATGTAAAACAATGGAGTTGAGCCAAGAGCTTGTAAAAAGTACTTTGCCATAATCCCAGACAGCCTAGTTGAGTTGAATAGAGCTCACAGAGATGTAGCCCAAGAGTTTTGGATGAACTCCATATTAAATTACTGTCCTATTTGTGTGTGCTATTTTCTGCACTATCTCACTGTTATATGTTTTATATCAGTTTAAGAAATCATCTTATAGAACATAAACAATTTAAAAAAAACACCAGCATACACCTTTATTTTGAGCATATTATAAATTTCGCATTAGTTTACCATAAGGACTTGAAAATATTTAAAGCTTTGGAAGTGGGAGAGGTTCTTGTATGTTAGACAAGAAGCCTAAGAACCCCATTTCTAGATCACTTGATGATTGATGAATACAGTCTGTGGATGTTATTTAGAAGTTCTTTTGACCCTCATAAGTTGTTGATGACTTGATGTATATCTGGTTGATGATAATTCCTTGATGATTCTTGCTGATATTTGCAATGATCGGATCTGGCAGTGAATAGTTGGCACATGTTCAGGGGGAGAATATGTTATGCTTCTAATAATGCATTGTTGGCATTATGTTTAGAAGTCTTTGGTACCTAATGATTCTTATCAATGGTGATGATGCTTATGTTGCTGAAGTGTTTAAATGATACATCATGCTATGCTGTGGTTATAAGTTGCCTATGATAAAGTCTCAAATGATACTTGTATTGCTTGGGGTTACATAGTTGTTATTCAGATCATATTTATGGATGTTTGTGGATGACTATTTTGATGATGCATATAGTACATATGGATCTTCATAAGGACAAGGAGAAGAACAAAGCTTGAGTACACAACTTCATGATGATAAGAATCACTCATTTCTTGTATGCTATTGTCATCATGCCTTCAAAGATGCATAAAGTTCATATGGTGCAGTTATGGTGTAGGATTGAAAGATGCATAAAGTTTATATGGTGCAGTTATGGTGTTATTGCAGGTTTCATGAAGACATAGCTATTTGAAGACATAGATATTTGGAGACATGACTTACTTAGTCACATAATGATGATGGCATCTTAATTCATGATGATAGATTTGATACTCACATATGTTGATTATCATGATTGATTTTTATCAGATGTGGTATATTAGAAAACTCTCTAGTGAAGATACATGGTTGATATATTGAGGGGTCTTGTGGAAATATCATGCAGTTCTTGATGATGATGTTTTGATCATAGAAGACGTCTATGGTGTTTTCACATACATATGATATGATGTGAATGATTTTGTGTTACTGCTTGGAGATATGAGATATGCTTAGTTGATTCATGGAAGGTTATGATAAGGCTCTTTCTACTAAGGAAACTGAGCAAGTTGATGTTGATGAGATCAAGAGGATGAGTTGATATCTATATGCGGCATACTTTGTCACAAGTTGATGATATTTACATTGTCATATCTTGATTTGAAAATGTGATCTTAGATTACTTTTAAGGTATTACAGACTCATGTGCATGGATTTTCCTATATCACTTAGTGCAACGGATCGATAATATTGTGAATAATATAGACAATGAGCAGTTAGAGAAACATAATAGACATATACACATAGCACAACAAAAAAATTAAGGAGTTCACCTAAAACCCCTGGGCTACGTCTCCTAGTCCAGCCTTCAGTGGTGACCTCTCTATTATGTCTTCAAGAGCAAAGTTTTACAAAAGTGAGCTCAATTTGAGTCTTAACACAACATATACAAAACAATAGGAGTTTACTTGAATCCCTCAAGTCTCTCTCAGTACACAGACTCTCCCTCTCGCTTTCTGTCTCTGTCTTCTCTCTCTCTCAGCACTGCCTATCCCTGTCTCTGTCATTCAATGGCTTTTAAAACAATCAGTGCTTGTCTATTCGATTTCCCTTTTGGGCTCTCTAGCTCCCGACCTCTGTCCGCTCAAATCCCCTCTGAGCGTTAAACAATCATTTTTTAACGTCTTCGGGGAAGGTGGCCACCTGTTCTGCAACGGAAGGGACCATCAGCGCGCTAAAATCCCAAAATATCGTTTTCTTTGTTTACACAGAGAAATACACTATAAACACTGTAAAACGCTTCCTATCAGACTTGAAATCACATCAAATCCACCCTATAATCTTATCGGGCCCACCTTTGGTCGCTATCTCAAATCGCAAGTGCCCTTGTTCCGTGGTTTCCTTTGTATTTTCAAAATACATTAAAACACTGAAAATCCCTACAAATGGCTTTATGGTGGACTTCAAAATATATGTATTTGCATCCATAAACCCTTTCGGGTCTGGCTTCATCGCATCGGGCACATTTCCTTTGTATTTCGTTTATTTAACGAAAATGCAAAATACATAGAAAAACCCCTTTTTCCGGAACTCAAAATATATCAATTATCATCTATAACCTCATTGGGTCTGGCTTATCACAAGTTGCATATGTATCATCCCTGCTCCATTGTATCGCTCCGATCCGATATTGCGATGCGATATATAGCAATCGCATATCACATAGTCCTCGAGCCTTTGATAAGCGCTCATTTGTACTTTGCTGATGCGATATTGTGAGTTAACCAACGCCGTCGATCTGCGTCGACAGTCCTCGTTGACTCACTGAGCATTGTCGCAAATTTCATATGATAGCCTCCGATCCTCCGCTTGCCACCTCTGATTGCGACATGCCGATTAGATCTGGACCGTTGATCGGTCAGATCTGACGACTCCTGTGCGATGTTGTTCAAGCCTCCGATAGACTCTGCTTTTGGCCATTTTTCATGTTTTTTCTCTCTCGATAGTGTAATCCGCCTTTTGTGAAGGTTTTTCCTTCGTGATAGTTTTTTGATCTTTGAAGACTTATATGGTTTTAGGATCCATTTTGGATCACGCCTTCCCACTAAAAAAGCTTTTGGACCACCAAAAGTTGGTTTTTAAGAATCGATCAAGTGAGGATACAGCTTCCTCAGTTGTCCAATCTCTATCCATTGTGCACTGCTTGGTTTTGAACCTTTGAGTCCGATTCTCAGGTACTCAACATCCCCTTTGCACATAGTTCTCACCTTGATGTCCAGAACTATGTCTTCTTGCAACTCATTAAGATATTCAGGTAACAAATCATCAATAGAAGGCAACTGAATTTGATCTTCCGGATCTTCAACCAATGAAGGTTCATACAGTCTCAAGTTCTCTGCATTAATGACTGAATAGATATGCATATAAGCTGGAAAATCAAGGCGAAAAGCGTTTTCACCAATTTTCTCAAGTATCTTGAAAGGTCCAAACCTTATTGGCTTCAGCTTCTTACCTTCACCTTGAATTCTATCTTTGCTGATGTACAACCAAACTTGATCACCAACTTGGAAGCTATGCTCAATTCGATGCTTATCATGCCTTTACTTGTATTTGGCCTGGCTTATTTCTAGCTATTCCTGCACTTCCTGGTGAATTTCTTGGATCTGTTTAATGAACTTGGTTGCTTTGTCCACATCACTGTGTCCATCAACTGCTATGTCTTTTCCAAAGACAAAATCAAAGGGAGACTTTGGTATAAAACCAAAACAAGTCTCAAAAGAAGATCTCTGAGTAGAAGAGTGCTTGGCACAGTTGTAAGCATGTTGCACATAACACAAATGTTCATCCCAAAGCTTGGGATGCTTGCTGCAATAGTCCCTAAGCAACTGGATCACTATCTTGTTGACTACCTCTGTTTGGCCATATATTTGTGGATGAAATGTTGTGCTCTTCTTCAATCTAGTGTCCATAAATTCCCACAGACTTGACCAAAACTTCCCAACAAATCGGGAATCTTGATTAGATACAATAGGAGTGGGTAACCCAAAATGAACCCATACATGCTGAAAGAACAATTTCGTTGTTTATTCAGCTGTAACCTGCTTGTTACAAGGTATTAAAATACACATTTTGCTGAACCTATCCACAGTAACATATAAATAATCATGACCTTTTCTAGACTTTGGCAATCCCCCAACAAAGTCCATGGAAACACTTTCCCAACGATGAGAAGGAACTGGAAGTGGAGTGTACAAGCCTAATTTTCTATTACTGGGCTTGCTTGTAGCACACATAATACACCCTTTGATATATCGATAAACTGTCTCATGCATTCTTGGCCAATAACAGAACCTTTGCAATTGTGCAACTATTTTACTTACACCAAAATGACCTGACATAAGAGAAGTATGTGCTTCTTGGATTATGTTAACTCTTTTAGTTTGTGGAATTCATAACTTTCCCAAATGACACAAGAGTTGGTCCTTAACATAATAATCCAATTCTTCTACTTGTTTGCCATGACTTAAGGTTGCATATACATCTTTAAAATCTACATCTTGAACATATTGTTCAATGTAGATTTCATGCATTATTGAGTTATGCTTAAGTATAGTAGATGCATTTATGATTGGTCTTGATAGCATATCTGCAACCTTATTGTGTATGCCTTTCTTATATATGATGACAAGATGAAATTGTTGTAGGAAACCCATCCACCTATAATGTCTTGATTGCTGCAATTTAGTTTGTGAGTGAAAATATTGAAGTGGTTGATGATCTATATATATGATTTTTTCTTGGCCCATTAGGTAATGTTTCCACTTTTTCACACTCTTCACTAATGCATACAATTCTTTATCATATGTGGGATAATTAACTACTGCACAATTAAATGTCTCAGAATGATAGCAGATGAGTTTACCGTGTTGCATCAACACTGCTCCCATGGAATAGTCACTAGCATCTATTTCAATCTCAAATGGTCATTGAAGATTTGGCAGTGCTAGTACTAGTGATATACTAATTTTTTCTTTTAAGGTGTCGAAGGCTTTCTGTTGTTTGCCTCCCCACTGAAACACCTTGTTCAATCCTGTTAAACCATGTAATGGAGCTACAATCAAGGAAAAGTTAGTAATAAACTTTCTCCAATATTATGCTGCTCCTAAGAAACTCCTAACTTCTGTAGTAGATTTGGGTTTAGGCCAGTTCACAATGACTTCAACCTTAGAGGGATCCATCTTCAATTCACCACCCCCTACAATATGACCCAAATAATTTAAAGATGTTTTGCCAAATTCACATTTTGATAACTTCACATAGAGATTTTCTCTTTTCAAAACATCTAATGTCTGCTTTACATGCTTCAAATGTTCTTCCCATGTTTTACTGAAAACAAGAATGTCATCTAAATATACAATTACAAAATCATCAACAAAATGTTTGGGTACATCATTCATAACTCTCATGAAAGTGGTAGGAGAATTATTTAAACCAAAGGGCATAACCAGCCATTCATACAGCCCTTGCTTTGCCTTGAAAGCGGTCTTCCATGCATCTTGTTCTATAACTCTGACCTGATGATAGCCACTACAAAAGTTTAACTTGGAAAAGTAAACTGCTTCTTTCAACTGATCTAATAGATCATCAATGCAAGGAAGAGGATAAAGATTCTTGATCGTTATTTTATTCAGTGCTTTGTAATCAATGCACATCCTCCATGAACCATATTTCTTTCTCACCAATACGATTGGAGATACACATGGTGATGTGCTTGGTCTTATGAACCGTTTATCGAGCAGCTCCTGTACCTGCTTCTTGATCTCTGCATTCTCTAAAGTAGATAACCTATACATTCCGATGTTAGGCAATGGAACATCTTGCTGAAAATGAATACCATGTACTATTTCCCTTTTGGGTGGCAGACCTTTAGCTTCTTGAAATAGGATATCATATTCTGAAACAACTTTATCTAAATCAACTTTCTGTTTAGCATCACAGCCTTCAAATACATTGGTTTTATCAGGGTTATTTTCCTTTACAACCATTAGTAAAAATTGCTTGCATGAATTTACAATTCTTTTCATGTGCCCTGAGTTTATGAGAGAATAATTATTTTTGAGTTTATGAGATCTTACAATATATTCTATTCCATCTTTAGTGAGTGGATACTTATTTTCAGCCCTATAGAAAATGGTTTTTCTATCATACAAGTAAGACTTCCTAAAACAATACCACATATATCAAAGGGAACTATATCTAACTCAACCTCATCTACAAATGTTGACCCAATAGAAAACCTAAGTTTACATTGTCTTGTCTCTTGTAGCTTTGCTTTATCACATACCCAACCTAATGGATATGGCTTCTTGTGAGGTTTTGTTAGCAATCCCAACTTCTTTACAATTGTTTCAGAAATCAAGTGTACTTGTGATCCACTATCAAATAAAGTATCAACCTTTTGATGCTTGGAAATAACTCTAATATGAAAAAGCTCATGTATTTTCCTCTCATTATCTTCATTGTCAATAGATTGTGAAAAATTACTTGTAGATGCTTCAGAATTTTTACCTTTTATACCTGTGGCTATGACTGTTGTTTCATCACCTGAGTCTGACCCATGTCCTTTTGAATAGCAGGCAGTCTTCTTCTTCTTACCACCGAACTTCTTAGGTTTCAACTCCGGATGCAAAGACCAGTAGTGTTCATCATCGTGTCCATCCTTCTTGCAATGAGTGCATGAAGGTTTGTCTTTCTGTACAGTGTTTGTCTTCCTCTCCTTCCATTTCAGCTTCTTCTTTTCCTTGTTCTTGCTTGCAGAGGGTTTTGATGCTCCCCCAATCTCTGGGTTCACATTCTTTCCTCTAGCTTCTAGACGTGTAGCCTGGACTGATACATCATCTAGGCTAGCGAGATTAAACATGAGAATGGTGTGCTTCAAATAGCTATGCAAACCACCTATATACTTCAACAAAGTTTCAGGTGAGTCTAGAGAAACACCTAGAGTTAAAGCTCTTTTTCTAAATTCCTGGGTGTAACTTTGTACACTTTGGCCCTTTAATTGGCAAAGAGTTTTCCAACTCATCATTGCTTGCTGCATATAAGCTAGTGGATAGAACTGGTTTTACTAGCAGAAACAAATTCATTCTAGGTAGAAAGAATTTTACCATGCTTCTCCATATCAGCGTGTGTCTTGCCTTCCCACCATACTAGTGCAGTTCCTCCAAGGTGAAGGCTAGCCAGCTGCATCTTTCTCCTCTCTGAATCAATGTTCCGCACCCTGCAATATACATCAATCTGTCTAATCCAATTATCTAACTTTTCTGCATTTAGTTCTCCATCATAAATTGGAAAATCAAACTTTACATCTAATTTAATTAAATATGTTTTCTTCTTTTTCTTTTCAGGGCTAGTTTTATCTGAAGAAGATGATGAGGATGGTGATGATGGAGTAGATGGTGGAGAAGGTCTCTTTTCTTTTCCTTTGCCTTCTAGATGGGTAGCTAGAAGAGGTTCCTCTGCTCCTTTATCTGGTTGAGGTGCTAAAGTGCTTTCACCTCGACCTTTGTTAAACTCCTGATACATCTCTTCCACCATGGCTCGCTTGGCCATAAAACTTTCCATGAATTGGAACTATGATTCCCGTGGAGTTTCTTCTACCATTCTCCTCTAAGAATAGACTCTCCCAATCTCTGGATTAGTCTCAACAAGTTCTCCTTCTCCCAGTTTGAGGTTTGACCTAGTTAGCATTCAAGAATCCAGCACAAGCTTGTCTAACCTCAGGAAACAGAAGGCTCTAATACCACTTCATCTGAAAATGCGATCTTAGATTACTTTTAAGGTATTATAGATTCATGTGCATGGATTTTCCTATATCACTTAGTGCAATGGATCAATAAGATTGCGAATAATATAGACAATGAGCAATTAGAGAAACATAATAGACATATACACATAACACAGCGAAATAATCAAGGAGTTCACCCAAAACTCCTGGGTTATGTCTCATGGTCCAGCCTTCAGTGGTGACCTCTCTATTATGTCTTCAAGAGTAGATTTTTAAAAAAGTGAGCTCAATTTGAGTGTCAACACAACAGATACAAAACAACAAGAGTTTACTTGAATCCCTCAAGTCTCTTTGAGTACACAGACTCTCCCTCTCGCTTTTTTTCTCTATTTTCTCGCTGTCTCAGCACTGCATGTCCCTATCTCTGTCATTCAATGGATTTTAAACCAATCGACGCTTATCTGTTTAGTTTACCTTTTGGGCTCTCTAGCTCCTTGCCTCTGTCCACTCAAATCCCCTCTGAGCGTTAAACAATCATTTTTTAACGTCTTCAGGGAAGGTGGCCACTTGTTTTGCAACGGAAGGGACCATCAGCATGTTGAAATCCAAAAATATCATTTTCTCCGTGTGTAAAACACTTCTTATTAGACTTGAAATCACATTGAATACGCCCTATAATCCTATCGGTCTTGCCTTTGATCGCTATTGTAAATCGCAAGTGCCCTTGTTCCGTGGTTTCCTTTGTATTTGCGAAATACATTAAAACACTGAAAATCTCGACAAATGGCTTTATGGCGGACTTCAAAATATATGTATTTGCATCCATAAACCCTTTCGGGTCCAGCTTCATTGCATCAAGAGCATTTCCTTTGTATTTCATTTATTTAACGAAAATGTGAAATACATAGAAAAACCCCTTTTTCCGGAACTCAAAATATATCAATTATCATCTATAACCCCATCGGGTCCGGCTTATCGAAAGTCGCATATGTATCAACCTCGCTCCATTGTATCGCTCCTATGCGATATTGCGATGTGATATATCGCAATCACATATCGCATAGTCCTTGGGCCTTTGGTAAGCGCTCCTTTGTACTTTGCCGATACGATATTGCGAGTTAACCTGGGCTGTCGATCTGCGTGCTTGATCAGTGGTCCTCGTTGACTCGCACTGATCGCTGTCGCAACTTTCATAAGATAGCCTTCGATAGCCTCCACTTGCCACCTCCGATTGCGATATGCTGATCAGATCTGGACCGTTGATCGGCCAAATCTGATGGCTCCTGTGTGATGTTGTTCAAGCCTCCTATAGACTCTGTTTTTGGCCATTTTTCATTTTTTTTCTCTCCCGATAGTGTAATTTTCCTTTTGCGAAGGTTTTTCGTCCGCGATAGTTTTTTGATATTTGAATACTTAGAGGGTTTTAGGATCCATTTTGGATCATATCTTGGGAACTAATGATGGACATATACAAGTTGTTGGTCTGGATTTTGCTGACAGATGCTTATTGTGTAGATCATATATTGTATATGATAGTTGTTGATGACTATCATGGTCTTGTTTAGATCTTTGGTATTTGTTATAAATTTCATGTGTATCATGTGATGTAAAGGTCATATAAAGGCCCATCATGTAATAATATTTCTCTGTCTATCATAGTCTTTTAATGAGTCCTTTTTGGTCATATGATGTAATTTTTATCCCCACTATGTATGGGAAGGATGATGTAATAATTGCTATATTTCAGTCATGTATAAACAATTGGTATATCCCCACTTGGTTGTGTGGATGAGTCAAATTTGGTATATCCCCACTTGGTTGGGAAATTGATGTATGTATGAGTCATTGGTGATAGGAAGGTCATAATCACATAGTTGAGTTATAGAGTATGTTTTCCTTTTGGAAAATATTTTTGTAGACTCTGCATGTGATCAGGGGGAGCATGGATGGTTTATTGCATCTCAGCATGTACAAGGGGGGAGTTTAATCAAAGAATTCAACATGTGCCTAGGGGGAGCATGATCAATGTTCATATTCAGTTGTTCAGATAAGGAAGTCTTCATTTTGGTCAGCCCTTTGCCCTTGATCTCAAACGAATATAATATCATAATATCTTGGTCCATCCTTTGCCCTTGATGTCAAAGGGGAGAGTATCTTGGTGTTGTTTGATACATCTAACTGGTTCTATAGTGTGAAGTAATCAACACCAATATGGCTGCCATCAAGTCCAAAGGGGGAGATTTTTGGCATTATGATGCATGTTTTGTACTTGATGGCAACCCACTTGTAGCAGAACAACTCACTTGTATATGGTAACTAGATGAATCTATGTAACTAGATGAATATATAGGAGAAATATAAGATGTGTCAGAATGCATGGAAGTTGTGTTTACAGATGTTAGATGAATCTACAGGAGAGATATAGATTTGATAGGATGCATGGCAGTTGTGTTTACATATGCGACAAAATGCAGGGCAGTTCAAAGGAATCAGTTCAGAAGTAATGTACAATGGCAAATCACATTATAATAGGTATATTTAGAGGGAACAAGGTAATGGTATAAAAGAATAGGATGAAGGAAAAAAGGACTATAGATCAGAATCAAGAAGTTGAAGAAAAAGGATGTTTTCAGGTATGTTAAGTTATATATGCCGGTTCACTATACAAAAAGAGTGTATATGTATGCACGCACTTTCATAAGATGAAAAGCATGTATGGGATGAAAAATTAATGAAATTAAGGTGAAAGAATACCAAGGGTCAACACCATGGTATTAGCCCAGAATATTGAGTAGAGTAACGGTTATTTGATCCCATCCAAGAATATCACATGTTCTAAGTGTTTTTTTGGTCCAAGGTATTGAGAAAGGATAAAACTATATAAGGAGGAGAAGATCAAATGGCTAAGTGCACAAGTAATGAATATCTTACGAAGTGTTAGATAAAAATAAATTATGCATGTTATGTGTTTCTGATGCTTTGCTTGATCTGAACTAAGTATGCACCTGAGTGTTTGATGATGGATGAGATCTAATAATGGATCATGATCATAATGACTTATCATTTATCTGATAATGGATAGGCTAGATATGAATTCTAATGAATGTTTTATCCTTTATATGTCATGATTTGGGTATATCTAAATTTTGGAATGGCTGCGAAGTTATAAGTAAGTAATTGCAGATAATACGTTGGTTAGCCTTGGTGAAGGCACATATACACGCTGGTTCGGTATTTCCAAGTAGCATATGAAGAAGAAATGCTTGTTGTTCAGGGATGACTGATCTATCTGATCAATGTTGTTGTTTTACTGTTGTTTGTTAATGATGTCTTCATTAGATCTGGAAGTAACATTAATTGTGTAATGAGATTGAGTCTAGTTGATTGATTGATTGAGAAAGAAGGGTGATCCTTATTGCTATCTGTTTAGAACTCTGTAATGTGATAGTAGATCTTCAAAATGTCACTGATTGGTACAATTTTTGGTTCAGAGGTTTTATGATTTAATATATTTAGAGGTATACATAGGTTGGGCTAAAGGAAGTAGCGTATACACGCATGCTGGCTTCATTGAAGGAGCGTATACATTATGACACATGACTTTTGAGGTTACAGTTGGTTCTGGTTGTCGATGTAGTATTTTGGGTTTAGATATGTGTATTGGTTACAATGATCTGTATGTTTGAGTTGATTGGTTGAATTTGATTAAGTTTGAATGAATGGTTGATTTAGTTGTGTCAAAGGTTCAATGATTGTTTGATTCAGTATGTGAGAGGTTTCAGTAATTGTTCAGTATGTGAGAGGTTTCAGTATGTCATAGGTTTCAATGATTGATTGATTCAGAGATTTATGATTGGGTTTCAGCTATATCAGAGATTGATGATTAAGTTTCAGTGATTGGTTGATGCAGATGTATTTGATGGATGTATTGTAGTGGTGATTGATTTTGAGCTTCAATGCTACTGATGGGTCAAGTGTGAAAATTTGATGAAACTTGGCCTTCATATTGTGTTGTTGTGTGCTAGGAGTATCCAGTCTGAAAATCAATGAAATGTGGTCCCTGGAGGATACTGAGGGTTGAAGCCTTCAGTAAGGAATTCAAAGGTTCCTACCAGTAATGGCTGGTGATTTGATTAGGGGGTTGGAGCTCCCTTCTAGTAGCAGCTGGAGAACAAGTGAAGGTCGTAGCATTTTGTAGGCTGGCGCCTACGTACTAGTAAACACATCGGATAGTACATGAGCTAGAGGGTTATATCGCCCTTCTAGTAGAAGCTGGAGAATGAGAGAAGGATGTAGCCTTCTACAGGTGGGTGCCTGCTTATCGGTATGAGTTTTCACTAGTACAAGATTGTAAGTAGATTATTATTTATATTAAAAGAAGATAGAGACAACAAGAGCAAGTGGTTTTTCTCCCGCATTGGGTTTCCACCTTAAATCTTGGTGTTCATGTGTGTTTCTTATGAGCGATGGTTTATTCTATTATTACTGCAAATGGTTACTGTTTAATGTTTAATAAAGTACTTATGCACTGACTAAATATCAACATATGATGAATTAACTGAATCATAAGTTCACTGGATATACACTGGTTGCCTTAAGAACGGTTGCATGTACACATGAGTTCCCTTCACTAAAGTAGAATATATAAATATGATTATGGAAATGAAAAATTTATTGATTTGTAAATACTAATTCACCCCCCCAGTATTATTCCCAACAACCCCATGCTAAAAAATAATAGAAAATTACCAAGGAAACTCAGAGTCCTATAGAGGATACTAAGATTTAGAACTTAAACATGGTGCCAATATTCATTATTTCCAACAATACAATTACATCCCTGCAAGAAGTGATAGTCGATATAGATTTAGATTTAGAAGCATGCAAGATTTTATCCATAAGAGGAAACTCCATGAATAGAGGCATGGGATGTCAGCGAGGCCACAAGGGCTATGAAAGACATGGACATAGACTAAGTTGCTTAGAGGATGAGAAACACTTTCAGTAGGGGGTGATGATGAGGCTCATCAATAGGTAAATTATATGGGCCTTAATGCCACTCTCCAACTTATTAAAATCAACTTTTCTCACATTTCTTTACATATTTTATTATATTTTTCTTAGTGAGAAGGGTAAAGGTGAGATGTTATGTCATGTGGCCTAATGTGCATTAATTGCAGGATTTGGAGTAGTTTTTGGCTAATTTAAGTGCAGGAACTTGAAGTAGACAAGAAAGAGGGATTTTAGGAGATTAGATCTCCCTCCTTAACTTTTCAATCGCTCAAATATTCCTCCACTAGATCTCATCAACTTGGAGATACAAGCAACCAAGCCCACCAAGTTCATTGGCAGCCAAGCCAGTGATAGTTGAAGACAAATTAATCTCGAGTTTGGGAGCCAAGCCTCCCTAATTTTAAGGAAGTTGTTGGTAGCTTCAGTTATATAAATAAGAAGGCCTAGGGCCTCATTAGGATTCAACTTTTTTATTGTAGCCAAGAGGCAATTTTGAGCTTAAGATATTGTGACTGTTATTCTCATGTTATTTTTTACATTTTGGTGATAATGAAAAGGGTTTCTTTGATCTAGCACTAAGTTGACTCAGAGGGCTGAAGCTCTTGGGTTAGGGCCCACCCCTAGCAACAGAGCTTCCTCTTATTTTTGTATATGTATGCTTAGATTACATTCATAGTTAGTGATAAAGTTATTTTTTCTTTATTTCATTTACAAGTACTTGAATGATTGTTTAGTTTTGCTTCCCTTAGTTGAAAAGGTAGATCAGCGGTACAATAGTGAATGTGAATACTTCAGAAAATCTTGCGATAGTGGCCTCTTCCTCATCTCTGTCATGGGATCATGGTTTGAGGGCCCCACTCTCGCAACCCCAAAAACAAATTTGTCTCTTTAGATCATTGCATAGCTAAGGTTCTTGATTGAGTAGATTACTGTTTATAATTCCTTAGAAGTACCCGTAGTTGTCATTTTGGTTTCTTGAAGTTGTTATAGTCTAGAAAGCATTGTATTTCACATATTTCACCATTAGGCATCAATAACTCTATTTTTCCTAAATTCAACTCATCTCTTCCATATTTAAATGAAGTTATGAATAAATGAAGGAAATAATGTGTGTTGTTGCAAGAGTTTCTGATCTGTAGGGAGAATGCATTTCACCAACCTCATCCAAGTCTTCTTCAGTTATACCGCCAAAGTCTACCAACACTGAATCCAAATTTCTGTTTTGTAGCAATCTGGACATCTTTCTTGAGCAAATCAAATCATCTTGAAGATTTGGGCTAAGATGTGGGTAGTATACAACTCCTTTATTCCTTATCCCACCATCAGACACTTTTCCCACACTTTACTCCACCTCTCCTACCTTCCTATAAATTTCAGCGTGTTTCCTATGGTAAACCAGGACATCCTATAGTATTATAGGAAACCCTGTAGCAGCCTATTTTAAGCCCGAATTGAGCATAAATGATCATTTGAGATTAGGTTAGGCCTCCACTTGGATTCCATACCCTTAGCACCAATATCGACCTGTTTCCCCATGCCTTTCTCCCCTGCAAAAGGTCAGATTGTCTCACTTAGAATTTACATTTAAAAATTGAAAATAAAAAATATTATTTTCTACAATTTCTAGTTAGTACATGCATACAACAATCATAGTAGTTTTAGGATCATTTCCATGCTTACTTAGCCTAAATAACTAGATGTTAGAATGTAAGGTTAAATTAGGTCTCTTTTGCAAGTAATATGTATAAATGTTTAGCTAGATAATATCATGTCACTTCATAGCACTTTCCAATTCAACATTTTCATTCCCTAGAGCAGGAAACATTTCCATTTTGAATTAAAGATAGTTTTCCATTTGGTGTTAGCAGTCAGACTCCTTCTAGTCAATAGAAGATAGGTTTGAAAAACCCTAGTGGTCTATCACCCCAGTTGAAAAGTGACAAGAGTAGACCATTGCATCTACCGTGTATACAAAACTGTCACCTCCAAGTTTGTATGAACCCCAGGTTGACGAAGTAAATTTGGTAGCCCTAGGAGTTGCAACATCATTGTTGCCATATTGGAGCTCATCAATTTTTGGTGTCGTTGCCAGGGAGGCATCTAGGTAGATATGATATCTACAAAATAAATAAGTAAATAAAGAATAGAAAATTCCAAAGGGCCATGCCATCATTGGCCTCACTCACCTACTACTCTATCTCCACCATTTCCACCCTTTCCAACCCTACATCACCACATATTCCTCCTCAAAGTGAAAAACAAAAAACAAAAAAATGATGAAAAATGTAGCTACAGGTTTCTTGTAGTAACTATAGGAAACCCTGTAGTAGCCTGTGCTCTCACAACAACAACTCTCCATGCACTCTCCTTCAACACCAAGGCAAGAAAGGAGCTTCAACACCCCTGAAAACACGGTGAATCCCATCCAAAGCTCAGTAGTAGCAGTAATAAGACCAAGCACCTGCACACAGCAACAAAGAGGACAACTACATCAACAAGAAGAAATATACAGAAAGAAAAAAGATCAAAGGAAAAGCACTTCCCTGAACAAAAAGAAGCACAATAGAGCCATCCTCCAACATGCAGAAACCAAGAAAAGGAAGGCATAGGTATGGCACCTCATCTAAGTTCTTACCTAGGTACGATATAGTAAAAGTGTAGGAAAATGAAAAAGTTGATTTTATAAGCTGGAGGTGGCGAGTTAACTTGGCCACCCTCAACTCGAAAGCAAAAAGTGAACTCCTAGTTAGCTTGACACGTGGCACCATCATATCAAAGAGGAATGAGTTGAAAAGGTGGTCAAGTTAAGTTGTGGGAGAGTGGGTGATGATTACGAGGAGACGCTGCATGATAGCTAATAGTGGGCCAATAGTCTGTTATCACTTAGAACTATAAACATATGTATATAATCCTTTGTCCAAGTTAAATGTCAAAAAGTTGGTGTCAAATGGTTTTTGTCCTATGTTTCTTACTTAGGGTTGAAGTTTTAAAGGTGTTTGATGTAAATCGTTCTCTAATCCTATTGGTCATCCTCCATCATGATTGCTAAAGCCATGTCTTGTCTTATCCATGTCACCGATCCTTTCCGTAATTTCGCAGCGCAGTCTCATTGGTTAGTTTTGCAGCGTAATCATTGTTTAGCCATTTCGCAGTGCGTCAGCATCAAGCCGTTTCGCAGCGCATTATGCCAATTCATAACTAACTGCGCTACGAAATCGCAGATTCATGCGTTTTGCAGCGTATATTCCTCAAAGGGTCAAGTCTGTTGATGAGTCACCACTTCCGTCCGTTCATGTCAGTGGGCGTACCTCCCAAACACTCATTAACCATCACTCCACCAATAGATTTGTAGGCATGCACATAAATATTATTCAAATGGGTTTTACCGTGCAAGGATTTTTTATGATGATCGTAGATGATGCATAAATGACCAACCTGTGTGATGAGATATTTGAGTTTGCAAGCGAGCCCGAGTTTTTCAAGTGAGCCTGATTACAAGCGAGCCCGCGTTAAAAAAAAATGAATTACCATTTGAGTTGAAGCTGTTGGCCATTCTCTGTGTGAAAATTTCAAAAGCGAAATGGAGAGGAAAGAGCATAGGTCTGGAAAATGTCAGAGAACAGAGCCTGAAGGTTTGGACCTTGCATTAAGAGATGAAGGCGTGAAGAAAGCCTTCAAGGATGCCGGCTGTTGGAATTTCTGTAAGAAGCTGCAGGGTGGCCATGTTCAGGTAACAAAGGATTTTGCTTTAAACTTCAAGGGTTTGAATTCTAAAATAGCTATGTTAGAAGTTCAAGTGTCTCCGGAGGCAATTGCTGCTGTAACTGAGATTCCAAGAGGGGGGCAAGAATGGTTTAAGAACTTTAAATTTGATATGAACCCCTGCAAAGAGTTCTTAAAAGAGGCATATGTGAATGAAGACCTAACAAAAGCAGTGCCTAGAAACTATGTTAAGGAGCACTATGCCCTTCTTCTCACCTGTATTCAGAAGTACTTAACCTGTGAGGGAAGATACAATAAGGTCTACTCTTATCACTTCAAGTTGCTGTTACATTTCACTGGTAAGGCATCCATAGATATTCCCTTTTACTTGTTTCGCAGTCTAAGCAAAATGTGTGACAAAGTGCAATTAAGGAAGGATGACTGTGAAACATCTTTATTTCACCATGGTTTGGTTAAATTGTTTGTTTTGAATGGTCTTCATAAAATTGGTAGAGACTGGAACTCCTTCATCTTCATGGCTGGTTTCCAGAGTAAAACAGGTCTTACTCCACAGCCAGTTAGAGAAAAAGAAAAATCAGTTGAAGAACCCACGATAGCTAAGCTTCGAAAGGAGGCAAAAGATAAAAAGAAGGCCAAGTCACAGTTGAGAAAATCAGTGAAGCCACTGATCATTAAAGAGCAACCTCAGCCGTCATCAAAAGAAGAAGCTAAGCATAAGAAAGTTGTACCTGGACCAAGTGGATCTGAAACAGTGTCAAGAGTTAGGACAAGGAGTCAAATAAGCAAAGAAAAAGGCAAAGCATTGGCTGTTGAGGGAAGCCCGATATCTAAGGCCAGCTTGAGTGATTTGCTTGAGGCCATTGAGTTTGAGCAGGTTGAACCGGTGCATATTGAACCAATGCACATTGATTTGACTCAATCATCACCAGAAAGCACTAAGAAAACTAAAGCTTCAAAAAGACTGAGGTTTGATGAACCAGGTGATGAATTTATCTTCAAACCAAGAAGACCTGTTACAAGAAAACAAGTAAGGGAAGCTGAGAAACTACCTAGAGCAGAGGAAGTTGAAAAATTGCCCAGAACAGAGGTAGCAGAGGAATTGTCCAGAACAAAGGAGGCAGAGAAAATTAAGCAAAAAGACAAGAATAGAACAGTCATTATTTCTCAAGGAGGTAAGACTATAGCTATAAAGAACCAGTTGGAGGTAGCAAAAAATGTAATTGCCAAGGTGAAGAGTGCCACCAGAGAGTCTGCAGTCAGGTATGCAAATTATCAAAAAGCTGTTTTGAGAGGAAGTAAAAACCTAGTAAGCCAAGTGGATTCAATAGCTGATGTTTACACATGGACTGTTCCAGCTCTCAAACAGGCCAAATCCATTAGAAAAATAAACATGCATTTAAGAGCTGAAAACAAAGCCTTGAGGAAGGAGGTTGCAGACTTAAAGGCACAGCTAGGTCAAATAGCTGCTAACTGATGTTGAGAAAGGTGTTGTTCTAAGTTTTGTAAAATTTTGCTTAGTTTCATTATTTTGAGGACATATAGATCTCTGCCACATGTAAAGAAGGTTTAAAAAATCAAAGGTCCAAGCAGTGAAAATCTCAAGGAAAAGATAAACTGTTTAAACAGTTTCGCAGTTTCGTAGCGCGCTACGAAACTGCGAAACTACTGTAGGTGCTGTTTTTAATACAGGCAAACAGTTCGATGGGATAATCAGAAATTTTCAAAGGGAACACCTAAGTGACATGTAAGAGATCAAAGGAAGCTACCAGGCCATTCAAATTATGACAGGTGTACCTTTAACAAAGGTGAAATGTTTTGACCTAAGTTTAAAGTTTTTGATTATAAAGTCACTTTATTACCGGTCATTAGGGTTTGGAAGGAGTTGCATACGAGGAGACTTGGCTTGCACACCTGTCCATCAACGAAGTCTCCAACACATCTGGAAATATGGTGGTGCTCTACATTTTTGGGATATTAAAGAGCTGGAAACATGCTGCTGCATTTTCAAATAAGTGGTGGAAGACTGGAACCGGAAAAACAGGGGTTTTCTCCTAACATTACTGAACCATCAAAGCATTCAGCATCCTAAGCTAGCATGGAACATTGAATCCTCCTCTCAGCCATCTCGGCCAAACTAAAAGGAGACAGGTGTCAAAGAACAAGAAAGAATCATTCTACGAGGAGGATAGAATTAGAGTTTTAGTTAAATTAGGACTCTTTAAAATTCCAGTTTAGCACTTATTGTATTTAATGAGTTAGTTCAATAGTGGATAGGGGTAATTAGTGGCAGTCATCGAGCTCCCCTCATGCTGGAGGAGGAAGCTCAAAGTAGTTAAAGTTATGTTTCTATATATAGATGAAACTTTTATGTAATAGGGGTTGGATATTTGAAAAAAGAGAGTGTTCTTTTGGCTTGTGTACAAACTCATTTTCAGTAATACAAGTGACTGCTTTTCTTCTCAGGATTCATACAGTGTTTCAAATGCTCAAGATATGTGGTTTTGTTTTATCCTTTATGTTTTTACAGTTGTATAGATACACAATCACTCAGAATTCACTTTGCTGCTCTGATTTCCTGTGTGTATTTGTAAGCTGAGGTTTCTATGAGATGTGTTTTCAGTATTTAAACATCACATGCTCTGACTTCTATGAATGAGTAGTGTTATAGTTTATTGAAGGATGATTAACTCCATAAGCCCAATGGAAGTCTTTGTAATGTCTGTCCAGCCAACATATTTGTTAAATTTACTTTGCAAGAGTTAGCCATCTCATCAATAGTCAAAATCAATAACCTTTTGAGAGAGCCCTCTCAGGCTAAGGAGGCTAAGCCTTAGTCAAAAGTCTGGTTTGAAATAGTTGCACAGAGTCTACCTGATCAGCAGCCTTTCAGTGCTTGATTTTGTGATAACATAGTCCATAAGATGAAATCCTGTACACAGAAAACCAATACAATGCTCCAAGGAATCAACCATAAAAAAAAATATTACGAACTCTCATGCACCATTTTTTAATTTCAATATTAGAGAGGACTGAGACCACCTTGGAGAGCCATCAAGGAGGGAAACCTATTTCATCCACCCTGTAGGAAACAAAAACTACATGAAACACAGGGAGCTACAGGAAATAGTGGAAATTCACAGAGAATGATAAAAGGAGGTGCATAAGGTCTAGCTACTTAGACATTCTCCTCACCCAAAGCATCACAGTGAAAGGTAAGTGGCCCATATCTTCTATGCTTTGAATTAATAACTAGGAACAAAAAATGTTGTTTTTTATGAGAAAATAGTGGGACTGGGAGTTTAAAAAAAATTGTGAACATTTTGAAAGTATGTGGAGATAGGAAAAAATTATAGCCATTCACCACCCTCAGTCACCCTAATAACTAAATCTAAGCCTACTAGACTCCTTACAGTGAACCAATCAAGAAAGGAACATGACATGAGGGTTTAACAAAAGGGAACCCACTGAGACATCTAGGATACACCTACATCCCCCTATGGTAGAAATATTCAAAAGACATAACTGGTTGGGATTCTTTAAGTTGCTCAAAGGGTATGATGATGATGTAGCTCAAGAGTTTTCCATGGAACTTAACCCTTAGGCTAGGATCAATGCTACCATGGTGGTAAGAGGACTATTAATCACAATTACTCCCAAAGTAATTAGTAGAATCACCACACTTCCTCAAGGGATTCCATGGAGAAAGGAGGAAAAGGTTGCAAGAAATTTTGTAAAGAAGAACTTATTCTTAAGGTATGAAGAGCCAATTGAGGATAAAAATGGGATAATAAGGGAAAACCTTCCCTATCCTTGGAATGAGGTAAGCTATCATATTCTCAAATATATCTCTTGTGAAGGGAGGTTCAGTATAGTCTATGGCTATCAATTTAGGCTCCTCCATGAGTTGAGATTTGGAGAGGGGATACCTAATGACAGAAGACTCAATATACCCTAATTCTTGCTGCAATCAATAATAGACATGAGCCTAAAATTCCAAGAGGGAAAACATCAACAATTTGCACACTATGGACTTATTAAGCTAATACTAGAGGATGCCCCAAGCCAGCTTAGAATCCCCATTCAATGGTCCACATTTAGAGACAAGGATAGAGAGGCTATGATTGATATACAAGCCCTTGAATATGATTGGGACAACACCTCTAGTGCTGAAGAAGAGGAAGAAGAAGAACCTGAAGAGGAAGGAGAAGAACCAGAGGAAGAAGAGGAGGTAGAAACAGAGAAAACAAAGGAAGAAGAAGCAAAAGAAGAAGGAGAAGAGGAGAAAGGTGAAGAGAAAGAACATGAGGAAGAAGCAAGCCCTGAGGAACACACCAAGGAAAGGGAGGCATCTCCAAGTTTGTCTCCTGAATCAACTGAGAGGGAGGCGATTGTTGCCTTGAATGCCCTAAGTAGACCTGTCAAATCAAAAGGGAAGAGACAAAGGCAGACTCCCCTATATTTCAAAACAATGAGGAGCACTAGGATCAAATAGGGGAAACCACAAACACCCACTAGGACTCCTGTCATTATTGAGGACTCACGAAAAGAACAAGAAAAGCTAGTCTCCCCAGAAATAAAAGGTGAAGACACCACATCAAAACAGGCTTCCCCAAAGTCTCCCATCACCTATGTTACGAGGCCTGTCACCAGGTCAGAATAAACAAAGAAAAACAAGGAAACTTTAAACCCATTTCAGAAAGGAAAAATCCTCCTATAGGAAACTCAGATAGTCCTACAGGAAACTCTATCAGCGCTATAGGAAACACAGAAAAAGTAGCAGGAAGGAAAAAAAGGACAAAGGAAAGGCAAGGAAGCAACAACACAAGTGTAGGAGGAGGTTGATTCTCCAAATACATCTAAGGGAGAATCCCATGACTTTCAGGAGCCTAGCACACAACCCAATCTGAGCTCTTATTATAGATTCATTAAGGGAGGCAGAGTAATACCACATAAATTATCCACCCCTCTCTTCTTTGAGCTTGAAAAGGAGAGAGCAAGGACACATCACTGGATGAAAATTGCTAAATCAAAGAATTTAGAGGATGTGGGCCATATGGAAGAGAATCTAATAGAGATGGGAAGATAGTTGAGTAGGATAAGGGATAGGGAACAAAGTATAAAATCTCAACAAGAGGCATAAAACACATGAATGAGGAGGCAAGTACAGGAAAAAGAGAGCCAATTGGACACCATGACAAGCTTCTCCATGGAGGCACTCCAATGCAAGATGCCACCAAAGTGATATGCCTTGTACCTCAAAGATCAATGGCTGAAATTTTAGATAAAGACACTAACACAACAAGGGACTATGCCTTTCCAAGACTATAGGTTGTTCATTGAGCTATGTGACCAAAGCACCCTAGAGGATAAGGCCAAGTTATCTAAATTCTACTTAAACAACTTGGCCTTAATAGACTTGAATGTGTGGGACCCAAATGCAAATCTGGGGGACTTACAACTAATGACCCTTGCGTCATGGATGAGTCATGAGGAGGCCAGGGCTAAGGAAGTGAAGAGGGTGTTGGAAAGAGAAGAAAACGACCGCCTTAACATCAGAGAAGAAATGATCAATTCTATAGCTGTCATTAG
Source organism: Pinus tabuliformis (assembly GCA_031772625.1). Classification (NCBI taxonomy): domain Eukaryota; kingdom Viridiplantae; phylum Streptophyta; class Pinopsida; order Pinales; family Pinaceae; genus Pinus; species Pinus tabuliformis. The sequence continues at coordinate 150,190,462 of CM062805.1, read as the reverse complement.
CACCCACAACATCGTCGCCAATGATCCCCATCTTGCACCAAGATTCCTATCTACACAAGAGAAAGAAATCACACATTTTGAGGACACCTTTAGATTGCTAGGCAATGAAAGCCAACAAGCATGCCAAAGGAGATGGGGCACCCTACCATACAACCTAAGGATCTAGGAGTATCATTCCCCTGAAAGAATGAGAGATGCACTAGAAAGGACCCCACTGTATAAGAAGGCACTACAAAGACTCAAAATCAACTATTTGGTTTGAAAATCATTCCACCATTGCTATTGGGTATGCTAGAAGGTAGAAAGGAGGAAGAGGAAAGAAAGCATTGGGAGGAAATAGAGAAGCATGCATGGTTTTATCCATAAGAGGAAAATCCATCAACAGAGGCCTGTGATGTTAAAGAGGCCAAAAGAGCTATGAAAGGCATGGACATAGACTAAATTTCTCAGAGGATGAGCAACACTTTCTATAGGGGGTGATGACGATGCTCATCAATAGGTAAATTTTATGGGCCTTAAAGCCACTCTCCAACTTATTAAAATCAACTTTTCTGAGATTTCCTTACATATTTTATTATATTTTGCTTAGTGAGAAGGGTAAAGGTGAGATGTTATGTTATGTAGCCTAATGTGCATTAATTGCAGGATTTGGAGCAGGTTTTGGCTAATTTAAGTGTAGGAACTCGAAGTAGAAAAGTAAGAGGGATTTTAGGAGATTGGATCTCCCTCCTTAACTCTCCAATCACTCGAATATTCCTCTAGCAGATCTCATCAACTCGGAGTTACAAGCAGCCAAGCCCACTGAGTTCATTGGCAGCCAAGCCAGTGATAGTTGAAGACAATTTAATCTTGAGTTTGGGAGCCAAGCCTCCGTAATTTTAAGGAAGTTGTTGGTAGCTCCAGTTGTATAAATAAGAAGGCCTAGGGCCTCATTAGGATTCAATTTTTTTTATTGTAGCCAAGAGGCAATTTTGAGCTTACGATATTGTGATTGTTATTCTCCTATTATTTTTGACATTTTGGTGATAATGAAAAGGGTTTCTTTGATCCAACACTGAGTTGAATCAGAGGGCTGAAGCTCTTGGGTTAGGGCCCAAACCCTAGCAATAGAGATTTGTCTAATTTTTGTATTTGTATGCTTATCTTACATTCATAGTTAGTTGTTGAAGTTATTTCTGCTTTATTTCATTTACAAGTACTTGAACGATTGTTTAGTTTTTCTTCCATTAGTTGAAAAGGTAGATCAATGATACAATAGTGAAAGTGAATACTTCAAAAAAGCTTGTGATAGGGGTCTCTTCCTCATCTCCCTCATGGGATCATGGTTTGAGGGCCCCACTCTCACAACCCCAAAAACATATTTGTCTCTTTATATCATTGCATGGCTAGGGTTCTTGATTGAGTAGATTACTGTTTATAATTCCTTAGAAGTACCTATAGTTTTCATTTTGGTTTCTTGAAGTTGTTGTAGTCTAGGAAGCATTGTATTTCACAAATTTATCCATTAGCCATCAATAACTCCGTTTTTGTCTAAATTCAACTCATCTTTTCCATTTTAAATGAAGTTATTAATAAATGAAGGAAAGAATGTGTGTTGTTGCAGGAGTTTCTGATCTGCAGGGAGAACTCATTTCACCAACCTCGTCCAAGTATTCTACACCCATACCGCCAAACTCTACCAACCCATAATCCAAATTTCTATTTTGTAGCAAAGTGGACATCTTCCTTGAGAAAATCCAACCATTTTGAAGAGTTGGGTAGTGTACACCTGTTGGGTTGTGTTGTATTCTTTCCACGTAATTAACAGGGGGTTTGAGGGGCACCCGTAGCCCCACTTTATGGGGTCCGGGGCAGCGCCCTGGAAAATTTTGGTTTTGGACCCTATGTTAGGTTGGGCAGACCCACCTATGGTTTTGTGCATGATTTTCGCACATGTTTTTTGGACGCGATGGTTTTCTGGTCCATGGTATTGGACGTCATGGTTTTCGGTCCATGGTATTGGATGCTTCAACATGTATAAATATGTATTATAACATTGAAAGGAACATAATGAAAAATCAAGTTGGTAGTCCCGGTTTTGGGATCCAGGGGAAAATATCTGTGTATATGTTTTTTATGTGTTCTGCTCTCACATTATTTATTTTCTGTGTTTTAGAATTCATATATGCAGGTAATTTCTATACGGGGTTAAAACCTACATTTGGTATTAGAGTATATTTGGCTTTAAGGGGACGCCTTTGTTGTTGAGGGGTTTCGCTCGGGCATGTGGTAGACCCTATTCAGTGGGAGATCTGCGAGATCGATTCTAGTGGTGAAATAATATGGTGAGTAGTGGAAAGATAGAGATCGAGAAATTTAATGGTCAGAGTTTTGATTTGTGGAAACTCAAGATGATGATCTATTGGTGGATAAAGATCAGTGGATCGCGGTAGATCCGAGTACTAAACCAACTGGAGTGTCCAATGAAGAATGGAAGAAGTTGGATCGGAAGGCAAAGAGCAAAATACGATTGTGTGTCTCAGATTCAGTATTGCTGAATGTATCAGGGGAAGCTACAACAAAGGCTTTGTGGGACAAGTTAGGGACTTTGTACCAATCTAAGTCTCTGGTGAATAAACTGTTCCTGCAGAAAAAGCTGTATAACCTGAGGATGAAAGATGGAGACTCAGTGACAGAGCATCTGAACTCATTTAATACTATGGTAAGTCAGTTAGCATCTGTTGATATTAAAATTTCAGATGAAGATAAGTGCATTAGTTTGTTGTGTTCTCTACCAGATTCATGGGATAGTCTGGTTCTTGCAATAGGTAGCAATGCAACTGCCTTGCAGTTTGATGAAATAGTCTCAGCCTTGCTGATGGAGGAGATGAGACAAAAAAATATGGACAGCCAAAATGGTGATGCCTTGTATGTACAAGGACGGTCCCAGAATAGAAAAAAAAAATAAGTCATCGAGTGGGAGATCTAAATCTAGAGGGAGATCTAAATCTCCAGGAAAACCTATAAAGGTGGTGTGCTGGAAATGCGGAAAGGAAGGCCAATTCAAAAGGGACTGTAAATCTAAAGCTCCTGACAAAGGAAAGGGATCTGATGAGGCTCCTTCTGCAAAGGCGAAAACCACCTCAGATGAAGGTGGGGATGTGTACTTGGATTCTTCAAGTACACATGTAGATCACAAGGTATGGTTGATTAACTCATGTGCATCCTTTCACTTCACTCCCCATAGAGAGTAGTTCTGTGAGTATGAGAAATATGATGGTGGTGATGTCTTCTTCGGGGATGACATGAAGGCTAGAATCATTGGTCGTGGAAAAGTAAAGTTGAAGCTGCAAGGTGGAAGGGTTAGAACACTTCCGGGCATTCTGCATATTCCTGCATTAGCCAGAAATCTGATTTCTGTTAGTAAGCTGGATGATGCGGGTGTAAAAATAATGTTCGAGAAGGATACCTGCAAGATGGTTCGGGGAGCACTGGTATTGATGCGGGGAGTTCGAATTGGAACTCTGTACAAGCTACAAGGTAGCACTGTTGTTGATGGGTGCAACAGTTCCGTGGTTCCTGAAAGTGGAGCAGAAAATCTAGTGGTCTCTCGAGAAAAGACCATGCTGTGGCATCAAAGGCTTGGACATATTGGAGAGAAGGGCCTTCGAATACTTCATGGTAAAGGTATGGTAGAAGGTATGAGTAAAAGCTCTCTGGATTTTGATTTCTATGAAAATTGTGTATACGGGAAGCAGAATCGGGTGAGTTTCCCCTCTGGTGGTAAGAAGGCGAAACATATATTAGAGCTTGTGCACAGTGATGTGTTTGGAACTGTGAAGGTTCCATCACTGGGTAAGTCTGTGTACTATGAATCATTTATAGATGACTTCTCAAGGAATACATGAATATATTTCCTTAAGAAGAAATATGAAGTCTTTGATAAGTTTAAAGAATTTAAGGCTCTAGTGGAAAACCAGACAGGGAAGAAGATAAAGGTGCTGAGGATAGATAATGGTGGACAGTTTTGCAGTAAGGAATTTGAAGAATTCTGCAAGAAATGTGGTATAACATGGCAGAAGACTACTCCATATACAACTCAGCAAAATGGAGTTGTAGAAAGAATGAATAAGACGTTGATGGAAAGGGCAAGAAGCATGCTCAGTGGTGCCGGGTTAGGAAAAGAATTCTGTGCAAAGGCGGTGGATACTGCATGTTACCTGGTCAACATGTCACCTTCATCAGCATTGGAGGATAAGACTCCACAAGAGGTATGGACTGGTAAGAAACCCTCTCTTTCACATCTGAGGGTATTTGGATGTGATGCATATGTACATGTTCCAAAAGGGAAAAGAACAAAGTTGGATAGTAAATCTGAAAAGTGCATCTTTATTGGGTAAAAGGATGGTTTAAAGGGTTATAAGCTTTGGAACCCAGTAACAAGGAAGGTTATGTATAGCCGAGATGTGGTGTTTAGAGAGGTGAGAGATGTTATTAAACATGAATTCCAACCGAAGGAACCTGAGAAGATAGAGTTTGAGCTAAAGAAGGAAGAATCAAACTCTACAACAGAGGAGGAATCAGAAGATGAAGAGACACACACTCCGGCTGTGAGAATATCAGTTTGAGAAAGAAGGCAGCCAGAAAGGTATAGTCCATCTGCTTTCTGTTCAATTTTTTCTTTGTCTGTTACTGATGATGATCCCAGAACTGTGAAGGAAGAAGTCGATTCAGAGGATGGAAAACTCTAGAAAGAGGCCATGGTTGATGAAATGGCATCCTTGCATAAAAATGAGGCTTGGGATCTGGTGGAGTTGTTGGCTGGAAGGAAACCCATTGGAAGCAAATGGGTGTTCAAAAAGAAGACAAATGCAAAAGGAAAAGTGGAGAAAGACAAAGCTCTGTTGGTAGCAAAAGGTTATTCCCAGGTGCCGGGAATTGATTTTGGTGATATTTTTTCTCCTGTTGTGAAGGTAACTTCTATTAGATTACTTTTATCTATTGCTGCTGCTTTTGATTTTGAGGTAGAATAGATGGATGTGAAGAAGACATTTCTTCACGGGCATCTAGAAGAGGAGATCTACATGAAGCAACCTGAAGGCTTTGTGGTGAAGGGTAAGAAAGAACTGGTATGTAAGTTAAAGAAGTCTCTATATGGGTTAAACCAGTCACCAAGGATGTGGTATCAGAAATTTGATACATTTATACGGGGACTTGGCTTCACCAGAAGCAAAGCGGATCACTGTGTGTATTTTAAATTAATTGGTGACCATGTTATTTATTTGGTCTTGTATGTGGATGATACGTTGTTGGTTGGAAGTGACAAAGAAATTATCCATGATTTGAAGACCCAATTGTCCTCCAAATTCGACATGAAAGATCTTGGTGCTGCAAACTATATTTTGGGCATGGAAATTAAAAAAGATCGGGAAAAGAGGAAGCTCTCGTTAAACCAGAGGAAGTATGTCGAGACAATATTGCATAGGTTTAATATGCAGGATAGTAAACCGGTGAATGTTCCTATTCCTGTAGGTGTGAGGTTATCTGCTGAACAGTGTCCCAAGACTCAAGAAGAGGAAGAGGACATGTCCCGTGTTCCATATGCAAGTGTAGTCGGTAGCCTGATGTATGCAATGATCTGTACTAGACCAGACATTGCACATGAAGTGGGAGTATTGAGTAGGTTTATGTCAAAACCAGGGAAGGAGTAGTGGACAACAGTGAAGCAGGTTTTCAGGTATTTGCGTGGCACTAGTGATTATGGTTTGTGCTACCAAGGAAGACTAGGATTGGACAGAGTGTTGGATATTCATGGATTTGTTGATGCAGACTAGGCTGGAGATCTAGATCAGAGAATACCTACAAGTGGGTATGTGTTTAACCTATTTGGAGGTGCAGTCAATTGGATGAGTAAGAAACAATCTGTAGTGGCACTGTCAACTACAGAGGCAGAATACATGGCAGCCACTCATGCAAGCAATGAAGCAGTTTGGTTGTAGAGATTGTGTTCAAGTATGGGGTTAGTACAAGAAGCTATAAGAATAGACTGTGATAGCCAAAGTGTAATTTTCTTGGCAAAGAACCCCACATATCATTCAAAGACAAAGAACGTTGATGTTCAATATCACTTTGTGAGGGATATGATAGAAGACAAAAAGGTGTTGCTGGTAAAGGTGAACACTTTGAAGAATACTGCAGATGCATTGACAAAATCTGTGAGCTTTGAGAATTTCTCTTGGTGTAGAGAGACAAGGGGCATTTCAGGGCTGGAAAAATGACTAAGCTCTCTTGTGGCCCCCTGTGGAAAGAAAACAACAAGTGGGAGAACGTTGGGTTGTGTTATATTCTTTCCACGTAGTTAACAGGGGGTTTGAGGGGCACCCGTAACCCCACTTTATGGGGTCTAGGGTAGCGCCTCAGCAAATTTTGGTTTTGGACCCTATGTTACGTTGGGTGGACCCACCTATGGTTTTGTGCATGATTTTCGCACATGTTTTTTGGACGCAATGGTTTTTCGGTCCATGGTATTGGATGTGATGGTTTTCCATGGTATTGGACGCGATGGTTTTCGTTCCATGGTATTGGATGCTTCAGCATGTATAAATATGTATTATAACATTGAAAGGAACATAATGAAAAATCAAGCTAGTAGTCTCGGTTTTGGGATCTAGGGGAAAATATCTGTGTATATGTGTTTTATGTGTTCTGCTCTCGCATTATTTATTTTCTGTGTTTTAGAATTCGTATGCAGGTAATTTCTGTACGTGGTTAAAACCTACAACACGTCCTCTATGCCTTATCCCACCATCATACACCTTTCCCACACTTTATTCCACCTCTCCTACCTTCTTATAGATTTGAGCATGTTTCTTGTAGTAAACCAGGACATCCTGTAGTAAAACTAGGACATCTTGTAGTACTATAGGAAACCCTTTAGTAGCCTATTTTAAGCCCGAATTGAGAAGAAATGATCATTTAAGCTTAGGTTAGGCCTCCACTTGGCATCCATACCCTCAGTACCATTTTGGTCCTGTTTCCCCACACCTTTCTCCCCTGCAAAATATCAAATTGGTTCACTTAGCATTTACATTTATAAAATTAAAAATCAAATAGACTCATTTCTACAATTTCTAGTTAGTACATGCATATAGCAGTCATAGTAGTTTTAGGATAATTTCCATGCTTACTTAGTCTAAATAACTAGATGTTAGAATGCAAGATTAAATTAGGTCTCTTTTTCAAGTAATATGTGTAAATGCTTAGCTATATAATTTCATGTAACTTCATAGCACTTTCCAATTCAACATTTTCATTTTGTAGAGTAGGAAACATTTCCTTTTTGCATTAAATATAGTTTTCCATTTGTTATTAGTAGTCAGACTCCTTCTTGTCAATAGAAGATTGGTTTGAAAAACCCTATTGGTCTATCACCCCAGTTGAAAAGTGACAAGGGTAGACCATTGCATCTAGTTTGTATACAACACTGTCACCTCTAAGTTTGTACGAAGCTTGGGTTGATGAAGTAAAGTTGGTAGCCCTAGGATTTGCAACATCCTTGCTATAATACTAGAGCTCATCAACCTTTCACCTCCTATTTTCCATCATTTTGATAAATAAAATGGCAATTAATTCCTGATGCCTTTCCAAAGCCTTTTCCATTTCATTTTCCAATTTCCATAACCATTAATTAATCATAAGTGATCCCCATCGCTATGTTTTTTCCCAAAATTCAGCTTGGAATACGTATTCCATGGCCTTGGTTATTATTTTTCCTCTGTTAACTTTATTACATGGATTTTTAACTAGGGTTGTTACAGAACCCTCCCTCTTGCGGGAACACCATCCTTGGTGTTCAATGACACCTACAACCACCAAGACCTCTAAAAAGTAAAACATACTTCCCATGGAGCTTTATAACTTAGCTCATTGTAGTATTTACAATGATCATCCTACTGAGAAGCAAAACAACATGAGAAACATAAAAACATGACAACCATAACGACATGGCACCCGTACCACTTATTGGAGATTTATAACATAACTTATGGTAGTATATACATCCATATACATATATCCCCATGTACCAAAACATCTCACCAAAACATATGCCAAAATCGTTCATTCAACCAACGAATAGAGAACTATACATAGCCCGCATCTGATCAACCATCACCCAAGTAGCTTCGTCGAGCCCAAAGTGCTTCCATTGCACTTTAACCTACTCGATTGCACAGTTTCCGAGTTCGAGCACCTTTCTCTATGAAATGCATTGAATTTCTGGGTGGAATTCTCCTTCTAGCTCCACCTGCAATACAAACTAGTCAATCACATGATCAAAATATTTCATGTACTTCTTAAGCAATGACACATGGAAAACATCATGGAATTTCACTGTCAGAGGTAGTGCAAGTTGATAAAATACTGGTCCAATCGTCTCAAGAATCTTGAAAGGTCCACAAAACCAAGGTGCTAGCTTGGCACATGATCCAATCCTAAAGGATCTCTTCTTGGGCTTGATGCTAAAGTACACCTATTCCCAACATGAAACTCCTTAAACAACCTGTTCTGATCTGCATAACTCTTCTGTCTATCCTATGTTTCCTTTAGATTCTTCTTGATTAATTTCATTTGTTGTTCCATCTCTGCCAACATGTCTGATCCTATCAATACCCTGTTCACTAGATCACTATAACTGATGGGAATATTACAACTCCGCTCATACAATTCCTCGAACATACTCATCCTTAGTGACTCCCGATACTCGTTGTTGTAACCAAACTCAACTAGTGGAAGATACTCTTCCCACCTTCACTTCTAATGCATCACATACATCCTCAACATGTCCTCCAAAATCCCATTGACCCTCTCTGTATGTCCATTTGTCTGTGGATGATAAGTTGTACAAATGGCCAACTTTATACCCAAGCCTGAAAATAACTCTTTCCAGAATCTAAAAGTGAAATTGGCATCCCTATCTGACACAATTTTCTTCGGTACACCATGCAATCTCACTACATGTCTGATGAAGACCTGTGCTACATAATTAGATGAATATGTATATTTCACTGGAATGAAGTGCGCTACCTTAGTTAACCTATCGACCATAACCATGATAGAATCATGTTGTCTAGATGTCCTTGAAAAACCTGTTAAATCCATGAAAATGACCTCCCATTTCCACTTTGGAATCAGAATAATTTGTAGTAGAACACCTAGGTGCTTACACTCTGCTTTTACCTTTTGACAATCCAAACACCTAGCCATAAACTCTGCCACTTCCTTATTCAAGTTCGATGAATAGTAGAACTTCTTCATCGTTTTCATTGTCTTTTGATATCCTAGGTGGTTGGAATATGGCTTAGCATGAAATTCCCTCAAGATAAGATTCTTGAGTTCAATGTTGTCCGGTACATCTATCCTGTCCCTAAATATGACTAAACCATCTTCTGTGAGACGATAATCCCCATCTTGATCACATGTACCCTACTGTAACCAATGCGTAATATCCATGTACCTATCATCATGCTGACCCACCTGTAAGATCCGATCATGTATATCTGTCTCGTATGAATTCATAATTGTAATGTGATTTACCTGTACTCTTCTGCTAAGCGCATCTGCAACCTTGTTCTCCTTACCTTTAATTTACCCGATCTCAAATTTGAACTCACTAATCATGGCCAACCATCTATATTTTTTGGCATTCAGATTCCATTGGTCAAATAGATACCTCAATCCAATGTGATCGCTCATCAATAAAAACCTCCTGCCAAGAAGATAGTGTCTCCACATCTTTAATGCATTGACGATCACTGCTAACTCAAGATCATGTGTCAGAGAATTCTACTCGTTCTCATTCAATTTCCTTGATTCATAGTGCACTACCTATCCTTATTTCATCAGAAGTCCACCAATTCCTCTCTTGCAAGAATTTGTACACACCACAAAATCTTTGTCCAGATCTGCAATCTTTAAAGTTGGAGCATTTTTCAACGGCTGCTTCAGTTGCTTAAAACTAGCTGCACATTCTTCTATCCATTCAAATTTCTTACCTTTCCTTTGCAATAATGGAATAGGATAAGAAACACAAGAGAAGTTTATGATGAACCTCCTATAATAACCTTTTAGCCCCATGAATGATCGTACCTCATCCAAGTTCCTAAGAGCTACCCACTCTATGATAGCCCTTATATTTTTTAGATCCACTGCTATGCCTTCCTTGGAAACCACATGCCTCAAGTAGTGTACCTCTATTTGAAAGAAACTACATTTACTGAGCTAGATGTTCATCATGCTCTTCCTCATTCTTAGAATATATCAAGATGTCATCCATGAATATAATAACAAATTCTCCACATAAGGACACAAAACACTATTCATCAATCACATAGAAGTAGATGGAGCATTAGTCAAACCAAATGGAACTACAAAAAACTCATAATTACCATACCTGTTCTGGAAAGCAGTCTTGTAGATGTCCTCTTCTTTGATGTGTACCTGATCTCAGATGAATCTTCGAGAATATTGTTTCTCCCTTCAACTAATCAAACAAGTCATCGATCCTTGGCAACGAATACTTGTTCTTGATAGTCACCTTGTTCAACTGCTTGTAATAAATACCTAACCTAAGAGTACCATCCTTCCTCTTTATGAACAACTTGCTGCACCTAAAGTCATACACTTGGCCTAACGTATCCCTTATCAATAATTTCATTCAGCTACAACTTCAATTCCACTAACTCTGGTGTGCTCATCCTGTATGGTGCCTTCGATGCTGGAGCTACCCCTGGTACCAACTCAATAAAAAAATCTAGTTCTCTGTGAGGCAGAAACTCTGAAATCTATGCTAGAAGCACATCCTGAAACTGATGTGAAACTAGATGCCTTCTCAAGATACATGCATCCTCAAATTCCTTACCTTTGTCACTGGAAATATGCACTATGAATAACACACACCCTTTCCTACGGTTTCTCTTTTCCTGCACATCTGTCACCATTCTAACTAATGTTTCCTTCTTCTTACATTGAAAGATCCCTTGTTCTCCATTTTCATCTAAATACTCAATAGCCTTGTCATAACAGTCTACCTTAGTCCTGTGAAGATATAGTCAATCCATACCCAAAATCATACTATATGATCCCAATGGAAATACATTTAGATGTGTAGATGAAGGCATACCATTCAACTCAAATGCACAAGCTCTTACCCAATGATGAACTCTCTTCTTTGTACCTGTAGCCAATTTCACTAACCAAGATTCTAAATGCACTTCTTTATTCAAACCAAAATTATCCACCAGGTCAGGATTAACATAAAAATAATTAGATCCAGGGTCAATCAAAATACTAACAATTTAATTACAAATCTTACCGTCCATCTCAGTGATAGATGCCTGGTGATCTTCCATCCTCTTATCTAGCGCTGCATAAATCCGAGGAATACTTTGTCCAACATTCCCCACTGTCTGTGCCTCTTGAGAATTGTATATATCTGGTCTACCGCCTTGATGTTGTGGATAATCTCTCCTGCGATGCTCTCCACCACAAGTCCAACATTGTAAAGGTTTCCTATCATCACCCTTGTTCTGCTCCTCAGACTGAAATCCCTTCCCTCTGTCAAATGCATTAAACTTCTTAGGTGGTGTTGCATTATCTTTGTTACCTATATTCTGAGGTATTGTTCACTTCTTATCTCATTTTCCTTTATTCTTATCATTACCTTTCCAGTCCTACTTAGTCTTAGATCTGCACTTTAATTGCTCATAATAATGCTTTAGCTTCCGAATGCCTTCCTCCAATGATATGGGATCATCAAACTTAATCCTATATTCGAATACTACCAGAAAACTACTTATGAATCTTTGAATCTTTGGTTTCTCCTCCTTTAGATAAGGTACATACCTCAATAATTCCAAGAATATTCTAGTGTACTCCTCATCGGTCATAGATCCAATTTTCATCACATAGAATTCCTTTGCCCTATCGTCATAGTATCTCTCTGATAGATAATTCTTCCTTAATAGTCTCTCAAACTCACTCCCAGTCAAATCCTCTTCATGAATACCTTTGATATTATTTACATCTTCCCACCATATATATGCTTTACCTTTAAGACTAGGTGTAGCTATTCTGGCCTTCATGTTCGCTGAGTAATCATGCATCCTAAAGAACTTATTCATCACAAGAAACCATGCTTTGGCATCCTGTGACTTCTTCATTTCCCCATAAAATGTAGGCAAACTTTATTTCTTGAACTCATTCGACAAATATCCCCTGTCACTCCTCTTGTAAGGATGATAATGATGTTGCCCATGATACTTTTCTGAACCAAAACTAGAGTAGAGTCCATGTCCACTACCTCATCTATCAGGTGTATCCAAGAATATGCCATCTATGAATGTGTCATCTCTATCCAATCTGTGCCCACCATGTGACCTGCTACCATATTCTCCATTATTCCTATCTTCTTCCATGACTGATTCTAAGCGGTCCTTACCTCTACAAGTCTAACAAGTTCTAAAGAATCACCACATTAACCTCTGCTTGTTTCTCCTGTGCTCTAGCAAGTCTCTCATGCTGCTCATCTGATCTATAGGGAGAATCTCGTGAGCTATAGTCTACCATCTTTCTATTCATCTTTGATCTTCTCTTTCTGCAAGGTATATCATGTCAGCTAAACCAAATGATAAACAAACCAACAAACCTCAGTGTAGTTCAGGGGAGGATATCTCACCTGCAAGATCAACTAGATTAAAATAATACATGTATCAACCAGACAAAATGCATGCATAACAACATATGTCCAACACACATGCATACACAATACATACAAACACTAATATGCATTCATGATGAAGACATTCCGACAACAACACCCTCAACTTCTACATGAAATCACAATGAAAAGCAGGACCACCACCATGCATACATAATAAGAACATAGACCACAAGCATAAGGAAATACATGCAACTAACATCTACACATGACAACACATTCATCCAAGGAGAACAGAAACCAGACATCACCTAAGGAGAACGAAACCATGCTCTGATACCACCTTGTAATTCCCTCCTCACACATTTACTAAGGCTAACCAGTCCACTGAGGTAAACATCTGATGAAGAATTACTATGATATGATTCAACTCCCCACGTACAGTTAAGGAAGTGGAATCAATATGACAAAACTAATAAGACCTTCCTCAGAAGCTTCAAAACCTTCCCCTGAGAGAACTTTCTTTTTCACTAACCTAGAGCCTAATTCTCTCCCATGACAAGGCATGCATGCTAATGGGACCCTCTAGTCTCTCCCACATCAAGGCATTAATGCGACTGTGGCTTTTTTCAAGTAGTTTAGTGCCAAGAACCTCAAATTCTGTGCCAATTTTTCAGGGTAAGGACTCAGGCCACTGCCAAGAACTTCATGAAACTTCTAGAAATGATAAATAACATTGAAACAAGGTTACTAATGAAAATACTTGAACAGAGACTTGATCTGACCCCTACGAGCCATGACAAGCATTTCATCAAAACATATCATAAACGTGCAATCTACAGGTCATAATAACATATCTGAGCATAGGGGTCTCATACTTATCTGAGAATCGTCAAAGAGGACTGATATATCCTCACAATAACTACATTGTTATCTATTAGGTCATTCATTCATTAACATTGCATATACTAACCAAAACATGATGAGAGGCATAAATCATAATTGTCATAAAACATGCATATAACCAACAAATAAACAAAGAGATGTGAATGAGGAGAGAACCATTAAAGACACATAATGACAAGAACATATACTCATAAAATACCAAAGGAAAAGAGCTCTTATTATCATATGAAAATCCAACCAAGTCAGGGACTTCCACATACCACTCGACCATAGATTGGGCTGAACCAAATCTCTCTTTTCGCCAATCACCCTCACGCATATTCCAAACATGAATGTGGGATCTCATGAAACAAATCAAATAAACCAAACTAGGGATTCTAGAGGCCAAACCACATCAACCCTCAACCAATGATTCCACCTCACGGTCAGACATCACTAACCATCACTAGACTGGTCTCTACCCAAGCTATCTAGGGCTCTAGAGCTTTTGTTCCAACCAAGGCTTCTAGGATTATTAACTTAACCCACAGCTGCTATTGGGATCTAGAGAGTTTTTCGAACCAGGGCTTCTAGGACTAGTAACTCAACCCACCAATGGCTCAAGAGTGTTTTTCCAACCACAACTTCCAGGACTAGTAACTCAACCCAAGATGTTACAGGGTTTATAGAGTGTTTTTCCAACCAAGGCTCTAGGAACTAATAACTCAACCCACATCCATAAGGAACATGAGCACCAACCAGAAAACAAGAGGAAAGAAACCCACAACACCATGGCTATCCAGGAAATGGAAAGGCTAGGTAAAATCATTCTCAATCCAGGCAATCATCCATGCCAATGGTATATCATTACCAAGAACCCACATACATGTCAAAAATAGCAAGGAAATCATACATGCATATCGGTACCTAGAAGAAAAATCCGCTATAGCTTCTGATTTTGATGTCCTCTTGCACTTTCCTACTCTTCCTTTTCCTTCTTGCTCCAAATCCCAAGTATGCCACACTCCTCCAAGAGCGCTCCAAGAAAAATCTAAGTATCCAAGAATATGAGAGAGAAAGTAGATAATGAGAGCTCCAAGACTAAATTGATAAAAAGATGAATTAACAAAAAGCTACAAAATTATCCTCGGAATCCTTTTTTAATAATGACGCCTCTATTTTCTCCATTTTCCTTTATTTTTCCTTCATTTTCCTCCTCGCATGCAACTTGTGACCTTTCACCTCCATTTTATCATATTTTCCATTATTTTCATAAATAAAATGCTAATTAATGCCTCATGCCTTTCCAAATCCTTTGCAATTGTCTTTGCCAATTTCCATAGGCATTAATTAATCAGAAGTGATCCTCATCACTATGTTTTTACCTAACATTCAGCTTGGAATACATGTGTTGTGACCTTAGTTATTATATTTCCTTTATTAATTTTATTACATGGATTTTTAACGAGGGCCGTTACACCTTTAATTTGTCACCAAGACCTTTCATTGTCTTAACAATCTCGTCTAATCTAAGGAAAAAGCTTGCAATGCTTTCATCATTATGGATTCTAAGAGACTCATATTGAATTCTATATGTTTGAAGTTTAACACTTGTTACCTTAGAGTCACCTTCATATCTCTTAACAGGATTATCCCATAATTCCTTTTTGGTTCTTAGTTGCATGACTTTCACAAACTCAGATTCATTCAAACCTACTAAGATAACATTTAGAACCTTTGCATTGTTCTAATACCATTTCTTTCCTACATCATCTGTGCGATTGAAGGTTGGGTATTGATATCCATCTTCAACAATCGCCCATACATAATCTTCTAGAACTGCAAATATGATCTCATTATGACTTTATAGAACATAAAGTTATTTCCATTAAACAAAGGTGGCTTGTTAGAAGATACTCTCTCTTGACTGCTCATTTTGATAGATCTCCCTTTAAGCGATCAAGATTCTTCTAAGGGACTTGCTCTGTTACCAATTGTTAGGAAAAATACTTTGGAGGGGGGGGGGGGTGAATCAATGTTTTTAATTCACTTTACCTTTCAAATTCACATTCAAAATTTTTTATGCTACTATTCTTCATGCAGCCTGCGTGTATATGCGACTCTAGTGAATGCAAGCAACGTATATCTAGATAACTAAATTTTCATATGTTCCACTAGATATTTATTTTTAACTAGTGCATCCTTAGTTCATTATCCATTTATTAAGCAGTAACCATGAGTAGTAAAGAGAAGATAAACCATCAACAGACAAGAAACATATCAACACATATGGACATCGTGATTTTAGGTGGAAACCCAATGTGGGAGAAAACCATCACTGTTGTCATCTTTGTCTTATTTCTTATTATATGATGAAAATATTCATTACATATTGTACTAGTTTAGACATTTACCAACACACAAACACCCACTTACAGGAGGCTACAACCTCCACTCGTTCTCCAACACCTACTAGAAGGGAGCTACAACCCCCTGATCTCATTTACCAGCTCCTACCGTAAGGGATATCCTACCCCTTCATTGAAGGATGTAACCCTCAACATGTTGTGGGCCACATTTCATAATATTTCATGCTGGATCCACTTGTCTCAAACAAACATCAAAACCTGTAGGCCACCTTTCATCAAATTTTCACACTGGACCCACATCAACAATAAGCCCAAACCATAATATTGAATCACAAAATATGAATTGATAGTATTGTAGACCAACTAAATCTCTGAAACATCAAGTTACTGAATACTGAAGCCAATAAATCATTGAATTAAATCTCAACCAATTAAACAATATCAAATCAATGCACTATCTAATAAGATTGTTACACATCAACCAATCAACCAATCAGTGATTAACAAGACAATCATCACTAAAACAATATGCAGTCATTGCAAACCCTGATCAAATTAACTTTAGAATATATACGTGGCTGTTCTGAAGAAACCCATGTATATACGCGTTTCATGTGCATAACACCTACATACAGATCTCAACTCACAAAATACTGAAAATATGAGTCTTTGAGAATTGAATCAACTTAGCCGATAGAGCAGATCAGTCACTGAACTAGATCAAACCAACATTGTCAATATTGTCATGCCATACCAAGCCAAATCACCACTCAATAACTAATCATCAATACATTCATATATTCTAATTAAAACATCATGGATGAAAAACAAGAAATTAAACAAACTTCATCAAATGTCATCATCAAGCAACAATTCAAACCTTGATCAAGTTTAACTTAGAATGTATACGTGACTGTTTTTAACTAGATCTATGTATATACACACTTATCGTGCATAAAATTTGCATATATTTTTCAATATAATGAATACCAAAACCGAATTCAGGCAACAGTCTAAAACAAATTACTTTAGAATATATATGTGACTACTGTGAAGTATACCACACATGTATGTGACAATACAAAGAAAAAAATTCGTACAGATCTTTAAAAATATTGAAACAAAACTTTGTTACAAATCACCTGTCAAACCCAGATATTTGTGTATAACAATCACATATCACTACAATCACATTCAGAACATACCATCACCATAACTATAGATCAAACAAATATAAATTTATCAAGAAGGTATATCCATTTGTCTTTAATGCACTTCCAGATCTATCAGATATGAGTCATCTCCTTGCTCATTGGTGCACACCTGTTTTCAGATCATATCACATATGAATAGTTTATCTAATGCACATTTAGCACCTTGATCTCCATCTCCTTATATGGGTTTTTCCTTTGCCAATACCTCAGGAAAATACTTGGTAATGTCATTAGCATTTGTTGATGGGATCAAATAGACATTGCTGACATAATACTATTGGAAATTATCATGGTAATGGCTCCTAATATCCAATTTTCCATGGTTCAGATTATGCACATGACTTTTGTTCACTGTACATGCATATGACGTATGTGACTCTTCTTCCGAGGGTTCGCATATAATTTTCAAACTTCACATTTTTCATCCATCTGTACTTGAACTACCATTTCTCTTTCATATCCTATGAAATATCTATACCATCAAACATGCCATCTACAATAGTTTCGCAATCATCATATTATAACCAAATTGAATATTTATCAAGCAGGTTACTATCAAGGACAACACATTAGCCATAATGCCAACAAATTTAATAAATGAAATTATTCAAAATAATAATATGAATCATATTGAATCTTAAATGAATTTGAAATTTACATATAATATTTTGAATATTTAGGGGAAATTAAAATATTAGAAATATGTTATGGATCTTAATTTGGGTGAAAACCCATTTTCTCAACATTTTAAATTTAAAAATAAAAATTAATATTTGTAAATTCAAATCTAAACTAAATCATAAATGAGATTAGACTCCAACAATCACCTATAGACAAGGGCGAGGACTAGGAAAAGGAGTAAGGAACCAAGATCTAGGAAGAGCAAGAGCCACTTGTAAGGAAGGAAGACACCAAGAATGTGCAATAACAAGAACCACTTGTAAAGAAGGGAGAGGACGAGGAAAAGGAGGAAGGCACCAAGAAATAGGAAATGAAAGAGATACTAGTAAAAATGGAAGACAACAAGTATGAGCAAGAACAAGAACCATCTGTAAAGAAGGGAGAGGACCAGGCAAAGGAGGAATGCACCAAGAACTAGGAAGAGCAAGAACTGCCAACAAAAGAGGAAGACTAGAAGAGTGAGTAGGAGAAAAAACCATATGTGGAGAAGGGAGATGACAAGGAAAAGGAGGAAGGCACCAAGAACAAGGAAGAGAAAAACCTACTAGTAAAGGAGGAAGATATGAATAATGAGAAAGAGCATGAACTAGCCGCAGAGAAGGGAGAGGACAAGGCAAAAGAAGAAGGCACCCAAAACAGGAAGATCAAGAGACACCGATAAAGGAAGAAAGCATGAAGAATGCGAAAGAGAAAAAACCACCTGTAGAGAGGGGAGAGGACAAGGCAATGGTGGACACCAACAATGGGGAGCCACAAGACTCCCCTGCATTGAAGAAGGCTAGGAGAAGCACAAAGCAATTATAACCACTCTTTCAACCTATGAATAAATTACACTTTATAACAAGATAACCATGATTGTATGTTCCTTGGTGTATAGTATCCTTGAATTGTGAATATTTTTCTTATAAGATAAGATAATGCAAATGTGTGTTTTGTTTTCATAAAAAGTATTTCAAGTCAACATTTACTTTGAATATAAATTATCATTATGTGCTAGTTAACTGTATAATCAAAATTCTAGGAATATAAAAAATATTTAAGTCAACATTTACATTGAATATTGATGATCAGCTGTGCCAGGTAAGGAAGTGTATAATCAAAATAAGGAAGTGTATAATCAAAATATATATATATATATATAGGTGAATAAAAATGTGAAAATTTTAAAATAAAAAATTATTTTAAAATGTAAAAATTTGGTGAAAATTGAATGATAAGATGTTTCACAATAGTTTTATTAATTAGTAATTTTAAATTACATTTAAATGGATAATTGTTTTTTTAATAAAAATATGAAACATTAAGATAAAATGTTAATCAATTTTGATAGATGATAATCTCAAAGGGGTAAAGGTGGATGGGTGTATGTTACTTTTCTATTAGATGGGGATAATGTGATATTAAGAGTGAAATACAAAAAATATTAAAATTTTAATTGTTTAATTTTCGAACCTGTAAAATAACATGGTTAGTCTAATTATATACTTATCATAATTATTACCTTTTTACAAAATTATTAATTTGATTTTTGAGAGAAAAATGGTTTATTACAAAAATATTATCCATACAAAATTAAGATCTCGTGTTGTGCCCTTGATTTTAAAAATGTATCAATCACCATGTTTACAACCATCTTTGGAACCCTTATAATCTATGTAATATTATGATGAGGTTATACAAAAATATTATTGTTAAAATACATTGCTAAGATAAAATGATTTTTGATTTTTTTTAAATGATTTTTTTAGATGTATTATACTGTTTGTAAATAGACTATACACCATGCATAAGGCATTAGTTACAACAATCTTTGGAACCTTACAATCTATCTAATATTATGATGAGGTTAAAATGCATTGCTAAGGTAAAATGATTTTTTTTGGAGATGTATTATACTCTTTGTAAATAGACTATACACCATGCATAAGGCATAGGCATTAGTTACAATATTACGTAGAATTCGAGTTTATTTTAGTATTCATAATGATAATATCTTTAAAAAATTGTGAAATATTACAAATATTTATATATTGATTTTAATTTCAATTTAAGATAGGGTAAGGAGAAAATTATTTGTAATTTGGAATCTTACCCAGTCATAAAATGATATCCTTAATTGTTTTCTAATAGGAAAAAATCATTATTCATAACACTTTAGTCTTCCAAGTTAATCTTTACACATATGAAGTATGCTTGAACATCCCATTTCAATACTCATATTTCATTCTTTGTATTAAAGTTAATATACTCCCATAAAATTTAAAAACAATTTACAAAGTTTAGTAAATGTAGGTTTAGTGCATTAGATTTTTGTGTGGAAAGAAGGTACGCTATGATTAAAAGAGGATGTGATAGAAATTATGAAGATTGACTTTTGTGTGAGAAGAAGGTACCATATGATTAAAAGAGTATATCATAGAAATTATGAAGATTGTTTTAGTTATTGAAACTTAAATGAAAATAGTCAAATTATTATGAAAAATATTGAACTTTAAATGAATTTTAAATTTATTTATAAGATTCAGAATGTTAGGGGAATTTAAATTATTAGACCACATATTTTGAATATTAATTTGGGTGAGAAAAACCATTTTTTAATGTTATAAATTTAAAAATTAAAATGAATATATGTAGAAATTTGAATTTAAATTAAATCATAAATTAATTTAGATAAAAAAATAAATATTAATAAGAAAACATGTTGAGTGTGTAATATTTTTTTTTTGTGTTTTTAGCTTTATGTGTGATTCATATGTAGCATATGGGTAATAAGGAAGCATATCATATTTTTGGGTTAATTTTTGTGTTCATTTTTTTGGGTTTTGGTACATGGTTTTTGTTCTTAGATGTTTTGTAGTGTATTGTGGTTTATCTCATTGTTTTGTAATTCCAATTAAGGAACTACAATTTTATTCTAATTTATGATTAATGAATTAAGGGTTCATGTATTCCACGAGATATACATATTTTATTATAACACTATAAAAATATAATATATTAAAAAATCTTTTTGGTTTTCCTGGTTTATGGTTTCCAAGGTAAATTTTGTATGTTAAATGTGTGCGTGTTTTCCATTGCATAATTTCTTTTTTCTATTAAGAATATGCTTGCAATAAATAAATGCACATGGTTAAAATCAACATTTGATACTAAAGTAGTTTGGCTCAACATTTGGTACCAAAGTAGTTTGGCTTAAAGGAGATGGCTTTTTGGCCACAACGTTTGTATTGGGCCTATGGTAAACCTTGTTATAGTGGGAGATCTATGGGATTGATTCTTACAGTGAAATGAAATAACAGGAAATGCAAAAAAGAGATTGACAAATTTAATTGATACAGTTTTAAGCTATGGAAGATCAAAATGGAAGATCTTTTAGTGGAGAAATATCAGTGGATCATTGTGGATCTAGGCACCACATC
This sequence comes from Pinus tabuliformis, assembly GCA_031772625.1. Lineage (NCBI taxonomy): Eukaryota > Viridiplantae > Streptophyta > Pinopsida > Pinales > Pinaceae > Pinus > Pinus tabuliformis. Next base: position 150,169,200 of record CM062805.1, on the reverse strand, counting down.
AATGGGGATGTCGATAGAAAAACCGGAAAAGTTGAATTAGAAGGAAATTAGCAAAATATGGTTTTATCTCTTAAATTCAATATTACTAAATTTTTTAGGGGAATCTACAATGAAGGAATTGTGGAACAAATTAGGAGCTTTATATCAGTCAAAGTGTTAGGTCCCTATACTACTAGTGATTCCCCCATTACTATTGTCATTGTAGCCCTTATTGTTATTGTTGTGCCCCTATTGTTATTATTGTGCCCCATAGAAGCCACTATTGTTATTTTTGTGCCTTTATATTATTATTGTTATGTCGCCTTTGATTATATTGTGACCCCTTAGACTCCTATATATAGAAAGGAGGTTTTGTCATTTGTATCATCGAAGAATTGTTCATTCGTGTGATGAAAAGGAGGTTGCCCCCTCAAAGAGGCTGATTTAGAAAGGAGGATTTGTCATTTGTATCATCGAAGAATTGTTCATTCATGTAATGACAAGGAGGTTGCCCCCTCAAAGAGGCTGATTTCTAAGTTGTTGATCTATCTTTTCTATCTTTTTGTGAGTTGGTTTCATAACATTTGGTATCACAGGTTTGGATTCCAGGGTTTTGCTGCTCCAAAACCGGTCATCGTGGAATTTTCGCTATACTTTGTTTCTGCGACGATTTAGAAGCTAAAAAAACCCATTTGAGACGAAATCTCGATGATCGTGGGGTCCGAATTTCAAATCTTGTCTCGCTATATTTTATGAGATATGATCCAAGGCAGTTAGGGTTTTTGCAGGCTCCCGAATTACATCCCAAACAGGTGACCTTGGGAAAATCATCATAAATTTCTTTGTGAGTATAATATTGAAATTTTGTGGGAATTTACAGAAAGAGGATGAACTATTGTTTTCTTTGCATCATTTTCAGGGCCGAAGGTTGAAACAATGACACGTGGCACTTCCTACAAGTTCGCTCTACGAAAAAAGATTAGAATCAGGTCATGTTGGGAGATTGGGCATAACGCTTTCTTGGAAAATCCAATTTCGATCAACCTTGTGGCATTGGAAAGAGGACTCAGAGGGCTACCATAGTTCACAATTACAGACCTTTGAGATCTGAAATTTCAGAGATACATCAGACACAATATCAAGCTCCTAGAAAGTGAAAAAAGGTGCATAGTGTTTTTAAAATTTTGCATAAGTTTGGTTTGAAAAATTAGTTTGAAGGAATTCAAAGGGCATAGGGAAGCATAATTATCATTAATTGATGCCCCGAAAAAATAAAATGTAAACACCTAGTAAGCAACCTGAAAGCTCTAGCATGGCTCATGAAGAAGAGGAAGAAATGCAACATGATATATCAAAATTACGAGACCAAGTGCAACAAAATTCACTCTCACAAAAAGTAACAGAATCTAAGATGGATGGTTTAAAGAAAGGCGTAGAAGCTAAGATGAATGACGTTAAAGCTAAGATGAATGAAGTGGAAGCTAAGATGGATGGTTTAGAAGAAAAACTTAAAGGCAACATGGAAGATTTGAAGACATATTTGACAAAGTTTCTACAAGAAATGCATACTAATGGAAAAAGGGTAGTAAAGGAAACTCATGAAGAGAACAAAATAAATGTTAATCATGATTTCATAGACTCTAACATTGGATCGAAGACCCACCATGTTTCAAAGATTGATATGAGGAAGTTTGATGGCAAGGATTTCATAACATGGATACTGCAGATGGAGCAATATTTCGATCTCCATAATGTGCAAAACACACAAAAGGTACACATTGCAGCCTTATATTTGGAACCAAATCAGTTTGTATGGTATCGATGTCTTTGCTCTCATAAAAAAATTGTCACTTGGGAAATTTTTACGGATGAAATGATAGCACATTATGAGGATACAAAAAGCAACACTTTTTTTAGCCAATTAATAAATCTCAAACAAAAGGGTTCAATGATGGAGCACATTGAGGACTTCCAAAAATTGAATATAAGGGTAAAATATATTCTAAAGGAGCATAGGATTGATGTGTTCATGGGGACGTTAAAGGATAACATCCAACATGTGGTTCACCTTTGGGAACCTGATTCATTAGAGAAGGCATTCAGGTTGGAAAGAAAAATGGAAAGCAAAATTATGGCAACAAGGAAGCCTACCACTCACAATTATAAAGATGGAAGTGTTTTTGTCCCTAGCCTTCCACAACCTACAAGGTTGAAACCACAAAAATTGGAATGAAAAAGAGCAAAAGGGCTTTGTTACAGTTGTTATAGAAAATACACTAAAGGTCATAAGTGTGCTGAGAAGAAATTATTTTACATAGATTGTGAAGAGTAGGAAGAAAAGGAACAAGAAATGTCAAAAGAAGAGGATATACACCAGGAAGAAACCATAGAGAAAGAAGAAATGCATCCATCCATATCTTGTAATGCATTGGCCATAATTACCACTCCTCAAACTATCAAGATAGAAGTGTTGACACCTAATAATAGGGATTGGGTGAACAATTGTAAATAGTGTAAATAGTTAATAAGAGAAAATGAAGAGTCATCCGGAGATGAAACTCAATAGTCACTCCCTCATGAATATAAATATGAAGAACCCAAGTGAATAGATATAATCTCATTTGAGGAGTTACCTCCTAGCCTAACATGGTATCAGAGCCAACACTATTTTTAGCATTTATCCTTGTTTTCAAACCAATACTGCCCAGATTTGAAGCACATTTCTCCCTCTCATACATACGCTGCTCCCTTATGTAGGTTGCTCCAATACACTACACTGCCTGTAAACACTGCGCTGCCATATTATGCTCCCCTTGCTGTTTCCACGATTCAGATATCCACTCGCAGTAGTTCCCACCATTCGTGGTATAAAAATTCATAGCGCTATGTATATAGCCCTCCTCTCCATTTTGTCGCTACTCCATATGGCCCCTCCTCTCCTCGCAGATCTCCATATGCGCTGTGTACTCAACAATGCTCCAGAAACGTGACCGTTATCCCTCGACTAAATCTATATTGCACAGGCGAGAAGTCTCATGTTTTATGTTCCCCAAAAGAGATGAACCATGTCAGTGGAAACAAGGTATAGGAGAAGACCATCCAGCCCATTTTTTCCATGCCAATTCCTTTAGTTATCGTCTGTATCTCTTCTATATATTATTATTGATTATGTTGGGTTGTGTTATATTCTTTCCACGACTATCTCCCCTAGTTAACTGGGGCATTAGAGGGGGGGCTCTGCCCCCCCTTTGTTGCGGCGATTGTGCAACAAGGGGGTCACAGGGGGTTTGAGGGGGGCGGTTAGTCCCCCTCTACGTGGTCTGAGGCAGTGCCCAGGGATTTTCTTTTTTTGGACCCTATATTAGGTGGGCGGACCTACCTATGGTTTTGTGCATGTTTTTCGCACATGGTTTTGAGCGCGATGGTTTTCGGTCCATGGTATTAGATGCTTCGGCATATATATATATGTATTGTAACATTGAAAGGAACACAATGAAAAATCAATCTCGTAGTCCCGGTTTTAGGATCTAGGGGAAAATCTTTGTGTATATTTGTTTTATGTGTTATGCTCTCGCGATTGTTTATTTTCTATGTTTTAGAATTCGTATGCAGGTAATTTTTGTACGGGGTTAAAACCTACATTTGGTATCGGAGCTATTTTGGCTTCAAGGGGATGCCTCTATTGTTGGGGGGTTTCACTCGGGCCCGTGGTAGACCCTGTTCAGTGGGAAATCTGCGGGATCAATTCTAGTTGTGAAAGAAGATGACGAGAAGTGGAAAGATAGAGACCGAGAAATTTAATGGTTAGAGTTTTGAGTTATGGAAACTCAAGATGGAGGATCTATTGGTAGATAAATATCAGTGGATCATGGTAGATTTGGGTACTAAACTAATGGGAGTATCCGATGAAGAATGGAAGAAGTTGGATCAGAAGGAAAAGATGTTAGGTCCCTACACTAGTAGTGTAACCCCTTATTTTTATTAGTACAAACCCCTTGTTATATTGTTGTGCCCATGTATTCCCCATATTGTTATTATTGTGCCCCATAGAAGCCCATTATTCTTATTATTTTTCCCTTACATTATTATTGTTATGTCAGCTCTGATTATATTATGACCCCTTAGACTCCTATATATAGAAAGGAGGTCTTGTCATTTGTATCATCCAAGAATTGTTCATTTGTGTAATGTAAAGGAGGTTTCCCCCTCAAAGAGGCTGATTTCTAAGGCATTGATTTTTCTTTTCTATCTTTTTGTGAGCTGGTTTCATAACATTTGGCATCAGAGCTTTGGATTCTAGGGTTTCGCTGCTCCAAACAGATCATCATGGAATTTTCGCTATAACTATTTTTCTGCGACATTTCAGAAGCTAAAAAAAAACCCATTTGAGCCGAAATCATTCTAAACTATGGGTCTAAATTTCAGAGCTTGTTTCATTATTTTTTTCAGAGATATGATCTGAGGAAGTTAGGGTTTTTTTCATACTCCCGAATTACATTCCAAACAGGGCACCGTGGGAGATTTGGCATAACTCTTTATTGGAGAATCCAATATTGATCAGACTTGTGGGGTTAGAAAGATGACTCAAAGGGATACTACAGGATGTGGTTTCAGATATTCAAGATCCACAGTTACAGAGATACAACAGAGTCAATATCAAGCTCTTACAAAGTGAAAAAAAGGTGTGTAGTTTTTTTTAAATTTTGCATAGGATTGGCTTAAAGGAATTCAAAGGGAATAGTGAAGAATTGTTATCATTAATAGATGCCCCGAAGAAAGAAAATGGAAACACCTAGTAAGCAACCTTAAAGATCTAGCATGACTCGTGAAGAAGAGGAAGAAATGAAACATGATATATAAAAATTACAAGACCAAGTACAACAAATTTCATTGTCACAAAAGGGAATTGAAGCCAAGATGAATGGCGTGGAAGCTAATGTGAATGGCGTGCAATTTAATATGAATGGTGTGGAAGCTAAGATGGATGGCATGGAAGCTAAGATGAATGGCATGGATGCTAAGATGAATGGCATGAACACTAAGATGGAAGAATTGAAGATAAATTTGAATAAGTTGCTTCAAGAGATGGTTACTAATGGTGAAAGGGTAGTAAAGGAAACTCATGATGAGAACAAAAGAAATTTTAATCATGATTTCATAGACTCTAATGTTGGATTGGAGACTCACCATGTTCCAAAAATCGATATGAGGAAGTTTGATGGCAAGGATCCCGAAACATGGATACTAAAGATGGAGCAATTTTTTTATTTCCATAATGTGAAAAACACACAAAAGCTACATATTGCAACTTTATATTTGGAACCAAATCAGTTTGTATGGTATTGATGGCTTTTTCTAGTAAACGAATTGTCACTTGGGCAATTTTTACGGAAGAAATGATAGCACATTATGAGGATAAAAAAAGCAACACCTTTTTTAGCCAATTGATAAATCTCAAACAAAAGGGTTCAATGATGGAGCACATTGAGGACTTCCAAAAATTGAACATAAGGTAAAACATATTCCAGAGGAGCATAGGATTGATGTGTTCATAGGGACTTTAAAGGATAATATCCAACATGAGGTTCGCCTTTGGGAACCCGATTCATTGGAGAAGGAATTTAGGTTAGCAAGAAAAATGGAAAGCAAAATTATGAAAACCAGGAAGCCTACCACTCACAACTATAAATATGGAAGTGTTGTTCCCCCTAGCCTTCCACAACCTACAAGGTTGACACCACAACAATTGGAAGAAAAAAGAGCAAAAGGGCTTTGTTACAGTTTTGATAGAAAATACACTAAAGGTCATAAGTGTGCTGAGAAGAAATTATTCTACATAGATTGTAAAGAGAAGGAAGAAAAGGAACAAGAAATATCAAAAGAAGATGATACTATCTAGGAACAAACCCTAGATAAAGAAGAAATGGATATGACCATATCTTGTAATGCATTGGCTGTAATTACCACTCCTCAAACTATCAAGATAGAAGGACATATCAAGAAGAGAAAGGTAATAGTGTTGATTGATTCGGGAAGTACCCATAATTTTATTCATTGTAAGATATCCAAGGAATTGAACTGCTTCCTATATCTAGCACCAGAGTGTCAACTGATGGTTGCAAGTGGAGGAACCATAAATTGTTTTGGAAAGTGCCTTAATAGAAAGCTATCCATGGGAGAATATGTATTGAATAGCCCAATGCTTTCCATTCCAATGGGTGGTGCTGATGTTGTACTAGGTGTCCAATGGCTACAATCCTTGGGTACAATAGCTTTTAATTTTCAAGAACTTTTCATGAAATTTTGTGCGAAAGGAAATGAATGTGAATTAAGGGGTATTGCAGGGAAACTGAGAAAGATAATAAGCTCTAACGGTATGACAAAGCTCCTAAAGAAGGAACAACGAGGCGTAATTGCACAGTTATGTTCAATATAGGTTCTCACATTGAAATCATCTATTTATCAAGATCTCCAAAAAGTCTTGGACAAGCATTCCAAGGTATTTGAGACTCCCAAAGGCCTCCCACCTATTCGTGATCATGATCATGGTATTCATTTGATTCCAGGAAGTGTTCCTCCAAACATCAAGCCGTACAGATATCCCTATGCCCAAAATAGTGAAATTGAACATATGGTTGCAGAAATGCTAGAGGCTGGTATAATTCAACCTAGTCAAAGTTCTTTCTCTGCTCCAATAATATTGGTGCACAAGAAGGATGGATCATGGTGCATGTGTTCAGATTATAGGGAGCTCAACAAGATCACTATTAAAGATAAATTTCCCATTCATGTCATTGATGAATTATTGGATGAATTGCATGGATCAATTTACTTCACCAAGTTGGACCTTCGTTCAGGATATCATCAAATCAGAATGAAGACTGAAGACATTCTGAAAACAACATTTATAACTCATGAGGGTCATTATGAATTTTTGGTCATGCCTTTTGGCCTTACCAATGCACCTTATACATTTCAAGGTTTGATGAATTCTATTTTCAAATCCTTCCTTAGAAAATTTGTGTTAATATTTTTTGATGATATACTAATCTACAACAATTCTTGGAAGGATCATGTTCAACATGTTGACAGGGTGCTCAAACTATTGGAGGAGAAACAATTATATGCAAAAAGCTCCAAATGTTTATTTGGAGTACAAGAGGTGGAATATCTGGGTCATATTGTATCTCATGAAGGTGTTAAGGTAGACCCTAGCAAAATTAAAGCCATTAAGGAATGGAAAATCCCCACATCCATAAAGCATCTGCGAGGATTTATTGGGTTGACAAGGTATTATTGCAAATTTGTTAAGAATTATGGGAGAATAGCAGCACCTCTAACAACATTATTAAAGAAATATGCATTTTCATGGACTCTAGAAGCAACAAAGGCCTTCAAACATCTTAAAGAGGCAATGTGCCAAGCACAGGTCTTAGCTATGCCAGACTTCGCAAAAAACTTTATTTTGAAATGTGATGCCTCAGGAAATGGAATTGGTGTTGTTTTAATGCAATATGAAAGACCGATTGCTTTCGAAAGTCGTCCAATCAAAGGAAAGTATTTACAAAAAGCTATTTATGAGAAGGAAAAGTTGGCAATACTACATGCACTTAAGAAATGGCGACCCTACCTAATGGGAAGACACTTCAAGGTAAAAACAGATCATGATAGTCTTAAATACTTCTTAGAACAAAGATTATCCTCTGAAGAGAAACAAAAATGGGTCACAAAGATGTTGGGTTATGACTTTGAAATCATCTACGAAAAAGGGAAGCAAAATGTTGTGGCAGATGCACTCTCAAGAAAGGATGAGGATGTGGAAGCATTGTTGTGCGCCATTTCTATTATCCAACCAGATTGGATAAACAAAGCAAGGGATGAATGGAAGAAAGATGAAGAAGTGTGGCCACTCATTCAAAAGTCGCAGAAGATCTCAGTTCAAACAATATTGCTAGAACTTGACGAGGAAGGAAAAATCATATTGGAACGTGGAGTAGTGATAGAAACAAGAACCTAATAGCTATGAAATCGATCAATTTCAGAGTATCTCATCAAGTGGAAGAACTTACCCACTGAAGATTCCACATGGGAGAACAAGAATTGTATACAGAAGCATCAAGAACTACTCAAGCGTTGAGGACAACACTTTTTGAAGGAGAGGGGCATGCTAGGTCCCTATACTACTAGTGTAACCCCTTATTGTTATTAGTACAAACCCCTTATTATATTGTTGTGTCCATGTATTCCCCGTATTGTTATTGTTGTACCCCATAGAAGCCCACTATTGTTATTATTGTGCCCTTACATTATTATTGTTATGTCGGCTCTAATTATATTATGACCCCTTGGACTCCTATATATAGAAAGGAGGTCTTGTCATTTGTATCATCCAAGAATTGTTCATTTGTGAAATGTAAAGTGGGTTTCCCCCTCAAAGAGGTTGATTTCTAAGGCATTGATTTTTCTTTTGTATCTTTTTGTGAGCTGGTTTCATAACAAAAGAGCACAATACGATTGTGTGTCTCAGATTCAATATTGCTAAATGTATCAAGGGAAGCTATAGCTAATGAATTGTGGGAAAATTTAGGGACTTTGTACCAATCTATGTGTTAGGCCCCTATACTACTAGTGTAACCCCTTATTGTTATTAGTACAACCCCCTTATTATATTTTTGTACCCATGTAGTCCCCATATTATTACTATTGTGCCCCATAGAAGCCCACTATTGTTATTATTGTGCCCTTCCATTATTATTGTTATGTCAGCTTTGATTATATTATGACTCCTTAGACTCCTATATATAGAAAGGAGGTCTTGTCATTTGTATCATCCAAGAATTGTTCATTTATGTAATGTAAAGGAGGTTGCCCCATTGAAGAGGCTAAATTTTAAGGTGTTGATCTATCTTTTCTATCTTTTTGTGAGCTGGTTTCATAACATTTGGTATCAGAGCTTTCGATTCTAGGGTTTCGCTGCTCCAAATAGGTTATCATGGCATTTTCGCTATAACTTTATTTCTGCGACGTTTCAGAAGCTAAAAAAAAAACCCATTTGAGAAGACATCGCTCTAAACCTCAGGTCTGAATTTCAGACCTTTTTGCACTATATTGGCGGAGATATGATCTGAGGAAGTTGGTCTTTGTGCAGACTCCTGAATTACATTCCAAACAGGGGACCTGGGGAAAATCATTACAACTTTCTCTCTAAGCATTAGATTGAAATTTCGTAAGAAGGTACAAAAAGAGGACAAACTATAGTTTCTTGTACATATTTTTCAGAGCCAAAGGTCAAAACAGTGACACGTGGGACGTCATACAAGTTCTCTCTACTAAACTAGTCTATAATCAGGTCACTGTGGGAGATTTGGCATAACTCTTCCTTGGAGAATCTAATTTGGATCAGACTGGTGGCATTGGAAAGAGGACACAGAGGGCTACTGCAAGTCGCAATTTCAGAACTAGAAGAGCTGAAATTACAGAGTTATAGTCATTTCAATATCGAGCTCCTAAAATCAAGAAAAGGTGATATGAGGAAGTTTGATGGCAAGGATCCGGTAAATTGGATACTTCAGATGGAGCAATATTTTGATCTACATGGTGTACCACTGTTACAAAAGGTATGTATTGCATCTTCATATTTAGAACCGGATCAATTTTTATGGTATAAATGGCTTTGTTCTCGTAAACAACTTGTTACGTGGTCAATTTTCACAGAGGAAATTATAGCACATTATGAGGATACAAAGAGCAACACCTTCTTTAGAGAAACACCACAACAATTGGAAAGAGTAAAAGAGCTTTGTTACATATTGCAAAGTAAAATTATGGCAACAAGGAAGTCTAACCCTCACAACTACAATAATGGAAGTGTTGTTTCTCCTAGCCTTCCACAACCTACAAGGGTTACACCACAACAATTGGAAGAGAAAAGAGAAAAAGGGCTTTGTTACAATTGTGATAGCAAATGCACTAAAGGTCATAAGTGTGTTGAGAAGAAATTATTTTACATAGATTATGAAGAGGAGGAAGAAAAGGATCAAGAAACATCAAAAGAAGAGTATATACACCAGAAACCAACCCCAGAGAAAGATGAAATGAATCCAACCATATCTTGTAAAGCATTGGCAAGAATTACCACTCCTCAAACTCTCAAGATAGAAGGACATATCAAGAAGAAAAATGTTCAAGAAGTGAAAGATCACATCCAGCATCAAGAAATGAATCCGACCATATCTTGTAAAGCAGTGGAAGAAATTACCACTCCTCAAACTCTCAAGATAGAAGGACATATCAAGAAGAAAAAGGTTCAAGCAGTGAAAGATCACATTAAGCATCAACAACAAGTTCTCCAACTTTTAAAGGATAACGCCACTTTGGTGCAAAATTGAATGAAACAATAGGTAGATCAACATTGTAGTGAAAAATGTTTTGATGTAGGTGATTGGGTATTTTTACTGCTACATCTCAAGCAAGCTATTTATGAGAAGGAAATGTTGGAAATACTACATGAACTTAAGAAATGGCGACCTTACCGAATGGGAAGACACTTAAAGGTAAAATTGGATCATGATAGCCTTAAATACTTTTTAGAACAATTATTATCTATATAAGAACATAAAAAATGGGTCACAAATATATTGGGTTATGAGTTTGACATCATCTATAGAAAAGGGAAGCAAAATTTTGTTGCAAATGCACTCTCAAGAAAGGATGAGGATGTGGAAGTATTGTTTTGGGCTATTTCTATTATCCAACTAGATTGGTTAAACGAAGCAAGGGATGAATGGAAGAAGGATGAAGAAGTGTGGCCATTCATTCAAAAGTTGCAGAAGATCCCTATTCAAAAAATATTGCCAGAACGTGAAGAGGAAGGAAAAATCATATTGGAACTTGGAGCAGTCATAGAAACAAGAACCCGACAGCTATGAAATCGATCAATTTCAGAGTATCTCATCAAGTGGAAGAACTTACCCACTGAAGATTCCACATGGGAGGACAAGAATATTCTACAGAAGCATCAAGAACTACTCAAGTGTTGAGGACAACACTTTTTGAAGGAGAGGGACATGTTAGGCCCCTATACTACTAGTGTAACCCCTTATTGTTATTAGTACAACCCCCTTATTATATTGTTGTACCCATGTAGTCCCCATATTGTTACTATTGTGCCCCATAGAAGCCCACTATTGTTATTATTGTGTCCTTCCATTATTATTGTTATGTCGGCTCTGATTATATTATGACTCCTTAGACTCCTATATATAAAAAGGAGGTCTTGTCATTTGTATCATCCAAGAATTGTTCATTTATGTAATGTAAAGGAGGTTGCCCCCTCGAAGAGGTTGAATTCTAAGGCATTGATCTATCTTTTCTATCTTTTTGTGAGTTGGTTTCATAACACTATGTCTCTGGTGAATAAACTGTTCCTACGAAAAAAGCTATACAACCCGAGGATGAAAGATGGAGACTCGGTGACAGAGCATCTGAACGCATTTAAGACTGTGGCAAGTCAGTTATTATTTATATTAAATTTTAGATGAAGATAAGTGTATCAATTTGTTGTGTTCTCTACCAGATTTGTGGAATAGTCTGGTTATTGCAATAGGTAGCAATGGAACTGCCCTGTAGTTTGATAAAATAGTCTCATCCTTACTAACGGAGGAGATGAGATGGAAAAATACGGAGAACCAGAATGGTGATGCCTTGTCCATATGAGGAAGGTCCCAGAATAGAAACAAAAATAAGTGATCGAGTGGGAGATCTAAATCTCCAGGAAAACCTGTAAAGGTGTGTTGAAAATGAAAAAAGGAAGGGCACTACAAAAGGAACTATAAATCTAAAGCTCCTCACAAAGGAAAGGGATCTAATGATGCTCCTTATACAGACGTGAAAACCACCTCAGATGAAGGTGGGGATGTGTACTTGGCTTCTTCAAGTACACATGTAGAACATGAGGCATGGTTGATTGACTTAGGTGCATCCTTTCACTTCACTCCCCATAGAGAGTGGTTCTACGAGTATGAGAAATATGATGGTGGTGCTGTCTTTTTGGGGGATGACAGGAAGGCTAAAAGCATTGGTAGTAGAAAATTTAAGTTGAATTTGCATGGTGGAAGGATTAGAAAACTTTCGGGTGTTCTACATATTCCTGAATTGGCCAGAAATCTAATTTCTGTAAGCAAGCTGGATGATGCAGGTGTTAAAAAAGTGTTCGAGAAGGATACCTACAAGATGGTTTGGGGAGCACTAGTATTGATGTGGGGAGTTTGGATTGGAACTCTGTACAAGCTGCAAGGTAGCACTGTTGTTGATGGGTGCAACAATTTTGTGGTTCTTGAAAGTGGAGCAGAAAATCTAGTGGTCTCTGGAGAAAATACCATGCTATGGCATCAAACGCTTGGACATACTAGAGAGAAGGGCTTTCGAATACTTCATGGTAAATGTATGGTAGAAGGTATGACTAATAGCTCTGTGGATTTTTATTTCTATAAAAATTGTGTGTATGGGAAGCATAATCGAGTGAGTTTCCCCTCTGGTGGTAAGAGGGCGAAACAAATATTAGAGCTTGTGCGCAGTGATGTGTTTGGACCTGTGAAGGTTCCATCACTAGGTAAGTCTGTGTACTATGTATCTTTTATAGATGATTTCTCAAGGAATACATGGATATATTTCATTAAGAAGAAATATGAAGTCTTTGATAGGTTTAAAGAATTTAAGGCTCTGGTGGAAAACTAGATAGAGAAGAAGATAAAGGTGTTGAGGGCAGATAATGGTGGAGAGTTTTGCAAGAAGGAATTTGAAGAATTTTGTAAAAAGTGTGGTGTGGCACAACAAAAGAATACTCCATACACACCTGAGAAAAATGGATTTGCAAAAAGAATGAATAAGACGTTGATGGAAAGGGCAAGAAGCATGGTCAGTGGTGCCAGGATAGGACAAGAATTATGGGCAGAGGCGGTGGAGACATCATGTTACCTGGTCAATAGATCACCTTCATTAGCGTTGGGGGATAAGACTGTATGGATTGGTAAGAAACCATCTCTTTCACATCTGAGGGTATTTGGATGTGATGCATATGTACATGTTCCAAAGGAGAAAAGAACAAAGTTGGATAGTAAATCTGAAAAGTGCATATTTATTGGGTATAAGGATGGTTTAAAGGGTTATAAGCTTTGTAACCCAGTAACAAGGAAGGTTGTGTACAGCCAAGATGTGGTGTTCAGAGAGGTGAAAGATGTTATTAAACATGAAGTCCAACCAAAGGAACCTAAGAAGATAGAGTTTGGGCTTAAGGAGGAAGAACCAGACTCTACATCAGTAGAGGAATCAGAAGATGAAGAGTCACAGACTCGAGTTGTGAGAAGATCAATTCGAGAAAGAAGGCAGCCAGAAAGGTATATTCCATCTGCTTTCTATTCAGATTTTTCTTTATCTATTACTGATGATGATCCCAGAACTGTGAAGGAAGCAGTAGATTCAGAGGATGGCAAACTCTGGAAAGAGGCCATGGTTGATGAAATGGCATCTTTGCACAAAAATGAGGCTTGGGATCTGGTGGAGTTGTCGGCTGGAAGGAAACCCATTGGCAGCAAATGGGTATTCAAGAAGAAGACAAATGCAGAAGGAAAGGTGGAGAAATACAAAACTCGGTTGGTAGAAGAAGGTTATTCTCAGGTGTCGAGAATTGATTTTGGTGATATTTTTTCTCTTGTTACCAAGGTAGCTTCTATTAGATTACTTTTATCTGTTGTTTCTACTTTTGATTTTGAGGTAGAACAGATGGATGTGAAGACAACACTTCTTCATGGTGATCTGGAAGAAGAGATCTAAATGAAGCAACCTGAAGGCTTTGCGGTGAAGGGTAAGAAAGAACTGGTATGCAAGTTAAAAAAAATTTTGTATGAGTTAAAACAGTCACCAAGGATGTGGTATTAGAAATTTGATACATTTATACGGGGATTTGGCTTCACTAGAAGTAAGGAAGATCATTGTGTGTATTTTAAATTAATTGGTGACCATGTTATTTATCTAGTCTTGTATGTGGATGATATGTTGCTGGTTGGAAATGACAAAGAAATTATCCAGGATTTGAAGACCCATTTGTCCTCCAAATTCGACATGAAATATCTTGGTGCTGCAAACTATATTTTGGGCATGGAAATTAAAAGACATTGTACAAAGAGGAAGCTCTGGTTAAACCAAGGGAAGTATGTTAAGACAACACTGCAAAGCTTTAATATGTAGGATATTAAACCGCTAAAGGTTCCTATTCCTGTAGGTGTAAAGTTATCAACTGAACAGTGTCCCAAGGCATAAGAAGAGGAAGAGGACATGTCCCATGTTCCATATGCAAGTGCAGTCGATAGCCTGATGTATGCGATGATCTATACTAGACCAGACATTACACATGCAGTGGGAGTATTGAGCAGGTTTATGTCAAAACTAGGGAAGGAGCATTAGACAACAGTGAAGTAGGTCTTTAGGTATTTGTGTGGCACTAGTGATTATGGTTTGTGCTACCAAGGAAGACCAAGATTGTATAGAGTTTTGGATATTCATGGATTTGTTGATGCAGATTGGACTAGAGGTCTATATCAAAGAAGATCAACAAGAGGGTATGTGTTTAACCTATTTGGAGGTGCATTCATTTGGATGAGTAAGAAACAATCTGTAGTGGCACTATCAACTACAGAGGCAGAATACATGGCATCCACTCATGCAAGCAAGGAAGTAGTCTGGTTGCAGAGATTGTGTTCAAGTATGGGGTTAGTACAGGGAGCTATAAGAATAGACTGTGATAGCCAAAGTGCAATTTTCTTGGCAAAGAACCCTGCTTACCATTCAAAGACAAAGCACATTGATGTTCAGTATCAATTTGTGAGGGATATGATAGAAGAAAAAAAGGTGTTGCTAGTAAAAGTGGACACTTTGAAGAATACTGCAGATGCATTGACAAAATATGTGAGCTCTGAGAAGTTCTCTTGGTGCAGAGAAACAATGGGCATTGTAGGGCTGGATAAATCACTAAGCTCTCCTATGGAAAGAAAAAAACAAGTGGGAGAATGTTGGGTTAGAGGGGGGGCAAAGGCCCCCTTTTGTTGCGCCGATTGCGTATAGGGGGGTCACAGGGGGTTTGAGGGGGGTGGTTAGCCCCACTCAGGATTTTTTTTTTTGGACCCTATATTAGGTGGGTGGACCTACCTATGGTTTTGTGCATGGTTTTCTCACATGGTTTTGGGCGCGATGGTTTTCGGTCCATGGTATTGGATGCTTCGACATGTATATATATGTATTGTAACATAGAAAGGAACATAATGAAAAATCAATCTGGTAGTCCCAGTTTTTGGATCCAAGGGAAAATATATGTGTATATTTGTTTTGTGTTATGATCTCGCTATTGTTTATTTTCTGTGTTTTAGAATTCATATGTAGGTAATTTCTGTATGGGGTTAAAACCTACAAAGTATTTCATTACTATTGTGAAATTTTATTGGGTGGATTCTTGCGGGAGATCCAAGATCACATTCCCATATATTCCCTCTCCTAGTAATACCTCTGTCTATACGTATTACATTGTATTTTTTTGTTACACATATTACCAACAGAGGTGCAATTTGTTATAGTCTATTGGAAGTAGAAGCACATTTTTTTACAGTACACAGATTTTTAAAATGCATTCATTAATATCTATTATGGGAGTGGTTCTCACCGGCAAGGAGAACTATCCAGAATGGTCACGGAAAATCAAACACACTCTCATTTTTAATGAGCTGTCGAAAGGAGTGTGTGTTGGAGATGGAGACAATGAACCAGAACAACCTACCTCAGAAAAGGAATTCCCCATTTGGAAAAATAAGAACAACAAGGATTATGCCTTGATTGCAACATCATTTAATGAAGATGTGAGTCACCATATTTCTCCATTTTCAAATGCTTTCGAAGCCTTACAAAAATTGAAGGAACTCTATGACTCACACTCTGCGCTTGAAGTTGTTCAACTCGTGATTAAATTGTTCAACCTTGAATTAAAAAATGATGATCCTCTTGCATTTGCATCAGAAGTAAAATCTATTATGCATGATATCAAAGTCACTAATGTTGAACTGGAAATTCCTCTGATACCTTTTGTCAAGGCAATTTATCCCACTTACTCAAATTATCTTGAGTCATTGCAAGAAAATGGAAACCTCAAAGAAATTACCTTTGACTCCCTTGTGAAAAAATTTGCTGAAAGAGAGAAAGCTTTTGGGAAGAAGACAACTCCTCAGTCTTCTGAAGAGACTGTGTGTATTTCACATAGAGAGAAGAGTGTTGCTCAAGATTCTTCCAGAGGAATAGGTGGTCGAAGAGGAAGAGGAAGAAGAACTTTCAAAGGAAGGGGGGGCAGAAACTCTTAAGGAGAAAAGTCGGATTTGCATTGCATACGTTGCAAAACTGATGGATCACATGATGCATCCACATGCAAGATGACTTGGGACAGAATTGAGCAGGAAAGAAACCAACCCAAAGGTAAAACTAATGAAAAAGAGAAAGGTAAAGCACCTGAATCCGCTCATTATGTTATCGCACATTGTAATATTGGAGTAAATGAAGACGTATTTAATGCTTCACTTACTTCTTGGAAAAATGATTGGTTGCTTGATTTAGGAGCAACTTGCCACATGACTTTTAGAAGATATTTTTTTGAAGAATTTACTGACAATGTTGATGGAGCAGTATGCTTTGCAGACAAATCAAAACTCAAGCCATCAAGGCTTGGCACAATCAAGCTTAAATTGCTTGGTCTTCCAAACTTTCTTCTGCATCATGTTTTATATCTCCCATAGATGAGGAGAAACTTGCTATCCTTGGTCCACATCCACCAGCAAGGACACTCCATTGATATGGTCGATGTCAAGGTTGAGGTGAGAAAAGCATCATATCACTCACTTGTCATGATGGGGATAGAAGAAGAAAGGCTTCTCAAGCTGCAAGGTACCTCTGCTCGTGCACAAAATTTCTCATACAATTCTCATTATGATGAAAGTACATTTCCATCAAGTTTATTATGGCATGCTAGATTTGGACACTTGAACTATGACAACCTCCGCTTGTTGAAGAAAAATGGTGTTACTGGTTTGCCTACAATTCTAGAAAACTTAAGAAATGTGATGCTTGCATTCTAGGAAAGCATAGCAAACCGTTTTTTCATGTTTCACATTCCAGAGCACATAGAAAACTTGAACTCATTCATTCAGATTTATGTGGTCCAATGTTTGTTCCTTCTACCAATGGAAATAAACATATGATGACATTTATTGATGAATACACCAGAATGTGTTGGGTTTATTTATTGAAGAACAAATTTGATGCTTTTCAAACATTCAATAACTTTCGTACATGGATTTAAAATGATGCACAATCTCATATTAGCTCTATTCGCACTGATAATGGAAAATAATAGACTTCAAATGAATTTGAAAACTATCTTTGCCAACATGGGATCAAACATGCTTTATAATCCCGAACAGAATGTAGTAGCTGAAAGAATTAATAGGAAAATCTTAAATATGATGCGCTCCATGATGTTTTTCAAGAATGTAAAATTGATGTTTTGGGCTGATGCAGTTCTATGTGATGTATATGTAAAGAATAGATGTCCATATAATTCTATTAGAAACAAGACTCCTTATGAAATGTGGTATGAGCACATTCCTTCGATAAAGCATCTCAGGGTCTTTGGTTCCACCTGTTATGTCTTGATACCAAAGGTACATAGAAACAAAATTGGTGCAAGGAGTCGTAAGTGTATCTTCTTGGGGTATTGAAACACCTCCAAAGCATACTATCTCTATGATGAAGTCAATAAAAATTTTGTTGTATCTAGAGATGTAATCTTTCTTGAATCATCTAAAGCTGACAATGTTGTTGAGTGGAAACTTGATCATTGGGATAGATTCACAAATGAAAAATCATTTCAAGGATTTGATAATCAAATTCCACATCTTGAAGGGGGGATTCCTATACTGGCTCAACTTATGGAATCTTCTTCTAAAGTACTCTCTCCTCTGCATGAAACTCCAACCAATGATGATACTTTGAGTGATGTGATTGATAGAATTAGGATACTCAATCTTGATTCAGTCCCAACTCATTCAACTGAGCAGCCTAGACCATCTCAGAAAGGTCCCAAAAAGTGGCTAACAAAGACACTCGATAGTGTTCATCCTCATGAGGTTGGAAAGACTGGAACTAGAAATTCAACCTGGCAAAATGGAGGTGATGTAGATGACTCTGATTCACCTATTGATATGGATGTTTCTTATGATTGTGAATTGAACTTGTCTACATATTTTGAACCAACTTCCTTCAATGAAGTCAATTCTCATGATGAATGGAAAGAAGAGATGCAAAAGGAGTATGATGCCTTGATAAAGAATGGAACTTAACATTGGTTGATCCTCCATTGAGAACCAAACCAATTGGCTGCAAGTGGGTCTACAAAAACAAGTATAAAGTTGATGGCTCACTTGACAAGCACAAAGCCAAGCTTGTGGAAAAAGGTTTTGCATAGAAGGAAGGGGTCGATTATGAGGAGAATTTTCCCCCACAGCAAAATTGGGCTACCATTCGGACGCTCTTTTCCCTAGCAGCTCAGAACGGTTGGAAAGTCCATCAAATGGATGTAAAAACTGCTTTCTTAAATGGAGATCTAAAAGAAAATGTTTTTATGTCCCAGCCTGAAGGATTCACTATGAAAGGACATGAACATAAAGTATGCAAACTTTTGAAATCCTTGTATGGCCTCAAACAAGCACCATGAGCCTGGTACAAAAAACTAACTGAGCATCTTCTGAAACTCAATTTCAAACATTATGATCTTGATGATGCAACTTTATTTGTCAAGAAAGTTGGCAAAACAATTGTATATATTGTGGTATATGTAGATGATCTTTTGATGACAGGGAATAATGAGAGATACATTGTGTTGTGGGGAAAAATGCCTATGCAGGACGATCCTATCCACCTAAGGTGTGACAGTGCCTTAGCAACAAACAGAGACAACTATTCTAGTATTCTTCCTTTATGAATTAAGAATGAAGAGAGATAGATGGACTAACCGGTGTCTTCCGTTTGTCCCTCGATCCAGTTTCTCTTCTCTTGGAGAGTTCCCAGCTACTTGCCTTCTCGCTCGCCCAGCTTCAAGAGGTTTTTGCAAGATCACAAGAAGAGAACACTACACAAGACATGGATTCATATTCATAACTAGTTCAGGATTAGAAATAAACTAAACATACTAATGCAATCATACATCAAAAATACATCAGTATATAGGAGAAACCAAGATAGCTTTATTGATGAATAACAAGGTTCAGGAAGAGATACAACCCAGAGGGCTCCAATCCAGCATCTCCTTCCCAGCAAATGGAATTCCTATCTTCACCCCCTTTAAAGCATTAAGCACCCAATGATTCCAATCTCAAACCAACAACAATTCTTTGCAATAACAAAATTCCAGCCTCTAGATCTCATGGAGGAGAGATCCATATATAGATGTTTGGAGAGAGGATGAGTCAGCTTGAGATCTGACTAGTGTCCTCTCCCTCTGTCAGTTCTTGATTCCACTTGGAGGTTCTTGCTTCCACTTGGAGATTTGGAACCTCTTACTCTTCACCAGTCGAATTCCCTGAGGCAAGTGTCATTGAGGAAGATTTTGGAAGCTTCCTGGGATTTGACACCTCATGGAATGAACTTGCCACTAGCTGTCTGCGCAGGTAGCCAGTGTTGCCTTTGACATTCAGCGCAGGTAGCCAGTGTTGGCTTTGACATTCAGCGCAGACAGCTAGTGGAGCCACTGAAATGATCCTGAATTGACTTGTTTTTGAGCAGTTTCTGGTGGAGAACTTCTGTGAATTGCTGTGGTTTGTTAGCCTTGTTCCTCTAGGGGTAGGAACAACATGTTTAGGGACTTTGGATCCCTTAGATTATGGACATTTTATGCTCAATGCTGTAAGGCACAAAAATGTCTATAACAGTTGCCCCCTAAAGTATGAGGCTGTTTATCGGGTGAAATGCTTTATCAGGGGGATCCGAAGTTCATCCAATGCTGGGAGGAGACCTGTAATAGGATACAATACAATACATTATTTTTCATACTGCTTTCATGATCTAGCTGAGGCGGGCATTCCCATGCTCAACTTTATAAATTCATTTTCCTGTACATAGAACAGACAATCGTCTGGTGGTACACTGATAATTTTGATGAAATTATCATCCTTTGAGTAGGATGATTATCTGCTGCAATGATGTACATGTAAATGTCTTTATCTTTCCTGAATATATATCGCAGCCCGTATGGATGAAACTAGATCCGGGGTCTTCAAACTCATTCGATCTTCACTCTAAGTACAAGTCGATCCATGTGAGAAATGTTCTGAAGTCGAACATGGAAAGACATCGCTTGATTACCGGTCAATGAGGTAAACCGTTAACAAGCGCGAGAGGAATCACCGATAATGATAATGACCCTCAAGGTACTGCAGTACAATTCACGTGGTGTGAATAAAGGACTTGGCGTCGAACACCACGCAAAATCTTTCGGTCGAAGGTCATTGATGTATACCTGTCGCCGGAAGTGAGAAACTTGCCATTGAGGCATGCAAGCTTCAAAGTACTGAAGGGGTTGTTCCTAGATCAACTTCTTGGATAATGAGATGATGTCGACAAGAAGCGATCCGTCAAAGGAGGGCCTTAATGAATCCCACATCAATGACACGGAACGGAGCTAATGATTTTGATGGAGGTGAAAACGATCTGTGACATATGATTCAGGGTGGCGGTCATGAAAGGATGAAGGATAATGTATGGCAGTGGATAGGACACGGTTGACTTTTCTGAATGACTTCTCTTGAACATATGGCGACACTGATGCGATGGATCGGTAGCATTACCCCAAATATGGATGGTATGGCGAGACCATGGTGATGTGACCGGTGAATGAAACAACCCAACCCGATTGTGGTACGGAGGAAAAGTGTCATGTTCAAGAGCGACTTGCTACCATCAAAGTTTTCTTGAGTTTCTCCCAATTTTCCCCCAGTCATTGCTAACCAGTACCTCTTTATTTTTGTCAAGCTTGAGGAGGATAACATATGCTTGTTCTATAACCTGCCCTTCGGGCAAGCCCTTTGCTATGTTTTAACGAGCCTAGCGATAGTGAAACTCGTTCTCGTCTAAAGACAAGTTTGTCGCTATTTAATGATTTTAACGAGTCTAACGACAAGGATAACTCGGCCCTTTTCATTTTTAGAGAGTCTAAAAAGGTACATAAAGTTAATTCCAAAAGTCCTTTTTCGTCATCTAATCCCTTAAGTCTGAAAAATTATAAAACAATATAGAAGGGATGAGTTTTCGATAGTTTTAACGAGCCGAACAAAACAAGCGCTCGATCTTTTTGTGCAATAATCCCTCAGGTCCAAAAAGATTAAAATCTAGAGGAGGGATAGCACTTCCTGTCCCTTTAACGAGCTGGAAGGCCAAGGACTCGGCAATCTTTTCATATTTTACGAGTGAGATGAAAAGAGCTTAAAGAAGACTCGTCTTTTGAGGAACGAGTGATAAACAGGGTTAGCAGCTGATTCCAGGTACAGGTTGGAATTTTCCAATCACGGCAGTGTCACAAGGATGGCTAGGTGAACTCACTCTTCGCAGCTTTTCCTCAAAATGGGTAAACAATCATATGGAGGTGAACGATCGGCCAAATGAAAAGTGGAGGTGACGGTGCAAACACGACCAAGGCTTTAATGGCTGATAAGGTTACATTCACAATGGTTATTTACCGGGTAGGTTCATTTTTTATTTTAAAATGAGCTTAAACGCTGGTGGAAACACTTGCTCATTGCTTATGTTTATTTTTTAACGAGCATGAAGTCCGCGTTAAAACTGCTCGGATCTTGCGTTTATTTTTTAACGAGCATGAACTTTGTGCTAAAACTGCTCGATATACCAGTCATATGATAAGAGTGTCTCATTGAGATTCTATTTTTTATGGAGCTTCATCTCACGAAGCTTTGCCCCGGATCCTTTCGTTATGCAAGTTCGGAAACGACTAATCCTACGAGTTTAAAGGGTTAGACCTACAGGTTTAAAGGGAGGACCTAAAAATTTTAAAAATAAATAGCCGCCCCTTGCTTGCACTCCAAAAGGTTTGCATGCCCCCAGGCATAAAGTACGATTTCAAGGTTACCTCTACTTCATTTCCGTCAAAACATTCGTTTCACCGAGAGAGGCCTACCTCTTTCAGGTTACCCAAAGATTGTCTCGTTAATCTTTCAAACAAAACACTTCCTCGGCAATGTCTACCGAAGTATACAAAGGTGAGCGACATAGCCCGCTAACTCACATAACTTTGACAAAAGAATCTTATTCTAGAATAACCCTCTTCCTAGACGGATGGGGTACAGACTAGTCATATTCTCCCGCGGAAACCTACTCTATACCCAAAGTTTCCCTGCCGAAGCAGACCAGGACGCATGCCCCCTGGGTTCCAATCATATCCTCCCGGATTAATCGCGCTCATCAGGAGGACGGACCGTGGGTCGAGACACTTCTTGCGTGAATATACCATTTAGGGATGGTACATGACTATTTGCGATGCGTGACCTGGGAAATGAAAGTTGGTCCACGAGCTTGACCATTCTTCCTTCATGCGGAAAACACATTACTCTAAAGAGTGAGGAGACGAGGGCTCCCATGCAATATATATAGTCTCGTCCAAGGAGTAGGTTATAATCCAAGGGTCCTTGAACGACCATCACGTTCATTTGAACGGTCTTCCCTTTCAATGTTATGGGCACATTGGGGAGGATCCCTAAAGGTCGACTGGTTCCTTTATCAAAGCCTGATAGATTTCTCATTTCAGGCAAAAGCGCTGGCGAACAAAGCGCTTTCCAAGCAATAGAGGAAAGGATACTCACAGATGCCCCCTCATCAATGATAGTGCCAGCCATTACCATTCTGTATATTTGAACGATAATTCTGAATGGTATGCTTGCTGGCAACCGGGGTCTGCCTAGTTGGTTCCAGTCGAACGAGACAAATAGGTTGCTTGGTGGTGGGACCGAATAGAAGGCCGGGTATGACTCTGACGAAGTTCCTTCCTGCGATAAAGGAATGGGCAAATTGCCCCCTTGTTCGTCGGAGTCTGTGTTGATGAAGAGAATTTGGACGGTGTCGTCTTTATTCTCCTCTGTGATGGTATCATTCGAAGATAGAGCCTCTGAAGGCAAAACCAGGTCAACTGCCGCCTCAACCTTTTGACTTTCGTCAGGCATGGATCCAGACGGTTCATCTTCAATGATAGGTGCTTCGGCTGACCACCTGGGCGGGCCAGCCGGGTTCTCAACTAGTGAAGGACTTGGCAGGAGTTTTTGATATCCAGGAGGAAGTTGCACTCGTAAAACCAGGCGATCTTCCAAAACTCTTTTAGCCTCATCTAAGAAGGGACAACGGTGGATGGCATGATCGCCTTCACACAGTTTGCAGGGAAATTTAGCTTTCCCTCTCTGTCCTGGGGCTTCACTTCCATTAGTTGACGGTGAGCAGTCAACATGGCTATCAGAGGTCGACGCTATCGAATTTTGCAAACGGGGGGACCAGTCCCTTAGTATCTGAGGGATGCAGGGACAATCTCTGTGGAAGTGGTCTCCCTTGCATATGACACATGGCGATTTAGGCCTAGTCAGTGCTGTGTGTGGATTCTTGTCAGACGACACTTGTTTGCCCCCAGTCGCTTTTGGCTCCTTCTTCTTCTTCTCTTTCTTCTTCTTTTCCTTCTTCTCCTTAGGAACTTGGTTTTTTTGTTTTACTAGTTCTGTCAAGCGAAGAGGAAGGAGGAGAGGAAGAATTAGATGAAGTAGAAGGCTGGTGGGCGACTCTGGTCTGGTCTAACTGTTGACTTGACTGTTCAGGAATGGTGGTGTTCTGAACGACATTGGTTGAAAAGAGCCAGACCGGCAGGCCAATTGTCAGTCCTGGAAGCGACAATGTGGCCATATGGGGCGCACCAACATCTCCCCAAGAGGAGAAGGGACTAGGATTTCGACCAAGGGGAATTCCTTGGTTGGTGTGCTCCATTTTTTCAACCTAAAGATCAACGCAGGAATAAAGGGTGATTGTTCCGTTTAAAATAAATTTTAACGACGCTTTAGACACAACTTTCTTTTTCAATTTTAAAGAGTCGAGAAAAAGCTAAAGATGACTCTAGTCTCCTTCGATGTTTTAATGAGCCCGAAGTGACAAATGCTCGGATGGACTTTTTCCGTTATAGAGTCTGAAAAAGGCCAAAAGGAACTGCTCTGGAGTTCTAGGCAAAGGGTGTGCCAAACTTTTCGCAAAACCGCAGAATACTTTTTAGGGTACGGGTAGTCGATCTTCCTGAATGCTGTGTTCAGTGCATTGCGATCAGTAGGGAGGCCGACACGGCTTCCTAAGGATAAAGGTTTTATGCCTATAGGGGTCTCCCAATATATACGCGACGGTACGTGGGAGCACAATCCGTACTGGCGTTATCGTCCCTCAGGAGGAATCACCCACCATCCACGAGATCGACAGTCACCAGGCTTTACGACGCCGGAACACGTCTCTAGCCTAGACCTCTATGTTGTGCGTTATGTTGCAAAGCGTTGTTAAGCTCATTCAATTTATTTTAGGTTGATCTTTTTATAAGTTTGACTTTCAAGGTTCACCACAAGATGTATGATACAATTCCTAAATGCAGTCTAAAGATGATAAGCAAGCTTTATATCTTTTCAACTTTGAAAATCCTAGCTACTAAGGGAAAAGAAAGACACCATCTTTTCTCAAAGAGCAATCAGCACACTCTAATGCACTTTTCCTAAATCAGACATGCAAACTATCAAGATGCAAATGCACAATGCAGGTGTTTGTTTTCCTCTTTCTTAGTATTGATGCCTACAAAGAAAGCTTTTTGTACAACTTTGAATTTGCTTTTAAATGACCAATACAAACAAGTTTACTTTTTCGAAATCAGAGAGGGTAGAAGAGATTACAACACTTAACGATTTTCGAAATGAATACTTGTTTCGACACTTAAAAGAGACAAACTCAAACCAATAAGCAAGAGTAAATGTATAATCAACTGCAAACAACCAATGAACTCTCTTCTAAGATCACAATCAACAGATCTGAATCAAGGGCTACAGGATGACTATTTCACTCATGCAAAGGAAAACTGTAAATGACGCCACAAACACATAAAAACACTCACAGTCTTTTTGTACAAAAGGAGGCGGAATCTAAGCAGAGAAAAGGAGTTATTAGACTGGTACCTATGCTGGTTACAGGCTGCAAAAATCAGAGATCAAAACAAAGCAAAACAGAGCAGAGAACCCCAGCTGCACAAGGCCAAACTGGTTCAGCGCAACCTTAACACAGTGGTTTTGACATTCAGCGCAGGTAGCCTTCACAGGACCTGCGTTGAAATGCAGAATCCCTTCACAGGATCTGCGCTGAAGGAGAAACTCTCGTTTCTCACTGGGTTCTGGGTCACAGATTGCTATTTAATCTACTGTTTCAGGCCAAATAAAAGCAACAAGCAAGGGGTAATCAAAGGGATGCTTTGAGGGGGTACTAAGATCTATCACAAAGGATCATCAAATCATTTGTGAGTCCATTGTTCAGATCATAGACAAGTCCAGCGATTGGATCAAAGCAGCAACTGTCTACTTTGCATCCGGGAATAGCAGATGCAGTTCGATTGTTGCTGTCGAGTCTATGAAACAAACAATGATAGAGACACAAATAAAATGACTAAACAGATCTCCCCAGCGGAGTCGCCAATTTTTTGTGGGGAAAAATGCCTATGCAGGATGATCCTATCCACCTAAGGTGTGACAGTGCCTTAGCAACAAACAGAGACAGCTATTCTAGTATTCTTCCTTTATGAATTAAGAATGAAGAGAGATAGATGGACTAACCGGTGTCTTCCGTTTGTCCCTCGATCCAGTTTCTCTTCTCTTGGAGAGTTCCCAGCTACTTGCCTTCTCGCTCGCCCAGCTTCAAGAGGTTTCTGCAAGATCACAAGAAGAGAACACTACACAAGACATGGATTCATATTCATAACTAGTTCAAGATTAGAAATAAACTAAACATACTAATGCAATCATACATCAAAAATACATCAGTATATAGGAGAAACCAAGATAGCTTTATTGATGAATAATAAGGTTCAGGAAGAGATACAACCCAGAGGGCTCCAATCCAGCATCTCCTTCCCAGCAAATGGAATTCCTATATTCACCCCCTTTAAAGCATTAAGCACCCAATGATTCCAATCTCAAACCAACAACAATTCTTTGCAATAACAAAATTCCAGCCTCTAGATCTCATGGAGGAGAGATCCATATATAGATGCTTGGAGAGAGGATGAGTCAGCTTGAGATATGACTAGTGTCCTCTCCCTCTATCAGTTCTTGATTCCACTTGGAGGTTCTTGCTTCCACTTGGAGATTTGGAACCTCTTACTCATCACCAGTCGAATTCCCTGAGGCAAGTGTCATTTAGGAAGATTTTGGAATCTTCCTGGGATTTGACACCTCGTGGAATGAACTTGCCACTAGCTGTCTGTGCAGGTAGCCAGTGTTGCCTTTGACATTCAGCGCAGGTAGCCAGTGTTGGCTTTGACATTCAGTGCAGAAAGCTAGTGGAGCCACTGAAATGATCCTGAATTGACTTGTTTTTGAGCAGTTTCTGGTGGAGAACTTCTGTGAATTGCTGTGGTTTGTTAGCCTTGTTCCTCTAGGGGTAGGAACAACATGTTTAGGGACTTTGGATCCCTTAGATTATGGACATTTTATGCTCAATGCTGTAAGGCACAAAAATGTCTATAACACATTGCATCCATAAAGAAGGAATTGAGGAAAGGTTTTGAAATGATTGATTTTGGCTATGTTCATTACTATCTTGTATTGAAGTAACTCAACATTGGTAGTCCATATTCCTTTCTCAAAAGAAGTACATTGGAGATCTGTTGAACAGGTTTGGCATGGATGAATGCAATCCTCTAACTACTCCAATGGAACAAAACATAAAGCTCACATCCATTGAAGGAAAAGAATTTGAGGTTGTAACAATGTATAGACATCTTGTAGGAAGTCTCAACTACCTGACTACTACTAGGCCAGACATTTCGTTTCTTGTTAGAATCCTCTCCAGGTTTATGCAAAATCCTTGTGAGGGACATTGGTCTGCTGCAAAAATATTTCTAAAGTACTTGAAGGGAACTCAAGACTTAGGACTCAAGTATACACATGTGGGTGACTTCAACTTGATTGGATACTCTGATTCAGACATCGATGGATACAAAGAAACTAGGGTATCTACTTCTGGTTATGCTATGAGTCTTGGATCAGGAGCTGTCTCCTGGAGATCACACAATCAATCAGTTCCAGTAGATTCCACAACAAAGGTAGAATATGTGGCAGTAGCTGAGGCAACAAAAGAAATTGTATGGCTCAGGAAAATTCTGGAAGATTTGCAAGTAAAACAAGTACATTCAACTCCACTCACGATTGAAAATACCTCTGCAATAAAGTTGGCCAAGATACCAAAGTTCCATGATCAAACAAATCACATCAATACAAAATACCATGTGATTCGATGCCATGTTGAGGCCAAAACAATCCATCTTCGCCATTGTTCCACTAATGAGCAGATTGCAAACATCTTCACCAAAGCGTTTGGAAGAGAAAAGCTTGAAAGATTTAGAACGATGCTTGGACTCGCCAACATCCCTTCATATTAAGGGGGGGAATGTTCACACCTAATCATAGGGATTGGGTGAAGAATTGTAAATAGTGTAAATAGTTAATAAGAGAAAATAAAGAGTCATCGGGAGATGAAACTCAACACTCACTCCCTCAAGTATATAACTATGCACAAAACAAATGAATAGATATAATCGAATTTGAGGAGTTACCTCCTGGCCTAGCAAGAAGGACATATCAAGAAGAAAAAGCTAATAGTGCTGATTGATTCGGGTAGTACCCATAATTTTATTCATTGTAAGATAGCCAAGGAATTGAATTGATTCATATATCCAGCACAAAAGTGTCAAGTGATGGTTGTAAGTGGAGTAACCATACATTTATCTGGAAAGTCCCATAATATCAAGCTATACACAGGAGAATATGTATTGAATAGCCCAATGATTTCCATCCCAATGGGTGGTGCTGATGTTGTACTAGGAGTCCAATGGCTACAATCCTTGGGTACAATAGATTTTAATTTTCAAGAAATTTTCATGAAATTTTCTTCAGAAGGAAAGGAAGTTGAATTAAGGGGTATCGCAGGGAAACTGGGAAAGAGAATCAACTCTAACCAATTGACAAAGCTTCTAAAGAAAGAACAAAGAGGCGTATTTGCACAATTATGTTCACTAGAGGTTCCCGCATCGAAATAATTTATTTCTCAAGATCTCCAAAAAGTATTGGACAATCATTCCAAGGTATTTGAGACTCCCAAAGGCCTCCCACCTATTCGTGGTCATGATCATGCTATTCATTTGATTCTAGGAAGTGTTCCTCAAAACATCAGGCCTTATTGATATCCCTATGCCCAAAAGAGTGAAATTGAACGTATGGTTGTAGAAATGCTAGAGGCTAGTATAATTCAACCTAGCCAAAGTTCTTTCTCTGCTCCAGTATTATTGGTTCACAAGAAGGATGGATCATGGTGCATGTCTTCGGATTATAGGGAGCTCAACTAGCTCACTATTAAATATAAGTTTCCCATTCCTGTCATTTATGAATTATTGGATGAATTGCATGGATCAATTTACTTCACCAAGTTGGATCTCCATTTAGGATATCATCAAATTAGAATGAAGATTGAAGACATTTTGAAAACAACATTTAGAACTCATGAGGATCATTATGAATTTTTGGTCATGCCTTTTGGCCTTACCAATGCACCTTCTACATTTCAAGGTTTAATTAATTCCATTTTCAAACTCTTCCTTAGAAAATTTGTGTTAGTAATTTTTGATGATATACTAATCTACAACAAGTCTTGGAAGGATCATGTTCAACATGTTGATAGGGTGCTCAAACTATTGGAGGAGAAATAATTATATGAAAAAATATCCAAATGTTTCTTTGGAGTACAAGAGGTGGAATATCTGGGTCATATTTTATCTCATGAAGGTGTTAAGGTAGACCCTAGCAAAATTAAAACCATTAAGGAATGGAAAATCCCCACATCCATAAAGCATCTGCGAGGATTTCTCGGGTTGATAGGGTATTATCGCAAGTTTTTTAAGAATTATGGGAGAATAACAATACCTCTAACAACATTACTGAATAAAGATGCATTTTCATGGACTCTAGAAGCAATAAAGGCTTTTGAACATCTTAAAGAGGCAATGTGCCAAGCACCGGTCTTAGCTACATCGGACTTCACAAAAAACTTTATTGTGGAAGGTGATGCCTTAGGAAATGGAATTGGTGTTGTTTTAATGCAAGAAGAAAGACCCATTTCTTTTGGAAGTCATCTAATCAAAGGAAAGTATTTACACAAAGCTATTTATGAGAAGGAAATGTTGGCAATACTACATGCACTTAAGAAATGGCGACCCTACCTAATGGGAAGACACTTCAAGGTAAAAATAGATCATGATAATCTTAAATACTTTTTAGAACAAAGATGATCTTCAAAAGAGCAACAAAAATGGGTCACAAAGATGTTGGGTTATGACTTTGAAATCATCTACAAAAAAGGGAAGAAAAATGTTGTGGCAAATGCACTCTCAAGAAAGGATGAGGATGTGGAAGCATTTCTTTGCACCATTTCTATTATCCAACCATATTGGATAATTGAAGCAAGGGATGAATGGAAGAATGATGAAGATGATCCAGATTTAAATAGGAACGCAACAAATTACAGATATAACCATACATACAAAGATGGAGTAGAAATAACACTTCATTTCATTAATATCAACTAGTGAAATATGCTTACAAATAGAATGGAAATAAGACTAGCTTGGGCGATGGTAGCTTATCTATGAGAAGAGATGTGTCAGCTACATGCCTCTGAACTGTGTTACAATGAGTCTCAAAGGTCTATTTATTATTGAGAAACAATGGAAAACCATAAACATCCAAAAACCTAACCCTAGGAGATGAAGCGCCAAAACTATGGGCCCCGTTTGGGTAAATTGGTAAATCAACTTCCCAGGGTCATAACTTTGGCATACAATCTTAATTTGACGTGCACAATACCTCATTAGAAATAGCTATCTGAGGGCTACAACTTTTGAATTACCAACATCATTGAAAAACCCATGTTAGTCCTAGTTTTCGCAAAAAAAAACATCATTTAGGGCTTCAAAACGGCTCCAGAAGTTCAGGACCCAAAAAATGCCAAAAATAGTAAATTGTGCTACAAATAAGGAAAATGAAAAACTAAAAGAAGTAAAGGTGGAGGTCCAAGTGGAATAGGTGGTTGGCCACCAATATCCAGTGTCCACATGGATCATTCCTCCCCCCTTAGGAATAAATGGTCCCGAGTGCATTAAGTTCCTCCATGAGATGAGGAAACATTTGCTGAACTTGGTCCCTGGTGAGCCACTTGCCTTGGTCAAGGAGTTGGCCTTCTTTGACAACACGATATAGTTGGATCCATTATTTTCAGGTGTTCTTGATCTATGTGTCCATGATCTGATTAGTTGTGGCCTTTTCCATGCAATCTGGATTTAACTTTGTAGGTGTCCAACAATGGTGAGAAGTATGGTCGAAGGCGGTCCACATTAAACACTGGGTGTAGCCCAAGGAATGGGGGAATGCTGAGATCAAATGCATTGTATCCCAAAACCTTGGTAATGGTGTAAGGACCCTATCAGAGTGGTCTAAGTTTTTGATAGGCTCTAGTAATGCATTCCTTCTGCAAAATGCAACGAGACTTTGTCACCCACCTAAAACTTTTGTGGCACCCGAAGTTGATCATGTTGCTACTTGTACTTTACATTTGATTTTTCCATAATGTCATGGACCTATTGGAAAATATGTTGGATGTGTTCAATGAAGTTGTTTGCCTTATCGGATTCTGACTAGACATGAGCCAAATATGTCTGAGTAATTGCAAATGGTATGGCCACATCAATGGGACATAGTAGCTGGAATCCCAAACCCACCTGAAAAGGGTTGTGGCTGGTCAAGTTGTGGAGAGCCTGGTTATAGTTATGCTAGACATAGGGGAGGTTCTCATCCCATGTATGAACTGCAGGGGTCGGTTGTCTGTGTGGATGATCGTTTCCTTCCCCAAAATGTAATGCTTCCATTTTCATCAGGCTTGCACAATGGAATACATCTCTTTGTCATAAGTGAGATACTTCCGGACCATGTCTGAAAGTGTCTCACTGTGATATGCCACTGGATGCACCTGTTGAGTAAGGACTGCCCCAATAGCATAGTCAGAGGCATCTATCTCAATCTCAAATGGTTGTTGCAAGTCTGATAAAGTGAGCACTAGTGCAGAGAAGAGGTGATGTTTCAACTCTGCAAATGCCTTTTTTTGAGATTTAGACCAAAAGGATTTTTCTTTCACTCCTCCCTTAGTGACTTGACTGAAGGGCCAAGTGATATGAGAGGATCCAAACACGAACCTGCGGTAGAAATTAGCAAGACCTGGAAAGTTGTGGAGCTTTTTAAGAGTGGTTGGGGTGACCAATCTCGAATGACCTGGATCTTGGCTGGATCCACATGAACCCCCGTTCATTAATAATGTATCCCAGATACTGAACTTGGGTCATGCCAAAAGTGCATTTCTCCAAATTGGCACACAACTTGTGTTGTCGCAGTGTTTTGAGAACCTGTTGGATGTGGTGGAGGTGCTCTTCCCAACTCTGGATGAAGCTCAAGATGTCATCCAAGTATACCACTACAAATGAGTTGGTGAATGGATGCAAGATGTCATCCATTAGTCTCATGAAGGTGAAGGAGCATTTGTCAACGCAAAAGGCATAACCAACCATTTGAAAAGACCCTCCTTGGCTTTGAAGGTAGTGTTCCACACATCGGAGGGTTCGATTGGTACCTGGTGATATTCGGACTTCGAGTTGATCTTGTTGAAATTTTTTCCTCCTTGAGTTGGTGCAGAAGGTCATCAATCTATGGAATCGAGTACCCATTCCAGACAGTGATCTTGTTCAGCGCCCGATAGTCAATATAGAGTCTCCAAGTCCCATCCTTCTTCTGTACCAACACGATTGGGCTCCCACAGGGTGATGAACTTAGTCGAATGTGACCTTTCTGCAGCAACTCCTGAATCTACCTCTTGATTTCATCATTATCTAGAATGGATTGCTGATAGATTGATCCATTGGGAAATGACGCACCTAGGATCATATCGATGGAGTGCTTGACCTAAAAGTGTAGAGGCACCCTTGCGGGGGAGGTGAAGATGTCCTCACACTCCTCCATGACCTTGTCCATATGTTGTTGTCGTGCAGAAGGGCCCTATCTGGAGGTCATGGCCACCGTCTTCTTCTTTCCATGAGGGCGTATCATCAGGGAAAAAAATTTCCCAGTTTTGGAAATAAGCTTACTTCATTGTTTTGCAGTAACCAAACAGATGGCGGTAGGTGGTGCTACCTCTAGTATCCTGTACAACTTATTTCCCAAAGTAACAATAACAATAAGAGGCCTTGACTCATACACAACATATCGCTTCCACAAGTATGGTTGGCCTAATAATACATCACAAACATCAAGGGGAGCAATGTCACATAAAACCTCATCCGTGAAGGGCTTGATGCTATATGGAAGGCGACAATGTTGGTTCACGTGAAGATCCCATCCTTGGCGAAGCCACCTGATGGTGTACGGTTGTGGGTGTGTTGTGGTAGGTAAGCCCAACTGCTTCATGACCTCTACCAAAATGAGGTTCTTTTGGCTGCCACTATCGATAATGAACTATAGTTGGGAACGCTTTACCCACATTTGGGATTGGACGAGGCGCTCCTCCTCCTCTGGATCTTCGGGTTCCTCCTTCTAGATCTTCATGGTGGAAATGGTGGCATTGGGCTCTGCATCGATAATGTGCTTCCCTTTTCATTCCCCTTGTCGGCTTCTAACTCAGAGTCGGAACATGCATCTGAATCTGAAGCCTTTAGCTCGGCCACTAGTGGCTGCTTGGCACGACACTCACTTATGTTGTGAGTGGATCTCTTATGGAACTCACACCACTTTCTCGTGTCCTTCCTTGGATTCACGGTGTTGTTCTTTGCTTGTGGCTTTAGCGGGTTGTCCTGGGCTGCCTCGCCTTGGCTTTGTCCTTTTTTTCTGTAGTTTAGTGGCACCTTTCCCTTGCTTCAGGTTTGCAGATCTAAAGTGTCGCTTCTTTTGTTTAAACTTTTGCTCGATCTGGATGACGTATCGGTAAGTCGTGCCATGCGAGGAGATGTCCAAGAACTCCATCTCGTCCTCGATGTACCTGTGTGGGCAGCCATGGTGCTTGATTACCAAATGTTTCTTAGAATCCTTGATACCCAACTTCGTGCGAAGGGTATGAAAAAATTGTTAAACTCTGACACATCTTGGTCCCTTCCTTGTCGCAACATTGTCCACTTTATGTATTTATCCTCGTAGCTCCCGATAGGGTAGTACTGCTCCTTGATGGAATCCTGGAATGAATTCCAAGTGGGTGCGGCTGAAAAAAGTGAGGTTGTACTTTCATCCTTCTACTCAACATAGGTTTCCCACCAGTCCTTGACATGGGGGGCAGCTTTGAGAAGAGAAAAGTAATCTTTTCTTGGCTCGAAAAATCATGAACAAAAAAATATCCTTCTAGCAAATTTAACCATTTATCTATGGTGTCTGCATCTATTTGTCCTGCAAATATGGGAATTTCAAAGTTTACTTGTACCTAATAGGAGTGGAGCCTCTAGAGTGGTTGCTGGATGTGGATGTGCCATCGGTGGGCAACCGTTGAAGGATTTGTGCAAAGTTATCCATCATCGCGTTCCTTTGTTTCTCGAGCCCCTCCTCGAGCAATATTTTGATAAGATATCTTGTCCCCTCGTCTTTCTTCTCTTCCCCCATGGGCGATCATTGGTGTTTGTGAGGCTGATCTTGCAAAGGTTCAACTAGATCGAGCCCTAACTTCTTATATCCTGACCTCGTTGGGGACATGCAAAGAAAAACAAAGAAAGAGCAGACCACTCTGATACCAATGATTCGAATTTAAAAAATAATGCAAAAAATTATAGATATAATCATAAATATAATGATGCAGTAGAAATAACACTTCATTTCATTAATATAAAATACTGAAATATGCTTACAAATAGAATGGAAATAAGACTAGTTTGGGCGACAATAGCTTATCTCTGAGAAGAGATGTGGGGGCTACATGCTTTGAACTGTGTTATAATGAGGCTTAAAGGCCTATTTATTTTTTAGAAACAATGGAAAAACCTAAACATCCAAAAACCTAAACCTAGGAGATGAAGCGCCAAAACTATGGGCCCTGTTTGGGTAAATTGGCACATCAACTTCTCCTTGTCGTAACTTTGGCATACAATCTCCGTTTGACGTGCACAATACCTCGTTAGAAAGATATATTCAATGAATACAAATTTGGAATGATAAATATTGGGCGCTATTAATAGATTGTCCCAGTTTTCCTAAAAGACGTCGTTTAGGGCCTCAAAATGGATCTGGAAGTTCAAGACTCGAAAAATTGCCAAAAATAGTAAATTATGCTACAAATAAGGAAACTGAAAGAAACAAAGGTGGGGATCCAAGTGGAATAGGTGGGTGGCCACCAATATCCACCTGGACCATTCCTCCCCTCTTAGGAAGTTATGTTCCCTATTGCGTTGATTTCCTCCATGAGATGAGGAAACTTCTGTTGAACTTGGTCCCTGGTGAGCCACTTGCCCTGGTGAAGGAGTTGGCCTGCTTTGACAACTCGATATAGTTGGATCCTTTGTTGTCAAGTGTTATTGATCTATGTGTCCATGATTCGATTAGTTGTGGCTTGTTCCATGCAATCTAGATTTAACTCTATAGGTGTGAGTTGTTCTGCAATGTCTGATGTGTCCAACAATGATGGGAAGTATGGTTGAAGGTGGTCCACATCGAACATTGGGTGCAGGCTAAGGAATGGGGAAATGATGAGCTCAAATGAATTGTCCCCCATAGCCTTGGTAATGGTATAAGGACCATACCAGAGTGGTATGAGTTTCTGATAGGCTCCGGTAAGGCGTTACTTCTGCAAATTCAACCAAACTTTGTCACCCACCTGAAACTTGTGTGGCATCTGATGTTGATCATGTCGCTGCTTGTATTTGGCATTTGATTTCTACAGAATGTAATGGGCATACTGGTAGATATGTTGGATGTCCTCAATGAAGTTATTTTCCTTTTTGACTTCCGACTAGACATTAGTTGAATTTGCCTTAGTTGCATATGGTATGGCCACATCAATGGGACATAGTGGTTGGAATCCCAAGCCCACCTGAAAAGGGTTGTGGTCGGTCGAGCTGTGGAGAGCCCATTTATAGTTGTGCTGGACAAAGGGGAGTTTCTCATACCATGTGCATGGATTCTTTGAGTTGTACATGCGAAAAAATTGTATGATCATCTTGTTAACGATGTCTGTCTGGCTGTTAGTTTGGGGATGGAAAGTTGTGGACTTAGTGAGCTTGGTGTCTAGCATTGACTAGAGACTGGACCAAAATGTACTGAGGAACCCGTTGTCTCGATCTAAGATGATAGACTGTGGGATCCCAAAGTGTACCCACAACCGTTCAAAGAAGATTTTAGCAGTGGCTTTTGCTGTGATATTCTTCTTGCAGGCCGCCATAATGGACATCTTCGAGAATTTGTCGACGACCACAAAAAACGGTCATTGCCATGCTTAGTAGAAGGAAGGCCTGACATGTAATCCATGGAGATGGATTCCCAAGGTTGACTAGGGGTAGGAAGCAGAGTATAGAGGCCTTGCTTCTTGATGGTCAGTTTTACAATGGCGCAAGCAGTGCAGGATATGATGTACTTCCCAACATCATGTTTAAGATTTAGCTAATAGAAATACCTCTGCAGTACTGCCACTATTTTCTCGACCCCGAAATGCCCAACGACCCGACTATAGTGCACTTCCCAAAGCATCTTGGCTCGCTCGCTTAAAGGAACACAAAGGTGTCCCAGGTGGCATAACAGGGCATCGTGGAGGTGAAAATATGGAACTTGCTAACCCTCCAAGAGCGTCTAATATGTGTGGCCGAATTCTCGGTCGCTTTTGTAGAGAAGTGGCCAATCAAAAGTCTCGTGCCCACAAGAGTTGAGCACTGTTGTTAACACCATGATCGGTGGTCGGCTGAGGCAGTGTGCAACATTATTGGTGCTTCCATTCTTATGCTTGATATTTAAACGGAACTGTTGAAGGTATGTGGACCACTTTTGATGGTGATCATTCTGAAACTTCCCTTGTGTCTTTATGAACTGCAGGGGTTGGTGGTCTGTGTGGATGACTCTTTCCTTCCCCAAAATGTAATTCTTCCATTGTCGGCAGGATTGCACAATGGAATACATCTCTTATTCATAAGTGGGATACTTTCAGACCGTGTCTGAAAGTGTCTCACTGTGATATGCCACTGGATGCCCCTGTTGAGTAAGGACTGCCCTAATAGCATAGTCAGAGGCATCTGTCTCGATCTCAAATGGTTGTTGCAAGTCTGATAAAGTGAGCATCGGTGTAGAGAAGAGGCAATGTTTCAACTTTGCGAATGCCTTCTGTTGAGATTTATACCAAAATAATTTTGCTTTTGCTCCTCCCATGGTGACTTGAATGAAGGGCCAAGTGATATGAGAGGATCCCAACATGAACCTACGTAGAAATTGGCAATACCCAGAACATTGCAGAGCTCTGTTAGAGTGGTTGGGGCTAGCCAATCCTGAATGACTTGGATCTTGGCTGGATCGACATGCACCCCCTGTTAATCAATAATGTATCCTATATACTGAACCTGGGTCATGCCAAAAGCACATTTCTCCAAATTGGCTCACATCTTGTGTTGTCGCAGTGTTTTGAGAACTTGTTGGATGTGGTGGAGGTGCTCTTCCTAACTCTAGTTGAAGATCAAGATGTCATCCAAGTATACCTTCTACAAATGAGTTGGTTAATGGTCGTAAGATGTCATCCATTAGTCTCGTGAAGGTGAAGAAGCATTCGTCAACCCAAAAGGCATAACCAACCATTCGAAAAGGCCCTTCTTGGATTTGAAGGTAGTGTTCTACACATCGGAGGGTTCGATTGGTAACTGGTGATATTTGGACTTCAAGTTGATCTTGCTGAAATATTTATCCCCCTTGAGTTGGTGTAGAAGGTCATTAATCCATGGGATCGAGTACTTATTCTGGAGAGTGATCATGTCCAGTGCTTGATAGTCAATATAGAGTCTCCAAGTCCCATCCTTCTTCTATACCAACATGATTGGGCTCCCATAGGGCAATGAACTCGACCGGATGTGACCTTTCTACAACAGCTCTTGAATTTGCCTCTTGATTTTGTCATTCTCCAGAATGGATCGCTGATAGATTGGTCCATTGGAAAATGGTGCACCTGGGGTCATATTGACCTGACAGTACAAAGGCACCCCTACCTGGGAGGTGAAGATGTCCTTGCACTCCTCCACGACCTTGTCCATTTGTTGTTGTCATGCGTAAGGGTCCTGTCTGGAGGTCGTGGCCACCATATTATTCTTTCCCTGAGGGCGTATCATCAGGAAAACAATTTTTTGGTTTTGGAAATGAGCTGACTGCATTGTTTTGCAGTAACCAAAGAGATGGTGGTAGGCGGTGCTACCTCAAGTATCCTGTACAACTTATTTCCCAAAGTAACAATAACAGCTCAAGGCCTTGACTCATACACATCATGTCACTTCCACAAGTATGGTTGGCCTAATAATACATCAAAAACATCAAGGGGAGCAATGTCACATAATACCTCATTTGTGAAGGGCTTGATGTTGGAAGGCGAAATTGTTAGCTCACACGAAGATCTCGTCCTTGGTGAAGCCACCCAATGGTGTACGATTGTGGGTGTGTTGTGGTTGGCAAGCCCATCTGCTTCATGACCTTCTGCCGAAATGAGGTTCTTTTGGCTCTCACTGTCGACAATGAACTGTAGCGTGGAACCCTTTACTCACATCTGGGAGCAGAAGAGGCACTACTCCTCCTATCGATCTTCAGGTTCCTCCTTCTGGATCTTTGTGGTGGCAATGGTGGTGTTGGGCTCCGAATCGATAATATGCTTCCCTTTGTCATTCCCCTTTTCAGGTTATGAATCAGAGTCAGAACATGAATCTAATTTTGAAGCCTTCAGCTTGGCCACTAGTCACTGCCTGGATTGACACTCACTTGTGTTGTGAGTGGAGCTCTTATGGAACTCACACCACTTTCTTGTGTCCTTCTTCAGCTTCGTGGTGTTGTTCTTTGCTTGTGGCTTTGGAGGGTTGTCTTGGGCCGCCCCACCTTGGATTTGTCCTTTGTTTTGTGGTTTGGGGGAACCTTTCCCTTGCTTCGGATTCACAGATCCAAAGTCTCACTTTTTATATTTAAACTTCTACTTGATCTTGATAGTGTATCGGTACAATGTGCCGAGAGAGGAGATGTCCAAGAATTCCATCTTGTCTTGGATGTACCTTTGTAGGTAGCCATGGTACTTGAGTACCAAATGCTTCTCAGAATCCTTGATACCCAACTTCGTGCAAAGGTTATGAAAAACATTAGTAAACTTTGACACATCTTGGTCCCTTCCCTACTGTAGCATTGTCCACTTTATGTATTTATCCTCATAGCTCCCGACAGGGTATACTGCTCCTTGATTGAATGAGTTCCAAGTGGGTGTGGATGAAAAAAGTGAGGTCGTACTTTCATCCTTCTGCTCACCGTAGGTTTCCCACCAGTCCTTGACATAGGGGGCCGCTTCGAGAAGAGAAAACGTAATCTTTTCTTGGCTAGAAAAATCATGAAAAAAAAATATCCTTCTAGCAGATTTAACCATTTATCTACGACGTCTGCATCTATTTGGCCCTCAAATATGGGAATGTCAAAGTTTACTTGTACCTTAAAAGGAGTGGAGCCTCCAGAGTGGCTGTTGGATGTGGATGCGCCGCTAGTGGGCAACCGTTGAAGGATCTAGGCAAAGTTATCCATCATCGCATTCCTTTGTTTCTCGAGGGCCTCCTCGAGCAATATTTTGATGGGATATCCTATCCCCTTGTCTTTCTTCTCTTCCCCCATGGGTAGCTGTCATGGTTTACAAGGATGATCATTCAAAGGTTCAACCAGATCGAGCCCTAACTCTTTATATCTTGACCTCAATGGTGACATGCAAAGAAAAACAGAGAAAGAGCAGACCACTTTGATACCACTGATCCATTTTTAAACAGGAACAAAATAAATTATAGATATAACCATAAGTACAAAGATGCAGTAGAAATAACACTTCATTTCATTAATATCGAACACTGAAATATGATTACAAACAAAATGGAAATAAGACTAGATTGGGCGATGGTAGCTTGTCTCTGAGAAGAGATGTGGTGGCTAGATGCCTATGAACTATGTTACAATGAGGCTCAAAGGCCTATTTATTATTGAGAAATAATGGAAAACCCTAAACATCCAAAAACCTAACCCTAAGAGATGAAGCACCAAAACTATGGGCCCGGTTTGGGTAAATTGGTACAGCAACTTCTCGAGGTTGTAACTTTTGCATACGATCTCTGTTTGACGCGCACAATAACTCGTTAGAAATATCTATCTGAGGACTAAAATTTTTGAATGAACAACATGGACCACAACTAATGTTGGTCCCAGTTTTCCCAAAAAAACATCGTTTAGGGCCTCTAAATGACTTCGGAAATTCAGGACCCAAAAAATTGCCAAAAATAGTAAATTGTGCTACAAATAAGGAAACTGAAAAACTGAAAGAAAAAAAGGTGGGGGTCCAAGTGGAATAGCCGGGTGGCCACCAATATCCACCTAGATCAGAAGAAGTGTGGGCACTCATTCAAAAGTTACAACAAGATCCCAGTACATCTTATACATTTAGCTGGAAAAATGATTCGTTATGGTACAAATATCACTTATACCTATGTAAGAATTCCCAACTCAAACAAAATATTCTTATGGAATTGCACACCTCTCCCTTAGGAGGGCACTCAAGATTTCTAAAAACTTACCACAGGGTTAAGAAGTAACTTTTTTGAGATGGCCTTAAATTGGAATTCAAAAGTTTGTGGTGGAATGTTTGGTTTACCAACAAAATAAAGTTGAAAAAATTAATACCCCGGGTCTATTACAACCTTTATCCATTCCAAGCCAACCTTGTGAGGAGGTTTCAATGGGTTTTATCACAGATTTTCCCAAGTCCGAAGGAAAGAGTGTTATCATGGTGGTAGTTAACAGACTTACCAAGTATGCACACTTTTGTGCATTATCTCATCCATTTAAAGTGAATACAGTTTCTACAGCATTTATGGAAACAATTCAAAATCTACATGGAAACCCAAAGATTATTGTAAGTGACAAAGATCCCATTTTCACTAGAAATTTTTAGACATAATTATTTTCTTGTCTTGGTACTCAGTTAGCTCATAGCTCATCTTATCATCCTCAATCTGATGGACAAATTGAGATAGTAAACAAATGTTTGGAAGGATATCTTCGTTGCTTTGTATCTGATAAACATACACAATGGGTCAAATGGTTGCCTCTAGCTGAATGGTGGTATAACACTTCCTTCCATACTGCAACAGAAATGATCCCATTTATGGCACTTTATGGATATCATCCACCGTCCATCACATCATATTTAAGAGAAAATTCTATGGTTCAAGAAATGGAAGATCACATCGAGCATCAACAACAAGTTCTCCAACTCTTAAAGGATAACCTCACTTTGGTGCAGAATAGAATGAAACAACATGCAAATCAACATCAAAGCAAAAGAAGTTTTGATGTAGGTGATTGGGTATTCCTATGGCTACAACCATATAAAGAAATGTCCCTCAAGAAAGCTAAGAAGGATAATAAATTATCAAAAAAGTATTATGGTTCGTACAAGGTGTTGAAAAAGATAGGTACTATGGCATACAAATTGGAGCTTCCTGTAGCTTCCCGAGTGCACCCAGTTTTCCATCTTTCATGCTTAAAGAAGGTTATAGGTGACAAGCTCCCAGTTCAAACAATATTTCCAGAACTTGATGAGGAAGGAAAATTCGTATTGGAACCTTAAGCAGTCACAGAAACAAGAACTCAAAAATTACGAAATTGATCAATTTCAGAGCATCTCATCAAGTGGAAGAACTTACCTGTTGATGATTCCACATGGGAGGATAAGAATTTTATACAGAAGCATCCAGAACTACTCAAGCATTGAGGACAACACTTTTTTGAAGGAGAGGGGCATGTTAGGTCCCTATAATACTAGTGATTCCCCCATTACTATTGTCATTGTAGCCCTTATTGTTATTGTTGTGCCCCTGTTGTCCCCATATTGTTATTATTGTGCCCCATAGAAGCCCACAATTGTTATTTTTTTGCCCTTATATTATTATTCTTATGTCGGCTTTGATTATATTGTGACCCCTTAGACTCCTATATATATAAAGGAGGTTTTTCCATTTGTATCATCCAAGAATTTTTCATTTGTGTAATGTAAAGGAGGTTGTCTCCTCAAAGAAGTTGATTTATAAGTCGTTGATTTATATTTTCTATCGTTTTGTGAGTTGGTTTCATAACACAAAGTCCCTATTAAACACATTTTTCTTATAGATGAAGCTATATAACCTAAAGATTAAGGATGAAGAGTTGGTGATAGAGCATTTGAATGCTTTCAATACTATGGTAAATCAACTATAATCTATTAATATTGATATTTTATATCAAGATAAGTGTATCAATTTTTTGTGTTATTTACCAAACTCATGAGATAATTGGTTTGTAACTATCAGTAGTAATGTGACTAATTTAAGTTTTGATTAAATAGTCTCATCCTAGTTATCAGAGAAGATGAAAGGGAAAAACATGTAATTTTAGAATGAAGAAGCCTTATTTGTAAGAGGAAAATCCTAGGACAAAAATAAAAATAAGTCCTTAGAGATCTAAATCTAGATGAAGATCTAAATATCCAGGAAAATGCCTAAAGGTATGCCATAGATGTGGAAAACAAGGGAATTGCAGGAAGCACTATAGAGCCAAATGCATTGAGAGAGGGAATAATGATCCTTCTATAGAAGAAAAAATATTCTCAAACAAATTATGGTATGTGTACATGGCTTCTTCATGCATACATGTAGATCATGATGCATGGCTTGTTGACTTACGTGCATATTGTCACACGACTCCTCATAGGGAGTGGTTTTGTGAATATGAAAGGTATGGTGATGATGATGTTTTCATAGGAGATGACTTGACAACTGAAATCATAGGAAAGAGAAGATTCAAGTTGAATCTCATGGATGGAAGGATTAGAATACTCCTTGGTGTTTTTCACATCCTAGGATTGGCAAACAATTCAATTTTTGTAGGAAAACTGATTTATAAATTATCATGGATATTCCAATAGATAGTTCATTAGAACAAATAAATGAAAATAAATCAAAATATATAACATGAATGGTTAATTCCTTTTAGATTCTAGATTTATTATTATTGTTTTATTGTTTATTCATGTAATAGATAAAGAGTGGAAAATAAAGAATAGGGTAACCTTACAAGAGAAAACCTATCTAGAAGATGAGGCTACTTTGTTCTCTTTTGTTTGGAATGGAAATGATGGAAATACAATAAAGAAGACACTCTCTTTGGAGTTTCTTATGACTTGTGGCCTATGGGAAACTGTAGAACACAAAAATACTATATTATGCTCTCTCTCTCTCTCTCTCTCTCTCTCTCTCTCTCTCTCTCCCTCCTTCCCTCTCTATGTCCACACTATACTTTACTCTAATATAGAACAACATGGAAGAAAATAGAGTGGAACCCTCTTAGCCTCCTAGTGGAATGGTTATAACATAGCTCGATAGCCAACGAGGGGTTAGACTTGACCCATTCAAGCCCTAACATGAGTTACAAATTGACCCTTCTAGAGTATTTTTCATAATCCCCATGTGGATATCCCTTTTTCATGAGTAACAAAGGATGACATGGAATCCTCTTGAATTATGGTGGTTAATCATGATAGGTAAAATTTCCCATGTAATCTCTAATTGAAGTGATGTTTGTGTTGTTGGAAATGAATTAGTGTATGGATTATAGAATATAGGTCCATTGTAAGTTTGGGACCATAAAAATCAGTCAACTTAATGCCTCAAAATTGCTCCTAAATTTTTTTGCCAACTTTCCAAATTTGGATTGTTGGTAAAAATGACCTTACAAGCTAATTCCTCCAATTTTTCCACTCTTAAAACATCAATATGGATGAAAAATAATATAATGACCCAATATGAATCATACCCTCCATTTGGTAGGATTTTGGTCCCCAAAATATTTCATTGAATGAGGTGAGGAAATGTTTTCTCTACCTTGTCCCTAGAGTACTATTTAGCCTTTCTTGGATGTTATAATTTCAACCTAGTCTTCCAAAGGTTCTGCTACCCATCCCTTGTAGTTCTAGACCTCTTTTTAAAAATTATATCTTCTATCAACTTTTCCTAAGCATTTAGTGTTAAATTCTCTATGGTAGCTTGGACCTTCTCCTCTTCTTGATCAAACATGGAAGACTCATAGAGTTTTAAATTTTCTAAATTCACCACGGAGTAAATGTGCATGTACGAGGGGGTGGGGATTTAGTCTATAGGCATTATCTCCCACCTTTTCTATATCTTGAAAGGACCATATCGTAGATCCTTGAATTTATTAATAATATCTTGTAGTATCTCCTTATTCAACTATAAACTTGTTCTATCTACCACTCCAAATGACATCTCTTTCCTATATTGATCATGCCTAGCCTTGTATTTATTTTGTGACTTCTTTAGTGCCTTATGTGCTCGTAAGGAATTTCTTGACATTCTTAAAAAAAAATTCTGATCTTAAAGAATCCCCTGTGAGATCCTCCTTTATTCCTCCTTGCTATCCATATAATACATTTAAAGATAAAGGTAGAAAATATATAAACCAACTCTCATATAGGGACTTACGAGTTGAAGTGTGGACTATTCTATTGTAAGAGTGCTATATATAAACCAAATTTTCATCATAGGTCCTTGAATGCTTCTAATATAACCCCTTAAATTCTATACTAAAGTTATATTAACTACTTATATTTTCTCATATGTTCATGGATGGAATGTTGTAGACCTCCTTGATTTTGTGTCCATATTCTGCCACAATGTAGTCCAAAATACACTAAGGAATATAGTGTCCCGATCAAAATGTTGTTTGGTATCCTAAAATGCACCTACACCCATTCAATGGACAAGTTTTCTACTTTTTTCCCTTGATATCTTTTTACAAGGCATGAGAATGCACATCTTGTTGAACCTGTCAACTACCATGCACATGTAGGCATGTCCCTTTTTTATACTTATTTTCATTTACTTTTCTAGTTAATTTTGTACATCTATCTTTTTTTTTGTATTGTTAATACTCTAGTTAATTTAGTGAAATATAATTACATTAAAAAATATACATACAAAATTAACAAGAAAATAAGTTAAGTACCTAAAAAAGAATAGTCTTAAAATCCCATTACTTAATCATAAAAATAATGCTTTTA
This sequence comes from Pinus tabuliformis, assembly GCA_031772625.1. Taxonomy (NCBI): domain Eukaryota; kingdom Viridiplantae; phylum Streptophyta; class Pinopsida; order Pinales; family Pinaceae; genus Pinus; species Pinus tabuliformis. The sequence goes on along the minus strand of CM062805.1, from coordinate 150,124,434 downwards.
TCCCTAAAGGGATGGGATTGGACTTCCCTAGACCAATAGTAATGAAAGGTATCTGTAATAAAGAGAGAAACACAGTCAAGGATTAGCTTTATAAAACATGCAACCGTTTAATAATGTTGGAATAATCAATGATTGAGAAGAGAGTAGGGAATTTCTTAAAAAGAAAATAAACACTCACAGAATTGTAGAAGTATTATAGGTGGAATAAACCCTCTCTCTTGAGAAACTATTATAAAATAAGTTAAATACAGTAAATGCCTTGGCTCTTCGTTATCCTAACTACCTAGGAAGTTATTTTGGATCAACGAATTCATTCAAGAATTGCTTGAGCCATTCTTCAATGTATTCTTTCATAGACAAGACAATTTATCTTGTTTCATTTTCAAAGTAAATATTTCATATCTATTTATTTAGCATCTAATTGTAGTTGCATGATGTTATCCAGTTAATCATTATTATCATTAATGAATGTAATTAACCATTTCTTTATTTGAGCTTTGCAAAATTTGGCTAGATTATCGAAGTTGGACCCTAATGAAAATTTAATAGTGTTGTGAAGGCAATAAGATTGGAGTTGAGCTAATGGTTGTAAGTTTTTATTTAATGGAAAAGTTACAAATCTTTCCCCATGGTTTTTCCTATAGGGTTTTTTCCCTGTAAGGTTTTCCATGTAAATCTATTGTTCATTTGGTTTTGTGAATTTCTTTTACATTATTTTCAGATCTTGCATTTAAATTTACATGTTGATATATATCTACACAAATATAGTATTTAAATTGGTAAATAATTTATTGCCTTTTTAAACAAAAACAACATGAAATTATTTCACTGTTATGCTAATTTGAAAATAATATTTAACATTATCTTAGATTTATCCAACTTTGATGGTAACCTAGTTATAAAATTTTGTGAAAAGGCGAGAGCTAGGAAGGATACTTAGGCATGTTTTTTAAATAACATGCACAATGCCCCCATTAAAGAAATATGGATTGTTATTAGAGGTTTTCCAAGGGTCTTCACTAATGATATGGATTCGTCTTTGAATGTGTAAGTCTCAAAAATAAAAATTCTAATCGACCTCTCTTCCATGTAGAAGGGAAAGAGGCCCATCCTTAATGGTCTCAATATATAATTCTATCTAGGATTCTACAATATTCTAGAAGGGTACCTTCACCAAGTGGAGTAAGGATCCAAGAACTTTAGAAAAATTCTAGCTCTTTTAATTCGACTCACTTAACTTTTATTTGCAAAAATTATGATGTCTCCTCCTTTGATGACTTTAAACCTATACCTAGAAGCTCATCTTGAATATGAAATTATGATGTCTCCTCCTTTGATGACTTTAAACCTATACCTAGAAGCTCATCTTGAATATGATTTCTAATAGGTTAAAACCACTTCTAAGTGAAATCGTCTCTAAAGAGCACTCCGGTTCTTATTTAAATGAAAAATCCATGGCATATATAGATTCCCTATGTAGGAAGCTTTCCACTCCATTCAACTCAAATAACTTTCTACATTTATTATCAAGCTATTTGGAAAATCGTGAGTATCTCACCAATATTCTTATATCTAATTATATGTTTAATCATTAATATTTAAATTTATTTTAATGTAATAAACAAAATTATAACATAACAAATTGAGTTGAATAGATTTATTATTTCTATTACTTTCTATTTTTTTATTACATTTTAAGCATAGATCCATCTTAACTTAAATTTACCAAGTGATAAGAGGGATCAAATCGCTTAGGATAAAAACCTCTTTATGAGTGTATATCTTGAAGATCCAAAGTTAAAATTGATCTATGTTGATTAAATACAATAGTAAAATGTTTTAATTACTATATTTTTTTAAATGTTTCTTTTTACATTAACATGTTAAATAATAGAATCCTTAATCTTAGACTTTTTTAAATGTTGGTTTTCACATTAAAATGTTAATATCTCTCTCTCTCTCTCTCTCTCTCTCTCTCTCTCTCTCTCTCTATATATATATATATATATATATATATATATATATATTTATTTATTTATTTATTGCTTAAAGCATTTAAAACAAATTTTACACTTTTAATAATTAATAAATCTAGAATTAACATCTATATCAATTCATTTAAAATATAAATAACTAGCAACATCTAAATTATAATATCAATACGAAAAAATTAAATATTTAAGAGATTTTTGAGCCCAGAGGTTCATTTAGAGCCTACTGTGAAGACTATATGTAAGTATGTACATCCTTCTTAAAATAAAATAAAACATTCACTAAATAAAAAAGAAATGTTGGCTATAATAGAAAAAAAATATGCTATGCATATTTATTTAGTAATATTTTTAACAACTGATATGAACTTCATATATATCTATATATAGAAAAAATGTCAAAAGAAAATATTTTATGTTGTATAGAATAAAATATCCAATGCGAATTATGAATAAAATATATTGACCTATATTAAAAGTATATTAATTAAAAAAAATAGTTTAATGTGCCCTCATAAAATGGCTCAATGCACATGTTATGTAATCTCTATAACATTCAAAAATATAATTTAAACAATAAAAAATTACACATTGGTTTTTTCACTCTAAAATAAGTTTGCACTTGAATAGATTTGATCTCTGTTGGCTCATGTTAGATTCGTGGTTAATATGGATCTATGTTGGTATTAAACCAAGATGCGTATTTTACAATTATGAGGGGGATGCGTAATTTTGTCTGCTCAAATTGGAGAAAAATGTAAATATTCAAGAGATTTTATTAAGCCGAGAGGCTCATTATATAGTCAAGTAAGAGGGCAATTCCATCCGCTCAACTTGTTGACGTATCCCTTAAAAAAATACTTTGAACTAAAAAAAATTGTTCGCTATAATGGAAACATAAATAATTATAATTGAAAGTCAAAACGTTTTTACCAGGAGGAAGGAAGCTAGGGTTTGAAACAGGGGGTGGCAGAAGCAAACTGGTAACCATGGAGGGACAAGGAGGAGGGAGCTCCACTCCCTCCTACAGTAATGTGGTCTCAGACAAAGGCAAAGGGACAAGTTGGAACAAACAAAAAAATGCCATGGAGAAAGAGACAAAAACCACTGATACACAACAGCCAGAAGGCAGTGGACCCCAGGAGGAGAAAGGGACCCACGAGGAGGTTCGAGAAGAAGTGAGAGCAGGAGACAGAGGTCGGAGGTTGGAGAGCAGAACTACAACGAGACCTTGCAAGCCCAAGTCTAATATTAAACCACGGGTGGTCCTAAATGATCTGGCTCTACAGGAGCACAGAGATCACATGGAAACCTATGCGGTCATATGCAAGTTCATGGGAATTTTGGCCCACGGATGTTACAGGGAAAAGTGTCTATATAGAACTGCTCTATCCCACTAAGGTGTGATAGCTGCCTTAGAAACAAACAGAGAAAAGCTACTTTCGTTTTTCCTTTATGAATTATAGATAGAGAGGAACAGAAAGACCAACCTCTGTCTTGCGCTAATCTCCTGCTTTGATTCCTCTCTTCTTTGATAGCCTTTAGCTACCTGCTCCCTTGCACACCCAGCTTCACAAAGTACCTGTAAGATCACAGTAGCATAGCACTATACAAAGACATAGATCTATAATCATCAACAATCTAGGATCAGATGTAAATTGACCATACAAATGTAGCAAACATCAATGACACAAGAGCATGGAGGAAAACTTGAATAGCTTTTATTGATAAACAAGAAAGAGCCAAGAAGAGTTACAACCAGTTGTTCTGACCCAGCATCAACCTCTCAGCAAGGAAGCCCCTCTTCACCTCATACAAAGCTTAGATCACCCAACAATCTGATGTTTGTCTCAAGAAACCAACATCAATTCCTTACAATATGCAAAATTCCAGCCTCTGGATCTCTAGGATGAGGGATCCATATATAGATGTCTGTAATGGAGATGAGTCAGCTTATGATTTGATTAGTGTCTTCCCTCTGATAGTTCTTGCTTCCACTTGGAGATTGATGATCTCTTACTCATCCTTGGTCAAATTCAGAGAGACAAGTGTCACAGGAGAAGATTCTGGAAGCTTCCATTGCCTCTCCACCTAGCGGAATGACACTGCCATTTGTCATTTCTCGCCCATCGAATTTTGTTACAGGGAAAAGTGTCTATATAGAACTGCTCTATCCCACTAAGGTGTGACAGCTGCCTTAGAAACAAATAGAGAAAAGCTACTTTCTTTTTTCCTTTATGAATTATAGATAGAGAGGAACAGAAAGACCAACCTCTGTCTTGCGCTAATCTCCTGATTTGATTCCTCTCTTCTTTAATAGTCTTTAGCTACCTGCTCCCTTGCACGCCCAGCTTCACAAAGTACCTGTAAGATCACAGTAGCATAGCACTATACAAAGACATGGATCTATAATCATAAACAATCTAGGATCAGATGTAAATTGACCATACGAATGTAGCAAACATCAATGGCACAAGAGCATGGAGGAAAACTTGAATAGCTTTTATTGATAAACAAGAAAGAGCCAAGAAGAGTTACAACCAGTTGTTCTGACCCAACATCAAACTCTCAGCAAGGAAGCCCCTCTTCACCTCATACAAAGCTTAGATCACCCAACAATCTGATGTTTGTCTCAAGAAACCAACAGTAATTCCTTACAATATGCAAAATTCCAGCCTCTAGATCTCTGGGATGAGGGATCCATATATAGATATCTGTAATGGAGATGAGTCAGCTTATGATTTGATTAGTGTCTTCCCTCTGATAGTTCTTGCTTCCACTTGGAGATTGATGATCTCTTACTCATCCTTGGTCGAATTCAGAGAGGCAAGTGTCACAGGAGAAGATTCTGGAAGCTTCCATTGCCTCTCCACCTTGCGGAATGACACTACCATTTGTCATTTCTCGCCCATCGCACCCCATAGAAGGGATTTTTGAAATGAAACGCACCCACATAGTGTATTTAGGTGAGATGCAACGCACTTGGCCAGTGGAGCAGCTGAAATGATCATGTTTTGACCAATTCTGAGCAGTTTTTCATGGAGAACTTCTGGGAGAAGCTGTAATCTATTGACCTTGTTCCTTTAGGGGTTAGAACAACACTTTTAGGGACTTAGGAGCCCTTGGTTTATGGACATTTCATGCTTGGGGTTGTAGTGCCCAAAAATGTCTATAACAGTTGCCCCCTAAAGCATGAGGTCGTTAATCTTTTGATGTCGGGTGAAATGCTTTATTATGAGGATCCGAAGTTCTTTCAAGCTGGGAGGAGACATGTAATAAGATACAATACAATACATTATCTTCATAATATTTTCATGATCTAGCTGAGGCGGGCATTCCCATGCTCAACTTTATAAATTCATTTTCATGTACATAGGACAGACAATCGTCTGAGTGTAGACTGATGATTCGGATAGAGCCATCATCCTTTTGATTGGATGATTATCTGTGCAGCAATGATGTACATTTGATGTCTTTATTTCCCTGAATATATATCGCAGCCCGAATGGATGAAACTAGATCCGGGGTCTTCAATCTCGTTCGATCTTCACTCGAAGTATAAGTCGATCCATGTGAAAGCTGTTCTGGGGTCGAACATGGAAAGACATTGCCTGATTACCAGCCAATGATTTAAGCTGTTAACAGGCGCGAGAGGAATCACCGATAATGTTAATGACCCTCAAGGTACTGCAGTACAATTCACGTGGTGTGGATAAAGGACTTGGCGTCGAACACCACGCAAAATCTTTCGGTCGAAGGCCATTGATGTGAACCTATCGCCGGAAGTGAGAAACTTGCCATTGGGGCATGCAAGCTTCAAAGTACTGAATGGGGTGTTCCTAGATCAACTTCTTGGATAATGAGCTGATGTCGACAAGAAGCGATCCGTCACAGGAGGGCCTTAATGAATCCCACATCAATGACACGGAACGGAGCAAATGATTTTAATGGAGGTGAAAACAATCTGGTGATATAAGGTTCAGGGTGGCGGTCATGAAAGAATGGAGTATAAATGTATGGTAGTGGGTGAGACACAGGTGAATTCTCTGAATGACTTCTCTTGAACATATCGATGACACTGATGTGATGGATTGGTAGCATTAACCCCAAATGTGGATGGTATGGTGGGACCATGGTGATGTGACCAGTGAATGAAACAACCCAACTCGACTCAGACACGGAGTGGAAGTGTCATGTTCAAGAGCGACTCGCTACCAACAAAGTTTTTTTCAAGTTTTCTTCCCAATTTTCCCCAGTCATTGCTGACCAGTACCTCTTTATTTTTGTCAAGCTTGAGGAGGATAACATATGCTTGTTCTATAATTTGCCCTTCGGGCAAACCCATCGCTATGTTTTAACAAGCCTAGCGACAGTGAAACTCGTTCTCGTCTATAGACAAGTTTGTCGCTATTAAAATTTTAACGAGTTTAATGACAAATATAACTCGGTCCTTTTCAATTTTAGAGAGTCTGAAAAGGAACATAAAGGTAACTCCAAAATTCCTTTTTCGTCATTTAATCCCTTAAGTCTGAAAAAGTATAAAACAATACAGAAGGGATGAATTTTCGATACTTTTAACGAGCCGAACAAAACAAGCGCTCGATATTTTTGTGTAATAATCTCTCAGGTCCAAAAAGATTAAAATTTAGAGGAGAGATAGCACTTCCGGTCCCTTTAATGAGCTGGAGAGGCCAATGGCTCGGCAATATTTTCATATTTTATGAGTCAGTTGAAAAGAGCTTAAAGGAGACTCGTCTTTTGAGGAACGAGTGATAAAATGGGTAGCAACTGATTCCAGGTAAGGTTTGGAATTTTCCAATCACGGCAGTGTTACAAGGATGGCTAGTGAGATCACTCTTCGCAGTTGTTCCTCAAAATGGGTAAACAATCAAATGGAGGTGAATGATCGGCCAATGCAAAAGTGGAGGTGATGGTGCAAACACGACCAAGGCTTTAATGGCTGAAGTACTACATTCACGATGGTTATTTACCGGTGAATAGTTCATTTTTTAATGAGCTTAAACGCGGGGGGAAACATTTGCTCATGTCTTATGTTTATTTTTTAACGAGCTTGAACTATGTGCTAAAACTGCTCGATGCAGGTTTATTTTTTAACGAGCTTGAACCTTGTGGTAACACTGCGCGATTAATCCAGTCGTATAATAAGAATGTCCCATATAAAAATGACAATTTTTAGAGTTTTGCCCCACATCCTTTCTTTATGCAAGTTAGGAAACGACCAATCCAAAAAACAGATAAATGATCGCTCTTTGCTTGCACTCCAAAAGGTTTGCATGCCCCCAGGTATAAAACAGAGTTTCAAGGTTACCCCTTCTTTATTCCGTTAAAACATTTGTTTTACCGAGAGAGGTCTACCTCTTACAGGTTACCAAAGATTGTTTTATTTACGGCGTAAACAAAACACTTCTTCGACGATGTCTACCGAAATAGACAAAGGTGAGTGGAGGAGGCTACTTCACTCACGTAACTTTGACAAGAGAATCTTGTTCCAGAATAACCCCCTCTTCCAATCACGGAAGGGAGTACAGACTAGTCATATTCTCTCGCGGAAACCTACCCTATACCCGAAGTTTTCCTGCCGAAGCAGGCCAGGGTGCATGCCCCCTGGGTTTCAGTCATGTCCCCCAAATCACTCGCGCTCATCAGGCGGGCGGACTGGAGATTGAGACATTTCTTGCGTAAAAATACCATTCAGGGATGGTATATGACTATTTGCTCTGTATGATCTGGGAAATGAAAGCTGGTCTACAAGCTTGACCACTCTTCCTTCGTGCGGAAAACACATTACTCTAAAGAGTGAGGAGACAATTGCTCCCATGCAATAAATATAGTCTCGTCCAAGGAGTGGATTATAATCTAGGGGTCCTTGAACTACCATTATGTTCATGTGAACAGTTTTCCCCCTCAATGTTATGGGCACATTGGGAAGGATCCCTAACGGTCGACTGGTTCCTTTATCAAAGCCTGTTAGATTTCTCATCTCAGGCAAAAGCGATGGCGAAGCAAGTGCTTTCCAAGCAGTCGAGGAAAGGATACTCACAAAAGCCCCCTCATCTATGATGGTACCAGCCATAACCATTCTATATATTTGAACAATGATTCGGAATGGTACACTAGCTGGTAAACAGGGTCTGCCTAGTTGATTCCAGTCGAAGGAGACAACTAGGTTGCTTGGAGGTGGGACCGAATAGATGGCCGGGTATGACTCTGATGAACTTCCATCCTGCGGTAAAGGAACGGGTAAATTGCCCCCATGTTCATTGGAGTCTGTGCTTATGAAAATAATTTGGACGGTGTTATCCTTATTCTCTTCGGTGACTGTATCATCTGAAGATGGAACCTCTGAAGGCAAGACCGGGTCAACTGCCGCCTCGACCTTTTGACTTTCGTCTGGTATGGGTTTAGAAGGTTTGTCTTCAATGATAGATGCTTCAGCCGACCACTTGAGTGGGCCAGCTGGATTTTCAACTAGTGACGAACTCGGCAAGAGTTTTTTATATCCAGGAGGAAGTCGTAGCAGTGAAACTGGACGATTGTCCAAAACTCTTTTAGCCTCATCTAAGAAGGGACAACGATGGATGGCATGATCGCCTTCGCATAGTTTACAAGGAAATCTATATTTTCCTTTTTGTCCTGGGGCTTCACTTTCACTATTCGACGGTGTGTTTTCAACATGATCATCAGAGGTTGATGACACCGGGTTGTGCAAACGACGAGACCAGTCCCTTAAGATCTGAGGGATGCAAGGACAATCTCTATGATAGTGGTCTCCTTTGCAAATGACACATGGCGATTTAGGCCTGGTCGGTGCAGTGTGTGGATTTTTGCTAGACAACACTCGTTTGCCCCCATTCGCTTTTGGCTCCTTCTTCTTCTTCTCTTTCTTCTTCTTTTCCTCCTTCTTCTCAGGTACTTGACTTTTGGCTTTACCAGCCCCATCAAGCAAAGAGGAAGGAGGAGAGGAAGAATTAGAGTAAGTAGAAGGTTGGTGGATAACTCTGGACTCGTCTAGTTGCTGATTCGATTGTTCAGGAATTGCGGTGTTTTGAACGACAGAGGTTGAGAAGAGCCATACAGGCAAGCCGATTGTCAGTCCTGGAAGCGACAATGTGGCCATATGGGGTGCACCAACATCTCCCCAAGAGGAGAAAGGACTAGGATTTCCTCCAAGGGGAATTCCTTGGTTGGTGGATTCCATTTTCTCAACCCAGGATCAACGTAGGAAAGGGTAATGAGTATTCTGTTTAAAATAAATTTTAGACGCTTTGACACAACTTGTTTTTTCAATTTTTAAGAGTCGAGAAAAAACAAAAGATGACTCTAGTCTCCTTCTATTTTTAATGAGCCTGAAGTGACAAGCTCAGATGGACCTTTTTTGTTAAGGAGTCTGAAAAGGAACGAAAGGGACTACTCTGGAAATCTAGGTAGAGGGATTACCAAACCAATCGTAAAACTGTAGAATACTTTTTACGGTACAACAGTCAATCTTCCCGAATGCTGTGTTCAGTGCATTGCGATCGATAGGGCAGCAGACACGGCTTCCTATGGATAAAGGATTAAGCCTATTGGGGCCTCCCAAAATATACTCGACAGTACGTGGGAGCACAAGTCCGTATTGGCACTTATCGTCTCAAAGTGGAGGAATCACCCAACCATCAGTGAGAACAACAGTTACCAGGCTTTACGACGCCGGAATACGTCTCTAGCCTAGACTTCTAAATGTTGTGCGTTAAGTTCCAAAGCGTTGTTAGATTCATTGAACTTATTTTAAGTTGATCTTGTTTATGAAGTTTACCTTTCAGGTTCACTACGAGATGTAGATGTAATTCCTAAAATGCAATCTAAGATGATAAACAAACTTTTTATCTTCTTTGTGCAATGAAAATCCTAGCTACAAAGGAAAGAAAGACATAATCTTTTCACAAAGAGCAAAGAGCACACTCTAAATGCACTTTCCTAAATCAAGCCAATCAGACTGTCTATATGCAAATGCACATGCATGTATTTGTTTTTGAATTTCTTAGTATATGAATGCTAAAAAGAAAGTTGATGAACAAATCTGAATTTCTTTTCAAGCGACAAATATCAACAAGTTTCTTTTCGAAATCAAAAATGGAGACGATCACAACACATTACGATTTTGAAATGAATACTTGTTCTTGACACTAGAAAATTACAAATTCAGACCAAAAACAATAGTAACAGGATAATCGACCATCAACAGCAATTAAACTCTTTCATACGATTGAAATTGACACTTGCGACAGTTTCAAATCAAAGGACGACGATTATGCTACTTTTGCAAAGGAGAACTGTAAATGACTCAACAAACACACAAAAACATCTACAGTTCTTTTATACAAAGGAGGCGGAATAACAGCAAAGAAAAGGGGTTTCAAACAGACATATACTGATCACAGGTAGCAAAATTCAGGAATAGAACTAGAAAGAATGAATCACAGAAACCAAAACTGCACAGAGCCTAGTCTGATCAGCGCACATGTAACATAGAGAATTTGAAATGTAGCGCACCTTGTCCACTCGGGAAGTGCACTGAAGTTCAGATTCTCTGAACAGTACCTGCGCTGGGCTAGAAACGAGATTCTGTTTGGGTTCCAGGTCACAGTTTGCAGTTCAGTTCTTGGGTTTTGGTCGAGCAAAAAGCAATCAGTAATGCAACAATCAGGGGTAGATCTAAGGAGGATCTAAGAGCTATCACAAGGGCAATCAGATAGTTTGTGAATCAGTTGTTTAAATCATAAACAGATCCAGTAGATGGATTGAAGTAGCATTTATCTACTTTGCATTTGTTATGGCAAATGCAGTTCGAATGCTACCTGTAAGTTTATGAAATAGACAACAAAGAATGATAAACAAACAAACTAATTCTTCCCCAGTGGAGTCGCCATTTTGTTACAGGGAAAAGTGTCTATATAGAACTTCTCTATCCCACTAAGGTGTGACAGCTTCCTTAGAAACAAATAGAGAAAAGCTACTTTCTTTTTTCCTTTATGAATTATAGATAGAGAGGAACAGAAAGACCAACCTCTGTCTTGCGCTAATCTCCTACTTTGATTCCTCTCTTCTTTGATAGTCTTTAGCTACCTGCTCCCTTGCACGCCCAGCTTCACAAAGTACCTGTAAGACACAGTAGCATAGCACTATACAAAGACATGGATCTATAATCATAAACAATCTAGGATCAGATGTAAATTGACCATAAAAATGTAGCAAACATCAATGACACAAGAGCATGGAGGAAAACTTGAATAACTTTTATTGATAAACAAGAAAGAGCCAAGAAGAGTTACAACCAGTTGTTCTGACCCAGCATCAACATGTCAGCAAGGAAGCCCCTCTTCACCTCATACAAAGCTTATATCACCCAACAATCTGATGTTTGTCTCAAGAAACCAACAACAATTCCTTACAATATGCAAAATTCCAGCCTCTGGATCTCTGGGATGAGGGATCCATATATAGATATCTGTAATGGAGATGAGTCAGCTTATGATTTGATTAGTGTCTTCCCTCTGATAGTTCTTGCTTCCACTTGGGGATTGATGATCTCTTACTCATCCTTGGTCGAATTCAGAGAGGCAAGTGTCATAGGAGAAGATTCTGGAAGCTTCCATTGCCTCTCCACCTCGCGGAATGACACTGCCATTTGTCATTTCTCGCCAATCGCACCCCATAGAAGGTATTTTTGAAATGCAACGCACCCACACAGTGTATTTAGGTGAGATGCAACGCACTTGGCCAGTGGAGCAGCTGAAATGATCCTGTTTTGACCAATTCTAAGCAGTTTTTCATGGAGAACTTATGGGAGAAGCTGTAATCTCTTGACCTTGTTCCTTTAGGGGTTAGAACAACACTTTTAGGGACTTAGGAGCCCTTGGTTTATGGACATTTCATGCTTGGGGTTGTAGTGCCCAAAAATTTCTATAACAACGGAGAAAGCATTATACAGTTGGATAAGAAGCACCTAGAAACCGAAAGGAGAAATAACTATAAATCTAGGATCCAAGGGTTTCTTCACCGTGGTTTTCAAGAACCTGGAGGATAAAGACAAAATATTCAAAGGAGGACCTTACTTCTTTGTGCCGCAGGCCTCTACATGCGACCTTGGATGATGAACTTTGTACCGAAGTGAGAAACGTTCACATCCATTCCAGTATGGATTAGACTATATTCCTTACCTTTAGATTACTCGCTGCCAGAATCCTTAAAAGCTATAGGTAATAAACTAGGACATTTTATAAAGATATCAGAGGCAACTCTGTGAGGTAAATACACATCCTTCGCTCGTATATGCATAGAAATGGACTTATCGGGAGCACTCCTGGATGAGGTCATCCTGGAAGTATATGATGAGGAATGGGTTCAGGCATTCGACTATGAACATATCCCATTCAGATGCCAAAAATGTCATGAACATGGGCATCTCTTCAGAGAATGCCCACTAAACAAAAGAGAGGACAATATAAAAGGCAACATTGGTAAACACCCTGAAGGTTATACCAAAGTGGCCAGCAAGGAGAAAGGAGGAGGAAAAAAGCACCAAAAGAAACCCAGTGAGAACAAACTACCAAGTCACAACAGTTTTGAGATTCTAGAAGAGGAGGGGGAAGAAAATGATAAGAGTAAAGATATGGGGAACACCTCGACAAAAAGGGAAAAAGAGGATAGCATGGACATCATACAGGAAGACAAAGAAAGGAAGGAGGACCCACTAAACAATATAGGATTTGGAGAAGACCAGGACATAACCCCAAGCGAAGGAGGAATAGAGGACCAAGACCTACAGGAGATCCTTGAGAGGGAGAACCTGGAACTATAGCAGTTTCTAGAACAGGGAACAAACAAAGGGATCGACTCTCTACCACAAGAGAAGTTTAACAGAGTGCAACAGCTCTACCTCAGAAGATCCCAAACAAAGGCTGCAGGAGTCAAATGGAACTATGATAGCCAGGAGAATAAAGGAGTCAAACAGATGGATATTACACCAGGATGCTCCATCAAAAATCCAGGCAAGAAAAGGGGAAGAAGAAGATAGAATGATCTCCTATCAGAATGTGGGAAACTCCTGATTAACTCAGGTAAGATGAAAGATCTTACCATTTACTCTTTTACAAACACTTCATTATGAAGCTCAAAACCTGGAACATTAGGGGGCTAGGCAGTAAAAGAAAGCAAGGAAATCTAAATAATAGAATAAAAGAAGAAAAACCAGACATGGTTTTCATACAGGAAACCAAATGCTTAGTAGAAAATATCAGGGACCTTCACTGCAAATGGCTCAATAACTATGAGTACCTAGAGGTCAAAGCAAACAACACAGCTGTTGGGTCCCTATAATACTAGTGATTACCCCATTACTATTGTAGTTATACCCCTTATTTATATTGTTGTGCCCCTATTACCCCCATATTGTTATTTATGTGCCCCATAGAATCCCTCTATTGTTATTTTTGTGGCTTTATATTATTATTGTTAGGTCGGCTGGATTATATTGTGACTCCTTAGACTCCTATATATAGAAAGGAGGTTTTGTCATTTGTATCATCCAAGAATTGTTCATTTATGTAATGTAAAGGAGGTTGCCCCCTCGAAGAGGCTGAATTCTAAGGCGTTGATCTATCTTTTCTATCTTTTCTTGAGCTGGTTTCATAACATTTGGTATTAGAGCTTTGGATTCTAGGGTTTCGCTGCTCCAAACAGGTCATCGTGGAATTTTCGCTATAACTTTTTTTCTGTGACGTTTCAGAAGTCGCAAAAAAAACCCATTTGAGAAGAAATCGTGCTAAACCTTGGGTCCGAATTTCAGAGCTTTTCGCGCGATATTTGCGGAGATATGATCTGAGGAAGTTGGTCTTTTTGCAGACTCCTGAATTACATTCAAAACAAGTGACCTGGGGAAAATAATCATAACTTTCTCTCTGGGGATCGGATTGAAATTTCGTAAGAAGGTAAAGAAAGAGGACGGACTGTTGAAACGGTGACTCGTGGCATGTCGTACAAGTTCGCTCTACTGAACCAGTCTAAAAGCAAGTCACTGTGGGAGATTTCACATAACTCTTCCTTGGAGAATCCAATTTGGCTCAGAATTGTGGCATTGGAAAGAGAACGTAGAAGGATACTACAGGTAGAAATTTCAGAACTGAATGATCCGAAATTACAGAGATACATTAGATTCAATATCAGGCTTCTATAAAGTGAAAAAAGGTGTGTAGTTTTTTTTTAAATTTTTGTGTAAGCTTGGTTTAACAGAATTCAAAGGGCATAGTAAAGCATTATTATCGGTAACTGATGCCCCGAGGAAAGAAAATGCAAACACCTAGTAAAGAACCTGAAAGCTCTAGCATGACTCATGAAGAAGAGGAAGAAATTATACATGATATATCAAAATTACAAGAACAAGTGCAACAAATGTCACGCTCACAAAAGCTAAGAGAAGCTAAGAGAAGTGGCGTGGAATCTAAGATAAATGGCGTGGAATCTAAGATAAAGGGCATGGAAGCTAAGATGGATGATTCGAAGACAGATTTGAAGAGAGACATGGCAGATTTGAAGATATATTTGAAGACAGACATGGAAGAATTGAAGAAGTTGCTACAAGAAAGGGTCACTAATGGTGAAAAAGTAGTAAAGGAAACTCATGATGAGAAAAAAAGAAATGTTAATTATGATTCCGTAGACGCTAATGTTGGATCGAAGAATCACCATATTCCAAAAATCGATATGAGGAAGTTTGATGGCAAGGATCCCGCCAGATGGATATTACAGATGGAGCAATTCTTCGATCTCAATAATGTGCAAAATGCACAAAAGGTACGCATGGCAACTGTATATTTGGAACCAAATCAGTTTGTATGGTATCAATGGCTTTTCTCTCGTAAACAATTATCACTTGGGCAATTTTTACGGAAGAATTGATAGCACATTATGAAGATACAAAAAGCAACACTTTTTTTAGCCAATTGATAAGTCTCAAACAAAAGGGTTCAGTAATGGAGCACATTGAGGAGTTCCAAAAATTGAACATAAGGGTAAAAGATATTCCAGAGGAGCATAGGATTGATGTGTTCATAGGGTCTTTAAAGGATAATATCCAACATGATGTTTGCCTTTGGGAACCTGATTCATTAGAGAAGGCATTCAGGTTAGTAAGAAAAATGGAAAGCAAAATTATGGTAACCAGGAAGCATACCACTCACAACTATAAAGACGGAAGTGTTGTTGCCCCTAGTCTTCCACAACCTATAAGGCTGACACCACAACAATTGGAAGAAAAAAGAGCAAAAGGGCTTTGTTACAGTTGTGATAGCAAATACACTAAAGGTCATAAGTGTGCTGAGAAGAAATTATTCTACATAGATTGTGAAGAGGAAGAAGAAAAGGAGCAAGAAAGGTCAAAAGAAGAAGATATACTCCAGGAACAAAGCCTAGATGAAGAACAAATAAATCCGACCATATATTGTAATGCATTGGCGGGAATTACCACTCCTCAAACCATCAAGATAGAAGGACAAATCAAGAAGAAAAAGGTAATAGTGTTGATTAATTCAGGAAGCACCCATAATTTTATTCATTGTAGGGTAGCAAAATAATTGAATTGCTTCCTATATCCAGCACCAGAGTGTCAAGTGATGATTGCAAATGGAGGAACAATAAATTGCTCTAGAAAGTGCCATAATATCAAGCTATCCATGGGAGAATATGTATTGACTAGCCCAATGCTTTCCATTCCAATGGGAGGTGCGGATGTTGTACTAGGAGTCCAATGGCTACAATCATTGGGTACAATAGCTTTTAATTTTCAAGAACTTTTCATCAAATTTTCTACGGAAGGAAAGGAAGTTGAATTAAGGGGTATTGCAAGGAAACCAGGAAAGATAATCAGCTCTCATGGTATGACAAAGCTTCTAAAAAAGGAGCAAAGAGGTGTAATTGAACAATTATGCTCGCTAGATGTTTCCACATTGGAATCATCTATTTCTCCAGATCTCCAAAAAGTCCTGGACAATCATTCCAAGGTATTTGAGACTCCTAAGGGTCTCCCACCTATGCGTGATCATGATCATGCTATTCATCTGATTCCAGGAAGTGTTCCTCCAAACATCAGGCCATACAGATATCCCTATGTCCAAAAAAGTGAAATTGAATGTATGGTTGCAGAAATGCTAGAGGCTGGTATAATTCAACCGAGTCAAAGTTCTTTCTCAGCTCCAGTATTATTGGTGCACAAGAAGGATGGATCATGGCGCATGTGTCCGAATTATAGGGAGCTCAACAAGCTCACTATTAAAGATAAGTTCCCCATTCCTGTTATTGATGAATTACTGGATGAATTGCATGGATCAATTTACTTCACCAAGTTGGATCTTCATTCGGGATATCATCAAATCAGAATGAAGATTGAAGACATTCCGAAAATGGCATTTAGAACTCATGAGGGTCATTATGAATTTTTGTTCATGCCTTTTGGCCTTACCAATGCACCTTCAACATTTCAAGGTTTGATGAATTCAATTTTCAAACCATTCCTTAGAAAATTTGTGTTAGTATTTTTTGATGATATACTAATCTACAACAAGTCTTGGAAGGATCATGTTGAACATGTTGACAAGGTGCTACAACTATTGGAGGAGAAACAATTATATGCAAAAAGATCCAAATGTTTCTTTGGAGTCCAAGAGGTGGAATATTTGGGTCATATTGTATCTCATGAAGGAGTTAAGGTAGACCCTAGCAAAATTAAAGCCATTAAGGAATGGAAAATCCCCACATCCATAAAGCATCTGCGAGGATTTCTTGGGTTGACAAGGTATTATCGCAAGTTTTTTAAGAATTATGGGAGAATAGCAGCACCTCCAACAACATTATTGAAGAAAGATTCATTTTCATGGACTCCGGAAGCAACAAAGGCCTTTGAACATCTTAAAGAGGCATTGTGCCAAGCACCGGTCTTAGCTACACTGGACTTCACAAAAACCTTTATTGTGGAATGTGATGCTTTAGGAAATGGAATTGGTGCTGTTCTAATGCAAGATGAAAGACCCATTGCTTTTGAAAGTCGTCCAATCAAGGGAAAGTTTTTAAGCAAAGCTATTTACGAGAAGGAAATGTTGGCAATACTCCATGCACTTAAGAAATGGCGACCCTACCTAATGGGAAAACACTTCAAGGTAAAAACGGATCATGATAACCTTAAATACTTTTTCGAACAAAGATTATCCTCTGAAGAGCAACAAAAGCGGGTCGCAAAGATGTTGGGTTATGACTTTGAAATCATCTACAAAAAAGGGAAGCAAAATGTGGTGGCAGATGCACTCTCAAGAAAGGATGAGGATGTGGAAGCATTGTTGTGTGCCATTTCTATTATCCAACCAGATTGGATAAACGAAGCAAGGGAGGAATGGAAGAATGACGAAGAAGTGTGGGCACTTATTCGAAAGCTACAACAAAATTCCAGTACTTCTGATACATTTAGCTGGCAAAATGATTCGTTATGGTACAAAGATCGCTTATACCTCTGTAAGAATTCCCAGCTAAAACAAAAGATTCTTATGGAATTGCACACTTCTCCCTTAGGAGGGCACTCAGGATTTTTAAAAACTTACCATAGGGTTAAGAAGGAATTTTTTTGCGATGGCCTTAAATCAGATATTCAAAAGTTTGTGGTGGAATGTTTGGTTTTCCAGCAAAATAAAGTTGAAACAATTAAGACATCGGGTCTATTACAACCTTTATCCATTCCAAGCCAACGTTGGGAGGAGGTTTCAATGGATTTTATCACAGGTTTACCCAAGTCTGAGGGAAAGAGTGTCATCATGGTGGTAGTTGACAGACTTACCAAGTATGCATACTTTTGTGCATTATCACATCCATTTAAAGCCAGTACAGTTTCTACTGCATTTATGGAAACAATTCAAAAGCTACATGGAAACCCAAAGATTATTGTAAGTGACAGAGATCCCATTTTCACTGGAAATTTTTGGACAGAATTATTTTCTTGTCTTGGTACTCAGTTAGCTCATAGCTCATCTTATCATCCTCAATATGATGGGCAAACTGAGATAGTAAACAAATGTTTGGAAGGATATCTTCGTTGCTTTGTATCTGATAAACAGACACAATGGGTCAAATGGTTGCCTCTTGCTGAATGGTGGTATAACACTTCCTTCCATACAGCAACAAAAATGACCCCATTTATGGCACTTTATGGGTATCAACCACCATCCATCACATCATATTTAAGAGAAAATTCTAAGGTTCAAGCAGTGGAACATCACATCGAACATCAACAACAATTCATCCAAATCTTAAAGGATAACCTTGTGTTGGCACAAAATAGAATGAAACAACAGGCAGATCAACATCGCAGTGAAAGAAGTTTTGATGTAGGTGATTGGGTATTCCTACGACTACAACCATATAAGAAAATGTCCTTAAAGCAAGCTAAGAAGGATAATAAATTATCACCTAAGTATTATGGTCCGTACAAGGTGTTGCAAAAGATTGGTACTATGGCATACAAATTGGAGCTTCCTGCAGCTTCTCGATTGCACCCAGTTTTCCATGTTTCATGTTTAAAGAAGGTTATAGGTGACAAGCTTCCAATTCAAACAATATTACCAGAAATTGACGAGGAAGGAAAAATTATATTGGAACCGGAAGCAGTCACAGAAACAAGAACTCGACAGCTACGAAATCGATCAATTTCAGAGTATTTTATCAAGTGGAAGAACTTATCCGCTGAAGATTCCACATGGGAGGATGAGAATTTTATGCAGAAGTATCCAGAACTACTCAAGCGTTGAGGACAACACTTTTTTGAAGGAGAGGGGCATGTTGGGTCCCAATAATACTAGTGATTACCCCATTAATATTGTAGTTATACACCTTATTTATATTGTTGTGCCCCTATTACCCCCATATTGTTATTTCTGTGCCCCATAGAATCCCTCTATTGTTATTTTTGTGGCTTTATATTATTATTGTTAGGTCGGCTGGATTATATTGTGACTCCTTAGACTCCTATATATATAAAGGAGGTTTTTTCATTTGTATCATCCAAGAATTCTTCATTTATGTAATGTAAAGGAGGTTTCCCCCTCGAAGAGGCTAAATTCTAAGGCGTTGATCTATCTTTTCTATCTTTTCTTGAGCTGGTTTCATAACAACAGCGGGGGGAATTCTTACCCTTTGGAATCCTCAAAAATTTGAGATCACAGATGTAGAAGCATCCAGAAATCACCTTTCTATGGTAATACAACCTCTGGGGGACAAAGATTGTTACTTGACCACAAATGTCTATGGTCCTCAGCTGCTTGAAGATAAACTAAAACTCCTCACCTCACTAGAGGAACTAAGAGAAAGACACCCAATCATCCCCTGGATTTTGGGGGGGGACTTCAATATGATCAGATCACTTTCGAAGAAAAAAAGGGGGAAGCAGAATGTTGGGACAAGACTCACTCACATTCCAGAATTTCTTAGACAACATGAGACTAGTGAGCATGGAGACAATAAATGGCATCTTCACTTGGAATAATAGGAGAGGGGGAACTGCTCAAGTTACATCAAAATTACATTGCTTCAAGTCTCAGAGGACCTCCTCTCGGGTCACTCTATGACTGCCTGGATTCTTCCTTTCGGTGGCTCGGATCACTGGCTTGTACAGTTGGAAGATTCTTTTATTGGAACCCCAAGAAACAGACCTTTCAAGTTCGAAAATGCATGGCTCACTCATCCAAACTTCTCCAATAATATTAGAAAGTGGTGGGTGGAAGACATGCCCACTCAAGGCACAAAAATGTTCATCCTGCATCAGCGACTCAAGCATATCAAACAAAGGCTCGAAGAATGGAACAAAAATGTGTTTGGAAACATTTTCGAAGCCAAAAGAGAAGTGAAAAGTAAATTACAAGAAACTAATCAAATGCTCATCAAGGAAGGATTCACAGAGGAAAGGAAGGTACTTGTAGAATCTCTACAACAAGAATGGGACAATAGATATCAGCAGGAGGAGATCTTATGGAAACAGAAATCTAGAGTAAAGTGGATTAAAGATGGGGAGAGAAATACTAGATTCTTCCATAAATATACTATGAAACACAGGGATCATAATAGAATCACAAAACTCCTGGATCCATAAGGGAAGGAGTTGAATACTCACAAGGAAATGGAATCGGTGTTGGTTCAACACTTCAAAAGCATAACAGTGGAAACCTTGGCAGACGGATCTGAATCCATTAAGAACTTCTCTAAGAATATTCCCAAATTGGTGACTAGGGAAGATAACTACAATCTCAATAGGCCAGTTACGGAGGAAGAGGTCAACGAAGTGATCAAAGAGATGCACAATGGGAAAGCTCCAGACCTGGATGGTTTCAATGTAGACTTCCTCAAAACAAGATGGAAAATAATCAAATACGACATTCTTGATGTGGTAGAGGACTCGAGAAAATCAAGAAAAGTTCTCAGAGTGATTAATGAATCTTTCATAGCTTTAATCCCTAAACAGGAAAAGGCCACGACACCAGAGAGATTTAGACCAATATCTTTATGTAATGTGGTGTACAAAATCATTTCCAAAGTTATTGCTAAAAACTCAAACCTCTACTTCCATCACTAGTTTCATAGGAGCAGATTGGATATGTGGAAGGTAGACAAATCCTCAACAACATCATCCAGGTGCATGAAGTAGTCCATTCCCTCAAGACCAATAAGCAAGCAGGAATGATAATACAACTGGACATAGCGAAGGCCTATGATAAACTAAGCCGGCAATATATAAAGGAAATCCTTAAAGCTTATGGCTTTGACTTCAACTGGATAAAGTGGGTCATGGCACTTGTAACCACAACAAGTTGCTCTATCCTTCTCAACGGCTCAACATCCAACACCTTTAGGCCTTCAAGAGCCCTTAGGCAAGGCGATCCTCTTTCTCCATCCTCTTCATTCCCATGATGGAAGGATTAGGCATAATGATTAATGCAGTCAAGAAGGATGGAAGAATCAAGGGGCTAAAACTAACTTAGAATGGGGAAGCATTGACTCATCAACAATTTGCGGATGAAACTATGCTGCAAGGCATACCCACTATCAAGGAAGCCAAAGCCTTCAAGCAAATCCTGAATGACTTTGCTAATGCTGCTTGCTCAAAGGTAAGCCTTAAAAAATCCAAAGTTTTCTTTTTCAATACGGACATCTCAATCCAGAGACATCTCTCCATAATTCTTGGTTTTCAACGAGAGAATCTTCCCTCTAAATATATGGGTATGCCTCTCATTGAAAAAGCACTGAGTAAGGAAGCATTGGAGGAAGTTACAAATAAGCTAAAGGACAAATTCAACAACTGGACTAGTTCTCACAAAATTTGTCCTACAAACCATTCCAATTTACATGTTCTTGGCCCTTCCAGTCCCTAAAGGATTTTTACAACAGATCAGGAACATACAAAGAAACTTCCTTTGGGGTAAAGGGGAAGAGAAAAATAAATGGGCCTTGGTAGCATGGGACAAGCTCTGTAAACCCAAAACCCATGGTGGTTTAGGTCTCCATGACCCGGACACCCTAAGTAAGGTCTTGGGGGCAAAACTTTGGTGGAGATGGCTAAAGGAGTCCAACAATCCATGGACCAAGTTATGGAAACAAAAGTATGCAAAAAATTGGCAGGAAAAGGACCACATTCGAATATCGGGGCACATTAGGGGTTCTCATATTTGGAACAAGGCGAGGGAGAATAGAACATTAGTTCAGAATCACAGCTTCTGGGAGATCAGGAATGGGAATCTGGCCTGGTTTTTGGAGGACAACTGGCAGCAGGAATAAAATCTATGCAGAGATAGTCTAGACATCATAAAAATGACACCCTTAATAAAGGTCTCAAAAGGGTAAGTGACTTTTGGGATCAATCAAGAGGGGAAGGGAAATGGAGATTCTGGAAGGTACCAAATTACAATGTAGAGACCCCTTTGAGAACCCAAGCTAAAGTTCTTGAAGAGATCTTGGAGAAGAGACAGATTTTAACATCAACTTCGGATGATCTTCTCAAATGGGGCAGAAATAACGAAGGCAATTTCAACCTCAAAAAAGCCAAAAGAATAATCACAGGATTTGACTATTCAAATCCTGACAAGACTTGGAAAAACATTTGGAGCAATCCTCACTGGATGAAAATAAAAATGTTCATATGGCTAGTTCAACATAAAAAGATTCTGACCTGGGAAAATCTTAGAAAAAGAGGTTTTGTAGGGCCTTCTAAGTGCCATTTATGTGTTCTATAGGAGGAGACCATGGATAACCTTCTCAGCATGTGCGAGTTCACCTCCTCCATCTGGAATTGGGTAGCCTCTATCTTCAACCAAATAGATAGAAAGGAAAATGACATTACGGAAACTTTAAAGAATTGGAGGAAAGATTTCTCAGAAAATGAAATAGTTAATGTAGCTTGGACACTAATCCTAGGCTTCTTGATCTAGGATGTGTGGAAGGAATGCAACAACAGGATCTTCAAAAATAAATCAAGCTCAACTCAAGGAATTGTGGCTCAGATTCTAAATCAGCTCAGAGAAATAGTTAAAGTCTTTATGAAGCAACCTCTTGGGAAACCCCCTGTTCAAAGAGACATCCTCATCCTTGAACGGTTGGGTCTTCATTCTTATGGTACAATAGACACCAATAAGAAAGCAAGGAACATAATAGGTAACAAATCCTTCTAGCAACCTCCCCCTCATGGCTTCCTGAAACTTAACATTGATGGAGCTTCAAAAGGGAACCCTAGGGATGCTGGTTACAGAGGAGCAATAAGAGATGCAGAGGGAAATATCCAAGTTATTTTTCACAGTAATTTGGGGAGGGCCACCAACAATATGGTATAACTCATGGCCATTGAGGAAGGCTTAGAAATCCCGACAGACTACAATCTACACAATACAATTATAGAGGCAGACTCAGAATTAAAGATTAATTCGGTTAAAAGAATAAGCACTGGCTCAGCACCAGATAAAGTTTGAAGGCATTGGAGACTTTCACAGGTGTTTCATAGAGTTCAATCTCACCTCAAAACACTTGTAACTCTAAGCTTTGTTCATGTGCGCAGAGAATTCAATAGAGTGGCGGACAGGTTAGCCAATGAAGGAGTGATATACACAAGAGAAAACAAGTGCCTCTTATGGGAGTCTGTTCAGATTAGATAGCTTCACGAGGACTGCAGCACTCTAGCACGTGAAGACAGGGAGCATTACCAAAACGCCAAGGGGAATCAGCCAACAGAAATATCATATGACAAAAGTCAAGGGCTCAAATCACAGACATGCTAAGTTCGGGGCCTTGAAAAGGAATGGAAGGTAGAGGAATGGAGGGCAGAGAAGGAAGAGCGTAAAACCAAAAAGTGGCTCCAGAGCTTCTCCTCAGAAAAGGGTGGCTTTGCAGCTGTTACCAGAGTTATCGGAAGCCCGATGGTGCTAGAAGTGGTTTCACCGGAAAACCTCTGATGCCACAAAATGAGTTACACGTGGCTCTTGGAAGGTTGTGAATACCGCCTTCATCAGACGGGTATCTCCCGCACATCTCTTCAACCCGATATCCTTTTCAGCCGTCAGATCGGGTGGAAGCATATATAGGGCCAAGGATGGTCGTGCTTGTTGGCAGTGGGACTGTGGCGGTTTTACTATAGTTTCCCGGGTTATCGAGAATCCCCATTACCATAAGCAGATTTTCAGAATAGCCTCCGATGCCATTTTTCATGCAACATGTGGCTCCAGACAAATAAGGAATACCACCTTCATCGGGTGGGTAATTATCATGCATTTAGTCCGGTCGATATCCATCACCGTTGTCAAATCTGGTGGCAGCAGATCGAGGGCTGAGGATGATCGGGCTGGTTGGTGTTGGGACTGTGATGGTTTTGCCACAATTTCCCATGTAATCGGGCGTCAGCTCAACCACGAGTGGATTTTCGGTAAAGCCTTTAATGCCATTGACTAAGAGACACATGGCTTTAGGTATTGTTAGCACCTAAATCTACCTTAGGCTGAAGAAGGCAAAAATTAGGGTAACCACAAACCACGCTCAGTCTGGTAGCTAGCCCTACCAGAGCAGGAGAGGGCTCTCTCCGAGTCACGCTTAGCAAATGGATAGGCAAAATGGTTTGAGATGACTTACAATGCAATATTTACCTTAGGCTAGTAAGTGAAAAGGGATTTTGGAAAAGATTTTATGAAGTGACTGAGCTTCTGGGATGTATATGGGACTGGCGCTCAGCAAAGAACAGAGAATCGAAAATGAAGGCACAGATTATTCCGTGAGGCAAGGTAGGCAGCAAGCGCAACAATTTCGGATTAAGGTAACGCGGAATGGAAAGATTGTTGAAGAGAGTGAAAAGGGCATGGTCGCATGAATCCTTTTCAACAGAAGAATAACACTGCACATGAAATTTTCCCACAGGCAGAGCAATATAAATTGAATTCTACCTAATCTCACTTAGAAAATTTCACTGAAATGAAGCATGAAATGAAATATGAAACATAACAAGATACATATGGAACATAAGAACACATTTTCTACACTCACGACCACAAGAATCTCATGAAACAGAGCCGCTGCCTTTCATTAATCCTTTGTCAAAAATACACAGTGCAGAAATAGAGTTTCTTCCCACAGTCTCCTAGAAGTTACAAGCCAGCCAAACCTTTGCAAATAACTTGCATACAATATATAGAAAGTGTAGAGAAGAGATGGAACGCCCATGGGTTGGGAAGTTACTCAAATCATTTTGAAAAGGAGATGGAGAGCCAACCATCAGCTACAGGTGCAACGCTCTCAAGCATGACATTTGGATGGGGTGACCCTTTGCATTCTTTTGCCACTTGGATAGATGCCCATCTGGAGAGAAAACCATTTAAATTCTGCCTATGGTGCCAAAAAACCGAAGAGTAGATGACCGAGTCCACTTGGAGAAGTTGCGACCCGAAATTTCGCGAAACGGGAGCAAATTGGCTGTTTTTCCCCTGTGTGCAGCGCCAAATTCCCTGTGCGTTGCGCCACTTTGGAGCCTGTTTTAGGGCACTTGCAAGTGTCCAAAATGTGCCCAAGTGGGCTGTTGGAAAGCCTGTCCTGTCTACTTTCCAACCCAACTAGAATTTCTGAATTTAAAGCTCATTTGCCCCTCCAAAATTTCATTCTCCCAACATTGCTTTCTGTTTGTCAAAAAAGTGGCAGAGAGGCCATTTTTAGGTGTTTTTTGACCTTTAGGAGACCCAAAACTTGTCAAAATTTCTAGCTCGGACATCAGTAGTATTATTTTTCGATGCTAAATCCAAATATGCAAGCAGTTTCTCCATTGGAGTGCTAGAATTTTAGCGTCGCGCCAGTGGCGTGGCACACAGGGAGAAATTTCCTGTTTTGTGCCCAAAAAATTTTCCTATGACCAAAATTTGCCCAAATTCTTTGAAATTTGCTAGAGGTTCCCTATGAAGTGCTTTGCTATGCCAAGGAAGCCTCAGCCAAGAGTCGAAGCCGATCTTGCTCCTTTGCCTCCTTTGCCTCTTTTGCTTGTTTTGTCGCTTTGCGCAATTTTGCCTTTAGGCTCCTGATTCTCGCTTTGGAACTCATGTTTCGGGCCTGGTAGTGATGATTCATGCACCTCAGCATGTCTTTCTCCCTGTTTGCTTTGTCCAACCGCTGCTCCAAGTGAACATTCACTTTCTCTAGCACATACTCCCGGTCTTCGTCTCTTTGCTCCATAGGTCTTCCTTGTGCTGCTAGGATGTGTCGCCAGTTTTCCTTGATCATATGCAACTCTATCTCAGCTAGCCGATCCTCAAGTTACTTGTTCCTCTGCTCGAGATACTGCACGTTCCACTTGGCCCTATCCAAGTCCAGGGATAGGTTCTCAATCACAAACTCCTGCTCCTGAACAATCTCCCCCAACTCAGCATTTGTAGGTTCTACATCTGTCTCGTCATCCTGGAGGAGAACAAACTCGGTTTCTTGCTCACCTGATGGCCCTTCCTCCTGCACTGGCTCCTTGCCCTTACCCTTCTCCTGTGATGCCAATGGCGGAAGCGAGGCCCCTTCCACCCCGGGTGGAGATAACACTCGCTTTGCTGCTGCAAACAACGGTCTGGTGCCTTTCGGATAACCTCTCTGATATGTGATGAAAACTGGCATGGTGGCAGTCTCATGGCTCTCACTGGTGTGAAGGACTTCCCATCTCAGGCTCAAACTGATGTGAAGGACCTCCCAGCTCATGCTCCGACTGATGTGAAGGAACTCCCACCTCATGTTTTGCCTCTGATATCACCGGTGGGGCGCTGAAGAAATCACGGGAGATGAAGTCCTCCCAAGCAATACCCTGCAATCCTAACTGATGGTCCACTAAAATCCGGATGAGAGAAAAATGATAAACACTGTTTAGCAGCTGTCGTGGGGTCTTGCACTGCATGAAGTTTTTCATCTTCTCAATGTTGTTGCAGATGAAGAATGGGAGGCTCATCATCCGCACCCTGGTGAAGTGCATGAGCAAGCGGATGTGATAGGCATAAAAGTGAGAAAACCTCCCCTCGCAACTGAAATATTTCATGATCAATCTCATGAGTGGTGCATACTCATCCCTCAAAAACCTGAATGGAAAAACTCTGATGAGCTGGATCAAACAACGGTCCTTGATGTAAGGCTCATACTGATGCCTCTCCACCTTCTTTTTCTTAAGCCACTGCTCCCCAATGTTTGGTATCCCTGTTGCCACTGATATAGCCTTCGGTGTCAAGGTGAAAGTGACCCCTGCCAGGACAGATTGGCCTCCCTGTAGATGAAGTACAAAAAGGCGGGCCAACTCATGATGGACTTTGACATTCGACACCCTTTGACAAAATTCATAACATGCCAAGTGCTGGAAACAAGACATGGCAAGTGGGCATGCCTCTAGCTCTGTGAGGGTGTTTGGCTCGTCTTTGAGATGTCTTCCACTCCGATGATATCTCCTATGGGCCCTCTCTCCTGAAGATGTGTCACTGTGTGTATCCCCCTCATAATCTGATGAATTTTCTGATGCCATTACTGCTATTTGTACCCTGATTTTTATGCTGCCCTCTGAATCCAATGAAACTGATGAATGCTCTGAAAATCTCTTGTTTGCTAGCCTTCAACCGGGATATAGAATGAATTTGCGAGCGTTTTTGAGCTCCCTAGCTTTGTGCGTCATGCGCCAAGCCCAGTGCGTCGCGCGCCCTGAGTGCATCGTGCCCTTGTTGATTTTTCATTGTGGGTTGGCTGTCGGTGCGTCGTGCCCTCCGTGTGCGCCGCATGCCCTAGTGTATGCGCCGCGCCACCTAGAAATCTGCCCTCCTTACTCAAATTCATCCTACTTAGCTCTCTTTTCTTAAACAATGCCTCTCTCAAGCTTTTCCTTATCACAATGACTTAGTTTTGGGTCAAAACAAATATATATAGGCTTTGAGAGAGTTGGGTTCAATTTTTTCTTCTTTGAAAACCCACTTTATAATGTTTATGTTTTGCACTTTTTATTGACTTTAAAACACTCTTCTTTTTCCCTTTTTCTTTGAAATTTTGGCTCTCATGATAAAATTTTTGGCATTTCTTTGCGGGGATTGTGTGACTGGGCCTATGGCTTTGAAATCCATGACTCCATCTGAAAATGTCAACTGTCGATTTTTGGAAAATTTTGTCATAGTTGACCTTGTTTGAATTTTGTTCAAAACAGAGTTTTGAAGAAGAGTCAATGTCTCTTCAGGTGATGATGAAGCTTTCTGAACCATAGCTGTATAAGGTCTCCCTCGGGCCTGCATGGTTTGTTCTAGACATGTTTTTTAAGGACCACATTGATGATTTCCTACACCCAACAATAAAAGGACTTTGACCTGTAATATGACCAGACCTTGGCTATCATGAACTTTTAGTGATTATGGACCAAGACCTGAACCAGCAGGGGCCAGACATGATGGAAAATGAGTAGCATGACTTTCTTCATCAGATCATGGCATGTCCCTAGCGAAATGCAGCTGAGTGGATGGAGCGGGACACCTAAAATTGAAATGCACAAAGAGCTTTGATCTCTGATGGAGGGCTGACCAGACTGACTCTAACAGGTATAATGTGAATACCGCTCACAATGGGTAGGTAATCCTGGTGCATATAGGTTGGCCGATATCCCTCACATCCGTTGATTTCCACGGATGGGGATTGCCGGCTCAGATTTGCAGTACTTGTTTTATCCGTATTTCCAAGGGAGCCACTCCTAAGCTTTGTGGATTGTAATGTGAGTGTGCATGTGGCATATGCCATCATGTATATTATGTACCCTCTTTGTTGATTTAGTTGAATAGAAGGTCCGATTCTTTCCTGAGAAAAAAAAGAAAACATAAATAATTATACATATTTGGTTAATTTTAATTAAAAGCATTATAAAACACTCACTTGTTTCGTGCAGTGCGAAAAATATATGGTAAAAATATTTCACTCTCATTTGAGTCAAAAATAAAATATTTCCATGTATATGTTAAATAATATAATTTCAAAATTAATACTAAAAAGTGATTAAAGGTAAAATAATTTACTTCTTAATAAGAGAGAATTGTTTAATTCATTTAATTTTTAATATAAAATAATAATGATAATAAATTATTCAAAAATACAATTTAAATAATGAAAAATTACACATGGTGTATATATAGAGAAATAAAACATTATAGATCCATCTAAATTGCATATAATGAGATTCAAAATTTCATATAATGACATCTGATCCCTCTAAGCTCTTGATATATCCATGGTTAAGATGAATCTATATTGTTATAATATCAACAAATAGTGTGAAAATTTTTAAATAGAGATAGACACCTCTCCAATTTTCTTTGTAGATGTGAAGCTTTAATTTTCAATTTCAGTATATATTTGATGAAATTTATTTAAGAACAACAACCGTAGAGATAGAGACCTCCCTACTTTTCTGCATAGATATGCAACTTTATTTTACGATTTTAGTACATTTATATTTGAAGATATTTATTAAAGAAGAAACTTTGGTCAGAGCAAATTTTTTCTAAGAAATTTATTTTTAAATATTGGTACTGTTTGATCATCTCGAGACTCGATAATAATTAAATAACTTTTATTTTGGGATCCCCATGTCTTTTCAATCTTGGTAGCTTGGACGAGAGGATTGGCCTTGGCTAGAGCCTGGCGTCCATGGGTCTTATAGTCGAATTGGCACCCATGTTCCTCGGGATATCAGTGGACACCACAATATGCTTTTCCGCAACGACACTTAAAACTTGTTAATCCCATGTGTTTTCTACAACTACAACATCACATAGGTTTAGACTCCCCAAATTTAGCATTAGTTTGCATTTTCCAGCCAGCACTAGAACCAACACCATAGCCAATAGGCTCCACCTTAATACTGGTCTCAACCTCAACATTTATGGTCTGATCAGTGGGCGTTCCTTTTACTTTAAGTTTGAGAAGATGGTATTTGTAACACTTTGAACACATGTTCTTCATTGTCGATGATCCAAAAAATATACACCTTTAATGCACAATTGAGCTTCTAATTCATCATGACCATGACCACCTTCTTCAAAATGCATCTTTTAATTGCTCAATTTTTCAACTTATTTTCCTTTGCTATATATGTATAATCCATCTCTACACTTATATATTTAATAGTTTCTACCTAAGGAAGGATATGTGTAGAAACTCTCTGCTCTCTTCTATGGAAGTATGGATGCAGTCTCTACTACAATACTCAATCAATGTCTCTCTCTATATACCCTGTATAACATTAATGTTAAGGAAAATTAAAGCAAACACGATGGTTGAGATTTAACTCAACGACACCTCTCCTGCTTCTTGCCTAATTAATCCATAAACTTTGTTACCAAATCATTTCTTTACTAGCCTTTGTAGCAACAACATACTCTACTTTCATTGTTGAAAGTGCAATAATGTTTTGCAATTTTGAAACCCAAATGAAAAATGTTCCACCTATGGTAAACAAATACCCTATGCTGCTCCTCCTGTTATCTCTATCAACTTCCATATATGCATCAACATATCCATGTAGAGAAATGTTTGAACCACCAAAGCATAATGCCTGATTTGTGGTACCTCTCAAATACTTGAGAATCCACTCCACTGCCATCCAATGCTCTTTTCCTAGATAGTTCATATACCTACTTACAACTCCCACTGCATGTGCAATATCAGGCCTTGTGCAGACCATTACATACATTAAGCTTCAAACTACTAATGCATATGGAACTTTACACATATAATCCATCTCTTGCTGAGTCCTAGGACACATTTCTTTACTTAGTTTTAAATGACTATCCAAAGGTGTACTAACTAGTTTTGCATGTTGCATATTAAATCTTTCCAACACCTTTTCTATGTACTCACTTTGAGACAATGTTAATTTTCTATTTTTCTTGTCTCTATTTATTCTCATACAAAATAAATTTTTTTGCAGCACCCAAATCCTTCATTGCAAATGAATTTGCCAATTTTCCTTTGAGCACATTTATTTCTTGCATGTTATACACTGCAAAAAGAATGTCATCTACATACAATAACAATATAATTTATATCTTCCATCATTTTGCATTTTAAGATAAACACAATGGTCAGAGTGACATAAAACTGTCAAATTTTAGATACCACTACCTTGGAGCTTGTTTTAGGCCATACAAACTCTTATTCAATTTCCACACTAACTTCTTCTTCCTTCTAACCTCATACCCTTGTGGCTACTGCATATATATTTCTTCCTCTAAATCCCCATGGAGAAAGGTTGTATTTACATCTAACTACTCTAGATGAAAATATTTTGCTACTACTAAACTTAAAATAGTTATGATTGAAGTCATTTTAGTAACAAGAGAAAAAATTCCATCAAATCCTACACCTTTATTTTGTGCAAACCTCTTCACCATAAGTCTAGCCTTATACCTTTGTTTACCTCCATCTTCTTCCTTCAACTTGTAAACCCATTTATTTTGCAATGTTGTTTTACCTGCAAGTAACTTGACTAAGTCCCAATTTTGTTTATGCATCAAGGAGTCCATCTCTTCTTCTATGGCTTACTCCCACTTCTTCCTAGTTTCAACTTGCATTGCTTCTTCACATCTTTCTAGTTCACCATAATCAGTCAACAATACATAATATAATGAAGGAGAGCATCATTAAGGGGGTATACTTATCTTGGTAGATCTTATAACACCACTTTTAGGTGTTTGAGGTGCCTTTTGTTGTTGAGACACCTATTGTTTTTGTGGCTTCTGATCATTATGATTTTCAGGCACTTTTACTTTTTCTGTGATCTCATCAAGCATTGCGTATTCTTTTTTTTTTTCTTTTTCTTGTTTCTTTCCCTACATTTGATCCATATACAAGACATTTTCATTGAATATCACATCTCTGCTCCAATGATTTTGTGATTTTCATAATAATATAAGCAATAACCAAAAACATTTACACCATATCCAATAAAGCTACACTTATTTGATTTTGCCTCATTCTATTTTCTTTATTGATGTGGACAAAGGCTTCACAACCGCAAGCCTTTAAAAATGAGTAGTTTACCTTTTTACTTGTCCATGCCTCCTCTGGAATACCATCATCCAAGGAACTTGAAGGCACTCTATTTATTATATAAACAAAATTATCTACAACATTTACCCAAAATTTTAAGCGAAATCATGCATGCAATCTCATGCACCTTGCATGCTCCATGATTGTCTTGTTCATCCTTTTTGACACACCATTTTCCTGTGTTATTCCTGGAACTATCTTCTCTTTGCGAATTCCATGCTCTGAAAAATAGTTATAAAACTCTTTGTTTCAATATTCACCTCCATTTTCTAATCTTAGACACTTCAAATTCATTCCTATCTCATTCTCAACCAAAGATTTCCATTTCTTGAAAGTATCAAATACACCAGATTTATTTCTAATATAATAAATCTAGGTTTTCGTAGTTGCATCATCAATAAAAGTAACATAATAGTGAGAGACACTGAGATATGATACCTAAGCAGGTCCCCATACATATGTATGTACAAGCTCTAATTTTTCGCTCTTCTTTTCCTTCCTAACTCTGATAAATCTGAGTCTCTTCTATTTTCCATAAACACAATTTTCACAGAAATCCAAATCAACATGCTTCAAACATGGAAACAAATTTTTTGAATCAACATCCCTTTCTCACTTATGTGGCTGAGCCTATGATGCCAGAGTGTCACATATTCTCCTATGGAGGCTAAAGCATTAACAAAATTACAAATATTATTGCATACATACAATGTACAAACCTTTTCTCATTTTTCTATTACCAAGGATCCTTTAGTGACCTTTCAGGTTTTGCCTGTAAAAGTAGTTACACATCCTTGACCTCGCAACTGCCCTGTTGAAATTATATTTTTCTTCAGATATGGAATATTCCTTAGCTCCTTAAATATCAATTAGTTTCCATTTTATTTCTTTATAAAAACCTTACCCATTCCAATGATTTTATAGGGTTTATCATCACCTAGACAAATCTGTCCAAAATATCCTTGAACATAGTCATGAAAATGTTTCCTATCAAGTGTAGCATGGAATGAGGCCCCTGAATCTACCATCCATGCATAAATAATATTATATAATGAAAGAATCAAAGCATTTTGCAACACATCACCTATCACATTCGCTTCATGATTGTTCTCTTACTGTCCATCTTCTTCATTTCCCTTCCAATATTTACAGTCTTTCTTCACATGTCATTTCTTCCCACATTTCCAACACACTATCCTTGATCTAGATTTGGATCTACCTTTTCTTGACTTACTTCGATTTCCTGGGCTCCTTCCTATTTCCATTTTTCTTCCCCTAGTCTTTGCAATCAAATCAATACCTGATGCCTCATTGTAGCTTTTCCGTTGCATTTCCTCGCTAAGGATGGAACCAACAACATCATAAAACTTTAAAGTAATAGAGCTAGAGACAGAGTTACTAATAGCCATAACCAGGCCATTCCAACTTTCTGGCAATGAGCATATAAATAAAAGAGCCCTAACTTCATCATCAAAATTTACCTCTACAAAAATTGACTGATTGGTAACTGCGTTAAATTCATTTAAATGATCAACAACAGGTCCACCTTCTGGCATGTTCATATTAAATAGTCGCTTCATAAGAAAGACCTTATTTGAGGCTGAGGGTTTTTTATATAGTTTGGCCAATGTCATCATTAAACCTTTTTTTGTCATTTCCTTTTAAATGTTGAATGCCATTGACCCTGCCAAACACAACTGTATTGTTCCTAGTGCCTTTCTGTCGAGAATCTCCCATTCTGCGTTTGTCATACTCATCGATTTCTTTGATTTTCCACTCAATGGTAGGTAAAAATATTTCTGATACATATAATATTCCATCTGCATGTTCCACAACTAGTAGTTTTCGCTGTTAAATTTCTCAACCCTAAACCTACCATCTTCCGCCATTGCTTCCAATTGAACTAGGAACCCTTCTCTCTTGTGAGCTTATTAGCCAAACAAACATTCGACTCTAATATCGGTTATTATAAATTAATTAATGGAGCATTGAAATACATAAAAATATTGCAGAAACATAAACACAGAAAACACATAAAACAAGAGATACCTAGATATACATGGTTCACCCAATTTGGGCTACATTCATGGAGAAACAACCAATCCTTCTTTTTATATTATCCAACAAAATGAAGAGATACAACCTACAATAGATCTGTTGTAAGTTCCTCTTTGCTCTCACACAACCCTATCTTTCTTTCTTTCTCAGAATAATAATACACAACCACATACAATTCCCTCATATAAACTGAGGGTTGCCTCCTAGGGAAAAAAGCCCTAAATTAACATAACTTCTATTGTGAGATCATTTTCCTAATGAATGACCCAAATTGACTATGAAATTACAATATTTTATGAGGAAAAATTTCAACTATTTTTAGCTTTGGGGATGCTGCCCCCAAACCCTTGCTGGGGGGGCTCATAAAAGTCATTGTCATGCCCCCCTGAACCCCCTTAACGATGATTAAACGGGAAACGTTTTTGCACCATTAGGAATGGGTATCCGATGCAGTTGAAACAAAAAAACCTCTAAACAATCAGGAAGATAATCAAGCTCCACACCCAAAATTTTCTTCATATCCTACTACTATGATGATTCTCTACCTAAGAATGCAACAACCATAGGACTCCCCCTGAGTTTGAAACACCAAGAAAATCAATGCTAGCCCAATGGACATCAGTGCTAACTTAGTTAACATCAATGTCAACACTTCTGTTGCCACCAACATCAATGCTAATATGGTTGACGTCAATGCCAACACACTTCCTACCACTGGCCATCTAGACAATGCCAACTCCCAAACATGGTGCACATTGACTACTAGGCTTTCTAGAAAAGGGTGCACTTATGAATGCATCAAAGTCTAAGCATGTGTAAGACAGTGACTTTGACGGTTAGAGTATCAAAATTAGGGACTTTTAGAGAAGCATCAACCAATCATGAAGTGACTATTATTAATTTGGAACAACAAATTGTAAGATCACAAGGAGGGTAAAAAATTCAAGTATAGGATAAATTTTGGAGGGTGTTTGTTGTAAAATCCCTAGCATGAGTCAATTTTCAATGATAAACCATAATGCTCCATCCCTAGAACTCTCTCATTCATGTATACGAGTTTTCAAAAGGAGAATGGAAGTTTATATAAAGAAAATTTTAAATTACTTAATTCATTTTATTGCTTATCTATAGAAGAGTAATGTAGTATGAAAATATTGAAATTATTTTAGAATTCAAAGCATTCTATTTGCTAAAAAAACAATTAAAATCTTGTAGGATTCAATGATAATGAATGTGTCAATTTGGTACTATAGTGTTATTAACCATATATATTCATTTAACCCTTCTTTACTTAAGAATTGTCTACCCTTAAGATAGTGTTAACAACTCTCCTTGATTAATTTTCACCTACTCCCTTATGTAAGGTTCTTTCTTATTTACATTCAAGATCAAGAATAATATACATGCACCTACTACCATAAATAAGATATGACCATACTCATAGTGGTTAATGTTCAATCTTAAGGATGATAAGGGTGTTTTCATTGATCCACTTTTGTATGTGAATGATTATGGAGAATGGCTCACACATTTTACCACTACCTCTAGTTTTCCTATGGTAGCCTTGTGAGATTTAAACCCTTATGGCAATTGAACCCATTCATATGAATCCAAATAATGTCATTGGCATAGCATACTAAAACTTTAAGGAGCGTCAATATCTAGACATTGCATAGCATGAGAGGGAATATGATTTCACTATATGAGAATAGAAAGGAGGACCAATGTGAATGTAAATTTTCCTTTCCTAATTGTTATCTCCCATTCTAAATATTCCACCTACTTTGACTCAAAAGATTAATTAAAGCATGTCTACCGGATGTAATAATGATCCAAGAAACTATGTGTCCCATTTCCAAAGCAAGAGAGTCCTTCTCTCCCTAGTTGAAGGAGTAGTCCTTCAACTCTTTGGGTTCTAATGGAAATAGTGTAGGGATATTCATAGATTGGAGTCCAAAGATTAAGGTCATTTTCTTGTTAGTTCCTAGATCTAATTTTAGTTAAGCTGGAAGATTGAGACCCAAATTATTATTTTCGCGTCATTAATATGTATAGTTCCCAATGGTATAACTTATTTTAATTTTCTCTATTGAGAAATCTATAGGACAATGAGTAGAGTGATTTCTCTTCTCTTGATAATTGCTTGTGATATATTTTTACTTTTTATTAAGTATTATCTGCTTTAATTATTATTATGTTTGTATATCATCAAACAACTACCAAAAACAAGAAGAACAAGAACACATAATATAGGCTACAAGCCGGGGCCAAAACCTCTTCACTTGAGAGGAAAACCTGCAAATCTCCTCTTTCTTATAGATTCTTCAATTGACGAATTCCAAGACCTCTAGACCAAGAATCATATGCTCCAAGACCAATTACAAATCTTCTGGATGATTTTCTTTCCTTTTCCAAGTCAAACCCATTCAAATCTATTCTAGTAGCACAACTTCAACACCTAGCTGCAAAAATTCGGCCTTCACTACAGACCTTAATTTTTTTTCCCTCCTACAATTGCTTCTACCACACATGTAAGCTTCTTTTAGCCTCCTAAGGCTTCCTCAGACCTTTGCTTGGGTTTCTCTTCATTCTGGAGGTTGAGGATGGCTTCTTATGACCTTTGCTTAGCCTTATTTCCTTTCCTTCTTCAAGATCAAACATGTAGAAGAAAAACCTAGATCAAATGCAGAAACCTTAGCCTTTGTTTGCACGTGTGAGAGAGAAACAACCCAAAGACAAGTCTCCTTCATCCTCTTCCTTCTTTTCTACCTTATTCTTCTTCCTCCTTCGCTTGAATGAGTGAGTGATGAATGTGTTCCAAAAAGGTTGAGTTTCCTCATTTATATAGGGTTCTCAAGGTGGATGGTGCTCCTCAAATTAGGCCGACTTGCCAACTTCCAAGCTGACTTTGTCTTGAAGGGTATTTTGACACTTTTAAGGACAATTTTTTTTCTTTACAAGTTACAATGTGCCCGATGGGGTCTTCAACTTATGACAATGACTCTTTTGACTTCTTGACCTTGGACCAACCCCAAAAGCACTCAGTGTCTGCTTGAGATATAAAATAAAAGACCTTGAACATGAAACCCATGCTCCAAAAATATTAATAATAATTTTATTTCATTTTACAATTTACAGGAATAAAAAATACATTTCATATTTATGAAGACCGAACCTAGTTACACATTTTTCAACAAATTTGTGTGGAAATTTAAATTCCACCCTCCTTTTCTTGGAAATATATGGAGGGCCCATGTTCATAGAGACCCTATTGAAGGTTTCTTCTCTCAAATTATAGAGAATCTCCATCTTGCAAACATGCATCCTTCTAAGTTAAGTTATACATGGGAGAATGACATATAGGGGAGGATTGGGTAGTTGTGCAAGTTTATTATTTTAGAAGCCATTTTAGAAGGATAGTGGATAATAATTTCATGGGTGGCATAAAAGGGGAGGATTGGGTAGCTAGACACGTTTCTTATTTTAGAAGTCATTTTAAAAAGACCATGGATAATAATTTCATTGGTTCCCTCTTGAGGAATATTTGAACACATGCTAATTCTCTTAAAATTGGATAAAAAGGAGACAAGACATGCCTCCCCATTGAAATTCAATCATTACTAATCGCCGAAGGATGAGTATAGGCATTTGGTCACTTTGTTATGGCCCCTTTTGTAGTCTGACTAGGATGTTTAATTCATGTAAAAATTCATGGAGAATTTAGCTATGTTATTCATGCTACCA
The DNA here is from genome assembly GCA_031772625.1 of Pinus tabuliformis. Taxonomy (NCBI): domain Eukaryota; kingdom Viridiplantae; phylum Streptophyta; class Pinopsida; order Pinales; family Pinaceae; genus Pinus; species Pinus tabuliformis. The sequence goes on along the minus strand of CM062805.1, from coordinate 150,087,001 downwards.
AGGGCTAGGTTTGAGACCACCTCAAGAAATATAACACTATGAAAATCAATGCATCAAGCCTCTTGTTTCACAAATGAAACACCTTTGATCCAAAAGAATGATAAGATGATATCTCAATATTCTTATTGTGTGGTTGGCATAAAGTGAAAATAAAATGAATTTCTCTCACTGGTATGCTAATTTTAGAAGAATATTTAACAATATCTTATACTTATCCAAGTTTGATGGTAATATAGTTAGAAATTTTGTGAAAAGGCGAGAGCTAGGAAAGCCTACTTATTACAAGAAAACTTAAGGAATTTTAGAGAAGCATCAACTAATCATGAAGTGACTATGATTAACTTGGAACGACTGATCGTAATATCACAAGGAGCATCTAAAATTCAAGTATAGGTAAAACTTTGGAGGGTGTTTGTCTCAACATCCCTAGTGTGAGTCAATTTTCAATGATAAACCATAATATTGCATCCCTAGAACTCCCTTGTTCATGTCTATGAGTTTGCAAAAGAAGAATAGATGTTTATATAAAGAAAAGTTTAGATTACTTAATTCATTTTATTACTTATCGATAGAAGATTTATGTACTCTCAAAACCTTGAAATTATTTTAGAATTCAAAGCATTCTATTTGTTAAAAATAAACTAAAAACCTTGTAGTGTTGGGTGTGGAGCCTGATTATCTTCTTTATTTGTAGGTATTACCGCATTGGACCCCAGTTCGTAATGAGACAGAAACGTCGCCCATAAAATGTACGCTGCAAGGGGGGTCCAAGGGGGGGGGGCTACGATCTTTGGGAGGCCCCCCCCCCCCCCCCCCCCAGTGGCGGATTGGGGTAGTGCCCCCAAAGCTATAAAAAGATGTAAAATTGCCTTGTAAAATGTTGTCATTTCGTAGTTAATATGGGCTATTCATTAGGCGAAGATGTGACGTTAGAAGTTATGTTTAATTTATGGTTTTTTCCCTAGAAGTAAACCCCTCGCTATATATGAGGGAATTATATTGCGTTTATGTAGATATGTATTATGAGTGAGAAAGAGAGAGGAGATTGTGTGAGATCAAAGAGGGAATTACAACAGATCTGTTGTAGGTTGTATCTCTTCAATGTTTTCGATAATATAAAAGGAAGGACTAGTTGTTTCTCCATGGACGTAGCCCAAATTGGGTGAACCACATATATCTGTGTCTCTCTTGTTTGATGTGTTTATATTTATGCAATATATTTTATGTGTTCCAATTCTCTGTAATATATAATTTTTCGAACAACTGGTATTAGAGCCGAAGGTCTATTTGGCTGAAAATATCACAAGAGAGAAGGGTTCTTGGTTGGAGTGGGAGCAATGGTGGAAGATGGTAGGTTTAGGGTTGAAAAAGTTAACAAACAAAACTACCACCTGTGGAAGATGCAGATGGAAGATTATCTGTATCAGAAGGATATGTACCTACCATTGAGAAGAAAGACAAAGAAGCTGACAAGTATGATAGACACAGAATGGGATATTCTCGATAGAAAGGAACTTGGAACGATACAGCTGTGTATAGTGGCATCGGTGGCCTTTAATATTTCAAAGGAAACAACAATGGAGGGTTTAATTTCGACATTAGATAAACTATATGGAAAACCCTCGGCCTAAAATAAGGTATTTCTTATGAAGCGTTTATTTAATATGAAGATGTCAGAAGGTGGATTTGTTGCTAATCAATTAAATGAATTTAATACAATTACCAATCAGTTAAGTTTTGTAGGGGTAACATTTGATGATGAAGTTAGGGCTCTGTAATTTCTGTGCTCATTGCCAGAATGTTGGAATGGTTTAGTTATGGCCATTAGTAACTCTGTCTCTGAATCTAGTACTTTAAAGTTTGATGATGTTGTCAGTGCAATCCTTAGCGAGGAAATGCGACAGAAAAGCTCTGTTGAGACATTAGGTAATGCTTTGACCGCAAAGACTAGGTGAAGAAAAATGGAAAGAGGAAAGAGCCCAGGATATTGCAATAAGTCAAGGAAAGGAAGATCCAATTCTAGATCAGGGATAGTGTGTTGGAAATGCGGGAAGAAAGGACACCTGAAGAAAGACTGCAAATCTCGGAAGGGAAAATAAGGAGACACGCAACAAGAAAACAATCATGAAGCGAATGTGACAGGTGATGTGTTGCAAGATGCTTTGATTATTTCATTATAAAATATTATTGATGCCTGGGTGGTAGATTTAGGGGCCTCATTCCATGCCACACTTGATAGGAAACATTTTCATGATTATGTTCAAGGAGATTTTGGACAAGTTCGATTGGGTGATGATAAACCCTGTAAAATCATTGGAATGGGTACAATTTTCATAAAATAGAAGAATGGAAATCAATGGCTATTGAAGGAGGTAAGGCATGTTTTAGATTTGAAGAAAAATATATTTTCAATAGGGCAGTTGGGAGGTGAAGGTTGTGTAACTACTTTTACAGATAAAACTTGGAAGGTCACTAAAGGAGCCCTGGTATAGAAAAAGGAGAAAAGGTTGGTACATTGTATTTATGATATGGTATTTATAGTTTTGTTAATTCTTTAACCTATACAGGAGAAGATATGGCATTGTGGCATCATAGGCTCTGGCACATGAGTGAGAGGGGATGCAGATTCTTCACTACAGAATTTTTTTGCCAGGTTTGAAGCATGTTGATTTAAAATTATGTGAGAATTGTGTTTATGGAAAACAGAAGAAAGTCGGATTCCTCAGAGTTGGGAAAGAAAAGAAGAGTGAAAAAATAGAGCTCGTGCATACAGATGTATGGGGCCCCGCTCATGTATCATCTCTTGGTGGATCTCATTATTATGTTACTTTTATTGATGATGCAACTAGAAAAACCTGGATTTATTGTATTCGAAATAAATCTGATGTATTTGATACTTCCAAGAAATGGAAAGCTTTGGTTGAAAATGAGAGAGGACAAAGGTTGAAGTGTCTCAGATTAGACAATGGAAGTGAATATTGTAGCAAAGAGTTTGATAGGTACTATTCAGATAATGGAATTTGCAGAGAGAAGACAGTTCCAGGAACACCACAAGAAAATGGTGTGTCAGAAAGGAGGAACATGATATGGAGCGTGCAAGGTGCATGAGATTGCATGCAGGATTTCCTTTACAATTTTGGGCAGATGTTGTAGACACTATTGTTTATCTAATCAATAGAGGGTCTTCAATTTCCTTGGATCATGGTATTCCAGAGGAGGCATGGACAGGTAAAAAGCTAAACTATTCATTTTTAAATACTTTTTGCTATGAAGCCTTTGTCCACATTAATAAAGAAAATAGAACAAATCTTGAGGCAAAATCAAAGAGATGTACATTTATTGGATATGGTGTTAATGATTTTGGTTATCGCTTTTATGATTATGAAAAACACAAAATCATTAGAAGCAGAGATGTCATATTCAATGAAAAGGTTTTGTATAAGGATCAACTGCAGGAAAAGAAACAGGAAACAAAAAACAGAGAATACACAATGCTTGATGAGATCACAGAAAAAGTGATGGTGCCTGAAAATCATAATGATCAACACCCAGAAAAACAACAACAACCACAACAACAAGAACCTAAAACACATGAAAGTGGTGTTAGAAGATCTACCAAGATAAGTAGAGCCCATGAACGATACTCTCCTTCATTATGTTATGTATTGTTGACTGATTCTGGTGAACCAGAATGTTATGAAGAAGTAGTGTAGGTAGAAACCAGGAAGAAGTGGGAGCAAGTCATGAAAGAAGAGATGGACTCCTTAGCACATAACCAGACTTGGGACTTAGTTAGGTTGCATGTAGGTAAAACAACATTGTAGAATAAATGGGCTTACAGGTTGAAGGAAGAAGATGGAGGTAGAAAAAGGTATAAAGCTAGATTTGTGGTGAAGGGGTTTGCACAGAAAAAGGGTATAGACTTTGATGAAATATTTTCTCCCGTTGTTAAAATGACTTCAATCAGAACTATTTTAAGTCTAATAGTAGCTGAAGATTTGTAGCTTGAGCATTTAGATGTAAGGACAACCTTTCCCCATGGGGATTTGGATGAAGAGATATATATGCATCAGCCACAAGGATATGTGGTCAAAGGGAAGGAGAAACTAGTGTGCAGGTTGAAGAAGAGCTTGTATCGCTTAAAATAGGCTCCAAGGCAATCGTATCTAAAATTTGACAGGTTTATGTTTGAACAAGGTTATAATAGATGTCACTTTGATCATTGTGTTTATCTCAAAAGGAAAAATGATGGAAGCTATATTATATTGTTATTGTATGTAGATGACATGCTTGTTGTAGGTTCTAACATGCACGAAATAAATGTGCTCAAAGGAAAAATGGCAAACACATTTGCAATGAAGGATTTGGGTGTTGCAAAACAAATCCTTGGTATGATAATAACTAGGGACAGGAAGAATTGAAAATTAAAATTGTCTCAAAGTGAGTACATACAAAGGTGTTGAAAAGGTTTAATATGCAAAATGCAAAACCAGTTAGTATACCTTTGGCTAGCCATTTCAAAATAAGTAAGGAAATGTGTCCCAATGCTCAGGGAGAAATTGATTATATGTCTAAAGTTCCATATGCATCAACAGTTGGAAGCTTAATGTATGAAATGGTCTACACAAGGCCTGATATTGCACATGCAGTGGAAGTTGTAAGAAGGTACATGAAAAATCCATTAAAAGAACATTGGATGGTAGTGAAGTGGATTCTCAAGTGTTTGAGAGGTACCACAAATCAATCATTATGCATGGTGGTTCAAACATTGCTCTACAGGGATATGTTGATGCAGATATGGCAGGTGATAGGGATAACAAAAGCACCACAGGGTATGTGTTTATTGTAGGTGGAACAATTGTCAGTTGGGTCTCAAAACTGCAAAGTGTTGTTGCAGTCTCAACAACGAAAGCAGAGTATGTTGCTACTACAAAGGATAGTAAATAAATGATTTGGTTACAAAAGTTTTTGGATGAATTGTGTAAGAAGCAGGAGTTGGGCAGGTTATACAGTGATAGCCAAAGTGCCATACATCTTACAAATAACTATGCATTTCATTCCAAGACAAAACATATACAGTGCAAGTACCATTTCATACGGTCAACATTGGAAGATAGACAGTTGAAGCTACAAAAGATACACACTAGCCAGAATCCTGTAGATAAGCTAACAAAAGTTGCAACCAGGGAGAAATTGAGATTCTGCTCAGTTTCAATTGGTATTCAAGTATGATGAAGAAGATGAGAAACAACCAGGTCCAAAGTGGAGTCATTGTCAAGCAAATGAAGCAGTGGTGGAGTTTCTATAATCACTCTCCAAGTGGGAGATTGTTGGGTGTGGAGCCTGATTATCTTCTTTATTTAGAGGTATCACCACATTGGACCCCAATTCATAATGTGGCGGTAATTCTGCCTATAAAATGTATGCTGCAAGGGGGGTCTAGGGGGGCTGCAATCTTTGGGAGCCCCCTCCCTTGGTGGGGGATCGGGGATAGCACCCCCGAAGCTAAAAATAGATGTAAAATTTCCTTGTAAAATGTTGTAATTTCGTAGTCAATCTGGGATGTTCATTAGGCAGAGATCTGATGGTAGAAGTTATGTTTAATTTAGGGTTTTTTCCCTAGAAGGCAACCCCTCACTATATATGAGGGAATTGTATTGCATTTATGTAGATATGTATTCTAAGTGAGAAAGAGAGAAGATTGTGTGAGAGTGAAGAGGGAATTACAACGGATCTGCTGTAGGTTGTATCTCTTCAGTTTGTTGGATAATATAAAAGGAAGTACTGGGTATTTCTCCATGGACATAGCCGAAATTTGGTGAACCACGTATATCTGTGTCTCTCTTGTTTTATGTGTTTATATTTCTGCAATAGATTTTATGTATTCCATTGCTCTGTAATATATATTTTTTCTAACATGTACGATTGAATGATAATAAATGTGTTAATTTTATACTATAGAGTTATTAACCATATATATTTATTTAACCCTTCTTTACTTAAGAATCATCTACCCTTAAGATAGTGTTAGCAACTCCCTTGGATTCCTTCTCCTTTTATGACTATAAACCTATACCTACAAGCTCATCTTGAATATGATTTGCAAGCCAGGGCCAAAACCTCTCCACTTGAGAGGAAAATCAGCAAATCTCCTCTTTCTTATAGATTCTTCATTTGAAGAATTCCAATACCTCTAGACCAAGATCAATACCCTCCACTACCAAGTCCAACCCTTACGAATGATGTTATTTCCTTGTTCAAGTCAAACCCATTCAGTTATATTCTTGTAGCACAACTTCACCCCCCAGCAGCAAAATTTCTACCTTCATTCAAGACCTAAAAATTTTGGGCCTCCTGCAATTGCACCTACCACTTGTGTGAGATTCTTTTAGCCTCTCAAGGCTTCCTCAGGCCTTCTCTTGGCTTGATCTTCCTTCTGGAGCTTGAGGATGGATTCTTGTGACCTTCGCTTGACCTTCTTTCATTTCCTTCTTCAAGATCGAACTTGTAGACAAAAACCATAGATCAAATGGAGAAACCCTAGCCTTACTTCGCATATGTGAGAGAGAAATAACCCAAAGACAAGTCTCCTTCATCATCTTCCTTCTTTGCTACCTTATTCTTCTTCCTCCTTTCTCCTTCACTTTAATGAGTGAGTGATGAATGTGTTCCAAGAAGGCTGAGTTTCCTCCTTTATATAGGCTTCTCAAGGTGGATGTTGCTCCTCAAATTAGGCCAACTTGCCAGCTTCCGGGCCGACTTGGTCTTGAAGGGTATTTTAACACTTTTAAGGACAAAAATAATTTTCTTTACAAGTCACAATGTGCCCAATGGAGTGATCAACTTATGACAACGACTCTTTTGACTTCTTGACCTAGGACCAACACTAGAAGCACTCAGTGGGTGTTTGACATATAAAATAAAATACCTTGAGCATGAAGCGAGTGCTCCAAAAATAATAATAATAATTTTATTTCCTTTTACAATTTACAAGAATCAAAAGTACATTTCATATTTATGAAGATCGAACCTAGTTACACATTTTTCAACAATTTTGGGTGGAAATTTAAATTCCACCCTCCCTTGCTTGGAAAGATATGGATGGCCCATCTTCATAGAAACCCTCTTGAAGGTTTCTTCTCTCATCTTATTGAGAATCTCCATCTTGTAGACATGCATCCTTATAAGTTAATTTATACATGGGAGAATGACATATAGGGGAGGATTGGGTAGCTGCACAAGTTTCTTATTTTAGAAGCCATTTTAGATGGATAATGGATAATAATTTCATGGGTGGTATAAAAGGGGAGGATTGGGTATCTAGAAAAGTTTATTATTTTAGAAGACATTTTAGAAAGTCCATGGATAATAATTTCGTGGGTTCCCTCTTGAGGAATATTTGAACACATGCTAATTCTCTTAAAATTGGATAAAAAGGAGAAACTACATGACTCCCCATTGAAATTCAATCATTACTAATTTCCAAAGGATGAGTATAAGCATTTGGTCACTTTGTTATGGTCCCTTTTGTAGTCCTACTAAGGTGTTGCATTCATGTAACAATTCATGGACAATGTGGTCATGTTATTCATGCTACCAAGGGCTAGGTTAAAGGTCACCTCAAGAAATATAATGCTATGAAAATCAGCTCCACCACCTTAATAAGTCTCCACCACCTTAATGTTGGTATCAGCTTCAAAATTTATGGTCTGATCAGTGGGCGTTTCTTTTACTTTAAGATTGAGAAGATGGTCTTTGTGACACTTTGAACACAAGTTCTCTATTGCTGACGATCCAAAAAGTCCACACCCTTTAATGCACAGCTCAACCTCTAATTCATCATGACCATGACCAACTCCTTCAAAATGCATCTTTTAATTAATTTCTCAATTCTTCAACTTAAATTCCTCTGCTATATGTATGTGTAATTCGACTCTACACTTTTATATTTAATAGTTTCTCCACAAAGAAAGATGTACATACACACTCTCTATTATCTTATATGGAAGGATGGATGTGGCCTCTACTACAATACTCAATCAATGCCTATATATATATATATATATATATATATATATATATATATATATATATATATATATATATATATATATATATATATATATATATATATATATATATATATATATATATATATATATATATATATATATATATATATATATATAGATATATATATATATATATATATATATATATATATACCCCTTGTAGCATTAATGCTAAGGAACATTGAAGAAAACACGACAGTTTAAATTTAACTCGATAATCTCACTACTACGTGATATTATCTCAAGGAAGACCCAAATTAAATGAAATATTCTCACAACACAATCAAGTTAAAGAAAAAAGTGGATTAAAGTGGCCATCCAAGGTGCATCGTAACAGTCTGCATGCAACATCATCATACCATACCTCAACTGTCTATAGTTGTAGGTAGAAGTTGTGCAAGTGATCTTTTGCCATCACTGCTCTGTTAGGGTCATACTTTGTGAGAATTCTCTCCGAACGCTTTGGCATCCTATGCAAAGCACGCGAGAGAGCCAATGGTCCTTGAGTAATTAATTCCAAGTTTTGGTCAGCCATGTCTTCCTCTTCTTCTTCCTCCTCCTTCTCTTCAGAATCTGATGGTTCTGGCTCTAAGTCTGTTGGTTCGTCTTCACCTTCGCCTCCTCTAATACCTTCCCCACCACCTCCTGTACTGGAATCTGAGCCTAAGATCACGAGGGTGACTTGTTCTCCCTATTGGAAGACTGGAGGTTCCTATCCATTCTCAACAGCTTCTGCGAGACCTTCAAATGGTAAAGAACTGCTTCTTCCACTGATGATACAATAACTCCTCTCGGAGCGGTCTTTTATTAACTTATTTCACGAACTGACGAGTGATGGGATGGACAGAGCGGTGGTGCTGATATGAAATTTCGTGTTCACAACTGGGAGGTAAGGAGTAACCAACTTCAAAGTTGCGCATAGGTGAGAGGGACTGCAAGTTACTGCCTTGACCAGATGATTAATGAGTGGGGGTGAGAGGACATTCAACCATAAACAACTGGTGGCCCTCCTTCTAGCACCAGAAATGTTGACGGTGCTGGACCGAAAACATTCAGGGGATCGCCTCGGTATGAAGTCCCAATTAGACCTCACACCGTTTGGTGTAGGAGTCCCATCCGGTGTGATGGCCCGGTTGCCATTATCTTAAAAGTTTGCCTTAGCTCTTACTTGTCAACTCATGAGAGTGGTCTACTTTGTCCTTGAACAATGTGGTTCACATGCCTGGTGAGTGTTTAGTGTTACTTGTGTCAAGGTTCTTTCATTACAGATGGAGAGGGTGGAAGTGAGTCTCAAGTTGAAAGGGAATAGTCCTAACTCTGTCAAAGGCACACAACATAGTAGGAAATGCATAGCTTTTGGTTGAGTAGTCCACATGGATGCAGAAGTCACAAACACGCAGTGAATAGATATCACGTACAAGACCCAGCAGAATATTTTGTACGAGTGTGACGATCATTATAACAAGTTTATGAGAATGGTTCTATCGAGTGTCCGGAAAGATAGCCCACATGGGCGAGACGACGTTAACAACTTATACAACACATTTTCATAAGCATATGTATTAGAACAACCAAAATAGTTTAACTATCTTAATACATGTTAAAGCGACATGCATTACAAGTGTCTAAAGAATAGTCATACAAACAAATACAATACATGTGTGAAAACATGTTGGCATGCTATCAGGATTTTGAATTAAGCAAAATTTCCAAGACACATCGATACACCGTTACATCACTAACCCCAATAGTGGGGCATTGGAGCCACTGCTCGCTCCTTAAAGAAAAGACTACAGACTCTCAAGGATATGTGGGAGGAGCCAAGATGAAAGTACTTTGCATGTAAAAATGAGGGGTATTTATAACCAAGGGTAAAACTGACCCTTGTGACTGTTCGACTTTCCACATCATTGTTTGACTTAAATGACTCTTCAACTTTACATGACTCTTCAGATTTACATGTGGGTCTCTTGGACTTCCATGTTACATTACATTGGTTACAACAGTATGTCCCACAGTAGTGATGTGACCGAGATGACTCATGACATGAATTGACACAACAAATATGGTATGTTCATGCTGCTGCTGGTGTCCATGTCGAGTTGCAGTGCTGCTGAGTGATGGATGTGCTCTTTGTGTATCATAGCTTCACCTCTGCATGGAAAGATGTGCAGATTCTTCGATTGTATTTCTATTTGCTTGATGTTGCACATGCATGTCTCTCCTTCACTTGTACTTGGCATGCTCCATGTGTTCGTCCATTCAAGAACAAGTCTCCTTGCATGCACTCCTTGTTCATCTCATTCGTCATCATGTCATGTCTCATCCATGTACCTATACCTGCAATCACCCATGACAAGATGACATCAAATCCATAAATCTCCTAGTGTACCATGATGCATTGTTTTTCGATTCTAGATGTAGGTGACCGAGGGAGAGAACAAGGCTCTGAAATTGCGTAGAGGACATTTCAATCCGGGATGCGGGCTTTAGGCACTATCCATGAAAATTGTGTAGAGGTAACTGGGAGGCTGAGATGGGAAATTTGGATTGGTAGTGACTGTCTGTGGGATCTATCTCGGTTGGAGGGATGATCTACACAATTTTTCCAAGGAGACAGTGCAGGCAGCAGGGGGAGACTGGCAGTGAAAACTACACAATTTCTCTGGGGAGGTTGTGGGAGGCTCGCCTGCAATACATCCCTGCGTAGTTTCTAGGCTGAGAGGGATGCTTGGAAACAAGGAGACAACCCATGAAAACTGTGAAATTTTTAAGAGTAGTAGTCCGACTTACAGGGTGACTGGCTGGCAAAACTGCACAATTTTTTAGGGAAGTGCAGTGACAGGCAGTGGGTGTTTGTCTGACATGTTTGAACAATTTCTTCAGTCAGCGGAAGTAGGCATGCTTGGCATCTTCTGTGCAATTTTTTGGAGTGAGGTCCGGGGTCACTGCCTGGTCAAACTCTCCAGTTGACCAACTGGAGGCTTGGTAGTTTTTCTTGCGGGCAATGCAGATTGAGATGGCTTGCTGAGAAACTTCTACACTATTCTGGGTGATAGTCACTTAGGTCGACTCAGGATTGCATAGTTCAGACTTGCCTGGGAGGCAGCCTCAAGCTCTGCGCAATTCTGGGCAGCAGTACATGTTCACTGAGGGTTGAAACTATGTAGTGCAGCGCATCGAAGGTCTAGCTGTTGGGGTTGGTTAAGTCGACATAAATTCAACAAAATGACCAAGTGTGTGAACGAGTGACTTCCTACATGCGTGACCTTGTGAACACACACTCAACACGACTTAATGACAAGACACCTTGAACCATCAAGTCAGCATGCACTCAGTATGAATGACTGACTGTGCGAGCGACAAGCGTGACACTTGTGATGGATCGTTGAACGATCACGATGACACTTGCGTGATATTTCATACAAATTCATGTGTGAGTGGGACATGTGATTACATAGCGAATACAACTTGTACACACGAAGACTGACTTTGTGCAAGGCCAGAACATGGTTGTAAGCATGACATTGTGACCAACATGCTAACAGATGTCTAGTGAATGGTCAACCGGGGAGGGTGCAAAGACTCAACATGAGCTCACGTGATGAGCTCGAGTGATTACAAACATCAAGGAAAAACCCAAGGAAGGCTCTGAAATTGGATGCAGGCCAAAATTTTGGAGGGTGTTGCAGCCACTACAACACCTTCCCACGAGCTTAGATGTCTCATGGGATCCTCTCACTCTAACAAAAGCCAATAACATTGGATCTGGGCACAGTCAAATCTAACAATACCATGTCTTCCCAATGCCCAGTTTGCATGTTGCATCCTTATTACCCTGCTCTTCAACCTTCTGGGCTCTAAGCTACAAGATGACATCATGCTGATATCATTAGTGCCACATGGAACCTCTAGAGTGGTGACACATGTCACCTGGATTTTTCCTAATAGGCCACCTAAAAATGACAAATTTGTCTTCCATGTGTCCCTTTGTACCAACGTCATGCTAATGTCACTTTGGCCATTCCAATGCTGCCATGTGCTTTATTTGAGGAGAGAGAAAAGGGGTCATATGCATTATGTTTTGCGTTGATTTCCTTTATAAAATTTTAGAGGTATCAACCAAATTTTAACACTGCACTGCTCTGCCCTTATTGAGTTTCCACATTGCCCAATGCTATCTTCCCAGTAGTTCTCTTTGTGAACTAAATAAGGCCTCCAAGGTATTTCACTGGGCCTAGCTTTCAAGTGGGACCTTCCATCTACGTGAGGCTGTTGCTTCCATCCTGGGCCTTCCTCTTGAATCCATTTGTCATTTCACCAAGATGTACCCACCAAGGTCACTGTTGTAGGTTTACATGTCCCATGGGGTCCACCCGACACATTTTCCAATGTCCCATGCTCCTTATCATTCCACCAGGATGAATCCATCAGGGTACTACCGCTAGGATGAGCTATATGATGGGCTCCACTAACAACAGTGAAAACACTCTATCATTGCTCCATCCACCCACATCTTCTTGAATCTTCTTTAGTGCCCCCACTTGCAGCTTTGTCACATTTTGCGAAATGTGCAAAACTAACCATGATTCCAAGGGTCCTCCAACCATTTAACTCTGCACCTTTTACTTTGGGAAACCTAAGCTTTGAATGGTGGTAAGTTGTGCTAGGAGGCCATTCACAAACTTCAATATACCATTGGAAAGCTCTTTCCGAGCGCAATCTAACTATGTCATTTATAAGAGAATTTGAGTTAAATAACTAAGTAAGAAATTATCTCAACTCATGGGACTCCCTAACCATCATAGCCATAATACTTTATACATTTTTTTCATATCCTACTACTGTGATGGTTCTCTACGTAAGAATGCAACAACCATAGGACCCTCCTTGAGCTTGACACACCAATAAAATCAATCATAGCCAAATGGGCATCAGTGCTAATCTATTTAAAGTCAATGTCAACACTTTTGTTGCCACCAACATTAATGCTAATATAGTTGACATCAATGCCAACATGTTTTCTATCACTAACCATCCAGACAATGGAAATTGTCCAACAAGGTGCACATTGACTACTAGGCTTGCTAGAAAAGGGTGCACTTATGAATGCATAAAAGGCTAAGCATGTGTAAGAAAGTGAATTCGATGGTTAGAGTATCACAAGAAAACATAAGGACTTTTAGAGAAGCATCAATGAATCATGAAGTGACTATGATTAACTTGGAACGACGATTGTAAGATCATAAGGAGGGTTTAAAATTCAAGTATAAGCAAAATTTTGGAGGGTGTTTGTCTCAAAATCACTAGTGTGAGTCAATTTTCAATGATAAACCATAATGTTGCATCCTTATAACTCTCTTGTTGATGTATATGAGTTTGAAAAAGGAGAATAGATGTTTATATAAAGAAAATTTTAGTTTACTTAATTCATTTTATTTCTTATCTATAGAAGAGTTATGTAGTATCAAAATCCTGAAAATATTTTAGAAGTCAAAGAATTCTATTTGTTGACAAAATCAACTAAAAATATCGTAGGATTCAATGACAATGAATGTGTCAATTTGGTACTATATAGTTATTAACAATATATATTTATTTAACCTCATTTACTTAAGAATCATCTACCCTTAAGATAGTTTTAGCGACTCCCCTTGATTAATTTGCACCTTCTCCCTTATGCAAGGTGATTTCTTTTTTGCATTCAAGATCAAGAATAATAGACATGCACTTACTACCATAAATCAGATATGACCATACTCATAGTGGTTAATGGTCAATATTAAGGATGATAAGGGTGTTTTCATTGATCCACTTTTGTATGTGAAAGATTATGGAGAATTCCTCACACCTTTACCACTACCTCTAGGTGTCCCAATGGCAACCTTATGAGATTTTAACCCTTATGGGAATTGAACCCATTCATATGAATCCAAATAACGTCATTGGCATAACATACTGGAACTTTAAGGAGTGTCAATGGCTAGACATGCATAACATGAGAGGGGATATGATTTCACTATAGTATAAGATAAAGGAGGGCCTATGTGAATGTAAATTTTCCTTTCTGAATTGTTATATTCCACCTACTTTGACTCAAAATATTAATTAAAGCATGTCTATTGAATGTAATAATGATCCAAGAAACTACGTGTCCCATTTCCAAAGTAAGAGAGTCCTTCTCTCCCTAGCTGAAGGAGTAGTCTTTCAACTCTCTGGGTTCTAATGGAAATAGTGTAGGGATATTCATAGGTTGGAGTCCAAAGATTAAGGTAATTTTCTTGTTAGTTACTAGCTCTAATTTTAGTTAAGCTGGAAGATGGAGATCAAAATTATTATTTTCGTGTCATCGTTAATCTATAGTCCCCAATGGTATCCACTTATTTTATTTTTCTCTATTGAGAAATATATAGGGCAAATATTAGAGTGATTTCTCTTTTCTTTATAATTGCTTATGATGTGTTGTTACTTTTCTTACTTATTATATTCTTTACTTATTATTATGTTTTTATATCATCAAACAACTACAAAAAACAAGAAGAACAAGAACACATAGTATAGGCTACAAGCCAGGGCCAAAACCTCTCCACTTGAGAGGAAAACCTTCAAATTTCTTCTCTTTCTTATAGATTCTTCAATTGATGAATTCCAATGCCTCTAGATCAAGACTAATACCCTCCAATACCAAGTCCAACCCTTCCAGATGATGTGCTTTCCTTGTCCAAGTCAAACCTAGTCATATCTATTCTAGTAGCACAACTTCAACCCCCAACTGTAGAATTCTGGCCTTCACTATAGACCTAAAATTTTCGGCCCTCCTGCAGGTTTTGTTACATGTGTGAGCTTCTTTTAGCCTCCCAAGACTTCCTCAGACCTTCGCTTGGCTTTCTCTTCCTTCTGGAGCTTGAGGATGACTTCTTGTGACCTTCACTTGACCTTATCTGCTTTCTTTCTTCAAGATCAAACATGTAGAAGAAAACCCTAGATCAAATGTAGAAACCCTAACCTTCCTTTGCACATGTGAGAGAGAAATAGCCCAAAGACAAGTCTCCTATGTCCTCTTCCTTCTTTGTTACCTTATTATTTTTCATCCTTCTTCCTCCTTCACTTGAATAAGTGAATGATGAATGTGTTCCAAGGAGGTCGAGTTTCCTCCTTTATATAGGCTTCTCAAGGTGGACGTTGCTCCTAAAATTGGGCCAACTTGCCAACTGCTAGGCTGACTTGGTATCGAAGGGTATTTTGAAACTTTTAAGGAAAAATAATTTTCTCTAAAGTTACAATGTGCACGATGGGTTCTTCAACTTATAACAATGTCTCTTTTGACTTCTTGACCTTGGACCAACCCTAAAAGCACTCAGTGGGTGCTTGAAATATAAAATAAAATACTTTGAGCATGAAGCACATGCTCCAATAATAATAATAATTTTCATTCATTTTTGAATTTACAAGAATCAAAACTACATTTCATATTTATGAAAACCCAACCTAGTTACACATTTTTCAACAATTTTGAGTGGGAATTTAAATTCCACCCATATTCATAAAGACCCTCTTGAAGGTTTCTTCTCTCATCTTATAAAGATTCTCCATCTTGTAGACATGCATCCTTATAAGTTAATTTATACATGGGAGAATGACATTAGGGGAGGATTGGGTAGCTGCACAATTTTCTTATTTTAGAAACCAGTTTAGAAGGATAATGGATAATAATTTCACAGGTGGCATAAAAAGGGAGGATTGAGTAGCTAGACAAGTTTCTTATTTTAGTAGATATTTTAGAAAGACCATGGACAATAATTTCATGGGTTCCCTCTTGAGAAATATTTGAACACATGCTAATTCTCTTAAAATTGGATAAAAAGGAGAAAGACATGACTCCCCATTGAAATTCAATCATTACTAATTGCGAGAGGATGAGGATAGGCATTTGGTCACTTTGTTATGGTCCCTTTTGTAGTTCGACTAAGGTGTCATTCATGTAATAATTCTTGGACAATGTGGATATGTTATTCATGCTACCAAGGGCTAGGTTAAAGGCCACGCCAAGAAATCTAACACTGCGAAAACCAATGCATCAAGCCTCTTGTTGCACAAATGAAACACCTTTAATCTAAAGGAATGATAAGATGATATCTCAATACTCTTATTGTGTAGTTCACATAAAGTGAAAATAACATGAAATTCTTTCATTAGTATGCTAATTTTAGAAGAATATTTAACACTATCTTCTACTTATCCAACTTTGATGGTAATATAGTTACAAAATTTTGTGAAAAGGGGAGAGTTGGGAAGGCCTACTTGGGCATGGTTTTAAAGAACCCACAAAATTCCCCATCAAAGAAATATGGAGTATTATTATAGATTTTCCAAGGGTCTTCCCTAATGATATGAATTTGTCTTTGAATGTCTAGGTCTCAAAAATGAAAATTCTAATGGACCTCTCTTTCATGTAGAAGAGAAAGAGGCCCATCCTTAATGGTTCTATCTAGGATTCTACAATATTCTTAGACTATCTTAACACTATCCTTTAACACTATCTTAGAATTTTTTAAATGTTGGGTTTTAAATTAAAATGTTAATACATTTCCATAATTATATATATATATATATATATTTGTTTAAAGCATTCTATTGGTTTAAAACAAATTTTACACTTTTAATAATTTATTAAATCTAGAATTATAATCTACATCAATTCATTTAGAATACAAATAACTAGCAACATCTAAATTATAATATCAATAAGGAAAACTTTAAATATTTAAGAGTTTTTTGAGCTGAGAGGCTCATTATACAACCCAACTGAAAATAAAATAAAAATAAAATATTCTGTAAATAAAAAAACAATGTTGGCTATAATAGAAAAGAAAAAAAATATGCTATGCATATTTAATTAGTTGTCCATATGACCTAATATTATTTCAAGCAAAGTAATTAGAAGTCAAAAAACAAAATATGTAAGATTATATCAAATTCATATATATCTATATATAGAAAAAAATGTTAAAAGAAAGAATAAAATATCCAATGTAAGTTATGAATAAAATAATTTAATATGAATTAATATTTTTTTGTAATCTTGGTGGAACTGCATCTTCATCTACATCACAATCACCATCTATCCAAAGACCTCGTGGACTTAATATTAATTAATATTGAGGTATATCTAAAATCATATTAATTAAAAAAAAAACTAGTTTAATGTGCCCTCATAAAATGACTCAATGCACATGTTATGTAATCTCTATAACAAATACAATTTAAACAATACAGACTCACACATTATTTTTTGCACTCTAAAATAAGTTTGTACTTGAAGAAATTTGATCTCTAGCATCTCATGTTAGATCCGTGGTTAAGATGGATCAATGCTTACATTAAGCCAAGATGCTCATTTTATAGCTAAAAGGGCGATGTGTAATTTTGTGTGCTCAACTTGGAGAAAAATGTAAATATTTAAGAGATTTTATTGAGCTGAGAGGCAGCTCATTCTATAGACTCATTAGAGGAATTCACTTTGTTAGTGCATTGTGAAAAATATATGGTAAAAATATTTCACTTTCATTTGAGTTAAAAAAAAATATTTCCATGTATATGTTAAATAATATAATTTCAAAAATAACGCTAAAAAGAAATTAAAGATAAAATAATTGACTTCTTAATAAGAGAGAAATGAGTAATTCATTTAATTTTTAATGTAAAATAATAATAATAATAATTTATTAAAAAATACAATTTAAATAATGAAAAATTATATATGGTGTATCTACAAAGAAAGAAAGCACTATAGATCCATATAAACTGCATATAATAAGATTCTAGATAACATAGAATGGCATTGGATCTCTCTGATATCTACTCTTAATAGATCTATGGTTAAGATAAATCTATATTGGTATAATATCAATAAAATAATGTGAAAAAATTTAAATAAAAATGGACATCTCTCCAATTTTCTTAGTAGTTATGCAACTTTAATTTTCAATTTCAGTATATATGTTTGATGAAATTTATTCAAGAACAAACTTCACAAACTGTAGATACGGACACCTCCCCCACTTTTTTGGGTAGATATGCAACTTTATCTTGCAATTTTAGTATGTATATATATTTATGATTGAAGAAATTTAATTTATTAAAGAAGAAACTTTAATCAGAGAGAAATTTATTTTTATTTATAGAAGATAATATGTCCACTACCTCAACCAGCTCTGCCACCTCGACCTCTTCCTTGATATCCACCTTGACCACCATGTTGTCCCCTTCCTTCATGTCCATGTTCTCCAGCTTGCATTCTATATGTGTCAACACCATGATCCATTATTAATTCATAAGCTCAACAATTATTCTCATCATGTCCCACTGATTTACAGAACTTGCAATATAAATTCTTTGGAGTCTGCACATATTTTTGCAACAAATAACCATCTTCTTAATGATGTTTGCCTCCAGTTCTGCATATCTCGTACCATAGGCTGGATCTGACATTCAAAGGATTGGGTGCTCCCCTGGCCATGTAATTTCTGAAGAGAGGGAATTGTTCCTTAGAGTGGCCTTTTGGTTTTCACTTCGTACACCACACTTCTTCTCTGACTTCCTTACTTTTTTTCATATCTTGTAACTATAGAGTCAAATTTTCCAGCTGAATCTAGATCTATTGCATACTTGTAGGCAAAGCTTCTAATTTAATTGCAGGTTTCCATAAACAAAGACATCTACATGAATCAAACATTAGTAGAAAAATATCTGTGTATGTCCCTGAAGTTGTTGTTGTTGCTCTAGGAACTGGACATATGGTATGCTCCCCCTAAACATATAACCACACAGATATGGAATGTTTCTTAAGTAATACCAATTACACCAAGAAATTGATACAAATCAAAATGCTTATAACCCCCTCTCACAAAGAAGTGTCCATTTATAGAAAAAGGTTTCTCCTCTTGAACCTAAGACTACCAATTGACATGGCAACACCAATTAATAACTAAGGGACATGAAAAGTTTGTACTAATTGTATTAATCATCACAATATTGCTAGGAATAGTCAAACTCTTAACTTTAATGAAATAAGGGTATTTCACCCAAGATGCAAACCTTTCATTTTCCTAAATAATCGCTCTTCCTTAGGCTATCAATTATTTCCTGCTACTGCTACTAAATCAAATCCCCTTGAGCCAATTATCTCTCCCTTTTCTAATCTCTTCACATATCCCTTATTACATCTACATGGTCATTGATCCTATAGACCTAAATTAACCTTGGGGCCTCTCGTCATTCCACACTTTTGCTACAACTCAACTTCTTCTCACAACGCAACATACAATGTTGTTGTGGGATTCTTTTGAAACCATGTTGGTTTCACTCTGCTCTTTCTTATAATGTTGATACATTTGAAATAAATAGAATTATCATAGTAATCAACATGGGGACTCAATAAAACCTTCAACATTTAGATGCACTTTTTTTTATTCTTCTTTGATTTCCTGCATCTGAATTATTTGGCCTCACTTGAGGCCATTCTCTTCTTTTAATGAAGAGAACCAAAGGATCTACTTCCCCTGAGTGGAATGTCATCCTTTTTTCTCCACATCTTTATTGGTCAAGTCCTAACTAGAGCTTTACCTTCCAACTTCTCATTTCCCTTTCCTTGGGATTTATCTTGGCTACGCAGAACTAGAGGACACTCATCCTTTCTTTCCTCTTTCTTTCCCCATATCTTCTTTCTTTGCTCTTGATTTATTTCTCCTCTTTTTAGCATGTCATCTTCACACAAAGCACTGAAAACAAACATGTATTCCTCTACTCTTATGTTTCTTCTAGTATTCAATGCTTGAGTTTCTTTACTTGCATGAAAACTTTGAGTCAAATGCCTTGTCTTTTCATATCTGCACCTTGTTGCCTTGTATCCAAAATTGTCGCAATTGTAGCATTCAATATCACTTAAGAATGGGGCAAAGGAGGCGTTATTCTTGAAAGAATTCATGTTAAAGATTCTCTCATGGCCAACATGCCTTTTGTTGGGCACATTGTGTATTCTTGGGTTGCTTCTAGCCAACACATTTTGTTTTCTTGCATGCCATCTACAATCTATGGATTTATGCCCAAAATTATTGCAAGAAAAATAATATCCATATAAGGGTTATTAAGGACTAAAGATACCTTTACTCTAAGGGATTTATCCTTCAGAGGGAAAGGAATTTTGTTGGTTCTTCATGTGCATTTCATGGTTGTTTGAGTTTCTACCTTGCATTCTTCCTTGCTACTTCTTAGCTCTCTTCTACTACTGTCCTTGGTATTAGTACTTAACATTCTACTGCTACATTTTCTTCTCTTGTTGCAGCTTCTTTCCTTGCTGCTTCTACTATCCAACAACTTATTTTCACTTGTTGTTGTTGAAATAACCAACTTCCCTTAAATAGGTGGTTGACCCTTCATCCTTTTCCTTCTTTGGAATTGAATCTTCTTTTAAACCCAAACTAGCCTTGATGAGAGGGGATCTCTACTTAACAAGAATTTTATCCAAAGTCTTTATGCTCTCCTAAATCTTTTGATGTTGAGACACCTCTTCATTTTTATTTTGTAATTCATGTCTCAGTGAGACTACTTCAGCTTGTAGTATCTCACAAAAGGCTTCTCTATCATTTAGCTGATTGGTCAAAATCCCATTCAATCTGCTAGCCTCTTCTTGTTGAGCATTTAAGTATACAATTATTTTGCTTAACCTTTCATTCTCAAGCTCATATTCTTGCAATTGTGCCTTTTTCTATATATTTTCTTCTGACACCTCCTTGATTAATTTTAGAGTAGAGATCAACTTCATCTTAAAATAGATCCTTTCATCTAAATCCTTTTCTTCACTATCAAAGGTGCTAGCTGAGGCACCACAAATATATAAGTTCCTCTCTATGTCCATGGAATCTTCCATAGGTCTAAGGATTATTCCATCTTCATCACTACTAAGGATACACATATTCTCTTTAGGGGATATACTCTCTTCTTCTTTAGAGGATCCCTCATTGTCTACAATCTGTTAAAAATTTCCTCTGTTATCTCATAATGCCTCACTTTATCAACATCTGTCTATGATAATCCTCTTGGATTCTGTATTAATCTCATTCTTCTCTCCATAATCTACATATAGCCAAACATCTTCATTGATGACCCGTTAAATAAGCTCCCATTCTGATCCTCCAGGCTCATAGTTTGATCCATTTAAAAATGGAACTCCCTCTAGTGATAGCCAAGCTTGATTAGCCATTGTTTCCTTTTGATCTACCTTCAAACGATTAAGTTATTCCTGAAGGAACCACACTTTGATACCAATTTTTGGAAACAATGTTAATACTGGGGGGTGCATCAATATTAAGGCTAAATTTACTTTTTTGCCAATTTTTATTCAACATTCAAACTTGGCAACCATCCTTATAATAATCATCAGCATATCATGTGGCAACAATATAAAATCAACATATAAACACATACACTATGAGAAACAAGCATATATGGCAGAGGACTTAACGCGGAAACCCTTCTGGAAGAAAAACCACCAAAGATTGTTTTTTATTATGATGTAAATATGAGCTCCTACTCTATTACATCAATTTGTTTGTGAACCACCACTCAAAGGCACCAACTTCCTTAGACTGTTTGCTAGCACCCACTAGCAGGAAAAACCAACTCCCTTCTTTTTTAGACACCTAATCATCTAACTAGATGCACCAAATGAAGCATCAACTTCAAGGATTTTCTGCAAGAACCAAATTGCATCTTCATGTATTTATGAAAGAACAAACTTGCAGGAGGCACCAACCTTCAAGATTTACTCACTGAGATGGAAGCATCAACTCCCTATATGTAGGCTCTAACCCACACTCAATAAGGCATCATCTTCTCTTTGTAATTAGCAACCACTCTGCTTGATTTTAGCTCTTTGTTCTATTATGCAACATTCTCTTTATTCAACCCGCGCAACACCCTATCATCTACTCATCCTATAGAATCACACATTATTACAACTCTCATCCCTCTGCTCTCAAGCTGATCTTAGTAGCATATGCTCATCTCTTAACCCCTTCTGTTCCATAGGGTCTCCTAACATCTCATAGTAGCATACACACAATCTTGGCCTCCATTTATGCATAGGCACACTCTCAACCTCTCTTCAACAAAACACATACTCCTAAGAGCCCTTCACACACCTCTCTCAACAATGCTACAATTTCGTTTATTTTTCAATTACAATATTAGGTTTTTGTTCCTCTACTATACAAGGAAAGATACTACCTCTACTACCATCCACGCTGCCCAAGAGTGTACTCATAGATGACACTCCATCCTATTGTTGCATCTAATTACATGGCCGCTGCAACATTATTAAATATTGAAAATAAAAGATTATGAGCATTTCTCCACGCTGAAAATAATTCTCAGTCAAACTATGTAGAGGCAACATTATCACCCTGCATTATACTGCTTCTCAGTCACTACAGCTATATTAGTTCAAGGAATGGGCACCTAACACTTTTCCATACTGAATAACCAATTCCCATTCCATTTGTGCACTCTGCCAAGTCCACCCATGATTGTTAATTGATCAAGTTGTTCAATTTGTACCTAAAGCATGGTGTACTTGATCTGTATTCATATCATCTGCTCCCAACAATATCTTCCATTTAATTCTTCATAACATTCACGAAAGATCACAAGTGGATTATTTCCATTCAAGACAAGCATCATTAATTCATTTTGTGCAATCGTAGTCCTTTTTGCCTTGATGCAATGTTTCTTGACAATTTCCATTTCCATCAATTTCCAAAGATATATCTGGAAACATTTTTCATGCTCAGTGGCATTGTGCTTTTAAACATTTGCCATGTAGTTTATTACCTTCATGAACCAACTATGGCAAATAGCCACTTTGGAATATTTTCCAAATATGGCACATAATTCCCAAGAATTGTCGACTCATTCCAACCATAAAACATATGTCCTCAATGCTTTTGCGTACATCCCAAGGGTTGCAACATTTCTCATTGCAAATAGCTCATAGGCCCATGGTCACAAAAACACATGAAAACCACCACAAAACCAGGTCTTGTGCGCACCTTCTGCCATTTGATGGAACAATCAATTGCAACAAATATTCTATCTCCTAGGTTTGTTACTTGCTATAAAATCCCAACAATTTATCCTTTTGACTTAGCACCCTTGGTCATAACTGCTACATGTTCCTTCGTTCCAGTGCTAAGCCTATAGCCCTCAAACCTGATGAATTTGTTTTAGATCCTTTTAAAACCTCTGGGGTCCTTCCGATGAGCTTAGTTATCTCATGGAACACACTCACTCTAATGAAAGCCAATAACATTGGATATTAGCACAATCAACTCTAACACTACAGTGTCTTCCCAATGCCCAGTCTGCCTGTTGCATCCTTATTACCTTGCTCTTCAACCTTTCGAGCTCTGACTTGCAAGATAACATCATGTTAATATCATTAGTTCCACATGGAACCTCTAAAGTGGTGACACGTGTCACCTATATTTAGCCTAATAGGCCACCTAAAAATGACAAATTTGTCTTCCATGTGTCCCTTTCTACCAAAGTCATGTTGATGTCACTTTAGCCATTTTAATGCTACCATGTGCTTTCTTCGAGGAGAGAGAAAAGGGTCCCAGGAATTATGTTTTGCATTGATTTCCTTTATAGAATTTTAGAGGTCCCGCCAAATTTTAACATTGCACTGCACTGCCCTTTTTGAGTTGTTGCCATGTTGCCCAATACTATCCTCCCGATAGTTCTCTTTGTACACTTAATAAAGCCTCCAGAGTATTCCCATTGGGCCTACCTTTCAAGTGGGACCTTCTTGGTTGAAAGTGTCCACCAATAAAAGCCTCCACTGCTTCGAGGGTTGTCCACTTGAGGTTGCATCTTCCATCTTGGGCCTTCCTCCTAAAATTTTTTCATTTCACCAAGATGTGCCCTACTATTGCAGGCTTATGTGTCCTATGGGGTCCACCTGACACATTTTCCACATGCTCCTTATCATTCCATTAGGATGCACCTATCAAGGTATTGCCACAAGGATGAGCTATGTGATGGGATCCACCACCAACAATGAAAACACTCTATCACTGCTCCATCTACCCACATTTTCCTAATTCTTCTTTAGCACCTCCACTTGCAGCTTTTTCACATTTGGCAAAATGTTCCCTACTAAGCTTGATTCCAAGGGTCCTCCAACCATTTAACTCTACATCTTTGAATTTGGGAAACCTAAGCTTTGACTGGCAATAAGTTGTGATCTAGGAGGCCATTCATAGACTTCAATATACCATTGGAAAGCTCTTTTCGAGCACAATCTAACTATATCATTTATAAGAGAATTTGATCTAAACAATTGAGTAAGAAATTCTCTCAAATCATGGGACTCCCTAACCATCATAGCCATAAGACTTAATACCTTTTTCTCATATCCTGCAACTATGATGGTTCTCTACCCAAAAATGCAACAACCATAAGAAGCCTCCTGAACTTGACACACCAAACAAATCAATGCTATCCCAATTGACATATGTGCAAACCTAGTTAACATAAATGGCAACGCTTATGTTACTAATATGGTTGATATAAATTCCAAAACACTTGCTACCAATGGCCATCCAAACAATGCCAACTGTCCAAAAGGGTGCATATTGACTACTAGGCTTACTAGAAAAGAGTGCGCTTATGAATGCATCAAAGGCTAAGCATGTGTAAGAAAGTGACTTCGACGATTAGAGTATTGCAAGAAACCTTAAGCACTTTTAGAGAAGCATCAACCAAGCATGAAGTGACTATGATTAACTTGGAACAACAGATCAAAAGATCACAAGGAGGGTCGAAAATTCAAGTATAGGCAAAATTTTGGAGGGTATTTGTCTCAACATCCCTAGTTTGAGTCAATTTTCAACGATAAACCATATTGTTGCATCCTTATAACTCTCTGGTTCATGTATACATGTTTGCAAAAGGAGAATAGATGTTTATATAAAGAAAAGTTTAAATTACTTAATTCATCTTATTTCTTATCTATAGAAGAATTATGTACTCTCAAAATCTTGAAATTATTTTAGAAGCCAAAGCATTATATTTAGTGAAAAAATCAACTAAAAATATCGTAGGATTTAATGATAATAAATATGTCAATTTGATTATATATATTTATTAACCATATATATTTATTTAACCTCTTTTACTCAAGAATCAACCTTTAAGATAGTGTTAGCAACTCCCCTTGATTAATTTTCACATGCTCCCTTATGTAAGGTGATTCCTTTTTTACATTCTAGATCAAAAATAATATACATACACCTACTACCATAAAGGATATATGACCATAACCATAGTGATTAATGTTCCATATTAAGGTAACAAATAAAATTATTATCCATGGTCTTTCTAAAATGTCTTCTAACATAAGAAACTTGTCTAGCTACCCAATCACCCCTTTTATGCCACCCATGAAATTATTATCCATTATCCTTCTAAAATGGCTTCTAAAATAAGAAACTTGCACAGCTACCCAATCCTCCCCTATATGTCATTCTCCAATGTTAGTTTATTAAAGAAGAAACTTTAATCAGAGAGAATTATTTTTATTTTTCAAGATTGGTACTGTTTAGTTAATTTATATTTATGATTGAAGAAATTTAATTTATTAAAGAAGAAACTTTAATCAATTTATATTTATGATTGAAGAAATTTAATTTATTAAAGAAGAAACTTTAATCAGAGAAAAAATTATTTTTATTTTTCAAGATTGGTACTGTTTGATCATCTAGAGACTGAATGATAATAATTAAATTAACTAACTTTCATTTTGAGATCCCCATGCCTTGTCAATCTTGGCAGCTTGGACGAGAGGATTGGCCTTGGTCAGAGCTTGGCGTCCATGGGTTTTGTAGTCGAATTCGCACCCATGTTCCTCCGGATATCGGTGGACACCACAATATGTGTTGCCGCAACGACACTTAAAACCTGTTAATCCCACACGTTTTCTGCAGCTAAAACATCGCCCAGGTTTAGAGTCAGTTTGAGTTTGCCCAGCACCACCGGCACCGGCAGGTTTAGACACCCCAGGTTTAGCGTCAGTTTGAGTTTGCCCACCGGCACCAACAGGTTCCACCACCTTAATGCTGGTATCAGCTTCAGCATTTATGGTGTGATCAGTACTCGGCGTTGCTTTTACTTTAAGTTTGAGAAGATGGTCTTTGTAACACTTTGAACACATGTTCTGCGTTTCCGACGATCCAAAAAATCCACACCCTTTAATGCACAGCTGAGGTTCTGATTCATCATGACTACCTTCTCCAGAATGCATCGTTTAATTAATTCTTCAACTTAATTTCCTCTGCTGCTATATATGTAATTCGACTCTACGAAAGGAAGGATATACGTACGTACTGTCCGCTCTCTTCTACGGAAAGAAGGATGTGGCTTTCGCTACAATAATCAATCAATGCCTATATACATATATATATACCGTGTAGCATTCATGCTAAGGAACATTGAAGCAAACGCGACGGTTGACATTTAACTCAACGATCTCATTACGTGGTATTATTTCAAGGAAGACCCAAATTAAATGAAATATTCTCACAAGTGGATTAACATATTAGTATATAGTTTACTCCAAAAGTAAAATTTACTCCCAAACAATAAACATAATCACTTATATATATATAACAAAAACTAAAACTTACTCAAACTAATATATATTTTTTATATTTATAAACAATTATAAGTTAGTTTTCAAGTATAAGATGTCAAAAAAAATTGATGGATAGATCTTCCATGCAATTATAGATGTGTAGTATAGATAACTTCCACAAGATGAAATTGGAATGTGAGACTCCAACGACAAAGGAGCCCATCTATAAGGCTTAGGTCACCCAACCCAACCCAACACAACTCAACTCATCTCCTCATATGTTCATATATTTACCTTGGATAATATGCATAAAATAGAGTAAATTATAAGAATCTCATTGGGCCGTTAAAAAACCAAGTAACCCTTCTCCAAATCAATGCGAAACTCTTATAGATATATTATTTCATCCATTGCTATAAGTGTAAATAAAAATAGTCCAATTTGTTATATTAATTTTGGGAGTTTCCTCCATGATTAATACATGGATCTTAAGCATCAAGGATTTAACAAATGCTCTGTGGGTGAAGGGAACCTAACTTTTGTTGATACACTACATATAATAATTTCGCAAGTGATTGTTATTTTTGTTGATTAATTTGTTCTATTTCATAAATGAAATTTAATCTTAAACAAAACAAAAAAATAAGTTCATTGATGATAGGTGAGACCTTACTTAAATGGATATTATACGGATGATCAAATGGTTACAATGTTGCTTTACTACATGTTTTTGTTCACATCCACATCTAAATGTGATTTCAAAGCATGCTTAAATGTATAATCAATGTTGTTTTATTATATGTTCTAAATGTGATTAGAAAATGCTTAGATGTAATGGGCATTCCTAAGTGTTGGCCAATAACAAGCCTTCAAGAATTTCCATATATCTTCTCCATGGCTAAACAAAGTTTGTTGAGATTTTCTGTTTGTAGCAAAATAGCAAAAATCTCAGCCGATGACAACAATAGAATTCAGGTCCTAGATTAGCTCCAGGTTGTTGGGAGGGAGTTAATGCCTCCTATATTTGATGTGAGGGAATTAATGAGGCTGTTAGATTCTCTGTGCTATATAACAGGCAACCATTCGGATGTTTGCTAAGAGAGTGTGAGGATTTCTTGATGTAATCTCCAATTTGATTAATAAATTCCTGATGCCTATGTTTGGTGGACGTAGCCCAGATTGGTTGGGTGAACCACGTTAAAAACTGTGTTTATGTGCTTGATATTTTGCTGTGTGTTTAATTGATTTGCTGTGCCTCTGAATTCCAACAATTGGTATCAGAGCAAGTTGGAGGAGCGCACTGCTGAAGGTGGAGCGCTAAGGGTGCTGAGAAAGTTCTGTGCGGATCGTTTGCGGGCGTGGAGGCCTGTACAGTGCTGGAGACGTGGATTGTTCTGTGCGTGGTTGTGAATCGTGGAACTGTCACGCTGTTGACCTGCGTGGAACTGTCACGCTGTTGTGAACCGTGGCACAACACATCAGTTAATATTGCGTTTGCTGTGCGGTGAGCTGAGTATAGGTATGTCAATCTATTGCGTGGAGCCTGGTTTTTTAAATCCCTGGTGCGTATTCCAGTAATGATACCTGCGTGCCTATCTTAAGTTCTATTTAGCTGTGGATATGGGGTTTTTTCAAACAGCGTGCATATGGTCTTTTAACACAGCGTGAATATAATTGAAAACAGTGTGGATATATTATCAAGACAGCGTGGGTATGGCTTTGTAAAATGCGTTGATATATATTTTAAACAGCGTGGGTATGAGTATAGCGTGGAAACAGTAATTATTTAGAAACTGCGTGGATTTATTTAAACAAAACCTGCGTTAATATATATATTAAAAACCGCATGGATATGATGTGTTGACAAACTGCGTGGATATGGTTTTACATTGAAGAATGCGTGGTTATGTTAATAAACAACGTGGATATATAACCGGACACCGTAACCTGCGTGGGTATCTTTTGCAAACAGCGTAGATATATATATTTTTGCAACAGCGTTGATATAAAACTGTGGTATGCGCTGTGTACATATGTGAATTTTGTCAATAACAGTCGGCCCAAAATCACATAATCCTGTTAGGTTGTGTCCAAGTTCAGTTCGGTGAAACTATTTGCCCGAAAATTTTGAGAGAGTAAATTATTTTGCCTGAAAGGGATGTATTACTCTTGAGTTTGATACTCAGTTTATATACTCTAATTTTGCACAACAATAAGGGCAGTTTTTTTTTTTTTTTAAGGCAAAAGTACAGAGGCATAGGCAGTTTTTTTGTTGTGTAAAAACAAAGGCATAGGCAATTTTTTTTATTGCTGGTTGGATATTGGAGATTATTGTGTTTTTTGTTGATACAAGATGGCCAAAACTCAAAGTGCCCGTTTTGAAATTGAGAAGTTTAATGGCAAGAATAATTTTGAGATCTGGAAGGTAAAGATGCACGATCTGCTGGTTCAACAAGGTGTGGCGAAAGCACTGTTGTGGAAAAACAAAAGACCTCCTTCCATGACGGAGGATGATTGGGATGAGATGAACGATAGAGCTTTGAGCGCAATTCGGTTATGTCTGGCGGACGATGTTCTGTTCAACATTGTGTCAGAGAAAACCGCCGCAAGCCTGTGGACGAAGCTTGAAAAGCTCTATATGACAAAATCTTTGACAAATCGGATTCTCCTGAAGCGGCAGCTTTATGGTTTGTGGATGAAAGAAGGTACCTCAATTGTTGATCACCTGAATGTTTTTAATACCTTATTGGTGCAATTAGACAGTCTAGATGTGAAATTTGATTCAGAGGATAAGGCAATAACTCTATTATGTTCTTTGCCTGAATCCTGGGATCACTTTGTTACTTCCATAAGCTTTAGTACATCAAACATCCTTGAGTTTGACGATGTTGTTGGAGCCTTGTTGGCTGAGGAGACGAGGAAGAGGTCGAATGCAGATACCTCTATATCAGAGGTAATGATGGCCAGAGGTCGCTCACGAGAGAGACACTCCGGGGGAAAGCATAGCGACTCTCATTCAAAGTCCAAAGGAAAGAAGCCAAAGATGAAGTGCTGGCATTGTGGCAAGGCTGGACATCTGAAAAAGGATTGCTGGAAGCGAAAGCAGGCTGCTAAAGAAGGCTCTTCGACAGAAAAGAAGGAAGCCAACACCACAGATACAGGTTCAGTATCCGGTTCAGGTATGAGTGATGAAGTATTGTCAGTTAATATTTCAAAACATGATCAACATTGGTTGTTAGATTCCGGGGCATCTAACCACATGTGTATTCATAAAGATTGGTTTAAAACATATAGATCAATTGATGATGGTGTTGTGTACATGGGTAATGATGTAACATGTAATATTGTGGGAATTGGGAGCATACAACTGCAAATGTTTGATGGGACAACAAAAATATTAACTGATGTGAGGCATGTACCAGATTTAAGAAAAAATTTGATTTCATTAGGAGCACTTGATTCAAATGGATATAAAACTGTAATTCAAGGTGGAGTTATGAAAATCTATAAAGGTATCTTACTAGTGATGAAGGCTAAGAAAGTAGGAAATCTATTTCAGTTAGAAGGTAGAACTGGGTCAGATCATGTGTCTGAACATGACAGTAGTTCCATTCACTTATGGCATCAAAGATTGGGGCATATGAGTGAAAGAGGATTGAAAATTTTGGCTGACCGAAAGTTACTTCCTAATCTAAGATCTAGAAAATTGGATTTTTGTAAACATTGTCTGTTTGGTAAACAAAGTAAACAAAAGTTTAAAACAGGCAAACATACTAGTAAAGGCATACTTGATTATATCCATTCAGATGTTTGGGGTCCAGCCCCTACAACGTCATATGGTGGCTCGTCGTATTTTGTGTCGTTTATTGATGACTTTTCTCGGAAAGTATGGGTCTACATGTTGAAAAAGAAGTCTGATGTTTTTACAGTTTTCAAGCAGTTTAGAGCATTGGTAGAAAACAACACTGGTAGAACTATAAAATGTTTAAGAACTGACAATGGTGGTGAGTTTTCCTCCAAGGATTTTGATAGCTATTGCAAGGATGCAGGGATCGAAAGACATAAGACCACGGTTTATACTCCTCAGCAAAATGGAGTTGTTGAACGCATGAACAGGACTCTTCTAGAGAGAGCAAGGTGTATGCTGAGTAACGCCGGGTTGCAAAAGGAGTTGTGGACAGAAGCAATGGAAACAGCTTGTTATGTGATAAATTGATCTCCATCAACGGCGATAGGCTGCAAGATTCCGCAAGAGGTATGGAAAGGACACCCTTGTGACTATTCTAAACTCAGAGTGTTTGGCTGTGATGCATATTCTCTAGTGCCTAAACATCAACGAACTAAATTAGATCCAAAGTCTAAAAGGTATATCTTTGTTGGGTATGGTGATGGAACAAAGGGATATAGATTGTGGGATCCTACTACCCGCAAAATCATCATCAACAGAGATGTAAAGTTTAATGAATCCTCTCTTGTACAGTTAGATGTAGATAGAAGTTTGAAACAGGATGATGTATCTGATTTCCAGCATATTCAGTTTGACAGTATTTCTAATGATAGTCATACCGACCATAGTTCAGATTCTAGTCATGAACAGGTTTCAGAATCAGATTATGAACAGGGTTCAAATGGAGGACATGAACAGGTCTCAGATGGCGATCATGAAGAAGTTCCTTTAGTTGATAGACAGCCAACTGTGGAAGCACCAAAAACATTCTTAAGGAGGTCTACAAGGATCAAACGCCCTCCGAGAAGGTATGATGATCATGTTACTTCAGTTGCTTTGATCGCTAATGATGATGAACCTTTGTGTTATCAGGAAGCTGTAGAAGGTTCAAATAGTGACAAGTGGAAAGCAGCTATGAAGGAAGAAATGATGGCCTTAGGTAAGAATGGCACGTGGGATTTGGTTGAACTTCCCCAAGGCAGGAAAACCGTGGGATGCAAGTGGGTGTTCAAGGTGAAACGAGGTGTGAATGATACGGAAGACAGGTACAAAGCGAGACTGGTTGCAAAAGGGTTTTCTCAGAAAGCCAGTATTGACTTTCATGAGATTTTTTCACCAGTGGTTAAAATTGTTTCAATTAGAATTGTGTTAGCATTAGTGGCTTTGTTTGATTTGGAGTTGCAGCAGTTAGATGTTGAGACTGCATTTCTACATGGTGATTTAGATGAGGAAATATATATGGAACAACCGGAAGGGTTTGTTCAGCATCACAATGAGAAATTTTTCTGCAGGCTCAAGAAGTCATTATATGGCCTGAAGCAGTCGCCTCGGCAGTGGTATAAGAAGTTTGATTCTTTCATGTTGAGTCAGAAATATGTAAGAAGTGAATATGATCATTGTGTTTATTTTAAGCAGTTAAATAATGGCATGTTCATTATCTTAGTGTTATATGTTGATGATATGCTTTTAGCAAGCAAAAGCATTGAAGAAATCAACAGGTTGAAGACTCAGATGGCAAGGACGTTTGATATGAAAGATCTAGGAGTGGCAAGACAGATTTTGGGCATGGATATTTTCAGAGACAGGAGTAATGGTAAGTTGTGGCTATCACAACAGAAGTATGTTGAGAAAATACTTTTGAGGTTTGGTATGAATAATGTGAAGCCTGTGTCAGTCCCTTTAGCTTCCCATTTTAAGCTTTCTTCGAGTTTATGTCCTAATACAGATGAAGAAAAGGATTATATGTCTCGAATTCCTTATGCCAATGTAGTAGGATGTTTGATGTATGCGATGGTGTGTACGCGACCAGATATTTCACATGCATATGGGGTTGTCAGCAGGTACATGGCAAATCCGGGTAAAGAACACTGGTCAGCAGTAAAATGGGTGCTTCGGTACTTAAGAGGCACAAGTAGTTATTGTATTTCTTACAATAAGAGTAGTGAATTTGTTTGCGGATATGTTGATTCCGATTTTGCAGGTGATTTGGATAAGAGAAGGTCAACTTCAGGGTACGTCTTTACTCTTGCAGGTGGAGCTATCAGTTGGATGTCAAAGCTACAGAACATTGTTGCTTTGTCCACTACTGAAGCAGAATACATTGCTGCTTCTCATGCTTGCAAAGAGGCGGTTTGGTTGAAAGGTTTGCTTGGTGAGTTTGGTAGGTTACAGGACAACATCAGGTTACTTTGTGACAGTCAAAGTGCAATACATTTGGCTAGGAATCCGGCCTATCATAGTAAATCAAAGCATATACCGATCAAGTACCATTTTGTAAGACAGGTTATCACTGAAAGGGGAGTCTCTCTTGAAAAGGTGCATACAAAGGAGAACTGTGCAGACATGTTCACGAAACCAGTTTTGTTGGAGAAGCTACACTGGTGTTTGGCTTCTCTTGGCTTGCAAAAAAGATAAAATAATAATAACAGAGCATCAGGCAAATTGTTGTCAAGGTGGAGATTGTTGAGATTTTCTGTTTGTAGCAAAATAGGAAAAATCTCAGCTGATGACAACAATAGAATTCAGGTCCTAGATTAGCTCCAGGTTGCTGGGAGGGAGTTAATGCCTCCTATATTTGATGTGAGGGAATTAATGAGGCTGTTAGATTCTCTGTGCTATATAACAGGCAACCATTCGGATGTTTGCTAAGAGAGTGTGAGGATTTCTTGATGTAATCTCCAATTTGATTAATAAATTCCTAATGCCTATGTTTGGTGGACGTAGCCCAGATTGGTTGGGTGAACCACGTTAAAAACTGTGTTTATGTGCTTGATATTTTGCTGTGTGTTTAATTGATTTACTGTGCCTCTGAATTCCAACAAAGTTTACATGTAAAATTTGTACTTTTAACCTATATTTTGAAAACATGTTATGGGAGTCAACAAGCTAATATATACTTCGATCTATTTATACCATGTCATGGTCTTGAACTCTGTATTTAATGTCATGGTCTTGAACTCTGTATTTATATGAATTATCTTTGCACCAATATCAAAGGGTCAAAAATATATTTAAGTCCAAGCATTCGATAAAGTTAACCCCTTATGAACTTGTATTTTGATTTCACATGTGGTATGACTAAGGCATATATATCTAAAATAGTAACTTGAAAACAATATTATTCATGCACTTTCATACTGATATTAATTATCATACTTAGGTTGTAATATCCCTCCCCTTAATAATAAATAATAAATAATGAAAATAATACAAAAATAATAATTAATAATAAAAATAATGAATAATAATAAATAAATCACTTAATAATAAATAATAAATCATAAATGCTAAATAATAAATGATATTAAAAATATATACAAAGAAATAAATAATAAATAATAAAAATAAAAATAGTAATAACCATATTAAAGCTCTAAATAAGAATAAATAGAAATAAAACAAGAAAACTATCAAAAAGAAGGAAATAAAACAAGAAAGCTAAAAAAAAGAAAAGCAAAGAAATAAAACAAGAAAAAAAGTTGCATGTAGACACATGGAGTGTGTGCATGTGGTTCCCCTTCCAATGTTTGTTCTATTTAATAGATGGTGAGGAGGATGGGAGGTATTCCATCATTCCGAGATTCTATCTTTCATTCTTTTGGGAGAATGGTATACTAAGATGTAGGAGTCACTGGCAGTAGTAGGGCTCAGGGGTGGCCAGTTGTAGCAGAATCCTTGCACAATTGAGCCTACGGTTGGGTGGAGAGTCGTCCCCAAAACCTTGTTGTCATTTGGCAGACCTTGATTACAAGTAATATAGATATAAAATTATTTGTCAGCATATGTTTTTTAATTAAGAAATTAATTTATTTTTTTACTGTTAAATATGGTATCGGAGCTTAAGTTTAACCCTTAGGGCCTATGGGCATCCGAAAAATTTATTTTGTTGGAATTTTTAACTTGACTTGTTTTAAAGTTACAGGATTACTTCCAGGAGGCCACATATTTTTTCTACAAACCCTCCCTATGCACGTAAATTTTTCTTTATGTAGTGCATACTTACTGCATAGTTATATTTTGATTCATTTTTGGTGATTACTTTTCTTTATATATTTTTAACTTAGAATACAAATGGAATACTATAACATGCTGATCGCACCTTTTAGAATACCATGATTTTTCCTCATTTGCTGTGGAGATTTTGATTGATAGCAATTTTAGTGTTGTTTTCTATATTGATGGTTAAGATTCAATTGGGTTGTATTAGGGTTTTGGATGTTGTGTTACCACCATTCTTTAATGGCCAATGATTCACTTCAGCTAACGTTTGTTGCATGATTCATCTTAATTTTTGCAATATCTTTTATGGCTCTGCATTTTTCATCATGCTTCATGTCATTAACGTGATTACTAATAGGCTTGGAAAAAACATCTAAGACAATATTGCATTCGTAATCTCAAAAGAAAGAATTGAAGCAACAGATTGCTTACTCAATATCTGATCAAAACCAAAATAATATGGCTATTGCCAACATCAATGCATCATAAGATCCTTACTGATTTTTTGGATAAGGAATGATATTTTTCTATATATTTTAGTACTTTTAGTTATGATTTAATAGCATCCGACAAAACTGAACCGGCACGTCCCACAAAGACTAATTCTAGGAATGAGATCAGTCCTAAATGTGGAGTTTTTTAAGATAATAATAGACTTCCAATACTGGCCAGATGGATTTTAATTTTTGAAATTATAATAATTGTTGTGCATATGGAAACCTGGAGAACCAATTTTGAATTTTCTGGAATTAATCTTTTCATGGCACATTTTGATATTTAATTTGTGAAGTATGGTCATTGGCTATAATAGCTGGTAACCTACCTTGGTAGGCCGTTTCTCTTAAATTGTTAAATAACCTTGTAACTACTACTTATTTTTTATTGGGAAGCAGATTATATAGTAATTACTATGACTTTTCAATGTATATAAAATTTATGATGTGTTATATGCTAAGTTTATATATTGTTTAATATCTCAACAAGTAAGTTTAGGACAATATTGGGAGGATCATGTACAAATCACATATATTTATGTAGTTTTTATTTAACTTTTATAATTGGTAAATTATTAGAATTATATTTTTCCAAGAATAGCATAATTACTATAAATCAAATCATCTTACTTATTCAAATTCTTGTGAACTTTGGAAATTGGTAAAAGTTGGATTTTAATATTTTTATGAGGGTTAAAACAAAGATATCAACATAGAACAAAGGAAAATATTTGATGACGTTGGTGGGTTTTGAACACAAGACCTCCGGCTTACAAGTCCAACGTCTTACCAACAAGCCACGTTAGTGTAACTCCCTCTCATCCATATACACTGTGGCTTCCTCCGCCTCTTGAGCGATATCCGACCATGAATTCTGAAAACGAACCCTCCCACTATTCATTTCAGCTTCATCTCTGTTTCCCTGAGTTAACTCTGAAGCCAGGTGCCCATCGATCGAGAAACCATCGTGCGCTTGGTGACCAGAAAACTCCGCCTTTTCTCCACCTGAAGCGAGTCCGTTGACACGCTCTTGCAAAAGACGCATACAAGGCTCGCAGAGATCTGACGAGAGAGATTGAAGCCATACAGCCGCGGCTCTCTGTAGATCCATATTGTCATTATCGATAGAACCATTGGCGTTGCCCGCACTAGAAGATGAATAAGCCAATTGCACATCTTGCCTTGCGCTTTTGTAGGACGATTGTTTCATCCCTTCGTATTTATTTTCGTTTCTGCTTCCATTGCTAGAACCATGAGAAGGAGAATTTTGTGGTGACTGATACATCTTGAGTTGAGTTGATCATAGAGATTAATTTACAGTGACCAGTTTTGGTGACCTTATCAATCGTTCTGAGTCTGATGCCATAGGGAGAGGTATTTAGATTTGTAAATTGAATTCGGATTAACTATTGATGTTTACTCTGCCCCTTGCCAGTCTCTCCTTAAAACTCTTGATGATGTTTACTCGGCCTTCAAACTGTTGTCCTAATAACGGTTCTGGACAAAGGAATGAAGCCAACATCATGGGTAATAGATAGGAGCGGGATGTTCATTTTATCCTTGCAGAGCAATCTCAACGAATGTTTCGAACCACAATGTGAGGTTGATCAGTTGATCTTATAGTATGGGCAGATTTCTCGACATTATTGTCGAAAGGAACAATGGAATTTGCAGGAACACGCATAGCCATGGCCACAAGCTTACAATCTTCTGTCTTATGCAGGCAATTCTATGGCTAAATGTATTGTAATTTAAGGGATTCAACTGTCTTATGCAGACAATTCTATGGCTAAATTTATTGTAATTTAATGGATTCAAAATGGTGTTGCCTTTGCGGGTGCGCTTGCAGGCAAACCATATAATTAATAAAATGATTTTTTTTGTTGGGGAGGAATAACCTTCCCAGTCATCCGATCCAGTTCTGGGTCGGGTGGCAATGTCTCTTCTTTATGGTGTGGAATATTTTTTTTATGCTTGATTCATAAATTTTCTTACACGTATTTTAAAGCAATCCATTTATTTTTCTACATAAGTAATGATTGCATAAACAGATACTTAAAGTCATGAATCTGCAGAATTAATATTATTGTGACATATAATGCTTTACTCATTCGAATTTTGTTTTATTTTACATGGATCCAATTCTCTAATTTTTATGGCTTATACTACAAAATTGTGATTATTGATGAACTCATAAACTCCATGTTTTTTTTCGAAATTTGTGATAATTTATGGTTTAAGTATTATACTTCAATTGAGTAACTAAATGTATATTTTAAATTCAAACATATTCTAAATTTGTTGTAGCTTTTGGCATAAAGGTAATGTATAAATCCACTGAATATTACAGGGTAGATCATGGCTCCTAAACGTCAAAGACAAACCCGAAACAACCTTGGAGTAGAAACACCACCTCCCGCCACTTCATAGATAGGAACCCCAGCTGAGCAAGCTATATTACATTCCCTTGGAGAAATTACCAATATCTTTAAGGACTGGGTCTCAAGCCAAGGACAAGATCAAGGAAATGTGCAAAAGGAATTGGAACAAAAACAGAGACAAGACCTAAATTCTCAACTCAATGCCAAAGATGGACAAGCAACACTTGATATTATGAAAGAAGTCCAAAAATCCAAATTACCAGAGTTTTCGGGTCTAGAAGGGGGTTCAAAAGCGGAAGCATGGGTAATGTCTGTCAAAAGAGCACTTAGTTTTAAGGCATACACTTCTAGGGAAAAGGCCCATATATCAATGAGTCTACTAAAAGGAGTTGCCTTATTATGGTGGGTAAATGAAGAAACAAAGATGCAAGTCACCCAGTACAAGTTACTTGGGAAATGTTTGAGGAAGCCTTCCAAACTAGGTACCTATCAGAGGAGTACAAACACCAACAAGTAGGAGCTTTCCATGAAGTACGATAGAATGGTAGATCTATCAAGGACTATGAAGCTGAATTTTATTCGTTGGTCCATCACGTGGACTATATGGCTGATGATAGACGTCAAGCTAAAATATTCTTACATGGACTCGACCCCTTAGTCCGAGCAGAAGTCGCCATGTGGAAACCCACCACTATGGCAACAACCACTAGTTTAGCCAAACAAGTCTTGAGGAAAATCAATATGAAGAAAAAAATGGTGGTTGATGAAAGTTCAGGAAAGGAGCATTCCACAATGAGGCTAAATAAACCTGGGGGGAGCCATATAGATTTTAGGGAAGACAAAACACTGTTTCTCAGATTGTAGCGCAACTTCTCGATCGCCTCCAAGAGAATGTAAGGGTCAACCCTACTTGATTAATGGGAGGAGTAGAAGATTTGGTGACCAAGGACAAGTACAACGTGAGAAGCAGGCACAAGTAGAATGTTGGCAATGTAAAGGTCCACATTATAGAAAAGATTGTCCAAACTATCAAACAGGGATTAAACAACAGGAATACAAAGCAAAAGGAGAAAGACCACAAAACCCACATCGAATTCATGCAGCTACAAACCATCGCCAGGCTGAGCACCAAGCCACTGTAGTAGAATCTGCAGGTATGATCAATAACATCCCTCTATCTGTGTTAATTGATCCAGGTGCTACTGATAGTTTTATTTCACCTTCAACAATACTTAGATGTGGATTGACAGCTCATGAGCAAAGTAACTTTAGAATGGTAGAAATGGCATCAGGCTCTCAGCAATCAGTAGGGTCAATGGTAAGAGATTGTAGTGTTAACATTGGGGGGTGTGATACCAAGATGAATCTATATAGTACAACTCTCGGAACGTATGACTTAATCGTGGGAATGGATTGGCTTGAATCCCATCAAGCTATACTGGATTGTTATAATAAGACAGTTCTCATAAAAAATGACCAAGGAGAAACCAAAGTAATAAAAGGGATTAGACGTGGTGTTACGTTGCACCTCATATCAGCCAAGAAAGTTAATAAGTGTATGAGGAAAGGGTGCAAGATTTATGTGGTAGAAATGGTTCCTACCAATGAGAAGTCCTCGGATAAATTGCACCCACTACTTTCCGAATTTGCAGATGTATTTCCTCCAGAGCTACCAGGTTTGCCTCCAGTTCGAGAAATTGATTTCTCCATAACCTTGAAACCAGAAGTGGAACCCATATCCAAAGCACCTTATCGAATGACTATTCCAGAGCTTAATGAATTGAGTATACAGCTCAAAGAACTTCTTGATCAAGGTTTTATAAGACCCAGTGTGTCACCTTGGGGTGCACCAGTAATTTTTGTAAAGAAGAAGGATGGAACTCTTAGGTTATGTATTGATTACCGAGATCTAAACAAGGCCACCATTCGAAATAGGTACCCCATGCCTCGAATCGATGACCTCTTTGACCAACTAAAAGGAGCTTCAATATTCTCCAAGATAGACTTACGGTCAGGTTATCATCAGCTAAGAATCAAGGAGGAAGACATACCTAAAACGGCATTCAGAACGCGCTATGGACACTATGAGTTTATTGTTATGCCATTTGGTTTGACTAATGCCCCAGCAGCCTTCATGAACTTGATGAACAGTGTCTTCCGAAAATATCTGGACCGCTTTGTCCAAGTTTTCTTGGATGACATCCTCATTTACTCTCGTAATGAGAAAGAGCATCTAGAACACTTGAGGTTGGTACTACAATGCCTTAGGGAACATAAGCTATATGGAAAACTTTCTAAATGTTCCTTCTTTGAGAAATAAATTCAATATCTAGGCCATACCATTAGTGGCAAAGGCATTGCAGTTGATTACAGTAAGATTGAAACTATAATGACTTGGCCCTCTCCTTGGAATGTCAAGGAAGTACATAGCTTTCTGGGATTGGCAAGCTACTATAGAAGGTTTTTAGAAAGGTTCTCGCAAATATCTAATCCCATCACCCACCTCCAAAGGAAAGGGATTAAGTTTGAATGGACAAGTGAGTGTGAGAAAGCATTTAATGAGCTAAAACATCGACTAACAACGGCCCCAATATTAAAAGTACTTGACATGGACAAGGACTTTCTTGTATGCACGGATGCATCAGAAGAAGGATTAGGTGTAGTCTTGATGCAAGATGAAGGGGTTATCGCTTTTTCTTCTCGAAAACTTAAGAACCATGAAATCAATTACGCAACTCATGATCTAGAATTAGCAGCGGTTGTAATGGCCTTAAAATTGTGGAGACATTATCTAATGGGGCGTCAATTTGAGTTAAGAACAGATCATAAAAGTCTTGAGTATATCTTCAAACAAAAGGACCTTAATGCTTGACAACGACGGTGGAGTGAGCTATTTAGTGATTATGATTTCAAGATATCCTATATTAATGGAAAAGAGAACAATATAGACTTAAGGAGCCGGATTCTAAATCATCTAGTAGGGGATCCACATTACCAGCAAATAAAATTTGCCTTACAAGAAGAGGTACCTGTGGCAACCAAGTGGGAGGAATACACCTTAGAAAATGATGGATTGCTACGATATAAGGGTAGTATTTATGTCCCAGAAGATGATGATCTTCGGAATTTAATAATCAAGGAAGCCCATCAACCTCCATATGTTGCACATCCAGGAGTCCAGAAAATGTATGCAGACTTAAAACAACTATTTTTCTGGACAGGAATGAAAAAGGATATAACAATGTTTGTGGCTCGGTGTTTAGAATGTCAATAGGTTAAAGCTGAACATCGTCACCCAGCAGGGCTTTTACAACCCCATGATATACCAGAAACTAAGTGGGAAGTTGTTTCGATGGATTTTGTTGGAGGCTTACCTATGACATCCCAGAGACATGACTGTATTATGGTTGTGGTTGATAAATTAACTAAGAGTGCTCACTTCATTCCAGTCAAGACCAACTTTGAAGCATCAACTATCGCTGAAATTTTCCTGAAAGAAATAATTCGCCTTCATGGAGTACCACGAAAGATAATATTTGACAGAGACGCATGTTTTACTTCCAGATTTTGGAAAAGTCTATTACAATCTATGGGAACACAACTGAATTTCAGTACAGCATATCACCTAGAGACAGATGGTCAAACAGAAAGAGTAAACCAAGTGTTGGAGGACATGCTAAGAATGTATGTCATGGATCAACAAAACCAATGGGAGAAATACCTTCCCTTAGTAGAGTTTGCATACAACAATAGTTACCACAGTTCAATACAGGCAGCTCCCTTCGAAATCTTGTATGGAAGACCATGTCGTACTCCGTTAAGTTGGGATCGATTAGAGGATCGAGTCATGTTGGGACCTGAAATGCTCCAAGAAATGGAAGAACAAATGGCCACAATTAAACAGAGACTAAAAGAAGCCAGGGATTGCCAAAAAAGTTATGCTGATGCAAAGAGAATTGATAGAAACTTTGAGGAAGGAAGCCAAGTTTTCATTAGAATCAAACCCTTTAAAAGTCCCTTTAGGATGGGTAAGGGAACAAAGCTATTGCCTAGATTTGTTGGGCCATTCACGATCCTAGAGAGGATTGGACCAGTTGCTTACAAGCTCGAGCTGCCCTTCCATCTAAGAAGGATGCATAATGTATTTCATGTTTATATGCTTAGAAAATATGTACCCGACCCGTCCCATGTTTTGAAATTTGAAAAATTTCAGGTTTCCGAGGAAGGAGTCCTTCAGGTCGAACCATTTTGTATACTGGACCACCGGGTTTGTCAACTCAGGAACCGTGAGTTTGAGCAAGTCAAGGTCCAATGGGACCAATATAGCCCAGGGTCAGCTACCTGGGAAGATGCAACTGTTATTTTTCAAGACTTTCCTTATTTACTTGATTAAAATGTGTGGTGAACTAATTAGGAGTGCTTCCTTAGCTAAGACAGATACTTTTATGAAGAATATAAATCATGTTTTATTGTTTAAACCTTATGATACATACACTATGATTTCTGTTTAGTTTAATTAACTGTTAAGATGTTGAGTATAATGGTAGGGGGATAATGATGCACATGTGGTTCTTATAGTGATGATGTATCCTTATGATTATGATGTTATGTCGAGGTATATTGACATATTCATTTACTACATGATGATAGGTATTTAATGTTGATGTTATAACTTATGATGGTATTTCATGAGGTGAAGCATGTATTATTCATAATGTTGCGATTAACAATGATGAATGTTCTCATGATGACATGCAAGATTTGGAATGTGGACTAATTTCTATGATACTATGATGGTATAGCTAATGCATTGGTTGCATGTTGAGGTATGATGATTGACAGGACTCCACAATGGGCCGAGAGGGCCGGTTTATTTGATGATCTCGTGCGAGCCCATACGCACGAGGGAGAATAAGTAACATCATATGGGTTGGGGACAAACTCAATCAACACTACATATGCCAGTGGTTCCTTTGTCTTGTGTATAGCTCTTGATGGATAGCTCTAGAAGAGCTATGAGACCATCTTGAGGAGGCCACATGC
The DNA here is from genome assembly GCA_031772625.1 of Pinus tabuliformis. NCBI lineage: Eukaryota > Viridiplantae > Streptophyta > Pinopsida > Pinales > Pinaceae > Pinus > Pinus tabuliformis. The sequence goes on along the minus strand of CM062805.1, from coordinate 150,044,375 downwards.
CTGATGTTCTAGGCTAGGTGCCTAGTATTGGATTGGGATGCCGAAGTCTGGAAGGGATGTAAAGGACTTCGATGCCTGGGGCTGTGCACCTTAGTAGTTGTGGAGGGAGTGGGCCAGCCTTGCGAGATGCCCGGGGTCATTGAGTATCGAACCGGATGCCTGCCTTGGGGTAGATGAGGTCTGAGTCAGGCGCGAGCCTTGGGGCCAGCCTTGGACTAGGATACAGACTGGGTCAGGCTTATGCCTGGTGCTGAAAGTGGGAAAAAGGACAGAGATTCCTTGAGATTTCCCGGGGTGTTGGGGACTTTCGATGCCTGCTGGTTATACTAGTTCAGCAGAGGGTGTTGGCAACATGAAGCAAATAAATAATAAATAATAAAAATAATAAATAAGAAATAAGAAAACTTAACTTCGGGACGAAGTTCCTTAAAGTGGGAGAGTATGTAATATCCCTCCCCTTAATAATAAATAATAAATAATAAATAATAAATAATAATATAATAATATAATAATATAATAATAAATAATAAATAATAAAAAAATAATAATTAATAATAAAAATAATGAATAATAATAAATAAATCACTTAATAATAAATAATAAATGATATTAAAAATATATACAAAGAAATAAATAAAAAATAATAAAAATAAAAATAGTAATAACCATATTAAAGCTCTAAATAAGAATAAATAGAAATAAAACAAGAAAACTATCAAAAAGAAGGAAATAAAACAAGAAAGTTAAAAAAAAAAAAAGTAAAGAAATAAAACAAGAAAAAAAGTCGCATGTAGACACATGGAGTGTGTGCATGTGGTTCCCCTTCCAATGTTTGTTCTATTTAATAGATGGTGAGGAGGATGGGAGGTATTCCATCATTCCGAGATTCTATCTTTCATTCTCTTGGGAGAATGGTATACTAAGACTTAGGAGTAACTGGTAGTAGTACGTTGATTGAGGGCTCGGGGGTGGCCAGTTGTAGCAGAATCCTTGCACAATTGAGCCTACGGTTGGGTGGAGAGTCATCCCCAAAACCTTGTTGTCATCTGGCAGACCTTGATCACAAGTAATATAGATATAAAATTATTTGTCAGCATATGTTTTTTAATTAAGAAATTAATTTATTATTTTACTGTTACATAGGCCTTCATGTGGTAATGGCTTGTTGGCCATTACAAAACAAGATTTTGAATACAAGGGACAATATGTATTGATTTGTTAGCACTGAAACGACAATGATTCAATAAATTTATAGACCGCATTATTGCCATGTTAAAAAAAAAATGATACTTTGACATACAATGTTGAGGCAAATCACGACTCTGCCACGCTGACTTGTTGGGATTTTGATATGAGAAGAAGGGGTTTAAGTCATGTATAATCTCCAACAGTGTAATCCACATAGACGTATCCACATGCCTTGTAGCCAAGGTAACATGTGACCTGTATAAATGCCATTTAATTCATGTAGTTTCCTAACTAAATGCGAGATTCTTCCCCAATTTCCAAGTCATTATCTCACAACATTCCAATATACATTTCCACTTGGTCTGACTCTGGTTCATTCTTGGGAAAAAAACACCACAAGTAAAAAGCAAGCCCGAAGTTTTAAGAACTAAGAACCCTTAGAACAACTATAACTGAATTTCTTGGCATTGAAAGGTGCAGGGACTAGGTATGTTGCTTTCTTGCACAAGTTTTGAATGTAAGATAAGGATTGAGGGTTTGAGTGACAAGGAATGGAGAAAAATCGACTAAACTGCAGTAAAAATGAATCGTCTATGACACCTAGCATACAACAAAATCAAATCTTATGACACCTAGCAGACAGTGAGATTAATATCACAAAATTGAGTTACTTTGAAAACATATGATGTGAATCCATATTCCCTATTTTCCTTGTGGCTTGTGTTTTAATAGAAATCTATGTGCATATACATTTTCATCCTACAACCTCCATATTTTGTGTCTAAAGGTTGATGTCGTTTTAAAATCCTTGGCTTATTTCTCTGATTTGTTGCCACTTTATACCAACTATCGACCATTGATAAAATTCACACATGCTCGACCTAAGTTCTTGTGGATGATTTATATGAAATTAGATAGGCATTGTGGTCAGTGCTCTCCAAAAACATTATGTTGGATGGGTTAGTCTTGTTTCCCTATACATGTTCATTTCAAACCATTGTCCTGTAAAAATAAATAACAATTCATTCCTTTAGCTAGCTAGCACCACATAATGTCAATTTTTTTTGTATCGCTTGGGCTCTTGATGTTGAAAATGAAACTAGTTTCGATATTCATAATTGTTGTACTCAATTCAATATGTATCCTATGTAACAAACAAGGAAAAAAAGAAAACAAATTGTTATTAAAGCATGGGTTTCATGCTCATTATTGATGGTCTTCTAGGTAAAAGCATGTTCTTCATGCTTCTAGGGTTTGCTAGGTCTTAGGATTTATTTTCTTGAGTCAAAGGAGTCAACATCATGTTTGTAAGACCCTTCCAGGAAAAAATATATTTGTAAAAAGCATTATTTTTTAGTCTAGAAAGTCCTAGAAACTCAAAAGTACAAGTCATCATAAAAGAGGGAATTCCACCCCTTGAGAAGGATATATAAAGGAGTAGTTCAACCTCATTTGGAAACACTCACTCCACAAGTTCAATATCAAAATAAGAAATTCAATCAATAGCTGGGAAAAGAAGAAAGGAGAGTGAAAGCCAAGGAAGAGAAGAAAATATGAAATTTTCTTGGTTTTAGGTTCTATCACTCTCACACATGTGAATTTCTAGGGTTTCTAGTGCTACAGAAGGAGACCAAAATTGCAAGATCAAACATTCAAGCTAAGGAACATTGAAGCAAACTAACATAATTTTTTTGAGTCAAAGGAGTCAACATCTAGGTAGAAGCATGTTCTTCATGCTTCTAAGGTTTGCTAGGTATTAGGATTTGTTTTCTTGAGTCAAAGGAGTCAAAATCATGTTTGTAAGACCCTTTCGGGAAAAAATATATTTGTAAAAAGAATTATTTTTACAAATAATTATGAGTGGAAAACTACTTTCAAGATGAATGATGGATTGTTTGGATGGTTAGCTATGCCATTTGGGCTGTCTAATGCCCCTAGTATGTTCATGAGGCTCAAGAAAACTTTAGCAGATCATGAAAAGAGTTGGGACAATCATCTAATTTATGTAGTCTGGGCAAAAAGGATTACTCCAAAGAGATCTACTGGAAAATCTCCTTTTCAGTTAGTTTATGGAAAAGATGCAATTTTCACTACCAACTTGGATTTCCCTGTAAGTGACAGTGATACAGTTTCTTATCGTGGCGAAGGAGAGAATTTCTTTTCACCCCCTTCTTATTAACAATTTATGATCCTCGAGCCTATACTAACAATCCATATAGCCAATTCTCCGCTTAAATTTTTTGTAGGAATCAACTGATGAACTTGATGATTTTTCAAGGAGGATAAATCAAATCATTGAACTAAATGAGAACAGAGATGAAGTCCAATATAAATTGACAAAATATCAGAATAAAATGAAGAGCCTGTTTGATAGAAGAGCCAAGGAAAGGGACTTCAAGGAGTGAGATTTAGTTCTAAGATGGGATTCCATAATAGAATACAAAGGAAAGTATGGAAAGTTTGACAACCTCTGGTTCGGACCTCTAAGTATTGCTGAAGTAAAAGGAAACAACACTTTTGTATTGCAAAATCTAGAGGGACAATATTCCACATTTCCTGTTAATGGAAGATTTCTGAAACATTATATTCAGTATTGAGAAGTTTGAAATAGATTTTACTACCATCATTGTAATAAGTCCAGTTTTTATTTACCTTTCCAACTATCAGTATGATTTTTTACAGCAAAGACTCCAGAGCTCGAGGAGAAGGCACATGGATCTACAAGTTATCTGCATTCTACAAGAGAAAGCAATCCCCAGTTGGAGCCGATGTTATAACATTTTTGTTTTTGATAAGTTAGCCATTAGTTGAAAAAAAAATCAAAATGCCATTGAAAAATGATAAGTTAGGATATGGACCAAAAACAAAAGTTAAAATAAAAAATGTTAAGATTTATTATCATTTCAGGTCCATATCATAAAAAATGATAGGGTAGTTTCTCTAAAAAATGAAGGCAAATGATAAAATGTTAGATAAGCAATAAAAACAAAAATATTTTCTTTAGAAAATAAAAATTAAGCCTGTTAGTTCAAACGTGCCTTTGAAATTTGTTGTTTAGTTTAAATAATGATTAAATTCCTTAATCGGGGTTTAATTATTGTGATAAACTTGATCACCTTGTTAATATTCAATAATGAACGATTTTTTCGTATGGACGGAAGCAACAAAATGTCAAGTCATCACCAAATGACCGTCATGCACTTTTCAACGGACACAATTCACTCTACCCGGATCAACGGTGGAGGAAGCATTTCGGCCCCCCTTCAACCGTTTCCCGTTAACACGATGGGGGGGTCCAAAAAGTTGTTTTAATGGCTGCCCTCTTTTGCTACGTGTCACTCCCATAGCATTTCGAGGCCCCAAATCCCAAAACCGTAAACCACCTCACCACCCCCCCCGAAATCCCGTCGATGATTTCCTCCTTTCCAATGGTCGACCTCGCTCCCGTGCCATATCATCCACCCATTATCCCCTTCTCCATATGAAAGCCACCACATCATAAATTCGTTATCTCTCACCCACTCACAAGCCGCCACATCACAAAGTCATTGTGCCATACTCTCCTATCCCATTGTCAGCCTCATTTAACTATTTACCATCTCGTCAGACATTAATCCCGCTCCCCAATAATAAATTGCCTATGATTAGATTTAAATGGAAAATTAAGCCCAATTTTACTTATAAATAGACCATGTCTCTACTCTTTACCACTTTTCTGCTTCCATCCAATCACCGAAATCTTTATTCACTCTGTGTTTATTTTCCCCTGTCATCCATCTTTTAGTTAAATCAGTTTTCAAATTCCCCCCCTGCAGCAAGATGGCTCCCAAAGTTAAAACACAGAAAACTGTCGAAGAAGGGAATCCATCTACAGCCTTGCTTGACTTGGATCACCTTCCTGTTGTAGACTCCCTGTTCAAAGTCACAGACTGTGAATGTGAATTTGATTTCCACAAATTTCATTTGTGGCCAAAGCAAAAAAATATAGATAAAGAAGATCCCATTTGTTTTTGGGAGACACTTTTGCCCTTGTTCTCCTTTCCCAAAGCTCATCATTTCCTTTATTTGATCACTTGGTGTCAAGCCAGGTATGATCTTGTGCAAACAACAGTGATGACTCGAAATGGAAAAATCTTGATCACCATTACTGCTCAGAGTATAAACCAAATGCTAATGATACCTTCATCTGACCCCCTCATATGTGTCTCACCAGTAGCTCTCATGGACCCTTACAATAAACTCAGCTTCCCACAAAGAGCCCTTATCTTTGAACTTTTTCAGCTAGAAGATGTTGAATTACCCAAGAGAAACCCACCTTATTCATCTTCTATGTTCCTTGAAGCCACTAGACATATCATCTACATGATATCATAGCTCCTAGGCTATGAAAATGATCAACTTGTTGATGATCCATCCTTGGATACTTTTCCATTTTCAGTAAGGAGTATCAACCTGCTTTCATGTATAATTATAGCCAATTCTTAGCTGATAACATACATGAAAAATTTATCAATTTTACCACACAAGGAGTGTTTAGATATAGCTCATTCATAATCCATTTGATTTTGTTTCATTGGGGAGATTCATTGCACATTCAGCTTAATAGGCAAGATGAGAAAGGAGTGAATCAATCGGTGATTCACTAGACAAAGTTAGTTAAAGAAGCAACATCAAAGTCTATATTCTCTCAGTTTATAGATTCTCTTGTTCATCTAGTTCTTCAGTTACTCAATAGTCAGGTAGAGCTCAGAATTGGAGAAGAAATTAAGAAAACATTACACCTATCTTAATAGACCAAGATTGGTGACTGGTATCTATACCAGAATTATACTAAAATTAGGATATATGGCAGTGAGTTAGCTCCATACAAACTACCTAAGTATGTGCCAATGAGGATATTCTCATTAGAATACATCAGGCAAATGATAAATATGGATGAAACCCATTTTGTCTCAGGTAAGGAAAAGTCACAGTTCAAACTCAAAGCCAAGGTAGGGACATTCATTTGTAATACTAGATCTGCAGGTACAGAGGCAGACAAATTATTGAAGAGCATGAATCTCCTCCCAAGCTCCACCTGGTCTTATGATCCTTTTGGGAGCATTTCAGCCCTTAGAGTTCAATTGAAGGCAACACCTTACAACCATACTCACAGGCCAAAATTGTAGAAGTTTATGAACTAGAAGCAGTGGTATGAAGGGACTCTCTAAGAAGCAGATGAATAGGTTATAATCACTCCAAAGGAAAATTCTCCAGTCACTCAGAGTACTCAACACAAAAGAGCCAAAGAGGAAACTCAGTCAGCTACAGAATCAATTAAAGAGTATTCTACACTACAAAAGAAATTGAACACCAGATTGTCAATATCATTAGGGAGTAAGCCACCAGAAATAATTGATCTTGGAGATTTAGAAGATATTTCATCAGCAGGGAACACTGATCCCAAACCTCCTTCTACTTATTCAACTCCTTCTTCAGCTAAACCTATGGAGATTATTCAGTCAACTGAGATCAGCTCAGTAGAAGATACTAATATCTTCTCAACATTTCTGGAAATTAAACAAAAGAGTGAAACCCTTAAGTCACAAATGCACCTCTCAGCACAGACTTCTCTCTGCCTTTGACAATGAAAGAGGAAGGATGAAAATGGAATTTTTGTAAGCTCAAATTCCATTTCCCAAATCCATAGCAGATTACAAGAAGACCATATTTGCATTTGATGTAAACCAGATACATCCTATTAATCAAATGGATTTGCAGAGGCAATCAAGGGAAATGTTATTTTCAACAATGACTACAACTGCCATGTCTCTTTCTAAGCTTAGAACCACCTTGTCAAATGTGCAGTCATTGCTCAAGATTGAAAAACTGTCATCTTTAGCTAAATATAACAAATTAAAATCTTTAGAATATATTATTGTTAAAATTGGATATGATCCGCAAGCATATAAAGCAATTGAAGAAATACTCAAGGAGAGGAATATAGAGATAACGAATTTGAAGAAATAGTTGAAACTGCCTTCAACTGAGTATCCACAAAACAAAGAGATGGAAAAAAATGAACAACACGAGGACGAGTTGTTGAAGCTCATTATTGAGAAAAACATACAGATCAATAAAATGGAAGAGCTAATAGAACAACTACTCAAGGAAAAGGAGGCAGCACAACTTGTTGTAACCTCAGTAGCAGCAATTCCCATAGCAATTATAGAGGCAAGTTCATCTCCTATTGACATGGCTTCATCTTCAGCAACAATTGAAACAACAAGGTTATCACAGGAGTTACAAGCACAAAAACAACAGAATGAAAAGTTACTCCAGAAGTTCCAAACCCTGGAGTCACAGAAGGTAAAGAATGATACCTTGTATGTAGAGGAAATCCAAAATTCACACAGGTTAGAACTCAAGGTTAAACAATTAGAGAGTAAGACTCTAATGGCAGACACTTCGGCCCAGGCCAAAGAAGACATCTAGTTAGATATCAGCCACTCCATAATAGAATTATGGCCATCCATACAAATTATTTTTGAGCAGTAAGAATTGATTGTTAGATGTAGGACAAAGATAGATAATCAGAGGATAGTATTGGGCAAAAAACCCAAAGAAGCAACAGGGATGATCAAAATACTGAACTCTAAAACTAGACGACAATTGCAAGAGATAAATATTCTAGATAGGACAACTACTATTATGGAGATTAAGAAATTCATAATGAAGAAGAATCTACTGACTCAGATGAAAACAAAGTGTGAAGATTTGAACATTGCAGTCAGAAGGTTTAATTCTAAATTCAGTATGTTGAATAAGAAAGGTCTACGAGTTAGTGTCATCAAATGATCAGCTAGTAAAATTGGATGATTACTGTGAAAGATTAAATACTATTGCAGCAAAAAACAGTCAATTTGCAGGGATAAAAAGACATATTATTGGAAAAGAGTTTTTGGAATCTTTGAGCCTTGACCTCATAATCAAATATGAAGTTGGACATCTTTTCTCACTGAACCCAATTTTGAAAGATAAATCGAAGTTGATGAGATATTTATAAGAATGGTAAATCTGGAGATACCAAATGAGGAGAGGTGGGATCAATTGTGTGAAACAATTGATTAACTTTCCATCCCAACAAGAAGACAGCACAGCATTTTTTGAAGGAATAGTCATCAACAACTTCCTACCTAATAGGGACACATCATTCAACAATTTTATTTTCCTATTTTCTTCCGGGCTATTATTTTAATCAGTTTAGTATATTTTGTTTACTATCCACACTAGTATAAATAACTCTCTTCTACGATTTATTAAAGATGGTACCTTTCCATAAGAAATTTTGTAAGCATTGATGTACAAGCTTTTTCTAGATCACTGATAATAAAGCAAAGGATTCAAAATTTGATATCATACAGTCTTGTTTTCTTCTGTGAGTCTTTAATGTGTTCCATCCATTCTATTAATTCTGCATATGTTTAAGTTTTTTAGAGATATCAGGTGAGAATAAATGTGTTACAATTATTCTTAAAATTCCTTCTAAAGTTATTATTATAAATAGATTGAGATATTGGACTGTTTGTATAATAGGCTCCCTCTAAATCATAAAACTGTCAGTATCTTATGTAATTTTAAGCATATTTTGTTCAACTTCTGAACATTGGTCAAAGGTTTTCCCACTTATGATGATTTATCTTTCTATCTGAAATTTAAAGTAATCATATCTCCTTACTATTCTTTCTACACATCTTATCAACTTAAATCATTATGTCAAGTTAAATAGCAACCCTTTGGTCATTTATTAGTACTATCTAAAAGGGTTAAATACATCGTTCTTATAATTTTTTTTATGTATTGGTCCTACATAAAAAACAAAACCCAAAACCCTAATACAAATATCTTAGATGCTTTGTCATGATCAATTGACCATTATCATCTCAAAGGTATAACAACACTAATTTGTAGGAAGGATTGCCTAACACGCAGCTCTTTGCAGTGCGTGTCGTGGATAATCACTTTGTAGATATCATACACTTCCTGACGACGGGGACGGCTCTAGAGGGGTATACTAGTCAACACAAGAAGGAGGTGGTGGTGCACGTGGCAGACTTTTCTATCATTGCAGGGAATTTATATAAAATGGGCTCGAATGAAATTCTATGGCGGTATGTACCTCGTTTTGAACAGAACAACATCCTTGTTGAAGCTCATGGAGGAGCTACGGGAGGACATTACACAGGAAAAGCAACAACGCAGAAAATCTTACGCGTTGGGTTGCGGTGGTCGTCACTGTATCAGGATTCGAACGCTTATTGTAAGGCATGTGATGTATGTCAGAGAATGGGCAGGCCATCGCGGAGGCATGAGCTGCCTCTAAATCTGCAATTTCCATTACAGCCATTCAAAAAGTGGGCGATTGATTTTGTAGGACCAATCCAGCCTCCAGGGAAGAAGACATGTGTGGAGTATATCATCACCACGACGGAGTATTTGACCAGATGGGAGGAGGCATAGCCTGTGAAGGACTGTACAGGGGTAACAACAGAAAAGCTGATCTTTGAGTATGTGCTGACTAGGTTTGGTTTCCAAAAGATTTTGATGAGCAATTGTGGCACACATTTCCTTAATGAGACAATCAGCGAGTTGACGGAGGAATTCCAAGTTTATCACCAAAAGAGTACGTCATATCACCTACAGGTTAATGGGGTGGTTGACGCATTTAATAAGATATTGGAGAATGCGATGATGAAGGTTTGCAATGCACAAAGAAATGACTGGGATATGCGCCTACCCGCAGTGCTATGGGCTTACAAAACGACTTGCAAAAAGTTGACTGGACAAACACCTTTTAGTTTGGTTTATGGCGTAGAAGTTGTGATTTCGATGGAATACATTATGCCTAGTCTGTGGATAGTAGCATTCATAGGAATGGCAGATCACGGAGCCCTGGAAGAGAGGCTCATGCAGATGATAGAGCTAGAAGAGGATAGATTTTTTGCTAGATTCCACCAGCAACTTCAAAAAGAGCGTGAAAAGGCATGGCATGATTGGCAAATCAAACTGTGCACCTTCAAGGTAAATGATTTAGTGTTATTATATGACAACAAGTTTGATAAATTTCCAGGGAAATTTTGGATGCATTGATTGGTGCCATATGTCATGAAGGAGGTTACGATGATGGAGCAGTTCAGCTGGTGAAGTTGAATGGAGATCCATTTCCAGGGAAGGTAAATGGCAGCTGATTGAAGCCATACACCAAGGATCTAGCCAGATGACTATATGGTGGAAGCACAGTCTTAGCGCTCCAGACAGCTGAAAGGAGGCATGAGACTATAAACTACACTTCCTGGGTTATAGAGTTGCGTGACTGGGGGACTACGCGGAAAGGAGGAATGTCACAGTATCAGCGGAAGCGCAAGGGGAGCTGCGCTATAGGAGGAGCAACCATGCAGGGCAACCAGAAAGTGACCATTACGGTCACTGTTCATGATTTGATAGTGAGAAAAAAGCTAAGAGCAGTGGCGGGGCAGCATTTAAGGTAGAATTTAAATGCGAGATTTTTGAAAATCTACTGCCAATCTAGCATTTATGAATGGATTTTGGGGGGAACAGTTGGATTTGAATTCGAATTTGCCTATAAATTACAAATATCTGCCCAATGAAAAACACTTTTCATTTTGAGAATTGAGGTGTTGAGCTATCAGTTGTGCATGAACCTTGAGAGTTTTGAGGCTTTGGTGGTCAATTCTGTGTTTGATAGGTTACCTAAAGCAAACCAGGAGCTCCTTACTAGCCTCATGTCAACACCCATGGAAACTGCAAGTGCTAGAGGATCGATGGCCTCTAAGGAAGCTGGCCCTAAGTTCGTAAGTGTATAAGTGCCCATAGAAGTACCAAAGTCGCCCAGGTCACCTAGGTCGAGGCCTAGGACAATAAAAGAGGGGCCTAAGACAAAGAAAAACAAGCAGAAAGCGACACAACCGGTGCACGAGTCGCCAAGGAAGCACTAGAAGAAAGAGAAGCCTACCACATAGGAGAAAGGCAAGGTGGTAGACCTAGAATCTGATGAGGGTGTGGAAGACACTGGTATGGACATAGAGGATATTGATATTGAGGGGGTAGACCTTATTTCCAAGTTACTAGAATACATCCCTCCGCACCAAGGCAAGGTTAAGGTCCCGAAGGACCTAGATGAGGGAAAATATTTACTTAACACACCATTTTTTCCAGACCGGATCACATTCAAAGGTCTGCGCATACCACATTTGAAGTTAGAGTACTGGGACTTGGCAGATACTGAGAGATTCCCCCACTTGGCAACCGATACATTTATGACCCGTGTCTTCTATAACGATTCTTGTGTCACCGCACTGGAGCGGAGGAAGTGGATTGGAGGGGTGGACAAGACAGGATTGTTGAACCTGTTATGGGTGTCGCACTACAACGCACACCCATACCTTTAATAGTGATCAAACAATTTTTATGCTTGGTGCACGATGGGTGCCTATGGTTAGGAGAACTGATACCAATCACCGATACGTTGATCCATAGGATCAAATTGCTACCGCACTTAGGGTTGAATCTGACCAAGGCATTTGGCAGAAAGGTGGGTGAATGCAACCTCACTGAGAGAATGAAGGACACGTTTAAGCTTGTCAAGAAACCACACAGCTTCTCAATTTCCAACATAACAGACCATGTGGTTAAGGTAGCCATCTAGATATTGGCTGGGAAAATAATGAGGAAGTGTCGCGTAGATGAAGTGTCGGGACCAGTTGTGTCATTAGCGACCCAGTGTGTGAAAGGCGTACAATTCAATTGGGTGCACTACCTCTGCAGCGAGTTCCTTGCAAACTACAGAGAAGCACAAGACCAGAGTAAGACCTTCCATTATGCATGGCTTTTGCTATGAATCGTACTTGTAGCGTGGGAATTACCGGAGGACAGTCAGCTTCCTCTAATCACATCAGATCTACTACAAGCAGCGAAGTTTGCTTCATTTTGGGCCACAAAGGGCACCGAAAGGGTTAAGGACAGTAAGATCTTTTGGGTGTTGATGGAGGCAAGCATCTGCACCACAATAAACCGCAAATCGCAGCTATCACCAACTGTCTTTGAGTAGTTGTCAGGATATGTGGAGTTCAAAGCGGACTTCTACTATATCTCCATCCGGGCACGAAAGGACCCTGAGCAGAAGTGGTATGATCTCCCATACGTTGCGACAGATGATGCAATCGCAATGATGCTTGAGCATTGGCCAATAGAGTGGAGCATGGCCTCAGATTTGTCAGCTAGGTCCAGTAAGTCCATAGGAAAGCAGAAGAAGGAAGAGTCCCGGTTGAAGATGCAGCAGTTGGCTGAAAGGAGGAAAAAGGAGGATGAGGAAAAAGCCAGAGTAGAGCGTGTTGCAAAGAAGAAGGCCGGAGAGAAGGAAGGGGAGGAAGAGCATGACTCTCACAAAAGTTAGAGGTCTCCTTCGATGTAGACAGAGGAAAAAGAGTAGCAATTAGAATAGGGTGGTGCAGACTAGGAGAGTACTCCATTTCGGATAAAGCACACTCAAGAGTAGGAGAAAGAAGGGCCGCAGAAGAATTCCAAGGCCACTAAATCATCACTTGACCTGATCACTTTGACAGAAGGTGACTTGGATGACATCAGAGATAAAGTAAGGGATGTGATTGCAGAACTACTGCAACAGTTTGAGCAGCAACAGAAGCATGTCTTAGTTTCCATTCATATGGGTCTACGTAAGCTGTAGATCCAAACTACTCAACTTCAGACTGGTGTTGGGTGGGACAGTGCGGCGTCGACTAGCTTGGTGCCAAGAACCTATGAAGTATTGGAGATGGTTCGCTCCTTGGATCCCTGGGCTGCTATGCTGCCGGATGGAGCTTTGACTGCAGAAGCGGAAGCTGACAGGGCTACTGTCAGTGCTCTCAAGAAGTTTGGATTGAACTTGGTTGCACTTCCAAGTGAATCCCTTCACACCTTGCAAGCAGGTGTGATCGCAGAAATTTAGGCTCACGAGCAGCGTGCGCTGAGTGTGATCAACAAACAAAAGGTAAATAATGCTTAGATGTTCGACGAAAAGACTTCAGCAATTGACACATGGAAGAAGGTGCAGTAGAAGAATGAGCACACTACGACAGTAGTCGCTAAAGCATGCAAAACCGTCCCGGAGCTGCATATCCCAGAAGAAGCACTGGTGGCGGCCAAAATTCGGAAGCTTGCTGCAGGTGTGCGCGATGCAAAGATAGAGTTGGCCAAGGTTCATTTTGAGTTGAACCTTAATATCACAAAGCTTGAGTTGAAGGCCCAACCTTCAACTCCATCAAAGGTCAAAGAGCAACGCGAGGCAACTGTCAAGGATGCAGTTTTTGTAGTAGATGTTGTGGTAACAACTTACACTGCGCTCTTCGAGCAGTTGCTGGAGGTGCTTACCAATCTACAGGAAGATCCCAAACTGCATAGGTTAGCAACAGAGGCAAGGGAATTACAGTAGCGGTATGACGAGGTCAGAGTGACGGCACGCACCATCGCTATCATGCAGAGATTGGCAAAGCTCTAGGAAACAAAGGATCTAAAGGAACAGGCAGACGCAACATAGTGTAGAGAGGCAGTACTGAAGCCCAGATTGGAGCGTTGGTTGGATGAGGAATATGCACTCACCTCCATCATTGAAGGAAAGTTGGCCAACCTACAAGTAGTATAGCAGAAGATCCACGCAGATAGTGCGGAACTAGCGATGGAGCAGTTGGTAGAGCAGGTCAAGCAGGCGACGATGCAATGTACTCCTGAGATTGCAGTGGTGCAAGTGGAGCTAGAAGGTCTTTGTAGCAAGATCTCCACACCAGCAGAGTGACTCAGGGGTGAGTTACCATATTTGTGTTGGGGGTTTGTTGGGAACGGATCCCTTAGGGTCATTTTTGGGGTTAAAAGCCCAAGTTTTGGGGCATAAAGCCCAGGTTTTTGTATAAGAAGTGTAAAGTCTCTGCATTTTGTGGTTGTGGAGCTCAAAGATGGAAAGTGTCATAAAGAGTTTATGCCCTTAGTTTATGTAAGTCATGTCGGTTTTAGGAGATCTACCCATGGTCTATGGACCATGCGATTATATAAAAAGGAGAGTCTTAGAAGAGCCTAAGCCAGTTCTTAGTATGTTTGTGAGTCATTGATGAATGTAATGGGTCTGTCAGAGCTATGAGCAAAGAGTCTTAGCATAGTAAGGAGGCTCTACAGCTGTGTGTGCAGAGGGCTAAGGTAGAAGTCCGTAGCTAAGTGCACGAAGCCCTACAATTGTGTGTGCAGGGCTGTTAGAGTTTGTAAAGAAGATCTGAAGCATCAATAAAAAGAATTATTCTGGAATTACCTATGTATGATCTATTTTACTTCTGTTATAAATGCATGTGATTATGTTATGATGAATATTGGGTTTACGTTTTAATGTTGTATTGATATGTGAATCCATATGTTTTGCTTTGTTATATGAATGTAAGTACGAATATCTGTTTACGCGAAGATAATCTTAATACATGTTGAAGTTATCAGATACTTAAGCTAATCTAGATAAATACAGAAGTACGAGTAATTACAGGGGCACGTAAGTCTCTGATTCACCTATCCAGGGTACATGAAGGACAGTCGTAGACCTTCACAGAGGTCTGGAGGACGTCTAAGAGAAGTATATCGATAAGCCCTAAAAGGCTTATCGACCTGCACGATGGAAGGTTTAGGGTATAAAATAACATCACTACCATCTCTGGGTGTGGAAACTTGGTCCCTGCAGCCCCCCATACTACTTCGGGTGAGACTTCAGTTCACGCTCCATGGATTGATGTTAAAAGGTCTAGTAGTGTATGGATTTTCTTGGCTAATTAACGTTGAACCTGGTTCAGGTCCCATGAAGCCAACAACAATAATTAGTTCTTCGAATTCTTGAGCAAGTTCCTTGTCCTACAACTATTTTCTCTCCTCTTCTAGTAGTCGGTTATGCTCTTGTTATTCGACCTATTTCTATGCTGCTTCTTCTTCTTCTATTATTTGCCTTTATTATTCTTCTTGTTTCTCCCTTTATTCTTCCAATAGTTTCTGATCTTACTCTTCCCTCTACTTCATCTCTTCTTCCTTCTTCCTCTTCTTCCTCCTCTTTTCTACTGTTATGGCCGCTTTCAGGATGATGGGATCAGCTTTCATCTTACGGCTCTACTCTTCCAATCGATTATGTGCAACTTTCCTCTTTCCATTCTCGTACACTAGGTTGTGCCTTTCTATTGGCTCTGCCTTTGGAGTGACTTCTTTTTTATGAGTAACCTCTGATGTTCCTACGAAGTTGACTAGTTCACGGGACTTGGAAGCATTGTAACCATTCTTGATCTATTCCTCCTCATGACTGTAAAATGTCCCACTTAGCCATTGGAAATGAATCCTCACACAATGTTCTTTGCAAACATTCCTATGATGATATGGATTGAATTCCAAATAACCGAATGTGAACTTATCTATCTCCTTGCCTTCGATGTCTGCAACCTTAAAATTCCTCATCTTGTACAATCCAATTTGCAAAGGAAGAATGGGCCAAGGTGCCTTCTTCTTCTTGTGAAAAACTCCTGATAACCCTATGGAGAGATGATAAGAAACTTCTTGCATGAACAAATTGTCGGTGGCATACCTCAGCAAAAGATGTGGAGACTTCAGACCTCCGAACACTCTAAGGAAAGTGCCATATGGTGAGGCAAATCAATCTACTAATTCTTACATTGCTTCTATTGCCCCATGGGACATGTAAGGTGGCTCTTCCTGAAATATTAATCTATGCAATGGGATGAGGAAGTGATCAGTCAAATTTTCAATTACTCCTTTGTAACTGCATTCCGAAATCAAGTTGCAATAAATATGCATGGTAGGTTCTTTTGGTGACCAGGTCTAACTCATGCCAAGAAAAGAGTTATGAGCACAGATTGCATCCGGGAAGTAAAAGCATACACATAGAACCTAGCTTGCTTACTCTTGGGAGTGTTTTTAGCATTATTTACATGGGTCCTCAATTGTTGAGCCAACAAATCTGACCAGTTGAATGGTTTTCCTTCATTCACAACCTAATTAAGCAAGAATTCCCATCCTTCTGGAAAGGTCTCAATACGTCTTTTGGCCATAGATTTGGCAACATAAGGCTATCAAGTATTGATAAGCCTTCCTAAGATATTTGGTATTGTAAGTGTTGTGGGGTGTTTGGCAGAATTCAAAAGGCTCTTTCACCCAAATTTTGATGATATCCTTTGCTCTCAACTAGTTGGTGACTGCATAGAAGTGGGAATCCATGTAAGATTCTGGCAGCGGAAAATTATACATTCTCTAAAAATCATGTGCCATAAAAGATGAAAGAATTTTTCCATTGGCACTATTGACAATTGTGGTTTTGTTATCCATATGGGATAGTATCCAGCTGACAATGTCTTCACATGGAAAAATTAGGTACCTGCATGCAATCTTGTGTAATCCTAACCTATGGACATTGATGTACACATGTCAGTCTTCAATATCTACATTGAATTTTTTTATTGAGAACACCTCATTCACATTCTTCCATGTAATGTCTAGCTATTTCTTTATAAATATTTGAGTGCCTGAGAAAACTAGAAAAT
The DNA here is from genome assembly GCA_031772625.1 of Pinus tabuliformis. Lineage (NCBI taxonomy): Eukaryota > Viridiplantae > Streptophyta > Pinopsida > Pinales > Pinaceae > Pinus > Pinus tabuliformis. The sequence goes on along the minus strand of CM062805.1, from coordinate 150,027,564 downwards.
TCACTAGAGTACTCTCAAATTCCTCCCTGGCGCTGCTATTTGTAGTGTCCTTTGAGATAGATCTCTTGGGAGCCATAGTGACAGTAAATTATCAAGAGAAGTGATAAAAAAACTGCAGTACCTGTAGAAGAAAAATGCAATCATAGCAAACATAAATTAGCTCAAGCAAAATGACTCACAAAGTAAGATCAAGGAATAAACTACAAGACTGAGAGGGAAAAATGTGCAATTCCTTGACTGAGGGAAGAGACTAGCCTCATGAACTCTGTATTGTGCAGTCTCAACAGTCAAGGGAGATGCTTGAGGCTTAAGACTATGCAATGTGTAGTCTCAACCTGGGAAGACTGAGGGAGAGATTGTGCATTGTGTAGTCTTAGTCGCCAAGAAACTTGAGCCTTGGAACTGTGTAATGCATAGTTTGGAAATCTAGGGACTACGCATTGTGAAGTCTTAGAGGCCAAGCATGAGGCTTGAGCCTTGGAGTTGTGAAATGCGCAATTGAACATGGAAATTATTGGCTAAGTAAAGGGAAAATCTGCCCGAGAAGAAGATGTGAAAGTGGCTGATTTGAGTGATGGTGCAAGTAAGAGTGTATATCCGAGTAAGGGAAAGATGTATTGGTGAAAATCAAGTGAAAAATATCAACATGCAAAAGGAAAAACAAGCATTCATAGGGAGTTGTCGAAAAAGCGACCACTAATGGTTTAAAACAAGAAGCTAATGCGACACTTGTAAAAAGTGAACAATGGACTGAACCAACACTTGTACAATCTAATATAAGATAAAATGCCAACAACCATGAAGAGAAACAAGAAAAAAAAACACTCACATAAGAAAAATGACAACAAGTGACAAAGAAGGAAACAAAAGAAAAACTCACCTGAAAAAGCACCGCAAACTCCATCGAAGGTTCCTTGATCTCCTTAGAAGGATAGAGCTCCAAGATCGAGTGTCAAAATTAGTTCTAGGGGTGTCTATAATATAAATCTAAGCAAGATAGGGTTTCTGATGCACATGCCTAAAATCAAGGAAAAAGCGCCACTTGTCTGAAAGTCATAATTAGTAGCTTAGTGGATTGAACCAGACATCAATTAGGAAACTCTTATTTTTTTGGGATGTCAACTTTGACTTTTCAGGAAAATATATCTATCTATCTATCTATCTATCTATCTATCTATATATATATATATATATATATATATATATATTCACACTGGAAAAGAAAGTTGTGCAATTCCCAGGCTCAAGGGCTTGGGAAATTCCTTGCCTTAGTACATTGTGCAGTTTTTTATGGGAAGGATAGCTTTGCACAATTTCTGAGCTCAAGGTCAGGTTGCCCTCTAGGATTGCACAGTTTCTAAGCTTAAGGTTGGCTTGCCTCTCTATATTACGCAATTCAAATCCTCAAGTTTGGTCTACCTTCCAAGATTGCGCAATTTATAAAGGGAAGATCAACAAAGCTGGAAAGTCAAGGCAAGAGATGGCTTGCATTTGGAAAGGTTGCAATCATGATCAAAACAATACATCACAAGCACTGCATGAAATATAAGTCTTTAAGAAAGCATGAATACTTGATGACAATGAATGATGGGCTCCTGTGGACGGAAGGGAGGCTCCAAAATCTAAGCATGGGCAAAATTTTGGAGGGTGGTTGTAGAAGCTACAACACCTCTCAAAGGAGCACTTGAGCAGCAAGATGTATGCAAAAGATGTACTTTCGGGAAGTACACAAAATCCACATTCCATGATCGGGACAGAAAAGCACATGCAGTCCTTGAAATTATCCACTTTGATGTATGTTGACCTTTCTTAACAACCCCCATTGCCAAACACAAACATTTTGTCATTTTTATTGATCAATTCTCACGGAAGTGCTAGATATTCTTCATGCAGAATAAGGATGAGATATTCTCCAAGTTCGTAGAATTCAAGGCACTGGTTGAGAAAGAAATGGGCAAGAAGGTGAAGGCTCTCAGGAGCGATAATGGAGGTGAGTATGTGTCAAATTAATTTAAAATTTATGTGTGAAAGAAGGCATTCAATGAGATTTGGTAGCATCCCACAACCCACACTAGAATGGAGTGGTTAAGAGAAAGAACCATAGCATTGTGGGAGCATTGAGGGCAATGTTGCATGATCAAGACCTACCTCTACATTTGTGGGTTAAGGCGTGCAACACAACAGTATATTTGTAGAACTGGAGTCCTCATCGGATTTTGGGTATGATTACATGAAAGGAGGATTTCTCAAGGAGAAAGTTGGATGTGTCACACTTCAGGATTTTTGGAGCCTCTGTTTATTTCCATTTATCCAAAGAATCAAGGAAGAAGCTAGAGTTGATAGTAGAATTGGGGGTATTTGTGTGTTACACATAAACTTCCCACAACTACCATATGTACTTGTCATCCATCATAATTAAATTTGTGTGAAGGGATGTAAAATTTCATGAAGATAAAGTGATGCAATGCTCTCTTGAGAGGGAACTTCAGATCCTACCAAAAGAGGAGATGTAACACCAAAGGAGGAGCCTAAGGAAGTTGTGGAGTAGCCATAAATTGAGGAGCACATAGTGGAAACAATCACTCAAGCATAACCATCCAGGGAAGGTAGAAAAAGGAACAGGGAAGTTGAGAGACTTGTGCAAGATGCAAGGGAGAATGTGGGTGCCCTTTCAAATGCGCGCAAGAATAAAAGGTCACCAAATCGGTACACTCTCTACATGGATCTAATGACTAAGTTTGTAGAGGCTGAGCCATCCTCTTTCAAGGAAGCAGTAGAAAAACTTGTGTGGGTTGATGTAATGGTGGAGGAATACAAATCCATTGTAAAGTACAGTGTTTGGGAAGTTGTGCCAAGACCAGCAGACAAATCAGTTGTGGGTTCGAGATGGATCTTCAAGGTAAATCATGTAGCAGACATAAGCATAGAAACATACAAGGTCGGATTTGTGGCCAAAGGGTACTCTCAAATTGAGGGGATTGAATATGAGGAGACATTTTCTCTTGTAGCAAGGTACTCATCCATTAGATCAATTCTTGCTCTAGTTCCACAAATGGGGTGGAAGATCCACCAGATGGATCTAAAAACAACATTCCTCAATGGACTTATTGAGGAGGAGGTGTCTATTGAGCAACCAAAAGGCTTCAAGAATTTTTATTGGGAGTTTCATGTGTGCAGACTCGAGCGAGAGTTGTACCCCATTCTTGGTACACTAGGATCGATAGTTATCTCACTGGTTTGGGCTTCATCAAGAGTGAAGCAAATGCAAACCTCTATCATATCTTGGTAGAAGATAAATTGTTGATTATTGTCTTATATGTTGATGATTTGATTTTAAAAAGTGATCAGCAAATGATTAAATTTTGCAAGGAGAACCTTTCAAGAGAGTTTGAAATGAAGGACATCGGCCTCATGCATGACTTCCTTGGATTGGAATTACGGCAAGGTGATGGGGAACTATTTGTTTTTCAGGGAAACTATGCCAACAAGATACTTCAAAGGTTCTGCATGGATAGTTACAAACCCATGGAGACACCTCTAGCAACCAACTAGAGGAAAGAGGATGCCACTTCAAGTGAGGAAGTGGATGTTATTATTTACCAGCAGTTGGCGGGTTCACTAATGTATATTGTGAACACACGGCCATATATGGGTTATGCAGTCAAACAACTGAGCCAAGACATGGTTAGGCCAACCAAATTATTTCTGAGGGCAGCTAAGCATATTCTATAGTTCCTCATAGGCACTACCTAGTTTGGACTATGGTATAGACTGACAGAGGGAGTGAATATATGTGGCTTCACAGATGCATATTGGGTGGGGTGAGTCCATAAAAAAGAAAGAGTACATCAGGTGGAATTTTCAATGTTGGGTCCACAATTGTTTCCTGGAACATTAGGAAACAAATATTTGTGACACTCAGCCCGACAGAAGCATAATACATGGCTGCCAATCAAGTAGCATGTGAGCTGATATGGATGATAAAGATACTTGTTGAATTATTTGGTGAGATGATGGATCCAATTGTGATCTACAGTGATAATCATATGTGTGTCAAGCTCTCTGAAAATATTTTTTTTCATGATCAATCCAAGCATATAGATATCCCATATCACCATTTATAAGAATGTGTGCAGAGCAGATAATGTTATTGCAGTGCATTCTAACAAAGGAACACAATGTTGATATTTTGACAAAGGCCTTATCAAGAGGGAAGTTTGAGTTCCAAAAGTGCAGGATAGGAGTGGTTGATAATCCCTTTCTTGCTGAGAAGGAGTGCTGAAAAATTCAGCAAGAAATTCTCAATTTGATTTTGCCTTGATTACATTGAGAAAAAATTGAATTTCCACATCAGCAGACAACTTCGATGATGTTAACTTGTGTGACATGGCTGGCGTCACTCAGTTTACTCAGTAAATTTTATTTGGAGGGGTTATTGTTCAATTCAGCACGTGTGATTGCTAATTTGTAGCAATCAAGGTCAGTTATCTCAGGTTGTTTTCAGTTAAACTAGTTCCAACCTTTGAAGGAACTACTGGAAGGTTGGTTAAGCAATGCAACTTCAACCAAACTTAGTGATCATCTAGTTAAATGATCAATCAACATAAAATATCTAGTGCATGCAAAGAATTCGAGTTCCCCAGGGTTGGCGGAGATTCCAAGGCAGTGTAACATCAGTTGTAGACTAGTCTTTAGTGTACAAGTGTTGCAAGCAGTCAAATAATCAGCCTAAGGAATTGAGAAATTCAATTTGAGAAATTTCCTAAATAATAGGGGTCTAATTCCTCAACGAACAACACAAGGAAATAGGAGCTCTAGTAGAGGAAAATTTTGACTGAGTCTGGGTCAAAGCTTCTTAGTGAGCAAAGAGATAGGTTATTCACTTGCAGGTTGTGCTCATTTGAGCAAAAAAATTATAATACATCTATATTCATTAGATTAATGCAAGCGAGCATTGGGGGTTTGAGCATTTTTCTTTTCCCAGGAAAAATATTATTTTCTTGTATGTGAATTATTATTGTATGTTTGAGATTTTTGTTCTAAATTGTGAATTAATGTCTACAAAGCAGTAGAGTAGGTTTGTGTCTTATGATTTTGATTAAAACTTCATGAGCAGTTGCAAATCTACAACCATATATATATATATATATATATATATATATATATATATATATATATATATATATATATATATATAATTAGATAGTTCATAACATAATTATATATCTAGTTATATAATTATGTTATGAACTATCTAGTTATAGTTATGTGTGTGTGTGTGTGTGTGTTGTTATAACTAAGCTATAATTTAGTTAAATATATATAGTTATGTTATGAACTATAGTTATGGTTATGTTGTAACATGCTACGTTAAAATTTATATATGTTCAATAATTTTATCTTATGTTAAATAGTTATAAACTATGTTATGTTATATTTTATATCTAGAAATATAATATATAGCTATGTGAGGTAGTTAAATACTATATATTATATATAACTAAGTTTAAAAAATTGTTATATATAGTGGCACAATGTTATATAGTTTTAAGTTATATATATATATATATATATATATATACACACACACACACACACACAAAATTTCCTCTTTTAGATTCTTAACTTTAAAGATTAATATTTTGTTTTTAAACCTAAAATCGTACTATATTTATTATTAAAAATATTAAAAATATAAATTAATTTAAATTTAAAATGTGTGTGTGTGTGTGTTTTCACTATGAGCAATAATATTCATCATGTCAATATCAAACTCCTAATTTACTTATTTATTGGTTATAGTTTCATTGTTTTCTGTTTCAGGGTTTTTTGGTATATTTTCGGTCGAATTTGTCAGAAATTTAAAATGCATTTTAAATAACAAATAATTTTAAATATATATATATATATATATATATATATATATATATATATATATATATATATATATAGATATAGATATCACAAAATTCCTAAAGAAAAAATTTTAAACCTAAAATAATTAGAAAAAATATATATTTTTACCATTCAAAATCAAAAAATATGTATTTAATAAACAAAACATTGCAAGTAAGAAAAAAAATTAAAACCTAAATTATAGTTTTTTTGGGTGGCTTCGAAGTGTTTTCTAGGTTATTTTGAAGGGTTCTTTTTATGGTTTTCTAGGTTGATTTTGTGGTTTTATAAGTTATTTTGAAGGGTTCTTTTTATGGTTTTTTTGGTTTTCTTGGTTGGTTTTGTGATTTTCTAAGTTCTTTTGAAGGGTTTTTTTTGGTTTTCATGGTTTTTGTATGTTTTTTTTTTTGCAAAAAAAATTAAATAAGAAAGGAAAAAAGTATAGCATACCTACATTTATTTGAGCCTATAGGACGTTAGCGAGTTCATTGGCGATATTGATTTGAACACTCCATTCTTTAATTGCTTGATCGAGCTCCAATACTCTTGGTCGAGCTACTGTCACACTATCAATCGACCTCTCAAATTTCCAACGATCTATGCAAATAGCATGTGCAGACTACGAATGATGTATTTAATAAAAAAATGGCGTGATTGAACCTTAGGGCTTGATCGAGCCATAAATTCCTATCGAGGGTTTGTTTTTAACCCTCGATCGAGATATTTCTTTAGAACCCAAGGAGCTCGATCAAGCACTTAAAAAAGGCTCAATTGAGCTCTTAAATGGCTCGATCGAGCCATCATTTTTTCCACCTAAATGCACCCTCTCTTGCGAAAAAGTGTAACCCAACTCCATGCTTCCACCCATGAGCATCTCTTCATAAATTATTGCTAATCATACTTTCTATTTGCATTCCATATTAAAATACTTCTCAAGATTATACCTCATATATGCATGCATATGATTCTCAAAGTTGTGACTTGTACATGCATGCAAAATATAATAAGAATATAATATCTAATTTATCGCCATTCGACTATCAGATATGTTAACAAGGAAAAATCATACATACATTTGTATAGTTTAGATGACACCTAAAGTCAAACAATGACATGTATAGGCGAAGCTTTCTCGGTTGAAGACATCATAAGAATCAAAACAATAATTTTTTTTCCAAGGTTACATTTAAAAAATCAACCTGCATGGTCTATTCATAGGAAAAATTCAATACCATGTGGTTATTTCTTTGATAGTCACGTGGGTCCCCCAAAAGTACAGTCAGTTGTCTTAGACCACTCCATACAATTTAGGTTAACTACCCTTGACATGTACTGCCTAAGGGCGGACGATTTCAAGCCTACCTTGAGATATGCAGCCCCCAAGGGAGTCATCTTGTCCTTCTCTCAAGTCATTTTCTTATTAATGAGCTAAGAGAAGGAAAGAGAAGTTCAAAATCTATATAAACAAGGCACTGGAAGAGCAAAGAATAATTTTGAGCATTATTATTATTGTCACTCACTGCCAAATGTGTTTTCAGTTGTCCAAAGTGAAAAAGAGCAGTGAATTTTGAAGCCATATTCCAAGCTACAAAATCTCTCAAAGCTAAATCAGTCCCTCTCCCTTGGATAGTTATCGGAATAAGCTTTCCAACGGTATGTGGAAGTCAAAAAATGGACTTCTGGATCAGAAATTAGAGCAGATTGAAGTTTCCCTTTGAAAGCCAGAAAACAAAGAGAAAAAGACCAAGGGTAAGGTCCTGGCAGATCGGAGGTCCTGACTCATCGCAATCGTAGTTTTCTAGAAGTAGAAGTCAGCAAGGTCAGAGAAAAATGGTGATGGAGTGATCACCGACATCGCAAAGGTCAAAGAAAAATGCCAATGGACCGATCGTCGATATCGCAAAGCTCATATCAGGTCTAGGCCATATCCATGATCGATGATCGTTGTTGTCAAAATGTCAATCTTAGCTAGGTTGTGATTAGTGAACGTCGATGGTGTTAAAGTGCCAGGAGGGCCAAAAATAATTTAACAAAGGATTTTAGCGAAAAATCAAGTATCAGAGGGCCTTTTCTCTCTCTTCAAGGGGCCACGTGGCAAAACACTATTGGAGCCAATAAAGGCACAAGGCAATTGATGTCATCATGACATGGCATTATGGAGGACACGTGGCATGCTGATCTGGAATTTTCAGGGGTCCTATGGGGGCATATCTAGGTGACATGTGTCACCACTCAAGAAGTGACACGTGGTAGTGATGACATCACCAATTGGCAATCGACGAAACAAGACATCACTCCGTAGTGAAACCTCTGATTGTGATCATGCAATAAAAGGGCTCTGATAAGGGGGCTAGCCAATGGACATGGGAAGAGCGAAGAACCAAGAGCTAAGCAAGATAGATGATCCTGCATATCGGCGATCACAAGTATCAAAGGGTGCAACCAAATATAACGTCATGAAATCGTCGAACACCGATAACATTAAAATAACTGATTGGAAAACTCTGATAAAGGGGCTCCGATACAGGTGTTGGCCCATAGTCACATAAAGAGCTAAAAGAACCAGGGGCTAAGCACGGAAGGTGATCAGCAATCGGCAGTTGTGTTGTGCATCAAAAAGGAATCGTTGATTGCGAGCCTTCGATAAAGGGGCTCTAATAAGGGGGCTGGCCCGCAATCACATAAAGGGCTGAGGAACCAAGGGCGAAGTAATCGGAGATCGCAAACAAGTTGCGGCTCCAATATAAAAACCCTGATTGCGATCTGTCGACCGAGGAGCTCCGATATTTGGCCAAGCACCCAGTCATAGCCTCCGGCCATATGGGAAGAAAGGTAGAAAGGGGCTAAACCAAAGCGGTCCAAAGGAGATCAGGACTCGTTGTCCTGTAATTCCTCTTAGCGTAAAAATCCTGATACAGTGATGCCCCAATAGCGTGGTACAGAGCTTTGAAGGTGTATGGTTCATCAGCTGAGGCATTGATTGAGGGCATGCTACAATGATAAATCAATATAGGGACTCAGGAAGACTTGATGCCTCAACATGGAGCTCCACTCAGTCATCAATGTAAAGGACTGCTCGGACAAACTCTGCTTCTACTCTGTAACAAGCAACCACAGTCGATCGATATTAGCTCCAAAGAGTGGTGAATTTAGGCAATTAATATGAAAGCGACATGAACCAGTCGAGCAGTACGAGAATCACACTAAGGCAAAGACGTGGCTTGATCAGGGGTAATCTAAGAAACGGTAGAGGGATACTTCATCATATTTTCATTTTCCATTTTTCTATTATTCTATAATTTCTATTTATTTTCAAGAAAGAAATCAAATCCTTAGAAATCATTTTGGGCAACAGAGCTATCGCAGGCCAAGGAAGCTAGTCAATCAGACAACTGGCCCTTGGCTGAGATATTTTGTAAATGTGGATTCAAAGCCCCCTTTCTCTGTATAAATAAGGGGGAGAAACACTTAATATAGGTTCCAGAATTCTGCACGTAGAGTGGTCCAAATTCTTTGGTTCCATTTTGGTTCCAATCAATTATTCATGAGGGACTTGAGTGATACGTTGATGAATGTAATGGACTGGAGATTGGGACTCGAGGATTAATGAAACTATTCTTTTAATTCCTATCATAGTAATGCGTAGTATGTTTTCCCCTCTATAAATCTCATTTCATATGTGTGTTTCTTTCTCTAAACTAATGTAATGAAGCTACAGGTTTCACTCGTGTTCATGATTGTATATTTGTTACTAAGGAGCGACACTACCCGTGTTAGCTACAGATTTACTTAAGTACCTATAATGTGCAAAGATTTACTTATGCTTTTAGTGAAAAATGTGCCCATGAGGTATATGGCATGAAACCTTGACTAGTGCTCCACTCTTTCTGCTCTTTCACCTCCTCCCTCTTCCATATGTATGTTGGAACATCGTGGCTTAGTATTTTTCACTGAAATCATACCTATGCACTGATTTCCCTCCTCCTTTTCCTACTCTTCACTTTACTACAATTTCAATATTAAGCTACCTGTTGTTGTGTGTCGGCCACCAGAACCAGACATTTCTCTTTTATTTTGGCCAGATTTACCCCCTGAACATTTGGATCCATGTATCCACTTGAATCTACATTGATGAAGGACTATTGAACCGAGCCCCCTTTATTATCTTTTTAACGACATGACAATTGGAGTGTTGCCGAAATCCCTCACTGATATTCTTTCATGTACTCCTCTATTTAAGATGTCCTAGGCACTGGTCTAAAATCAACCCTGAGGCTATCTCTAGGAATCTTTCTATGTCTCTCGAAGCACTTGTGCTACCGGTGCTAGAAAAAATGACAACATCTTTCTAGAGTCATTGTCAAGGAATGAATTAGAATAGTTTTCCCTATGTATGACAACTTTTTTACATTTCCTCTATCAGGTGAGCAAGGTAAGTGGGTTGAAGAACTCTCACCTTGGCAACTCCACTATTTCAATTTTATGGTAAACATCTTGGCGACTCCACTGTCCATATCTCTATTTGATCATCCTGGCTTTTAAGCAACCTCATACTCACTTTGATGCTAAATCAACCAAAAAATTTCCCTACCTTTGAACCTAAAATCACTCACCTAGGAAGGTTTTCAAAATGGCCATTCCTGAATTTATGGCCAATAAATTTTCCCCACTAGATTTTTATTCTATTGCTGGTTATCGCAATCATGTCCCTTCAGTTCATGAATGGAATACCTGTTTTCCTCGATTCAGTGGAGACACAGATAGAAGACCGGACCAACACCTCAAAGATTTTCAGGAATGCATGGAATAAGAGGGTATTTTTCTTGAAGATATACAAATGTAATTGTTCATGTATTCTTTAGACGCGGATGCTAGATTTTGGTATAGGACAATATCTCATGGTATCTTCCTTAAACATCTTTCACATGGCATTCAATCATTATTGCAAAAGATTATATCCATCAAATGCTCTGTTTGAAGATTGTTGCACACATTCTAATGTTGAAAGTATTCCTGAGGTTAATGATCCTGCTGAAGATGTTTGTGGAGCTCCGCTCCAAGAAAACATCTACTTGTGTCAAGAAGCATCACCAAATGACCAAGGATGCAAAGAAGGAAACATCATCGAGTCGCAAATAAAGCCTCAGAGGTATTATTTAGCTATATTTTATGTTTCTCCTTCCTATGATGTATATGACTCTACTGGAGGGTCAAGTGATACAAAGCCACAACAATCCCAGTCATGTAAAGATGCACAAGAAGAGGAGGCCCACTAGGAGGTTAGCAAAGAGGCTCCAATTTACAAATCACATCCTTCACCTGGAGAACAAGATCAAGAACCCCCTCTGATTTATGATTCATATTATTCATAGGAGGACGAGATGATTATGAATGTTCAAAGGGGGTGGTTTACCAGCAAGTGGGGAGAAGGCTTCCAGCAACCATTTTTTCTCGAAAAAACTAAAGTTTAGGAGTCGAACCATATTTGCGACTGCACTGACCAAGAAGATATTGGTCAGCTACAAATATTTCTTGTTAGTTTTGTGACCCTGTAGCTGACTACATGACGACATTCTTAAGTCAGCAACAATGGTTGTTCCTAGAGCATGTATCAGGTTTTTCGGTTGAAGATTTTTCATGGTGCATGCTTTTTTTGATTTTCAAATTTGAGCAGCATGGAGGCGTTAGGTCCAACACCCAAATGTTGGCCTGCCTCCATTGGAGGGTTGAACTCACTTAGGTAAATTGAGCCTTGTACATAGATAGGAGTTGTATATAAATAAGCTCACTAGATAAGCATTTACTTTCCAGTTGGTAGAATTTACATTTCTGCATTCCAATTTGATGAGGAAAGGACTCCCTGGAAACAAAGTTTCATGGGGATTTTATGGTTGTACAAGTTCATTATATTTTTAACTCCATGCCTAATGGTGAAGGCTACTAATCTGTATGTTCTTAGCACCTTGCGAGCAAGGCACTATCCCGAGTTGGAGCCAATGTTGTCACTCACTGCCAAATTTGTTTTTCATTGTTCAAAGTGAAAAAGAGAAGTGAATTTTGGATTCATATTCCAAGTTACAGAGGCTCTCAAAACTAATTGGTCCCTCTCCATTGGATAGTGCTTGGAATAAGCTTTCCAACTGTATGTGGAAGTACAAATATGGACTTCTGGATCAAAAGTTAGAGCAGATTAAAGTTTCCCTTTAAGGTCCTGGCTCATCACAAATCGCAATCGAAGGTCTCGGCTCATCACAAATCCCAATTGGAGTTTTCTGGAAGTAGAAGTCGACAAGTTCAGAGAAAAATGGTGATGGAGTGATCACAAAGGTCAAAGAGAAATGGTGATGGAGCGATCACCGATATCGCAAAGGTCAGAGCGAAATGGTGACGGAGCAATCGTCGATATCACAAATCTCATATCGGGTCCAGACCATATTGGTGATCAATGATCGGAATTGTCAAAATGTCAATCTTAACTAGGTTACGATCAGCGAACACTAATGGTGTTAAAGCATCGGGAGGGCTGAAAAAAATTTAACAAAGGATTTCAACGAAAAACCAAGTATTGGTGGGCCTTTTCTCTCTCTTCAGGGGGCCATGTGGCAAAACACTATTGGAGCCGATAAAGGCTCAAGGCAGCTAACATCATCATGATGTGGCATTACAAAGGACACGTGGCATGTTGATATGGCATTTTTAGGGGTCCTATGGGGGCATATCTGCGTGACATGTGTCACCACTCAAGAAGTGACATGTGGTAGTGATGACATCACCAATCGACAATCAGCGATCGATGAAACAAGAAATCAATCTGCAGTGAAACCTATGATTGTGATCATGTGATAAAAGGGCTCTAATAAGGGGGCTAGCCAATGGACACGAGAAGAGAAAAGAACCAAGAGCTGAGCAATATAGGTGATCACGCATATCGGCAATTGCAAGTATCAAAGGGTGAAACCAAATACAGCGTCATGAAAACATCGAATGTCAATAACATTAAAATCGTTGATTGGTAAACTTCAATAAAGGGACTCTGATATAGGGGTTGGACCTCAATTAGATAAAAATCTAAAAGAACTATGGGCTAAGCATGGAAGGTGATCGGCGATCAGTGATCAGCAGTTGTGTTGTGCATCAAAAAGGAATTGTCGATTGCGAACCTCTAATAAAGCGGCTTCGATAAGGGGGTTGGCCCGCGATCACATAAAGGGCCAAGGAACCAAGGGCTAAGCACTAAAGGGCTATCGCAATCGGAGATCACAAACAAGTTGTGGCTCCAATATAAAAACCCTGATTGCAATCCGTTGAATGAGGAGCTCTGATATTTGGCCAAGCACCTAGTCATAGCCTCCGGTCATATGGGAAGAAAGGAAGAAAGGGGCTAAACCAAAGGCATCCAAAGGAGATCGGGACTCATTGTTCTATAACACCTCTTAGCGTAAAAGTCTCGATACAGTGTTGCTTCAATAACGTGGTACAAAGCTTTGAAAGCGTATGGGTCGGCAGCTGAGGCATTGATTGAGGGCATGGTGCAGTGGTAAATCAGTATGGGGACTCAGGAAAACTTAATGCATCAGCGTGGAGCTGCACTCGATCATAAATGTAAAGGACTACCCAGACAAACTCTGCTTCTACTTTGTAACAAGCAACCACAGTCAATCACTATCAGCTCCAGAGAGTGGTGAAGTCAGGCAGTTAATATGAAAGCGATAGGAACCGATCGAGCAGCAGGAGAAGCACACTAAGGCAAAGATGTGGCTTGATCAAGGGAAATCTTAGAAATGCAGAGGGATACTTCCTCTATCATCTTTTTGTTTTCCCTTTTCCTATTATTCTATAATTTCAATTTATTTCCAAGAAAGGAATCAAATGCTTAGAAATCATTTTTGGCAGCGGAATTATCACAGGCCAAGGCAGCTAGTAAATTAGACAACTGGTCCTTAGCTGAGACATTTTGTAAATGTGGGTTCAAACCCCCCCTTCTCTGTATAAATAAGGGGAGAGACACTTAATATAGGTTCCAGAATTCTGGACCGAGAGTGGTCCAAATTCTTTGGTTCCAATTGCTTATTCATGAGGGACTTGAGCGATACGCTGATGAATGTAATGGACTGGTGATTGGGAGTCAAGGATTAATGAAACTATTTTGTTGATTCCTATCAGAGCAATGCGTAGTATGTTTTCCCCTCTATAAATCTCATTTCATATGTGTTTTCCTTTCTCTGAAATAGTGTAATGAAGTTGTAGGTTTCACCCGTGTTCATGATTGTATATTTGTTACTAAGTAGAGACAGTACCTATGTTAGTTACATATTTACTTAAGTCCCTGTAATGTGCATATATTTACTTATGTTTTTAGTGACAAATGCACCCATGAGGTATATGGCATGAAACCTTGACTAGTGCTCCACTCTTTCCACTCTTTCACCTCCTCCCTCTTCCATATGTTTGTTGGAACATCGTGGCTTAGGATTCTACATTGTAATCAGCCCTACACACTAATTTACCTCCTCCCTTTCCTCCTCTTCACTTTACTATAACGTCAATATTAAGCTTCCTGTTTTTGTGTGTCGATCACCAGAACTAGACATTTCTCTTTAAGATTGGCCCAATTTACCCCCTGAACATTTGGATCCATGTATTGGTTTGAGTCTACCTTGATGAAGGGTTATTGAACCAAACCCCCTTTATTATCTTTTTACCCACGTGACAATTGGAGTGTTGTCGAAACCCCTCACTGATATTCTTCCATGCACCCCTCTATCGAAGATTTCCTAGGCATTGGTCTACAATCAACCCAGAGGTTGTCTCTAGGAATATTTCCATGTCTCCCAAAGCACTTGTGCTATGGGTGCTAGAAAAAATGACAACAATTATGATGGAAAAATTGCCCCAAGGCAACCCTACATTTCATTGTTGAGAGAGTTCCATCATCCTTGATATTTCTCATACCTTCTTTGAGAGTTATTGAGTTTGCATAGGAGATTGAAGAAAGGATTTCCATGTTGAGATCTATTAAGCACCATTTTTCAAGAAACTATCTTCAAGTGTTTTGATATCTCATTTGTATCTCTTCTACCAGAACTCAATCAAGGGCATCATGTTCCTATGTCTTTGTTGATGTGTTTATGCTTCATTTAAGCATTGTTTCATGTTTGTTTTGTTTAGTTTTTGTTTAATATTTCTTAGGAATTCTTCTTATCTCATTCTATGCTTTATTGTTTCTTATTTAAGCACTAACATCACCCAAGTATTTGTATGCTCTTTCTAGGTGACAACTAAACTACAAGAAAAAAGGTGTTTTGGGACCCTTGATCAACCAAACACCAAATACAAAATGGCGACCATGCTTTGTTCCTTTCTTTCATTTAATTGGTTGTGTTACAAGTCCTCTATCTTTGCGTTCTCACTATTTTTAGCATCCATAATTCTCTAGAATTTTGCAGATCCCACTCAAACCAATTCTTAGCGTAAACAGTACCTCAATTTGATTTTTCGAGTTAGGCACATGGATTTTACCATAGACAGATGTGTGAGTTGTGTGTTTGTGTAGATAATAGCTAGCGTAGTTTACCAAAAGATCTCTCAACATTCATAATATCGATCACAGAATCTTGAATTTAAATAAGACCAAAAATCATTGTAATTTTTCTTTCCTGGGTGTTTTGGCAGCATCTAATGAACTACCTGCACTCATGTTTTCACAGTTTAGATAGGCTTCTTAATTACTGTGATAACCACTATTAGTAAGATAATTGCTTAATTTTAATTAAGAGAAATTACAAGTCACATAGCTTAACTAGGGAAAGTAAGTGGCCCTAATCCATGCATCTTTTCTATCATGTTTTACTCAATTCAATGATCACACATAGCTTAATTAGGAGAAGAGTAAGTTACCCATTATCCACGCATATTTTTTACTAACCAAAGCTTTTAAATTTTCAAATTTTATTATCGGGACTAGGAATGGGTGTTAGTAAGAAAGGGAGTAGCCCTTGCTTCCCTTGTGTCCTTGTGATGATCTTGGGTTTGCATCTGAAAGCTTTCTCAAAGCACTCATTTTCCATCTCCCTATATGCTCACATAGTGTAATTAGGAAAGAAGTAAGTGTCCCATTATCCACACATGATTTATTTTCTTGCAAGGAACAATCATAAAATAGCATAATTAGGGGAGTTGTAAAGGATCACTACATATCCATATTGTTTAACACTCTTATATGCTCACAAGTTCACTTGCACACACTTGCGCCTCACATACTAAGCTCATCTAAAATTTGTACCAAAGGTATCCAACTTTTGGAATATTGATACTTGTTTTCTTTGAAGCTTGCATGCTTCACACCCTAAGTGAATAAGCCTCTTTAAAAACAACCCTAACACTTTAACACACTAAATTCCACACAGAGGTCACAAAAGAATTTATAGTTTAGGTTAGGACCACGGGGGTAGGCATCCCATAAGCTGTCATGGATATTTACATTTTGAAACATAGAATTTTTCTTATAGGGTGCCTTAAATCCTTCATGATCCTATGGAAAAGAATACCTAGGGACACTAAAAACTCGATTCAAAGGGGGTTAGGCTTAGGTCTCAGTGTGTGTGGTTCTCTATGAGGTTACCTGACTCATTTAGGGCTCCACATTGTTAACTGACTACCAAAAAGTTTAAGACTCGACTGCCCCCGTGGGATGAAGGTAACCTTAGTGGAAAAAAAATCAAGAAACTTTCCCTATAGGTGGAGGTGTGGGAAGCAATAAAACCTCTCAATACCTTCATTGATTCTTGGCAGCTGGAAGCGTCGCCAGATTTTGGGTACATGGCCCAAGTACCCTTCCATAAGAATCCTCACAAGGCCCAGTTACTTTTGAGCGGAAATGATGCATAGGTCTTATTGAGATTTTTTATCATACGCAAACACCATGAAAACATTTTTTGCTTCATTGATTTCATAGCATAAAGTTAAAGGGATAATTAACCTTTCATTTTCTCCTTGTTTTATATATGTGATTTATTTTCTTTGACAAAATTTCCCCTCTCACCATATAAAGTAACTTTCACCCACAAAGGGCACCATAAGGGAACAAAGGATTACTCGTTACTCTTGTCGCATACTTAACCTCCCCCCTTTACCAGGAGGTTTTCCTGGTCTCTCACCATCAAGGCATAGAAGACACCATCCAGCCATTATGATTGGGTCATCCTTTATTGGAGAAACCTTGTTGGGGACACCTCCCCATCAAGGAACCCCTTTTACTACCCCTGTAGGGAGTCCACATACTACTCCCCTAAGAAGCCCTATTAGTTCTTAGGGGAAATTTTTTTAAGCTACATCCCCAGGTCATACCAATATGGTCAAAAACATAAAGATAACATTTCTTGCTTCTTTAAACCTACCATATTTAACTAAGCTCACCAATGATCCAATTTTCCACAGTCAAACTTGGCCTCCCATGCCAACCAAGTTCCCTTTGGAAATTCCCAATTTTGAAGGAAAGCAAGGAGAAGATACCACTAACCACATCATGACCAATCATTTGTGGTGTTCATCTAAAAGCATCATTGAGGGCTCAGTTCATCTTAGGTTATTTCAACGCACACTTATTAGCCCTTCCACGAAATGGTATGTAAGTGAAACAGTTGGTTCCCATCGCACGTTTGAATCCCTGGCTCATTCATTCCTCACTTGTTTCCAACTCTTAGTGCAATATGACACTAGGTTAGAACTATTGATCCACTTCCAGCAAACCACCTCCATTCATCTTTCAGACCATATTCATGAGTGGTGAAAGCATTGTAACCTTGGTAAATTCAACGTAACAAAAGACCTTTGCCTATATTTCTTTTTGAAATCTCTTCTACCAGTGATTGCAAAAGATGTGGCTACAACCATGCCTAAGACAAAAGAAGAAGCTATCACCAAAGCTCAACAATTTGAGCTCATCTATACTCAATCAGGATACCTATACACAGTCCTACCTTATGATCCTTATCTGCATACTTTTTCCCAAGAAAATCTAGGAGCATCTTGTTATCACTCAAATTTTCCTTGAAATTGTTGGGAAGAGGAAAGGGGTCCGAGGTAACCACAAATCAACTTTTAGGTACAGAATATAGCCAATCTGTACCCAAAGAGGGATCTCTCTTTATGATTTAGCTTGGTTTTGAAAGATATTAGACTAGTTGTGAAGTTTAAGAGTTTTGTTTGAGTTTGGGTGGTGAGATTCGATAGCAGAGGGGTAAGACTGAGTAGTTTAGGCCATTTGGCTAATGGAGTCAAAGAAGATGGCTTAACTGGATTTGGTTTCTTAACAAAAGATGGTTTCACAGAGCAAAATGGTCAAACAGGGAACGAATAACAACTTGGAATAGATGGAATGGGTTTAAAATGGGTGAAGGGCAGTTAAGAGTCCTTAAGCCTATTTAAAGAGGGAAATTGAATGATTACTACTAAAGAGAAGTTAAGTATTCTTTAATAAATAATCAAAATGAATAAACTAGGAAATAGGAGCAATTAAGATTTCATTGTTTATCCTAGTTCAATAGAAAACATAGAGAATAATAACGATTGAAAACAAAGTGCAATCAAGCATATTCCGAATTACTCTTTTTCATTTATTATTCAGATGTGGAACATAGATGATATAATTAAAAAAGGAAAACTTTAAAACATAAGGTATAAAGGACTTATTGATCCGGTGTTTGATTCAAGAAATCTATGGAAAGTCCTTTGCATCAATTCTTTATCCAGCAAGCGACACAAAAGTTGGTCCAGCAACACTTTATTGCAAAATAGTCAATATTACAACAATGTCTAAGAATCCACCCTCAATACTCCAATTGAGGAGGTATTTATACAAAAAAATTTACAATAAAGTATCTCATAACAAAGTGAGATATAAACTAGGGTGACTAATCATATCCTTCAAGAAAATAGGGCTAGAAGACCTAGTAGATGACAGATAATGCAACCGCATGGTTTGCTGTCCCTATTTTCGAGAATGTGCTAGATTTAGGCCCTATGATATGGCCTCTTGCTGTCCTTGGTGTAACTATGTGCTGGTTGCTCTATTTTGACCTCCCTACTGATACACTTTACCTGTTGCTCTCTTTTCATCCTCTTTACCTTCATTGACTGTAGTAAAAATCAAAATTTACCTCTTACCTAGAATAAATTAAAAAATTTCAAGCATTTCTTCCCACCATTTTGGCTGGGGTATTCTGGTTTTCTGAAGCTTTTTGAGGGTTTCATCTGTTTATGTATACCTAAAAAATGTAGGTTGAATTGGGAACAAGTGTTTTAGTTCATGCTCGACATAGAATAAGCTCTCTAGGTTGTCGTAGAGCACTCTGCCTGTAGGCAATGCTTTTATTCCTGATGCATTTGTAGATGAACTTGCTTGGTTGCCTACATATTTATTCAATTTCTCCACATAATCTTTATGCCTCATTAACCTATCATTAATCACTAAAGGACTGGGTAGCCCTTTATTCTGCAAAATATTAAATTTATCCATAAAAGCATTAATCTCTGCCTGCATGTCATGACATCTTCTTTCTAAATTCTACATCAAAGTTTTCTTGGTTAATACCCTTTTGATTTCCAAAATGGTTTATGTCTTGTCATTAATGCCTAACTCTTCCAACTGTTCTTTATTTCTAGTATTCAAAAAATGTATGAGCCTGTTGGCTACCTCAAGCATTTGTCCTAATTCTTCTCTTGTCCTTTGGAATTTTTCTTGGGCTGCCTTCACAAGATCAATCTACTCAAAAGTCACTTGGATGGATGGCCAAACATCATTTATGGATTGAGTGATGTTGGCCCAAAGAATTCTCTTGATTTCTGTTAGAGGCTTGTCAAATGTAAGTGGTTGAAGGGAAAGTACCCCTAGGGTCCTTTGGGCTAAGACTCTACCAGACTGAAAATTGCTTATACAAAGAAACACACACACACAGCCATCTTTTTTACTTTTAAGCAAATTCTAATGTTTAGGGTACATACCTAAGGTCCTACGTTCGAGAAGACCGTTAGGGTGCAAACCCTTCTTGGAGTTCCCTTCTACCTTCTTTGACCTGCAAGACAAACAAATCAAAGAACACAACAGTACATGTATAGAAGTTTATGTATAAATCATCTTTATGCTATAAAGTTAGTTATAAAAAATCTTTAAGTAACCACTTTCATAAGAATTCAACACAAGAATCTCATAAGCATAAAGAAAGATTATTCGGGAACAAAGACGTGTTTCTTTATATATAAAGGCAAATAAAGTACATATATCGGAAAGATATCACCTGAACACCTTCAGCAGGCTCCAAGCAAGCTTCCTCCCGGATTCGTTCCAGCCTCCAGCCTCCAACAAGAGCTCCTTCCAAGTCTTACTCAATGATGATGTCAAGGATGAATGATCACCAATACACATGGAAACAAGGGTTTCCTATGCAAAATGGGGGAAGTGCAGAATGCACCAAGGACTTCAGACCTGGTCTAAGGGAAAAATCTCAGCATAATAATCTTGCTCTCCTTTCTCTCTCCCCTTGGCCTTCCCTTTGATGTCTTTTTATACCCTCTCCAAAGTAGTTTTTTAGTTAGGAGTTGGTTGGGAACAGTTGGGCCATGGGCACTAACAGGTGATCCAGCAGGTAAACCCGCGATCACCGCCCGAAAAAGAGGAAATTATATTTTTTTAAGTGTTTTAATAGATACACGTGGGTTAGGTATGACAGAACCGCGTGTACACGCGTTTAACACAGGGCAAAGTCGCGTATAGGGAATAAAACACTGTTTTTTAAATTTTTGGACCAGGTCTGGAAGGAGGGGTTGCCCTAGGCCATAAGTGCAGCATCACAAACCATAAGAGTGAGATTTGGAGCTATAACAGATGCCCCCTAATGTATGAGGTCAGAAGGGGAACATGATGGCCGAAATACATTAAGTAAGTACAAGGAAAGGAACTCTGCCGAAAAACCGAGGAGGACTTCACCAGAATTCAGCCTGCCAAGCCACCGAAAGGAGATCAGAAAGAAACACTGTCTGAGGCGGGCATACCCATGCTCAGGAAAAGTAAAGCATGTCCGCATATCAGGTACAAGCGGATCCACTAAGTATACTAGTATAAATGACTGTAAAATACATAATGGATCATCTGATCATAATGAGTAAGTACATGTCTGAATATCACATATAAAACTGTCAATGATGCTGAAAGATGCAACGGATCACTGAAATCAAAGACTGATCCCATAAGGTACCAACTGAACATGATGGAATAGGATGGTACTACACTGCAAACTCAGGTGCCAGCATATAGAATGTCGCCATGACTGACTGCAACATATAAGGTGGAGTGGTATCAACTAGCAGCAACAGGAGCAACTGTCAAGTGAACCAATGAATGCTGATACAACCTGAGGTCTTCACCGACTGCCGTGGTACATTTCTACACCATGGGAATAAATGATCTGAAGTCGACCATGTGAGAAATCGTTTGATTACCGGTCATTGATGTATACCGTTAACAAACACGAGACTACTCACCGATAATGATAATGAGCGTCAAGGTACCCAGTACAATCTAACAAGTGTGAATAGATGAGCTGAAGTCGAACACCTGTAAGAATCTATCAATCAGGAGACAATGATGGTTTCCCACTGTCGATAGCGAGGAATCTGCCACTAATGACTGCAAACCCCAAGGTACTGCCAAATGGACTCTAGATCTTTGCCCCAGAGCAATGAGTCGGAGTCGATAGGGAAAGATCCGCTAGAAGGAAGGCATTAAGGCATCCTCCATCAATCTAGCGCGAGTGTAACCCGTAGGCCAATAATGTGGAAGGAATCGGACGAAAAAGATGTAGTAACCCAACCGAAGTACGTTTCCGGCGTACACAAGATGTGGCTAGTGCACGGCAGAAACCCTCTGAACCAACCAATAATGAAAGCTGACACAGAGGCGAGGTATCCACCAATAGGGTCAAATGGAAACCAAGGTACTGCACGAATCCCAATGTGTGATAATGTATGCTGATGTCGAACACAAGGGAAACCACTCAGTCAAAGACCCATGATACTGATCGATGCTGAGCACAAGGTGACCTATCAATAATGAAAATAGGGCCAGGGTGCGGTCTCTAGGTCTGCCCTCAGAGCAATGTGTCGTCGTCGATAAGGACAAGACCCGCCAGCAAGAAGTCAATGGGGACCTTCTCAAACCGGCACGAGTGAAGGACCAATATAACTGATGTGATGATAGACATGACACTGACAACCAGGGATGGCCGACTGAAAAATGAGTCAAGAGACACCGCAGAAAGGCCGACCCAGGCTAACTTCCCTTGAACAAAAGCACGACTCAATGTGACTATGTGGCAGCATATAATGAATCTGTATAAGTTCGTCATGCAGGAGGCACGAACGAACCCTCCATATGATTGGAAGAGATAACCAATCGGGGGAGAACTGACTCGATAACAAGGTTATGGCTTACCTAAGTCAAACTAAATCCCACCCATGCGGAGGAGACTTTGTTTTGAGTGCTTTGTTCAAGGGCGACACGACTGACTCTAGCTGCCAACAATAAATGGAAATAATGTCCCTGTTCCTGCTCTTTTTGGAATATTTAATTTTTTTGTCTTTTTCTGATAAGCCGGAAAAAGAATAAAAGAATGCTATGGTACAGTGGAAAGAACGAGTGTCGGTGAAACAGATGATCTAGTTCCTGGGAAAGGAACGTTCCTATGCTCAATGCAGGGAGGTGAAAAACTGGTCAGTGACACTCAGAGGTATGTCCCTTCCACGGATCTGGGTATGTCAAGCTGCAGAGGTCAAGGGTATGCAAGGTTGATTTTTTGCAGACGTCATGGTCAAAAGTGGGCTTAAACACGAGTCCAAGTGAAGCCGGCTATAGGCCAAAAGGTGCAAATGGTCAACATGCAATGCAGAAGTACAACTCAACACACATAGGAGCCTCTAGGGTATAAGGCCAGAACGAAGCGAAGAAGCAAAGAAGAATGAGTCTTCAACGCATAAGTCATGGCGGGACTACAGAGGACTCCCGAGCCTACTCAAAACGAAGCAGCATGGGCAACAAATGTCAGTGAGGTGCTAACTAGGATGCCCATGTAAAAGGATGGCTCTACCATCATGTCATGATTTAAAGAATCGGCGAGTGAAAATGGCTTGCGAACCATAACATGATGGGGTCGACCCTACGGCAGATGTATCGGTCAAATGGAGGCTAGTATGCATAATGCAATGGAAAAATGGTGTCCCTAACCTATATGCCAGTAAGAACACGATACCTGCCATGACGGGTCAGCAGTCATGGAACCGTCTCGAACCGTCGAAAAATGTCCAAAATGTCCTGAAAAACAACTCAATCTCGACATTCCAAGCTCCCAAGTTAAAAGTGACATGAAACCAAACAAAATAAAATTTTGAAAAAATTTTGCATTTTCAAAACTTATAAAAAGAAATTTTGGACTTACCATTTTCACCGTTTGACTTGGAGAGCAAATTGTGGAGCAAAAGGAGCAAACTTTCCCCGTGACTTATTCAACCGTTCAAACTTGCCGAAAACTTCCAGGTAAGCACTAAACTTGTCTTGCAATCAATTGTGATAGTCTTTAGGAAGTTTAATTAATGTTTCACCATTAGATTTTTGCAAAAAATTGCTCTGCGGCGTACACGCGGGTTGGATGTATATAAATCGCGTATACGACGGCCCTACACGCGACTGTGTATAGGGTAAACCGCGTGTGCGCAGCGAAAAATTTTTATACAAAAAACTAATGGATGAAAATGATTTTTTCTTCCAGGATGACTCTCACATGGCGTGAAAGAGAGCACTCAGCTGTAGATAATGAAGTTATGGACAATGATGAGGCATTAGATGCTTTACGGGGATGCGGATTGTTAAAATTCTTCAAGTTGCCGAATATGAAAGCAAATGTGCGTCTGCTCGAGAGACTTATTGATTATTGGGATGTCGAGGAAGAAGCTTTTATGATTGATTAGATGCCACTCAGGATAGAAGTGGAAGATATATATTTCATCACGGGCCTTTCCCGAAGGGGAGAGGTAGTACACTCCCGGGGCAGGACCCGGAATAGTCTCAGTGTAGACGACTATGTACAACTTTACTGCCCAGGTCATCGGAAGGTCGGGAGTCAGATCTCGATCCCACACGTGGCGAGTTTGTCACTACGGATAATCTTGTTCACCATAGCTCGAGTGAACGGATCATCTTCGCTACATCAGGCATCACGGGTAAACATGAGCGTAGCAGTGGACTGTCTTACCACGGTGTTTGACTGGTGTACTCCTCTACTTGCCAACATGAAGGAGCAACTTGCTTCTATCAGGAAGGGACAGACCAAGAACTTTGGGTACGGAACCATTTTATGTACTTTTTTCTTCGAGAAGGTTCCCGCACTCCGCCCCAGGGTAGCAGTTCCCATCAGTAGTCCACGTGATCCACGCATGGGCCGGTGGGCTGACTTGATGAAACGTCTGGGGGGTGGGGAAGTGCCCAGGAATGCATTCGACGACGACTTTTTTGCTTGGTGGGAGCAACAGATCATCGCCATAGATGACTACCCCTATGCTGGACTGGATTTCCGAGGAGATCCTGACCTAGTGTTACCACCAGACGCAGCATGGGGCGAGATCGGTAAGATTTTTTTGATTTTTATGATTTTATGATTTTTAGGATTTTTCAAGCATAATGATGAACTTTGAAAAATATATTTTTTGATGAGATTCAAATGACTGATATGATGATCATGTTCCAGACATTGGGCCTGTGCGACCAGATGGATTCCCACGGCATGGACGGCGTGGCCGAGGAGCCGAAGAGGAGGCTGCGAATGCGGAAAGGACGCTCAACAACGTCCAGCGACACTTGGCGAGATTGAGCTACCAAGTACCGATGGCCGAGATAGAGGACCTTCCTCCAGATATGCAGCGTCATGTGGTTGGGATGCCACGTGACTGGGTTCGCGTCTTTCGGCGCGTGGCCACTGCTATAGTTAGTTATTTAGATGCTCATCCAGAGCCGAGGCATTAGATATGCCTGACATGATTATGGGCATTTGAGTCCCAATTTTGTATATTTTGGACACACATATGTACACTCGAGACGCTTTGCGATATATATATATACAGTTTGACTTTTTGATGCATGATTTTATGATGATGAATGATTGATATGCCAGTCTAATGCTTGATTAGCGATAGAATCAGCTAACCAATTTTGAGATCTTGGAATGTGCAAATAATTAATGTAAGTAAATGATCTTTGCAACAACCTCACCCTTAAAAATTGGCGATATAATGATGGATCTCTAACCCGATAAATGTTATTTAACTGAGACACTATCAATTGAGAATCAAGATACACTACCAACGAGTCGATCCCATGAGAGATTGCCTCGGATAATAAATTGATAACAGCTGTATACTCGGCCATATTGTTTGAAGCAGGACCAATACACACGCCTCTCGATGTCATCAACTGACCAGTTGGGTAATAAAGTACCCAAGCTGCGGAAGCAAGATTCCGAGTGTGCCGACTAGCACCATCGGCGAATCCAAAATAAACCAAATCATCCATCAACACCTGCCAAAGCAGACCAAAAGTGCTGATATCAGAAAACGCTCGATAAGATATGTACAAATATACATAAAATACAAAGAAGCCATTGCCTGGTAAAACTAAGCAAAATAATTCTTTAAATAGAGCCCATTTCGGGGCTCCGCCAGCTTGTTTCCTTCGAAATCAATTAACTCATACGATCCTTTTTCTAAGACTCGTTTGATAATGAAAGGACCGTACCACATAGGCTTGAATTTGCCTGCCCCCAAGGCGTCCTTATCTTGGTCATAGACCAAGACAAGGTCACCTTCAGAAAAGACACGAGGTCGGACAGACTTATCATACTGAGTTTTGACCCTTTTCTTATGGGCCTCATTCGTCGTGGCGGCATCTCGACGCTGCTCATCGAGATGTTCCAGGTGAACTAGGCGCTCCTCGAGACTCGAAGTCTCAGGAAGAAGCTCGACAGCCAATTTCAGAGATGGAATTTCACATTCGACCGGAAAGATAGATTCCACCCCGTAAACTAACTGAAAAGGAGTAAAACCAGTAGCCGTTTTAACGGAGGTTCGGTATGCCCAAAGAGCCAGATACAACATAATGTGCCAATTGGACCGATTTTTATCGATTGTCCGTTGGAGTATCGTCTTAAGAGTTTTATTGACCGCCTCGACCTGTCCATTGGCCTGAGGATAGTAAGGAGACGAATGCTCTTGACGGAAACCTAATTTAAAAGCCAATTCGGACATTAGCTGATTTTGGAAATGACTGCCATGGTCAGTGACAATCTCTCTTGGGATACCGAATCTTGAGATAACTTGATTGAAAAAAAACAAAGCTGTCGTGTCACTGTCGTTCTTATAAGTAGGCATGGCTTCAGCCCACTTCGTGAAGTAGTCTACAGCCACGATAATGTACTTGTGATTTGCCGCTGAAGGCGGATTACAAGTCGTAAAATCAATACCCCACTTAGTAAAGGGACCGATGGTGACAACGGGAAAAAGGGGAGCTGGATGCGCGCGCATCTTGCGAGTAAAAATTTGACACGGGTGACAGCGTTTTACCGCTTCCACACAGTCCTTAAAGAGTGAAGGCCAAAAGTAGCCGGCACGTAAGATGCGCTGGGCTGTAGCAAGCCCGGATAGATGACCACCACAAGCTCCACTGTGGCAATCATTAAGAACAGACTCTGCTTCCTCTAAGGTTAAACAACGTCGAAGAATTGAATCAACCCCTCGACGGTATAAAGTGTCACCAATGATAACATAGTTTTTAGCCAGGTGACGTAACTTGCGACGTTCATCCTTGGAGGAAGTAGAGGGAAACTTCGAAGTCTGGAGATAAACAATGATATCTCCATACCAAGGGTCTTGTGAAGAGATGAGGAATATATGTTCGTCGGGTAAACTTTCCTCATAAACAACATCCTCTCCACAAGGAAGCTCAGAAATTAGCTCCGCGAAGACCATAGATTTCTTAGACTTGGCGGACAAGAACTCGAGGTCGAATTCTTGTAAAATGACTATCCATCTATTATATTTGCCCCCAATCACTCGCCTACTGAGGACAAATTGGAATGGATTGACCGCCGCTAAGACAAAAGTTTTGCGTAGCAAAATGTAATGACGGAGCCTCTGGACAGCATGGACTGCTGCCAAGGCCAACTTCTCAACTGGAGAATAGCGGAGTTCAGGGCCTATCAAGCCTCGGCTCAAATAATAAATCACGTGCTCGACAAGAGCATCGTCTTCCTGAACTAGAACCATACCAATGGTAGATTCTGCTGCAGCGAGATATAAAAGGAAGTCTCTACCATAATACGGTGGACTCAAAAGCGGGGCAGAGACTAATGCCTTTTTCAAAGCGTCAAACGACCGCTGCGCAAAGTCGTCCCACAGGAATGGAACTCCTTTCCGTAGCAAACGCATGAACCCTTTAGTGATCTCGGCATAGTTTGCTATAAACCTTCTTAAGAAATTGGCCTTCCCTTGAAGACTTTGAAGTTGACGAATTGAAGACGGGGGAGGCAACTGAACTATTGCCTCAACCTTGAAGGGATCAACCCGAATCCCTTCATTGGAAACTATAAACCCTAACAACCGACCTGATGTAACCGCGAAAACGCACTTATTAGGATTCAACCGGATTTTGTAAAAACGACATCGCTCAAAGACTAATCGAAGATGACTAGGATGATCAGTTCTCTTTCGAGAACGAGCAGCGAGATCATCTAAGTATGCCTCGATGATATGTTTGATGTCGTGGAAAGCGTAAGACATGGCCCGCTGAAAGGTGGCTCCAGCATTTTTAAGACCGAAGGGCATCTTTCGATATGCAAAGGTACCCCAGGGACATATGAAGGCAGTCTTATGCTGATCCTCAGGACGAATAGAGATTTGATTATAACCTGAGAAACCATCCATAAAGGAGAAAATCGCATTACCCGCACACTCGTCAATAATTTGATCAATAAATGGCGTGGGGTAATTGTCTTTTGGGCAAGCCTTGTTTAAGTCCCTAAAATCGATGCATACGCGGATTGTTCCTTGCTTTTTGTCCACAGGGACTGGATTCGAAACCCAATCCGTAAGAGGAACAGGGTATATAAAACCCGCCCTTAGCAGCTTCTCAACCTCAGCTTTGATAGCCGCTGCTTTCCTAGGGTTAACCGGCCGAAGCCTTTGACGAATCGGTTTTGCGTTTTCGTACGTCTTGATCTCATGTTGGACTATAGAAGGATCAATGCCGGGCATTTCCTCATAAGACCAAGCAAATACATCACGATATTCCTTGAATAGGTCGGTGTAAATTTGAATTTCTTCAGGGGAACACTCACTTCCGATGAAGATATTCTCGATGATGTTAGGATCCTTAGAGATGTTTATAGGTATCGTTTTTGAGATTACCGACATATTACCTTCGGCACGCACGTGTGTTGGAGCCAAAGGGTTCGACACCGTACAAACATCACTACCAACGAGCTCGGAGAATCTAGATTCTACTTCCTGCAATGGAGGAAGAAAATATGAGCGATGGTGTAAGTCTTCCCAAGGTCGATCTATACCCATCATAATTTCGAGGATTGCTTCTTCAGAAGGTAGAACCGAATCTAAGCAGTCCAAGGCAGAGTTAGAATCAAAGCTCCAAGCGGGGGCCACATGACCATCTAGCTCCTCTTCGGAAAAGGGAGTAGAATGGTTATCTGCAGAGTCTACGATAGCCTGATATCTAAGCTCAGCTGCAGATATAGGAAACGCCATTCCATTAACTTGCCCTTCAACTAATGTGGTCGTAGGTGAAGGCAAGGTCCAAGGGTCGGAAAAATGATGAGTTCGGAAGAACTCCTCTCGAGAAGATTCCTTGGATGATGAAATAGCATTGATTCTTGCAAAAGGAGAGGGAAGATCAAACGTACCCATCAATGAGGAATACATCCCTACTCCTAAATTCTCAGTCGGCGGGCGAGGGTTATCCACCAAAGGAACAGTAGAGTCGGAGGTTGCTTGAGGATCGATTGGAGCATAGTCCAATTGATCAACCTTAACGATTTTCCCCTCATGAGGAAAGCAAATGACACGAAACAGAGTCGAAACAACGGCTTCCATCTCGTACACCCAGTTCCTTCCTAATAGGAGATTATAGTCTAGGTTAGCATCTACGACTTCAACTTCGATATTAACGACCTTCCCTCCAACACATATAGGAAAGGCCGGGATAATCCCATGCGGCTTGTGAGAATGGCCATCAAATGCAGTTAAGACGGTTGGTGAAGGAACAGCCGAAGGTGAACCAATAGCCTTCCAACAAGACATGGACATGACACACGTGGAAGCTCCTTCATCTATAACGGTACGGAAAATATTGATTTTCCGGTATGTTGACTTTACCTGAAAAGCCATATGATGAGGGAGTCTCTTTTTGACATTTGACATGTCAAAAGAGAGCACTAGAGAGTTAGCTGGATCGACTGCTCCAATGGCGGAGAGTAAAGCACTTCTCTGAGACGGACACGACTGGAGAACTTCCAAAGCGGACATAGCACATGGGCTTTGAGCCAAATCCTCCACAATGGAGTAATTTTGAGCAGCTCTAGCATTGGGGTTAATTGTCGCGCGTTTGGCGGAACCTTTCGGTATCCTAGGTATAGTCTCAACAGGAGGTCGCTCGATATGAAGGTCATTACTTCCGGGAACCGTTTTATCCTTAGATGTTTCAGCTTCACCATAATCACGTGACCGAGTAGTCACGTTAACGTTTGAACCCATCATAAAAACATTTGATGCTTTTTCCCCTTCCTGGTTGCCCCCTGAGGAGGTCCCAGGATTCGAATTTGCGCCAGCAAGAAGTTGCTGCCCTTGGGGAAACGGGTTAGTCAACACAGCTTGCGAACTAGAAGTCCCTTGCTGTGCTAACAAGCGCTGAGCGTCTTCGATTCTAGGGCAAAGATGAGTTAGATGGTCCCCACTGCATAACTTGCAAGGAAACTTGACTTTCTTTCTCGACTCACCTTTACCACCACCAGCGTTGTTGCCGGATTTATTTGCATCGGGCTTCCCATCCGAGTTCTTCTTTTTACCACGTCCTTTCTTTTTCCCATTGGAATTTTGATTTCCTTTGGGGTTATCGGATTGGACGGCGTTAATGGAAGAATTTTGGGAAGCGGGAGGATTAGACATTGTGACTTGGTTGTTAGGAGCAGTTTGTAATGACAACTGCTGCAATTGATTCAACAAGTTCACTGTAGTCGAGTCTACTGACCCCACGATACCATCCGCGTGAGGACCTGGCTTTGGCTTAGCTAAATCAACCTTAGATCCAGGAGCATCTGGCAAGTACTTTTGGAGGATCCCAGACTGAGAGTAGATCAGTTCTAATTGCTGGGCCCTGAAAATGGCTTGCTCCTCAGAATAGACCCCAGACATGGAGACATCCTTGGAGATCTCAGGTTGCAAAGACTTCAAAAACCACTCTAGACGGTACTCCGGAGGGATTTCGGCTTTAATGAGCCTTTTTCTCCGTCTCCATTCCTGTATGTGATCAGAAATGTGGGTTGCCTTATCCTGACGAAAGGTAGCCAGAAGTTCAGTTCCGGCATCATAGCGGACAGGCAACTGGAAGTGATTCAAGAAGATATTGGCTAAGTCAGCGAACGATGTAAAGCTGCCCCCTGGCAACTCTATGTACCATTTAGCCGCATTACCAGTCAAGGTGCGCTGAAAAAGTCTCAACCTAACCGAATCTTCGATGAGGGAGTTAGATGAGCACCACAAATGGAATGTGGTTACATGATCGCCCGGATCTTCACCACTCTTCCCTTC
The DNA here is from genome assembly GCA_031772625.1 of Pinus tabuliformis. Lineage (NCBI taxonomy): Eukaryota > Viridiplantae > Streptophyta > Pinopsida > Pinales > Pinaceae > Pinus > Pinus tabuliformis. Next base: position 149,996,757 of record CM062805.1, on the reverse strand, counting down.
GAATTTTGGGATGTCCGAAGGGAGTTTGGTTGGGACCGGAGGCCAGGCCGGATTGTATCTGATAGGGTCGTTCGTTAGCTTAGTGAGATCTGGCAAGTTTAACGTTGCCAGAAATGGAAGCCTAGGAGGACCTAGGGGATTCCACCCAGACTGGGCAGAACTCCCCAAGTTCTGAAAAGATTGTCCTGGGATTTGAGAGGCACCAGGCTGCCCCAAGTGACCAGTAGAACCAGCTGAACCAAAGGGCAAGCCTTGTGGTCCAGCAAAATTTGGAGTTTGACCAACTCCTGCCGTATAAGCTCCATAGCTTGCAAAGTTTCCTCCTAAAGAATTGTAAGGAGTCGATAACCCCTGATATGGATTCCAAGCCGAAGCGAGGGGAGGAATACTTTGAAACATGCTAACCGTGGAATACGGCCTACTTCCTTGTTGGCCAATGAATGGATTCGCAGTTCCTGCGTTACTAACCCCAGGGTTATTCCAACCTTGGAAAGGATTGCTGCTTTGTCCTATTGAAGAAAAAGGCATGGATCCTACCGTTGGGTTGGAATGTGGAATATGACCACTTCCAAAAGGAAAACCCTGAAATGAAGCCGATCCGCCCATCATGGACGTAGCGGCACTGAACGGAACTGACGGAATACCCTGTGATTGGGTGCCAAAAAGGAAGGAACCAGTACTAAAAGCATTGGTTTGGGCATTTCCACTCGTGGACGGAATGGAGGTAGACCCAACCAAAGATGTGCTAGCAAACGATCCGAACAAGGAAGCGGAGGGGATGGAAATGGTTCCTCCCCCTTGCACCGATGTTGGGGTTTGCATAGTCGCAGCACTCGTGGAAGCCATGCTTCCAGTAGTGATCATAAATGGTAAGCGCGTAGCGTAACCTGGACTCGCTGGTCTATATAATGGAGGCCCAACGTATTGCAATACGTCTGGGTAACTAGATGGTAGTGGAGAATTTGGAATCACTAATGATTCTGAAAGTTCTTCTACCTCTACGTTATCCTCCGCTTGAAAGCGAACTTGAGAAAAGACTGGAGCGTCCCTCTCTTGTTCAAAAGTACCAGGCCTTGCTTGGCCGCTAATATCCCCGAGAGGAGGATCAATCCCCGATGCGTCAACCGGCGTAGGATGGACCCCACCGGTAGTATTCCCTCTGCGCCTTCTAGGAGAAGGCTCTAAACTAGGTGGCGAGAGACCACGAAGTCTTCGAGACCGTCTTGGAGACCGGTCAGCCACTTTGAATTTTTTGTTAAGATCTAACTAAAGACTCAAAAAAAATTAAAAGCTAAGCCGACTAGGAGCACAGAGCACACAGTATAAAGTTCCTAAAGATACAGCCAGTCAAACAACTTTCAAGTATTTCCGCTCCGAGTGATTGAGACCGGACACCAAAATACAAGAAAGTGAATCAAAGGGCCTTCCGAGGATAGTCTGGGATGATGAGGGCCCAGTCCTATCAGCGAAGGTATCAGAGGAAGTTACGCTGACCTCCTAACAACAGTCTGCGCCGGTGCAAGCCCCCAAGCTTCGCAAGGGTGCCCTCCGGAAGTACTGTCGAGAGTGATACAACGTCGACCTCAGGTGCCACGGGATTCCCCTCCGCAGCCACCTATGCAGATCCCTAGGAGAGGCAACTATGGGTACCAACTCGTCGCAGAAGCCAGGCGGAACAGTCGTGAGGTAAGTTCGGACAAGTAGGAGAGGGGGTATCTCTCTTCCCTGTCTTCACAGACCCTCGTGCTTAACTCCCAGATCCGGAGCTTTCCTGGTCTTCCTAACGCTATTGGATTTACTCTCTTTAATCAGACTCTTATGTTTGACGTTTTGTGTGGCCTTGGAGAGTTAACTCTCCACTCGCCTAATCCAAGGCCCTAAAATCCTAAACTTGTTGGTGTAATAACTAAAACAAAAAGTTCTAGTGGATTTTAATTAAGCGCTTGATTTTATTAGGCTGTTCTTTAAGTCAAAGGTAATGGATGTGAAACTTGTGGTGTTTTTATGGACGCAAAAGAAATTAATAAAACCTAGCTACATGCATATGCACTTTTGTTTTCGATGAATAGCAATTTCTATGAGGTTCAGAAGGCACTTGTAATATAAACAAAAAAAATTTTCTTTTTCTTTTCAGACTCCACACTCACAAAAACTAACAAAACTAAATATGCCTAAAAAGAGATGCAAATCTTACCCTAATGCAAGAACTAAATGTGGATGCACGATTCAAAGACTACTCTAAAAACAAAGAAGGAAAGTTGCTGCTTTACCAAATTTTGTCTTGCCACTGAAATGCTTAGATAGAAGATGATTTGTTACTAATCATTTCGTCCAAACAATAAAAACAAGTTTAAGATAAAAAACAAAGCACTTTCACTTCGCAAAAAAGGAAATCAAATGAGAAGCAAGTTTAAGAAAGCGAAACTCAAAAACTTTCAAAAGATTTTCTTTCAATCAAACCAAAAAGTCTTTTTCAAAGGAAAACTCTCAAAAAAAACTGACACTAATGATTGATAAACAAGCCACCAAACACTTTTGTGAATTGACACCTTTCAAATGATGAAAACTCAACAAAAATAAAATGTGTTCGAAAACGCTTTTGACAATCAAAAGCAGCAATGAAAGTCCAAAATATCAAAAGACAAGTTTCAAGAAACTGGTAACAAACAAATTTCCCGAAACAAAGGAGTAAATGGTCATAAAAATGATTTCGTTAAGCAAACACAAATGTCATGAAAACAAAATGGACACAAAGATTTGAAGACAATCTTCCCACTCTGCCGAAACAGAGCAATCAAGATTCTTAAACAGAAACCTTGTGTGTCAAAAATCAATGACGCTTGCAATCAACGAAAAACAAGACTAGCACTCCTTATAACTAGAGAGAGTTCGAAACAAGATGCCCCCTGTTAAACAGAGAACTGTCACTGGGAATTGACTGTTTTAAACTGACCCAAACCACCAGACAGACATTCAGCAAAAGAAAAATTATAAATCTTGAAAATTATGTGATATACGCGCCTGCAATTATTTGCAGAATGCGTGTATACGCGACTGTAACTAAGGAAACCTGCGTATACGCGGGTTTACTTAGTGCAACTTGCGTATATACGCTTCTGTAATCCAGAAAAAGTGCGTATATGAAGTCTTTCAAGAAAAAATAAAAAACACAAACTGAAAAACTGGAAAAGCTTGGAGTTCAAGAAAATATCAGACAGTCAGAACCAACAAACAGAGGGACTGAGCCTTGATTGGCTTGAGGACTACCCAAACTAGGAACAACAAGAGTGTTGTCCCCAGCGGAGTCGCCAATTCTGGTTGAAGGGAAAGTACCCCTAGGGTCCTTTGGGCTAAGACTCTACCAGACTGAAAATTGCTTATACAAAGAAACACACACACACAGCCATCTTTTTTACTTTTAAGCAAATTCTAATGTTTAGGGTACATACCTAAGGTCCTACGTTCGAGAAGACCGTTAGGGTGCAAACCCTTCTTGGAGTTCCCTTCTACCTTCTTTGACCTGCAAGACAAACAAATCAAAGAACACAACAGTACATGTATAGAAGTTTATGTATAAATCATCTTTATGCTATAAAGTTAGTTATAAAAAATCTTTAAGTAACCACTTTCATAAGAATTCAACACAAGAATCTCATAAGCATAAAGAAAGATTATTCGGGAACAAAGACGTGTTTCTTTATATATAAAGGCAAATAAAGTACATATATCGGAAAGATATCACCTGAACACCTTCAGCAGGCTCCAAGCAAGCTTCCTCCCGGATTCGTTCCAGCCTCCAGCCTCCAACAAGAGCTCCTTCCAAGTCTTACTCAATGATGATGTCAAGGATGAATGATCACCAATACACATGGAAACAAGGGTTTCCTATGCAAAATGGGGGAAGTGCAGAATGCACCAAGGACTTCAGACTTGGTCTAAGGGAAAAATCTCAGCATAATAATCTTGCTCTCCTTTCTCTCTCCCCTTGGCCTTCCCTTTGATGTCTTTTTATACCCTCTCCAAAGTAGTTTTTTAGTTAGGAGTTGGTTGGGAACAGTTGGGCCACGGGCACTAACAGGTGATCCAGCAGGTAAACCCGCGATCACCGCCCGAAAAAGAGGAAATTATATTTTTTTAAGTGTTTTAATAGATACACGCGGGTTAGGTATGACAGAACCGCGTGTACACGCGTTTAACACAGGGCAAAGTCGCGTATAGGGAATAAAACACTGTTTTTTAAATTTTTGGACCAGGTCTGGAAGGAGGGGTTGCCCTAGGCCATAAGTGCAGCATCACAAACCATAAGAGTGAGATTTGGAGCTATAACAGTAAGATCTTTCTCCAATGATTTTACTTTGTTTTCTAACATTTTAATCTCCCTTGTCTTTTCTGCAACATTTATCCTTGAGAGATCATAGTTTTGTTCCATTTTGGCATATTGCTCCTTTACCTTATTTAGTTCTGAAACTTGTAGTTTCAGGTCCTCCATTGATTTTATTAGCTCTTCTGTGCTCAAATTAGCAGTACTGCCCTGTGCTACTCCTGCTGTTCCTGTTGTTGCTATACCTATAACTGCCTCTGCTGTGACTGGTGGAATATTTGGTGCCAATGCTACTCCAAGAGTTGATGGGACTGTTGTTGATACTACTGGTATTACATTGGGAGGCTGGGAGGTTGACTCTCCCTGCTTTTCCTTCAATGCCTTTTCAAGTGCTTGTTCAGTATCATTCAATCGTTCATTGAGCTTTAAGAGTAAATACATTAGCTCTTCTTCAGATTTTTGCTTTATAACCTCATCAATCTGTGGATGTCTTAAAGGTGGCAGTTTTAGTTGCTTCCTTAGGGCAACAATATCTTCATCTTTCTTTTTTATCAAGGCTTCTGTAGCCGTTGCATCTTCAGGATCATGGCCCAACCCAATAATTATTTCTTCTAAGGTTTTTATTCTATTATATTTGGCCTGAGAGGAGGCATTTTCCAAGTGTAGTTGAGCAGTAGTGTTGTCCAAAGAATTTTGTAACCTGTGGGCCATGATTGCCTTGCCAGTCAAGGTTGAGTAAATCATTTCTCCTGTTTGCTTATACAACTCAATTTGATCCAAAGGATGAATATCCTTTGCCATGACTTCAAAATTTGTTCTGAGATAGTCTGCTGATGATCTAGGTTGCTGAACCTTGGGCTTGAAATAGCTCATTATCATCTTGCCTTCTTTGATGTCATAGGCTGACATCAATCTTTGTTGATTTGTAGGAGCCATATTCAAATATTGGTTATAAACCTGCAACCTCAATGGATCATTCCTGGCTTTTATTTCTATGAATGTTTTCTTGATATATGAGGCATCAGTCCCCGGTGGCTTGGAAGAGGAGATCTCTACACTTTTCTTCTTTTCTAGCTCCTGCCTCTAAGAGCTAGTGGATGTTCCTCCTGTTTGGAAAGTTTGTTGGCTTTCCATTCTTTATTCCCTCTTACTATCTGTATTTTCTTCTGCAAATTCCTCCTCTGAAAGGGGATTTAATTTCTGTCTCTTTGTTCCAGGCTGTCCTAATGGTTCACTGGTAGGGGTATTTTTTTCCCTGTCTCTCTTTTTGTTTCTTTCCTCATTTAGAGGAGTTTGTAGAACTGGAGGCTCTCCTATATTAATCTGAGTGGGAGGAGTCTGTATTTGAGCCTATTCTTTGGAAGTTTTAGGTTGCTTGGACATTGTAGGCTATTCAGTGTGTTGAAAGTTGGTCTCTAATTCCTTGCCCTTGGATGACCCTGTAGCTGGTATACTTGTTTCCTGTGAAGGTTGCTGAGAGGTTCCAGCACTGGAGGCACCAACTCCTGACCTTTGAGATAACTTAAATGGTACCTGCCCAAAAGAATCCAAGTCAAGTGTTTTCTTAAGATCTCTCATAACTTTCTCAAAATTGACCTGTTCACTATCATGCTCTACTGGGGTACCTTCCCTCCATTCATCCATATTTGCATATTTTTCAATTTCTAGAATTCTATGGTGAATATATGGGGAAAACCTATTCTTCATTCTTCTATCACATATAAAACTGTTAGGATCATATGGTTTCCACCCAAAACTCTTTTGTAACTTAAATTGCTCTTCTAAAAATTTTTCCGCCTCTTTCCATGCTTCCCTAGTGTTGTAGACAAAAGGGCCTAGCTGGTTCTTGATTCTAAGTTGAGATTTCTTCTTGGCATTACAAAAATGGACTAGGTCTGCATTTATCATTTGCCTGAAATATTCCAATGCAAAGAGTCTCATTGGAACATACTTTGGTAGCTTAAAAGGGCAGAGTTCACACCCATAAATCCTGATTTCTGTGTGATTCTTGTATAGGTACCAGTCACCTATCCTGTACTTCTTGGAGAGCTGCAGGATTTTCTTCATATCACCATTTATCCTAGGAGGGGAAACTCCTATCAATAAAGTGGTTTTTGGATGGAAAAATAGGTCAATGAACTCATTGTAGATGTAAGGGGTCTCAATGGAATTATGGAAAATGGGACTCCAAAAAATGACAGACCTTGGATTGCCTCTAGTGTCAAGTTTCTTGATAGGGAAAGGGAAGTTGTCTAACTGATAATACAACAGAAGATGATAGATGAAAGTAGTGTATTTAAAGACTCCTTCATTGTCCAGTCTTAGTAATTGGTCATGAATTTTGTTGGCAATATAAAAGGCATAATCATATTTAACAGTAGGGAGCTGTCCAAGAGTAAAAATTGACAATAATACTAAGGTTATCTCATCAACATACTCTCCGGAGTTGAATCCCATGATTGAGGCTATCATATCAACAATAATTTTTCCTATATATGTAAAGAAAACCTGCAGATAAGGAGGTGGGCCTTTAGGCTGATGTTTAGGGTCCATGAACATCTGACAGATGCGAGTCAGTTCTGATTGAGACAATTGGGGAGCTCTTTCAAGTAAGTATCCCATAGAAAGGGGAGTGAGAGCATTACTGGAGTGGAATCGCAACATTTAATTGATGGACTGAGTAGCTATGGGAAAAAGGATTGTTTGACTTGGGGACATGATTGCTTTTTGGTTAGGGTCATAATTGGCACAACAGTGATGAATGATATCTAGGAAAACATGGACTGAAGGGAGGAAGTACATGGGAAGGTTGGATTCCCATAGTCCTAAGATGTCAGAGCCATTAAGATAGCTGTCTCTGGCTTGGCAAAAGATCTTAAGGTAGTTTTCATTACCAAATAAGTCTTTTATCTGAAAATATTTATCGGCCAGAGGCAGATAATCTAAATCTTTGTGAGGAGCGTTCATGGGTACAACATTCAAAGCTATAGGAGTTTCCATCTCTGGTTCTTGTGGATTCAGGAATGGAATTTGGGTTTCCTCTGAAAAATAGTGAAAACAGCAAGTTTGGGAACCTATATAGTGAAACAAAGACTGAATGTATAGTGAAATTGGTATTTTCTGTGGAATATTTAGTATAAAACCAAAACTTGCAAGGTTTCGGTGGAAATGGGTAAATACCTGTATTGGGGAAGTCAATAGTGCAATGGCAAGATGGATAACAGGTTCTGGATGGCGTCACTGCAAATTTTCTGACCAGGTGGCGGTTGAAAAGCTTCAGCGGTTGACTGGGACGTCGCTTTGCATGGGAACACAATTTGCCATATAAAACATTGAAAATGACATTTCATTGGTTTTATTCGCAAAATCTAGGTTGGCGGGGTTTTTTGGATTATCGGGCGGGTGACGTACGTAGGGAAATGACGTTTTGTCATTTATGGAGGGTGGTAAGCGGTATGTGATCGCACCACTTTTGGAGGCAGGCAGTTTTCGGTCGAGGGACAGCGATTCCACTAGTCGCATGCCGCGTGGTGGAGGTACAGGAGGAAAACCACCTGGTGATCACGCATTAACACGTGGTCACCAGGGAGGACACGATATTGATTCGAACCGTTGGATGATAAGGATGAGATCTAATGGTGGACAGGAGCAGGGTATGGCGGGATTTTAACTGCGTCGGGCACGATTTAATTAATAAGTTAATAAATCATATCGGGGACTTTGTGAATGGTGAGGAGGTTCTTAATTAACCAGGATGGTTAATTAATTCCTTTTTGTGGAGCGGGGAGATTAGGTTATTAATGAATCTCAGATTAATCCATTAATCCCTTTTTAGCTTTGTTTATGGTTATAATTAACTGAGGTGGGGTATATAATAATTTGGGGATTTAATATATAATTAATTAATACAGGAAAGGGCGGAACTTTAATTGGGAGTTATATAATATGTGTTAAAAGTTAATATGACATAAAATGAGAATAAGCGCTAAGTAAAACATTTAGAGAGTATATTTAACTTAGGCTAAAGTGAAAAGGGGATTTATGTAATATTGTGAAATTTTCCTAAGTACAATGAGATTTTACTTAGGAAAGGACTTATGAAAATGAATGAATGATGGTTTTTAAGTAGTTTAGGCTTTTAGATTATTGGGCTGAGGGTCCAGTCCCTCCAAAATTCATAGAAATGCTCTGAGCCCCTTTAATTTTCAAATACCTTAATACTTTAGGGGGAATTAGTGAAATCTTTAGGGAAAAATGTAAAGGGAAGTTAATTATTTGACCTTGTTTTGCTTGAACTACCTCAAGTGAAATGTCTGCCTTACACTTGTGATAAAAGTGAAAATTAACACATTTAGAGACATTATCCATTACAAGTAATTCTGCAACACCATCTACGTACCCTACCTACTTTAGCCTGACATTTTTCTTCTTTATTAGGGTGCACTTGGACTGGAAAACCCTTATCACACTTTTTCTTTTACATATAGAAATCTATCTAAGTCTAACCTTATTACATCCACGTGCTCAGATTAAACTGTTGAGCTCCTTTTATTCACTCTACCTGTCTACTTATCTGCCAAGATTAAATAGTTTGGTTAGATTTTATTCTCTATCTCTAAAACATAAAATTGAAAATATGAACTAGCCAAGTTTAAACTATTTGATTGTTCACCAATTGTGGCATAAGTTACAAGTTGCACACAATTTGTTTATTACATAAGAGTAAAAAATAGTGGAATTTAGACTTGCACACTTTCCTTGGTCTTTCTTTTGGTGAGGTAAATTTTCCTTCACTTTTTTGACCATTTTATTTCTTTTCACCCTTTGATTCTTCTTTTAGGATATACCCTTTTTACATTTTTATTTTTTAACAATATGGAAAAACTTTGCAACAAGTAAAGGCATGAACATATTACCTAGCCCATCAATTCAATCATGAAATATGACACCTATTGGTATAGGAGCATAACACTGGCTCCACTTGGGGATGGCTTTTCCTGGTGGAAAGTCAAGAACAGCAGGTCAGATGGCCTCTAAATGACTTTGACTGTGCTATGAAATCTCCTTATGCTTGTTGCTTTATTGTATGTATGACAGTAACACTTCTGAATCTTAGGGTCTTCTCTCCGAGCTTCAACTCCAGCAAGTTACTATCCAATCCAAACTGTGACATTACCAAGGATATAGTATGTACATGTTAAAATCAGAATACATTAAAAATTAGGATCATAGTAATGTTTCAACATCCGACCATTAACTGGCCCTTCTTCTGTTTCTGTGCCATCCAAGTTTTTGAGATAGTAAGTATTGTTCCCTTGTAAGGCATGGATAATAAAAGGTCATTTCCATAGGAAGTCAAACTTCCCATGTTTTCCCTTATCCTCTCTCTTGGAATCCCATCTTAAAACTTTGTCTCCAAGGTAGAAATATTCTGCCTTGGTTCTTTTATCAAATATTTTCTTAAGCTTCTCTTGTAACTCTTGGGATCTCTTATACACTTCCTCTTTGTTCTGCTGCAGATGGATGGTCTACTTTATCCTCCTTTGAATATCATTGGGTTCCACTTGAGCTTCTTGAAGTAATTTCATTACAGGAACTCCTAAAGATGAAGTAAATACAACTTCCATGCCATATACTAATTCATAAGGAGTAGTTCCAATAGATTTCTTGGTGGTAAGTCTGTCTGCCCATAGTGCATTAGTAAGTTTCTTGTGCCAATTTTTCTTGTTCTCTTCCAATAATTTCTTAATAATATTAATTAGGCTTTTGTTGGAAGACTCAGCTAGACCATTACCTTGAGGGTAATAGGCTATGGAATGGCCTAAAGTGATATGGTACTTATTACAAAAACTTATCATTTTCTTGGATTTGAAGGCAATAGCATTATCAGTTATGATTTTCTCAGGACAGCCAAATCTAGACAATATGTTGGTTTCTAAGAATCCTATAATCACTGTGTCATTGGCTTGTCTAGAAGGAATGGCTTCTATCCATTTGGTGAAATAGTCAGTGGCAGTGAGAATCCATTTGTGTTGGCCAGAGGAGGGAGGGTGGATTTCTCCAATGAAGTCTAGGCCCCATTGTTGGAAGGGTTTTTCAGTGGAAATTGGTCTCAAGGGTAAAGTTAATAGTTTTCTCTTGCCTTCAAAAATTTGACATTTATGGCAAGCAGTGACAAATTTTTTTACATCAATGAACAAGGATGGACAATAAAATCTAGCCCTTAGGATCTTATTTGTAGTTGCTTTCTAGTAAAGGTGTCCACCACAATCTCCTGCATGAAATTCTCAGAGAGCCTTGTCAGCTTCTTCTTTTATTAAACAATTCAATAAACTACCTTCATGATTTTTCCAAAAAAGAGCATTATCTAAAATAGAAAACTTTGAAGCTTTCATCTTTAAAAACCTTTTCTTTGTTCTGGATAACCCTGGAGGAGCCTGCAGGTTTAATAATACATAAATTATATTAGCATACCAAGGTGAATCTAAGAAGGCCTGGCTGATTTGTGGAGTCGCCATCTCCTGTTCATTATCCAGTTCATTAATGTCTAGGGCTTGACAATTTGTTTCAGTCATGAGCTTGGCCAATCCCTGTCCTTTTATAAGCTTTGTAGGTTTTATTTCAATATCATACTCCAATATAGTAGCAATCCATTTACCTCATTTGCCCTCAATTCCATCCTAAGTTAAGATGTCTTTGACAACAAAATTTGGTACATAGGCTATTACATGGGAGTACAATATGGTAGGATATTCCGACACATAGGAAATAGTTAAGTACAACTTGGTCTAGTATAGAGTTAGGTAAAGTTTGTTTCTTTACCTTGTACATTTTGTAACTTACAATCTGACGGTCACGATATGTAGTGATCCGACGGTTCATTCTCTCCTCGGTATTACCGACACTTGATCCATGGCTTGACACCTGATTGGTCCATGATTTCTATTTAAAGCGCATGGAGGGTCATTTGTAGGGTAATCCGTCTATGAGAGAAGCTTATGTAAATTTTCATTATTTTATTAATAAATTGCCTGAAGTGGCCGCGTTGGCTCAGGCCGTGGTCTGTTTCCCTCTTTGAGGGTTTTAACCACGTCAAAAATACTGGTGTATTGATCTGCGATCTGGTTGTGAGCGGTGTCCTTTGGTGTTCTGTCTGAGGAACTTACCCTGTAAATTCCTACATGGTAATGTAAGTGTCCTAAGTGTGAGGAACAGACTTAGGACACTTACATTATTTTCTCGGTCTTCAAGTCTTGCAATCCAAGGAAGGTATTTCCCTTTCCCAATCCAAGTATGCCTGTGATATTCTACGCCATTTTCACATGGAAGACTCTAAGCCAGCCCCTTCTCCCTTCCAGTCTGGAGTCAAACTTTCAGTCACTTGTACTTCTCCTGAAGTTGATGCTACCTTATACCGTCAACTTGTAGGAAAACTTCTGTATCTAACCCATACTCGACTTGACCTTTCCTTTGTCGTTGCCCTTGTTGCTCGGTTTATGCAAAACCCACATGAAAGTCATTGGAAAGCAGCTAAAAGAATACTTCACTATGTTCGAGGTACAGTTCAGTTTGGGATTCATTACAGTGCCGAAGCATCTCCTCTACTGGTTGATTTCACTGATTCCGATTGGGCTGGTGACCTTGATGATCGGAAGTCTACTGCAGGTTATGTGTTCACTCTTGGTTTAGGACCTATTACATGGGCCTGAAAGAAACAAGGTGCCATTTCTCTTTCTTTAGCAGAAGCAAAGTATCGTGGTGCCGTAGAAGCTAGTAAGGAAGCCTTGTGGCTTCGTCAGATCCTGTCAGAGTTTGGCTTTCAGCAGCAGCATCTGACTACACTTTGGTGTGATAATCAAAGTGCCATTCAGCTATGCAAAGATCCAGTCCAACATCAGCGTAGCAAACACATTGAACTGCACATGCACTTCATCAGAAAGCTCATTCATGACCATGTTCTTGAAGTGCAATATTGTTCAACATATGATCAAGTTGCAGACATCTTCACAAAGGCTCTCACAGAGGCGAAGTTCACTCAAATTCGATTTATGGTTGGAGTTCAGGAAGTTGTCACTAAGGGGGGATAGGCTCTAGTGCCTCCTTCCTTCTCCTATTGTGTCATATTTGTAAATCCTTCAATCCTATCCCAAGTTGTTCTTAAGGGGGGATGTTAGGATATTTCGACACATAGGAAATAGTTAAGTACAACTTGGTCTAGTATAGAATTAGGTAAAGTGTGTTTCTTTACCTTGTACATTTTGTAACTTACAATCCGACGGTCATGATATGTAGTGATCCGACGGTTCATTCTCTCCTCGGTATTACCGACACTTGATCCGTGGCTTGACACCCGATTGGTCCATGATTTCTATTTAAAGTGCATGGAGGATCATTTGTAGGGTAGTCCGTCTATGAGAGAAGCTTATGTAAATTTTCATTCTTTTATTAATAAATTTCTTAAAGTGGCCGTGTTGGCTCAGGCCGTGGACTGTTTCCCTCTTTGAGGGTTTTAACCACATCAAAAATACTGGTGTATTGATCTGCGATCTGGTTGCGAGCGGTGTCCTTTGGTGTTCTGTCTGAGGAACTTACCCTATAAATTCCTACACAATATGTAGACTCTAAAGTCTTTAATAGCTTTTACAAGTGCAAAAGCTTTTTTTTCCACTATTTTATATTTTATTGGTGCATCCCTAAGTGCTTTACTAAAAAAGGCTATAGGTTTTTCACATCCTTGATCATCCTTTTGTAGTAAAACAACTGCTATGGTGTGTTCTGATGCAAATGAAAATATTATGAAGTCTCTATCAAACTTTGGACTTGTAAGGACCGGTGTTCAAGTCAAAGCCATTTTAATTTATTCAAAGGCATGTTTGGCATCAACTGTCCATTTAATACTTGAATCCTTTTTCAACATATTATTAAGCAATCTAATTAATTCAGCTAAATTAGATATGAATCTTCTCAAAAAGTTAATCTTTCTTATGAAAGCTTGAAGTTCTTTGACATTTCGAGGGTGGGGTATTTGCAGAATAGCTTCTATTCTAGCAGGATCAATTCTGATTCCGTATTTGGAGATAATATGGCCTAAAATCTTGCCTTCCTCTAGACCAAATAAGGACTTCTTAGGATTTAAAGAAATACCATATTTTCTACATTTTAAGAATACTTGTCTCAGATGATCCAAATGTTGTTGATTTGATTTAGAAAAAACAGTCAGGTCATCTAGATATATAACCAGAAAATCATGAATTTCTTTTGCAAATGCTATGTTCATTGCTCTTTGGAAGGTCTCCCCTGCATTTTTAAGTCCAAATGGAATTTTGACATACTTGAATGTGCCCCATGGTGTTGTAAAAGCAGTATTTTCCTGGTCATCAAGATGAACCAAAATCTGGTTATAGCCTGAGAACCCATCCAAAAGTGAAATCCTAGAAGCACCTACTACCCTTTGTAAAATGTGATCCATCTTGGGTAAAGGGTAATTATCCTTCAAAGAAACCTTATTCACATTTCTTAAATCAACACATAATCTGATTTCTCCAATTTTCTTCCTAGTAGGTACTAGATTAGACACCCACTCAGAAAACCTGATAGGAGCAATTATCCCTGCTTCATACATTCGTTTGATTTCTTTTTCAATTAAGGGAAGCAGTACATGGTTAATTCTTCTAAGCTTTTGCTTGAATGGTTTCTGATTTTCCTTCAGAGGTATTGTATGCTGAATTATGGAGGTGTCATAAGATTTCAGGTCTTCATAGCTCCAGGCAAAGACATCCTGGAATTCTCTCATCAGTTCAACATATTTGAGTTTTTGGTCAGGGGACAAAGATTTAGATAACTTTACCATTTTTGGATTTTCTTCAGTTCCCAAGTTATAGTCCTCAATATCTGATTTTAAGGGTTCCATCTTAGGTTTATTTGGAATATCATTGAAATCAAATAGATCTTCCAAGGGAGTTAATCCCTTAGGCAAATGATTGTCTTTTAAATTGATTATTTCAGATTCTCCTTCAATAATTTCATCAATATCCATTTCTTTAAGATCCTGCATTTCTTTGTTGGTAAATTTTGTTGGATGAAGCATTTGAGTTGCACTTTCTGTTGAAATGTATGTTTCTATCTTATTTGTTTGATCAATCTCACTAACTGTATCTACATCTATGTTAATGCTACAAAATTCCTCATCTAAGGTTAAGAAATTGTTAATCTTCTTATCACTATCAAACACTTACCAGTTCTTCAAATTGTCAGGTATAGCTGGTCTATGTCTAATCTCAGTTGTGAACTAAAGATTAGGTTCGAATGGTAATTTGCAGGTGCTGGAAAACATTGCTAGACTATGAGCTTGCAAGTTATGTTTTCTTGGGATTTTGGCAAGCTTGGTTTCCAAAAATGTATTGAGAATCTCTATCACTATATCTCTATAATACTTCAATCCGGGATCATTTGTTGAATATTGTCCTTTAATCTATTGAACTATTAATTCAGAATCTCCTAAGACCGATACCCTAATTGCTCCTAATCTTTTAATCAATTTAAGACCTAGCAACAGAGCTTCATATTCTGCCATATTATTGGTGCATCTAAAGTTTAGTTTGTAGGCATGGCCTTTAGCCTAATCATTTTCAATATTGTGCACCCAAACGCCTGCTCTTGCTCCTAATTTGTTAACTGAACCATCAAATTCTAAGTGCCAAAGAATTTCATGTTCATAATTGGTATCAGGAGTCTCAGCAATTTGTTTAATAGGGAGATTTGGTATTTTAGTTTCTTTCGGTTTCTCTTGGGTGTCTGATGTTTCATTGTTCTCAGAAATTTCTTGTATTTGAACATTAGATTTTTCGTTTGTAATTTCTTTTGGTTCTGCTGCTAAAACTTCCAATTCATTTGAGGAATCATTTTTAGCATTGTAAAGAATGAAAGAATCCATATCAGAGTGTACTGAGTAGATAGGGAAATTTTGGGGTTTCTCTTGACTACTTACAACGTATTTCATTAAGGTTTCTCTATATAGTTTCTTGGGTTGACCGAACACTGAAATAGTAGCATAAGACATGTCCAATTGTAGAGATCCTTGAATATTTACACCCCAAGACCTGGATAATAACATTCCATACTTTGGTGGAATATCTACTACTACTATGTCCATTAATATTGTTTTGGCAGGATATTAAACTAGTGATACACACAAGTCTTTGATTAATCCTAAACATCTGACCTGAATTGAATCGAAAGAAAAGAGGTCTTTGTATGGACTAGTGATGTCTAGTTCTAATTTCTCCATTACAGATTTAGGCATTAAGTTATGAGATGTGGAAGAATCAAACATGGAATTATGAAGTATTTTATCATGTATGTTCAAACTTACATAGAAAGGAGGGATTCCTCCATCTACTGTTTTTCCATTCACTTCAGGGCCAAAAATCAATTCAGGCTGGTCATCAAAAACATTTACTGAATCTTCATTAACCGAGATTTTGAGTGATCTATTGATCTGGCTTCTGTAGACATCATGTTTAGCTAATTCAGACAATGGAACAACTATTTTTAATCTGCCTACTTCAGTCTCCAGATTAAAAGGTTTTCAGTTTGAGTTCTTGTATTTCAGACAGTTGGATTCTCCTTTTCTTCTGTATTCTCTGTGTTTCTCTCCTTTTCAGGAGTGGGGTTATGGGATGAAGTTGCTTCCAAATCAACTTTTGGAGGTTCTTCCACGTTTCCTTTGGAAGGAATAGAAGTGGAAGGTTGTCTATTATTTGGTTGATTATCAGATACATCTTCAATAATTGGGTTAGCTAGATTAGATCTGTTCTGGAAATAATATGTACAGGGGTGGTATTGGTCTTACCTTTGTTAGGTTGCTTTGTAGCTTTCTGTTTATTGGTTTCAAGGATATCTATTCTTCTGCTCCTCAGATTATATTACTTGTGGACTTCATAAATGGATGTATCATATCCCTCCATAAAGTCAAATGATTCACCTGACTGAGTTTGGAATTGTTTAAGAATGTGAGCTTCTTGATCCTCTTGGCTCAAGAAAACTTGTTGGTCATTATTGAGTCCCATCAAATTAATTTGAGTATATTTTTTTGGTTCATCAGAAGTTGAGGCTTCAGCATAATTTTTCTGGAATGGCGGCCTAATGTTTTGATCAAGGCCAGTCTTTCCAGTGTTCGAGTTTTGGTTCTTCCTGAAATTTGGATTTCTCCCAGTATTGCTTGGTTGACCATCCCAAGGGGATTTCCTTTCAATCATTTCTACTTTATCTCCTAGCCTATCCATTCCTTTAATAATAGCATCCAGTTTCTGTTCAAAGGCTGAGGGTTCTTCTTTCAAAGGTATCCTCCTTTCACTTCTAGCTTTAGCTTGTTTGGATATCAGGTTGGCTTCAACACTAAAAGCTATACTTTGCATATCTTCTAAAGTCTGAGGAGCTCTTTCCCTAAGCTGGTATGCCATATCAGAATCAAATCCATCAGGGAATTTGATAAATTCCAAATCTGGAGGAGGTCTGAGGTTTTGAGGAATAGCATTGTAAACATTATTGAACCTAGTACAGTAATCTTGTATAGTTTCTTGTGTTCATCTCTTCAGGTTTTCATATTCTGATAAGATCTGGAGAGGATCTTTCTTCTTTTCCCATATGTTCAAGAAGGTTGTATAAAGAGCTTGTAGGTCATTGATACTATTTGCAGGGAGGGCTCTAAACCAAGTTCTAATGTCTCAAGTCAGGCTTTGAACAAATATTCTCATTCTGACATCATCTGTATCAATTTCATATATCTCAAAGTAGTCTGTCATCCTTTTGGTATGTTGTTGTGTAGTGTAAGTGCCAGAACCATTGAAAGGAGTGATTTTACTTTGATAATCTTGGGGCATAGCCCCTAGATTGGCTGGTAATACCAGAGGAGTGTATTTGTTTGCCATTGCAGTAGATAGGGTTGAAACAATAACTGGGGTTGGTCTTGGAGTGGTAGGTGGAGGGGTGGAAGGGGTGGTTTGAGGTTGAGATGTCTGAGGTGTTGTTGATGAACTTGGAGAGGCTGAAGTGATTACAGAAAGGTTTGGTGTTCCTACAGAGGTAAGCTCAGATTGAATGGAATTTTGCAAATGTCTGTCAAGATGTGAAGTGACAATCTCAAGTTGTAAATCTTTGATAAATAATGGATCATGAACTATGTGAGCTAACTCAGAATCAGAAAAGATTACAAATAAAGAGGTCTCAAAATATTCATAAAATGTTCGTCCTCAAGGTAAATCCATTTCATAGGATGGTATCTTGATCTATATAAAGGCTGAGAACTAGCAGAACTCTCTTGGCTTTCTTGTCTCCTAAGAATCCTAGGGATTAGATTAGGGTTCTCAAACACAAGTGGTGGATTTGGATCAGGGTTAGCTCTGGTGTAATGAGTCCTTTCTGAAGCCAGGTTTCTAGGTAAGTTTTTGTTTTTTCTCTAAATGGGTTGGACAATACAACTTCTTACAATTCTTTAAGAGGCTTTAGGTATGGGATTTGAACTTTCTTAAAGACTTATTTGATAAGAGGAACTAATCAAGTATTTGAAACCAGATGTTCAATCCATAAACTGGACTAGAGATAGACTGAAGCAGCATTCATTTGCTTATGCAATTGCAGTGCAAGAGTATTTCAAAGGCTACCTGGCTAACTTCAGGCTCTGTCTGTAGCTTATAAAGTAAACAATAGTAACAAACAAATTATTCAGATTCCCAGTGGAGTCACCACTATGTTATCACTCAGATTTTCCTTGAAGTTGTTGGGAAGAGGAAAGGGGTCCGAGGTAACCACAAACCAACTTTTAGGTACAGAATCTAACCAAATCTGTACCCAGAGAGGGCTCTCTCTTTATGATTTAGCTTGGTTTTGAAATATATTAGGCTAGTTGTGAAGTTTAAGAGTTTTGTTTGAGTTTGGGTGGTGAGATTCGATAGCAGAGGGGTAAGACTGAGTAGTTTAGGCCATTGGACTAATGGAGTAAAAGAAGATGGCTTAACTGGATTTGGTTTCTTAACAAAAGATGGTTTCACAGAGCAAGATGGTCAAACAGGGAACGAATAACAACTTGGACTAGATGGAATGGGTTTAAAATGGGTGAAGGGCAGTTAAGAATCCTTCATCCTATTTAAAGAGGGAACTTGAATGATTACTACTAAAGAGCAGTTAAGTATTCTTTAATAAATAATCAAAATGAATGAACTAGAAAACAGGAGCAATTAATATTTCACTGTTTATCCTAATTCAATAGAAAACATAGAGAATAATAACGATTGAAAACAGAGTGCAATCAAGCATATTCTGAATTACTCTTTTTCTTTTATTATTCAGATGTGGAACATAGATGATATAATTAAAAAATGAAAACTTTAGAACATAAGGTATAGAGGACTTATTGATCCGGTGTTTGATTCAAGAAATTTGTGGAAAGTCCTTTGCATCAATTCTTTATCCAGCAAGCCATACAAAAGTTGGTTCAACAACACTTTATTCCAAAATAGTCAATATAAAACCTTTGTTTAAGAATCCATCCTCAATACTCCAATTTAGGGGGTATTTATACAAAAAAAAGTACAATGAAATATCTCATAACAAAGTGAGATATAAACTGGGGTGACTAATCATATCCTTCAAGAAAATAGGGCTAGAAGACCTCGTAGATGACAGATAACGCAACCGCATGGTTTGCTGTCCCTATTTTTGAGAATGTGCTGGAGTTAGGCCCTATGATTTGGCCTCTTACTGTCCTTGGTGTAACTATGTGTTGGTTGCTCTATTTTGACCTCCCTATTGATACACTTTACCTGCATCTGATACTCTTTACCTGTTGATATCTTTTCATCCTCTTTGCCTTCATTGACTGTAGTAAAAATCAAAATTTACCTTTTACCTAGAATAAATTACAAAATTTCAAGCATTTCTTCTCACCATTTTGGCTGGGGTATTCTGGTTTTCTGAAGCTTTCTGAGGGTTTCATCTGTTTCTATATACCTGAAAAATTTAGGTTGAATTGGGAACAAGTGTTTTAGTTCATTCTCGACATAGAATAAGTTCTCTAGGTTATCGTAGAGCACTCTAACTGTAGGCAATGCTTTTATTCCTGATGCACTTGTAGATGAACCTACTTGGTTGCCTGCATACTTATTCAATTTCTCCACATAATCTTTATGCCTCATTAACCTGTCATTAATCACTAAAGGACTGGGTAGCCCTTTATTCTGCAAAATATTAAACTTCTCCATAAAAGCATTAATCTCTGCCTGCATGTCATGACATCTTCTTTCTAAATTCTGCATCAAAGTTTTCTTGGTTAATACCCTTTTGATTTCCAAAATGGTTTCTGTCCTGTCATTAATGCCTAACTCTTCCAGCTGTTCTTTATTTCTAGTATTCAAAAAATGTAGGAGCCTGTTGGTTACCTCAGGCATTTGTCCTAATTCTGTTCTTGTCCTCTGGACTTCTTCTTGGGTTTCCTTCAGAAGATCAATCTACTCAAAAATCACTTGGATGGATGGCCAAATATCATTTATGGATTGAGTGATGTTGGCCCAAAGAATTCTCTTGATTTCTGTTAGAGGCTTGTCAAATGTAAGATCTTTCTCCAATTATTTTACTTTTTCTTCTAACATTTTAATCTCTCTTGTATTTTCTGCAACATTTATCTTTGAGAGATCATTGTTTTGTTCCATTTTGGCATATTGCTCCTTTACCTTATTTAGTTCTAAAACTTGTAGTTTCAGGTCCTCCATTGATTTTATTAGCTCTTCTGTGCTAAAATTAGCAGTACTGCCCTATGCTACTCCTGTTGTTCCTGTTGTTGCTGTACCTGTAACTGCCTCTGCGGTGATTGGTGGAATAATTGGTGCCAATGCTACTCCAAGAGTTGATGGGACCGCTATTTATATTACTGGTATTACATTGGGAGGCTGGGAGGTCTACTCTCCCTACTTGTCCTTCAATGCCTTTTCAAGTGCTTGTTCAGTATCATTCAGTTGTTCATTGAGATTTAAGAGTAAATTCATCAGCTCTTCTTCAGATTTTTGCTTTATAACCTCATCAGTCTATGGATGTCTTGAAGGTGGCAGTTTTAGTTGCTTCCTTAGGGCAATAATATCTTCATCTTTCTTTTTGATCAAGGCGTCTGTAGCCTTTGCATCTTTGGGATCATGGCCCAATCCAATAATTATTTATTCTAAGGTTTTTATTCTATTACCTTTGGCCTGAGAGGAGGCCTTTCCCAAGTGTAGTTGAGCAGTAGTGTTGTCCAAATAATTTTGTAACCTGTGGGCCATCATTGCCTTGCCAGTCAAGGTTGAGTAAATCATTTCTCCTATTTGCTTATACAACTCAATTTGATCCAATGGATGAATATCCTTTGCCATGACTTCAAAATTTGTTCTAAGATAGTCTGCTACTGATTTAGGTTGCTGAACCTTGGGCTTGAAATAGCTCATTATCATCTTTCCTTCTTTGATGTCATAGGCTGACATCAATCTTTGTTGATTTGTAGGAGCCATATTCAAATATTGGTTATAAACCTGCAACCTCAATGGATCATTCCTGGCTTTTATTTCTATGAATGTTTTCTTGATATATGAGGCATCAGTCCCCGGTGGCATAGGGAAAGGGAAGTTGTCTAACTGATAATACAATAGAAGATGATAGATGAAAGTAGTGTATTTGAAGACTCCTTTATTGTTCAGTCTTAGGAATTAGTCATGAATTTTGTTGGCAATATAAGAGGCATAAACATATTTAACAGCAGGGGGTTGTCCAAGAGTAAAAATTGACAATAATACTAACGTTATCTCATCAACATACTCTCCGAAGTTGAATCCCATGATTGAGGCTATCATATCAACAATAATTTTTCCTATATCTGTAAAGAAAACTTGCAGATAAGGAGGTGGGCCTTTAGGTTGATGTTTAGGGTCCATGAACATCTGACAAATGCGAGTCAGTTTTGATTGAGACAATTGGGGAGCTCTTTCAAGTAAGTATCCCATAGAAAGGGTAGTGAGAGCATGAATGGAGTGGAATTGCAACATTTCATTGATGGACTGAGCAGTTATGGGAAAAAGGATTGTTTGACTTGGGGACATGACTGCTCTTTGGTTAGGGTCATAATTGGCACAACAGTGATGAATGATATCTGGGAAAACATGGACTGAAGGGAGGAAGTACATGGGAAGGTTGGATTCCCACAGTCCTAAGATGTCAAAGCCATTAAGATAATTGTCTCTGGCTTGGCAAAAGATCTTAAGGTTGTTTTCATTACCAGATAAGTCTTTTATCTTAAAATATTTATCGGTCAGAGGTAGATAATCTAAACCTTTGTGAGGAGTGTTCATGGGTACAACATTCAGAGCTATAGGAGTTTCCATCTCTAGTTCTTGTGGATTCAAGAATGAAATTTGGGTTTCCTATGAAAAATAGTGAAAACAGCAGGTTTGGGAACCTATATAGTGAAACAAAGACTAAATGTATAGTGAAATTTGTCTTTTCTGTGGAATATTCAATATAAAACCAAAACTTGCAGTGTTTTGGTGGAAATGGGTAAATACCTGTATTAGGGAAGTGAACAATGCAATGGCAGGATGGATGACAGATTCTGGATGGCATCGCTGCAAATTTTCTGACCAGGTGGCGGTTGAAAAGCTTAAGCGGTTGACTGGGACATTGCTTTGCATGCGAACACAGTTTGCTGTATAAAACATTGAAAATGACATTTCATTGGTTTTATTCACAAAATCTAGATTGGTGGGGGCTTTTGGATTATCGGGCGAGTGACGTACATAGGGAAATGACGTTTTGTTGTTTATGGAGGGCGGTAAGCGATATGTGATCGCACCGCTTTTGGAGGCGGGCGGTTTTCAGCCGAGGGACAACGATTCCCCTAGTCGCATGTCGCGTGGCGAAGGTACGGGAGGAAAACTGCCTGGTGATCGCGCGTTAACGTGCAGTCACTAGGGGGGACGCGATATTGATGCCAACCATCAGATGATAAGGACGAGATCTAATGGTGGATGGGAGCGGGGTACAATGGGATTTTAACTGCGACGGGCCCGATTTAATTAATAACTTAATAAATCATATCGGGGAGTTTGTGAATGGCAGGGAGGTTCTTAATTAACCAGGATGGTTAATTAATTCCTTTTTGCGGAGCGGGGAGATTAGGTTATTAATGAATCTCAAATTAATCCATTAATCTCTTTTTAACTATGTTTATGGTTATAATTAACCGGGGTAGGGTATATAATAATTTGGGGATTTAATATATAATTAAATAATACAGGAAAGGGTGGAACTTTATTCGGGAGTTATATAATATGTGTTAAAAATTAATATGACATAAAATGAGAATAAGCATTAAGTAAAACATTTAGAGAGTATATTTAACTTAGGCTAAAGTGAAAATGGGATTTATGTAATATTATGTAATTTTCCTAAGTAAAATGGGATTTTACTTAGGAAAAGAGTTATGAGAATGAATGAATGATGGTTTTTAAGTACTTTAGTCTTTTAGAATTATTGGGCCGAGGGTTCGGTCCCTCCAGAAGTCAGAGAAATGCTCTGAGCCCCTTTAATTTTCAAAGACCTTAATACTTTAGGGGGAATTAGTGAAATCTTTAGGGAAAAATGTGAAGGGAAGTTAATTATTTGACCTTGTTTTGCTTGAACTGCCTCAAGTGAAATGTCTGCCTTACACTTGTGATAAAAGTGAAAATTAACACATTTAGAGACATTATCCATCACAAGTAATTATGCAACACCATCTACCTACCCTACCTACTTTAGCTTGACATTTTCTTCTTTATTAGGGTGCACTTGGATTGGCAAACCCTTATCACACTTTTTATTTTACATATAGAAGTCTATCTAAGTCTAACCTTATTACATCCAAGGGCTCAGATTAAATTGTTGAGCTCCTTTTATTCACTCTACCTATCTACTTATCTGCTAAGATTAAACAATTTGGTCAGATTTTATTCTCTATCTCTAAAACATAAAATTAAAATTATGAACTAGCCAAGTTTAAACTATGATTGTTCACCAATTGTGGCATAAGTTACAAGTTGCACACATTTTTTTTATTACATAAGAGTAAAAAGTAGTTGCATTTAGACTTGCACACTTTCCTTGGTCTTTCTTTTGGTGGGGTTCATTTTCCTTCACTTTTTTGACCATTTTATTTTTTTTCACCCTTTGATTTTTCTTTTAGGGTATACCCTCTTTACATTTTTTAAAATTTTTTTGATTTTTTAACAATATGGAAAACCTATGCCACAAGTAAAGGTATGAACATATTACATAGCCCATCAAGTCAATCATGAAATATGACACCTATTGGTATAGGAGCATAACACATCTAATGTTGCAGACGGTTTGATTGGAATCATCTCCTAAAATCAACCTAGTAATGCGCTCCAATAGTCTGGAAACATATACAATGGACCACCCCATTCCCAATCATTTGGGGGTCCACCTGCAACCCAAATTCTAACCAGTAGGGCATATTATCATAATCATCCA
Source organism: Pinus tabuliformis (assembly GCA_031772625.1). Taxonomy (NCBI): domain Eukaryota; kingdom Viridiplantae; phylum Streptophyta; class Pinopsida; order Pinales; family Pinaceae; genus Pinus; species Pinus tabuliformis. The sequence goes on along the minus strand of CM062805.1, from coordinate 149,972,888 downwards.
ATGTACCCCCAAAATCCTCCCACGCAAGGGAACTAATACCTTTCTATACTGAGTAACCAGTACCCTCCCACACAGGTTGGCCAATGTCCTCCACACACGATAGAGGTTGTGTCGCCCTTCCAAACCCATTGTATCAACCTAGGACAAATAAATCATCATTTCCCTTTTCCTATCCCTCAACAAATTAACCCCTCACCTTAGCCTAACTTAAGGGTTAATTTTTTTCAATCTTCTTTCTCCCAATAGAAGTCGGCACTTGAAATCTTCAACACTGCTAATCCCTCAAACACCAACAAGAAGAAATGAAAGAAGAAACCAAAAGGGGAACCTGGGTAGGGGGAAACAGTCAACCTCCATGTGCAACATCGGGGGGTTATCCCCGAAATCAGAACCAAACTCAAAATCAAGGTGCCAACAACCCACAAAAGCCAATTCTAGTCTTGAGGCCAACCATGCATGTGCTATTTGTGGGGAATATGAGAATTACATGCATCATTGCCCTTAACTCCCAAATTTGAAAAGGATGAGAGAGGTTGGGGGGCTAGGGGACACAACCCCACAACCTGTAGTAATGCAGAACCCTTTCCCCCACCAAGGGGCAGTAGCCACGCAACACGACCCCGCCTCTCACCAATACTAAAACCATTCTGGGGCAAGACACAGTCAATCATGACATTTTCGTGGCGAGGATAGATGTTCTCCTACAAACAAAAAACTAATATTATGGAACTCTCCCTGAAACCAACCCCTCCACATCATATAGCATTTTTTTACTCCACCTTTGATGATACCAAGGTCCCTTACTGAACCTATTCCATGAATGGTAAAAGGGCCATTATGTCATAATGCCCATAACTCAAAGGCAGTTGTTAACTATAGCATCGTTGATGATTTAGCATAGTCTCCTTCAGCTATGTCAATATTATATTTCTTGCATATCTTTCCAACGCAACAAAATTCCCTAAATTTTGCATTAGGCATAATCAACCCTTCTGATTCGTGATTGATGGCCTTTGTTTTGGAAAATGCTTCAATGTGACTCCATTATATTGTTTCTTTTCAGATACCATTCACCATCTGGAACATCACCTTTCATAGTTGCATTGTAGATGAGGCAGAAACCACCTGTATAATGTCAAAATCAGTTTGGAAAAAACTAGGATCCCCCAAACTTAATGCTTCCCTTGTCACATTAAGGGCTTATGACGGATGCCCCTCTGCACCCATCAGACTTTTCCAAAACGTCCTAGTGGAGTTTGTTGGTAAAACAATGCTCATAGACACTGAAGTCCTTGAAGCCAAGTTATATTATAATATCTTACTAGGTCGCAACTACATGCATGTCATGACCATAGTAGCATCATCAACATTTTTCATCATGATGTTTCCTCACAAAGGAAATATCGTCACTGTCAATCAACTCACATATTATGAGAAATAGACCCCCGCAACTCCTGATGGTGTGTTACCACTCATAACATCCCATAATGATTCCATCCCTTCCTACACTGAAGTAGGCCCGGGAGTGTTCAAAGCATCATCCCTCCTATGAGCATACCCAGGATGCCCACCTCTAATCGATCCTACATCCATAACGTCGGTGTGTATGATGAGTTTTAGCAACCGATTCAAGACACACCTAATGACACGACTTTCATGCCATATGCAATAACCCACATACCTCTCTTGTATCCCCCACCTGGTTTTGTCTCGGACTAATTCATGGCAACACTTACCTTGCCTAATATGGCTCTCACAATCTTGGTTTGGTATTTGGCCCCACAGGCCATGTCAATAACCCTAGGTATCACTTTAACTGAAATGAACATTCCTTTAGCCACACCTCAAGGAACCATACTTACGATGCCACTAGAGGGGCCGCCAAAAAGGAGAAATGGAAAGGTAAAATGGTCAAAACCCTAGCTAATTCCTCCTCTAGGGTACCTCCACCATGTGCGTCATGAGAGGTATCATTGAAACCTACCAATCTATGCCTGGAATTGGAAGAGTTAAGATCCCTTATTCATGCCCATAGACACTAGTGGCCCCACCTCCACCTCCAAGAGATAAGGCCATGCCAACATGTAATAAAGCATTACATGCCAACCATCCATGCACTATATGCACACAACACGAAAACTACACATGTCATTGTCATGAATTCCCTCAATATCAATATACATTGGGTGTTCTCGCCCAAACCGATACTATCACACCATTACTCCCCAACACCATAGTGGTAGATGATGTGTCTCAAACTATATATTATGTCTTCGAGGAAGAATCTTTCTCAAATTACCCTTGCACCCATTATTATACAACCTCCCATCATACAAGAAGGAAACCAGAATCAATACCACCTCAACCTACCTGCACTTGCACCTTATGTGATGAACATATACATTGGATTAACTCGTGTTCCCATTTGCGGGATCTTAAGAAGTGGCACCAGGTTCCTCAGGTTGTCCATAAGAATAGACCTAGGCACAAACGCAATAGTTGTTGCGTTTTCATGTGAAACCATCATACTCATTTTTTCCCACACCTCCCTCGATTTCGAGAGGCATGGGCTTATTTGCAACAACATGATCATGGAAGCTCGACCCCTTTTCAGGCTAATGATCAGTACAAACACAAAGGGCGCCTTAGTCGATGATAACTTTGCACCCTTTGTACATGCATTGATAACTTTTCATTTGTACTGATGACCAATATCCAAGTGGATTATTTGTTGCTTCATTGGCCACAGATGACTTTCTGGTTAGGGCTTATTTGACTGTTGTTGACTGAGAGCAATATTCCCTATTTTATAGGGTTGTTTTGAACAGTGGTTTTAATCATCTATTGATATGTCAATTTTGACTTTATTTTACTCTCTCTCTCTCTCTCTCTGTTGAACACTTGATATAATAATAAGAAGAATTTATCAAAGGGTTTTCCCCATCTTAGGTTTTTCCCTGGAATTCTCCAAATCCTTGTGTTCTCTCATCTTTTGATTTTATTTTTCATGCTCTATCTACAATTACTGCAAATGTGAAGATTAATTTGATTTTTATTGGAAATTAAATTGGAAACTTTCATTGGGCTAACTAAAGGACATTGAAGTAATTTTTGCAAGCATAGAACATACCATTGTTAATTAAAATTTACATGGTATAAGAACCCAGGTGAATACAAAGCCCAAGCAAGAGAGAAAATTAATCACTAAGATGTATGTTGGACAAAGGTTATTAGACAAGTCTAAATGTCCTATACATCTTACTCCAAGAGATGAAGACAACAACAACAACAACAATTTCAAAAGGCAATGGGAATCAAAGGAACAATAGGTTCAACAACAAAGGAAAGAGGCATGCTCTGACTACTCGAAATAGAAATGGTCGACCGCCCAAAAGGACAAGAAATTACAGGTATAATGAAAGTAATGTTGTAGAAAAAAAATATGAGTTTTATATTATTTCTGCTCTATCTACTACCTCTCCTCCAGATACTTTGGATCATTAGTTGATTGATAGTTGAGCCTCAAGTCACTCCACTAGATACAAGGAGGCCCTCTCAAATTTTGTTGAAAATAAGACTAATATAAAGATTATACTTGGAGATAATGCCACCCACCATGTGAAAGGGATAGGTACTGTCACTCTACACTTGAATCAATTTCAAACCATTCACCTACAAGAAGTGTTGTATGTGCCTGATTTGAAGAAGAACTTGGTGTCTATTTCAATGATGGAAGATAAAGGATTCAGAGTAGCATTCATTGATGGAAAGGTACATATTTGGCATAGAAACCATAAAGATGCATTTACTCTTGGATTTAGGGTTGATGGTATTTATTAAGTTGGAAGAAGTCATTTGGGAGATTTGGTGAGTGATACTTTTCTTAAATGTGAATTATGGCACCAAAGATTTGCCCACTTACATTACAAAGCCTTATCTGGGGTAAGTAACATGGTCACACATATTCCTGAGTTTAACATGAATATGAAGGAGCTTTTCATGGTTGTGTAGCTAGGAAACATACAAAGGGACCACTCCCTTCTAGTGAAAAAAAGACAACCAATATTCTTCAATTGGTCCATTCTTACTTGGCTGGTAGCTTTCTTGTAACTTCATTAGGAGTATATACTCATATTATGAAATATTTGTGGATGACTACTGACATAAAGCATGGATCTCTTTCTTGAAGAGAAAGGATGAAGTTTTCAAATGGTTTTTTACTTTCAAAGCATTGGTGGAGAACCAAACAAGGAAGAAAATAAAGACGTTGAGGACCAACAATGGAACTGAATATGAATCAAATGAATTTAATGAATTTTGAAGAGAGGTTGACATTAAGAGGGAGACAATTGTTCCATACACTTGTTAGCAGAATGGCATTGTTTAAAGGAAGAATCGAATAATCATGGAAGCCAACCGTGCCATCATCTATGACCAAGGTCTACGAAAGTTCTTATGGGAAGAAGCTGACAACACTGTCGTCTATGTTCAAAATAGGAGCCCGCATCAAGATTTGGATTTCAAAACACCTAAGGAATTTTTCACAAGTAAGAAACCTGATGTTTCACATTTTATAATCTTTGGTTGTCTAGTGCATTTTCATGTGCCTAAAGAGAAAAGGAATAAGTTGGAAGCTTCCAAGAAGAAAGGAATATTCATCGGCTATAGTGAAAATTCAAAAGCATATAGGATCTATGTACCTAGTCAAAGAGATGTGAAAGTAAGCCTTGATGTTACCCTTAATGAAGACACCACCCTTTGGAAATATAGAGGTCTCCCTATCTTAAGGATGATGATGATGTTTTCGAAAAACAAGATGAACATCTAATAGATGAACCTATTCCCAATGTTGATGGTTCAATGGATTCTATTGATCCACCTCCTGATGATCCCTCTACCTCAAGGAAAAGACCACTACGGCTCAAAGGTACTCTCAAAGGCACTCTCAAAGGCACTCTCAAAGGTGTTGAAAGACATACTGCTCCAAGAGGGACATTTCGTGAAAATAAGAAGTTGAACAAGTTTCAAGGGTATTTGGCTACTATGAGTACTATGGTTCAAATTGAACCTTGCACGTTTGAAGAGGTCGTAAGCACCAAGTATGGAAAGATGCGATGAACGAGGAATATGAATCAATCATGAAGAATGATGTCTGGGACGTGGTGCCTAGACTTAAGGACAAGTCTGTGGTCACCTCAAAATGGATTTACAAAATTAAACATGGAGTTGATGGGAATGTTGAAAAATATAAGGCCAGGTTCGTTGCTTGTGGCTTATCTCAAAGGAAGCAGTGGACTATGACGAAATATTTTCACTGGTTTCTCGACATACTACTATTTGATCTATTATTTCTCTTGTAACCAATCAAGGATGGATCCTACATCAAATGGATGTCAAAAATGCTTTCTTGCATAGCTCACTTAAGGAGGAAGTTTACTTGGAACAACCTCAAGGGTTTGAGGTACAAGATCGAAGGACATATGTATGCTGGTTGAAGAAATCCCTCTATGGGTTGGAGCAAGCCCTTAGGGCTTGGTACAAAAGGATTAATGGTTATCTTATGAAGTTGGGATTTACAAGGAGCTATGTCGATCCAAACCTATACTTCAAGGTTGAAAAGGACAAGCCTCTTATTTTGGTCCTTTATGTTGAAGATCTCTTTTTGAATGGCGTAGACCTTCTCATTTATCAATACAGGAGGGAGTTGAATTCCAAATTTGGAATGAAGGACCTAGGACTGATACATTACTTCCTAGTCCTAGAGGTCTAATAAAAGCTACACAATATTTTCCTCTCAAGGAAAATATATTGTGAAGCTACTAGAGATATGTGGTATGGTGGAGTGAAAGTTTGTGTCTACTCTGATGGAACTCAACTTCAACAAGCTATGTGGAAGTGTTGTTGGGCCTGAATTGGAAAACCCTTACGAGTATCGACAACTTGTACGGGCCCCCATGTTCTTGGTAAACTATCTGTTGGCTTGTTGGGGCATGAGCCAAGTTTGGATTTAATTAGCCAAAAAAATCCCTACACTACTCGTCCTTTCGGCATCAACCCGCAGTGCGCGGATTGAAGCCTCACCCAAAGTAGTATGGGGGGATGCTGGAACCAAGTTTCCACACCCTTGAGATGTCTGAGGGGTCAATTTAGTCCAACTATGGATACCTTCACCCAAGTCATTCCACGCACTATCCTGACCTATGATACCTTCGCGATCTGTTATAACCACCTTCGCACAACCCTTACTAGGGGCTGAGGTGCTTTCGTGTTGCTATGGTAGCGATCTGTGTTATTTCCCCAAATTACACTGCATAGCTTACTCATATTCTTACAGATGTTAGTTAACTTCACGTAAACAACTACTTTATCTCACATTTACTTAATCAACACAATCATATAAGTTCGCGCACCATATAAGCAGTGAAAATTCAATACATACCCAATATACTCAAAGCATAAAAACAAGAAATAGATACATAGAATTGATGTGAAACTTCTCTTTATTAATGCTTCAATGGTTACATACTTGACTCACCCTGCACACTTAGTTGCAAGGGTCTGTGCGCTCAGCTGTGGACTATTAGGCCTCTGCGCACTCAGCTGCAGATCCTTCTCCTACTTTACGACCCAAAGACTCGACTCTACACTTCAGACAAGACTCAATTCTTCATTCTTCCTCTATTTTCTTCTTTACAACTTAGATCCTCGCTCTATTTATACAATCCCATGGTCCACGGACCATGGGTAGATCTCTAAAGCTGACATTACATTACAAAATTAAGGGCAGACAACCCTATGACTCATGTACAAACTTCATGCTCTGCGCCCACAAAATGCGGATTCTTTACATCAGATTTACATCTTTCGACCAAAATCTGGGCTTTTAGCCCCAAAACTTCCCTTGGGGGATCCCGTGCCTAACAGGAACCCAACACAAATATCATGACTCACCCTCAAGTTACTCTGTCGGTGCAAAGATCTTCACATGGAGACCTCCCAACTCTACCTGGACTGCTGCAATATTGGCATCGCACTGAGTAGCTGCCTGTTATACCTCCTCGACATGCAGTTCAAATACTGTTGTAGCTTAACTGCTACCCTATACATGTTCCTGTGTTCCCTACATCTGCATGAGCTTGGCTTTAATTGAGGCTATAATTACAAATGCCTCATCAATCCATGGTTGTACGCGTGCTTTCAAGGCAACTTCCTTATATCGCACAACGTCTACCTGCTCCTTGAGCACTTTTGCCTGCTCCATCTGCAAGAGCCTCTCTATAAGGGCCACCATCTGTGTAGTCCCTTTTATGTCATCATACTATTGTTGTAGCTCGCGCACCTCTGTTTCCAGGCACTGTATGTTCAGGTCCTCCTGTAGAGTGGTGAGGACCTCGAATGATTCTTCAAAAAGTTTGGTGTAGTCCTTCACTGCACTGTTGATCTCCATTATTCCTGCTGTAATGGCACTGGCGCGCTGTTCCTTCACCTCAAGTGGAGTTGAAGGTTGCGCCTTCAATTGCAGGTTAGCTATCTAAAGGTTTAGCTCCAACTGAACCTTAGCCATCTCTTCTTTGGCCTCACGCACCCCTCCTGCTAATCTCCAGATGCGCACCGCCGCTGGTGCCTTTGCTGGGATGGCCAACTCAGGGACCATGTGGTAGGCTTCCTCAACCACCTACACTAGATACCTGTTCTGTGTGACGACCTTGTCACGCTGCAGGCTCAGTTGTTCCATATTAATCCATTTCTCACTCATCACCTAGAACGTGCGATTCTCCCTGGCCTGCAGTTTTGCAGTCACTCTATCCTGTAGCACATAAAGTGTCTCCCTAGGGAGTGCAGCCATGTTTATCCCAACTCCCTTCAACACACTGACCATAGGCCTATCAGCCTCATTTTCTGTAACCAGTGCCCCCTCTAGCAGCACTATAGTGTTGGTCGTATAGGCGCACATCATTTCCTTAGCCGCGACCGTGCCTATTGCGAGGTTGGTCGATGGAGTACTAGCCTGAGGAGTGCGCACCTACAACTCCTGTATCCGTGTCCGAAGGGCCCCCAACACACTCTAATTTTCCTCCGCGAACTGTTGGAGGGCCTCCGCGTTGACGTTGCGCACCGTCTCCCCTATATCATGTAGATCCCCCTCAGTGAGGGTGATCAGGTCGAAAGAAGTCTTAGAGGCTTTTGACTTCTTCTGTGACCCCATCTGCTCTCTCAATCATTGCTGCTTTCGCTGTGTGGACGCTGTCTGTGGGTTTGTGCCACCTTCCTTTGTTTCTATCTCCTATTCAGGTGAGGGTGAATTCTAGCCCTTGTGCTCCTTCTCTGCTGCCTGTTGTTGTTCTATTGCTGCCTTCGCAGCATCCTGTGCCTCCTACGCCTTTGTTGTTGCTGCTTCGTTCCTTCTCTTCTCTGCGAACTACGCCATCCACAGTTTTGCCTCCTCCTTTTTCCTCTGTGCAGCGGACTTTTAATTCCACTGGAGAGCTGGCTAGAGCGCGCCACTCCGGCAGCCACAACTCAAGCACGGTGAATATGACATCGTCCGTGGCCAAGTAAGGTAGCTCATTCCATTTCTTTGTGGGGTCCTTGTGTGCCCAGATATATACTTGATGGAAGTCCCCCTTGAACTCCGCGAAGCTTTGCAAACTGTTATAGACAGTGGGTGATAACCGCGGCTTGTGGTTAATCCCCATTCTAATGTTCAACTCCATGAACACCCAGAATATTTTGTTGTCTCGGATCCTCTACGCATCTTTAGTTGCCCACAGCAAAGCATACTTCACTGCCTCCAGAAGATCCTTCGAAATTGTGGGGAACTGGCTATCATCGGGTAATTCCCAAGCCACCAGCACTATGGATAGCAAAAGCCATGCATAGTGGAAAGTCTTCCCCTGTTCCTGTGCCTCGCGAAAATTCTGCAGGAACTCCTTGCACAAGTACTCCAACCAGTTAAACGGGACCCCCTCTGCGCACTGCGTGACAAGTGCAACCACCGGCACAGGCACCTCATCCGCACGACACTTCCGCATGACTTTCCCATCCAATATCTGCGTCATGACTTTGACCGCATTATTGTTAATACTGGAGATCACGTACCCCCTCTTCTTCTTCTCCAGCTTGAATTTTTTCTTCATGGCCTCCACGATGGCAAAATCATTACTCTTACCCTCCGAAATATCCGCTGGGTCCTCCCCCTTGTAAGGGAGTTGAGTAATTTTGTGGATTAGGTGGTCCATGATGGGGATGGGCTCCTCCAGCCATAAACACCCATCATGCACCTAGCAGAGTAGCTGCCTGATGACAAAGATAGTTACTGGGGTGCGATGGTAATGCAGCACCTAGAGCAGGTTTAACAACCCTGCTTTCTCTACTCCTTGAAACCACTTGTGTGGCTCCAACTCTATGACTCCTGCCGCTGTATTTTTCTTCAGCTGAATTAGCTGCATGGTTACCAGATGTGAGAATTTTTCATGGTCCGCGGGATCCCAGTCTTCAAATTTTAGAACCGGCACCCGTCCTAAGTGCGTTCCATCAAAAGAAATATCATTGGGTAGCAACGGAGTCTGCAGAGAGCTATTTCTCTCATCTAGGTCCTTGGGCACCCTTGCTTTCCCCTTCCATGGAGGAACATACATGAGTAACCTGGTCAGAGGATCCATTTCTTCATCCTCCTCCTCTTCCACCAAGATTTCCTCAAGGTCTTCCTCCTCCTCATCGCTTCCAAATTGATCGCCTTCCCCTTTTCTTCCATGGTCAATTTAGTTCTTAGCAAGTTTCTAGGGGACACACGCACCGGTACCATTGGCTGCTTATCTTTCTTAGGTCTCGGTGTGCGTGGAAATTTAGGGATTTTTGCAACTATCTCAGTGCTTTCTAGGGCATCTCCTATTGTCATGGCCTGTGTGGCCTCTTCAGTGGTCATCTCTCTGATATCCATGGCATCCTCTAGCGTGGTCATACTGTTGTTCCACAAATCTCTCAATGGTTCAGGTAGGTGCTCAAATAATGCCTTCAACTTCAAAAGATTGAACAAATTGGGGTTCATGAATCTTTGGGCGAGCAATAGCTCAATTCTCAAATGGCCAAGTGTTGTTTGCTGGGTAGCCCTATGCAATTTATAGGACCTTTTGAATTCGAATTCGATTGTTTCCCCCAAATCCGGTCCATTAATGCTCCCTTGGTAGCATATTTTCCCAAATCTAGCCCATAAAATTTTCCTTAAATGCATGTCGCCTGCTCCACTTTGTCTCAAACCAAGCATCACATTGTGAATAGTGACTGCAGCGGTCACTTTCCAGCCAACCTGTGCAACAATGTAGCTACCCTTGCACTATCGCAGACCCTGTGACACCTTGCTACTACGCGTAGTCCTGACATCGTGTAGCTCTCAGATGGAGTATTTTATAGTCCCTCACCTCCTTTCAGCTTCCTGGAGCACTAAGACTGTGCTTCCTGCGGCTAGTCAGCTGGTCGGGCCACCTATGTATAGCTTCAAACGATTGCCATTTACCTTCCCTGGGAAGAGTTCGCTATTTAACTTTCCAACTACACCGAGCCACCATCTGTGATTTCCTTAATAACATACAATCCCATCCTATGTAGCAAACTAAGAAACTCTCGACGGTGGTTCCCAAGTCTTTCAATATAATCGAGCTCGTCTTGCTTTATCACTATGGTCTTTCTATAAAGAAAGTCGCTTCTGCCATGGCACTTTTCTCCCTCAACTGAACCCTTTCATTCATGAGTTATGAGAGCCTAATATCAACCTGTTGGATCTCCTCATCGAGTCCCAACCATTCGTCTTCGAGATCTTCCAACAATGCGAGCCTTTCTTCCAGGGCTTTGTGGTCTGTTACCCCTACGAGTGCCACTATGCGCGGACTAGACATGATAGACTCCATAGGTATTACAGCCTCTACTCTAGCAACCAACTAAAAAGGCGTCTGTCCAAGTACGCGTAGGTCCCAAGCACTTTGTTGCGCGTTGCATAGCTTGTTCAACACGTTGCACAACTTGTCAAATGCTCCTGTGTGGGTCTTCTGCGTGATTGTTCTTTCTACACACTATCTGTCCAACCTTAAGAGCCAACTACACATCTGTCCCCCCAACACATGCTTATTGACCATATCTCTCAGCGCAGAGTTCATGCGCATCCGCGTAGGTTGTTTTTTATATGTCAGCATCCACCTGGCTAGATATGAACGTGGATTATCTTGCCCATTGTATTTATCTGTCAATCACACTCTGGGCTTCCCAAACCATGTGCACATCATTCTCTTGCATTTGCGCTAGTCTTCAAAGATCCCTTTGTGCATACCCCACCACCTTGTAGGCGTAGCGTGCAACACCCAATTCAAAGCCTAGAAGCGTTGCTTTTCCAGCACCTCCCTTTCAAACTTATCTAGGAAAGTATCTACCTCACTTAACCCATCATAAGTAGGTAGATCTCTCACATTCGTTGATACGCAGCGTAGCAATCTTGTCATCATATTACAGTTCAGCTTGGTTACCTCGTGTAATCAGTTCTGCCATCACTCTATCTCCTCATCAGAATCCGACATATAGGAGCTTTCGCGCTCCCATGAGATCCGTCCATCCGCAGTGAGATTTAACCAATCTTGCTCTCTTGCGGTTATTTTGTAGATGCAGTCCAAATCATTGTCACTTTCATAGTCGCGCAAAATCTCTATGTAGCGCGCTCCTTCAGCAGGGTCCAAGGGAATAATTACGCGCAGAGACTTCTTCTCAAAAATCATCTTGCACTTCTTCAGGTTAATCACCCCATTCATGTCAGTGGCCCAATCAGTTCCTAAAAGCACGGGGTAGGGATTGTTGTCATCAACAATCTCTATTACTTTAAATTCTACTAGCATGCTCGCTCCCTCAATATCCACAGTGATTCCCTGCAATCTCCCCATAGGTATTATCTTTTGTTGGTTCATAATTCACAGTTGAATAGGAGACCATTGCAGCGTATGCCTCCCCATGCACTCCCATGTTTGCTTCAACAGAACATTCACGTCCGATCCTAAATCTATAATTACTTGGTCCATCTCATATTCTCCAATCTGTGCGGTTAACCTCATTTCTCTCCCTGTCCTCGTCTTATGCTTTCCAATCTTTCGGACTACGCGCGGTTCTCCTAGCGCGGTCCCAGTGCATCTATTAATGAGTTCCTGTAGTCCTTTTACAACCTTACTATCATGCAGTAACTTCATGTATGTTTCCAGGAATGTCATGAGCATAGATGGATCCATCTCTAGCTCCGGTCTATCTTTGCTTCCTAAAGTGGAGGCGTTAACGAAGCTCTTCTTAGCTTCCATGAAGGTTTCCTTAGCGTGCTCCAAATCAATCTCTGCTTCTTTCATCAGAGCGTTGCAAACCCAAGTACTATCTTCGGGTTGTTTGCCTTTATCATCTCTTGGTGCAATTCCACTTCAGAGCACAATGTTCACATTTGGATCTTCCTCGCATGGCTCAGACCTCATCATCTGCAGGTTTTGATTCAGGGGAGGTGGTAGTGCTCTTTTGTCTCATATCCTAGCTATCAGCGTAGGACAATCTTTCGTCTCATGATCAAACAAGGTACAGCACAGACATGATGGATGCGTTGGGTTCGTACAATCGCAGGCGTAATGTCCTGGCCCTCCACAATTGTAGCATATCAGCTCAGGGAAAATTTTAAGAACCCCCCCTAAATTTACATGTATAATAAATGGGTGAGTCTCCATGGTATATAGGAAAAATGGAAGGCGATTTTATCAATAATATATGTATATATAATTTTTTTGTGAATCTCTCACTAGGCATGGCGAATATTTTACTCAATTATAAAATCTTGTGTTTATTGAATACACAAATGAAATCATTTCATTTCTTTAAAATATCTTTTTAAATCAAAATTACCGAAATTACATATCGATAACCTAGTGGGTGTAGGATAAAATTCACCCGTGCCATTCACAAAAAGCATGAGAAAAAACCTAATACTATATATAAAACCAAGAAAAATTCAAATTCATCACTTCTAGGGACCTCGTAACCACCCTGCCAATACACAAGTATGTTCCTGCTTGCAATTAGAAAAATTACCCAAATTACAATCTGTTTACTCCAGCATATGTTGGAAAGTTATAGAAGGATGACTAGTGCAATCAATCCATTCCTTTTAGCCCTGGATTTGTTTCAGTTTAAAACAGAAGTATACAAATATACTTGTCCAATGTCTATGCTTTAACCATTCACCTTAAGATGATTTTACAATATAATTTCCTAATTCTATTTAATATCTTCATTATCATAAAAACCAACCTATATCCATCTTAACTCCACATCTACCACTCTTAGGGGGATGAAATCTATTTATCCCAGCACTTGGTAGACCCAGAATTAAGATGGATCTAAGATGATAGAATTTCCCCTTTAAATAGTCTATGCTCACATGAATACCATGGGTCAATACCATGGGTCAATACCATGTGCCATTTTGGTGAATACCATGGGTCAATACCATGTGCCATTTTTATTTTTATTAATACTAATATTAGGGTTAATAATGTTTTTTTGCATGGTATTAATAACAATCTAGTCCATGGTATTTGTCCCATAGTATTTTGCCCATAGGTTTCACCTAAATATAACACATTTTTTGAGTGTTCCTAAATATTAGGTGACTTATGGAGTAAATAGAAAAAGATGTTTTATTTGTTTACCATACCTCTCGTTTATTTATATTTTTATTAATTTACCATACCTCTTTTACAAATATGGTATTTGACCCATAGGATTCACTTAAATAAAACCTCTTTCTTGAGCCTTCATAAATAGAACGAGGGTTATGGACTAAATATAAAAATAGGTTTTATTTATTTACCATGCGTCTAGTTTATTTATATTTTTATTTATTTACATACCTTTTGAGTAAGTATAAAAATACGTTTTATTTATTTACCATACCTCCACTTTACTTATATTTTTATTTGTTTACACCCTTGCATGTATATAAGGTGACTTATGGAGTAAATATAAAAAAATGTTTTATTTGTTTACCATACCTCTCATTTATTTATATTTTTATTAATTTACCATACCTCTTTTATAAATATGGTATTTGGGCCTTTGGCCCATAGGATTCACTTAAATAAAACCTATTCTTGAAAATGGGCGAATGGAAGGTTGTAACTCCTAATTTCAAGGGCTAAAATTACCTTTTTTACCCTCTCCCTTAATATAAGGTGGGCTATTTGAGGTGATTTGTAAAAATGTACTATGATACAAAATATTCACCCACTAAAAATTTAAAACCCCTTAATTTCGCCAAAGGGCGAACATTTGCCCCTAAAATTTTCTATGTATCAGCTATCCACGACCTCTTTCAGGTCCTCCTCCACCTTGGCTTCGTGTGTGCCCTTGAAATCCTATTCGCGCCAGTCCTGCGTTCTGGTCTAGGAGTCGCATTTTGACCTGAAATCTATAGGTGGGATTTCTATCCATCATTAACTCATAGCTTCTACAAGTTTCGTCACCGTGTCCCACTGATCTACAAAAGTTACAGAACAATTGTTGCGAATTTTGTGTATACTTTTGTAGAAAATGGCAGTCGTTCGTAGCATGTTTCCCTCCTATTTGACAAATTGTGCACCACAAAGTAGGTACTGCGCTAGGTCCTACTTGTGCTTCCAGCCTTAACGAAATTAGTCCTCCTATCGCAAGGTAATTTGTGAACACCGGGCAATGGTCCTTATCATGACCCTGACCCTTTCATTTTACGCACCACACCTCTTCACACACTTTTGGTCGGGTTGTCCTATCTTATTTCAGACTTTACATCTCAAGGCATAAGTTTTTCAACTGCACATGGATCTACTAAACTCCCAAGTTAGGATCCTACATTAGGGTATCATGTAGCCTCATCGTGATCTCTAAGGTCTCTGCCTGAGTCGTTAACTTTTGTTGTGATAGTGTACTCCTTAAATGTGGCATTAGCGATGCTACAAACCATTCACGATGTTTTCCATCCGTCAGATTCATATTAGTTTCACGAATCGTACACTTCAACCTCTGATCCAACTCCCAAGTATTTTTTCCTGGTAGGATCATGATTTATTTGAACCCAATGATCGACTGTGCTTCAGACTTCAGCCTGCTAAATTCTTTGTTTAGCGTTGCTTGGATATCCGTGATTCCCGCATTTGGATTATCATTGGAGTGCTTAATATACCAGTTTAGCACGTGATCCTGCAAAGCGCTGACCAGCATCACTTTCTTTATATTGTCATCTATCACTCCCTATGCTTCCCATATGGATCTTACCACGAACCAAAATTTGTATGGATCCTCATTTCCTATTCCCTTGAACACAAGCAACTTTATCGTGCTTGCCATATTGACTCGCAGTGGCAGCGGATGTGGTACGAGTGAAGATGGAGGTGAAGGCAGTGCATCTGGTGGTGGTGTGGGTGGGCGTGGTATACATGGAATCCTTTGCCTTATCAAATGGATCACACTTCATGGAGAGACCTTCGCGATCTCTTCCTCGTCCCCTCACAGAGGTGAAATCAAAGGGCTATTCTTTGGTCCCTTCCTTCATTTCTATAAGTTTTTCTACTTCGCGTAGCTCCGAGCATTAAGGTAATTGCATAACCCTCTTTTCACACAATAGAATTTTAATCCAAGTATTTAGATACTTTACGTACTTACCTCGCATCCTTTGAGAAAGCGTCGCTCTGTCTCGTTGTAGCTAATTGAAGTGTCTACCACGAACTCAGTAATGAATCCTCCTATAATCTCATCGAGCCAGTAATCAACAACGCATGCGATCTGATTCTTTGATGCTTCCAATCTGCGCACCAACTCTGGGGTCCACACAATAGGACCGTCGAACTTCCACCTTCCTTAGCTATCTGCTAGCTTCGCAATCCACTCGTACAGCTCAGTAGGGAAATATGCAAAGAAGATTTCGTGGATGTATGTGTATAGGTAGCAGTCTAACCACTCTTCTTTTTTCAGTCGCAGATTCCTGTTCTCCTGTGCCGCAAACTTGTGAACCCTCATGTCCAACCAACCTTCAATTTCCTTCTTAGTTGGATTCCAATGATACGACATCAGACATCTCTATGCAAATTCTAGTCTCGGCAATGGAACCATTTTTTGGTTTGTTGGGGCCTGACCCAGGTTCAAAGTTAATTAGCCAAACAAATCCCTACACTACTAGCCCTTTCGGCATTAGCTCTCAGTGCGTAGACTGAAGTCTCACCTGAAGAAGTATGGGGAGATGTTGGAACCAAGTTTCCGCACCCTTGAGATGTCTAAGGGGTCGATTTAGTCCAACTGTGAATACCTTCACGCAGGTCACTTCGCACACTATCCTAACCTGTGATACCTTTGCAATCTGTTATAACCACCTTTGCGTAGCCCTTACCTGGGGCTGAGGTGCTTTCATTGTGTATCTTACTTATCTTCCTACAGATGTTAGTTAACTTCGCGTAAACAACTACTTTATCTCACATTTACTTAATCAACACAATCACGTAAATAACTACTTTATCTCACATTTACTTAATCAACACAATCACGTAAATAACTACTTTATCTCACATTTACTTAATCAACACAATCATATAAGTTCGCACACCATATAAACAGTGAAAATTCAATTCATACCCAATATACTCAAAGCATAAAAACAGGAAATAGATACACAAAATTGATGCGAAACTTCTCTTTATTATTGCTTCAATGGTTACAAACTCGACTCACCATGCATTGCAGCAGTTGCAGGGGTCTACGCACTCAGCTACAGACTACTAGGCCTCTGCACACTCAGTTGTAGAGCCTTCTCCTACTCTACGACCCAAAAACTCGACTCTACACTTCAGACAAGACTCAATTCTCCATTCTTCCTCTATTTTCTTCTTTACAACTTAGAGCCTCTCTCTATTTAGATCTCTAAAGCCGACATTACATTACAAAATGAAGGGCAGAAAACCCTATGACTCATGTACAAACTTCGTGCTCCGCACCCACAAAATGCAGATTATTTACATTGGATTTACATCTTTCGACCAAAATGTCGGGTTTTAGCCCCAAAAATTCCCTTGGGGGATACCATGCCTAACACTATCATCTGGACATATGCTTCAATGTAAATAATTTGAGTCGATTTATGTTCAAGCCCTATCACATACATTGGATTGCTACTAAAAATCTCTTAAGATATCTCTATGGCACAATCAAATGTGGGTTGAGATACATTTTCAGGAATTTGAGGCTACTTGGATATTCTAATGCTGACTAGATTAGAAATGTGGTGGATAGAAAGAGCATGTATGTATGTTGCTTCTCATTGGGATCTTCTTGGATGAAGAGGAAGCA
Source organism: Pinus tabuliformis (assembly GCA_031772625.1). Lineage (NCBI taxonomy): Eukaryota > Viridiplantae > Streptophyta > Pinopsida > Pinales > Pinaceae > Pinus > Pinus tabuliformis. The sequence goes on along the minus strand of CM062805.1, from coordinate 149,955,512 downwards.
AAAATTGGTTACTCTGAGCATCGTCGAGGCCAAATACATTGCATCTAGTATGGCCTGTTGTGAAGTTATTTGGTTGAGGAATATCTTTAGTGAGTTATTTGAACATGTGTTGGATACCACCATTATCTATTGCGATAACCAGAGTGGCATTTTCCTTTTATAGAATCTTGTGTTCCACGACTACTCTAAGTACATTGATATCAAGTACCACTATATCTAGGATATGGTACAATGGGGAGCAATAAGGCTCCAACACATCAAAACTTATGAGAAGGTTTCTAACATACTCATGAAGCCCTTGGGGGAGGTCAACTTCTCAACCTTCCGAGAGAGACTTGGAGTAATGGAAGGACCCTCCCATGAGGGTCCCACTTGATTTTGTCATTGAGCTCTGGGAGCTCCTGGGGGCTTGGGGTACTTCTTAGAGTTATGGGTGACCATAGGGTGAGTGGTTCACCCTCCGCTATAGGTACACTATGTACAAGGTTGTTAATGGAAAAAATGTCTACTCAGAATGCCCCTATCCCACTAAGGTGTGACAGTATCCTAGAAACAAACAGAGAAAACTACTTTCGTATTCTTCTTTATGAACTATAAACGAAGAGGAATAGGATGAACCAACCTATGTCTTGCGCTAGTCCTTTGATCCAATCTCTCTCCTCTTTGATAGCTTCCAGCTACCTGCTCCCTTACTTGCCCAGCTTCACCAAGTTCCTGCAAGATCACAGAAGGGGAAAACTACACAAAGACATGGATTCATATTCATAAATAGCTTAGGATCAGATTTAAGCTAAACATGCAAATATAACAAAACATCATTGATACACAAGCATGTAGGAGAAACTCAAATAGTTTTATTGATATAACAAGAAGATCCAGGAGGAGTTACAACCGATGATTCCTGATCCAGCATCAACCCCCAGCAAAGGAATCCCCTCTTCACCTCCAACAAAGCATAAATCACCCAATACTCTGATCTTTATCTCAAAACCAACAGCAATTCTCTGGAATGTACAAAATTCCAGCCTCTGGATCTCTGGGATGAGGGATCCATATATAGATGTATGCAAAGAGGATGAGTCAGCTTATGATTTGACTAGTGGCTTCTCTCTGTCAGTTCTTGCTTCCACTTGGAGACTGAGAGCCTCTTACTCATCCTTGGTCAAACTCAGTGAGGCAAGTGTCATTGGGGAAGATTCTGGAAGCTTCCATTGTCTGTCCACTTCGCTGAATGACACTGCCATTTGTCATTTCCCGCTCAGCGCACCCTGGTAGTTCATTTAGGTGCGTTGCAACGCACCTAGCTAGTGTACTTGGGTGCTATGCAACGCAGCTAGCTAGTGGAGCAGCTGAAATGATCTTGATTTGACTGATTCTGAGCAGTTTCTGGTGGAGAACTTCTGGGAGAAGCTGTAATTGGTTGACCTTGTTCCTCTATGGGTCGGAACAACACTTTTAGGGACTTAGGATCCCTTGGTTTATGGACATTTCATGCTTAGAGCAGTAAGGCACAAAAATGTCTATAATAGTTGCCCCCTAAAGTATGAGGTCGTTTATCGGGTGAAATGCTTTATTAGGAGGATCCGAAGTTCTTTCAATGCTGGGAGGAGACCTGTAATAAGATACAATGCAATACATTATCTTCATACTGTTTTCAAGATCTAGCTGAGGTGGGCATTCCCATGCTCAGATTTATAAATTCATTTTCATGTACATAGGACAGACAATCGTCTGATGGTAGACTGATGATTCTGATAGAGCCATCATCCTTTTGGTAGGATGATTATCTGTGCTGCAACGCTGTACATTTCAATGTCTTTATTCTCCTGAATATATATCTCAGCCTGAATGGATGAAACTAGATCCGAGGTCTTCAATATCGTCCGATTTTCACTCGAAGTACAAGTCGATCCATGTGAGAAATGTTTTGAAGTCGAACATGGAAAGACATTGCTTGATTACCAGTCAATGATGTAAATTGTTAACAAGCGCGAGAGGAATCACCGATAATGATGATGACCCTCAAGGTACTGCAGTACAATTCACATGGTGTGAATGAAGGACTTGGCTTCGAACACCACGCAAAATCTTTCGGTCGAAGGTCATTGATGTATACCTGTCGCCGGAAGTGAGAAACTTGCCATTGAGGCATGCAGGCTTCAAAGTACTGAATGGGGTGTTCCTAGATCAACTTCTTGGATAATGAGCTAATGTCGACAAGAAGCGATCCATCAAAGGAGGGCCTTGATGAATCCCACATCAATGACATGGAATGGAGCAAATGATTTTGATGGAGGTGAAAACGATCTGATAATATATGGTTCAGGATGGCGGTCATGAAAGAATGAAGTATAATGTATGGTAGTGGATGGGACACGGATGACTTCTATGGATGACTTCTCTTGAACATGTCAGGGACACTTATGTGATGGATTGGTAGCATTTACCCCAAATGTGGATGGTATGGCGTGACCATGGTGATGTGGCCGGTGAATGAAACAACCCAACCCGACTCAAGCACGGAGTGGAAGTGTCATGTTCAAGAGTGACTTGCTACCAATAAAGATTCTTTGAGTTTCTTCCCAACTTTTCCCCAGTCATTGCTGACCAGTACCTCTTTATTCTTGTCAAGCTTGAGGAGGATAACATATGCTTGTTCTATAATTTGCCCTTCGGGCAAACCCATCTCTATGTTTTAACGATCCTAGCGATAGTGAAACTCGTTCTCGTCTAAAGACAAGTTTTTCGCTATTAATCTTTTTAACAAGTTTAACGACAAAGATAACTCGGTCCTTTTCATTTTTAGAGAGTCTGAAAAGGTACGTAAAGGTAACTCCAAAATTCCTTTTTCGTCATCTAATCCCTTAAGTCTGAAAAAGTATAAAACAATACAGAAGGGATGAATTTTTGATAGTTTTAACGAGCCGAACAAAACAAGCGCTCGATCTTTTTGTGCAATAATCCCTCAGGTACAAAAAGATTAAAATCTAGAGGAGGGATAGTGCTTCCGATCGCTTTAACGAGCTGGAAGGCCAAAACTCGGCAATCTTTTCATATTTTACGAGTCAGTTGAAAAGAGCTTAAAGAATACTCGTCTTTTGAGGAACGAGTGATAAAATGGGTAGCAACTGATTCCAGGTAAGGGTTGGAATTTTCCAATCATGGCAGTGTCACAAGGATGGCTAGTGAAATCACTCTTCGTAGATGTTCCTCAAAATGGGTAAACAATCAAATGGAGGTGAATGATCGGCCAAATGAAAATTGGAGGTGACGGTGCAAACACGACCAAGGCTTTAATGGCTGAAATACTTCATTCACGGTGGTTATTTACCGGGGAATAGTTCATTTTTTAACGAGCTTAAATGCGGGTGGAAACATTTGCTCATGTCTTATGTTTATTTTTTAACGAGCTTGAACTATGTGCTAAAACTGCTTGATCAATCCAGTCATATGGTAAGAATGTCTCATATAAAACGACAACTTTTAGATTTTATCCCCACATCCTTTCTTTATGCAAGTTAGGTGACGACTAATCCTACGAGTTTAAAGGGTTAGAGGTCCTAAAAATTTAAAAAATAAATAGCCGCCCCTCACTTGCACTCCAAAAGGTTTGCATGCCCCCAGGTATAAAATATGGTTTCAAAGTTACCCCTCAATTTGCAGACAAAACATTTGTTCTATCAGGAAAGGCCTACCTCTTACAGGCTACCCAAAGATTGTTTTATTCGCGGTGCCAACAAAACACTTCTTCGGCGATGTCTACCGAGATAAACAAGGGTGAGTGACTCAGTTCTTCCAACTCACATAACTTTGACAAGAGAATCTTATTCTAGAATAACCCCTCTTCCACCGACGGACGGGGTACAGACTAGTCATATTCTCCCGCGGAAACCTACCCTATACCCGAAGTTTTCCTGCCAAAGCAGACCAGGATGCATGCCCCCTGGGTTTCAGTTATATCCCTCCGAATTAATCGTGCTCATCGGGAGGACAGACTGGGGATTGAGACATTTCTTGCGTGAAGAGACCATTTAGGGATGGTATATGACTATTTTCTATGTGTGATCCGGGAAATGAAAGCTGGTCCACGAGCTTGACCACTCTTTCTTCGTGCGGAAAACACATTACTCTAAAGAGTGAGGAGACGATGTCTCCCATGCAATAAATATAGTCTCGTCCAAGGAGTAGGTTATAATCCAAGGGTCCTTGAACTACCATTACGTTCATTTGAACTGTCTTCCCTCTCAATGTTATGGGCACATTGGGAAGGATCCCTAAAGGTCGACTGGTTCCTTTATCAAAGCCTGTTAGATTTCTCATCTCAGGCAACAGCGATGGCGAACCAAGCGCTTTCCAAGCAATAGAGGAAAGGATACTCACAGAAGCCCCCTCATCTATGATGGTACCAGCCATGTCCATTCTATATATTTGAACGGTAATTCGGAATGGTATGCTTGCTGGTAAACAGGGTCTGCCTAGTTGATTCCAGTCGAAGGAGACAACTAGGTTTCTTGGAGGTGGGACCGAGTAGACGGCCGGGGATGGCTCTGACGAACTTCCCTCCTACGGTAAGGGAATGGGTAGATTGCCCCCATGTTCGTCGGAGTCTGTGTTGATGAAGAGAATTTGGACGGTGTCATCCTTGTTCTCTTCAGTGACTGTATCATCCGAAGATAAAACCTCTGAAGGCAAGACCGGGTCAACTACCGCCTTGACCTTTTGACTTTCGTCTGGTATGGATTGAGATGTTTTATCTTCGATGATAGGCGCTTCAGCCAACCACTTGAGCGGGCCAGCTGGATTCTCAACTAGCGACGGACTCGGCAAGAGTTTTTTATATCCAGGAGGAAGTCGTAACGGTGAAACCGGACGATCATCCAAAACTCTTTTCGCTTCGTCTAAGAAGGGACAACGGTGGACGGCATGATTGCCTTCGCACAGTTTACAGGGAAATCTAGCTTTCCCTTTTTGTCCTAGGGCTTCACTTTCGCTAGTTGACGGTGTGCTTTCAACATGATCATCAAAGGTTGATGACACTGGATTGTGCAAACGAGGAGACCAGTCCCTTAATATCCGAGGGATGCAAGGACAATCTCTGTGAAATTGGTCTCCTTTGCAAATGACACATGGCGATTTAGGCCTGGTCGGTGCAGTGTGTGGATTTTCGTTAGACGACACTCGTTTTCCCCCATTCGCCTTTGGCTCCTTCTTCTTCTTCTCTTTCTTCTTCTTCTCCTTCTTCTCCTTAGGAACTTGACTTTTGGCTTTGCCAGCCCCATCAAGCGAAGAGGAAGGAGGAGAGGAAGAATTAGAGGAAGTAGAAGGTTGGTGGGCAACTTTGGACTCGTCTAATTGCTGATTCGATTGTTTAGGAATAGTGGTGTTCTGAACGACATTGGTTGAGAAGAGCCATACTGGCAAGCCAATTGTCAGTCCTGGAAGCGACAATGTGGCCATATGGGGTGCACCAACATCTCCCCAAGAGGAGAAGGGACTAGGATTTCCACCAAGGGGAATTCCTTGGTTGGTAGACTCCATTTTCTCAACTTAAGATCAACGTAGGAAAAGGGTATGAATATTTCGTTTAAAATAAATTTTAAGACGCTTTGACACAACTTGTTTTTTCAGTTTTTAAGAGTCGAGAAAAAACAAAAGGTGACTCTAGTCTCCTTCGATTTTTAATGAGCCTGAAGTGACAAGTGCTCAGATGGACCTTTTCCGTTAAGGAGTCTGAAAAGGAACGAAAGGGACTGCTTTGGAGATCTAGGTAGAGGGAGTACCAAACCAATCGCAAAACTGCAGAATAATTTTTACGGTACGACAGTCAATCTTCCCGAATGTTGTGTTCGGTGCATTGCGATCAGTAGGGCGGCCGACACGGCTTCCTATGGATAAAAGGTTTTAAGCCTATAGGGGTCTCCCAATATATACTCGACGGTACGTGGGAGCACAAGTCCGTACTGGCACTTATCGTCTCAAAGTGGAGGAATCACCCAACCATCAGTGAGGACAACAGTTACCAGGCTTTACGACGCCGGAATACATCTCTAGCCTAGACCTCTAAATGTTGTGTGTTAAGTTCCAAAGCGTTGTTAGATTTATTCAATTTATTTTAAGTTGATCTTTCTTAGAATTTTGCCTTTTGGGATCACCACGAGATGTAGATGTAATTCCTAAAATGCAATCTAAAGATGATAAGCAAACTTTTATCTCTTTTTAGCAATGAAAATCCTAGCTACAAGGGGAAAAGAAAGACACAATCTTTTCTCAAAGAGCAAAGAGCACATTGTAAATGCACTTTTTCCTAAATCAAGCCAAACAGACTATCAATATGCAAATGCACATATGCATGTATTTGTTTTCACTTTCTTAATATTGATGCCTAAAAAGAAATTTGATGTACAAATTTGAATTTGCTTTCAAGTGACAAACACAAACAAGCTTCTTTTCGAAATCAAAAGGTAGAGATTATTACGACACTTTATGATTTTGAAATAAACACTCGTTTCGACACTAGAAAGTGACAAATTCAAACCAAAGGCAAAAGTAAAAGCATAATCGGCTGTCAACAGAAAATAAACTTTTTCCTAAGATCAAAATCGACACTTACGACAGATCTAAATCCAAGGACGACAGTGTGACTATTGTACTCTTTCAATGGAAAACTGTAAATGATGTAACAAACACACAAAGAACATCTACAGTCTTTTTGTACAAAGGAGGCGGAATTAAGGCAAAAGAAAAGGGGTTTTTAAACAGACACACACTGATCACAGGCTGCAAAAATCAGAGACAAAACTGAAAAAATGAAGCAAAGAACCTCAGCTGCACAGGGCTAGGCTGATCAGTGCACCTGTTACACAGAGAAACTGGATTGCAGCGCAGGTAGCCCTCTCGGGAACTGCGTTGAAATGCAGAATCTCTTCACTGTGTCTGTGCCGGGGCAGAAACTAGAATTCTATCCGGGTTCTGGGTCACAGTTTGCAATTTAATCTATGGTTTTTGGCCGAGTGAGAGCAATCAGTAATGCACAATCAGAGGGTGGATTTAAAGGAGGTCTAAGAGCTATCACAAAGGGTAATCAGATCATTTGTGAATCAGATGTTCAAATCATAAACAAATCCAGTGAATGGATTGAAGTAGCAGGTGTCTACTTTGCATTTGATAATGGCAAATGCAGTTCGATTGCTACTTCTGTGTTTATGAAACAAACAACAAGAGAAACACAAACAAACTAACTAGACACGCTCCCGAGCGGAGTCGCCATTTTGTTAACGGGAAAAGTGTCTACTCAGAACGCCCCTATCCCACTAAGGTGTGACAGTACCCTAGAAACAAACAGAGAAAACTACTTTCGTATTCTTCTTTATGAACTATAAACGAAGAGGAATAGGATGAACCAACCTGTGTCTTGCGCTAGTCCTTTGATCCAATCTCTCTCCTCTTTGACAGCTTCCAGCTACCTGCTCCCTTACTTGCCCAACTTCACCAAGTTCCTGCAAGATTACAGAAGAGGAAAACTACACAAAGACATGGATTCATATTCATAAATAGCTTAGGATTAGATTTAAGCTAAACATGCAAATATAACAAAACATCATTGATACACAAGCATGTAGGAGAAACTCAAATAGTTTTATTGATATAACAAGAAGATCCAGGAGGAGTTACAACCAATGATTCCTGATCCAGCATCAACCCCCCAGCAAAGGAATCCCCTCTTCACCTCCAACAAAGCATAAATCACCCAATACTCTGATCTCTATCTCAAAACCAACAACAATTCTCTGCAATGTACAAAATTCCAGCCTCTGGATCTCTGGGATGAGGGATCCATATATAGATGTATGCAAAGAGGATGAGTCAGCTTATGATTTGACTAGTGGCTTCTCTCTATCAGTTCTTGCTTCCACTTGGAGACTGAGAGCCTCTTACTCATCCTTGGTCGAACTCAGTGAGGCAAGTGTCATTGGGGAAGATTCTGGAAGCTTCCATTGTCTGTCCACCTCGCAGAATGACACTGCCATTTGTCATTTCCCGCTTAGAGCACCCTGGTAGTGCATTTAGGTGCATTGCAACACACCTAGCTAGTGTACTTGGGTGCTATGCAACGCAGCTAGCTAGTGGAGTAGCTGAAATGATCCTGATTTGACTGATTCTAAGCAGTTTCTGGTGGAGAACTTCTGGGAGAAGCTGTAATTGGTTGACCTTGTTCCTCTAGGGTTCGGAACAACACTTTTAGGGACTTAGGATCCCTTGGTTTATGGACATTTCATGCTTAGAGCTGTAAGGCACAAAAATGTCTATAACTAAGGTGAGTGGTTCAGCTTCCCCTATGATACCCCATGATTATATATGAGAGCATAGGGTGGGTGGTTCACTTTCCCTTATAGTTGATAATATATGCATAGGATGAGTAGTTAAGCTTCTCCTATGGCATATGAGAAGGATGAGTGGTTTAGATTCTCCTATGGAATATGAGAAAGATGAGTGGTTCACCTTCTCCTGCGGATGCCACAACATATATCCTACCAATGTAGTCCACGACTCATGGGAAGTACCTCTCATCTGTCAAATGAGTTGGGAAAAGTGGATGGGGACCATAGAACTACAGATGGGCGCATCATGTACCATCATAATCCCTATGTCTAGGATGCATGGTGTTCAACAACTTGATCACTTGGGATTAAGTTTGATTGGGGTTCTACCCCTAGTTATGTGGACTAACTTTTGTCAGTGGAGAGTGGTAAGGTCTTGTGTCTCACTCTTAATCAATTTTTCTTCATTATCTATATCAATTTTTAGCAGAGTTGAGATGAGATGTAGAGATGGATCATTATGATAGATTAGCATGATGGATTGGCAGGTGGAATACTCCCTAGTTGAGAGGGAGTGTTAAAATTGGACACTAGTTTCAAATTCCACTTTAGATAGCTCATTTGATGGAGATGATTATTTCATTGAATTCCTCTTTTCGAGAGGACCAAAATATATCTAAATATCGCTAAAGTTGGACAAGGATAAATATATTTTTGAGCTCAATCCCACATATGTGAAAATTTTCAAGGTTGGCCACATCATCATCTAGGATCATGAAGCCCATCAAACATGTCTTTTGACCTCAACAACTTGTATAAATAAGAGAGACCTCCACCCTCATTTGGAACTTCATCAACTCACACAGTCTTCTCTCTCCTCAACTGATTAGTTCATACACCTCATTAGGTAGCTAATTTTCTCACATGTGTGGAAAGGAGGACAAAATTAAAAAGCCAAAATTTCTAAAATTTTCTACAGTTTGACCAGTGTTGAATTTGAATTTTTGGGCACCTTTTGACTTTGATTTTCACATAGAATTTATGTCTCACCAAGCCGTAATTATTGGCACATGAACCAATAATTTATGGGCTAGTTAACCAGCATTGACCACAGGTTTTACCATAGGAATAAGTGTAGAATTTGACTGACTATTTTGGGCTGACTTTGACCACCAAAGAAGGTTGAATTTGATTTCCTTTGATTGAGCTCCAAGTGGACGGTTTGTTGTTGTGTTTACCGCCATTGAATTTTTGGTTAGCATTGATTTGACTGTTGTTGACTAAGAGCGGTATTACAGATTTCACAAGGTTGTTTTGAACAGTGGGTTTGATCATCTATTGGCAAGTCAATTTTTACTTTATTGTACTCTCTCTCTCTCTGTTGAATACTTGATATAATAATAAGAATAATTGATCAAAGGGTTTTCCCCATCTTGGATTTTTCCCTTGGAATTCGCCAAATCATTGTGTTCTCCTATCTTGGCTTGTCTTCTTCTTTTATTGTTCATGTTATATCTACAGTTACTATCAATGTGAAGGTTAATGTGATTGTTATTGAAAATAATCATTGGGAAAACTAAAGGAGATTGAAATAATTGTTGCAAGCATAGAACGTACCATTGTTAACTAAAATTAACACTTTTTCATTAACGCTAGAATAATATTGGGATTCATAGTCTCACAGCAAGGCATCAGAGTCAACCCCCTGAAGGTTTGGGCCCTTTGTGCGATCCCACCACCTAAAAGTTTGAAGCAGTTACAAAGGCCAACTTCTTGTGACACTTTGTACCTTCCTACACTACATTTGCACACGAATTCTTGCATGTCCTTCGTCAGGATGTCCCATTCCAAAGGGACGAACATGCCCAACAATCATTTTAGGCGTTAAAAGACGTATTGTCATAAGCACCTCTGATAAGCCCTTCTAACCATACCAAGGACTTCACTCTCTACTTTTCATCTTTCGAGGTAGCTATCCCTAGGGTGTTAGTCTAAGAAGATATTTATAATAGGGATCATGCCATTTATTATGTTAGAAATAACCTCATGGGGTGTGCTTTGAGTATGAGCCAGCATAAAAAAATAGTGTTAGCCCTCAAACATGTCGTCTAGAAACTAAAGCACTACATTCTACTAAGGACTACCATTGTCATAGCAAATATCAACTCCCTGTGATTCTCATGCAACATATAATGAACCATAAGTATGCCTGATGGTTGGTTATCTTACAAGAGTTTAATCTTGAGTTTTCCTCCCCTATGAGCAAAACATATCTCATTCTTGCAGATTTCATCATTGATATTACCCGATAATCCCAAGGGTTTGTTATCAATGATTATTTACCAAATGAACACGTGTTTGTTATATCCACATATGAGCCCTGGTATGCTGACATACTCCTTTTCCTCTAAACTCAGAAGTTCATCCCTTAGTGGACTCATGATGACCGTAAGCATATTCACCACTAAGCCCCTCGCTACCTCCTTATTGGAGACATTCTCTACCACAGAGGAATCAACACCATCCTTCGTCGATGCCTTTCCACTGATGAATTCAAACAAGTCTTAAATGACGGTCATAACAGATCCTTTGGTGGCCACCTTTCAAGGATGGGCATAACCTAAAATATCCTTCATGTCAGCTACTTCTGGCCTACTCTTTTCCATGACTTTATCCAAGTAGTCAAGAGGTGTGAACATTGTCAACGATATGCCCACAAAGCCCGAGCTTCCCTAGCTCCTCTACATCTAGTCATCACCATCGATCCATTTTACAAATGGGTCATTGAATTCATGAATTGAAACCCACCATCTCAAAATGGCCACAAGTACATAGTAGTCGTTGTCGACTACTTCACCAAGTGAGTCGAAGCCATGCTCACATTCAACAACATTTCTTATACTGTCACCATATTTTTCTTTAACCATGTCATCACACAATTTGGCATTCCCAAGGAGTTAGTCTCGAACCATGGTAAATACTTTGAGAATGAGATTTTCCAAGAATTATCCCAACTCCTTGGTTTCTCATATGAGTTTGATTCCCCATGCTACCCCAAGTCCAACAGAAAAGTAGAAGTTGTCAACAAAGTCCTCAAGATGATGTTACAATGCATGGTGAACAAGCATAAAACCAACTTTCATCACATTTCTTTTCCACCTTATGGGCATACTACACATCGATAAAATCATCCACAAGCTTTACTCGTTTCCACCTATTATACAGTGTCGAGGTCGTGTTCCTCATAGAGTGCAAGATTCCTACCCTACGCACTACCATCGAGATTCTCCCAGAAACTTCAACCCTAGAACAATGGCTAGTACAGTTATAATACGTCGACAAAATTTAGTGTGAATCCCTCCAACACAACAAAGCCCATAAAAAGAGAACCAAAGCCTCTTTTGATGGCAACATAACTACTTGCACATTTAACGAGGGATATATCATACTTCGATACGATGTGGAAAAGGAATCCCTGATACCAGGAAAGTTCGAGACCTTATGGAAAGGACCTTACATCATCAAATATTTCCTTTTAAAAGGTGCCTTCATGTTGGTAGAGCCCGACGAAACATGTCTCAAAGACCCTGTCAACAAGCTCTACCTTAAAAAATTCTTCCCATAACCCTCACTTAAGCCTTATGATGTAGAAACATGCACCTTGACTTATTTTTATGATGATCACCTCATCATGGATTTATTCTAAAATGAATACTCCCATCATGTGTCACAAATGGATCATACGCCAGCTTACCACCTTGGGTTCACTAACAATGCTTCTTGATCGTCGCAAAATATCATTGAAGCAACCTAGGCCATATACTTCTTGATCAAAAATTTCTCCAATTGAATGGCCTCTACATTAGGTTAGCCACTAATAATAAAGCCAAATACAATTTCTTCATACTCCTTTTAGCCAATGCCTCCCAGTTAGGTATCAGTCATATGCATGTTTTCCACGATTTCCAACTTGTCATCTCGCAGCTAAACAAAAACTTTAGGGTCCATAACCCTTGTTTTTTTTGTAATACCTTCATGCACAAATGTTATCACATGGTTTTGATCATATCACATTTTCACATATACCAAGAAATCAAAATCATATAGTTGACTGCATTTCTAATCAAATCCTAGATTGGCATGCATCACATATATATCATCATCGAGATACATAAAGAAAAATAGACATATCCATCAATAAAATGCAATATACATCACATGTAAACACATCACAAGAGCCACAAAAAATAACTCATATATATATATATATATAGAGAGAGAGAGAGAGAGAGAGAGCACTTACAAAAAATATATGTACATTTGTTGGTCATAGCCAAAAAAAATGAGTCATCAAAAAATGGGTTCATCCTCATAATGGGCACTTCCCCTGGTACATGTCAATCCTATATCTAATGCCACGACTCAATGCCCCTTGTACCACCTGCTCGCCCTGCACCACTTGCTAGAGACCCTCCTGATTCAACTGGTGTTGGATCCAAGATTTGTCATGCAATAGCCATTGTCACTTCCAACTAGAACAGAACCAGGTGCCTCACTCTATCTTGAGCCATCATCCTCTCGATGACCTCCTCCCCTAGGATCACCCATTCAGGATCAAGCACCCCCCCAAGTAGATATGTTGCATGATCCTAAGCATCCTCAACAACCTCTGCCTAGGCCCGCAACATCTCAACCTTTGCCCGGAGCATTGAAACCTCACCCTCCACTACAAACCCATCAATATCTAGTTGCACTAGAGGATCCTCCCCTTTTTCATCCCTCCGACATCATTACCCTGTAGCAGCACTAGCCTCACCAAGTAGCAAAGGATTAGCCCCCACCAACCTACGGAAAGGGTGCCTACACGATCCAACATCTGTAAGAAAACATACATCATATTGGCATAATATACATCATAAAACCACAACATATACAAATCATAAAATGCTAAAATGATACACATGTACCTGCAGGGCCCTAAACATTACCTGAGGGAAATCCCATCTTTGGATCTCCCCTAAAATCCACCGCACAATATAGCTATTATAGAATTAGCTAAGGGTTGGACTCAAACCAAGGCTCAACTGTGGGCCTCCAATATCGCCCTACCTCTCCCCCACCTACTCGAGGCATCAAAGGAGCCCACCTATGAATTTGGGGCTCCCTCAAAGGCCAATGCGGCACTTGTATCACTAGTCACAGCATCACCAATTTCTCATCGAGGATGTTGCACAACACACCACCATAACAAAATCTACTAGACTATCCATGGGCCACTTGCATCAGCTACGTCATCATCCTCCAGTGGAGGAAACCAGCCCAATCAAAGAAGGTGTCTACTTTCACCCTTTCCAACACAGCGATATGGGTCCCTATGATATGATTGGGGGAGGATGACCCCACCAACCACACTATCATTGTCGATGTTCTCTGCACTTCCAAATCAAATATCAATGAAATCTAGATGCCCCCTACTCAAAGGGGTCTCGCCCACGGTGTTCTTGAGCCCATGTTGGCAATGACACCCCTCTATGAGGTAGCTTTGTTGGTAACACCTCGCCCCAAGGTACCAACGTTGTAACAAAGTACATGTCCACCTTAATAGTGAATTCTAAATATGTTCCTTGGATCTCGAACACCTATTACTCAGGCCGTCATAGACTAATCAAATATCATAGGAAATCATCTTGTGACCTTAGCAAGGGGTTCTAAAAAAACTTTAGTCACCCCCACCTAGCAAGCTAGATGTGAGCATGTGCATCAATGGCCATCATCGTGTGTAGCCCATCCCAATAACACTCTTTCCATGAAGCCATCCTAGCCAAACTAGCAAAAACAAAACAAAAATCAACCCCAATGTCAAAAATATTAATCTTTGGCAACTTGCGCATCTATTACTAAACAGGCATGCGGTCGTGTGTCTGTCATTACTATAGGGATGTGGGTGTCGTGCACCTTTCCCCTTTATGGTTGTGCCATATGTACGACCATCAGACCTTTACCTGTGAGGTACTCAACAGAAAAACCTTGCACATGTTTTTCATATAGTTGCACGAACGCCATGACTGTTACCCCTACATTCGTGTGACTGTGACCCTTCTATCCATGAGACCTTCATCTCAAAGGCCTCATGCCTATTTTCTACATAGTCATGTGCATTGTGTGACTATTTTAACGCTACCCATGCATCTCACACGTTTATACACTAAAAATGCACACGACACCACGCGACTATCTTCTAGTCGCTTATGTCGGCCATCCTATACATCCTACCTACCCTAAATTACTAAGTTGACAAAGGGGGTGTCTCAGTGACTAACCTGAATCTCTCTCCATGCTACTTGAGGGCACTGGCTAACTGCAATGGCTGAAAAGGATCATGGGATCCGCTCTAGAGTCCATGAAAGAAAAGTACAAATGAGGTGGCATATGGGCCCACCACCCTTATATATAGTCATTTTTATCATTTTTCCAGTGGCCTGTTTAGGAGCCCATGGCCTCCTTTCACAAACTGTCATTAATATTGGGATTATAACATCTTCATCTACATCATCGTACCCTTCATTCCATTCAGTAAGCATCTTCATTTTTGGGCTCATTTTCCAAATTAGAATAGCCATCAAGTGTGCCTTGTTGTACTTTTTAATACACCTTTTTCAGCTCACAACAATGTGCATATTGTTGCATAAATATGTTTTCACTTGAGGTATTGGTTTTTGAAGTTGTAGGTTTCTAGCATTTTCCCAATAAGCTCAGTCCCCCAGTGTCGATCGAAAGCTACGGTATCATTCTTCACCTAGCATGATAGGCTTCCTCCAAATCTTTGCATATCCTGACATCATTTCTCCAATATAAACCATAGGGTCCAACATCTCGAGCATGTTTACCATCACCTTCCACCCGCACATGGTCAACTTCCACATCGATTGATGGAGCCTCACTAACATGGATTACCCCAGTTTATAGTACCTATAACACTATTGATATCTATGACCATTCTCTCAGGCCCGGGAACCATTTTCACCTGCATGTCTAAGAAGGTCAAACTCATACGTCTCTTCTTTGCTCATTGCTTACCACCCCCACTCCTGGTCCGGCCCTCTTTTTTATTAACTAGATCAAGTTGAATGCACCTCTCCATTCTACACTTGGCCTACCATTCATCCACATTGAAGTATACCATATGTGTCATTCCATCTACCCCATTAACCCCACACCAAGACCAATCAATAGGGCCCTTGCCTGCAGAAAAAAACCCACCTGCAATATCACGCAAGCCATCACTTTCATAGGGGCACCCATCTCCATGTTTGTACATCCTAAACCATTTTTAAAATTCTTTTGTAAAGTGTACAAAAACAAATTAAGGAACAAAATTCGCACCCATGTTTTTAGGTCAGCTACCTAGTGGCAATCCTAAGTCGCCCTTGGTTGGAGCTATCTTTTCAACATATCATATCCATCTCAGTGATTATCTTTTGCTCACACCATACCATGATAGTCAAAACAATTATTTACTCCCATAGGAATCCTATCGATTCTAGGGGCACTTACCTCAGCACTATTGTTTTGACTGCTGCCACTTGCATCAATGCTCCAACCTCGGGCAATTTTTTTGCATCCCTCACATACTCTCAATTTTCGCCATAATTTTTGTAGACCCATTCTATTGCAAATATCTATACCGATTTCACATGGATTTCCCATAACCATTTTTTGGATAGTTGGTGCTTTATTCTATTGACACCAACACTCATATTCCATAATTGAAGGAGTATCTTGGTTACTCCCACCTTTGATGCCTCTAAAATCATAGCACCAACATTGGGGGATAACCACCCAGTCTGAACCTTAGTGCAGCTCCTTATTCGTTTGGTATGGTGGCTCCGACTGGATATTACGGGACCAATTTCCCAATAAAGTATGATTTGATGAATAGGTGTTTTAAATGTATAAAAAGATGATAGGCGGTTTAATCTATAAGTTCTAAAATATACAGATATATATATATATATATATAACCCGGGTGATCTCATAATAATGTGATTCTTGATGATTCCTAGCAGACAAATAATAATATAGATTATTTACTTATCCACAGAAAGATGCATTTAAATAATGATTACTTTTTTTAAGAAATTAAACAAAGTAATGTGAAAACATATCGCATAACATACTAATATTTATCGCTGAAATATGTATACAATATAACAATTCTAGATCATTTAGAAGTGAAATAATACAAAGTTGCTTGAAACATGTGAATACATCAACAATAACAAATCAATGGAATGCTAATTACATAAACAAGACAAAAGAACAGTGATAGAAGTACCAAATGCATTTGAGTCTTGTTATGCAAGTAACACTCTGGTTCAATCTTCTTATTCTGGAAACTCCAAGGAGATACAAAAATGCGAGTCTTTATGAAGCTCTTTCACAGAAAGTCTGAACCTCGATCCACAACTTATAAAAAATAAATTAAGAAGTGCAAAAGTGCAAACTTCTCAAGTCTAGTTTTATACAAATTGAGGACCCTTTCTAAAATGACATGAAAGGGTATTTATAGTAAAATTAAAAACAAACTGTCCATAAAAATTGTCGAGAGTTGTTGGAACTGCCTTTATCAAAATATGGGATTTGAATTTCAAAAATAGAATTGTGATAAGCTTTGAAGAGATTCATCGCATCTAGGCTTTCTCTTGCATCTTCAACCAACAAATTGAGAGCATGTTTTGGATCTCTAGAGGATGACTCATCCTGGAGTGTAATTGTCCTGCATATGTGGCATCTAAGAGCTCGGGCATCATGTGATCAATGGCATCAAAAAGACACTTGATAGTCATCTGTTGGCTATGTGGCTTAACCAAAAATGATCAATTCACATCCCAGTTAAGACCTTGTACTTTGTTGAGTTGTTCCTTCTTGGTGTCCAAATCTTGCTTCCATTGCTTCTCTAAAACTTTCACCTTTGGAATTTTTCCTGGGGAACAATCAGAAATTAAATTGGCACCATATAAGTTATCATTCACCAACTCAATAACATTATTCATTATAGCCCTGGCCCTGGAGGTAGCTCTTTCTGCTTTTATCAACTGTGTTTCCCATTCCAAAAACAATATCTCTTTATGAGACTCTTCAATTTTAGGTAAGTTAGCAGCTCTTCCATCTTCTGTGCTTTGCCAGGAGAGATAATTTGTGACTTTATCATCTGCATCTTCAAATTCTAACCTGGTATTAACTGCTTGGTCAATCAGTGATGTCATTATGATGCATAATGGATCAATAAAAGATATTTTCTAGTAGAGTAGATTTAGTTGTTGAGATAAAGCTTTATTTGCCTCTAAGGCTTCCTTTTTGAACTCTTCAACCTTGGGATTATTTTTGAAATGTCCCAAGGAGAATCATAGCTGTGTGATTTTCTCTTCCTTAGATTTAATCTCTTGTTGATGCGTAAATTTAAGCTACTTGAGCTCTTGAGACAACTTTTGTTGTCTCTGAATGGCCTGCTGGTCAATTTTCTACTTTTCTAGGTTTAATTGTTCTTCGAGCTGCTCATTCTTCTGTTTCTCTTCTATTAGTTGTTCCTCAAGCCTATTAACCTTTTGTTGCTCTGTTTCCAACTGTTCTTCAAGCTGATTAATCTTTTGATCCTTTTCTTTGATCAATTGATTCACTTCAGTTGCCTTATCAATTGTAGCAGCTGTGTATGCGCCCGCAAATTGAGATAAATTAGTCAAATCCTCAGAGGGATTGACCTCTGAATCTTTCCATTTGACATTCATAAATTGAGAATGAGGAGATGTGGATGATGTTTGATCTATTTTCCTCTTTTTTATCTGCCTCTTAACTACAGCCCTGTGTTTTTGGCTGTAAAACACATCCAAGGGTGGAATTTCGTCAATATTCAATGTAATCTCCCCTGAAGGATTTTGAAGGATTATTTCTCTCTCTTTTCTAGTTGTTTATTTGTTGGGTGTCTCTTCAATCACAATATCATGACTAATGGGTCGTTGTGTTTCAGGAGGCGCAGATACAATAATGTTTTGAAGATCGTTCTGACTTTTGATCTATTGATCAAATTGCTCCCATTCTTTAATCAATATGGGATCAATGTGAACATCAGTGTTTAGTTGTTCACTGACCTTATCACTTATCTCTACTTCCTCAGAAACCTTCTCAATTACTTGCTCTCCACTATGTTCTGCCTGCTGAATGATTGGTGTAGTACTTAACAAATCCAGAGGTACTGTCAGTAACCTCTATGTCCTGTATTCAATGAATTTGCCCATTTTCTCAGCACTCAATTTGAATTTTTCCAGATGACTTACTGTTGAGAATAATTCTGCTGAAGTAAACAAGTCATCAAACTCATCTTCCTCATGCAAGAATTTATTAACTTTCATCTGAGTGGTGAAATTGAAAGAAACCTTCTTTGGGTCATATTGTCTTTTAGGGATAACGGCTAGACTCAGATCCTTTGTCTTGTTTGATTCTTTCTCGGCATGTTTAAAATCATGTAATGAGTAAGTGCCGCAGCAAAGAGGAAAGGTAGGCCACAACTGTTTCTTGGAGTCTTTAAGATTTCTAGTCATCCCTTTTTCTACTATCTGGTAGGCTACCTCCCTGGCTAAAAGCTTATCTGGAATGTAAAGTGGAAGGACATGAGGATCTATAATACTGCCAAAAACCCTAACATAGGTAAACGTCTCTTCCTCGAACCAACTACCGATTGAGGTTAAATCAATGCTAGCCTCATCAGACAGCCGAGGAGCAGGTTTATTAAAGATGGCTTGATGGACGGGTAAAATGAAACCATGACAAATCTTGTATAAATGATTCTTGTATTCAGACTTCCATAAGTATTTATGGTAAATATGAATGGGGGTTGGGTCCTGAACAGTCCATTTCCAACCTAGTATGGGAAAGTCAGAATTAAAACAAATTGTGTCAACTATGTAAGCACTCATATGGAATGGGGGCACGACTCAGGTAGTGAAAAATATGTTCTTTCTATAATCCAGTATTTGACTAGCCATTTTGTTCGATAGGATAGTTTCCCAATCCATGGCAAAGGATTTTATCGCTGCTTCTATCAATGGAACCATCTCAATAGAAAATCTAGCAGAATCAAGGCTTCCAAAAAGTCTACACATCACAGCAGCAACATAACAATATGGAGATGCCAAGGAGTCCACGGAATACATACTAGATGATTCATGTTTGTGCTTGTTAGGAAAGTGTCTACATTGCTTGATAGGGCCTGATTCAATGTCATTCTCCTTGGAAAAAGCTTCCTAGAATTCTTTGTTGTAGTGTCGTTGGTGATCTAGCAGGTGATACATTCTCTTGACATCTTTCGGTTTGAAGGATCCAAACATCCTTCCATCAGCGGTGAAGAAATCTCTATCTGTTATGTTAATGTTCTCTATTACCCATCTTACCATATCATTATATGGTCAAATCTTTGCACGGGCCGCTATTTGATGGAGGAAAGAGTTGGCTAAATCATTGAGTGTGTTTTTTGATTTATCAGTTCCATTAGTTGTTGCTTCTTCCTCTATCTCCTTCGAATCTTCATTTTCAAGCAAAGTATATATGCCTTCCCATGAGGTCTTGCCAAAGCCTAGACAGGTGGTATCTGAGATTAATGTCGATTTTCCTTGTCCTTCTTCCACTATAAGGGGAGCCTTTGCCTTTCGAGTTCTCTTAGACATCTTAACTACCTACATGATTCTGGATTTACACTGCAAAATGAGAAAGAGGAGCGTGATAGGTGAAAAACTCTGAGAGGAGCCGATACAACTAATTACAGACTAAAAGTAGTTATGCGCATCAAAAGATCTCATACAGTACATAGTCAGAAAGGATGAAATCCTTAAAGTATTGTAACCATAACTGCCTCTAAATGAATTATTGTATCCTCATAATGTGAACTTTAATGCCGAATAAATATATTTCACATCGCAAGTTTTCCAATGGTCCTTTTAGAACAGGTATCACAACTCTGCGATTTTGTGATTAGCGATTGTATTATTTTAATACATGTAGAGCCATCACATATCGCAAATCAGGAGTTACAAGCGCTATGTCCAAAAGAATTCCTTGTATTGTTGCGATTGCGATGAGTGATGAGCTGGCACGTAGAGTTGGCGGGTTTGTTTCAAACTTGGCAAATCATGTTTTTCTTTATACTTGATTTAGCATTATATCGCGAGTGCTCATAGTATATGGTACTTATTTCTATTGGGAGCGCGGTATGCGATATGCGATTGCAATAGTCACATTGCATCGTAAATTTTCAACGGAATCATTTCAATGTTTTCCTATGGATTGGCGCGATGCGATATGTGATAGCCTTATCGCATCGCAAGGTTTCAATGGAATGCCCTAACTTATTCCTCAGAATTATCGATATGCGAAATGCGATAGCTATATCACATCGCATGTCTATAAATGGATTTTTCAATTTAAAACTTGCGATGAGGCATTTGTGATGACTTTGATCGTATGGAAAATCTATTTTACTCAAAAGATTTTATTGCTTTTTATATCCTAAAGGGGACTTATTTCCTATTTAGCATCTTTATACTCAGATTAAAAATTGTAAACGGGGGGTTGTTGTATAGCTAAACACCACCCTATATGGATAATCTCATATGGTATAGTGGGAACCAGTGTTTGCCCACTAATGTCATCGGTCTCCCTGACATTCGACATCAACATAATTTTTCATGTCAGGAAGTATTGTACATTGTGATCGTTGCATTTTATCTCATTCAATCAAAGACCCATGCATCCCATCACACCCTAGTTCAGCAATTCCTTACATAATATGCATGGGGGCATCCATATCATCCTATTTGTCAAATAGACCCCCGAGGTTGAAATCAGTTACCTCCATTAGTTATCAACAATTCAGCCATCTCATCATTGAATTGAAAGGATTTTTTCCTATATATTTGTACTATTTCATCTGTAGTCATCATAATGAGAATGGGACATGCCCACCTCATATAAACACTTTTTTATTATCATTTCTTCAGAGCATTGGTTTTCTGTGAGTTCTTAGTTAAGTATACCTCCCCAATCATCTCCGTAGTGATCTCATCCCTCTCAAAAAAGTACGTCATACCCATCATCATAACAACAAATATGATATATTTTGGTATACCCTTGCTCCTAACCTCATACATAATGGGGGAAATATTAATAGGGAAAAATTGTACACACATTGGTACAAGTCAGATTACACCTAGAGTTAGACGGTAGCATGTACAAGTGAAGATTTTCCAGCTAAAGACATCATAAGGATAAAAAAAATAAAAGGTTTTCCAAGGTTACATTTATAAAATCAACCCATGCGGGCTATTCGAAGACAAAAATTCAATACCAAGCGGATATTTCTTCGATAGCCGCAAAGATCGCCCAAAATTCTAGTCAGCAATCTTGGACCACTCCACGCAATTTGGGCTAACTACCCCTAACATGTAGTTCCTAAAGAAAGATGATTTCGAGCCTACCTAGAGATATGAATCCCCCAAGGGAGTCCTCTTATACTTCTCTCAAGTCATTTTCTCATTAATGATCCAAAAGAGGGAAAGAGGAGTTCAAATTATATATAAACAAGGCATTGGAAGACTAAGAGAAGAATAAGTTTAAGCATTGTTATGTTGGAAAAATAGCCCCAAGGAAATTCTACATTTCATTATTGAGATAGTTCTTTCATCCTTGAGAGTCCTCTTAGCTTCTTTGAGAGAGAGTGAGCTCACATAAGAGATTGATGAAAGGAGTTCCTTGATGAGAGCTCTTGAGCACCATTGCTCAAGAAAATCTCTTCAAGTGTTTTTGAAATCTCATTTGTAGCTCTTCCACCAACAATCAATAAAGGGAATTTTGTTCATATGTCTTTGTTGATGTCTTTATGCTTCATTTAAGCATTGTTCCATGTTCTTTGTTTTAGTTTTTATTTAATATTGTGCATGCATTGTTCTTATCTTATTTTATGCTTTGTTGGTTCTTATTTAAGCATTAACATCACCCAATTGTTTATATGCTCTTTGTAGGTGACAACCAAACTACAAGAAAAGGTGTTTTGGGACCCTTGAGCAACAAAACACCAAATACAAGATCTATTATTAATTGGATAGAACTTTTTTAATATAAATATACATTATTTTCATGCATCATCTACCAATCTGCAATTTGTAATAATTCAAATCCAATAGAAACACATTTAATAGAGCATAAATATTGCCTAACTGTAATAGATTCCTTAGAGAATATTCAGGAACTAAGCACATTCCACCCAACCATGAACTGCCTCTGCCAGTTCCCCCTGAGCTAATATCTCCTTGCCCTCCAAATTCAACGACCTCTTTAATTCATAGGTGGTTTATTTTATATATTTATTCCTAACAGATTTTTAGTAGTGTCCTGCTTTAAGGTCTGCCAACCTTTCACCTAGGCCTTTTTATTTTAGTTTTTTTGAAAAAGATTGTTTTGTCTTCTTTAAAGCACACATTTTTATCCCGCAATGCTTTATTCCACCCCACTTATTTATCTCCAACTAAGTGATTAGCATAATCTTTCTCCCCCATTATGTTAATTTATTTTCTTTTAATTATTTTCCCCTAGAGATTTCTAGGAGAATTTTAGGAAAGGTCCATCATGCAGCCTTAACCACCAACAACTTTTTCTAAACTGGAAAGGATCTTGCAAACTCTAGTGCTTTTTCTTGAGTATTTCCAAGCAATTTATTTATTAACACAATTAAAAATAAAATAATAATTACATCATCACATAAGTCTCATCATGGATTCCATAATCATTCAATCTAATAATAGTTCAATGTCTAAAAATAGTAGATGTTAAAAAAACAAAGTCATAGGGGTGATACAAGAAGCCATGGTATTGTAACAAATCTTATTTATAAATTAAAAATCTCCATGATAAAGTGGGGATGAATCCATTATAAAGAATATTGTTACATGTTTATATGTGTGTGTGTGTGTTTAACTTGTATTTTTTTTAATTAGTAGTAATAACCCTGATGGGTATGATGAACATGGTGGGATCAACTGGCAGGGGGGGAGGGGAAGTGACCCTCACACACTCTACAACGATGACACATGAGGGAGGATAAAGACAAGTGGAAAATGACACCCAAAATTTTTTAGAGACAAGTCAATCAGTTAATAATATGGACAGTGGTTCATTATTGGAAGTTGTTTTTTCTAGTTATTAGAGATTTGGAAGGTGGTACAGTGAACGTTGAGTATGAACATGCCACCAACATGTGTATTCCATGGTTGCTTCAAAGTGGAAGGCTAATATAGGCTAGAGGGGATGGCAGTTCGGTGGTTACGGTGTGTTGAGTCAGAGGATTTTGGACCCTAGAGAGCGAGAGAGTGGTCAGTCCTCCTGTGGCTACTCAGGCATGGTGAGGATGAGAATTCTACTACATTATCTCACTGCAGAAGCTCAAAGGGTGTGGTTTTCTTCTCATGTTGGCCTAGTAAGTAATATGGCCCTACCTCTATGCCCTAGGAACTTCTTTGCAATTGGATATTTGGGTGTGGTGGAAGGCAGGCCTTTCTAGGTTTCTTCATCTATGTGTTTTGTGGAATTTATTAGGGTTCTTGTAGTCTCTCATGGTTTATCTTGTGTGGATTTGTCAGCGGTTTGTCTTGAGACAAAGTGAGGGCATTTGAGGTTTTAGGCTCTCTACCTCTGCCTCTGAATGATCAATCCTTTAGTTCTCGGGGTACTTCATCCAAGAGACATCTCTGGAATCCTGGGGGGTGCACATCTCATGACATTGGCGGAAGAATTTATAGTGACTAATCATTATTATCTCACCAATTTATGAACCGGGAACTCATTACCAAGCCACAACACTTGGGTGCTAGAATTAAATTAGTCTCAGTGGTTTGGATTATTTGGAGGGATGCTTAGACAAAGGGGGCATGCTTAGAGAGGTGAGGATCTTTGTGGAGACCCTGCAGATCGTGGTGGATGAGAACGCAAAGTGGAGGGTGATGGGTGTGTTGAGGTTGTTTCTAAAGGTGAATTGGCTCGTGAGCATGTGTCATCGCCTGGCCATGGAGACACACCTCCATCTTTGGAATCTCTAGATAGGAAAATGTGGAGTGTTACTGCACTCCTAGTGGAGTTGGGGAAACAGAGGCACAATGATCAGAACGAAGTGATAGTGTTCATGAACGACTTACAACATAATCAATGGGAAATGTTGGATAGGATGGCTTCGCTTATACAGAGTCAAATATGAACCCATGAGCAGTTAGATCAAATTGAGGGCAGGATTGACCACCTAGAGTTCATGTACACAAGGGCCCTAGACCCTAAACCATTTTAATGTTGGATAGGCACCGACACCCCCTCACAACCCTTGATGGCAGTGGTTTGTATATGTATTCTCTTTGTGTTTTGGATGCTTTGTGCATTTTGTTTCTAGACGCGATGTAGATTTTGGTACTTTGCTATCAAATTTTGTATCTCTCTCCTGGCCAACAAATCTGGTCAGAGTGAGGCTAGGAGAGAAGTGAATCACATGCAAATATTTTGCATTGCTTTGAAGAATTAATAGAAGTTATTTGATTAAAAAAATAGTAGTAATAATAATAATACTAATTTAAAATAAATTTATAATTTTATTTTTTCTTATGTGTGAAATCTATCATGAGGAAAGTGTTGTTATGCCTATGGGTGTTTCCCAACCATATAATATATATAGTTGTGCTAGTTATTAGGTGGATAGTAGGGATTTAAGCTCCAAGTAATATTCTAGAATATTGTTATTTGTAGTCACAGATTAAAGGTTGAGGTTTATCTCAAAAGTAGTTATGCCCTTATTATCATTTTAATTATAATTATAAGAACTGTCATATGAACAAATGTTAAATGAAACCAGTTATGGTTTTTTTGGCATATGGTATTGAAAAGTCATGATATTGACCCATGGTATTGTAACAAACATATTTAAAGGTTAGAAATTTTCACAGTAAAGTGGGTTGAATCTCCATGGTTAAAATTCTTGTTATGTCTTTTTTTTTAATTGTAGATATGTATAGTTCATATATTAATTTATTTTTATTATTTTTTAATTTTTTTATGCGGTTCATTGACTCCAAAAATGTAATCGCTACATCCACTCAGATCAGATCCTGCAAATTAAACCACAGAATGAATTAAACAAGTAACCTCTCAATCAAACAAGTAACCTTTCAATAGAAAAAATACTTTTACAATGAAAACTTTACCATATATTAAATAATAATAATTTTAAATAAAATTCTAATTTAGTTAAATTTTATGATTTTTTAAATCTTAACAATTTGACATATAAATTATGAAACATGCTTATTATATATTAATGTTTTACCAATTATTTAATTTATATGACTTCATTAATTTTAAAATTAATATTTAATATAAATTTAATTATAATTATCTAAATAACATTTCATCATTATTTTTTAATTTTAAAATTATAATATATTTATTATTTTAAAGAAATAAATTATCTTTATTAATGAAGTTTTCATATATTTTTTTTCAATTTATCTTTTCCCAATGGAGAAATCACCCTCGAATAAAAATAACATTGGGCACTTTTGCCATATGATCATATGTCAAATAAAATAAATCTTAATACCTAATTATATATAAAATAAAATAAACATATAATATTATATAGCCAAGTTATAAAATATAATTTTTTTAATAATGTTCTCATGTCATGTATATTACAGGTATAAAATAAATATATAATATTATATAGCTACGTTATAAAATAATTGTTTTTTATAATGTCTCATGTCATGTATATTAGAGGCCTTAAAGTTGTATTAGTCGTGCCATAACCAAAGGGTGAATTATTCTCACCATTTGATTAAAGGGTTTTTATTTTATTTATTTTATTTGTGCCTGATTCCTTTATAATGGTTTAAGTTTATATAAAATTATGTTAACTTTATATTTATTAAAAAAAAATTAATTGGAATCAAATATTTTGAGGGGAAAACGTTTTTTAAGAGTGAAAAATATGAAAAAAATCTCTAAATGTTATGTGTGAATTCTATGTTCAATATTAACAAAATACACCTCTTTCATTTTGACAACACTAATAAAATGTGTGAATTCTATGTTCAATATTAACAAAATACACCTCTTTCATTTTGACAACACTAATAAAATGTTTTGATGTTAAAAATTTTATATTTTGATTTTTTATCTAACATTACATAATTGATATATAAATGTTTTGCCTAACATATTGATTGAATTTATTTTTATCTAACATTACATAATTGATATATAAATGTTTTGCCTAACATATTGATTGAATTTATTTTTTATAACACATTGTGGATCTTAAAAGATACACATCTCACTAGAATTAGAAGTAGAAAGTATATATGTATTTTTTTGTTATTTATAATTTTTTTAAATATCAAATGTCAACTTTGTATTTAAACTCTCATCAATGTAAGAAATCTCTCCATACGTTTGTGTAGATATGTGAGGGAGATAGATAAAATATTTTAGTTAATATATATTTTGAAAAAACAAATTATGTCACATTAATAATTTAATAAATTACACTCTTTTACAATGGAAAGTGAAAACGTAAGAATTTTTTTAATTTCAATTGCTATATTTTTCTCTATATAAAGTTGATATGAAATTATATTAATTAATAGGGAATTGATATATTTTATTTATAATTGATTAAAAATAAAATTTTATTACTATATATTTTTTAAATTTCACATTTCAATTGAACACATAATGAATTACACATATTCCTCATACTAAAATTTAGTAAGAAATTATAAACTAAGCCAACATAGATTTATCTAACTTTGAATCTACCAAACAACCAATGAGTGGAAGGTTTGCATCAAGAGATTTAATAGTATATATGTAGTTAATATAAATATGTGGATCTACCAAAGAACCACTTAGTGGAAGGTTTGCATCGGAGATTTAATAATAGATATGTAGTTAATATAAATATGTGGATATACCAAAAAACCATTAAGTGGAAAGTTTGCATCAAGAGATTTAATAGTAAATCTGTAGTTTATATATATATATATATATATAGAGAGAGAGAGAGAGAGAGAGAGAGAGATATATTAATTAAAGTACTAATAATATATATAATATGAATGCTCGTTGACATATTTTTTACAAAATATAATAGTTAAGAATTTGAATTATTATCTTAATTTATATGGTAAAATGGATTATAATTTATAGAGATTATTCATAGCGAGAGATATTTTACATCTTTATACATAGAAATATTCTTATATCTAATTATATGTGTAGTAATTATTATTTTAATTTATTTTAATATGATATGCATATTATAATTTTTTCAAAAAAAAATTTGTAATTTTATTAATAAAAGAAATTACGGTATAACAAATTGAATTAAATCAATTTATTATCTTTATTCCTTATTACTTTTTAATATATTTTTAAGTGAGTGGACATTATGTTTTATTGTTATAATTTTTTTTATGTAACTCTTGATTTTACCCACTATTGCAACATCTTCAACATACTTCTTGTAGAGAGCCCCTCAATTACAATCACACCAACATAGATATATCCTAACTTGCAACTTACTAAGCGATGAGAGGGATCAAATTTCTCAATATGCAAACCTATTTCTGAGTGAAAAATTGGAGAAAAAATTTGCACTTCCATAGATTTGATTTTGGAGTTAAGATAGATCTATAAAAAAAAAAAAATCATATATATATATATATATATATATATATATATATATATATATATATATATATATATATATATATATATCACATTGAAATATTGTATTTATGATTCACATTTCCCCTTTTATATTCATAAATAGAAAACCCTTCTTTCTATATACAGATCATTTTAGAAAGTATTAATAACAAAATTAATTCGATGTGTATAAATCTTTTACACAATATTTCTTTTGTTTTAATTTTTTCTAAATCTTATATATCACCTCCATATTAAAAATGTAGATAATTACATATATCCACACACACATATTTTATTTTATTTTATTGTTGATATTAAAACATTTTTTTTATTAATAACATATTTTTGTTTTAAATATTGCACATGGATACTAATTTTTTTAATTACTATTTTTAAATTAAATTTATTAATGTAAGTATTCCTTTATTATTTTTAAATTTATTAATGTAAGTATTCCTTTATTATTTTTAAATTTATTAATGTAAGTATTCCTTTATTATTTTTGAATTGAATATTAGACAATCACATCTCCCCCAAACTTTTATTACCTTTTACTTTTCTTATTACTTTTTTAACTGAATTAACATTATGTTTTATTATTATTAATTTTCTTCATTTAACCATTCACATCTAATGCTTCACTATAAATCTCCTTATATTGAGGTATAAATCACCAATGAGCAAAATAATTCATTTCCTTAAATTTCCATTACATCATTTACTAATTCCTTTGAGAAATACATAGGCTCTGTATCTCATACATAGGCTCTGTATCTCATGGTTATGAGTTTGATTTTACATGGATCTAATATCTATTCAATCATGTCTATCATATTATATGCTTACTCGTATAATATAATACTATTATTTCTTTAGGATTCTCCAAGCCTAATTATCCTATCAACATGTTCTATAATTTATAATATACTTCAGTCATGAGTTACTCATATACCCTTATACATTAGTGGGCATGTAACTAGAACTGTCATCACTAATCAATAGTTAAGTAGAACTAAGTCAAATACATGCTTTCTGTAATATACAGTTCTCTAGACAAATATATAAAGATTCTTACCTTCTATGCAAACTTTACAATTATGCATATTATTGTTGAAGAAAGAATTTTTTATTGATGTCAAAGGTTGTGTTGATGGAGATAAAAAACACATAGGCTTGGAGAGGACTTCAAGCCCTTTCCAATGAGTATTTACTCACCTCCCAACTCCCCCTTGTTGAAAATATATTGGATTCACATGTTAGAGAATCATGTTTTTTGTCGCTCTTCAACTATACCTACATAAACTCAAGTCAGTGCCTCTCCAAAAGATGTGTATATTCAACCATGAACAAATTAATATAAATGTGGCCTCATTTGACCTCATTTTGAGCATCCAATTCAATAAAGCATAAGAAATTCAAATCTGAGGTAAAATAAGAAGAATCTGAGTTTCACAACTTGTGAACTTAGGAGCTGAAGCAAGGAATTAAGGTGAGTTTCTTTTGGTCTTTTGGTTATATATTTTTCTAGGTTTTTCATGTTATCTTGGGTTTATTTTGGAAACACGACCTTGACCTTTTATTGGAGCAAACTTCAAACCATTTAGATCAATTTTGGCCCTATGGAGGAATTAAATTATAGACTTGTAATAGGGCATAGTTTCGACCCTCTTAGGAATAGTATTCGGGCTTGAAATAGAGCACAGTTTTGGCCTTTTACGAACAGTCTTCGAGCATATAATAAGGCACAGGTTCGACCCTCCTTAGGAATGGCTTAAAGCCTATAATAAGGCACATATTCGGCCCTCTTGTGGATGTGATAAAATGCAGACCTTGGCCTCACCTTGGAGTAGTTTTCAACCTACCTTGAGAGTAGAATTTGACACATTTTTAAAGAAGATTTTTTCCCTCTTTGAAGGTAAACATTGGGGTTGTTTTGAAGTAGAATTTGTGTCTTATTTGAAGCATCAATTTGAGCTAACTTTGAATTCATCCCTAAATATCCTTGAATCCCTTGTTGAAACACCTTTGGAAGCTTGGTTGGAGCATATTTATAATTGTTTAGAGCCTCTCTCTAGTGGAATTCGAGTAGCTTTTGAATAATCTTGTATAAAATCTTCGGGAGGTTTCTTAGAAGATATTCTCATCCTTACTAGAGCCTTGATCGAAGTTATGGACCTGAAGTCTTTGAAAACATTCTTTGAGCATCTTGAAGCATTGTTGAAGCCTTATTGAGGACATCCTTAAAGATAATTGAAGCCCTTATTAAAGGACCTTTTGGTAGCCTTGATTGGAGAAGCATACCTTAAGTCTTTGTTGTCAAACCTAGTGAAGTTGCTCAATATTGATGTTGACCTTGAAGAGCATATTGAAGAAAATTTTGAATATTAGTTGATACACATTTGGATTTAACCTTGAATCTCCTTGAGCTAGTACTATAGCAGTCATTGAAGACATTTTGAAGTATTCCTTGAGCATACATGAAGAGCTTTGGAGACATTTTCAATGCCTTATTGAAGTTGGCTTTGATTTGAACCAAACTTTGAAGTATATTGGAGGCCATTTGTAGCAGCTCTAGGAGCCCTTGTTGATGTAGACCTCAAGCATCCTTAGAATAAATTTGAAGGAGAAATTGAAGATATTTTGAGCATCATTTGAAAAAATTTAAAAGACACTTAGAGAAATGTATTTGAAGTATTTGGACCTTGAAGCATTATTAGAGCAGTCCTTGAAGCATTATTGGAGTTTTGTTAGAGGAATATTTCAAGACTTGTTGAAGAATATTTTGGAAGTCTTGAAGCTTTATTGAAGCCACCTTGAAGGATTGAAGTAAATTGAGATGGTTGGAGCCCTAGAGGATTAGAATCCTCATACAAGGTTGGAGCCTTGTAAGAAACTAGGTTGGAGCCTGGATTGATTTTTTAGGATTGGAGTCCTCATAAGAGGTTGGAGCCTTAAAGAAGTTAAATTTTATTGTATAGGTTGGAGCCTAAATTTTTGTAAGAAGGTTGCAGTCCTTGTCATTTTCATTAATTAAATTATTTGTTTTATTGTACATATTGTGTTCTAATTTAACTAGTAATCATATTGCAATAATTTCACAATTGTAAAGAAATATTGATTCACCCCCCCCCCATATTTCCAACAATTGGTATCAGAGGCAGTACCTTCAAGAATAGCCTAAAAGTTGTCTAGAAGGTCGATCCTAGGAACACAAATGAAAAATTCAAGGAATAAATCCCCAAAACCATTTGAAGATATCTCCTCCTTAGTCATGAAGTCAGGATTAAATCAGGGTAGCAAAGATCCCTTCTTAAATGAAACAAACTACGTATTATGGAGCTCTAGAATGCAGTTCTTTTTTATGGCTTTTGGTTAGGATGTATGGGAACTAGTTCTTACTAGAGAAACAATTACATATGAGTCAAAAGAATACAATAAAAAAGCAATAGAAGCAATCTTAAGTGGTCTCTCATATTTTGTAAAAGGAAATTTGGGTCAGTTTTCTTCAGCTAAAAGACTTTGGGAAAAACTATAAAATATATATGAATAATTTGGCTTTGTGCATGTTGAATCGGAACCAAAGCATGTGGAACAAGAGCACAAGGATGATCATAAAACAAAGGAAGTAGATGATGAAAGACAATAAAGATGAAAAATACATTGAAGAAAACGTTGAAGTAAACCATGAAGCAAAACTAATGGTTGCTCTAGAAGAAATAAATATATTGACAAAAGAAAATAAATAGCTTGAAGAGAATAATCAAGACCTTGATCGTACAAAGGAAGAAGTTGTTCTCCTTAGGCTCCAAGAAGAAGAAAGACCTGAGGAATTTAGCAAGCTTAAAGAAAAATTGCATCAAAAAGAAAGAAGACATGACGAGGAAGTCAACTCCCTAAAAGTTCAATCAAAGAGAGCAGAGGGAGAGATTGCTTCCTTAATAAATGATGTTAAAAAGCTCAATAAGAACTTAAAAGGTTCTCAATTTTTAGATAACATCCTCAGTTTCCAAACGTAGTCATTTGATAAATCAGGTATTGGTTATGTAGGTGAGACTTCATGCAAAGATGATAAA
This sequence comes from Pinus tabuliformis, assembly GCA_031772625.1. NCBI lineage: Eukaryota > Viridiplantae > Streptophyta > Pinopsida > Pinales > Pinaceae > Pinus > Pinus tabuliformis. The sequence goes on along the minus strand of CM062805.1, from coordinate 149,923,330 downwards.
ATCCTTGAGTCGCCTAAAAGCAAAATCAAGGTAAACCCTGAGAGCCATATCCTTCAGATCTCTACTCCCAGTGAAAGCAATAAAGGAAATGAAGATGAGTTTGAAAGAACCACTTCACCAAAAAGTTATGCAAATGATTTTAACGGATTCATATATAATGCAAGCATCAGTAGGGATCAACAAAGGTTTGAGTCTCTTCCAAGGGAGAAAAGCTTTAAAATATCGTCAAGAGAATGCTACTCATCCAAGTACATAAAGATTTTCTCATGTTATTTTTGTTCTTGCACTAATATTGGTCATAAAGGTAGAGATTGCAAAGCATAATGCAAGGATGATTAGTAATGTTATGAACAAAACTATAGAAGGAAGATTGGAAGCAGACAAGATAGAATCTACAATGGTTATCATAGTTCAGCTACTCCACTATTCAAGATCAATGTAGAATGCTACCAATGTCACAATTTTGGGCATATAGCATGAGATTGTAGAAGCAAAATGAAATGTGCTCCTAACAATCCATATTTATGAAGGAACAAAATGAAATACATATTTAAAAATAAACACATAGATAGAACGAAAACATAACTTCAATTCATTAATAACAAAGTACTGAAAATTATTTACATGAAAAATGGAAATAAACTAGCTTAGGTGATGGTAGTTTATCTCTGAGAAGAGATGTGGCAGCTACATGTCTTTTGAATTGTGTTACAATGATGTCTGAGGGCCTATATATTATTGAGAAACAATAGAAAACCCTAAACATCTAAAAACCTGACCCTAAGAGATGAAGCACCAAAAGTCTGTGGGCCTTGTTTGCGTAAATTCGTACATCAACTTCCCATGGTCATAACTTTGGCATACTATCTTCATTTGACGCGTACGATACCTCGATAGAAATATCTATCCGAGGACTACAAATTTCGACTGCAAAACCTTGCTTTAAATTACAAGTTCACTCGTTTTCCAAAAAAAAAACATTGTTTAGGGCCTCAAAATGGATCCAGAAGTTTAGGACCACAAAAACTGCAAAAAATAGTAAATTGTGCTACAATTAAGGAAACTGAAAGAAATAATGGTGGGGGTCCAAGTGGAATAAGCGGGTGGCCACCAATATCCAACTGAATCAGTCTTCCCCCCTTAGGAAGAAATGGTCCCCATTGCGTTAAGTGCCTCCATGAGATGGTGAAAATTATGATGAACTTGGCTCTAGTGAGCCACTTGCCCCAATGCAAGAATTGGTCAACTTTGACAACTTGATACAGTTGGATCCTCTATTTGTGAGTGCTCTTGATTTGTGTGTCCATGATCTATTCAGTTTTGGCTTGTTCAATGCAGTACGGGTTGAGATTCGTTGGTGTCATGATCCATGTGGAGATTGGTGGCCACCGACCTATTCCACCTAGACCTCTAGCTGGTTTAATCGGTTTCCTTGATTATAGCACAGTTTACTATTTTTAGCAGTTTTTTGGGTTCTGAACTTTCACAGTTGTTTTGACCCCCTATGTAGAAATTCTTTATAGATTCAAACTATAGATTGTAATATGCTAAAAAAAATGACTTGAATCTACTCTACTCATCAGTGGAAACAATAAACTATTGATGAAATCTCGGAGCATGTAGGAGAAATAATTCACTCACACATAACATAATTATTTCCTAGGGAAAACCACAACTAAAAACCTTTGTTATTTGTATATTGTATTAATCATAAAATATGAGAAGATTACAATGATTTTCTCAAAACTGATCAACCTCTGCACTATCTCTATTTGTCTCATTACTTCCTAGACAAGCCTTGGATGAATAAAATATGCTATGCTCAACCTTGATCTCAATCTGCATAAGCATTTTCTATCATTTGCCTGACTAATTGCCTTTTTCCAATACTTAGCCAAATTCATAGCCTTCCAAGCTCCTGTTTCCTTGCGTTATTACCTAGGGAATTAGCCTCTATTTAATGTGGAAATTCCTTAATTATGAATTGTGCAATCCTCATAGGTGCTCCATTGACTGCATGCACCATCGGTTTAATTTGGATGATTTTATAACTGATAGTGCATTGTCCTTGAACTCCAATACCAACTAGATCTTTCTCTGATCTGACATGCATGAGTTAATTATCAGTGAATCTTCAGTTTACTGGTTGAGCAGTGTTGGTTACACCCCACTATTGGATCTCCCACTAATTCCTCCATCAGTTGGAACTAGTTTAACTGAATTTAACTTAGTTAAAATGAATTAATAATTACAACTAAAAGAACTCAACTTGGGCCCCTAAAATTTAGGAACCACTATCCATGACTCTATATAGACTCTCAACTTGAATTAAATGAGTCAACTAACTCAAATCAACTTAGTTAACTATTACAAGTTGTTATGAGAATTAGAATTACAATTTAATTCCTAATTTAATTCAAGGACAAATTAAATTAGGATTTTCTTTCTTGATGTTATTTTTAACATTTCTTGTTGCTATTTTCAACACTCCCTCTCAACAAGAAAGGAATTCAACTCTATCCTGATATGATACCTTTGGAATGTTAAGCATACAACTCTTGCCATTGTTGTTGTTGCTACTGCAACATCTAAAACCAAATAGCATCCAAACAAAATAAATTGAATCAATTGTGTTTGCAACTGTCAACTGGTAAAATTGTGATGTTGTTGACTCTGCTAATGAGCATCCTGCTCTACTGTCAACAATGCTCTGCACTCCTCAATATCTAACTGACACTGCTCCTCCTGCTATTGAATATTGTGGTCCCCTGTAGGAAAGTAATGATCCATGAGACAAAAAACACCTCAATGGATCCTGCCCAATTTCTGAAACTCTTGGACTAAGGTTTCATATCGCCCCACCTCTCACTTGGAGATATGTTTGCATGTTCTCCATCTTCCCACTTGGCTTAAAGTTTCCCCCTATTGGATGTATTTACTTGAGTGGATGTCCCCCACTTGATCTCCTCTTTGCTTCTCTAATTGTGGTTTCTCCACAACTTATGAGGTTGCTTCTATGGTTGCTTCTGAGGTTGCATCTGAGGCTGCATGTTGAGAGGTAATTCGTGTTCCCTCTCAACCACCAAGTCTCTGACATTTTCCTTGCTCCTCAAGGATTTTCATGCATATTGTACCTCAAGTGCATATAGGTTCTTGACTCGCACATCAATTTGTTTCATCTATCTCATGGCGATGTGTCTAAGGAAAAACTTTGCTTTGCTAAAAATCACAGCATAGCCATGGTCTTCTAATACCACGACGGAAACAAGATTCTTCTTTATTCCTGGAACATACATCACATCTGTGAGTCTGAGTGAGGAGGTAAACTCCCTCTACAAAGTAACAGTATTGATTTCAGTCGTGTTATACCTCCCATCATCTCCAAACTCTATTTTCTTCTTGAGGTCTTTCTCCTCCAAGTCACTGAACAGATATTTATTCCCTGTATATGGAACAAGACACAATTTTCGAGATACAACATGGTTCCCATTACAGTTCTTTCCATCCATGTAATGAGAGTGAAATCAAGTTCAAATTGTGAAGCTAAAACTTCACCTGTTGCTGCTATTGCAGGTTCCTTCTTGCTTGCTTTCTTATGTGGGAATTTCGTGGCATAGTTCCCAAACTCATGATAGTGAAAACACTTGATGTTCGAAAAGTCCTTTTTCTTTTTGCCCTTCTCACCTTGGGACTTCTTTCCCTTGGATTTATTTTCTTTACTAATTAATGTAAAGTTCTCTTCCACTTCTTTGGAGGAGGTCCCATCTCTGGTGTTCCACCAAATCTCTTCTTCTACCAGGTCGGACCACAATCGCTCCCACTATGGTAGCTTCTCCCTTCCATTAACTAAGTCTTGGTAGTTGTGTCAGCTCTTGGGAAGTCCTATAAGTGCTATTCTCACCATATCATCTTCATCAACTATAACACCGACACTTCCAAGCTCATCCTGACATTTGGTGAACTTGGTCAAGTACTTCGAGATTGTGTCACCCTTCTCCATCTTGATTTTTCTTACCTTGTCCTTTAGTGTGAACTTCCCGTGATCACTATTGTTTTGAAATAGGTTTGTTAAGGCATTCCACAGTTCAAATGGAGTTTCCTTACCATGGAGGTTTGAGACAATATGATCTTGAACTCCTTCTGGGATAATCCTTCTTGCCTTTGCCACACACTTTATCCACTCTACCAGATCCTGAGCATCTGTTGGCTTAGGAATATATTTTCCTATGAATTATTTAAGACCGTAGTCTTCCAACACTGCCTCCATTACGTCCTTCTAAGAAATATAGTTCGAACAACCCTCAATGGCATATTCAAGTCTCAATCCATAGAACGACTTCCTACTGGCTCTGAAGTATGATACTACAAATTTGATTTCTCATGCAAAAGACAAACTCGTATTCTTCTCTTCTATAGTGATTTAAACTCTGATACCATGTAGAAATTCCTTGTAGATTCAAACTGTAGATTGTAATATGTTAAAACAATTGACTTGAATCTATAATACTCATCAGCAAAAACAATAAACGATCGATGAAATCATGAATCATACAAGAGAAATAATTCAATCACACTGTTAAGGGATAAATTCCCCTAGGGTCTTTGGGTTGATACCCTAGCAGATCAGAGGTTATTTACAGAGAGAAACACACATTCCATACAACCATGATGCTAATATAAACAAACTATATGAAAAAGGGGTGCACTTGAGGGTCCTTCATTTGAGAAGATCCAGTTAGGGTCCAAACCCTCTTTGAGTTCCTTTTAGTCCTTCAACCTGCAAAACAAACAATTCCAGAAAGTACAACAGTATATTGACCAAGCATCATAAATAAATCATCTTCATAACATAAGGAAAGGTAGTTAGTTATATGATTAGAAACAACCATTCACATATGAATTATAACATTGACATCATGAACATGAAGAAGATTTATATCAGGAACGAGACAAGTGTTTCTTTTATTATAAATAACTAAAGTACAGAAAGGAATGATTTCACCTGATTCATCCTTTCGCAGGCTCCAAACGGAACCGTCCTCCAGATTCGTCCAGTCTCAAGCCTTCAACAAACTCCTTCCATGACTTACTCCATGATCTCTCAAGTAGAAAGACATCATCACACAATGAAACAAGGGTTTCCTGTAAATGGTGGAAGTGCTGGAAGCACAAGGATCTTCAGACCTAATCAGGGAAAATCTCAGCAGAGTGCTCTTTCTCTCTATTCTCTCCTCTCTTAGGCCTTCCCATTGAAGCCTTTTTATACTTCTCCCAAAGTAGTTTTTTAGTTGGGAATTCGTTGGGAATAGTTGGGCCACGGGCACTAATAGGTAATCAACAGGTAAAAATCGTGATATCCTCCCGAAATTAAGGAGTTTTAATTTCTTTAAGTGTTTTAAGACATATACGCGGGTTGAGTATACACAAACCCGCGTACACATGCGTTTAGCTCAGGGAAATGTCGCGTATAGGGAGTAAAACATTGTTTTTTGAATATTTGGACCAAGTCTGGAAGGAGGGGTTTCCCTAGGCCATGGGTGCAATATCACAAACATCAATAGTGAGGTTTGGAGCTATAATAGATGCCCCCTAATATATGAGGTCAGAAGGGGTACATGATGGCCGAAATGTATTAAGCAAGTTCATGGAAAGGAAATCTGCCAAAAACTGAGAAGGACTTCACCAGAGGTCAGCCTTCCAAGCCACAAAAGTAGATCAGAAAGAAACATTGTCTGAGGCGAGCATACCCATGCTTAGAGAAAGTAAAGCATGTCCGCATATCAAGTACAAGCGGATCCACTAAGTATACAGGTATAAAAAACTGGAAAATACATAATGGATCATCTGATCATGATCGAACAAGTACATGTCTGAATATCACATATAAGAATGTCAATGATGCCGAAGAATGAACTGGATCACTAATATCAAAGACTAATCACAAAAGGTACCAAATGAACATGATGGAGTAGGATGGTACTACACTGCAAACTCAGGTTCCAGCATGTAGAATGTCACCATGAATGACCGCAACATATAAGGTAGAGTGATATCAACTAGCAACAACAGGAACAACTGTCAAGTGACCCAATGAATGCTGATGTAACCTTAGGTCTTCATCAACCACCATGGTACATTTCTACACTATAGGAATAAATGATCTGGAGTCGACCATGTGAAAAATTGTTTGATTACCGGTCATTGATGTATACCGTTAACAAACGCGAGACTACTCATCGATAATGATAATGAGCGTCAAGGTACCCAGTACAATCTAACAAGTGTGAATAGATGAGCTGGAGTCGAACACCCATTAGAATCTATCAATCAAGAGACAATGATGGTTTCCCACTGTCGATAGCGAAGGATCTGCCACTAATGACTGCAAACCCCAAGGTACTGCCAAATGGACTCTAGATATTTTCCCCAAAGCAATGTGTCGTAGTCGATAGGGAAAGATCCACTAGAAGGAAGGCATTAAAGCATCCTTCATCAATCTAGCGCAAGTGTAACCCATAGGCCAATAATATGGAAGGAATCAGACGAAAAATATGTAGTAACCCGAACGGAGCACGTTTCCAGCATACACAAGATGTAGCTAACGCACAATAGAAACCCTCTGAACCAACCAATAATGAAAGCTGACACAGAGGCAAGGTAACCACCAATAGGGTCAAATGGAAACCAAGGTACTGCACGAATCCCAATGTGTGATAATGTAAGCTGACGTCGAACATAAGGGAAACCACTCAGTCAAAGACCCATGATACTGATCGATGTTGAGCACAAGGTGACCTATCAATAATGAAAATAGGGCCAAGGTGTAGCTCTAGGCCTGTCCTGAAAACAAGATGTTGCCATCGATAAGGACAAGACCCGCCAGCAAAAAGTCAATGGGAACCTTCTCAAACCGGAACGAGTAAAGGACCAATATAGCTGATGTGATGATGGACATGATACTGACAACCAGGGATGGCCGACTGAAAAAAATGAGTCAAGAGACACCACAGAGAGGCCGACTCAGGCTAACTTCCCTTTAACAAAAGCACAACTCAATGTGACCATGTGGTAGCAGATGATGACTATGTATAAGTTCGTCATGTAGGAAGCACGAATGAACCCTCCATATGATTGGAAGAGATAACCAATCAGGGGAGGACTGACTCAATAACTAGGTTAAGGGATGCCTAGGTCAAACTAAATCCCGCCCAAACGGAGGAGACTTTGCTTTGAGTGCTTTGTTCAAAGGGTGACACGACTGGCTCTAGCTGCCAACAATAAGTGGAAATATTGTTCCGTTCCCGCTCTTTTTTTTGGAATATATAATTTTTTTTGTCTTTTTCTTTAAGTTGGAAAAAGAATAAAAGAATGCTATAGTATAGTGGAAAGAACGAGTGTCGGTGAAATAGATTATCTAGTTCCTGGGATTGGAACTTTCCTATGCTCAATGCAGGGAGGTGAAAACTGGTCAAAGACACTCAAAGGTGTGTTCCTTCCACGGATCAAGGTGTGTCAAGTTGCAGAAGGAAAGGGCATGCAAGTTTGATTTCGCAATAGTCATAGTCAAAAGTTGGCTTAAACACGAGTCCAAGTGAAGCCAGCTTAAGGCCAAGAGGGCGCAAATGGTCAAAATGCAATGCAGTAGTACAACTCAACACAAAGGAGCCTCTAGGGTATAAGGCCAGAATGAAGCGAAGAAGCAAAGAGGAATGAGCCTTCATCGCATAAGTCATGGTGGGACTATAGAGGACTCCTGATCCTACTCAGATCGGAGTAGCATGGGAAACAAATGTCAATGAGGTGCTAACTACAATGCCCATAAAAAGGATGGCTCTACCATCTTGTCATGATTAAAAAATCGATGAGTGAAAGTGGTTTACGAACCATAACATGATGGGATCGACCCTATGGCAAGTGTATCAACAAATGGAGGCTAGTATGCATAATGCAACGGAAAAATGCTGTCCCTAACCTATATGCCAGTGAGAAAACGATACTTGCCATGACGGGTCAGCAATCATGGAACCGTCTCGAAACTATCGGAAAATGTCCAAAATGTCTTGAAAATCAAGCCATTCTCGACATTCCAAGCTCCCAAGTTAAAATTTACATGAGACCAAACAAAATCATGTTTTGAAAAAAAAATTCATTTTCAAAGCCTATAAAATAGTTTTTGGACTCACCATTTTCACCATTTGAGTTTGAGAGCAAAGGATTGGAGCAAAAGAAGCAAACTTTTCCATACGCCAAATTCAACCATTCAGATCCTTCCAAAATCACCAGGTAACCTTTATACTTGTCTTGCATTTAATTGTGACTAGTTTTAGAATTTTTAATTTAAGTTTTACCGTTGAATATTTTGTCAAAAATTTCACCGCGGTGTATACGCGGGTTGGATATATGAAACCCGTGTACACGGGGGCCCTACACGTGCCTATGTGTAAATGGACCCGCATATACACTGCAAACATTTCAAACAAAAAAACTAATGGTTTAAAATAATTTTTTCTTCAAGATGACAGTCACTTGGCGAGAAAGAGAGCATACCTCAGTGGATGATGAGGTCATGAACGATCCCAATGCTTTGGATGCCTTACAGAGATGTGGTTTGCTAAAATTCTTCAAACTTCTGAATATGAAAGCAAACACATGCCTGCTTGAGATGCTCATTCACTACTGGAGCATCGAGGATGATTCATTTATGATTGACCAGATGCCACTCAGGATAGAGGTGGAAGACATTTATTTCATCATAGGCCTTTCCCGAAGGGTAGAGGTAGTACATTCCAGGGGCAGGACACGAGGCAGTCTCTTGATCGAGGACTACGTACATATATATTGCCCGGGACATCCAGAAAAGGTTGGAAGTCAGATTCCAATCAAACATGTGGCGAGTTTATCATTGAGGATAATCCTGTTTACTATAGCTAGAGTGAACAGATCAGCTTCTCTGCACTAGGCATCATGGCTAGCCATGAGCTTGGCGGTAGATTGTCTCACCATCGTATTTGACTGGTGTACTCCTCTTCTGGCCAGCCTGAAAATCCAGCTTACTTCCATCAAGAGAGGGTAGACCAAAAACTTCGGATATGGGACTATTTTGTGTTCTTTCTTTTTTGAGAGGGTCCTTGCACTTCGACCTAGAGTATCGGTTTCAATCAACACCCCACGAGATCCATGAATGGGCAGGTGGGCTGACTTGATGAAACGTCTAGGAGGTGGGGATGTCCCACGGACTACATTTGATGATGACTTCTTCTCCTGGTGGGAGGATCAGATCATTACCATAGATGACTACCCTTATGCTGGGTTGGATTTCCGAGGGGATCCCGATCTAGTATTACCACCGACCGCAGCATGGGGCGACATAGGTAAGTATTTTTATTTTTATGATTTTTTTGTGATTTTTTCAAATTAATGAATTTTGAAAAATATTTTTGAGAGGATTCAAATGATTAATGTGATGATCATGTTCCAGATATTGGGCTAGTATGACCAGATGAGTTCCCACGGCACAGACGTCGCGGCCGAGGGGCTGAAGAGGCAGCTGCCAACACAGAGTGACTGCTACACACAGTTCAGCGGCACTTGCTGAGACTCACTCACGAAGTACCAATGGCTGCCATAGAGGATCTTCCTATAGATATGCAGCGTCATGTGGTTGGCATGCCACGTGATTGGGTTCGCACTCTTCGACATGTGGCCAATGCGATAGTTACTTACTTAGCCGCTCATCCTGAGCTAGGGCATTAGATGTACTAGACATGATTATTGGCATTTGAGTCCCAATTTTTGTATATTATTTTGGACACACTTATGTACACTCGAGATGTTTTATGATATATATATACAGTTTGACTTTTTGATGCTTGATTTCATTGTCATGAATGATTGATGTGCTAGTCTAATGTTTGATTAGCGATAGAATCAGCTAACCAATTATGAGATCTTGGAATGTGCAAATAATTAATGTAAGTAAATTATCTTTGCAACAAACTCACCCTTAAATAATGGCGATATAAACATGGATCCTTTACCTGATAAATGTTATTTAATTGTGACACTATCAATTGTGAATCAAGATAGACTACCAACGAATCAATTTCATAAGAAATGGCTTCGGATAGTAAATTAATGACAGCAGTATACTCAGCCATATTATTTGAAGTGGGACCAATGCATACTCCTCTTGACACCATCAATTGACCAGCTAGATAGTAGAGTACCCAAGCTGCGGAAGCGACGTTCCGAGTGTGCTGACTAGCACCATTGGCGAACCCAAAATAGACCAAGTCATCCATCAACTCCTGCCACAGCAGACCAAAAAGTGTCGATATCAAAAACTCTCGATGAGATATGTACAAATATACAAAATGTACAAAGAAGCCATTGCCTAGTTACTACTTAAGCAAAGTACTTCTTGAGGTAGAGCCCGTTTCGGGGCTCCGCCAACTTGTTTCCTTCAAAATCGATTAACTCATACGCCCCTTTTTCTAAAACTCGTTTAATAATGAAGGGACCGTACCACATAGGCTTGAACTTTCCTGCCCCCAAGGTGTCCTTATCTTGGTCGTAGACTAAGACGAGGTCACCTTCAGAAAAGACTTGAGGGTGGACAGCTTTATCATACTACGTTTTAACCCTTTTCTTATGAGCCTCATTGATTGTGGCGGCATCTTGACACTGCTCATCGAGATGTTCCAAATGAAGGAGGCGCTCTTCGAGACTAGAAGTCTCTGGAAGGAGCTCAACAACTAACTTAAGAGATGGAATTTCACATTCGATAGGAAAGATAGATTCCATCCCGTAAACTAACTAAAAAGGTGTAAAACTAGTAGCAGTCTTTACGGAGGTTTGGTATGCCCAAAGAGTCGGATACAACATAAGATGCAAATTGGACCGATTTTTGTCGATTGTCCATTGCAAAATCGTCTTGAAAGTTTTGTTGACTACCTCGACCTGTCCATTGGCCTGAGGATAATAAGGGGACGAATGTTCCTGGCGGAAACCCAATTTAAGAGCCAATTCAGACATTAGTTGATTTTGGAAATGACTGCCATGGTCAATGACAATCTCTCTCGGGATACCGAATCTTGAGATAATCTGATTAAAAGGGAACAATTTTGCTGTTTCACTATCATTTTTATAAGTGGGCATGGCCTCGGCCCACTTCGTAAAGTAGTCTATAGCCACGATAATGTACTTGTGATTCGCTGCTGAAGGTGGATTACAAGTTGTAAAATCAATACCCCACTTAGTAAAAGGACCAACAGTGACAACGGGAAAAAGAGGAGCTGGATGTGCGCACATCTTCTGAGTATAGATTTGATAGGGGTGACAGTGTTTGACTGCTTCAACACAATCTTTGAAGAGCGAAGGCCAAAAATAGCCGGCATGTAAGATACACTGGGTTGTAGCAAGCCCTGATAGATGACCACCACAAGCTCCACTATGGCAGTCATTGAGCACTGACTTTGCTTCCTCTAAGGTTAAACAACACCGAAGGATTGAATCAACCCCTCGACGATATAACGTATCACCAATGATAACATAATTTTTGGCCAGGTGACGTAATTTCCGGCGTTCATCCTTAGAGAAAGTAGAGGGAAACTTCGAAGTCTAGAGATAGACAATGATATCTCCATACCAAGGGTCGAGTGAAGAGATGAGGAATAAATTTTCGTTGGGAAAACTTTCCTCATAAATAGTATCCTCTCCACAAGGCAGCTCGAAAATTAGCTCGACGAAAACCATGGATTTCTTAGACTTGGCAGACAAGAACTCGAGATCAAATTCTTGTAAAATGACTATCCATCGATTATATTTGCCCCCAATCACTCGCCTACTGAGGACAAATTGAAATGGATTGACCGCCGCTAAGACAAAATTTTTGCGTAGCAAGATATAATGACGGAGCCACTGGACAGCATGGACAGCTGCCAAAGCCAACTTCTCAACCGAAGAATAGCGAAGTTCAGGACCTATCAAGCCTCGGCTCAAATAATAAATCACATGCTGTGTGAAAGCATCGTCTTCCTGAATGAGAACCATCCCAATGGTTGATTTTGCTGCCGCGAGATATAAAAGGAAGTCCCTACCATAATCCAGTGGACTCAAAAGTGGGGCAGAGATTAATGCCTTTTTCAAAGCATCGAATGATCGCTGCACAAAATCATCCCATTCAAATGGAACTCCTTTACATAGCAAATGCATAAATCCTTTAGTGATCTCAGCATAGTTCACTATAAACCTTCTTAAGAAATTAGCATTCCCTTGAAGACTTTGAATTTTTCGAATTGAGGACGAGGGAGGAAACTGAATTATTGCCTCAACCTTGAGGGGATCAACTTGAATCCCTTCATTTGACACAATGAACCCTAATAACCGACCATATGTAACCACAAAAACACACTTATTGGGATTCAACTGGATCTTATAAAAATGACATCGCTCAAAAACCAATCGAAGGTGACTAGGATGATCAGTTCTCTTTTGAGAACGAGCAGCGAGATCATCCAAGTATGCTTCGATGATATGTTTAATTTCGTGGAAAGCATATGACATGGCTTGCTGGAAAGTAGCTCCAGCATTTTTAAGACCAAAAGACATCTTTCTGTAAGCAAAGGTACCCCAGGGACATATAAAAGTTGTCTTATGTTGACCTTCAGGACAAATAGAGATTTGATTATAACCGGAAAAACCGTCCATGAAGGAAAAAATCTCATTACCCGCACACTCGTCAATAATCTGATCAATAAATGGTGTGGGGTAATTATCTTTGGGACAAGCTTTATTTAGGTCCCTAAAGTCAATGCAGACTCAGATTGTTCCTTTCTTTTTATCCACCGGGACTGGATTAGAAACCCAATTGGTAAGAGGAATAGGGTATATAAAACCCACCTTGAGCATCTTCTATACTTCAGCTTTAATGGTTGTTGCTTTCCTGGGATTAACCAGTCAAAGCCTTTGGCGGACTGGTTTGGCATTTTCATACGTCTTGATCTCATGTTGAACTATAGATGGATCAATGCCAGGCATTTCTTCATAAGACCAAGCGAATACATCTCGAAATTCCTTGAAAAGGTTGGTGTAAACTTGAATTTCTTCAAGGGAACATTCGACTCTGATGAAGAGATTCTTGATCACGTTAAGGTTCGTAGAGATGTTTATAGATATCATTTTTGAAATCATCGACATATTACCTTCGGCATGAAAGTGTGCTGGAGCTAAAGGATTTGATACCATACAAACATCACTAGTAAAGAGCTCGGAGAACCTAGATTCTACTTCCTGCAATGGAGGAAGAAAATATGAGCGATGGTGTAAGTCTTCCCAAGGTCGATCTACACCCATCATTACTTCTAGGATTGCTTCTTCAGAAGGTAAAACTGTATCTAAGCAATCCAAGGTGGAGGTAGAATCAAGGGTCCAGGCCGGGGCCACATCACCATCTAGCTCCTCCTCGGAAAAAGGAGTAGAGTGGTCGTCTGCAGAGTTAACGATAGACTGGTATCTAAGCTCAGCTGCAGATATAGGGAATTCCATTCCATTAAATTTTCCTTCAGCTAATGTGGTCATAGGTGAAGGCAAGGTCCAAGGGTCCGAAAAATAATGAGTTCAGAAGAACTCTTTTCGAGGAGACTCCTTAGATGATGAAACGACATTGATTCTAGCGATAGGAGAGGGAAGATCAAAGGTACCCATCAATGAAGAATACATCCCAACTCCTAGATTCTCAGTAGGCGGACGAGGGTTATCCACTAAAGGAACAGTAGAGTCAGAATTTGCTTGAGGATCAATTGGCGAATAATCCAATTGATCAACCTTTACGATTTTCCCTTCATGGGGAAAGCAAATGACACAAAACAGAGTCGAAACAACGACGTCCATTTCATTTACCCAGTTCCTTCCTAAGAGGAGATTGTAGTCTAGGTTAGCATGAATGACTTCCACTTCAATATTAACGACCTTCCCCCCAACACATATGGGAAGGGCTGAGATAATCCCATGTGGCTTATGCGAATGTCCATCAAATGCAGTCAGGAGGGTAGGTGAAGGAACAACCGAAGGCGATCCAATAGCCTTCCAACATGACATCGACATGATGCACATGGAAGCTCCTTCATCAATAATGGTACGAAAAATGTTAGTTTTCCGGTATGTAGACTTTATTTGGAAATCCATATGATGAGGGGGTCACTTTTTGACATTTAACATGTCGAAAATAAGCACTAAAGAGTTAGTTGGATCAACTGCCCAAATTGCCGAAAGTAAAGCACTTCGTTGAGCTGAACACGACTGGAGAACCTCTAAAGCAGACATAGCACATGGACTCTAAGCCAGATCCTCAATAATGGAGTAATTCTGGGTGGCCCTAGCATTAGGATTAATAGTTGCACATTTAGCGGAACCTTTTGGTATCCATGGTATAGTCTCGACAGGGGGTCGCTCAATATGAAGGTTGGCATTTCCGAGAGTATTTTTGTCCTTGGAAGTTTCTACGTCACCATAATCACGTGACCGAGTGGCCACATGGACATTGGAACCCATCATGAAAACATTTGATGACTTTCTACTTCCTGGTTTCCCCCTGCGAAGGTACCAGGGTTTGAACTCGTGCCAGCAAGAAGTTGCTACCCTTGGGGAAAAGGGTTGGTTAACATAGCTTGAGAACTAGAATTCCCTTGCTGCCCTAACAAGCGTTGAGCATCTTGAATCTTGGGGCAGAGATGAGTTAAATGGTCTCCACTACATAACTTGCATGGAAACTTGACTTTCTTTTTAGACTCATTTCTACCACCACCAGCATTATTTCCGGATTTATTTGCGTCAGTCTTCTCATCTTGACTCTTTTTCTTACCTCGTCCTTTCTTCTTCCCATTGGAATTTTGATTTCCTTTGGAGTTGGTAGATTGGATAGCATTAACTGAAGAGGGTTGGGAAGATGAAGGGTTAGACGATGTGACCTGGTTGTTAGAAGCAGTTTGTAAAGACAACTACTGCAGTTGACTCAACAGGTTCACCACATTTGTGTCTACCGATCCAACGATACCATCCGCGTGGGGACCTGGCTTCGACTTGGCTATATCAACCTTGGTCCCGGGAGCATCAGGCAAGATTTTTTGTAGAATCCCAGACTGAGAATAAATCAACTCTAATTGCTGGGCTCTAAAAATAGCTTGCTCCTCAGAATAGACTCCGGACAGGGAGACATCCTTAGAGATTTCAAGTTGTAAAGATTTCAAAAACCATTCGAGACGGTATTCCAGGGGAATCTTGGCTTTAATAAGCCTCTTTCTTCATCTCCATTCCTGAATGTGGTCAGAAATGTGAGTTGTCGTGTCTTGACGGAAATTGGCTAGAAGTTCAGTTCCGGCATCATAACGGACGGGCAACTGGAAATGATTTAAGAAAATATTAGCTAAGTCAGCGAAAGATGTAAAGTTTCCCCCTGGCAACTCTATATACCACTTGGCCGCATTACCAGTCAAGGTGCGTTGAAAAAGTCTCAACCTAATCCAGTCATCAATAAGGGATTTTGATGAGCACCACAGATGGAATGTGGTTACGTGGTCGCCCGAGTCTTCACCACCCTTTCCCTCGAACTTTGGAATGTTCGAAGGGAGTTTGGTTGGGATCGGAGTACAGGTCAGATTGTATTTGATTGGATCGTTTTTTAATTTCGTGAGATCTGGAAAATTCAGTGTTGCCAAAAAAGGAAGCCTAGGAGGACCTTGGGGATTCCACCCAGACTGGGTGGAGTTCCCAAAGTTCTAAAAAGATTGGCCTGGATTTCGAAAGGCACCAGGCTGCCCGAAGTAGCCTATAGAACCAGCTGAACCAAAAGGCAGACCTTGTGATCCAGCAAAACTCGGAGTTTGACCAGCTCTGGCTGAAAAACCTGCATAACCGGTGAAGCTCCCTCCTAAAGGATTATAAGGATTCAATAACCCCTTATAAGGATTCCAAGCAGAAGCTAAGGGAGGAATACTTCGAAACAAACTAACTGTGGAGTACGGCCTATTCCCTTGTTGGCCGAAAAACGGATTCCCAGTCCCCATGCCACTAACCATAGGGTTAGTCCAACCTTGAAAGGGATTATTGCTTTATCCTATAGCAGAAAAAGGCATAGATCCTATCATCAGGTTGGAATGTGGTATATGACCACTTCCAAAAGGAATACCCTGAAATGAAGCTGATCCACCCATCATGGATGTGGAGGCAATAAATGAAACTAATGGAATACCTTGTGAATGGGTGCCAAATGGGAAGAATCCAGTACTAAAAGCATTGGCTTGGGAATTTCCACTCGTAGAAGGAATGGAGGTAGACCCAATTAAAGATGTGCTAGCAAAAGACCCAAATAAAGATGCAGAGAGGATGGAGATGGTTCCTCCCCCTTGTACTGATGTTGGAGTCTGCATAGTTGTAGCACTTGTGGTAGAAGCCATGCTTCCAGTAGTAGCCATTGATGGTAAGTGCGTAATATGACCTAGACTTGACGGTCTATGCGTCGGAGACCCAATGTATTGTAATACTTCTGGATAACTAGAAGGTAAGGGAGAATTCAGAGCCACTAACGACTCTTGAAATTCTTCTACTTCTATGTTATCTTCTGATTGAAAGAGAACTCGAGAAAGAACTGGAGTGTTCCTCTCTTGTTCCACGAAAGTACCAGGCCTGTTTTGAACACTAATGTCCCTCTGAGGAGGATCAATCCCTGATGCATCAACCGCCACGAGATAAAACACACCGGTAGTATTACCTATGCACCTTCTAGGAGAAGGCTCTAAACTTGGTGGTGAAAGACCATGAAGTCTTCGAGACCGTCTAGGTGATCGGTCAACCACTTTGAATTTTTTATTAAGTTCTAGCTAAAGACTCAAGAAAAAATGAAAGCTAGGCCAACTAAGAGCACAGAGCACACACTAAAAAGTCCCTAAAATATATCAGCCAGTCAAACAACTTTCGAGTATTTCCGCTCTGGGTGATGAGGACCAGACACCAAAATACAAGAAAGTGAAGTAAGGGGCCTTCTGAAGATAGTCTGGGATAATGGCGGCCCATTCCTACCAACGAAGGTAATAGAGGAAGTTATGCTAACCTCCTAACAACAGCCTGTGCTGGTGCAAGCCCCCAAGCTTCGCAAGGGTGCCCTCCAGTAGTACCGTTGAGAGTGATACAACATCGACCTCAGGTGCCACGGGATTCCCCTCTGCAGCCACCTATGTAGATCCCTAGGAGTAGCAACTAAGGTTAGCAACTCATATCAGAAGCTAGGCGGAACAATCTTGAGGTTAGATCCAACAAGTAGGAGAGGGGGTATGTCTCTTCCTTACCTTCAAAAACCCTTATGCTTAACTCCCAGATCTAGAGCTTTCCTGGTCTTCCTAACTCTATTGGATTTTCACTCACTATTCAAACTCCTATGTTTGACAGTTTAAATGGCCTTGGAGAGTTTTCTCTCCACTCGCCTAATCCAAGGCCCTAAAATATCCTAAAACTTGTTGGTGTGTCTAACTTGACAATTATGAAAAGTTCTAGTATATTTTAATTAGCGCTTGTTTTTAAATGGGTTGTTCTTAAGTCAAGGGATAAGCGGAAATGAAACTTGTGGTGTTTTGACACAAAATAAATTAATAAAAACCAAACTATATGCAAATGCACTCGTTTTGTTCTTCGATGAAAGAAATTTCTACTAGGTTCAGAGGAACTTCAAAGAAAGAAACAAATTTTTCTTTTCTTTTCTTTTACTCAAGCTTCACACTCACAAAAGTTAACAAAACTATGGATGTCCTAAAAAGATGTGCAAACTTATCCTAATGCAATGAGTACATGCTGATGCAAGACTTGAAACTACTCTAAATCAAGAAATGAAAGTATCTTGTTTATCAATATGATTTGCCACTTAAAATGTTTAGATGGAATATGAGTTGCTAATGCTCATTTTTGTCTCTACACTAAAAGCAAGTTTCAAGACAAACAAAAATGCACTTTCATTCACTAAAAGAAACTAAATCAAAACAAAGTTCAAGAAAGCAAAACCAAGTTTTTCAAGAAGTTTTCTTCAAAAGCAAAAACAAAAACGTCTTTTCAAAAGTGCTCTCAACAAGACTGAAACTTTATGATTGAAAAATCGGCAACAAAACACTTAACAAGTTGACAACACAAAATGGATGAAAACTCAACAAAAATGTGTTTCAAGATGCTCTTAACAATCAAAAGCAGCAATAAGAGCTTGGCAACAAAGACCAAAAGATCAAAAAGACAATTTCCAAGAAAGTGTCAATCAACAACTTTTGGAAAGCAAGAAAAGTAGATGGTCTCAAAAATGTAGTTTCGAAAAGCAAACAAAAAGGTCACCAAAACAAGATTTAACACAAATATTGAGATCAATCTTCCTGCCCTGAGGAATCAGAGCAGCCAAGATTCCTGGCAAGAAATCTTGCGTGCTTAAAAAAAAACGATGACGCTTGCAAAAACAAATAAGACCAACACTTTCCACAATCAGAGAGAATTTGAAATGAGATACTTGCTATAAAGCTAAAGACTGACACAGAAAAGTAACTGTTAAGGACTGAATCAAACCAGCAGACAGACCTTTAGAAGCAAAAAGATTTGAAAAATCCTTAAAATTACGAGATATACGCGACTATGTTAGTGCACAGCTGCGTGTATACGCGACTCAGCCTAAGGAAACATGCGTATACGCAGGTTTACTTAATGAAACATGCGTGTATACTCTTTTGTAAACTGGAAAGACAACATATATAAAAGATTTCAAGAAAAAAACAAAAAACAGTCTAAAGAAATTGATCAAACTTACAATTTAAGTTCCTACAGGAACAGACTACATAGTAATAGCAAGCAAACAGACAGCTGAGCCCTGATTGGCTTGAGTGAACCCAAACTAGGAACAACAATACTGTTGTCCCCAGTGGAGTCACCAATTCTGTTAAGGGATAAATTCCCCTAGGGTCTTTGGGTTGATACCCTAGCAGATCAGAGGTTATTTACAGAGAGAAACACACATTCCATACAGCCATGATGCTAATATAAACAAACTATACGAAAAAGGGGTGCACCTGAGGGTCCTTCGTTTGAGAAGATCCAGTTAGGGTCCAAACCCTCTTTGAGTTCCTTTTAGTCCTTCAACCTACAAAACAAACAATTCCAGAAAGTACAATAGTATATTGACCAAGCATCATAAAGAAATCATCTTCATAACATAAGGAAAGATAGTTAGTTATATGATTAGAAACAACCATTCACATATGAATTATAACATTGACATCATGAACATGAAGAAGATTTATATTAGGAACGAGACAAGTATTTCTTTTATTATAAATAACTAAAGTATAGAAAGGAATGATTTCACCTAATTCGTCCTTTCACAGGCTCCAAGCGGAACCGTCCTTCGAATTCGTCTAGTCTCAAACCTTCAACAAACTCCTTCCATGACTCACTCCATGATCTCTCAAGTAGAAAGACATCATCACACAAGGAAACAAGGGTTTCCTATAAATCGGGGAAGTGCTGGAAGCACAAGGATATTCAGACCTATCAGGGAAAATCTCAGTAGAGTGGTCTTTCTCTCTATTCTCTCCTCTCTTAGGCCTTCCCATTGAAGCCTTTTTATACTTCTCCCAAAGTAGTTTTTTAGTTGGGAATTCGTTGGGAACAGTTGGGCCACAGGCATTAATAGGTAATCAGCAGGTAAGGCCCGCGATCTCCCCCAGAAATTAAGGAGTTTTAAATTTTTTTAAGTGTTTTAAGACATATACGCGGGTTGGGTATACACAGACCCACGTACACATGCGTTTAGCTCAGGGCCATGTCGCGTATAGGGAGTAAAACATTGTTTTTTGAATATTTGGACCAGGTCTGGAAGGAGGGGTTGCCCTAGGCCATGAGTGTAGCATCACAAACATCAAGAGTAAGGTTTGGAGCTATAACACACACATAACACAATGATTTACTAGGGAAAGCCACAGCTAAAAACCCCTACTATCTATATATTTCATTAATCAGAAAATATGAGAAAAATACAATGCTTTGTTCAAGCCCAAGCAACCTCTGCACTATCTCTATTTGTCTCATTGCTTCCCAAACAAGCCTTGATGAATAAAATATGCTTTGCTCAACCTTGATCTCAATTTGCACAATTATTTTCTATCCTCTACCTCACTAACTGCCTTTGGCCAATACTTAGCCAAATTCCTAACCTTCTAATCTCCTACTTCATTGTGTTTTTCCCTTGGGTATTAGCCTCTATTTAATGTGGAAATTCCTCAATTATTAATTGTGCAATCCTCATAGGCCCTCCAGTGACTGCATGCACTATTGGTTTAATTTAGATGATTTTACAACTGATAGTACATTGTCCCTAAACTCCAACATCAACTAGGTATTTCTCTGATCTGACATGCATGAGTTAATTATGAGTGAATCTTTAGTTTACTGGTTGAGCAGTGTTAGTTACACCCCACTAATGCAGGTTACACCCCACTACTCGATCTCCCACTAATTCCTCCATTAGTTGGAACTAGTTTAACTCAATTTAACTCGGTTAAACTAAATTAAATAATTACAACTCAAAAGAACTCAACCTGGGCCCCTAAAATTTAGAAACCACTCTACATGACTCTAGATAGACTCCAAACTTGAATTAACTGTGTTAACTAAGTCAAAATAACTTAGTGAACTATTACAAGTTGCTATGAGAATTAGAATTAAAATTTAATTCCTAATTTAATTCAAGGACAAATTAAATTAGGATTTTCTTTCTTGATGTTAATTTTAATATTTCTTATTTCTATTTTCTACACCATAAATGACGTTTTTATGAGGTCTGCAGTAGGCCCATAGCCCACAACTATTGTAGTGCTTAGAGAGAACTTGCTAACAAGGTATCATACGTGCCAAATGGATATCATATGGCCAAGTTATGACCTCGGGAAGTTGGTTGTCCAACTAACCCCAATGGGGCCCACAAACTCTTGGTGTTCCATCTCCTAGGGTTATGGTTTTGGTCGTTCATGGTTTCCCTTTATTGTTCAATAATAAAAAGGCCCTTGAGGCTCATTGTAACATAGTTCAAAGGCATGTAGCCACCACGTATCTTCTCAGAGATAAGCTACCATAACCCGAGCCAGTTTATTTACATTCTGTATGTAAGCATATATTAGTTATTTGATATTAATGAAATGAAAATTTATTTATGTTGCATCTATGTGTTTATTTTTATATATGTACTTCATTTCATTCCTTCATAAATCTAGATCAGTGGTATCAACGCGATCTACTCTTTCTCTGTTTTTTTGCATGTCCCCAACAAGGTCGGGGTAGAAGGAGTTGGGGCTTGAATTGATTGCACCTTTGCAAGGCATGCCTCGCCGACCCTGATGGCATCCCATGGAAAAAGAAAAGAAAGATGAGGGAGCAGGAGATAATTTAAAAATATTAGCCCTTGAGTGACAAGGAATGTGATGATTGACAACTTTGCCTGGATCCTTTCGTGAATACCCATAGTCGACACATCTTCATCTAGCAGCCACCCTAGAGGCGCCACTCCTTTAAGGTACAAGTCAACTTTGAAATTCTCATATTTGAAGGCCAAATATATGCATATGTCGTAGATAAATGGTTAAATCTGTTGGAAGGATATTTTTCAGATCATGATATTTCCAAAAGGGAGAAGATTACTTTTTCACTCCTCAAAGTCACCCCCCACGTTAAGGGTTGGTGGTAAACCTACTGTGAGCAGAGGGAGGAGAGGGAACCCTTGTTTTTTTTGTCCACACCCACTTGGAATTATTTTCAAGACACCATAAAGGAACAATATTACCATGTTGGGAGCTATAATGACAAGTACATACAACGGTTTTCACTGTGGAAGCAAAGGGATCAAGATGTGCATGAGCTAACGAATCTTTTCCATACCCTGTACACAAAGTTGGGTATCAAATATTCTAAGAATCTTCTAGTGCTCAAGTCAGTGGTTGTTTGAACAAATGCATTCAAGAGGAAATGGAGTTTGTTGGCTTGTATGGGCCTGACCCAAGTTCAGAGGTGATTTATCCAAGCAAATCTCGGTACTACTGGCCCTTTCAGCAATAGTCCGCGAAGTGCGGACTGAGGTCTCACCCGAAGTAGTATGGGAGGGTGCTAGAACCAAGTTTCCACACCATTGGGATGTCTAATGGACTTCTGGAGGTCCGCGTTTTGAACCATCGCTACGCACACTTGCGATCCCTTTGCAACCTGCGGTGCGGCTTCCGCGCAACCCGTATAGTACCCAAGTTCCTTACTATTTAATCTATGATTATCTAATTACTTAACTTGTTCATGAAAGACTAATGATTATTACATCATATTGATCAATTATATCAGTGTGCACGATAAACAAACCAATATAAACATAAATAAGGCAAGGTGCAACAAATACACAGAAATAAGAATCAACTTCTCTTTATTAATCTTCAATCCCGATTACAGACTCGACACCGCCCTATGCACTCAGCTGTAGGGGTCTGCGGACTCAGTTGTGGACTCTACAGAGCCTCTTCCTACCACTACGACCCAAGACACTTAGAATCCTACTCTATGCTTGAACCATTCCTTCGCTATTCACCCTACTATCTCCTCCTTTTACAACTTAGAGCCTTGCTCTATTTATACAATCCCATGGTCCATGGACCATGGGTAGGCCAACATGACTTTACATTACATTACATTACTTTAGGGCGGACAGCCCTATGACTTAACCTCTACTTTGCGCTCCACGCCCGAAATTCGCGGAGACTTACAAAACCTTTAACCAAAACTTGGGCTTTGAGCCCCAAAACATGTTGTGGGGGGATTCCATGCCCAACATGCCCCCAACACAATCATCGTGACTCGTCCCGAGTCACTCTGCTGGTGCGGCGATCTTGGCACGAAGCCCCTCCAACTATTCCCGTACTGCCCGGAGGTCCGTGGCACACTGTTCTGTGGTTTGTTGGACCTATTGCATGCGTTCCTCTAATGCTTCTTTGTGAGGATCTGCTATCTGCCTTAGCGCATATATCTCCTACATTTGTGTGAGCTTCCCCTTAATGTCAGTCATAATGGTGAAGGCCTCATCGATCCAAGGTTGGATGCGCGCTTTGAGAAGTGCCTCTTTCTGTCTTGTAGCATCAACCTATTCCTTCAGTGCCCTCGCTTGCTGCATCTTTGCCAACCATTGGGTGAGGACGATTTTGCACAGTTCCCCTTACATTGTCATACTACTCCTACAGTTCGCGCGCCTCTATTTCTAGGTGCTGTATGTTGGGGTCCTCCTGCAAGGATGTGAGGACGTCAAAAGCTTGATCCAACATACCAGTACAGTCCTGCACCGCCCGTCCAATTTCTTCCAATCATGTTTGAATCATGCTAACACGTTGTTCTTTAACTTCCAGAGGAGTGGAAGGTTGTGCCTTCATCCGCAACTCAGCAATCTGGAGGTTCAGCTCCAGCTGCACTCGTGTTGTTTCCTCGCGCGTGCTTCAGACTCCACTTTCTAGACAATGGATCCGCATCTCTGTTTTAGGTCTACGGCGACGGATAATTTTGGAACGTGTCAGCATGCTTCATCCACTATTTGCGCGACCTGCCGATTCTATGACACTAGCTCGTCACGCTGCAGGCTGAGCTGTTCGATATTGATCTACTGCTCACTCAATACCTAGATTTCGCAGCCCTCCCTGGCATGTAGCTCTATTGTTATGCCATCCTACAGCTGGTACAAGGTGTCTTGTGGAAGGGCAGCCAAATTTATGCCAAGTCCCTTGATCCTGCCCACTATGGCTCTATCCTCCTCGCTCTCCATTGTTAGCACTCCTTCCGGTAGCACTATGGTATTATCCATCCTTGCGTGCAGCAGCTGCTCTAATGTTGATGTACCTACGGCTCCATAGGCCACTACTGCTCTTTCCTGTGGGGCCTGCCCCTAAAGTTCCTACAGCTGCGCTCTTAGGGCCCCCAACACAATCTATTGCTTCGTCATGGATTCCTGGCGCGCTTCCCTAGTGGCCTCGCGAACCATGTTGCCGATGTCATAGAGGTCACCTTCTATCAGAGTAATTGGTTCGATGTCTAGTTTGGAGGCCTTGACCTTTTTTTGGGGACCTGATCTCTCCGTGACGCACGACCGTTTCAGCTAGGTGGACATTGTGCTCGGGTTCGCGCCTTCTGTTGTATCTGGCCCCTATCTTGTAGACACATTATGGCCTCCTTCCTCCTACGTCATGGTGTCCCCTGTTGCCTCTACTGTTGTTGCCTTTTCGGCAGCCTTTGACTGTTCTGCGGCTACCTTTGCTGCCTCGTAAGCAGCCCTTACCTCCGCGGCCACTTGTTCGTTGCGCTTTTGCTGGGCCAACTAGGTGATATCCAAATTGGTTGCAACCTTTTGCTTTTGCCCTGTTATTCTACTCTTCTTCGCAAGATCCGGGCGCGCCACTCGGGAGGTCATTATTCCAGCACAAAGAAGATCACATCATCAATGGCAATGAAGGGGATCTTGGTCCAGTTCTACGTTGGATCTTTACATGCCTTGATATACACATTATGCATATCCACCTTGAAGTCTGCAAAGCTCTGCAGACTATTGTACACTATGGGGGACAGGCGCAGCCTCTTGTTGATCCACATCCAGATGCTCACCTCCATGAGCACCTAGAAGATCTTTGTTTCGCAGATCCATGTGGCATCCTTCGTAGCCCAGAGCAACGCGTACTTTGCGGCCTCTGGTAAGTCCTGTTCAATATTAGGGAACTGATTGTCCTCAAGAAGTTCCCCTGTTACCAGCAAAA
Organism: Pinus tabuliformis; assembly: GCA_031772625.1. Classification (NCBI taxonomy): domain Eukaryota; kingdom Viridiplantae; phylum Streptophyta; class Pinopsida; order Pinales; family Pinaceae; genus Pinus; species Pinus tabuliformis. The sequence goes on along the minus strand of CM062805.1, from coordinate 149,898,494 downwards.
TCGACAAGAGAAACCATGCATAGTGGAAGGTCTTGCCCTGCTCCTAGGCTTCTTTGCAGTTAGTTAAGAACTCCTTGCAGAGGAACTCGACCCAGTTGAATTGGACCCCCTCCGCGCATTGTTCTGCCATCACAACTACCGGTGCTAGTACCTCATCTACACGACATTTCCGCATTACCTTTCTAGCCAGGATTTGGGTGGCTACGCCCACCCCTTTATCTTTAATGTTGTTGATTGCGTAACCCCTCTTCTTCTTTTCCAATTTGTATTTCTTCTTCATGGCCTCGGTGAGTGCCAAATCTTCACTTTTTCCGACTATCTCCGCAGGGTCCTTTCCCTTATAGGGGAGCTGGGAAATCCTGTGGATAAGATCCACCATGATGGGAATAGGCTTTTTTGTGGAGGTAAATCCCCTCTTCGGACAGAGGCGATCCCTACTAGCCCAAATGGGGTCTAGCAACAATCAAACAACGCTAACACGCAGGTTCCTAATTGCAAATCAAAGACCAATGATGAGGGCCTACCTGGATTCCAATGCTAGTACTTGTAGAAGAGTCATCACTCCCGTTCCTTTACTCTGGCCGGTCACAATCCCCACGATCCTTGTGAATGAACACCTGCACATGCAAAGAACAACACAAACACAAGCATAAAATCCAATAGATGCAACTATATATTAGTCAGAAAGGATATAACTCAATCATCATTACAAAGACAATAAGAGTGGAACCATAATGATAGTCGTCTATTATTGATAAACAACAAAGAAGAATACAACCATAGTTCTGACGTCAAATCCTCCTTTGGCTGGGCAATCAGCAGCACATTCCTCGCAAAGCTTGTTGGGAATGGGGAACAAGCCTCTCTCTCCTTGGTTACTTGGACAAGAATCTCCTCACTTTAGATTTAGCCTCATGGGAATGAATAAGGCTCCTTGTAGCATGAGCTTATCAATTCTCAGACTTTGGGACTTAGAATTTGGAACTTGGAGACTAACTTGTCAAAGGCAAAAGGACAAGCTTTTATAGATAGAGGAGAAGGAGTTAGGGTCATCCACAAGATTCATGGGATTGGCTTTATCACTAAGAAGCTTCCATGAGAGGTGGTGTCACACGGAATAAGTCGATCTTGCGGACAAGATAGACCTTCCTAGAATCTAAAGAAGACCTAATGACAAGCAAATCAACCAGACACTATCTTTCTCTAAATATGCTTTGATGAACAATAGCAAACAAGTGTTTTTAGGGCCTACCTTAGCTCCAACGCAAGCTTGTGGATGCCCTCGCTCCTTCGATCCAAATGAGCTCCTTTTTGCGAATCTGCAAACACAAACAAGGCAAACAAATTAAATAGCACCTGAATAGCCAATTGCATAAAACATATTTAACATGAAAGTCAAGGAGTCCATGAAACAAATAACATGAGATACTTGTTGAGAAAAATGAGTTTGATTGTATTAATTCAAAAGAAGAAGAACTTTACAACCTTTGCCTTGACGATGTACAAGCTCCGCCCAGGGTCCAGCAAGAAGTCTCCTCTACTTTGACAAGTTTCACTCACTCCCCAATGAAGCCAAAAAGATGTGTGATCTCTCCTCTTAAGCTCAACTAGGAAGTCTTGATTTCACCAGCATTTACCCTCAAAAATGTTCAGCTTCTAACCTCTCCAGCAACCAGCCCAATGCCTGTATTTATAGTGCAATGGAGGGAGGTTACTAGGTCCTCCTTAAAAGGAATAAAGCCCTCCTTCAAAGGGATAACTCGTCTCATCAAGGGATTAGCTCCTTCTCTTTTGGGATGCATGAACCACCTCAGAGCGAACAATCCACGTCAAAATTCCTTCTAGAAACCTCTATAATTAACCCAAAGTGAGTTTTTTAAGATAAAACTTGCGCCTTTTGACTTTCACAGGGGTCCGCACCTACACCATTAGGGACAGAGTGGGCAGGTCCGCAGCTTTTGTACACAGAAGGTGCGGGACCACAGGTGACCATGAAAGAAAGTGCAGAACCAGAGTTACATTGATTTTAAATGTCTTTCTCTCATTTCCAAAGCTTGATTTGAAGAGCTGAGGTCTCAGACTTGCTTAGGAGGACATTACAAGTGATGATAGACCCATACTGACTGCAAATAATCATGGTGACGATATTTTTGTGTAACAGATTTCCCCCTAAAGTGTGAAGTCTGTAGTAGATGACGATTTCTTATAATTTAGGAAGAGTGAAGTACTTTATCATTTCGAGGATCATCTTGTGGAGAGCCCGGTTGGAACCTGTAAAAACATTCAATGCAAGATATATATATGAGATCATATCATCGCTGAGGTAGGCATTCCCATACTCAGATCAAAACTGATTAGAAAAACTAACTACTGCTCTGATATAGGAATGATCTTGTAAAACATCACAAGTAAAGACTCATGTGGACACAGTATGGACGCAGCCATCTATTTACGAATAGTCCATTATATAATGAATACAAAATTCCTCGCAGCCTGGATTGTGGAAACTAGATCCAGGGTCTTCATTTCTACTTCACGAAACAGTACGATTCTATCCATGCGAATGAATGTGTTGATGTCGAACATGGCAGAAACCACTTGATTACGAGTCAATGATGTAAACGGTTAACAAGTGTGAGAGAAACCACCAGTGATGCCAATGCCTCTCAAAGTACCCAGTACAATCCATGAGATGCGAATAAATGTGTTGATGTCGAACATGTCACAGAATCCTTTAATCGAAAGTCAATGATGTAAATTGTCGTCAAAGGCGAGAAACCTGCCATTGAGGCATGCAGACTTCAAGGTACTGACGATTACTAGATCATCTTTCTAGATAATGAGCTGATGTCAATAGAAAGCGATTCGTTGTAGGCAAACCCACAACACGAAATCATAGATCAAGTTGAAGAAATTTAGTTGCAAGGACTGACTCAGGGATGGTCAAGATGAATGACAGATATTTTTCAAATGAATGGCTTATTGGCAGTGACCTCTTGAACACATAATGACACGACAGATGGATTGGTGACAATTGACCCAAAGTTAATACCCAGAAACCAGCAGAAGACTTTCAATGTGGTTTGATCAATTGTTAGGCAAAGGATTTCCCAACCCCGGTGAATGAAAGTGTCGTGTTCAAGAGTGGTTACAAAGTATGACAAACAGGCTCATTTTTCTCTCTTTTCCCCCACCATTTCTGGCAAGTACCTCTTTATTTTTGACAAGCTTGAGGAGGATCACATTTGCTTGATTATAAGCTCATCCTTTGGATGAGTCCAACTTAGTTTAAATTCGAACCCTAAGAAGGAGTGGTTCATTCCTATTTGTAATTGAATAGGTCCTTTACTGTGAAATTTTAACGAGTCCAGTATAGGAGAAACTCGGCGTTTTTCAATTTTAGAGAGTCTGAAAAAACTTACGAAGACTCCAGGGTTGACCTTTTTCGTAAATTTGTGTCTCCCAAGCCCGAAAAAGTATAAAATAATACTTGAGAGAACTGCTTGATCTTTTACGACCAAGGAGTACTTTTCGTTATTAGTGCCCTTGACCCGAAAAAGTAAAAAAGCGATCAATAACACATCGTTTTATAACCAATATTGAATTTGAAACGACAAAAATCCGGCAATCTTTTCATGTTTTTACGGTCGGAAAAGAGCTGTAAGTGGACCGTTTTTTAATTCCGTTTTAACGAGTTTAAAAGAAACACTCGGCAATCTTTTCATGTTTTAGGAGTCAGAAAAGAGCTTAAAGATGACTCTACATGTTTTTTCATCGAAAATGATAGATTTCACCTGAATAATCCTTTATTCTGCACAAAAACACAAACATTACTCATACCTGTTTGAAATGGATAAAAATGTCGAAAAATACCTTTTCAAAGTGAAACATAAACAAATTTTCAATTTATTTACTCAAAAAACTTATAAAAAGGGCCTTTGTCAATTCATTTTTACCGTTTGAGTTTGGGTGAGAAAATAGTGCTTTTGCTCAGAAAACTTCCCGTGAAGATTGCGGAAAATCCAACCGTCGGAATCGAACGCCGTCTTCTCCAAGTAATCCACATCATCCCACTCTTCATTTTTAACTGTTTAATTTTTTGTTTTAGTCATTTATTTCATTTTTGGGAGGGTTTTTAGGTGCAAAACCCGCGCGCGGGGGCCCGCAGGTTTACCATTGCGGGCCTGCGGACCCCGACTTTTTCTCCATTGGGAAAAAGCTCGGGGTCCGCACCTTCCGTGTAGACAAAGTGCGGTCCCACGCACTGTGTCTAACCTGGAGGGTGCGGTCCCCGCCGCAAGGGTTTTTAACCCAAAAATTCTCAAAAATGGACCACACAAAATATTTTCTAGCATTTTAATTTGTCTTTATACTTGATGCAGAGAGTACATCATGCTAGATTGGCGTGAACGAGAGCATGAGGACGTGGATGTTGCCGCATGGAATCATCAGCCTTCACTTGATGCTTTGAGGGCGTGCGGATTGTACAAATTCTGGGCCATTCCTGGCATGAGGGCTCAGGTGGATTTCTTACAGTGGCTGGTTGACAGATGGAGCATACAGGACCAGTGCTTTTTCATCGGCGGCCACCAGCTCGAAATTGAGCTGGCAGACATATATTTCCTGAATGATTTTCCTAAGAGAGGCGAAGACTTGACTCTACACGGGACTAGGCCAGGTGGCCAGTCTGTCGATAGCCTCCGGCTAGAGTACTGCAACAGTCAAGCTAGAGACAAAGGGATAGACATAAAGACCATATCCCGTCCTGAGCTCATGGTGATTGCGTTCACTGTCACCTGACTTTGCGGAGCTGCCGCATTACATATTGCCACCGGATCCCAGATGCGTATGGCAGTTGATTGCTTTCGAGGCACCATCTTCAACTGGTGCGATGCCGTGTTGGCCAATGTGAAAGGCCAACTGACCAGGGCCAAGAACGGACGACTAAAGACCTTTGGTTATGGGGCTTTAGTCGTGAGTTTTGGTCTGGAGAGGGTTCCTATGCTGATCCCACAGCACCTTACTGTTGGAGCTGGGCTTCCTCGAGAGCCCAAACTGATGCGATGGGTCGCAGTCATAACCCGTCACCCGGACGAGAGGACAAAGGTTGCTCGATTCAAACCTGAGTATTTCCAATGGCTGGAAAACCAGGTCTTTTCTATTTAGGACTTCCCTTACGCTGGGATAGATTTTCGTGGTGACCTAGACATGGTTCTTCCACCAGGAGAGCAGTGGGACGAGTCAGGTAAAATACTTTTCAACATTTTTTATTTTAATTTTTTGTTATTTTTTCATCGTCTCAAAACTGATAGTAAAAATTTCAAATGCAGATGTGGGTCCATAGCGACCAGCCGCTCTCTGGCCTTACGAGAGGAGGCAACCAGTTGCACCCGCACCAGCCCCACAGGACGAATCATCAGAGGTTTTGGCCGAATTGGAGGGTCATCTCGAGCACTTGACAGGAGATATTCCTGAGACCACTATAGACGACATTCCTCGTCAACTTCAGTGCCATTTGATTGGAGTCCCGGGACCTTTTAGGAGGTTCCTTTGCAGGGTGGCACGTGCAGTGGTTTCTTATAGAGATCATCACCAGTGATAGGATGATCGCCTATTGTGGGCACATGTGACATTTTTGTTTTTTGTACTTATCATTTTTGCCGATCATAAGGTGTTTTTCAACCTATGATCGAGGACGATGTATTTTTTGACACACTCCTATATATATCACTATTACCGGCTTATCTTGTAAATCATGTTATGGAATGGTTTTAAATTTACATGTATGATTATTGCAAATGTCTATTTAACATTCAAGAAGCAATTGCATCTGCTAATGTATTTAAAGATCTTGGAATATGCTGATATTCAATGTAATCAAATTCACGTTCCAAGAGACGCACTCTCAAAAATAATCTTAATAACACTAGATTTCTAATGGCATAGACTCTATTAAGCTGTAATACAACGAGTTCAGAATCTAACCTCACTATCAAACTTCGAATCCCGAATGAAATAGATTCAGACAATAACTCAATCACTGCACTATACTCGGCAATGTTGTTCGTTGTTTGACTGAGGCTTACCCCATGCATAGATATTAACTTGTCAGAGGGCGAATAGATAACCCAAGCTGCGGAAGAGATGTTCCGTGTATTACGACAAGCACCATCAGCGAAACCAATGTATGTTTGAAGAGGCATCGACATCTGCAATATCAAGAGTAAAACCAAGATAAGCAGGAATAATGACGAAAAAAACACTCTCTAAGCTAAGCACACTGTTTAAACTAAAACACGCCAGCTAGAAAGAAAAAACTATCCTAACTAAAAATCTCCATACCCATTCTTTTAAGCATAATACCTCTTCAAGTAAAGGCCATTTATGGGTTTACCCAAAGAGTCCCCGTCAAAGTCTACCAATTCATAAGCCCCTTTGGCTAGCTTTCGCTTGAAAATATAGGGACCATGCCACATAGGAACGAATTTTCCAGCGCCTAATTTATCATTAGCTTGATCATAAACTAAGATTAGATCTCCTTCCGAAAAATTTCGAGGGGTCACATTTCAATCGTACTGAGCTTTCATTCATTTTGCGTGAGTCTCGATCGCAAATGCATCATCACGTCGATTCTCATCTAAATGAGCCAAGTATAAAAAATGCTTTTCCTCTTCAGAAGTGGCTAGAAGTAACTCGATGGCCATTTGCAGTGACGGGATTTCGCATTCAATGGGTAACACAGCTTCCAAACCATAGACTAGTTGGAAAGGAGTGAACCCTGTTAATGTTTTTACTGAAGTTCGGTACGCCCAAAGCGCTGAAAATAGCATGTTGTGCCAATTCGGCCGATGAATCCCAATGATTCGTCAGATCATGATAACTAAAACTTTGTTGATGGATTCAACTAGACCATTCGCTTGTGGATAATAAGGGGTTGAACTATCATGACGTAAACCAAGCTGGCTTGTAAGTTCGGTCATCATAACATTTCAAAAATGACGCCCATGATCAGTGATATCGCTTGTGGGACACCAAACCTAGCAATTATATGATTGAACACGAAAATTGCAGCTATCTTGCCATCTGCCTCAAATGTAGGCATCGCCTCGGCCCACTTAGTAAAATAATCTACCGCAAGGATGATATACGCATGCCCCCTGGCCGAGTGAGGGTTACATGTAATAAAATCGATACCCAATTTGGCAAAAGGACCAACGACAATTATAGGGTGGAGAGGAGCAGGTGGAGCGCGCATATTATGATCAAAAATCTGGCAGTTGTGGCATTTTCAGACCGTCGTAATACAATCTTTAATAAAGACGGCCAGAAGTAGCCAGCGTGCAATATCTTTTGGGCTGTGGCAAACCCAGACATATGACCACCACACGCTCCAGAGTGACAGTAATTTAGAACCCTTTCATCTTCCTCGTGAGTTAAGCAACGTCGAAAAACAGAATCCACCCCAAGGCGATAAAGAGTATCTCCAATAATCCTGAATTGTTGGGACTGGAATCGAATTTTTCGACGTTCTGTCCTTGAAATTTCTGGCCGAAAGGATTGGGTCTGGAGATAAACAATGATATCCCCATACCACGGATCTAAAGTGCTGATTAGAAACAAGGATCCGTCCGCAATGGGCTCCTCTGCCACAGTTTCCGTGTCAGCACACAAGAAGTCACACATTAACTCCACAAAAACTAAAGATTTCTTAGACTTAGATTTCTCAAATTCCAAGTCGAACTCTTGCAAGATAACGATCCATTTAGAGTACTTGCCCCCTAGCAATTTCTTGGTCAAAATGTAGATCATAGGGTTGCAATCTGAAATTACCGTAGTTTTACGTAGTAAAATGTAGTGACAAAAACGTTGGACAGCTTAAACGGCTGCCAATGCCAATTTCTCCACATGTGAGTATTTTAGCTCAGTTGGATTTAAATTTCGACTAAGGTAATATATCACATGTTCAGTTCCGAATTCATCTTCCTGAACTAAGACCATTCCAATGGTGGAATGAGAGGCGGCGAGATACAAGAAGTAATCCTGGTTGTAGTTGGGAGGATGCAACAACGGTGCATGGGTCAATGCGTGTTTGAGTGCATCAAAAAAATTTTGAGCTATCTCATCCCAATATAATGGTGTATTTTGTTTCAACAACCGGGTAAAACCCTTTGTAACCTCGGCGTAGTTAGGAATGAATTGTCGTAAAATGTTTGCTTTCCCCTGCAAACTTTGGAGTTGGCGAAGACTCGAAGGAGGAGGCAATTTGATGTTAGCTTCGACCTTCGAGGGATCAACGCGAATGCTGGCTTTGGAAACTACAAACCCCAGCAATCGACCCGTTTCTATATAGAAGACACATTTGTGTGGCTTCAACCGAATCCGATAGTGCCTACACCTCATAAAAATTGCTCGTAAATGGACGAGGTGATCAGCTCGATGTAAGGAATGAGCAAGCAAGTCATCGAGATACCACTGCACAATGTGTTTGATGTCATGAAACGCATAAGACATCGCCCTTTGAAAATTTGCTCTGGCATTCTTAAGCCCAAAAGGTAATTTGCAATAAGCAAATGTCCCCCATGGAAAAATGAAAGCCGTTTTTGGTTGATCGGCAGGTAGAATGTTGATTTGATTGTATCCGGAAAAACCGTCCATAAAGGAAAATATTTCGTTGTCGGCACAATCATCAATGATTTGATCGATATAGGGAGTTGGGTAATTGTCTTTTGGACAGCCTTGATTAATATCCCTATAGTCGATGCATATTCTTATTGTTCCCTGCTTTTTGTTAACCGGAACAATACTCAATACCCAATCCGTTAACGGGACCGGATAAATGAAACTTGCTTTCAATAATTTGTCAACTTCTGCTTTAATTGCAGCAGCTTTTCATGGGTGAATCTGACGCAAATGTTACCAGACGGGTTTAGCGTCCGGATAAGTCTTGATCTCATGAACAACAATCACGGGATCAATTCCTGGCATTTCCTCATAGGACCAGGAAAACACGTCGCGGAATTCTTGAAATAGGGCCTTATATGATTGAATTTCGTCATCTGTACACGAGGCACCTATATGAATGTTCTCAACAATTCTGGGCTTAACCGAAATGTCAATAGGAATAGTTCGAGAGATGTTTCCCAAATTTAACTCTGAATCGGGATGTTTCATTGGATTCTGAGGTTCCTTGACATATTCAGTTGTAAAAATTGATGAGAAATCATTTTCAAAACGATCATCCTCAGGTAAAAATGAAGATCTGTGATGGAGATCTTCCCATGGTAAATCATCTACACATAGGATTTCACAAATTTTCTCGTCAGAGTGAACAAGTTCAGAAAACGTAGTTAAATCCGAGGTTGATGTGAAAAGTGATTCCTCACGGACCACATTCATTAAGTCATTTTCGGTTGAAGATGGGTCGGCAAATGATTGCACGGCTTGATAGGCAAGTTCATATGGACTCAAAGGCATGGCATTACCAAACGAGTCTATCTCAGATTCAAAAGGGACAATCCAAGGATCATCATAAATAATGGTGTCTGATGTAATCATATGAATGGTTGCAAATGAAGATGATGCGTTGATCGGAGGAAAAGGAAAAGTTCCCAGTAAATTGGCATCTTTAACTAATCCTACTCCAACATCCTTATATGGGATAGTCGTTTTACCAACATGCTGAATACTCTCCGAAGAGGTTGGGTCGGATGAAAAGTAAGCTAGTTGTTCTATTGTTACGATCTTTCCATTGTGTGGAAACTTTATTACTCGAAAGACCGATGAAACGACCGCTGTCATAGCGTAAGACCAACTTCGACCCAAGAGAAGGTTGTAATATAGAGGGGCATCAGCCACCTCCACATCTAGACTAACGGTTTTTCCTTCAACCCCTATAGGCAAATCCTGTAGAATGCCAAAAGGATGAAACCCACGGCCATCAAAGGCCTTTAGAATCATCGGGGATTGATTTAGCGAAGGAGAACCAAGTGATTCCAGCACTGTATCGACATAATACACGTTGAGGCTCCCTCATCAATTACAGTCTGATGAATAGGCCTGTTTTTGACTATCACTGGAATCTGGAAAGCCATTTGATGAGGCAAACACGGTGTACTATTTTCTAGATCGAAGATTATTAGGTTCGGGTCTTGAACATCAACAGCACCTATAGCCGACAAAAGTAATTTACGTTGTGCTGGACATGATTGCAGCACTTCCAAAGCCAACATTGCTGAGGGTGAAACAGCTAAATCCTCAACAATGTTATAATTCTGAGCCGCTCTCGCATGTGGATTGAAAGCTGACTTTCGAAGTATACCCTTGGCAGGCGGTTTGATTACCAAGTCTGGATTAGGTTTCTCGATCTGTAGTGGATCGGAACCGGGAGCTGAGGTTGATGGATTAGAATGAGAAGATTCTTCTTCTTTACCATCAATAGGACTTTTACTACCATAATCTTGCGATCGAGTCGCAATCCGAACATGGGACATCATCAGTATGGGTTCTTCATTGGCATTCGAGGATGAACCTATCATCTTACTGTCTTGAGCCGGAAAAGGATCCTTCAAAACAGCAGGAGTTGGGGAACCCTTGACAATCTTCGCAACCTCTGGACGATGAGGTAAGTCTCTTGTAAAATGTTCATCGTCACAAATGAGACAAGGATAATGAGGTTTTCACTTTTCATCATTGGATTTCACCTTTTCAGGTTTCTCCTTTGAACTTTTGTCCGCTTTATTCTTCTTCTTTCCTTTCTTCTTCCCACCGGATTTTGATTTGGCTGTAGATGACTCTACAACGTGAATATCGGCGGAAATCTCTGCAGAAGAATCTCATGTTGGGGAATTAGGCAAGGTTATGATAGGGGAAGAATTCTTGGAAGACTTCTTCTTAATTTTAGTGTTAACCGTGCCAATCATACCATTGGTGGCATGAGATCCCGAAGGAGCTGCAGTGATTTGATTTTACTTGGGAAGATCGGGGATTTTTTCATGTAATGTACCTGATTGAGTATAGACCAAGTCAAGGTACTGTGCTTGAGCAATGACTTGCTCCTCAGTAACAACTCCGGCTTTAGCAACATCTTCAGTGATCTTTGGCAACAAAGATTTTACAAACCACTCAGCCAAGATCTGATCCAGAATAAATACCTTCACTAAACGTCGCCGATGTCTCCACTCATGAATATGATCTGAAATGTAAGTGGATGTCGATTGTTTTAGCGAAGTCAAAAATTCCGTGCCATTGTCATATCGGACTGGCAACTGAAAATGAGTCAAAAACGAGGTAGCTAACTGACTAAAATTATAAAAAGTGCCTCGCGGTAACTCAATGTACCACTTGGCCGCGAGACCAATTAGAGTGCGCTGGAAAATTCTAAGACGGATTGAATCATCTGTAATGGAGTTAGACGCACACCAGAGGTCGTAAGTCATCACATGGTTCAATGGGTCCTCTCATGATTTACCTTCGAACTTGGGAATGTCACTGGGCAACTTATTCGGCATTGGCGGCCAAAACGGAAGATAATTAATGGGATCGTTCATTAGGCACGACAAGTCAGGTAAGTCCAAAGTTGTGATAAACGGTAACTGCCGATTAGGATCCCTAAACCTCTGGGTCATGAGACCAGCCCCAGGAGGAGGATATCCAGGATAACTAGGAATAGGAATGGCATTCGGGATATTGTATCCTCCCGGAAAACTAGGATTAACTAGACCGTACTGGGGTTGTTGAGGTTGTTGATAAGTGTACCCAGGGTACGGTTGATACTGATAGACTGGCTGCTGCACAGCAAGACCGAATTGGTACTATCCCTGGTACGGTTGATAAGTGAATTGTGGTTGACTTGTGACAACCGTACTTAAACCAGGTTGTCCTATAGGCATCTGAACTGAAGTTTGAATTGTAGATCCAGACGGTGGTAAAGATGTCTGAGGAGTAGATACAAGAACAGTAGAAACTGGAGCTGTCGATACTCCAGAAGTAGGTGGGGTAGATTGAACAGATGTTGCGGCAGTTGTAGCAGTCGTTTGAGGCGGAGTACGAGGTGTACTAGGCCCAGGCTGAGAAACTACCGAAGGTACAGAAGTTTGAATGTTAGACTGGACTGGTTGCTGGGGTGTGTTAGCCTCCTGCTGCAGCAGGTATTCGTTTTTCATGATTGACATTTTTACATGCCAAATATATCATACTTTGCAAGCTACAGTGTTCCATATTTCCACAAGAGCCATGAAGTGTGCTGGTCCAAATGCCACTGCTGTATTCCATTTTTGATGAGTTTTTCAGTTAAGGGAGAGCCAAACAGCTTAATCTTGGTCTCCCTAGGTTTCACTTTCCTGTTTTAGAATATAGAGAATGTATATGTCCAAACAGTTTAATCTTGGCAGATTTGTAGATAGGTAGAAAATCAAAGGGACCCAACTGTTTAATCTGGGCCCTGGCAGAAATAAGTGTAGATCTAGATAGGAGGAATTCAAAAGAAAATTGTAAATCTGGGTCTGCAAGTCTAAGTGCACCCAAAGAAAAAGAAAAAAATGTTAGGTGAGTAGGCTGGGTAGGTAGCTGTGGTTGCAGAATGATGATTGATGATCAATTTTGTGTTTCGAAGTGCTTTATCTTTACAGATCACAGTGAAGGTAGTTTTCATTCAAGAGAACTCAAAGCTGGACATAACTAACTTTCCCCTTCTTCTAATTCCCCAAGTCCCTTACTAACTTCCCAAAGAGGTCAAGATCTGCTTGATTCCTCTTAGATTCATCATCATCCATATCAGTTGCCTTGGTGAAGATCTGCTTCACTCAAGGATCTCAGTTCTTACGAGTTCTTTTCCCCAGAATTAGCTTAAGGTCCCTGACCTTGGCGCCTGCTTATCACCTTCATATTAACTACTAACAATATTATAAACTCCCTATCAGTTTTCCCCTTTGCCCTATTAAAACTTTGTATATAAAAATCCCCTATATAAATATTCCCCCTGGCAATGTAGCCATATTTTTGTAAGTCCGGGAAAAAACGGTCCATCCGGGGCTGTTTTTAGCCCATCCGAGTCATCACAGGGCTTAGATGACACCTGGTCATACTAACAGCCTCTTCCCTAGCCCTAAAAACCCTCAAAACCCCGAGCATTTTCAACCCCATAACCCCCATTCCCTAAGTCTAAAACCCCGCCACGCGCATATTAACTTCGGAATATTCCTTGAATATTCCCCGCCCTAACTTCCCGCCGCTTCACATTCGCCGCTAGCCGTCCGATCGTCCTATGCCCAGATCGATGGTTGGCTGGTCGTCCCATCTCCAAAGCGCCCGAGCTTTAGTGTCTGGGAGATGGGCGGTATTACCGTCGTACCTCCCGCCACGCGTCAAGCGCTGGGAAGTGGCGAAGCCCCCTCTGACGAAACCGCTCCCCCCCAAAGGTGGTGCGCCACAAAACTACTTACCGCCTCCTACCCGGTGACGTCGCCACTTACGTCATCCCCCTGCACAGTCACCCCCTACGTCACCCCCCCTCTGCCCAGTCACATGTCGAGTCATCTGCCTGCGTGGCCCCTTGCCACGTGTCATGCCACGTCACCGTCCGTACATGATGACGTCATGCTGACATCATCCTGCCACATCATCGCTGACGTCACTCGTCGTACAACATCACGTCATGCTGACGTCATCAGCACTTTTCTGGCGCGAAGGGCAAAAATCGCACTTCGGGGCTCCGGAATCAGATTCTGAGGCAGTTTTTGATGAGCGATTTGCGCCTATCTAGCGCAAATCGCTCATCGCTAGATTTTTTGGGCATGAATGAGGAATCTTTAGGGAATCTTTTTATTCTGCGGCCCCCAGGAAGCCCGAAAGGCGCCGAATGAGCCATTTTTCTTTGCGAGGCACTCAGGAAGGAGCAGAAAACAATTTTGAAGGAAATAGAGGCTGAACAACGGCCATTAAATGATGATTTAACCAACAGCACATCAAAACAGCATAAATTGATTGCCAAAGAGTATCAGAGGAAGAAGGAGAGCCAAAGAGTATCAGCCGAAGATTTTTTGGAGGCTCGAAGCACCTGAACATTGATGAGCCACCCAGAAAGTCAAATCAAGAGGAGTAAGCACATCCTAGCTCTCAAATCACAGTCAAAGCATTCAATGCCGTTGAACAACAAGGGTGCAAAGACCAATGCACAGTTATGACATATGAACAGCGCAGAGCCACCAGGACAGACATTAACTCATTTTGATACAGCTGCCCCCAGCATAGCACAAAGATATTTTCTTGCATTTATTTATGGATAAGATTAGGTTAAACGTAATCAATTTTATGCCAGACTTGTTAGGTCGGCTGTAATAGATAATTTTGGATAAATCTTCCCTATATATACCACCCTTTGTATTGTTAAAGGGTCGGTTGGTTGATAAGTCTTCAGTAGAGACTCGCACTGTATACCTGATATGTTTTCTGAAATCAAAGACTGCTGAAAGGCTTGGAGGAAAGACTGTTTGCTCTGTGTCTAATGGTTTTGAAGAAGTGAATTTGGAATTCTTGTGTTGCAGCCTGAAACAATAAGTTTTCCTACCTTTGTTTTTCCATTTGATACACCGTCTAAAATAGTAGAAAGAAAGAATAGTCTAGAATTGGTTTAACTGCCCTCTATGCTCATTTTCTGCTATTTCTTTATGTTTTCATCTGGGTTAGAAATGAATATGAATTCCTTATGGCTCATGTTTCCCCCTAATCCATTCATCTTTGACAGTTGTCTAGGAATTCTTAATTGCTCCTAGACAGAGCTCATTCACCTTCCCCCTTTTAAGCCGAGTGAGAGATTCTTTGTTGCCTCTTATTCCTTATCCCTCATTCCATCCTTTTAGGCTTTAAGTGTGGTTTCATGAGCAGCTACCTTGATCCTTATTTCTCTTGTGACCAAGAAAACGCACCAGCAGTCCCACTCCTTTACTCCACGCCCAATGGTTTGAAACTTACCAGACTATGTTTTGCCTCTTTACTTGAGACATCTTCCTTCCCACCAAAAACAAAACAAAAATCCTCTGAACTCAAGACCTAGCCTAAAATCCTTTCCAAACAAAGCTAAATCATAAAGAGAGAGCCCTCTCTGATTGCAGGTTGGCTAGAACCTGCAGTCCAAAGTTGGTCTGTGGTTACCTCGGCCGTATCCTTTTCCGGAGCTTAAGGACAACCTGAGTGATAACATAATGGCGACTCCACTAGGGAACTTCCTCAGAAAGTTTCATGAAGAAGGTAAGAAAGCTCCACTGAGAGAACCAGACCTTCAGAACTACTTTTTCAAGACTAGTTCTAATCTTTGATGGTGAACAGAGATCAGACACTCAAAGTTAATATATTCACCTGGCGACTCCACATCATCCTCATAATAAAGACTCCACTGGAGAAATGAACCCAAAAGAAATTTATGAGCAGATCAGGCTTTTGACCGGGATTATTATCCAAGAGGTCATGTTCTTTCTCCTCCATGAAATCTTACTGTACATATTGTTTGAACTTCACTTTTATGTTTTTCCCGTAGAAAATGTTGAAGAAAGCCCTCCTTGCACACCCGAACAGCATCCTTTAAATGCTGCTAATGCTCACCTTATAGTCAAGGAGGACACTACTGTCAAAGCAAATCATCCTATCCCTGTTCATACCGAACCCAGTCATTTAGTCCCTGTACACAATCACGCACCTCGTAAGGTTCCTGATAGATATAAGCCACTCATTTTGCCTTCCGTGCTTAATCCTTTGCCCAAAAATCATCCCATGCATCTCCCAAGATTTGATGGAGAGAGTGGAGTTACTGCCCAAAAGCATATTCAGGCTTTTGAAGATTATTTGAACAATTTTGAAGTGGAGGATGAGGATGTTAGTGTTAGGCTATTTGCCCTTTCTTTGCAAAGTGAAGTTAGGACTTGGTTTAAAGCATTGCCTGAGGCAAGCATCTCGAATCTCCAGCAGTTATTCAAACTTTTCCTTGATAGATGGATGACCAAAGTAAATTTCCTCGCGCTCATAGAAGAATACAATCAGTTAAAAAGGATTCCAAATGAATCTGTTCAGCAATTTTCTAACCAATTCAATCAAGTTTATCATTCTATACCATTGAATATAAGACCTCCCCCTGATTTGGCCCTATAACATTATCCAGCAGCATTTGATCCAGAAATGGAATTTCATCTGAGAGAAAGGAGCCCCTCTACTATGCAACAGATGCAGAACATGGCAGTAGATGTAGAGGTTAATCTGAAAGTTAGGGAGGGGAAGTTGAAAGCAAAAAAAGGGAATGAACTTGATATCTTTTTAAAGAAAGCAGAGGAATTAAAGCACATGTGCACAATAGAAGTTGAATGTTTAGAGCAACTGAACAGATCTGTTTTGCAGAAGGAAAGCAATGATATTCATAAACAAACCAGCTACAAAACAGATGACATAATCATACCGCCATACATGATGGAGCAGTCTCCTGATATAATGTATGAAGATAATAGCTTCTCTTCTTTCAACTGTCTGCCCAAATATGATCAGTATGATGATGACTATGAGCCTAACGACCAAATCAGTCTTGCAGAAGAGTTACATCTTATTTTTGCAGAAAGCACAGTTCAGGATCAGCTGCCTGAAAATAATGATCAGCATGCCCATCTCAGCTATGAAGAAAAGGAAGAAAATGCAGAATGTGTTGATTTCAATGAAGGAGCTTTACCATTTTGTTTCAATTCTTTTCAGTTTATTAGGGAAAAATATCATGCCGTTAATAATCAAGGGTCACCATGTTCTGTTACTGATCAGCTAGAGGAAATTCCAAGCCCTGCTCCTAAAGCATTAACACTAGATTTGCAGCCCCAAAGTGCCAGTGAATGTCAGATTGAGGAAGACTCAGAAGCGGTAGCATGTGACCAAAAAATTCAATTGGATTCCCTGCCTGTTGATTTTTAGCCATCTCGGATATTTGAAGAAGAAAAAGAACAGTCAGCACAAATCTGTCAAGTGCCATCTGAGCCAGCTTTCAAAGAATCACAGGTACTATCCCATGTTTTGCAGAATTCATCTGATGGCAAGCTGTGTGATGAGATAAATCACTGCTCTTCTCTGCTAGCAGGCTGCGAAGCACAGTATCAAGTGGTTAATGACCCCCCAATTCTAAAGCATGAAAGCTATCCCAAACTTTTGTACAGTTCTTTAGTTCAGTCCAGCAATAATGTATATATGCTATAGGACCCTTTTGTACAGTTTCTTATTTCAGCAAAGAAGGTCAGCAGTTACCTGATCTTCTCAAAAATTAACAAAGCCAAATCAGATTGCAAGATCTCCATTTCAGGTAACAGCAAGCACAAGCAGCAGAGGCCATTCATGTTTGTAATGCTTAAATGGCTACATTGGCTATTTCATTTTACCTAACGGCAAAGTAAGTGTTGGTTAGGGTAGGTAGGTAGGATTAATAAGGCAGCCGGCCAAGCAAAAATTTTGCAGAATACAGCAGCAATTGAATACAAGGCAGTCTGACCTGCTGTTCTTGGCTTTTCACAAGGAAAAGCCATCCCCAAGTGGAGCCACTGTTAGCCTCCTGCTGCAGCAGGTATTCATTTTTCATGATTGACATTTTTACATGCCAAATATGTCATACTTTGCAAGCTACAGTGTTCCATATTTCCACAAGAGCCATGAAGTGTGCTGGTCCAAATGCCACTGTTGTATTCCATTTTTTATGAGTTTTTCAGTTAAGGGAGAGCCAAACAGCTTAATCTTGGTCTCCCTAGGTTTCAATTTCCTGTTTTAGAATATAGAGAATGTATCTGTCCAAACAGTTTAATCTTGGCAGATTTGTAGATAGGTAGAAAATCAAAGGGACCCAACTGTTTAATCTGGGCCCTGGCAGAAATAAGTGTAGATCTAGATAGGAGGAATTCAAAAGAAAATTGTAAATTTGGGTCTGCAAGTCTAAGTGCACCCAAAGAAAAAGAAAAAAATGTTAGGTGAGTAGGCTGGGTAGGTAGTTGTGGTTGCAGAATGATGATTGATAATCAATTTTGTGTTTCGAAGTGCTTTATCTTTACAGATCATAGTGCAGGCAGTTTTCATTCAAGAGAGCTCAAAGCTGGACATAACTAACTTTCCCCTTCTTCTAATTCCCCAAGTCCCTTACTAACTTCCCAAAGAGGTCAAGATCTGCTTGATTCCTCTTAGATTCATCATCATCCATATCAGTTGCCTTGGTGAAGATCTGCTTCACTCAAGGATCTCAGTTCTTTACAAGTTCTTTTCCCCAGAATTAGCCTAAGGTCCCTGACCTTGGCGCCTGCTTATCACCTTCATATTAACTACTAACAGTATTATAAACTCCCTATCAGTTTTCCCCTTTCCCCTATTAAAACTTTGTATATAAAAATCCCCTATATAAATATTCCCCCCTGGCAATGTAGCCATATTTTTGTAAGTCCGGGAAAAAACGGTCCATCCGGGGCTGTTTTTAGCCCATCCGAGTCATCACAGGGGTTAGATGACACCTGGTCATGCTAACAGCCTCTTCCCTAGCCCTAAAAACCCTCAAAACCCCGCGCATTTTCAACCCCATAACCCCCATTCCCTAAGTCTAAAACCCCGCTGCGCGCATATTAACTTTGGAATATTCCTTGAATATTCCCCGCCCTAACTTCCCGCCGCTTCACATTCGCCGCCAGTCGTCCGATCGTTCTACGCCCAGATCAACGGTTGGCGGGCCGTCCCATCTCCAAAGCGCCCGAGCTTTAGCATCCGGGAGATGGGCGATATTACCGTTGTACCTCCCGCCACGCGTCAAGCGTTGGGCAGTGGTGGAGCCCCCTCTGACGAAACCGCTCCCCCCCCAAAGGTGGTGCGCCACAAAAACACTTACCGCCTCCTACCCGGTGACGTCGTGCTTACGTCACCCCCCTGCATAGTCACCCCCTACGTCAGCCCCCTTCCCAGTGACATGTCGAGTCATCTGCCTGCGTGGCCCCTTGCCACGTGTCATGCCACGTCACCGTCCGTACATGATGACATCATGCTGACATCATCTTTCCACATCATCATGTTGATGTCATCGTTGACGTCACCTACCGTACGACATCACGTCATGCTGACGTCATCAGCACTTTTCTGGTGCGAAGGGCAAAAATCGCACTTCGGGGCCCCGGAATCAAATTCTGAGGCAGTTTTTGATGAGCGATTTGCACCTCATCGCTAGATTTTTTAGGCCTGAATGAGGAATCTTCAGGGAATCTTTTTATTCCGCGGCCCCCAGCAAGCCCGAAAGGCGTCGAATGAGCCGTTTTTCTTTGCGAGGCACTCAGGAAGGAGCAGAAAACAGTTTTGAAGGAAACAGAGGCTGAACAGCGGCCATTAAATGATGATTTAACCCACAACACATCAGAACAACATCAATTGATTGCCAAAGAGTATCAGAGGAAGAAGGAGAGCCAAAGAGTATCAGCCGAAGATTTTTTGGAGGCTCGAAGCACCTGAACATTGATGAGCCCCCCAGAAAGTCAAATCAAGAGGAGTAAGCACATCCTAGCTCTCGAATCATAGTCAAAGCATTCAATGCTGTCAAACAGCAAGGGTGCAAAGACCAATGCACAGTTATGACATATGAACAGTGCAGAGCCACCAGGACAGACATTAACTCATTTTGATACAGCTGCCCCCAGCATAGCCCAAAGATATTTTCTTGCATTTATTTATGGATAAGATTAGGTTAAAAGTAATCAGTTTTCTACCAGACCTGTTAGGTCGGCTGTAATAGATAATCTTGGATAAATCTTCCCTATATATACCACCCTCTGTATTGTTAAAGGATCGGTTGGTTGATAAGTCTTCAGTAGAGACTCGCACTGTATACCTGATATGTTTTCTGTAGTCAAAGACTGCTGAAAGGCTTGGAGGAAATATTTTATGCTCTGTGTCTAATGGTTTTGAAGAAGTGAATTTGGAATTCTTGTGCTGCAGCCTGAAACAATAAGTTTTCCTACCTCTGTTTTTCCATTTGATACACCGTCTAAAATAGTAGAAAGAAAGAATAGTCTAGAATTGGTTTAACTGCCCTCTATGCTCATTTTCTGCTATTTCTTTATGTTTTCATCTGGGTTAGAAATGAATATGAATTCCTTATGGCTCATGTTTCCCCCTAATCCATTCATCTTTGACAATTGTCTAGGAATTCTTAATTGCTCCTAGACAGAGCTCATTCACCTTCCCCCTTTTAAGCCGAGTGAGAGATTCTTTGTTGCCTCTCATTCCTTATCCCTCATTCCATCCTTTTAAGCTTTAAGTGTTGTTTCATGAGCAGCTACCTTGCTCCTTATTTCTCTTGTGACCAAGAAAACGCACCAGCAGTCCCACTCCTTGACTCCACGCCCAATGGTTTGAAACTTACCAGACTATGTTTTGCCTCTTTACTTGAGACATCTTCCTTCCCACCAAAAACAAGACAAAAATCCTCTGAACTCAAGACCTAGCCTAAAATCCTTTCCAAATAAAGCTAAATCATAAAGAGAGAGCCCTCTCTGATTGCAGGTTGGCTAGAACCTGCAGTCCAAAGTTGGTCTGTGGTTACCTTGGCCGTATCCTTTTCTGAAGCTTAAGGATAACTTGAGTGATAACAGGGTGAACCAGAAACTAAGGGTTGTCCAATTTGAGATGACAACTGTAGACTTGGCTGCAACACCTGTTGGGTTTGCGATGGATCCCACACTATATTCATTCCGGGGTACTAACCCATAACAGGTTGAGAATACTGAGGACCATAACCGGGTTGAGGGTAGGATTGATAATTGAATTTCTCGTTCCTTGAACATACATTTGACCTTGGGGTGGTTGGAAACCTTGGTTCGAGTACTGACCTTGGGGTTGATACCCTTGAGGCACATACTGATACTGGGGTTGACCTTGAGGTATAAATTGATACTGGGGTTGACCTTGGGGTACATATTGAGTCTGGGGTTGACCTTGAGGAACGTACTGTCCCATAGGTATGTATTGTCCTTGAGGTTGCCCCCCAGATGCAAATTGTGTACCTTAAGGTTTCCCCCCAGGTGTTAATTGAGGCTGCCCCCCAGGCGGTAACTGGCCACCTTGAGGCTGAGGATTGGGAATAGAACCTGACATCATAAGAATGTATTCTACGCTCAACGGCTTAGTACCATTGTTTCCAATTAATAACCCTTGCTCAATGGATTGAGGAGATGCTCCCGAAAAAGTACTAGAAAGTGACTGATACCCAGAGGGAACAGAAGGACCGTCGTACAAAAAATATTCGGGCGATTGAGTAAACATGGATGACTGTCCTGCCATATTGACGGGAGTATAAAAAAATCTAGGTGTTGGATGATAAGGAGCACGAGGTGGTGAAAAACTTAACCCTGAGTTTTCTAGAAAATTAGTCAAAGAAAGATACCAAGAACTACTCCTAGGTGGACTGTAAAAAATTGATTCACGCTCCCTTAGCTCAATAATAGGTTGATTTTCAGGGATAGTGATGCCTACTTCTTCTTCTGGAGCAAGTTCTTCAATAGCAATAAGTCCAGAAGGAACATATTGGGTGATTACTCTTTCTACCCTAGGTGAACCAGGACCACTAGAAGTTGAAGAAACAAACCCCGATGTCGGAGTAGCAGCAAATTCACTTTCAGGCTCGGATATTTCGGGTTCTTCACCTATATCACTAGTAGATGAAAAGCTACCAGCGATTTCGGAGACAGACACTGACTGTGGATTATAATTTGCTACTAATGGTTGAAAATCAGGATGTACTATCAAAGAAGATTCTCCTTCCTCAGGTGACCCAACTCTACTGTCTCTAGGAGTTACAAGGACTTTCAAGCCTTCAAGTTGACTCGGTACTTCCTCAGGAGGTTGGCCCCGAAGTCTACGGGACTTCCTCAGTAACTCAGCCACGTTTACAAACTCAGGAGACTGGCCCTGAAGTCTACGGGACTGTCTTGGTAATTCAGCCACAGTTAAAGACTTTTAACTACTTCACACGCAAACAAAGTAAAATCTCAATGAAAAGCACCTAAAGTCTCTAAAGAACCAAACAAATTTGAATCACACGCCTAAAGAATCTAGGAGATCAAACACACACAAACAGTAACTTTTCGAACTAAAAACACTAGTTGGTGATGAAATCCTACATCGCAGAGTTCAATACAGAAATAGCGGTTGGAACAGTTACCTCGGCAACCTGCTTAATGAATAGACTGGCACAAGTTCCTCCACTTAACCGTCTCGAGTGAAGAGAACCCCCCAGAAAATCCAAGTGAGTCTAGCCGACGTCTGCTCCAGGTACAGTGGGATCTTCCCACCACTGTCACCTCAGGAAGAGTCCTAAAGAATATGGCCACTAAGGTTACCAACTGAGACAAATATACATGGGGGAACAGTCTACGATCTGATACGCACACAAGGGCAGAGTAGCAAGCTCAATCCCCTTGAAGGCTCCTTGACATAATCCAAGGTTTACCAACAAGTGACCCCAGGCTCCTTGACAATGGTTAATCCGAGGTTTACCGTTTTTAATACGTGAATATCTGGCATCGTTCCCAATGAGGAAGGATTGATTCCCACACTGGTTCGGACATGATCTCGTGCTTCTCCTTCAAGAGGAGCTTCCCCAAAGCATAAATGCAACAATTAGATTTCTTCCCTACCACAAGATATAGCTACTTGTTTGTTTTTACTGTCTTGGAGAGTTAATTACTCTCCTACTCCAAGACACTAGCCTAAGCTAAGTTGGTGTATCAGAGCCCTAGAAATAAAAATGTTACTAGGTGAATTTTACTTTAAGTGTTAATTTTAGTGGTTTTTGTTTAATTCCAAAGGTGCGGAGATGAAACTCGTGGTATGAAGACTCGACTCAAAATCACTAAAAATGCACCTAAGATGATCTAAACAATCTTTTTCTCTTCGATGAACTTCTAAACTAAGAAAGAGTTTGAGAATGCAAATACTTTGTAAACACAAATCTTTCTCAATTAAACAAATTAAAAGAACATCTTTTCCTTTCCAAAGCACTCAAAAAACGAGACAACTAGTTATTTCACAAAAATTTCCCTTTTTCGTTTCAAAGCACTCAATCACTACAAAAACAAACTTTTTTTCCAAAAGAGATTTTTATATTTTTTAATAAAACACTCAAAACTAATGCAAACGACTAACTTTGAGATCTACAAACTATAAAAACCTATTTGAAGTCAAAGCCTACTAAAAGTCTTTTTCAAGGATGTTTTACTCAGCTAGATGCAAGCTAAGGACTAATTTATGCAGAATCACAAATCAGTCAAGAAAAACCAATTTCGTTTTCTTTTTGAAAATGAAAATCCAAACTCTCAAACACAAGCTTTTCGAAGTTTTGTAAAGAGAAAACTCAAAGCGGATTCCTCAAACAAGGGGAGATTTCATAAATGGTTAGACTCATAAGAAGGCTGGTAGACACTAAGGTGATCTGAAGTCCCTACAGCTTCTAAGCTCAGAGCCACTACACAACCAAAATGAAAAACAAACCCAACAAGCAAAACTTCTAGGAATTTCACCTAAAACCCTAACACTAACGAAATCAATCCAAGGAAAGCTTCTGACAAGTTATATGCAGGTTTGGGCAGTGGATAACAATTTCTAAACACAAACTGAGCTGACTAACAGAGGAAATCTTAGGGTTTTCAAAGTTTTGACAGGGTCCGCAGGCCCACAGTTGGCACAGGTGCGTCCCGCTCTATGCTAAAAGCCAAGTTGCGGGTAGGTACGCACTGTGTCAAACGGCTAGGGTGTGGTCCTCTACCAAAGCTATGAAAAATGAAAAATAACCCTGGATCTACAAACTCTACCCAATTTTACACACAACAAGCCAAAAACAGAAACAAAAATAGAGTTTCTCAGGTCAAAGTAAAAACAAGGAAAACAATCAAGTTCCCCAGCGGAGTCGCCATTTTGTCACACGGAATAAGTCGATCTTGCGGACAAGATAAACCTTCCTAGAATCTAAAGAAGACCTAATGACAAGCAAATCAACCAGACACTATCTTTCTCTAAATATGCTTTGATGAACAATAGCAAACAAGTGTTTTTAGGGCCTACCTTAGGTCCAATGCAAGCTTGTGGATGCCCTCACTCCTTCGATCCAAATGAGCTCCTTTTCGAGAATTTGCAAACACAAACAAGGAAAACAAATTAAATAGCACTTGAATAGCCAATTGCATAAAACATATTTAACATGAAAGTCAAGGAGTCCATGAAACAAATAACATGAGATACTTGTTGAGAAAAATGAGTTTGATTGTATTAATTCAAAAGAAGAAGAACTTTACAACCTTTGCCTTGACGCTGTACAAGCTCCTCCCAGGGTCCAAAAAGAAGTCTCCTCTACTTTGAAAAGTTTCACTCACTCCCCAATGAAGCCAAAAAGATGTGTGATCTCTCCTCTTAAGCTCAACTAGGAAGTCTTGATTTCACAAGCATTTACCCTCAAAAATGTTCAGCTTCTAACCTCTCCAGCAACCAGCCCAATGCCTATATTTATAGTGCAATGGAGGGAGGTTACTAGGTCCTCCTTCAAAGGGATAAATCCCTCCTTCAAAGGGATAGCTCCTCTCATCAAGGGATTAGCTCCTTCTCTTTTGGGATGCATGAACCACCTTAGAGCAAACAATCCAAGTCAAAATTCCTTCTAGAAACCTCTAGAATTAACCCAAAGTGAGTTTTTTAAGATGAAACTTGCGCCTTTTGACTTTCACAGGGGTCTGCACCTACACCGTTAGGGATAGAGCGGGCAGGTCCGCAGCTTTCATACACAGAAGGTGCAGGACCGCAGGTGACCATGAGAGAAAGTGCGGAACCAGAGTTACATTGATTTTTAATGTCTTTCTCTCATTTCCAAAGCTTGATTTGAAGAGCTGAGGTCTGAGACTTGCTTAGGAGGATAGTACAAGTGATGATAGACCCATACTGACTGTCAATAATCATGGTGACGATATTTTTGTGTAATGGGTGGAGAACTACTTCCCTTCTATGGAGATTCAAAGCCCAACTGAACTAACTCAAGATGGAATCAGTTCATGAATAGGTTAGAAAGAACCTTCGTAAGTTTGTTTGTTAAAAACTTTACCCAACTAGGTTGGCGCGAGTGCGACTCTGAGACAGAGTGCTAGCTGGCGCGCCCTCTTTGGAGGATTTCTCCCATTGGCGCGAGTGATACACAGTGGAACCGCGCCAATGGAAAAAGGGCTATTTTTATGGGTATTTTGCAGAAGGTGTCTTCAGGGCATATGAAGTACATACTCAAGGGGATACAATGCAAGTGCTTTCAGGTTATGTCACTTCTCACAGGTCCCGGAATAAGTCCTCCAATGTGTGAGAGAAGGGGTAACAGGGACGGTGACAAATTACTGTGTAACAGATGCCCCCTAAAGATTGAAGCCCGAAAGAGAGAGGGGTGAAATGCTTTACAAGAACATGGCCAACTGAAAACACTGCCGCCAGAGAACCTATATGGAGAAGTACAACTGATATCTCAAGTACATGATGTATGTGGTATGGGCGTAGCCATCCATAGCAGAGTACATAAAAATCCAGATACAAGGTATGGGCGCAGCCATCCAGTAAAGATCGATAAGTAGACTCAGGCATGGTCGCAGCCATCCAGTGAATGAGTCATGTAATGATCATAATAATCCACAAAATCGCAACCTGGATCTCAATAGACAAAATCCAGGGTCTTGCGCTCCATCTCGACCTGAAAAAAGTACAAGTTCAAGCATGCGAATTTGGGAGTCGAAGTCGAACATGCAAGAACATCGTCTGATTACCAGTCAATGATGAAAATTGTTAACAGACGCGAGAGGTACCACCAATAATGACAATGGTCCTCAAGGTACTATAGGTACAATCTACGGCGTGCGAATCAGTGAACCGGTGTCGAACACCCGTAGAATCATTTGATCGGAGGCCAATGATGAAAAAATCACGTCGAACACGAAGAATCTACCATTGACATGCAGGCTCCAAGGCACCTGAAGGGAGTCTCTAGATCAATTTCCTGGATAATGAGCTGAAGTCGACAGGAAGTGACCTTGATCGAAGGTGGGCCATAATGTTTCCCAAATCATCGACACAAGACAGAGAAGCAAAAGATGTTTTGTGTGAGGTATCATAGGGAGGTTGAGTATTCTGCAGAGGTCAACTTCTCTTGAACATATTGGCGGCACGACAGTGGACTTGGCAGTATTTGACATCAAATGATCAAGGGTCATGGTGACGGGGCAATGAGCAGATGAGAGCTCAAACAGGATAACCCAAACCCACGGAGGCAAATTTAAAAACAAGATGAGATGTCCCCACCCAGACACGAAGGCAGACAAGTGCCATGTTCAAGAGCGACATACTGCCGACACGACAATGATTGTGGTTCCATTTTTCCCCACCATTTCTGGTGAGTACCCTACTTATTTTTATCAACAAGCTTGACGGGAATAGCATATGCTTGTAAAGCGTCATTTCGACGAAATCCAATGTCATCAATTTTTAACGAGCCTAACAGAGGAAAAACTCGGCGTCTTTTCATGTTTAGAGAGTTTGAAAAGACAGCAGAAAAGGAAACTCCAGGGGTGTCCTTTCTCGTAAAGTTGTGTCTCTCGAGCCTGAAAAAGTATAAAACAATGCTCGAAAGAACTGCCCGACCATTACGTTCGAGGAGTACTTTTCATGAGTAGTTATTTCGACCTGAAAAGGTAAAAAAGCGATCGAAACCACGTCGCTTCGTAACCATTAATGAACCTAAAACGACAAGGGTCCGACGATCTTTTCGTCTTTACACGGTCAGAAAAGAGTTTAAAGACGACCGCCTCTTATTTACGTTTAACGAGTCAAGAGGAATAACTCGACAATCTTTTCATATTTAGACGGTCAGAAAAGAGCTAAAAGCAGACCACCATTTTTATTCTCTTTAACGAGTCAAAAAGGGAAAATACTCGGCAATCTTTTCATATTTTACGAGTCAAAAAAGAGCTTAAAGGTGACTCATCCTAGAGGAAAGAGTGGTATAAAGGGTAGCAACTGGTTCCGGCAATGGTGGAACTACTCAAAACATGTAATGGTCAAGAGGCTGGCTAATAAAACCACTCATCGCTGTGGTTCCTCGGGAAAGGAAAAACAACCAAGTGAAAGAATATGATCAGCCAAAGAGATGGTAGCAATGGAATGAAACAACCAAGGCTCATCTAGCAGAATTTAACGGATAAAGCAGCAATCACAAGATGTGAATTATGTATGGGTTCATTTTTACACAAGCTTGAACCATGGAGAACTATGCTTGGATTCGGTTTCATGTTTACACAAGCTTGAAATGAAAGACTGTGCTTGATATAAGTTCGCATGCCCCCTAGCATAATGACACAAAACGAGGTACATGCCCCCCAAGCTTCATTGCATTCAACAAAGTGGATGGAATGAAGGTTCACTTTCGAGATCTTGGAAAGACGCGACTTGGATTTTACGAGATCTTAATCAAAAACTCGATTTGGAAAGGGAGTTGTTTCATTTTTTAATGAGGTTGACACAGTAAAAGAACTATCCTCATAACCCTTGTTTCATTTTTCTAACGAGCTTGACACAAGATCAGGAACTATGCTCGACCAGATCCAGTTTCATTTTTTTAAGGAGCTTGACATAGGAAAGTGAACTATGCTTGAACCAAACCTAGTTTCATTTTTTAAGGAGCTTGACATCGGAAAGCGAACTATGCTCCGACCAGACCTAGTTTCATTTTTTAAGGAACTTGACATAGGAAAGGAACTATGCTCTGCACAACCTAGTTTCATTTTTTAAGGAGCTTGACATAGGAAAGGAACTATGCTTCGCACAAACTTCATCATAACGAACAGGAAGTTGTTGTTTCCAAGAGTGCCACACTCGGTGGAAGGGAAACATCTTGGAAGTCACGACCCAATGCCCCCAGGACACTATGCACAACGGCATCATCACTGGATATGGGCACGGGAGAAGTAGCCACGTAGTTGACCTGCGGCGGGGCAGACACAACCGGTGGGTAAAAACCAGGAGGGGGTGGCAGCTGCGCAGGAGGCACCGGGGGACTAAAGAACAATAATTGATCTATAGTCACGATTCTTCCATTGTGTGGAAAGCAAACCACACGGAAAAGTGAAGAGACAAGGGCCCCCATGGCATAAACATAGTCAAGGCCAAGGAGAAGATTGAAATCTAAAGCACCTTGGACAACCAACACATCCATATAAACGGTTTTGCCTCCCAAAGTAATAGGAAATTTCAAGAGGACCCCTAGAGGTTGACTGGTTCCCCCGTCAAATGCTAACAGATTCTGTGCGACCGGCCCAAGCTGCGGGGAACCTAAAGCTTTCCAAGTAGCGGACAGCATAATACTTACAGATGCACCTTCATCCAAAACAGTGCCAGGTACTGCCTTATCATAGGCAAGTACTGTAATCTGGAAAGGCACATGGGCTGGAAGACGGAAAGCAGTCAGGTGACTCAAGTCAAAGGAGATGGCCAAACTACTTGGTGGGGGAATCATATGATTTCCCCCATGCTCTATAGGAACCAAAGAAGGACTTTCGGGAGCAGCTGGGATAGGAGAGTCATTTCTGGACTCAGGGGAATCTGAGGAGACGAGAAGAAGATGGGCGTGATGGTCTTCGGAAATAGAGTGATCGAAGGGTGGTGACCTCTAGTCGACACTCTTTTCGACCAATGGTTGGTCTGGAACAGGCTTGGCACATCCTAGTTTGGGAAGAGGAGCCTAGACAAGAGAAGAATCTAAGGCAATATCTTTGTCAACAGGGAGAGGGTCTGAAGAGAGCCTCTGATAACCAACAGGAAGTTGGGGTGGAGAAGCTGTAAGACTTTCCAAAACAGCGGAAGCTTTATCCATGAGCGGACAAAGGTGAAGGGGATGATTGCCCTTACATAGTCTACAGGGGATTCGAATCTTCCCTTTCTTCTAAATGTTGTCAGTTGATAGGGTGGCATCGCCATGAACTTCAGAGGACGATGAGGGACGAGCCAGATCGCAAGACCATACTTCAAGGATCCTAGGAATGCCAGGAAAATCACGAAGAAGGTGGTCACCCTTGCACAATCTACAAGGAAATTTGACCTTCCGCGAAGGAGCAAAAGGTGGCTCGACTTGAGTTGTACTTTTAACCTCCCACTTAGGAGACTTCTTCTTCTTCATCTTCTTCTTCTTCTTCTTAGCCACCTAGTTACTTGAATCCAGACTTTCACCAGGCGAAGTAGAAGATGAGGACGCAGAAACAGGAGAAGAAGGGGAGAGGTCCACCTTGGAATCAACATGATGTTGCTCGGGTGGAGGAGACGATGGAACAGGATTCATAACACTCGGGACCACCGAGGTTGAAAACAACCATACGGGCAAACCGATGGTTAAGCCAGGCAAAGACAAAGTTGCCATATACGGAGCACCGACATTTCCAAAAGAAGGAAATGGACTACGGTTTCCATCCGGGGGAACACCTTGGCCGGTAGACTCGGGGAAGGTTGCCATTGAAAACGAGAAAGAACCCTACTCAAGCTAACACAAACAAGATCTAACCGGGTAAATGTGAATCATGGCCGAATAAATTTTAAGACGCAAGGACATAACTTGACCTTTTCATTTTTTAAGAGTCGAAAAAAGGACAAAAAGATGACTCTAGTCTCCTTCGAATGTTTAATGAGCCTGAAGTGACAAGTGCTCATATGGACCTTTTCTTTTTGGGAATCCGAAAAGGAACGAAAGTGACTACTCCGGAGAGCTAGGCAAAAGGGTTTACCAAACAAATCCATAAAACTGCATATACACCTTGGCAGTCATATGAAAACCAAGGACTTTCCATACGGCAGTCAATCTTCCTGAATGTTGTGTTCGGTGCGTTACGGCTTGTAAGGCGGCAGACATGGCTTCCTATGGATAAAGGATGATAACCTAGTGGGGTCTCCCCATATACTCGACATTACATGGGAGCTCAAATCCGTACTAGACCACTATTGCGTCATAGAAGGAGGAATCACCCAACCTTGAGTGAAACAAAAGTGACTAGGTTTAACGATGCCGGAGCACGTCTCTCGCCTAGACCTCTAAATGTGTGTGTTATGTTCCAATGCGTTGTTAGATTTATTCAGTTCATTTTAAAGTTGATCTTGTATTAGGTTTCAGTTTTCAGGCCTTACCGTATGTGATATCTCAAAATTCCCTAAATGCAAACTATATGCCAAAATATGTCATTTCATTCGATGAATCCTAGTTACAAGAGGGTTTGAGAGCTTTCACGCAAACGAAATGAACACAAAACACCAAAGAACCTCCCTAATGCAGCTAATGGAAATTAACAAACTTTTCTTTAAGATCACTAATCACTAATCAAAATGAAAAGCTTCTAATTCTCATTAACTAATACAAAGCAAAAGAGATTTTTTCTTTTGTTGATGGCAAAACGCACTAAACAACTTTGAGAAATAATAACAAAAAAGTGAAAACACAAATTTCACTCAATGCAAACACATTTAGTTCCCTAAATCACAAAGCAAACCTCCAAAGAACGAGAAAAGTCCCAAAGACACCAATGAGCTGTGTAATCTAGGCTCAAAGCGGAATTCAAGTGAAAACAAAGAAAGTCACCCAAATAACGCAATAAAATGATTAACAACCACTAAACGAGTGCAAGGGAGCAATCAGAAAGTTGACTGGACTAATATAAGACCAAAACTCCTAAGGAAGGCTCGACACACAAAGCCACTAGATGACCTACGGCTAGAAATGTGAAATCGATATAAAATGGAAAACATCCAAAGGGTAAAGGTAATCTATGCATAATTCACTTGAAAAGTATGCAAATGTAATCCATGCACATTCTGAAAATTAGAATTCTAATTATGCAAGTGTGATCTATGTAAGAGAATTCTCAAACACAAGATGATTCTATTGTAATCCAAGAACCAATCAAGTGCAAATCAAGAAAATTGGGTGAGAGTTCCAAAGATCAAAAAATAAAAACACTCAAAGGCGATTAACACTCATACACAATTTAGCCCCCCCCCCGACGAATGAGGGGGAAATTTTTTTGCAAAAACAGAAGCAAAAAGATGCAAAATTGTGAAAAGACTGGGACAAACCTCCAAGTAATGACCAAAGGAAATCAAATTAAGAATTTCTCAAAAAAGATACTCAAAACCAGTCAAACAAGACTCCAACATACTCAAGTAGTCTTAAAAAGGGTACCCAAAACAAAAACCAAGCTCAGAGGGCTCACAGACAAGCAAACTTCAAAAGTTCCCAGGCCTGGCGCGACTGTCAGGCTGAAACTAGCGCCTTTCAGGGATTGGCGCGGGTTGTCAATGTGCAACTTGCGCCAATTGGCGCGACTGTAACGCTATAAAAGAGCGCCAGCCGAGTTTGCTATGGAAAAATAAAAAAAAAAACGAGCCAAAGCTAAGTCAACAGTACCCAGGTACACCAAGGGGCAAGAAGCAACACAGGGACTCAACCCAGAAAGCTAATCAAGCAGGAGAAACCAAGAAACAACCAAGAAACAAGGCAAGTTCCAAGCCGTTCAGTTCGTAAACCAAACCGGAGATGGACTGAAGTGGCGTTGATCTACTTTGCTAATGCGGAGCAATAGCATTTCGAAGGCTATCTAGCCGTACTTCAGGCTCCGTCTAAAGTTTACAAATCAAACAACAAGACAAAACAAACAACAAGGCAAAAAGCCAACTCCCCAGTGGAGTCGCCAAATTGTTGTGGAGGTAAATCCCCTCTGCGGACAGAGGCGATCCCTACTAGCCCAAATGGGGTCTAGCAACAATCAAACAACGCTAACACGCAGGTTCCTAATTGCAAATCAAAGACCGATGATGAGGGCCTACCTGGATTCCAATGCTAGTACTTGTAGAAGAGTCGTCGCTCCTGTTCCTTTGCTCTGACCGGTCACAATCCCCATGATCCTCGTGAACGAACACCTGCACATGCAAAGAACGACACAAACATAAGCATAAAATCCAATGGATGCAACTATATATCAGTCAGAAAGGATATAACTCAATCATCATTACAAAGACAATAAGAGTGGAGCCATAATGATAATCGTCTATTATTAATAAACAATAAAGAAGAATACAACCATAGTTCTGACGTCAAATCCTCCTTTGGTTGGGTGATCAGCAGCACATGCCTCGCAAAGCTTGTTGGGAATGGGGAACAAGCCTCTCTCTCCTTGGTTACTTGGACAAGAATCTCCTCACTTTAGATTTAGCCTCATGGGAATGAATAAGGCTCCTTGTAGCATGAGCTTAGCAATTCTCAGACTTTGGGACTTAGAATTTGGAACTTGGAGACTAACTTGTCAAAGGCAAAAGGACAAGCTTTTATAGATAGAGGAGAAGGAGTTAGGGTCATCCACAAGATTCATGGGATTGGCTTTATCACTAAGAAGCTTCCATGAGAGGTGGAGAACTACTTCCCTTCTATGGAGATTCGAAGCCCAACTGAACTAACTCAAGATGGAATCAGTTCATGAATAGGTTAGGAAGAACCTTCGTAAGTTTGTTTGTTAAAAACTTTACCCAACTGGGCTGGCGCGAGTGCGACTCTGAGACAGAGCGCCAGCTGGCGCGCCCTCTTTGGAGGATTTCTCCCATTGGCGCGAGTCATACATAGTGGAACCGCGCCAATGGAAAAAGGGCTATTTGTATGGGTATTTTTGCAGAAGGTGTCTTCAGGGCATATGAAGTACATACTCAAGGGGATACAATGCAAGTGCTTTCAGGTTATGCCACTTCTCACAGGTCCCAGAATAAGTCCTCCAATGTGTGAGAGAAGGGGTAACAGGGACGGTGACAAATTACTGTGTAACAGATGCCCCCTAAAGCATGAAGCCCAAGAGAGAGAGAGGGGTGAAATGCTTTACAAGAACATGGCCAACTGAAAACACTGCCGCCGGAGAACCTGTATGGAGAAGTACAATGATATCTCAAGTACATGATGTATGTGGTAAGGGCGCATCCATCCATAGAAGAGTACATAAAAATCTAGATCCAAGGTATGGGCGTAGCCATCCAGTAAGGATCGATAAGTAGACTCAGGCATGGTCGCAGCCATCCAGTGAATGAGTCATGTAATGATCATAATAATCCACAAAATCACAACCTGGATCTCAACAAACAAAATCCAGGGTCTTGCACTCCATCTCGACCAGAACAAAGTACAAGTTCAAGCATGCGAATATGGGAGTCGAAGTGGAACATGCAAGAACATCATCTGATTACCAGTCAATGATGAAAACTGTTAACAGACGCGAGAGGTACCACCAATAATGACAATGGTCCTCAAGGTACTATAGGTACAATCTACAGCGTGCGAATCAGTGAACCGACGTTGAACACCTGTAGAATCATTCGATCGGAGGCCAATGATGAAAACCTCACGTCGAACACGAAGAACCTACCATTGAGGCATGCAGGCTCCAAGGCACCTGAAGGGAGTCTCTAGATCAATTTCCTGGATAATGAGCTGAAGTCAACATGAAGTGACATTGATAGAAGGTGGGCCATAATGTTTCCCACATCATCGACACAAGACAGAGAAGGATAAGATGTTTTGTGTGAGGTATCATAGGGAGGTTGAGTATTCTGCAGAGGTCAACTTCTCTTGAACATATTGGCGGCACGACAGTGGACTTGGCAGTATTTGACATCAAATGATCAAGGGTCATGGTGAAGGGGCAATGAGCAGATGAGAGCTCAAACAGGATAACCCAAACCCATGGAGGCAAGTGTAAAAACAAGATGAGATGTCCCCACCCAGACACAAAGGTAGACAAGTGCCATGTTCAAGAGCGACATACTGCCGACACGACAATGATTGTGGTTCCATTTTTCCCCACCATTTCTGGCGAGTACCCTAGTTATTTTTATCAACAAGCTTGACAGGGATAGCATATGCTTGTAAAGCGTCATTTCGACGAAATCCAATGTCATCAAGTTTTAACGAGCCTAACAGAGGAAAATCTCGACGTCTTTTCATTTTAGAGAGTTTGAAAAGACAGCAGAAAAGGAAACTCCAGGGGTGTCCTTTTCCGTAAAGTTGTGTCTCTCGAGCCTGAAAAAGTATAAAACAATGCTCGAAAGAACCGCCCGACCATTACGATCAAGGAGTACTTTTCATGAGTAGTGATTTCAACCTGAAAAAGTAAAAAAGCGATCGAAACCACGTCGCTTCGTAACCGTTAACAAACTTGAAATGACAAGTGTCCGACGATCTTTTCGTCTTTACACGGTCAGAAAAGAGTTTAAAGACGACTGCCTCTTATTTACGTTTAACGAGTCAAGAGGAATAACTCGGAAATCTTTTCATATTTAGATGGTCAGAAAAGAGCTAAAAGCATACCTCCATTTTTATTCTCTTTAACGAGTCAAAAAGGGAAAATACTCGGCAATCTTTTCATATTTTACGAGTCAGAAAAGAGCTTAAACATGACTCATCCTAGAGGAACGAGTGGTATAAAGGTAGCAACTGGTTCCGGCAATGGTGGAACTGCTCAAAACATGTAATGGTCAAGAGGCTAACTAATAAAACCACTCATTATTGCGGTTCCTCAGGATAGGAAAAACAACCAAGTGAAAGCATATGATCAGCCAAAGAGATGGTAGCAATGGAATGAAACAACCAAGGCTCATCTAGCAGAATTTAGCAGATAAAGCAGCAATCACAAGATGTGAATTAGGTATGGGTTCATTTTTACACAAGCTTGAACCATGGAGAACTCTGCTTGGATTTGGTTTCATGTTTACACAAGCTTGAAACGAAAAAATATGCTTGATATAAGTTCGCATGCCCCCTAGCATAATGACGCAAAATGAGGTACATGCCCCCCAAGCTTCATTGCATTCAACAAAGTGGATGGAATGAAGGTTCACTTTCAAGATCTTGGAAAGACGCGACTTGGATTTTACGAGATCTTAATCAAAGACTCGATTTGGAAAGGGAGTTGTTTCATTTTTTAATGAGGTTGACACAGTAAAAGAACTATCCTCATAACCCTTGTTTCATTTTTTTAACGAGCTTGACACAAGATCAAGAACTATGCTCGACCAGATCCAGTTTCATTTTTTTTAAGGAGCTTGACATAGGAAAGTGAACTATGCTCCAACCAAACCTAGTTTCATTTTTTAAGGAGCTTGACATAGGAAAGCGAACTATGCTCCAACCAGACCTACATTTTTAAGGAGCTTGACATAGGAAAGGAACTATGCTCTGCAAAACCTAGTTTCATTTTTTAAGGAGCTTGACACAAGAAAGGAACTATGCTCCGCACAAACTTCATCATAATGAACAGGAAGTTGTTGTTTCCAAGAGTGCCATGCTCGGTGGAAGGGAAACATCTTGGAAGTCACGACCCAATGCCCCTAGGACACTATGCATGACGGCATCATCGCTGGATATGGGCACGGGAGAAGTAGCCACGTAGTTGACCTGCGGCGGGGCAGACACAACCGGTGGTTAAAAACCAGGATGGGGTGGCAGCTGCGCAAGAGGCACCGGGGGACTAAAGAACGATAATTGATCTATAGTCACGATTATTCCGTTGTGTGGAAAGCAAACCACACGGAAAAGCGAAGAGACAAGGGCCCCCATGGCATAAACATAGTCACGGCCAAGGAGAAGACTGAAATCTAAAGCACCTTGGACAACCAGCACG
Organism: Pinus tabuliformis; assembly: GCA_031772625.1. Classification (NCBI taxonomy): domain Eukaryota; kingdom Viridiplantae; phylum Streptophyta; class Pinopsida; order Pinales; family Pinaceae; genus Pinus; species Pinus tabuliformis. The sequence continues at coordinate 149,862,762 of CM062805.1, read as the reverse complement.
TCCATATAAACGGTTTTGCCTCCCAAAGTAATAGGAAATTTCGGGAGGACCCCTAGAGGTTGACTAGTTCCCCCATAAAATGCTAACAGATTCTGTGCGACCGGCCCAAGCTGCGAGGAACCTAAAGCTTGCCAAGTAGTGGACGGCATAATACTGACAGACGCACCTTCATCCAAAACAGTGCCAGGTAATGCCTTATCATAGGCAAGTACTATAATCTGGAAAGGCACATGGGATGGAAGGCGGAAAGCAGTCAGGTGACTCCAGTTGAAGGAGATGGCCAAACTACTTGGTGGGGGAATTGTATGATTACCCCCATGCTCTATAGGAACCGAAGAAGGACTTTCGGGAGCAGCTGGGATAGGAGAGTCATTTCTGGACTCAGGGGAATATGAGGAGACGAGAAGAACATGGGCATGATGCTCTTCCGAAACAGATTGATCGACAGGTGGTGAGCTCGATTCGACACTCTTTTTGACCAATGGTTGGTCTGGAACAGGCTTGGCACAGCCTAGTTCGGGAAGAAGAGCCTGGACAAGAGAAGAATCTAAGAAAATATCTTTGTCAATAGGGAGAGGGTCGAAAGAGAGCCTCTGATAACCAACAGGAAGTTGGGATGGAGAAGCTGTAAGACTTTCCAAAACAACGGAAGCTTTATCCATGAGCGGACAAAGGTGAAGGGGATGATTGGCCTTACATAGTCTATAGGGAATTTGAATCTTCCCTTTCTTCTGAATGTTGTTAGTTGATAGGGTGGCATCGCCATGAACTTCAGAGGACGATGAGGGACGAGCCGGATCGCGAGACCATACTTCAAGGATCCTATGAATGCCAGGACAATCACGAAGAAGGTGGTCATCCTTGCATAATCTACAAGGAAATTTTACCTTCCGCGGAGGAGCAGAAGGTGGATCGACTTGAGTTGTACTTTTAACCTCCCACTTAGGAGACTTCTTCTTCTTCGTCTTCTTCTTCTTATTCTTAGCCACCTAGTTACTTGAATCCAAACTTTCACCAGGCGAAGTAGAAGATGAGGACGCAGAAACAGGAGAAGAAGGGGAGAGGTCCACCTTGGAATCAACATGATGTTGCTCGGGTGGAGGAGACGGTGGAACAGGAGTCATAACACTCGAGACCATTGAGGTTGAAAACAACCATACGGGAAAACCGATGGTTAAGCCAGGCAAATACAAAGTTGCCATATACAGAGCACCGGCATTTCCAGAAGAAGGAAATGGACTACGGTTTCCATCCGGGGGAACACCTTGGCCGGTAGACTCGGGGAAGGTTGCCATTGAAAACGAGAAAGAACCCTACTCAAGCTAACGCAAACAAGATCTAACCGGGTAAATGTGAATCATGGCCGAATAAATTTTAAGACGTAAGGACATAACTTTACCTTTTCATTTTTTAAGAGTCGAGAAAAGGACAAAAAGATGACTCTAGTCTCCTTCGAATGTTTAATGATCCTGAAGTGATAAGTGCTCAGATGGACCTTTTCTTTTAGGGAGTCCGAAAAGGAACGGAAGTGACTACTCTGGAGAGCTAGGGAAAAGGGTTTACCAAACAAATCCGTAAAACTGCATATACACCTTGGCAATCATATGAAAACCAAGGACTTTCCGTACGGCAGTCAATCTTCTTGAATGCTGTGTTCGGTGTGTTACGGCTTGTAAGGCAGCAGACACGGCTTCCTATGGATAAAGGATGATAACCTTGTGGGCTCTCCCCATATACTCGACGGTACGTGGGAGCTCAAATCCGTACTAGACCACTATTGCGTCACGGAAGGAGGAATCACCCAACCTTGAGTGAAACAAAAGTGACTAGGTTTAACGACGTCGGAGCACGTCTCTAGCCTAGACCTCTAAATGTGTGTGTTATGTTCCAATGAGTTGTTATATTTATTCAGTTCATTTTAAAGTTGATCTTGTATTAGGTTTCAGTTTTCAGGCCTTACCGTATGTGATATCTCAAAATTCCCTAAATGCAAACTATATGCCAAAATATGTCATTTCATTCGATGAATGCTAGTTACGAGAGGGTTTGAGACCTTTCACGCAAACGAAATGATCACAAAACACCAAAGAACTTCCCTAATGCAGCTAATGGAAATTAACAAACTTTTCTTTAATATCACTAATCAAAATGAAAAGCTTCTAATTCTCATTAACTAATACAAAGCAAAAGAGATTTTTTCTTTTGTTGATGGAAAAACGCACTAAAAAACTTTGAGAAATGATAACAAAAAAGTGAAAACACAAATTTCACTCAATGCAAACACATTCAGTTCCCTAAATCACAAAGCAAACCTCCAAAGAACGAGAAAAGTCCCAAAGACACCAATGAGCCGTGTAATCAAGGCTCAAAGTGAAACAAAGTGGAATTCAAGTGAAAACAAAGCAAGTCACCCAAATAACGCAATAAAACGATTAACAACCACTAAACGAGTGCAAGGGAGCAATCAGAAAGTTGACTGGACTAATAGAAGACCAAAACTCCTAAGGAAGGCTCGACACACAAAGCCACTAGATGCCCTAGGGCTAGAAATGTGAAATTGATAGAAAATGGAAAACATCCAAAGGGTAAAGGTAATCTATGCACAATTCACTTGAAAAGTATGCAAATGTAATCTATGCACATTCTGAAAATGAGAATTCTAATTATGCAAGTGTGATCTATGCAAGAGAATTCTCAAACACAAGATGATTCTAATGTAATCCAAGAACCAATCAAGTGCAAATCAAGAAAATTGGGTGAGAGTTCCAAAGATCAAAAAATAAAAACACTCAAAGGCGATTAACACTCATACACAATTTAGCCCCCCCCGGGCAAATGAGGGGGAAATGTTTTTGCAAAAACAGAAGCAAAAAGATGCAAAATTGTGAAAATATTGGGACAAACCTCCAAGTAATGACCAAAGGAAATCAAATTAAGAATTTCTCAAAAAAAGAAACTCAAAACCAGTCAAACAAGACTCCAACACACTCAAGTAGTCTAAAAAATGGTACCCAGAACAAAAACAAAGCTTAAAGGGCTCACAGACAAGCAAACTTCAAAAGTTCCCAGGCCTGGCCCGACTGTCAGGCTGAAACTAGCGCCTTTCAGGGATTGGCGCGAGTTGTCAATGTGCAACTTGCGCCAATTGGTGCGACTATAATGCTATAAAAGAGTGCCAACCGAGTTTGCTATGGAAAAATAAAAAACAAACGAGCCAAAGCTAAGTCAACAGTACCCAAGTACACCAAGGGGCAAGAAGCAACACAGGGACTCAACCCAGAAATTTAATCAAGCAGGAGAAACCAAGAAACAACCAAGAAATAAGGCAAGTTCCAAGCCGTTCAGTTCGCAAACCAAACCGGATATGGACTGAAGTGGTGTTGATCTAATTTTCTAATGCAAAGCAATAGCATTTTGAAGGCTATCTGGCCGTACTTCAGGCTCCGTCTAAAGTTTACAAATCAAACAACAAGACAAAACAAACAACAAGGCAAAAAGCCAACTCCCCAGTGGAGTCGCCAAATTGTTGTGGAGGTAAATCCCCTCTGCGGACAGAGGCGATCCCTACTAGCCCAAATGGGGTCTAGCAACAATCAAACAATGCTAACATGTAGGTTCCTAATTGCAAATCAAAGACCGATGATGAGGGCCTAACTGGATTCCAATGCTAGTACTTGTAGAAGAGTCGTCGCTCCTGTTCCTTTGCTCCGACCGGTCACAATCCCCACGATCCTCGTGAACGAACACCTGCACATGCAAAGAACAACACAAACACAAGCATAAAATCCAATAGATGCAACTATATATCAGTCAGAAAGGATATAACTCAATCATAATTACAAAGACAATAAGAGTGGAACCATAATGATAGTCGTCTATTATTGATAAACAACAAAGAAGAATACAACCATAGTTCTGATGTCAAATCCTCCTTTTGGTTGGGCGATCAGCAGCACATGCCTCGCAAAGCTTGTTTGGAATGGGGAACAAGCCTCTCTCTCCTTGGTTACTTGGACAAGAATCTCCTCACTTTAGATTTAGCCTCATGGGAATGACTAAGGCTCCTTGTAGCATGAGCTTATCAATTCTCAGACTTTGGGACTTAGAATTTGGAACTTGGAGACTAACTTGTCAAAGGTAAAAGGAAAAGCTTTTATAGATGGAGGAGAAGGAGTTAGGGTCATCCACAAGATTCATGGGATTGGCTTTATCACTAAGAAGCTTCCATGAGAGGTGGAGAACTACTTCCCTTCTATGGAGATTCGAAGCCCAACTGAACTAACTCAAGATGGAATCAGTTCATGAATAGGTTAGGAAGAACCTTCATAAGTTTGTTTATTAAAAACTTTACCCAACTGGGCTGGCGCGAGTGCGACTCTGAGACAGAGCGCCAGCTGGCGCGCCCTCTTTGGAGGATTTCCCCATTGGCGCGAGTGATACACAGTGGAACCGTGCCAATGGAAAAAGGGCTATTTTTATGGGTATTTTGCAGAAGGTGTCTTCAGCGCATATGAGGTACATACTCAAGGGGATACAATGCAAGTGTTTTCAGGTTATGTCACTTCTCACAGGTCTCGGAATAAGTCCTCCAATGTGTGAGAGAAGGAGTAACAGGGACAGTGACAAATTACTGTGTAACAGGCTCCTCTAGCCATAAGTACCCATTGTGCACCAGGAAAAGCAGCTGCCTGATGACAAAAATTGTGATAGAACGTGGTGAAAGTGTGGAATCCATAGTAGTTGAAGTAGTTCAGCCTTCTCCACACTGCGCAGCCATTTCTGTGGCTCTAATGTTGTAACTGACCCCTCCGTGCTCTGCTTCATGAGGTTCTCAGTCTCTAAATGTGGGAACTTCTCGCTGTCCATGAGGTCCCAATCTTCAAACTTCATTGTGGGCATGCGGCCTAGGGCTGAGCCCTCAAACACAATTCCATTGGGGAGGAGCAGGGTTTGGAGTGTGCTCTTAGCGGCATCCAAATCCTTGGGTACCTTAGCTTTCCCTTTCTGCAAAGGAATGTACTCGGGCAACTCTGTTGCAGCTTACATCGGCTAGATGTCCTCTTCCATGTCTTCTACTACTATCTCCTCTACGAGAGCCTGTAGGTCCTCCTCTTCATCGTTTGTCTCAATGGTGATAGCCTTGCCCTTTTCTTCCATGGAGAGTTTACCAAACCACGTTTTCCGCAAGGACATACGAACTGGTCCTGCCGCCTACTTATCTTTCTTGGGCCTCGGTGTTTGAGCCGATTTCGGGATTTCCAGTGTGACCCCAGTGTCTCCGAGAACATCATGCACGTGGGGTTCTGCGCGACCTCATCAATGGTTTCTTCTACATAGCCCAAACCTCTCCTAGTATCTGTCATCCTGTTTGAGCTAGCTATGGGCATTCGCGAACTTCGGGGCTCAAATATCACTTGGCACTCAACACTTCGTGTTCTATATAATTGCTCAAATCTCAAATGAACAAGTGTTGTGTTGTGCCTAGCCCTTGGAGTTTTATAGCACCTTTTGAATTCAAATCCGACTGTTCCCCCCAATTCTGAACCATCAATGCTTTCTTGGCGGTAGATTGCCCTAAATCTAGTTCTTAATTTGTGTCTTAAATTCTCACCGCTCGCTCCCTTTTTCCTTAAATTAGACATCTCATCATGAACAGTGACACCAATGGTTACTTCCCAGCCTACCTGCGCGGCAGCACAGCCCCCCTTGTGCGGGCACGAACCTTGTGCCATGCTGATTCTGCACGCACCTCCCTCATCTTTTAGTTCCCAAACAGACTCTTTTAGAGTCCCACACTCTCTTTCAACTGTCTGGAGCGCTGAGACTGTGCTTCCTATGGCTAGTCAAGTGGTCGCACCACTTGTGCAAGACTTCAACTCGCCTTCCTGCATAGTCCGCAAAAACTCCTCAATTGTCTGCGTGACCGTCGGCGCCGCGCGTTCTACTGTGTGCAGTGCGCGCGTTCTACTGTGTGTGTTACTGCTTTTGGTGAGGTGCGGTCGTAGCCATGGCAGCAGAGTCATAAATTCTCGATGACATTCTTCTAATGCAGTGATACGATCATCTGTATTTTTCCTTGTTGTCCTTGGTTTATCGACGAGACATGCCTGGGTGATCTCATTTTCCAACCTCTTAATCTCGTCATCCATCAAAATGCTTTTCCTCCTCAATCATATCTGGTATTTTTCGAGTTCACGAAGTCTAAGGTTCCCTCGCCAGATGGCTTCCAGAATCCTTATATGTTCGTCCTCGCGTAGGTGTGTGATTTCTTCCTCTTGGTCATTGTGCACTATCACCATTACAGGGTCCAGTACGTGCATATTCCTTTCTGTATGTTTTTTAGTAATTATGGTCTCCACTCTGTTCCGCACCTTGGGAAGCATCATTGCATTCAAGGTTTTGTAAATGGCCCAGTATGCTCGTCAAACCATTGGCACGCGTAGGGCCCAATCAGTTCGTTTTACCTAGTCAAATTTGTTTATTACTCTGCATACCTTATTGAAGGCTTTTTCATGGAGAATTGGTAGTGCACGTCGCCTTTTCTGCTACTGCAATTTGTCCCGATTCTCTATTCCGGGGTTGGTATGTGCTTGTGCAGGCTTTACCCATTGGGAATGGTGGGCACACAAGTTGTTCCACAATTGGCTTTCATTCGGAGCTAGGGTTTTCCAAAATGTAGGTGCATCATCCTTCTAGACCCTTGCCAGTCCTCGAAATTTCCTTGATGCATACCCCACCATCGTGCGGGTGTTGCACGCAGTGCCCACTTCAATGCATTGACCTGCTGCTATTCTAGTACTGCGCTTTCAAATCTACTCAGAAATTCATCTATCGCTAACAATCCATCATACATCAGCAGCTCCCATGCCTATATTGTCACGCAACGCAATGATCTGATCATCATTTTGTAGTTCAGCATTGTTACTTCGTGCGGCCAATTCTGCCATTGCTCTATTTCTTCATCTGAATCCGCATTGCAAGAGATTTCACGCTCCCATGAAATCCTTCCATCTGTAGTTGCATTCACCCATTGTCATCGCGCACCGGTTCAGTGTATTGCACTCCTTCAGCTGGATCTAGCGGTACTGCCACGCATAGTGACTTTTTATCAAAGATGATTTTGCTCTTCTTCTGATTTATGACTCCATTCATATCGGTAGCCCATTCTATTCCTAGTAGCACGGGATATGGATTGTTGTCATCGACAATCTCTATCACTTCAAAATCTGCCTGTGTGCTCGCACCTTCAATGTCGACTGTTACCCCTTGCAATCTTCCCATGGGCAGAATCTTCTGTTGGTTCACCATTCGTAAATGAATAGGGGACCATTGCAGTGTGGGTCTGCCCATGCGTTCTCATGTTTTCTTTGGTAGTACATTCATGTCACACGGAAAGAGTCGTTAGTGCGGACACAACCGACCTCCCTAGAAGCCTAAGACTTTCTAGTGACAAACAAGACAAATAAGAGCAATCCTTCCCTAAATATGCTTTTACAATATGAGAAATCAAGTGTTTAGATCCTACTTGTAATCCAACGCTGTTGTAGTAGTCCAGCTCGTTGATCCGGATGAGCTCCTCCTTCCCTTCGAAACCTGCATTCACTAACAAACAAACGATTAAATAGCACCTGAATATCACATAAAATAAAACATATTTAACATATAGACCAAGGAGTATATGAAACAACTCATAAATAACAAATTGTTGAGAAGAATGGACTAATTTGTATTAAAAGGTAACAAAAGGAACCATTACAACCTGAGCCTTGGTGTTGTGCAAGCTCCTCCCAGGGTCCACAAGAGTTCTCCTTTACTCTGATCAGCTCACCCACCTCCCAATGGAAACAAGAAAAGATAGTAATCTCTCCTCACAAGCTTCTACAAGGAAGTCCTAATTCCAGCAGCATCTACCCTTAGGAATGTTCAGCTTTCAACCTCCTCTCCCTTTGGCTCAATGCCTGTATTTATAGTGCTCTAGAGGAAGTTATTCAGGTCCACCATCAATGGGATAAGCCCCTCTTTGGATGGGATAGCTCCCCTCTTGATGGGATAAGTTCCTCTTTGGTAGGGATACATGAACCATCTGGAGGCGCTTCATACACGTCAATCAAGCTTCTAGAATGCTCTAGAAATGACCACAAGTAACTTTTTTAGAGTGAAACTTGCGCCTTTTGACCTTTACAGGAGTATGCACCCACCCCTTTACATACAGAGCGTACAAGTACGCAGGTATTGTGAACTTGGGTTGCGTACGCGTAGGTAAGGCTAAGAGAAACTGCGTACCAGAGATAATTGACTTTAAATGACTTTTCTCTTCTTTCTTGAAGTTTGACATGAAGAGCAGAGGCATGAGACTTGCCAAGGAGGATAGTATGACAGTGGATGGAGCCATACTAACTGCAAATAGTCATGGTGACATTTTTTAGTGTAACAGATTGCCCCCTAAAGTGTGAAGCCTGTAGTAGATTAGGGTTTTTTATGATCTAGGAAGGGTGAAGTACTTTATCATTTCAAGGAGTATCTTGCGAAGAGCCCGGTCAGAACCTGCAAATATTCAACACAAAATACATATATAAGGTGATATCATCGCTGAGGTAGGCATTCCCATACTCAGATTGAAAACTTTAACTAACAATCTAACTACTGCTCTGATACAAGAATGATTTTGCAGTACATCACAATCATAGACTTTTGTAGACACAGTGTGGACGCAGCCATCTGTTTATGATTAGTCTACTATATAATGAATACAAAACTCCTCGTAGCCTGGATGGTGGAAACTAGATCTAGGGTCTTCATTTCTACTTCCCGAATTGGTACGATTCTATCCATGCGAATAAATGAGTTGATGTCGAACATGGTAGAAACCACTTGATTACGAGTCGATGATGTAAATTGTTAACAAGTGTGAGAGAGACCACCAGTGATGTCAATGGTTCTCAAAGTACCCAGTATAATCCATGAAATGTGAATGAATGGGTTGATGTCGAACACATCACGGAATCCTTTGATCGAAATTCAATGATGTAAACTGTCGTCAAAGGCGAGAAACCTGCCATTGATGCATGCAGATTTCAAGGTACTGACGATTTCTAAGTCATCTTTCTAGATAATGCGCTGATGTCGATAGAAAGCATCCCGTTGCAGGCAAGCCCACAACACGAAATCATTGTTCAAGTTGAAGAAATGTTACTGTAAGGACTGACTCAGGGATGGTCAAATGGATGATAAGTATTTTGCATATGAATGGTTTATTTGCAGAGACCTCTTGAACACATAACGACACGACAGATGGCTTGGTGACGATTGACCCAAAGTTAATACCCAGAAACGATTGAAGACTTTCAAAGTGGTTTGATCAACTTTAAGGCAAAGGATTTCCCAACCCAGGTGAATGAAAAGTGTTGTGTTCAAGAGCGGTGATAAGGTTCTTCTGTAACAAAGGATAACAAATAGATTCATTTTTCTCTCTTTTCCCCCACCATTTATGGCAAGTACCTCTTTATTTTTTACAAGCTTGAGGAGGATAACATATGCTTGATTATAAGCTCATCCTTCGGATGAGTCCAACTTAGTTTAGATTCGGACCCTAAGAAGGAGTGGTCCGTTCCTGTTTGTAATCGAACAGGTCCTTTACTGTGAAATTTTAACGAGTCCAGTATAGGAGAAACTCGGCGTTTTTCATTTTTAGAGAGTCTGAAAAAACTAAAGAAGACTCCAAGGTGAACTTTTTCGTAAATTTGTGTCTCCCAAGCCCGACAAAGTATAAAATAATACCTGAGAGAACCGCTCGATCTTACGACCAAGGAGTACTTTCATGATTAGTGCCTTTGACCTGAAAAGTAAAAAGCGATCAAGGACACGTCGTTTTATTTCCAATATCGAGTTTGAAACGAAAAAAACCCGGCAATATTTTCGTGTTTTCACGGTCAGAAAAGGGCTATAAGAGGACCGTCTTTTAATTCCATTTTAACGAGTGTAAAAGAAACGCTCGGCAATCTTTTCATGTTTTAGGAGTCAGAAAAGGGCTTAAAAGATGACTCTGATTTCTTGGTTCGTGAAAAATGATGATTTTACCCTAAAGTCCCTTTGTCCTGCACAAAAACAACACATTACTCATACCTGTTTAAGATGGGCAAAAATACATTGAAAAATATCTTTTCATGGTAAAAAATAAACAAACTTAGCATTCATTCATCCAAAAAACCTATAAAAAGACTTTTTACCATGTCATTTTTACCATTTTACTGTTGAGGTTGAGAAAAGGGCTTTTGGCAAGAAACTTCCCGTGGACTTTGCGGAGAATCCGATCGTCAGAATCGAGCGTCGTCTCTTTCAGGTATTTCACAACATCCTCCTCTTCAATTTCATCCGTTTAGAATTTCATTTCAAGTCTTAGTTTGATTTTTTAGAAGGTTTTGGGTTTTAGGGTCCGCTTTTTGGGGGACTCAGGTGCCCCATGGGTGACCTGCGTACCCCGACTTTTTCGTATATGGGAAAAAGGTCGGAGTACGCAGCCCACCTTCAGAACAGCTACGTACCGCCGCTATGTTTTATGAACGCGGGGTGCGTGCTCCGCGTAAAGCGGATTTTCAAACCCCAAACACAAAAATCAACCATCAAAATTTTATTTTATGAATTCTAATCAATGTTTTTTGGTGTGTAGATTTCCCACCATGCTAGATTGGCGTGAAAGAGAACACGAAGATGTCGATTTGGCCGCAATAGGTCATCAACCTTCCATTGATGCTTTAAAGGCATGCGGTCTCTACAAGTACTGGGCCATACCTGGCATGAGGGCCCAGGTGCCATTCTTAGAGTGGCTGGTTGAAAGGTGGAATATTCAGGATCAATGTTTCTACATCGGAGAGCACCAGCTCGAGATAGAGCCTTCCGACATATATTTTCTCACTGACTTGCCTAACAGGGGTGAGCAACTCTCTCTATTCGGGACTAGGCCGGGTGGCCAATCCCTTGCTAGTCTCCGGCTAGAGTGGTGCAACAATCAAAACCAGGATAAGGGGATAGAAATCAAATACATATCCCGATCTGAACTTATGGTAATTGCCTTTACAGTTACCATACTTTGTGGTTCTGCCGCTTTGCACATAGCCACTGGTTCCCAAATGTGGATGGCTATAGATTGCTTCCGAGGCACCATTTTCAACTGGTGCGATGCTGTGTTGGCCAATATGAAGGGCCAACTAACCAGGGCAAAGAATGGACAACTGAAGACCTTTGGATATGGGCCTTTAGTTGTGAGCTTTGCCCTAGAGAGAGTTCCAATGCTGATCCCCCAGCATCTTACAGTTCCAGTTGGGCCTCCTCGGGAGCCTAAGTTGACGAGATGGGTTGCGGTAATGGCCCGGCATCCTTATGAGGGAGCAGCAGTTATTCGATTTCCTGATGGTTACTTTCACTGGCTGGAGGGCCAGATCTTTGCGATCCAGGATTTTCCTTATGCCGGAATGGATTTTCGCAATGATCCGGACATGGTTCTTCCACAGGGAGAACAATGGGACGATAGAGGTATTTCATTTTTCACAAGTTTTTTAAATTATCTATTTTTTTGTTTTTTATATATCGTCTCAAAACTGACAACACAAATTTTCAAAATGCAGATGTAGGCCCACGGCGTCCGGCCAATCTCCGGGCTTTTGAGAGAAGAGTACCAGTTGTACCAGCACCGGCCCCACAGGATGCGGCCGCAGAGACCTTAGCCGAGCTAGAACAGGACTTAGAGCGTCTCACGGCAGGTATACCAGAGACGACTATAGACGATATTCCTATCCGACTTCAGCGCTATGTGGTCACAGTCCCAGGACCTTTCAGGAGGTTCCTGTGTAGAGTAGCGCAGGCAGTGGTCTCATATAGAGAGCACCACCAGTGATTGGCTAGTCACTTTTGTAGACACATGTGACATTTTTAGTTTTTTGTACTTATCATTTTTGCCGATCATAAGGTGTTTTTCAACCTATGATCGAAGACGATGTATATTTTGACACACTCCTATCTATATATATCATTATTACCGGCTTATTTTGTTAAACATGTGTGATGAAATGTTTATAAATTTACGTTTATGATTGTTACAAATGTCTATTTAACATTCGAGACACCATTGCATCTGCTAATGTATTTAAAGACCTTAGAATATGCTGATATTCAATGTAATAAAATTCACGTTCCAAGAGACGCACCCTCAAAAACAATCTTAATAACACTGGATTTCTAATGGCATAGACTCTATTAAGCTGTAATACAACGAGTTCAGAATCTAACCTCACTATCAAAATCTGAATCCCAAATGAAATAGATTCAGATAATAGTTCAATCACTGCACTGTATTCTGCAATGTTGTTTGTTGTTTGACCGAGGCTCACCCCATGCATAGAAACTAACTCGTCAGAGGGCGAATAGATAACCCAAGCTACGGAAAAGATATTCCGTGTACTACGACAAGCACCATCAGCAAATCCAATGTACGTTTGGAGAGGCGTCGACATCTGCAATATCAAGAGTAAAACCAAGATAAGCCAAAATAACGACGAAAAACACACTCTCTAAGCTAAGCACACTGTCTAAACTAAGTAAACATACCAGCTAGAAAGAAAAATTAACCTAACTAAACTAACTGAATCTCCATACCCACCATTTAAGCATAATACCTCTTAAGGTAAAGTCCATTTCTGGGCTTACCCAAAGAGTCCCCATCAAAATCTACCAGCTCATAGGCCCCTTTTGCTAGCTTTCGCTTGACAATATAGGGCCCATGCCACATAGGAACGAATTTTCCAGCACCTAATTTATCGTTAGCTTGATCATATAATAGCACTAGGTCTCCTTCCGAAAAATTACGAGGGGTCACGTTACGATCATACTGAGCTTTCATTCTTTTTGCGTGAGTCTCGATTGCTAAAGCAGCTTCACGTCGAGTCTCATCTAATTTAGCTAAGTATAATAGACGCTTCTCCTCTTTGGAAGTAGCTGGGAGTAATTCGATAGCAATTTGAAGTGATGGGATTTCGCATTCAATGGGCAACACTGCTTCCAAACCATAAACTAGTTGGAAAGGAGTGAACCCTGTTGATGTTTTTACTGAGGTTCGGTACGCCCAAAGCGCTGAAAATAACATGTTATGCCAATTCGACCAATGAATACCAATGATTCGTCGGATCATGATAACTAGAACTTTGTTGATGGATTCAACCAAACCGTTTGCTTGAGGATAATAAGGAGTAGAGCTATCATGACATAAACCAAGCTGGCTTGTAAGTTCGGCCATCATAATGTTTCGAAAATGGCATCCATGGTCAGTGATTATCGCTTGTGGGACACCAAACCTAGCAATAATATGATTGAATACGAAAAACGCAGTTGTCTTGCCATCTGCCTCGAATGTAGGCATCGCCTCGGCCCACTTAGTAAAATAATCAACCGCAAGGATGATATATGCATGCCCCCCGGCCAAGTGAGAGTCTGCAAAACCATAGATTCTGGGTTCGATCCCCAGTGGAGTCGCCATTTTGTCACACGGAAAGAGTCGTTAGTGTGGATACAACCGACCTCCCTAGAAGCCTAAGACTTTCTAGTGACAAACAAGACAAATAAGAGCAATCCTTCCCTAAATATGCTTTTACAATATGAGAAATCAAGTGTTTAGATCCTACCTGTAATCCAACGTTGTTGTAGTAGTCCAGCTTCGTTGATCCGGATGAGCTCCTCCTTCCCTTCGAAACCTGCATTCACTAACAAACAAATGATTAAATAGCACCTGAATATCACATAAAATAAAACATATTTAACATATAGACCAAGGAGTATATGAAACAACTCATAAATAACAAATTGTTGAGAAGAATGGACTAATTTGTATTAAAAGGTAACAAAAGGAACCATTACAACCTGAGCCTTGGTGTTGTGCAAGATCCTCCCAGGGTCCACAAGAGTTCTCCTTTACTCTGATCAGCTCACCCACCTCCCAATGGAAACAAGCAAAGATAGTAATCTCTCCTCACAAGCTTCTACAAGGAAGTCCTAATTCCAACAGCATCTACCCTTAGGAATGTTCAGCTTTCAACCTCCTCTCCCTTTGGCTCAATGCCTGTATTTATAGTGCTCTAGAGGAAGTTATTCAGGTCCACCATCAATGGGATAAACCCCTCTTTGGATGGGATAGCTCCCCTCTTGATGGGATAAGTTCCTCTTTGGTAGGGATACATGAACCATCTGGAGGCGCTTCATACACGTCAATCAAGCTTCTAGAATGCTCTAGAAATGACCACAAGTAACTTTTTTAGAGTGAAACTTGCGCCTTTTGACCTTTATAGGAGTACGCACCCACCCCTTTACATACAGAGCGTACAAGTACGCAGGTATTGTGAACTTGGGTTGCGTACGCGCAGGTAAGGCTAAGAGAAACTGCGTACCAGAGATAATTGACTTTAAATGACTTTTCTCTTCTTTCTTGAAGTTTGACATGAAGAGCAGAGGCATGAGACTTGCCAAGGAGGATAGTATGACAGTGGATGGAGCCATACTAACTGCAAATAGTCATGGTGACATTTTTTAGTGTAACAATTCAGGTCCAGACCCAGATCCAGGATTACCTGATCCATTTCGTACTCACCAATCTACGCAGTCAACCTCATTTCCCTTCCTATGCACAGTGCATGCTTTCCAAGTTTCCAAACAATGCATAGTTCTCTAAACCCCGCGCACCTAGTGATAAGTTCTTGTAGTCCTTTGACTGCCTTGCTGTCGCACAGTAGTTTCATGCATGTCTCCAGAAAGGTAGTGAGAATTGAAGGATCCATCCCTGGTTCTGACTGATCCTTACTACCTGAAGTGGAGGCCTCCATGAAGCTCTTCTTAGCTTCTATGAATGTCTCCTTCACACCTTCTAAATCAAACTTGGTTTCCTTTGTAGGAGCCTTGCGAACCCACGCGCTTTCTTTTGGCTACATTCCTTTATCATCTCCCATGGTAATACCTCTCATAAGCATCATGTTTACATTCGGGTCTTCTTCGCGCAGCTCAGACCTCATCATTTGTAAGTTCTGGGTCAGAGGGGGCTGGAGTACCCCTTTTCGCGCATCCTCGCTATCAGCGAAGGGCAGTCTTTTGCCTCATGTTCAAACTGATTACAATACCAACATGATATTCTTGTTGGGTTTGCACAATCGTGGGCATAATGCCCTGGCCCTTCGTAATTGTAACAAATTATTTGTCTGCGACCCCTTCCTGGTCCCATTCCGCCTCGACCTCGACCATGCCCCTGAAACCCAGCTCGTGCCATCCCTACATTTGGGTCTAGGGCTGGAATTTCAGTCTGCACCCTGTAGGAAGGATTCTGATCCATCATTAGTTCATAGCTCCGTCAGGTGCGTTCGTCATGGCCTACCGACCTGCAGAAATTACAAAACAATTGTTGGGACGTCTACATATACTTCCGTAGCAGATGACAATTTTTCAAGGTGTGTTTTCCTCCTATCTAGCAGATCGTGCACCATAATGCAGACGCCATGCTCAGCCCTGCCTATGCCTCCAGTCTTAACGGCATTGGCCCTCCTCCTACCAAGTAGTTCATGAATACTGGGAAGTGGTCCTTTTCATGCCCTTGGCCTTTGCATTTTATGCACCATACTTCCTCGCGCACCTCTGGCTGAGGTGTCCTGTCCTATTTCAAACTTTGCATTTCCAAACACATATTTTGCAGTTGCACGTGGATTTGTTGGACTCCCAGCTTAGGGTCTTGTATAGGGGTCTCATGCAATCTCATTCCATCTCCAATGCTTTGGCCTAGGTGGAATGTTTTTGTTGTGACAGCGTCGTCATCAAGTGCGGTGTTTGAGATGCTACAAACCATGTGCAATGTTGTGCATTTGTTAACGTCATATTGGCTTCGCAGATCGTACTCTTCAGCCTTTGATCTAGATCCTAGGGGGTCTTGCTTGGGAGCATCGCGATCTCTTTAAACCCAATGATTGATTGTGTTTCTGACTTTGGCCTGCTAAATTCCCTGTTCAGCGTAGCCTGGATCTCTGCAATTCCTGCGTTCAGGTGGTCATTAGAATGCTTTATATACCACGTTAATGTGTGATCCTGCATCACGCTCACCAACGTAGCCTTTTTAATATTATCATCCATGACACCCTGTGCTTCCCATATTGCTCTTACCACAAACTAGAATTGGTCTAGATCTTCATTCCCTACTCCTCTGAACACCGATAGTTTGATTGCACTCACCATACTGAATTGCGATGGTGGCGGAGGCGGAGTGGGTGGAGATGGAGGTGAAGGGGGTGAAGAGGGTTGCAGTGAGGGTGGAGGTGGTAAACGTGGAATTCGTTGTCTTATAAAACTGACCGTGCTTCTCGGAGAAAATTTCACGAGCTCTTCCTCGCTCTCCCGCGAGGGTGAAATTAAAGGACTATTTTCCAACTCTTCACTACTTCCACTTCTGTAGATATTCTCGATTCGTGTAGTCCCAAACATCAATTTATCTTCAGAACCCGTTTTTCACACAATAGCATCTTAATCCAAGTGTTCAAAGATTTAATATACTTACCTCGCAGTCCCTTGAGAAAACGTCACTCCACCTCACTGTAGCTGACGGTCATTTCTACCGTGAACTCAGTGATAAATCCTCCTATTATTTTGTCGAGCCAATGGTCCACAGCTCATGTTATCTTATCTTCTGATGCTCCTAGTCTATGCACTAATTCCGGAGTCCACACTATTGGTTTGTCGAGCCTACACCTTCCCTGTATGGTCATTAACTTCGCGATCCACTCATACAACTCAGAAGGAAAGGATGCAAAGAAAATTTCGTGGATTTTCATATACAAGTAGCGCTCCAACCACTGTTCCTTAGATACTCACAGATTTTTGTTCTCCTGCACCACGAACTCGTGAATCTTCTTGTCCAACCACTCTTCAATTTCATTCTTTGTTGGATTCCAGTGGCACAACATCAGACATCCTTTATGCAGATCTCGGTCCCAGCAATGGAACCATTTGTTGGCTTGTATGGCCCTGACCTAGGTTTAGAGGTGATTTAGCCAAGCAAATCCCGGTACTACTGGCCCTTTCGGCAACAATCCGTGTAACACAGACTGAGGTCTCACCCGAAGTAGTATGGGAGGGTGTTAGAACTAGGTTTCCGCACCCTTGGGATGTATGATGGGCTTCTGGAGCTCCGCAATCTGACCTGTCGCTACGTGCACTTGCGATCCCTTAGCAACCTGCGGTGTGGCTTCCGCGCAGCCCTATTCGGGGCACAACCCATATAATACCCAAGTTCCTTACTATTTAATCTGTGATTATATGATTACTTAACTTGTTCATGCAAGACTAATGATTATTACAACATATTCATCAATTATATCAGTGTGCATGATAAACAAACCAATATAAATGTAAATAAGGCAAGGTGCAACAAATACACAAAAATAAGAATCAACTTCTCTTTATTAATCTTCAATCCTTATTATAGACTCGACACCGCCCAGTGCACTCAGCTTTGAACTCTACTAGGCCTCTACGCACTCAGTCGTAGAGCCTCTTCCTACCACTACGACCCAAGCCACTTAGAATCCTACTCTAAGCTCGAACCATTCCTTCAATATTCACCCTACTATCTCCTCCTTTTACAACTTAGAACCTCGCTCTATTTATACAATCCCATGGTCTGCGGACCATGGGTAGGCCAACATGACTTTATATTACATTACATTACTTTAGGGTGGACAACCCTATGACTTGACCTTTACTTCGCACTCCGGGCCTGCAATTCGTGGAGTCTTACAAAACCTTTGACCAAAACTTGGGCTTTGAGCCCCAAAACATGTTGTGGGGGGATTCCATGCCCAACAGAGTTCCTGGACATCTCCTTGCTTAGTGCAACATACCAATATGTTGCCAAGATTGAGCAGAAATTCAAGTAGAAGAAGCAATACATTAGATCTGTGAACCCAAAGCAGAGAAAAGGTACCCCCAAGCCACATAGCAAAGGGCAACAAAAGGCTACGACCTATAATAGCACTAGTTTAAAATTCATGTAAAATATATAATACCACGGTCATGGGACACATATTCCAAGTTGAATAGCGGGAAAAACATCCTAGTGGGTGTTCATTCGGTTTATTATGGCTAAAGGAAATTGGCAAAGGCAATGGCTAAGGCTTTGGAAAGGCAAAATGTCATTTTTGGCGCATCTGTTTATGAAAATAATGGAAATTAGGAGAACAAGAAGGTGAATGGTCATAGGTTGCATGTGAGGAGGAAAAAAAAGGAAAATAATGGAAAATGAAGAAAATAGAGGCCTCATTGATAAAAAGGCTTCTAAGGATCAGTTGGCGAGCTTGGTCAGTTTAGTTTTGGAGCTCTCTCTCTAGTCTCTCTCTCTCTCATTCTTGGACACTTAGAATTTTCTTGGAGCACTCTTGGAGGGTGTGGGATACTTGGATTTTTGGAGCAAGAAGGCAAAAGAAGAGTAGGAATGTGCAAGAGTGCATTGGGATCAGCAGCTACAGCAAATTTGGTTGCAGGTACCGAGTTGCATGTATGTTTTCCTCACTATTTTTGGCATGCATGGCATATGAATGTGGTTTATTGGTCATGATCTATCATTGGCATGGAGGATTACCTAGATTGATTGTGGATTTACCTAGCCTTTCCATTTCCTGGATATCCATGGTGTTGTGGGTTCATTTATTTGTTTTTCTAGTTTATTCTCATGTTTCCTTTAGCTTGGTTTGAGTTACTAGTTCCTAGAAGCCCTAGTTGGACAAACGCTCTGGAAGCCCTGTAACAGCTTGGGTTGAGTTACTAGTCCTGAAAGCCCTCGTTGGACAAATTCTCTAGAATCTCGGATAAGTTGTGGGTTGAGTTACTAGTCCTAGAATTCTTGGTTGGAACAAACACTCTAGAGCCCTGGAAGGATTGGGTGGAGACCAATCTGATGATGGTTTTGTGATGTCTAACTATGAGGTGAAATCATAGTTTCATGGGTTGAGGTGGTTGGCCTCTAGAATCCCTAGATGGCTTTGGATTGATGTGTTTTATGAGATCCCTCATTCATGCTTGGAATATGGCACGGGGGTGATTGGCTGAAGAAATATTTGGTTCAGCAATGTCTAAATTTGGCTGGTACGTGGAAGTCCTGAACCTGGTCGGATTTTCCTATTTTTATTAAAAGCTAAGTTCTCTTGCTTTTGTACTTATTTATATGTGGATTTAATGGTTGTTATCTCACTGTTATATTCATGATTTTATGTTGGTTATAAGCATGATTAATTGACTGGTTCATGTCATGCTTATTTCATGTATCTAATTGTAATTGTTAAAATGATGAATGCAAGACCTAATTGATATCATAACATTTCAAGGGAGAAGGTGGTGATTCTTCTTGTCATGTATCATAAGATTTTTCAGTCATTTATGCTTTGTCTTTTATCGTAGACTTGTAGATTGTATTGATGTCAAGTGTTTAACAAAATGTTAGTTCCGATTGGGGATTGTCAGGCATAGTCTTGGAGTTAGTTTTTTATTTATTAGTCTTGTTATCATGTGTTTAATGGATTTTGGAAGTTACAACAAGTTTTGGGCAGTGGCCATAATTCTAGACTTGAAAAGTGCCTTAAATCTCACGGACTCTGAAACAGGATTGCTAGAAATAGTCCCTGGATGCAGGCATGTAAGTTTGTGGGAGCATCCAGAACTTTCTAGACGCTAGCATGCCCATAGCATGGGAGCGTCCAGAGGTTTAATAGCTTAAAAACTCAGTGGGACCCAGGGGCATGATACCTGAGTGGTTGGGATGTTTCTTGGGAGTGTGGTTGCTAATGTGGAAGGTATGTTTGATGTGTTTTCGTCAATTCCACTTCCTTAAGGTCACCTAGGAGGTTAAATCGTATCATAGTAGCCTCTCGTCACATGTTTACCCTGGTTGGTCAATTACTTGAGTAGATGCGGGAGGAGGGTATTACAGAGTGGTACCAGAGCATGGTTCACCCCTTGAATTGGATGGGTGGTGTGTTGGTCATGCATTCATGTCGATTGCATATGTGTTCCTTATGCTTGTAGTCGATATGCTTGTTGCATTTGCATGGTGTTGATCATAGTTATAGTGAGGTCGCCATGTAGAAGTTGGCGATGTTGTTGTTGGGATGTGTTAGTTATGAATGCATATCAATTGTATATGCATTTTTTATGCATGTCAGTGTCTAAATGTTATGCATGCATTGTCATGGTGAAGGTTTTTATGCATGAGGTCATTGTATGAAATTAGGTCATCATGATGTTGTTGGTTCTTATGATGTTAGGTCATCCACTTCCTTAAGGTCACTTAGGAGGTTGAATTGTATCATAGTAACCTCTTATCTTCACATGTTTACCCTGGTTGGTAGGTTACTTGGGTAGATGTGGGAGGAGGGTGTTACAGAGTGGTACCAGAGCATGGTTCACCCCTTGGATTGGATGGCCAGTGTGTTGGTCATGCATTCATGTTGATTGCATATGTGTTCCTTATGC
Organism: Pinus tabuliformis; assembly: GCA_031772625.1. Taxonomy (NCBI): domain Eukaryota; kingdom Viridiplantae; phylum Streptophyta; class Pinopsida; order Pinales; family Pinaceae; genus Pinus; species Pinus tabuliformis. The sequence goes on along the minus strand of CM062805.1, from coordinate 149,842,227 downwards.
TTGTAGTCCATATGCTTGTTGCATTTGCATGGTGTTGATCATAGTTGTAGTGAGGTTTCCATGTAGAAGTTGACGATGTTGTTGTTGGGATGTGTTAGTTATGAATGCATGTCAGTTGTATATGCATTTTTTATGCCTGTCAATGTCTATATGTTATGCATGCATTGTCATGGTGAAGGTTGTTATGCATGAGGTCATTGTATGCAATTAGGTCATCATGATGTTGTTGGTTGTTATGATGTTGATGTGTTGGTTGAGATAGAAAAAGAAATGCAAATCATCAAAGTGAAGTTGTGGCATTGGACCTTGAGGTAAGAGAAGATCGTCATATAGATATTGTATGGTTGACATGAATGTATGTTAGTTAATGGATTGTTATATGCAATAGGGTTATATACATGTTTTTCATTCTATTATTATTATGGTTACATGTATGATAAATTCTAGTTGATGAGTGTAGTCATGTACATGTTAGTTTTTGGTATCATTGGATGTGCTCTAGCCATGAAAATTGGTGAAGAGGCTAAGGCACATGAGTTCTAAAGAACCCAAAAACCATTTGATGAAATTCCACCCATATTATATTTTATTAAAATAATTAATATTTTTAATGGGGTTCCTAAGCCTAAACTTAGGGAAATTAAAATATTAATGGGTATTAATCAAAATATGGGTGAGAATGATCTAGAAGGAAGATCAAGTTATGTTTTAATCTTAGCCATTGATTAGAGACTTAATCTCGGTCATTGAAGTCTCAACAAGAAAAGTATAAGAAAGAGGGTTGGGGTTCATTCGAAAACACACAAAGAGTTGATCATTCAGTTCGATTTTCCTAGGGTTGGGTTTGCTAAGGAATGCGAACAAGTGATCAAGCAGTGAGGTTCAGAGGTAGTACTGGAAGGAAGTGATTTCCAGTTCTAGTGAATATACTTCAAAGAAGACAGTGAAGGATAATAGAGCTAGCACAGTGCCAAGGAGGGACAACACAACAACTAGAGGAGGTTGACACAGAGGGACAACGCAACTACTGGAGGAGGTTGACATAGAGGGACAACGCAGCCACTGGAGGAGGTTGACATAGAAGTGTTGGGTGGTAGCAGAGATTAATACCATGAATTGTTGTGGGTGATTGGCAAGAGAAATCTTGATTTCTCAGCAGCAGAAGCAGCAGCAACCAAGGTTGACGCAGTCATAGGGAGTCTCCACGCAGAAGCCATGCAGTGTTTGCATAGGCTCACGCAAAGACTATGCAATGGGTCATCCAGGAGCCGGGGACAGTATTATAAAGATTCAGTGTGAGAGAATTCTCAGTTATCTTCTCTGAGTGGATTATAATTTTCGTTGGGGCATCCAAATTGTATTCAGAAATTTACTGCCAATAATAGAGACCCTCAAATCTGTTGCACCAGTTTTCTCGCATTAGGTTTTTTGGGGAAGATCGTCCAAAAACAAGTGTTTCAATGTGATTGTTCATATGCTGATGTTTCTCTTGCCTTTTAATTTTTAGTTGTTAATTTTTGAAGTATACATCTGAGTTTATTTTGATATTTACTAAAACATTAGTGAATAACTTATTATTGTAAATAAGTAGGAGAAATAAATCAATTGTTGCAGCCAAAGTTTCACAGTACACATGTGTGAGATCGTCATGAATGATAGTAACATGTGGTTGTATGCGCTATTGTTTTTTATGTTAGATAAAGTGATTATTAGTTTGTATGTTGTTGATGAGCATGATATATAACTTGTTATTGTTATATCCTAGTAACTTGAGGATTAGGGTTATTGCATTAAGATCTTGCTATTATATGTATCATACTAAGTTGGATTAGTCTATGCAAATGGTTAAGGTTATGAAATTCAGGTATGAGTTAATATGTTGTGATATTATGTCATACTAATCTAGACTGATTGTGCAGATGTGATTATTATGTATGAATGGTAATTGTGTATGATTTGATGATGTGAACATGTTAGTTAGTGACTATTATGGATATCATGATCTTATTTGTGTTTGATTTGATGTGTTCTAAAGTTATATCATGCTAACTAGATTGATTGTGCAAATAAGATAGCCCCCGCTGAGATACATTAAGGAGTGAGCTTACTTATGTCATTTACTTTGTGCTTGAATGTTTGATTGTGTCGTCTAGTTGATTAATTTAACATGCTATGTTTGCAAGTTGGTTGAATGTTTAATGAATTGCATAATATGAGTATGTGTTCAAATTATCTTGTTTTAAGATGATTGTACTAACATGTGTGTTGAGACAATTGATATGTACTTGAGTGTAGTAGGTGACAGTTGTAGCATTATGTCTAATGACCATGAGTTGACTACGAATTATGACATGATTGTTAGTCTTTGTAAAGGTTGATTTCAAATTGACAGATATGATTGTCTTGATATTTGGAATATGTGGTTGACATATGTAAATAGTTGTGGGAAACATACTTGGTATTAGCGTGACAAGGTAAAAATTGATGTGTTTAAATAAATAATAGTTGGGTGATGTGACAGTACATAGTAAGCCTCGATTGCAACAAGGTAAAAAGGTAAAAGAAAGGAATTGGACACAAATTCCTTTGGCTGCATTTGGAAACTCTAATTCCAAATGAATGAGTGTTTTGCATATAGGAAGTCTTCTTAACATTAATCTTGTCTGACATTATGTGGATATGTGCTAGATTCATGAACATGTACTTGACAGGTATATTAGCTAGTCTCTAGTTACAAGTGGATTTTTCAAGGGAATTGGAGTCCCTTGAGAGATGGCATGGATGTGTTCAGTGACAAGCAACATATTAGGCACAACAAACTAAGGTAACCATTGTATTTTTATATTTATTTATGCACTAACAGTTATGTGTTGATGGAAATATGATGCAGGGGATTGCATGGAAAAGAGACTGCCATGAAATATTGAAGAAGGCTTAGGTTGAATTTTCCCTTGGAAGCACTGGGGACCATGGGGATTGAGTCATGGTGTCTGTTGTCAGTCTTGTGCTTTTGGTCTTTTGGTGACTTGTTGTGCTTGATTGTGGTTTTGTTTGCATCTTGTGCATGGCCATGCCACTTTGTTTATGGTGTCGTATTGTTGTTGGTTTTCCTCTTGTTTGCTTCTCGGTCTTGCCTTTATTGTTTTGAGAGTCTTGGGAATTGGTTGGGGAAGGAGGAAGTTAATGGAACTCTGGGAGATATGTGTGGTACTCGACAGGTAAGGTAAGACCTAGATGAAGCTTGGTGCATGTATAAGGGCAGTTGAAGGAAAGAGTATGACAACCAGTTGGATTGGTTGGGTCCATTGGTGTAAATGGACGATGGTAGGACATGCATGGGAAAGGTAATCTAGAAAGGTAAGGTGAATGGATTTGAGGCATCATATGCCTTGGCTATGTTGGGAACTGTTGTTCTTGATGTTGCACATGTGTTGCATGCATAAAGGGAGTTCTCTTAACCTTGACCTTATGATATCTAGTAATTATGTTGTGACCATGATTATGCTGATGTTTATATGTGTATACATGTATGTATGTATGTTGTTGTCTAACATGGTCATTAGGAATCATTCTTGTGGAGGAATGCTTGCTTACACAAGTGAATTACATGAAGAGGTCCTTGGTTTATGAGGAATCAAGTGGAAGAGTAGTCATGAAAATATACGAGGTCAGTATCATGTGGTTATGAGTTGATATTATGTGTTTATATTATGTCTATGTTATGGACAGGTTATACTGATGGATACATCAATGAAAAGAAAGCAATGTGGTTTGCAGCATGTTGGCACAAGCATGGATAAGGCACTGGAAGAAAGGTTGCTTAATAGAGACAGTGTGGATTTGGATGTGTGGTACTATTGTTGTGCATTGTTGTACATGTTGCATAGGTGATGTTGCGCACATGTGGTGTTTTTTATATATAGTGTGTGTACATGTTGTTTATCCAATGTTATGTACAGGGTGGTATAGATAGTGTTGTGTGAATGTTGCAAATGCAGTGTTGGGTATAGATGGTACTATATACATGTTGGATATGCGGTCTTGTGTACATATTGTACTATTAGATATGCAGTGTTATCTGCATATAGTGTTGTGCACATGTTGGATATGTAGTGTTGTGTACATGTTGTATATGCAGTGCTACATAGATATGGTGTTGTGTGCATGATGTACATGTGGTGCTATGTACATATGGTGTTGTGTGCATGATTGTACAAGTGGTGTTGTGAGCATGTGGTGTCATGTACATGTTGTACATGTGGTGTTGTGTGTAGGTGGTGTTGTGTGCATGTCGTGCATATGGTGTTGTGTACATGTGGTGTCGTGTACATGTCGTGCATGTGGTGTTGTGTACATATGGCATTGTGTACACATTGTACAAGTGGTACGATGTACATGTGGTGTTGTGTACATGCGACGAAGTGTACACATTATGTAGGTGGTGTTGTGTATAGGTGGTACTATGTACATGTTGTACATGAGGTACTGGTGTACATGTGGTATTTTTTGCATGTTGTACATGCTTTGTTGTGGGAATATGGTATTATGTATGTGCATTTTGTATTTGTAGCATAGTGACATGTTATGTTGTACTATGTGTATGTATATGTATTTTGTTGTACATCGGGTGTAGGCATATGTGTCGTGATGTATATCCGGTGTAGGCATATGTATTGTGTTTTGTTGTACACTGGGTGTAGGTGTATGTGTGCTATGTCAGGTGTAGGTACATGTATTGTGTGGTGTCGCACATTGTGTGTGGATGTATGTGTTGTGATGTACATTGTGTATGTGTATGTGATTGTAGAAAGGAAAAGGCACTGGGTGTTTGCTAGGTGTGGCAACTGATTCGATGTGTGTACAAAAAGAAAAAACGCAGAAGTAAGGATTGATGAAGGATAAGTATCAATATTTTATTTCATTTTTAATATACATGTGATTTATGCTTCTAGTCTATGATGATTTCATGTGATCTATGATTCTGTTTTATGATGGTTACATGTAATTTATGATTTTGATCTATGATGGTTGTGTTTTGAGCTAACCTTATGTACATGATGATTTGGTCAAAGATGCTAGTTTGACTTGTGATAGGAAGTAAACAGGATTGCAAGTGTACCTTATTGGCAAGATACCAATGAGGTATGATTTGAAGTTATTTCAATTTATTCTGAATCTAATGGAAGTTATGTACTTGGTACAGGAAAGCATGAAATGTCCAGTTGGGTGGTTGAAATTGACTGCAGGAATTTGCAACAACAAAAGGAATTGGAAAATGCAGCAGTGTATTGGTAAAGTATTCAAGAGAAGGGCCATTGTGGGACACTGGTACCCAATAGTGTCCATTGATTTCCATGAGAATGTTATGACTGGTATGATGGTTTTAAGGTAGGGATATGCCTTGGTTTTTGTATCTTCCGATGCAAGGAAGCCTTGCCAAGGGATGTACTTCCCGAGATGGGGGTGCCAACGGAACTTGGAAGGTGAGTGAATGCACGGAAGCAGGTGACCGGATTGCTCGAGGAAATAGGTAGCATAGAAGGGAAGACCAGGGATGGATTTGTTTTGGTCATTAGCATTGCTAGATGGAATCAAATACATGTTGGGAGTGTGCCTTGGAACAATGAGCCAGTAACTTTTCCCTAAGAGGACAAGTGGCACAGGATTGTAGCACTGGATATTGGATGCATCTTTGACTTTGAGAATGGATTCTAGATTTCGTGGGAAGGAGGTGAATCCTAGTACTACCTTTGAGGGTGGAGGTGTGAGCCTCTAGATTCCCTTCTTGATTGATACAAGCGTGGTATCCTTTTATTTGTTGGTCGAGCAAATGTATATATGTGTATATTATTGTAAATATTGTATCGAGCTAGCTTATAAACCTCCATAGACAATATGGTTATCTATTAGTTAAAGCAAATACGTATAAGTATATGTGGATTCTAAATACCATAATGAGTTGTGTTACAAAGCTCCAATAAATGGTATGTTTGTCATGTTTTAGCAGATGGTCATTGTAAATAGTGTAACGAGTTATGTTATAAAGCTCCATGCGTAGTATGTTTTGTTTTCGGTAGTCTTGTTGGTTATATGTGTCATTGAACACCAAGGATGGTGTTCCCCAAAGGGGGAGGGTTTTGTAACAACCCTGGTTAAAAATTAATGTAAAATATATAATACCACGTCATGGGACACTTATTCCAAGTTGAATGGTGGGAAAAACATCCTAGTGGGTGCTCATTCGATTTATTATGGCTAAAGGAAATTGGAAAATGTAATGACTAAGGATTTGGAAAGGAAAAATGGCATTTTTAGCACATTTATTTATAAAAATAATGGAAATTAGCTGGAAAGGAAGGTGAAGGTCATAGGTTGCATGTGAGGAGGAAAATGAAGGAAAATAATGAAAAATGAACAAAATAGAGGCCCCATTGATAAAAAGGCTTATGATGATCAGTCGGCGAGCTTGGTCAGTTCATTTTTGCAGCTCTCTCTCTAGTCTTTCTCTCTCTCATTCTTGGACATAGAGTTTTCTTGGAGCACTCTTGGAGGGTGTGGCATACTTGGATTTTTGGAGCAAGAAAGCAAAGGAAGAGTAGGAAAGCACAAGTGTACATCGGGATCAACAGCTACAGTGAATTTGGCTTGCAGGTACCAAGTTGCATGTATGTTTTCCTCACTAGTTTTGGCATACATGGCATACGCATGTGGTTTATTGGTCATGATCTGTCACTAGCATGGAGGATTTCCTCGATTGACATTGGATTTTCCTAGTCATTCCATTTCCTAGATAGTCATGGAGTTGTGGGTTCATTTATTTGTTCTTTTAGTTGGTTCTTAGGTTTCCTTTAGCTTGGGTTGAGTTACTAGTTCTCGAAATCTCTAGTTGGACAAACGCTCTAGAAGTCCTGTAACAGCTTGGGTTGAGTTACTAGTATTCGAAGCCTTAGTTAGACAAACACTCTAGAAGCCCTTGGTGGGTTGAGTTACTAGTCCTCGAAGCCCTTGTTGGAAAAATGCTTTGGAAGCGTGCATAAGTTGTGGGTTCAGTTACTATTCCAGGAAGCCTTGGTTGGAACAAACGCTCTAGAGCCCTGGAAGGATTGGTTAAAGACCAATCTGATGATCGTTTTGTAGTGTCCGACTATGAGGTGGAATCATTGTTTCATTGGTTGAGGTGGTTGGCCTCTCAAATCCCTGGATGGTTTTTTATTGATGTTTTTTATGAGATCCCACAGTCATGCTTGGAATATGGCACGAGGTGATTGGCTGAAGAAATATTTGGTTCATCCATGTCTATAGTCGGGTGGTACATGGAAGTCTCGAACTCGGTCGGATTTTCTTATTTTTAATAAATGCTAAGTTATCTTTATTTTGTACTTATTTATATGTCGATTTAATGGTTGTTATCTCACTGTTATTTTCATGGTTTTATGTTGGTTATAAGCATGGTTAATTGACTGGTTCATGTCATGGTTATTTCATGTATCTACCTGTAATTGTTAAAATTATGGATGCAAGAGATAATTGGTGTCATAACAGTTCAAAGGAGAAGGTGGTGATCCTTCTTGTCATGTCCCATAAGAGTTTTCAGTCATTCATGATTTGTCTTGTATCCTAGACCTGTAGATTACATTGATGCCAAGTGTTTGACAAAATGTCAGTCCCAGTTGGGGATGGCCAGGCCTAGTCCTGGAGTTAGTTTTTGGTTTATTAGTCTTTTCATCGTGTGTTTAATGGATTCCAAAAGTTACAACAAGTTTTGGGCAGTGGCCAGAATTTGGGGCTTGAAAAGTGCCTTAAATCCTACGGACTCTAGCATAGGTCTGTTGGAAATAGTCCCTAGACGCAGCCATGCAGGTTTGTGGGAGCGTCCAGAGCTATCTGGATGCTTGCATGCCCATAGCATGGGAGAATCCATAGGTTTAATAGCTTAAAAACTCAGTGGGCCCTATGGGCATGATACCTAAGTGGTTGGGATGGCTCCTTAGAGTGTGGTTGCTAATGTGGAAGGTATGTTTGATGTGTTTTCATCAATTCCACTTCCTTAAGGTCACCTAGGAGTTTGAATCATAACATAGTAGCCTCTCGTCACATGTTTACCCCAATTGGTTGGTTACTTGGATAGACGTGGGAGGAGGGTGTTATACGACCCCCGAAGATAACACCTCGAAGCCGCAAGCCAAGAATAATGGGAAGGAGAAGAAGGACATTGGAAAGGGGTGTTATTTCCATACAACTCTCGTTCACAACATGAACAAATGTCACTCAAATCGGCATTGGTGGTCGAGCTAAAAGACTTAGAGATGGATGCATGCTTTCATTTTGAGTTGGAATCTGACAAGGGAACCCACAAGGGAAATCAAATCATTGACGTAGAATCCACAGTGATGATAGCCACCACCAAGCTCCAAAAGGAGGAACCTGAGGATCCAGAGGAGGGGGAGTGCCTCTTCCGCTCACAGATGTGGGTAAAGGGTTTTCCCATGGAGTTTATTGTTGACCATGGGAGCCAGAAGAACATGATCTCAGTCGATGCCATTAATATATTGATGTTGGAAACAACGTTGCACCCATAGTCATACACCATCAGGTTGCTACAAAACAGTGAGATCTCTATGTCAGCCAGCAATGTCGCATGCCTTTTAACTTCAAGCCCTTTGCAGATGAGGTATTGTGCGATGTTGCCCCTCTAGAAGTATATGATGTTTTATTATGTCAGTCACACCTATGGAAGCATCATGTTGTATATCAATACTACATTTGGGTAGAAATTCCAACGGCGGAATCCAACGAAATGGATAAAATCAAAAAAAGTGTTGGAAATTAAATGATTTTATTGTTTTTTCTTTATAAAATCTTGACTACCATCGAATAGATGATGAACATTCTTCACCCATCAAATATTCGATAGAATTCCCTATCCCTTGGATTATTGGATGTTTGCTATAATCCCAACTGTCATTGAATAACCGATGGTAGTGCCTTTACTATCGGATCTCCTACACTATATCCAATATGAAAACGTGTTGTCCAATTTCCTACAAATGGTAAATAACCGTTGCATAATGTTCATTTCCACCATTAACGGTTTCTTGCACTAACAACGTCTAATATGGAACCGCTTTTGATCAGTTTGACTAATTAAAATAAATATAACATTAATATTATAATTAAATATAATATTATATTATATTATATTATATATATATATATATATATATATATATATATATATATATATATATATATATATTCATATTAGTATCTATAATATATTAATATTAATATTAAAATAATATTATATGATTATGATATAAATTATATATATAACCTTATTAAATATATTCTTATAATTATAATAAATATAAATATATATGTGTGTGTGTGTGTAGAGGCCCTAACCTCATAAAACTTTGACATAGTTGTTATATATACTAGTTGTGATTGTTTTGAAAGGTTGTGTTGTAACGGCTACAACCACCCTACAAAATTTTGTCTATGCTTTGATTTTGGAGCATTCCTTCTTAACCACAACAGCTCATCTAACACTGACTTAGGTATTCGTGCTCCGACTGAGACTTATCTTTTCATTTTTTCTTGCGTTTGCTTAGTTTATTTTCTAAATCGCAAGTTGATCTCCTAACTTGGTTTCACAATAGTTTTGGGCTTTCCCCCAGAAACTGCGCAATCCTTGAGGGCAAGCAACCTTGATGATGGGAATTGTGCAATCTTGACTGCCAGTGAATATTGAGCTCATAAAATGCATATTCATGGGAGGCAACCCAGCACTGAGCCCAGAAATTCCATAACCCTCACTAAGCTAAGAAATTGCACAGTCCACTGAGCCGGAAAGTTTCCCAATTCCCCATAACTACGTAGTCTTTCCTCGCAATGTGTGTGGGAAGTTTCCCCAGAAAAATAAAAATAAAAAAAGGAAAAACATCCCTAAAAAATAGGTATCTATATTTAGTATCCCAAAAGAGGCACTTGAATTGTTTCTAGAAACTTCTGCCAAGTGTTGCTTTTTCCTTAATTTTAGGCATGTGTGTCATAAACCCTAATTTATCCAAATATATTTAAACAACACTTCTAGAGCTCATTTTCACATTCGATCTTGGAGCTCTAGGATTCCCAAGGATATTAAGGAAACTTTGGTATGATCAGCATCGCTTTTCCGGGTGAGTTTTTCTTTTGTCGTCTTTTGCTACTTTTTCTACTGCCTTTTGTTGTTTGGCTTGTGTGAGTGTTGTTCCACTTATTTCTCTTCATGGTTTCTAGCGTTTTGACTTGTTTTAACTTGTAGAAGTGTTTTTTCAAGTGTTATATTGTCTTTCCCAAGCGTCGCATTAGTTTCCTTTTTTTGCACCAATAGACGTTGTTACAGCAACTCTCCTAACTTACTTCATTTTCCTTTCATTTAATCAATTGATGCACTTGATTCACATGCATTTATATACACTTAGTTAGATATATACTCATCTTCACACTATCTCTCGGATCTACTCGTTTTTCACACTTCCCTTAGGCAGATCTAGGGTTCCCTTGGTCGGATTTCACTTTGCACAGCTGGCACTGCGCAATCTAGAGGCTCAAGCCACAAGCTTGGCCTCTGGAATTGCACAGTGTGCAGTTCAATATTGCTCGAACTACGCATTGCGGAGTTCTAGGATCCAGCCTCTTAGCTTGGCCATTAAGATTGTACAATGTACAGTCTCTCCCATACCTCTACCCAGGATGAACTGCATGTTGCACAATTTCAACCAACAGGCTTCTACATTGGTTGTTAGGACTATGCAGTGCGCAATTCCCACAGGTAGCCAACCCCCCCTATTAGAAAAAATTATGCAATCCTTCCTATCTAGTGCCCAATTTACTACTTGAACTTGCCTTGTAAGTTTTTTTTCTTTAAACTGACATTTTCTTGCCATGATTGTCCTATTTGTCCCATAGGTACAATAGTTGTTGAGAATTTCTCCAATAGTCACTATTACCATGGCATTTAAGAGAGCTACATCAAAGGAAACCACCGAGAGAATAATTGGGGAAGCAGTTTAGCAGACATCCGTTGATTTGTCTGTGTATGCAGATACTCAGTTGTTTATAGAGAAGGGATAAACACTAACATGGCAATAGATCAAAGACACTTACGCAAAGGACTTTGAGGCAGATTTAGAGGATCGACAGGTTTATCTCAACATCCAGCAGTCAGGGTTATTCAAGGTTGCATGCAGGTATCTCGTCTTCCCGTGTGTGGACATCATCAGCTGGATTGTCTCACATATGGATGAACAGACCATGACATTAAGCAGTATCAGTGGTCAAAATCTTGCCACCTTGTTGGCTTAGGGGGTCCTAACCCAGGTTCATAGTTAGTTGCACCAACCAACAAAACCCTACACTACTGGCCCTTTCAGCAACAACCTATGTAGTGCAGGCTGTAGTCTCACCCGAAGCAATATGGGAGGATGCTAGAACCAAATTTTTGCATCCAAAGATTAGAGTGATGCCTTTTAGCACCCTAGATCTTCCTTTGCGCAGATCTATAAGCCCCTAGGGCTCGGTACTCCAACTCTACTCAAACAGTGTTCAAATCTTCGTGAAGGTCTACGATTGGATTTTGCATACCTTTATTAGTTGATTTATCCATTTACGCTCATAAGAGAACAATCCTAGATTAGTGTTCGCATAGATCTACTTAAGTTATTTAAAAAACATAACATAATTCATCATAGTCTTCGCAAAAGTGCTTAAGATGTATTGTGTTCATCTATTAAGACTTATTCAAGTGAATCGTGCATCATTAGATCAATACTTCATAAACACATTATTCATCCACATCATATATCGTAAACATGAGTAAACAATTATACACCAAAATTCTTCAATAATCTTCTTTATTGATCTTCAATTCAGGTTTACAAACTCAAATTACCCTACACACTCAGCTGCAGGGGTCTGCGCACTTAGTTGTGGACTCTACCTAAGCCTCTGCGCACTCAGCTGCAGAACCTTTCTCTCCTATTTGACCCACTTCTCTATGATATCACTTCTAAGACTCCATTCGTCAATCACATCAATTATGCCTTAGAATCTCTAAGACACACCTATTTATAGCCTTTTACATACAATCCCATGGTCCAAGGACCATGGGTGGATCTCAAAACCAACTCAACTTTTCCTAAACAAGGGACTAAAGCCCCTTTGACTCCTAATCCTCTACGTGCTCCGCATCCACAAATCACGGAGACTTTACATCATTTAGAAAAATTACATCAAAACCTAGGTTATTTTAACCCGAAAACTAACCCAGGGGACCCCATCCCAACAGGCCCCCAACATAGAGATCGTGACTCACCCTCAATTCACTCAACTGGCACTGCGATCTTGCTACAAAGATCCCCTAGCTCCACCTGAACTACTGCAACCTCGGCAGCGCTCTTCGTGGCTTTTTGCTTGACCTTTTCAACTAATTTTTCTGTAGCTGGTCGTTCCTTGATCGCGGTTATGTGCTACTCCCGGACCTCCGGCAAAGTCATGGGTTGCATCTTTAATTACAGCTTAGTGATATTCATGTTGAGTTAAAATTGAACTCAGTTCACCTTGGCTTTGGCTTCACACACACTAACAGCTAATTTTCTAATATTCTCTTTTGGTTGTGTGTCCTCAGGAATATGAAGCTCAAGAACTATTCTACATGCCTCCATGACTGCTAACTCCAGTCGTGAACTATGCACCTGGAGTGTTTCCTTCTCCTGCAAAGACTGTGTCTTTTCAGCAAACAGTTGTTGATTATTAACTTTGATCTCACTGATAGAACTAAGAGCTCATTGTTCTCTGATGCAAATCTCTTCCACGACTCCTTGTAATAATGCATGCAATGACTCCAGTTGCATCGCGGCAAGGTTCAGGCCCATATTTGGAACTTTTTCAAGGAGGGCACGTTGTTCCTCGATGTCAGTGCAGACTAAACCTGCAGGCAAGGGGAAGACTCACACATCTTGTGGCCAGGGAATCATCTTTGCACATGTACTTTGACCCTGGCCGAACTTCCTACTACACCTCTCACTTTCCCAACATCTGCTTGGATCTTGGTTGCTTAGAGCTGCAACTCTCAGAGATCCTTCTGGACTCCTCCCAATGTTTGTATGAACTATTGTGCCAACTGCTGCAGTACTTTTGTTATGCCATCCCTGACTTTATCACCGATCTCATCCATATCGCTTTCTGTGAGCACCATCAGATCCACCTGTGTTTTCTGAGCCTTCTATTTCTTCTGCAATCCACCTTGCTGCTCCATTTCACGCCTTTTCCGAATGAAGGGGGTGTGCTGCTCTTCCTCAAATCCGATGCCTTTCCTTGTAAGCTCTTCTATTTCTGTTTCAGACAAAGGTGGCTTGTCACCTTTCTGGGTCTCATGCCACACCTATGCTTCCTTCTCCATGGTAGCTCGTTCCTTCTCAACCTAAGCCTTCTCTATAGCATCCTTCTTCTTTTGCGCGGCCAGGTTCTGCGCAGATTTCTTAGCTGACTCCTTCCTTTTCTTCACGACCACACTCTCTGCACCTGTTCTTAGCCCAGTGCTAGATCTTAAGGGGCGTGCCACTCTGCTAGCCATCGCGCTACTACATCTTTCACATCTTTCTTTGTTACAAAATATGGAAATTCATGCCACTTCTACGTTGGATCCTTCTGCACTTGAATATACACCCTATGAAAGTCAGCCTTGAATGTTGCATAGGCTGAAAACATTGGACTCTAGTTAATGGCCATGTGGATACTCGCTTCCATCAAAACGCAAAAGATTTTCGTCTCTATGATCCGTGTGGGGTCCTTGGTAGCCAATAAGGAGGAAAATTGCACTGCCTCTGGAAATCCTTCTTCCAGCGGACGAAACTGGCTGTCCTCCAGCAATTCCCGTGCAACCAACACAATAGACAGCAATAACCAAGCGTAATGAAATGGCTTGGTTTCATCCTGGGCCTCGCGGAAATTCAAGAGAAATTCTTGGCACAGGTATCTGGACTAATTCAATAGTATACCTTTCGCACATTGAGCAGCCAAGGATATTACGGGCATCGAAACTTCATCCATGTGGAATTTCCTTATCACCTTTTCTACCAATATCTATGCGATCAATTGAACTGTGGGGTCTGAGATGGACAAAATGGAATACCTGCGCGAATTTTTCACAAGTTCATAATTTTTTTTCATTTGCTTTGTAAGCTCCTTCTCTCCCATCTTTCCGCCAAACTCCTTGGCCAGGTTTAGACCTTCAAGTAGCAGGTGCGTAATCCTGTGAATGAGCATATATGTGATGGGTATAGGCCCTCCTAATCATAAACACCCATCATGCACCAAAGTGAGCAGCTAGCGTATCCAAATTTTGTTAATGGCGGTGCAGTGGTAATGTGGCACCCATAGAAAGTTGAGAAATCTTGATTGCTCAACACCGCAGATCCATTCCTCTATTTCTAGCACTTTCATACCTATTTCTTCATAGTAAAATCTCTTCATGTTCTTGTTCATCACTAAGTGTGGGAACTTAGCATGGTCCGTGAGGTCCCAATCCTCCATCTTCAATAATGGGACTCGCGCAATCTGCGGACCTTCAAAAGGCACCTGCTCAGGTAGCAGGGGCATGGAGATGGTGAATTTCTTTGAGTCTGGGTCTTTAGTGATCTTCATTTTCCCTTTCTCGGAGGGATATACCTAGGGAGCTTCGTTATAGGTTTTGCGCCTTCAACATCAATATCCTCTATTCCCTGGCCTTCTTTTGCCTCCAGGTCTACAACCTTCTACTTATCCTTCACTGGCTGCTTATCTTTCTTTTGGGTTGGTGTCATGGTATGCTTCCTTGGGGAAGCATGCACCTGTAACAGATTTTTCTTCTTCTCCTTTGTTGCAGGTTTCTTTTTTGTCACAGCGGGTTGTTCATCTTTTTCCATGGACTGTTTTGGCCTTGGTGACCTCGGCGTTGTGGGCAACGCAAGCATGGCTTCAACATTGGATACTTCAGGTCCTCGGGTGTCAGATATAGTGGCTTTGAAACTCAAAGCTTTGGCAAGGTTGGTGGTAGTCATCCTCTCCATAAACATCTCACAGGCTTCCAGAGAAACGTCTGTGTGTGAATAATTCCTCCCAAAACGCTCGACTCAAAAGCAATAGATAGAAAATTTCAACAAAAACTCTAAGGAAGCAAAGTGTTCTCTGTTGGACCAGCACGCGTAATTTATAGGGTTTTGGAATTCAAATTCAATAATTCCCCCCAAATTCTAACAATTAATTTTGTTTTGGTGGCAGATCTTCAAAGATTTTTGCCTTAAATGCCACCATCCTGCTCCCCTTAATCGTCTCCTAGATGTCAAGTCATGAACAGTGACTTCAACGGTCACTTTTCTGTTGCGCTGTGCAACACCTTGCTCCATGGCATAGCTTTCTATACACAGGTCTTGGGATTTCATCTTCTGCAGCTCGCCTACTACATAGTCCTCCAAACCTGGCAATGTAGTTTATAGTCTCATGCTCCCTTGCAACTGCCTGGAGCACTAAGATTGTCCTACCGCCATATAGTCATTATGCAGGATCCCCTATATACAGCTTCAATTGGCTCCCATTCACTCTTCCTGGAAAAATTTCTCCATTCAGCTTCGCGAGTTGAACTACGCCTCCATCTATAATTTCTTTGATAATATATGGCCCTAGCCAATGCATCTAAAATTTCCCGAAAACTTAGTGAACTTACTATCATATAACAAGACAATATCATTTACCTTGAATGTGCGGAGCTTGATGTGTTGATCGTGCCATGATTTTTCACGTTCCTTCTGTACTTGTTGATGGAATCCAGCCAAGAATTGGTCCTCTTCAATCTCCATCAGCTACACGAGTCGTTCCTCGAGGGCTTTGGGATATGCCATACCTATGAGAGCTATTATTAGTAGACTAGGCACAATATACTCCATTGGCATTACAGCTTCGACCCCATAGACCAACCTGAATGGCGTTTTCCCTATCAACTTCTTGCAAGTAGTCCTATACGCCCATAGTACTACACATCCCAATCATTTCACTATGCATTGCAAATCTTCATCAGAATGTTCTCCAAAATCTTGTTGAAGGCTTCAACATTTCTATCGGCCTGTGGGTGATACAGTGTACTCTTTTGGTGGTAGACCTGAAATTCTTCAGTCAACGCGCTAATCGTTTCATTCAGGAAGTGCTTACCTCTATTGCTCATCAATACTTTCGAGTAGACAAATCTAGTTAAGACATACTCAAACAAAAATTTTGTTGTCATAAGCCCTGTACAATCCTTAACCGATTGTGCCTCTGCCCATCTGGTTAAATATTCCATCGCACTGATGATATAGCGCGCACCAGTTTTCTTTCCTAGGGGTTGAATTGGCCCAACAAAATCAATCACCCATTTTTCAAATGGCTGGAAGGATACTTGAGGTTGTGATGGTAATTCATCTCTTTGTGATGGTCTGCCCATTCTCTGACATGCATTACATGCTTTACAATATGCTTTGCAATCTGTGTGCAGCGTTGGCCACCATATACCTAAGCGCAAATCTTTTTCACAATCGCCTTTCCTGCATAATTTCCCCCCGCATCCCCTCCATGAGCTTCAATGAGAATGTTATTTCTCTCAAAATCTGGCACATATCTTCGTAATATTTCATCAACACCCATCTTATACAAATGTCTTGCAATCACTGAAAAGTCATCGTGCGCACAACGAGTTCCTTCTTCTGTTGACTCATATACCCTTCCGGTGCCATCCCCGTAGTAAAAAAGTGAATAATATCTGTAAAATGATTTTCCGCTACGCACACCGCGAACAGCTATGCATCTCGTAACCCTTCCTCCAAATTAGTAGGATTATCTCATGTTTTGATCTGCGACAGATGGTCAGGTCCTGCGTTTAACTTTCTTAGCTTCACAATTACTTCAAAATCATACTCCTGGAATAGTAGTAACCATCTGCAAATCTTCCCCACCAATACAGTATTATTGACCAGGTATTTCAAAGCAGAATGATTTGTGTACATCTTGAAATTCCCTCTTAACAGATAGTGCCTGAACTTCTGCAATGCATATATCATGGCCAATCCTTCGCACTCGGTAATTAAGTAATTATTCTCGGCCTTCAGTAATTTCCTACTCACAAAGGCAATAGGGTGGTCCATTTCTCCTTCACCAGCTTGCTTTAACACTACACCCAACGCAATGCAAGAGGCATCGACATGTACATGAAATTCCTTCTTCCAATCGGGAAATACTAGGATCAGTGTGGTAACCATCTTTTCTTTCAAAACATCTAAGCTGAGTTGAAATTCTTCATCCCAACAGAATGTTGCATCCTTTTTCAGCAGCTTCTACATGGGCATGTTAATTTGAGCATAAGCTTTGATGAACTTCCTGTAGTATCCCGTATGTCCTAGCATCGCATGTAGCTGCTTAATGCTCCTCGAGGCCTCCAGATTTACTATCACCACGATCTTTGCAGGGTCCACCATCATCCCTTGCTTTCACACCACATGACCCAACAAAATTCCAAAGGGAACACAGAATAGGCATTTCTTCAAATTCAGCACGATCTGATATCTGCGACACGTATCCAACATCAGGCACAGACTTGCTACATGGCACTTCACTAAATCGAACACCGTCCAATCATCAAAGTATACTTCCAAGAACTTATGGATGAACTCCTTAAACGTTGTTATAACTACACGAGAGAATATCGCAGGTGCATCCTTGAGTCCAAACGGCATCACAGTATACTGGAAACAATCCCATTCCACCGCAAAGGTTGTTTGGCTCCTATCCTCTAGCGCAATCTTGATCTGATGATATCATCAAAATTTTCAGTGAATGAGTAGGCCTCCTGCCCTCCAACAATGTCTAATACTTCATCGGTAAATGGCGTTGGGAATGGATCATGGACACAAGCATCATTAAGCCTTCTCATAGCTATGCTAATCCTTATTTCACCCTTCTGTTTCTTCTCCTAAACCACCATCAGGCTCACCCAATCAAATTCCTCCACAGGTTCTATGATGCCCGCCTCCAGCATCTTATCCAACTCCTAACAAACCTTTTCCTTGTATTTGGGATTAAGACGATACAACCTCTACTTAATAGGCTTCGCATCTGGCTTTAGCGTAATCTTCATAATGCCCAAGTCGCCTATTATGCCCTTCAGGTCCGAAAACTTGGTAGGAAAAAGATCCTGGTACTTGCAAGTAGCTCAACAACTTTATCCACAGTGGCATCGTCCCAATAATCCCCAATCTTTGCAAACTTCGGTTCTACTTCAGTACCAATGTTTACTTGCTTTGTCTTTAATGGCACAGTGATGTTCAGGTTCTCTATTTGTGGGCCCTCGACTTCACAATTCCCTTCTGCCTCTGGGATATTAATATTCCTTGGATCGTCATTCTCCTCTTCAACAGTCACATTATAATATTCCAGCACATGGCGCAGCTGGGTGCTCCAATCTGGTTGGACCCATTCCAGAGGTTCTTATGACGTTCTGAAGATAACTGCCTTAATCTCCTGCAGGGCTTTATCGATGCTCATGAAGCCGTCTTCAAAACTGAATTTCAATAAGAACCCTTCCCTCAATATATCCCACTCTGAGGTGCCATGGCAGAGCTTTGTCTCTAGATACCAATTCATGGGAATTGTATCCAAAGTATCGCAAAATAAATGTACCCACTCCAATTGTGGCTTTGTTCCATAAGCTTTAGTCCATTTCGCTAGGTGATCGCACGGATTATCCTTCCCACTATATTTCTCATCCAATCTAGTGTTAGGTTGCCCAAACCGTAACCTCATCATTCTTTTGTAATCCCACCATCCATCAAATCTATCCTTGTGCGTAACCCACTATCGTGTGGGCGTAGCGCGCAGTGCCAAATCTAATGCTTGGAAGCGATGATCTTCGGGGACTTCACGCTCAAATGCATCCAAAAAATTATCCACATCAATTAACCCATCATAATAAGATAAGTTTCTTACCTCCGATGAAACACAGCACAATGATTTTGTCATCATATTGCATCACAGTGTAGATACTTCATGCAGTTGATTATGCCAATGTTCCAAATCTTCATCTGAATCATAGGTGCAAGAACTCTCCTGATCCCATGCAATCTGTCCATCTACCATCGGATTGATCCAATCCTGGTCTCGCACTATTATTTTATAGATCTTCTCCAGTTCATCCTCAATTTCTTCATAATCATGGACTGGTTCAGTGTGTTAGTGTCAGTCTTTCCAGCCTTCCTACAGTGATCAAATATGCTCTTACAAAGTGGTCTCAGAGTGTCAAGGTCAAATTTTGTCATTTCAGTGGGTCTTCAAGCCAAAATTTGGTCACTAGGCATTAGGTCTAGGGTTTGCCCAAATTTCAGTCCATGTCATCATTCAGCTGAGCCTATCATCATTCAGAGGGTTTTCATTATCATGTCAGTGTCTAATGAGTCATTTTACACCTTATTCATGCTTCAGTTGTGCCTTGGCAAGCTCATTTCCCTCTCCTAGGACGGTCAAATCATCGGAAAAACTTGTTTCCTGATGTTCATACACCTTCCCCTATCCTTAAAGTACCTTATCAAACACTTCCCATCCCTTAGATCCCCCAAATTCCTCATTTTTGCACAAACCCTAGATTCTAGGTACAACCTGGCAATTTTCTAGGTTTGGCCTGTGTTTTGCCCTTTTCGACCCCTTCCCCTCACTCAATCTCTGAGATTCCACTTTCCCCTGCTTCCTAACATCCCTCCCCACTCCCAAAAATTTCCCCAAGAATTTAGAAGCCCCCTATCCCCTTCATTTCGCTCCATTTCGACAAAATCCATTGTTTCACACATCGGGACAAGTTGCACTCAAATGATGTTTCAGAGCAATAAAAGATGAATTTTGGAAAACTGAGAGAGGTTTTTGTCCATAACATGCCAAAGAAGAAAATCCTCCTTCAATTTTTTCACAGGTGTTATGGATTTAGAGAAATTCCAAAATTACAGTCGCCGGATGCAAGGCGGTTGGCCAAGGCACAAAAAAGGAGAAAGAGGCTCGACCCACTCTGCATCTTGGCCGAGGCTTCTCTCACTCATCATGACACTCATTAGCCTATTCCTAGCAGCTAGCACAAGAAATTTTGAGAGTTTTGAAGCATTTTTGGCATTTTTGGGAATTTTACAGGTTTTGGCCATTTGATGGGTCGCGACCCTACATGGGGGCAACTCAGAACGGGGAAAACTTTGCATTTTTGGAATTTTCATGCAAAAATACACTTGCCTATGGATGGGTTTCAGATTTTATGGAGATTTGGGCTTCCAAAAGCTCAAAATACATGCAAATTTTGACTTTCTGCCCCTATTTTGAGTTGCAGAAAGCTGTCTTGGGAGAAATGACTTTTGAGGGGTCAAAGCAACTCCAAATTCAAAAATTCCGGTGGGGTTGGAAAGTAGAATTGCAGACCTTTCCAACTAGCTATCTTGCACCTGATTTGGACACCGGGAAGGCCCTAAAACAGAGCTGTGAATGTGCGCGACCTGTCAGAGTGATGTGCGCGACCTGTCAGGGAAATTTGCCTGTTTTGACCAGTTCAGCCAGCGAAACACTGTTTTCATCTTGGTTGACTTTTGAGGCATGTAAATGATGGATTTTTGTGTAATTTTCATGGCACTTAGATACTTTTACTCTCCTTCATCACTTCTAGAAGATTCTTTGATGTAAATGGTAAATATTTAATGCATGGATAGGTTTCCTAAGTTTTAGAGGCAAGTTGTTTTGACTGCCTATTATCTAGTGCTCAGTTTAGAATTAGTTGAAACAGCTCCTAGGAAGCTGAGCACGACCCCTGGAGGTGGGGAAAGGAGTTAGATCATCTATATTATGCCTTCTCTTGCTCATTTTCATGGTTGGACTCTTGAGGGAGAAGCTCCTATTGTATATTTTACTTGTATCTCTGCAATTTGAGGAAAAGGAAGACCAGGGTTTTGCAGACATCATTGGGATTCTTGTGGACTCTTGTGTTTGATGGTGTGTTCTCTTATTGTAATTGTAAGTGTGTTTATGTGTTCCATCTCTTTCTTTACTGCAGCTTATTAAACAAATGAAGTGATAAAGTTTGAATTCATGCTTGCCATGCTCAGCTTTCAAATTTGTTTAATGTTTATGTTTTCCACTGTCTAGAGAGGATTCAAAGTCATTGTTTGCCCTCTTTAGCCTTCCTATCATTCTTCCTTAATCATCCATCTCAGCTAAAGGCATCAGCACAAACTCCTACCTTGCCCCAAAGACCCACCTGCAGAAACTGTGTCAAATCCCCGCACCCTAAAATTGCAGATCCTCAATTTGCCACCAAAAAAAAACCCCAAAAACCCCCAAATCAACCTTTTAATCGGTTTACTAGCCTAATATCAGTGTCACTATATTGGTCATCTCTGTCCATTGAATATTTTACTGAGATTGACCGGAGAGAGCCTTCTCATACCCCGTAGGGCTAGCTACGAGGTGAAATGGTTTGATGTTGCCTTGAAGGTTTACCTTCCTCAGCCTAAGGTGAAATCTCAAGCGCTAGCACAGTGTAGAGTGCTCCTTCTGCAGGGTCCAATGATACTACAACCCGAAGTGATTTCCTTTCAAACGATATTGTCCTCTTCTTCAAGTTGATGACCCCATTCATGTCAATGACCTAGGCAATTCCCAGGAGCGCAGGGTATGGGTTACTGTCATCAATGATCTCTATCACTTCAAAGTTAGCCATTGTGTTTGAACCTTCGATATCAATAGTTACTCCGTATAATTGTCCCATAGGGATGATATTCTGATGGTTCGTCATTCTGAGCTAAATTGGAGACCACTGCAGCACATGTCTCCCCATCCTTTCCCATGTTTTCTTCAGCAACACGTTCGCATCAAATCCCAGATCCAAAATGACCTAATCCATTTCATAGTCTCCTATTTGCGTGGTGAGCCTCATCTCCCACCCTGTTCGCACCTATGTTTGCCAATTCTTCTAACTATGCGATGTTCGTCAAGGACGTTCTCTTTGCTGGCACATTTGTTTATTAACTCCCATAGGCCCTTCGCATTTTTGCTATCACGCAATAGTTTCATGCAGGTCTCCAAGAATGTGGTAAGCACAGAGGGATCAACCTCTACAGGTGCATTGGTGTCTTGCAACTTGTCCTGACTTCCTAAGGTGGATGCCTCATCAAAGCTTTTCTTGGCCTCCATAAATGTTTCCTTTGCACGCTCCAGATCAAAACCAACATCCTTTTCTAGGGCCTTGTAGACCCATCCATCCTCTTCAAGTTGTTTTCCCTTATCATCGCCAGTCATTATTCTACTCCTCAGCACTATATTCACACTTTGATCCTCTTCGCGGGGCTCAGATCTCATCATTTGTAAGTTCTACGTAGGTTGCTGAGGTTGCGCCTTCTTTTCCTGCATCTTATCTATCAGCACCGGGCATTCTTCTATGGTATGGTCAAACTGACTGCAGTATTGACATGACAGGCATGTCTGATTCTGACACTCCTACGCATAGTGCCCTGGTGTTCCACAATTGTAACAAATAACCTGTCCCTGACCTCTACTATGCCCTCCTCTTCCTCGACCTCATCCTCTTCTCTAATAACCTTCACGCGCTCCTCCATCTCTCTTCTCTGGGGGCCGATTTTCTGCTTGCATCTAGTATGTAAGTGTTCTTTCCATCATCAGCTCATAGTTGCGATAGTGGCTCTCATCATGGCCCACGGATTTATAGAAGTCATAGAACAATTGTTTGAGTCTCTTAACAAACTTTTGAAGCAAATGACAATTATTTGTTGCATGTTTTCAAGCAACCTGAAAAATAGTGCACCATAGCGCAGCCCCCATGCTCGGCCCTGTTGGGGCTTCCAACTTCAGAGGGATTGGTACCCCTCCAATGATATAATTCACGAATATGGGACAATGGTCTTTATTGTGCCCCTGGCTCTTACACTTCATACACCAGACTTTCGCGCACACCTCTAGTTTAGCCTACTTTTCTTTCTTCAAGCTTTGCAATTCTAAGCAGATCCTCTGTAACTAGGAGTGAATCTGTTGTACCCCGAAGGTTTCATCTTGAATGGGCATTGCATGCAACCTCATCACGATTTCTAGGGCTTCTACCTGAGTTCCTATCTCCTTTGTGATAAAGAAATCCTCAGGTGGGGCAGAAGCAAATCTATAAACCATTCGCGATGCTGACCGTCCGTGAGCTGCATGTTAGCTTCTCCAATGACACATTTCAACCTTTGATATAATTCCCAATATCTCTCATCAAACCTCATCGTGATTTCCTTAAATCCAACTAATGACTGCGAGTCAGACTTAGGCTTGCTAAACTCTTTGTTTAACACAACCTTAGTCTCTGCTAGCGTTGCCTGAGGATTATCAGAATAGTACTTAATATACCAAGTCAGCACATGATCCTGCAAATTTGTAACCAATTGTGCCTTCTTTATATTTTCATCGATAATTTTTGTGTTGTCCACACAACATTCGCAACCAACCCGAACAACTATGTATCTTTGCTCCCAATGCCTTTGAATATTGGTAGCTTCATTATATACACCATGGTGGTGGTGGAGGTCGAGGTGTGGGCGAAGGTGTGTGCGGTGGAGGTGGAGGCGGAGGTGGAGTGGATGGGTGATTTATTCAAGGGAACCCCTAAGTGATTAGCTGAACAACGCTTCACAGTAGAGTCTATTCCACCCCTTCGTCGTCACTCAATGGAGGTCCAATCAATGGACTATAGTCGGTCCTGATCTTTCACAATTTCTAAAGAGTCTTCCACTTTGCATAGCTCCGAACATCAAGGCAATGGAATAACCTGTTTTTCACACAACAGCATTTTAATCCAAGTATTCAAAGATCTTAAAAACTTACCTCGTGGTCCCTTGAAAAACCTTCACTCCGCTTCGTTGTAGTTGACTGAGGTATCAACCGCGAACTTGGTAACAAATCCTCCTATAATTCAATCAATCCAGTGATCAACAACCTACGTGATCTTGTCTTCAAAAGATTCTAATTGTCGTACCAGTTCTGGAGTCCACACTATTGGATCATCAAGCTTCCACCTTCCTTGACCATCTACCAACTTAGCTAACCACTCATATAATTTGATCGGGAAAGTGCAGAAGAAGTTTTTGTGTATCTTCGTATACAAATATCTATCCAACCATTGCTCTTTTGACATGCACGGATTCTTGTTTTCCTACGCCACAAATTCGTGAATTTTTCTATCCAGCCACTTTTCAATTTATTTCTTCATCAGATTCTAGTGATGTGACATCACACATCTCCTTCAAGTAGATCCCGGTCCCGACAATGGAACCATTTGTTGGCTTAAGGGGTCTTGACCCAGGTTCAAAGTTAGTTGTGCCAACCAACAAAACCCTACACTACTGGCCCTTTTGGCAACAACCTGCGTAGTGCAAGCTGTAGTATCACCTGAAGTAGTATGGGGGGATGCTAGAACCAAGTTTTTGCATCCAGATATTAGTGTGATGTCTTTTAGCGCCCTAGATCTGCCTTCGCACATATCTATAAGACCTTAGGGATTGGTACTACAAATCTATTGAAACAATCTTCAGACCTTCGTGAAGGTCTACGATTGGCTTTTGCAAACCTTTATCAGTTGATTTATCCACTTACGTGCATCAGAGAACAATCCTAGATTAGTGTTTGCATAGATCTACTTAGTTATTTATAAAACATAACAGAATTTATCATAGTCTTCACGAAAGTTCTTAACATGTATTGCGTTCATCTATTAAGACTTATTCAAGAAAATCGCGCATCATTAGATCAATAGTTCATAAACACATTATTCATCCACAGCATATATCGTAAACAGAAATAAACAGATATACACCAAAATTCATCAATAATCTTCTTTATTGATCTTCAATTTAGGTTTACAAACTCAAACTACCCTGCACACTCAGCTGCAGGAGTCCGCGCACTCAGTTGCAGACTCTACCTAGACCTTTCCACACTCAGATGTAGAGCCTTTCTCTCCTATCTAACCCACTTCTCTATGCTATCACTTTTAAGACTCCATTCGTCATTCACATCAATTATGCCTTAGACTCTCTAAGACACACCTATTTATAGCCTTTTACATACAATCCCATGGTCCACGGACCATGGGTGGATCTCAAAACCGACTCAATGTTTCATAAACAAGGGGCTAAAACCCCTTTGACTCCTAATCCTCTACGCACTCCACATTCACAAATCGTGGAGAATTTACATCATTTACAAAAATTACATCAAAATATGGGTTATTTTAACCCCAAAACTGACCCAAGGGACACCATCCCAACACACCTTCAGGGCAGAAGACTTTCAGCAAATGTGTCACTTGCTCGAGCTAGTAAATCACATGGACTCACTCTTCTATGCCAACCATATATATGTGAACGCAAGAGACATTTTCAAATAGGAGGTGAAAGATCCATCGAATTTTCAATAGAAACCCACCCATGTGCACAAGACAAAGTCCCTCAGGAAATCTTACCAGCTCTTGGTTATCTTTGCTTGCATAATCCATGGTCAAGAGAGCACAAAAACCTTTCTAGAAGGGTGGGCAGTCTTATTGGATCAATTGGTGAATGATGGGAGGCCATTCAACTGGTCGGAACTGTTGGCTCAACAATTAAAGGCCCATGTAGCACAAGCACGGAATTCTCCCAAGGATGAGTGAGCAAGGTTCTATATGTCTACATACTTACTAGATGCAATATGTGCACAATAGTAGTTCCTTGGCATGAACTAGACTTGGAAACCACAAGAGAATGTTGTGAACATCTATTGCAAGTTGCTTTCAGACTACGGTTATCGCGGAGTAATGGAAAAACTAATTGGCCACATTATC
This sequence comes from Pinus tabuliformis, assembly GCA_031772625.1. Taxonomy (NCBI): domain Eukaryota; kingdom Viridiplantae; phylum Streptophyta; class Pinopsida; order Pinales; family Pinaceae; genus Pinus; species Pinus tabuliformis. Next base: position 149,816,294 of record CM062805.1, on the reverse strand, counting down.
ATCCCGTAGTACAAGCTTATTTTTTAACAAGATCCACCTTGTATGTCACAAGAAGCAATGGAGGCGATAGTAGACATTGTAGATCGGTATGTCTCACTAGGTGGCACCTTCATTAGAGTTTTTGGCAAAGAGAAGCCTCCTCATGTCTTACCAAGGTACAACACTAACAAACTGATCATGCAAGAAGTATCATACCATCTCTCTACAGGGTTGGTAGCAACGCTGCATAGGAAGAAGAAAGCATCATGGACCACTCTTCCTTTGTAGATCAGATTATACGAGATAAAGAACTTGAAAGTTGCAGATGTCGAGGCTAAGGAAATAGTTAAATTTGAATTCGGCACCAAGGACATTAATCCATATGATCCCCACAGTTTTTTCAAGGACCATTGTATGAGAGTTCACTTTTTGTGGATCAACGAGAAATTTTATTGGCTAAAGGAGGATCCTTTGAGGTACTACTACAATGCCTCTAGACTCAATGAGTTGGTTAGTATAGCAAGTACTTCAAAGGCTGCTCCAAAGATAGCAATAGCTCCAGAAGCAACAACAGCATAAGGTAGCAATCCCGTGCAGGACAAGTGAAAGAGGAAGATTGTTGACAGTCCAGAGGGAGAACAAAGCTAAAAAATGAAAGCGGATCCTCTTATCATGAAGGCAGCTTTGGTAGTAGAATCAAAGAGGAAGCAAAGGATGCAGAGATTTGAGTGAAGGAAGATAAAAAATAAAAGGTTTCAGGAAGCAAAATTGAAGTTGCAGAAGACAAAGAAGAAGCTAAAGGAAGAACAGGAGTTGAGGAGGAGAGAACAAGAAGAGAAGCAGAAATAGGAGGAAGAACAAAGGCAAGGCGAGGTGACAGAGAAAACAGTGATGATAAAGGTTGAGGAACAGGAACAGCCAGTAGTTGAGGAGGGAGATGAACGGATGCAGGATCATGAGCTTTCTCAGTATATTGAGCAACTGATTGAAATGATAGACATGGAGTTGGAATAGGAGCCACAGCATGAAGATGTTGACCTGATGCAGAGGGAACCACAGGTCATCCCTCAGTCTCCACCACCTCCAGTAGTAGATCCAGCCCTAAGAGAGCAAGGAAATGTTGTTCTCCTTGATAATGATCGGTCATGGATGTGTACAATCTATCATTCAATGAGTTCCAAAAGAGGATTATACAAGCGTCGAGGAAGCACTTTCTGGATGATCACACATCACCTTCATTCATCAAAAAAAGGGAGATAGTGCCCGATACCAGCAAGCATCCAACTGCCATTGCCAAAACCAACTTTACCTGGGTAGCAGCAACAAGATCAAATGTTCAGTATTTGATGGTCAAGAATGAACAACTAGCACAAAACTTGCAGGTTGCCAGGAAAGAGGCAGAACAACTCTGAGTAACAGCACAGAATGCAATTTCTACATTGGGGGAGATGAGAGCAGTGATACATGCTGAAGTATCAACACTTGGAGAAAGCATGTGAGCACTCTATGACGGGTTTGTCACCATACATAAAGTAGTTTTCTGCTTGCATGGCCTACAACAACAAAGCAAAGAGTTTGTTAAAACTCTCAAAAACATACAGGCTGTCATCACCTATGTATAAGAGTGGACAATGTAGTACAAAGGGGCCCCACTTGACTTAGTGAAGAAAATGAAGCCACAAGCAAAGTTGGAGAAAGCGAAGGTTCGAATGTTGATTCAGAACAACAAGCAGCTCACCTCATTCATTGGCATCATATAGGCCTCATATGTGCAGTTGTACAGTATTTTGGATGTCTTGGTGAGAACACACCAATTCCCATCAATCGATTCCCTCACCGAAGCTAAACCAAATAACCAAGTTTAGCATGAGGTCGAAGAGTACTTCAAGCAACCAAGACAGGAGGCCACCAGGGAAGACTTGGAGCTGAATGCACACAACACGCAGAAGTTCATCAGTGGTCCTATCAAATTCAAAACAATGCTTCTCATGCTTCAGAATGAGTTGGACATAGGTTCCAAGGCAATGTACCTAGATGCCATGGAGGCTAGAGTCTGCTTCCAACAAGACACTATTAAGCAGTTTGGGGACACCATCACACAATACCAAGCTTGGCACTCATATGTGACCGAGAAGCAGCAAGTGGAGGTTGTTGAGCTGGACTTCTCCCAAACTCCAACATGATAGTCTCGTGTCATGTTAGGCTATCTCTACCATATTTTTCCTTATATGGGTGAAAGTGGAAAATGTAATATTATTTGTAATTATGTTGTAAGTGAAATTCCAATTATCAATATTGGAATATGAAAATTCATCATGTAATGTAATGTGTTATTTTGTGAACGAGTTGAAGAGTCGTGAGGGTAGTCCAAAGGTCACAAAGGGGATTTGAAGAGTCACTCCCTCTTGTTATAAATAGAACCTCATAACTCATGTAATGGGCTTTTGGGAGCCAAGCTTTTGGCTAGGATTAGACTTAAAAAGAGCTTGGGAGTATTGTGAAGAGCCTTGGCTTCTCCATTGCATAGAGTGAGTGTAATTCTTTGGAGGAACAGGTATTCTTGACTGTAATGTTCCACTATTGGGGATAGCAGTCATCCATGGTGTATGTATGGATGAAGCTTTCACTTATAATAATAAAATGAGTGCCAGTATGCTTTCATGCATATGTTGTTAATATCATAGCACTATTCTTGTTGTATTGGCAATGTATGTTATTTAACTTACGCATATGCTTATGAACTATTTTTTTTTCATTTGTACAAATATTGTTGAATGTATGTTGTTGGATTAACTCATCACTTTAGCTTGTGGACTATTTCGCATATTAGCTTGTGATGTCATTTCACTCGTGTGTTCCTTCCAAGTTACGTACTATTATAGCTTCCAAGGGGTGCACTTCCTTTTCTTTCATGTGTTGGAACCTTCATGCATCGCAGTTGACTCTCTGCAGGGTCACACACTTTCTCTTACCCAAAGTTATCATACTTTCCTCTACACGTTTCCATGATCAAGGCATAACATTACCACCCACTACTGGGACTCCTACTCCATATGGTGTGATGTCTAGTTGGGACTTCATATCGGGGAGATCCATTGAATGTTGGCGGGTCCAGCACCGTCAACATTTCTAGTGCTAGAAGAAGGGCCATATGACAAGTTGAACCCTTAAAGTCTGTTTTGAATTTTTGCACATATTTGATGACTTCTCACCAAATGATAACCCTGGCATGTTTTTCTAACTCTGAAAATCTGAAAGTGTTGGCGAGCATTTTAAATGACCTGTCCAAATTCAAGTTCAATGGCGAGGGTGAAACAAACTTACTCAGGCACACAGTTGATTAAATTTATTGTTTCTGCGACAGGCATGAAATTTAGTCTGATGATGTTGTCTATAGGTTGTTTGCTTCACGATCGAAGGGTGCATGAAGAATTGGTGTTCACATCGTTTGAAGCCTCCATACACTCTTTCAAATATTTTTTGTAGAATCATGTCGTGCACACTTTATGATCATAAAGCCCTTAATAATAAAATGTTAAAATTGCAAAAAGCACCTGACAAGTCTCTTTGTGATTTTCACGATTGTTTTATTTATTACTACTTTGAGATTTCAATATCTTATTCACATTTTTTAAAATCTACACCAGTTAGAATCTTTTGAACCTCTCCCAACATACCTCGTTGTTAGAGATTCTAAATCTGAGATGGAAAAGGTTGTTGTTCCATGTGACCCTTTGTCCCTTTCTCATCAAATAGCTCTAGCTCCACAGGTCAAGGTGGGAGAAGTTGAGAATTCACGTGTTGATCTACCACCATCTCCTCCCACCCCAATTACTCAAAATTTCAGAGCAGAGTTGGATTGTGACTCTAATGGTTGTGATGAAGTGTTATCCCCTTGTCCTCCATCCTTTATTGTCTCTGATCCTATGGATTTCGATGTGTTTTGTTCACTTATTTTGGATCTCTATTTTGATGTTTACGAGGATCAAATTCTGGATGGAGTTGGTGTTAAATATCCAACCTACGATATCATTTTTGATGAGTATGTGTGGGATTCTAAACAAGAATCTGCGGTGAAGGATGACCTCCTTCTGTCTGCACCTCTTCCATGTTATCCTGACATTTTCCACTATTTTGTCATTCCTGTTCAACCTTGTGAAAATTGATTTTCAGATATTACTACCTTCAATCATTCGTAGAACACATGGAATGACAGTTTTTCATTTGAGTGCGAAGAGGACAAATTTGTTTTCCCTAATCCTCCCAATCTCTCATCTTATCTTTCTGGGAACATAGAGGGTGAAATTTCTCATTTTCCATCATCCCCTCTTTCTGATTCGTCAGATCATGAGGGTGCCCCTTTTCATGATATTGAACTTTCTGATTGTGGTTGTCATGATCTTTTCATTGATTCATTTGATCATGATTTTGATTCTTCCATTGTTGATCTTTCTAAGCCACCGGTCTTCGATGATCCATCTTTTGATGAATTGGAACCTCCCCAAGTTGTTGACCACTTAAGCCCGAGATTATGGTTATGTCAGGTTCTCGTAGCCTTGAGGTCAGTTCCACTTCTGATCAGAAATGTGTTGAATCTTTCCAAGCTCCTCATCACTCTGTTGTTCACATTGAAAATCAATCTATCTTACAATTTTCGCATCCTCCATCTGTATCACATGATCCTATCACTCAATCATTGGAGGAGTCGTACATAGCAAGCACTGTTGTAAAATGAAATTTTTCTTCTTTCTTCATGTTTGCTCGTTTTTCAAGTTCGAAAGTGTGTACCTGCTTGTCTTCGACTTGCAATGTGTTAGGATACCATGGTACATCCGTAGAGTGCCTTTCATGCGATTTTCGTTTTTACTTTTCTACTGGTTCATTCAAGTTTTGAATGTTTTGGTTTGTATTATCTCATGTTTCTTGTTTGTTGGTTTTCTTGTATATCCTTCTTGACATACATGCTCTCGCCTACATGGGCCAACCAATGCGTTGATGGCTGCATTGGAAGTATCACTTTACATAAGTTGGCCTATGTTCTGCTTATGTTAGGAGTAGGAGTAGTTGTTTTATTTTCTTGTTTGTTTCCTTGATTTTCTTTACTCAGTTTTTCTTTTACTCTGCTTCTTTCCTTCCTTTGTTTTCTTTGCAGTTATAGGTTAGTTTTTGCATAAAATCATGTTTGGCTTCTTAGACAAGCAGCGTGAAGTTCAAGAGGAACTGATACTGCTATCAACACTTGGTTATATGTCTATTCCTTCTCTTTATGTGGATCTTGCATTTATTTTAGTCGGTGATACCCTGATGGAAAATATGTTCTTTTCAGAGAGAATCATGGTGAAATCACAATGCTCACACTCTTAACTAGTATTGCCTACTCTAATCAGTTTTCTATTTTCGGTTAACCCTTTTCAACTAAGTCAAGTAGAGTAAGGAGAGGGGGAAAACCTTAACAAGTATGTCAGAAGCATATATAACTATTCTTCTTTGAAGACACAACCTCTTCTGCTCTCAATAAGTCAGGATCCCTCTTCTGCCTCATGAAATAAATAAGTGCCCATGCATAGTTATTTGAACAAAAAAAAATTGAAAAATGAAAAATGAAATAAAGGGAAAAATAAGAGAAAGGCTTCCTGCACAGAGGTGAAGCAAGTAACTCCGTCAGGGTATTGTCCAAGCTCATTGGAAGCAGAGCAATGGTTTTGTTCCTGAAGTGACTCCGTCAGGTTATTGTCTAGGTCTACTGACAGCGGAGCAACAACAAAGATGAAACTAAATCTCTGACAATCTATTTTACTTAAGCATCTATATACCCCTCATCCTCAATCAAAACAACTCAGTTTGATTTGGCTTGGTATGTGTGTTGTTGATGAAGAGAATGGTAGGGACTACATCTTTAACTCAAGCTAAGTGAAGAAACTATGATAATCAAATAACTGAACAATACTTCTGAAAGAGTTAGACTGTCTTTACATGAGGCAAGGTCCATACAGAGAGTTGGAATTCTACCAGTGTGTCACTAATGTTGTAGCGATTGCAACCACCCTCCAAAAAATTTCTTATGCTTTGATTTTGGAGCCTTCCTTCTTAACCATAGCAGCTCATCTCACACTGGCCCAGGTATTCATGCTCCAACTGAGACTTATATTTTCATTCTTACTTGTGTTTCCTTACTTAGTTGATTTTCTAACTCACAAGTTGATCTCCTAACTCGGTTTCACAATAGTTTTAGGCTTGCCCCCAGAAACTGTGTAATCCTTGAGGGCAAGTAGCCTTGATGAGGGAATTGCACAGTACTGACTACAAGTAAGATTTCAGCTCAAAAAATGTGTAGTCATGGGAGGAGACACAGCACTGAGCCCAAAAATTGTGCAACCATCACTGAACTCAAAAACTACGTAGTGCACTAAGCCAGAAAGTTGCCCAATTCCTCAGAACTATGTAGTCTTTCCTAGCAATGTGCACAACAAGTTTCCCTAGAAAAATAAAAAAGAAAAAAACAAAAACCATCCCTAAAAATAGGGATATATATTTAGTATCCCAAAGGAGGAACTTGTGCTATTTTTAGAAACTTCCACCAAGTGTCGTCGTTTCCTTGATTTTAGGCATGCACATCATAAACCCTAATTTTTCCAAATCTATTCAATTGATGCTTCTAGAGCTCATTTTCACATTTGATCTGCTCATTTTCACATTTGATCTTGGAGCTCTAGCATTCCTAAGGAGATCAAGGAACCTTCGGTGTGATCATTATCGCTTTTCTGGGTGAGTTTTTCTTTTGTCTTCTTTTATTGCTTTTTCTATCGTTTTTTGTTGTTTGGATTGTGTGAGTGATGTTCCACTTGTTTCTCTTCATGGTTGCTAGAGTTTTGTCTTTTTTTAACTTGTAGAAGTGTTGTTTCAAGTTATAGATTTCCTTTCCCTGGTATCACATTAGTTTTCTTGTTTTTTCACCAATAGTCGTCATTGCATCGACTCTCCTCACTTACTTTGTTTTCCTTCTATTTGATCAATTGTTGCACTTGATTCACATGCATTTATCTACACTTAGTTAGATCGGCACTCAACTTCACATTATCTCTCATATCTTCTTATTTTTCACACTTCCCTTGGTCCCTTGGCCGGATTTCACTTTGCACAACTGGCACTGTGCAATCTGGAGGGTCAAGCCACAAGCTTGGCCTCTGGAATTACGCAATGTGTAGTTCAAGCTAGCTCCAACTACGCAGTCTAGGAGCCAGACTCGTAACTTGGCCACTGAGATTGTGCAATGTGCAGTCTCTCCCAGGCCTCTACCCAGGCTGAATTTCCCATTGTGCAGTTTCAACCAGCAGGCTTCCACCTTGGTTGTTAGCACTATGTAGTGTGCAGTTCCCACATGCAAATAGACACCTCTATCAGAAAAAAATTGTGCAATCCTTCCCATCTAGTTTCTGGTTTGTTGCTTAAACTTTCCTTGTATGTTTTTTTCTTTTAAACTAACATTTTCTTGCCATGAGTGTCCTATTTGTCCCACATGTATGTTGTTGAGCATCTCTTCAACAGTCATTGTTACCATGGCATCTAAGAGAGCTGCATCAAATGAAACCACTGAGAGTAGTACTAGGGAAGCAGTTGAGCATACATATGTTTATTTTTGAGTGTACGCAGATACTCATTTGTTTATAGAGAAGGCATCAACACTAACATGGAAATAGGTCAAAGACACTTTTTCAAAGTACTTTGAGGTAGATTTAGAGGACTAGCAGGTTTATCTCATCATCTGGAAGTCAGGGTTATTCAAAGTTGCATGCAGTTATCCCGCCTTCCCGTTTGCGGACATCATCAGCTGGATTGTCTCACATATGGATGAATAGGCCATGACATTGAGCAGTGCCAATGGTCATAACCTTGCCACCTTCATGGCAAAATACTTTTAGCATATGTATCACTTGTTGGGCCATTAAAGTGCATGGGATCACTCTTATATGCAACCCATAGCTATGTGAACACAAGAGATGTTGTCAAATGATGGGTGAAAGAGCCATCAAATTTTCGACAGACACCCACCCATGTGTATAAGACAAAGTCCCTTACGAAATCTTACTAGTTCTTGGTTATATTTGCTTGCAAAATCCATGGTAAAGAGAGCACAGAAACATTTCCTGAAGGGTGGGAAGTCTTATTGGATCAGTTGGTGAATGATGGGAGGCCATTCAATTGGTCAGATCTGTTGGCTCAACAATTGAAGGCCCATGTAGCACAAGCTCGGAATCCACCCAAGGATGAGCGAGCAAGGTTCTATATGTCTGCATACTTACTGGATGTAATCTGTGCAAAACAATAGTTCCCTGGCATGAATTGGACATGGACACCACGTGATACTATCATGAACATGTATTGCAAGTTTCTTTCAAACTATAGTTATTGGGGAATAATGGAATAGCTAACTCACCACTTTATCATGTCGTTTTACAAGCTTATTTTTTAACAAGATCCACCTTTCATTTCACGAGAAGCAGTGGAGGCGATAGTAGACATTGTAGATTGGTATGCCTCACCAGGTGGCACCTTCATTAGATTGTTCGGTGGAGAGAAGCCTCCTCATATCTTACCAAGGTATGCCACTGACAAATTGATCATCCAAGAAGTATCATACCATTTCTTTACAGGGTTGTCAGCGACGCTACATAGGAAGAAGAAAGCACTATTTCTCACTCTTCCTTTGTAACTAGGATTATACGAGATAAATAACTTGAAAGTCATAGATGCCAAGGCTAAGGAGATAGTGAAATTTGAATTCGGCACTAAGGACTTTAATCTATATGATCCCCACAGTATTTGCAAGGACCATTGTACGAGAGTTTACTTTTTGTGGATCGGTGGGGAATTTCATTGGCCAAAGGAGGATCCTTGGAGATACTGGTACAATGCCTCTAGACTCAATGATCTAGTTAATATAGCAAGGACTTCAAAGGTTGCTCCACAGACAGCAGCAGCTTTGGAAGCAAAAACAGAAAAAGGCAATAATTTCGTGTAGGACAAGGAAAAGAGGAAGATTGTTGACAGTCTAGAGGGAGAACAAAGCTACAAAATGAAAGTAGACCCTCTCATCATGAAGGAATCTTTGGTAGTAGAAGCAAAGAGGAAGAAAAGGATGCAGAGAGTATAGTGGAGGAAGAGAGAAAAGCAGAGGTTGCAGGAAGCAGAACTGAAGTTGCAGGAGACAGAGAAGAAGTTGAAGGAAGAATAGGAGTTGAGGAGGAGAGAATGAGAAGAGAAGCAGAAACAGGAAGAAGAACAAAGGCAAGGATGGTGATAGAGAAAAAAACGTCGATACAGGTTGAGGAATGGGAACAACCAACAGTTAAGGAGGAAGGTGAACATATGCAAGATCGGGAGTTTTCTCAACAGATTGAGCAATTGATCGAAATGACAGACATGGAGTTGGAATAGGAGGCACATCATGAAGATGTTGACTTGATGTCAAGGGCATCACAAGTCATCCCTCAGTCTCCACCATCTCCAGCAACATATCCAACCCTGAGCAAGCAAGGAGACATTGTTCTCCTTGATGATGATCCGATCATGGATGTGTGCAATCTACCATTCAATGAGTTCTAGAAGAGGATTGTACAAGCGCGGGGGAAGCACTTTCCAGATGATCACACATCACCCTCATTCATCAAAGAAATGGTGATAGTTTCGGATACTAGGAAGCATCCAACTGCCATTGTTGAAGCCAACTTGGTCTACACAGGAGCAACAAGATCAAACGTTCAGTATTTGATGGCTGAGAATGAACAACTAGCACAGAACTTGCAGGCTACCAAGCAAGAGGCAGAACAACTCCGAGAAATATCACAGAATGTAGTTTCTAGATTAGGGGAGATGGGAGAAGCGATACTTGATGAAGTATCAAGACTTGGAGAAACCATGCGTAAGCTCTATGACGGGTTTGTCACCGTACATAAATAAGTTGTATGTTTGCATGGCCTACAGCAGCAAAGCAAAGAGTTTTTTACTCTAAAAAACATATAGGTTGCCATCACCTATGTACAAGAGTGGAGAATGTGGTACAAAGGGGCCCCGCTTGACTTAGTGAAGAAAATGAAGCCACAAGCAGAGCTGGAGAAAGAAAAGGTTCGAATGTTGATTCAAAACAACAAGAATCTTGCCTCATTCATTAGCAGCATATAGGCCTCATATGTGCAGTTGTATAGTAGTTTGGATGTCTTGGTGAGAACAAACTAGATCCCATCAATCGGTTCCCTCACACAATCTAAACCCAAGAACTAAGTCTGACAGGAGGTCGAAGAGTACTTGGAGCAGCTAAGACAGGAGACCACCAGGGAAGACTTGGAGTTGAACGCACACAACATGCAGAAGTTCATCGGTGGTCCTGTCAAAGTCAAAACAATGTTGCTCATGCTTCAAAACGAGTTGGACATAGGTTCTAAGACAGTGTACACGGATGCCATGGAGGCTAGAGTCTACTTCCAGCAAGACATTGTTAAGCAGTTTGTGGACACCATCACACAGTACCAAGATTGGCACCAATATATGACCAAGAAACCGTAAGTAGAGGTTGTTGAGCTGCACTTCTCCCAAACTCCAGCATCATAGTGTTGTGTCTTGTTAGGTTGTCTCTACCTTTGTTTTGTCTTATATGGGTACAAGGGGAAAATGTAATATTATTTGTAATTATGTTGTAAGTGAAATTCCAAGTGTCAATATTGGAATATGGAAATTCATCATGTGATGTAATGTGTTATTTTTTGAATGAGTTGAAGAGTCATGAGGGTAGTCCAAAGGTCACAAAGGGAAGTTGAAGAGTCACCCCCTCTTGTTATAAATAGAACCTAATAACTGATGTAACGGGATTTTGGGAGCCAAGCTTATGGCTAGGCTTAGGCTTAGAAAAATCTTGGAAATATTGTGAAGATCCTTAGCTTCTCCATAGCATAGAGCGAGTATACTTATTTGAAGGAAAAGGTGTTCTTGACTATAATGTTCCACTATTTGGGCTAGTGGTCGTCAATGGTGTATGTATGGATGGAACTTTCACTTATAATAATAAAATCAAAATAAGCATGCTTTCATGCATTTATTGTTAATATAGTAGGACTATTCTTGTTGTATTGGAAATGTATGTTATTTAACTTACGCATATGCTTATGAACTATTTTGTTTGCATTTGTACGAATCTTGTTGAATGCACGTTGTTGGATTAACTCATCAATTTTACTTGTGGACTATTCTACATCTTAGCTTGTGATGCCATTTCACTCATGTGTTCCTTTCAAGTTGCGTACTATTACAGGCTTCCAAGCGATGCACTTCCTTTTCCCTTTGTGTCATGGAACCTTCATGAATTGCACTTGACTCTCCACAGAGTCATACACTTTCTCTTACCCAAAGTTATCATACTTTCCATTGCGCAGTTCCGGAGTCAAGGCATAACATTACCACCCACTGATGGGAATCCTACTCCAAAAGATGTGAGGTCTAGTTACAACTTCATATCGGGGAGATCCCCAAAATGTTGGCGGGTCGAACGTCGTCAACAAGTTCTAAGCTTATTTTGAAGTTAATTTTTTAACAAAATAATCACTGAAAGTTTGGTGAGAATAAACGTCATATAACATTCCTCAAGGAGACCAAGGATACGTGGGATCGGCATAGAGGGCTTCTGAGGATGGAAAATGTTATTTCCCTTGTAGAAATTATAGGGGGTTGAGTCCAAAGAGAATTTTAATAACATCAGCTAAAAAGCATTGTAGATATTATGGACACGCTCAGGGTGGACATGAATATAATCCATTTGTAAGTTATTTATTATATGTCTTTGTATTGTAGATTGTTTTTATAAATGTTTATATGTATATTGTAATTTAGATTGTATGTCTTTGTATTGTAAATTGTATTATATTTCTATTGTAAATGTATTTATAATATTATTTTGGGAAGTGTTTGAACTATGTTGTCACCTTGATGTGGACTAGAAATATTATTTGATTATTTTCGTTAGGGTCGATTAAGTGGTTAGGTAGAGTTAGGGGTTAATTATTTTATGGGCATAAGGGGGATTGTTTAAGGGTTTAGGGGTTGGGGGTTAAGGGTTTAGGGGTTATGGGTTTAAGGGCTTAGGGGAATGGGGTTAAGGTGTTATGGGGTTATGGGGTTAATGTATATTGTTTAGGGGGTTAATTTGGACCTAAAGGATTTAGAAGTTAATCATGGGTTTTATGGAACATTATTAATGATTTTTTTAAAGTATATTATGCAAAATATGACATTAAGAAAGAATATGGAATTACAATGGTGAATGAAAAATAAGATCAATATGTTTTTTATTATGGTCATGATTATATATCTCAAAAAGTGTCTCTCTTTGAACAAACTAGTCTCATATGTATGTGTCTTGAAAAAACTAGCCTCCTATGCATTGAAGATGGGGTTATCCTTCTATTTAACACTGGGGCACCCCTGGGGACATTGCGAGTTGCGCACATCAAGGCATCTGCCAGTAGGTGCGCCCATACGATGAGTTCATGGGTCGAACCGACTTGGCAAGGGGCTCCCACATAAAAGAAGTAAGTTCAGCCCATGGCTGCCCATGAACAGAGTCCCCACCAAGGGGTCTCATAATGATTTTTAGAAAATTGACTAAAGTAATGTTTCAATGTTAAAAGTAGGTTTATAATTGATTGATTATGCAACATGGTACTAACAAATTATAATACTATGTTTTCATTGATGAGTGAACAAAGGCGAGGCACCCGGGCATCCATGGGGGCATCGCGTGTTGGGAACACCAAGGCACCCAATGCCCATGGGGGTATTGTATGTTGGACACGCCAGGGTGCCCGACGCCCATGGGGGCATCATTTGTTGGGCATGTTAGGTCGCCCAAGACCCATGGGGGCATTGTGTGCTAGGCACGCCAGGGCACCCACGTGACGAGTTAATGGGTTGGCCCGACTTGGCAAGGGGCGCCCGCACAAAAGAAGTAATGTCGGCCCATGACTACCCATGAACAAAGTTCCCACAAGGGGGTTTAATAAATATGATTTTTAGAAAATTAAGTAAATTAATGTTTAGGTTTTAAAAGTTGGTTTATAATTGAATATTGATCATGCAGCATCGAAATAAAAAAATGATAATATTTTGTTTTCATTGATGAGTTAATGATTTGTGTTCACAGATTTGCACAGCAAGGTGAATGCCTGTGCCGTGGGCACACCCGCATGAAGGTGAGGCGCCCATGGGGGCATCACGTGTTGAGCACGCCAGGGGACCCAACGCCCATGGGGGTATCGCATGTTGAGCATGCTAGGGCGCCCAATGCAACGAGTTGGTGAGACAGACCGACTTCGAAAGTTGCGCCCGCATAAAAGAAGGTCAACGAATGACTACCCATGAACAGAGTTCCCACCAAGAGATCTCAAAATGATTTTTAGAAAATTCACTAAAGTAATTTTTGGGTGTTAAAAGTCGGTTTAAAATTGATTGATTATGCAACATGGTACTAACAAACTATAATATTTTGCTTTCATTGATGAGCGAATGAAAGTGGGGCGCCCAAGCAACCATGGGGGCATCGCGTGTTGGGCATGCCAAGGTGCCTAATGCCCATGGGGGCATCATGTGTTGGGCACGCAAAGGCGCCTACCCGGAAGGGGCACCCATGCGACGAGTTGGTGGTTTGGACCGACTTGGCAAGGGGTACCCGCACAAAAGAAGTAATGTCGACCCATGACTGCCCATGAACAGAGTTCCCACAAGGGGGTCTCATAAATATGATTTTTAGAAAATTAAGTAAATTAACATTTAGGTGCTAAAATTCGGTTTATAATTGAATATTGATCATGCAGCATGGAAATAACAGATGATAATATTTTGTTTTCATTGATGAGATAATGATTTGTGTTCATTGATTTTCACAGTAGGGAAAATTACCATGCCCACACAAAGGTAGGGCACTCGAGTGCCCATGGGGGTGTCATGTGTCGGGCACGCTAGGGCACCCAGTGCCCATGGGGGCATTGTGTGTTGTGCACGCTAGGGAATCCACCCGGCAAGGGCGCTCGTAGGATGACTTAGTGGGTCATCTTGACTTGGAAAGGGGCACCTGCATAAAATAAGTAAGTTCATCCCATGACTTCTCATGAACCAAGTTCCCACCAAGGGATCTCATAATGATTTTTCGAAGATTCACTGAAGTAATGTTTGGGTGTTAAAATTCGTTTTACAATTGATTGATTATGAAACATGGTACTATAGTAACAAATTATAATAGTTTGTTGTCATTGATGAGCAAATGAAGGCAAGGTGTCACCGCACCCATGGGGGCACCGCATGCAGGTCATGTTAGGGGCACCCGCACAAAAGAAGTAATATCAGCCCATGACTGCCTATGAATAGAGTTCCCACAAAGGGGTCTCATAATGATTTTTAGAAAATTAAGTAAATTAATGTTTAGGTGTTAAAATTTGGTTTATAATTGAATATTGATCATGCAGCATGGAAATAAGAAATGATAATATTTTGTTTTCATTAATGAGATAATGATTTGTGTTCATTGATTTCCATAGTAAGGTGAATGTCTATTCCCACATGAAGACGAGGCATTGGAGTGCTCATGGGAGCGTCACATGTCGGACATGCCATGGTGCCTGTGTAATGATTTGGTGCCTTTTCTCGACTTGGCATGGGGCGCCCATGCAAGAGAAATAATCTTGGCCCAGCACTGCGCATGACTTGAGAATGCGACTAACATTGAAATTTTTTTAGTTTGTGCTTGTATGCATTGAAATTTGACATGGTTATGATAGGTGCATGTATTGACATTATGGGAGGGTTTTGAGACTCAAATACGACTCACAGAAAGAATTCGAAAATCAAATGACAAAATTATAACATATATAAATTTCAAAGAGATGCAGTTATTTATTACTATTTACCAGTTGTGGGATTATTAGTGTTAATTGTCCTTCCTTCTCATATGGAAATTCATGAGGTTATTCAGTGTCGATCTAATGGCATTCCTCGTTTAATAGGAAAATCTCTAAGGTAAGGCTTCGAGCTATGACCTACAAGCTCTATCTCTCTCCTCAAGTCTAATCAAAATATTCTGTAGCAAGGCTCCTCGAGCTAGGCCTGCTAGCTTGGGGTTAATATATCATTATATAATAGGCCTATAAGATCTTTTGTTCAAGTCAGCCTAGATCCTCCCCTAGGCGTATTCTTGTAATTGACACATAGAACTATATATGTGCACTTCTCCCTTCAATATATTCATAAGTTTCCTTTCAAACATGTCATACGATGGACTTATATTTCCCTTCTAATGATAATGATATCTTCTTTCGCAAACTTGATACTTCCTATGATATTGTCTACAGTAGAAGCTTCCAAGATGCTAAGTCAAGAAGCTATATTCAAGGTGATAGACTGATCCTTTTCTTGAATTCAGGTCAAAGTTATGTAGTTTCTCAACTCTTACATATAATTTCTCATTTTTCTACCTTTGACAATAGGTCTAGTCCCTTGAGATATATGTAGTGTTTATATTGCAAGTTTGTCCCTTTAGGGCTTTCAACAATCCAAAAAGGATGTGAAATTGATCTTCCTTCAAAGTGTCAGAACTCGATGGAGTGAGAGGTTTCTATTTGGAAAGACATATATAAATCTTATAATTTTTGAAGATAATTATGGTCCTTTAGGGTAACTAAGTTATGGATCAGACCTTCCAAATGAGTCTACAATGCCTCTATACATTTTGGTCCTGGTCCTTCTTAAAAGTAGTTTCCTTGTTGCCTATTAGGACTACCTCTAGTCCATAAAAGATGAGTTTAACTATTAACTTGATCACCTTCACATAATTGCACAGAACCTTATGATTTTCGAATCTTTGAAATGTGTTACAAGACCCTTGAATTTGAGCATAGGTCTTTGATCTTTCTCCTATTATTCTTGGCCTCATGATGATTCAGCTCTACTCAAGGTGATAGAATGATCCTCCTCTTGAGTTCAGGTCAGAGTTATACAGTTGCTCAACACTTACATATAGTTTCTCCTTTTGCTACCTTTAGCAATACGTATAGTCCCTTGAGATATATGTAGTGTTATATTGCAATATTTTCCCTTTAGGGATTTCAAAAGTCCCAAAAGGATGTGAAATTGATCTTCCTTCAAAGTGTCACAACTCGATGGAGTGAGAGGTTTCTATTTGGAAATACGTGTATAAATCTCAAAAATTTTGAAGATAATTGTGCTCCTTTAGGGTGACTAAGCTTTGGATCAGACCTTCGAAATGAGCCTACTTAAAAGTAGTTTTTTTGTTGCCTATTAGGACTACCTTTAGTCCAAAAACGATGAGTTTAACTAGTAACTTGATCACCTTCACAGAATTGCATAGAACCTTATGATTTTCATATCTTTGAAATATGTTACAAGACCTTTGAATTTGAGCACGGGTCTTCAATCTTTCTCTTAGTATTATAAGCCTTGCGATGATTCAAATTCCCCAAGTTTGTATTGCTTATAAGTTGTATTGAGCTCCTTACTGAATTTGAAGATGATAGATCTCTTGTGTGTTTGTTGCAGACATCAAGCCATCTAGTTTTCTTAATGAATAATATTAATGAGAAATTGTAATCTCTATAAATTACAATGGATTTTGCATATAATTCTTTCATATACATCGTAGATAGTAGAGTGTATCTATGATGTTCATAATCAACCAAAGGGAAATGTCATAAGCAAGTGATTGAAGCTTCATAGATTTTCCACTAACCAACCTTTTTTTTTCCAAGTGGTCTAAGTTTTCTAGAGATGACATAAAACTTGACATGTGGCTTGAGAAACTACGACCCAGTGGCATCTAAGCTGTCAAAATAACCTGAGAATTGCACTCAACCTGGGCCACACCAGGCCTTAACATGACTGGATTTTTTCCCTCCAGAGTTTAGAACCGATGACCTTCACATCACGAAGTGACTTAACAAATACACCCCATCACCATCTATTATATGCCCCATGGGCAACCAACCTTGTGATTGAATGGTAAGTGCTCATCTAGGGGAATTTCAAGGAGTTTTAGGATGATTGGAAAATGCATTGTAGGGATCAACTTAAGATATGTTTGAGGGCTACTATGTTGATCTTTTCAAGCCAATGTAGAGGTTGATAGATAAAATCACAAGACAATACATGAAGATTATCATATTATGAGTCATGAATGCTTATATTATTAAATCAAAAACATATTATATTAATTATTATATTATTAAATCAAAAACATATTATATTAATTATTATATTATTAAATCAAAACAATATCATATTAATTATTATATTATTAATAATTCCTAGCTCGTATATATTTTTTTGGCATGTCATTGCATATGGTTTTGCATAGATTGTTAGTTTTCTCGATGGCTCCACTCCCTTATATGGTTTTTTCATTTCATTACATATGGTTTTCACAAAGACTGTGAGTTTTCTCGGTGGCTCTACTCCCTTATACGTTTTTTTCTTGTCATTCCATATAGTTTTTTCATAGACTATGAGTTTTATCATTGGCTCTGCTCCCTTATACATTTGATTCTTGCAGCAGACCCGAGGGTTTTTCGGTGGTTCCGCTCCCCACATTCAATTCTTACTACAAACCTCAGGGTTTCTCAGTGGCTTTCCTCCCAACATTTGATTCTTGCAACATATATGAGGGTTTCTTGGTGGATCCTCTCCCTACATTCGATTTGGTGTTCCCTTGATTTTTTCTCAGCGGATCCTCTCTACATTCGATTCTTGCAGCAGATCTGAGGGTTTCTCGGTGGCTCCTCTCCTTACATTCAATTTGAAATTCCCTTGAGTGTTTCTCAGTGGCTCCTCCCTACATTCTATTCTTGCATAAATGAGGGGTTCTCAATCTCTCCTCCCTACATTCCATTCAACGTTCGCTTGAGTGTTTCTTGATGGATCCTCCATACATTTTATTCTTGCAGATCGGCATGGGTGATTCTCGATGGCTCCTCCCTACATTTGATTCGGCATTCCCTTCCCTATGCAGACTCCTTCAAGAATCCATAGTAGCTAGCGGATTCGAGCAATCAGGGTTAAGCAATGGTAAGTCCACATTCCTTCTTGAACACCTGCAATTCTAGGGTTTTCAAAAAATTGTCACAATCCTAAGGCTAGGCACAATTGAGACCATTTATGCCCTAAAACAAAAACTTATTTTCTTAATGTATGCATTAATAAGAGATTATTAGCATGGTTATCAGTTAATTAATATATTCATTCCTTCTTGAGTCATTTCTTTAGTCATGGGATATGGCTTATTCATCCATCTATGAATATCTTATTGTAACAGCCCTTGTGAAAACTCCATGTCAAAATATATAAATACTACGGATGATGGGACACGTATTCCAAGATGAATTTTGGGCAAGACATCCTAGGGGGTGTTCATTTGGTTGTTTATCGCTAAGGAAATTGGCAAAGGCAATGGCTAAGGCATTAAAGAGGCAAAAAGACATTTTGGCACATTTATTTATGAAAATAATGGAAATTAGGAGAAAACGTAGGTGAAAGGTCACAGGTTGCATGTGAGGAGGAAAACGAAGGAAAATAAATGAAATTAGGAGAAAAAGTAGGTGAAAGGTCACAGTTGCACGTGAGGAGGAAATTGAAGGAAAATAATGGAAAATGAAGAAAATAGAGGCCTCATTAATAAAAAGGTTATGAGGATCAGTGGACAAGACTTGGTCAATTTAGTTTTGGAGCTTTCTCTTTATTCTCTCTCTCTCTCTCATACTCTTGGTTACTTATAGTTTTCTTGGAGCACTTTGGAATCAGAGCAAGAAAGGCAAAGAAGGCAAGAGGAAGCAAAGATCAAGTAGGGAAAGGCAGGATCAAGCAGTTACAACAGGCTTCATTGCAGGTATCAACTTGCATGTGTATTTTCCTTGCTAGATTTGGCATGCATGGGATTGCATGTGTTTCTTTTTCTACCATGGCATGGGTTTTTCCAAGTGTGACAGTATTTTCAACCTAGCCTTTCCATTTCCTAATAGCTTTGATGAGATGGGTTCTCTCATGCATTTTGTGGGGGATGGCCGGATTGGATTCGAAGTTGAGTGGGGTGGATCTCTGAATTGAAAAACACATGGTGGTAGTGGTCCCTGAACTAGACTGAGGATGCACAAAGCCACTGGCCTAGTAACCCCTAAACCGGACTATGGGTTGCGGTAAAGCCAGATTGTGTGCCTCGACGGGCCTAGGAATCCTTGCCGGTGAATGGTCGGATATATGATAAAGCCAAGAGGTGTATTTTCTCTCCGTTGGGCCTAGTGATTCCTAGATGGAATTCATGGTAAAGCATGGAGATTATGTCTCGGTGTAGGGCCTAGTGATCCCTGGATTAGACTGTGAATGCACGGTAAAGCCTAAGAAACTAGGAGGCACTCAAATTCCTCATGGTGTAGGTGGAGAACTCCAGTGGCATCCACATTGATTGGTGTTTTTTGATGTCTTCTATGAGTCCCACATTCATGCTTGGAATATGGCATGGGGGTAATTGGCTGAAGAGAGACTTGGCTCAGCCAATATATGGTCGGGTGGAATGTGGTAGTCCTATCACCAGTTGGTTCATTGCATTATTAATGAAAAGAATTCATCCCCTTGATTTTCATGTGCAAATGTACTGATGTATATATGGATTTTGATGACTGATATGTTTATTGTATTTATTTTCCTATTATGTTGTTTATATGCAATTTAACTCGAATGGTGTTACAAGTGGTATCAGAGCATGGTTCAAACACTTGGACTGGATGGGCTCTATCATAAGTAAAATGAAGAACAAAGGTTAAAATTTAGACCTTTCTATCATATCTGTTATAAGTTTTCTTCTGTGGAATATTAGAAGTCTAAAATGTGTCCATACTGAAGGTAAATCGCACTAATAATGTGGTAAAAATTTCAGATATTGGTTCACAATACTTTATGAATTATGATCTAAGGAAGATGACCTTCCTAAATGCACCTTTAAACAGATCATGTTGGCATTTTTGTTATAACTTTTTTTCTGGGCACTCTCAAGAGCTGAAATTTTTTCAACAATGAGAGGAAATCCCGCTTATATTGTGATAAAAATTTCAGACATTTATTCGCTATATTTTAGGAGATATGACCAATGTAAATCGAGATTTCTGGATACTGCGAGAATTGTGCACCAAATAGGATTATGTTGGTATTTTTGTTATAACTTTTCATCTATGAGATCTCAAAATTTGAAACTTGGACCACAATGAGGGAAAATACCACTAATCATATGATTTAGTTTCCATAACTTGAACTACTACAGTTTAGGATATATGCATTGAATCATTTGCTATATTAGTTTGCATGCAAAGTGTTTGATAAAATGCATAAATGGTTCAATGATTAATTGCATACAAATTGTTTGATAAAATGCCCCAATGAGTATGTGGTTTGTGGTTGGGGATAGTATTGATGTGTAATAGTATTTATGTAGTTTATATATTCTTACTTGTATGCAAATAGTTTTCTATATTATTTTGCATGTAAAGTGTTTGAATAAATGCTTACATGCAAATGTAACAGTATAGTAGTTGTTTCAGAAAAATGTGAAAGTATGGTAATTGTTTGAAGAAAATGCTAAATTTTTTGGATGGGATAGTATTGTAGTATGATAATATGGATGTATCTAATCTATGCCTATTTGCATGCAAATAATTTAAATAATTGCATGTAGGGAATTTGAAAGGTTGCATGCAAGGAATTTGAAAAGATGCATGTAAGGAAATGGAAAAGTGGCGTGTTTTTAGTTATGATGTTACAAGTGGAATAAGTACAGTATTTTTTACTTAGTCTCATACAAATGTATGAGAAATAAAAATCAATTTCTTTTAAAGTATGGTTAACTTTAATAAATATTTGGAGATCCCATTTCCATAATTGGACATTGGAGATCAAACCATTATAGTAGCTTCCTCCTTCTACCTTAGTGTGGACCATGGATAGTAAGGGGGTATGCTTATAGGTTGTTAGTATTGATGAAAGCTGATTTCAAATTAATAGACATGATGTCTTGATTTTCGGAACATGTGACTGACTGTATATGAATTATATGTCGCTTACATGTTGATTTCATGATACCTACTTACATCCTTGTATGTTAGGTTACATTTTTGAATATTTTGATTACATGTATCAGTCTTGTAGGTTGATTACAAGAATTGATCGCTTATGTTTGACTACATGCGTTTATGCGTAGGTGTAGTTGATTTGACATTGCTTATGCATACTGTTGGTTGCATGTGGCAATGCGTACAATGGAGTAATGGTTGTTGTCATGCATGAGGTCATGGTTTGTGTACTTGATATGGTCATACATTGATGACTGGACTCTAGCTAAAATGATGTGTATATGGTTTGGTAGTCATCTTTTATGTGTGTATATGTAGTTGTTATGCATGTATGGTCTTGGTTACGATTATGCATGTATAGTAGGTAAAAAATGCCTTGTGAAGTCATTGTATGCAATTTAGGTCATCATAGTGCTATTGGTTGTTATGATGCTAATGAGTTGGTTGAGATAAAGCAAGAGATGCAGATCATCAAAGTGAAGTTGCAGCATTGGACCTCGAGGCAAGGGCAGATCATCATATCAGTATTGCATTTGAGCATGCAGGTATGTAAGTTAAGGACTTTTATATTCATTAGGTTTATGTACATGCCTTTTGATGTTATGGTTACATTCATGATAGTTTTTGGTTGATTAGTGTAGTTATATGCACATGATTCGGATAGTCAAGAATGATAGTAACATGTAGTTGTATGCATTGCTATTGTTTTTTGTATATTAGATAACATGATTATTATGTTGTATGTCGTTGATCAGTATGATATATATCTTGTTTTTGTTATATGCTATTAACTTGATGATTAGGGTTATTTCATTGAGACATTGATGTTATAATTTGGATTGGTCATATGCGTGACGGTTATGTTCATTGCCTTGAAGATCTTGATGTTATATGTATTGTGTTAACTTGGTTTGACCTATGTAGATGATTATGGTTGTGATATTCAGGTATGAACCGACATAATTGTGAGATGGTGTCATACTAATCTAGATTGACTTTTCATATGTGTGAATGATAATTGTGTATGAGTTTATGATGTGAACATGTTAGTTAGATATTGTTATGGATATCATGATCTTATGAGTGCTTGAGTTGACATGTTTTAAAGTTATATCTTGCTAACTAGATTGATTATGCAGACAAGATAGCCTTCCCTGAGGTACACTAAGGTATGAGTTTGCTTATGTATTATACATGGTGTTTCATAGTTGATTATGTCGTCTATTTGATGTTTGAGTGTTTGGTGCCTATTATGTCGTCTAGTTAATTTATTTAACATGGTATGAAGGTTTGATGAATTGCATAATATGAGTATGTGTTCAAATGATCTTGTTTTAAGATGATTGTACTAAATATATGTGTTGAGACATTTGATATGTACTTGAGTATAGTAGGTGATAATTGTAATATTATGACTGATTACTATGAGTTGACTATGGATTATGACATTATTGTTTGTAAAATTTGATTTCAAATTGATAAATATGATTTTCTTGATATTTGGAACATGTGGTTGACATGTGTGAGCATGATGCAGAGAGTTGCAAGGCAAGAGAGGTTTCCATGAAATCTTGAATAAGGCTCGGGTTGAGCTTTCCATGGGAACCATGGGGATTGAGTCATGGTGTTTGTTGTTAGTCTTATGCTTTTGGTATTTTATGAGTTGTTGAGCTTGATTTGGGCTTTGTTTATGTCTAGTGTATAGCCATACCACTTTGTTTGTGAAGTCATGTTGTTATTGGTTTTTATGGTCTTCTTCTTGTTTGTTTCTTGTCTTTCCTTTTTTATGTTTTGAGTCTTGGGAATTGGTTGGGAAAGAGGAAAGTTGATGGAAATCGGGAGAGATGTGTGGTACCCAACCGATGATATAAGACCCATATGAAGCTTTGTGCATGAGTAAGTGCAATGGAAGATAAGACTATGACAGTTGGTTGGACTGGTTGGGTCCATTGTGGTAAATGGACAGTAGCAGTGCAGACACAAGAAAGGTAACCAGAAAAGGTAAAGTAAATGGATCTGAGGCATCAAATGCCTTGGCTATGTTGGGAATTATTATTCTCAATATCGTGCATGTTGTGCATGAATAAAGGAAGTTCTCTTAACCTTGACCTTGATATCTAGTAATTATTTTATGATCATGATTATGTTGATGTTTATATATGTATACATGTATGTATGTATGTCATATTTGACAGGGTGATCATGAATCATGATTATTTTATGTTAATGTTTATATGTACATATGCATCTATGTATGACGTTGGCTGACGAGATCATTATTATTTTATGGTGTATGTATGTGTACATGTATCTATGTTACTGTCTAACAAGGTTGTCAAGGATCATTCTTGTGGAGGAATGATTGCTTATGTAGGAGAACAACATGAAGAGGTTCCTGGTCTTACGAGGAATCAATTGGGAAGAATAGTCACGACAAATATACGAGGTTAGTATCATGTGGATATGATTTGATATTGTATACTTGTATTATGCCTATGTCCATGTTATAACAGGTAATGTTGAAGGATACAACAACAAAGTGAAAGCAGTGTGGTCTGCAGCATGCTAGGATAAGCATGGATGAGATACCGAAAGCAAGGTTTCTTGGTAAGGACAGTGTGGTTTCGGATGTACGGTAGTACTATTGTGCATATGATATATATGTTATACATGTTTCATCTTGGATGTGTGCACTTGTGGTGTTGTGTATACATAGCATATGTACATGTTATTTATGCAATGTTATGTACATGAAGGCATAAATGGGGTTGTATGAATATTGCATATGGGGTGTTGTATATATATTGTACTATCTTCATGATGTATATGTGGCGTGTGTGCATATGGTGCTTTATGCATGTTGGATATGCAGTGTTGCATACATATGATGCTATGTACATGTTGGATATGCAATGCTATGTACACGTGGTGTTGCATGCATGTTGTACATATGGTGCTATGTATATATGGTGTTGTGTGCATGATTGTACAAGTGGTGATGTGAGCATGTGGTGTTGTGTACATGTTGTACATAGGGTGCTATGAGCATGTGGTATTGCGTACATGTCTTACGTGTGATGTTGTGTACATGTGGTGTCGCGTACACATCGTGTGTGTGGTCTGTGTACATGTGATATTATGTACACATTGTATGGTGGTGTAGTGTACATGTGGCATTGTGTACATGTTGTGCAGATGGCATTGTGTACATGTGATGTTGTGCACATGTTGTGCAGGTGGTGCAGTGTATAGGTGGTACTGTGTACATGTTGTACATATGGTACTGGTATACGTGCGGTATTGTGTGCATGTCATACATGTTGTGTTGAGGGCATGTGGTATTATGTATGTGCATCATCTCGTCATGGTATTACGGCATGTGTACTCGTTGTGTGGTACTTTGTGTAGGTACATGAATTGGGTGGTAGTTCACATTGGGTATAGATGGATGCATTGTATTGTATACACTGGGTGTAGGTGTATGTGTTGTATGTCAGGTGTAGATGCATGTATTGCATGGTGTGGTATGTCGTGTGGTTGTATGTGTTTGATGCACACTATGTGTCTATGCACATGGTTGAGGAGAAGGCATTAGATGTTTGTTGAGTGTAGCAACTGATCTGGAGTGCATATAGAAAAAAGACAAATGTAGAAGCTAAGGATTGAGGAAAGGATAAGTATCGTCATTTTATTTCATTTTTATTATGCATGTGATTTATGACTATGGTATATGATGATTATATGGGATCTATAATTTTGGTTTATGATGGTTACATGTGATTTACGATTTTGATCTATGATGGTTGTGTTTGAGCTAATGTAGTGTGATATCTTTATATATGTTCATTTGGTCAAGTATGCTAGTTTGACTTGTTGTGACAGAAGCGAACAGGATTTCAAATGTACCTTATTGATGAGCTACCAATGAGATATGATTTGAATTTATTTCACTTTATTTTGAATCTAATGGAAGTTATGTTCTTGGTATAGGAAGCATGAACATGCCCAGTTGAGTGGTCAAAATCGATTGCAATAATTAGTAGCAGCAGCAAAGGAATTGAAACATGCAGCAGTGTGTTGGTAAAGCACATGAGGAGTAGGGCCATCATGGGACTCTAGTACCCAATAGTTTCAATTGATTGCCATGAGCATGCTATGACCGGTATGGTAGTTTTGAGGCAGGTATATGCCTTGGTCTTTGAATCTTCTGATGCGAGGAAGCCTTGCCAAAGGATGGACTGCCCAGGATGAGGGTGCCAGCAGAACTTGGAAGGTGAGTGACTTCACAAAAAGGATGACTGGATTCCAGAGGGACTGTGTAACAGAGAAGGGAAGGTCACAAATGGATTTGTTTTGATCATTAGCATTGCCAGATGGAATCAGATGCACATTGGGAGTGCACCCTAGAATAATGAGTCAGTAATTGTTCCTTGAGAGGACAAGTGGTGCAGGATTATGGTGCTGAACATTGGATGCAGATTTGAATTTGCAGTGGATTTTGGACTTCCTAGGAAGGAGGTGGATCCTAGTATTATTTTGAGGATGGAGGTGTGAGCCTCTAGATTCCCTTCTTGCAGATTCATATTATTTTATTTGTTGGTTGAGAAAATGTGCATATGTGAATATGTGTATATGTGGTTATTGTAAATACCGTAATGAGCTATGTTATAAAACTCCATTATGCGGTTGTTGTCATGTTGTCATGATGTTTTGATTTTGAGCAGATCTTTCAGTGTAAATATTGCAACGAGTTGTTTTGTAAAGCTCCATGGGCAGTATGTTTTGTTTTCAATGGTATTTTCGTTATAGGTGTCATTGAACACCGAGGATGGTGTTCCCCCAAGGGCGAGGGTTTTGTAACAGCGCTTGTGAAAATTCCATGTCAAAATATATAAATACCAAAGATGATAGGACATGTATTCCAAGCTGAATGGTGGGAAAGACATCCTAGGGGGTGTTCATTTGGTTGTTTATGGCTAAGGAAATTGGCAAAGGCATTAAAGAGGCAAAAGGGTATTTGGGCACATTTATTTATGAAAATAATGGAAATTAGGAGAAAAAGTAGGTGAAAGGTCACATGTTGCATGTGAAGAGGAAAATGAAGGAAAATAATGGAAATTAAGAGAAAAAGTAAGTGAAATGTCACAAGTTGCATGTGAGGAGGAAATTGAAGGAAAATAATGGAAAATGAAGAAAATAGAGGCCTCATTAATAAAAAGGCTTATGAGGATCAGTGGGCAAGACTTGGTCAGTTTAGTTTTGGAGCTCTCTCATTATTCTCTCTCTCTCTCTCATACTCTTGGTTACTTAGAGTTTTCTTGGAGCACTTTGGCATTGGAGCAAGAAAGGCAAAGAAGGCAAGAGGAAGCAAAGATCAAGCAGGGAAAGGCATGATCAAGCAGCTACAACAGGCTTCATTGCAGGTATCAACTTGCATGTGTATTTTCCTTGCTAGATTTGGCATGCATGAGATTACATGTGTGTTTTCCTTGCTAGATTTGTCATGCATGGGATTGCATGTGTTTCCTTTTCTACCATGGCATGGGTTTTGCCAGGTGTGACAGTATTTTCAGCCTAGCCTTGCCATTTCCTGATAGCTTTGATGAGATGGGTTCTCTCATGTGTTTTGTGGGGGATGGCCGGATTGGATTCGAAGTTGAGTGGGGTGGATCTCCAAATTGACAAACACATGGTGGTAGTGGTCCCTGAACCAGACTGAGGATGCACGAAGCCACTGGCCTAGTAACCCCTGAACCAAACTGTGGGTTGTGGTAAAGCCAGATTGTGTGCCTCGGTGGGCCTAGGAATCCTTGTCAGTGAATGGCGGGATATACGGTAAAGCCAAGAGGTGTATTTTCTCTCTGTTGGGCCTAGTGATTCCGGGATGGAATGCACAGTAAAGCCTGGAGAGTATGTCTCGGTGTAGGGCCTAGTGATCCCTGGATCAGACTGCGGATGCACGGTAAAGCCTAAGAGACTAGGAGGCACTCAAATTCCTCACGGTGTAGGTGGAGAACTCCAGTGGCATCCACATTGATTGGTGTTTTTTGATGTGTTCTATGAGTCCCACATTCATGCTTGGAATATGGCACGGGGGTGATTGGCTGAAGAGAGACTTGGCTCAGCCAATCTATGGTCGAGTGGAACGTGGTAGTCCCATCACTAGTTGGTTTATTGCATTATTAATGGAAAGAATTCATTCCCTTGATTTTTATGTGCAAATGTAATGATGTATATATGGATTTTGATGGTTGATATGTTTATTGTATTTCAGTTCCTATTATATTGTTTATATGCACATTTACCCCGAAAGGTGTTACACTTATTTAGTCATAGGCGGCTAGAGGTGGTGAACCGAGCAACCCATCGGTGGTAACATGAGACCAATAAGTTCATACGTGGTTACCGGAAGACGATATGTGGTATCTGGAATAATTCATAAGGCAATTTACGGTAAAGACTCAATATACTACCCCGATTTGGGTGTCCATATGGCAAGCAACCCTTCTAACTGACAGGCTTAGGCATGTGGAGAGAGTCTGGTGTCACATGGATCCAGCCCAAGATATTTACTCCACGCACCATATTGCCTCGGTTTGCGAGAACCACCTTGTGTTTTCTCCAGGATCCTTTAACTGTTGCGACCTACACTCCATGTTGTTCCTTCTCTAGTTTCCTTCCCTTCTGCCCAAGACCACCTTTCCCAGCCTCACTGTTATGCCCACCAACTCTTATACTCCAACTATGAGTGGGGAAAGATGTCATGGTTGTCATCCTGGACATGGACGAAGCAGAGGGAGACCTCCTAAGACACTGGATGACCACTACATTGCCACCATGTTCAAACACGTCAATCGAGAGAGTATCCACAGGAAAGTTGTGGGTATGGAGGAAGAGGAGATGTGTCATAGGCACTCATCCCTCTGGGCCTTGTGCAACCTTCTGGCCCGATAATTAAAAGAATGGGAAAAGATTAATGACAAAGCCACTCATCGGATTATTGAGCTCTCTACGCTCTTCAACCACTTTTCTACCTCCTTGAAGTGGCTAGTTTGTAGGTACCTTGGCATTAATTACCCTCCCATCGTCCCCTCCCCAGTCGAGTATTTTTCACACTCACCTCCTGTAAGCTCTTCCCCCCCTCCTTCTCATAGATATACCCTGCCTCCAGTCACCCCCAATGCTCTCCCTTCTTCCCTGCCCAAGCCTAGCCCTTATGGGTGCTTCACTCTGGACGAAATCCTAGAGGAGGTCGGTTCACTGCAAGCTCATGGAACTTCTCATGCGCATGATGGTTCCAACTTGGCTTCTATCTGGCTTCACAATAGCTCACGTCACCCAGTGGCACCTTGAGGAGACCCAGGTTATTTTTTTCTCCTTTTGATCAATGGACTACATAAGACCATTTTTCTTCGATAATTACCAATGCGATAGCACAGTTGCAGCTCGGCCTAATTGTGCTAATTCTGAGATTAAGGATCCTTTTTCCCATTTTGCTTCGATAATTACCAATGTGATAGCATGATTGCAACTCAGCCTAAGTGTGCTAATTCTAAGATTAAGGATCTTTTTTCGATGCCTCAATGTGAAACTACCATTTCTCATTATTCCATGATCCAGGCACTGCAAGGCATTTCCCTCCCTTGCAATTTTTATGGTTCTATCTTTTGGAAAAACAATGTTAACTCTAGTTTCCCCCTCTAGGGGCAGAGAACTCTTGTCTTATCTCTCTGGTTTCCTCGCTCTGAGGCAGAGACGAAACTCATGAATGTACATATTGTAAATTTGGTTTAGTTAATATAATTTAGACATGCTTACTTACAACAAAAAAAAGTCAATATACTAGTGTTGTATCCCCACCCCGGGCTACTTTGGACTGTAATTCTGAGTGGTTTGGTTTTTTTCATTTCTTTGTCGTGTCTTCATTATTCAAGCTCAACCAACAGCTTAGCTTTGTGAAGACCATGGCTATTTGGACCCTTGCAAATAGTGATATTATTCTCTTCCAAAGTTTAATGATTTTGAATGCAAGTTTGCGATTCTGGACTTGAGAATAGGGCTACGTATAGTGCCCAGAACTATGATCCAATTAGAAATGAGTTTGATCTTGAGAGGATGGATTTCTTGATTGTTCGGTCTCTTGAAAATAGGCTTAAGAAACCTCTGCTTACTTTTGAATAGGACTGTGATTTTATTACAATGATAAGGTCTTGGATTTACGCTCAGAA
Source organism: Pinus tabuliformis (assembly GCA_031772625.1). NCBI lineage: Eukaryota > Viridiplantae > Streptophyta > Pinopsida > Pinales > Pinaceae > Pinus > Pinus tabuliformis. The sequence continues at coordinate 149,786,929 of CM062805.1, read as the reverse complement.
CTTGGACTTTTACTTTCTCTGGAATCTCATCCTAGGAGAAATTCCTTGACACCACACAATGGCACTGTCTTGGAATCGCATGAGGATATGGTCTTGGCACTGCACAATGGAATTGTCTTGGCATAGCATGAGGGTATGGTCTTGCCACCACACAATTGCACCATCTTGGCATCGCATGAGAGCATGATATTGGCATTGCACAATGGCATGGTCTAACACATTCCATATAGTCTCAGTCGCATATAATTTCAATTCTTGGCATTACATTTACATTACAGTGTTGGAATCAGACAATTCCTCTTCATATGCAATCTCGTCTCCATTGTCAGCATTGTTGTTCTAGGAACCGGTGTATTGTGTTATAATGGCACCCCTTGTTGTATATGTGCCACCTTTCTTATGTGACCTCAATGCATGTTATAATTGGAAGGCATCGCATATATATATATTTGGCTTTGTATGTATGATGATCTCATTGTAACATAATACAACATCATTCAACTATACAATATCTTATATCGATATGATATTAGCATGGCGTGATTTACACATTGTAGTTCAATATTGGTGTGACACTGCACATGTGTGCAACACAATAGTATGGCACCATGTTTTCTTTATGTATTATTGTTTTGTATGCAGCGCAGTAGTATGGCACCATGTAGCAAAGGTATCCATGTTATCATTTCTGAAACCTAAAACCCTAGTGACAATATTGGCATGATAGAGTTGATGATATTACAATAATGACATTTTATATATGTTAGTGGTTTCCGTGTTTCTATGGCCAGTGTAAAGTTGTAATAAGTGTCTCTATATGTGAATTTTTTTCCTCTTGTGTTCCTTTTATTTCTGTTGTATTGTTATTGTTCTTTTTATATAATTGCACATAATGTTATAATCATGCGGTGTCAGTCCATTATCATTATTATTATTATTATTATGTGTTTATCATCAAGACAATGCTAATAAAGAAAATCACAATGCAAACAAGAACACCATAAATAGGCTCCAGGCTAGGGAAAAAATGTTGCATGGGAGAAAACGCAGAAACTTCTCTTCTTTTATAAATTCAAGGAAGACTTCCAAGACCTTTGATCAAGACAACTCACCAAGTGATAGGCCAGCCACCCAAACAACAATGCTTCTTTCTTTAACTTGGTTTGTTGCTCTTCTTTGGCTCAAAATTTGAACAGAGATAGCCTCTTTCCAAAGTATGTGAGCTTTCCAAACAAAGAATTAATGCCCAAGTCAAACAAACAAACTTTTCTTCCTTTCCTCACTATCCTTCTCTTCTTTCTCACTCTGAATTTTTCTCAGACTTATTGAAGAGTGTGAATTGCTTATCTATCTCCAATGAGGTTGAATACCTCTCCTTTATATAGTCTGTTGGTGAGGTCCAAGGGCATCTTGTGGGGCCAACTTGATGGGTTGGCTGACCCATCACTTAGTAGCTTCTAGATCTCATTTTTACATTAAAATATTTCTTTTACATCAATTCAAGAGCCCTTCATGGGACTTTACATCATGACCTTGACTTTGCCCTTGTCACAACCCTAGAGCAAACAAATGGGTGCTAAACCTAAGATAAAATAACTAATGGGCAAGAAACCCATTCTTGAATAAATAAATTTCTTTTGCAAAAAAACAATTTTATTTCATTTTTTATTTTGACAAGTACATTGATTACATCAAGTCATGGTACATAGACAATTATGAAGACCGAAGATGAGTAAGTATTCACTGACAATTCCCAACATTTCCACTCATGGATTTAGAAGTCTACATACACCATTATTTGAGATTAATAATAGGCCTGAGACCTCTCATGTGGCACTTAATGTGGATGTTTTTGTGGGTATGGGTGTCCATAACATGACATGTAGCACTATCCCAATGGAAGGTGGGTCAAACTCTACATTTGGTACTCTTCGTCCTTTCCCTCCATTGGAGTGGGATTAAGGATTGAGGAGCATAGAGGTTCATTACATGTTCCAAAACCAAGCCACAATAGTCATTGGTATAAGACAAGGCTTGTCAAATCCCATGGGAATAGTATTGCTCTTGTGGTGGGGAAGGACATTTCTATTTATCAAGTTGAGGAATTTCTCAACAAACCATTAGTCAGTAAGTTGAGGAGTGCAATATACATGACCTTTAGGATTTTCCATCCACAATATTGTGTTGCAATAATTCTAACATTCTTGTTAATAAAAGATTTGATGCATTCTTTCCTTGAATAATACCTTTCTTCTCTTCTCCCTAAACTACTCCCTTAGTTGTGATGCCTCAATCAACCTTCCAAATTAATAGTTAAGGGTTTAATCCTCTACGTTTTAGTGATTAAATTGGTCATATTCTTGTGCCCCTTTCAATTACATAATGGTTTCAACTCATGTGATAATTAACTCAACCATCCTTTTGAAAAGATCATGATCAGTGAAAGACATGAGTACACAACCAAGCCATCAAAAATTAAAAAAAAAAAAAAATTGAGTGTACTAGTTATATCATTAGAAACATCACATACCATATTATGAAAACATATTTTTGATGACAAAATTTTTTGAGATTAAGTATTTTGTGTCTATGATTAATGAATGAATTTTATATGTTAATGAATAATTGCTATATGTCTCTTTATGTACATGTTGTTTCATATTTTTTATGATAAAATTTATTGAGATGAAATATTTTGTGGATTTATGAATGGATGAATGAATATTTTCTATTTGTTTTTTTATGTATATTAATGTCTTGTTTTCAATTATTTCCTATAGAGTAGATAGATTGTGTACTGGGGAATTGAGAGTGATGTGAGGGGAGGGAGATGAGAACTTCAACCTTTATGTGGTTGGCCCTATCCAGTAGATAATAAATTAGGATTTGGATAATATTGGAGCAAAACACCCTCAATCCAACAAAGAAACATCAAAATCAATATTGACTTTGATGTTGCTTCGTTGAGTGGAGGGAGGTTTGCTCCAAGATTAAACTACTCCAACAATTTATTCTTGAAACAAAGAGGACCTCCTTCAATTACTCATGGACGCAAGTCTTTTTAATTATTATTTATTCATGCAATTAAATTTAATATTTGATCAAATTTAATCTAAGTTTGCCTCATTGGTCTCATGAATATGTGTATGACAACTAGATTCAATTCAAATGTTGAAGTGGAATAACTATCTAAAGAAAAGAGCTCAAAATGGTAAGGTTTTAGGTAAGACAACAATTTTTTTTTATATTTGTCCTGTATATCTTGGTCGAGTGGGAGTTACATAAATTTTTATAATAAATAACCAACTTTTCCATGAAAAAAATTAATGTAGTATTTGTATTTCTTTGACAATTGTGCTTTTATTTGAGTGAAAGACCATAAACTGTCATTTTTCATGTAGGGCAGTAGGAGAAACTCTTACTATATTAATTGGGCATAAGGCACTGGTATGATTTTTCTTCTATTTTATTAATTATTTATCGCATCTAACTTATCATCCTCCCTTTGTTTTGCAGGTACTTTCATTCGCATATCTGGATTTGAAAGATTAACTACAGTTGGAGTCATATACACGAAAAAATTCATTGAAGTACTGCTCAACTTTAGCACACCAAGCGCTTGGCTACCAGGTGTGTGATTTAGTTTTGCGTTGCATTTGATTTCAAGCAAATTTTTATTTCTACATTGCAAACCTTCCAAGACCATATATGTTGAGAAAAATTAGGGCAAACATAATTAGGATTTCTTTTCGAATGTTTTCTCTTGTTATATTGACAATTCTTGTGATATAATGTTAGTTCATCATCATCATTATTATTTTGTGTTCACCATCAAGACAATGCCAATAAATAAGATCACAACGCAAACAAGAACACCGTAAATATGCTCCAGCACTCAAATGTATCTAGAATAAAATAGGTGTAATCTTTTTTATTTTGACCTAGGTCCAAATGTAATATATGATACCTAGTATCCAATAATCCTAAAGAACATGAAGAAATATTTTAACAATATGATCGGATGTGGATTGAAGAAAAAGGTGAAAATAATCATAATTGAGAAGGTTTTCATGTAAATCATTCCTTAAGAGATCTAGATCCGTATATAACATAAAATATAAGACAATACAAGATATCTAATATGTGGACATATGGGATATTTACATTATGTGTAGAATGCCTTTATTCCAAATTTAAATGAATTTTGCATGAAACCTCATAAAGAAATGATATTATTATTAAATAGTGTATTCACTTTATTCATTAAATCATGTTGTAAAATGTATCCAAGGTATCTGGTATCTTGATATTAGTTATGACGAGTTCCTATAAACTCGTCCAGATCCACATGGTAGCCCTTTGGCCCTATGTCAGCACCATACAATGCCATGTCAGTTGACATGTGGCAACTTCCCTACCCACATGTCGCCTCCTCATAAGGCCACATCTTCAATTAGAAATGTCATCCTATTTGATCCATTCATATCACAGAATTTCTAAAATCCTTTTATAAAATTTATAGATATTCGATCTTCCAAATTTCCACTTTTTCAGATCTAGGATTTCCAAAACTTTTGAATCCATCTAGATGCATGGTTTTATTTTTCTTCCAACTCACTCTTCTCATCTCTTCTAGATTTTTCTACAATCAATGAGTCAAATCTATGAAATTTTGAATTCCCTGTCAGCATGCCACATCAACACACCATGACAGCATGCCATGACACCAAATCCTATCCAAAATGCCACATCACTAGTGACATTTCAATAACCATTTATGTTTCCATGTCACACTCTAGTTGGGTTCATCCTATGTGGATTTTCCACATCATTAGTGACACAACAGTAGCCACATCCATTGACATGTCATGTAGCACATCACACTTTGGGTGTGATAATCCCAGGTGGCTCCATGTGACCACCATGTGTTCTACACTACTAGCATCTTAATGTGAGTTTTTTCAAAACATATTCTATGAAGCATCCCACAACCTAAAACTCCATCTAAATACAAAATAATGCAAATACCAAGGGCTCGGGTCTCACCTAACCCTACCTACAATACCTACAAACAAAACTTGGGTCATGTGCCAATTCATTTTCCACTCAGCTACATGCACCACTAAACAACACCACTTAATAGCATAGACCTACCAAAAACACACATGTTTTAAACTTTTTATTGGTCCCCTTCTCCAACCAATATGAAACTCAGGTTGAAGAGTGACCTTAATTACATGCCCAAAAACTCCAAAACTATCCCCACGACAAAGTTCGATTTGTTACAAGACAATTTGCATCCTTCTTCACCATGAACCAATCGTGCAAGTTGATGTGATCCACCAAGTTCTTATGCCTTCTCCTCTCCACATGCTTGTCTATATATATGGGGTGTATGGAGAGAAAAGGGTCATGTCCCTTCAAGTCCTATGGGATTGGCACATGACACCCATGCAAGTTGACTCACCAAAATTCGTTGGTCGACACACATCTTCACCATCCAATATCCATAATTGTTCACTCAAGTGTTAGTTGGTGTGTGCCTTTAACTAATTGTACCCACTCACCGCACATGCTAAGTCATGTTATGGGGTGTTCACCCAAACTCATTGACCAATTCATGATGTGAGGCATGATTGCATCATCCACTATGGTCAATATGGTCCAATATTACTCAATAGTAGTTACTAGATAGGTATTCATGTGCATTTGGAAATTATAGTAGCATCATTTTAGAGAGGGTACATTAGGATTGCAAGTTGACCACCCTCAGTCTTGTTTTTTTTGCATATTCTACACATTGTATTACTTCACTAGCCCTTGCAGGTAGTTCAAATTCCAGTATCATGATTTGGTTTGAGTGAGTTGGTTTTGGTTATTCTAAAGTTAATTTTTCTAGTTGACGGACCTCCAAATTAAACATAAATTAAGGCCCATCTAACCATCCTTCAGCACATTAAACCTATGTTTGTGCATTAGTTGACATTTTTAATGTTAACATGTTCATTAGGAAGGTTTAGAGATAATTTCATATTTGTGCTTAGTAATATTTATTTTGGTAGAATGTTGTGAGACTATTGGGCAGATTATGAAGATTTAGAGGAGGATATAATCTAGGGACTTTCTCCCTGCTACAAGAGGATCAAGATTGGATAATAAATGAACAAAATATCAAGAAATTATTTACAAATTCTAAAGCTCCACTAATTGAGAAAATCTAGGAATGTGTTCCCTGTCATTTAATGAAAATTCCTAGTGTTGGGGACTAAATCCACTTTTTGAGGGATTTTGGAGGGAAAAAATGTCTCCTCTCAAGGATAAAGCTTCTGCATCACTTTGTATAAGTACCAATTCGAATTTTCCTCCAAGGGCATGTATTTCTTGGTCTTCTTGTGGATAAAACATGCTATTTAGCAGCTCCACTTTCATTTCTAGCAGGGATGTAATTGATTTAAATAATGAAGTTTAGTGCCATAGGTAGCTTATAAAGCTTGGTTTCCTTCATAGGACTCTGAGTATCCTTGGCCTTGGCCATCCCATGAGCCTCAGAGCCCTCTTATACAATTTCTTTGTTTCTTTGAATGTATTTTTCACTCTCATCTCTTATTTCTACATTTAGTGTTCATGCCTCTTTTGTTGTAGGTTACATTGGTTAAATGATTGAAGTGAGTTGTTTTTCAGGTTATTTACAGAGTCACAAGCATGATGTATCCTAAAAGTAGCTTTGAAAAGTCACATTCATCATTGAGCTACTTGGATTGGTTTACTAGTTCACAAATCTAGAATTTTTGGAAGTCTCTTGTAGCAAAATAGTAGTAATTTTCTGCTATTTTTTAGAACATGTTAATGAGCTTCATTTGAGTTGATTCCACTTGTGTTGAGTCACAAAAACATCCAAGTTAACAACAAAATTTACCCCATAGCATTTTCACTTGACTAGGTTTGGCCTTTGGTAGGTTAATTAGCTCACTAGTTCTAGAATTTCCGTTTTTTAGAGTAGTAATTTTCTGCTATTTTTTAACACATGTTAACAGGGGTATTTTTAAGTAATTCAAATTGGAATGGAGTCGAAGTACATCCTAATTTATAAAAAAAATTGTCCCATATTATTTGCATTTGATTTTCTTGGGCATCGTCAAGTTATCTCAAGGAGTAACACTCTTGTAGAAATCATGTCACTCTTGTGGTGATCCTGTAGTAGTGTGTTTTCAAAATATTCCTTGCCCAAATTCACTCCAAATTCATTATAGAAGTATATTTATAGCCTATGAATGCTCTGAGACCACTTTGGTTGAGTTGAGGCTTGGTTAGGTCACCATTTAGCTCTTACATTGTTTGCTTCTTGAATGTTGATTTCTGCAATTAGTCTAGATTTCTTTTCTACAATTTACTTCAAGCAAAGTGTGCTTTCCTTCTTGCAAAAGTAATCTAGGACTTTTCTTCCTGCAAAATACAATAGATTTCCTTTAATGTCATTTATTTTCTAGCAAGATAGATTGGATTTTCTTAGTTGTCATTATGCTTTACGAATAGATTTCTTTCATGCCATTTACTTTCCAAGTAGAATAGATTTGTTTATTGTTATTTACCTTTTGCAACTCGAGATTAGTAGCTTACCTAAGATCTTTGCTCATTTGAAGTTTTTTCATTGCCTTCTTTCACTTGCATCAAAGGGAATTGGACTAGGAAGAGTAAGGTGTCTACTGCACATACAATGCTAGCCCCTCTTAAGTTTGTACGAACATTTTGGTTGATAATTTAAGTTGACAACCTCAGGAGTTGAAACATTCTTGTTGAAATACTGGAGCTCATCACTTTTTGGCACCATTGTCGAGGAGGGTGTCAAAGCAAGTGCTCTCTTGTTCTTGGAATGACTCCTTGCTTTTATGCATTCATATTTCCTGCAAACACAAAAATTTGCATTAGGAATCTCTCATTGCATTAGCATTCTCATTCAAGTTTTTTATATAAAAACAAAAAAAAATTATATTCTTCAATACCACAAAACCCCCCACTTGATCATGTGCAGGTAGAAGACGAAGGTGTGACAAATAAATTAGAAGGAGACATGGATAAGCCCTACTTTTTCAACTCCTATCAGCAAGATATGAACTACCATCCATCCATTGGAGCCTAAGATTGGATAATTTCTACAATGCTTATCATCATATGCTTTATGTGTTCAAGGGGCTAATTGGCAAAGAGTAGAATATTTGAATAGCACAAAAAAAGAAGACATGAAGAATGATCCATATGAGCAAGCGAACCAAGGGCATCAAAGCTATATTAAGGTTTGATTCCATAAATTCAACAAGATGGAGAATCACTCTCTTCTTCAGTAGTGTTTGATATCATCAAAGTCAAATCATTTGGTCTCTAATATACAAGTACATGTCAAAGAATATGTTTTGAGCCTACACATGAGTTTATCTATTATCTTGTTATGCACATGGCTCCATTGGAAGTATTCCTACACTTGAAAGGGATTTTGTTTTTTTTTCAAGTAGAGTAGGATAAAAAACAAATAAAAAAAGGAAAAAGAGAAAAAATAAGAGCAAAAGAATAAGATCTAAGGTGAAAACCTCTTTTGAGGCGTCTCAAATCGGCTCATTGATTGAAAAACTCATTGAGGCGGTCAGTAAGTTGGAATATATATATATATATCTATATATATATATATATATATATATATATTCATATTCTAGGTGAAAACCTCTTTCGAGGTGCCTAGGTAGACCTACTAGTTGAAAACCTCATTGAGGCAGTTAGTAGGATGTTGTAGTGCTACAACCACCGTCTGAAATTTTTCCTTAGGTTTGTTTTGGAGCCTCCCTACCAACCTTTCACAGCAGCATATCTTGCCTTGTCAAGTACACAAGCTTTAGTGATTTCCTTGCAGAATGACAACTTGTCCATTAAAGCTTGTTGCATTACCCTCACAGGTTGTTTCTCCGGACTTGGTCCAGTTGCAGGTTGAGCAGCTCCCTCAAGAAATTACGCACTTCTGGAGGGAAACTAGCCTTCCCTACAGAAATTGCTCAATTCTGTCTGGCAGCCTGCTGGGCTCCCGAATTATGCAAATCTGCCTATCATTATTCACTGAGAAAATTGCGTAATTCCTCCTAGCAGGGCTGCTCAACCCAGAAATTGAGCAATTTTGGGCAGTAGTCAACTGCTCTGCCCAGAAATTACGCAATCTCTTTGGGCAGCTAGCCCAGCTCCCTCCCAGAAATGCGCATTTTTTCCCCTCAGCTAAGCAGATTGTTGCTTGTGCAGTTGGGTTGACCGATTCCCTCCGGGACCAAGAAAAATTGATTTGCATGCATGGACTGCTCCTCCCAAGGCAGCATGCAAAGGAATCCCTTGATTTAGGGATCTATTTTTAGCAGCTGGAGGTTACATGCAAGGATCATATAAGAAACCTCCCGCCAAGTGTCGTTTTTCCTATATTTGTGGCATGCACGTCACGATCTCGATTTTATCAAAACTCACCAACCGGATGCTGCAGATCTCATTCATCACATCGACCTTGCAGCTTTAACATCCCACATTGCATCTAGGAGTCGTCGGCACATTCAGCTCAACTGTCTTGGGGTAAGCCCGCCTTTCATGTCTTGCATTGCATTTCTGTCGCTTTTTGTGTTTCGCTTTGTGTGAGTGTTGTCTGCTTGATTTCAGTGAGCACTTGTTGTTTTTTTCATGTATGTTAACTTGTAGAAGCACCATTCAGTTTTCGTTCACATCTCACTGTTGTCACATGCATGACACTGTTTTGCACGAACAGTCATCGTTGCAGTGACTCGCTTCACACACATGCATTTTTTCCCATTTTCTTAATCCTGCACTTGTTATTTGCATGAATGATCATTCACTCTTGTTTGCACTCATATCACCATGAATCTAGACCTCTCATGTTTTCAATCGCCCATCGGTCAATCTAGGCTACATTGGCCTGGACCGTGCTCTGCCCGGCTAGCACTGCGCATTTCCGGAAGCGAAGGCTCTGCCTTCCCTCCAGAAATTGTGCAAGTCTATCCCAGTACTGACCTCCAGGCTCGCATTGCACAATTCTTGGAGGCAGTGTCCTACTTTCCCTAGAAACTACACAATGCATTTTGCTAGTTGCATGTCACTGCTGACTGAAATTGCGCATTGCGTAGTTTCATTCCTCAGCAGGTTAGGCTCGACTGTGCATCGCACAGTTCTAGCAGTCATTCAACCTCCTGACAGCCCAAACTATGCCTTGCGCAGTTTTTGCAATCAGTATCCTGACCTCCCGGTGGACATTGTGCAACCTTCACGATCAATCGCACAGGTATGTTGCAAGTCAGTCCTCAAGTTTGTTTTGATTTTTGACAGATAGATTGTTTTCCATGAGTGTTTCTATGTCTCCAGGCATCACAGGTGTTTGTCTGTCTCTCAGAAGCACAAGTACAATGGCCTTAAGGAGAGCAAAGTCAAAGAAACTATTAAGAGTGCAACTGGGGATGCATTCAGCCAAGTATCTATGAACTTGCTTATCCACGAAGACATCAAGTTGTTCATGGACAAGGATATCAATATCAATGGCAACGGCATCAAAGCAAGAAACACCATTAGCAGCAGCAGAAAGCAGCACACCTGCACATGACCAATGCAAGAGGAAGTTTGTTGATAGCATAGAGGCAGAGAAAAGCTGCAAGTTCAAAGTAGATCCACTCATGATGAAAGCAACTTTGGAGATTGAGGCTATGAGGTGACGGCGCGACATGAAGATCGCGCGGAGGCAGAGAACAGAACAGAGAAGGAGTTGCATTTGCTGAAGAAGCAACTCAAGGAATAACAAGAGCTACATAGGCGAGAGAATGAGTTACAACAGGAACAGGTACAGCAGGGGGTGCAACATGCACAAAAAGATGAAACTAAGCCCATACAAGTTGTAGATCCATCCAGCAGCTGGCACGGAGCAGACAAGGTGAGCAATGATGTTGATCGCATGCAAGGGAATTCAGCGGCATGTGTGTCATTGTGCACACGCATGCGATCCCACCCATTTGGTACACTCACCGAGGTGAAGACAAGAAGCAAGTCCAACTGGAGCTGAACATGTATTTTGATAATTTGATGCGCACGGCCACTAGCACATGCTTAGAGATCAGCGCAGACACTATGCATCAACATGTTGTTGGTTCGGTCACACCCAGGATGACCATGCACATGCTATTAGACAAGTTGGACGGAGGAGCCATATCAGTGTACTCAGATGCAACGGAGGCAAGAGTTTGCTTCAGCAAGATGTCACCATTGAGCACACGAACACCATCATGGACAACCAAGCTTGGCATCAGTTCGCCACCATCGACCATCACAAGGATGTCAAAGAGTTGGTCTCACCACAACGATCTGAGTGTTAGTGATGTCTTGCATGGCTTTCTCAAGCCATTTTGTCTCACATGGGTACATGTGCATTGTAATGTAACATCTTGTCAAGTGTAAGTTCAAGTGTCGATAGTTGGATGTAACAGTCATAGAGTAGATGAAGAGCCATGACATGAACTGTCACAAAGGGGAATGTCAAGGGCCACCCCACCCTTTGCTATAAATAGTCCCTCATAACTCATTATAAAGGCTTTTGGTCAGCCAAGCTTCAATAGGAGTATCTTATAGAAAGCTTGGATAGTATTGTAACACTCCTTGCCTTCTCCACTGCGCAGAGCTAGCATATCTCTTTAGAGGAGCAAGCAATTTTGTTGTAACGTTCCGCTATCAAAACTAGTGGTTGGACATGGATGTATTGTATGATTGGAACTTACACTTCTTGATATAACAAGAGCCACCACGTTTCATGCATATGTCATATTGTATTCCAACTATATTGTTTACTCTAAATGGTATATGTATTTGTTTGCTTACACATACATGTATGGACTATTCTGTATAAGTATGTATGAATCTTCCTTAAATGTGTTGATCATTTTAGCCATCACTTTGGATTGCTAGCTAACTTGCTTTCCAGTTTTTCGTGCATCTTCGCTCATGTGTTCCCTTCCAAGCCGCGTTCTCTCACAGGTTTCCAAGGGGCGGGCTCACCCAACTCTCCATGTGTTAGAACCATTCATGCACCTTCCTTGTCTCACCGTAGCTGTCACACCCTTGCTACCAACAGGGACATCTTACTTGATTCTGTGCGAAATCGGGGTCAAGGCATTACCATACGACCCACTGTTGGACTCCTACACCAAACGGTCTGAGGTCTAATTGGGACTTCTTACCGGGGAGATCCCCTGACATGTTGGTGAGTCCAACATCATCAACATTTTTGGCGCTAGAAGGAGGGCTAGATGACAAGTTGTGCCCTCTCATCCTGTTCTGAACCTTTGCATATCTATCATGGAGTCTTTCACTCTCCTCCCTGCACGATATCTTTCACATGCCGAATCTCTCACCATCACGAGAGAGTTCCTTGATCTCTTGTACACATACATGTATGATGGTGAAGGCGAAGTGGCCTGGACTAAGTTCTTACATGACTTCCTTTCCATGCTTCATGAGGAAGATGGATGTTCTGACGAACAGCCCAGTCTGTTGCTTGCATACACACTTCGTGAATCTCCACATTGGTGGTTGTGTAGCCTACTGGCTGACAGTGTGCACTCACTTCAGCACTTATGTGATCTCATTGAAGATACTTTATATCATTTTGATCTAGAATATCTTGACCAAAAATTGCAACAACAACGGAAGGCTCTACATGAATCGCCTATGGATTTTTGGCAGCACTTCCGTGATTTTTGGTTTCAAGCTCCACAGAGCTAGATGAAATTTCCTTATCTTTGGGATAGACTCGAGTATTGTATTAATAGGTCAATCCATCCCAAGAAGAAGTTCAAGCTCAAACCCCGCTCAGCATACTTCAGTGATGGAGCTGCGCAATCACAAACAGATACGGTCGTTGTCACAAGTGACTGCCCGACATCCCCTCATCAAACAGCTCCACCATCACAAAGTGTTGTGGGAGAGCATGAACACACATTTGTTGAACCATCACATCCTCCCGACATCGCTCATTTTGATTTTCGCGCAGACTTGGTTGTGAGTCCCATACCTCATCACATCAATTTTGTAACTCAACCTCCGTCTTCGTATTTTGATCATCCTGTGGATGACACTGTCTTGTGTTCTTCCATTTCGGACTTTACACTTGTTTTAAACGAGGATCAATCTATCGACGGAGTTTGTGTTGGCATTCATGAAGAGCATAACAAGGATCTTGAACATCCACCAGCAACAGGGGACCATCCCTGTCTATTCAATAGAACTATCCCCTACAGACTTGAGAAAATAAGTGCTATTTCCCTAAACAACAGAAATAACGAATTGTCCCTTCCATAAAAAATCAAACTTGGCATGTTTGCCCTTGTCTTCTCTTCCTGAGTCCCACCTTAGAACTTTGTCACCAATGTAGAAATCCTCAGCTTTAACTCTCTTGTCAAGCATCTTTTTAAGTTTTTCTTGCAAAATTTGAGCTCTGTCATAAACTTTTTCTCTGGTTTGCTGAAGATGAATGGTCTGATTTATCCTTCTTTGAATTTCATTTGGTTCAGCCTGAATTTCCTGTAACAGTCTGATAGTAGGAATGCCTAGGGATGATGGAAATCTGGCCTCCATGCCATATACCAGCTCATAAGGGCTCATTCCAATGGATTTCTTGCTTGAAAGTTTGTCTGCCCATAGGGCATTTACCAGCTTTTTGTGCCAGTTCTTCTTGTTCTCTTCTAGCACTTTCTTTATGATGTTGATGAGGCTCTTGTTGGATGATTCGTCCATGCCATTGCCTTGAGGGTAATAGGCTGTAGAGTGGCCCAGGGTGATATGGAACTTATGGCAGAAATTGATCATCTTTTTTGACTTAAAGGCAGCGCATTGTCAGTGATGATTTTCTCAGGGCAGCCAAATCTAGAAAGGATATTGCACTCAAGAAATTGGATGATGATGGTGTCATTGGCTTGCCTGCAGGGAATGGCTTCAACCCACTTAGTGAAATAGTCGGTGGCTGTTAGGATCCATTTGTGCTGGCCTGAGGAAGAGGGATGGATTTCTCCAATGAAGTCAAGACCCCATTGTTGAAAAGGCTTCTCAGTTGATATGGGTTTCAGGGGCAAAGGTAATAGCTTTCTCTTGCCCTCAAAGATTTGGCATTTGTGGCATGACATGGTAAACTTCTTTACATCTGCAAAAAGAGAGGGCCAATAAAAACCAGCCCTTAAAATTTTATCAGCAGTGGACTTCCAATATAGATGTCCTCCACAGTCACCTGCATGTAATTCTTTCATGACATTGTTAGTTTCGTTCATGGTTAAACAGTTAAGCAATATACCTTCATGATTTTTCCAAAATAATGCACCATCTATGACACAAAACTTTAAAGCTTTCATTTTCAAAAATCTTTTCTTGGTTCTGGACAATCCTGGGGGAGCAAACAGGTTTAACAGTACAAAACATATATCAGCATACCATGCAGATTGCAAAAAGGTCTCACTGATCTGTGGAGTCGCCAGCTCCTGTTCATTGTCCAGTTGGTTAATGTCTAAGGCTTGAAAGTTTGTTTCGGACATCAATTTGGCTAAACCTCATCCCTTTATCAGCTTGGTTGGTTTTATTTCTATGTCATACTCAAGGATGTTTGCTATCCACTTGCCTCTTTTTCCTTCTAATCCCTCTTGGGTCAGTATGTCTTTTATAGCAGTGTGTGGGACATAGGCAATCACATGGGAATATAAAATGTACACTCTGAAATCCTTGATGGCCTTAACAAGTGCATAGGCCTGCTTTTCTATGATTGGGTACTTCAAAGGGGCATCTCTTAAAGCTCGGCTGAAAAATGCAATCGACTTTTCAGCTCCCTGTTCATCCTTTTGCAAAAGGACAGCAGCTATAGTATGATTAGATGCAAAAGAAAAGATGATAAAATCTTTGTCAAATTGTGGGCTGGTGAGGATAGGGGTTTGCGTTAAGGCGGATTTGATACTCTCAAATGCCTGTTTGGTTTCAAGAGACCATTTTACCTTGGCATCCTTTTTTAACATATTGCTTAATAGTCGTATCAGTTTAGCTAGATTTGGAATAAATCTTCTTAGGAAGTTGATTTTCCCAAGGAATGCTTGTAGCTCTTTTATGTTTCTGAGATATGGGATTTGGAGGATGGCTTGGATTCTTTCAGGATCAATTCTAATCCCCTCTTTTGATATGATGTGGGCGAGTAGTTTGCCTTCTTCAAGGCCAAAGAGGCATTTCTTGGGATTCAAGGAAATGCCATATTTCCTGCATGTGATGAATATTTGCCTAAGATGCTTGAGGTGCTCTTCGTCAGATTTGGAAAAAGGGGTCAGGTCATCAAGATAGACAACTAGGAAGTCATGTATTTCTTTGGAAAAAGCAATATCCATTGCTCTTTGAAAGGTAGCACCAGCGTTTTTAAGTCCAAATGGCATCTTAACATACTTAAATGTTCCCCACGGTGTGGTAAAGGTTGTCTTGTCTTAGTCATCTGGGTGAACAAGTATTTGATTGAAACCTGAAAAGCCATCTAGCAAAGAGATTCTAGATGACCCCACTACTCTTTGTAGGATGTGGTCCATCTTGGGCAAAGGATAGTGGTCTTTTAGGGAGACTTGGTTTAAATTTCTCATATCTACACAAAGTCTAATTTCACCTGTCTTTTTTCTTGTAGGAACAAGATTGGATACCCATTCAGAAAATCTGATGGGTGCTATTATGCCTGCTTCAAACATCCTCTTTACTTCCTTCTCAATCATGGGAAGAAGCATAGGGTTAATTCTCCTAAGTTTCTGTTTGAAAGGTTTCTGGTTTGGTTTTAAGGGAATTGTGTGTTGGATCACCGAGGTGTCATAGGATTTCAAATCCTCATAACTCCAAGCAAATACATCTTGGAATTCTTTGAACAAATCAATGTACTTGGGCTTTTGATCAGGTGGTAAATTTCTGGATAATTTGATCATTTTGGGATTCTCTGTTGTCCCAATGTTGTGTTCTTCTATAGCAGTGTTCAATGGTTGTAATTTTGGCTTTCTGGGAACATCATTAGCGTCAAACATGTCTTCTAATGGGGTTAGGCCAGTAGGCAAAAAATTATCCTTCAGGTCAATGATCTCTGCCTCTGTTTTGGCAATTTCCTCCAAATGCATTTGTTTCAGCTGTTCTATGTTTGTTTTGTCAAAAACAGTGGGGTTTAGGATTTGTTTGGCTGTTGCAGTTGTTACAGCCTGCTGGTTTTCAATTGTCTGTTGTTGGACATCGTTCATAGCATCCATGTCAATGTTGATATTCGAGAACTCCTGCTCAAGGGTGGGGAAATTGTTGATCTGGGCATCACTTTCAAAAACTTGCCAATATTTAACGTTATTTGGGACAGCAGGCCTATGTTTTATTTCAGCAGTAAAGTGATGGCCTGGCTCAAAAGGAAGCTTGCATGTACTGGAAAAGGTGGCTAGGATGTGAGCATGAATGTTGTGATTTCTTGAAATCTTATCAAGCTTGAAATCAGTGAATGCATTGAGTATATTAGTGGCAACAGTCCTATAGGCCCTCATTCTATTGTCATTGGTTACAAAGTTACCTTTCATCTGTTGTATGACTAAGTGAGAGTCTCCTAAAATAGACACCTTTGCAGCTCCCAGAGCTTTGAGCAGTTTAAGGCCTAACAGCAGATCCTCATACTCTACCATGTTGTTTGTGCATTTAAAGTTCAGTCTGTAGGCATGACCCTCCGCATGGTTATCATGTGTATTTTGAATCCAAACACCTGCCCCTGCTCCTAACTTGTTAACAGAGCCATCAAACTCTAAATACCATGTGATTTCTTGCTTGTGGTTTGTGCTAGGAGTTTCAGCTATGTTAGGATTGGGCAGATTTGAAATTTCTGTTTGGGTAGTTTCTTCTATCATGCTGGTTACATTAATTGTTGTGACAATCTCATGGGTATGTGCAACCGATTCTTCATTGATTTGTGCTCGTTGTTCTAGAGCCAAAGGCTCATCCTTATTTGGAGAATTTGTATCATCATTAAACAAAATAAAGGAATCCATATCAGAATGGATTGAGTAAATGGGAAAATTTTCAAGCTTACTCTCACTACTCACCACATATTTCATGAGGGTTTCTCTGTATAGTCTCTTTGGTTGCCCAAAGACTGAAATAGTAGCATATGAGAGGTTTAGTTGGAGGGATCCTTGGAGCTTTGCTCCCCATGATCTTGACAGGAGCATACCATATTTTGGTGGGATGTCAACCACCACCACATCCATGAGGATGGTCTTATTGGGATATTGGACTAAGGAGACACACAAGTCTTTGATGAGGCCTAAACACTTGACTTGACTTGAGTCAAATGAGTACAAATCTTTGTAGGGTCTTGTAATATCAAGGTTCAACTTTTCAATAACTGCTTTGGGCATCAGATTGTGTGATGCTCCTGAATCAAACATAGCGTTGTGCAAAACTTTATCATGTATATGCAAACTGACATAAAAGGGTGGAATAGGTCCATATGTTGATTTTCCATTAACTTCTGGGCCAAACAACAGTTCAAGGGTATCATCCAGGACATTTACATCGTCCTTATTCTCTGGGATTTGAAGTGATCTTTGAATTTCTTGCCTATATACATCATGTTTGGCAAGTTCTAAGAGGGGGATGGATATCTTCAACTTGGCTATTTCTGCCTCTAAATTAAATGGCTTTTCCAATGGAGTCTTGGTATTGATACTGGCAGTTTTTTCTGTTTCATTTGAATTATCAGCGTTTTGCTCTTTTTTATCAGTGTTATGGGAATTGATTGCTTGCGGTTTTTCAACTTCAGGAAGGCCTTTTGGAACGTTGTTCGAGTTTTGCTCAGAGGAAGAAGGTGGCAAAAGCTGATCTACAAAAGGTTGCATTTCTGTAATGTCTTCTACAGTTACTTGATGTGGATTTGGGACAGTTGTAACAGCTGGTTTTGTTATGGCAGCCTTGCTCTTAATCTTGTTGGGTTGTTTGCCATCCTTTGTTTTGTTAGGTTCAGAAATGTCAATGGTCCTAGTTCTCAGCTTGTATTGTTTGTGTACTTCATACACAGCAGTATCATATCCTTATTTAAAATCAAAAGACTCCCTAGACTTAGTCTGAAATTTACTAAAGTTATGCTCATCTTGGTCTTCTTGGCTCAGAAAAGTTTGATGCTCACCCTTTAGATCCATCAGATTCATATGAGTGTCTTCTGTTTGCTTGTTGGATGTAGATCCTTCAACATAATTATCTTGAAAAGGGGGTCTTATGTCATGGTCTGGGCTTGACCTGCCAACATTTGTGTTCTGCGTTTTCCTAAAATTTGGGTTCCTTATGGTATTGGACTATTGCCCTTCCCATGATGATCTTCTCTCAACGCTTTCTACTCTTTCTCCCAACCTTTGTAGGCCACTGATAATCGCATCAAGCTTCTGATCAAAGGCTGAGGGTTCTTCCTTAAAGGTGGTTCTTCTTTCCATTCTGGCTCTGTTTCTTTTGGCAATTAGGTTGGCCTCTACGCTGACAGCAACATTTTGCATGTCTGCAAGGGTCTGAGGAGCTCTTTCTTTCAACTGGTATGCCATATCCGGATCGAATCCATCAGGGAATTTATACAAGGCAAGGTCAGGTGGGGGTCTTAAGTTCTGTGGTATTGCATTATAGACATTGTTGAACCTTGCACAGTACTCCAAGACAGTCTCCTGAGGACCTCTTTTAATTGTATCATATTCAGCTAGTATGTGCAAGGGGTCTTTCTTTTTCTCCCATCTGTTGGTAAAGGATTGGTAAAGCTCATCCGGAGTAGTTATGGAATTTGCAGCAAGTGATCTAAACCAAGTTCTTACATCACCGGTTAAACTTTGAACAAAAATTCTCATTCTCACGCTATCATCATCTATCTCGTAGTTTTCAAAATAGTCTTGCATCTTTTTGGTATGCTGAAGGGCTGTGAAAGGACCGGTACTATCAAAATAGGTAATTTTAGATTGGTACTCCTGAGGTAAAGCCCCGGGATTAGCAGGCAATTGCAGGGGTGCATATCTATTAGCCATATTGGCAGGGATAAGTGGGACAACAGGGATAACAGGCACAACAGGGATAACAGGGATAACAGAAGTAACTAGAACAGCAGTTGTGGTATTTGTAGTACATGCAGAGAATGGAGGTGTGGATGGAGTGCTTTGAGATGTGGATGATGAACAAGGGGAAGTAGGGTTTGAACGAAATAAAACCTTAACAGGAGTTGGAACACAGCTTGGGTAAGCTGTTTCAGGACTCAAATCAGCGAAATCTTCTCTTTGCCCTTGCTTCCTAAGGATTTTTGGGATTAGGTTTGGATTTTCAAAAGCAGCTGGAGGGTCTGGATCTAGATTTGACCTTGTATATCGTGGATTCTTCTTGGGAGCCAGCTTCCGAATGTTGTTTTTTGGTATTTTTATGGGAATATTTTTGTAATTAGCAAGGAACTGTCAGATTTTGAAATGGCTGTGTATAGCTTAAAACTAGCATGAAGATTGACTGAAGCAGCTTTTATTTGCTTCTGTTAATGTAAAACAGGAACAGTTTCAAAGGCTTCCTGGCTGACATTCAGGCTTCATCTGTAGTTTTAAGGGATATACAGCAATTAGAAAATCGATTTGTTCAGTGGATTTTTCCAACCTTCTTAGTGAAATTAACTGAGGACATCCCCAGTTGAGTCGCCATTATGTTATCACTTAGGTTGTCCCCCAGGTCGGAGTGAAGGGATACGGCCGAGGTAACCACAAACCAACTTTGGACTGCAGGTTCTAGCCCACTTGCAGTCAGAGAGGGCTCTCTCTTTATGATTTAGCTTTGTTGATGATGATTTTAGGCTAGCTATTGAGTTCAGGGATTTTTGTTTGTGTTTTGTTTGTGTTTTGGTGGGAAAATTGATGTTTTCAAGTAAAGAGGCAAGTGTAGTGTGAAAGTTTCAAACCATTGGGCATGGAGTCAAGGAAGTAAGACTGCTGGTGCGTTTTCTTGGTCACAAGAGGAATAAGGAGCAAGGTAGCTGCACATGGAACAATTTTCCAAGTTTTAAAGGATGGAAAGAATGCTAAGGAAGGAGAGGCAATTAAGAATCTCTCAGTCAGCTTAACAGAGAAAAGTGGATGAGCTCTATCTAAGGGCAGTAAAGAATCCCTAGATAACTGTCAAACACATGTGAAATAGAGTAAATATGAGCCACAAGGAATTCATATTCATGTCCAGTTCGTTTCAGATGAAAAAACATAAAGAAATAGCAGAAATTGAGCCTAGAGTGCATTTAAACAAGTTCTAAGCTAATCTTTATTTTTGCTATTTAGATGGTGAAAAATGAAAATAGAGGTAAGAGGCACTTATTGATTCATGTTGCAGCACAAGAATTCCATCATTTAGTCTCCAGAGACCATTAACAACACATCAGGCAGTCATTCTTCCAATCTCTTCAGCAATCTTTGATTAAAGAAAGTATCAGACATACAGTGCGAGTCTCTAATGAAAAGTTATCAATCAACCAACCCTTTAACTGTGATTTGAGAGCTGGGATGGGGTTACACCTCCTTATTTGACTCTGCTGGAGGCCAATCAATGCTGACTTGCTTTGGGAACTGAAGATTTCCCTTAAAAAATTTAACTGATACTCTTTGCCGCTTCATCTCTCCTCTGATCCTTTTTGACAAATGAATTGGGCTAGTTTCTCTCTCGCTGCGGGTCAAATCAAAACTTAATGGCCGCTGCTTGGCCCTCTTTTTCCTTTAGAATCGTCTTTTGTTCATCTCTGCATGCCTCGCGAAGAAAAACAGGTCATTTGGCGCATTTTGGGCTTGTTGGGGGCTGCGCAATGAGGAATTTTCCACTTCGGCCCTTTTCCCGTAGCCATGTGCGATTAGCGCCTAGCGCTAATCGCGCATGAAAAACTGCCTCGGAATTTGAATATGGGCTTCCTAAGCACAATTTTCGCCTTTCGTCTCAAAATTGATGATGACGTCAGCATGATGTCAGCAGGTGGGACCATGGTACGGCGGATGACGTGGCAAGATGACGTCAGCGTGATGACGTCAGCACGTACGGCGGTGACGTTGTAGTACGGTAAAGGGACACGGTGGCATTGATGTGGCAGGGTGACTCGGCGGTACGGTGGCAGGAGGCCACGCAGGCGGATGACGCATCAGTATGACGTGGGGCTTACGTCACCCAGCGGAGAGCGGTTTGGTGGTTTTTTGGGCACACCACCTTTGAGAAAAGGTGGTTTCGGGGAGGGGGGCTCCGCCACGCCTGGGAAGGTGACGCGTGGTGAGAATACGGCGGTAATACCGTCCATCTCCCGGATGCTAACCTTCGACACGTTGGGAGATGGGAAGTCCCGCCCACCGTAGATCTCGGGCGGGCCAGATCTGACGGCTGGCGGCAAGGACGATACAGCGGAGGGTTAAGGGACAGGGCGTGGGAATATGCGAATCTTCATACGGCGCGGCAGGGGGGTTAAAAAACTTTAAAAAATGGGTTTTGGGTTATGTACAAACGAGCGGGTTAATATATTTACACCTAGGACTTAGGCATAAGGGCGAAACAATGGGTTTTTGAGGGTTAGGACTAGGGGAAAAAGGTTGTTAATATGACCAGGTGTCAAACTAACTTCTGTTAAGACTCGGATGGGCTAAAAATAGCCTCAGATGGACTATTTTCCCCACGGACCTTTTTAGGGAAATATGGCTATAGTGCCAGGGAGGGGATATTTAATATTTTTGGGAATTTATACATAGTTTTAGTAGGGGAAATGGAAACGGATTAGGGAGTTAGATAATATAGTTAGTAATTAATATGGAAGTGACCAGAAAGCGCTAAGGTAAGGGACCTTAGGCTATTTGGGGAAATAGAACTTTGTAACAGAAGAATGGAAATCCTTGAGTGAGGCAGATCTTCACCAAGGCCAATGTTATGGAACATGATGGGACTAAGAGGCTCAAGCAGATCTTGACCTCTTTGGGAAAATCAGTGAGTGATTTGGGGAATAAGAAAGGAGGGGAGTTAGTTATGTCCAGCTTGACTTTCTCCAGATGAAAAACTGCATCATGACTGTGATCTGAAAAGATATAACACTTAGAAATACAAAATTGATCATGAATCATCATTCTGCAACCTCAAAAACTACCTACCCAGCCTACCTTCCTAACATTTTTTCTTCTTTTTGGTTTGGGTGCACTTAGACTTGCAGACCCAGCTTTACAATTTTCCTTTTTTCTGTTTTCCTATCTAAGTCTACACTTATTTCTGCCAAGGGCCCAGATTAAGCGATTGGGCTCCTTTGATTCTCTACCTATCTACAAATCTGCCAAGATTAAGCTGTTTGGACAGATATCATTCTCTATATTCTAAAATAGGAAATTGAAACCTAGAGAGACCAAGGTTAAACTGTTTGGTCTTCCCTTAACCTAACGAACTTATCAAAATGAAACAGCTCATCAAAATTAGAATACAGCAGTGGCATTTGGACTAGCACACTTTTATGACTTCTTGTTTGGCCTCTTTTTGGAAATATGGAACCTTGCAGCATGAAAGATGACATATTTGGCATGTAAAAATGCCAATCATGAAACATGAACACCTGTTGCAACAGGACGCTAACACTCAACATTCCACCTTTCCTTGGCCTGCACCCAGTATCTAATGTGGGCCGACTACAACCATATTTTCCCCGATTGTTGGACACACCAGAAATTGTTGAGCAGCTAACACCAACAAATCTCGGTCCAAGTTGTATCGAACAAGCCACGACTGATAGGATCATGGACATACACATCAAGAACACTTTCCAGGAGAGGATCCAGTTATATCAAGTTGTCAAAATATACCAACTCCTTCACCAGGGCAAGTATCTCACTAGGGATCACTTTCAACAGAAATTTCCTCACCTCATTGAGGCTCTGCATGCAATGGGGACCATTTCTTCCTAAGAGGTGAGGAATGATCTAGGTGGATATTGGTGGCCACCCACCTATTCCACCTGGACCTCCAGTTGGTTTCATCATTTTCCTTTATTATAACAGAATTTACTATTTTTAGTAGTTTTTGGGTCCTGAATTTTCGGATTTGTTTTGACCTCCCTAAATGGCATTTTTTTAGGTCCACGTTAAGCCCAGAGACATAGATAGGGGGTTGTTGAAAATGTTGTAGTACTTAGATAGACCTTTCTAACAAGGTACTATATGTGCCAAATGGATATCATATGACCAAGTTACGACCCCAAGAATTTGGTTGTCCAACAAACCCCAACGGGGCCCACAAACTTTTAGTGTTCCATCTCTTAGTGTTAGGGTTTTGGTTGTTTAGGGTTTCCCTTTGTTGTTCAATAAGAAAAAGTCCCTTGACCCTCATTGTAACACGGTTTAGAGGCATGTAACCACCACATCTCTTCTCGGAGATAAACTACAATCGCCTGAGCTAGTTTATTTCCATCCTGTATGTAAGCATCTTTTAGTTCTTAGATATTAATGAAATGAAGATTTATTTTGGTTGCATCACTGTCTTTATGTTTCTATTCATACTTCATTTCATTCATTCATAAATATGGATCAGTGGTATCAGTGTGTTCTGCTCTTTCTTTGGTTTTCTATACATGTCCCCCAATGAGTTTGAGGTATAAGGAGTTAGGGCTTGAATTGGTTGAACCATTGCAAGATCGGCCTTGTTGATGTTGACGGCCTCCCATGGCGGAAGAAAAGAAAGACAAGGGAGCAGGAAATCCTTTCAAAATATTGCTTAAGGAAGCCCTCGAG
The DNA here is from genome assembly GCA_031772625.1 of Pinus tabuliformis. Lineage (NCBI taxonomy): Eukaryota > Viridiplantae > Streptophyta > Pinopsida > Pinales > Pinaceae > Pinus > Pinus tabuliformis. The sequence goes on along the minus strand of CM062805.1, from coordinate 149,763,107 downwards.
CGACAAAGGAATGCGATGATGGACAAATTTGTCAGATCCTTCAGCGAAGACCCACAGGCGACGCATCTTCATCCAGCAGCCACCCTAGAGGCACCACTATCTTTAAGGTACAAGTAAACTTTGACATTCCCATATTTGAAGGCCAAATAGATGCAAATGTCGCATAAATGGTTAAATATGTTGGAAGAATATTTTTTTGATTCATGATTTTTCCAATAGGGAGAAGATTACTTTTTCACTCCTCAAATCCGCCCCCCTCGTCAAGGACTGGTGGGAAACCTACTATGAGTAGAGGGACGAGAGAGAACGCTCATTTTCATCTGCACCCACTTGGAGTTATTTCTGAGATTCCATCAAGGAAAAAAATTACCTTGTTGGGAGCTATGATGACAAGTACATACAATAGATATGCAGCGATAGCAAAGGGATCAAGATGTACATGAGCTGACAAATCTTTTCCATACCCTGTGCACAAAGTTGGGTATCAAATTTTCTAAGAAACAATTGGTGCTCATCCGCCATCGCCGCCATCGAGAGGAGAGGAGCTGGGAACAACAAAAAGTAGTCGGGATAAACTGGGGCTTACCCACCCCATTGAGTTCCTAGACATCTCCTCGCTTGGTGTAGCATACCAATATGCTGCCAAGATTGAGCGGAAATTCAAGCAAAAGAAGCGAGACTTTGGATCTGCAAACCCAATGTAAAGAAAAGGTGCCCCCAAGCCACATAGAAAAGTGCAAAGCCACACTGTGACCCCCCTGGATAACTCCTCAAAGCTGCAAGCCAAGAATAATGGGAAGGCGAAGAAGGACACCGGAAAGTAGTGTAAGTTCCATAAAACTCCCACTCACAACATGAACAAATGTCACACAAAGTAGGCACTAGTGGTCGAGCTCAAAGACTTAGAGACGGATGCATGCTATGATTTTGAGTTGGAACCTGAAATGGAAAGCAGATCATTGGCGTAGAACCTATAGTGATAATAGTCACCACCAAGCTCCAAAAGGAGGAACCTGAGGAACCAGAGGAGGGGGAGCGTCTCTTCCACTTGCAGATGTGGGTAAAGGGTTTGTTGGTTCAGTTCATCGTTAACAGTGGGAGCCAGAAGAACTTGATCTCAGCCGAGGTCGTTAAGAGATTGAAGCTACCAACAATGTTGCACCCACATTTGTACACCGTCGAGTGGCTCCACCAAGGGTGAGATATCCATGTCATCCAACAGTGTTGCATGCCTTATAGCATCAATCCCTTTGCAGATGAGCTATTGTGAAATGTTGCCCCTTTGGAAGTCTGTGATGTTTTATTAGGTTAGTCATACCTATGGGAGTGCCATGATGTATATGAATCCAGACCTCATTCTATTATTATTACTTTGTGTCAAAAATTGTATAGGATACGAGAGGTAGCATCGCCTACAGCCTTTTCTTTTATATATGTTAAACAATGCAATGAGATCATTTCCTAGATCAGGAAATTTGTCTTCCTTATGATATGACCCAGGTTCAATATCAGGGGTACATCATTGATGATCGAGGTGTGCATGTGGACACATCCAAGATACAAGTTATTTGGGATTGGCTAGCCCCAACCACTCTAACAGAGCTCCGCAACTTTCTGGCTCTTAGCAATTTCTATCGCAAATTCATGTTGGGATTCTCTCATATCACTTGGCCTTTGAGTCAAGCCGCCAAGGGCAGAGCGAAAGCAAATTTATTTTGATCTTAATCCCAACAAAAGGAATTTTCTGAGTTGAATCATCGCCTCTCCTATGCACCATTTCTCACATTACCAGACCTGCAGCAACCATTTGAAATTGAGACATATGTCTCTGACTATGTTATTGGTGCATTTCTTACCTGGAAGGGGCATTTGGTGGCATATCGCAGTGAGGCACACTTTGAAATACAGTCTGAAAGTATCCCACCTATGGCAAAGAGATGTATTCCATTGTACAAGGATGTCAACAATGGAAGCATTACATTATTGGGAAGGAAATGGTCATCCACACAGATCACTGACCCCTGTAGTTCATATAGACACAAGGAAAGTTATAGAACAATTGCCATCAGAAATGGTCCATGTATCTGCAATAGTTCCATTTGAACATTACATACAAGAAGGGAAGCACCAATAATTTTGTAGACTGCCTCAACCGACCGCCAGTTATGGCACTGACCACTGCGCTTAACTCTTGTGGACATGAGACTTCGGGATGGTTTCACCTTTACAAGAGAGACCTAGAATTTTCCACCACATACCAAATGCTCTTGGAAGGCAAGAAAGTTCTAGACTTTCACCTCTAGGGTGAACTGTTATACCACCTAGGACACCTATGTGTTCCTTCAAGCGAGCATGCCAAGATGATTTAGGAGGTGCACTACAATTGATTCACTGGACATTTTGGAGTAGAAAAAATAGTGCCAGTGTTGCAGAAGTATTTTTATTAGTCAAACCTTTGACGAGATGTTGGTAATTACATTAGATCCTACACCATCTGCACCATTTTCAAACCTACAATCAAGAAGCAACGCATGTATACTCATTTTCCTACTCCTAGTCAGCCCTGGGAACCCATCTCCATGGATTACATGTCGGGCCTTCCTTCTACCAACCATGGCAACGACTGTGTTTTCGTGGTCATTGACAGATTCTCTAAGATGGCCATTCCGACAGTCTGCAAGATGTATATCATAGCAGTAGCCACTCCCCCAAACTCTTCTTTGAATGAGTATGCGTACACTTTGTGATCCCACAGTCCATTATCTCAAATCGAGACAACAGATTCCTAAGGACACTTTGGTCAAGCCTTTAGTCGTCATTAGATACCAAGGTCACTAAGTCCACGCCCTTCCACCCCCAAATTGATGGCCAAACAAAGGTCTTCAACAGGATGATCATGCACATCCCACACATGTACAACTTGAAGCATCCACGCAAATGGGATGAAAGCCTCCCCTATGTCTAGCACAACTACAATAACGCTCTCCACAGCTCAACTTGCTACAACCCCTTTCAAGTGGAGTTGGGGTTCTAGCCACTATGTCCCATTGATGTTGCCATATTGTTGGCAGCTACTCAAGCATATTCAACTCATGTACAGTCCGAAGATGACAGAGCTACCAGCTTCATTGAACGCATTCAGCACATCCGCCAGTATGTCCATGACATATTGAATAGAGAAAATGCTAAGTAAACACAACGGCATGATCAGTGTCGGGTGCCACATAAGTTCCAGGTGAGCGACAAAGTTTGGTTACATTTGCAAAAGAGCACCTCGCTGGGGCCCACAGGAATCTTCACCTGCTCCGATATAGGTCATACACCATCACTAAGGTTGTACGAGACAATGCTTTCGAGCTCACCATTCCATCGTTCCTTGGCCTGCACTCAATATTCAATGTGGATAGGGAGCGGCCATAATTTCCCCCATTGTTGGACACATCAGACATTGTCAAGCAGCTGACACCAACAGAGCTCAACCCAAGTTGTATCAAACAGGCCATGACTGGTAGGATCTGTTGAATTTTCATAGTGCTACATTGTTCTTTGCTTTGATAAATGCATTTCATCATTAATACATTAAGTTCACCCCATATCATCATTACATTATTCAGATCTACACCATTATCCATCATCATATGCAATTATATATAAAGAACAACATCATCATCATCAATGTAGTGGAACATAAATGAACAATAGAAGAAAAGAATGCACACACATAGAGACACCAGGATTGGTCTAGGACCAGGGCAAAACCCACTATGGGGAAAACCCTTGTAAATATTCTTCTTCTTAGATCGTCATCAAATGATCAGAAAAAAAAGAGAGTACAATGATCCATAACTTTATCTATGCAACAAAACAACAATGATATCCATGAAACAGATCTAATCATGCTTATAATCAAAACCCTCATTTTGAGCACTGTAGTGTGTTGTCACTGATTATAGTCAACCGTTGGATATTGTTGAACACTATTGTCACTGACAGGAATCTTTGGAATACAAAAATCTCATCTATGAGTCTCAGACATAGGGAGGGGGAGGTGTGCAAGCATCTATAGCAGATCTGTACGCTCTCTGCATAACTGGATGACTGTGTCTGGAACAGATATGGATGCTCCCAAGTGAACTGGTGAGGGCGTCCGAGGACAAACATACCTAGATCTATCTCAAGATATGGATGCTCCCATAAGGTTGTTGTGCGAGCATCTATGGCAGCCCAGACACTCTCAGGATCACTCTGTGCGAGTGTATGGGGACTAATATAGCCTGATCTATCTTTGAAACCCTGGACGCTCCCATAACACATTGTGCCAGTGTCCAAGGCTCCCGAACGCTGTCAGGACCACTATGTGCCAGCATCCATGGACTAAAATGTCCATTTTTGTGCTAGCATCCGAGATCCAGAAAATCCTAGATCAGTGGGAGCTTCGACCCTGAGATTTTGGACCCTTTTGCAAACTTTCCTCCAACGGACCTGTGCGAACCATGACAATAAGAGAAGAGAAGATGGCTTGATCAATGTGTCCAAAATGAGCTTGAGGTATCTTCTATTTATAGGCTTTCATGAGGGTCCACTTGAGTTTAAGGCCAACCTAAGCAGTTACACGTGTGGTTAGGGCCGACCCATTCCATAATACGTGTATGAATAAAATAATTCAAAACTCAACTCTTGCTTGTCCAAATAAGGTGATCTTTAGGTCGATTTGGTCCTCTCAAAAAGAGGAATCTAATGCAATCATCACCACGGTCATCTGAGTTGTCAAAGGTGGAATTTGACCACAGTTGTAAAAATTAAAACTCCCTCTCAACTAGGGAGAATTCCACCTGCCAATATTTGTTCATCGATCAATATGTCATTCTGGAGTCTTCATCCCTGATCATCTATGTCATGTAGTCATCATGCCATGACCACCTCAAGTATCTCATCATTACAAATCATCAATGTACATCTTGATCTATCCCTTTCTTGTTCATGCTTATCTCTTGATTGTTCATGCTCATATGTTGAACATTCTCGAATCTCGAAGAAGAATAATTTGTTACCGGAGGAGAGCTTAAGCTACCACCCTATATCCATCAAACTGCTACCTGGAATCTCTACCAACGGGCTACTACCCGGAATATCATCATCAATCATCATCGGAGAGCATATCATCAAGGAGCACATCTCAACCTGGAACCACATCGAGGAGCACATATCAACCTGGAATCTCATGGGGGAGCTATACATATACAACCCCATATCGAGCAATAAGATATCCAAACACACAAGGGAGCACATCTCGACCCTGGGATCTCATTAGGGAACTCAATCTCAACCTGGAACTGCATAGGGTTATCTCAACCCATCCTATTTCCTATTGATATTCCCATCGATGACCCTAAATAGTCATGTGGTAGAACACCTGCATCATAATCGACTTGGGTTGTACACCCCAAGTACACTCTCAACTCATTGGCCAAATGAGGAGCGGTATTCTCGACAAGCCCTGCTTGTGGGTATGATGCCAACTAGGGTATACTCTGCAAAGACCAAACAGGGGAGCAGCATTCTCCAACCCTATGAAGATAGGGGAGCAACATCTTCAACCCTATTGGTAACAGATAGGGGTCATTCCCTATTGCCTAGAGTTCCCTCAACCCTAGAAGCCATTCTACATCAATTCCTCACCTTGGGAGCTTAGACAAGGAGGAAGAGTTGGCTCAATGTCCTCGATCAGCGCTACTCTCATCATACTCAAATCTGGTATCAGCTTGTCTCAATAGCAGTTGTTTCTTGTTCATATAGGACATCAAATCAAATATCATGTCAGAACATAAATAATCATATAAATCACAAAAGGATATCATAATCATCCTCCCTCTCAAGGAGGTGCCAACCACAAGCTTGATCTTGTTTCAAATAGTTGCATTGTCTCAATATATGAGAGTATCTCGATCCCAATTATAAATCTGGGACTTTCTGCCAGTCGGATATCACCCTATGTCATCACAATGTATCCATGTCGTATCCACATCATGCTCAGACATCTCTATAAGGATCTTCTTCATCCTGCCTAACAGCTAGGCATGCTAGCAACATCGTACTCATCCCCAGTCGTACTATGGACCTCTCGTCGAAGATATCATGACAGATATCATACTAAAGTAGCATCCAGATGATCTCTATCAATAAAAATACATCCATGCATTCACATATCATAGGAGAAATATCTCAACTTCAAAAATAGAATATCTCATATATATATTTCAAAGGATGCTCGGTGGAAACTCTATGTGAATGAAGCGGCTCAATCATGAATTTGTCCAGGCTCCATGCACATCATATATATATATATGGATGTTCAAAGCAGAACATCGATGCTTCAATCAATAGTCGGATGCCATGTCAAGTTCAACAACATCTTGAACTTCAAATCAGAGTATCCAAGGATTTGCATTTTCATTATTCAAAAACATTAATAGCTTTGCAATATAGAATTTCTTTTCCAAATTCTAGAAATTGATTCATCATGTCATGATGCGTCATTTCGAGCTTCAGAAGCTAACTCCCTCTGATTTAGATCATCAGAGGCTCATCATCTGTCAAGAGTAGACCATCAATGTGTAAAACCAAAACCATAACCAATATCAAAGCCATAACTTGGAACTCATCATCCTAGCTTCATTAGATAACTGTCAAATATAGACATATCTGGATCAGGGAGTTTGCTTCATGGAATGCTCTAAGCATAATGCCTTGTTAAGCCATAATAATCAGCCATACATGACCAATGATGTACCATCACAACAACAAAGTCAGCTCATCAGAGTTTAGAAGCCAGATCATGACCATTATCAAAGTCATTATTATCACAGTATCAATACTTTCAATCGGGTAACAGGGAGAGCTCATATCAAGTCTTGACTTCAATTATTATCATGCCAACAAGTTGTAATCAGTCATGCAATATCAATTCAAACTTCATCAGGTCATTCTCATAATCATAACATAAGTCATTTATGTCGCTAGGTGCAAATGCATACACCAAGGATGAGTCATGCAGGTTTCAATTTCATGTTGAATCACAACTATCAGTACCTCAATCATTGTGCTAGGAATGAAGAGGACAATAAAAAACCATTTTTTTGAATACCCACATAAGTCATTATGCCCACATAGCATTGATATCAAGGCAAATCAACAATCATCAAATCATATCATTAGACATCAGGTCAAGTCCAAATTAGCTATCGTAGAGAGATCTATAGTCAAAGCATATCTCAATTATCAATTCAAAGTTATTGTCAAGAATCATGACAAAACATTGTTCATCTATATCAATTAGCCAAATCATGCCAACCTCTTGTAGCACAAACATAGTGACATATCTATATGTATGTCCCAGTCACCTGCAAACACAAGTTCAGTTTGCATGTTCATGTTATGGCAAACATTCAAGCTTTTCCTACTTGCAAATCTTACTATTATCTACAACACATCTGTGGTACTGACATCTTCTAGGTGAACATCTGATTTCATGCACAATACTGCATTTTTCTGTGATCAACAATTTAACCCAACAACTTCATAAATCATATTACAGAGGCAGAATATGTCAGAGACACCTTGATTTCAGCGTTCAGACAACTTCAGAAAGATTCATATGATGGTCAACTGTAGTCAAACCCCGGGACGCTCCCTTCAAGTTAGCATGGGAGCGTCTTTAGTTGTATGGACGCTCTCTCGGCCTTATCATGCATGCGTCCAGGGACGAGATCTCCCAGTTGTATGCCTGTGTTCGGAGCAGAAACCCTAATTTATATACAAGCTTCAAATATGATACTTTGTTGTAGATCAATTATGTCAGATGCACATAAATCATACCCCAAAAACACATAATGCAAATAGTAACAAGAGTAAGAATCTTGAGAAGAGAGTCTCCCTCTGACTGGGAATCTACTTCATTCATCTTCATTCATGTCATTAACATGTCTCTCCTAGAGTCAGGCAATAGCAGATCTGTTAGATCATAAACATATATCTATCATGGTCATCAACATCATGTCATCCATATTTTATCAAGTGATTAGACTTGAAATATTAGAGCAACAATGTAAGCACAATAACACTTTCTATCAAGATAACCCCACAAGTTAGGTCAATCAATTATGCCATAGTTACTCGTCACATAAAGACATGACCATAGTTAATAAGAGGTCTAGATATCAATCTTGCACTTATACCTCTACCATCAAGGTTACCAGGCTCTTCATTATCAATACGATCAAGTTAGGTCATTCAATAAAACTTTACCAAAAGAACAAGAGTTTCAATATCTCTTTCCATATGCTTTCATCATGCTTATCACAAGCATTATCAGCAAACTCGTGTATAAGAGTCAATACGCTATCCTTCTATACAAAATCCATCATGACGAGTATCAAGAGTATCAATTTACTAGAGTCAAGGTGCTAGCCTTATTTATAGGATCAAGATGTCCAACGGATGGATGTTAGCCAATCATCAAGTGTATCAATGTATCAACATTAGATATCCTCATAGAATTCAAGAAGATCAAAATGTCCAACACCATGTGCATTATTTCATCATAGGAAACATAGATTCAAATTGCTTTCATATGCATGTATGAGCCATCAAAGGAAGAGACATCCTTATCATACCTTAGGGCTTACTGAGCCATCCAATATTACAGTTGAAATACAGCATACCATGCATACCTTGTGGTATTCAAATAACTGTGCACCTTTTCATTAGACGGCTTGAAGCACTTTGTCATATGTCATCAAGTACCTCTTTTTAGATCTAGTTTTTGTTTCTTGCATCTCAAATGATCCTCAAGAAGGATCTATTCATCACATCTCATCAAGGAGGTTAGAAACAACCATATACTCAAATACATATACAGGAAGTATAAGAAATAAACATAATCAGCGTATCCATAGGCATAAACAAAAGTAAGAGGCATCATAAGTCAAGAAATACTTATCTTCAATGAGAGGTGATCCTCTCCCTCTTGAACCAATATTCAAGAGCTATCAATGTCCATGGTCCATATACCAATGTTGCCTTCAATTATCCAACCAAGTCTGCTAGGGATTATCCCATCTAGGGCTTCATCAAATCTTTTTCAAGTGCTTGAGAATATTCACATTGACCAGCTAGGTTCCATATCTCACATTGTTTCGATAAACTAGGGTTTTCTCTCCAACCCTAACCTCATAGAATTAGTCAAACCCTAATAATAAAGTTGCCTAGGGTTTTCTTCAAACCCTAGAATTATTTTAGGTCTCCACCATCCTATTCTTTCTTCCATCAAAGGTGTCATCATTGGGGTGATCTCCATGGATTTGCTTCAGCCCAGCTCTGATACCATGTTGATTTTTCATAGGGCTAAATTGTTCTTTGCTTTGATAATTTCATTTCATCATTAATACATTCATTTCACCCCATATCATCATTACATTATTCAGATCTACACCATTATCCATCAGCATATGCAATTATATAGAAAGAACAACATCATCATCATAAATGCAGTGAAACATAAAGGCACAATAGAAGAAAAGCATGCACACACATAGAGACACCAGGATTGATTCGAGACCATGGAAAAACCCACTATGGGGAAAGCCCTTGCAAATATTCTTCTTCTTAGGTCATCATTAAATGATTCAGAAAAAGAGAATACAATGATCCATAACTTTATTTATGCAACAAAACAACAATGATATCCATGAAACAAATCTAATCATGCTTATAATCAAAACCCTCATTCTGAGGATTGTAGTGTGTTGTCACTAACTCTAGTCAACTACTGGATACTGTTGAACACTATTGTCACTAAGCAGAATCTTTGGAATATAGAAATCTCATCTCCCGGGAGGGGGAGATGTGTGAGCATCTATAGCAAATCTGTACGCTCTCCGCATGGGTCCAGAACAGATCTGGATGCTCCCAGGGGAACTAGATGGGGGCGTCTGGGGACAAACATACCCATATCTGTCTCAAGCCATAGATGCACTCATAAGGTTGATGTGTGAGCGTCTATGGCATCCCGTACACTCTTAGGACCACTCTGTGTGAGCGTCTGGGGACCAATACAACCCGATCTATCCCTGAAACCCTGGATGCTCCCATAACACACTACCAGCGTTCAAGGCTCCCTGGATGTTGTCAGGACCACTGTGTGTCAGCATCTAGGGACTAACATGTCCAATTCTATGCGTCCAAGATCCAGAAAACCATAGATCAGTGCAAGCTTCGACCTTGAGATTTCGGACTCTTATGCGAACTTTGCTCCGATAGACCTATATGAACCAAGACAATAAGAGGAGAGAAGATGGCCTGATCAATGTGTCCAAAATGAACTTGAGGTCTCTTCTATTTATAGGATTTCATGAGGGTCCACTTGAGGTTAAGTCCGACCTAAGTAGTTACACATGTGGTTAGGGCCAACCCATTCCATAATACATTTATGAATAAAATAATTCAAAACTCAACTTCCTTTTGTCCAAATAAGGTGATCTTTAGGTCGATTTTGGTCCTCTCGAAAAGATGAATCTAAGGCAGTCATCATCTTGGTCATCTGAGTTGTCCAAGGTGGAATTTGACTGCAGTTGCAAAAATTAACAGGATAATGGACACATATATCAAGAATACTCGCCAATAGAGGATTCATCTATATCGAGTTGTCAAAGTAGGCCAACTACTTCGCTAGGGTAAGTGGCTCATCAGGGACCAGGTTCAACAAAAATTTCCTCACCTCATGGAGGCTCTGCACGCAATGGGGAGCATTGCTTCCTAAGGGGGGAGGACTGATCCAAGTGGATATTGGTGGCCACCCACCTATTCCACCTAGACCTCCAGCTAGTTTCATCATTTTCTTTGGTTATAGCACAATTTACTATTTTTAGAAGTTTTTCGGGTCCTAAACTTCTGGAGTTGTTTTGACCCCCTAAATGGAATTTTTTAGGTCCGGAGAAAAGCCTATAGAACCACAAATATTGTAGTATTCGAAGAGACCTTTCTAACAAGGTATCATACGCGCCAAACAGAGATCATATGACCAAGTTACAACCCCGTGAAGTTGGTTGTCCAACTAACCCCAACGGGGTCCAAAAACTCTTGGTGTTCCATCTCCTAGGGTTAGGGTTTTGGTTGTTTAGGGTTTCCCTTTATTGTTCAATAATAAAAAGGCCCTTGAGCCTCATTGTGACACAGTTCAGAGCCATCTAGTCACCACATCTCTTCTCATAGATAAGCTACCATCACCGGAGCTAGTTTATTTCCATTCTTTAGGTAAACCTCTTTCAGTTCTTTGATATTAATGAAATGAAGATTTATTCTTACTGCATCTTCATGTTTATGTTTATATATGTACTTCATTTTGTTCCTTCATAAATCTGGATCATGTCAATTGCTCAGCAATGTCTAATGTGTCCAACAATGGTGGAAAGTATGGTCGAAGGTTGTCCACGTTGAATAAGAGGTGTAAGTCAAATGATGGAGAGATACTAAGCTCAAAATTGTTGTCTCCCATAGCCTAAGCGATGGTGTAAGGCCTGTATCAGAGTTGTTGAAATTTACGATAGGCTCCAGCAAGGCACTCTTTCTATAGATGTAACCAAAATTTTTCACCCACCTAAAACTTATGGGGCACCCGATGTTGATCATGTTGTTATTTGTATTTGGCATTGCCTTTCTCCAAGATGTTGTGAACTTGTTGGTGGATGTGTTGAACACGCTCAATAAACCTAGTGGCTTTATCAGCTTTGGACTAAACATGGGCACATTCTTCTTGCGTAGTTGCAAAAGGCGGTGCAACATCAAGGGGACATAATGGTTGAAATCTCTGGCCCACTTCAAAGGGGTTGCGGCTAATCGAGCTATGGAGAGATTTGTTGTACTTGTGTTGTACATAGGGAAGACTCTAATCCCATGTTCGCGGATGCTTAGAGTTGTACATGCGTAGTATGTGTACAATCACCTTGTTGACAACCTTTATCTAGCCATCAGTCTGGGGGTGGAATGCAGTCGATTTGGTGAGCTTGGTGTCCAACAATGACCAAAGGCTCGACCAAAACGCGCTTAGGAACCTATTATCTCAATCTAATATAATGGCCTGCGAGATCCCAAAATATACCCACACTCATTCAGAGAAGAGTCTGGCAGTGGCCCTTACTATGATACTCTTCTTGCAAGCGGCCAATATGGCCATCTTAGAAAATTTGTTGACGACCACAAATACACAGTGGTCATCATGTCTGGTAGAAGGAAGGCCATACATATAGTCCATGGATATGGATTCCCAGAGTCGGCTAGGAGTAAGCATAGGAGTATACAAGCCTTGCTTCTTAATAGTTGGCTTCACAATGGCACAGGAAGTGCAAGATCTGATGTATTTTCCAACATCCTATCAGAGATTTGGCCAATAAAAATATTTATGTAGTAAGGCCACAGTTTTCTCCACGCCAAAGTGTCTTGTGACCCGACTATAGTGTGCCTCCGAAATCAGCTTGGAATGTTTGCTTGAAGGAACACAAAGGTGCCCCAATTATCAAAATAATGCATCTTGGAGATGGAAGTTTGGAACTTGCTTTCCATCCAATATCATTTTGTATGTGGTGGAAAACTTTGGATCATTTTTATATATTTGCAGCCATCAAGAGGTCTTGTGGCCACAAAAGTTGAGAACAGTGGTTAGTGTTGTAACCGATGGCCGACTGAGGCAATTTGCAACATGATTGGTGTTGCCCTTCTTGTATTTGATATTCAAATGGAATTTTTGCATATATGTTGACCACTTCTGATGGTGATCATTATACAACTTCCCTTGGGTCTATATAAACTGCAGGGGTCGGTGATCTGTGTGGATGACCATCTCCTTCCCTAGAATGTAATGTTTCCATTGCCGACAAGCCTGCATGTTGGAGTACATCTCCTTATCGTAGGTGGGGTATTCCTTAATGGTGTCAAAAAGTGTCTCATTGTGATAGGCCACCAGATTCCTTTGTTGGGTGAGAATTGCACCAATAGCATAGTCAAAGGTGACTATCTCAATTTTAAATGGTTGTTACAGGTCTGGCAATGTGAGTATCAGTGTCAAGCAGAGGCGGTGCTTCAGCTCAACAAACACCTTATGTTGGGACTTGAACCAAAAAAAAAAATCTTTCGCTCTGCCCTTGGAAACTTAACTCAAAGGTAAAGTGATATGAGAGAATCCCAGCATGAACCTTCAATAAAAATTGGCAAGGCCCAACAAGTTGCAAAGCTCTATTAGAGTGGTCGCGGTTAGCCAATCCTAAATGACTTGGATCTTAGCCGGATCCACATGCACACCTTTCTCATCAGTGATGTAGCCTAGATATTGGACTTGGCCCATACCAAATGTGCATTTATCCAAGTTGGCACAGTGTGTGCTACCGCAGGTTTTGAAGGACCTGCTGAATGTGTTGCAAGTGCTATCCCCAACTTTTGTTGAAGATGAGGATGTGGTCTAGATAAAAAACCATGAATGAGTTGGTGAAAGGTCGTAAATGTCATCCATCAGCCTCATGAAAGTAGCAGGGGAATTTTTTAACCCAAAGGGCATGACCAACCATTCAAAAAGGTCTTCCTTGGATTTGAAGGCGGTCTTCCATACATTTATGGACTCTATTGGAACCTGATGATAGAAAGACTTCAAATCGATCTTACTAAAATATTTGGCCCCCTTGAGCTGGTCCAAAAGGGCATCAATTCGTGGGAATTTTTTGTCCTTTCCTCGAACAGATCCTCTCTTTGTGTTGCAATCGTGCCCCATCAGCAAGTTCATGTTTGTCGTGGGGCTTCCTATTATCAGGAGAGTGGGGAACAGAGGCATACAAGAGCACAAATTTGAACAGAAGGTTTGGTATTATGGTTTTAGGAACTCACTCCCCCACCAATCCAAGTAAATATTGTTCAGGTAAAATAGGAAATTATTGGAAGTATGGTTTTAGGAACTCACTCCCCGACTAATCCAAGCAGATATTGTTTAGGTAAAATAGGAGATTACCAATCAAGGACACACTCTCTCAAACATGAAAGTTCTAGAAAATGTGGTAGATTAGGTTCCTAACACAAGGCATATGTGTGGTCGATACAACCAACATATGTATACACTAGCCATCTACTAGCACATGAAGTTTCTACTTGGAAAAGTATTATTAAATAGAGATGAAAGTCATGGGAATATTCTACTCTCCTTGGGCCACTTGCAACGTCAAATGTTTGCTTTACATCATCAGTTGGGGTGCATTGAAAAGCACATATTCATTCCTATATACTCTAGTTGCTCTATTGGTAGCAACAAGGAGCCTATACTAATAGAGGCCATTGATTCAGACCATTCGTCTTAGTTGATCTTTTCATGTTACATTTTTATTTTTTAAGTTTTGGTTATGGCCTTGAACGCTTAGTTTATCATATATGTATTTTGAATCTTGCTCCCTTTGCAATATTTTATCTTCTTCCTCTTTGAAATGACTAAATTTTTGGTAATGGTCGAATGTTTCTAGCAACCTACCTCTCTAAACTTCTATGTTTTATCATGTAATATCTTGTTTTGAAGGAAATACAAATATTCAATTTTATATATATATATATATATATATATATATATATATATATATATATATATATATATATATATATTCATTTAAAATATAAGTAACCAACATCATTAAACATCTAAATCATAAAATAATAGTGTGAGAATTTTCATGTACAATTCACACCTTTCTTTGAATATGCAACTTCATTTTTCAATTTTTAGTAAATATTTTAAAGAACGGAATTTTACTCATAACAAATTTCTAAAAAAAGCTTAATTTCAAAGAGTGTTTGATCATTTCCATACTTTTATTTTTTATCCCTATATCTTGTTAACTTTGCTACCTTGGACAAGAGGAATGGCCTCGGCCATAGCTCTGCATATGTGTCTGATAGTAAAATGAGCACCCATGTCCCTCCAGATATCGATGGACACCACAATAAGTTCTTTCGCAACTACACTTTAAAACCTATAAGTCCAACGTGTTTTCTACAAATACATCATTGCATAGGTTTAAACTCCGCAACTTCAGTTTTCCCACCAGCAGGCTCCACCTGGTAGAGCATAAACCTTCAAGAGATTGAAAGTTGAGTTGAAGAGTTGTAAGGCAGAAAATAAAAAGCTCATTACAAAGCAAAAAGAGCAGGAAAGTCTAAACAGAATGTTGTTACAGACTTTGCCACAGATGCAAGGATTGTTGCAATATGCATCAACCTCTCGAGATATAAAAGAATGGCATGATGACAAGGATAGAAAGAAACCTCGAAAAGGCTGCAAAGGAAAGAAAACTAGTATAGTGTTGGAATTGTGGAAAAAACCATTTGGGAAGGAACCATCCTCAACAACAACAAATCGGCACAAAGTTATACAACGTACAAAAAGAAACAACAGTGAATGATGTGGCCCAGAACATGCCATGAATTCATGTTGCATTGGATAACAGGTAAGCAAACAAACAAGCTACGATAATCCAAATGGAAGGTATGGTCATTAACCAATCTGTTTCAATTTTAATTGACCTATGTTCTAACTTCAGCTATATTTACCCAAAGGTTGTAGAGAAATGTGAATTGACAAAGAAAAGTCATGAAAAACCATAGTTGGTTCAACTGGTCACAAGGACTAAGAGGTGAGTGACAAACATAGTGGAGTCATGCCCTATAGAGATTAGTGGTATGACCACCATAGTTTCTCTCAATTTATTTCCATTGTGATCATATCATGTTTTAATAAGCATGGACTGGTTAGCAGCCCACAAAACCAAGATTGGTTGTTATGCCAAAGTGTTGGAATGCCTTAGTGATGTTGGTGAGAAGATAACATTACAAGGGATAAAGAAACCAATCATGCTCAAGAAAATAATTGTGCTTTAAGTAAAGCAATGCAATAGAAAGGGCTATGTATTGTATGTTATCCACATGACTAAGGAATTGGAAGGCAATGAGGACCGATTTGAAATTCACCTAGTGTTAAAGCAATTTAGTGATGTATCCCTGAAGAAATCCCAAGATTACCACCTAGAAGAGATATTGACTTTACCACTGAGTTAATTCCAAGAAAAACACCAACAACAAAGGCTCCATATCGCATGATTACTCCTAGAATTATGGAATTGAAGATACAACCGAAAGAGATGTTTGATAAAGGGTACATTCGACCCAGTGTATCACCCTGGGGGAGCCCTAGCATTGTTTTTTAGAAAGAAGGATGACATGTTGCGGTTGTGTATCAACTACTGACAGCTAAATAAAGCTACATTGAAGAACAAGTACTTGTTGCCAAGAATTGATGATTTATTTGACTAACTAAGATGGGTAGTAGTTTTTTCCCAAATATATTTGAGGTCTAGATACCATCAGGTCAGGATTAAAGATGAATATATCCACAAAACAACCTTCAAGATGATATATGGCCACTCTGAGTTTGTAGTGGTTCCATTTGGCCTAAAGAATTCCCCAGCCACATTCATATTCTTGATGAACAATGTCCTCAGACCCTATTTAGACAAAATTGTATTGATCATTGTAAATGGCATCCTAGTGAATTCAAAAACCAAGGAAGAGCATGAAACCACCTGAGAGCAGTATTACAATTACTGAGGAAGCATAAGCTATATGAAAAAATCAGCAAGTGTGAATTCTTCCAAACCCAGGTTCATTACTTGGGGCATCTTATTTCAAAGGAGGGAGTGGTTCTGAGATCTTGAAAATATCAAGGCCATAATGGAGTGGCCCATTTCCCAGAATGTCATGGAGATCAGATATTTCATGGGATTAGGTAGATATCGCTGATGGATCATTCATATTTTTTATAAGATCAGACATCCAATCACTGCCTTGCAAAGGAAAGGAGTCAAATTTCAGTGGACACCAAAATGTGCAGCCAATTTTGAGCAGCTTAAGAAATTACTCACATGTGTGCCTCCAGAGAAGGACTTTGTGGTTTCCATCGATGCTTTGTTATGATGCTTTGTTATGAGTCTTAATGCAAGAAGGACATGTGATTTGTTATGAATCAACGAAATTAAATGAACATGAGAAGAATTATGTTATCCGCGATTTAGATCTAGCAGAAACAATGCATGCTTTAAAATTTTGGAGGCATTATTTATTGGGGAAATGCTTTGTGTTGATGATGAGCCATGGGGGATTGAGATACCTATTTGACCAACCTAAATTGAATACCATAAAAGCAAGATGGTTAGCTTCGATCAACAAATTTGGTTTTGAGATAAAGCACATCAAGGGAAAAGAAAATAAGGTGGCAGATGCACTCAATAGGAGTCTACAAGAGGCTCATTTGGCAGCCTTGAGTACTTGTGCAGTTGACATCAAGGAAAGGATTAAAAAGGCATTGTCTCATGATAGACACTACTAATATGTAAAGAAGTGTTGGTAGAAAGAACTAGAGGGATCTGTGACTAAGAGCTACTAGCTCACCGATGATGGTATGTTGTTGTTCAAAAATAGAAAGTACATGTATGATGTAGTTGATTCGAGAAGGTTCATCATGGATGAGTTTCACAAAATACCTTACTCAAGTAAAATCCTGATTATCAGAAGATGATAACAACAATAAAGAAAATATATTATTCGCTAGGATTGAAGAAGGAAGTTTTTAAATATATTGTTGAGTGTCTAGAGTGCCAACAAGTAAATGTACATTCCAGGATTGTTGCAACCAATCCCAATCCTTGAGTGGAAGTGGGAAGTCATATATATGGACTTCATTACAGGATTGCTAAAAACACCAAAACAACGTGATGCCATTATGATGGTGATGGAAAAGCTAAGAAAGGAATCTCACTTTATAGTTGTCAAGTACACTCATGAAACCATTGATATAGCTCAAATGTTCATAAAGGAAATATTTAGATTGCACGGTGTGCCTAGGAAGATTACATCATATCGATATGCTAAGTTCACTTCAATTTTTGGAATGCGTTTATTGTTGGTCTTGGAATCCAACTAGATTTTAGTATTGCTTATAATCCTTAGACAGATGGCCAAATGAAAAGAGTGAATAGAATTTTGGACATGTTGAGAATATATGTCATGCATTAGCTAAAGAAGTGGGAAGTTTTCCTACCATTGGTGGAGTTAGCTTACAACAATGGATATCAAGAATCATTAGGAATGAGGCATTTGAGGCACTACATAGTTGAAAATGTAACACTTCTATCAGTTGGGATGACCCAGTAATCAGAATAGTGCTTGGACCTGATCTACTAAAGGAAATAGAACAGGAAGTGGTCAAGATCAAACAGAAATTTAAGGTATCTCAAGATAGGCAAAAGAGTTACGCAGATTAGCAGAGGATACACAAGGAATTCCAAATGGGAGAGCACGTGTATCTCCGCATCATACCAAGGAAGAGCTCACTAAAAGTGCGTTCTTGTGTGATATTAGCACCCAAACTTTGTGGACCCTTTTAGATTTTGGAAAGAGTGGGGTCAGTGACTTATAGATTGACCTTGCCACCCATGTGAATGCACATAATGCTTTTCACATTTCTTTGCTTAAGAAGTATGTACATGATGCTAACCATAAAGTTGAATTGGTTTATGACACGAGAAAAACCTGAGGGAGAGTTCCAACCAGAACCACCGTGCATTCTAGACCAGAAGAAGATTGTGCTCCAGAATTGAGTAATAAAGCAGGTCAAGGTGCAATGTAAGCACTTTGGACCTGATGCAACCACCTGGGAGATGGAAAAACAAATGAGGGTGTTATACCAATTTTTGTTTGATGAATTAGCAGATGTAAGAGTTGTTATATAAAGCTCAGTTTCTGTTCTTTTGCTTTCTAGCTACAGAAAACACCAAGGATGATGTTCCTTTAGGGGGGTGGGGTTTGTAACACCCCTTGTGTTAGCCCTTGATTTTGTAATGATAAATGATCACTGTAATTATAAATAAATTTTATATTTGGTTGGCCTGAAGAGTGGGTTAGATGGATCCACAACTTGAGGGAGATTTGTCAGTGGTGTTAGCTGACATAGCTAAAGCACACCATCAAATAGTTGGCAAGCAATGATAAGGCAGAGGAGATGCCCACATTTCCCTGATTCCATGACGTGAAGGGGATGGAAAATGAATAGTAGTGTGTGGGGGGCACAAAGAGCCTAAAGAAAAAGAAGGGAGGTAACCAAAACAGAAGAGGAGAAGAACATTAGATAGAAGATTGGAGTAGGTATTGAACACCAGACAGAAAGAGTGAGAGAACTCTAGAGAAAAGACAAGGTTGAGCGCAAGATCAATGAGCTGCACACCTGAGAAAGTCTGCTCTGATTGATGGGATATGATTCCCTATAATTAATGCACAGAAATTGTTGGATTGTGGTTTGTGAGAGGCTCAAAGAAGGAATTGGGTTATGAGTTCTCATTGAAAAGGGTTGATAAACCACTTAGTTCTTGTCAAGTAAGTTTATAAACCACTCAAGTGCTTGTTGTAGGGTTGATAAACCATTGATTGCTTGTCAAGAAGGCTCGTAAACCACTTAGTGCTTGCCATAGTTTGATAAACCACTAGGCAGGGTAGCGATCCATTGGGGTGCTTGTTGAAAAGGGTTGATAAACCAATAAGTGCTTGTTGATGAGGATGATAAACCACTCAGTGTTTACCAAGTAAGCTAATAAACCACCTAGACCATGAGCTACAGGTTCCTGTAGTGCTTGCTTTGAAAACATGGTTGATAAACCACCTATAAAGTAAACCCATACTCCTAAGAAACTGAGTAATACCCCAGTTGAACTCGGTTGGATTCCCTAAGAAAGAAATCCCTCGGATCATGGATCCGGCTCGGGATGGACAGTTGCAAGAAAGATTTTGGTGTAGTCGGCCTATGGTTGGGTGGAGAGTTGAAGTCCCACCTGCAGTTTTCAGCCATCCCTAGCCATTCAAATAACTTCCATGGCTTGTGTATATTTGAATGAGATTGAATACCATCACTGATATGTTAATGACTAATGTATGGCTTTGTGTTATTCATGAACGGTCATTGAAAATTGTTGTATGTCCTTGATGGGAAACTTTTACGTATGATATTTTGGGTAGGTTCGAATACTAGCTTTATGTGGATGATATGAATGTTCTTGGTTATATAGTCAATTTTGATTGGTTGCATGAATACATGCAAATAACTTATAATACTAGTTCGATAGTTGGCATGCTTATAAATTGAAAGGTTGATTGTTCTTGCTTAATAATGTTATGCATTTTGTTATGCATGGGATATGCAATATATTTTGTATAAGAACCTTGCAAGAGTTATAGAGATCCGAGTTAAATTGATGTGAATGGTTACACCCTTAACTCTGTAGAATTGGCAAGGCAGTGGGTTTCTAATGAAAAAGTTCGTCTAGAAACCCATGGAGATTGTATGCCTGTGTATTCCAACCTACAGGGTTGCATTCAACTGAATAAGCCTTAAAATCATTTTATATGGCAGAACTTTGAAAATGGGCATTGTAGACAGTGTGCGCGGGACGAGTGTATCCTCATTGTCTAATGTAAAGTTTCATGTCGCACCGCACCTCCCTTGCCAAAGCAGTATGCTTGATCATTTTAGTGTTGGTGTTATTATTGATGGCACAAGAAAGGATTATTTCAGTTACCCGACATGAAAGCTCATGCAGATTAGCAAAGGATGCACAAGGAATTCAAAATGGGAGAGCACGTGTATCTCTGCATCATACCACGGAAGAGCTCACTAAAATTGGGTTCTTGTGCCATATTGGCACCCAAATTTTGTGGACCCTTTTAGATTTTGGAAAGAGTTGGGTCATTGGCTTATAGATTGGCCTTGCCACCCACGTGAATGAAAATAATGTTTTTCAAGTTTCTTTACTTAAGAATTATGTACATGATGGTAACCATATAGTTGATTGGTCTATGATACGAGAAAAACGTGAGGGAGAGTTCCAACCAGAAACACTGTGCATCCTAGACTAGAGGAAGACTATGCTCCGGAATTGAGTAATAGAGTAGGTCAAGGTGCAATGTAAGCACTTTGGACCTGATGTAGCCACCTGGGAGATGGAAAAACAAATGAGGGTGTTATACCCATTTTTGTTTGATGAATTAGCATATGTAAGAGTTGTTATATAAAGCTCAATTCTTGTCCTTTTTCTTTCTATCTATAGAAAACATCAAGGATGATGTTCCTTCAGGGGGATGGAGTTTGTAATACCCCTTGTATTGGCCCTTGATTTTGTAATGATAATGATGACTGTAAGTATAAACAAATTTTATATTTAGTTGGCCTAAAGAGTGGGATAGATGGATCCACAATTTGAGGGAGATTTGTTAGTGGTGTTGGTTGGCATAGCTAAAGCACACCATCAAATATCTGGCAAGAAATGACAAGGCAGAGGAGATGCCCACATTTCCCTGATTCCATGATGTGAAGGGGATGGGAATGAATAGTATTGTGTGGGGGGGCACAAAGAGCCTAAAGAAAAAGAAGGGAGGTAACCAAAATAGAAGAGGAGAAGAACATTAGACAGAATATTGGAGTAGGTGCAGAACACTAGACAGAAAGAGTGAGAGAACTTTAGATAAAAGACAAGGTTGAGTGCAGGAGCAAGGCGCTGCACACCTGAGAAAGTCTGCTCTGATTGATGGGATGTGATTCCCTGTAATTAATGCACAGAAATTGTTGGATAGTGGTGTCCAAGCATGGAAGGTTTGTGAAGGGCTCAAAGAAGGAATTAGGTTATGAGTGCTCATTGAAAATGGCTGATAAACCACTTAGTTCTTGTCAAGTTAGTTGATAAACCAATTAGATGCTTGTTGTAGGGTTGATAAACCATTGATTGCTTGTCGAGAAGGCGAGTAAACCACTTAGTGCTTTCCAAGTAGTTTGATAAACCACTAGCCAAGGTAGCAATCCACTGGGGTGCTTCTTGAAAAGGGGGTATAAACCACTAAGTGCTTATTGATGAGGTTGATAAACCACTCAATGTTTACCAAGTAAGCTAATAAACCACCTAGACCATGAGCTACAGGTTCCTGTAGTGCTTGCTTTGAAAATATGGTTGATAAACCACCAATAAAGTAAACCCATACTTCTGAGAAACTGAGTAATACCCCAGTTGAACCCTTTTGGATTCCCTGAGAAAGAAATCCCTCAGATCATGGATCTGGCTCAGGGATGGATAGTTGCAAGAAAGATTGTGGTGTAGACGGCCTATGGTTGGGTGGAGAGTTGAAGTCCCACCTTCAGTTTCCAACCATCTCTATCCATTCAGATAAGTGTCATGGCTTGTGTATATTTGAATGAGATTGATTACCATGACTGATATGTTAATGATTAATGTATGGCTTTGTGTTATTCCTGAATGGTCATTGAAAATTGTTGCATGTCCTTGATGGGAAACTTCCATGTATGCTATGTTGGCTAGGTTGGAATACTAGCTTTATGTGGATGATATGAATGTTCTTGATTATATATGCAATTGTGATTGGTTGCATGAAGACATGCAGAGGACTGTTAATACCAATGCTTTGATGGTTGGCATGCTTATAAATTGAAAGGTTCATTGTTCTTGCTTAATAATTTTATGCATTTTGTTATGCACGGGATGGATATGCATTGTATTTTGTATAAGAACCTTGCAAGCATTATAGAGATCTGAGTTAAATTGATGTGAATGGTTACACCCTTAACTCTATAAAATTGGCAAGGCAGTGGGTTTCCGATGAAAATTTTGGTCTAGAAACCCATGGAGCTTCTATGCCTGCGTATTCCAAGCTACAGACTTGCATTTGATTGAATAAGCCTTAGAATCATTTTATATGATAGAACTTTGAAAATGGGCATTGTAGACGGAGTGTGTGGGACGAGAGTATCCTCATTGTCTAATGTAAAGTATCATGTCGCACAAAACCTCCCTCACCAAAGCAGTATGCTTGGTCATTTTAGTGTTGGTGTTATTATCGATGGCACAAGAAAGGATTATTTCAGTTACCCGACATGAAAACTCACGTCGCGACATCGCAGCCCCCCCGCCCTCGTCCCCCCAAAACAAGTAATATACAATGGAATGGGGATTGTTGATGGAGGGCTTGGGATAAAATCACTTGACAAGAGTATTATTGTTGTGCCACCCCAGTTGGCATGATGCCTAACTATATCTTACGCTATGGCGCGGTGGCGAGATAGTAATATACACGCCCAGAGAATCAAGGTTTTGTACGAAGGGTTTGTCCCTATGGGACCACCATGGGGCATGTTAAGGTGGCAAGTGACATGTAAGCCGAGTAGGGTTGCATGGACGCCACAGAGGCAGGTGATGTGGATTTACTTAATGTGGCACCTAAGTGGAGTGACATGTGGCAGGTAGAATCATCCCTGTTGGATGGCTAAAAAGTAAATTTTCAAATGAAACATGGCACCATCAGAGGATACTACTTGGCATGGTGACATTAGAAAGAAGAACATGGAGATAGATGACATGGATGAAAGATGGCACCACAAGGCATGCGACATCATCTTGGAGATAGAAGGCATGACATCAAATTTTTGGCATTGGAATACGGGAAAGTTCTCATGTGCGCCTTCTATATAGAATCTAACGGAGAGTACTAGACAAGAAACTTTTTTGGTGATTAATGTAAATGTTTACGTCCTAACGCGTCGCAAAGGCCAAGCAAGAGATTCCAAAGGAATGGCATGGTGTCGCTATGGTGTGATGATGTGGTGGGAGACACATTCGATGGCAGGTGATGTGGTATCGTCACTTAGGCCACATAAGACATTGTGTGGCCATGCCTACTAATATGGAAAGGCTTAATGAGCAAATCTTCAAATGGGCATAACTTTCAATCTTAGGGTCAAAGTGATAAAAAAAATTATCATCGAAAAGCTCTTGATGAGCCAAATGTGATGGTGACATTTTGGATGAGGTTGGAAAAAAAGAGGATTTGTGTGACCCTGTCTTCATTATAGACCTTGAAGATTAGGTTAATTTTGATGTAACACCTTCCACATCCCAATAAATATCCAAGGAGGTGGGAAGGTGTGTTACAAATACTCTCCCAATACAAATTAAACAATGAAGTAAATTAAAATATCATGAAATAGTATAAATCTTAGAAACCATGGCATCTGGCGTTCGGTGGCTTTTCCTGATAGTAGCGGTTTGAAGGCTGAGACCACAGTTGGCGATGTCTGTTTGGGCCCTGCGTGCCCAGTGGTGGAGGAACTTAAAGACCACGACGCGGTCGTCTGATGCCTTCTGAGCCATGATTTCATCCCCAGTTTTCTTCTTTGTTCTCCAGGTCGCTGCTTATGTTTATCTGGTTTTGACAATGTTTCTTTTTTGGCAAAAGGTCTTCGGCTATGCAGTTGTTTTGCTTTGGGCATCTGGTCAGTTTAGACAGCCTGATTGCTGACCTCCTTCTTATCTTACTATGGTTTTCCAACATGCACAATTCTCATTATCTGGTGTTTTGGAATGTTGTTTCTGGTGTCTTGGAATGTTGTATCTGGTCTTCCCATCCATGGGATAGTTGCAATATGCTGACGGACAGTCTCAGCTCTGCTATGAGGTCTCGACCTCCTTGTACATGTATTTTTACTTCCTTTTAATAGAATTATCTGGTGTTTTGGAATGTTGTTTTTGGTGTCTTGGAATGTTGTATCTGGTCTTCCCATCCATGGGATAGTTGCAATACACTGACGGATAGTCTCAGCTCTGCTATGAGGTCTCGACCTCCTTGTAAATGTATTTTTACTTCCTTTTAATAGAATTAGTATTTACTGAGAAAAAAAAAATCTTAGAAACCAAAAATACATTATAAAAAATAAATAAAAAATATCAAGCTAGTAACTCTACAAAATGTATAATAAATAAATTTGATTACAAAAACTAACATAAGTTTTGCATATTCATAAATAATGACAATTTATTTATCTTTCAACTATAGAATATTCAAGAGATTAGTTGAGAGATGTTCCATGCAATTAAAGATATGTAGTATAGATATCTTCCCTGAGATGGAATTTGAGGCTACAAGGACAAAGGAGCCAATGCTCATAAGTTGAGCTAATATGCATAGCATAGTATAGGAATTTCATTGAGTCATTAAACAACCAAGCAAGTAACTCTCCTCCAAATCAGCAAAGTCCTATAGATATATTCTTCCATCCATTGTTATATGTGTAAATAGTTCATTGTATGAAATGTGGAATTTTCTTGCATGATTAATACATGGATCTTAAGCATTCAGGACTTAGGAAATGCATTGTGGGTGAATGGAACCTAACTTACATAACCTCTGTGCATACCTATAACCATTTAGAGTTCATCCCTTACTTATAGCCAATGATACTTAACCCCTGATCTATAATTTCCTCCTCACAGTGTTGATATTGGTTAATTTCTAAATTGGTAATAATTAGAAATGGAGAACAGTGGATTACCAGTCTTATGAAACGAGATATTGAAATGAATGCTATAGTTGGAAATATAAGTATTGGTGTAAATGATGGTTGACATTAGTTGTGACTAAATGGATGTAAGATTCTTCCAATCCCATAATGATCGTACTTGGTCAATTCTTCCACAATTATGTGAGGATACTTTCCCACTAATTGATTGCTTTGATAATTCAAAGGAGGTGGAGAGATTTATTTAGAGAGATGAATTCTAAGTCTAACAATTAGCAATTGAGTATTTACATTCATATGGTCCCTCTTCTCTAGTAAAACCATATCCATTCTTTCTTTATTTTTTATTGCAAATATGAAAAAGTCATTATATTCCAAAAAGAGAATATACATGAAACTCTCCCTAGAGGGACTGAGGAGAAAAGCTCATAGTTACAATATCTTAGCCTAAAGGGACTCATATATCGATATGTGGTGTATCATAGATACCCTTATCATTAGCTTAAAGTGTACAGTCCCTTTTATGTCACTAGATCCACTCACATACTTTGAACATTACAATGTCAATAAAAATGCAAATATAATAAAAGAAAAAAAAAGGCTAATAATTAAAAATGAAAAGACAAGTCTTCTATCACCTGAACATCATTAGATTCATGAGACATCAGTGATACATCATTGAGATAGAGGGCTTACTTTGAGAGCATGTCTATTGTCATATTCAACTATAGGAAAATGTGAGTGAAGGTGGTCCATTTGAAGCCTCAAATATTCTTGCAAACTAGATTTAGTATACATTGAAGATGGACCACTTGAAAATTAACTATCATTACCCTAATTAATGACCACCTTAGAGATGCCCACTATTTGCAATTTTGAAACTCCATGGAAAACAAGCTAACTAAATTTACTACCTTCCACCCCCAAATAGATGGGAAAAGAAAGGTGGCCAAAAATATGGATGTGCATATCCTGCACATGCAAAACTCCAAGCATCCACATGGAAGCTTAGACCACTCATATATGGATCTTATACCATCACAAATGTTGTGGGTGAGAATGCTTTTCCATTCATCATTCCCAATTTACTTCGCTTGCACCTTCCAAATGGTCTAAGAGCATGTTCATGACCAAATAATGAGTTATTTTCACATTTTATTAAATTTTCATATAACATACTATTTTAGTAACTACAGAACCATTCATAAGTTTTCATCATGATCTTCTTCATTGATGGAAAATTAAGAATATAATCTAGAAAAGCAATCATAGGGCCATATAAGCACCTAATGAAAACATTATCATGAGGAACATGAATGTAGTTGCTACATTGGTAAGACTAAGCAGCATCATCACAAATTTATAGTGGTCATACCTGCTAAGACAGGTGAGATAACTCCCAAAACCTTGAATGCATTTCCATTAACCGAGCACTCACATATATATAATGATGTAATGACCTTAAGTTTCAACCTCCAAGTTCTTGTGTCTCTTCCTATTCTAAGATTTCATGTTTTCATATTTACATATTCATAAATAAATAAATAAAATAATAATAATAAAAAAATAATATATATATATATATATATATATATATATATATATATATAGATATATATTCTACAAATCTTGTAACATTCCCTCTTAATCATAAGGGGTGTTAATGAACCCAAGAATCATTTTGAATTTTTCAAAGTTTTCTCTTCCAAGTGCTTGTATCATGAATGTATTCCTTCATAATTTTGGTTGGACAATAACTAATCCTCAATAGAATCATTCCAGAGACCTTTGCTCCTCTTATTTAGTCAAAAATGTTATTTTTTTATGCAATGGATACTTTACTTTTATTTTGATTTTGTTTAGCTTCATCATGCTTTTCTACAAGTATCAACATTGTTCTCCACATAGACAAACTTTAGAGATTAGAACAACCCTAAGGAGAGAATTGGAATGTAAAACTTCATCTTTAGAGGGAGTCTTGGCACATCATCAAGAATACATCATTTAAGTCTTCTAAGGTAGGATAGACTAGAAACTTGGGACTTCATATTTTTTTGAATCTAATATGTGGGTTGTATACAACTTTCAAACACATTTTTTAGTTGCAGGGATGGAATCTATGTAATATAGATTCTTTTGAAATGCCTCTCACCATATTTGAGTTTCCATCTTCAATAATGCAATAAAAAAGTCTTGTTGTAGCAATCAAGTTTAACTTGATGTGTTTCCAACTACTCTATGGCAATAAGCACACCAAAAGAACTAAGAGGAGAAATATTCAAGTTTCCCATGTCAAGGGTCCATTTAGTTCTAGTGGACATCTATCCACCATATTACTAACTTTTATCTTGGTTCGAATGGCTTAGTAGTCTAAGGATGACTTATCATGCTTGAATTACTTAAAAGCATAAATTTAAGAGTAACATAATTGTGAATGGCACAAGTAAAAATGGAAATGGATTACTTATTAATATTACCTTCAACTTGCCCACGGGGCTTTGGATTGACGGTGAATGGGTGCACTGTTAAGGCACTCCTTGCGATAGGTCACTGGTTCAATTCCCCGTGGGTACTTAGTTTAGTCTTAACCTAGAAAAAAAAAATATTACCTTCAACTTTATCAAACCTCACTTGATTAGACATAAGCATTTTCAATGATAAATAAATTTATAAAATACACAACATGCCTTTAAATAATTGAAATTTGTTTAGAGTCGTCATCATGTATTTAACCAAAACAATATATATTTTCAAGTAGTTTTTCTCAAATTTGCACTTCTCAATTAATAGAAATGTTGCCTTTAGCATAATAATAAATTCTTCATCTCTAATATTTTATCACATTTTGATAGTACAATATTAACATATAATTTATAAGGTTTATCAATTCAAAATATTATTTTTTACAAAAAATTAGGTGCAAATAATCAATATCATTTTACAGATTTTATTTATTAAGACTTAAATTTAATTATATAGCTTTTTAAAATTACAATTTTCAATTAATATATATAATTCATTTTAGATATAAATAAAAAACATCTTTTAATGTAAGTAACATTTAAATTATAATATTAATAAAAATAATGTCAAAATTTTCAAATATTCAATATTTTTTCATACAAACCATAAGCATTTACATATGCAACTTAATCGTATTTTTAACATTTTTTTTCCTATTTGATCACTCCATGATCAACTTCTACTTTTATCCCTATATCTTGTCGAACTTGTTGATTGGATTGGATTGAGTTAGAGCAATAGTTATTTGTTAGTCCAAGATATTTTTAGAAATATATTTCTTGAAGTTGTTAGTCCCATATATCTTTAGAATATATTTTTAGAAAGTTCTTATTATATTGTAAGATCTATTTAATATTGGTGAGCCATGCCCCACAAATTTCCAATTGTTTTTCATTCATGTCTCTCCTTGTGATTTTAGCATTGCATTATATAAGGTTTAAGACTCTTCACAGAGTGGAGAGAAGATCAAGAAGGAGAGAAACTTTGTGATTGGCCAAGGAGAAGTCATTGCCACTAATTGATGACTCCCTTTCACTGAGTAAGTGTTGCTTGAAGCGATGTTTAGGTTCAAAAAGGAAAGCCACATTGTGTTTCGTGAACATTTCATGACCATTGGAAAGCAATCTAATAGAATATTGGAAGTTATGGCAAAATGTTGAATTATTTCTTGCCAAATGATTGGTGCATGACTTCCCCTTGGAGAACTACAAGTTGGCACCGAAGTTGTCATTTTAGCAAAATTAGTTGAAGAAGCGACAAATTGATTTATGAAGGGGAGTTCAATGAAGCAAGGAAGAAAAGCCAAAATAACCATGCATTTTGCTATGGGAGAGCCATGAGTAAAGAAATAAATAAAGTTTTCTAGAAAATAAGTGAGGTTTGAGAGAAAGCTTACAAAGAAGAGGTAATCTGTCATTTTTTACCTCAAACCATACTTAGTCGTGAAGAATGACAATGGTAATTTAATGTGATCTAGAAATTATTTTTCAAGCCAAAGGTGTAAATACCCACAAGTTTAATCTATGTCAATGAAAAGGGTATTTTTAGGTGTTTGAAAATTAATAAACAAAATTAGAAAGAAAGAGATTGAATTATTTTTTTAAGGTGATTGAGAAAATTTATGGAGGATATTTTATAGTGCTCCTAGTTATCACATGTCGAAAATGTGATTTAACAAGACATGGAAATGGTTGATTTGGAGTTTTTAGAGGTTTATGAAGGGTAGTTTGATAGGATTGCAACTATCAAAATTAGATTTAAAGATTGAAGGTTGATTCCTCCAAATATTTGTGGTGGACACTTTTACTTCTAGCTATTTAACTCTATATACCTTTTGAGAGAAAAGAATTTTCTTGCCATTACAAGATTTTTTAAATGGCTTCTTCAAGTAGTTTAGGGAAACAAGGACCAGTTATTATTGGCAAGAACTATGATCTTTGGTCGCTGAGAATGAATATTTTCTTATAAGCTCAAGCCTGTTGGAAAGCAGTGGAGAATGAGTTCTCAAAGCCTAATCAAACAACTCGATAGGCCATGACTAATGCCCAGAAAAATCAACTTGTATAAATGAGGCGTAAAAACAGAAGGCCAAATTTTTGATAAAGAGTTCAATAGATCAATCAATTTTTCCCAAGATAGTGGGAGCATCCAATGCAAAGCAAACCTTGAATACTTTGGAATTAGCATATTAGGGTAATGATAAAGTAAAACTATGAAGCTTCCAAGACTTGGTAGAGAGATTGAAGCATTAAAAGTGAAGTGGGCATATAACATTGGCCAGTTCATTAACAGAGTGATGGAAGTTGTGAACCAACTCAAGACTCATGGAGAGATGATTGAAGATCATAAATTGTGGAATAAGTTCTCAGAAACCTACCTAAGAAGTTTGATATGGTTTTCATTGCCATAGATGAGTCCAAAGATATGTCCAAACTAACAGTATAAGAACCAATGGGATATCTTATGTCTGATGAATCAAGAATCAACATGGAAGAGGAGTCCTTACAACATGCCTTCAAAGCTAATGCATCCATGGGTAGAGAAAGAGGTTGAGGAAGCATAGCCATAGGTAAAATCATCAAGCAAAAGGAAGAGCTACATCAAGGCAGTTCAAACAATGAAATTGGCCTTAGTCACTTCTAGAACTAGAGGGGGAGGGATATAGATGGACAAACAAGTCTAAGTTACAATGTTACTACTATTGAAAGTATGGACAGTATGAAAGTGAATGTAAGCATAAATAATCAAATCTAAACAAGGGCATTGCTAATATCTCAAAAAGTGAAGAAGGGACATCTAAGTCTAAATATTCATCTCATGTAAAATCATTGAAGAAGATCATAACAAGGACCTATAGTTGTTGGAAAATGGTTATGGCAATCACATGATAGGTAACAAGAACTTGTTTTCTAGTATATATAGTATCAAATCTTAGACATAATATGTTAAGCATTGGAAAGTTGATTGAACATGGTTATGAAGCCAGCTTCAAGGACTCCACATGCACAATCTTAGATAAGTCACCTACTAGAAGACTTGTTGCAAAGGTCTAAATGATAAAGAATAGAATGTTCCCATTGAATTTTAGATGGCATAATACATATTAGTGGTATCTTATGCTATAACAATTATAAAATCACTTTTGGTGATAAGGAATTGGTTGGTATGGAAGGTAGACAATAAGGAAAGTGTGTGGATTGGTGCTAATCCTTAGTAAGAAAGAGATGAAGTATATAATCTTCCAAAAACTTCGATTGCTACCCTTCATGAAAAGGGTGTTTACACTTTATCCCAAGCTGCCTCACTAGAGAAAACTACAATTTGGCATCAACAATGGCAATTTGTAGACTTGTTAGAGTTGAATGGTGTTGAAGATGAATATGGAGGAATACATAGTGTTGAGTCACAAAATTACCATATTTGGCACCCTTTTCCCTTATTTTTAATCCCTTTTTACTTACATGTAACTTTGTATTAGCCCATTTTAATCCTTATATGTGGGATTAGGGTCCATGTTTTCTATGACATTAGGGTTAAGATGTTTTCTATGCCATCAGTGTTTTATATGAATTTATAATTAAACATTAGAAAAAGAACATTTTTTCATTTATCTTTGAAAACCAAAGTAGTTTGATGATGATTATAGGAACAGAGAAAACCTGTAACATCACAGCTTTTGCTCTTACCCCAAATATGTATGGTCAATTCAAATTCCTCTTAAACAATCAAAAGCTTTGATATGGATTTGGGATCATCATTCAATTGTCTTAGATATAGAAAAAACCTTGGGACTCTCGATAAGATTTTTTTTTTCTCAGTAAATCTATTCTATTCTATTATATACAGGAAAACATTACATACATATAGTCAGATTGCCCAAGGCCAACTGTGGCTCTTTGGACCATGAATTCTCAGCACAAGACCAGCCCTCGTAGGGGCAGCACGACCAGATAGAACTACCTTCACAGGACATCGTAACACGACAGTGTATCCATACCATACAAAATCATCCCACGCAGGGGCACCGGAGCAAAAAGCATCCCTCGCAGGGGCATCAAAAAGAGTTATAGCCACATCCCTTACGGGCCATACAAACATAGCCAGAGCATACATAGACATAAACGTAAACCAGAGAGACATAGACATAGACATAAAACCGAAACAGGACCTGAACAATTATGGAGGGCGATAGATTGAACCAGCGGAGGTTATTCCTCCGTCTTCTCCTCGACAATTCTGCACCACCCATACTTCTCTCGTTCTTCTGCAGTGGGGAAGGAGTCCCAGTCTTCAACAGTGTTCTCCTTGGAAGTCGACGCCTCCTGAGCCTGAGGGCGATTAGGAGCTTGCTCGGGAGCCCCCGCTGGTCTCTCCTCGTCGCCTTCCAAGCTTTCACCTGGGAGCTTCTCCTTACTGCGCGAGCCACCTTCACCATCCTGAGTTTCCTCGATGAATAAAACCGAAATGTGTGCATTAATGCGGGGTTTGTCCATCGAGCTGCCGAAAGTGAAGATGGTGGAGCCAAACGCAGGAAGAGGGTCCGGTTCAGAGCTTGGACTGCTCGCGTCCATGAATTGGCTCGCCTGGAGTGGATTGGCCTCTGCCCTTCTGTGGCAATGACAACAACAACAGTGGAGATGGGGCTCTGTGACTGGAGGACGAGAAGACCCTCCCCGAGCAGAACCTCGTCGACTGAGCAGTCTTTGTCGGGGTCTAACCATATTTGCAGGAGTACCGGTGGCTTGAAGCAGTGTGGCAATAGAAGACCTTCCCAGCTTGAGACGGCCCCCAACTGAATTGGATCCGCTCCCAGCAGACCTGGGACAACACTCAACAGAACAGAGACAGCAACCAACAGAATTTTCGGGCTTGAGACAGCCCTCAACGCCTTGGAGGCAGGCCTTAACAGCAAGAGTTGTAGCCTGGAAGACAAAACAGCAAGCAGGAACCTGAACTTCGTTACCCCAGCGCTGAGCATGAACCTGCTCCATTCCATCACCCTTCTTAATATCCTCAACATTCCCTCGAGACCTGTTCTCCATAACTGCAGCTTGCAGTCGCACCAATTAACCGGACGCTGCATTGAATGACCTTCGCTCTCACCTAAGCTCTTATTCCTCGGCGGCGAGAGACGCATTGAATTCTAAGATTATACTCGAGGCAGCACATGGCTGTCATGTGGCTCCTCACTGCCACCCGTCCTGTCACCCGCATCCGGGTAACTCTCGATAAGATTAACTAGCAAAGATCTTGGAGTTATTTTTGACTTGCAAATTATTAGAAAAATTGTTGTAACCACACATAAGAAATTTGTGTATCTAAATTTAAATATTTGTCATTTCAGTTTCAAAGTATGTTCATGTATTAAAAAGAGTGTCTTCTCCTTTCTATAGGAGGACTCTTAAGGAAATGTCAAAATTATGATGGAATAAATTATAATTTCGTGAGATATTCTTCAATGTAGATTGCAATCATATCATTTCTGTGTAGTGTGGTTTGATTCAATTTAATGTTGTTGTAGTTTAATTCGTTGCCCTATTCTTGGAAGGCAAGGCTTACTCCAATAGATCATAGATCATGGTAGTATTTTACCTTCTTTTGATTGTGTCTTCCTTTATTTTTGTAGTTTTGAATCATTTTTTGTTTTCAATCATTTTATATTTATACTTGTGTATTGTGATTTATCTTATTTACAATGTGCAAATTTCAATTTTATTTAAGATTTACAAGATAAGAACTCACTTATTAAACTATCACCGAACCAATCACAACATAGTATTATTTTGTGAAAGCCTCAATCTTGTGATTAGACATAATTGTAACCTATATTTTCAACACTTAAGATCTTAGTAGATGATGGTCCAAAGTTGAATGCATTTTTATAAACCAATTTGCAAGTGTGTTTCCTTTTTAAAATGATTATTTTCAAGTCATAAATCAATTTCCAACAATTGGATTAGTGCTTGTGAGAAAAGGAGGTACCTAAATCATGTAAAGAGATAATCTGGTGATAGCAAGGTCCCAGTGGAATGATCAATGTTCAAGTACATGAACATTGCTAAGAGTGATTGAAGCTAGATTTGGAATTACTTAGTGTTGTATGTTTTGTGTACACAATGTTATGCCAAATTCATAGACTAATGATGTTAAAAAAATTCTTAGAAATATATTAAATAAACCAGTGCAAGTTAGGAAGTGTAAGCTTGCACATATAGTGCCCGACATCTTGTAAGTATTGAAACATTAGGTTAACATTTAAGTGCATGATCACATCAACTATTGAGGTAATTAATTAGCCCAACAAAAAAGATACACTAAATTTAATCCATCTCAAGATCAATAAGTCAAATGATGAATTGGTTTGGCCCAACAATGTATCTCTAGGAATCTAAACTCCTAAGATAGGATATAAGGATATTTGTCAAAATGATAGGTCTGAGGAATTCAATGGTGGTGGAAACAACTTTCGAAAATCAAGCCTCCTCTTAAATCCATATATTTTTATACAATGGACTATCAAAAAAATTCTTTATTTGGAAAATATAGTAGAAGAGAAATAGGTAAGAGCTTAATACATGTCCACTATTTCAAGAAACAAAGTATCCTATGCATATACTACTCAAGGATAAAAGGAAATGGAAGTAGTCACAATAGTTACAAAAGGATAGAAATGAAAGACTTGCAACATTTCAAATATTTGCAAATGAAGCCAAAATTGAAAGATTTCAAGGATCTTCTTCCAATTGTATCTTGGGGCATTTGACTCGCTCAAAATATAATCATAATCGAGGACGGAAAATTTCCCCAAAGTAAATCTATATTTAATAACTCCAGGTCTCAACCCATTCAAGACCAAACTTCAAAAAAAAAATTAGTCGGGAAATAGATGAAGCTATAGCTTATGGGTATTTGACACACCATGTCAAGGTAGCCCATCTATTTGTGGGGTATGGTGGATATTCTATCCATCATATTGACATTTCTATAAGCTTAGTGTTTGGGAAAAGGCCCTAACAATTATGTTAAGATTATTACGTTGAAATTACTTCTACTTTTAATGTGGAAAAATAAGTTTATAAACTAACAAAAATTAGTGACTCCATCATGGCAGTTAATTAGATGAGAGCAATGTATATGATGGAAAATATATTTTTGAGTCTCGTATATAAGGATATTTCAAAAATTAAATATGTTTTTAACTCTTTCATTAAATGTCTGCAAACAACTTTATATGGAAGTGGATGGTTTCTAGACAAGTGGTATATAACTTGATGAAGGGGTTTGTTTCATACTGGAATCCAAGGATCTGTATATCTTTAAATATTCATTTTCATGTGTAAATTGATCAACAGTTACTCCTTTGTTTTATATTGATAATGCACTCTACTTCTATGTTATTTTATGCATTGTATTTCTATTACTATGGATGGGTATTAATCAACATGCCTAGCACATTATTCTCTTAATATAATTCTACTTAAGACCTTTGTATGCATCCATGTCCAACAAAGGGGTCTAATGTAATCTAGTTGCTAGTATTTTCAATCCCCTTGAAGGGGAAGGTCTCACCCAAAGCCCTATGATGAGACATAAATGGGCATTGTAGAGCTTTAATCAGTACGACTAACATCACCAACTTCCCTCCCAAAACTCATCCTTTGCAAATAATCAATACCAGAAACTAGGATAATCCTTATACCACAATCCCTAAACAAAGAACTAGTTATTAATCTATGTCAATTAGGTCATCTATCATATAAAGTTGAAGTCACAATAAATCATGCAATTAAAAAACCATCGTTATACAAAATATATAGACAATAGTAATAAAATATATCATCCCATTAAATTAGAATATAATAACATAATTTTTAATTGGGGCCTCATTCCATATATTTGCAATATAATCCAATACATCGTGACATAGAAATTGATCGGTGATCAAGGTGCAACAAAATTTCATAATAGTTATTAAATCAAATACATCCAAACATTAACCAACCAACCATCATCCAACCCTTAAATAGGATGATGCCTTTACAATTATGCACATGTTTCAAAAGCTAGGAAGGTTAATTCAAACCCCTAAAGACATCAGTGTACTTCCATTTCCCTATTCATGAGCTAGGTGATATCTATTTCATTTTTAATTGGGCATATTTTGTCTTCCAAAAATTAGCTCCTTGCTACCCGGAAAATCTCTCTGGTTGTCATCAATTTCCTTTTATTCCTACCAACAATATTCAGTTCAACTTATACAACCTTTTGGCTAGTTTTATGCTATCCTAGTTGCACCGTGTGTTTCTTAAAAAATGAAGGGAACAAGAAGTCCTGGACACATATCTTGACTCACACTTGAGTCAAATTTGGCCATTTTCTCAACAAAGGGCCTAACTCATGGATTTTCTCCAAAACATTTTCTTTGAAGTGGGGGGAGGCCTCGAACTCCCTGGTCAATTCCCCCCCAAAAGTTGACATGCCATCCAAGTATGCTTGTGTATTATCATTATTAAATACTTTAGGTCAATATTGTTAGACCATATTCTATTGTTCTTTAAAAAAATTGGTGAGCCTCTACATTGCATTATTTCACTCCATGAGCATTGGCTTGAGTTGCCACAACTATATTTTTATTCTCGATACATCAGTAGATCCAACTCAATCTACGTCTATACCATCTTTCTTTGTTGTTCCTTTAGTGGATTCTCCCTTCACCTTATAATTGTCTTCTAGTTTTGGGTAATAGTGTCGATTTTCTTGGAGTGTGAAGTCACAACCTTAAATTTATACTTTACCTCCTCTACTAATTGGGTGATGGGGCAGATTAACCTCACCATTTGTGAGTCCTTCACTTCAATGTTAGACTTGTCTACTAGTAGTGATTATTATATTGTCTACTTGTGCTCTTTTATTTGAGTTACAATAAGTTGTGTCTTATCCATAGTTTTAAAACTTTGACTTGGACTCGGAACAAGCCGAGGGTCGACTCTAACTCTGTATCGATTAGGCCTACTTGATTTTAATGACTCGGTCTTTGTAAATACTAAAAAAACATCAAATATATATTTTTTAATGAAAAAATACATATTTTTAAAGATTTTCGTTCATGTTTCCAAACTCAAAGCATTAGAATAACATAGAGAAGACAACATATGATCAAAGTATGCTCATGAATATATCTATTATATCAAAATGGTACCCAATGCATTGTCCAATACATGTAATATATAGAGATCAGAACAAAAACGCAGAACCAATGCTACTCCAAAAACCAACTCCTCAATGGCAAACGTTGATCCAAAAAACTCCTCAATACTGCTCCAAAGATCTCCCAAGGACTTCCTCAATGTTGCTCCAAAGATTGCCCAAGATCCTCCTCAATGATGCTCCAAAGACCAACTACTCACAAACCCCTCACAAATGCTCACACAAATGCAATGAGATAGATATGAGAAAATATGAGGGGGTTGGGTCACCTTTATAGGTGTGGGAGAGGGTAGAGGGGCTAGCAAATAGTTTAAATAGAAAAAAAATGTGATTTCAAGTCCGCCCAACTTACCTTTTTTTTCGTCCCAAGATCAACCGATTTAAATCGGGCTCGGTCGGTCTAGTCGATCCGTCACCAAACCGGCCGAATCAGTGACCAACTCAGTCGGTTCGGTAACGGACCAGGCATTGAACTCGATAATTGACCTAGTCGGTCCAGGCAGGGGTATGGCTCAGTCAACCAAGGCAATTCCAAGTCAACCCAGTCTAGTTTTAAAACATAGGTCTTATCTACCATTCCTTCCAGGGGTATTTAGGTGCAAGTTTAAAAATATCCAAAGCTTATGCTTGTCGTGTTGGCAAAATGTGCAGGAATTGATTTCTTATGGTCTCAATCTCATCCACTATTGCCTCTTAGTTGAAGCAAAATGCATCATATAGTGTGTATTTTTGTGATGAGGGTGTGTCAAGCACCCTTGCTAAGAAGTTGTTTAAAGCATGAGATGGAATAAAACAATAATTAATTTATATTAAACCAATGTAAATGTTACTTATAACAACACCTTATCGATGACTTGGTGTAATGTAGCTAGGTGGTGTAATAATCCGGCCTTTTACCCCTGTTTTTGTAATATTAAATTGTGACTGTAATGCCAGCCTGGGAGCCATAACTAGCTGAGGCAATATGTTGTAACACAATAAATTATTTAAAATTATGGCCAACTGAAGGAGAAGACTACCTTATGGATCCATTGTCTGAGGAAGAAACTTGTTGCGGGCAATAAGTGATATGAAAATCACCCTACGAGTGATCTCAGTTAAAGAATTATTAAATGAAGGTATTACAAACTCATGTGTTGGTGTATGTCTATGTTATTTTAGGCAATGGATCGATCAGATTGCAAAATACACAGACACTAGAAAACGGAAAACAGCAGAGAAACACAATAAGCAAATACAAGAACACAAGAAATTA
Source organism: Pinus tabuliformis (assembly GCA_031772625.1). NCBI lineage: Eukaryota > Viridiplantae > Streptophyta > Pinopsida > Pinales > Pinaceae > Pinus > Pinus tabuliformis. Next base: position 149,724,645 of record CM062805.1, on the reverse strand, counting down.
ATAAGGAGTTCACCCTATTCTCCAGGGCTACATCTCTGATCCAACGCTCAGTGGTGGCCTTCTTTTATTGTGTCTTAAAGCAAAGAATTACAATGAAGGAGCTCAGTATGAGTCTTCTGAAACAGAATTTGCTTGGCAAGGTGGTTCTTGGATTCCCCAAGCCACTAGAGTGCACAGACTTTGTTCCTTACCAACTCTTTGACCCCTTTGGTCTTTAATGGAAGGAGCCCAATGTAGTGCTCAATCCTGACAGATCCTCTCAGGGATGGTTGAATCTCTCAAGCTCTCTGGTGCTTGACGTTGCCTTTGGTCAGCTCAACCCTCTATCCTCTTTCTGATTTTTGCTTTATTGTCTTCCTCGCTTTTGCTCTCTCTGTCTGTTGTCTCCTCCTTTTCTCTGTTCTCCATCTTCGTGTCTTCAGCTTGTCTATTCATGGCTTTGAAGCCATTCGATCTCATGGCTATTTGATTCCCCTTCCAACTCCGTCAGATCACCTGCTACAGCTTCACTTGGAGTTCCCTGTCTTGGCGTCATCATCAGGCTCACAGGGAGTGGCCACTTGTCCTCCTGCCAACTGCGCCAGCTTGCTTCGTCAGTTCGGTTTTTTAGTTACATCATGGAATGAGTCATCTGCCACATTGGCGATCAAATCGAACCTCAAATTCTTATAGATCGCGGCTTAATCCCCTGTCAATTCTGGTTTCCCCATCAGGTGTGATCTCAGCCGTTAGATCTGGGCCCTCCAAATCCGACGCCATTCGCACATTTCGTGCGGTTGACTTGCTCGACTGTTAGCGCGCTGAGCAACGGTTTTCTCTCTCCTCTGCTTGCCACGCATCGAGCGCTGAGTGGAATCGCTCTGTTTTCCCCAAATCTGCTTACCGACCAAGGTCCCCCCAATAAATACCGTCGGTTTTTGGAGCGCGGGTACCGCCTTAACCTTTATCCTTTTCCCCACGGTCTTCCCAGCTCCCATGCGACCAAGTGCTCAGGGCCTCTCCTTCTCGAGGGGTTTTGCCCAACGATGCGCAATTAGCGCTAATCGCGCATCAAAAATTGCCTCCTTTTCTCCATCCGGGCTTCCCAGGGGCTAGTTTCACCTCCTGCGTCGTCTCCATGGGCCTCGGTCAGTGCGCTTTGACCGAGGTCCTTGTCGTTCCACGCTGGTTACCAGCTGCCACTGTTCAGAGGTGTTTCTGATCGCTGCTCTTAATTCTTTGAAGTTTGTCCCGACCTGATGCAATCATGGTTCTCTGATACTCTTCATGGATCCAATTCAGATCAAGGCCTTCCCACTGAAAAATCTTTTGGGCCACCAAAAGTCGGTTTTCAAGCATCGACTAAGTGAGGGTATTGTTTTCTCACTTGTCCAATCTCAATCCATTTTGCATTGCTCAGCTTTGAACCCTTGAGCCCAATCTTGAGGTACTCAACATCTCCCTTGTGCGTCGTCCTCACTTTCCTGTCTGTTAGAGTCGGTCTAGTATTCCTCCATGAGAGGTCAAAGCTCTTTGCATATCATGATTAGGTGTCCCATCACTTTGATCAGCTGCATTCCGCTAGGCATGCCATAACTCTGGTGGAAGAGTTTGTGGCTTTTATTCCCCTCCTGTTTGGCACTGCTGGTTCAGGTTTGTTTAAGTAAATAAAATCTTCAAAGGGTCATTCATCATCTTGTTTAAATTTCGAGGTCTTAGGTCTAGGGTTGAGTCAATTTTTGTCTTGAGAGGTCATAAAGGACCAGTAGGCCAGAGGGATGTCCTTCATAAAACATCATTTCAATAATTCTCATCATTGTACAGCTAAATGTGAACTTTGTTTTCAAAACTCTGTTTTTGAAAAACAAAGGTCATTATCTCGTTTTTGTAAAAAAATGTCAAAATTTCAAATTCTCCAAATGTTGAAGCGCAGCCTTGGTCTCCTTTGCCAAAGCATCTCAGAAGCCATCCCTACAAAAATTTTCAGAAGAAATCATCATTTCAACCAATTTTTTTCAAAAAAAGTAAACCAGAAGTCAGAGCCAATTAATTCAAAAAGTGTCAACACTCAAACATTATAAAGTGGGTTTTGGGCAAATAAAAATCAAAAAGGAGCCTATAAAAGCACATCACTCTTCATTAGCAACTCATTTGCCTCTCACAAGCCAAGTGAATCCTTGCAAAGGCGATTTCAAGAGTCATTGGGCAAATTGGGCAGTTTCAGGGCGCGCTACGCATTAGCGCGACTTTTCCAGTGCATTTTTACTCAGGCGCTACGCACCAGAGGGGCGCTACGCGTTGGGCAAGGTGCGCTACGCGTTGGGTTTTTCGCCCAATAAACTGCCAGCAAGCTACCAAATCCTCTTTTCTCTCAAGCAAATTTCAGCATTTGAAAAAGTCAAACAGCAGTTAATTGGGTGCAAAGTCAGCAATACATTTCAGCCATCTTGCCTTCAAAACCATGTCAGAAACCGAATCAGATTATGAGCAGAGTTATGACAGTGATTCGACACCGGAGATAGAAGTGCCAAGGAGGCATCATAAGGGTGGTAAAGGTGGTCGGCATGTCAGGGAGGAGCCCACTTCTTTGGCTCAGTTGCAAGCTTATCCACTTGCAATGACATGTTTTCAATATCAATCATGCTTTGGATATTGTGAGCGGATCTCGCAAATTCAACATCACAGAGAACTAGTCCGCTTGTTTGTCCTACATTTGCACAATGGTCAGGTGAACCTTGCAGGAGTGGACTTCACCCTATCACCCGAAATTGTTGCTCAAGCCACCGGGATACCAAATGTTGGGGAGGAGTGGAACAAGCGCCAGCAACTAGACAGATTTCATTATGAACCATCTTTCAAACCCGGGTGTATGAGACACCTAACTGTTGTTTTTCCCTTCAGATTCCAAAGGGATGAGTATGCACCCTTGATGAGGCTCATTATGCGCTATTTCACTTGTGAGGGCAGATTTTCACGTTTATATTCGTACCATATCCGTTTGTTGATGCATTTCACCCGGGTACGAATGATGAACATTCCATTTTTCATGTGCCGAAATATAGAGAGGATGGTGCCCTTAGTGCAAAGCAAGAACCCGGCACAGCAACACAAGAGTATATATCATTATGCACTGATCGAGATCATAGTGATGCATCAGTTGGCACAACAGGGTATTGCTTGGGAGGATTTCATCTCTCGCGACTTCTTCACGGTGCCACAACCACCCCCTGAGATGGTCCATGATGAGGGAGGGCCTTCACATCAGTTTCACATTCCAGAGCTCGAGCATGTCAGCACTCCAGCATGTGTTACATATCAGAGAGGCCACAGGGCCTTATTTGCATCTGCACGGCGAGTATTATCTCCACACCAGGTGGAAGGGGTCTCGCCTTCTTCATCAGCACAACGAGTGTTATCTCCACATCAGGTGGAAGGGGCCTCGCTTTCGACAACAGCACAGGTACAGGAGAGAGGCAAGCAGCCCATGATTGATGAGGGACCATCAGGTGATCCGGACATAGACATTATTGACCTTGACATCAGTTCTCCTAGCTCGGAGTTAAAGGAGATCATTCAGCAACAGAAGGCTGGAAATCGCTTGTTGCAACAAAAATTGGAAACGGCCAATTGGACAATCACCTACTTGGAGCAGCGTAACAAGCAGCTAGAAGATGAACACACTCTTGATGAGTTGCGGCGAATCTAAGAAGACTGAAACTTGGCCCGCAAGAGACCCGATGATTTGACACCTATTGAGCAAGGGTCTATGCTCATCCGGGTGAACACTCATTTAGAGAAGTTGCTAGCCAAGGCAAACAGGGACAAAGATATGCTCCGCCACATGAAGAATCATTATTGGGCCCGCATGCATGTGTGCAAAGCGAAAATGAAGGTACTCAAAGGACGATTGGCCAAGGCACTAAAACGGAGGAAAAGGCCTGATCCACTTCAGATTTTGGCCGAAGCCTCCTTGAAGGAGCATGGTGCTCAATGATACACCCCCAGCTCAAAATTCAGAAAATTTGGAGCAATTTTGGTCAATTTTGAATTTTTTTTGCTAAAAACAGGTTTTTGCCCTCAACGCGTAGCGCGCCGCGCGCTACCCTGAAGATGGGGAGGTCCATTTCACAAAAACTCTGCATTTTTGGATTTGTCATGACAAATTACACTTGCTCAGCCACTGCCAAGACATTTCATTGAGGTTTGGGCCCCCAAAATGTCAAAAAACAAGCAAAAAATGACCTTCTTCCACTTTATGGACACACAGGAAGCAGTCTTGGGAGATTGCATTTTTGGAGGGGCAAATGGGCACCAAATTGAGAAATTCCACTTGGGCTGGAGAGTAGACATCCAGACCTTTCCAACAAGCCCACTTGAGCCTCATTTGGATGCTGGGAAGTGCCCCAAAAGTGGGCTCAAAGGCGCGCTACGCGTAGAGAAATGGCGCGCTACGCATCAAGGAAATTTGCCAGTTTTTCATCTACAGCTCAGGACAACGCAGCTTTTGACTAGTTTTGACTTTTCATGGGATTTTTCACCCTCTTTGATGTAACTAATGTATTTTCATGATGACATGACACTTTTTTACCTATTCTAGAAGATTCATTCATAGAATAGCAAAAAATTAATGAATGAATTGGTTTCCTAACTTATAGAGGCAAGTTGTTTTGATTGCCTAGATTGTAGTGCTCAGTTTAGAATTGGTTGAAACAGCTCCTAGGATGATGAGCTCGACCCCTAGAGGCAAGGAAATGTGTTAGCTTGCCTATATTATGTACTTTCTTAGTTATTTTCATGGTTGGACTCTTGAGGGATAAGCTTACACTGTATTACTCTTTGTATCTCTGCAATTTTGGCAAAGGAAAGACCAGGGTTTTGCAGCACTATTTGGGATTCCTGTGGTTATTTGTGTTGATGGTGTGTTTCTCTCATGTACTTGTAAGTTTGTTGTGTGTATCATTTTCCTACTCTTCTCTTCTGCAAATTAAGTAAATGAAGTGTTAAGGTAGAATTCATGGTTTCTATGCTTTGCCTTTAAGTTTGCTTAATATTTATGTTTTCATCTGTTTAAGGAGAACTCCTGATGGTTTCTTGCTCTCCTTAGCTCCTCACCAGTCATACCTATCCATTCACTTCCTTCAAAGGCATCAAGACAATCTCCTACCTTGCCCCAAAAAGACCTCTGCAAAAACTTTGTCTCATCCCCGCACCCAAAATTGTCGTGCTCAGTTTTCCAACAAAACCCTAAAAATTTGAAATCAAACTTTCCCTATCAGTTTACTAGCCTAAAATCAGTGTTCTTTATTGGTCATCTTAGCCCTTTGAAGACCTTTTGCCGAGATAGACCCGGAGAGAGCCCTCTCCTGTCCTCGTAGGGCTAGCTACGAGGCTAAATGGTTTGATGTTGCCTTGGATTTTGCCTTCCTCAGCCTGAGGCCAAATTCGAGCGCTAACACTGTCTAAGACTGTCTTTCTGCAATTCATTAAGATATTCAGGTAGCAGGTCATCAATAGAAGGCAATTGACTCTGCTCTTCAGGATCCTCAATTAGAGAGGGTTCAAACAATCTCAAGCAATCAGCATTTACCACTGATTAGATGTGCACGTAAGCTGGTAGATCAAAGCGAAAAGCATTCTCGTCAATCTTCTCAAGTATTTTGAAAGGTCCATACCTGATAGGCTTTAGCTTTTTACCTTCACCTTGCATCTTGTCCTTGCTGATATACAACCAGACCTGGTCACCAACTTGGAAACTATGCTCCATCTGATGCTTGTCATGCCTAGCCTTGTATTTGGCTTGGCTCTTTTCTAGTTGTTCCTGTACTGCCTGGTGGATCTCCTGGATTTTTTCAATGAACCTAGTTGCTTTGTCCACATCACTGTGTCCATCAACCATGGTATCTTTACCAAAGACAAAATCCAAAGGACACCTTGGTGTGAAACCAAAACAGGTCTCAAAAGGAGATCTCTGTGTAGAAGAATGTTTTGCTCTGTTGTAAGTATGTTGCACATAACACAAATGTTCATCCCAAAGCTTAGGATGTTTGCTGCAATATCCTCTGAGTAACTGGATCACTATCCTTTTAACCACTTTTGTCTGGCCATCAGTTTGTGGATGAAACGTTGTGCTTTTCTTCAGTTTGGTGTCCATCAGTTCCCATAGGCTTGACCAAAACTTCCGCACAAATCGAGTGTCTCGATCAGATACAATGGAAGTGGGTAATCCAAAATGAACCCATACATGTTCAAATAACAGTTTTGCAATTTGTTCAACTGTAATCTGTTTATTACAAGGTATCGAAATACACATTTTGTTGAACCTATCCACAACATATAGATAATCATGACCTTTCCTAGATTTAGGCAGTCCTCCAACAAAATCCATGGAAATACTTTCCCAAGGGTGAAAAGGAACTGGCAATGGAGTGTATAAGCCTAGTTTTCTATTGTTGGGCTTGCTTTTAGCACACATAGCACACCCTCTTACATATCTAGAAATTGTCTTATTCATTTTTGGCCAATAACAAAATCTTTGCAGCTGTGCAGCGGTTTTACTTACCCCAAAGTGACCTGATATTAGAGAAGTGTGTGCTTCTCTAATTATCTTTACTCTCTCAGTTTGTGGAATGCAGAGTTTCCCACAATGGTATAAGAGTCGATCCTTTACATGATAATCCAATTCTTGTACTCGTTTTGCCTTGACTTAAAGTTGCATATACATCTTTGAAATCTATATATTGAGCATATTGCTCAATGTAACTCTCATGTAACACAGAATTATGCTTAAGTATAGTGGATGCATTTATAATGGGTCTAGATAACATGTCTGCAACTTTGTTATGTATGCCCTTTTTATATCTGATGACTAAATGACACTGTTGTAGAAAACCCATCCATCTGTAGTGTCTTGATTCCTGCAACTTAGTTTGGGAGTGTAGATATTGAAGTGGTTGATGATTAGTATGTATTAATGTCTCCTTGCCCATTAAGAAATGTTTCCACTTTTTCACACTCTGAACTAATTCATACAATTCTTTATCATATGTAGGATAGTTAACTACTGCAGGATTAAAAGTCTCAGAATGATAACATATGGGTTTATCGTGTTGTGTCAACACTGCTCCCATGGCATAGTCACTGGCATCTATTTGGATCTCAAATGGTCTTTGCAGATCAGACAGTGTTAATACAAGTGTTGTACTAATCTTTTCTTTCAAGGTGTCGAAGGCTTTTTGATGTTTGCCTCCCCACTGAAACACCTTGTTCAATCCTATTAAAGCATGTAAGGGAGCTGCAATTGAGGAAAAGTTAGAAATGAACTTCCTCCAATATTGTGTTGCTCCTAAGAAGCTTCTCACTTCTGTAGCAGACTTGGGTTTAGGCCAGTTTACAATGACTGCCACTTTAGAGGGATCTATCTTCAATTCACCACCCCCTACTATATGACCCAAATAATTTAGAGATGTTTTTCCAAATTCACATTTTGAGAGTCTAACATGAAGTTTTTCTCTTCTCAAAACATCTAATGTCTGCTTAACATGCTTTAAGTGTTCTTCCCACGTTTTACTAAAAATCATAATGTCATCCAGACACACAATAACAAAATCATCGAGAAAATGTCTGAGTACATCATTCATTAATCTCATGAAAGTAGCAAGAGCATTAGTTAGGCCAAAAGGCATAACCAGCCACTCATACAATCCTTGCTTTGTTTTGAAAGCAGTCTTCCATGCATCTTGCTCTACAACTCTAACCTGATGGTATCCACTGTGCAAGTCCAGCGTGGTGAAATAAACAGTTTCCTTCAATTGATCCAAAAGATCATCTATGCGAGGAAGGGGATAACGATTTTTTATTGTTATCTTATTCAGTGCTCGATAGTCAATGCACATTCTCCACGAGCCATCTTTCTTTCTCATCAATACGATTGGTGACCCACATGGTGATGTGCTAGGCCTAATGAACCCTTTCTCAAGCAACTCCTACACCTGCTTCTTGATTTCAACATTCTCTAAAGCAGATAACTTGTACATTCCAATGTTAGGCAATGGAACATCTTGCTGCAAAATAATATCATGTGCTATTTCCTTTTTGTGTGGCAGACCTTTAGGTTCTTGAAACAAGACATCATACTATGAAACAACCTTCTCTATATCAGCTTGCTATTTAGTATTACAACCCTCAAATACATTGGTTTTATCAGGTTTCTTTTCCTTTACAACCATCAGTAAGAATTGTTTGCATGAATTTATCATTATTTTCATCTGCCCTGAGTTTATGAGAGTATAATTATTCTTGAGCTTATGAAATCTTACAAAGAATTCGATTTCATCTTTAACAAGTAGATACTTGTTCTCGGCTCTATAGAAAATAGCCTTTCTATCATATAAGTAAGGACTTCCTAAAACAATTCCACATATCCAAAGGAATTATGTCTAACTCCACCTCATCTACAAATGTTGACCCAAAAGAAAACTTGAGTTTGCACTGTCTAATCACTTGTAGTTGTGCTTTATCATTCAACCATCCTAATGGGTATGGCTTCTTGTGAGGTGTAGTTACTAATCCCAATTTCTTTACAATTGCTTCATAAATTAAATTTACTTGTGAGCCACTATCAAACAAAGTATCAATCTTTTGATATTTGGAAACAACTCGAATATGGAAAAGCTCATGTCTTTTTCTCTCATTCTCTTCATCGGTAATAGATTGAGCAGAATTACTAGTAGATGCTTAAGAATTCTTACCTTTTATACCTGTGGTTGCAATAGTTGTTTCATCTTCTGAGTCTAACCCCCGATCTTGCTGAATAGCTGCAACAGTCTTCTTCTTCTTGCCCTCGAACTTCTTAGGTATCAACTCTGGATGCAGAATCCAACAATGCTCATCATCATGCCCATCCTTTTTACAGTGAGTGCATGAAGCTTTGCTTTTCTGTGCAGTGTTAGCCTTCCTTACTTTCCACTTCTGCTTTCTTTTCTCCTTGCTCTTGCTTGCAATGGGTTGGGAGGATCCCCCAACTTCTGGATTTCCATTCTTTCCTCTAGCTTCTAGATGGGTAGCTTGTACAAATACCTCATCTATACTAATGGGATTAAACATGAGAATGGTATGCCTCATGTAGCTGTGTAGACCACCAATGTACTTCAACAGAGTTTCTGGTGAGTCTAATGAGATTCCTAGAATTAATGCCCTCTTTCTAAATTCTTGAGTGTACCCTTGCACACTTTGCCCTTTCAACTGCCAAAGAGTTTGCCAACTCATCATGGCTTGTTGCATGTAGGCCAATGGATATAACTGCTTTTTTATTGCAGAAACAAATTCACTCCAGACAGAGATAGTCTTGCCATGTCTTTTCATATCAGCTTGAGTTCTGCCTTCCCACCAAACCAAGGCAGTGCCTCCTAGGCGTAGGCTTGCCAGCTAAATCTTGCTCTTGTCTGAGTCGATGTTCTGTACTCTGCAATAAACATCAATTTGTCTAATCCAATTGTCCAACTTTTCTGCATTTAGCTCTCCATCATATATAGGCAAATCAAATTTAACATCTAGCTTGATCAAAGATGTTTTCTTGTTATGCACAGGGCTATTAGGAGGTGTGAGAAAGTTTTCCTCTTTCCCTTTTCCTTTGGAGTGGTCATGGAAGTGAGACTCATTTTCTTCTTTGCTTTGTTTACAACTTGATGAATCTTCATCCTTATGCTTTCTAAAGTCCCTATACATTTCTTCTACCATGGACTTTATGGCTAGGAAACTTTCTATGAATTGAGGGTCTGGCCCCATTGAACCTTCCTCTGACATTGTCTTCTAAGGATAGACTCTCCCAATTTCAGGATTAGTTTCGACCAACTCTCCTTCTCCTAATTTGAGCTTTGATCTAGTGAGCATCCAACAGCTAAACCAACACAAGCTTGTCTAACCTTACAACCTAAAGCTCTGATACCACTTGATCTGAAAATCACCCTATGAGTGATCTCAGTTAAAGAATTATTAAATGAAGGTATTACAGACTCATGTGCTGGTGTATGTCTATGTTATTTTAGGCAACAGATCGATCAGATTGCAAAATACACAGACACTGGAAAATGGAAAACAGCAGAGAAACACAGTAAGCAAATACAAGAACACAAGAAATTAATAAGGAGTTCACCCTATCCTCCAGGGCTACATCTCTGGTCCAGCTCTCAGTGGTGGCCTTCTTTTATTGTGTCTTAAAGCAGAGAATTACAATGAAGGAGCTCAGTATGAGTCTCCTGAAACAGAATTTGCTTGGCAGGGTGGTTCTTGGATTCCCCAAGCCACTAGAGTGCACAGACTCTGTTCCTTACCAGCTCTTTGACCCCTATGGTCTTTAATGGAAGGAGCCCAATGTGGTGCTCAATCCTGATAGATCCTCTCAGGGATGGCTTGAATCTCTCAAGCTCTCTAGTGCTCAAAATTGCCTTTGGTCAGCTCGGCCCTCTGTCTTCTTTCTGCTTTTTGCTTCACTGTCTTCTTCACTTTTGCTCTCTCTGTCTTTTGTTTCCTTCTTTTCTCTATTCTCCCTCTTCGTGTCTTCTGCTTGTCTGTTCATGCCTTTAAAGCCATTCGATCTCATGGTTGTTCGATCTGCCTTCCAACTCCGTCGGATCGCATGCTATAGCTTCGCTTGGAGTTCCCTGTCATGGCATCATCATCAGGCTCACAGGGAGTGGCCACTTGTCCTCCTGCCAATTGCGCCAGCTTGCTTCGTAGGTTCTTTTTTTAATTACGTCGTGGAATGAGTCATCCGCCACCTTGGCAATCAAATCGAACCTCAAATTCTTATAGATCGCGGCTTAATCCCCTGTCAAATCCGGTTTCCCCATCGGGCGCGATCTCAGCCGTTAGATCTGGGGCCTCCAGATCCGACGCCATTCACACATTTCGCGCGGTTGACTTGCTCGACTGTTAGCGCGCAATGAGCGGCGGTTTTCTCTCTCCTCCACTTGCCACGCGTCGAGCGCTAAGTGGAATCGCTCCGTTTTCACCAAATCTGCTTACCGCCCAAGGGTGCCCCTGATAAATACCATCGGTTTTTGGAGCGCGGGTCCTACCTTAGCCTTTAGCCTTTTCCCCACGGTTTTCCTAGCTCCCATGCGACCGAGCGCTCAGGGCCTCTCCTTCTCAAGGGGTTTTGCCCAGTGATGCGCGATTAGCGCTAATTGCGCATCAAAAACTGCCTCCTTTTCTCGATCTGGGCTTCCCAGGGGCTAGTTTCGCCTCCTGCGCAGTCTCCATGGGCCTCGGTCAGCGCGCTTTGACCGAGGTCCTCGTCATTCCACGCTAGCTGCCAACTGCCATTGTTCAGAGGTGTTTCTGATCGCTACTCTTAATTCTTTGAAGTTTGTCCCAACTTGATGCAGTCATGGTTCTATGATACTCTTCATGGATCCAATTTGGATCAATAAGGAGCCATGATCAACCCAGATTTATCGCTAGAGTCGTTACAAGTCCGAATTAGCCATCTCCTGACAGATTTAATGTGAGTGGTTGGAGAAGTGGAGGACAGTGCCCCTCAACGTCAAAGATGGAGGAGGTAGCATAGCCGATGGAACCACCGCCTGACAGTGCAAAAGATGCAATTGGAGAGTGGAGAAGTGGAGGACAGCGCTTCTCACCCTCAAGGATGGAGGAGGCAGCCAAGTGATCCTCCAGAATTATTTTTTTTTAAAAATGAGTTTGTGGAAGGGAGCTCTCTTCTTTTTAGTTTGGCTGCAGGGGATTGGGCCAAGAACGGCCTCTCCGATTCACAAGATGGGCAGGCCGGGAGTGGCCTCTGACAACCTTTGGAGAGGCTGTGCAGCCAAGCAACCCCTGAAAATAAAACGAAGAGTCTGAGATGAGGGGATGGCTGCCTCAGAAAAAAAGGGATGGAAGCAGAGAAGAAGACAGAAAACAGTGAAGGAAACTCGATCCTTAGCCTAATTACTTGATTCAAGCTACTCAAACTCTCGTTTAAACTCGATCAACTTACTTTCTCTTGCTCACCTTTACAAGACACTTGTTAAGGGTTGGAGATTTTGCCAACATGGCATCTTATCATGGCACGTCAGATGAACAGAAGTCGTTATATCCTTGCTAGATGTTGATTCATGTTCTAGTCTTCTGTCTCAATTTAAAAAGCAGAAACAGGTCAATGTTTGCCACAAACCTAGGATTAACGAAAACAACTCAATTTAGTATGCGATTCATTTAACTTTTGGTAACAGAAAACCAAAACGGTCTCACCTATTTTTCATAGCCACTTCAGCAAAACCACAGCATTGAAACTCTCTAGCCATTTTTTAATGTTATTTTATCATTTATGGAAGGGAACATTTCATAGAGTTTGAAACAGATTTGCAAAATAAACCAAGATATCCCATTCCAATTTGGTGCTTCGGTTAAGAAAGATGATTTTTGAAAAAGCTCAGACAAACATTCAATATTATTAGTCATAAGGAATAATAACAAGAAGAAGCTGAAGAGACCTTTTTAAGAGGATGGATTGCAACAGCATAAAAGACCTGGTTCAAGATGTGGTAAAAAAGAAAAAAGAAGATTTTCAATTTATCTAGAAAGCTTTGAGATGAAGCATCAGAAGAATAGGAGCAAATACAACAGCCTTCTAACATGCAATAACCTACCACAGTTAGTATATATAAGGTCCCACTTAATGGCCAGATGAAGAATCAGAAGAATAGGAGCAAATACAACAGCCTTCTAACATGCAATAACCTACTGCAGCTATTATATACAAGGTCCCACTGAATGGCTATATTTACATCATTGTGTGTTTAAACAAAAGCACTTCCATTTATGTGTTCAAAAACAATAAATACCTCAGTATAAGCAACATGAATACATCCACTTCCAGCATAGGTTTTCTGAAAGCTCAATCACAAAAATATAGCAACATCTCATCTAAGTGCCTTGACGATTCAGCTGAATGCCATATATTAACGATTGAAAATTGATAAAAATTTTCTTGTTTCATATGGAGTTTCAGAAGGAATGAATATTCACCAAAGGAATTAGTACATAAAATGAAATTTTCATTCAGAAGGTTAAAACTGAATTTCTAACAATGACAATGCCTTGTAAATCTGCCAACCAAATTCCCAAGCCAGAATAAGAAAAACATGACCAATAATAATTAAAGCAGGATAGAATAAAACAGGGTAATTGCATTTGTTCATGGTGTAATCTGCACATCAGGAAACTCCACTGCAACCATATACAAAATATAGGTAACATCTTCTAATGCAAATTTCACGAGATTCTGTTTTAGGTCTTTCATATTTTATGTTGGGAAAATTTTAAATAAAGGAAGTCTATATTTTTAGAGCCAAAACATCAATAGTAGCTGCTTCATTGAAGGGTGCATTAAAGGATGAAGCATAATAAAAAGAAGTCTAAAAATTGCGGTAACCTGCAACAGATGATCCAACGTAGCCAGATAGGAGCTGTTGACCTTCTTGATATGGAATTTATGAGTCTTTGACTGTCGTTCGTAAGATTTTCACATCATGAATAGGTCTGAAACACAAAACAAGGGTAGAGAACTCATTTAGAAACAAATTGCTATGAGATTAACAACAGAAACAAAAAATCAAGTGTTCAACATAAGACAACTAATCAGATACCAGAAGAAAATAAAACAGCATCCTGCACAGGGCGTGACGATAGAGAGCATGACCCAGATGGAGTCTTGAAAACCAACCTTGCTCACATTCCCACCTTAAAAGCCCCTACCAAAGACTCACAGACTAAGTATTTATACAAGGTTTGTAGCACCCTGGGATGATGTAAAGTGATACTTAAATCAGATGTAGTTCTAAGCTGAATTAGGCTTCAAATAGGCAACCAGAGGGGCTGAATCTCACAGGTACATTAATAGTAGGATTCGTCAGACTATCCCATCTTGATCTCACTGGCAAGGATGGATTAGTTAAAATGTTACAGTAATCTTGTTACATTTTCCCATAAAATCCTTGACCATCCTTTTGTTCTTAGTTTCATACTTCCAAAAAAAATATGTTCAGAGGTGTTTCAAATACCCTGTGCAGCAGTTCTAACTACTCCAAGGCAATTTCAGAAATTATAATCAAATCTACATGCATTGATGTGGACAAAGTTGTGAACATTCTTGAGCCCAACTTCTCAATCTATCCGGCATGGAGGATAAACCATAGAACAAAATCCAAAGCGTATAAACTTCTCTGAATTTATTTTATAGCAAACGTAAACTAGAGACAACATAAAATATGCATTAGGAAATAATGGAAAGCAGATTTCAGGATAGAAATTTAATGCAAGCCACAACATCTTCGATAATCAAAAATTTAAAATTTAAAAAATAAACTTTTTGAAATCTTAGCAGCATTGGTTTTACTATGTGGATGTGAAACATAGTGAGGAAGCATATCAAAAACAACATAAAACTAGCCTGGTTTCATGATACAGGTGTGAACTATTGGGAGGAAGAAACAACGTAACTTACTACTAAAACAGGGACACTGAATCACTCCTTCCCCACCACGATCCTTCTCCAAATCACCCTCCAGGCAATTGCAAGAGCTGTTTCAAAAGAGCACTGCCACCCAAAAAAGAGGTGCTCCATGGTCTAATAAGCACTCCGGTTTTGCTCCCTGCACACTCCCTTGGCACTCTGTCCACACTCCCATGGCACTCCCTGCATGCTCCCATGGCACTGACTAGACACTCATGCCATACATGTTCCACCACGAAGGATAAATAAACAGAAGATAAACTAGCCATGCCCAGTTTATTTCTCAGAAAAAACAGTAATATGCAAGCAGACCTGTAGGACAGACCAAATGTGAAAAATGACATTGTCATATGACACATAGTTACCAAAATCAGCCAAAACCAACCCAAAATTCAAATATACAGCTAGAATCCAGTTCGGAAAATTATTCACTCTCAATTCGGTTTGATTGGTCAACGCTCCAAGATCGTTAATCCATCTGGGAGTGAATATCACTTGATACTCTTTAATCCAATTCCATTGTCATTGTCGTCTAATTCAGAGACCAACAAAGGGCATATTCCATGATCTCCATTGCATACATTAATGATTACACTAGTGTCCACACCACACTGGACACAATAACTGTTCTTATCGGAATCCCTGAATCTCAACAAACATATATATATATTCCAAATTTTTCCCAATTTTTTATGAGCTAACTTTTCTCATCCAAATTTCTTTTGTACCATACCAAAATTCGAATTTGAACTTGGTAACTATGATGTGATGTGTTGTGACTTTTAAGGTAATTTAATATGTATTGATTTGACATGTACAGCTGCCCTTTGAAATGATTATGGCTCTTAGTACGAGTCTATTTGTAGTGAACAAAGTTCATACTTCAAGTTAAATTCTCCAAAAGACTTGGAATATGTAGATCTCCATTGAAAATACAAGAATATATATTAAATTATGTGAATAAGAATGATGATACAAATGAAAATGAAAATCTGTTTATATACCCTAAGCAGGTGCCTCTTCATGGAAGGTCATGTCCCATTTAGACATACCCCTTCAGTACTAATTACTAATTAACTAATCACTATTACAATTATCATCATTATTTATATTTATATTATTTATATATATTTTATTCATAACATTGTCCTTCTTCCTCAAAAAGCTTTGTCCTCAAAGCTTGTTGATGAAAAGGCTTGATCTCTTTATCTGTTTCAAATGTCTTCTCGTCTCGGAACTGTCATCTTCGTTGATACAAGTTGATATGATCCTTGGAGTGATATATAAAATTGTCGCACAGAGAAAGGATCTGACCATCCTAAATTAATATTTTATGGAATCTCTCAATTACTAGAAACTTGTGATGAATTGTTATCACTGGAATGGATTGAGCTTACTTCAATATTCTTCGGAACATCAGATTGTTGTTTCTGTTTTGAATGGTACAGATACGTAGCTTGATGGACTCTCGTGATTCGGATGTCGATAGGGAATTCTTTTGGTTTGACTTTCCCTTATTAGGTGTGTGGCAATTTTTTAATTTTCTTCCGGTACTACAGTTGTTGAGTTAGGTACAAAATCTTCGTTTGGAATTTTCATCATCTGAATTGCAACATGAGTGTATTTTTCCTTCAACTGACTTATCCTCTTGTTGAGCTGTGGTATTCACTGGTTCAGTATTCATTCCTTTATCTTCAACTAGAACTATTACGACTAGCGACTTCGATACTTCCTCTTGAATATAATGTTCTAACTTGTCTTTTAACGACTTATTGTTCTTTTTAAGCTTCTTAATTTACGTCAGTGGTTTTTCACTATGGTCTTTAAGTCGCAAAACTTTTTCATTTTTTTCAACAGTGATCTTGTCAACTTCTCTTTGCATATTTTGTAGTATTTTTTTACCTTCTTGAAAAATTACTTTTGAGATATCTAGTATCTCTTCTGGTATTATTGAATTCAGCTTCACTGTAACATCTTGTAGCATTATTTTTTTTCTTTTTGTAAGTGTTAGGGTCCTATATTATAGGAATCTTTGTCATTTCAGCCTTTTTATTCATTTGACCCTAACCATTGCCATAAAAATCCGCTTGTTTGCCTTCATCCAAGATCTCCCAGCTCTCCATTTCTTTCATCAGAAGCTCAATGTGTGGTCATTCTTGTTCGCTGCGCAAGGGAGGCAGGCGAGGTGTTGCATTTTCGCTGTGAGGAATAATTTTGAATAATGGAAGTTTGTGGCAGGAGTAAAAATGTTCTGATAGGTTTACAATGTTGTGTGAGTAATTTCCTACCTGCCCAGTACTTTCAAAAGTTCAAAGGATAACTGGAATTTGGTGTGTAGCAGCTTTTACCAAGGCAACTCATTTTGATGAAGAAATCATGGTTTTTGGCAATTGGTCCTTGAATGAAGACATGTAGGAGGTTTTTTGTGAATATTTGAATCCTCTCCAAGTCATTTTGCTCAGTCAAAAGATCAGTGTTTGGTCATGTCATGTGCATGGAGGTGCGCTACACTTTTGCTCCAAGAAGAAGGTTTGGGGTTTGAAGGTTTGCATTTGGCCTAGAAGCATTCTCACAGGTTTAAAACGTTGAATGGGTCATTCCATGTCAACCTAGTACCCTCAACATGTCAAATGATGGTCGGAGGTAGTGTAAGCTTGGAGCACTATGCTTTCACACAATCACCGTATTTTCACCATATCTGTTAAACCATATACCTGTTTGCCATGAAATTTTTACAGGAAATGTATAGAGGTAAAATGAATAAATCCACTTAATTTCAGGTCAAAACGCTTCGCAATTCCGAAAAATGAGCCACTGTAATCTACAGCCATTTTTGGATTTTCTCGATAGCTGTGAGTTGGATTTGGCTCAAATTTTTTGTGGAGAAGGGTTATGATGATATTAATTTGTTCTCAAAAAATCAGCTCAATCTGGCTTACCATTTAGGAGATATTAAAAAAATATCAGTCATTGTGCTTCTCTGTTGCGTTTTTGGGTGTGGAGATGACTGTTTAGTATTTTTAATTTTTTTATGAAGAAAGGCTTGAAGGAGGTATGTGATATGATCATTGCAGTGTCAGCATCATCATCAATGTGTACAGCTTGTCTAAAAACATCAATGTCCACTGAAACTAGGAAAAAGAGGTGGTGCTGCACTTCTGAAACTGGCCTTGCGTTTTTGGCTACAAGAGAGTTCGCTGAAGTTTGAGGTTTTGTACGGTAAGGGAAAACGTCCAAACGGGAAAGTGTTCATATGCAGCGTTGTTTACATGTGTTGGAGGCTTCAGTCAACTCAGGAGGCGACCGGAGGCATCTCAACCATCAAGCGTTGCATTTCTACATTTCTAGACATTGCGCTTCCAAACAGACACACTGCGCAATTGTGACATGGCACCAAATCAGCTCATTTTTGCCATCAGGTATGCTAGATCATCCTCATCGACTCTAGAAGTTGAAATTAATCAAGATCCCAGATTTGAAGGTATTTGACAGCTCAACATATCCATCTGAAGATCAACAAACATCTCAAGATTTTGAGGCTATAATTCCAACATCTCGAGGCATAAAATCAACCATCAATAATCAAATTCAGCTTTTGAATATTTGATAATAGGTGTCAAGTCCCATAATATCGAGATCAATTCAAGGATTGAGAACATAAACATGCAGTCAATGGAGTACAGATGACACCAACCGAGCATTTTAAGGCACTCCAAAATCATCTTACAGATTTGGTGGTATTAAGTGGAAAACTAAGACATCCAATTTTCGACATTTCGAGCACAAAATTGGCAGGCACATCCAGATTTGTAGGACACTTGGCAGCCAAGAGATTCTGAAGATGATTCCAACAACAACACCTACAGCTCGATACACTTTGCAACTTGTCTATTTTAATTCATCTTTTATGATTGTATTTGATTTTATTTTCCAGCAAAAAGAGGAAGCAGTTTAAGATTATTTTTATTATAAAAACATTATTTTGTAATAAGAAAGGGTTGGTCAGGTTGGAGAGAGAGAGGGACTGGTGTATGTGATATATTTTCTGAAATTTTTGCCAGTTAATGAAAGACAGAAGGTGATTTGCAAGGATTCCTGTGTCAAATCTTGATGGTGTTGTGCTTCTTTCATGTTGTAAGTATGTCTTCATGCTTGGAAGAACCAAATGTTTAGGTCAGAATTCATCTAAAAGGTGCTTTGACTTAGTTTTACCAAGTGATCTATGTTTTCTTCTTAAAACAACATTCAAAATTTATCTACAGTTTGATACTCTTTGTGTTGTTTCCATTTTTTCTCACACTCACCCTCCTACAACGAATTAATTCCATCACCAAGACTGCCTACCTTGCCCCTGTGGAAAAACCCTTTCTCTCTTCATCTTATCACTAGACAAATAATCAATTTGACATGACTCCATGCCCAATGGATCTGTCTCCTTTCTTACCAGCAAACCATTGAAAATCAGACCTTATTGAGCACTATACCTAGCCTAATATCAAATTAGTTGAACAACCTAAGTGAGAGAGCCCTCTCCAAGGCTAGAAGGGCTAGATTCTAGCCTAAAAGAAATTTTGTGGTTACCTCTGAAGTTTCTCTCCTCCACCTAGGGAAATTTACATAGTGCTAACAATACGAAAATGTCAAAAACTTATTCTTTGTATTTAGGATGAAGGAACCTAGGGTTGCCATCCAAGGTGAACCTAAAATAATGTCACCTTGATTGCTCCATAGGTTTTGAACTGAGAATTGTGATATGAATGTATAATCTCCAATGTTTAATTGTAAATTGGTTATTTCATATCTTTTGTTGCTATAACAGTCTAATTTTTCGATTATATTTGACTCAGGAATCACTAATTAGTTTGCGATTTTAGGTTTTATGTAATTTTTATCTTCAGCTGGCGAGATAGCGATCGTAACATCTTTTCCCGCAATAAACCCTTTAATTCTAAATAGCACTGAGGCATAGTTATATTTAGTTTATGGGAATATTCGAGCCTTGATTTCAGAATTATGATCTGCTTTTTTGTCTTCAATAATTGACTCCATTATGTATTCCCCAATAATTTCATACACTTTAATTAAGGAATTTACTTCTCAAAATTCATTGTAAATAATCAAGAATAGTCAATTTCATCTTCACTTGGACACTCTTATAATTGTTGATTGTTGAGATTTACATTTCGTAAAGATTTTTTTTAATAATTATAATTTTATAATATAATTATAATTACTAATTATATAGCAATTATTATATGGCTTATTATATAAATTATAGATTAATAATTATTATATAGCTTAATATATAACAATGTTACGTATTGTAAGGGTACGATGGAAAGAAGAAACGTTACGACAGCAGGACGTATGACCGACTTGAGACACGAGGGTTTCGTCGGGAAAGACAGACAGTAAAGACAAGAGGTGGTATGAATGACAAGGAAACAAATAGAGGCATGACATCATTGTCGACGAGGCGGAATAGGGTGTCAGAAAGGGTCAGAACCAAGCGAAAGACGGACTTTGACTCGGATGGTGGTGGCCAGCAATGTGAAGTTGGTTGGGTACGACGGCAGTAGTGGAGACAATCATGGAGCTCTGTGACGATGTCAGAGTGCAGAGAAAATAGATAGCGACAATAGTGAGGCAGTTGTGGAAAGGTTAACGGAAGCGGTAGTGCGCAGATCCGGGGCTCTGGTGGAGTCACAGGGTGGCAACGGCTATTGTGGTCGCTCGTTGCAGGCTGTAGTGATGATTCTTATTGAGTGTCGATGGTTATGCGGCCCGTATAGCAGGCGACGCTTTGGCTGGCGACCTATTATGGGTGATCGAAAACAACGGCGGCGACTATAGCAATGGAACTGTCAGTGGCTTGTTGCCTGGGTTACGATGACAACAAAGATTGACCTCCTCATGGTTCCGCGACACGTGAAGATGGTTGCCGCTGTGTCGTGGAAGTTTGGTCGACGACGACTATGTATATGGTAGCAAGGTTTTTATTTTTTTATGTAACTATAAAATTTTTTCTCTTTTTTCTTTCTGTAAATTCCAATTCCTTTTTTTTAATAATATTTTTTTATATGATTTTTTTGTAATATATATATATATATATATATATAAATATAAGATCTATATATTTTTTTTATTTCTTTTTTTTTCATATTACTATGGTCTTTCTATCTCTTTTTCTTTTTCTTTTTTTTCTTTTTTTTAAATATGAATTTTTTTTATTTAAATATTTATGGCCAAGGCCCTGATAGCGAAAAAATGGAGAAATTCCAAAAGCTTGTAGCGAAACGCTTCAACGGCAACAAAGTTGACGACTTTCGACAGCCAAGGACCTGGATCGGAGAACGAGGCTCTTGTGCAACGGTTAAGCGCCAGAGGATTGAACAGCTCTAATACCAAATGTAGCGAACAAAGTTCGTACTTCAAGTTACATACTCGAGAAGACTTGGAATACGTAAATCTCCATTGAAGATACAAGAATATATTAAAATATGTGAATAAGAATGATGATACAAAATTCAAATGAGAATGAGGGCCTGCTTATATACCCTAAGCAAGTGCTTCTTCATGGAAGGTCAGGTCCCATTTAGACAAACCCCTTCAGTACTAATTACTAATTAACTAATCATTATTACAATTATCATCATTATTTATATTTATATTATTTATATATATTTTATTCATAACACTATTTCAATCTAATGGAATCTGAAAGGGAATGGCCCATGGGTTTCCACCTAGTTTCTTATAAATCTTGGTTACCATCAAATGAAATCTCCAGATTCTGAACTCTACAGTCAGCCTATGGTGCAACATGTTTTATCATGTCTAAAATATGTACTAAATAATCATTAACACAGTGTTTAAGTAGATGCTAAATTATGAAGAATCTATATTTATTAAATGTACCCTCACAAGGATGGAGGCTCTTCTTGTGATCTTCGCACCTTTCTCTACTTTTGATTGCTTGATTGAATTGCTTGTGTTCAAATGGACGTCAAGCTACCTATTTATAAGGGTTTTCCCATGACAAATAAGTCGACTTGCTAGTTTTCTAAGCTCACATGTCATTTGGAGTAGCATCATTATTTCATTTAAGGTTGGCTTGATGGAGATGCTTGAGCTTGGTCTTGGAGGGTCTCTTTGACTCTTTCAATGACTCACATATATTTGTAACATGCCCAAGAAGGGTCCTTCATACATGACATTGACTCAATTTGACTTTATGACCAATCCTAAGGGCTCACAATGGGAGCCATAACTAAAATAAAATTCCTTGCTCATGAAACCCATGAGACAAGCATTACAAAAATAATTTTATTTTCTTCTTTACATCAATTACATAAAATCACAATTAAACATGTCATTATTGTTACCCACCATTTTGTGGATGATATGCTCAGCTGGCAGCCAGCAGCCCCTTGCAGTAACCAACTAGCTCGTTGTGCCATTTCTCTGCCACCTAAGCCAGCCATGTGGTCCCTCACCCATCTGTCATGATTGTATGTTTGAAAGTGGGCCTCCGAACCTTAAGGTATGCCTTGTCATTTGCTAATTGAGTATTGTAGTTTGTTTATCATGGATACTTTTGGGCATTGATTTATGGGGGGATTTGGCAGAAAGAGTGGGCTAGGTCTATGCTCTTGTCCCGCAAACCTATTTTAGGTGTTAACCGTGGACCCTAGTCTTGTGGGATTAGAATCTGCCCAAACCCTTTATGGGTATTGGAGATCTCATGTGCCCCAACCTCCATCCAAAAGATGGTTGGGACAAACACATTTAACATGTGGGCAAAAACCAATACATGAGCTCTACCCCATCATCATGGCCATCATCCTGGTTCCTACATGCCCTAGATGAGCCTCATTTATCATTCAGGAACCCATGATTTGTCCCAACCCCTAGTAGGGCAATGAACGGCCCTACCTTAAAGGGGGTATCCACTGATATATCTTTCACATCATCCTCTTATCCCTTGAGCCCCAAGCAGTGAATTAAAGAAAAAGCATAAAAGGAAAAAGGCATATAAAGAAGGGTGGAAAAATCAAGTTCAGGGCACCTCATGCACCACAATTGCTCCCTCCTATACATTATATACCCAAGTGTGGGCTTCCCTTTTATTAGTTGCCCTTGTACCCCAGCATGTGGCCTAGGGCTGCCCCTTTCATTCTCTACTCCATTCATCTCTTTATCACATGCTACCACCCTTTAAAGGATATGCTTTGAACATACTATCCCTTTTAAAACTAGAAACCACCTAATAGGATACTTGGTTAGCCCCATTTGGAGCTTAGAGACATTAGCACATGCCAAAGGCCACTACAGAAGGGCATGCCATTATGAAGTGCTCACCTGTTGTCCATGGTTTGTAAGCTCTTTTACTCAATTTCCTTTGATGACTTGTTGTACTGGAAGATTAGGGGACGCATTGGATCTTATGTAGGATTGTAGATGGTCTCCATTTTGGGTTTGGTCTCCCTATACGGGGTCCTAACCCTCCATAGAGCTACATTGGCACATGTAGGGTGTGTATTGAGAGCCATGGGCCTCCACAATAGTAGACAACACTCCATGGATCCCCAGAGATGTTCAGAGATTGCTCGAGATTCACCTATTGGACGAGGAAGATGCACTTGGTTCACCATGCCCAGTTGGCCCCACAATTGTACCATGCACTTGGCAGATGACCCAGGACTTGTATGTTGATGTGGCATCACTTACACCATCATCTAAGCCCTTACAAATGATCTACAAGCATCTTCGACCTACTTGGAGACCCATGAAGTCACTTGGGTGCCCTCACACCCATTGGGAGCACCACAGGTCTATTATTTGGGGAACAAGGTGCCAACCCCATGTCCACTACTTTTGGGAGTCCTATTCATCATTATGGCACTTATGGACATCATCAAGCTTCTTAAAAGGCCCAACAACATGTATTATTGATCATTCGACCTCTTGAGAGGCTTACTATTTTGTTTATGAGCTAGTTTGGTGGGGTTGTTACCAAAAGTTAGTTATTTTGCCCATTATTTTATCTTAAGGGCTAATGTAGGCCCAAGTAGCTAAATCGAACTCATTAGAAGTGTATAAATAGAAGTGATGAGAATTCGTTCTAGTATCATCACTTGGATTCGAAACTAGTATCTCTTTAGACGTTTTCACTATCCTTCTTGGAGGACGAATTTTTGGAGCATGGAATGAATTTTGATGTTTGGATAAATTTCATATGTCTTGGAGCTTCTTGATGGCAAGTTTTCGAATGGTTGGATATATTCTTATACATGTAAGTACATTCTAATGCTAGTTTTTCTTTCTAATTTTGTCACATACATTGTTGCTGGGATTTCGCTATCCTGGGGCTTATTTGATGCATCTCTTATGCGAAGATGTAGAAATTTTATTTCTAGATAGTGAATGCTTCATGTATGGGCCATGTATAAATGAATGAATGTTCCTAGGGATGTTTCATTAATGAAATTCATCTTGACAAGCAATTTATCTTGCAAAACGAAGTATAAAGTCTTTCAAGTTGCTTTTGTTGTTGCCCTAGTGTCAAGTGAAGTTGTCTTTGAGGCCTCCTTGACCTAGAAAATTCAAAGGTCCATATTCATAATTGTACCTGACTCCAATCTCCCCAAAGGATTAGGCACTAGTCCACCCAAAGGTTATCACCTTAAACCTATTTTCCTTATCACCTTTCCTCTTCTCTAGGTCTAGTCCTCTAGGTCACCTAGGGCATCAATTATCTCATGAGCTAGCCATCCAAATACTTCGATTTTTGGTCCACAATTGCGTTGGTGTGTCCTCAAGAAGCCCTCCAAATTTCATGAGATTCCAACTGTGGGATCTTGAGATATCAGAAGCCCTAGCTCGAAGACCAATTCTGGCCCTTGGTTTCCCTTAGGCTAGAAACCTCATTGGGATCCTTGCATTGTCTTGCATTAAAAATCCTATCTTTGGTCCCTTTCCCCCTACGAAATAGGTTAAGCATATCATTGGTTGCTAAACCCTACCCCCGGGTCCACTCAGTCTTGTGTGGTCCCATACACTATTAAAGGTAATTCTTTAAGGATCACTGGGAGTCCAATCTTTCACGAGAATTTCAAGGCCTAGGAAACTCCATTATAAGATACATACCCTAAATCTAAACCTTGAAATTCCCCTTAAGCTCGCCCTTGAGAGCTTTAAACCTTACCTCTGAAGCAAGCAAACCACATATTTGAGCCTCTCTCGTGAATAGAGGATCACCCATCACCCTATCATTGGTCTATCCATTTAGTGATCCTCAGCGTAATGGGCCTCCTCCCATCGGTGAAAGTCTGTAAAAAGCAGGGCGCCTTAGCCAAGGTGACAGTGGGCTATTGCTCCATTTGTTGCCCTTAGCCTAGTAGTAGCCCTTCAAGGATCCCCTTTTAGGACCCTTGCTAGTTTGAGCGGTAACAATTATGAAGACCGAACCTAGTTAAACTTTTCAACAATATATGTGTCTAAACCTCTAACCTAATGAAATGTGTTGGTCTTCAACCCTCTAAATTTGCAAGGGGCAAATTTAAGGGTTAACAAGACCCCAATTCTCCAAATTGGGTCCTATTGGCACGCAAATCTATATTGAAAAACCTTTATGAGACATTTGGGCAGTCAACCCTATCAAGATTAAGAGTCTATCTGTTTGGACTAATGTTTTCCAATCTCTAAGGGGTGTCCCTAGATGACGTATTTTGTTATCCAACTTAATATTCCTACGTAAAACTTCAATTTGATTAGCATACAACAAAGCTTCATTTTTGAGTTGTTGAAGTAGTCCTTGAGAATGAAATTTATAATGGTTGAAAGAAGGTTACTTGGGAGCGGGAGCAGGAGCGACATTTTCAGAAGCTCTTGGTTTGCAAGCGAATTCGGAAGCGTTTTTTATATAATATATATTTTTTATATTTTGATGCATATATGTCAACAAAAACATGTAAAATGATGAATTAGATATAAAAAACATAGATTGAACCATATAAGAGCAATCACCTAGAAGTTATAATCTTCATCAACCACGTCCACAAGTTAGTAACATACAACATACTGAGTCTCATGAATCATGATTCATCAATATTAAAGTTTCAAGCTTTCAAAATTCAATATATAACATTTATAATCATTGATCACCAAAGTTGTACGTGTAAGCTAAGTGTAACCACTACAACAAATAATATCTAACATGAAATGAAATGTTATAAAATGAAATGAAATGAAACAACTTTAAACTTTCACAAAGCATCATATTCATAATTCATTAACAATGAGTTATAATTGCCAACTTCAAACTTCAAACTTAAATTGTCACATATTGTTTACAAAAAATATCATAATAAATATGAAAGAGTCAACAATTATAAAAACTACTAGAAACTAGAAAAGACAAGTAAATCTATCATCTACATCTTCATCTTGCCACCACGAATAATGTCTAATTTCTGAGCAGGTCCTAGTGGTCTTCTAGGAGTCTCCTCCCGCACAGTCCCACGACCAGAATCCGAAGGCAAATGCCATCCATGTGTGGATGTACATGGAGGCAGCGACAACAAAGGAACAAGACTTGGAACTCGAGCACTACAACTGTATAATGGGGGTGGCATGGTTGTTGCTTCATCTTCCTCTCTCATAAGTTCTGCTTGTTGATTTGGGGTAGCATCGGATGTGCTCTAGCCATGAAAATTGGTGGAGAGGCTAAAACACATGAGATCTCCAAGACCCAGAAATGGTTTGGGGAAATTCCACCCAGTTAGAGAGATAATAAAATAATTAATATTTTTAATGGAGCTCCTAAGTCTAAACTTAGGAAAATTAAAATATTAATGGGTATTAATATAAAACTCGGTGAGGGAGGAGGGACGAAGAACTAGGTTTTGAGCTAGGGTTTGGTGCTGGTAACCATGGCGGATCGTGGAGGAGGGAGTTCGGCTCCCTCCTACAGTCAAATAGCTGTGAACAAAAGCAAGGAAAAGGATCTGCACAGCTTCAAGAAACCAACGGAGGCAATAACTGAGGACACCAATACAGGAAATATCAAGAATCATGAACAAAGAGGAAATCATGAGGAAGATAGCAGGGAGAAGAGGAAAGAGGGTAGCAATCAGAAAGATGCACCCCTAAGGGCGACAAGGATCTGCAAACCCAAGACGACCATCACTCCTAGGGTCGTTTTGAGTGACCCAACACTACAGGTACACAAAGATCACATGACAGAACATGCGATCATATGCAAATTTATGGGGATCTGGCCGACAGAGAAAGCTTTACATGCATGGATAAGAAACCACTGGAAACCCAAAGGGGAAATAAACCTGCACCTTGGATCCAAGGGCTTTTTTACGGTGGTGTTCACGAGCTTAGAAGATAAAGACAGAGTGTTCGAGGGAGGACCATACTTCTACGCTGCTGCAGGCCTTTACATGCGACCATGGGTGATAAATTTTGTCCCAAAATGAGAAACGTTCACCTCAGTACCGGTATGGATAAGACTATACTCCCTTCCTTTAGATTATTGGCTGCCAGAGTCCTTGAAAGCTATTGGCAATAAACTAGGTCATTTTATTAAGATATTAGATGTGACATTAAGAGGAAAATACACTTCTTTCGCCCGAATCTGTGTGGAAATGGACCTGTCTAGAGCACTCCCAGACAAGATCATTTTAGAAGTTTATGATGAAGAATGGGCGCAGACGTAGAATATGAGCATGTACCATTTAGATGTCGTAAATGCCATGAACACGGGCACCTTTACAAAGACTGCCCATCAAACAAAGTGGAAAACAGCAAAAAAACCACCACAAGTAAAGATCCCGAGGGTTTCACCAAGGTAGCGGGAAAGGGGAAAGGAGGAAAACAGAATCAAAAGAAAATCAATGAGGACAGACAACAGAGCCACAACAGTTTCAAAATCTTAGAAGATACAGGAAATAAAGGGAAAAACCAGGGATCGAAAACTAAAACAAATGAGAAGGACAAGGACACTAGTATGGAGGACATACCAGAGAACAACCAGCTACAGGATGATACATCAAGATTTATGGAGCTCAACAGGGACCATGAGATGACCCCAAGTGAGGCAGGAATGGAGGACCATGAACTACAGGAGATTCTTGAGAAGGAAAACCTGGATCTGGAAAAATTTCTGGAACAGGGTATTACCAAAGGAGTTGACTCCCTGCCAAAGGAAGAGTTTAATAGGGTTCAGCAGCTCTTCCTATGGCGCTCACAGATGAAGAATTCTGGAGTCAAAAGAAACCATGATAGCCAGGAAAATAAAGGGATGAAGATAATGGAAGAAACACAGGGACAATCCTCCAAGAACCCGGGTAGGAAAAGAGGAAGGAAAAAACAGAATGAGCTGCTGACAGAATGTGGAAAACTCATGATCAACTCAGGTAAGATGAAAGATCTCACCAGTTACTCTTTTACAAACCTATCTTAATGAAGTTTACAACATGGAATATCAGGGGTCTAGGAAGTAAAAGGAAACAAAGAAATCTTAGCAGTAGAATAAAAGAAGAAAAACCCGACATGGTGTTCATTCAGGAAACTAAGTGTTCGATGGATAAAATCAAAGGAGTCCACAGTAATTGGTTAAGCAGGTTTGAGTATCTAGAAGTTAAGGCAGACAGCTTGGCGGGTGGGATTCTAATGCTTTAGAACCCCCAAAAACTTAGCATCTTGGATGCAGAAGCATCCAAGAACTATCTTTCGATGGTAATACAACCTGTGGGTGATAAGGAAAATTACATGATGACAAATGTCTACGGACCTCAAACACTAGAAGACAAACTCAAGCTTCTCACCTCCCTTGAGGAGCTCAGAGGAAGACATCCCGATCTACCCTAGATTCTGGCAAGAGATCTCAATATGATCAAATCTCTTACAGAGAAGAAAGGTGGCACTAGAACACTAGGAAGAGACTTTGTTGCCTTTCAAAACTTCATTGATAACATGAGATTAGTGGATGTTGAAACAATAAATGGCATCTTCACCTGGAACAACAAGAGAGGGGGGGCTTCTCAAGTTGCCTCTAAACTGGATAGATTCTTAATCTCAAAGAACCTTTTTCTCACAGGCCATGACATGTCAGCTGTTATCCTTCCATTTGGAGGATCAGACCATTGGCCTGACTTCACTAACAACATTGAGGAATGGTGGATGGAAAATTTGCCCTGTCACGGCACTAAAATGTACATGCTACAACAAAGAATTAAACACATCAAAATCAAACTCAAAGATTGAAACAAAAGGCAGTTTGGTAACATTTTCAAAGCCAAAAAAGAACTTGAACATCAAATCCAGGAGATCAATCAGATTATGATTACAGATGGCTTCACAGAGGAAAGGAATTCACAATCTGTTGTTCTTCAGAAGGAATGGGATGATAGATGCAGGCAAGAGGAGATTTTCTGGAGACAGAAATCAAGAGTTCAATGGATCAAATAGGGGGAAAGAAACACAAAATTCTTTCACAAGTCAACTCTTAGTCACAGGTCACATAACAGGATTTTGAAACTCAGAGATTCTCAAGGGAAAGAGTTGGTCACCCACAAAGAAATGGAGTCTCTCCTAGTGCAACACTTCCTTAGCATAGTGACGGAGCCGCTCTTAGACAGGTCACAGTTTATTAAGAAATTCACAAGGTACATCCCCAAGCTTGTAACGAGGGAAGACAATCATAATCTTAATTGACCAGTATCTGAAGATGAAGGCAGGTAAGTTATCAACGAGATGCAAAATGGGAAAGCCCCTGGCCCGGATGGCTTTAATGTAGATTTTTTCAAAGCCTGCTGGAAAACAGTCAAACAAGACATCCTAGATGCAGTGGAAGACTCAAGAAGATCCAAATCAGTCCTGAAGGCTCTCAATGCCTCCTTCATTGCTTTAATTCTGAAGCAAGAAAAAGCCATCACACCGGACAAATTCAGACCCATAGCTCTATGTAATGTGGTGTACAAGATTATATCCAAAGTGATCACTAATAGACTCAAGCCACTCCTTCCAGCTCTCATATCTGAGGAGCAAACTGGTTATGTGGAAGGAAGACAGATTCTCAACAATATCATACAAGCACATGAGATGGTCCACTCCTTGAAAAGCAACAAGCAAGTTGGAATGATCATACAGCTTGACCTAGCAAAAGCTTATGATAAGCTAAGCTGGTCTTATATCAAAGAAATGTTGAAAGCTTATGGTTTTGACCACAATTGGATCAGATGGGTCATGGCCCTGGTTTCATCAGCCAGTTTCTCAATCTTGCTCAATGGTTCGCCCTCAAGAACTTTCATACCTTCTAGGGGACTAAGACAAGGTGATCCGCTCTCCCCCTTCCTCTTTGTGCTCATGATGGAAGGACTAGGAAGAGGGATAAAAATGGCAAGTGCTGAGGGAAGAATCTAGGGTTTAAAATTCACCACAGATGGCGAGGTATCAACTCACCAACAATTTGTGGATGACACTATGCTGCAGGGCATTCCCACGGTCAAGGAAGCCAAAGCTTTTAAACAAATCCTAAATGACTTTGCCATGGCGGCTGGTACAGAGGTAAGCCTGGACAAATCTAAAGTTTTCTTTTTTAACACTGACATTGCTATTCAAAGAAACCTCACCAGAATTCTAGGGTTTCAAAGGGATCAGTTACCCTCTAAATACCTTGGTATCCCCCTTACAGACAAACCCCTGAGCAGGGAAGTGTGGGAGCCGGTTGTTAACAAACTTCAGGATAGAATAAGGAAGTGGACATGCAGATCTTTGAATTTAGCAGGACGCCTTGTGCTTACAAAAGCTGTCCTCCAGGCCATACCTATCTTCATGATGTCAGCTTTGCCAGCCCCTAAAGGAGTTCTGCAAAAGATCAGGAACATGCAAAGAGATTTTCCTTGGGGAAAAGCAGACGAGAAAAAGAAATGGGCATTGGTAGCTTGGGATAAGCTTTGCAAACCTAAAACCCATGGAGGTTTGGGGATTCATGACCGCAAAACCCTTAGCAGAGTCTCAGGTGCAAAACTCTGGTGGAGATGGCTAAAGGAATCGGCATCCCCTTGGGCAAAGGTTTGGAAACAAGAATATGCACAAAATTGGCAGGAGAGGGATCATAATCGAATGTCATGGCTTCTCAAGGGC
The DNA here is from genome assembly GCA_031772625.1 of Pinus tabuliformis. Taxonomy (NCBI): domain Eukaryota; kingdom Viridiplantae; phylum Streptophyta; class Pinopsida; order Pinales; family Pinaceae; genus Pinus; species Pinus tabuliformis. The sequence goes on along the minus strand of CM062805.1, from coordinate 149,693,996 downwards.
TCCCACATCTGGAATCTTGCTTGGGAAAATAGAAGCATTATCCAGAAGCATAGTTTCTAGGAGATACGGGATGGGAGCATGGCAAGATTTTGGGAGGATAACTGGCAACAAGAACCAAACCTATTTAGGGAAGAACTAACCGATCTCAAGAATGACACTGACAACAAAGGTTTATATCTGGTTAAGGATTTCTAGGATCAGGATAGGAGCAATCACAAATGGAGAACTTGGAAGGATCTAGGCTACAAGGAAGAGAGCCCTTTGAAAGCTCAAGCACACTCTCTGGCTATGGATTTGGAACAGAGGAAGATTTTGGTTTCAAATTCGTTCAATCAACTAAGATGGGGAAGGAACACAGAAGGTAACTTTAACCTCAAAGAAGCCAAGCAAATAGACACAGGGTGTGTTTATCAATACCCAAATGAGGCCTGGAAGAACCTTTGGCAGGGCCCGCATTGGATGAAAATAAAGATCTTCATATGGTTGGTTCAACAAAAGAAAATTCTAACTTGGGATAATCTTCTAAAGAAAGGTTTTGTCAACCCCTCCAAATGTTATCTGTGTGGCACACAGGAGGAGACGATGGAACACCTACTCAACCTTTGCCCTTTCACCTCTACCCTATGGGTAGAGGGTGGCCTCAGTTTTCAGACAAACTAACAAGGATGGCTCAGCATTGCTAACACTCTGAGTATGTGGAGAAGAAACTTCTCGAGCAATGAGCTCATAAACAACGCTTGGACTCTGGTTCCAGGCTTCCTAATCTGGAATGTCTGGAAAGAAAGATATGGGAGGATTTTCAAAAGCAAAACGGTATCAACCCAAAATATTATTGCACAGATTTTAAGACAACTTAAAGAAATTGTTGGTACCATGTTAGGGGGACCTACTAAGGTGCCGACTCGGGCCCAAGACGACAGTATAATGCTGCGATTGGGTCTCCAGTCGCTTGTTCCCCAGAGCACACACAAGGATGTTAGATAGATAAATGTTGGTAAAGTTTTTTGGCAACCTCCACCGCATGGTTTCTTGAAAATCAACATAGATGGAGCCTCTAAAGGTAACCTAGGGATGGCTGGATTTGGCAGAGTTATCAGAGATGAGCAGGGGTGTATAAAGGACATCTTTCATAGTCATCTGGGCATAGCCACAAACAACATGGCAGAGCTCATGGCCTTAGAGCAGTGCCTGGAAATACTGATTGAGGCAAATTCTCATAATGCCATTATTGAAGCTAACTCAGAATTGGTTATTAAAGCCACCAAGCAGCTCTGCAACGGAAAAGCACCTGAAAAAGTTTCCACACAGTGGCGACTTTTGTAGGTATTTCAACGCATACATTCCCACCTACAAACCCTGAGACTAGCCAAACTCGTACATGTGCGTAGAAAAGCAAATATGTTAGTTGATTGTCTAGCGAATGAAGGAGTGGTATGCAAAGATAGTTACAAAAGATATGAGTGGGATTCAACACCCTTGGGAAAATTGCGGGAGGATTGTCAAAGATAGGCGGACAAAGACATGGAAGAACTCCACACCACCAGGACTGAACACGAAGGAAGACCAGAGGAAACTGGAGAAAGCGGAAGTGTAAGCCTTTCGTAGGCGGAGAGAGAAGAAAATGGCACGAAAAAGAGCTCTCCATAGGAGAAAAGCTCTGGATAAATAGCAGGCACCTTTGTCGAGCGCTGACCATGGATCACAACTACCTGCGCAATCGAATGGATATCAGGTGGAAAAATAAGCGAAGGATAACCGCCCTTTCGGCCCTGATGCTTTATAGATTGGTGGTTTATATTCCTTTTCGAGTCCGATTAGAAAATTAAAGGGCGTGCAACTTTCCGCTCCGAAATCATGGAGAAGTGTCAGATCTTTAGGGGCTAGATAGTATGGGTATCGGGCTCAAAAAGTGCTCGTAACTTTAGTGTCAAGCCGGACCCGATGCTTTATAGATTGGGGGTATATATTCCTTTTCGGGTCCGATTAGAATATTAAAGGATGTGCAACTTTCCGCTCTGATATCATGGAGAAGTGTTAGATCTTCAGGGGTCGGATCGTATGGGTATCAGGCTCAAAAAGTGCTCATAACTTTAGTGTCAAGCCGGACCCGAACTTTGATTAAACTTTGGCTCTCTCTCATTTTTTGAGTCTGTGTTCCAGTTAATAGGGATGCTTGTTATCTTTCTGATAAGTTTTTATGACCATCGTTTTTCACAAAATCCTGGATGGATTTTTGTAAGCCTCCTGTTGAGGGTATCAACTTATCTATGTTTGTTATAGCCGGTTAACTATAAAAAAGCCTATGTTACCCTGTTCTGATCCTTAATTTGTAAGGCTTTGTAAATTATGTAATCTATCTTGCGGTTAATAAAAGGTTCCACTCTTATTTGACCAAAAAAAAAATTATAAAACTGGGTGAGAAGGCTCTTAATGACATGGATCAAGCCAAATCTAATCTTAGCCGTTGATTAGAGATTTAATCTCGGTCGTTGAAGATTCAACAAAAAAAGTATAAGAGGAGGCTTGAGGGTCAGTTGGAGATACACCAAGTTGATCAATCAGTTCGATTTTCTAGAGCGGGGTTTGCAGAGAGAAATCGAACCAGTGATCAACATTGCAGCGAAGGGCAGTGAGTGCATAGTAGAGAGGCAGAGATAGTGCCGGAAGACCAGTGCAGAGGCAGAAAAGGCTACACAGAGCCAGCAGGAGCCACGCAGAGGGCCAGAGTGACTACGCGGAGGGCCAGAGGGCTTGCGTGAGTGAAGCAGAGGGCCAGAGAGCCAGCGCAGAGCATCTGTAGGTTGACGACATTGTGGGATACCTTGACGACATTGTATCAGGGCACTTTCGTGCAGAGGAAGATGCTACAGGAGAATCAGTTGTGGTCGTATCAGATGCAGAAGGGGGAGCAGATAGATCACTTCCTCAGCAGGTTGCAGGAGATCCGGGACCAGCTTACTTCCATAGGGGCCACGTCGAATTAGGAGTTAATGGTGAGGACCACCCTGAACGCAGTCTCCAAGGAGTGGGAGACATTCATCCAAAGTATTTTGGGCAAAGCGAATCTTCCAAAATGGGAAGAATTGTGGGCAGCTCTTCGCCAAGAAGAGATCAGACGGCTGACCAAGGTGGGAAGTAGCAGCAAAGGAGGTCGAATCAAGGAGGAGAAAGAGGATGCAACTCTGGCATCTGCGGGACAACAAGTGAAGAGGAAGAAGAAGGACATCTCCAAGATAAAGTGCTTCCATTGTGGGGAGTTGGGCCATTATGCAACCCAGTGTCCTAGGAAGAAGAATAAGGGAGAGGCTTCTAACTCCAAGGCAGGTTGGCTAAGGCGGAGGAGGAGGTAGAGATTGATGACGACTGTGCCATGAGTGCTCATGCACCTCTAGAGAAGAGGTGGGGTGACATCGAGCTGTAGTCAGGAGGACTACAAGAGATGTGGGGCAAGATCCTTGAGGTACCCAAACTCTTTGATCATATCCGGCTACGGGAGCCCAGTGTGATAGTAGCAGGATGATGGATGTCGATAGAAGCAAGATGCGGATGGAGCGGCAGAACAGTGCTAGAGTGCAGGGATCTGTAGCAGCACAGAGAGGGTTGCAGCAGTGCGAGAGGCACAGAGGAGGTTGCAGCAATGCAGGGAGACACAGAGATGTTTGCAGCACTGCGAGAGGCACAAAGTTGTTGCCGCAGTGCAGAGGCAGCAGTGCAAGAGGCACAGAGTTGTTGTAGCAGCACAGAGGCAACAGTGCGAGAGGCGCAGAGTTGTTGCAACAGCGCAGATGCAACAGTGCAAGAGGCACAGAGTTGTTGCAACAGCGCAGAGGCAGCAGAGGGAGCACAGGATAGCAGCAAAGAGAGCTTCAACATCAGGAGGGTTTCTAGCCTGACAAGGATGTCAGTAGTTGGGTAGATCAATTACCGACGTCTCAGTAACTGAGTTGTAGTGCAGCAGTGGTAGTCGTAGTGCTATAGGCAGCACGATGCAGCGTGATGAGAGAGGGTTGCACTGATGAGAGAGGGTTGCAGTGCAGACGTAGTGTTGGGTGAAAGGACCAGCAGCAGCACAGATGCAGAGGCGCTGTCGTACAGATGCAGCAGTGGCAATGGCAGAGCCGTGGGCAGCAGTACATGATGCAGCAGTGCAGAGGATGTTGGGCAGCAGGCCAAACATCAGCACAGGTACCAGTGTCGGATGATCAGGGTGATGTTTAGTTGTGGAGCATTACTAGAGCACATTCCTTGCTAAGAGGGAGTGTTGATTTGGGGTAGCATCGGATGTGCTCTAGCCATGAAAATTGGTAGAGAGGGTAAAGCACATGAGATCTCCAAGACCCGGAAATGGTTTGGGGAAATTCCACCCAGTTAGAGAGATATTAAAATAATTAATATTTTTAAAGGAGTTCCTAAGCCTAAACTTAGGAAAATTAAAATACTAATGGGTATTAATATAAAACTGGGTGAGAAGATTCTAAATGACATGGATCAAGCCAAATCTAATCTTAGCCATTGCTTCGAGATTTAATCTCGATCGTTGAAAACTTAACAGAAAAAGTATAAGAGGAGGCTTGAGGGTCGGTTGGAGATACACCAAGTTGATTAGTCAGTTCGATTTTCTGGAGCAAGGTTTGCTGAGAGAAATCAAACCAGTGATCAGAGTTGCAGCGAGGAGCAGTGAGTGCATAGTAGAGAGCCAGAGATAGTGCCGGAATTCTAGTGCAGAGGCAACGAGCTAGTAGGAGCCACGCAGAGGGCCATAGGGCCTACGTGAGTGATGCAGAGGGCCAGAGGGCCTACGTGAGTGATGCAGAGGGCCAGAGAGCTAGCGCAGAGTATCTGTAGGCTGACGCAAAGCCTCAGAGAGGCATTGGAGAGATTTTCGTGGAGCAGACTTGCCGAATATTTGCTTCCGAGGAGAGGTATTACTGCCAGATTGATTTCTCTGTCGGGTGAGCCAGTTTGGCACGTAATTGTACTCGAGAAAAGTTGCTTAATGATATAACCCTCAAAACTGCTACACCAGTTTTCTCAATTTGGGTTTTCCCGGGGACGATTGTCCAAAAATAACGATGTCCCTTGTGTGTTTGTCTATTTCTTTCAGTTGATGATCTGTAGATGGTTGAGACTGCATTTGTGTTTATTTCAGTATTTATATGGTTAAATAACTTGTTTAGTAATTAAACAAGTAGGTGAAATAAACCAAATAGTGCAAGAAAATTTCTAACGGGTAAGACTTAGAAATTTCAACACTGCTTCTAGTTCTTCAAGATGTATAGTGCCATCCTCCAAAATATCGTCCTTTGGGTGGTTGTCCCAAATTTTATATGTTGGATCCTCATAAGCCCGATCACAATACAAAAACCTCAAGTTGTAGTGCACATAAACCAAGCTTTATGCCCGGTTTTCATTGAGTCTGTTTCTTCTCATATTATGTATGAAGCTGTAGGTGCTCCAACACCTCTCTGTAGAAGAAGTATTTACAACCTGTGAGAGAACCTTTTTTGCCAATTTTGGCAAAAGTCCGTGGACGCCATATGCTTCCCACCATGTGAGAGCATCAAATTTGTCTCTATCTTCCATTGCATGCAAAGAACCAAACAAACCAGTGCAACTGAAGTATTTGCCTAATTCAAGACGCAGATTAGCACACTCCTCCCTGTCAGGTACCAACTTGTCTAATGCTTCCATATATCCTGTAGATACCTTTGGATTTGTATGGGGTTTGACCCTAACCCCACCCCCAGGTGCAGGTTGGCCCAACCAAGTTGGAGAGTAGTATTTTGGCATAAGGATATATGCCAAGGCATGTAGTGGAACATTAAGTTTATTCCACCGTGTACACACACAATTGTGAATCAGTGTATACAAGTTGGGATCATCTTTCTGAACAATATTTTTTATTTGCCCCAACATGGTATCCATTTGCTCATACACCTCCCCAATCACTGGTTTATCTGTATCTACAAAACGAATCATGTGATAAATGGGCTTGGTGAATTCCAATACTTGCCTCACATGTGCCCAAAACTGACCATCAAGAGCGATCTCCTCCACCTGTCCAAAACCTTGCTTGTTCGCTGCATTGTAACCCTTTCAAATCTTCTTCTTTAATAGATCGTCATAAAAAGTTTTCAACAGAGCGTACAATGATCCCAATACATATGTTTGAAGCGAAGATTTACAAAACAGGTCTACAGATCTATATACCAACATAGAGAAACCTAGATCTACCAGATCACTGAAGCCAACTAAAGCCAACTGTCAAACCCAAAGTCAAAACCCTAGATGTTCTCAGCAAAACTGACTGCGTGCGTCCGAAGCTCCCTGGACACTCTCTCAGCCACTATGTGAGGGCATCTATAACTGCTCGGACGCTCTCAAGAAGAACTTGTGCATGCGTCCGGGGTCAAACTCACCAGATCTGCTCCAAAACCATCTGACGCTCTCTTCTAGTTACTATGTGTGCGTCCGGGATGGCCTGGACACTATGAGGACCACTCTGTGCGAACATGCGGGGACCGACACCTTCAGATCTGCCTTTGAAACCCTGAACGCTCGATTGAGCTTTTGTGCCAGCGTCTAGGGGTCTCTGGACACTGTCTTGACCACTGTGTGCCAGTGTCCAGGGACTAAAATGCCCAATTTTGTGCCAACGTCCAAGAATCAGAAAACCCTAGATCAGTGCAAGCTTTGCTCTTGTGATTTCAGACCCTTGCGCGAACACCTACCGACAGACCTGTGCGAACCAAGACAAAAGAGAAGAATAGAAGATGGCTTGATCAATGTGATGAAATGAGCTTGAGGTCACTTCTATTTATAGCTTTCCTGATGGTCCACTTTGGGTTGAGGTCGACCTAACCATTTTCACATATGCTTAGGGCCGAGTCCCCATGTTACTTGGGAGCGGGAGCGGGAGCGGGGAGCGGGAGCGAAAACGGGAGCGGGAGCGACCATTTTCAGAAGCTCCCGGTTTGGGAGCGAATCCGGGAGCGATTTTTTAAAAATATATATATTTTTTTATTTTTGATACATATATGTCAACAAAAACATGTAGAATGATGAATTAGACATAAAAAACATAAAAAAACATAGATTGATCATTGAACCATATCACATCAATCATCTAGAAATTATAATCGTCATCAACCATGTCCACAAGTTAGTAAAATACATATTACAACTGCAACATATTGAGTCTTATAAATCATGATTCATCAAATTCAATATTAAAGTTTCAACTTCAAGCTTTCAGAATTGAAAATTCAATAACATTTATCATCATTGATCACCAAAGTTGTACTTGTAAGCTAAGTTTAACCATTACAAGAAGTAATATCGAAGATATTTCTAAGTCCTAACTTCTAACTGTTAACATGATATGAAATGTTAAAAATTTATAAAATGAAACATGAATAATGAGATGAAATGAAACAACTTTAGTCTTTCACAAAGCATCATATTCATAATTCACAATCATTACCAATGAGTTATAATTGCCAAGGCCCAACTTCAAACTTCAAATTTTCATTGTCACAGTGATATAATGTTTACAAAAAATATCATTATGATATGAAAGAATCAAGAGTCAAGAGTCAAGGACTCAAAACTCAACAGTTATGAAAACTAAAGTCTAATAGAAACTAAAAAAGACAAGTAAACTGTAAATCTACATGTGGCCCTTGCCACGAGAGTCTCCAGGAGTATAAGCAGGTCGTGGTGGTCTTCTAGGAGTCTCCCGCACAAACCGACGACCAGAACTAGAACCTCCATGCGAGGGTGTAGATGGAGGTGGCGACAGCAAAGGAACAAGACTCGGACCTCGAGCACTGCTACTGGATGGTGGAGGTGGAGGTGGAGGTGGCATGGCTGCTGCTTCATTTTCATCCCTTACAAGTTCCTCTTCTAGTTCTTCAATATGTACAATGCCATCCTCCAAATTGTCATCCTCTGGGTGATTGTCCCAAATTTTATATGTGGGATCCTCATTAGCCCGATCACAGTAATGACTCAACAACCTCAAGTTGTAGTGCACATAAACCAAGCTTTCTGCTCGATTTTCATTGAGTCTGTTTCTTTTCACATCATGTATATAGCTGTAGGTGCTCCAACACCTCTCTGCAGAAGAAGAATTTACAACCTGTGAAAGAACTTTTTTTGCCAATTTTGGCAAAAGTTTGTGGCCGCCATATGTTTCCCACCATGTGAGAGATTCAAATTTATCTTTGTCGTCCATTGCATGGAAGCTACCATACAAACCAGTGCCACTGAAGTATCTGCCTATTTCAAGGCGCACAGCTGCACATTCCTCCCTGTCAGGTACCAACTTTTCTAATGCTTCCAAATATCCTTTAGTTACCTCATGATCTAAATGGGGTTTGGTCCTAACCCCACCCCCTGCTGCAGGTTGGCCCAACCAAGATGTAGAGTAGTAATTTGGCGTAAGGATATATGCCAAGCAATGTAGTGGAAGGTTAAGCCTATTCCACCGTTCACACACACAATCATGAATCAGTTTGTACAAGTTGGGATCTCTATTATGAACAATGTCTTTTATTTCCCCCAACATGGTATCCATTTGCTCATACACCTCGCCAATCACTGGTTTGTCTGTATCTGCAAACCGAATCATGTGATAAATTGGCTTGGTGAAATCCAATACCTGCCTCACACTTGTCCAAAACTGCCCATCAAGAGCGGCCTCCTCCACCATTTCAAAACCTGCCATGTCAGCTACATTTGTAGCCCTTTCCTTTAACACCTGCCAATGTGGACTTGATACCATGCTAGCTAATGCCTCTCTTACCTTCAAAAAGTGCCTGAAGGTGAGGTAATAGCTACCAAATCTATTCCTCGCAATCTTCAGCAACTCCAATCTCGAGTGACTGCGGAAAAGGCCATGGGTATTGCTATGATTTGTAATAAATTTTATCATTTGTTTGCCTTTCTTGTACAAATTACCAATCCATTGGTATTGTTCATTTTTGTTTTTGACAATATCATGCAACAGAAGGTTCAATGTGTGAACCAAACATCCAGACCAAAATATGTTCGGGTATTTATCCTCAATAATTGCTCCCGCTGCCTTACAATTAGGAGCATTATCAGTGATGACTTGGATGACATTGTATGGGCCAATACGCTCAATTGTTTCAAGTAATGCTTCTGCAATGTTGATGGCGGTCTTGAACTTGTCTGAGTAATCATGTGCAGCTAGAAAGATGGGACCACTAACAGACACAGCAAGAACACTTATCAATGGCTTGCCTTTTACATTTGTCCATCCATCAGATACAATGGACACCCCATGGTCAGTCCAAGAACTTGTCATTTTATTCAAAGAATGTGATATTTTTGCTTTTTCATGATCAAGGCCAACGGTTCTTGCCTTGTCATACCCAGGGCTCTTGTATCCTTTAGGGGCATCATTTATGGCAGAAACCATTTCGTGCCAATAAGGTGAGCGTAGAACATTGAATGGTATCCCACATGCATAGAGAAACCTGTAAATTTTTGAATCCACATCATTCCTACACCCCTCATCAAGGAAATCTGATATGGTTCTACGCCTTAAAGATGATGACCCTGTGCCTCCATGTCCATATCCACTGCCTTGGGAGGATGCTGAAGGAGTTCTTTGTGATTGTGAGCTTGGTTCAAAGAAACCCCTTGATTTTTTTGTTCTGTATTGGGCTTCCTCCTCTTCCCTTATGTATTTGGCTCTATCTGCTGTTGACACCGTTGTACAAGTTTTGATTCCTATTTGTTTCTCTCCATCCCATGGCCTTTTCCCGTAGAGGTGTCTTCTAGCACAGGTGTATGAACCTGTGTAATCAGTGTTGCAATGGGGGCAATGAAATTTAGTGGTTCCACCCCCTCTCCCTGTTTCAGCCCTGTGAACATATTTCCACAATGGAGTTTGGTCTTGTTTAGTTTTTTGAGGGTCATGTTCACCCTCCTCCAGCTCCTCCTCACTGGGGTTTTCACCCATTTGACTTTCTCCGGCTTCTTCATCCCCCTCTTCAGTTTGGGGCCCCCTCGGTTTCCTACTCTCCAGCACCATAATAACCATAAAAGGGACCAAGAAGAGGAAAATGCCAATAAATATAGCCAGGTCCATGGTGTTTGATGTTTGTAGGGTTTTGATTCTTGAATCTGCAAATTAATTTAATTTATTGGGATTAATTAATTTAATTTGAATACATGATCTTTAAACTCAAACAGCTAAATTAAATTAACTACCTAACCAGCTAAACTAACTAAATTACTAAGTTACTTACCTCTGCAGGCTTGCTCCTCGATCCTTGGCACTTGCTCCTCACTCCTAAGCACTTGCTCCTCGCTCCTTTGCTCTTGCTCCAGCTCCAAACTCAAGCTCAATGAAGTTAGAATGAATTTTTTTTGGCCCATTGGGCTTATAAAACCAAAAAAAAATTCTAAATTTTTTTTTTATTTTCGGGTCCGGCGGATTTTTTTTCCGCCGAACCGCTCCCGGCCCGGCTCGAATCGCTCCCGGAGCGATTTTTAATGTCCGGGAGCGATCAGGGAGCGATCGCTCCCCGATCGCTCCCGGGCATTAAAAATCGCTCTGGGAGCGCCGGAGCGATCGCTCCCTATGTCGCTCCCTAACAGACCAGGGAGCGCAAATTTTTTTAAGGGAGCGCGCTCCCGAAAATCGCTCCCGTCCGGGAGCGCGCTCCCGAGCTGCTCCCGCCCGGAGAGCGATTCGAGAGCGGGTTCGGGGGGGGCGCTTCCCCGCAACATGGGGGCCGACCCATTCCATAATACATGTACGAATAAAATAATTCAAAAATCAACTTCCGCTTGACCAAATTGGGTGATCTTTAGGTTGATTTTGGTCCTCCTGGAATTTAATGCAAGCATCATCTCAGTCATCTGAGCTGTCTAATGTGGAATTTGACCCTAGTTTCAAAAATTAACACTCCCTCTCAACTAGGAAGAATTCCACCTGCCAATATCTGTCAGTTGATCTTCACATCATCCTGTCAAGTTGTCGTCGTGCATTAACTGTCTTTGCTCAACTCTATCTGCTGAAACTTTCTCGGATCTAAAAGAAGAAGAATCGAGGAGCAATAGCTTCCACCCATACCGAGCAATAGGATAACTCATCATACAGGGGAGCACATCTTCGACCCTGGAATCTCATTAGGGAGCTCATCCTCAACCCGGAACATCAAAAGGGGAGAAACTCTCAACCCAATCCTATTTCCTACTGATCTTCCCAACAATGACTCTCAATAGTCATGTGGTAGAACACCTACATCATAATTGACTTAGGTTGTACACCCCAAGTACACTCTCAACTCGTTGGCCAAGCAAGGAGCGGTATTCCCGATAAGCCCTGTTTGTGGGAATGATGCCAACTAGGGTATACTGTGCAAAGACCAGATAGAGGAGCAGCACTCCCCGTCCATATTAAGACAGGGGAGAAACATCTTCAACCCTATGGGTAACAGATAGGGGAGTACCCTATTTTCCAAAGATCCCTCAACCCCAGGAGCCCTCTATCTCAATTCCTCACCCTGGGAGCTCAAACAGGGTAGGAAGAGTTGGCTCAGTGTCCTCGATCAGCGTTGCCCCTTATCCGGAGGGGCCACATCCATCAATCCAAGTTGCTCTCTGAAGACCAAGAACTTTCCTTTTAGTAATGCCTTGGTGAGAATATTTGCAATTTGTTCATCTATCAATATGTGATGGAGTCTAACAGCTCCTCTCTGCACCATGTCTCGAATAAAGTGATATCGAATCTCAATGTGCTTGGACTTGTCATGGAACACGGGATTCTCTGCCAAATGGATCCCACTCTTGTTGTCGTAGTATATCACTATAGTGTCTAGGACCTACTCAAATAGCTCTCCAAATAGTTTCCTCAACCAAACTGCTCTACAGCTAGCCATGCTAGTGGCTATGTATTTTGCTTCAACGGTGCTCAATGCTACAGACTTTTGTTTCCTGCTCATCCAAGATATCATGGCAGATCCAAGGCTAAAACAGCATCCATATGTACTATTTATGTCGATAGCATTTCCATCCCAATCAGCATCATTGTATCCATGAAGTTGAACATCTCGAGCAGAATATCTCAGGCCAAGTGTGATTGACCCATGCAAATATCTCAATACATGTTTGGCAACTATCCAATGTACATGGACGGGCTTGGTCATGAATTGGCTCAATGTGTTTACTACATAGCATATATTAGGACGACTGTTCACAGGTGTTCACAAGGAACATCAGAGCCCCAATCAGTTGTATATACTCGGATGGATTTGCCAAATCAGGTCATGCAGCTTCTCCAAATAACTTCCTGAAGTTCATTTCCATCGATGTAGCCATGGATTTACATCCAATCATTCCAAATCTTTTTAGCAAGTTTACAACGTATTTTCCTTGTGAAAGGAAAATCCCATTGGCCTTTGCCACACCTCAAGGCCTAGAAAGTAGTGCATGAGACCAAGGTCCTTCATCTCAAATTTAGAGGCTAACTCCCTCTTATACTCGATCATCAGAGGCTCACTACCTGTCAAGAATAGATCGTCAACATATAAAACCAAAATCAATGGCATACCTTGGACTACCTTGAAGTAGAGGTTGGGATCAGCATTGCTTCTTATGAATCCCGGCTTCATTAAGTAACTATCAATGCATGCATACCAAGCTCGGGGAGCTTGCTTCAAACCATACAATGCCTTCTTCAACCTGCAAACATGTGTTCTTCGATCTTCCACTTCAAATCCTTGTGGTTGTTCAACATATACTTCTTCCTATAACATGCCATGCAAGAAAGCGGTCTTTACGTCCATCTGATGAAGAGTCCATCCTTGACTAGCAGCAAGGGCAACTATCGAACGAATGGTTGTATATCAAGCCATAGGAGCAAATATGTCATCATAATCTTCTCCCTCTTTCTAAGAGAATCCTCGAGCTATGAACCTTGCTTTGTATTTCTCAATGTTGCCATCAATTCCATGTTTGATCTTGAATAGCCACTTTGAAGTCACAACAGAATTCCAATTTGGTCTTAGTACACATCCCATACATCATTTTTCACAATCTATTCATATTCCTCAGCCATAGCATCCTTCCAAACTTGTTCTTTTACTGCTTCTTCAATTGAAGATGGTTCGGCTTGAATCATAGTGCTCATGGTTGCAACATATCCCTGATACCTGCATGGTTGCTTCCTTTCTCTAAATGATCTACGAATGGGAACATTTCTTTCAGCATTCTGTAGAGTATTGCAGAGCCAAAGTGGTCTCTTCCTAGTAGGAGGATCTAACGGATCCATAGGCTCCGCGAGATCATCATCAATATCGGACTAGGGCACGGAAGGACCATCCAGAATGTCCTAGTCATCATTCTCTTCCTTGGGGGGAGGAGGAGGAGGAAGATCTCTTGCCTTTCCGAGAGCTGCATCTTCATTGAAAGCTACGTCCCTGCTAATTTTGACCTTCCTTTGACCAAGAATATATATTCTATATGCTTTAGAATTTTCACAATATCCCACAAACGTACCTTTTCTTCCTGTAGCTTCCAATTTGTTCCTTTTTTCCTTCTGCACATGAAAATATATGGGGCATCCAAATATACGAAGATGGCTAATATCAGGCTTGACACCTATGAATATTTCTTCAAGGGTATTGTTTTCTAATGCTTGATGAGGCACCCTGTTTTGAACATATACAGCAGTAGATGTGGCTTTTGCCCAAAGGAACTTTGGCACCTTTTGATCATGGAGCATGGCACGGCAGCTTCTATTATAGACCTGTTCTTCCTTTCAACTAAACCATTCTGTTCAGAAGTATATGGCACAATTGTTTCCTTCTTGATCCCTTCTTTCTTGCAAAATGCTATAAATTCATTTGACATGTATTCCCCTCCATTGTCAGACCTAGAGACTTTGATTCTCTTTCCTGATTGATTTTCGATCAAGGCTTTGAATTCCTTGAATATTTCAAAGGCTTCATCCTTGTGCTTAAGGTAGTATATCCATGTCTTTCTTGAGAAGTTGTCAATAAAGGTGATATAGTAGAGATGACCACCAATAGAATGTACAGGCATCGAACCACATATATCAAAATGAATGAGATGGAGGATGTCATTTATTTTGTTCTTACTAGAGGGGAATGGTCCCCTCGTTTTCTTTCCACTCGCACAACCTGGACAAACTCCATCATGATGAGCTTGAACATCAGGGATACCTGAGACCAATTTCTTCAACTTCGGAAGTGCATCATAGTGTAGATGAGCTAGCTTGCGGTGCCATAACTCGCTCAGATGATTGGTATTATGAACCAATGCTAGAAGTGGCCTTCCAGTGACTCTATAGAGTCCTTCAAATCTCGATCCTAATGTGAATGCATCTCTCATAGGTGAATCAACAGGCCAAGTCAAAACTTTTCCTTTGATGAAGGCAACCCTCATCCCTTTATCTTCCAATGCGGATATAGATACTAGATTCTTCATTAATCCCGGTACATACATAACATCATGCAACAGAACTGATTACCCAGAATTCAGCTAAAATTTGACGGACCCAAAGCCTTTCACAGGATGAGTGGAGTTGTCTCCAATAATGATCTTCAACTTGGTCTCCCTCTGTACCAGATTAGCGAGGACTTCCTTGTATCCAAAAAAATGATGAGTGGCCCTACTATCAACCAACCATCCCACGAATCCAGTGGAGAAGAACTAGTAAGGGCAGAAATAAGAATGTATTTAGATTTATTTACAACATTACTTTCATCCCTAGGAGCCCTTGACTTCTTTTAAGGAGGATGATCTTCTTCACAGTCGCTTGAGGAGCCTCTTCTTCTTCTTTCATATCTTCTATCGCGGTTATTCCTTTGATTGTCTTTTCTTCTTTTGTTATTGTTGTTGCTTCTGGTGTTGTAACGTGGCCTCTTTCTCTTCTTAGGACAGTCTCGAACATAATGACCTTTTTGTGACAATTAAAGCATTCAATATGAGATAACAATCTGTCATTCCTTCCTTTCGTATTTTGAGAAGGAGGCTTCTTTGATGGACATCCTTTTGCCTTCTTCCTTTTGTCATGAGCGATATGGGTTCTCCCTCTTCATGCTTTTGAATCCTTTCTCTTGCTATCATTCTCGATTCTTCTTGAGTAAGCTTCCCAACAATTTCATCAAATGACGGAAGGACATTGTTATTGTTGATTGTAGTAATGAAGGTTTCCCAAATAAAAGGGAGACCTCTATGAGTCACAACTACTAGTTCCCTGTCACACACATTTTCTCCCACTCTCTGCAATTGATCTCTAAGGCGAGAGATCCTCAGAATGTAGTATTGAACAACTTCTCCTCTGTTCATCTTGGTTTCCTTGATGATCTTTCAAGGTGATGATCTCATTCAAAAACTTGTCATACATATCTTTAGACTTTCTTAAATTCCCAAAATCTGTAAGTAAATGATCTTGTAAACCATCAGCTATAATTTGCTTTGCTTTGGACTCACCTTTCTTGTACCTGTTCTTGAGGGAAGCGGAAACATTTTCTAGAGCTCAGGCATCCTTCCTTGGATGTATTCCAGCACATCATTGTTGTCAGCTATGATCTCCAATCTGACTTTCCATGGATCAAAACGTTTGATGCATCACCCAAATTTTCATGCTCCTTGAAGGTAGAGGACGACATCTTGAACTTGAGTAGGCAATCTGCTTTCAGAAAATGAGGGCTTCAATGTTTGTCTTCTTTTGGGCTTGTCCTTCACCTCAGCTATGATACCATGTTAATTTTTTTTATTGTTCTATGTTGTATTAATTACTTAAGCACAACTTACTTCCTCATTAACAATTCATCCAATTATTAACAATGTAACCAATCATTAACTGTAACTAAAGATAGAACAATATATGCAATGACAAAGAAGACAACAGCACAACCATAAGAGACAACAGATTGGTCCAAGCCCAAGGAAAAAACCCACAAGGGGGAAACCCTATCAAATATTTTTCTTTAATAGATCGTCATAAAAAGTTTTCAATAGAGCACAATGAGCCCAATACATATGTTTGAAGCCAATTGTCAAACTCAAAGTCAAAAACTTGGACGCTCTTAGCAAAACTAACTACGTGCGTCCAAAACTCCCTGAATGCTCTCTCGACCACTGTGTGAAGGTGTCTATAACTGCTCAGACGCTCTCAAGAAGACCATGTGCATGCGTCCGGGGTCAAACTCACGAGATCTGCTCGAAAACCCTCGAACGCTCTCTTCCAGTTACTATGCATGCATCCGAGACGGCCTGGATGCTCTCAAGACCACTCTGTGCGAGCGTCTGGGGATCGACACCTTCAGATCTGCCTCTGGAACCCTGGATGCTCCGTTGAGCTTCTGTGCCACTGTCTAGGGGTCTCTAGACGTTGTCTTCACCACTGTGTGCCAAAGTCCAGGGACTAAAATACCCAGTTTTGTGCCAACATCTAGGGATCAGAAAACCCTAGATCAGTGCGAGCTTCGCTCCTGTGATTTCAGACCCTTGCAAGAACACCTACCGACAGACCTGTGCGAACTAAGACAAAAGAGAAGAATAGAAGATGGCTTGATCAATGTGATGAAATGAGCTTGAGGTCGCTTCTATTTATAGGCTTTCCTGAGGGTCCCCTTGGAGTTGAGGCCGACCTAACCATTTTCACATGCATTTAGGGCCAACCCATTCCACAATACATGTATGAATAAAATAATTCAAAAATCAACTTTCGCTTGACCAAATTGGGTGATCTTTAGGTCGATTTTGGTCCTCTCAAAAAGAGGAATTTAATGCAAGCATCATCTGAGATAGTGATCTGAGATACTAAAACACAAAAAGGTGAGATCTTTGCTGCTACCAAAGCATCTAAAAAAAATTGTCCAGCCCTTGTACTGAAGCTCCAATATGCATATATGGAAGAAACATTTCCCCCTCAAACTAGTTGATCCAATGGCTCAAAGCAAGGAAAAGTTGGAAAGGCCAAAAGCTTTGTAAGTACAACCAACCTTTCTTCCTTTTCCACTTTCAATTATTTTGGCAAAAACACAAAATCTACTTTCTTTGCTCCACTTCTTGAATAGAAACATCAACAAAATCTGCTTTCTTTGTTTCACTTGGAAACATTAACAAAATCTGCTTTTCACATCTCATTGAATTGGAAAAAATATCGCTTTTCCTTGTGATTAAATAATTTTAAAAAATAAAAATAAAAATCCTTAATTATTTCACAACTTCTGACGAAGTCATAATCCTTGAAATTTTACCTAGATATATCATATAGATCCACGCTTGTTGAAAATTCTATGCGAGTTCAGTAGAATACAATTTTTTGCCAAATAATTACCCCCTAGTGGTTTTTCACACAGTAATTTATTCAACTGCTATCATTGAATAATTACACTCAAAAAATCTCAACAGTAAATGCAGCGAAAATAGTAAAGGTCGTAGAAAGACAGCCATGCACAATAGAGAACAATTTTACCTTAGGAAACCCAACCTTGGGAGAAAACTCAGTGACTTCTCTTAGGAGAAAATATTCTTCAGCAAGGTTTATGAATCAACAATTTATCTAGAAATCTATGCAAATAATCCAAGTCAACTACCAGTCAAACCTAGTCAAAATGTCTGCTGATCAATGTTGGTCAAACCAACGAAAAAATAGAAATGCAACATTGGTCAACTCGATCTGGTCAAAATGGACTGTGGTCACCTGCTATCTAAGGTCAATAGTCTGCACGTGCGGCCCTCCTACGGTCAACTTTTGATCAAAACAGCTCTATCAACTCTAGTCAAAGTTTCGTCAAAGCTCCTCCACATGTGCGGCCAAGAGAGAGATAGAAAATGAGGAAAAGATGATATCCAAACCGACTTCTCCTTTTGCTTAGACTTACTCTTTGTTGGTCTCCAAATTGTAGAAAACTATGTTTTGTTGTCGCCAACCCAGTTTCAAGTTTTTGCATGGTTTAATGCCCGAAACCCATCATAAACATATGACTGATATACATATTATTTTTGCATCTAACTTTAAGCAAAAACTACTCTACTATATTTCACTTTTCAGCTGATATGAGAGAAAATATGCAAGCAATCACATTCAGAAAATGAACACTTATTTTTGGTCTAAGACCCTCGAAAAACCCACAAGGGGAAAACCAGTTCTAATGGAGAATTTTATTTGCTTCTTTAGAAATATGTGCAACAAGAAATTAGGACTTATCTCTTCCCTTAAAGAAGTAGCTTTGAAGTCCTTTTTCCAAATTGAGTTCTGAACTAGATTCTCTGACACATTCAAATCTCCTCGGGCAGAAATTTTGCCCTCATATCAACTCCTTATCCACAAGGAATCTGACCACTGGACAGTCAACTGTCTACTCCTTAAACTCGGACTTATATGGCAGAAAATACATACACTTGAAACATGTTTCTCCTCCCTAAACAACGAGTTGAAGTACATTCAGAATGAAGCCCGAAAATCTCGTTGTGTGTGCCCAGGAAACTTGGATTTCATGTAGGCTGACTGGAGGAGAATATACGATGGCCCAAAATGAGATATACTTTGATTTGGCTCAGAAGGGACCCTCGACCTGTGTGCAAACAGTGGCAGAGGCTACTTGCATGAACTTCAACCTCTCCTATAGACTTAAACTCGACCTCCAAGAGATACGATTTGATGTGGTATTGGTCCTTGTTCTCTACTGTAGAATTTCTCACAAAAGCTCCCTTCATCCTCTCAAGCTCCTTGCTCTCCTCTCCTCAATTCTCTTAGGAATAATGAGCTTCTTTCTTTCCTTTTTCCTCTTTTATCTTCCTAAAGTGAGGAGAACCCTAACCCTTAGATCTAATGGCTGAAATTAAATCTCAGCTCATTAGATCAAGGGTGGAGATCATTCCCTCTCTTGACCCCCTCCCTCATGTGGTCCCCCTCAATTAATGAGCCTCCTAGTACTTTTATATGTTTTGTACCATGTGCACTTTTTCTTTCATAAAGTCACCTTTAAAGATAAAAATCACTTTAATAACATAGTGTACTTAGTACTTTACAAATAAAGTCACTTTTAAAACACATAATGCCACTAGACAAAAGGGTCATTAATGTGTCTCCCTAGGCCAAAAGGATAAATGCCTAGGAAACACCTCCTTGGTATCCTTATTTTCAACACTCCCTCTTACCGAGGAAGGTGTTTCTCACCACTCCCATCCTGTCTTTGAAGAATACATGCTTGCCCCTTGGCAATGACTTGGTGAGAATGTCTGCTACATATTCATCAGTGGATATATATTCAAGCTTCACAGCTCCCTTTAAACTCAGTGTCTGATGAAGTGGTATTTGATCTCAATATGCTTTGACTGATAATGAAATACTAGATTCTCAAAGAGTTTGATACAACCTTGATTATCACAGCATATCGTAGTTGGTCTCAACCTCTGACCAAGTAAACCAAATAGCATCTTACAAAGCAAAAGTGTAGAAATTTTGATTAATATGACACATATTCACAGAGATTATCCTGATTATACACTTATAAGCGGAACATGCATAATACATAACCTCCTCTACGTTGATCATCAATTTACAGAAGCAGAAACATTCACAGGCGCACATAGAAGCATCAATCAAACTCATTAACACAGTATGTATCCCGGGGAAAGCATCTCGCTAAAAACCCCACACTATCTATATATTATATTGATTGAATCATGTAACATTACAAAGTACAATGCTTATCACAAGCAATCCAGTACCAGCTCCACCTATTACACACAATACAGCTCAGATCTGATCTCCAAATCTATTCCACTGCTTGCCTGCCTCCACCGCTCAACACCTGCTCAAGAACTGATGAGAATGGCTTACCAAACTCGTATTTGACCTGCAAATAATCACTCACACTCTGTTGGACGTGAGCACAAGCTACAATTCTTGATATTGGCCAATTCATTGGCATACTCAATCCCTCTAATTGTGCAAATCATCGTGCACAGCTATAGCCACAACTGATAGCAATCTGATCCTCTAACACCTGTCCCTGCTGAACTGAACATGCACTGACATGCAACTGAGTTCACTGATGTATTATATAGTTGCATTATGAGTTAATAACTTGTGAATTAATTAATAACTAATTCACCCAACTCATCTCTAGTCTATTGATCAGTTAGACTAAATACAACTAGTTTAACAAAGCTAAACTGAACACAACTCCATCAACTGCACCTTCAGTCCACTAAACTCAACTCACTTGAGTTCTAACTGAAGTCTTGCATGCAAATATTAGGCATCCCATAGGTAACCATGTATTTCCCTCTGGGATCTGCATGTACCACATTCGTAGCTCATCCTAAAGTGCTCCAAGAGAATAAGGTCAAGTTTATAGTCCAAATATTATTATGAGACAATAATATTTGACTTCTCTATTTTTGACAGCCAGTCTAAAAATAGACTTTGATCACTCACACTGTGATCACTCACACTGTGGTCACCCACACTGTGATCACTCATACTGTGATCACCCACACTGTGATCATCTACACTGTGATCAAAAATAGAACTTGCGCCATAATTTGCCTGCGGGCCCACTTAGTGAAGGCGACTCCTTTACACTAAGCTCCATCATCTTGTTGCATTCTCAACAAGCATTTCTTGTTGCACACTTTTCAATACTCCCTCTCAACAAGAAAGGCTTCCTCTCAAACCCGATCCTGTAACTCTGGAATGTTCTCCATGGAACACATCTGGCCGGTCCACTTGCTCTGTCATCAAAGTCTTTGACTGCTATTGCCTCTGTCGACTGAAGACTCTGCATCTCTGTGCTCTTCAGTATCTGACTGCTCTAGCCTCTGTCACTTTGATCTCTGACTACATCCGTGTTGCTGCTGGTTCTATCTCCCAGCATTGCATCCGCACTGCACCTCCCAACTGACCTCCCTGTTGGGCTAGGAAAACCCTCTGATGCTGAAGCTCTACCTGCTGCTGACAAGTGCTCCCTCTCTGACATCTGCACTACTACAACATCTCCATGCATCTCGCACCATTGCACACCTCTTTGTGCCACCTAGCACTGTGCAAAACACTTGTGCCTCTCGCATTGTTGCAACCTGCTAGCTATGCGCTGTCCTGGGATTCCCTGCACTGTCGCTCTCTCTGCTGCTCCATCCACATCTGTCTCTACCCAATCAGTCAGTTCCTGCTACTACACATCTGGGGCTCCCGTAGCAAGGTCTCATCCAAGAGGTTGGGTACCTCAAGGATCTTGCCCCTCCTCCTTGGGACAATCAATCCACATCACCCCACCTCCTACCTGGAGGTATGGCTGCATGCGATCCCTCAGCCCACCTGGCTCGAAGTTTCCCCCTACTGGAGGTCTCTGCATGGGTAGATGTCTCTACTCGATCTCCTCTCAGCTTCCCTTGTTGTGGCTCCTCCACAACCTCCTAAAGCTGCTGCACCAATCGTGGCTCCTCCACAATCGTCTGAGACTTCTTCTGGCTCTGCATGTTGAGAGGTAATATACGCTCCATCTCAACCACCAAGTCTCCATCAGTTGCCTCGCTGCTCAAGGCTTTCCATGCATCTTGAACCTCAAGAGCATATAGGTTCTTGACCCGTGAACCAATCTGCTTCACCTGTCTAGTGATGATGTGTCTAAGGAAAACCTTTCCCTTACTGAAGACCACATCATAGCCTCTGTCTTCCAGCATCACGATTGACACCAAGTTTCTCTTCAGTCCTGGTACATACTTGACATCGGTCAAGGTAAGGCGAGCTCCATGCTCCCTCTGAAAAATAACCGTGCCTACACCTGAGACACTATACTTCTCATCATTACCCATGCCTATGAGTATCTGGAGATCTTTCTCCTCAAAAGTACTGAACAAACTTTTGTCACCGGTCATGTGGAAAGAAGCTCCACTGTCAAGAAACCAACCACTTCCCATCATGGATGAAACCATGCATGCGAAGAGTGTGAAATCCAACTCAAACTGTGAAGCAAGTGCCTCACCTTCAGATCCTTCCCGGATCCCTTGTTGGACTTCTTCTTTGGGCAATTAGTAGCATAATGACCCAACTCATGACAATGAAAGCATCTCACCTTCGACTTGTCAACCTTCTTCCCATCATTGGAAGAACTGGATTCAAAAAGAGAAACCTTCCCCTTCCCCTTCTTCGCCTTACTCGCTAAGGCACAGTTCTCCTCATCCTGCATGGATGAAGAACCGTCTCTGGTGCTCCGTCTAATCTCCTCCTGCACAAGATCCGACCAAAGTCTCTCCCATCCTGGCAGTTTCTCCCTTCCATTCACTGAGTCCTGGTAGCTATGCCAACTCTTAGGAAGGTCAAGGAGTGCTAGACTCACCATCCTCATCCAACAATCACCCCCACACTTCCCAGTTCATCCCAGCATTGGGTGAACTTCGTGAGATACTGGGGCATACTGTCTCCATTCTCACACTTAATGTTTCTGAGTTTTATCTCTTGCTTTGGAATTAAATTCAAATTCCACTAGCTCAAAAACTCAACCACTTCCGATCTAGAATTCGTGAGAACAAAGTATTTCTTGTACAAAGATCGACTGTATGGGCATTCACTGGATATCTCACCTTCCAAAAGAAGGATGAATCCAAAGGCTACCTGGCCCGATCACAGACTCTGCCTGAAGAAATAAAATGTAAACACTTTCTGAATAATAGATCCGATGATCATCTTAGAAATTTTGAATAATATGACACATATTCACAGAGATTATCCTGATTATACACTTATAAGCGGAACATGCATAATACATAACCTCCTCTACGTTGATCATCAATTTACAGAAGCAGAAACATTCACAGGCGCACATAGAAGCATCAATCAAACTCATTAACACAGTATGTATCCCGGGGAAAGCATCTCGCTAAAAACCCCACACTATCTATATATTATATTGATTGAATCATGTAACATTACAAAGTACAATGCTTATCACAAGCAATCCAGTACCAGCTCCACCTGTTACACACAATACAGCTCAGATCTGATCCCCAAATCTATTCCACTGCTTGCCTGCCTCCACCGCTCAACACCTGCTCAAGAACTGATGAGAATGGCTTACCAAACTCGTATTTGACCTGCAAATAATCACTCACACTCTGTTGGACGTGAGCACAAGCTACAATTCTTGATATTGGCCAATTCATTGGCATACTCAATCCCTCTAATTGTGCAAATCATCGTGCACAGCTATAGCCACAACTGATAGCAATCTGATCCTCTAACACCTGTCCCCGCTGAACTGAACATGCACTGACATGCAACTGAGCTCACTGATGTATTATATAGTTGCATTATGAGTTAATAACTTGTGAATTAATTAATAACTAATTCACCCAACTCATCTCTAGTCTATTGATCAGTTAGACTAAATACAACTAGTTTAACAAAGCTAAACTGAACACAACTCCATCAACTGCACCTCCAGTCCACTAAACTCAACTCACTTGAGTTCTAACTGAAGTCTTGCATGCAAATATTAGTCATCCCATAGGTAACCACGTATTTCCCTCTGGGATCTGCATGTACCACATCCGTAGCTCATCCTGAAGTGCTCCAAGAGAATAAGATCAAGTTTATAGTCCAAATATTATTATGAGACAATAATATTTGACTTTTCTATTTTTGACAGCCAGTCTAAAAATAGACTTTGATCACTCACACTGTGATCACTCACACTATGGTCACCCACACTGTGATCACTCATATTGTGATCACCCACACTGTGATCATCCACACTGTGATCAAAAATAGAACTTGCGCCATAATTTGCCTGCGGGCCCACTTAGTGAAGGTGACTTCTTTCCACTAAGCTCCATCATCTTGTTGCATTCTCAACAAGCATTTCTTGTTGCACACTTTTCAACAAAAAGTGCCCCGCAACCTGCTTGACTAGTAGCAATATACTATGCCTTTGCGTTGCTCAGTGCCACTGACCTTTGTTTCTTGTTGAACCATGACACAACTACGAAGCCCAACGAGAAACAACACCTGGAAGTACTCTTCCTGTCACTAGAACCAGCAGCCCAAACTGAGTCCATGCAACCAATCAATCTAACTCCATCTCCCCTGACATAGTCCATATCATAGTCCATTGTGCCCTGTAAGTACCTCAATACATGTTTCACAGCCACCCAATGCACTCTCCTAGGCTCCATCATAAACTGACTCAATGTGTTGACTGCGAAATAGATATCCAGTCTAGTGTTGACCAGATACATCAAAGAACTGATCAACTGACGATACAAGGTGGGGTTCACCAACTCGCAATCTAAAGCATCCAGCTTATTCTAGTTGGTGATCATAGGAGTAGCCATAGGCTTGTAACCCTCCATATGGAATCTCCTCAAGATATCACCTGCATACCTGCCCTGGCCAATGAAGATATGCCCATCCTCTTGCTAAACCTCCAACCCTAAAAAGCAATGTATCAGTCCCATATAGATCATATCAAACTCTGAAGAAAGATCTCTCTTGCAGTGTTGGATGAGTTTATCCTCTCCTATAATAAACAAGTCATCCACATACAGGACCAAAATGAGTGGATCATCACCAACCATAATGAAATAAAGGTTCGGATCTACATCACTCTTTTGGAAACCATCTGCTACAAGTAGGTATCTATCCTCTTGTACCATGCCCTTGGTGCCTGCTTCAATCCATATAAGGTTTTCTTAAGCCTACACACATGAGACTCTCTCCCATGCACCTCAAATCCCTGTGGTTTTTCAATGTACACCTCCTCCTATATAACACCATTGAGAAAGGCGATCTTCACATCCATCTAGTGAATCCTCCAACCCATCTCAGTTGTTATAGATATCACGGCTCTAATGTAAGTGTAACGAGCCACTGATGCGAAAGTTTCCTCATAGTCAACTCCCTCTTCCTGTGAGAACCCACACACCACAAAACGAGCTTTGAACTTCTCCACGCTGCCATCTGTAGCATGTTTGATCTTGTAGAGCCACCTGGAAGTCACCACCGACTTCCCCTCAGGTCTCGGCACTACCTCCCAGACATCATTCTTCATGATGGAGGCATACTCCTCCACCATGGCATCCCTCCAGATCTGCTAACTGGCGGCCTCCTCATAACTAGCTGGCTCTGTCTCCACAACATCTGCCACAAAGCCACCCAACCTCTCTGGTGGTCTGCTCTCCCTCACTAACCATTTGGGTTTCCCCACTGCCTCCTGGGCTTCCTTCAGGGTGTCACAAAGCCATCTTGGCTTCCTCTTCCCTGTAGTAGCCTCCTCTATTGGTATGGGAAAATCCTCAATTGGAGCCTCTCCTCTTAATAAAAAAGGCTCTAGTATGGTCAAAGGTGATCCTGGAGTCTGAGATCTAGCACCTGACCATCCTGCACTAGGTGATCCTACACTCTGTGACCCTGTCACCCCTAAAGAAGGTGATCCTACGCTTCCTAGTGTACCACCCAAAGATCCTAATACCTGCGATGTGGGCCCCTGTTGAGGAGCTTGTTGCTCTACCTAATCAACCTCCCAAGACCTCCTCAAGGGCCTCTCCTCCTCAAATCTCACATCCCGCCTCTGGACAACTTTCCTCTGTGTAGGAATTTATATGTAGTAGGTCTTGTTGGTCTCACTGTAACCCACAAGAATACCCTTCTCTGCAGTGGGTTCCAACTTTATCCTCTTCTCCTCAGAAACCTGTGAATATGTAAGGCACCCAAAGATCCTGATGTGCCCCACCTCTGGCTTCTTGCCGATAAACACCTCCTCAAAAGCCCGAGGTTTCAGGCACACAACATGCTCTTATCTGAAGCCTCTATGACATAATACACCTGTGGCTTATTTCTTTATGGCATCGTGTCTACAGTGATATCATGGTGGACCTCGCCTTTTCTATTTGATTTGCGGCCTTCTGGAAATAGATCGAGGCTTTGACATGTTTTTATTTGTTGTTCCTGTGCATCATTTACCATGATTAGTTCAACATCTGATCAATGCTGGTATACTGCACTTCCTATAAGATGTGAGATCTATGCTTGTACCATATATGTCTTGAGCATATACAAATAAACATACTCCTGTAGTGTGCGACTGAAGTTCTGAGACAGATCTTGGAGGAAAGAATTTTGGAGCATGTTAAGAATGAGAATTGTTCCAACAGCGATGACGTTGCAAATTCTTGAAGCAGCAGTATTAGTCAGCAATGATTTGGCAATACACACAGCAGCAGTAATGGTGGCTCATATATAATTTTTCAATGATTCATTATTTACCTTGAGATTCGTTGTGTCCATATTTTTCTATTGCAGAAGACATGAAACAGTAAATAAAATTTTTGGCATCAGTAATTTTTGTTAGAATACACTGGATTAAAACCCCATGTGGACGTAACTATTTTTCTTGTGGTTCGACTTCTACCTAACAGTCTGATTTATAGCTCTGAGTGAGACAGGAAAGGGTTTTGTCTCCTGTTGTGAACTAAGTCACATTACTAAAATTCGACTTGTGGGTTGCAATACTAAAGCAATACGTTTCAGTGGGCTGTAAGCAAAGAGCTGGTTGATGTTTTGTGCAATGCTTCTGAACCTTTGTTGTTTGAATCAACCTGACTTGAGGCCTGCTCACTGGGTTATGAGAAGTGACGTTTCTGTGCATTGATATATATATATATATATATATATATATATATATTAGCATAATCTATATAACAAATCTGTGATGTATTCTATGGCGAAACCCCTTCACAAATACTTGATCTGAAGCTATGGTTCTGAGTTGGCCTGCTCACTGGGTTATGAGAAGTGACGTTTCTGTGCATTGATAGATATATATATATATATATTAGCATAATCTATATAACAAATCTGTGATGTATTCTATGGCGAAACCCCTTCACAAATACTTGATCTGAAGCTATGGTTCTGAGTTGTTGTTGACACTTATATGCTTAACTTTAGATTTAGATCTGATGCAGTAGGGTTTAGAGCAGTTGGGCTATGCACTACAGTTGTGAGCTGGAATCTCATTTCCTGAACGTGATCTATTCCATATAGACTTTGATGTATCTTTTGTTGCAATTACTGTAGAGCCTGAGACTTTTGCTGAAGTGTTTGTGACTGGTGGATCTCAGAAGGAGTCCAAGAAAGCTTTGATCTTTGTTCTATGCAGTGGATGGAAGAGGGCATCACTTTCAGAATTGAAATACTGTGGAAACTGTTGTTGCAGTAAGCCAGTGACTTGGAAACATGACATTGCTTTGGCATGGCAACGAATGACAGTAATATTTGATGAAAGTGATATGGATAGGCATCAGCATACTATCAGCAGAATTACCCAGAAACTTGATACCAAGTATAACCTGACCTAAGAAGAGTCCAAGCTCCGTGAGATATTCATATAACAGAGTTTACATGGCTTGCAGAAAAGGAGTTGATTGTGACAACAGTGGAAACTAGTACTGCAGAACAGTATAACAGCAACCTTGTGAAAGACAGTGGCAGTAATCTTATCTGTGACAGAGATCTCATGATGTCAATATATGACAGTGATGGTTTAAACTTCAGTGTTTTCAATGTGACAGGACCTCTATGACCATCGTGACAGTGTGTGTGGCAGTTGTGACAGTGAATAGATGAAGCAACACCAGTAGTTGAGCGGGAGCGGGAAGCAGTGACAGTGAGTGGCAGCAGAGGTAGGAGCAGACAGAAGCAGCGGACAGCAGTGGCAGTTAAGTGCAGCATCAGAGGCTGCAGCTTGATTGTAGTTGGGCCATTATCCCTGGTATGGGAGCCCAAACCATTCAGGGAGCATTTGCTTCCTTCCAGCATTGCTGGTAAAACCCCTTGGGGAGTCTTGTACTTCCTTTGAGGGTCATCTGATAAATGTTGTATGTACATCATACATAACAAAGCACTTGATTTGGACAACATATTTTGTGTACTGATCTTCGATGTGATGTTGCTTTATGTTCTCATCTGATGTTCAGTATGCTTAAAATAATAAACTAACCAAATTGTGTGAAAAATGACAGAAATACTGATTCACCCCCTTCTCAATATTTCCAACAAATACAGTTTTGCTTGTACTAGAAGTTGGTTCTTGATAACCACCAAAAAGTGGGTAACCCTAGGAGAAAATTTGTGTCCTCCTTGGACAGCCATCCAGCCAGCAACGCTATAGATCAACACATAACATCATGCTCGGATCTTCCACTTCTTGCTCCGGTCAGATTTATTTCCCATTCAGCATTTCTTCTTAAAGGCAGGTGGGTCATCCATCAACAGGTACTTTAATCATCTTTGCATTCATGTGTTGTCACTTAATGTTATGGGCATACTAATATGGATCAAGGGGCAAACTGGATTATTGACCACTCTCGATTGTATTATTGTTCCCTCACTTCTCCTGGGAGGTTAGTATTTGACTCTAGTCTAGTGGGACATCCTTCGAGGCCTTAGGGTTTTAGAAAGGGCACTAGGGGGGAGCACTGATTGAAGTAGTGTGTCCAAGGTAACCCATACTTTCCACTTTCCATCTTTTCTATCTCCATTTTTTGGGCTGGTGGTTATTGGTCATTAGGATTGGCACCCTTCATCTTCATCCTTGAGTCTGGGCCTAAAAACTTAGCCCTGGAGGTTGATGCAACTAAAAGAAAGATAAAAGCATAAGAAAGCAAAAACAAAAAAAAAAAGAGAGCTAGGACATTTATTTAGCGCATGGGAAAAAGTCTAGTATGAGCTCTACCCCCCTCATTAGCCATCACCTAGTTCCTCAAGATTGATGTTTCATCTAAAGAAAGGAACTATTTTATTGTCCCTACCCTGATGAGCGACAAACTGCTTCATCTTAAAGGGGTAATGGAAAATCTCAAAAGCAAGCTTGGGATCCTAAGCTATGCACCCACATCAAGATAAATCATAAAAGGTAAAAGCCACACCATACGGGTGGAAAAAGCAAGCCAAGGAAAGGGGCAACTCATGCCTCCACAATTGCTCCCTTTTTACATCTATACACTTATGATGTTGGACCTCCATTAGTTGGTCACATCGCTATGACACCTACACTAAAGTTCGTCCCACTCTGCAAACATCATTATCACACACACCTACATATTGATGCACTAACTTGGGACATGCCACTCCCCTTG
Source organism: Pinus tabuliformis (assembly GCA_031772625.1). Taxonomy (NCBI): domain Eukaryota; kingdom Viridiplantae; phylum Streptophyta; class Pinopsida; order Pinales; family Pinaceae; genus Pinus; species Pinus tabuliformis. The sequence continues at coordinate 149,664,839 of CM062805.1, read as the reverse complement.
GGGGTTGGAAGCACCTAATAGGGTTGTCGATTTTATCATCCTTCATATAGGTGAGGTAACTTGTTTACATGTCTTGATCTAGTTAGACGTTTAAAGGTGAGTTTTGGGTAGGTACTATTGTGCCCCAAACAATAGGTACAGCCTACTATGATGCATTTATGGTTATTATCCCATTTGATTGTTGATTTCTCTTGATCTTGAGAGGATTTTGTCAAGTGTTGTTATCATAGCAGCAAAGGCCTCTTGAGAGATGATTCTCATCCCATTCAGTAGCACACCAAGAGGTCGCTTTACCCAATCCAAAGAGCAATTCTGACCTAGATGATGCAACATTGCCCCTCCAAAGGAGAGCATTGGGCTATGAGTTGTTTCCACATGGTACTTGACTCACCTGAGTACCCCCAGATATTTAAATGTTGAGCCACTAAGGCTTGGCGTTGAATTTATTGATGATGTGCATTGATGGACCCAGGATGCCCCTAGGTTGGCCTTGACACTATTTGATGGGTGTGGCTTGTTTCGAAGCCTGAGTGATGATGGTTATCCTTGATATGACAAGGGAGGGCTTGCACATCACCAGTAGACCCCAACACTTGAGCATGATGGTGTCATGTAACCCCTTTTGCCCCTATAAGGGTGGCATAGGGCATCTAGGTTATGACGTCATAATTTTGGAGGCATACCCATGTACTTTGAGCTTTTCCTTGGAGTATGAAGCACTCGTGATCCATTTTTCACTTACTTGTAGCATATTGAGCATTTATGGAGGATGGCGTCATAGTGGAAGACATTATTTTACCACAAGTGTGGCCTATTTTGGCATTATTGTTATGTTTTGAGCTATCATGAGGGCAACTTGTGACCTCTCACTTGTTGAACACTTAAACAACCCTGTTTTAGGGCTTTACTTGTAAAATTAGTGGAAATAAGGCAAGTTAGCCCTCATATAAATAGAGGGAGCCTTACTCCACTTTTCATCATCACACATTCGTTACTCCTCTTCTTCTAAGGAGTGCGAATTAGTCTCCTTGATTCGATTTGGCCAAAATGTGATCTTTTTGTAGTGTGAAGTTTTTTGGAGATGGCATCTTGCTTGGAGTTGTTTTCCTGGGACTGATTGAAGTGTTTCTCTCAAAAAAATTAGTAAGTTTAACCAATATTGTTTATATTTTGTATATTGTATTTGTGAAGTATGTTGATGTTTGTAGCTCAAGTAGGTACTTCTATACAAGCCTATGTGTTTAGGAATGTTGAAGTCGCCCAAAAACTCCTTAGGTACTTGCCTTACTGAGCTAGAGGAACTTAGGAAAAGTAAATTACTTTAGTGAATATGTTTTAACTTTTAATCTCAACCATAGATCTCAAGTGAGGCGAGATTTACTCTTGGTCGTCAATCACTTCAGAGATTAGGGTTAGAGATTTAGCTTAAAAGCAAGGCTATGGAGAGGGGAAAGATACACTACAACAGCACCAGATTGAGAGAGGCATCTCAATGAGCAATGTGTTAGGTTCGAGGGAGTGCATGGAAGCTGGAGATCCAAATATGCAAAGAAGATCAAGCACCGATCTAGTGCAGATATGTTGGATCAGATCCAGGTTTATTTTGTATTTAGTGGTTTCTCAGTTGGGCCATTATCCCAAGAAGGCAGCCCAAGTAAGTTTGGATTATTAATGAAAAACTTTGATTGGGCAAAATTTGTGTCATTTTATGAGATTGGTTGTTTTATTTTTTCTTTCGTTGAAAGTTAAGAACCTAGTTGTGTAATTTATTCAGTAGATCTTGTTTTGCTAGGTTAATAATTTATCGTTACTAAGTTTAATGGAAATTAACATGGTATCAAAGCACAAACTCTGAAAGTACCCATCTCTAAATCACAAGTGCCAATTTCATAGTGGGTTGTCGGGGACCAAGTCTTGCCATGATCATACGAGACACAACCAAAAGAGAAACAAAAAAATTAGGGGGGACGAAGTAAAACGACCATATAGGCTAAATCGATCATACAAAGGAGAAAAATTTTACGGGCCGAAATCAGCTGTATGGAAGTCCATCGTAATGACAATTTAAGAAAAAATATAATTTTTGAAAAAACGGAAAGTTGGGGGGGAGGGGGGAGGCAAACAACTCTTAGTGGGTTTTCAAACCCCCCTGCATCTATCGAAGTTGAATTGTACAGTCGTCAAAAGGCATTCACGAGCAAAGTAGGTCGTTAGGCTATGGAGAGGGTCGCAGTAAAGATGGCTAACAAGTCGCAAGAGCAGGCCGTGACAGAAAAGTGGTTGGCATAGCTTCCATCGAATGAGGCTAAAATAAAAAGGAGAGTAAATTGGTTGGCGATTGTGTTAATTGGCAATCCAAACCACGCAGTGTATGTTCTGAGGGAAACTGCAGGAAGCCAAGGGCACAATCTGTGGATGGCAGTGGTGCAAAGGTCATAGAAAAGAGGCAATGAAAGTAAAGGCCGACAGCATTTTAGGCCAATCACTGCAAGTCCGAGTTGTGTGTGAAGGAGCCAAGCTCCAAACAACACTAAGGAGGAAGCAGAAAAGAGTTGTCTGCAACAGCCAAGGGTTGTGTGTCGGGGTAGAGGTGTGATGCCAATAGAGTCATGTCACTGCATAGGAAATAGAGTGTCGCAAGTAGGGGCAAAGTCGCAAACAGTTGTCGGAGTGACAACAAATTAATTTCAGGTTTGAGGGCCTATAGGACCAAGTAAAATATTCTTCAAAAAATCTTCAACAAGATTTAGTTAAAAATGGCCACAGTGGGTCTTCAGTACGAAGACAGATTAGACGAAGAGTCAAACTTCCTACCTTGGAAGGCTAGGGTCACCTTGGTACTCAAGGAAAATGATCTCTAGGAGATTGTTGAGATCGAAATCCCAGAGTTGTCAGATCCTCAGGAGAAGGCCCTTCTATCAAAGGAGATAAAGGTGCAAAGGGTACTTATGGATGTTGTGAAGGATCTTTTGATCCCTCACTTAATAGAGAAGAAGAAAACGTAGGAGATGTTTGAAGCATTGGTAGAATTATACCAGAGCAAGACAATGAACAGGAAAGACGATATTGAAAGATATGCTTCAGATTGTGCAAATGACCAGATCTAACTCAGTGATGAAGTTATTTGATGAAGATTGTGCATATTCGTGATCAACTTGCAACAGTGGGAAAAAGGGTAGAATACTCAGAACTAGTAAACGTGACGTTGAACAGGTTTTCGAAGCCATGGGATCCATTCATCAAAGGAGTTTGTGCTTGAGATAAACCACCCACATTTAATAGGCTTAGGGATGGCTGCATACAAGAGGAAATCAAGTTAAGTCAAAGGGAAAAATCAGTGACCAAGGAGATGACGAGAACATGGCTCTGATTGCAAAAGGCAAAGGGAAGAGCTCGGGCAGGAGTGAGGAGTCAACCTCACAGTCGAAGAAAAAGAACTTGACTAAGGTCAAGTGTTATTCTTGTCATAAGACGAGACACTATGCTTCACAGTGTCCGAAGAGAAAGAAAGAGGGAATGGGCATGCAGCCAGTGGTAACTGCATCGACAGAAGCTCAAGAGTTTGCCAGGAAGTTTGAGACAGAATTCACACTTGTTCCTACCTTACCTCAAGCACATTATCAGTGAGTGTTAGATAGCGGAAACACAAGACATATGACAAGAGCACGAGAACAGTTCACCACCCTGACCGAGTGGGACACAAAATTGGATGTGAAGTTAAACGTTGATATGACGCATGTAGCTAGAGCGATTGGAGCAATGTTATTCCAACTTGAGTTAGGAGGCAGGATGGAAGTGAAGGACATGCTATGGGTGTCGAAACTCAAGTGGAGTTTGCTCTCAGTCTCGATGATTGAAAAGAAGGGGTTTGGTGTAATAGTCCAGGATGGACAGGCACAGAGCATACCTAGGGGATCTATCTCATACGATGGCCAAGCCATTCTAGTTAAACAGAGCAACCAAGGCTAAAGGGCTATCCTATTCAAGCAATGGCACAAAGCAAAGCAGTGACAAAGAATAAGGAGTAGAAGGCTCCAAAGGTTGAGCAGCTCAGAGGGAGTTAACCTTCAGGTTCAAGGGGAGGAGCAATTAACAAATTCCTCCCAATCTGTCAAGAAGGTCTCTTGGTATGAGATGACCTTGCAGGATGTTCAGGAGTAGGAGGCTTCTAGGAACAAGTTCACAAGGAGCGAGTCTTCGAGGATAATGGCAAGAAAGTCTTCTAGTTCAAAGGGAGCAACCACGGAAACAGATGTAATTCTAGGATCAGAGCTAGTTCCAGGCGGCGAAAGTACCTCCCTTGCTAAGAGGGAGTGTTGATGTTTGTAGTTCAGGCAACTACTTCTACATAGGCAGTGTCCTTAGGTACTTGCTCTAGTGAGACAAGATTTAATCTCCGCCATCAATCACTTTGGAGATTACAGTTAGAGATTTAACTCAATGTAAATTTATAAAAGCAAGCCTAGGAAGAAGGGAAAGATGAACTACAACAGCATAAGATTGAGAGAGGCATCTCAGTGAACAATGTGTTGGTTCCGAGGGAGTGCATGGAGGTTGGAGATCCAAATCTGCAAAGAAGATCAAGCAACGATCTAGGGAAGATCTGTTGGACCATATCCAGGTTTATTTTGTACTCTATATTTTCTCAATTGGGCCATTATACCAAGACGAAAGCCCAAGTAAGTTTGGATTATTAATGAAAAACTTTGATTGGGCAAAATTTGTGTGTTGTTTTATGAGATTGGTTATTTTATTTTTGCTTTCGATGAATGTTAAGAACCTAGTTGTCAAGTTATTCAATAGATCTCGCTTCTACTAGGTTAATAATTTACGAGTGCTAAGTTTAATGGAACTTAATATAGTAGGATTTCTCTTTTGTGCCCAAATATAGTTACTAAATCTATCTTGAAATATTGTTCCTCTATGATATGTAAAATTGTTTTCCTTGAAACCTTTAGAGGAAATCCAAGTCTGCATCCCTTAAAGTTAAAATCTCCCCTCACCAGGAAATCGCTAGCATTGAAAGAAGATGTCCTAATCATCGCCCTGACCTCCACAAGGCCAATCTCATTGAATTAGCCCCAAAAGAATCCATTTCCCCATTTAGGGCAAGGCAATAATCATAGTTGCATTGATCAACCCTTTATTATTAAATTTCTCCTTTTCTTTTTCCTAGATACCTAGGGTTAAGGCTAGGGTTTTATGTGAAAAATTGTTAAAAAAGAAAATGTATGGTTCTTGGAGTGGTAGATGCATCAATAAATAATATGACATTGCATGCCCTATCACTGAAAACCAACAAAACCCTAACATATAACAGCCCTCTAATTGGTCTAGCAATAGAGTACCTGAAATTTGACATAAAATACTTGGGCCTTCTAGGCTTCGCCGGTATCGTATCTCAACCAATAGACCTCATTTCCCTCACCTTGAGCCAATTTTATTGAATATCTTCAGGTGAGCCTTTAGGGAAGCCTCCTTGTGGTCAAAAACCACTAAAGAGCAAGAGAAAGGTTGTTGAGGTGATAATGGAAACCCTTTCTCTTATTGCCATAAGGTTTGGTTCTATCTAGTGGGGTTTTGCACTAGGCTTGCTAAATTTTGTGGCAACAGTTCCAATGAAGATTGGTAGCAGTATGGATTCAGTGATTGTATGGTTATTCAAATAGAAATTTTTCAGATTTGATAAAATTGTTATTTTTAGTAGTTTTCCTATCTTTTAGGAGATAGAATTCCAGGGCTTGCACAGTATTATTGATTACATATTCAGAGTCCTTATGAACTTCGAATCCCAATGAGACTTCTTTGAGTGACATGCATGGCACTTCCTATTTTTAGCAGGTTTGGTCTAGAGACTCGCATGTCAAAGATAATGGTATTTTGGGATCCTTGTGAGTTAGTGAGCACATTTTAATTTTAGCAGTACTTGCATGTAGATTTTGATCAAAAGATTCAAACTCCTTGCTGAAAGATGAATTAAATGAGTATGGTTCCATGGGCATACAAGACATTTATACTTTTCAGTCTTAGCATGGAGGTTCTGACAACATATTTGGACTTGCCATGGAAATCTGAGTCTGATGAGTATGATATTGTGGACATGTGAACAGATTTCTATTGTTGGCAGTGCCTATTTTTAGGCATGCTATATTTGCCAGCATTCCCCTACTTCTTGACCTTTTCTATTTTTTCTTATTTTTGGGGGGGATGCTATTTTGGCATGCCTATTTACAGCAAGGTGACATGTGATAGTCTCAAAGGTTGACACATTGTAACTTCTGGAATGAACATGTGGCGAGATCTAGACCCACGGATGAGTCATCAGTGATGTGGCAAAGCACATGGATCAATTGGAAGGCTTCTAAAGTTGTCAGAGCACATGAGTAGGTCGTTTGCATGGATGGAGGTGTGATGTGGCACTAGGTTGAGTTGACAGGGATACTTACTCAAGTGGACAGGAAGTGAGAACTACTTCACAGCAATTTATCTATTACCTCTAGTTTATCTCCTCTCTCCTAGTGTGCATTGGTTTTTTGCTCATTAGTTCACATGTACTTAACCTTTTTATCTATTTCACTCTCCCAACATGCATGCCATCTTCTCTCCTGCACTACATCCTTGTTTCACTCCACCTTGTTTTAGTTTGTCTTCATTTTGACTCACACCTTCTTTTCCCAGCTCACTCCACTCTCTCCTCAGTTAACAAAAGCACATCTTTATTTATCCTCATGTGCACTTACCTTACTTTAAGCTTTACTTCACTCCAATTATATTTCCCTCTAATCTAGCAAGTCCCCAATAAACTAATGGGCATTACCTCAAGGATATTGTTATCTAAGTCAATTAGTTCAAAATACTTCAAGGATATTTTTACCTCAATTTGAATTTTGAATTACTCAGAACATATTGAAGGAGATTTTATCTCGTGACAACTCAAAGCTACCTCAGTGGAACCCAAGCATTGCCCACTTCACTTACATTTTCCTCCGCTTCAGTTTCAGTTGGATGGCAAGTTGACTCTACATCACTTCCCAGATCGCATTGCTCCTCTTTGCATGAGGAATTTGACTTCCTTGTTCCCTATTGTCCATTGGAGGAGGTGAGGGGATATATATACAAGTGTGATCTGTTGGTTCAATAAATTGTCTTCAGCAGCTGCAGAATTACTATCTTTCTCTCTTGTCTCCATTTTCTCTCTCTTCTAGATTCTACTCTATTTTGTCTAAATATCATTGTCATTGCTTCTATAATAGTCATCTTGGCGCATCCAGCCTCTGGCCTTTCGAGGAATGCACGAATTCTGAAATGTGTTTCAACATTAGAGTCTCATTATCAGATTCCCCACTGTGGAGATGAAAGTTTGAAACATGTGGATTTCACCATCTGCCATATTGAGGTCAACAAAAATAAAGATCGGTTTTTTATTCTCTCTCTCTAGGCTGATTGATGTCTTAATGTTTATTTTATGCAATATTGTAAAAGCTTCTAAGCCATTTTCGTTCGTATATCTGTCATTTAAATGTGCTTTCTATCTATTTTCTCTTCCTTTTAAAAGCCTAAGCTACAGATTATTCCACCATTTAAAACACAGTATTTTTACGAACTCATTTGGCCACTAATTTTCAGGTCAAGAACAACCATTGCCTGCTGTTTTTTCTGTGTTATTTTGCAAATTTATAGGTGGAAACAGTACAAACAAGACTAGGGACACCCCCATGTGATTGGCAAGCAAGAGCCTGAATGGAACGGGAAGTTTGCATGTGACACAAAAGGCGAATTTTCCTAAATGTTGCATTGAGATTTCTTATCACAGATTCATCAAATAGTTCAATTTCCGAAGGGGTAAAATCTGTGCTAACCCAAGTACATAAATAAATTTCTGAGTAAAATATGATAGCATTAGGCTGTAACCTGGAATTTTGTAAAATTTTAAGGTCAAGGAAGAGGCTGGAGGTTGGCCTCTTTTAAGAAAAACTCATATATATTTACTAACTCCACCTTTAGGAGGAAATTATCTCGAAAAGAAAAATATACTCCATTTAAAATGTCTTTTAATATAAGACGGAAGTGTCCAACTCTATTAGTACTGAATTTCAGAGACAGTGTAACAAAGGAGCCAAAACCCAGGAGACAACACAAGGCATGGTGCCATTTAAACATTTAAAAAAATAGAAATGCAATCCCTAACAAAATAAAATGTGTTAATTGCACTAAGTATGTAATGTCCCCGGCCACTTAAGAAGCTTATGGCAGAGTCCACTAGCCTAATGTGGTTCTCATAGACTAAAGCGGGGAAATATTTAATAAAAGGGACTTAAATTGCCTAAGGAAAACATTATAAGTCTAAAGAGGATAAAGAGTGGCATTTCCTAGGCAAATGAAAAGTCACATTAACTTTATAAAGTGAAATATCATAAAGTGACTTTATAAAACTTGATTTAATAAAAGGAAGGCAAAAAGGTGACCCTAAGTTTATAAAGAAGGAAAATGAGGAAACTCTCCTCATTCATGCATTTCAGTTTTGAGAGAGGAGCTCTTGAAGAGTTTTCTTGAGGAGGAGCTTAGGGCTTTGGAACTCTAGCCGCCATAGCTGATTTCAGTGTTGAAACTAGACACCCTAGTTGGATTTGAAAGTGAAATCACACAGAGTTCACCACTGAGCTTCAACGGAAAACAAGATTTACAAGACATACTGAGGTACCCAGGTGTTATCAATTGATTTTATTAACTTGTTGGGTATTTTTCTATTGCATCTTTCAAGTGGAAGGGAATGTTGATTTGTGTAGCTTGTGAGGTACTCCAAGCCCCAAGGTTTAGGGTTTGGAGAGCAAAGCACCACAAGGGCAGCTTGTTGGCTTGAAACCCAAGTGTGGGGTTTTGGCACCCATCAAGACTTGGGACAAAACGATGATGGATAAATGACATGTGATGGATGAGGATGATAGTGCTTGGAAAGGCAATTCCAACGCAACAAAAATCATCCAAATCTGAGTTGTCATTAGAGAAATATTGATTTTTGAAGTTGACAAATTAATTATTGGTTGTCAAGTAGGCCGACTTGATGTAAAAGAAAGCCAATGGACGTGTCACTTCAAGATTAGACGTTGAGCCTTCATATGTGTATAAATATGAAGTGATATGGAGTCATTTAGGCATCCAAGAGAGCAATACATCCTCTGAAATTTCGGTTAAGAAGAAGGCTCAAGATCAGCATGGAGAAGCCCTAGAAACAGCATTGAAGATTTCAGGATTGCTGTCAGTGACAGTGTGGGAACCTAGGGCTGTTTGGGTGGTTGTTTGGTGTTGTTCTTGGGTGCTCTTGCAGGGCAGAAAGGCCAAAGTTTGAAGGCTAGACAGCGTGAAGAATCAGCCTTGGACAGCATGGAAAAGGACTGTGTTTGAAGGCCTAGACTGCAGACTGTCTAAGGGCTGGTTAAGGGCTAAACATCAGGTCCGAAGAGCTGTGTTGAGGGCCAAGGAGCTAGGCAGTAAGGCTAAGTAGCAGAGGGGCAAAACGCTGGCTGTTAGGGACTGTTTGAAGGGTTTTGTGGTGACATTTGGAGGCAGCTCACTCAGGAAGACTGTTGTGCTAGGCCGCAGGCCATAGCACACAGTCAAGCTTGCATTGAAGGTTGTCAAGGGTGGACAGATCCATATAAAGACAGCGTGGCAAGTGAGGGAGCTAATCTAGGTACTCCGCAGCCCTAGAAGGGTTTATCTGCTGCCACCGTAGAGGGTTAAGGGATGCATATTGTGCCCTAAACAGATTTGTAGATGTAACAAGCAAACAGTGGAGGAGAGCAGTATTTTGTGGAGGTTTATTGGGTCAAGGTGTGACCGGTGTGGATCATGTTTTGAGCAGCCTGCTGAAGCCAAGTGTATGACCTTCCGAGGTGGCAAAGTATCATACTAGGAGCAGATTTAGCAGTGACAAGATTGGGTGTCACAGAGCTGGTTGGAGGGCAGCAAGTTGGCTACCCAAAGTAGCCCTAGAGCAGCAAACAAGGACTTTGTTGGTGTGATAATGGGTGAAGTTTTGGTGCCGAAGTGCAGCACTTTGATGGACAAAAGTTGCTGCTAGCCTGGCAAATTGGAGCTCGGGAATTAGGCCTACCCACAGAGCCGTTTGATGAGCCCGTTTTCATTGCAGCAGACTTGACTTGCAACAGTGATAGGAAGGAGCCCTTTTGGAGTCTTGAAGTGTAGATGCCTTGATGGACTAAGGCACTATTAATGAGCAGTATGGAAGCGAAGGACCAGCAGGACAAGATACGACATAGAAGCTGCAGCGAAGATTGTCATTGTATCTTGTAAACTATAGACTGTTGTATCACTCAGTTTGTTTAATATAATGAAGATTGGGATTGTACATATTGTATAATTTTGTTTAAAAACTGTGTCTATTGTGCATATGTGATTTACTGCTTTATATTTCCATTGTGCAAAGTAGTTTATGGTTGAGATTCTTGGTTTGGTAGCATCAGTGATTTTAAGACTCTAACCTAGACCCAAAATTTGAAAAAATTGCAAATTTTTCCTGCAATATCACAGTATATTCAAAATTTGAAAAAATTGCAAATTTTTCCTGCAATAATACCACCAAGCTGAGATAATTACAATATATAACGATGATGGCAATATCTTGTTGATATTTGCAACAGGATTCATAGTAAGACCAAACATTTATCTTCCAATTAATAATAAAAAATAAAATACAATGACACGTCAAATTACTGATCAATCTTAACATCATACATTATGAAAATTCAATCTCATGATTGCCAACTTATTGCTGCTCTGTATCTGTGCATTTGGAACTCTATGGGGCCGAAAATATAATAATAAGAATAACCTGCAAGTACTTCATGGGTCAGATTTTGGGTTAGTGTTTAGTTTAGGTGAGTAGCTATTTATTTCATGTATGTTTTTCTTTCCTAAAGTGATAATCTGTAGTTTTGAGCAAAGGACACCCAGTTGTCTCGACTGTGTTAATTTTTCAGTGTTCTATGCTTAGCACAATCACTTACAACAATTCTTCTTCAATTAGCAATCACTTTATCCAATAAACTAAATCTTCCAATGACAGTTAGCAATTGTAGATAGAACAGTAATCAAATGCAATAGAAGACACCTAAGAACAAGAACAAAGACACAAGATTTGGTCAAAGAACAGGGGGAAACCCCACAAGGGGGAAAACCCTTCCAAAACTCTTCTAGTAGATTGTCATCAAATGTTCAGCAGAGAAATACAATGTTCCAATTCATCAACAATGAGACAAAGTCAAACCATTGCCTATCCAAGAATCAACTAACCAATATCCAATCCAATGATGAATTCAAAAGTCAAATCTGGTCAACAAGTCAAATCTGCAATTCTAGTAAAAATCAACAACAGCAGCAGCCCTAACCAATCAATGCTCAATGGTCAAACCTCCTCCAAATCAGCTCAGTCAACAGTCAAAAGATGTGGCCTTCTTTGCTGGTTAGACTTCAGTCAAAACAGTCCCTCCAAATCTGAGAAACCCTAGGTCTGCAATTTCAGTCAACACTTGTCAATGTGCCCTCAAAGATTTCAGTCAACCTCCCAGTCAACTCGGCCTTCCAAACAGATCAGAAAACCAGAGTCAAACCAAGCTCCAAATCCAAAAGTCAACGCTGGTCAAAGTCCCAAAACAGAAGATGAATTCGGCCAACAAAAAAACCCTCTCTCCTTCGCACTTGTGAAGATGAACCTGCAATTTCAGAGTTGTACGAACCAATCCAAGAGAAAAATGATTTGTGTGATGATGCTCCAAAGTGATGTGACATGTGGTCTATTTATATGTGTCTCAAGGGGTCAAATTAGCTTGCCCAGGCCGACTTGTACTTTTGTGCACATGTGGGTTTCACCTTAAAAATAATATTTTTCCTTGACCAAATTAAATTCTTCCAAGGGCTAGGAGGGGCTTCTCTGGATGAGGAAGACTTCCCAATGGAGGGAATTTGTCCCTGAGTTGCCAAATTAACACTCCCTCTCAGCTAGGGAGAAATTTCTGACTACATCATAAGTCCCATCTCAAATGTCCTGTCATCATCATCGTTGTATCATATCATGTCTCGTCTCTGCTCATCTCTGTTGAACACTCTCAAATCTAAAGAAGAAAAATCATCATAGGGGAGCTCCAACTACCACCCTATATCAAAGGACAAAAGGAGAGATATGACTTACCATTAGAGGTAAGGATCACGCACAGCTATTGCCTGACTATAGGAGAGATACAACTTACCACAAAGGGTAAGGATCAGACACACCTATTGTCTATTGATCTTCTCACAATGCCCCTCAAGAATCAAGTGGTAGAACACCTGCATCTCATCACTTGAGAGAGATACTACTTACCATAAAAGATAAGGATCACACACACTCAAGTCTCCTCACCCATTGACTAGATAGGTGGCAATCCCTACAAGCCCAGCTTGAGGGTATACTCTGTCATGTCCAAGAACTAATAGGTAGAGATACAGCTTGTCATAAATGGCAAGGATCACACACACCCTGTAGTGATAATAGAAGAGATAAAAATTATCGCAGAGGGTAAGGACTACACACACCTATTGTCCAAAGGTCTCTCCAGCTCAATTCCTCTCCCTGTGAGCTCAAACAAGGGGGAAGATCATAGCTCAGTGTTCTCAATCAGCAGTGACCCTTACTCGAGAAGGTCACATCCATCAGTGCAAACTACTCTCTGAAGACCAAGAACTTCCCTTTCAGCAAAGCCTTGGCGAGAATGTATGCTATCTGTTCATCAATCGATATGTGATGGAGTCTTAAGGCTCCTCTCTGCAACATGTCTCGAATATAGTGATACCTGGTCTCAATATGCTTGGACTTGTCATGGAACACAGGATTCTCTACCAATCGGATCTCACTCTTGTCGCAATATATCACTGTCGTATCCAGAACTTGCTCAAACAACTCTCCAAACAGCTTCCTCAACCATACTGCCTCACAACTAGCCATGCTGGCAGCAATGTATTTTGCCTCAGTCGTGCTTAAAGTAATGGACTTTCTCTTCCTGCTCATCCAAGATATCATGGCAAAACCCAAACTAAAGCAACATCTTGATGTGCTTTTCCTGTCAATAACATTTTCGGCCCAGTTAGCACAGGTGTAACCATGAAGTCTCACATCTCTGACAATGTATCTCAGAGCAAGATTAATCGTCCCATGTAAATATCTTAGCACATGCTTAGCAGCGACCCAATGTGCATGAAGAGGCTCAATCATGAATTGACTTAGACAACAGAAAAGCCCTCTCTCTCCTTCACACATGTGAAGATGAACCTGCAATTTAAAAGTCGTACGAACCAATCCAAGAGAAGAATGATTTGTGTGATGATGCTCCATGGTGATGTGACATGTGGTCTATTTATATGTGTCTCAAGGGGTCGAATTAGCTTGCCCAAGCCAGCTTGTACTTTTGTGCACGTGTGTTTCACCTAAAAAATAATATTTTTCCTTGACCAAATCATATTCTTCCAAGGGCTAGGAGGGGCTGCTCTGGATGAGGAAGACTTCTCAATGGAGGAAATTTGTCCTTGAGCTGCCAAATTAACAGATTGTTTCAGGAATGTTTTGGTGGTACTCAAGACAGTTTAGGGATGCCATAGACTTCCAACTGACATCACTACAATAGGAGATATGTCCCCTATTCCATAGGGACGTCCCTCAGAAAAAGGGTATGTTAATGGTTCCCCCTGTCCCCATCCTGGTGAAACCCTTCCCAGTAAGTACAATATTATACTGTGCCAAGTATGTAAAATATGGACTATCAAAAGTAAACGTAAGGAACGTGTAAAGCAGTTACACAAGTTTATAAGAAATCTATACACAGACAAAGACCTCAAAAACTGTAGGAAAAGGAATCCATGAGAAACATACCGATCATTCTTATCAGTCTGAACATTTCCAAGCCGTTTGACAACTTCCATCCCTTTGCATACCCTTCCAAAAATAGTGTGTTTTTCTGACAACAATAGATGCATAAGAAAATGGATGTCAAAACAGTAAGAATGACATGAAAATTTAAACAATATTAATGTGCACGTGCAATATTTTAGCTATGCCATAATGGAGACAAAAGAAAGAAAGAAAATAAGCTTTCTCATAATCAATGTTTCTGTGGGAAACTGCAGAAGTTGCTGTTATGTCTTGTACCATCTTGAAAGGGTCCGATGTTTCTTGGGTTGATTTTCCACCAAGAAACAACAAGCAAATTTGGCTAAGAAATTACTCTTTTCTGTCACTTTTTCACCAGGATGTTTTCTTAAAAGCTCAACTTTACAAATTTATATTAAAAAATAAAATAAAACGAAATAAAAGCATAGAAACAAAAAAGGACCCTAAACCTTAAACACAAAAATATGTGTTTCAGCCCAGAATTCATTCTTCACTTGCAAAAAGTGAGATTTGTGTATAGTATGAAGAGAGCTCTACTGTATTATTAGCGGGTTTGAGGCTGCAATTTGTCTTGGAGGGCTTGAAGCTGCATTTGTGTCTCAGAAAAGCATTCTTTGAGCTGGACACTCCTTCAAACCGCATGTTTAAGGGATCACCAGAAAAGTAGAGATGGTACTTCAAATTTTGCAGCCTGGGTTTTTTCCAATACATTTTCTTAGTTTTATCCTCTCCAATCATAAGCATTAATAGGAAGCTCAGCCCTTCTACAGCTTCATAAAACAAAATATATATATATAGATATATCTTACTGCCCAGAAAAAGAATCCATCAAAAGATTTCTAGAAAGCTAAAAGTGCATTTAGAGCTAGGTTGTGGATGGCTGTCATACAGTGGTAAGGCATAAGGATCTAGTAAGTAAAGGTTTGGTATTGGCCCTTTTGCAACCTTAAATAATCTGGATCAGTGGTGAGAGTGAGGTTGATGAGACTCTTGTGAACATGTATTATATTTGAACTTCTCTATTTTGTAAATCAACACAATGTACTTTATCCTTATTTCTTGTGGGTGAACTACTCTAAACTGATCACTCAACCACTTATTGTATTTTATTGCAGAATTGGTAAAACCTAAGTCACATGACATCATGACATGGGACACGAAAGATACAGAAAATATGAGTGTCCGACACGAGACACCCCGACCCCGAAAACAAAACACAAATTATATATAACATGTTTGTGTATATATAAAAAAAAAATAGTGAATTACACATACAAAAATGAAATATAGACAAAGATTCAATCTTACTATGGATCTGTCTTTAAGCAGTTAAGCTTCCAAGAAGGACCCGCTCTGATACCAATTGTTGCAAAAACTGAGGGAGGTTAATTTCACAATTGGTTAGTTTTTTTAAATATTCAGAGCAAGAAACAAAACATAGAACAACTCATTGAAGAAAGGGAGAAAGGGAACTCCGTACAGCTACCTATGGAGACTTACAAATAATCTGAGGTTTCTGACTGCAAGAAGTATAATAAGAGCTACTACTCACAGGACTAAGAACTGAAGAAGAAAATACAAGGTTGACTTGATGGAGGAAGTCTTGAGTCTAGGTTGTGAGGATCTTGGTCATCTCATCTTGTTTTGAATCCACTGAAGGAAAGAATTTTGACCGGGTTTTCCCCTAGAGTGGGATTTTGCCCTGGCTGTGTGCCTACATCTTGTGTCATCTTCTATTTGTTGCTTGGCATTAGTCCTGATGATAAGAAAGTTAAATCGAAAGAAAGAATAATAATAATGAAAAACATCACAAGATAATGTCATAGTAAGAGAAATCAATTAACTTGCTACACTCTGGATTTCTCAACAGGGAAAACCCTTTGATCAATTCTTCTTATTATTATATCAAATGTTCAGCAAAGAGAGAGTACCAAAAAGTCAAAATTGACTTGCCAAAAGATGATCAAAACAGACCTATCAAAGTTCTGCAATGTTGTCCCAGTCAACAGCAGTCACATCAACCCTAATCATAAAGTCAAAGATGGTCAACGCAGCAGTCAAGCTTCTCCTTTGAAGCTTGGTCAAAGGTAGTCAAACTCGGCCTCCAGCAGTGATAAACTCAGCCCAAAACAGTCATAAAATCTGCGGTCAAACTTGGTCAACCTGCAGTCAAATCTGCAGTCAACTCAGGTCAAAGTCCTTTTGCCATAGTTCCTATGCCCAGAAATGCGGCCTGCTGAGACAGAAATTCACTCTGAAAATCGAAGTCAAAGGATGCACAGAAAGTCAAAGTCAACGTTGGTCAACACTTGTCAAACTGCAGAAATTTTTGAGATTTTCGGCCCTGTAATTCGACCTCCTTGTGCCACATGTGGGAGAGAGAGAATGCCCCATGTTGTACGAACCAATGAGAAAACGAGAGAGAATTTGTGAGTGATGATGATGCCAAATGAGCTGAGAGGTCACTTGTATTTATACAAGTTGTTGAGGGTGAAGAGTCATGTGCATTGAGCTTCATGAACCTACATGATGATGTGGCCGACCTAAACAATTTGCACGTGTGGATATAAATTCAAAATCACACTTTTGATTGTCCAAATTAGATGATATTTATATCAATTTTGGTCCTCTCGAAAAGAGGAATTTAATGCAATCATCATCTCCAATAAATGAGCCGTCCTAAGGTGGAATTTGGTCCTAGTTGCCAATTTTAACAACGATACTTCAAATGCAATAGAAGACAGCCAAGAGCATGAAACAAGAGACACGCGGATTTGGTCAAAGACCAAGCAAAAACCCCACAACAGGGGAAACTATTTCCAAATTCTTCTTCTATTAGATTGTCATCAAATATTCAGCAGATAGAGACAATATTCCAATCTCTGTTTTCAAAATCGGCCAGCTCGGAACCGACTCGGCCGAGTTGGTCCGTGCCAGGGCAAAAAAAAATTGACTCGGCCTTGGATTCAGTTCGACCGACCGAGTTAATACCGAGCCAGCTGAGTTATTAGACCGGTCGGGTTAATACCGAGCCGGCCGAGTTGTCTAACAACTCGGCCGGCTTGGTATTAACCCGACCAGCTCGGCCGAGCCAGCATTAACCCGGCCGGGTTAGAAAAAGAGGCCCAGGCTACGGATGAATTGCCTGGAATAACTTAAGTATCATCAATCAAAAGATTCAATGTTCTTTCGAAAACTGAATTCACTGTGACATTTTAACATGCAAACGAACTTTCTGATTATTGGCTATTTGAATCACAAATGATAGACTAGGAGCCTACAGAATCAGAAATTGAATCCCATAGAAAACTGAGTTTCACCTTGCAAAATGTATAGTTTCTAAAACACAACTCGGACATCAATATTTGCTGCAGAAGTGTTAGTTGCAATATTTGTTGCAGAAGTGTCAGTTGACTAGCTGCATATAGCACATCACCAAATCCCACTGACCTCACAAAGACCACAACCTTTCACGTCTCCTCTTTTGAAAAGTATTGACACAAAGGTGTCAATTTTAAGCCTAAAGGAAATTTAGAGACAAACATATTTACAGTAATAGAAGAATCTCTCCATTCAATGAAGTACAAATTATATAATTATAAATCCAATAATTTGTTCATTTTCTCCTTCTTGTCACCACACCTTCTACAAAAGTTGTTCTGATCCATGAAATATCATCAGCAATGCCTAAGTTTTATAAAATAATGTGGCATCCACTCCTTTGATGCATCATGCAATAGGCACAGTTTATGTCCCATGCACAAAAATGCTTTTCTCTATGCATCCTCCTTTTCCTCCAAAATAGAATTCAAGGATTAACCGGACATTCAAAATAGAACATGGAGATTAAGGGTAAGTTAATAAAGCCACTTGAAGTGGATGAACAGACTGACACTGTGTCAGCCCCTTGGCTCTTTGCGTCAGCCCCTTGGCTCTTTGCGTCAGCCCCAGACCCTTTGCGTCACCCACGTTGGCCTCTTCAACCTCTGCGTAGCTCCCGGCTGCCTCTACATAGCTCCCAACTGCCTCTGCGTCAGCCTCTCCAGGCTCTGCGCTGTCTCTCTGGCACTATCTCTGCCTCTCTACTATGTATTCTCAGCCTCGTGCCGAACTGCCCCTCGCTGCAACAGATCACTGGTTCAATTCTCTCAGCAAACCCCACTCCAGAAAATCGAATTGACTGATCAATATGGTGTATCTCCAACTGACCCTCAAGCCTCCTCTTATACTTTTCCTGTTGAGTTTTCAACGGCCGAGATTAAGTCCCTAATCAACAGCTAAGATTAGATTTGGCTTGATCCATGTCATTTAGAACATTCTCACACAGTTTTATATTAATACCATTAATATTTTAATTTTCCTAAGTTTAGACTTAGGAACCCCATTAAAAATATTAATTATTTTAATATCTCTCCAACCGGGTGGAATTTCCCCAAACCATTTCTGGGTCTCGGAGATCTCATGTGCTTTAGCCTCTCCACCAATTTTCATGGCAAGAGCACATCTGATGCTACCAAAAATCAACAACTTCTAGCAATAGTGGCAAGGGTTCCAAGGTTGAGAAGGAGGAAGAAAATCTTTCTCTTGTAGGAAAAGTCAAAGGCAAAAAAGGCAAAGGGAAGAGCGAAAACAGTCAAAAGGGTGACAAGAAGAAGACAGATCTAAGTAAGATCAAATGCTTCCATCGCCATGTTTTTGGACACCATGCTTCCAAGTGTCCTAAATGGAAGAAGGGGTCGAATAAGGAGCATGTGGCTGCATCAGCTGAGGTAGATGAGTATGCCTCTCAGTTTGAGAATGACTTCTCATTGATAGCTTGCATGGCAAGCTTAGTAGAGAGTAGTATGTGATATATTGATTCAAGAGCCTCTTTCCATATGACTACAAACAGGGAGTACTTCAACTAGCTAGATGAGAAGGATATGCAGGTGAATATCGAGCTTGGAGATAATGGCAAGTATATTACCAAGGGAGTTGGTACTATCAGTTTTAAGAGGGATTTAGGTACTCCTCTTCATCTCAAAGATGTTCTTCGTGTTCCAGGGCTAAAGAAGAACCTGGTTTCAGTAGCTCTCCTTGAGGATGAAGAATATGATGTTGTTTTCAACAAAGGTAAGGCTTAACTCAAGCATCTAGCTTCAGGAGCAGTGAAGCAGATATGTGTGAGGATGAAGAATCTCTACAAGTTGCTAGTGGAGATAGATGCAGCCTTGAGCAACAGGGCAGGTTGTGCAGATGTTGGTGAACTTTGGCACAGGCGCATGGGACACTTGCATCATGGGGCGCTGAAGATTCTTTAGGAAATTGCCATAGGATTACCAGCAGGCGACCTTGACAAGAGTGGAGTGTGCAAAGGACACACGCTTGGCAATTATGCCAAGTCTTCCTTCCATGGTCAGGGCAACAAAGCCAAAGGGATTTTGGAGCTGGTGCATTCAGATGTGTGTGGGCCCTTTTCTTCTCCATCACTGATGAGACATAGGTATTATGTTACTTTCATTGATGATTTTTCTCAGAAAACTTGGATTTATTTTATGAAAAATAAAGATGAGGTCTTAGACAGGTTCATGGAGTTTAAGGCCCTGGTAGAGAAGCAGACCGGGAAGAAAATCAAGGCAATGAGAAGTGACAATGGTGGAGAATATATCTCCAATGCCTTCAAGGAGTTTTTTGCAAAGGAAGGTATTAGGAGAGACTTGATAGCACCTAATAACCCTATGCAGAATGGTGTGGTGGAGAGGAAGAACAAGAGCATTGTTGGAGCAGTTAGAGCTATGTTGCATGATCAGGATCTGCCTAGGTTCTTGTGGGCACAAACATGCAACACTACAGTATTTCTGCAGAACAAGAGCCCACACAGGGTGCTCGGACGAATCACACCAGAGGAGGCTTTCACAAGCAAGAAGCCTGATGTTTCACACTTCCAAATCTTTGGCACAACGGTCTACTCTCATGTGTCCAAGCATAGCAGGAAGAAACTAGATCCCACAGCAGAGAAGGGTATCTTTGTGGGGTATAATGAGACATCTCAGGGATACAGGGTGTATCTTCCGAGACTTAGGAACATAGTTCTCAAGCGAGATGTAAGATTCCAAGAGGATTAGACTCTGAGAGTTTCCTTAGAGCGTGAGAAGATTGCAGTACTTGAGGAGGAGCTACTTGCTCCCAAACAGGAGTCACAGCCAACACCTCAGATTCAGCCATAGCCACAGTGTAGTGGTAAGAGGGCAGCGCAGCAGGATGCAAACAAGCCAGGCCGAGAGCAGACAGATCAGCTAGAGACACCCACCACAAGGAGGAAGAAGGCCAAGTGGGCTAAGAGGTTGATCCAGGAGGCTTAGGAGCAGGTCGAGGCTCCTAACACCATGTTTAGGCAGAGTAAACAGCCACAAAGGTACACAGGTTATATGGCATTGATGACTTCTTCCTCCTAACACCATGTTTAGGCAGAGTAAACAGCCACAAAGGTACACAGGTTATATGGCATTGATGACTTCTTCTTATAAGGAGGTAGCTTCTTAGCAGGTTTGGCAGGATGTCATGGTGGAGGAGTATTCCTCTATCACAAAGAATGATGTATGGGAGGTTGTTCCACGATCTGAGGAGAAATGAATAGCTGGATTCAGATGGGTTTACAAGCTGAAGCATGGGGTAGATGGTAGCATGGAGAAGTTTAAGGTCAGGTTTGTGGCCAAGGGCTTCTCACAGATTGAGGGCATAGACTATGAGGAGACTTTTGCCACAATAGCACGATATTCATCCATCAGGACTATTATGGCACTTGCAGCACAAATGGGGTGGGAGATCCCCCAAATGGACGTCAAGACAACACTCCTCAAAGGAGTGGTTGAGGAGATTTATGTAGAGCAACCAGAGGGGTTCAAGCAGTTCAACAAAGACACATGTGTGCAGGCTTAAGAGAGCTCTTTATGGGCTCAAGTAGGCTCTGAGAACATGGTACACTCAGACTGACAACTACCTTCGAGGATTGGGCTTCACTAAGAGTGATGTGAATGCCAACCTGTACTACATCATGGTTGGAGAGCTTCTGCTCATTCTAATTCTCTATGTCGATGACCTTATACTAACTGGAGATGAGCACTTGATCTAGGATTGCAAAGAGAACCTTGCAAGGGACTTTGATATAAAGGACATGGGGCTTATGCACTATTCCCTTGGCTTGGAGGTTTTGCGGGGTGATGGTGAGATCTTAGTGGAACAGGGAAAGTACACAACAAGGATTCTTCGGAGATTTCATATGCAGGATTGCAGGCCCATGGCCACACCTCTAGTCCCAAACTAGGGGAAGGTGGATGTTGGCAGCAAGTGGATCCTACAGTATACAGATAGCTCATTAGATTGTTGATATACTTGGTCAACACATGACCTGATATTTGTTTTGTAGTCAACCAGCTAAGTCGGTTCATCGTGGAACAGACCAGAGTGCATTGGGTTGCTGCAAAGCATGTGTTGAGATACCTCGGAGGCACATCAGAGTATGGATTGTGGTACAAACAGGTTGATGGAGTGAGGCTTGAGGGCTTCACAGATACGGATTGGGCAGGGAACTCCATATACAGGAAGAGTACTTCAGGTGGCATCTTCAGCGTTAGGTCAGTAGCAGTTTCTTGGTACAGTAGGAAGCAGAGACTAGTTGCACTCAATTCAGCAAAGGTTGAGTACATGGCTGCTAGTTAGGCAGCTTGCGAGGCTATTTGGATGAGGAAGTTACTTGTGGGACTTTTTAGTAGGACTTTTTAGACAGAGGATGGAGCCTACCATGATACATTGTGATAATCATAGTTGCATTAAACTCTGTAAGAATTCATTGTTTCATGATCGCTCAAAGCATATCGAGATCCAATATCACCATCTTAGAGATTGCATTCAAGCTACTGTACATTCCATCAGGGGAGCAGACAGCAGACATCTTGACCAAGGCATTGGCAAGATGCAGTTTTGTTCAACACAGAGATAAGTTGGGAGTTGTATAGAATCCCTTCCTCGCCAAGAGGGAGTGTTGAAAAGTAGCGAAGGAATGGATTCCTTGATTTGTGCCTTAATTCAAGGAATTGATTTAGTGATCCTAATCATGTAGGAGTTACAGTGATGACGACAAGTTCAAGAAGCAGTTTGACTAGTGCAAGTCTGTGGATGATCGAGTTATCTATCCTCTAGTGTGAGTTAAATTGGGAACTAAATGGGGAATTAGCCTCCTAAATTTTATAAGGATCCAATTAACTAGTTGTATTGACTTTTGTTAACTAGAAAAGCTCTAGTTTGACTTCGTAATTTAGAAACTCACTAGCAATAACCAAATCGAAGTGCTTATAAGGAGATTGAAGGCACAATTTGTCTTCATTATTCTTGAGCATGAGTTTGTGAGCAAGCGAGCTTGTGGAGTAACAAGCCAAGGGTTTTCTTCTTGTGTGAATTATTGTGGAGAGCAATTCTTCTTGAAGTGTGCATAGAAATAGGGAAATTCCCTATTTAATAGGAGCTCAAGTTGTGCTAGCAAATAGGAGGCTATTTCCTTAGAAATTGCGCAAGGGAATTGAAGCCTCTAGTGCGTTTTAATTTTTCATAGGGCTATATTGTTCTTTGCTTTGATAATTGCATTTATTCATTAACACATTAAGTTCACCCCATAACATCATAACATTATTTAGATTTACATCATTATTCATCATCATATGCAACTATGTAGAAAGACAATATCATCATCATCAATGCAGCGAAACATGAACAATAGAAGAAAAGCATCCACAAATAGAGACACCAAGATTGGTCGAAGACCAGGGCAAAACCCACTATGGGGAAAACCCTTGCAAATTCTTCTTCTTAGATTGTCATCAAATGATTCAGCAAAAGAGAGTACAATGATCCATATCTTCATCTATGTAACTAACCAGCAAACAACTACAACATCCATGAAATGAACCCAACAATGTATATACTCAAAACCCTGATTCTGAAGACTATAATGAACTGCCATTGTCTGTAGTCAACTATCGAACCCTACAGTCACTGAGCGAAATCTTCGAAAGACTGAGATTTCATCTTTTAGATCTCGGTCACGTGGAGGAGGTGTCATGTGAGCGACTATGGCTTTCCCAATCGCTCCCTTAAGCCTAGCATGCAAGCGACTGGGGTCAGATTTGGACTATGAAAACCATAAACCCCCAGTCGCATGGATGGAGAGCTGTCTGTGCGACGAGAAGGCTCCAGTGGCACAGATGAGCTTCTGTGTGTGCAACTATAGTTGAATCCTTCATGTTTTATGCATGCAACTGGGGCCCAAAACCCTAAATCAAAGATGCAAGCTTCGGACCCTGCAATTTCACCTTGAAGCGATCATGATCCTTCGCGGACGAGCCTCAGACCTCTGCAAGCCATAAACAAGATAGAAGAGTGTCTCATCATTGTGTCCAAATGAGGTAGAGGGCACTTGTATTTATAGCCTTTCAAGGTGGTCCACTTTGCTTTAGGGCCGACCTTGACAAATGTGCACATGTGGCCTTTTCTTCATAAGTATACTTTCCCTTATCTGATTTGAGTGATCTTTAGGTCGATTTTGGTCCTCTCGAAAAGAGGAATTTAATGCAATCATTATCTCCATTAGGTGAGCTGTCCAAAGTGGAATTTGACCGCAGTTGCATATTTTTAACACTCCCTCTCAACTAGGGAGAATTCCACCTGCATCATGTCATGTGTATCCTGTCATCAAATCATATCCAATCTCAAGTATCTCATCATCTCGTATCATCACTGATCATCTCAATTCATCTCTTGCTCATTCCTGCTTATCTCTTGATTGTCCCTACTCATATGTTGAATATTCTCGAATCTAGAAGAAGAATTTTCCATGAGATGGGAGCCTAAGCTACCACCCTCTATTCATTGGGCTACTACCTGGAATATCTGTCAACGAGCTACTACCCGGAATCTTTGTCAACGGGCTACTACCCGGAAAAATTGGCATGGAGTCAGATCTACGACCTGCATCATCATCGGAGAGCATATCATCAGGGAGCACATCTCAACCTGAAACCACATCGGGGAGCTCAATCTCAAGTTTCAACCGAAATCTCATGGGGTAGCTACTACTACGACCCCATATCAAGCAATAGGTGATATAGGGGAGATACTACTCAACCCATCCTATTGCTTACTGATCTTCCCAACAATGACCCTCAATAGTCATGTGGTAGAACACCTGCATCATAATCCTAGCTTGGACAAGATACCCAACTTACCAAGAGGTAAGGATCACATGCCTCCAAGCCTCCTCAACCTGTTGGCTAGACGGGGAGGGACAATCCCAACAAGCCCTACTTGTGGGTATGATGCCAACTGGGGTATACTCTGCAAAGACTAAGATAATGTGAGCTACTAATCCAACCCTATGGGTAACAGATAGGGGTGATACCCTATTGTCCAAAGTTCCCTCAACCCCAGGAACCCTCTATCTCAATTCCACACCCTGGGAGCTCAGACAGGGGAGGAAGAGTTGGCTCAGTGTTCTCAATCAGTCCTACTCTCTGTAGATCAAAAACATATCATCGTGCTCATATCTGGTAATCATCATGTCTCAATAGCAGTTGTCTCTTGTTCATACAGGACATCAAATCAAATATCATATTAGAACATAAATAATCATATATATCACAAAAAGGATACCATATTCGTCCTCCCTCTCAAGGAGGTGTTAATCACAAGCCTGAGCTTGTCTCGTACAGCAGCACTATCTCAATATATGAAGGTATCTCATTCCCAGCTATATGCGGGATTCTCTGCCAATCAGTTCCCACTTTTTGTCATCATAATGTATCCATGTCATATCTGGATCCTGCTTGGACGGCTGTCCAAGGAGCTTCTTGTTGAAGAATGTAACTAGGTTCGATCTTCATTATTGTACTTGAGTCAATATGATATATTTTTAAAGCAAAAAGAATTTTTATTATTATTAAATTGACTTGTTAAAGCATGGGTTTCATGCTTGGGTCAATTATAGGTCAAGCCTCCATTGTAGGCTTTAGGTTGTTGTCAAAGTCATTTATTGGTCAAAGACTCCTCCATCAAGTCATCCTCTTCAGCGAAGTCATCAACTCGGCTTCTTCATCAAGTCAGCCTCTTTAAGTCGGCATCAAATAAATTATCTTCAAGTCAGTTTCCTCAAATATACTCATGTCGGCCTAAAACAGAGACACACCTCTTCACAAAGTCATGTCAGCTTATTTATTGTGGGAAACTACTATAAATACAAGTGTGAGGACTTCACATAAATCACAGAAGTACAAGTTCGATCATCTCTGAAATAAAATTTCGGTTATCACAGAAGTTCTTTCGGTGCAATCAGAGTGAGAAGTTCGGATCTCAATAAGGTAGTTTCGGTGCAATCTCAGAGAGGAAAATTCAATGCAATCATAGTGAGAATTTCAGTCTACAGGAGCTCATATTAGGCACAAGAATGATCTCGCTGCTACCATAGTAACCATAGTTTGGTGTTTCGGTGCTACCATAGATCGGTGTTATTACAAGATAGTTTCGGTGCTACAATGACAAGTGATAAGGACTCAGCGCTCTTACAATTACAAGGATGACTTGATGGAGGATGTCTTGGGTCTAGATTGTAAGGGTCTTGGTCGCCTCATCTTGAAACTACTAAAGGAAGAATTTTGACTGGGTTTTCCCTAAGAGTGGGATTTTTCCCTGGCAACGTGCCTACATCTTGTGTTCTCTTCTATTTGTTGCTTGGCACTAATCTTGATGATACGAAAAGATAAATTAAAATATCTAATAATAATAACGAAAACATCAAAAGATAATGTCATAATAAGAGAAATCATTTAACTGCCACCTCCTTGGATTTCTCAACATGGTTTCAGAGTTATGGTCAAGGTCAAAGGCAGTTTGAAGATCACTTATACATCTTTGAAGTATTCTTAGTGAAAGGAATTGTTTGCATTGAAGATCAAGATCAAGATCCCAAAGACATTTCTGGGCAAATATTCTGAGGTATCTTGAAAGAATGGATAGCAGATTACAGTGAGCTAGTCCATTCACCATATTAAAGACACCTTGCAGAAGGAGGAGGATTCCAGTATTCCTCAAGGTAACAAGTTTGGATAAGGCAGATGTTTCAATGTTGTTATAGAGAACTCGGATAGGTTCTTTATGCTTCCACGGTTCGATGTTAGGCTTACATAGTTCAGGGTTATGCAAACTCAAGTTCCGTACTATCCCTCCTACAATTCGGTGCTACTATAAGCTCGGTGTTATCACAATTCGATGTTTCCACAGTAAGTATAATTTCGATATGTCACATGACTCGGTGCTACTTCAGTCTCACAGTGTAGGTGCCATTTTAGTTTGATGCCACTACAGTGACCTCAGTTCGGAGTTGTCACAATGACTTCAATATCACAGTGACATCAGTTTGGTGATCCTATAGTAAGAAGATCTCAATGATACATCACAGTGAAGGATTCGGTGCTTCCACAGTGAGTAGGTTTCAATGTTACTATAATATCACAGCCTTGGTGCAATCACTGTCATGGGATAACTATAGAGAAAAGGAGTTTGGAGCCACCACAATGGTTCGGTGTCACTACAGTGTGAGGGGTCACTACAGTGAGAAGGGATGGAACTTGGTACAGTTGCCTATGGAGATCTATTAAGTACAAGCACAAGGAACCAGCTTAAGAAAATCAAGTAAGTACTCCGTACTCAACAAGATGCACTTGCAACAAGTCTAATAAAATCAGAGGTATGTAATTCACAAGGTACGTATGTTCATAAAGCATTTTGAATTTCTATTATCTCTAATGGTTCATATAATCCTTGTTTCTAACTAGTCTAGGATAAAGAGTGTACTCTCTAGATAACATATTAAAACCTTAATCCTCTTCCTCAAGGGATTACAAGTAATCTAGGATTCCAAGCAAAAGTTCTTGATTAAAGAAGGAATAAGGAATAATTTTTCATAGATTCCATCCTCCACGATTATGTAGGAGATCTAATTTGAGAAACTAAATCATGTTCTTGGTATCACATGTTTCGCTTGTAAGTATGTACTACAAGTATAAAAGATGATGGCTTAATACAAAGATAACACTTCAAGGAATCCTTACCAGGTTTGCCAAGGAACATCTCCAGGTATGTCTTAGAATATACACCTTACAAGATTCTCTTAAAAGTATGATGATCATCCTATTTTTGAAGTTTGTATTACATTACTAACATCGTTATGACTCTTATTTTGGGTGATTCATCACTCGATAAATCTACCCTCATATTCTTAATTGATTTCTATAGAACCCTAGACAGGTTCTCTGGAAAACCCTAACCTAAGGGTATGTTAATGTTAATGTCTAAAACCCTAGAACTACTTAGGGTCATTGTGAAATGTTATTTTATGTTTTGTTAATGATGTCATGTTTGGGGTTTTGGTATGATCATGAAAACCCTAACTTGTTAGGGTTGAATGATGTTGTCTGAAATCCCAAACCTTTGAAATTTTGGTATAGTAGGGTTTACTTTGCTATGTTATGAAACCCTATATCTTTAGGGTTTGGTTGGGTTTATAAGCAAAACCCTTGTTATGTATTTAGAGTCCTAGGAATGAACCCTAGGTATGTGTTCATTTGGTTGAAACCCTAGCCTGTTCTAGGTCGGTATATGTCTATCATATTCATATTGCCTAACATATGATGTGCTTATGATATGCTGATGAATTCCTAGATATATGTGTTGACCTAAGTGTTAATGGTCATGAGTCCTAGGGTTTGGAGACAAGCCCTGGTCAAAGTTTGATGTTCTAGGATGATGTTTTTTTGTAAATCTAGGGTTTACATCAAACTCTAGATGTTAGTCATGATATTGATTAAGTTGTGATTGGTTTTGATTGTTGGAGCTCATGTATAAAATCTAGGGTTTACATAGTAGGAAGTCTAACATATGAAATTTGAAAGTTGTTAGATGTATTAATCTGATTTGTCTCTAGGGTTTGTTATATGAAAGATCGTGTCATGTCATTGAAACCCTCGATATAATAAGTTTGATATCTTGATGAGTTGTGAATGTGATTTAGGGTTTGTAACAAGACTGGGCAAGAAGTTGAAGTATTGAAGTATAGTCTCTTGCTGATTATGTTTGTTAAATGCTTCCATTATTATAAGATTTTGTTATGGCTAACTTCGTGCTTCTATAGTTTTTGTTGTACTTGCTATCTAAGTTGTGCAGGTACATAGTGAAGATGTTTGTAAAGTAAAAGTTGATATGATAAGCATGATATGAATGGTAATGGTAATGATAACTCTGATGAGATGAATGGAAGCCACCAAAGATTCTCCGATGACGAAAAGAAGTTGATCTCCCTAGGTTAAGAGGGAGCTTGGATAGAAGAAATATCCCTGAGTTTAAGAGGGAGCCTGGATAGAAAAAATCTCCCTGGTTGAGAGGGAGAGCATAGTTTCGATTGGAAAATGAAGTTTGATGGAAATGTTGTTGTATGAAAAGGAAAGATTCAATTGATAGGCCTACCGTGTTGAGAAGAAACATCAAGAAAACCCCGAACGTTTGTGTTTATTTATGAATATGTGAAAGTATATTATTGATTGGGGTTGTGTTTAAATTTCTCAAAGGTTTTGATAGCATGCTCGTTACCAATCAGTTTGATCGAGAGAGATTTGTTGTCCTTGATCTGCTGGATCAAGGTGAGGCTTTGTGAGTGAAGCATTGCCTGGGAGGAGATTTGCCCAGTACTTTGTGTTGATGTCTAGGTCCCAAAGTAGGGAGGGTGGCATGGGTCATAGAGCTTTGACCATGGATATGCACCTAGGTCCCTAGGTTGATGGTTTGCAAGTAAGCCTAATGGTACCTAGAGAAGCTGAAAGCTTGAGTCCATCTTAGTCCCACCCGAATAGATTGCCCTAGTCAGGAATCTAGTCTGTGGCATTGCGGTGCCTATATTATTAAGAGATCAATGGATAGATTTCCCTGGCCAAGAATCTGGTCCATGGCATTGTGGTGCCTAAACTTCTTCATAGATGAAGTGTTGAGATCTTCCATGTACCTCTTTGATTATATGTAAATATGAATACCTCCCTAATTAAGAGGGAGCGTTGAAGAATGTAACTAGGTTCGGTCTTCATTATATGATATATTTGTAAAGCAATAAGGATTTTTATTATTATTAAATTGACTTGTTAAAGCATGGGTTTCATGCTTGGGTCAATTATAGGTCAAGCCTCCATTGTAGGCTTTAGGTTGTTGTCAAAGTCATTTATTGGTCAAAGACTCCTCCATCAAGTCATCCTCTTCAGCAAAGTCATCAACTCGGCCTCTTCATCAAGTCAGCCTCTTCAAGTCGGCCTCAAATAAATTATCTTCAAGTCGGTTTCCTCAAATATACTCATGTCGGCCTAAAACAGAGACACACCTCTTCACAAAGTCATGTCGGCTTATTTATTGTGGGAAACTACTATAAATACAAGTGTGAAGACTTCGCATAAGTCACAGAAGTACAAGTTCAATCATCTCTGAAATAAAATTTCGGTTATCATAAAAGTTCTTTCGGTGCAATCAAAGTGAGAAGTTCGGATCTCAGTAAGGTAGTTTCGGTGCAATCTCAGAGAGGAAAATTCGGTGCAATCACAGTGAGAATTTCGGTCTACAGGAGCTCGGATTAGGCACAGGAATGATCTCGCTACTACCACAGTAATCATAGTTTGGTGTTTCGGTGCTACCACAAATCGGTGTTATTACAAGATGGTTTCGGTGCTACAATGACAAGTGATAAGGACTCGGTGCTCTCACAGTTACAAGGATGACTTGATGGAGGATGTCTTGGGTCTAGCTTGTAAGGGGCTTGGTCGCTTCATCTTAAATCTACTGAAGGAAGAATTTTGACTGATTTTTCCCCAAGAGTGGGGTTTTTCCCTGGCAGTGTGCCTACATCTTGTGTTCTCTTCTATTTGTTGCTTGGAACTAATCTTGATGATAAGAAAAGATAAATCAAAAGATCTAATAATAATAAAAAAACATCCCAAGATAATGTCATAATAAGATAAATCAATTAATTGCCACCTCCTTGGATTTCTCAACACTTCTTTATCCTACCACATGGCTAGTCGTGCTAGTAGTATCGTACTCAACCTCGGTCGTGCTATGGACCTCTCATCCAAGATATCATGACAGATCTCATACTAAGGCAGCATCCAAATCATCATCAGTTCACCCAAGTAGTCACATATCACAGAAGGATCGTCCCATGCAAGTATTTTTAAGGATGCTAGGAAACAACTCAATGTGAATGAAGCGGCTCAATCATGAATCAACTCAGGTTCTATGCACATCATGTATATATACGGATGGATGTTCAAAACGGAACATCAATGCTTCAATCAACTGTCGGTTGCCAAGTCAAGTTCAACAATATCTCTTCACAACTTCTTGAAATTCAATCGAAGTGTCCAAGGATTTGCATTTCCACTTTCCAATACTTCTTCAATAGCTTCGCAATATATATTTTCTTTTCCCAACTTCAGAAATCGATTCATCATGCCATGATTCAGTATTTCAAGCTTCAAAAGCCATCTCCCTCTTACTTAGATCATCAGAGGCTCATTTCCTGTCAAGAGTAGACCATCAGTATATAAAACCAAATTCAAAATCAAAGTCGTACCTTGGAACACTTCTGAAGTAGAGGTTTGGATCAACACATCATCTTGGCTTCACCAGATAATTGTCAATGCGGACATATCTGGATCGAGGAGCTTGCTTCATATAGTGCTCTCTGCAAACATAATACTTTTCCAAACCAATATGCTCAGACTCACAATATTGTACAATCAAATCAACTAAGTCAGCTTATCAAAGTTTAGATGCCAGATCAGAACCAATATCAAGATCATCACAATATCACAGTATCAGATTCTTTAGACCAGGTGACAGGTAGAGCTCTCATCAAGTCATGACTTCATCTATTATCATGCCAACAAGTTGTCATAAGAAATATCAATCCAAATTTCATCAAGTTCCTCATGATCATAATATAAGTCACTAGATGCAAATGCATACACCAAGGATAAGTCATGCAGGTTCCAACCATTCATGGAGATAGCTTCATGCTGAATCACAACTGTCAATACTTCAACCAATGTGCTAAGAACGAGGAGGCCAATACAAAACCATTATCGAATACCAATATTAGTCATTGGAAGTTCATATATCATTCTCATCAAGGCAAATCATCAGTCGTCAAATCAAATCATTAGTCATCAAGTCAAATCCCAAATTTGCTATCATAGAGAGATCTATAGTC